>CAWUFW010000521.1:1682500-4157567 GCA_963921515.1 Calotriton arnoldi
TCAGATCTAGAGCACTTGACATGGGATATTGAAAGCCGCATTTGAGAATTAGAACAAAAACATCTTACTGGGTTATTGTGCGTGAACCGCAAGCCAAGTGGTGACTTTTCGGTTTCATTAAAAAAACATGCTAACTTTAAGGCAGAGGATCTTAAAAATTGTTCTTTGTTTCACTGGTAGCCAGTGGAGATTGATTCTTGCCTGGGTAAAAATCATTTTTGATTTCAGGCTAGCAGACCAACAACATTTTTGATTCTTTGAGTCTGAGGGAATTTATGTAGGCCAAAATAAAAGATGTTGCAATAATCAAATTTGGAAAGGGTACAGGCTGAGACCACCTGTGCACACAGTTGATGGTGCAAAAATGAAGGATTTCCTTAGCTGCCTCAGAAAATAAACATACGGATGTTGCAGCTTTAGTCTGAGTTTGAAAGGATAGATGCAAGTCAAAGACGACTCATAGGGATTTTACCTTGTTTATGGGACAGCGAGTGGGCTGAGCATTTCCATACATACAGGCCAGAGAGTGTTTCGCCATCACTCTGTTGTTGCCAATTCATAACTATGATTTGTTAGTGTTGCGTTTGAGCTCATTAGATGTCATTCAGCACTAAGCTTCTGTGAGACAGGTGCTCAGTTTAACTATTGTATGGGGACCTGGACGATCGAGGGGTACAACCATTTGAGCATGATAAGAGTAAGAGATTGCAAGTCAACCAAAGGATGAGATACGTTGGGCTTAAAAATGAACGTAGATGGTAAATAACATTGGGACCCTGCAACTGACCGGTATGGAGTGATGAGTAAAATAGACATGCCACAGCCTGTGTCTGTTCTTCCAGAAAGGAAGCAAGCCATGCTAGAACAGAGCCAGTCAATCCTGCTTCCACAAAGCTGTTCAAAACAGATCTGTGAGAGACAGATTGAGGTTTGGCAAGGTGGAAACTAAAGGCTGAGAGACTGTAGAAAGGACACGAGGCAGAGCTAGTCGGGAGACCCTTAGCATGGATGCAACTTATTCATGGTTGGTAGGAGTAAAGCTGGACAAGTGTGTCAAGGAGTGGGAGTATTTTAGACAAAAGGGAGCATTACAAAGAGGGGAATGGATATTCTTGATTCCTGCATAGATCATCTGAATTTTGGAATAAATAACTGTGCAAGCTCATCACAAAATGTTTGTGAAGAGAGCGAGAGGTATAATTAAGTGCACTGAAAGAGTGCAATGTCTTAAATAGTTCTCTAGCCGTTGTGAAGGAATGCAATATGATTGCAAAGATGTTTTTTTGTTTTGTTTATTTTTTAAATAAGAATTTATGTTTACACATTTTCAGTTGATGTTTGTATCTTAGTGCTTCATTTTCCAGATAAGAGGCACGCGATTTGTGTTCCAGCTGTCTTAGTGCAAGTCTGAAATCTTTTAAAGTATCAGAGAACCATTTATTTCTAGATTTATGAGATTGAACTTTATAACATTTGGCTGTGGTTTCTTGGTCCAGGTCTGTGGTTAGAATGTTATTGAAGTGTGACAAGGCTTCAGAAATCGAGGTGAAGTTAGGAAAAGAGCGCAGGGCGGAATGTAATGCCTCAGGTTTCCTGTCCAAGTTGAACTTCTTCAGGCATGCATGGGAAGTGATTAAGTTGAAGTTTGCATAAGGATGTACTATCTTACCAAGTTCAGTTCAGTGAAAGCAGATCATCAAACTGTGATCTGACCATGGTAAGGAAATGGTATTGAAGAGCCGGACTGTATCATTATGTATGCAGCTATGTTCTAGTATGTGACGTTTGCTATATGTTGCAATAGTATAATGTGCTTAATTCAAAAGAGGTCATAGAAGTGAAATATTCCTGAGCACGACACCCTGAGGATTGGCTGTTTGTAGATTAAAATAACCCAGAAAGGTCAGTTTGGGAAAGCAAAGAAGCACTTGCCTTAAACGTCAGTAAGAAATGTAGATCTGTGTTTGGGTGGTCATTAAATATATATATATATCAGCAGGAAAGGCAGTGATTGTGCCGCAGAAACTGAACAGCTGCATAGTAAGGCTTTGTTTTTGTTGTCTTCTATGCTGCCTTGTTTTCAGTTTGCTTATCTGTGACATTTCCATGTTTGAGATTTTTATGTCTGAAATGTGAATGCCTAAATGTGATACTTTGAGAGACACTTTATTGTGAGTAGACCAAGGCAGTTGTGTCCACACAAACAAAAAGATCTGAAAGGACACGATTTTATGAAATGTGATGATGTAGAAGAGCCCTTAAGAGTTACATCAGCCTGAAGGTTAGACACAGACAATGAAAACAATTGGCATAGAAGACCTGATGGTGTCAGCCAGTCTCTCCACACTTCAGCCAAACTCCTTTCTCCTGTCTCCACCATTTAGCCAAACTACACTTACACTCTCATTCCTTTTCCTTGCCAACCCCCCTCCCTCTCTTGCATTGTCATTTTCCTCCTGTGGGACATTGGATTAGTATTTGAGGTGAACAAGTGTCCACCTTCAATTATAAAGCCACAACCTGCTAGATTTCACACATAATTAAATTAAATAAACCTGGGCTCAATCCCTCGAAATTCAGTCCGGATTCAATCCTGTGCTCAATCCTTGGAAAAGCAGTCAGGATTCAGTCTTAGGCAATGTGTAAAGTATTTAAGCAATGCATACACAGTAGAAAAAGTCACACAAAAGGTAATAAAATTACACAACCAAAAATAAAGAGGTAGATGTTATGAGTAAAATGAGACCAAAACTCCAATAAGGGGAACCGGAGATATGAATTTTTAAAGATTTTAGTGACAATAGCACCACAAAGCACCTGTCATTGTCTATGGAGGCAGTAAATCGGGACTTAGGAGCGATTTGAAACTTACAGCAATGGAGCTCTATTGGTCCTGGTGAGAGTTTGAGTCAAAAAGTTTGAAAAAGTTTCAAAGTTCTAATCCAAAAAGGGACTTTAATTTTTTTCCCAAAGAAGTTGTCTTTCTGCGGGACAAATCTAAAATAGTGTCTGCTTTCATGGAACTGCCGGTTGGATACCGGACACAGGTTGGTTCCACAAAGGGTCTGGTACTTTAGTAGATTTTGCCTGAAAACATTTTTAAATCCCAAAACAGAAAGACTGTCATTTTTTTTAGAGATGCTGGAGCCTTTCAGGGGGACAAATCTGAAATTCAGTCAAACGCCGTGGAGCTGCTGGTCAGGTACTTTTCATGGTAGGTCCGCTTGGCTCGGAAGCAAACGTTTTAAACAGTTTCTAAACTTTTTCCTGGTGCCAAGCAACCACAAGAGAACACTTCCAAACCCAATGGGGCCTCAGAGGAGCACCTAGAAACTCCGAGGGTGCCAGGCAGAGGCCACCAGCAAAGTACAGTCCACTGGTTAGCTGGAAATTGTAAGAAAATGCCTCTTACAGCTTTTTTGTGACCATGTAGCCGCACAGGAGGTCAATCAACTGACCCTTTGAGTCAACTTCTTTGTCCTGGATGCAAAGCTCTTCTCCGGTCACAGACAGCAGATCTAGTCCTCTTCTGTTCTTCTGCAGGTCCACAAATTGTTCTCGGGGTGCCACATTTATGTATTGCACCAACTAGTGGGTGGGGGTGACCCACTCCCTAACCAATTGGGTAAGAGTTTCGGGGCCAACCATACCCACTGTTTCGTTAGTTCCTGTTTGCCTTACTGCAGACAGGTCCAAAGTCTGTCTGCAGGGTACCAGGGTATTTTCGAAATGGAGAAAGTCTTCAGCCACAATAAACTTGGGCTCTGTGGGTTGTGGGTATGTAGTGGAGTGTACTATGGTAATCCCGGGATTCCTAACCCAAAAATCCAGTTTGCAGCAGGCTCTGTACCCACAACAAACTAGGAGACAAAGGTCTAGTAAGACAAAGGCAGGCCGACAGCACCCAGACGGGATACACAAGAACTGTCTTGGCATCCTGTTCTTTCCTGTCAAAGTGCGCCAACATGTTACATGTGGCTCAAACAGACTGGTCATGCAGGATTTGACAGTCCCCCAACCTGCATATTCTGCAGAGCTCAGAGGAGTCATCTTTGCCCATGCAGGTTGTGTAGCTCCTGGGAGGAATTTCCCACTTCTTTCACACCTCATTCAGACTAAGTATTAGTCTTGGTAGTTGCTGGAGAGCTAATGCATATTAGCCTGCAGTAGCTTCAGGCAGGGTAAAGGTAATTTTCTAAAAGTTAGAACTATATGGGAAATATGACTTTACCATTAGATGGGATTTTTATTAACTATAAAAGTCTGTAGCTGGTAAAAGTTAAGTTATTAAATGTATAATCTTTACTTAGACTTTTCCCATGTGCCAGCTACAGCCTGACCAGTGATGATGTTATTTTGGGCCTAGTCACTGGGGGAACGTTCAATTTTTAATGTCACACATGTTCCACTCTTAAATATTAGATAACCTACCTTGTAGAAGACATGGTTCACTTATGTGTGACTTATTTACTTATTAAAATCAGGTTTTCCTACCTGTCAAAAGGGTGATTTTGACAGGTCTGTGCAGTAGGGTTCAAGCTGCTGATGTCAGGCTACACAGGATAAGCCCAGAAGCCATGTTTTCACTGCCACTGTAGTAGATGGCACAATAGGTGCTACAGTCCGCAAGTTTAAATACACACAGGGGTGGACCCAGAAACCCTCCGTATCTGGCCCTATTAAATATATCATTACAGAAAGAATCTGCTGGGAAGGTAACAAAAAGGATTTTTAACTGCAAATTATTTAGTATGGGGTCCATGAATCCTCCTTAACAGATAGTGTAGTGACTTAACAGCAACACACCACTTAGCCAAAAATATTTAAGACAACATTATTATATATGGGTATTCCACACGGTGAGATTGGCGCAGTGCTCGTGAAGGTGAGATCACAACCAAACGATGTACAACATATTCCATCAATAAGAGCCTGTGATTTATTATGTTCAAAGTTAGTCAAAAGAGGGCAATTTGTCAACTCCTTATTTTGCCCCATAACAGTCAATCTGCATCAAGCTTATAATTTGTCTATGTCGGCGATTTGACCCATATATGTTTTGAAACCTCAGGACAACAAGGAATGTATACACCCTCGAAAACCACTTAATGGTGAGCGAAGGTACTCGTACAGGTCCTTCGTCCTAGTAAGTATGTAAAACGGATCCATACACTGTACTAGTGCCTGGATCAATAGACCTCGGAAATACACTGTGCTCAAGCTTGTTATGAAGCTGCCAGTCTACAAATGGCATTTAATTCTCCATGCCATGGGTGAACGTCTGCACCATATACTGTGGTGTTATAGGAAAGTTAAATATGTACGTTTTTTTTTTTGATACACAATTTTATTGGTTTTGTGAACAAAAAGAACATAGATTAGAACAGTGCAGCACATTGCAGTGACAGTAAGTAGTAACCATAGTATGCCCTTAAGGTTTAGCATGCAGTTCAAACCAGAGTCCCGCCAGGCCACATACAGTTGACTGGAACTAGTGAGACAAGCATAGCTATTCTATTTGGCCCAACCATTTGCCCCAGATGTTGCAGTGTATGGCCGGGCATCCTCTAGCTTTTTAAAGGGGTTTTCCTGGGTCGCGCACCAATCCACCCCTTTGCGCCACTTCGTTATGCTAGGTGGGGGTAGGGCTTTTCCAGTTGACAGCTATATCCCTTTTGGCCACCATCCTGGCCGTACCCAGGAAGAGTTTGTCAGCTCTGGACCCGTCTAGTCAGTCTGTGATTCCCAGGAGTGTGTTAAAGGGATTGTGTGTGACTTCCCATCCCAGGACTTCAGTGAGCTCCCTCTCAAGCGTTTCCCAGTATTGTGATAGGCGGGGGCAGGTCCACACCATGTGGTAGAAGTCTGCCTGGTCTTGATCGCAGTGCGCACAGGTCGAATTCGATCTCAGGCCAGCGCTATGGAGACGTCTGGGGGTCAGGTAGGCAGTGTGAAGGTAGAACAGTTGGATCAGGCGGAGCCTGGCTGAGGTGGTGATGGTTTTGGGTGCCATTAAGGCGTCCCTCCAATCCTCATCCTCGAGGGTGCCCACCCAGGTCTCCCATTGACTTCTGAGTCGGTTCAGGTTGTTTGGGGTGTTGTTAGTTAGGGAACGGTATATACTTGACACTCCACCCCTCCCCAAGTTTCCCATCATGGTCTGTGCTTCTGGAAGGCTGTACTCTGATAATGTTGTGCCGTTTGATATGTGTGTGCAGAGGGCGTGGCACAGTTGCAGGTATTTGTAGAATTGCGATGGGTGGAGGGAATAGCGAGTTTGCAGGTCTTGGAAGGTGCGCATATGATCGCCAGTCCACACATCACCTAACTGAGAGATACCAATTAGGTCCCAGGTCCGGAACCCCTCTAATGCACTCACCTCTCGAAGCCAGGTGCCTCGCCAGAGCGGTGTGCATTGGGTTAGCTTATTAGTCCATTGGGTATGTCGCAGGGAGGCGCGCCAGGCCAGGAGAACAGCCCGTGTCACCACCGGTAGGGTTCTGGGTATAGGCCCCCCATACATCATTGCCTGGATATTGGGAAGGCCTAATTCGGTCAGTTCAATCCTGTATACTGGGTCAGACCAGCCCCCATTGAACCAGTCATGGAGGGTGAGTAGGCGGGTTGGTAGATAATATAGATATGAATTGGTCATGCCCATACCTCCATCGAAAGGCGGGATCCGGCATTGGCATAAAGCCATTCGCGGCCTCCTGCCATTCCAGAGGAACTTGACGGTGAGGCTGTCTAGGTCCTTGAACCAGGTCAGTGGAAAATGGAATGGGGTGTTCTGAATAATGTAGAGGAACCTGGGGAGGACCATCATTTTGAAGAGGGCAACTCTCCCAAGGGGGTTAAGCGGCAGGGTTTGCCACTTATGGAGATCTTCTTTGGCCCTTTTAACTAGTGGAGTGATGTTGAGTGACCATGCGAGCTCATGGAGCATGGCGAGCTCAGGGAGCAATGAGACCCAGATTTCCAGATACTTGAACGATTGCCGCCGGATGGGTATTATTGATTGCCAGTCGAAACAATCTCTCGATATGTGCAGAGGGATCAGGGTGGATTTGTTTGGGTTCAACCACATGCCAGAAACCTGCTCGAAGGAGTGCAACACCTGAAGGCATCGGGGGGCAGGGCCGGACTGGGCTGGCTCTGCGAGGAAAAGTAGGACATCGTCTGCATACAAGGCGATTTTGTCCTCGCATGAGCTGTGCCACTTCCATCCCTGGATCCGATCATCCGATCAAATGAGGCAGGCCAGGGGCTCCATTGCTAAAGGCAAAAAGAAGGGGTGAGAGGGGGCAACCTTGTCTTGTTCCCCTCCCAATCGGGAACGCCTCCGAGAGCACTCCATTGATGAGTACACGTGCTGTGGGCCTAGAGTACAGGACCCTCACTAAGCTACGGAAGTATGGGCCCAGGCCCATTTCGGCCAGCACATCCTCCAGATATTGCCAATCGACCGAGTCGAAGGCTTTTTTGAATCAATTAGGAGGAGTGCTAAGTACGGAGTTAATAATTGGCGGTTCGCTAGAGCCAGGTGGAGTCGTCTGAGACGGTGCCTAGTCCCCCGCGCCGGCATAAATCCACACTGGTCGGGATGAATCAATTTGGTGAGATAGGGTCTCAGTCGTTGGGCCAGAACAGAGGCGAATATTTTAACCTCTGTATTAATGAGAGAGATGGGGCGGTAATCGGCGCACTGTGACAATGATGGTTGGGTTTTAGGGATAACGACTATGGTGGCTGCATCCGTTTCTGTAGGGAATGAGCCTTTGTCCGTGGCCTCACCGAACAGGTCAGAGAGCTGAGGGACAAGTATCTCCCGGTATGTGGCGTAGTACTCCTGTGGGAAGCAGTCAGGACCTGGGGTCTTGCCCGAGGCGGTCCGCGATATGGCTTCGTTGATTTTTTCCCGGGTAATAGGAAGGTCAATGTCGGCTGATTCGCTCGCGTTGAGGCGTGGGAGGCGGAGGCGCTCCAGATTGATCAACTGAGAGAGAGAAATCTCAGGTCGCTGCGCCGAATAGAGCCTACAGTAATAGGTAGCAACGGTCTGGGCCTGTGCCGAGGGAGAGCGGTGGGTGAGTCCCTCCGAGTCCCGAATTTCTGGAATTATGCGGTTGGCCAAAGGGTACGTGGCTAGTCTATGTAAAATCTTCCCATTCTTATCCCCCCCAGCCGTACACTCGGGCAATGGAGGACCTCCATAGCAGTGTAGCGGACTCCATGGAGAATTGCTTCATCTCATCTCTCAAACGTGCTAGTTGCCGCGCCTGGAGGTCATCTCGGTCTTCAGGTGCACGCCTCTCGAGGAGGGTTGCCTGAGCTTCAAGGAGTGCGACCTGACTGTCTTGGGCGGAGCGTTTGAGTTTGAGGTGACCTTTAGCGAAGCCATGAACAGTGGCCTTGCCAGCCTCCCAGAGGGTACCCGGAGGGGGGACAGAGCCTTCATTGGTGAGGAAGTACTGCTGGAGCTCCTTTCCGATTGCTTTCTTAAAGTCTTTGTCCTGAAGGAACCATGCGTTCATCCTCCACATAGGACGGAGTGCATCAGAGGGGTCGCCCACTCTCAGTAGCAGAGGCGAGTGGTCTGAGATGCCCCGGGGAGGATAGTGATCTCTCTGACCTTGTGGCAGTCCGGGGCGGGCATAAAAAACATATCTATTCTTGCGTGTGTGTGGTGTGCCACAGAGGTGTGAGTGAATTGCCTACTATGGGGGTGCCATGTTCTCCAGGTGTCGCAGATGCCCAGGGCACCTGCCCACTTTACCAGCTGTTTGGCGTGTAAGGTCCGTGTGGCGGAGGGTGTACCCGTGATGTCAAGGTCAGGTCTCATGACCGCGTTGAAGTCGCCCCCAATCACCGTCATGCCCAGGGGTAGGGAAACCATGAGCTCAGTAGTTCGCTTCAGTGTCAGTGCGAGCGTCGAGGGAGGAGAATATATGGACAGTAGGTTAAGGGTATTCCCTCCTATTGTTCCAGTCAAGGCCACGAAGCATCCCTGGGGGTCATTAGTGGTCTGCGCAAGTACAAAGGGAAGGTTGCGTCTTAGGAGGATTGCCACTCCCTGTGAGCCTCGAGCGAAGCCCGAGTGCCAAACCCTATCATAGCCGTATCTTGCGAGGAAGGGACAGTGATTGTCCATGAGGTGGGTCTCCTGGAGCAGGAGTATGTCGGATCCCTGGCGTTGGGCGTACCGCAGAACCGCGGCTCACTTTACCCTGTCAAGCAGGCCATTGACATTCCATGACAGTATCCGGAGAGGTTCTCCGCTACTTTGTGTGTGACATGTTTGGGTTGGGTGAGCTCGAGAGCCCACGGGGCCTGATCTGGGCGTGGAACTGGCTGGGATATGCCCTGGTCGCAGAGTGGTGGTTCTAGTGCCATCATGTGAGCTGTGCGTGTGGCTGTCATGCTGCGGGAAAGGAGTACTGCAATGACGAACAATGTGATCCAACAAAACAGGACAATGGTCCCAACCCCCGCCCTTTCCCCTCCCCCCACCCCATACTTCAAGAACAGAAGCATCTGTCATCCCGGCTAAAGCTAAAATAAACAGACCAAACTAAAACGTTCGGTTTCGGGGTTGCGAGGAGGACCCCTCCTTACGTCAGGATGTCTCATTCCATCGGCATCTGAAAGTCTTGTTGTAGCACGACCATGTTCTATCTACTGCGTCATCAACACGTCATATCGCGTGGTTCTTGGATGGGCCGGTCAACCCAGGAGTGCCGGACTACACGAGAGGTCTGATTCGGAGGAGTCAATGTGCAGAGTTTTAGGTGGGTTGTCTCTAGGGGCCGAACGATCCAGGGATCCGGAGCGCCATGGGGAGCGGGAGCCGTTCAGTGTTACCTGGTTCCCAGAGTGGCGGCCAGCGCCTGCCGACGAGCCTGATGTGGCTCGGCGAGCTCCCCGCCCCCTGCGGGAACGTGTGCGCCTTCTGCTAGGTTTAGGTGACCCCGCCGGGGCGGCCCCAGCACGGGGTCCGGATGGAGGGGCCTCGGTATTAAATCTGAGAGGGCGTTCCTCGGTCAGCCAGGTCCAGGCCGCTGCCGGAGTCTCGAAGAAAAGGGTTTTATTCTGGAAAACGATTCGGAGATGGGCCGGGAAGAGCAACCTGTATTGGAGATTAAGAGTTCGCAACTTCTGTTTCACCTCGGTGAATGAGCGTCTCCGGCTCTGGACCTCCCGTGTGTAGTCAGGGAAGATCATTATCGGGTGATTACGGTAGGTCAGAGTCTTTTGGTTGCGGGCTTCATTCAGGATGGAGTCTCTATCTTTGAAATTGAGAATCCTGGCGATTATTGGCCTGTGTGGCGCTCCAGGTGGAAGTCTAGGGGCCAGGGAGCGATTGGCCCGTTCCACTGCGAACCATGTGGACAAAGAGCCTTGATGGAATCCAGGTTTTAATCCACTGTTCAATGAGCGCCCCCACCTGCCCCTGCTCCGCTCCCTGTGGAAACCCCACGAGGCGGAGGTTGTTACGTCTTGATCTGTTTCCGGCATCCTCTGCTCTTTGGTGCAACTCTCTGGTGTGAGTCTGTAGGCAAGCCACCTGCTCCTTAAGTTGAGTGACATCATCCTCGACAGTAGAAATACGGGATTCAGCCTCCGAGATGCGGGCCGTCGCGTTCCGGAGGTCCTGCCGGAGGAGAGCCACATCTACTCGGACCTCTCCAATCTTGTTCTCAACTGATGCCTGTGAGGCGTTGATGGCCTGCAGGATGGGATTAAGATCCGCTTCATTAGGGGCAGGATTCCCACCAGCCCCGGTCGCCGTTCCCGGGTCCGTTATGGTGTACTGGTCCATCTTAGTCTGTGTTGAGGGAGGCTTGGGCCCACGGTCCTTCCCCATGGTGATGATCAGGTACGAGTGGCCTCAGCTCCGACTCTGCGAGCTTTATATCTTGAGGGGGGGGATTAGCCCGTGGAGAGTAGACAGGGTCGGTGTGGGGTCGCCCTAGGACAGGGCGACGGGCTCCACTGGCTCAATGCCTTCTAGTGGTTCTCCCAGATGGGCTGGGGTGGACGGGCCGGCGCTAATGAGATGGAAGTATTCCCTGGGCGGGATCACCGCGGCCCCAACACGCCACAGTCCGCCGAGGTAACAGAGGCGCAGTCGGAACCACTCAAAGCGCCCCCAGGCCCGCGTCTGCCAGGCCGGGTTGTCGGATGCAAATGAGGCCTTCGGGTGTCGCAGACGTCCACCATGGGCCGAGGGCGGCCGCCAGCTAGGACCGCGTCTTGCTTATTCGGTCCCCGGGGGCTCAAGTAGATCACCACTTGGCCGACAACCCCCACCAGCGAGGGAGGCACAAGACTTACTGGCGGTCCGTCCCGGGCGCGCCCGCAACCACGCGGGGCCCGGACCGTGTCTCAAGTAGCTGCCCCAGGGCCCGGCTCGCTCTCCCAAGCCCCCGGGAAAGGTCAATCTGGGGTCCCTGTGGGTAGGGGTCACAGCAGACTCGTCTTTCCGGCCCCAGGCCCCACTGCTTACCGTTCCACCCGGGGGGCCGGGCTCGATCAGTCTCACCACACCAGACCTGAGGATCCGGGTGCCTCTGCTCTTCTGTGGTGTTCCCAGGTTCGCTCCTCACAACCAGGGAGTTCAATTTCCATTGGCGCGCTTGTCAGGAGAGGTCCTCCCCTTCGGAGGACCGCAATGCGGCATTAGGGCTCAAAGGTCTCCTTCAAGATATGGAAAGCCACGCCGGGCCCAAGATGGCAGGCGCCCCGCTCTCCTCACTTCAAGGGCACCCGCAGGCAGGCACGGCAGGAGACGCCCCGCGGGGGCGGGTCTCCGCAGTCAGTCGGACCGCAGAGCTGCAAGCGAGTCCGGAGCCTCGAGGGCCGCCTCCGATGCACAGTCCGGGTCAAGGCCGACAGGGGCCGCGCTAACCCCACCCAGGCTCCTCCGCTTACCGCTGCAGGCGGGAGAAATTCGGGCCGCCAGGAGCGCCCGCTTTCAGCTCGGGCCGCAGTCCGTGGCGCAGCAGTCCGGTGCAGGTGACCCAGGGGCCCCTCCACAGATGTCGGAGACCCCGCTTCTGGGTTATCTGCGATTTTGGCCTCTCTGGGGGCGGGGGACCCGCGAGTCCCTCGGCAGGCTCCGTACAAGGGGTCGCCCACCCTCACTCCCGCAGCTGCAGATCAAGCCGCCATATTGCCAAGCTGCGCAGGGCGGATCGGCCCGAATCTGGTAGTTTGCGGCCACCACTTGGTCCCAGTCTCCACCGGAACACGCCTAACTGGTCCGGTAAGGTATTGTTTCTTCGCAGGGCTATTGTGTCAGCGCCGATGGGTCAGGATACTTGGGCGGATGACGGAGGGGTCCAGAGCACTCTTTGAGTGCGACCGCCATCTTGACGCTCCAAGCCACGCCCCCCATATGTACGGTTTTAAGACAATTTTAACATGTTTTAGGGGTCAGAGCACATACACTGGGCACTGAATAGCAGTGTCCCAGTGTTAGAGTTCAAGATTACCATCAGGTGAGTTCCAAAAAATTAAAACACTGGGGTGAGCACCCTCAAAGGGGTCACTTGAGAACACTGCCTCTCCACTTTCACACCCCACCTTTCTGTTCTCGGATTCTGGTTTTGCCCTACTCCCTTTATTCACCGTCTAATGCACTCGCAGTTGCTTTTTCTCCTGCTCCTCTCCACTTTCTATCCATCCTCTTTCCCCACCTTCTTGCACTTCTCTCTTCTTCATTTGCCTCACCTTCTTTTCTCTGATTTTCTAGCTTTTTCAGCCCTCTTGTTATCTCTCCTCTCCTTTTGCTTCTGTTGTCTTCCACCTCTCAGCCCTTTATCCATTTACACTCTCATTTTGTCCATCTCCTCTACATCCTCCCATCTGTTTCTCTGTCAACTAATTCTCCTGGTCCTCTTTCTCTCTTCCAAAGTCATCCCTCTCAAATTGTCTTTCCTATGGTTTTGTATCGCTCTGTTCTACGTTTGTCTACCACCCCTCTTACTGTTCTGTTTGACTCTCTCGCTATTCTCTGTTTGTCTTCCCCTCTAACTTTTCTTTCTCCTCACTTTGTCTCAATCTCGTTTCTCTGTCCTCTTTATTTGTGACACCCTTGCTATACTTTCACCCTTTCTCAGCAGGGGCCTGTTTACCTTGAGATGAAGAACAGAGACTCGCTCGGTGCAGTGTTGCAGTATGCCACATGTGAAGTCTTAGCTCAGTTGCTCGTAGCTAAGAGGCCTTAACTACAATGGTAGACAAGTCTCCAGATGGACTGAATGGTCTATAACTCCTTCACAGTCTGGAGGCACATGCCCCATCTGTCGAAGCAGGCCCTAAAGACTTGTAGCCTGGCTGAGGGCACAGGAGGAGTTTTGCAACACCAAAATGGCACTGGAGCAGGCCAAGCACTTACCCCCACACAGAATCTAATAGGGCATGGGGAAAGTACAGGTACAGCATGCCAAAAGGGATGCCCTGGCGGAGCGCGGATTGGGCAAGAGAGGTAGGCAACATACTAACAAGTCACTCCCAGGTAAAGGGAACACCAAAGGCAGCTCCTCCACCCCCATATAGTTGACCAGCGAAGGTTCCTGGGCACTTACTTCACTCTCCCTGGTGGAAGAACACAGAGGTGAGTGATTCGTGGACATGACAAAGCGTTGCCCAGACACAGTATTAAAGTGGATGGGCATATTAGGCATGAGGTGGGGCAGCCAGTCCCCACCATGGAGAATGTGGTGGTTCAACATGGGAGACCAGACTTTGTGGGGATTCACCAAGGCCAGAAAGACCTGTAGATGGTGGACAAGGGCTGACTGCTCGAAATCATGAAGAAATAGCTAAACACAGTAGTGATGCTATGCACTGCTGGTGGGGTCATGCGGTCAGAGATTATCGCGTGGTTCGAATGGAGAGGTGCATTGTCACATAGCACAGTGGAGAAATCCATCCGCAAGCTGCTTATCGAAATGCATAGGTTTTCCAAAAGTGTGGGTTTAGACTATGTGAAGCATGGCCTGATCAACCTAAAGTTACTGGGCTTTTATGGGAATGACTGGGTACACCTCTTCTGGGTAAACATACAGACAACATAAGGGAAGCCCTGGAATTGGCGGGCAATGAGGGGAGCGCAGGAAAACTGGGAGACCTGCGAGTAGCCAGCTCCCCCAAGACTCCAACTTTAATTTATTTGGAATTCATTTTCACAGTCCGTCTGGACTCCCTCAGGAGTACCGTTGTGACCACCTAAAAAAGTGGTGTTGTTTTTTCAAATTTTGGGTCCAGCGAGGGTACCTCTGAAAACCCTCCTTCCCCTTTTCCCCACCCACAAGGGCCAAGTGGTCAGGATACCCTACCCCGCTTTCTAATATGGTATTTTTTTTACTTTTTCAGAACAGGAGATCAAGCCCTCGAGTCATGTAATGGCCGCCACAACATTTCTTTCATGTGCTAGCTCTAAAAAAAGCTCCTAAGGCTTCAATTATTTTTATTGAATTTTAGCTCAACAATTCAATTGTCCATTCATTTTTAACCTTAATTTCTCAAAAACTATTGGATAGAATTACACCAAATAAAAAAATACACACTTCCTGAGTAAAGATCTAGCTTTCTGCCAATTTTAGTGTAATTCTGTTCAGCTGGGTTTGCTGTAGTGCTGTTCGAAAATCCCTATGGAAATTATATTTGGGACACCCCATTCCCTCTTAGCCCCTGCTTGAAAAATTACCCCAGAACTTTAAGGGAAGGAGCTGAGGTTAATGAACTATTTTTACATTTTTTTGGTAGAGTTTCATGAAAATCCTTCAAATGCTGCCAAAATTATTAGAAAACAAAAAACTTTCCTATGGAAACTAGGTCCTAACCAGAACTACACGGTGGGGGTAATATATCAAGGTTTTCCATCACATACAGAAAAGGAAGTAAGGGGCATGCAAGGTGGACAGACTAGTCCTGGATTCCTTTTGTGCTTATGGGTGGATGACTGGAGGGACAATCCTTTAGGTGCACCAGATTGCTTGTGCCTCTGTGCTGGGACAACCAGAAGTTAGTCTATATATATATCCTTTATCTTTATGCAGCATAACTAGAATCAATAGTTTGGGATATGGTTAAGTTTCCAGTTACCTACTGTTAAACGTCTTAGGGATACATGTGCATGATCAGTGGAATAAGACAGGGAAAGAGTATGAAGGTGAGAAGGCATATGTGGTTTTTGTGGGTATAGTATGCTTGTAGTTCTGGATATGTATGATCACATGCCCTCTAGGCGTAGGCTGGATGAGAACATGAACTTGTGTATATTGTCATATCTGGAAAGAATAGCCTGGCTTGGCCCTGAATTCTTTGCAAGCGTATTATAGGGTGATTCGAGTGGATCTTCAGGTTCTTATAGTGGTACTTTTCTCTTGGAAAAAGCAAACCTTCGAATACCCTTTTCCTTGCCCACTTCTCAAATATGTGATCATCTCTTCTTCAGCCTTCTGAAATGTGTCTCAACATGCCAAGTGAATGAAGGTTTTTAATGATGTTGTACAACATTTCAGCAATGTTTTCATAAATAAAAGAGACTGCACAGAAACTTCTGGCTCTTTCACTAGAATTATTTATTTGAATTTTGTAGAGTACCTGCATTTCCTCTCTGAGCTACTTCAGACTGATTTAGCTGTCTTTTATAACTGCTAACAAATGTCCCCTATAATGTTGTGTGAATCTGTCGTAGATGTACATGCTTTGCATTGTACTGCCATCCTCTGAATGTCTTTTTTAAATATAAAAGTGTGGGGGTGACATGAGAGCATATCTGTAATAAGACCCTCCTTTGAGGTCGAATGGAAACCCAACCCACCCTCTGTGTCATTTTAAAATGTCCTTTTCACTGTAGTAAAAAAATCAAGCCAAAAGGTATTTCTAAAATTGTACACACTTGATACCAGTAAACAACACCAAAGCTTAGCATTATTTTTGGGTGCTTGCATACGGTTTGGTCATCCGTGTTTAACTTCTTCCTTGAATTGTGGCATTCCACATGGACTTGATTCCCACTTGTCTTATGGAGAAATTCCAAATGTCGATTTTACAGACCCTTGTCTGTGTTTTGAGGACCTGCTTTCTGGGACTTTTCATGTCCTTTTCTCTTTGGATCTTTGTGGACTGCTTCTCCTCTTTGATTTACGAAGCAGGTGTGGTGTCAAAGAAATTTGCTACTAGTCCTTTTTGTAGTAGTTTAGATGTAGGAGCCTAATGCACCTTCAGTTTTTCTTTGTATTGAGTTACTCTATTCCATTGTGATTTTAGATGCCTATTTTGTTCCTTAAATTTGCAATTAGTTGATCCATCACAATTCATCATAGCACATCAGAAGGATCCATTAGAAGACCATAATGTGTTATACCCACAGCAGGAAACATCAAAGGCTTTCTCAAGTATATATCATATAAAAAGCTCAACAAAATAAATGAACCGATATCTTTATACACAGTACTCCACTTTTCCGATGTGTCGAGACAGAATGATGCTACAATAACTCATACAAATAACTACTACATAAAGGACCACCACCAAATTGAGTTGCCAAATTATTACTTCTTTAAAAGTTGGTCGGGTACACCCTCCAAAAAACAAATCGCATATCTGAAAACCTGTATAGGAAATATCATCACAGACATGGCATGCACCAAAGCAAAAAGGAACATTTGAATGGGCAACAGAGGTGATGTCCCTACCTATTCCTGCTGAAAAACTACCCGGTGTCAAAACAATATACAAGGGGCACATATGGTTGTGTTTTGAGTCGGAATCAGACCCTGGTTTGGAATTGGAGTTTCAGCAATAAAGTTATGTGCGAATGACTCCCAAATTGCACCAAATTTTTCTTTAATTTCTCTGTTTTCATGAAAAATGTGAACACAAACAACCATGGCAACACAGTGAACAGTTTAACCTACTGGACAAGTTCTAATCTGGTTTCAGACCTGGGCATAGCACTGAATCGGGCACAGTACACATGGACGACGTTCTCGATACCCTGGATCTGAATGAATCCTGCCTCCTCATCGTTCTTGACTTGTCATCAGAGTTTGGCACGGTCAATTATGACTGCATCTTAGAGCTTCTTGAACACAGAATAGGGCTATCTGGAAATGTACTCAAGTGGTTCAACTCCTTCCTCCAAAACCGCTAACAACAAATCAGACTGTTAGTCACTATCCAGAGCCGCCCCATGAGAATGGGTGTCCCTCAAGGATCCACCATCTCGCCCACACTTTTCAACCTACACATGGAACAGTTGAGGGACTCAACTAAATGACTCTAATGAAAACCCAAACCTGGTTGTCACAAATCCAACTCAAACTAAACGCTGTGAAAATGGAATGCCTACTCTTCGACCCTCCCCACAGTTCCCTTCCGATTCAAGAATGGATGAAACAACTAGACGCCCTTAAGTGCATACCTGCCACCATAATCAATTAAATCCTTTGGAATAATACTGGAGAAAAATCTCAACATGCAAGTACACAGTAGCGTTATCTTCACATTATACCTTTCTCCAACTTAACCTCCCCAAGAAAGTGAAACCCTTCATTCCACCATTAGACTTCAAGATGGGAGTCAACGGAAGTGTGACCATTACAGGTTTACCAAAATCCAGCACTGCACCACTCAAGGCCACTATGAATGCCGCGCAGACACTAATAACAGGGAAGAGAATGTTGACCATATTACACCTCCAAAGTCTCTCAACTGGCTCCCAGTCAGAGTTAGGATCCGCATGAAGATAGCATGCATGGCGCACAAAGCCCTGCACCATGATGCACCCAGATATCTTACACATAAGACCTTGTCTCTGGGGACAGCTGCTCACTATGAAGTGCCAACTCCCTCTTGCTGGAACCACCCAGATTCAGGAAAAATAAAACCTACTAACCGCACTTTCTCCAGATCCACTACTGGAATATGGAACTCTTTCCTGTCGGAGATTCATTCTAACCCATCAACAACCGATTTCAGGAAAGAGGTTAAGAGGATTTTATCAAGCATATTCTTGAAATAATGCTCAAATCTAACCAGTCTCAGCGTCCCCTGGCAACCAGGGGCATCATCTCGCCTAGATGCATCTAGCATAGCACAGTGTCACAAGACCAGGACTGGATTTCTTGGATTGCGAACATTTTGTTCCTGTGTTTTTGTGCTGTATGTTATGGGAGACTTCATGTTATGTAAAGGGCTGTTTTTTGGGGTGTTCTGTACAGGTCTCTGATAACCTTGAGTTAAGTTTGTGCTTTACAAAACTCTCTAAATAAATAAAAAGCAAAATAGACAAAATGCCTGGATATTTACCTGCATAATGCATCTCCAGACTCCCAGTGCAGACTCTCACTTGGAGTTTGATGTTATTTTCTCAAAGTATTGGGCCTTTTCACTTTTGGCTCAATAAATCAGTAGGAGCCACACGGCCCTTAGTTCATGTGTTTCCATTGTCTTATTTATATTGCTAGTCATTTCGTTTGATTAAAGTAACACATTTCGAATCCAGAATTCCATCAGCCGATGTATTTCTCTAGATTCTGGCGCTCTTCACTCTTCATCGGGATATCACAAGTGCGATTACCATAAATGTAATTTAAGCCTTTTGGAAACCTGTAAGCTGTGAGATGTGCTTATAAACTGAGCAGAAATCTATGAATTGTGAAACTAGAAAGAATGCTGTTAGAAATTTGTCCTTTCTGCAGTCTCCCTGTATTTTTTGCCTTATTGCTGAACCCAATTTTTGTTGGCTGTAGCACTCTGTACACTTTATCCCTGCTAACCAGTGGTAAAGTGCTTGTGCCTCCTCCTTTTAATATGGTGAAATTGTAATACTCCGAATTGGCACATTTAATTTTGTTTTATAAGTTCCTAGTATATGGATACTGTTGGACTTAGCCCTTTTTTGCAGGGTCATCCCAGAACTTTTTGCCTTCCTCCTGTATTTTGCCTGACCTGTTGATGGTGGTTTTATGACTCTGGACACTTTATCACTGCTGATCAGTGCTAAAGTGCATGTGCTCTCTTGTAAACTTGGTAAGATTGGTCTACACCTGTTTGGCATATTTAACTTACCTGTAAGTCCCTTGTACAGTGGTATCCCATATACCCAGGGCCTGTAAATTAAAAGCTACTGGTGGGCTTGGAGCGCTGCTTGCGTCACCCACCAAAGTAGCCTTTCAAACCTGTCTCAGGCCTCTGCCACTGCAGGGCCTGCGCACGCAGTTTACTGCCGCCGAGATGTGGCATATAAAGTGGTTGCCATGTCTGCAACTCCCCTTTTACTACATATGTCACCCCTAAGGTAGGCCCTAGCTAGCCCTATGGGCAGGGTGCTGTGTAAGTAAAAGGTAGGACATGTGCCTTAACTGTGTGGCATGTCCTGGTAGTGACAAACAGCCTATTTTGGTTTATCACTGCTGTGAGGCTGCCCTCTCATAGGTTTGCATTTTGGATTCCCTGATATGAGCTTCAGTGGCAATTTCTGATCTGAGAGGGGTAGCGTGACCATGTTTGGAATAGTAGTGATAAATCCTGCTTATTGATGAAAGCAGATTTATTACTATTTTAGAAATGCTACTTTTAGAAGTGGGCATATCTGTGTGCTTAGGTGTCTTTGTGCCTCTGCTGGTTTATGAATTTACTGTCTGGTTTTGGAGTGACAGGGACAGGGGATGTGAATTCTCTTCAGACAGCCACTGGGGGGGTTGAGGTGTGACCTGCCTTTCCTGGATGAGTCAGGCCTGGGCTGAATAGACCTGGGCTACATATAGTGGTGGGAAGAGATTTGCCTTGCACCCGAATATGCCTGGTCTGCCCTGAACAATGCCATGTCTTCCCTGGACCGGAAACCAGCATCCTGGGACCGGTTTCTGGGTAACACCCAGGGAAGACCTGGCTTGGCAGTTCGGGCTGGACTGTTCCCATGAGGCACAGGGTCAAGACTGATTTGCATATAGCTGGGTCTGAACTGAGGTGGCAAAGTGAGCTAAAGAATGATAATGGATTCAACCCAGATCTGTGACTGGGGGTGAGTGTCTGAAAAGTTTCAGCGCTCCGTCCATCATCTCCTTGTGTTTGCTTTGTTCGCCCTAAGTTGGCAGGGTATGCCCAGACGTGGGTCCCTTGCTCACTTTGCCACTGGATTCAAGCTAGCCTGGCTGATGAAGGGTGTTACCCAGAAACCGGTCCCAGGATGCTTGTTTCCAGTTAAGGGAAGACCTGGCTTGGTAGTTCGGGCTGAACTCTTCCCATGAGGCACAGGGTCAAGACTGATTTGCATATAGCTGGGTCTGAACTGAGCTGGCAAAGTGAGCTAAAGAATGATGATGGATTCAACCCAGATGTGTGACTGGGGGTGAGTGTCTGAAAAGTTTCAGCGCTCCGTCCATCATCTCCTTGTGTTTGCTTTAAACTAGTTTAGGCAGAGAAATACCTGACAAGAGGGAAAAGGTAAATTCGTCAAATACCTACAGGAATGTATACAGAATCTTGGTATCCTAGACTTACGGCAACTGAATATGAGTGACTATACATTTAAGAAATTTGTGAATAAATCCATACAGCAGAAAAACAGGTTGGAAGACAAAGCTACACGGACAAAAAGATTGCATGGGTGGTTAGTAATAAACTTGTATAACATAAGCAAGGAACAGTCCTATTTCAAGGCAGCACAATCATTGACGATCAAGAGGGGACTGATAAAGATGCAATTTGGATGCCTTCCAACATTCTATTTCGTTCCCAAGTGGCAGAATCAGGCCCAACCGGAAGATGCATTTTGTTGCTTGTTTCATCAGGCAAAAGAAACGTTTGTACATGTCCTCTGTGTGCCCAAACCTGCTAGTACATTGGAGGTCATTGTTGCGTAAGGATTTCTTAGCTTTAGATGTTAGAACCTGCAGGATGGCGGCTATACAGGATTTAAATCCACAGAATTTTACGCTGAATATTCGACTGGTGCAGTTACTAGAAATTTTTAACAAACAGATTACAATCCTTACATGAATGCTGTCCATGGGTTTGAAAGGGTTTTATATAAGACTTTTAGTTTACAAGGGGTTGCTAGTGACAGTATAAGATAATTATTGATCCCTATCCCGCAGCCACTATCAAGCATCAATGAAAGGGTCAGTCAGGTGACGATCATGAGTAGTAGCCTCATTTTTGAGGCGTTGGATGCTCTGATTTCACAGTAAATGCTAAGTTTGTACAGCCAGCTGCAGTAAATGCTACCTTTGCACAGCTGCATCAATGTTTGCACCAGGCACCCAAGCTTATGGGGCTGATAGGAGCGTGAAAGTATGTTTGCCTTTTCGCACAGTCCTGCCAAATGCTGCCGCCAAGCACTTTGACAATGCTTCTTTGCACAATTGCACTATGTATGCTGTACAGTTGCTCCAAGCTCATTGCACTAGGCACTTTTGATAAAGCATTGTGCGCATAAACCCTTACTAGGCAGGTAGGAGCATTTTAGTAGGTTCAAACTTCCTATGCCACCTTGCACAATTGCGCTAGGGCACTTTTTAAGCACCTTGATAATGTCTCTTTGTACAGAAGTGTTGATGCTTGCATTAAGCATTTCAACAAGGTTTTGTATGCTCAACCCTAGCAGGTGACGCGAGATGACGTAACGTCTCGAAATGTTTACACTGTTTCTCCCCCTTGCACAGTAAGCCCTGGATATCTGCATGTTCTACAGCCTGTATGATTCTTTATGATCATATATTCATATCTGTATTTTATACTCTGTGATTTTCCTATGCCCACTTACACGATACTGAAAGGCCAATGGTTTTAAATAGTCAAAATCTCAACATTTATATCTCGTTAAATGAACAATGAGACTCATTGATTGCTAGCTCATTCGTCTATGTATGGCATGATTTTTTAAACCTGGCTCTATGCATCTATGATGGACACATTGGCCTAAAGTAGAGATTTATTGATTTTATATGTATTGTACTGGTTTTATGTTTGTTTTTTAACTAATAAACTAAATTTTGATTGATTGAATGACCTCCACCTAGGACACAGCTAAAAACATTTTTTTTTCTTTTGAAATTTGATTTGTAATAAGTATTTTAGGAAGATGGATTTTAGAAAGTTACCTTTATCCTGCCTGAAATCTCTGGAAACTAAATCTGCAGTTTACTTCTCCTCTTCTGCCAAACAGTAATTAGCATGTCAGTAGGCATGAATGATGTGTGAACGAGGTGTGAACTTGCATCCAGAACAGAGAGAAAAGGCTTTGGGCGTGGGTAGGTACAGTTGTGCCCTTGACAGGATGGCCTGTGGGCAGGGCATAAGGACTTGATTAACTTGAAAGAGGCCTACCCTGTCACCAGCAGATGTAGATAACACCCAGGCCAGACCAGCCTCCATCACAGGCTCACATCCTCCTGAATTGTCCAGACCTGCTTGACAGGTCTGCTGGAGTATTTCATAGGACACTTGGGGTGCACTTCAGAGAGGCATCCCCTGCCACAGGCAAATGTTAGCCGAAACTTGGGCAGGGCCCTTCTTTTCTTCTCCCATTCAGTCAAGGCCCATTCACAGTAGGCCTTTTTTGACATTAGTGTCGCAGCCTGTTTGACAGGTCTGCTGGGTTAACATACAACATTTGGGGCACTATTTGAAGGAGGGAAACCGAATGCCAATACAATTTGTGTGTATCCACTGTCTGGTTGCTGGGAGCTCAGCGTTGTTCTACCAGACTTCTGGCTCAAGTTTGGGGGTATTGGGATAGCCTAAAATTGGATTTTAGTGTTAGATGTGGGAGGACACTAGGATTACTATAGTACATTCCCTATGCACAGCCAGTGCTCAGTTTGAGCCAGTGGTTGCTGGTGGGGGCCAGTGGCGCTCATCATTATGGACTGGAACTTACTTTTCCTGATTGGGACATTTCCCCAAAGCAGGAGATAGAAAAACAACGCAGAAAGACCGAGGAAGAGATTGATGGAAACTCTGTCACAAACGGACAAAGCAGGAACCTGCAACAGTGAGATAAAGGGGAAAGAGGTGTCTGGTAGTGGATTAAGGAGGCATGAGGCAGATTGAAGACTATGCAGCCTTGGTTTTTGGTGTGCTGACATTTTAATGGTACCAGCTGAGGGCTTCTGAGCAGCGCTTTCGGCACCAGCGCTCCCATTTACTTTTTAGGTCGAGCATTCCAGACGTCTAGTATATACTTATATGTATATGTACTTTGTGGGCTCTGGAGATCAGCCCTAGGACTTGTCTGCTTCCGCTTAGGGACTTTTCTTCTGTTCAACTGCCTCTATTTAACTGTCTTGATAGAAAACGACCAGCAGAGGTCAGTAAAATACCAGAATCACTTTAGCATTCTCTAGATTCCAGTCCATAGAAATAGTCTTCCACGAGCACCCGTAGACAATAATATTTTTTTCAAATCTTGTATTTTCAGTGATATGACCACCGAAGGCCCTGATTTTATATTAAAAACAGAGCTTTGGACTATACCATTTCCTGCTGAAAGGCAATATTTCTCTCCATGTGTTCCCATACCTGGCATGTCACGCAGTTTGGTGCTTACTTTCCCTCCATATTAAAGAACAGTAGATGTTTCAGCACCCAAGCTAATGTACTGCATAGCTAAATACATATAAGGGGAGAGGAGTTGGCCTAATGGCTAGGGCGGTCGACCTCGAAGCTGGGGAACCGGGTTCGAGTCTCGACAACGACGCTGAACATCCTGTGATTCTGGGCAAATCACTTAATCTCCCCGTGCCTAACAAAAATGAATGTGTCTTCATGTAACGCAACTGGTGCTCATGTAAAGCCCTCTGATACCCGATACCCTTGGGTCAAGTTTGCGCTATATAAAAACTCTAAGTAAAAAAAAAAAAAAGGGTCCCAAAGGCGAGGCCGATTGCATTGCAAATGCTTGTTTTTTTTGTTTTTTTACAAATTAAACACTGGGCCCTCAGAGCCCTAGTTGAGTGTGGAAAAGACTTTCACCATCATGAAAATGCCCAAAGTGGGTAAAGTTAGCCCTGGTCACCTTTGCCCCATTGGTTAGGGGGTCATTCCCACCCACTAGCTAGTGCCAGGCATAAATGTGGCACCTTCATGCACCACATTTGGAGCTTTCTTGGACCTGAGGAAGATCAGAAGAGGAATGAAACTTCTGTTTGCATCCTGAGAAGAGCCCTAGAGGAATTGACCTGCTCTCTCTTGTACCCAGGACAATGAAATGAACTCCTAAGGCTTGCACCCTGTTAAAGCGGCAAGGACACAACCTACAAAAGGCCTTTGCCTACAACTGATCAGTGGCAACTAGTTCTGCACTGGACACTGATGTTTGGCCTCTGCCTGACACCCTGTGAGTCTTCGCGGGGGGGGGGGGTGGAAATGTACTCTTGTGGTGTATTGGGACATAAAGGACTAAACTAAAGTCAGAAGCTAAAAATCTTTGACCAGGACAAACCTGGTTAGTGTATCTGACCCTCGGTCCATAGCAGTCAACGTCAAATTGCGCCTAGGTCTTGTTCTACAGCGACTATTGACTATCATTGGCACTTGGTGCTATTTCTATATGAAACATTAAAATATGTAAAGTCCAATTCCCCTTAAGATTTTATTTATTAAATTTCACTAACTTTTTCTAATTTAGTTTGGAATTTTTATTGTTTTGCATTACTACTTTACTACTTTTTTGGTACTACATAAATACTTTACACATTGCCCAAAGCTAATCCTGCCTGCTTTGTGCCATACCTACCAGGGGGTGGAGCTCAGGCTAACTTAATGGCTGTAAGGGTTCATCTTGACATGGGTTGTGATTATTACTTGAAGTGAGTACTTACCCCGCTCAACTAATAACCTGCTTTTTACAAATGTTATTTCATTGTCGTCCCCTGCCCCCAAGTGTCATCAAGGGTTCCTGTGTATTGACATCCTTAAAGTGTGCAAATTATGGGTCTATAACGAGATCACAATGATATACTGTTTCAGGCTGATGACATAGTGCTGGGTTTTTTCTGCTTCAGAGTATAGATAGACCATCTTATGTTGAAACCTTTTTGGAGTCTACGCAGCCAGACCTTGCTAGCAACTTCAGTGATGAATGGTTGAGGATCCTGAACCTGTAGGGACACAGGCACCAAAGAGAGGGTGATTTCCAGGACTCGCCACTGGATTTAAAGACCAGGACACTCCTCCTGAATTGTTGCCATGCCAAAGACCCAAAACTGACAATAGAGAGGGACGTTGGGCTAAATAAGTGTAGAAAAGGCTCCCATACAACAGAAAACAAATATGATATTCTGACCGTGATGCAATTTTTTTTTTTTTTTTAACTAAGAATCTTTTCTATTGAAAAGAAGTTTCACGGATCAACAGGACAAGCGTTGCATGTAATGCGCTCAGACACAGTGACAAGAGCGACTTCAGTCATTTCGCAAATAAGAATATTAGCAAGATAATAACTGTTGCCACCAGACAATAGCACAACCAGGTATCCTACAAATGTGGCAGGATAAACTATCAGTTAGCGCAACAGCTCTGAGTATCTGGCATAGACATTACAATTAAAACAAAACAGTAAAATACAAACAGTAGGGTGTGAATGGTCGAAGTAGCTAAGTGTACAAGGGTCCATGGGTATGCAGTCCCTGTCATCACCTGGTAAGTAAGGGAGGGAGGTGCAAGAGACATATCAAACAATCCAGTGTCACAATCTCTCCAATACTAGATTAGTTCAAAGAGGTGCAGTGCCTTGAGCTGGAGGGCGGGGGGCTAAAGCAACAGCTTAAAATAATCCATCAAACCAGATGTGGGCAAACTTGGTTTCGGTGTACGTGATCCTATGAGTCCAGAGCTCCATGGCCATAACATGCCACAATCGAGTAAACCAAGAGGCCACAGGAGGGGCAGATGACTGCTCCCAGTGGAGGGCAATAAGTTGTTTAGCAGCCCCCAGCATGTGGCCCCCGAAGCGCCAATCTGTGTGTGTCATAGCCTCAAGCTCCGCAGGTCGTACATCCAGGATAATAGTAATATAGGAACTCGGTAGAGGGAAGCCCAACACGCCCTTGATGTGGCCCAAGATTTCTTTCCAATAGGTAGTTATGACCGAACACAACCCCCAAATGTGTTGAAAATGTGTTTAAAATCCCCTGGGGCTGCCTCACAGCGCCAGCAGAGATCTGCTGTAGTGCGATATATAGCAATAGAGGCGAGTCGGTGCATAGTACCACCGTGTCATCAGTTTATAGGCCGTCTCATGCGAAATGCCCTCAGTGGTGTCTGAGTGCCATTGGGTTTGATATGTGTGAGAGTGTGCCATACCGGAATGCTGGAGAACTTGATAGGCCTCTTGTGCTGTCATAGGCGCTAACTAACGCCTCAAAGGGGGGTAAGATGTCTGGTCGCACCCTGCGTGTTCAGGGGGTGGAGTACCCAGTGACATAATTGGCAGTACTGCAGGCGAGCCGTTTCGGGTATGTGAAATTCCTGTTTACAGTGATCAAATGTTTCAATGGAGAGCCTGTCAAACAGGTCGCACAATGTACGACAGTCGCCCGCTTCCCAAGTACAGTATGAATGGGGTTCTAGGGCCAGAGTGAAATCTGGATTGTGTGACGGTCCTAATAGGGGTCGCCAAGTAAGCACTCCGTGGCTGTGCATGTTTGAGGAGCCAGGCAAGATCCCAGAGGGGTCTGCAAGCAACTGCCCGGACCATATGAAACCAGTGTTTCTCGCTCTCCCTCACCACCCACTCTGATATAAAGCGCAGGTGTGCCGCCCAGTAATCTTTCAAGAGATTGGGACACGCCGCCCCCCACCCCGTCTCTAGGGAGCATTAGGACGGAGTTGGAGAATCTTGGTCGTCTTCCTCCCCATATGAAGGCACGAATATCTTGCTGGAGATGTATGATATCCTTGTAGGGAATGGGCGTGGGGAGCGTTTGGAACAAATATAGGACCCTGGGGAGGATGGACATCTTAATGGCGTTGAGCCGCCCCAGCCAGGACACGTGTAGGGGCCGCCAACGTCGAAGGTCGTCTAGGACAGATTTTCGATATGGGGCCCAGTTGGCTTTCGTCCAGGTCGACAAGGTAGTGGTCAGCTTGAGGCCTAAGTAGCGAATGTCATGTTGGGCCCACTGGAAGGGGGCGAGAGCCTGGATAGCGGGGCGATCCTGCCTGGGTATGGTGAGATTCAACGCTTGGGATTTAGACATATTGACCCGGAAGCCGGAGACTGATCGTCTGCAAACATGCTCAATTTATGTGCCCAGTATGGTAACAATGGGGCGACCCTGTGTCCCTCAGAACCTGGGTATGTATATAATAAACTACAATGGTTCTGTCGGGAAAAACCCAATCGCTTTGAAAAAACACAGAGTTTCTTGATACCTATTAAATAAGTATGACAAGTATAGTATTTACATTGGTTAATTCATTAGTATTTGATTGATCTGAACCATATGTATTCGTCAACGTTTCAACCCAGACAGAGCATTATTGGAACGTCATGGCGGGCCTTCTTCAAGACAAGTGGGAGTGTTGAAAGCCCAAAAAGTAGGATGGCTCACTGAGGCGTCCCTTCCTGGGTTGAAGCCGTCAGAGAATCTGCAGGCGTCAGATAAGTTCAGGGAGTGAAGATTGCTTCATAAAATGAAAACTCTAACACGATGTGGTAATTAATTCCAGAACGTGGAGGACACAGAGTAAATGCGGTCCATCGGGGGGGGGCAGGCAACAGTCCTGAACAATTTCGCTCGATGTAACTGTGGTCAGCTGCAGCTGCCTGGCCATTCCAATAATGCTCTGTCTGGGTCGAAACGTCGACGAATACATATGGTTCAGATCAATCAAATCTCTGGTTGCTAAATCAACAAGCTAACTTGCTGTTCACCAGAGTTATTGCCTACCTTCATTCTGACCGCATTCTATTCCCCTGTGTAAAGAATTGTACATAATATCACCTTGTATATATGCACTGCACCACTATCACTGAGCACTTAATGTCACTATATCACATGTCACTTTGTCAGTATTTCTTGTATTGACAGCCCTCTGATTTCTTGTACATATTGATTTATGCGCTTAATTGATATAAAAGAAGAGCCTTTTTGCAAGCATTTACTAGTAGGTGTTTTGCTTTTGTGTTTCTATGTTATTTGATATGTGTTCCAACGTTTTTTTGTGATACGTTTCATGAATTAACCAATGTAAATACTATACTTGTCATACTTATTTAATAGGTATCAAGAAACTCTTTGTGTTTTTTCAAAGCGTACGTGTTCTTCCCGACAGAACCATTGTAGTTTACAATTTATGTGCCCAGCCTCTGAAGGGGATGCAAATAATGGAATCCGTCTGCCGAATGGTGATAGCCAGGGGTTCCACCGCTAGGGCAAATAGTAAGGGTGACAAGGGACAACCCTGCCGAGTACCCCTCATTAGGTGTATTGGCTGCATGTGAGAGACATAGACCCGAACGACAGCAGTGGGGCCATGGTAGGGGGCCATGATACGAGATATCATGTTCAGGCCCAGACCAATTTTATTAAGCACTGCTGCAAGAATTGGCCAGCTGACCCGGTCTTAGGCCTTCTCCGCATTGAGCAACAGAAGGCAAGAAGGGTATAGCACGACAATGGGATTTTCCCACTAGATGGGTGATCCGGTGGATATTATCCGCCCCTTGTCGGTTACGGATGAAGCCAACCTGGTCGGGGTCAATCCGGCCAGGGAGATTTGGCTCCAGGCAATTCGTCAAGATCTTAGTATAGAGTTTAGCATCCATGTTTAAGAGTGCAATGGGATGATAAGAAGTGCACAGTGTGGTGTCCTTGCCAGGCTTAGGGATGAGTGCAATTTCGGCCGCCGCCATCGGCTGGTTGAGACCGGAGTCAGAAGAGAATGTATTAATGAGCCCTAGGAGGTGGTCCTGGAGGAGGGGAAGAAAGACTTGATAGAAAGCTACCGGGAGCCCATCAGGCCCAAGAGTTTTACCCAGCGGCAGAGCCTTCAATGCCTGCTTTAGTTCGGCAAGTGTGATGGGGCCTCCAAAAGGTCCACATGGGCCGGGTCGAAAGGATCCCAAGTGCAGGAGCCAAGGTAGGAAACGTGGAGTGTGCGAAAAGTCCCGACCTCCGAGTAAAGGGCCTGATAAAAATCATAGAAGGCTTGTTGTTTTGCCTGTTCTGGGATGGCCCAGTCACTGGCGTCTATCTTGATCTTGACTATATGTGTGCGAGTGTGCTGCTGTCGTAGTTTGCGTGCTAAGAGTGCCCCCACATTATCTCCCCCCTTGTAGTATCGCTGTTTCAAAGCAAGCAAGGCCCTTTCCACTTTATTCGTCCTGTGAGCGCACAGTTGGCCACGCAGTAGGGCCAGCTGTCTCCTGTTACGACGGGAGGGGGCAGTCTGGTCCAGACGCTTCAAAGATTTGATCTCGGAGGTCAAACCCGCCTTAACCAGACGGGATTCCGGTGCGCGGGCAAAGGCAATGGAGGAAACAACCCCCCTGATGGTAGCCTTAAAACCATCCCAAAGGGTGTAGGCTGAAGTTTCAGGGAGACCATTCAGCTAAAAAAAAGTCGGTAATCCCCTTTCAAATCCCCGCCATGTCTACTGGGTCCGGGAGGAGGTACGGGGGGGAACAGCCCGCGAAGTTGCGTCTGGCGCGAATGTCCGGGCCAACTCCATACAATTTCCACATGCGCATGATCTGATATGGAGATGTCCGTAATGATGACATTTTCCAAATCTCTAAGGAGGGAGTGAGTGAGAAATAGATAGTATTCTGGAATAGGCGGTGTGAACGTGTGAATAGAAAGAGAAGTCGCAACTATCAGGGTGTTTGTACCTCCAGGCTTCCACCAGGCCCATGTCCGCGATGTCTCTCTTGAGTGCTGCCGACATTGCCCCCGTACCCTAAAAGGGGAACCAGTATGTGGTCCCAGATCACGTTCAAATCTCCACCCATGACAATATCACCCTCCACAGATATCAGCTGGCCGCGCAATAGGTTCCTAAGGAAAAGATCCTGATTGGGGGCTTAAACATTCAAGAGTGTGAGGAGGTGCGAGCCGCGTTGTATGGCAAGTTTCACAAACCGACCATTGGTGTCGCGCACTGCCTGAAGTACATGTGTTCAAAAGCCTGCCTTACACTCCCGCTGCTTTAGTGGGCGCACACGTGCTAAAATGGTGGGGGTATTTCGGGTGAAGCATACGTGATCTGTCAGCCTTTAGGAAATGGGTCTCCTGGAGCAAGATGAGATCCGGGTCGTGTGAGAGGAGATAGCGCCATATTTGCTTCCTCTTATTTGGGGAGTTCAGACCCTTTACATTAGGAAAAACAATTTTCGATGGGTGGCCTTTGCGAGGAGGAGAAGGGTCAGTGGCTGTGTCGCCTAGTACAGACGAAGGTGTATGTCTGGGGGTGGCACGGTTGTGTTCCAGTAAAGAGGCATCGCCCTCAGAAATGCAAATCTCAGAGCAAGGGAGGAAAAGCAAGACGATCCCATGCAGAATCCGGGGAGAAGATGTAACCTGGGAGGGGAAGATGCTGGTGCATACAAACAAGTATCTGTTGAATGCAGACAAAGGCAGGGTGGGGCCACTCTCTTTCCGAGCGATCGACCTGTAACAAAGGGAAATTACAAGAGAACAGTAAACTACAACGGGCCCCAACAGCTCTATTCAAGTCCTGTTGCGACCAGTGCACAAGCACGCCAGCCACAATGGAGGAGTCACTCTCCCGAGGTGTGAATCATAGGAGGGGGGTGTCCAGCAGCAGGAAGCAACCCCTAGGCTGCAGGGGAAGCATCCCATCATGGCATGGGGGACTGCAGATCCAAAATGTCCACGCACCCTGGGCCCCTGAAGTCGGCCAGCACACAGCCACCAGCTGAGGCTGCTCATGCGTATATGAGCCATACATTCCTGGACCAACTCGGTCAATAAGGTCAAAACAAGCCGGTGCACATCCGCCGCATCTGTCCCAGGCTGCCAGGGTAGTCTCAGGCGAGCACCGCGGGGGACCTGTGTTCCCGCACTCACAGGCGGTGTCACAGTCGGGGATTCCCCAACAAGGTGGATCTCCTGCTTTACCTCCTCTCTATGTGGGGTCGCAGCTTTGTGGTGCCAGTTCATAGAAAACCCATAGTCGAGGGAGCTCGGGAAGGTATTGAGTTTATTTCACAGAGGTGTTAAATAATATCTCTTTTGGTGTCGTGAGATGCCGCTACCTTGTGGGCTCTGTTCATGTGGCAGGGCGGCACTAGAGACCAGACAGGCCTCAAGGAATCCCTGGGGTGAGTCGAGGAGGTGATGATGTGCCCTCAGGCGGGTCTGCCTGGAGCCCGAGCAGTTGCTTGCCTTCGGCCAGGGAGCGGATTGTTCGTCTCTTGCCCTCCCTGGTGAACATGAGGACAAAAGGATGGCCCCATTGATAACGTATATTGAGGTTTCGCTGCTTGTCAGTGATTGACCGTAAGTCCATGCGACAGCGAAGAGTAACAGGGGAGAGGTCCTGGAAGAATTGAGCAGAGAAACCACAGTACCGCAGGGTAGCTTTACTGCGTACTGCTTTCATGATGGCCTCCTTTTCCACAAAGAAATGGACACGTGTCAGAATGTCCGGGGTAGATCCCGCAGCCCCCGAGGAGGCGCTACACGATGTGCCCTGTCCAATGCTGGAGAGGAGGCATCATCATCGCCGCTTATCGCGTGGAGAAGCTCTGCAGTAAAAGCCATGATATTACAGCACTCCGCTCCCTTAGCCACCCCTCCCTGATGCAGATGTTGTTCCGGCTGCTCCAGTTTTCACGGTCTTCCTGGTTCAGCTGGAGCTCGATGTGTTGTTCTTCCAGCGTTGCCACCCTCTCCCTGATGCTGTTTTAACACCATTGGCTTTAGGGTCCTACTAAAATGTAGCACTCGTAGGCTTGAATGGACAATCTCACACTGGAGTTGAAAAGATTTTTGTGCTGGCACACAAATCAGTAAGTGGACTCCTTCCCTGCCAGACACTTCCCTACTTGTACGTCTCTTCAGAGGTATGAAGCTTGGCAACAAATGTGAGCAGGCAGGAAAATTAAAAACCAGTACTGACAAATCTGATTGGTCTTGCTTATTACTGAAAATTTATCTTCAGTCACTGGTGCTCAGGCACTCAGTATATCATCATTCTTGCACTTTGTTGTTGATCCTTACACTCATGCTTCCAGTCATCCACCCACTGACTCATTTATGCAATCACATGATTTAGAAACAGTGGTCATGCGGCACACTGCAGATCAAATGAGCAACAAATAAAGGCACTATTTGTGGAGCACTCTTTAAACAAAATGGAGAAAATGGAAAACTACATGACTGCCCCACCAACCCTAATGGATGGCAGTAGTTTGCATGTGATCAGACCAGATCACTCACAGGGCAAGTTGGTTGACCCACATCTCTATGCTGAAACTCGAACAGACCAATGGCAGTAGAGGTCTGACCGAAAGTCCTTATATACTTGTATACGTATGTATGCTTTTTTTCTAATTTTATTATTTTATTTCATTACAAAAGCTGGGCAAACAACTAAACCTGGCATACCCTACCAATAGCGTTTAACAACGATTATCACTGTACAAATCTTCTACCCCAATGGTTTGTCAAAATGGATTATCATCAGCCCTTTACTACAAAGGTAATCTGAGGGATTACTTAATACATAATAGTTTTATTGGCTTTAAGATATGCTTTTCATAAAACACACATCAGGCCTATTACCTTTGTTGCAACTTTTCATAATAAACAGATTAGACCTATTGACATCTGATGTTTGTTTAACCTATGAACTAATCAGGCCTATAACCTTTAAAGTTGGCTTGTCACCCTTACCAATTCAGGCTTGATGTACTTAACCTAAGGTTTCCCACAATGGCACCACCTTGGATATAGCCATAAAATCATAAATGAGAACAAAATTACAGTTGATAAAAAGAATATACAACCTCTTTTACGTGGGCCTAACAAGGATTTAACAGTGCAAAATCTTCTACCTCCAGGGTTTGCCAAAGACTGTAAATTGCATGAAAACCTTTGGCTACTAAGGTAATCGGCAATGTTCGATGTAACACATTATCAGTCTGCAGGCTTTACCAGAGTGTGATAACAATACTTCTTGAAGGTGTATTTGCTTTAACATGCTTTTCACAATAAATCTGCCAAGCCTATTACCTTTGTCATACATTTTCATAAAAAAATAGATCAGACCTATGGCATCGGACATAACTTTTCTCATTAAACCAAACAAGACTATGGTCTTTATCTTTGGTTTTTCACCATAACCAACTCAGGCACATTGTATTGCTGATAAATTGGCAAAGGGAGTGGAGCTCCAGATCCGCTTTCGAAGGCGTGGAAAAAAAGGCATTGACACTGATGCACAGGGATGGCGCTTATATACAGCTTCACTCTGTCACTTCCTGGGCAGAATAAAGCCAATGCTGAGCCGGGCAGTGACGGAACTCGGAGCATTGCTGAGAACATTTTCGGATCCAGTCTGGTGCTTGGGGATACCCTAAAGGTGAAGAATCTGTGGTTTGATAGAGTATAAACCAGAAAGAGTGTTCCTGAAGGTAAGTAACGGGTTGAAGATGTACAAAATTACAGTTGACAAAACAATATACAGTTCCTCTTGAAAGGTAGTATGTCTATCGAGCAAACCTAGCCAAAAAGCAGTGAAGTGCAGTACATGTTCAAATTCCAGCATAAAGTCTGAGTGATCGGAAAGGCAGCAGGTTTGTGAAATTTTAATGCATTGTGATGTAGTATTCTTTAAAGAGGTGAGTCTTCAACTCTTTTCTAAATTGGAGCAGTCCTGAAAATAAGGTGATGTTCCAGATCCTGAGTCCATAGATGTGAAAGGCCTGCTGCCTTGTCTTGTTTTTCCTTTTTTTACACTTTTTAGGCTGTAAGAGTCCTGGCTGTGAATGTGCTGAGACTTCAGAGGAGGTGAGCTTTTCTGTAAGGTAAGTGGGGGTCCGCAGCTGGTTTTGAAGATGTTATGAGATGGCAAGGGGAACCTATGATGTTCCATCAGGATGAAGGTGATGTCTTCATGTTTCCTCTGGCCCTCAATGTGACATACTGTGGCATGTAATGTGCTCTTAAGGGGTGCCAGTGTGGAGTCTGGGAGGCCAGGGAGTAGAGCGTTATCACAATCCAGGTGGAAGAGTATAAGGGCATGAACAGCAGTTCTCAAGTCGACAAGTCACTTTCTGGAAGAAACTGTATCACTTTCCTTAGAAGAGAGAAATGGTACCAGGTCATTCTTTGGTTTTTGGCATTGTGTTTCTTGGGGGGTGAGATTGGTGTACAGGGTGAATCCAAGTGACTTGGCATTCACTGAAAGTTGAGGTTCAAAGCTGTTATGGTTCATGTCATTGAGCCAGGTTTGTACTGTTTCTTGTTTGTTGTTGGTAAATAACAAGAATTCAGTCTTGGTTGGGTTGAGCTTCTGGAAGGTGCTGGACATCCAAGTCTGGATGATGTGCAGACAGTATTTGAGATGTTGGATGTCTTAAGCAAAAGAGACTCCCATTTAGAGTTGTGTATCATCAATATCTTTGTGAATCTTAATGCTGTTATCTGTGAGAAGAGCACCAACCGGCTCCATGTAGAGGTTGAACATGGCTGGGCACTGTATGGAACCCTAAGGCACTCTGTAGGTGATGGGCATCTTTTTTGTGACCAGGAGGTGCCCATGTGAACAAACCCATGGAAGCTGAAAAGGTAGGAACATAACAGTGAAGTGCATTGCTGATGAATCCCGTTCAAGACTCCAGAATGCATATGATGGTTGGATAATCAACTGTGAAGAAGGAAGCTGAAAAGTCCAGTAATATGAGGAGGCAGAGGGGTCTACTTCATCTGCGGTCAGGAGGTAGTAGTATCTGTGTTGCAGCTAGACATGGTTGTGCTGGAGATGTGTAGCATTAATGTGATCTTGGAGTTGAACATGTACTGCTTTTTCAGTGGTCTTGCTGGCGTCTGCTAGGTGAGTGATGGGCTGGTAGATGGCAAGGTCTTCTGGGTCTGGTGCAGGTTTCTTTAAGAATGGGAGAGCCTGGCCTATCTTGAGAACTTCTGGGAAGATGCCTTCAGTGAGGCAAGCATGGACTATGGTGAGAGAAGGTCTTCAGAGAGACATTTAAAAAAGCGTTAGCTTTGAGCGAGTTGAGTATGTCAGCGAGCTCTGCAGTGGTTGTGCCATCTAATCTTTTTGGACCTGTTTGATTATTTTTTCCCTTATGATCCAGTTATGCTTTGTTATATGTTTGAACTTTGCACTATTATTAAGGGTTTACGCTATATTTTGTAGAATGTAGCTTGTAACCTATGGTGGACGTTTTTGGTTTCTATGCTGGACTCACATAATTAGGGCAGTTTCATAATATTTATTACCTTTTTTGTTTACCTCTTTTACTAAAATAAACTGGTATGCAGTTATTTTAGATTCCTTGGTAAGTACTACAGAAGTTTGTGACTCCTGACTCTTTGATCTCTGAATCTCAGAATACTGGACTTTATATATTTTTTAACTTTGTGAAAAAGGAAGAGATTCACCAAACGTACATAACTTTCATCCTCATGGTTGGGTATTCGGATGGTATTTATACCTTTGCAAACAAAAAACATAAGTGAAAAACATTGTCATTTACAATGCCAATAGCTCTAACTTTCATGAATGCGAGACCGATTGCATTGCAAATGCTTGTCTTTCCTGTCTGCGGATGGATTATCAACAGGATGTTTACAGTACAAGGGTGCTGAAGACTTTGACGTGCCCTTAGATATTTTAATTGAGGCGTGGGTGTTCACATAGTTTTCCCAAAAAGTGTTTAAGTTGTTTAGAAGGGTGTTGGCATTGGATGTGGAGCTGATAGTGTTAGAGCAAGTTCAAGCATTACATTGTCCTTGGAGAACTCTTTGAAGGGTCTGAAGGTTTAGACTTCTCTTTGGGCTGATCTTGGTTTGTTGGTAATGAGGTGAAAAGAGAAAGAGGGATGGCGAAGTGGTCCTGGGGTATGTGTGGTTTGCATTGGATTGTTGGTGATATTGAGTAGATAAGGTGAAGAATGTGGTCTTTAGAGTGTGTTGATGGTGAGGATTGTGTTTCTTGGGGTTTTATTTTAGCTTGTGTGTGATGAGATCTAAGAATAAACCAATGAAATCCTTGTTTTGTCCAGGAGGCCTGAAGATGAGATGGAAGGTGGCAGGCTAAGTTGCAAAGAGTGGGAAATGGCATGTCAGCATCTCAATGGGGTTGAGTGTTACTTGCTTGCCTAGGGTGCAGGACCAGGAGAACATATGGATGCCAATGAGGCCTTCTCCCTTCTTCTGTGCAGTCAAACTAAATTCAAATGATGCTATAGCCTCTGGAAAAAATAATTTCTTGGTTGTGCAAGTGAAGTAAGTAATGTGTTCAAAATGTACATATTTACATTTGGCAGAACAATATACAGTTCCTCTTGAAAGGGTGTAACAAAGATTTTATGTATGTAGTATTTCTTCAGCGTGAACCTGGTCAAAAAGTAGAGAAGTGTGGTACATGGTCAAAATCCAGCATAAAGTCTGAGTGCTCGGAAAGGTACCAGGTTTGTGGAATATTAATGCATTGTGATGTAGTGTTCTTTAAAGAGGTGTGTGTTCTGTAGTTTGAAGATGTGTGGTAGTTAGTAGAATGTATACGAGGTTGGGTCTGTGTGGTCGCTGTGTGAGTGGGTTGTTTAGGTCCCGGTGGTAATCGTGGGGCTTGGCAGTATGGAGTACTTGGTGAGACACATGATTATATCTTATCTTATAAGTTTCAGCGGAACATAGGTTCTGGCCCAAGGCCTTTCCTTCCTTTACAGTACAGTTTGGTACTGGTAGGTGCAAAGCATTATCAGTTCAGTTTTACCTTTGAGCATAAGGTCTGCACAAAGAAGGTTGCCATGGTGACTACTCACATTTGCTGCTAAGGATTTCATGTTTATGCTTATGTGTACAATTAATTGGTTGTTTATCCTTATCTGTACGATTAATTGATAAAGGGGACAACAGCTCAACAATACCGGTCACGTATACCAAAAACAGTTACCTGATTCCACCAGTTAGGATTCTCAATACAAAAAATTCCAACAAAATTGTTGAAACACATTTACAAAGCAAGGATGTGCTTATATGCAAAAACAACATCAATCAACTAATCTGGATTTATAAAGCGTGGCTAATCACCCAAAAGGGTATCTAGCCACTTGTAGGTCTTGAAGGCTTATTTTCACAGCCAGGTCTTGAGGGCCATTCACAATTCCGGAAGTGAGGCGATTGTCCCTAGTTGAGTGAGGAGGCTATTCAGGTCTTCTCAGTAATGTGGGAGAAGGAGCGTCCTCCACTTCTGCTTCGGTATGGCAGCAGTCTTACAATCAGAAGCAAGTACACAAATTGGACTGGAGTCTCAAATGCCACATCCACCTGCTGGGACAAAAGCTGCCAGTGACAGACAACTAATTTATAGGCCTGCTCAGCAGCCACGATCAGAGCACATACAAGTGGGAAATAAATCTCAAATTTCGCAACTCTTACTTCCACATGAGGGTGAACCAAAGTCCAAAACAAAAAAAATCACTAAGCTTCACTTCCAGGTTTTCCTACCGCAAATCCTAGGGAAAGCTCTGTAGATAGACTGGTCAGGGACATTTGCACATCATTTTCCACTTCATCCACAGCTCTCGGCAGTGGTGCAATAGATATGCTAAGCAGTTACCAGAAGTATCCAAACAACCTCATTAAAAACTCTGAGGCCCAGATTTACAAACCTGTCGGACAGCACAGCACCCAAAGTTGGTGCACTGCATTGTGGGATAGGGAGAGCAAAAAAGCCCCATATCTACAGAGATATTTGCCACGCACACACCTTTACACCATAGTGCAAGGTTGTCTGTATCAGTCTAGCACAGGTTTTGTACTAGAAGGGTACTCTTCCAGTAAAAAATACTCTACTAAGACTAACTTTAAAACCCTTCCCACTTTAGAAGTGTGCTGTACAATGCAGCACACATGCAAAGTGGGAAATGTTAGGAGAAAAAACACTTGCTTTCGAGTGGTGCTAATTTGTGGCTTAAAACCTGGTCTACTGTTGTTAGTAGATAGGGTTTTAAGTCAGAAACCATGGATGGTTGCATGGGAAGGCCCATGTACCACCTATGGAATTCCCCCTTGACGCAGAGTAACGCAAAGCAGCGCTTCACTCTGGTTTGTGTTACTTTTCTTACAAACCAACGCAAATACCAAAATGCAATGGTTTGTAAATCCCAAAAAGGGATTTTGTGTCATGTCTGCGTTAAAAAAATAACGCAAAATCTTTGTAAATCGGGGCATGAGTTTGCTCTAACTTGTTAACACTAAATAGGCAACAATTTCTTGCCAGTCCAGAGTCATTGAATCCAGCAATTTGGGACCCGAAGGCTTAGAATTTGAACACAGGCATGCTATGTCAAAAAGTGAGGAAGCTTTGCTCTTCACTGCAAACTCTCCTTTGTAGATACACTTACTACAGATCCATCATATATAGTCCAAACCTTCTTTGACTCAAGGAGGTAGGCTTAGCTTACAACTCTATTCAGGGTACATGGAAATATTGGGCTTGATGAAATAATTCTCTAATAATGTATTTATTGAGGTGGGGGCCTTCATGTGTTTAGTGGTTATTAGCTGGATTGTGAGATCTTGGGTTAGTAGATATGTTGACCAGACTTGTCCATTGCAAAGGATACATAGAAAACTATAGTTAAACTTATAGCTGCTGACATGGCAGTGCAAAATCATTCACAACAAAGAGTGTTTTGCTGAGTGGACAGGTTAATGCCCTGCAACCACACTGCAAGGAAGCCATTATACTTGCCTGAGTGTAAAGACAGGATACATGTGAAGAAACCAGGTTTTATTTCACTGAGTAGAACCTGAATGCAGTTTGCATGACCATGAAACCTGAAAGGGTTGTGACCTGTACATGGTAGAAAGACATAAGATTGTGTGAGGCATCTAAAACTTCTGTGCTGGAAGTCCTAAAATACAGACTCCGCTTGTTTTGGGTTAGGAAAAGATAAGACTTTCAGTTGTACTGGACGTTAATTTATTTGAGAGTTTTATATAGCGCATGCTTGACTTGCGGGTATCTGGTACAGTAAAACAACATTATTACACCTATAGTAGTGGTTATGTAGATTCTAAAGTTCGATGTTATGTACATGTTCGATCATCCAAAATACACCTAACACATTATGTGTATAAGTTAAATAGTTCGAAATGTACTCAGTAACCCAAGTAGGTTGTCCTTGGTGGTCACACGATCGCACTAATGGTATGAGGTGAGATCCGTATTTCCTTGGCGTGTATTAGGTCAGGCCAGACTATTTGTGTTATTGGATTGTGTATGAATCTATAGTTAATTTTTCGTGGGGTGTTGTGCTGTAGAACTGGGGTCTGCGTTGCGGGGAAAGGACACCGTTCCCATTTGTGCCTAGGTGTCTTTCCAGTAGTAATGCTTTCACACTTTTCTTGAAGTCGGTTATCGATAGTGTGAATTTCTGATGGCAGGGAGCTCCAGATTCTGAGTGCATTACCAGAGAAAGAGCGTGCCTGGGACCTTTCCTTCAATCTGAGCGGAGTCAGTGGTAGCGATTCTGTACTTCATATGGTGTGAGTCTTTCCTGCCTTTGCTAGTTTTTTTTTTTAAATGGGTATTTTGGTGTATTTTTATGGAGAACTTTGTGCGTGACACAGGCTGTTTTAAAAATGCATCTTGTTTCTATCGGGAGCCATCCAAGTTTCTTTAGTGTGGGTGTGATGTGTTCGTATTGGCGTTCCCCTGTTATGAACATGACTGCTGCATTAATGGTGGCCCTCACGGGGGCTAGGTGGGTTTTTGGTGTTCTATGAGAGCCCCATTGAATAGTCCAATCAGGAGAGTATCTACTGCTGTGCAGGATTTTTGAGATCTACTTACACAATGAAAGGTTTGACCTTTTTTAGTAGCTTCAGGTTGTACCTGGCATTCAAAGCCGTGGAGTTTATGTGAGTGGTCATGTTCAAGTTTTTGTCTAGTGTGATTCCCAGCGATTTAGCATAGTTTATTATTGTAGGAGTGCAGTTGAGACCATCTTGGATTGGTAAGGGCATATTAAGAGGAATTGTTTTTAGGGGGTTGAGTTTCAGGTGGCTTGCGGCTAGTCAGTGTTAGAACTCCTTTAGTGCATCATTTAGGTGAAGGATATCTCAGAGAGAGATTTTTAGGTAGAGTTGAGTGTCATCTGCATATTAGTGGTATGCCAGGTTGGTGTGTTGTAGAATCGCAGTCAGGGGCTCTATGTAAATATTGAAGATAGGTCATAGGACTGAACCTTGGGGGACTCCTTGGTGTATGGGGGATGGATTAGAGCAAGCATTTTTCGGTATGAGATCGGTTTTTGAGGTAGGAGGTGAACCAATTGAGAACTGTGCCTCTTATGCCCATGCATAATTTTAGGGTATGCTGATGAAAGGTCAAGGAGCGTAAGCAGGCAGGCGTTACCTGTATCCATCATCCAAAAGATGTTGTCTGTGATGTTGAGTGTGGCTGTGTCTGTGCAGCAACCCGTCCAGAAGCCTAACTGAAGGATGTCAATCAGATCATGGTTAGGTCGAAGCCTACCAGACAGCACAGCTGTCTGGTTTGCTAACGACATCTTGGGGACATTCAAAAAGCTTCCCTGGGAAAGCATTCTGCCCTTTGCTTACCATTGGCTTTGTGGTTTGTAACTCACATTTTCTTGCTTTCTATTTGCTGGCTTTATTTGTTTTAGGCTGTCCAGGGTGGGTTTGGTCATACCCTTGCCCAAACCTTATTTACAGTATCCTTCGGAGTGCTCCCTTACTGTAAACAGGTCTTTAAATCTTGTTCTTATCTTGTCACATTTGCTGTACATTCAAAGACAGAGGTCAAATGTCAGGCTCAGTCTTCTGAGAGATATTGGTCTTTACTTGTCTGTCTCTGACTTCAAAGTGAGAGGATTTATGTGACAATCATGCTGGCTACTACGAGTAATTCTGAAGTGTGGTGGAAACAAATATTTTAATACCATCAAAATAAATCAATACACTAGGTGATTACATTTCCACACATAGTTGGTGCACTGTATACTTTTATCAGTAAAACTGTATGTCTGCAAATGTAATGGTCATTTCAATTGAGGATGTGTTGTCTGTAATGGCAGTGCACTACCATGCATACTCCACTTCACCCCACTCGACTCTACTCTGCACTGCACCACTCCACTGTACTCTACTCTGCACCACTCACTCTATGCCACTCCACACTGCGTCACTACACTCTACTCTGCACCAATTCACTCTTTGCCACTGCACTCTACGCCACTCCACTCTGCAATGCTGCACTATGCCACTGCCCTCTACACCAATGCACTCTACTCTGTACCATTCCACTCTAAGCCAGTGTACTCTTTGCCTCTGTACTCTACCGTGCACCATTCCACTCTACCGTGCACCATTCTACTCCATGCCACTTCACTCTACTCTGAAGCAATCTACTGTGTGCCACTCCACTGCAATCCACGTTGCACCACTCCGTGCCACTCTACTCTGTACCACTTTACGCCACTGCACTCTATGCCAATGCACTCTATGCCACTCCACTCTAAACCAGTCTACTCTATGCCACTCTAATCTACTCTGCACCACTGCTCTCTATGGCACTCTACTCTGCACCACTCTACTATACACCACTGCACTCTACGACAGTCTACTCTGCAACACTGCACTCTGTCACTGAACTCTACACGACTATACTCTATGCCACTGCACTCTACCTCACTGCAGTCTACTCTGGACCACTCTTCTCTATGCCCCTCTATGTCAATGCATTCTACGCCACCACACTCTACGCCATTCTACTCTGCATCACTCCACACTACCTCACTGCACTCTACCCTGCACCACTCCTGTAGTAAAGTGTCCTTTTTGTATGGTAACCCCCCCCCCCCTTCCCGGAGTTTTCCTCCATTGTTGATGGTTATGGCTCTGGTAGTGCGCTGGGTCCTGCTAACCAGGGCTCGTGCCAGTGCTCTCTCCCTAAAACCGATACATGTGAATGGTATCCCCAATTGCCAAGGACTTTTACCCGCTTATAAGTCTCTGGTAAATGGTACCAGTGGTACCGAAGGCATGGGAGTTAAAGGGGTCACCAGGGCCTGAAGCACTGTGTCACCCTGAGGGACCCAAGTAAACAGATAACAGCAGTCCTGCCATTGCAGACTGCAATTGCAGTACAAGCTGCTTGAACTCTGCTTTGCCCTCACCATGTGTGGCAAGGTCAAAGTACTATTTTTAATATGCCAGTCACCACTAAGGAAGACCTCCTGAGCCCAGGAGGCAGGGTGCATTATATTAAAGGTGAGGACTTATAAGTGCAAGCTTATATGTCCCTATAGTAGCCTTTTCCATTAAGGGCTACTATAAGTGATCAGTTGTCCATACGATAACATGGGCTGGAACCCGGGCAACTTCGAGGTTGACAGCTCCATTATGGTACCGCCGAAATATGCGATGTAGATATCAAACAACTTGCCTCCTAATCCCTGACACAATTCTTGTGCCAGAGTCAATGTGGCATGCACCCAGGTGGCTAAATTTGAGGTTGCCCACCTGTTTGCCCCAGCTTTTCCTGTGCTTTGGCTGGCAGCCCGCAGCTGCTGCTGCCAAGACAGGAATCTCAACCTCTGGCAGAAGGTGGGAACTCTGCCACGAGTCAGAAACAATGGCCTAGACAGGAAGGCGGTGACACATGACTAGGGAAGTGGCACATCAAGGCTGTGAGCTTCAAAGCTTACACTGCCTCTGATATGCATCCAGAATGCCTCTCAAATGAGGAAACAGCTGTCCCTCCACCCCTAAACACATTTGTAGGCAGGAAAATGATGTAATCAGGAGGTGTACCTCCTACCCTCCCTCCCCCAAGGCTAGCCACACCCATATGGAGGGGCTACCTGGTCTGTACAGCTATGGAATCTTTCTGCCATTTTTAAAAGTGGCAGAATAGAGGGTCTTGGGTAGAAAAGGTGACACATACCTCCAGATGTGGTCACCTCAGGGGTGGATTAGCCGCTGGGGCTAGTAGCCCATTGGCCACTTGCACCCACAGCCCTAACACCCTTAAATCTAGGATTTAAGGGGCACGCCTAGCACCAGAATCTCAGTTCTGATTCGAATTGCAATAGTGGACACAGAAGAGACCAGAGTCTGCGACAACAGGACCTTCACAAAACAAAGGTGTGATACTCTGCACCTGTGGCAACCATCCTGATACTGCATGACTGCAACTCGTCTCGGACCAAAGACTGGTTTCACCAGACAGATGGACTCCTTCGGGAGCCAAAGGCAACTCTGGACTCCCTTGGATTATTGCCACTAGTCTCCTGCAGTCTGCAGGCAAAACCCACGTACCGGAACCAAAGAATCGCTGGCCATTGGGTCCTCCGAGGGATCGCCCAAAAGTAGATGGTCCAGTGTATTGTGGGAAATTTAGTCCTTATCTCCAGCAAGTTGCAGGCAGCTACCGTTTTCCCCTAGATGTCAAAATAACATCTTGCTGACCTTACTTCTACGAAGGCTTGTTGGTGGCCAGTCCGGCAACCACCAACTTTACTCGATGCTGCAACACGAAGGAACTCGCAGCACCTTCCGCAGCACCTTCAACTGACCATAGCACCTTCAACTGCCAATAGCACCTTCAACTGACCACAGCAGTGGCAACGTTGTCAACTTTTTGCACCCGTTTCCCCGGCAACACCGTCTAAGCAGTAAAACCAGCTCCCCCGCGGGTCCCGCTTCAGCACCAAGGACAACCAGGACTACTCTGCACCCGGGCCTCTTGAGAAAGGCAAAATCTAACTGACTGATGTGGCTTGGGATCCGCATCACCTTAACCCCCACTGGGTTCCACGCAACTTGAGCTGCAAGTGATCGATTAGCATTGCGGTCAGTGGTGAAAAGCACTATTGACAAAGTTTGTAGTATTGATTTGCACTGATTTATTATTGCCTCTAAAATCCAACTCCGGTTATACTTTTCCGATTGACTTCATTTTGGTGTCTAACTTTATATAAAATCTGCTTTATTTTTAAATTGGTGTCAGATTTCTTTCGAGTTATGTCAATTACTTATCGTCCATGTTCATAATCTGAAATGCTTAACACATATTCCTCTAGTAAAGCCCGATTGCTGTTTGCAACACTACCCGGACTGAGCTAAGGATCTATTATTGTGAATCCAAGGACCATCTTTGGGGCTTTGTGAGAGTATTACATAGTGAAGCCTAACCAGCCTTACTACATAATACTCCACTTTCCTACAACTCCACTCTGCACCGCTCCATTCTACACCACTGTACTCTAAGCCACTCTAATCTACTCTGCACTATTCCACTCTACGCCACTGCACTCCGCACCACTGTACTGTATGCCAATGCACTCTGCACCACTCTACTCAAAACCAATACACTCTACGCCACTATACACTACTCTGCAAGACTCTACTCCACTGCAATCTAAGCCACTACACTCTATGCACCTGCACTCTAAGCCACTGACCTCTACGCCACTCTATACGACTCTGCACCACTGTGCTCTAAGCCACTGACCTCTATGCCACCTTACTCTACGCCATGACACTCTATTCTGCAACACTGCACTTTCCGCCACTGAACTCTGCGCCACTGTACACTATGCCTGCCAGTGCATCAGTCTATGCCACTCTAATCTACTGTACACCACTGCACTCTACTTTACTATGCACCACTTCACTCTTCGCCACGTTCACTCTACACCTCTCCAGTCTAAGGCACCGCACTCTACTCTGCACCACTCCACACCACTGCACTCTCAGCCACTACTCTATGCCACTCCACTCTAACCTGCACCACTCCACTCTGCAGCACTCCACGCCATTTCACTCTACTCTGAAACAATCTACTCTACACCAGTGCACTCTGCCACTCAACGCTATGCTGCGCCACTCTACACGACTCTACGCCAAACCACTGCATTCTACCCAATGTACTCTACACCACTTTATTCAAAACCAATGCACTCTACGCCAACCACTCACCACTACACTCTACGCCACTATACTCTACAACACTTTACACCACTGCACTCTGCACAACTCTTCACCATTGCGCTGTCACCGCAATCTTCGCCACTCTATTCTACTCTTTACCCCTGTACTGTATGCCACTACTCTCTACAGCACCCTTCTCTGCGCCACTGCAGTCTACGCCAATACACTATGCCACTGTACTCTAAGACACTGCTCTGCCAGACTGCACTCTACGCCACTGCACGCTATGCCACCCTACACCATTGTGCTCTGTCACTCTATTCTACTCTGCATCACTGTACTGCACGCCACTGCCCTCTACAGCACTCTACGCCAATGTACTCTATGCCAATGCACTCTACGCCACTGCATTCTAAGACACTGTGCTCTGCAAGACTGAACTCGCCGCCACTAAACTCTACGCCACTAAACGCTATGCCACCCTACACCATTGCGCTCTACGCCACTCTATTCTACTCTGCGTCACTGAACTGCACGCCACTGCTTTCTACAGCAAATCTACTCTGCAACACTCTACACCAATGTACTCTATGCCAATGCACTCTACACCACTGCACTCTGCCACTGTACTCTGCAAAACTGCACTCTGCCACTGAACTCTACGCTACTCTGCACCACTGCACACTACACCACTCATCTCTACGCCAATGTACTATACGCCACTCTATTCTACTCTGCACTACTGCACTCTACGCCACTACCCCACACTTCTGCACTGTATCCTGCACCATCCCACTTTACCCTGCACCTCTTCACTTTACTCTGAAACAATCAACTCTACGCCACTCTGCTCCACCCTGTGCCACTCCACGCCACTGCAAGATATGTTGCACCACTCTACACTATGCCACTTTACGCCACTGCACTCTACGCCAATGCACTCTACGCCACTTTACTCAAAACCAGTGCACTCCAAGCCACTGCACTCCATGCCGATCTACTCTGCACCACTGTACTTTGTCACTTCACTTTAGGCCACTCTCCAACACTCCACTCCATGACTCTCTACTTCATTAAACTCTACTCCACACCACTAGTCCACTCTAGGCAACTCCCTCTATGCAACTCCAAGCCACTTTACAACACTCTATTCTACAACACAATACTCCACTGCTCCACTCTATACCACTCCACTCTACAACACTAATCCATGCCACTCTACAACACTAATCCATGCCACTCCACTCTGACACTCTACTCAACTCTGCAACACTCTACGCCCTTCCACTCTGACACTCTACTCCCTCACGACACTCCACAACACTATGCCACTCCATGAAACTCCACTTCACTTTAAGCAACTCAACTCTACACCACTCCACGAGAGTGTGTGTGTGTGTTGGTCGAGTATGTGTGTTGGTAGAGTTTTGCCAGAACACATTTTTTTTAAGAAACGGCAGGTTAGTTACAGGGTGAAACTTGTTCGGGATCAGCCCCTGATTTCTGAATGCAAGGAAAGTGGTCACCCAATAGAAAGAAATCATCTGGTCTTTTGTGTCTGAAATGTAATGGGTGTAATGGAATTCCACGAGGCAGCTTGGAGACAGCGCAGTAATGTTGGTTAACTTAGGTTAAGAAAAGTATAAAATAAATCATTTGAGGGATGGCTACCTGAAGACTTTCTTACTGAATCCACGGCAGAAGTTAATAGGGACATCCTGGTAATTGATACCAGTTTGGAGGATGGAAAGGCATTGGTATTCGGAAATAGGCCATTGACACACAAGGAATTGACGTCACCTCCAAAAACTTAAGTTTAAGTTCCCCATTATCACCAAATAATCACGGAGAGTTGCTGTAATTAATGTTTGGCATACAATCTCCTCTGGTGATGAAGTTAGCCTCAAGGGGAAAGAATTATGTTAATTGACAAAGCAGGAAAATTAAGTTTAAATAAGTAGTTATTAAAAGTTAGTTTTGTGACAAAAAAGAAGAGTGTCATTCTGTTTCCTGAGTTAGGTGTGGCCTTAAATCTTATTTAAGTCTGTATAGAGAAAGGAGAAGGGACAGATTCCTAAAGGCGAAATTGAGCTGTCATTTGAGATAAGCAGTGGAAAGAACTGCAGGGGCCAAAGGTCGTCGGAACTGTTTTCACATTTTTCCATGCTGTCCTTCAGTGAGGTTTCTGCCAACTGATAGGTAATTATGCAACTTTAGGGAGAGGGAAATGATGACAGATCCCAATACTGGAGTACTGGGAAACCGGTGATAAATCGGGAAGATCGAAAGAGCAAATCCTGAAATCCCCTTTGAAAGCATCAGAATGGTTTATGATAAAGGCCCACAAATTAATTTTTAATTTAAGATGAAACCGGCTCCTCATCCAAAACTAGTTTTTGTGTTAATTGTTTTAATTAAATGATGTGAGGGACTGTCTCTAGGAAGGTTGTGGGGTTTGGATGTATCCATTTGACATTAGAGGAGAAAGAATATTGTCTGAGAGTTTTTAAAATTAACAAGTCTTTACTGTAAGCAAAGGCCTCATTTTCAATGAAGTTAGAAGTGGCTTAGCTACGAAATGTGAACATGTAGTAGAAGCTATAAAGCCTTCTTTGCTGCTGCGTCACGAAGGCTGAAAAACTGTTTATTGGAAGTCAAGAGGGCAAGTTGTTTATTCAGCTGTTTTTTGTGTACAGTCGGTGTTTTAAGCTCAGTGAGCAAGGGATAAAGTGGGATTTTGTTGGGTGGTTGGAATGCTCAAAATTGTGCCTCGTTTATTTGTGGGCTATGGCAGGATATTAGAATTTATTCTGTACATTTCAATTACGGGACGGTAAAGGAACGTCACCTTGGAAGGTATAAATTAATGATAACTGAAAGTATTGCTATTTAAAAGAATGTGAAAAAAGGTTGCTAATGGAAAGTAAAATAAAGTTTTTCTGCCTGGTAATATGAACACATTTTTTCTCAAGGTAAATGCATTTAAATGAAATTGTATGTATTAAAATTATCGTATCATCTTGTGATGTTTACTGATCACGTTATTCCTATTTTACCGTTGGTAAGGACATTTAGTGAAGCATATTATTCCTTTGCCTTCCTAGTTTAAAAATAAATGAAAATCTATAATTGTGTGAAGTGTTTTTAGAGGTGTCCGAGGCGGAAGGCATTAAGATACGAGTTATCATTAACAGCCATGGTTTCCTCTTTTGAGGTTGCCTAGAAGGGAAGACTATTAGGCAGGGTTTTGAATTGAGGACTCATTGTTGAGGACTCATAAGCTGTTAAACGGCATATGGATTAGGAACTGTGATAATTAAAAGGCACTCTGACAATGTAGTCAGACCACCTGATCTCCTAGGTAATCCATTGAGTCCAGTAGAGAAGAGGGGTTAATTAGTGTGAGACTCCTGGCTACTCAGTGGCAATTTGGTGATCTTGGACCACTGAAAGCTGCATAACTATTACTCAATTAAAATGTCCTAATTATTCAACAGAAGAATATGGCCCCTAAATTGAATTACTGGCCCTATCAATTGTGTAATCCAATAAACCTATTTAGATCGAAAATAATGTATATACATTGTAAATCATGATTTTAAATTTTATTGATAATCTAATTAATTTTGAGGACTCCCTTCATCTCTACAGTTATTCCACCTGGGACACACTGAGGGGGAGATTTACAAACATTTTGCGCTGGGTTAGCGTCACAAAAGTGACGCTAACCAGCGCGAAATGTTTTTTTGCTATTTACTTTCCAGTGCAAAACTTGTTTTGCGCTGGAAAGCACCCTCCAAGTAGCACAAAGCATTGCTTTGCGTTACTTAGCGCCGAGGGGGCATTACATGGTTGGAACTTGGGCGTTCCCATGCAACCGCCCATGCCTTTTGACGCAAAACCATATTTACAAAGATTTGTAGACATGGTTTTGCGGCAAAAGTTAACACCCCTTCAAAGGAGGCGCTTACAGGAGAAATGCTTTCATTTCTAAGTGCTTTCCCGACTTTGCATGCGTGCTGCACTGTGCAGCACGCATGCAAAGTCGGAAAAGCTTTCCATCGTGTCTAAGCATAGTATTTTGTACAATAAGGGTAGCCTTCCTGTACAAACCCTAGCGCTAGGGCGCTAAGGTTTGTGCATGGCACACGGCTGCTGAAATCAGTGCCGGCGCAAGGGAAAGGGGAGGACAGAGCCATATCTCTGAAGATATGGTGCTCTCCTGCTCCCTCTCCGTCGCGCAATGCAGCACAGCCTCACGGAGGGCTGCGCTGCATTGCGTGACTTTTTTGTAAAGCTCCCCCTAAGTGCCTACAAGGGTTTACAATATTTTTCCTAAACAGACCTATGGTTTCCGCCTTATGAACCACCACTTTCAGGTTTACTAAAAGTTTTAACTTTGAAAGTTGCATTTTTGGTAACAATTACTTTTTTGTGAAGCTAGCAAAATCCAGGCGCTGTCTGCGGAAGAACCCTTTATTCAGGGCCATAAAGACAAAGTGGTCTTTTTCACACATCAACGATTCCTTCCAAAGGTTGTATCACCTTTTCACTTCAAACAAATCATAGCAATATACTTTCAAAGCCCTTCAAACAGGGCAGAAAGATCTTTCTAATATCATGAATTGAGGGTTTCAAAATCTAAAGTCATTCTCGAAATATAATTTTCAAGTAAACAACCTTTAATGTTCTAATCACTACACTAGATGGCATGACCGGGCACAACGTCTGATCTCAAAAATGAATAACTCCAAACATTTTGTTAGAGGTAACATTTTCTTTATGCTCGTCCATAGTCTTGGTTAATGACAAACAATTTTCTAAAAGAGAATCCAAATCAAAGCCAGGTGTCGCTGACCACTTTAGCCGAGCGTGATCTTTATAGTGCTAGTGCACTGTCCAAGCTCACGTATACTTTAAAAATAGTATTTGTGAGGGGGAGGGGAAGACTCCGAGCTAAATGGCTGTGTATAACAGGAGCTCCCATTCCAGAGCCCTCTCCACCTCTTGAGGCCGCAGGTCAGACTTTGGGATTTATGCAGAGTACATAAGAGGCTGCACCAACGAGGCACTGGCTTCAGTTACTGCTTTTTCTATCCCTATTTTGGAATGTTGCACAAGCTGTAATTGTCAGGCATTCGATGGATGGATAGTTCAAGGAAGCACAATACAGCTGGCACTGTTAGTTTACACTTTAAAAAACATTTAAATCTTCCTACTTCTGAGCTTCCAGTCATAATTCAGAATGTAACAAACTGCCTGATACGTTTTATCGATGTTCTTCCAGAACATGGCCTGGATTTGAGTCTCTAGACTCTGACGACGTAGTAAGTGTACCAACACGAGATCGAAAACCTGGTGGACTGCAACCACTCCACAACTCAATGTGCATTACCTGAATGCGGTGCGTACATCAGCCCTGCAAGACTTCACGGGAATAGTTAGTGGAACCCAACCCTGTTATCATGAATAGGCACACTCAAGAACACTAGGAAACTAGGATTACACTTTTAAAGTTTATTGAAAATAAGAATAATATTAATTTGTATAAAGCCTTGCTCATTATTTAAAAACAATCACTGGAAAGGGAAAAAATGAATATATTCAGCATACATTGCTATGAATAACGACAATAATAAATGTGCATTTATATTTGAAACGTACACCTAAATAAACCAGCATATACAATTCAAAAGGCGGGAAACCTAGAAGAGAAAATATGATTAGAGCATGGCGACGAGATTACTACAGAAAAGTTTCCATAAATGTTCAATTTACTTTGGTGCCAGTAACGGAGTTGGACACTGAATGGTGCAGCCTGTGGTGCAATCTACAAAACAACCCCCTGTGAAACCTGTTGATCGGCACAGCAAAATATGGGTAGGGATTTTTTTATTTTTTTTTATTTCATTGAAGTCTGCTGCCCTACTTTATGATCACAGACGTGCACAAAAATAAAGTGATGGATGGAATACTTGAATGTATCTCAGCCACTGGTAAACAAGCAACCAAAGACCGGTTTCGCCCTTTTGAGGTCGAGCATTCGAGACCTATTGTATATACTTTATTAGGTCGAGCATTCGAGACCTATTGTATATACTTTATTAGGTCGAGCATTCGAGACCTCTTGTATATACTTTAGTATATACTTATATGTGTATGTACTTAGTGGGCTCTGGAGATCAGCCCTAGGACTTGTCTGCTTTCACTTAGGGACTTTTTTTCTGTTCAACTGCCTCTATTTAACTGTCTTGATAGAAAACGACCAGTAGAGGTCAGTAAAATACCAGAATTGGTTTCTGCTTGTTCAAATGCCTCTATTTAACGGTCTTGAGAGAAAATGACCAGTAGAGGTCAGTAAAATACCAGAATTGCTTTCTGCTGAGGGACTTTATTTTTCTGGCAACTGCCTCTCTAACTTTCTTGATAGAAAACGACCAGCAGAGGTCAGTAAAATACCAGAATCACTTTAGCATTCTCTACATTCCAGTCCATAGAAATTGTCTTCCACGAGCACCCGTAGACAATAATATATTTTTCAAATCTTGTATTTTCAGTGATATCACCACCGAAGGCCCTGATTTTATATTAAAAACAGAACTTTGGACTATACCATTTCCCGCTGAAAGGCGATATTTCTCTCCATGTGTTCCCATACCTGGCGTGTAACGTAGTTTGGTGCTTACTTTCCTTCCATGTTAAAGAACAGTAGATGTTTCAGCACCCAGGCTAATGTGCTGCATAGCTAAATACATATAAGGTCCCAAAGGCGAGACCTATTGCATTGCAAATGCTTGTTTTAAAGTCTCGACAGTCGGGTAGAGCTCTGTTTCAGTGACACCGTGTGCACTGGATTCACGTCTGGACATATCTGTCACACTTAGGGCGTCACACAGAAGTATACAAAAAGTTATGGATGGAATGTTTGAATTAACCTCAGCCACTGGTAATTACTTGGGGCCGCATCACAGTCCATCGATATATTGCACACCCTGCCACCTCAGTTTGGCCCAAACGATATGCAAATCAGTCTTGACCGTGCTGCAATGGGAACAGTCCAGCCCGAACTGCCAGGCCCTACCAGAACACAAGCGACCCAAAACCAGTTTCGCCATTATGAGGACTCATCTGTTTGCCTATTGCAAGCATATTCACATTACCTTTTGTTTGTTTGATGTAACACCCTAAGTGGCCAAGGACCTGCCCAGATGTGGGTCCCTTGATCAATGTACCACTGGAATTTGGCTACACCCGATTCAAGAGCCCCAATCGGAGTGAAACCAGTCTTGGGTTGCTTGTATTCTGGTTCCGAAAGGACTTGGCTTGGCAGTTCGGGCTGGTCTGTTTCTACCTAAGCAGGGTCAAAACTAATTTGCATATGATTGGGTCTAATCTAAGATGGCATTGTGGGCAAAAAACAATGGGTTGGATTGCTACCTTGAGTGATTTTCAATGGTTCGGCTTATTGCATGCATCCTCCCATCATCTTTTGTGTGTTTGATCTAACACCCTACTTTATGATCAGAGGCCATTACACTAATCTCTACGGCCTGATAAATTTGTGGTGATAGTCATATACACGCTGTTATATATTGATACTCTGATAGCAACGTCACAGTCATACAGAAGTGTCTTGGAAGTTGCGCTTTGGTTTTCTAACTTTTGAAGCAGAAAGGAACACGCCCTTCTCCCTTTTAGGAAGAAGTTAAAAACAGTCCTTTTTGCGGAAGCTTGGGGCACACCCTAATCAATAAACACCCCCCCCCCCCCCATGTGCTAGGGCCTGGCTCTCTCTGACAGCGCTTAGAGACCTGACGGTCATAACGCGCTCTACAAATGCGAATTACAATTACAAAGTTAATTGTTTAATTTGAAAAGTGAGTTGGTGTGTGAAATTAAAATTGGTTAGGTACCTTTACTAGTTACGGCCAATTCAAATTCACCTATCACAATTATATCTAATCAATTGTACTTTAAAAATGCCTGTCACCAACTGATATCAGCCCTTTTGCTCTTAAGGGCAAACAAGATTTACATGTTAGCATTTCTTTGGGGAAAAGGCGACGTGCAAGGACAGAGACTCTTTACCAAAAGAGGTTATAGCATATTAAGCTGGGGAGATCGAGGAGCATTTTATCTCATCTCCCTAGTGTAGTTAGAGAACAAAGAAGTACAACAATTGTAGAGGCATGTCGAAATATTCAATAAAAAAACTGGGCTGTACCAAGTGGTATGAGCACAAATTTTGAAGAAAAAAAACCCAGCTATCCCAGTATGTCAAAGTTCGCAATGTACCCCTCAGATTAAAATAACAATTGCAAGAACATTTAAAACTTGTGCATGAAAAGGGTATTGACCCAGATGACTTCTCTAAATGGGTTTCTCCTAGCGGTGGGGAAAAAAAACAACACGCAAGATACGTGTGTGTACCAATCTTAGGTCACTGTCATCAATTACAAAACATTTTAGAGATATTTGTGCAATTAGGCAAAGCATATTATTTTTCCGTCATTGACCCGAGATCAACAGACCTCTCAATCGAACCATCAAAGGTGTATGGCTGTCTTTAACTGCATCCATCAGTTTAAGGATGATTTTTTTAACTTGCTCCTGCAGCAACTGTATTTCAAAATTTTATGTTGAAGCTAATTCATAGTGTAAGAAGTGTGCAGGATGATATACTGATCCAATGCTTATTTGGTTGAGGAAAACAACCACTGAGTGGACCAAGTTCTGGATACCCTGGAAAAACATGGCATGACTGTCATGAATTATCTTTCAGCTTCTGGAATTGAACACATCACTGCTGCTTTGTGTAGTCCACAAAGTAATGAAATGGTTGAAAGGCCTAACAAAGTGATTAAGAAGATAGGGAATTCAGGGTGGGTGAAAAAGTCAATATTCAGAAGCCTGATGTTTTAAGCACGATCCAGTCACCATTTTACCTGCTACTCACATAACCAATGAAAGCAAGGGATCTGTTAGGGTGGAGAAAAGGAAGCGGTGGATCAAAAGGAGCCTGGCCCGGTTTAGGGTTATTTTCCCCAGTGATATTAGGTCTAACAACATTAGTTTGCAGTTCACATGTTTTAATTCACACTGAGATTTATGGCGATAATGGTGTAAGCTGCAATGTGGAAAATGATCAGCATGAATGTGTCAATTGGAGGCGCAAAGTTGCAATCCTAGTACTTGAAGGAGTTCATGAGAAACGACAGATAAACAGGGAGTTTAAGTGCTGTTCAATCGCGAAAGGGTTTAAAGGTCACGTAAATCAGGAAGAGGTGTCCAGCTTCAAACTTGTTTGAAAGACTATTTAGATCACTGGACAACACTTTAACCTATTAAATTTTGTTTTGCGTTTTGACTAGGTCATACCATGAAGTGGTCCTTAAGTTTCATTACCATTAACGTTTCTGTTGTTGTTTTAAGCTTTGGGTTGATATTACTTTTCAGACTTCATTTGATATGAAAGGAGATGTGTTGCTGCTTATTGATTTTTCTATGCCTATTTTAGAAATTTAATGAGGATTTTCTTGTGCTATACCCGGAGCTGCGACAGTCAGGCTTTAGATGGATGGACTGATAGAAGATGCCCCTGGCCGACACAGCATTGATATTGGAGACATGTAAACTTTAATAAACGTTTAAATCTTTGTACTTCTGAGGTTCCAGGCGTAATTCAAAACATAACACTGATGCTATACCATAGTTAAAGTACTTTGGAACTCCCTGTACGTAAATGAATTACAAGAAATTAAATAATTACACCACACATGTTTTGTTGCAGGTTTATTAAACACAGGTTTGAGTTAACTTAAAGGTGACCCATGGCAGTCAGCGATAAGATGACTTCAGTCCACTGCACACCTCAGTTGATACCATCCACCAGGTTTATAAAGCCACTAGTATTGACTTTTTGTGTTTCGACTCACATCTAGATGCTACAGCCCCAGAAAAGCCTGTTTTGGAACAAGACAGTGGGATACTAGGCGAGCCCCACATTTGCTCAGGATTTCAACGGTCCAGCTGGAATAGGGCCTTCTGTTTTCAAACTGAGTACCCACTGCTATTTATAGACTCTTAAAGTGATGCACTGAAGACCCCTTTATGACCATCTCACGCTAAAAACTGATCGCATCTGTGCGAGTCAGGCTGTTCAGGAGAAGATTTTAGCTGATTTTTAAATAGACTTGGAGTAGGACTGTATTTTTAATTTTAATGTGTCTCTGTACTGTATTTTCAATTTGTATGCCACACGCACATTGCACTTTACCGTAAACGCTCCGCATTGACCGCTGCTAACCAGGAAGTGGGAGCGGGCTCGTGGGAGTTTTTGCCTCACATTGTGGACATAGAGCGCCACCATTTTGGGAGATGGGCACTCTAGTCCTTAGATGTATAAAAACGGAGACGCTGCGCGGCCGCAGTCAGTCTCAGGCTAAAAACTGATCGCATCCGTGCGAGTCCGGCTGTTCAGGAGAAGATTTTAGCTGATTTTTAAATAGACGTGTAGGACTGTATTTTTAGTTTTAATGTGTCTCTGTACTGTATTTTGAATTTGTATGCCACACGCACATTGCACTTTACCGTAAACGCTCCGCATTGACCACTGCTAACGCTGCTAACCAGGAAGTGGGAGCGGGCTCGTGGGAGTTTCTGCCTCACGTTGTGGACATAGAGGGCCACCATTTTGGGAGGTGGGCGCTCTAGTCCTTAGATGTATAAAAACAGAGACGCTGTGCGGCCGCACAGCGGGTGCGCCCCTGGCGCACCAAAGGCAAACCCGCCTGCGCCCGTCAGCGACCCGGAGGCGGCCGGCGCCGGTTATGCTGCCTGAAGATCCTCAGGTTCAACGCGTACAATACAGTTTGGCCGGGATGCACTGCTCAAGTTACGCTCCGCCCTTACGTGTAGGGGTACTGCGGCCCAAAATGATAGCGGAATCATTTCACATTGCCCACACTGCAAATGGTCTCCGGTCATGAACAAGGTCGATATACATACGGGGCTAGCCTTTAGCAAGAAAAAAGTTAATACAGGAGATCAGGGAAAGCAGTTTAAAGCGATACTGCTTAATACCCGCTCGCTGCAAAAACAAGAGGCACAAATACACAATCTTATATTAGATGAGAACCTGGACATCCTGTTTCTTACGGAAACATAGTTGTCGGACGCCTCCAATCCTATCATATGCATTTGCTATCCCGGTGGGCTTTAAGATTATTTTTTTTTCTGTGTCCTCATATAACATCAATATAGGTATTTGGAAACTTGGATCTAACAGAGTAAGTAGATAATTCCGCTAGCCTTCTCCCCCACCTTGGTAAGAGAATCGCAGAATACACTCCTTTTCCAGCTCCGCAACCAGCTAGCTAAATCTTTCTTAGAGTGAGACCTTCACTCTATTGACTTAGCTATTGATATTTTGAATCATAGGACCAATTTTATCCAGACCACTTTATACATCTATAACGGTTGCTATTATTTTAAACCTTCCCATCTCTCCCAGATCTCCCCAAATTTGGCCTTTCTACCCCCCCCCCCCCCCCCCCCCCCATCGAGCTCTTACAGTCCAGCAACCTTGTTCTCTGAATTTATGATACCCATTCTAGTTTGGTTGGCGCTATTGGCAACACCCATTTAATACAGATCTCTCTCCTTGCCAATAACATAAGTATAAATAACAAGGATTTTTGATTTCTGGATAGTTTGCTTCCCTCTTCTTCCACCCCAAATATAATTGTTTGGAGGCTTACCTTAATGTCTTTACTTATTATCTCTTTAACCATCTTACCCACTTCCAGCCAGAACATATGGACATCATCCGCCCTTTCTTCTCCGCACTTTGGACACTTCTTCGGCTCTTGTTTCCCAAGTTTGGAAGGCTTTCGTGGCGTCCAGTACGCCCTATGCACTGTAAAGAGATGATTTTTCTTGTGAGGTGCGGATTTCAGTGAACCAGAATGTCGTCATCGATACTTGCCATATATCTTCTAGCTTCGAATTTGGGAGGTCCCTCTTCCAGATCCCTTCCAGCTTTAAGTAGGTTCTTCTCCTGCCTCAATCATTACCCAGTACCATTTTGAAACCTCCTTTTTCTGAGGGGTGTTAATTGGTATTCTTTTTCAGAGTCTACATTATATTCTCTTCTTTTCTTCAGGCTGTTCACTCAACTCAGCAATTCATATTACTTGAATTTAGATAGGTGTCCATCTGTAACCCTTTCTAGTACTTCCCATGGAGCCACTCCGTTGTCTTGCAAAAGTTGATTCCATTTGTTGATTCCGGCTTGCTTTAATGGAATAACCAATTTGTCTTTGAGACATGGAGAAGTCCCCGGAGAGTCCCAAACTGGGGCAGAAGCACAATAGTAGGGTATCCCCAGTAAACGTCTGAACTGGTACCATATGATACTTGCTGCTTTCAAAACTTTTAGTCTCACTTTTTTGTAGTATTTGGGATGGTCAAATTTGTAAAGGAAGAAGTTTACCATATTTTCCTCCTCCGTTGTTAGTGCTTTTAAAAACGGGGTATAATTCGCATTTTCCAGGAGTAGAGATCTAAAGGTTTTAAATTGGAAGGCTCTGTCGAGTAAACTATTAGGTCAGGACTAGCAATTCCCCCATAGATCTTCCTCCTACGAAGTTTTTTCCTTGCAATCCTGACCCCTTTGTTTGCCCAGATGAAACTGTTCAGTGTAGTTTTTTTTAAGTGCACCCAGATCGAACCCCAGCAGAATTGTATCGAAAATAAACGTAAACTTCGGCAGGATGGACATTTTCAATAAATTTGATCTTCCTAAAAAGGATAATGGGAGACAGTGCCAGGCCTTCAAAAGATTTTCAGATTCTTTTTTAACCTTTATAAAATTCGTATGAGCCAGGTGATTTAGGTTATGGACCACCTGTATCCCCAAATACCTGATCTCTTTTTTCACCCAGGAGCTATAGCATTTTGTGTTCCACTCCATTATCTCAGTTTTTTGTTGATTAACTGAGTATCCGGAAACTTTACCATAATCTTCAAGCGTTTTAACAATCTCGGGGTAAGATGTCTTCATTTCACTGGTAAAGATCATCAGATCATCTGCATAGAGTCCCACCTTTTTTCCCCAATATTTGTATTTAAAAGGAATTATATTGGAGTTTGCTCTAATTTTCTCCGCCAGGGGTTCGATATATATATTAAAAAGTAAAGGGGAAAGCGGACATCCCTGACGTGTCCCGCGTTTGATTTGTATCTGGTCTGTAAGATTCCCATTTACTAAGACTCTCGCAGTCGGGTTTTTATATATCTTTGTGACTGCTCTTAGGAAATTCTCCCCCAGATCATGATTCTTTATTAGCTGCTGTAGGAAAGGCCAGCTAACCCGATCGAAAGCTTTAGCAGCATCGAAAGTAAGGATCATCAGGGGCATGTTGTTGCTAAATCTATTGTACCAATCAACTCCTGGGTTAAATCGTGCAATTGTCTCCCCTTCATAAAACCCTTTTGGTCTATATGTATTAATTGGTCGATCACCTTCTCTAAACGTTTTGTCAAAATCTGGGTATATATTTTGTAGTCTGAATTTAAAAGGGAAATCGGTCTATATGACTCACATAGTTTAGGGTTCTTATTTGGTTTTAATATGATGCTAATCGTTGCCTCTTCCCAAGAGCGCGGGGAGTCCTCCCTTTCTAAGAAAATACCATTTAAAAGCTCTGTGAGCCATGGGGGCCAATTCTTTTTCAAGAGCTTTATATAGCTCATTTGGGAGGCCATCTGGACCTGCAGCTTTGCCCTTTTTCGTTCTTCCCATTCCTAATATCACTTCCTCTAAGCTAATCTTTGCACAGAGAAGATTCCGTGACGTGGGGTTCAAACAAGTAGAATTTATTTCCTTTAAGTATCTTTGTATTTGCTCTTCTGTTGCCACAGTATCTTCTTTGTATAGATGCTCGAAGAACCGAGCAAACACCTCCCTTATTTCTTTATCCTCTTTATAAAACCGCCCTGTTTTAACATCTAAAATTTCTGAAATATTATTCTTATTTACTTCTACTTTTGTTTTCCATGCCAGCAACTTCCCGCAGCCTTCCCCATATTCGTTATGCGAAAGTTTGCTTGCCTCCCATTTTTTTAATTTCTTCTTCCAAGAAACTCGATAATCTATACTTTGCCTCCTGCCAATCATCTTGTTTTTGTTTTAGTGTTTGTGTGTTCAGAGGATTCTCTAGTTCCGTAGATGATTTAATTATGTTATCTTCCAGTTCCCTGATTTTGGCCTTCCGCTCCCTATATTGGTTAATGGAGAGGCTAGTTAATCTTCATCTCATGTAAGCTTTGTATGTGTCCCATACTATGTGCATTGGTGCTGTATACCTATTAATTTGAAAAAACTCATTTGTCTCTTTTTTTTAAGATTTCAACCAAACTAACATTCAACAGGAGTACCGGATTCAAAGTCCATCTTGTTTGTGTTCTTGGTTGATTAAATGCGAGTACTAAGCTAACAGCTGAATGGTCCGATAGATGTTCTACATTATGTTCTATACTTACAACCGTATTACTTATTCTGTTGTTTACTAAAATAAAGTCAATCCTTGAGGAGTGCCTGTATTTTTTGTTCTTAAATGTATATCTATTACTCTTACATCCTTTTTCCCTCCAAATGTCGATTAAGCCTAGATCTACCATCATATGTTTCAGGAAGGCTCTCATTTTTGGGGTGTTAGCTGTGTTCCTGGTCGATGATTTATCTAGAGTTGGATCAATCAAAAGATTAAAATCGCCCACCATTATAATGGGGGCATTTATGTCCAAAAGAGCATTATATAAGCCCTGAAGTGGGGCCGTATCGTCTATGTTAGGGCCATAGTACCCTACAATTGCGTACCAGTTATCATATAATTTAACCTTAACTATGATCCATCTTCATCTGCAATACAGTCCCCCAAGTCGGCTTTAATGGATTTAAAAAAAAAGAATTGCCACCCCTTTTATGCAACATTCCTGATCTGTACAGACATAATGTCTTGGAGTAGGACTGTATTTTTATTTTTTAATGCGTCTCTAAACTGTATTTTGAATTTGTATGCCACACGCACACTGCACTTTACCGTAAACGCTCCACATTGACCACTGCTAACGCTGCTAACCAGGAAGTGGGAGCGGGCTCGTGGGAGTTTCTGCCTCACGTTGTGGACATAGAGCGCCACCATTTTGGGAGGTGGGCGCTCTAGTCCTTAGATGTATAAAAACGGAGACGCTGCGCGGCCGCACAGCGGGTGCGTCACTGGCAAGCCCGTCAGCGACCCGGAGGCGGCCGGCGCCGGTTATGCTGCCCGAAGATCCTCAGGTACAACGCGTACAATACAGTTTGGGCGGGATGCACTGCTCAAGTTACGCTCCGCCGTTACGTGTTAGGGGTACTGCGGCCCAAATTGATAGCGGAATCATTTCACATTGCCCACACTGCAAATGGTCTCCGGTTATGACCAGGGTCGATATGCATACGGGGCTAGCCTTTAGCAAGAAAAAAGTTAATACAGGAGATCAGGGAAAGCAGTTTAAAGCGATACTGCTTTAAACAAATTCTTGAGGCAAAAAAATCTTTTTTATCTACCAAAATTGAACTTGCATTGAACAAAAATAAGGACATTTTTTAAATAGTTAGCAATTTTACCTCCCCTGCAGTGGTAGCTAAGCCTTTTACTCCTACTGAGGCATGGATGAGTCGCACGGCCTTATATTTTCATGACAAGATTGTAAGCATCCAAGAGTCCTTTCCTCTGGTGAAGAGTGATAAGGGTGCGCCATACTCCCCTCATACACAAGTTAGAGGACCGGCCTTTGAACAATTTCCAACGATCTCAATGGAAAAATCTCTTGAAATTATGAAAGGTCTTAAATCTGGATCACCCTCCGATTCTTGCCCTGCCCTCACCCTCGCTTCAGTTGCAGATATTATTAACCCAGTGGTCAATCAGATTTTGAATCTCTCCCTGAAGACGGGTCAGGTCCCTGACAGGTGGAAGAGAGCTAAAATTCTCCCCCTATTAAAAAAATCAACCCTGGACCCGGAGTCAGCCTCTAACTACAGGCCTATATCTCTGCTCCCATATTTTTCTAAGGCCTTGGAAAAAGTGGTGAACCTGGCCACCACCTCATTTGTCGAAACTCACTCCCTTCTCCATAAGAGTCAGTCTGGTTTCAGGGCGAATTTTAGCACGGAAACGGCACTCCTGGAAATATCTGAAGCAATAAAGGAGGTAGTGGATAGAGGGGGCAAAGCCATTTTGATATTATTGGATTTATCGGCGGCTTTTGATACCGTCCCACACGACCGCCTCCTGCTGAGACTTCGGGAGTGTGGGTTTGGTGGAATGGTATTTAACTGGTTTACCTCCTTTCTAAAGGACCGCCAGCAACCAGTGTGGGCCCCACCTTTTGCTGCCCCTATCCCCCCTCTTGAGGTGGGTGTGCCCCAGGGCTCTATTTTGAGCCCTATACTTTTTAATTTGTTTATGACTCCTCTTGCCATTCTGGCTGAGAACCATGGAGCAAAAATAATTTCGTATGCAGACGATACGAAGCTGCTCTTCACCTGTAACAAAGACGCGGACTTTAGGGGTGACATGATTAACAGCTGTCTCACTGAAGTATTCTCCTGGCTCCAGTGCAACCAGCTTAAATGTAATCCTGGTAAATCGGAGATTATCTTCTTTGGACACCGCCCCAGCGATCTTTGGCACAGTTGGTGGCCTGCTGACATGTCCCCCCCCACGTCCTCCGTACAGACAGTGAAGAATTTGGGGGTGAAGCTGGATGAGAACATCTCCATGCAGGCACAGATCCAATCAGTGTCCGTTGCCTGCTTTGGCCTGCTCAAAATGCTGAAACAGTTCCTGCCCCTCCTGTCTATCACTCACAGAAAAACGGTGGTCCAGGCACTAATTCTCTCCAGGCTGGACTACGTGAATGTACTTTACCTGGGGCTACCCGAGTATCTACTGGCAAGACTGCAGGTGACTCAGAACGCCGCAGCAAGAGCGATACTCATGCTTGGCCCCAGAGCTCGTATGTCCACACAGTTGAAATCTTTACACTGGCTTCCTGTCCGAAAAAGGATCCATTTCAAGGCCATGGTTTTGTCTTTCAAGGCTCTACATGGCATAGGCGCTGGGTACATTATGAAGAGAGTCCAATTTTACCATCCTCCCCGTGCACTCAGGTCGGCAGCGCTTCATCTAGCACTGACCCCCAGATACCTACGGGCACTATCGGGGGCCGTTCCTTCCAGGTGCAAGCAGCAAAACTGTGGAACAATTTACCGGTGGATTTAAGGTTGACTCAGGATCTCCTTACATTTCGGAAATCATTAAAAACTTGGCTCTTTCAGCTTTAACATCTAATGCGGGGATCTCACTCCTTAGCTAGGCCCCATCCTGCTTCAGCGCCGGGACACTCAATTGAGTAGCTGTGCGCTCTATAAATAATCATTTAACATAACATACCCGCTCGCTGCAAAAACACGAGGTACAAATACACGATCTTATATTAGATGAGAACCTGGACATCCTGTTTCTTACGGAAACATGGTTGTCGGACGCCTCCAATCCTACCATAGCATCTGCTATCCCGGTGGGCTTTAAGATCTTTAGGAAAGATCGTGAGGGGGGAAACACGGTGGCATTGCTGTTATTTTCAAAGAGGAGATCGAGTGTGCCTCTATTTCACTAGATCTAGTGGCAGGTGCTGAATGCCTGGGTTTCCGCTGTACTTTGTCATCTCAACATTGTATTGCTGGGTTCTCTTCCAGGGGATACTCATCAATAGTCATAAGCACTGAATTATGTCCGCCCACGTGCGGGAACCTGGACGTTCCCGCACGTGGGCGGAGATAATTCAGTGCTTATGACTTTGATGAGTATACCCCTGGAAGAGAACTAGGATTACAGGTAAGTAAATTATCCTTCTCTTCCAGGGGATACTCATCAATAGTCATAAGCACTGAATTATCTCCGCCCACGTGCGGGAACGTCCGGGTTCCCGCACGTTGGCGGAGATAATTCAGTGCTTATGACTTTGATGAGTATACCCCTGGAAGAGAACTAGGATTACAGGTAAGTAACTTATCCATGTTGATCTACAGACCACCGGGCACATCCAGTAATTTTATTAGGTCCCTCCATGAATTTATTACATCGCTAGCTCTTAAATATAAACACCTTCTTATATTGGGGGACCTGAACTTACATATGGATAAGCCATCGGATCCCCAGGTGGCTGCCCTGTTGGAAACAATGGCAGCTTGTAAGCTAATGCCCCTCATTAAGGAGCACACACACAAGATGGGTCATATATTAGACCAAATCTTCTGCAATACGAAATTGGACACAGATCCTCCGATCACTATAACTTGGTTGGATCATTCCCTAGTCCTATTTCGGATATCTACTATAGGGAAGTGCGTTCCTTCAGGGACAAAAGCGGCTGAACACAATTTCAGAGCTCTAAATAAGATATCGCTACCATCCCTGCAGATGGCACTCGTTTCATCTGTCCCCTCACTTTCAGACAATCCTGTAGCGGACGCCTGTGCCATAGACTCCTGGCTGAGGACTAACATCGATGCGGTTGCGCCGATGACCGTGCGTTCCTGTATAGGAGTCCGTCGCTCAGCCCTTTGGTTCAATGAATCCCTGAGAGTCAGTAAAAGGAAATGTAAAAATCTTGAAAGGAAATGGCGTAACCATTATCTCTTGGAGGATAGGAACATTTATAGGGCAGCCTTAAAAGCACATAATAAAATGGTGAAAGAGGCCAAGATAAAGTATTGGCAGACCAAAATAGCGGTCACCAAAAATAAGGGCAAGGAGATCTTTGGGATCGTAAAGTCTTTTACAGCTCCTAAGGCAATCAGCAAAGTAGCCCCGCTGTCAGCAGACTGGACTAACTTGGTGGCCCAGTCCTTCCATGATAAAATAGTGACAATTCAGCAGTCCTTCTCTGTGTCGTCCAGAGAGAATAGACCCTCGCCTAGCACGGAAGTGGAAACAATTAGGCCCCCTCCATCCTTGGCACTCTCACAAGGCCCCCAACTATTACTTTTTCCGGCCATTGAAATTGGGGACTCATTTTCTTATCTGATGAGCCTTAAATCTGGATCTCCAGCAGATGCGTGCCCAGCGAAGCTTCTACCTGCCCTTGCTCCTACCATAAACCAACAAATTAATAAGGTGCTGAATTCATCTCTGGCAGCGGGCATTGTGCCGCCTCTTTGGAAGCAGGCAAAAATCCTGCCACTCCTGAAAAAACCAAGTGCCGACCCTAATATACCCACAAATTACAGGCCTATCTCCCTCCTTCCTGCCTTCTCCAAAGTGCTGGAGAAGCACGTCAACAAAGTGATAATGGAGTTTGCAGGGAATCACAATCTCCTGCACCCCACTCAATCAGGTTTCAGGGCTAATTACAGCACTGAAACAGCCCTGTTGGAGGTGAAGAAACATCTTAAGGAGAAGCTGGCTCAGGGGGGCAGAGTGATCCTCATATTGTTGGGACCTGTCGGCAGCGTTCGACACGGTGCCACATAGGAGGCTCCTCGATAGACTGAAGAATATGGGTATTGGAGGTAGGGCCCTAGCCTGGATAGCATCTTATCTGGAGGACAGAGAACAGGTTATTTGGACTCCCCCTTTCTCATCTCCCATGCCCAGTTTGCAGGTGGGAGTGCCTCAGGGCTCTTGTCTTAGCCCAAAGCTTTTTAACTTGTATATGTCCCCCTAGCACCACTGGTGGAGGCCTATGGGGCCAAGATAATTTCATGTGCTGACGATACTCAGCTGATTTTCTCTTGCGACAAAGGCACTGAGTTCGAAGGGGGCGCGATTAGATCTGGTCTTACAGAGGTCATCAGGTGGCTGGAGGAGAACCAGCTTAAGTGCAACTCTGACAAATCAGAAATTGTTTTTTTCGGTTTGCCCGCAGTGCACGACTGGAGATAATGGTGGCCAGAAGAATTCTCTCCCCCCAGCGTGGCTCAATCCACAGTGAAGAATTTGGGACTCTATATTGACAATGCCCTTTCTATGCGTTCCCAAGTTCAGGCCCTGGTAGGGTCCTGCTTTGGACTACTTCGGATGTTAAGAAAATTCCTTCCGTTCCTCCCACAGGATAGTGGTCCAGGCATTGATCACGTCCAGACTGGACTATGAGAACACTCTCTACCTGGGCCTGCCGGACTTCCTCCTGCAGCGCCTTCAGGTGGTGCAAAATTCAGCAGCTAGGGCAATTCTCCGTCTGAAACCTAGGTCCCACATGGCCCCTCATCTTAAAGCCCTTCACTGGCTCCCGGTGAGGGAGCGGATAAAATGTAAGGCCATGGTAACTTTTTTAAAGCTCTCCATGGCAAGGGGGCCAGCTACCTTAGGAGACGTGTCTGCCGGTATGCACCTACAAGAGCACTCAGATCATCCTCTGGCATGTATATATGTGTCCCAAAGGTGCGCCTGGCACACAGGGGTGGTAAATCCTTTAGCCTCCTGGGCACACAAACATGGAATAAACTTCCGTTGGCCCTTAGAACCTCAACTGATCTGACTAATTTAAAAAAAACTGTTCAAAACCTGGCTCTTCAGGAGCTAAACCATCTCCAGGGCAGTGTTGGGTGAACCTGTAGCGCCGGGACACTCCTTTTGGAGTAGCTGCCCGCTTTATAAATACCAGTCATTCATTCATTCATTATTTGGGTTCTTTACAGCACCAGTTGCCTTTGGATCGATGTGTAACGCTGTCAAGCTTCAACGGTGTTGCCATCACCCGTAAGGCCTTCACAAACACTTGTGTTCTTTGCTCCCAATTGTCTGTTTGCATACTGTCAATTCCAGTGCCTGCTGGGAGTTTAATAATTACAAAAAATGCATCAGTCAGTTTCAGAGAGGTACACCATCATTGGAAAAGAAGTCTTGCATACGAGGAAGGCTAAAGCTTGGCCTATTAAAGCCAAAATCTATTCTAGCTGTGAATTTTTGTATGGTTACATTCAATTGTTGAGTTTGACCTGGCTCCTTGCCAGTTCAAGGGATGATCTCTGACGACACAATCTTGCTGGATCCTGTCGAGTGCGACCACTGTTTCTTTCATTGCATGCAATAACAGGTATGTTCTTAAGATTGTCAGATCATTCACCCCCAGGACAATCATTACGTTTAGTGGCTATTCTCTATAGTCTAATCTCTGCCACTGTCTGTTAGATTCATCCAACGATTGCCAGGAAAGCGCAACCATGTGTCCTTAGTATTGAGAGACCCATCACCAGTTCCTGGCCTTCAAGCGCTGTGCTTTCCTTGCCACGAAGTAGCAGGCCTCAAGAAATCTACTCACCCACTCACTATGGTGAGTCAGATTTTATCAGGACGATCTATATTTATGACCTACTCGCCCCTTCTAGCGAGCTAACAAAGTACTGGTGTTCCGTTCACTCAAAGTAAAGGAGCAATAAAGATGTTAAAATCTTGTTTTTAACTTGCAATATTTGCTCTGTGTTCAGAGACAGAGGCCAGAACTCAATTTACATCGTCTTACAATTACTTTTCTGCAGAGTTCTGGGATTTTGTAAAGTGAACTGTCTGACGTGCTGTGCAAAGAGTGTGAAATGAAAGGCTGTCAGGTTTTTTTGTTTCTAACACACATTTACATAGCTAATAAGTGAACTGTACAAACATTTCAAAATGTATTTCAGTAGCTATGAAAGCCCATTTTTTGTAATTTTGTGTGATGTAAAAATATTTTAATAGGATGAAAACAAATCAGAACATTTTACTTGGTGATGTTCAAATGATAAATAGGTTTGGTGAAACCCAATTTTTACAGATTGTTTATACACTATAGTTTTAGCAGTAAACCTGCACGTTAGTGGGAGAGGTTTTGGCCATTTCAAAGTTTACTGTCTGTAAATGACAGTGCACTGCCACATCATGATTTAGTAATGTATTTATTAAACGTGAGATTGTAAACATGAACTGAGAAACACTCTGCTGTCAATGCTGTTAGTGAACTAAGAGGCAAGTCAGGGATCATATGCACCCTATATGTGGGCTGCATTCTTAATATACATTGAACAAACGTGTAGTCTAATCAACCAAAGGGTTTTTTTGTACAGCAAAAATGCTGGACTTACATATTTGAAGGTGCTCTCAAATGTGATAATGAAGAAAAAGGTGGTTTGTAAAATAAAATATTTGCATAGGATCACACAATTAGAGACCAGTTTACGACGCAGAGAAATCACTGGTCCAAAGTATCAGTGAAGTACATTACAGTTAGGTCAAGTAGATTATTCAAGTTAGTAGACCTGCAGGTCTAGTAACATTTTTATGATTTTTCTAGGCCAGAGTAGCAACCAATAGCCCACTCTCGTCTCTACCAAGATAAACGTACACAGACAAGCATTAGCAACATGTTTTTAATCATACAAAGACTTAATTTTTTTAACAGCAGAAACACTTTGATATGCACATTTACAACAACTGCACAAATCTTTTGTATATCTTCACAAACAGATTGTTTCCCTCAGATTCATGGTCACACATAAATATTACACTCTTGGAGATCTGTTTTATTAAGTGCAATCATGTGACAGTTTATTTTTTTGCTGAGATCTAGCTCAACCTTTCAATGTCACCCTGAGTTGTAATGAATTGGTGGGGTCTGCTTTGCCCTCCAATTTGGTATAATATACAATTCCTGTAACGTGTTTGCCATGCCAGACTTGGATCTTTCCCTCATCTTTGGACATTAAAGCAAAGCCTTGTTCTCTCATTTTGAGTGGCCAATACACCTTCTTGAAAGTATTGTAGCAAATCTAGTAACAGCAACAGTTACCCTGGTGTCCCAAGATACGTAAATATTTATTACAGCAAGCATCACAGGTCTGCCTAAAAAAGATATCATCTCAACTTGAGCCTGGGGCAATGCTGCTCCAACCACTATCACTGGAAATGAGAGCACGCTTGAGCAGAATTGTTTTTAACTCCTAATTGTAGCATGCCTTAGACTTATTATTTTTGAAAATGCTGATCCTATCAACTTCCTTGAATAGGCATAACACTATAAGGCAATTGGCAGCCTGGAAGCATGTACAATATGGATGTTATCTTACCAAAATAAATACTACTCTCTGACAAACCGAGACGGAAAGCAAGAACTAAATGAACTAAAATATTGAAGGTAAGTTTACTGGTGTACCATTTTTGTGGACACCACTCATCCTCCAGAATTACCCCAAATGCCTCTCAGCCAGATGCATCTGTACAATATCAGAGCTTTTAGCTAGATGTTCAAGATGCTCTTCCATATCAAACTGCTATTTATTGTTTGTAGGAATTGCAGCTACATTCTTAGATGATTACTGTGACCCTGGTTTAAGCACACCAAGTACTTTTTGGCAACCTCAGAATTGGCCCATGCCAACCTGTATGTGAACACCGGGCCAGATGGGATTATTAATTTTAAGGTTACCCAGAAAGCTCTCTTTAGCCCCAGTGTTACCTACTCCTTCACAAAGCTGTTATATATCAACAATCATTGCCTTTATTTTGTCTGCTGGCAGGCAGTTTAGACCCTGCAATGCATGTAGCTCAAATGAGTATGTCCTCTTAGGTGTAGGTCCCTTATAACATTCACAAACCCAGGATGACCTCAGGAGTGATGCTGGTGGATAGTAGATGAGGGGTATTCAATGCTCAGCAACCCCTGAACTCTGCCAAGATGTCCTCTCATGTAAACAGAATAGGAGTGGGACTGGGCTACCTAGAGTGGTTTGGATAACACCCAGTTACGGTCTTCAGCTTTACACTTCGTGTAGGAAGGCAGAGTGAGAGATTTGTTGGGTGATCACACAGAGAAGGAAGACCAGCAATGACATTCCCTCAAAGAGTGCAGAGAAGGACTTTGTGTTCGGTTGCAAGTCCCATTTTTACTCATTACTTTTTTTCGCCAAAGGAAGGATGCGTCTTATACTCTGTACTACTACTATCGCTCACTTTTCTGTAGACGGGAAGCATCCCTCTGTCTTGCTTCCCTTTCATTCATCTAGTACTGTTGTATTTCCCCTTTTGGACCCACTTTGGTTCTCCCTTGGTTACACGTATTTGTAGCTTTAGACTGTCTTTGCTTTGCAAAGCCACACAATACATTTGTTTTTGTGACATATTATTTTAGAAATATGCTGCGATTATTATTTGGTATTCAGGGACTCTTCTTGGGATTCAGTCTGAACATTTCATACAAGGACGAACAATGTGGTGTACTGTTTTCTTGTGCCCGGTCAGCAACATCTCCTAACGTTTTTAGACACAATACAGTAGCACAGCTTCAGTTTTCTAATACAATAGTTCTCATCATACAAACTGTGTCTAAGTCCCTTGGAGAGCAGAGGGCAGATTTCCAGCAGAGGGACCAGTCTTGGAGCGAGGAGGCAGCCGTGCGTAAACTGAGTTTAGACCTATGATGCGAACCACCTAACCACACATATTAGGTTTGGGGTCTGGTGCTAGTCCCAGAGATCACCAATATATCCCTGTGCTCACATAGTGAGGGTAGACTTAGATATATTAGTTGCCATGGTCAGGTTGTTCATTGTTTACAGCCCGCTACTAATGTTGATTACGTTGCTTAGTTGCAACTGTTTACTAATCTCAGCACACCTGCTTCAAAACAGACGATGATAGTTTCAATTAATATATTGTAAACCTCCTTTGTGTCTTTCTTCTGTTTACTATGGACATGCATTAGCGAGAAAGAAAGGTGATGATCTGTTTCCACGCTTCCCTTGGGGACTAGAGGTTCATGTTCTAGGTTTGCCGAAATCACCTTTTTCTCTGAAAAGGTTAGGAGCTCAGGTGAGGCATTGTGAGCTAGTCTGATTTGAGCCTACAGGTAGTAATGTGGTAGCGGCTCAGTCCCTACATTCTGACATCCTGTTCTCCCAAGGCACAGTTCTGTTTCCAAACAGAATCCCTGAAACAGTACGACTGGTCTTTACTTCTTAAAATATACAATGCTAGGTAAAACTGCACTGCATCAGTGCAGCAGGTACATGTGCAGTGTAGGTTAAGAGCATACAAATGAGTTTGCTAGAGAAAGGGAGTCTCAGAATCCGGGCGTGTAGGGCTCCATAGTCACTGGCTTTACACTATAGTTGCTGAGAAGTGAAGCATTCTTATCAAATCTTTCTCCTCTTCTGCTGGGATTGCTACAGTTCATTGTTATTTTCCAGAGCAAGTTGTACATTACAGAGTTATGAATAAGGTTGCCTTGCAAAATAGTATCAAATCTCTCTCCTCTTCTGTTGAGATTGATACAGTTCGCTGCTATTTTCCACAGCGAGTTGCACATTACAGAGTTATGAATAAGGTCATCTTGCAAAAACGTTTTTGGGTAATTTTTTATTTTGAGAAAACAAAAAAAGAGCTTTCAGTTATCTGGGAATGCAAAAAACAATCTCTTCAGCAAGGCGACCCTTCATATCACTAAGTGTAGAACTATAGTGGAAACACACACCACAACTCAAAGCATGTCCACCAGTCTGAATCTTGCCACCTGTGGGGTAGGCACAACGTTGATGAAGGTTTTGTAGATGATGGCCCCCTTGGGCAAGCGGCAGATGACTTCTGTGCTGTCAGGACTCTCAGGAGGTGGCACAAAAACTTCCTTGGTGAATCGGACTGTTCCTTCTTCCAGTGCAAAAATTGTCTTGTTCCGACCCATTCCCACCTGGAAGAAAGATGCATTTTAAGTGAATGCAAAGGGAAAAGAAAAGCAAATAGAAGTTCGCTCAAAGAGAAACCAGGGACATATAGCCAAGGGCACTGAGGGGACCTCAGGATTAGGAGAATAGAAAGAGCCAATAAATATGTGGAGGGCTTGCAGTAAGACCTACAGACAACAAAGGGACCATGGAGTATAAAAAAGTAGCTGAAGGAAGGGTCATGAAATGCAAAGAGGATCTGAACAGTCATGTATTTCAAGGGGTACAAGGAGTGAGGTTTGCCAAAGTGAATGGGGCTTGGAGAGAGTTAGGGAATACATGAGCATGGAGTAGGAGTGAGTGAATTTAAAGGGGACATGGGAAAAGTGTCAGGGAATGATATGGGGCTTAGAGTGAGAATCATGGAACACAAAAAATGTCTGCAGCCAGAGCAAGAAAATACAGGAAAGACATGGAACAGGAGGAAGAAAATACAGAAGGACACTTAGGGGACAGGTCTATAAAAGGGCTCTGCATTCACAAAGTCAGTGCACAGCAGACTCGGTGGCTGTGTGGGTATGCAGCCCTTACAATGGGATGGGGGTGATGGGGGTGGTGGAGGGGTGTGCGTTTAATTTAATAATAATAAAAAAATGTAACTTACCTTCCCGCCGGCCGGGTCTTGCGTCGTCGTCTGCTCCTGCTTCTGGCAGGAACAGGAAGCAGGCAGCCAGGCTCCCACCCCTAAGCCAATCACAACGCTGCAAACAGCTTTGTGATTGGTCGGGATGCCACCCAGCCAGGGGCTAATGGCCCGGCCATGTTCTCCATGTAGGCTGCATTGCAGCCTGCATCGGAGAAGGGCAGAGTGCACATAACTGGTTTGGTCGGCCCCAGAGGGGCACACCACTCCTCCCCTGCCTAGCCCTGCTCGTAGAGCAGCCCTTCCCACAACCAAACCCTTCTGCTTTCTCACAGTGCAAGAAGCAGAAACATAAAATGGTAGTTATTACCATTTTATGTTTCTGCTTCTCGCACTGCGAGAAAGCAGTGGGGCGATTCTCCGCACTAGTGGAGGAGCCGCCGCTGCATAAATATCTCCCAACAAAAGTTCCACTTGGGCTCTTATTGCCCCAAATATGCTAAGACTGGAGTTAGAGTAGTATGTTAACATAGTAGTCAAAATATGCAGAAGGCGAGTTTGGATAAATTTAGCAATAAAAGACAGATTGAAATGTGTACAAAGATATTTATATGAGGTTTTGCTCTCAAACCTTACCACAAACAAATTAGTTTAAAAATCAGCAAAGCAGGACCTTTGGAAATGTTCGAAAAATAGTGTGGTTTTAACCTAGGACATTAGTAGTAACTGCTCTTGGTGGTCCATCTAGTGACTGCAGGCAAATAGCATCTCCTCGTGCACAAACAAAAGTTTGGTGTTATATATTTTTATAGAAGCAAATGGCTGCCCCAAACCAAGTTGCACTTAAATTTCAAAGAGCAAACCTCTACTCTAGAGCAGGTTTCTTTTAGATTGTGGTCAGACAAATGTACATCTTGCAGGATACGGTGTGCTCACTTAGGCATTTCAAAATCACATTTTAAAGATTTACAGGGGAACAAACTAGTCACTTTGTACCCATTATGCTTTTTAGTGTAACAATGACCACCACCTAATAAATTCTATAATATCCATTAACTGCATATGATCTGATGCATTAACTGCTTGAAGGATTTCGGGTTTGTGAACATTTATTCTTGCATCATTTTCAGCTTACCTTTCTCACCAAGTAACCAGATATGACCCATTCTCAGATTTACAACAGAAAAACAAGATCTTACTACCTCTTTTCTTTGATAAAATGATGTTCAATCAGGGTTCAATTAAAGCATGATGTGTTCCGCTTCCGTTTCACTCTTAATGAGTTTAGGTTATATGTACCCCAGCCTCCAATTAATTCTGGTAGGCATTTCTTTTAGATTGTTATTTTACAGAAGCTATGACTGGGTGAATTTTACTAATTGTTTATCTACTGCATTTTCTACCCGGTTTCTTCTATTTCTTCCTATGTTTGTTATTGAGTTGAGCCATAAATAAATAAATTATATAAAATGAAGAGAGACAAAACACCCTGAATATTAATCAAGAATCTTCCTATACTTTCAAAGTGTGTAGTCCACACGTGCTCCACAGACCCTTTCTCTATTGGCATGGACTTCCTTTGATATTGGTCAAGTAGCAGGCAGTAACTGGAAGCTGCCTACTGATGGTGGTGCATACATTGTATTTGATAGCTGAGAAATGACTGGTACGGACACTGCTCTTTTTAACTAAAATCAGTGGACCTGAAAAATCCACTGAACCCCAGTGCTAGCTAAAGCTCGACAAACATACTCATACCAAGATTATCTCCTCACGTTCAGGTTTGCACAATCAAATTCTATTATTTCACATCAAGACAATACACATACAGGGTGTAAAAGTGACTTACGTGAGCGCCTGGGTGCCAACGAATCACACGCTGTGTTGCTAAAATATTTCCAGCGTGAACGAAATTCCCTGAAAGAAAAACACCCGACTCAAAAGGAATCTCAATAGTGAGAAAATTAAGGAAGTGGGGTGGGAGGTAGGTAGGAAGTTACTTCAAACAAGCACAATAAAGGCTGCTAATACTTTAGAAAAAACACATGTTCATGTTTTGCATATTTTCACATGTCCTATTTGCCATCTACCAGTGAAGTACGCCCGTGAAGTACTGGTTTAGAAAACTATGAGACATGACCTCAGGAGGTGCCATGAATTACAAACTATTACTGCTTTGCTGTACATGGGTTATAAAGCACCAGATCCAGCACAAAGTTCTGTGGCCATTTACGCAGAGCAACTCAACCCAGCCACGGACTGATTGACTAAACTCGAGAGGGCTGCACTGTAGGCTCTTTTTTAGGTTGAGACTGTTAGCAAATAGTCTCAAATAAGGCGGAACAGCTGCATAAACAAATCTGTTCTTTGCTTATTTTATTTTATTTATTTATAAAGTTTTATATAGCGCTAGCTTGACCCGTGGGTATCAGAGCGCTTTACATACACAAAGGAAAATAAAAATTTGCATCGCAGGATAAGAGGGAGCATAAAGATATAAGCAAAAACATAATACTTATGAATACAGTGAAGGGGAGAAAAACGCAGGTGGTTGGAACAGTCAGATAACCACCCATCCTTGAAGGTCAAGTGAGAGGGGAGTCCACTAGGTTATTGAAGCCTAGATTAGTTGGTTTGGACGTTAAAGTAATTGTTGAGGAGATGGAGTTTCAGGTCCCTTTTGAAGCAGGAGAAGGAGGGGTTGCATCTGAGGTCTATAGGTAATGAGTTCCACATCCTGGGTACGTTACCAGAAAAGGCTCGGCACTGGGTCGTTTTCCTTTTCAATTTCGGAGGGATGAGAAGAAGTGAGTTGGTGCTTCTCAGAGTTCTGGATTTTCCTGCTTTTACCAGTTTGCTGTTTAGGTAGTTGGGGGAATGTGCGTGAAGGGCCTTGTGTGTGATGCAGGCCAGTTTGTAGATACATCTACCTTCCTTGGGAAGCCAGTTGAGGGCATTGAGGGTTGGTGTGATGTGTTCAAATCTTTTTACACCAGTTAGGAGTCGAGCTGCCATGTTAAGGACTGACCTTAGTGGGGCTAGGTGAGCTTTTGGTGTCCCTGTTAGGATGGCGTTCCCATAGTCCAGTTTGGAAAGGACTAGGGATTGAACTATTGTCTTGAGATCATCCTGGGGAATGAAAGGTTTAATTTTCTTGAGGTGTTTTAGTGAGTAGAGCGCACCTTTTGCAGAGTTTTTGATGTGGTCCTTCATTGATAGGTTCTTATCTAAGGTAATGCCTAGTGACTTTACCGAGTCGGATAGGACGAGGGAGCAGTTTAGAGCATCAAGATTCTTGAGCCAGTCTTGAATTGGTCGGTGGTTACTTTTCGGAGAGAACAGTATTAATTCCGTTTTGTCCGGGTTCAGCTTTAAGTGGTTTGCGTTAAACCAAGTTTGGATCTTGGTTAGCGTGACATTGAGGTGTTGGACGTCCCTGGGTGATTTGATTTTGTAGTAGATTTGTGTGTCATCTGCATGTAGGTGGTATTGAGGGGTACCATCTGCAGGAGCACAAGGGTGCAAAGGCCAAATATCCCCAGGGAGGTCCTCGCGTTGGACCCTGGAGGAGCGACGGCGCCCCGTTAGTCCTACGGGCGGTTGTGGACCTGAGCAACCGGGGGCTGTCTGGATACGCTCCGCCCCCCTCAAGGGGCGTGAGTAAATGGGTGGACTGGCGGTCCACCGATGGGAGGGGTTAACCCCGCCCCCAAAATTGGTAAGCACCGATTGGCTAAGGGCCACAGTGCGATTTGGCTCATCAGGTGGGAAGGCGGCGGAGGGGCTGCCTGCCCTTGGATCGCCCGTAAGCTAACCCTAAGCTAAAAAGTGTACAAAGGTGCGATGGGAAACAGACTTGTGCAGACCAAGTATGATGTACCCGGTATGGCTCGTTAAGGTAAAGATAATGCCTGGAAATATCTGTTTTCCAGTGGGGTCTTTCACCAACGTATTAAGTGAAAATAGTGATGGTGAAAAGCCTCTATGGATAGAATTCAGTCATATTCTAGGAGTTCTGTGATCCTGGCTGAGACAGAAGTCAGATCTAGGTGTTGCTGTTCTGCACTGGAAACGGGGGGCAAAGGATTTTTGTTTCCCCGAGTCACAAGACAACAATTAAATAAAATAATAAATAAAGGAGGGGGTGGGGAAGAATAACAAAAGGATGCATTCCCATGGAGTGTTGAAAGAAAAATAACAAATAATCACCTAAATTCAGCAGGGGGAAGGGTACAAAGAATTCAATCAAAAACTACGTAAACAAGAAATGGTCTAGGTGCAGGACAAGAATAAGTAAGGCAAGTCATTGAATAAGGAGCTCAGAGCTGAGATAGAAGAGAAATCTAATCAAAAGAAAGGGGCTGACCCAAATCTCACTCTATTATATTGTAGACAATAGGTCTTCCACAGCCGACCTTTAAGGCTGCCTACAGGTGAGACCTAAAAGTGAGCAGAGACAGAAAGCAGAGGAAAACAGACTGTTACGGTTAAACTGTGACTTCATTGACATGCAAGGCTTAGATAACAGCTCACAGGATGGATGAAGCCTGTAGTCAGAGAACTTTGTTTGATGCCCAGAAGACAGCAGGGTCAGATTGCAATATGTGACTACAGTGGTCATCATGCTGATGTGAATATACCAAAGTTCCAAGTCAAAGAGACGATGGGCAAGCCATGCATGTATACATTTTAGACTCTTGGTCCTGTAGACAGGCCCTGTATATCCCCACCCACCTAACTGATATAACCAGAAGACAGAATCTTGGTTATAAAAGTCAGGCTCTGCAAAGCTAAGTGTTCCCCATCCCTACCAACTCTGCTGAAACCTTGTCACATAGTTAGGGTCTATGTAAAACCGGGTCACATAGTTAGGATCTACAAAGTCAACCGTGACACCTTCTTTAATGGTTCTGTAGACAGGCCATTTTAATTACCCACCCCTTACCATCTTGTTTCTTGGTCCCATAACGCTTTCCAGGACTTTTGCCACCATGGTTTTTCGAGCTGCCTCCAGACTTCTTTGATGCCCATCTTGACTGGCTCTGGGTGAGAGGTGCCAGAGTTAAGACTCCTGTCACAAATAAAAAGCAGTAGTCAAGGAAGATGCAAAGTCCAAGGTTTCTATCACATTAGTTTAGTTAATTCCCATCTTATCATCGACTCTAGATGATGCTACACAAGCTTCCCAGACTTAACATCACATCTCACGCCTTGGTGATGCTGATGTATCTCCGAAAATATGATAGGATAGCAAAAGTACCTAAGCAGGATAGGGGGTGGTGGCGTCCACAAGAAAAGATGAGGAAATATGCCCCTAAAGGTTCAAAATAGTATTTCATGTAGCAACCAATTAAAAAGTCTTGGGACTCAAAAGGCTCAAGATTAGAAACCATGAAGGTTTATTAAAAATATTAAAGAACAACATAGAAGGCAAACATATAATCAGTCTCAAAATCTGTCAAAGTGCATAATAATAATAATAATAATAGGCAGTTAGCAAGAGCAAAATCTGGAAAATAGTCTAAGTCCAGACTATGCAGCAAATCAATAAGAAATCAGGCTGCATCCTTAGAGGCTCAGAGAAAGGGCACACAGAGACTCAAATCATAGCTTTTTATAGACAAATTCATAATGGAAACCACACAGTCAGCATAAGGGAGGTAATATATCACATGTCATGTCAATGAATCAAAATAAAGGATTAATACAATGCCACCATCCTAGCACTATCCCCCTAAACTAATATTAAACTCCACTCTGACCTAATGTCATCAGACATGACACTACAAATCTGGTTACATAAACAATGAACGTCACATGAGTGAATGAATTCACAGTGAATAAGTTAGGAAGAGACCTTGGAGAGATAAAATCAGCAAAAAAAAACCTTCCTCCGAGGCTCTCCAAAAACAAAGTGCCATCTCGAAGCATCAGTGCACATTTTGCTGCAAGCGGTGTCAATGAGAAATGAAAATATGATATATAAATGTAGCTACTCTGAAATCCAATATGGAGTTGAGGCTTAATTGAGGTCTAGTTAAGCCTACGCTAAGAAAACATAGTTCCGTACATCGCAGCGTTGTTGTTTTAAATGCAAAATGTCCACGTTTCTAAGTAAATATGATTTTAACCAACAATATCTTCAGAGCGACACACTTTTCCATCCTTTCCTCTGCACAAGAGACTAAACTCTCTCCTTTAATCTTTCTATTAATGCTGAATCAACTGTTTTACAATAGCCCCAAACAAACATGTTTCAGCTAACTCTATATAAATGTATCAACTGTTTCAACCAGTCACTACAGGCGTTATTCATTTCTACAACCACTTTAGATTCTTTTCAATATGCACACTTAGCCAACAGTTCGGCACACAATCTCCTTCCCATGACATTAAACTGCTTTATTCATTAAAGCAGCCCACTTTAGGCATGTATCAACGACTTTCTTCCACTTCTCCCACAAAGTTAGTGACTCACAATGCAGCTACAACAAAATGGAGAAACCACACGTTCCCAGGTGAGCAGAGAAGAACACTGCGCAAAAGGAAACTAATAACTCTTATACGAACGCAAACACAGAAATACAAAGGGGTTAAATATGCATAATTCACATATGCGTCTAACTTTTAAATACTGACTAATAATAAATTCCTGTATGGGTAATCAGTTCAGCTTGTGATGTCATAAACGTACTTTTAAAATGACTACTGAAAGATGTTTGAGTATCCACGATGCAGGTGCAGCGAGTACATGCCAGTGCAGTTTAATGTGCACTACTAAATATGTTCTTCTTGCTACTTTCCCCTCAGTGGTGTTATCGAGGCCAAGACCTGGAAATGGAGAAAAAACGCTTTGCTTCGGGAATGCCAGCAATTTCCAATTGGATGACTGAGAATTGCCTCCAGTTAAACCCAGAAAAAAAAGAGATTATGCTTCTTGGAAAAGCCCCAGCCATCTGGTCAGACGACTGGTGGCCTCACCAATTGGGTGCTATCCCCGTACCCGATCAAACTGTAAGAAACCTGGGGATAAAATTAGATGAAGCATTAACAATGAAAGATCAGATTGCAGCTATTACGAGCGCCTGCTACTACAATCTGCGCAGAATCTTCCCTTTTCTCCCAACGAATGTCCGCAGAACACTGGTTCAGGCAATGGTGTTAAGCAGACTGTACTATGGAAACGCTCTCCTGGCTGAAGTCAGTGATACTCTGCTCTCCAAGCTCCAGGTGGTCCAGAACACTGCGGCCAGACTTATATTGAATCGCCCTGCAGGCACTCCCTCAGCGCCTTTGTTGAAAGAACTGCATTGGCTACCAGTGAAGAAGCGCTCCCGTTTCAAAATCTGTTGCCTCACGTATAACGCCTTAAAAGGAAAAGGCCCGCGGTATCTCCAAAATAAACTAACTACTTATGTCCCTAGCCGCAATCTCAGATCCAGCAACCAAGCCCTACTGTGTGTGCCCCGAATTCGTCAAATCCACACCAGGGGAAAGGCCTTCTCCTATCTCGCCCCAGGATATTGGATCAAACTACCTCTAACCCTCCGAAAGACTCCCACATACTAATGTAAATTTAGGAAATTACTAAAAGCCCACTTATACTGATTTTCCCTGGTTCGCACCTCCTGTAGGATCCGCCACAGCGCCGAGATGCTCCTGGGTGAGACGTGCGCTGTAGCAAATAATGTTAACATAACATTGATTGCGCTGCTTCAGCACATAAATGCCCCTCACTGGAGAGCTGGTCTTTAGAAGAGATGAGTAATTGTCTTTGTTGTACTGCATGGAGAATATTACCTCGGGCTAACACAAAAATAAAGTTTTGCATAACTCATCTGCTTCCTACAATAGCAATGAATATTCCATTCCAGTCCGCGCTTTGTGTGGTAGATTATGTTGTAATAATAAGGGCTGCACTGGTTTTTACAAACTTTTATTAGTCCAATGGAAATGTGAGGACAGGGGATTAGAAGAAAAATGCACAGGGAGCTCTGCCTAGCTACAGGAACATTATGGAAGATTACTGAATTGCTATTTTGTGGGTAGTGGGAGTGAACACTATTCACTGTGCTACTACAGTGCATGATGAGATCTTGTCAATAGCAGCAATGCTTACCCCTGCCCCCTTTCCTCCAACACTTCTATAAATTGGTGCATACTTTTAAAAAGCAAACAGAAGAGCAAAGGTATGTGTTGTAAATAAAAGCATGAACATTGTATATAATCTAGCTCATTTTGGACCAGACTGATGCAGCTCATGGGGCGAGCGTGCATTGGACTTCTGCAGAAAAAGAACACGTTTTAGCAGTTGCATGCCTCTGCAGCTGTGTTTCACAAAAGTTATTTGGAACATTCAATCAATCATTTATATAGCGCAACACTATCACCCCTAGGGGTATCTGGCCATTGAGGTTGCTACATCTGCATCAAAAAGCCAGGTCTTGAGTCACTTTCTGAAGACTGTCAGGGAGGGTGCCGTTCGGAGGTGGAAAACATTCCAGGCTCTGGCGTCAATGTGGGAGAATGCGCTACCCCCACTGGGGGTGTGATAAATGCGGGGACGTGTGCGAGGGCGATTGAAGTGGAGTGCAGGTGTCTCGAGGAAAGATGGAAATCCAGCTGAAGTAGGATAGTCTTTGTTTGTGGAGAGCTTTGTAGATGTGTGTGAGCATCTCGAACTGGCTTCTTTTCTGGACAGGAAGCTAGTGGAGGTTTCTGAGGTGAGGCGAGATGTGGGTACGTTTGGGGAGGTCCAGGATGAGTCTGGCTGCTGCGTTCTGTATTCATTCAGTTGTGGAATGCTACTGTGAGGCCAATGAATTAGGTTTATGTACATTCTTGCAGATGTTAGAAGTACAATAAGCAGTTTGCCAGCAGAACAACAAGAGGGACTTATGTGACAAAGCTGTGCATGAGGCAACTGAACAAGCCAAAGTGTAGGAGCCGCAGATGCAGGGAGCTGCAGTCTTCGTCTCACGTGCTTTTGCTGGTCCTCAGCCACACGAATTGTGGATGGTTGGGAAAGTTCTTCCGGCTTTATATTATCTCACCCACGTGCCTGCAGCCTTCTTACGAGTGTCTGATTGCAAGCAATCTTCCATGACAGCATAAGTTAGGACCATACGACTAACCTTAATCAGAGAGCAAGTGGAAAATTTGGTGAACTGCCAACAAGGGGGTTGGCGATGATAATATATCGATTCTGAATGTTGTTGACATGGCTATTACCAAAAACCTCACTACCTGTTACTTCTCACATACTGCAATGCAACTTAAAAGGTGGGCCACCTGTGTAGTTATTAATGCTGTACTGAGTATCAGTGGGAAGGACAGCCCCTACAACTGCACCTATGACCTCTACTCTCAAAATCAGTGTTATGGTAAAAGAAGTACCCGAATCAACGAATCAAAAGTAACTTCATGAGAAAATTATTGTCAAATTCTATCATAACAGTAAGACAAGACATTGTGAAACAGAAACACAGAAGCACCCCTAGCAATACCAGGTGTTGGGCCAGAAATATTAAAGTGATGGACACACATAGATCAAAATAACATTCATTCACTTGGAACCAGTTGGGGGCGAGGCATAAATGTTCATTAATGCTATGCATGGTACTCTAGATCAACTTATGACTAAGGTCTACCAGAAGAGCAACTCTAGGTTTCTTAGCTATCTGTGCCAATAATTGAACGAGTGAACACAAAATGCAGTCCCTGCTTAAAAAAAACTGGAAGGGGGTCGTAAAAGCATGTCTGCAATTCCATGGTTACTCTGTCACTACCATGCTGTATTTAGTGTGTTCCAGTCAATTTAGCATCCTATGGGATATCTTGTCAACAATATTCAAGGGCAACTGTTAAATGGTAAGTCAAGAACAAAAGGATGCACAGAGAAAGAATGATGGACCAAACTTGATCCAGATTTATGCTAAAAAAAATAAACCACACACATTAGTGGAGTGGAGAAGTGTGGCTCAATGGTTAGAGCGGCAGACCCTGATGCAGAGATCTGGCCCGGGACCAGGGTTCAATTCCCGCCTCGGTGGGTCTTGGGCTCAATTTCCTCGGACCTGATAATTCTCGCCTCGGTGCCTATTCTAATCATGGGTCCCACTCTGCAACTCTGGGCAATACCTTGCTTAATCTCCACAACGGCCCCAACAGCGCTGGGATGCCTGGCTTCACCCTGGGGGTGCCCAGGAGTGGACATTTCACAGGGAAAAGCCAGGAAGGGTTCCACAGCGGTATGCGTACAGCGCCAGGACACCTCTTTGGGGGTATAAGTGCGCTTTACAAGTACGAATTTCATTTCATTAGAAACTGAATATCTTAATTCACAACCTGGAAAGACCATGGACTTGACTGGAGCAGAGACAGCAATCAACCCTTATGCTGAAACAATTCCCTATCCTTGAAGACTTTCTTGGACAGCTTTACTCCAATAAAATCAACTGAACAATAGCTATTCGCAGTAAATATTTTGGGTGAATGGCACATGTACTCCAAGATGTGTCCCTAACGACCCTGAGATAGTTTAGGATTTACTTCCCATTTTAAACAGTTCCAATTCCTTACCACCTCTAATACAAAAGCAAGTCCCTATGCTTCTGTGAACCAATCACCTCTTCCTCAAAAATGAAAATATTTTTTAACATTTGGGAACTACTTAGCCAAACTCAGGAGGTGACGATAAATTTTCTTTCAAATTGCCTGTATTAAACAAATGAGAATGGAATCAAAGAAGTTAATTTTAGTTCATGCAGATTTGTAGCGGCACTATCACCCAGAAGAGTATACTGGCACCGAGCAGGTGTGAGTCTAGCCAAACCTAGGGCTTACTGTAGCTACACGAAAATCCAGGTCTTCAGCTTCTTGACGAATTCAAGAAGTGAGGAGTGAGCTCTTATGTTTAGTGGTAGGTTATTCCACGCTTTAGAAGCGATGTAGAAGAAAGCTCGACTGACGGATCTGGTTTCACATATGAGTGAGATGTGTGCAAGTAAGAGTCCGGACGAGCTGAGGTGTGTTGAAGGTTTGTGAAAACAGATGTGATTGTTGAGGTGTGCTGGGCCAATGTTACGTAGTGCCTTGAAAGTGTGGGTGAGGAGTTTGAATTGTACTGGTTTGTGTATGGGGAGCCAGTGGAGCTCTTTCAGGTATGGTGTGATGTGAGTGTGACATGGGAGCCGAGAGTGATTCTGGACACAAAGTTCTGAATGGTCTGTAGCATTCTGGTGATTTATTTTTGTTGAACCCTGCGTAGCAGGTGATCCCGTACTCCAGCTTGCTTGTGACAAGGGCATGCATGACAGTTTTCTGGGTGCTGATTGGGAACCATTAGAAAATATTCTTCAGCATCTTTGTGGTATGGAAACAGAAGACCGTTACGGCGTTGACTTAGTGGTGGGTGTTGATCCTAGCTCTGTTGGCCACCAGGTGGAGTCCCATGGTGAAGTGCTCTTCTCGAAAATCATGATTTTGGTCTAGTCAACATACAGCTTAGGATAGCGGTATTCATCCTGTGGGCAATTTCAGTGATGCAGGCTTTGATTTATCTGTGTAAATTGTTATACTTCATAACCTTGTATACAGTAGTAACTATTCCCGTGTAAGGTGCTCAGATAAGCGTAGGGGTCTTTTTCACTCTATATGAAATTGCAAATAAGTAAATGTGTGTTTACGTCTTTTAAATGTGTTTTATTGATGCATAAACTAAGTACCTGACTAGATAAATGTTGAAATAAGGCAAGGAGAATTTCTTGTAAGGAAAGGTCAATCGAAGCATATTGTTTTTACTTTGTATAACACATTATAGTGCAAAAAATGTAATTTGTGTACACATTTTTCGCAAATTAAATTTATGAAAAAGCAAGTACCTGCAAAGGAGAGCATAGATACAGCTACCTGAATAGAGCCTGTGGAATGGAACCAAAGATTACAGCCAAGGTCTATAACAAGGTTGGAGACAAAACAGCAACTACAGTCAGTGGGGCCGATGCATACCTGCCAACTGTACGTCACACGGGTTCGGCTCCCTTCACACGGCGGCAAGGCAGACGAGTTGAAAACCACTGTAAACAGTGGATTTCCAGCTCGTTGTCGCAGGTTTGCAGCTGATGTCCATTAAAAGGTGTGAAAACACCTCAGGACATCGGCGACAGCCTCCATGTCCCTTTGTTTGGGGGGTGCGGGGGGGTTGGTGAGATGCAGAGTGCCTCTTAGATAGCTCTCGGCACCAGGCTCCGCCCGCCCCCTCCTCACACAGTGAAGTTATTTTGCAAGTTAGCAGGTATGCCGATGCCTGTGTTAAACCCTAGAGGCTACAGAGCTTGGGATAACATCTAAAAGAATGCTGGACCTGGAACCAGAGCTTTGTGCGATAAGACCTGACAAATGTCTTACACTACAAATTTCAGAATCACCTCGTATCCTGCTGCCTCTATTACATAATCCCAGTTACAAAATCCCATTCTTAGCTGAATGTCACAGTGGCGTAACCCCCTGCCCTCCGGTTTGCCCTCTGCAGACAGCACTGCCTCCCTGCTAACACTTACGCACACCCTTATCCCTTTGCATACAATCTCACTACTCACCGTTGTAGCCACCACTCCGCAACCCACGGCACATTGCACTCAGGGAAGCCGCCATAGCTGCCAGGCTGGCGCTTTCGCAGTGACGTCAACAGTGCGCGCCGCTCGCGGGAATAATTGAATCGGAGGGAAGTGAGTGTACAGCGATCAAGTGACAAGCATAAACTCAGGGAATCGGTGAGTAAACGTTTCAGTCCGATGCGTGTCTGCGAAGGATGGAGTAAGGCGTATTTGGAGGCTGATCCAAATGACACATTTGCATGCCTTGCATGACACTTAGTATCCCGAGTAAAAGCAAGGCAGTTATGCCGGTGTAAATAAATGAATTTTAGAAATGACTCCCTTTTAAGCATCTAATGTTTTATAAGGGCCTTAAAATATCTGCACAAATTACTAAAGTGCTGATGCCAGAAAGGTGTAAAACAGACAACGCGCGTTATGTGCACAGATCCTATCAGTGCAGCTCACTGTCAGTATTCACAAGCTGGGGCAGTTAGGCGCAGATCAGAGCTACAGTACGTATATGGTATTTTTAGAGTGCAAACTTAGCCAAAAGGCACCGGAGCGCTGCACAGGTTCAAAGGCAGGATACGGTCAACGAGTAATAGGAGAGGTGGCTGGTTCTTGGAGCAAAGTGTACTTTTTCTTCATTGTGCTGTAGTGTTCGTTAATAAGGCGAATCTTAAACTCTATTCTAAATTGGAGCAGCGTTGGGGTGGTTCTGATAGATACACCAATGTTGTTCCAGATACTGGTAGCATAGATGGAAAAGGCCAGCTGCCTTGTTTTTCTTTTTATTCACTTCTTAGTCTTCAATCTGATGGTATTCTGGCTGTGGGTGTGCAGAGAGCCTTCACATATGGTGCGTTTGTCTTCAAGGTAAACTGGGTTGCTGGTTGTGATGGCTTTGTAAATAATGCAGCTGATTTTGAGTCAATCAATAGAGTTCATTCGGGAGTGAATTGAGCATATTTATCCAGTTCCTGTATGAAACTTGCTGTGGCATGTAGGATGCCCTTACAGGGTGCCAATGTGGAGCCTGGGAGGCCATGGAGCAGGGCTGTGCCACCTTCGAGATGCAAGAGTATGACGGCATGAACAGCAGTTCCAAAGTCTAGAAGAAAACAATTTTACTTTGTTTAAAATGAAGAACTGGTACCAGGCCACCTTTGTTTTTTTGGTAATGTGTTCCTTGGGCATTGTAGTGTTGTGGGCCCTGGGCCCACATGCTACTAATGTGAGTGACACATGAAGTATACTGGTTAATTGGCCACAAGCACGTGCACTCGGGCCCTTTTATTGTCAGGCTCACATCACTTGTGACGCCTGTGTGGAATGGGTTTGGGGTGCAAGTGTGTCCAGCCCTCGAGGGAGTGGCTGGTAAAACAAATACCTACTGAGACACTAGAACATATTCAGCAGGACACTACAGGGATGTGGTTAGTGTGCAGGGTGAGTCCAAATGACTTGGCATTCAGTGAAAGTTGGGGTTCAAACCCATCAAGTTTCATATCTGTGAGCCAGGGTTGTACTTTTCTAGCTTGTTGAATTCTATGCACTACAGATAGAGTATGCATGAGCTGAGACTTTGAGCCTTTCCTAGTGTATCTATCTGTCAAGAGTCCGGCATGCCTGCCACCATGTGTCACATGATATTGGTTCATTTCACACGGTCACCCAGCGAAGAGCCAACTAGTATGGTGTGGAGAAGGTGAGTTGGAAACTGCTGCAAGAAGCGGGGTTTCAGGTACTATGTAGACGCTCTACTCTGTCAACATCCATTATCGGTTTTACAACCTCGCCAGGACCTTGGTGGCATAGTCAGAAACCTCTGTCATTTGTTTTTGAATGAAAGTAGGATAACTTGTTTAGGTAGTACTGGGCTCTAAGCCCTCCCTCAGCAACTGTTGATGAGGAAGTGATAGGCTCAAGGCCCCACCTCTCAATGCCCCCACCACACTTTAGATCCTGCCCTTCCAAGGCCCCATACTGTCCCATGGTAAGAATATTTTCGAAGTTGGCAAGTTTGAAGAGCAAAGGGGCAGATAGACAGCTTGGACTCTGGTGTCACTGACAGTCAGAGGATACTCTGACAGTCTGACACTGGGAGACCACCAGTAGTAATTCCTTCACCTTACTATCCCTATTGTGAAACAAATTCCACTATATTTTCTACTTCCTGTAGGAATCTCCATTGTCACATCCTCCTAAGTCTAGATTCTAAATCTAGATTGATGTATCACAAGGGAACTAAGCCCACATGAGGTACTACCCTCCCTTTTGCATGTTGTTACAGACCAGGAAACACCAGGCACCTGCTTTCCTCCCGGGCTTTCCTTGCCAGAACATTTACTTCACCATTCATTCTTAGTGGCCAGATGCGCTTGGGTGTACCTGTGTTTATAAGTAGCTCCTTCACTCACGTATCCCTCTCAACATTTGGTATCCCCTCCGAATTTTGTTTTCCATCCCTCCTCGCTGTTCGCCCTTCCCCAATCTCTTGTCCTTTCCTTCAGCTCCATTCACTCTCTGTTCTTCCTTTGTCCTTCCTTCGTCATCAGATTCCACTAGAGAATGCCCAACGTCAACAACTAACAAAGTATAAAAGGTATGTTGTAAACGAAGCCTGTTTTTTCTGGCCTTTTTATTCTTTTTTTAAATAGTACAAGGAAAGGTTAGAACACCCATGTGTTAATGATATTCAGATAATTGTGCAGAAAAGAAACATATTGCAGTCAGTAAAATATAGCTACCTAGTGATGTTTTGAAGGTAAGAAGTAATGTCATAGTTTTAAGTGTGGATAATCAACTATGGAAGTGAAATATGGTACAATTTCGTATGTATCATTTGTGGGCTTGGTTACAGTAGAGCCTAAAGGTATGAAGTAAATTATGATCAAGTATTGTTTATACTCACATTTATACTAAGCATCACATTTTTGCATGGCGGTATATCTAGTATCCAATCAAATGTAACTGGGGTGAGGGGAGCACAGTAGACAGAACCAGTCAAGATCATTGGTACGATGCCCTGTATACCCTAATCATGCCAGAAAAAAATGAGTAGTTGGTTTAAAGGTAACGTTCCTGCTAGTAGCATGTAAGCAAAGGTTTATTGAGGAAATGAAACATATGTATGAAAAACAATTATAAAACAGAGCATGAAGTACAAAGTTGTGAAGGTATTGCACACTATTATCGTGGGGTCCAGAAGTTTTGAATCCCACCTTACATAGCAACTAGATTGGATACTGGTATGTTACCGAGATTCGCTGCCAGTGAGCTGGGAGAAAGATGTCCCACCTGATGTAAATTGCAAAGAGCAGTGATAATAAAAAAGGTGAACCCGCTAGGGTTAAAAAAAAAAAAAAAAAAAAAGACATTTGGGAAGTGCCACAACTGTATTGGAATAACGGAATAAGGAGCAATGATTACAATGTGCTCTCCTGTAAACCACAAATGCGAACACGAAAAACACTTGACTGTATAACCATCAAGGAATATAAGTTATCATTAATGTGAAAATAGAGAATGGGCCATAAATGCGATGGCAACCTTATAAGTATCAGAGTATGGGGTGAGAAGTAAAATGGCCTTTGACTTGAGATTAAAAAAAAAGGTGCATGACATTAATGTAAATGTCCAGTATTTGTAAAGCGCACAGCTACCTCGGGAGAGAGAAAGAGAACATAATGCATAGTTGTCACCGCCCTTCCGGGTGAGTATAGCCTGGTCAAGGCGTACTTCAATAGCGGGGAGGAAAGTATAAAGGAGTTATGCAAATTGCCATGGGTTCAAGTGTAAGATCCCCCGGTCTTTCAAAAATAATCAGATGAAAATTGGCAGCATAAGCCTGGCCGTTCTGGGCAAGTCAACTTTTGCATTAGAATAATCAAGCTTCTAATATAAAAAGAAAATACGGAGACTAACCAGTAACAGCCATTACAATGGATTGGCACGGTCTCAATGGCAATAATATAATTGCCTGGCAGTGAGCTTGCTGGCCATTTATGTTGGAGGAAGTAGAAAGAGGACAGGCACAAGTTTAAGGGGACATTTCTAGTGCCATATTGGAGGGACGAGTGTCAGGCAAGATTGTATTATTCGTACCAAGTACGTGGATATGAACAATAAATATGAAAAGGCAAATGGCTACAACATATATGGAAAGTTGAGCGGAAATGCAGCATAGAGTTTACAGTGTGTAAAATAATGGGTAATCAACAAAATAAGTCTGTGTTTAAAGAGATCACACTGTAATACTAGTGTGATATTTAGAAAGTCATGAGAAGCAATTTGCCTTGTAACGTAGTACATGTGTGATAGAATGAGAAAATGTCAGATGCGTAAGGTATTCAGATAGGCAGAGTATGAGAGTCCGTGTGATAGTATGACGCAAGACAAGACAGAAAATTGACAGACAGCACCATGTCAGAAAGGTGAATGTCGTGCCAGGGGTGCCTCCTCTCACCCCTCATGTTCCACCTGGCAATCAATCATTCAGAATCTTATAAAGCATGACTACTCACCTGTGAGGGTCTCAAGGCGATGGGGAGGGGAGGGGGGGGGGAGTGAGCTGGGTCTGCGGTTCAGTCGAAGAGCCAGGTTTTGAGGTCTTTCCTGAATTGCGGCAGCGATGGCGATTGCGGCAGCGATGGTGATTGCGTAAGGTGCAGAGGCAGGGAATTCCAGGTCTTTGCAGCAAGGTAGGAGAAGGATCTTCCTCCAGCCGTGGTCTTGCTGATCCGTGGGACGGTGGCCAGGGCCAGTTGGGCGGACCGGAGATGTCTGGTGGGAGTGTAGAAGGAGAGGCGGTGGTTGAGGTATGCAGGTCCGGTGTCGTGGAGGGTTTTGTAGGCATGCATGAGAAGCTTGAAGTTGTTTCTCTTGTTCACAGGTAGCCAGTGAAGGTCTCTCAGGTGGCTGGTGATGTGGTTGCGGCGTGAGATGTTCAGGATGAATCTGGTGGAGGCGTTCTGGACTGTCTGCAGTTTTGTTTGGGAGTTTCTGGGTGGTGCCGCCGTAGAGTCCGTTGCCGTAGTCGAGTCTGCTGCTGATGAGCGTATGGGTGACCGTTTTCCTGGACTCGGTGGGGAACCATTTGAAGATCTTACGAAGGAAGCAGAGCGTGTGGAAGCAGGAGGACGAGACAGCATTGATTTGGTGGTTCATTTAGAGCGAGAAGTCCAGAATGATGCAGAGGTTTCGTGCGTGGTCCGTGGGGGGGATTCCTAGTGCTGCAGGTCACCAAGAGTCGTCCCAGGCGGAGGGGGAGGAGCCCAGGAGGAGAACTTCGTTCTTGTCTGAGTTGAGCTTGAGGCAGGTGTTTGTAATCCATGTGGCGACTGCCTTCATCCTGTCATGGTAGTTTCTTTTGGCGGCTGTGGGTTCGTCTGTGCGGGAGAGAATCAGCTGGGAGTCATTGGCATAGGAGACGATGTTGAGTCCATGGCTGCTGACGATGGCTACAAGCGGGGCCATGTAGATGTTAAAGAGGGTGGGGCTCTGGGAGGATCCCTGATGCACTCAGCAGCTGATCTCTGTGGGTTCCTATTTGAATGGTGGAAGTCTGACTCTCTGCGTTCAGCTGGTGAGGAAGGAGCGGATCCATTCTAGGGCTTTGCCGCGCATGCTGGCGTTGTGGAGTCTTGCTCAGAGGGTGTGGTAGCAGATGGTGTCGAAGGCGGAAGAGAGGTCCAGAAGGATGAGGGCTGCAGTCTCGCCTCAGTCGAGGAGGGTGCGGATTTCGTCTGTAGCTGCAAAGAGAGCAGTCTCAGTGCTGTGGTTGCTTCTGAAGCCCGATTGGGAGAGGTCCAGGATGTTATTAGTTTTGACGAACTTGGAGAGTTGGGAGTTGATGGCTTTCTCAATGACTTTGACTGGTAAGGGGAGCAGAGAGATGGGTCTGTAGTTCTTGAGGTCCCTAGGGTCGGCAGACGGTTTCTTCAGCGGGTCGCTGATATCTGCGTGCTTCCAGTCTTCCGAGAAAGTTGCGGACTCGGAGCAGTTGATGGTGCCGCAGAGTTCGGGTGCGATGGAGGTGCCGGCTCTGTTGAAGATGTGGCGAGGGCAGGGATCAAAGGGGGCACCGGAGTGGATGCTCTTCATGATCCTGAAGATGTTGTCGGAGGTGAGGGTAGTCCAGTTGGTCACGGTCGGCTGGGGGCTGGAGCCATTAGGTGCGGTGATTGCGGGTTGGGTGGGTGAGCCTTGGGTTGCAAAACTGTCGTAGATCTCCTTGATCTTGATGGAAGAAGGTGGTGAGGTTGTCGCAGAGGTCTTGGGATGGGGGGGTGTCTGCTTTCTCTGTGCTGGGTTTGGCAAATTCTTTGACTACAGCGAAGAGTTCTTTGCTTTTGTGTGCGTTGGCGTTGATGCGTTCCTTGATGGCTGCTTTCTTTGTTGTTTTGATGAGGCGGTAGTGTGCGATGACGGCGGATTTGAAGGCTGCATGGTCTGCCGTGATCTTGCTGCTCCTCCATCTTTTCTCGAGCCGTCTGCAGGTGCGCCTGGACTCTTAGTGGGCGGAGGAGAACCAGCTGACTTTCTTGGAGGGCTGCTTGCTAGAGGGTTTCTTGAGGGGGGCCAGTGTATTGGCGCAGTCGGAGATCCAGTGGTGGAGGTTTCGTGCTGAGGTGTTGGCGTCCGTGGATGTCTGTGGTGGGGTCTTGCTGAGGGAGGTGGTGAGCTGGTCTTTGACGACTTTGTTCCAGCTTCTGCAAGGATCGAGGTAGGTGTGGGGGTGTACGGTGGGTTTGGTGAAGGAGAAGTGGACGCAGTGGTGGTTGGTCCAGTGTTGCTCGGAAGAATGGCTGACAGAGATGTTGTTGCTTGCAGGGAAGATGGTTTCAAGCGTGTGTCCTGCTGAGTGGGTTGGCGTTGTGACCAGTTGTTTGAGTCCGATGGTGAAGAGGTTCTCCATTAGGGATGAGATGTTGCGGTCTTCGAGGTTGTCCAGGTGGAAACTGAGTTTGCAAAGGCGGATGTAGTCCATTGAGGCAAGAGCATGGTGAGCGATAAAGTCGGCTATGGCTTCGCTGAAGGAGGAGCGGGGTCCGGGAGGTCTGTAGATGAGGGTGCCGCAGAGGGTGGCGTTCGGGTTTGTCTGGATCTGGAAGTGAAGGTGCTCATGTCCTGTGAGTGGTCGTCGGAGCTAGTTATGAGACGGAGGGTGTCTTTGTGTATGATGGTGATGCCTCCTCGTTGTCAGTTGCCGCTGTCCTTGTAGATGATTTTGTATCTGTCAGGGTTGGCGGTTGCGATATCCGGGGCTGAGTTGGAGTTCATCCAGGTTTCTGTGACGAAGGCGACGTCGGGGGAGGTGGAGTCCAGCAGGTCCCAGATCTCCAGGGCATGTCTTTTGAGGGAGTGGGTGTTGAGTAGGATACATCTGAGGTGGTCAGGTCGGGTTCTTGAGGCTCGGGCGGTCGGTAGGTATGGTGTGCGGAGGCCGGCGAAGGTGCAGTTGCGGCAAGTGAACGGGCCTTGGGTGTTCTTCGGCGATGCAATGTGGCAGGCGGAGTGGTGTCCGGTGTTGAAGGTGTGGAGGGTGCTGGCGTCGTAGCAGTGGATTGCCCGAGGACCAGGGTCTGTGGTGCTGGGCGCGGCCCGGGCGCGGACAGGTGCAGGCGGGCTTGTCTTTGGTGTGCCAGTGGCACGGCCGCACAGCAGCCACAATGAAGTGGGATGAGGGTAGGACTGGACAGCTGGAAGGTGGGAAAAGCGGGAACATGACGCTGGAGGGGGCAGGGCTGCGGGTTACAAGCAGGGGCGGGGACATGGCGAGAAAAAAAGGGTAAGAAGTGCAGAAAGAGAAATAAAGTGACAGAAAGGCAGAAAAGATGAAATTAAGGAAAAGAAGAGATGAGGAAAAAAAGGCAGAAAGCAGAGAGATAGAGGGCAGAACAGCAGCAGAGCAGAGATGCTTCCCACTGGACCACCAGGGATGAGGCGCAGGCAGGTTGCCTGCGGGTGGAGGAGGGCCTTGAACTCAGGACCTGGAAGGGTCAGGGAGCAACAGGTACCAGGTGGAGCTGTGCGGCGAGGGAAGCTACTTACTGGCAAGGTCAGTAAGATCACTGTGCGATCCTCTGGCTGCCACCATCACATTACGGGAGTACCCCTTATGGGTGGGATGAATAAGATCTACCTATACGCAGACGATATCCTACTCACTCTGATGGCTGGATAGGATGGTCACAGACAACTTAGACCCCCCCTAATGGCACAAATGAAGCCAGATTTTGAGAAATGGTCCCCTTTGGGGCTCTCCATGTGGGGTAGGGTACAGGCAGTGAGGATGGTTACGCTGCCGCGTTTCACATATACGTTGGGCATGCTGCCTTTGACGGTGCCTCTGGCCGCTTTATGCCTCATAGACTCCCAGATTCATACCTTTATATGGGGTTCCTCGCAATCCCGACTGACGGCTGCAAAACGTATGGCACGGCGCTCCTGCGGGGGCTGTCTGTCCATGGAGCACTACGCTTTGGCCCTACACCTCTCGCAACTTATGTGCCTGCTCCCCGTCACCCCAGACCCGCCACAGTGAGCCCAAACAGAACACATCTAGTAGTCAGGGCCTTGGCCCTCTTTACAGAAGATGTGCCCTCCAGTCACGCCCTAACCACCTCATGCTGCAGTCCACACATAGAGCCTGGCAACCCGCACACCGCCTCTTGACAAGGTGTCACTATGGGGCAATGACGGACTACACATCGATGGTAGGACCCTCCACTGGGACCAGTGGAAGGAGACGGGCATATACAGGCTGGACCAGGTCCTGGATAACTGTGAGCTCAAATTATTTGGGCGCATGAGGGAGTAATTTGGCCACCAGCCTCAACAGGCCTTGCGTCATCTGCAGCTGAAACACTGGTTGAGACGATGCCTGGGCCACGTACCTGGTCTCTACAGACCTCTCGTGTGGTGTCCTACCTCTTCACCTGGAGCCGCCATAAGGGAGTGATATCAGGACTCTACAGAACACTTACCTTTTCTCACAGCCCCTCCTCCATAGTCTGCATCAAATGGCAGACACGCCTACAGTTAGCACTGGAGGAGGACGATTAGGCTGATATCCTGGAACCCTGAACAAGGGCTCTCTGGAGGCACATGTAAAGTTTTGCCTCTTCAAGACACTCCACGAATGGCACTGGACTCCAGCGAGACTTAACAGAGTGGGGCTGCTACCTCACACGAATTGTTAGAGATGCCCGTTCACCCGCTGCGACTTTACTCACATCCTCTACGAATGCCCCTCGATTCAACCCTTTTGGACGGCCGTTAGGACTACACTGGGGGCATTCATGTAACTGCGACTCACCCCCCACCCTTCGTTGCTCCAATGTTTGCAGAGTTTCTTAGCAAATGATATATACTTAAATAAAGAGTATTGTTAAGACAACAGGAAATTGTGTAATTCATGGTCATGATATAATCTGTTATCTACAGATCTCAATCTGGTGATCCACCTGGCTTCGTTCTTGAGTAAGGTTAATACTTTATCTCCTTCCCTAGGACATCTTTTGAGTGTGTCTAATGCGTGGAATTTGATGGAAATGTTTTCAAGGAAACTAGGCATTATCTTCTAGTGCGATGCCAGTGGGTAGGACTCATATCGGCTTTGTATGACTCGGATATATTCCCGAATGCGTTCCTTTAACCACTCAATGGTGCTACCAAGATATATTTGTGAGCAATGACAAATAATAATATAGGCAACAAATTTGGTTTTACAGTTGTTAAAACTGTATTTTATACCTTTTTCACAGTTTTATTGACATATAACCGTTTTGTCTACTGCTTACGGTCACATGTTGCATTTGTGATACTCGAGCAGTTTAAGGGGGAGCTAAGATTGCATTTTTGTGTGTCTAATTGGGTGAAGAAAGCTGGGATATAGCATTTAGTTTTGCCCCCACAGTAGATTACTCAGTTTATTAGGGATCATTTGTGTAAGCATGGTGTAAAAGGTCAGTATGTGCCAGTGTTTGTATATGTTATTGTATTGGTCAGTACTTGATATGTTGTAAGGGGTTATGAAGACAGGGCTAGGTGTCTTTTTCTTATTTTGTGTTTGTTTAGACAGTAATTTGACCCAGTGTGTCTCGGATATCTTTAAGTTTGTGTTTTTCCAGTATGTTATGACTGTAGCCTCTGACTGAAAATCGTGTCTCCATGTGTAAAAGTTCCTTCTGGAATACAGTACCATCACTACAATTGCGTCTCAATCTTGTCATTTCCTCAAATGGGATTGATGAGATTTGTGGTTTCGGATGTGCGCTTGAAGAATGTGAGATAATATTACAAGCTGTGAGCTTTTATACAGTCTAGAGGCATTGTGTTTGCCCTTCACATACAGTGTACCATCGGGAAATTCTATGGCTGTTCAACTATAATTAATAGTGAAGCACTAGTTGTAATCATTGTTGTTCAGATACAGGAAGAGATCCTGTAGGGTTTCTATATCTCCAGTCTAAATTATAAAAATATTGTCCGTGTACATATCCCAGTAAAACATGTTGTTTGTTATGTTAGGTGGTCAGAGTTTCCACAGATTTGCAAATGATGGTGAAAATATGGCACCCATTGCTACACCCTGTCTAACAAAACCATCTTTGGCCATGTACGAAGATATTGTTTTCCAGTTCCATATCAATCATTTCCAAAATCATATTTGTATGTTCAAATAATGTGGTCTATCTCAGAGAGAGAAATTCTATGATAGCCTTTCTTTGATCACAGCAATATTATAAAATTGTATTGCTCCATGAAGTGAGAGTACAGAACGCCTGACTTTATTTCATTCTGATAGGCTTTTTAGATGACCTCCACATTCAGCTGAGTCGCTGTAGACTAGTAGAAATTCTTTCTGACCGACCGCCCTTCAGCAATTTCATTACCAACCTGCACTTCAGAATTTACTTAATAGGCTTTTAGCATTCCATGGGTATTTCTTTTGTAGTACTCTTTCTTTTTTAGATCACTTATATTGAAAGCTTAGTTTCACAGCAACTTGTAGAAAAATAAAATGCATCCGTTTTAATGCCTGCGCCGTTAATAATAGCATTAAAGTAGATCAGTCAAATCCCATATGTAAAAAAGAGGAAAGAAAAAATCCAAACTAACAGCACCAGAACATATGTCTCAAAGTTCTGAGTTATGGCTTGTAGTTCCTGTACAAAGCCAAATCATGCAAGGCTAATTTAACCATCCTTATTACCATCCAATAAATACCAAAAGCAACCTTGCTTTTTAATTCCTTTTAATTTCCGGAGTAGCCCCGGAATAATTTTATTAATTAACAGAGCCTATTGTTTTCATTTCTCGCACCACTCTCTCTCTTTACTATTCTGTTCATATATATTTTACTACAATTAAAGTACATTATTGAGATTCTTGTCCATAACTGTTTAATAGTAAATAAATGGTGAACGTCAATAACTAGTGAATACAGTGGCTGTTATCCAACTTTTCCAAAACTACTTTTGCTTACTAATGTTTACTGCCGGATTTCGCTAAATTGAGGCTTCATTGTGCAATTAATGGCTTATTCCATTCTTCTAAACATAATTAAGCCATTTTGTAATACTCTCCTCCTCCTTTTGATTCCATTGAATGAGTCGTTCAGATTCTCAGTTTATAACTAGGCTAACAACTACTTCTAAACTTAATCTTTGTGTCAGGCATTAATGAAAATACATTTGGAAACTGAGTGAAGGCCAATTCCAAGTGATGAACCAAAATAAATTTGAACGGAATCACACACAAACTAGTTTTGGTGGTTGGATCACAACCATCGGGCGCTCTTTATGACCTAAGAATCTTGGCCAAGGCCCACTTCTAGTCACAGGTTAAGAACTTTGCGACCAGGTTCTGTCAATGCATACACAGATTGCAGTTGCATTAAAGATTTGTGTTGATCTTAACCTCGCATTGACTGCCCTCTCCATTGATCATCTTCCCAGCACTCTTTTGGATCATTCTCTGGTACTTTTGACCCTCTCCATTCCCAACGCCACGCGAACACGTGCACCCTGGTGTTTCCCGGCGGAAGCTTTACACAACAGCATATTTAAAAGCGAGATCAGGGACGCCATAGTGGAATTTTTTTTAGCTGAACACTGGTTCGGTACCTAGTTATGCCACACTTTGAGAGGCATTTAAAGTATGTATTCGGGGAACTTGTATCTCTGTATCCGCTTCATCCGTAGGGCTCTGAAGATTGTACAGAAGGCATTGGAGGACCTTGACGCACAGGTCTCGCTGGGAAATCCCACGCCTCCATTACATCAAAGGGTGAAACGTGTTGCATAGTTCCAAGAACTCGCTAATCGTGAGATCAATTACCTTGGCAAATATGCGCGGGCACGGGTATATTGTGAGGGTGAAAGACCGGGGCATACACTAGCTAGACTGCTACGTCCCCAATATCAGTCTTCCTTTATTACACAGGTCCAGCTGGACGACGGCACATCGATCACTAGCAGTGCTGACATCATCACCACTTTTCTCCCATATTACGCCCGTCTATATACCACCCGCTCCCCCCCACCCCCTGCTGATGACGTACTCGCCGACTATCTGTCTGAGGTGGCCATGGTCTGGCTTGAGGATGACCAACAACAATTCTTGACGTCGCCTGTCACGGTTGATGAGATCTCTCAATCCCTCTATGACCTCAGTGGAACCCGGGCTCCTGGTACTGACGGGCTAGCCGGCATCTTTTACAAGTCATTCGAACCATTACTAATCCCTCACCAACTGGAGGTCTATGCAGAATCTCTGGAGAACGGATCGCTCCCCCCTACGATGAGAGAGGCTGTCATATCTCTGATCCTTAAACCGGGCAAACCTCCGTCACGCTTTGATTCTTATAGACCCCCTCTCTCTGCCAAATCAAAACTATAAAATCTTAGCTAAGATCCTTGCGACTCGTTTCTCTCTTTTGGTGGATAAAATAATATCGCCGTTTTAAACTGGATTTGTCCCAAATCGCTCCACATCTGTAAATCTCTGCACGGTTTTTGCAATTATTAATCAAGTTATTCCTGTGCTTCCAGCAGCAGCGATACTGCTTGATGCTGGAAAAGCGTTTGACTCCTTGGAGTGGTCCTTCCTCTATGCCACATTGCGCAAACTGGGAATCCCCAAGAATTTCTCTGATCTTGTTCGCCTGCTATACAGTAATCCTGTTGCTCAGCTCCGTATAAACGGCGGACTTGCGGATCAATTTGCGCTATCGCGGGGAACCAGACAGGGCTGTCCGCTGTCACCATTACTGTTTATCATCGCGAGGGACCCTTTTGTAAGTCACCTGCAGGAGCGTCACCTGCAGCGCGGGCTCCGATTTCATCGAGGCCCCTTATTAGCTTCACTATATGCAGATGACGTCCTACTATTCGTCCGGGAGCCTGAAACTAATCTCCCTCCCCTTCTCCATGAGGTTGTGCTGTTCGGGGGTTCTTCTGGGCTTGTCATCAATTGGGCCAAATCTGAAATATTCCCGCTAACAGATGCCACAGCCCTTTTTAGGTCTCGCCTAGGCAGCGCGCATGCGCTGCTCTAGGAGGGCCTTTAGCCATCGGTCTGCTCCTTTTCCCCACACTCGTGCTTGTGCTGGCATCCACCTTGCGGGAGCGAGCAGCGGCGCGCGTGGTAATTGACAACATATGTCTCTCGCGCCGCCGCTGCTCGCTCCCGCAAGGCGGATGGCAGCACAAACACGCATGCTTGTCCCTCACGCTTGTTTTAATGAACTTTCACACGCGCGCTTGTTTCTAGCCGGGTCGGGCGTTTGGAAACAGCGGCGCGCGCAGGGGCCATTTGTTTTTCAAAATACTTGTTTTTTTTAACCCCAGGCAATGATTAATCTCTTCAGTATTTTTTACTTTCAACTCAAACTAAATAGTGCTTAGCAAAGTAGACATCTTATAAGCAATCTTTCCATGTGTCTCCTTTCAGGTGAGGAAAGCTTAATAGGGGTCTAATTTCTTAATTTCCGCCCATTTTCAGGCATATTGTAACTTTGCGGTCTACAAATAGACTAGTTTATCTGAGGCACAACGATGAGGTGTCTCAGTTAAACAGAAATACACCACGGTTCAAGCCATTGCATCCCTAGGGGCGTACGGAAATTAACAGAGCATCTTCAGCTTGAAAAAAGATCCGGGCTGATAGCACCAAATACAGCCATACATCAAAAAACAAAAAAACACCAGGTTGAAGCACCGCTGACGTCAACAACTCATGTTCAGATCAGTATTGTGCATAGGCAAACTAAGTAGTCAATGTAGCTGAGAGGCCACTGAATAAATAGAAGGGACCATCCAATACTACATGGCCAGATGTGAATGTCAAGAATAAGATGTGTTTGTACCAGTCTTATTTTTTCTCTGTGAAAGCCAAGCAGATGCTGTCTGCCTCTTCACTGCAGCCCATGGCATGTAGTAGAGAAAAAAAGGCAGATTATGAGGCCTAATTTAGCACATTTTGTGGAAGTAATCACTGTGCTGCCATTTTTACACGTTAACATTGTATGGGCAAACGGTTCCCCTTGTTACGATCAGTGTGATGTAAATACTGCAATGAGCAACTGAAAGTAACCTGCCTGCGCAACAGAGGGCCTGCTACTGCGTGGCAACAAGCATGACAGCGTTTTTAGTAACATTTGGTCAGTTTTAGCTAGAAGCTTTTTTTAAATATGCAGATGGAGTGTATGGCGAGAGTGGCAAACCAACAATTATGTGGAAAATTCTACAGCTACATTATTGCATGCTTCCCGTGACCCGGCCTATAGTGTCTGCACTGGTGTCTCCTCAAAACAGGCTCTCTCGTGAACCTCCGCTTTAAACAATCATTCATACATTTCACACAATATCTGCCATCTTTGCATTTTCGTAGAACGCAGCCCCAGGTAAGATTTGTAAGCCACTTTCCCTAGCTCTGCCCTTGACTTCCGAGTCCACATTTGATTACCTTCTCTTCCCTTTCACTGTAGAAGGCAGCATAAAAGATGCCTCCCTCCGGCTTGCAGATCGCTGCAAAGACATTACAAGGTCACCCCGGAGAAGGGCGCGAGGATGCAAGGCGACACTCACGCTGCGATGCTGATGCACCTCTACCAACCCCGTGCTGCGCCAGGCCGATGACTCGCGTGCATTCTCAATTCGAAGGCTTTTTAAATCATGCATCTGAAAACGAAGCAGCCGTCCTTGCTATTCATAGCCTGGGCTACGGGAGGCCTATAAACCGCAGGCACCGCCGGGGAACGTTCGCTGCACGATTAGCCACACAATCCTGACAGCAGACAAAAACCCGCAGCCAGCACTTCCAGCAAAGCGCCTTTCAGGATTACTCAGGACACCATTTTGCCAAAACGACTCGCTCTGCACCTAACAAGTAATGCAATGAGTACATTTGGCTGCGATACCTAGAGTGGTGCATTTACTGAAAAACACATCTCATCGCTATTCCGCTCGCCTCCAACAAATAGTATGGCACGGTTTAAGGAAAACCGATCTAAAAGGGGTTTTATTGAATACGGTGCCATGAAATGCCAATCTACATCGCCAAGCACGCACTTCCTGGTCTGCCTTTACTAGGTCACCTCGACTGCCACTACATGATCTGTCTATCCCTTATATGAACACTGCCACCATCTCAAAACCCCACAGACCATCGAGCGCTTTAGTTTTAAGATAATCAGTAGTACTGTCAATGCCTTTACAATGCAAGCTCCCCCTAATCCGTACTCTTGGCTTAACCCAGTACTGCCAATATAATCACTGATAATGCATTGATTAGGGAGGTGAATGTACATGCCAATGTAATGGAAACATGGTGGCCGTGCTACTAATAATCAGAGTTTAGACACCAATTTAAGGTCAGCCGATATCGCTAACCAAGACTGAGAAAATGAATGAAGCCAAGGCATTTAATGTGGCTGTTCAAATAAGTGTCTGGGAGAATGGATCCTGTGATACCATAAACAGACTTTCCCGCCTGCCTTTTTACATTACAGGGTATCAATGGGTACAGATCCCTTTGTGAATGTTTCTCACCAGGGAAAAAATAGGATACTTTCTGGGTTTGCTTATGGTAGTCATGGAATGTATTGTATATCTTTTATGGTTTTTTAAACCGAAATAAAGATTATATTGAATATTGAATTGAATAGTCATGGAATGAGACCAAAGTAAAACACACAATCCTGAAGCAGTTTAAGAGCCTGCAAATATACCAATGCAGATCCTGTGTATTGATTTAACATTACAATCTAATTTCAGAAGTACAAAAGTCTCAATTTTAAATGTTAACTGATGCTTACATTTAAAGTGGAAATTCAATACAATATACATAGCTTAGAAACTTATGCTTTCAATATCACGCATCCCCCTATATCCAATACAACCTTATGTCGACATTACTGGCACGGCTAAAATGCAGAACAGAGTCGAAGGCAATGGCAATAAGGAGGGATGGAATAGTCATTGGGCCATCAGGAGATTCTCATCGATAGTCTGTGCGTCTTGGCCAACTGGAAACAGAAGTAGAATTTGAATGTCCCACTGGACACACCAGTTTAAATTGACTTCTCCCCAGTGCAAGGGGTAACTGACCGCTGCCAAGTGGGCAACTGACTTCTCGTGGGTAAAAGGGGGGCTGATACAACCTCAATATTAATAAAGTAGGGCGGCTCTAGATACTTCTGCGCTCAGCCCGCAACAACGGTTATCCATTCCCAAACAGCATCTTTGGAGGAGGGAGCAAGTCGGTGAAATACTGCTCTTCTGTTCCACTCCCCATCCTGGACAACTGGCAAGAAACAGACAAACTAACTTCACTCTTGCGCCTGCAGTACAGGGAGTACCTTTAATGCACAGGGAGATACAAATCTGAATGGAGAAAAGCAGCTGATGGCGCTTACAAAAATCCAACTAGAAAACGTGACTAAAGAAATAGTCACCAAAACACCAATTTGTCTAGTATCCTTGTGAAAGCTATAGCATCCTCTACAGTTGTCTTTAAAAATAAGCATTTTCCCTAAAAATACGATAACCGCTGTCAATAATTCTCAAACAGTAAAAGCACCATTGAAGCGATTGTAGTTAGTGGCACACCTCGGATAAAAATAAATCTTTGCAATGTAGTGCAATTTACAGAGCTACAAAAAATAAAGCTATCTCCCCAAAAATATAACTCCACAGATCTTAGTTTGTTGAATGCTACACAAATGTAAGCGTGCATGGAACAAAATGTAGTTTTCTTAATTTCCACACTACTCCCCTGTAAAAGAGCAGTAGGTATTGATCTGATGAATCCAAGGAACAAGACTGGTTGGCTACTAAATGGTAAACGGACAGAACTACAACAGATCTTCAACAGTAAGGATATCGGAACGCAACAGTTTAATGGTTCTAGATAGAAATCCATATCAATCAATGGAGGCTATCTGGCCACGAACATATGTGTTTTAGAAACCTTTTGGCCTGGAAGAATTGAAACTCAATTGGGGTGGATCTATATCTGCAGGCTTGGTCGTGTGAGATGGCATCCACGTCACCTCCGTGCTTACGACTACTCTTAACAAGCATTGGCATAGCCAATAGGTCTCGCCTTTGGGACCTTATAAGTGTTTAGCCATGCAACAGTTGATGTTGTTGCACCAAGGAAATTGTGCTGCATAACTAAATACTTATAAGGTCCCAAAGGCGAGACCTATTGGCTATGCCAATGCTTGTTACTCTTGACTTCCCCCTGCGCTGGTGCACCGACCCCACCTCCCCCTCCAAATACCTTGGTGTATTTTTTGCACCGCAATGCAGCGAAGGTCATTCGGCTTAATTATGGACCTGCAATTGACCGTTTATCGGCTCAAATTGACAGATGGATCACTCTCCCCCTATCTATCGCCGGAAGAATTGCCATCATAAAAATGGTACTCCCTCGCTTCCTATATCTTTTTCTTAACATTCCCATTCCACTCACCTTTAAATTCTTTGACATGCTGCGGGGTATGCTTATCAGACTGGTATGGGCCGGTGGGCAGCCGCGCATCAGTTGGCAGACATTGACAATGCCTTATCAGAAGGGAGGGTTTGGCGCCCCGGACTTTTATTTGGACTACCTAGTTGCACAGGCACATTTTCCGTACTATTGGTACCATCCGGATGCCAGATTGCAATATCTAATACCCGAATGGACCCAGGCTCATCCCCACTCTTTCTCAAATATTATACCTCATGGTCTACCTACGTCGTCCACTGAAATACAGACCCTTCAGACAATATACTGGGCTTGGACAAGACTGTGTCAATACCTGCGTGTTGATCTCCTTTACTCCCCGCACATATCACTCTTGGACAACTCATTGCTTTCACAGACTATGGAAACTTTAACCAAAAGAACCCTTACTGGATGCAAGTTGCACAGGCTTGGCCACCTTTTCCACAATGCCCACCTGTGATCCTTCATGGATCTCGCTGAGGGATATGCTGTGTCTCATATGGACAGGATCCTGCTACATAGGACACGCACCTCGGTTGCGGCCGCACTTCGAGCGTCTGCTGCAGAGCCGGCGGATTTCCCCCTGCTTTCCCTTGTTATCACATCTGCTAATAGCGCCCACCTGGTTTCCTGACTTTATCATTTAGCTCTTACACTTCGGCCACAGGTGGGCATGGGGGCGCGCGCGGCCTGGGAAAACTATCTTGGACGCCCCTTGCCAGATAAGACTTGGACCTGCTGCTGCGAGCAAAGCCGGTTATCTCTTGCAGTCATCGCCATAAGCTTTTGCACTTCAAATACATACATAGAGCATACATTACACCTAAATTACTAGCAAAGATAGATCCCACTAAATCCCACGACTGCTCTAGGTGTGCGACGTAGTGCGCACACTTCTCCCATTTAGCGTGGAACTATGCACCAATATTAGCATATTGGGGTGAAGTCTTTCGCCACCTTGCTTTAACGATTGACTCTGAACTGACCCCCTCCCCATTAATGGCTTTGCTAGGCTATGTGAAACCACTGGAGGCTGGAGTTCGTCGTTTTTCTGCTATTGCCTTGCTCCTTGCTAAACGGCAAGTCTCTAAACACTGGAGTAGCCCCACAACCCCAACAATTAAGGCCTAGATGAGAGATTTCATATACTGCGACGCTACTAGCGACACCTACGCTACCCTGCAACCACTTACCTCCAGGCCCAAAAACGTCTGGCAGCCACTTTGCTCTTACTTGCTTCTGCACCCTGAGGAGACGAAGTGAATATAAACCTGTATGTTTCACTGAAGTATCCTGCATGCATGCAGATTGATGCTAATGTGACGTCTTCTTGTTATGTTCCGCTTTTGCAATGTAGGGTCCATACTGGGTGATATAGCGTTCTTTGCTTGGAGATACACTTTTCCTCTCAAGCCATGCCTTTTGTCATACCCTCCTCCTCTGGAATATAATTGAACAGTGTCTATATTGATAATGTTCTGATCCGCATTTTAAATGATGCTTTCTTATTATTGCTCTAATGTGTCAATTGAAATATCCCTGTGTGTTTGTTTTTTCTGACTTGTTACTTTTATTTCTTTTTCTTCTTTATTTAAAAAAAATAAAAAGATTTGTGTTGATCATCTTCGGCCCATCTGGAAACTGCACTCTACATGGCTTAGCCACATAAAGTCAGTGCTGTTATTGCCATGGCTCTCAGCTGCCATGATCATGCCAATGGTACCCTGCTTTGCTTGCCTCAGTATATGGTTCATCATCAGAATATCCACATGGCTCTGACACAAACAGGATATTACACCAACTGTACTCAGTGCACTGGTTCCCTCTGGTCCAAAGGATAAACAATAAAAAGCTCTGTATTAATCCTTAGGCATCTTAAGACACGGGCCCACTTCTTTAAAGGCCAATCAAATCACTACACATCTACTTGTGATTCTTAAGATTATTTAAACACTCGTTTTTAATGTTTCCAGAACGCACAAATCCTCACCTGGAGGTAGATTGTTTTGGTACTTGTAGACCACATATCTGGAACAGCCCACTTCTCTCCGTAAGCGCTGCAGAGGACAGACATGACATTTAGGGAAAACAGAAGACTTCAGTTGCCCAGAGTATGATCACATGTTGACTGCAACTTTCCATTTCTTTTGATTAGTCATAACAAGCCCTTTGTGAATATGGCACACTTTTCCAATGCAGTCAGCATAACATGAATAGTTTGGCATATGTCGATTACCACTTCCCAGTAATGCACTCCATGGCCAGGCAGTTTAGTGCAGTTCTCAGTGAAGTTGAAACATTGTCTTCTCCTGTTTGAAGGAGAGCATTCTGGATGCATGACTTTCTTTGTCCCTTGTCACTTAGGACAACGCACATTGTTCATATGCGCTCTGTTGCGATTGCATGTTTTATCTTGTGCAAACACCACCATTCCTGCCCATTACGCACTTTTCAGATCACAGATAGGAACACATAGCTAAAGCTGTGAGAATAAGGCATAACTTGCTATTACATTTCCAGCTAGCCTCTGACATCCTGTGTGATATGACACAAATCTATTAGGGATATTTTCCTAGAACGTCTCTTCTCCCAGTACTTTGATAAAATCATCATCCTGAATGTTACCTTACAGGGAAGAAACACAAACACTGGTAAAGACCTACCTACACTTCAGGCATAAAGTGTGGTCAACAGCTATCAGCTGTTATTCACGCAGCAACTGATAAATGGATTTTACAAAACTATTGAACTCCACAGGGATTGAGGCAACAAGGACCGCACTTATCCAATTGTGGGGTTGGTCAAAAACTAGTTTTGGTGCAAAGAAACAGAAGTTAAATTCCCCTAAACTTCCCATGGTGAAGGAACCCTTAACTCATCAATTAAATGCACACTGGTTCAGCACCCAACATCGTGTGAATCTAGTAATTTTTAGGTCGAGCCTAGAGTAGCGCGCATGCGCTGCTCTGCGAGACTTTATGTAAGGGGCTTCCAAAAGCTGACCACACGCTCGTGCACAATGGCCTTTTCCGTGCGGTTACCCGCACGGCCGCCATGTGTTTTTAATTATCGCGGCCGTGCGGGTAACCGCAAGCAATAGGCCATGGTGCACGCTCTCGCGCGCGCACCGCTCGCGGGCTTCTTTTTTTTTCTCTCTCAAGCTCTCCGTACTAAGGCTCCCGGTAACCGCCATCTTTCTGCGGCAAAACCAAATGACTTTACTCACAGTCCTTCACAACACTGTGTGAGCGCGTGCGAGTCAAGCCTCGACCTCACATATGGGATGTACTTCTGTTACGCCTGGTTCGCACAAGCAAAGTAATAGTGGGGGACATTTTACATTGGGAGGATTCAACAATTTAAATGCAGAGATCACGGGCTTTTACTAGGGGGAATATATTTACCCCTATAGAGTAGAGAAGAGATGGGCAGGGGTATTCCGGTAATTTTAGAATGGGATGTTCACGTTATTTCACTGAAACGAAAACACCCGTATCGATTATCTTTGAAGCAAATTTGCAGGATAAAAGTCAGTACCGGCTCTTTTAAAAGTCCCGTACTTGCAAGCGCCGGCCATTTATTTACAGTTTCATTAGTGGTTTTACTTTTACGAAGAGCAACAAGGGCGGCCATCGTAGAGCGTGAATACGGTTACATTTGTTATGGCACTCGCTGATTCTTACAAGTGATACGAAAGGGAGCTTGACTGATTACGTCTCCGTACATGCTAACATGTTCGATTTAGACTGGATACTATATTTTAAAGCCAGATATGGCTTTTATTTTAGCTGTCTCCTGCCTAAAATTGCCCTTATTGCAATGTTAGTTAATGGGTAAAGAAAATACATTCCCCCGATTATTTTTTTCCCCATTACCTCCTTTATCGCAGTTTTTTGGCGAACTCGACCCGAAGGTATTGGAGCGCTTTACATGAGGACCAGACAGTTACATTACATAATAAATGTTGGCAAGTATGCTTCACAGTTGTACGCTCAATAGCTCCTCCGTTTTAAATACTCGAGGTTTGCTCTCCTCTATTCAATGGCTGGTGTCACCGCCTTCGATCCAAGGCCTTGTCTGCATGGGTTGCCCCCACAGCCCACTCGCGGATATCTGATCCGGTTACGTAGTGTACTTGATGTTACCACTTTACTTAATTTAGTTGATTATTATGTTGTAGTTTTCTTGGAGTTATCCTTTCTCTGGGTTCCCAACCAACAAAGCATTAGGCAGTTGTAGTTGGAAGCCAGAGAAGGAGGCTGTGCTGGAACTGGGCTCCTTTTATATGTGGAAATAAAATGCTTTTCTCACCTCCACTTGTTGGTAGGACATCACAGGACATCATCTAGGACTCTGTCTACCAGTTTTTCATATCCTGGACACCTTACGTCTGAGCCATAGCTGCAGTGTTTTCAGATTGTTTATGTGTCCCACTTGAATAGTTTCAGTTGACATACGAGTGCCATTCTGCTGTCAAATGTGTGACACTTTCTCATGAGTAAAGCAAGGCAATAAGCAGTAGTTGAACAACTCTTTGAATTTTCTATTACTGTATCTAAACATATCACACACCAATTAACAAATGCTTAAAACTAGTTCTTTTAGTTTTCATTTAATGAGGGATTTATTCCGACACAAAAACACTCAACTATAGTTTGTAGCTCCTCTGACTGGGAACACTGTATTTAGGAGCTACAAACATAACTAACCTTTCTCTCTTTTGCAAGTTTTTTTCCTACGATACCAGCTCCCAACCAAGAGCCTACATACTACTATCACCTGAAAATTATAATTCACCTTGACTGGAGGACAACCTATTAAATTTGAGGTTAAAGCAGAGTAACCTTAGCATTGTGTACTATGCAAAGTTTCAAATGTCATCTCGTCGCATTCCTTCATTTCGCTAGAAAGCCTATTTTTACGGCCAAGTTTACACGCATTTGTAGGAGTACTTCACGGCTACCGCCCCTGAAGAGGCCATCAGTATCACAAACCAAGCAGGAATGGCGCCGCTGCTCTCCAGGCAGTGGCAGAACTTGTGATGACGCAGAGGTCGTACTCGGAAACTGATACACCTTCTGAACACAAATCTGTGCTCTCAAAATAGGATTCAGGGGCCTGCTGCATGAGGCTCCATGAGTGCGTTTCTTCGATCTGCCCGAGAAGCTCTACGTTTAGGTCGTGGTTTCAGGAGTGTTGATCCAGTTCTGTAGGCTTGCAACCAGTCCCAAGCCGCACCTTGGTCTTTGCAGAAGTGTGGCCCCATCCAAGATTATCCAGAGCTGGGCTGGGAATTTTGTATCCCCTCATCAGGAGGGCCAGCATAGCCAATAGGTCTCACTTTTGGGACCTTATAAGTGTTTAGCCATGCATCAGTTCATGTTGTTGCACCAAGGATATTGTGCTGCATAACTAAATACTTATAAGGTCCCAAAAGCTAGACCTGTTGGCTATGCCAATGCTTGTTATATCAAGCAAGTGTTCAGCAAAACACTTTAAATTTTGGGACACAAATTACATATTTCATAATACAAAACATCGATCAGACATATTAGATTTTTAATCCGTTATTCTTTTATCTTCTTCTCCATAACCAGTTTAAGACCCGTAGCCAACACGTTTCGTCTTCTCAGACTTCTTCAGGGCGCTCAATCAAATTCTTCTTAGTTTGGCTGTTAGTCCCTCTGATTAAGGTTGTGTAATTCATCGGTTTTTGTATCCTCTTAAATAGAGGAGCATCCACATAGATGTATGTTACAAAGCCATAATTTGTGATGATGTGAAGGGTATCGTCATCCACAATAACCACTCCAATTGGTGGCATCCTATAGTTCAAGGACAGAGTCTGTTTCTCCATGTACCTGGTTCCACGATATAACGTATGGCGAAACTGATGAATTACACAACAGTAAGTCATCAGTGTAAGTGTGTCCGTCGCACATTCACCCCCGACGTCCATCAGTCCTGTCCTGTGGTCTCAGGAATACAATCTTCTACAAAGACCATCTCCTCAGCTCAGCCTCACAAGTACTTCCTCAGAATTCATTTGTGAGGCATAGTTTAACATCTGCAGAATCACAGGACGGTGCTACATATGTTTTGGTAAGTTGCGCCACCTTTTGGACTGTTCCAAGTGATTATGCACAAGGCAGACATTGTAACATTTGGGGCCTGGATTTCCAATAGTCAGTCGAATGTTAATTCACATTGGCAGATGGTTGCTAAGCAGAGTCCAAACGACTACTTATCAACCATTTCAAAGCTCTGAGCATTTTTCTTCCAGCATTTAAATCCTTCCTTTCAATTATCAGTTGAGAAATATTCAAGGTCCCACAGGAGCACTGCAGCCATGTTGTACCGGGAAACTCTGATCGGATCGTCTCCCCACTACTTGAGAGGCTAAACCATGTCGATCACATCATCAGGCACGTGCTCCCTCAGTTTTTCACGGACAATGTTCTACTACATATGGTGGCTTTGTCCTACCAAATCAGTTATCGAATTTTCACTTTAATCTAGAAATTCTTAAATAATCTTAGCAATTTATTTAGCTGTCATGCAGAGAAGCAGAAGCTTTTCGAAAAGAAATGCACTAGCATAGGGAATCAAGGATATGCCACATGGGCAGATGCAGATGGAATAAGCACACTCTAGCTTGGGCACAAGCATCCGAGTGCAGGCCACATAAGGGAGTGCATCTGGATAAGAGTTTGCTTATACAGGGAGGCTGGATGGAGTAGATCCTCAATGGCCTTAAATACCATAGTGAGAAGCTTAGATTGTACACCACTGACTGCTGATGCCCAGCCTGCCTCTTTATAGTGAGGGAAGATGGAGTGTCAGCTGGGGCGTGAGGAGTACACAAGCAGTAAATTTGATAACATAGTGGGCGAGACATGGGGTGTTGCAGTAGTCCTCATTGCTCATTACAAGAGAGTCTCAGGTGAACATAAGCAACGTTAAACTGAAGGTATGCACACATTTTCCTGATGTTTAATAGTTTGGTACTTAGCTGCCGGGACCATGTTGGTAACAATTAAGCCAAGTCACATGTATTAATCAAATAATATGTCAATGTGTCTACCACTTGGGAAGGAAGACAGAGTTTCAGAGAGGAAAAAAATGAGCAAAGTTGATAGAGCAGGGTTAGAAGAATCTGGATTATATATAAATAGTTATATAGGATTTCTGTTTTAAAGGAGGTTAGCATGAGGGGGTGTAAAGCCTTCCAATCCTTGATGGCACTGAGGCAGTTGGAAATTATAATGTGAATATTCTTCTTTAGTTATGGAAAGGAGGATTTGTGGATTAGTGGTCTACTGATCCTAAGACCAGCAGAAAGATGATGTAATGGTGTTTAGTGATTGAGTGCAATGGGAACGGAGGGCTACACCTTGGCAGAAAGAGGCACCAGGTGACCTAAATTAGCTATTTTTGACCATGCCAGTAATGCACAAGAAACCGGGGTATTCATGAGAATCAAGTGATTGATAGTATTGAAAACAGCTTACGGATCAAACAAAAATTGGGGCATACGATTCGTGGTTGTGTTGGGTTGAGTTGATAAAGTTAGGAATGTATTGTTATTTAAATAGTGATCTTGATTTTAACTTTTGTCTTAAAAAAATTCAACTTTTCAAAGCTGTAATAACCTTTCGGTTTCCAATGGTGTTCTTAACCTGTATAAATGTGTACTATCAACTTCTCCTAGATATATTGTATTTTGCATTTATAGCTGTTCCAAAGTATGTGAGGGTTCTGTCCTCAAAATAATTATTTATTTTACTGAAGCAAAGTCAGCAGTTGTGTATTGCAGCATTTATATAGTCCTTACTTCCCCTATGTGGGGGCCCTGAAGCGCTTGCCTAGATGGGTAGCATGCTACACCGTGTGGGGTTGGAAGTGTGTTGTCTTTGCTTTGATTCTGTGTAGGGAGTGTTTCATGAGTGATGACGAACAAGATATGGTTATCGTGTTATGGGATGCAGTGCTTAGCATTGTGACAGACGAAGAAGTGTGAGAAACAGATGCAGCGTTTAAGGTTTTCATTAAGTTTGCAACTTTGAGCAGCTCTGCAGGTACCTTTATGGTATTTCTTATGTTCATAGTCCACTTAGCTGGTTACTTCACTGGGTTGACCATTCTGAGATTTTTTTTTAAAGTTTAAAGTCCTGAGCAGGCATAGGTTAAAAGGAGAAATAGTGGAGAGATCTGCTGGGATGGACTTTATTAATTTCACCCCATATCTGATTGTCATTGTGAGATGTCAAGAAGCCATCATAGTATATAGCTTTTTGAACCTACAGTGGTGGACTATATTCAAATTCTCCGCTGACCAGCAGCATGTGGAAGATCTCTTCAGTTATTCCATGTCTGTTCAGTTGGTGACAGTGGTTTATTTCCTGTGGACGGGTACAGTACTGGGTGATGGGCATGACCAATACCAGTTTTAAATTATGTGAATGTAAGAGTGTCAAGCAGGTCATTATGCAGCCAGTATGAATTACAGTCGACTGCCCAACCTCTGAGTTTTATGGTATTATTATTGGTGTGGGTTATATTTTGTATTGTATTCAAATGACACTTCGTACCCTTAAGGAGGCGTTGTAGCACTGAAGCAGGACAGCACACTGCTGTGAATCCTAGGGTCAGTAGATTTGTTTGTTATTGTTGGTTATTGGGATTGGCCTTGCTCTCTTAAGAAAACCATGCCATGCATTTACTTCAGTCTCTGTGTGTAAATTAATAGGAGTTAGGTGTGATCTTTAGTGGGTGAGGGCGATATGTGAATTCATGCATTGGTTAGCTTTATTGATAGATAAGCTACAGGTGATTAGATATTGTTAGGTTGCAGGGGAATGACTGTTGCCTAGGCCAAGACTGAAACCCACAAATGTGAAAATTTCGGGGCTCAAAAAGGGTCCTGGGGAAGCAGGCAGGGCCCGGCTGCTCTCAGGCCGGTAATAACATTGAGGACTTACCTCGAACTTGCCGTGCAAGACCACTTCCTGCAGTAGGTTGTGCCTCATTGGGGGCACCTCATGAGGACCGGTTAAGGTGAGGTCCAGACAGGTCTTGTCTGCTACCTCCCTCAGACAGGAGTGTTGTCCCTGGTCAGCCTCCTGTCTCCCAGAAAGATCACGGGGATATGTGGTATTCTTGGGGCATGCTTATACTACGGAGATATGTAGAGCAGCCACCTGGGCTAGTCTTTTACTTTGGATGGATATTACTTAGCATTTAATCCAAACATACTGCTTTTTGGCCAATGTTTGTTTTTGTTTTGTTTTCTTGGCTTCCTATTCTGCATACACTGTGGTCTCCTTCAATTCCACTATTTTGAGAGACCAGTGCAGAGTGGGAGAACAGTAGGTTAGGAATGGGTAGGAGAGGGTTCATTCCCTTTACTTCTCATTCATATGTTGGCATGTGTCCACAAAGTCAACAAAGTGCAGTACTGCTCTAACATAGGAGCACTGCCAGGATGTTCTGTGCTGGTCAGCTAGTCTGCAATGAGTACAGCAGCCAGGGAGAGAAATGGCACAACTGTCCTCACGCCTACCAGCCATGTTGAGAAGTGCTATACTGTGCAATTGAAAATACAACAACCCCATTCAGAAGTGAAAAACTCTTCTGGGCCTCATGCCCGTCACTTCCACGTTAAGGTTGGGTGTGTCTGTAGCAGGCATGCAGCCCTGTTTTACACGGACTTAAATAAGGGGTAGTGGGGAGTATAGGAACCACAATCCAAAGAACAGTAATTAGGGCAACAGTAATTTAAATGATTTGAAATATTTATATTTGCTTATTTCAACACATAGACATTATGATCATACACGGTTACAACAGATCAAGTCCTAAGTAGCCAACATGTGTTTTGCAGGATTTCTGCTTCTTCAGGGCTCATATAGTGCACAAGACACAGCAATAGATTTCCCAGCACCAGAAAAGTAAATATCAGTAGTTATATCAATCACCGAAGTGATGCAAATAAAGTACATCCACAATTAATTCACATATATAGGTTCAAACCTCATGCGCTCTTCAACGTGTTCCACATACAGGTCATAAGAATATGGTTCCAAGGGGCTGTAAGAATAATAGTCCCTTGTAAACCTTACAAGTTATAAATAAGGGCACAGTCCATCCTCCTTGTATGAAAGCAAAGCAGCGCGTTCCCTCAAGAGTCTTCACATTGTGTATCGATACACTGATAGCAGTCAATTACTTGTTTTGCAACACTCAAGCTAATCACTGGCAGTGTGCGCTCTTCACCAAGATTAGTCACCCACTGCGATTTCCTTTTGTTGATATCAGTTAGTGACTGTTTTCTCTTTGCAGAAGTGAACAAGTTTGCATTCATCAGATGGGACCACAAAATGTTCTTGACGAGCTCAGTGACAGTGACCATGAAGTGCTGCCAAGTTTCGGTTTCCTGCAGCAGCAAAATAGCAACAGTTCTCTTCCAAAGAACAATGTCATCATGCTAGAAAGTTCTGGCTCTGAAACCTCCCATCCTCCTTCTCCTGTACGAAACATTACCTACACCGCACTTGAGGACTATGCCCCAGTCAACACCTGTGTCAAGGATATCACAATGATCAGCAGCGAAAGTGAGGAAGAGGAAGAAATTGTTCCCCTCTCAGAGAGGCTGAAGGGCAGATTTACAGCTGCAGAAGCCTTATCTAGTGGCTCTTCATTTCCGGTGTCCACAGCTATAAGCTCCACGTTCCGCTCCGAGCATATGGACTTACAAGTTGAGACTGCCAAGGCGTCATTGGTTGCAAGACCCCTGCAGTTACCCTACAGTGAAAAGGGTGCAGTACCCAGGGCCCCCAAGGAGAGACCGTGTAAGTCTCCTATTCACCAGTCCAATTGGTCGAACTTCATTCCCCAGCCCCAGGTGACCAGCTTAAATATCGGTCCTCCAAAGAAGAAAGTTAAGCATAGTGTGGAGGAGCTAGAGAAGGGACACGAGGAAGCTCTAAGGAAGAGGCAAGAGCGGGAAAAACTCAGAGAAAGAAAGGAGTGTCTGGAGCAGGAGAAGGCGAAGAAAAAGGCACTGGCTGAGGCTTTAAAGGCACAACGACCAGAGGAGTGCATGAAACACTTGCAAGTGCTGATTGATCCAGGTACTCTTGCACTTCAGGAGTTGGGTAAAAAAAACAGGGATTGGGAAGGTGAAAAAGAGAGCAGAGGAGCAAAAGTGAAACGGTGGAAGATGAATGGAGAAAGGAAAATTTGTTGGGAGAGGAAGGTTGGGTTGGTGTAGAAGGGAAGATGACTGTATAAAAGCAGAGGAATGTGAGTACCACAGGTGGTGTAGAGGGAAGAAAAGGGGAGTGGGCAAGATAGAGCAGAGACCTAGAAGTCAGGGAGTGGACTAGGCAGATGCTTGGTGTTGACTCCTCTGATCTTGAAGATGAGTGGCATGTGTTGTTGAGCTGAATCCTGATAAGATACTTTGATCTCATCTCTCCTGTAGGCATGGATTAGGGGTGGGGAGACCTCTCACTCTGCTCTCTTTCAGGTGAAATTGGTGGTGTCTAAGTAAATTATGGTCCTTCCCCTTCCACCAGCTGTCTTGCAGATGGAGGGTGGGGGGCTTCTCCTTAGTGCCCTGCAGACCATGGAGTGCAGCTGTGTAGTGGACACCCGGCCGGTGCCTTACAGTATCTCCTGGAGGAGGCGAGCAACAGACCAGCAGGTAGGAGACCTCACTGGTCCAGTGTCCAGTATCTGGTATTAATGGTGTTCTTGTAGTACAGACGTGTAAAGTGTTTAGTAATGACGTACCCTGTCAGGTTTAGAGATCTTCAAGGAACCTGACCACCAGCCAGCTTCTCTTTAATAATATCCCTGTTTTCAAGGAGATTGTTTGGGCCCATAATGGCAGGAGGCAGGAATAGACCCTGTGTGAGATAAAAGAAGTACAACATTTTCTTCTTCCGTGCCACCTTCCTGACTGCCAGTGTTGATCTGTCTCTTCTCAAAGAATCTCTTTTCCTGTTATTCTATGCCTGTTATTCGATAACAACTGAGTCCCAGACAATAGACCTATTCCCATATTTGCAGTAGGGAGCCCAGTTTTTTCATAGTGTCTTCTAGTGTGCAGTATTATGCTACATATGTGGGTTCATTCTTTTTCATATGACATGTCTTATTCTTAAGAAGCATTCCCACTTGTTTCTATTTCCACCACATATATAGATCTGTAATTAATCATGCCACTGGTAATTGCATAAGGGAAGACGTGAAGGCTGATACATTGGTATTTGGCTTGCTGCATTCCTTGTTTGGACAGGACTGATCTTTGGGGAGAGACTGAGCGTTCCTTTGATAGCAAATAGCTAAAACCCTTTCTGACAATGGATAGAGGGGAAGAGGTGAGACACAGAGAAACATAAAGACTAGTTCATTTTATTTCCTAAAAGTGAATGTAGGAGGGAAGGGGTGTTGACATCACATACCCCAGTGGTTGAAATCCTCTCAGTTTCGATTTCAACAGTTGCATACAAAGCTCTGTAAGCCTGATGCGTTCCTCTCATTGCTGAATGTGTCTGGGGCTACAGAGCTCAGCTGGGCAGGGTCTGACTTCTGTCCCTGCAGATGATGTCTATGAGAAACAACGCTCTGGAGGCAGTGCTCTGACTTATCTTACTGTGATGGGATTAATGAGCTACAGAGCTCTATAAGCAAGGCTCTGACTCTAGCTACAGAGGACAGGCCGTGCTTGCTCTCGTTTCAGATTTCTTTGACTTCCCTCGTTGCTGATGGTTTCCTAGGGAAGAGAGCTCTAGGGGCTGGGCTCTGGCCCCTCTTACAGTTGATGGTGTCTGGGGTACACAGCGCTGAAGACCAGGCCTTGCCATCCCCCCACACCCACCCACCGCTGATTATTTATGAGGTACAGACACTGGTGTATGCCTGTCCCTTCTGAAAGTATCTGTGCTACAAAGTTCTCCTGGCCAGTTGCTAACTCCTCTTGCTGATGATGTCATCTAAAGGGTAGGCTCCAATTATTCTCTGCCTGCTCATGACACTCTCACTACTGATGGCATCTGTAAGGCACAGAGCTCTGTCGATCAGACTCTGCTACTGTCACTGATGATATCATCTATGGGGTTCAAATCGTGGTCTACTGTGCTCTGCTACTAAGGTTTCCATGTGACTTTTGCCTTTCCTCTCTATCTAGGAAGAAGAAAGTGCTTGGGTTGACGACCCAAGCCTCTTAGTTCTAGTGCCCCAGAAAGATTTTATCACCATGATCCAGAACTCCAGGAAGGTAAGATAGTTTCCTGTAGTTTCCTCTTGCGGTCACACTAAATCACTCTTCATCAGTATGCAGATGGACTTAGGGGTAGCGGGCTCTGGAAGAGTGACCATATCCATGCCCAGCATGTGGCTGGAGGTTGAATCTTGCATATTTGGCTGGTATTTCCACATTGCTCTAGTCGGGAATGATGCTGGCTGGCCTGAGCGTAGAATGATGGCGATAAGCATGTGAAGAAAATGATATCATTACTGACAGTCTGTGCATTCTACTGCATTTCTCTTGTCTTAACACAAGCTTATGTGTGTGTGTGTGTATGTGTTGATGTTTGTTATCTTAGTCTCTCTGAGGAAGCTCCATTTGTTATCTTCTCTTTGAAGCTCTGTTGTGGGGTTGAAGCACCACTTTCGAAGGTTTTCTGTTTTCATGCAGCTTTCTTTTGTTTCTGTGACCCTGGAGCAGTGCTCATCGAGGTGTGCAGCAGTGGGGCTTAGTGGAAGGATCACACGTTTGCCAATGTTTAACATTTTCTTTTATCCATGCTTCTTATCTTGATCTGGAATACCCATGGTCACTTTAATAGCTTATCTATGTCTGATTATACTGCCATGTAGGGAACTAATGATTTAACAACAGGCTGTTGTTATTTCGAAAGTTTGCACATGATATACAGAACGCTTTTTAATAGTTAATTCAAATGCCTACGTAAACTCGGGGACAATTGTCAGAAAGAGCAAAGTGCGTTGGAGGATACGAACTGGTAGACATCATTAAGGGTCCCTAGAAGGTGGTGATTGTGAAGAGCCTCTGACTGGTAGAATTAAAGATACTACATAGAGCTTATTATATCTTGATCAAGCTGTGTAAAGTGGGTCTACTCCAAGCAGTGACTGCCTCAGATGTGAAGTGGAGGAGGGTAACTTCTAGCATACAGTTTGTATCTGCAGAGAGGTGCAGGCTTTCTGAAATGTAGTATGGAGGAATTTTATGGAGTGCTAGGAATTGCATTTCCCAGAATACCATCGTTTGTATTTCTTGCCAAGTTGATTGACAGCGATATAAACTGACCCCAGAGCTAAGGATTACAAAAAGAGATTCAGCACAAGAGTGCTGGAACTCGTACTAACCCACCAGATCACAATTGTGCATGGGGATGGAGCACTGTATGGAAGCCGAAAGGGTGGATTACGAGGGCAGTGGGTGCCCCCCGAAAATTCTTGAGTGTTGGGGCACCCAGGCAAAAATATTATGGGCTGGATGGTATGATGAGATAAACATCTTTGTAACATGCTGCATCCTAGAGTACCCATTGGATCTGGAATGTCACGACCTTTGGAACGTTCTTGCAGTATGTAAAATCTGTACTAAACTGTCTGCTGTTTTGATGCTTAGGGCATGGGAGTCAACCCAAAGAGCCCTGTATAGCTGCTAAAGAACCATTATGATGTTGATGTTATTGTTTTTTCTGATGACGAAAACTAAATAAAAAAATATTAAGAGTCCTCACGGGGGAAGCCACCTGCTCCACTTCAAATTTTAATTTTTTTGATCGACTTGTGGGTGTATTGTTTTTACTGCCAGTAGGCTTGAGCATCGGAGGTGCTGCATGATTTTGGCCATGCTTCAAAATCTATGGTCTGGTGATGCACTCCTCCCCAAGTTGAAGTTTAATACGCCCTCTTATACAATACTATGGAGAGCCTGAAAATGTGTGTTGAGTGCCTGAACAAAATAGTTCTCCTTAACGTTGTCATTGTTCTGCTTGAGGACATGGCTCCGTGCATGCTCCTGTTCTTGGAGCTTTTTCCAAGAGACCTTCTAGATTGATGGAGGTGCATTACAGCATTTTCCCCTGGCAGAGTCAGACTATCTATCCGGTCACAAATATCCAAGCTACCTTCCACTTTCCCTTGACTGAGTGTTGTCAACTGGCAAGGAAGTCTGGACTAAGTGTGTCAAGCAAAACCACAAACCACATTCCTTGGCTTTTTCATGTGTACCTACGTTCCCTCCCATTCACCCACTTGCAACAGCTCAGGACGGCAGAGAAAGGTCAGAGAAGATGTATTCTCCCCAGATTGAATTAGTGTTTAAAACTTGAAGAGAAGTTGGGTTGCGTTTGCCCCTGGCTACTGACCCCTAAGGGTGATACAGTATCCACCCTTGATTATTAACTTTGTACTCTTAGTGGACTTACAAGGAGATGCAGCAGCATTAGCACAGATAGACATTGAAAAGGACAAGTTCTATGTGTCATTCTTCTTGAAGGTGTGGACAGACCCAGGGCCAACTGTACTACCGAAAATGAGCAAGAGTAGGCCATTGATCAGAAAACGAGAAACCAGGCCTACCCTCTGAAGCGTGCGTGGATTAAAGAATTCAGCCACAGAGGAGATTGGGATGAGTCTGCGTCGAATTCTGCCTCTCCCCATAACATCTCCGACTGTGTGGAGCCTGAATCTGTATTCTAAGCGGGTCCTTGAAGTTTTTTCATCAAATACTTTAAGATAGCGTTATTGTGCCAGAGGCAGGACACTGATTCTGTTCCAGTTGAACCATGTCTTTAGCCTTTGAGGTTCTGTAGCGTTTGTTGTTTAAAGTCACGGTCAGAGATATTAAAAAAAGGGTGGCAGGGGATGTCAACCAGAGCTAATTTATGTAAGCCCTGCACTTTGCAGGACCTCCCACATCAGCTCACAACAGCTGAGCAACTAAACATTAAAAGGCTATTGACCTTTTATTTAAGTTTTTAGTGAGAACAGGTATTTTTCTAGTGCAACAAAAATCAGCTTGAGAGACCTTGTTTGTTACATTGCTGCTTAGTAATGTGTGACTTTACGGCATTGCAGCGACGAGTCTAGAGCACAAGATTAGAAGTGTTGTTGAGGTCAGTATTCAGGTGCATCCTCATAGGTCTCCATTTTCCAATATTGGTAGAGCAGGGGTTACTGATGGTGTATATTGAGGTGCATTGACAGGTGTTTGTATTCCCTAAATTGGGGTGCTGGTGGTGAAAGCTAGGGTGTAATGAAGAGCTGTAAGCTCTTCCAAGTATTGAGACAGATTGGGTTAGTGCATAACAAAACTAAGGCACATATTGATAGAGCTTTTGTGTCTCCATCCACTACTGCAGTGGGGTAGAGTGCTGCATGGTATGATTGAGTTGCTTTGGAAGAGGTGCATTTAGAATAATGAAATAAGAGGAAGGGCTGCAGGTTGGGGAATGTCAGTCCCATTACAATAGAGATGCAGGGAATCCAAGTATTGGAACAATAGGGTGCGCTGCAGGGTCGATCCCATTACAAGGAAAGGAATATACACAGCAGCCAGAATAGAGATGCAGGGAATCCAAGTAAGGGAACAATAGGGTGCGCTGCAGGGTCGATCCCATTACAAGGAAAGTAATATAGACAGCAGCCAGAATAGAGATGCAGGGAATCCAAGTATTGGAACAATAGGGTGCGCTGCAGGGTCGATCCCATTACAAGGAAAGTAATATAGACAGCAGCCAGAATAGAGATGCAGGGAATCCAAGTATTGGAACAATAGGGTGCGCTGCAGGGTCGATCCCATTACAAGGAAAGTAATATAGACAGCAGCCAGAATAGAGATGCAGTGAATCCAAGTATTGGAACAATAGGGTGCGCTGCAGGGTCGATCCCATTACAAGGAAAGTAATATAGACAGCAGCCAGAATAGAGATGCAGGGAATCCAAGTATTGGAACAATAGGGTGCGCTGCAGGGTCGATCCCATTACAAGGAAAGTAATATAGACAGCAGCCAGAATAGAGATGCAGGGAATCCAAGTATTGGAACAATAGGGTGCGCTGCAGGGTCGATCCCATTACAAGGATAGCAATATAGACAGCAGCCAGAATAGAGATGCAGGGAATCCAAGTATTGGAACAATAGGGTGCGCTGCAGGGTCGATCCCATTACAAGGAAAGTAATATAGACAGCAGCCAGAATAGAGATGCAGGGAATCCAAGTATTGGAACAATAGGGTGCGCTGCAGGGTCGATCCCATTACAAGGATAGCAATATAGACAGCAGCCAGAATAGAGATGCAGGGAATCCAAGTATTGGAACAATAGGGTGCGCTGCAGGGTCGATCCCATTACAAGGAAAGTAATATAGACAGCAGCCAGAATAGAGATGCAGGGAATCCAAGTATTGGAACAATAGGGTGCGCTGCAGGGTCGATCCCATTACAAGGAAAGTAATATAGACAGCAGCCAGAATAGAGATGCAGGGAATCCAAGTATTGGAACAATAGGGTGCGCTGCAGGGTCGATCCCATTACAAGGATAGCAATATAGACAGCAGCCAGAATAGAGATGCAGGGAATCCAAGTATTGGAACAATAGGGTGCGCTGCAGGGTCGATCCCATTACAAGGAACGTAATATAGACAGCAGCCAGAATAGAGATGCAGGGAATCCAAGTATTGGAACAATAGGGTGCGCTGCAGGGTCGATCCTATTACAAGGAACGTAATATAGACCGCAGGCAGAATAGAGATGCAGTGAATCCAAGTATTGGAACAATAGGGTGCGCTGCAGGGTCGATCCCATTACAAGGAAAGTAATATAGACAGCAGCCAGAATAGAGATGCAGGGAATCCAAGTATTGGAACAATAGGGTGCGCTGCAGGGTCGATCCCATTACAAGGAAAGTAATATAGACAGCAGCCAGAATAGAGATGCAGGGAATCCAAGTATTGGAACAATAGGGTGCGCTGCAGGGTCGATCCCATTACAAGGATAGCAATATAGACAGCAGCCAGAATAGAGATGCAGTGAATCCAAGTATTGGAACAATAGGGTGCGCTGCAGGGTCGATCCCATTACAAGGAACGTAATATAGACAGCAGCCAGAATAGAGATGCAGTGAATCCAAGTATTGGAACAATAGGGTGCGCTGCAGGTCGATCCCATTACAAGGAAAGTAATATAGACAGCAGCCAGAATAGAGATGCAGTGAATCCAAGTATTGGAACAATAGGGTGCGCTGCAGGGTCGATCCCATTACAAGGAAAGTAATATAGACAGCAGCCAGAATAGAGATGCAGTGAATCCAAGTATTGGAACAATAGGGTGCGCTGCAGGGTCGATCCCATTACAAGGAAAGTAATATAGACAGCAGCCAGAATAGAGATGCAGGGAATCCAAGTATTGGAACAATAGGGTGCGCTGCAGGGTCGATCCCATTACAAGGAAAGTAATATAGACAGCAGCCAGAATAGAGATGCAGGGAATCCAAGTATTGGAACAATAGGGTGCGCTGCAGGGTCGATCCCATTACAAGGAAAGTAATATAGACAGCAGCCAGAATAGAGATGCAGGGAATCCAAGTATTGGAACAATAGGGTGCGCTGCAGGGTCTATCCCATTACAAGGATAGCAATATAGACAGCAGGCAGAATAGAGATGCAGTGAATCCAAGTATTGGAACAATAGGGTGCGCTGCAGGGTCGATCCTATTACAAGGAAAGTAATATAGACAGCAGCCAGAATAGAGAAGCAGGGAATCCAAGTACTGGAACAATAGGGCGTGCTGCAGGGCAGGTTAAAGAGCAGGATTTGGGTACATCGAGGTGCTGTCTGGGTCTCAGATCTGTAATGGCATGGAATGTTGCAGGTTAAATCGGAGGTGAAAGGTAGGGTTAGCAGGAAATATCTCTAGAGGTCAGATTTGAAGCGCATTGGCAGAGTTATGTGTCTACCGGTAAGGAGATTATAGAACTGAATGTGGGTACCAATAATCGAATACCAGGCATGCTGCAGATATGGTTTTAGGTATACTGGTAGAGTTACAAAAGCATTTTGCAGAGTAGTGTTCAATTCTCAGTAGTGTAATCACATTGGGTGCCACAAATGGGTTTTAAGATTAACTGCAGTAGCTGTGTGTGCATCTCAGAAATGGAATCAAAGGGTTGTGTCGGGACTTCTTTGAAGAGCTAGGACAGAAAGTAAATATGGGTTTCAATACTGAAATAGCCCGAGGACTGGAGGTTATGGTTGAGATTCATTGGTAGAGGGGTGTGATCCATTGCTAACAATGCACGGTTCTCACCACGTTAAGATTAGGATGTATTTGCTTTATTGCATGTGGATTCTTGATTTGGAATAATAAGAGCGTTGCAGGTCAGAACCTTAAATCAAGACAACTGTGGTTCCTTGATGTAAACCAATAACAGAGCAGTTCATACAGAACTTTTTAAGGGTTATTGTATGGATTTACTCTTGATGTTGCTTTTTTTCACAATTAATACATAACATAGTCAATATCGGACCATATAGATAACAGTTGAACAGAACCTTTATTTGTTGACATGGTTCATATTCATAGATTTTGTAAAAACAAATAGCATCTCCAAGGTACACGTTTGCCAAACAAGTGCATGGTGCACATACTTGGGTAGAACAAATGTCTGAGCAGCGATCTAGTATGAAATTGAAAAAGATCTGTATAACAGGCAATAATAAATCATTTCTAAATGTGTATACAGTATTACTCACTTTTGCGTCAAATCCCGTCCACTCTGTCAACAGTGTTTTGACCCTCAGTGACTTGCAGGATTTCCTTATGAAGTTTCCAGAGACAGTTATTCCAGGGCACTTATAGAACTTCCCCACTCCCCATCTCTTCTTACACTACAACGTTATATTACTCTCAGATGTTTATATTATACACCTTACTAGCAATATAAAATGACTAACACATTAATGAAATATTTGAGATGTAAAAATGACAGTGCTGAACTAACCTATATGTTGGCACTGTGACATTCTCTGAATAGCCTTTAGGGTGACAATTGTGTGAAAATCTATAAAATCAATCTAATCCCATGAGACAGTCATTTTTGGAATGCCCAAAGGTATTACAATACAACTAATTGGGGTATTTATTTCTAGTTGTATATCTGCAGCTAAACTTACATTGACACATTGGTGGCTAGATAAACAACCTCCTCCTGTCCATCTGTCATTCAGTGAGATTGTAGTGCGTCGGATTCTAGAAATCGGGCTGGAGAATAAACATCATAAACTAACTCAAGTGTAAAGCTCTTTGTCTCTATCTTAAGGACGAGGTTTAAAGCTCTATGAAATTCTTGCCTGATGTGTACCAGTTTACCTAAAGCCTATTCCACACTGAAGAGGCTAATTTGTAGCTCGCTATGGTTTCTAAACTCTTCAGTAACTAGATTTGCTTAGTTTGTCAACATTAAAACTTCCTTGGTATGTACTTAACTAGTTTGTGGATTATGTCCCTTCTTTGTGTTACTGCTTCTATTGATATACCATAAAGGAATGGAACTCTCTCCCACTTTATCTTAGGAAAATTCCCTCCCTCCTGGAGTTCAGAAAGCAGCTAAAGACATGGCTCTTTTAGGATCAGTGGTTGTAATGTAATTTGAAGACCGGAAGCGCCAAGACACCTAAGGGTATACGCGCGCTATACAAGTTATAATAACATAACATAACATAATATTTAGCTTCAAATAAAAATAGTTTAGAAATAACTGGGATAGTGACTGTGGATCGGGGATGAGGCAAACTGACAGAGCTGTGTATGAAGTCAGTCCTGATATAGCTGAAGGTCATGTAAGCCAGGATTAAAGTGCATTGGTGAACCTCTTAATTGACCAAAACATTCTGGCTATAAAAGAATGGGCCATAGAATGATGATGTGAAATGGAGACCAGAGCAGAATTCAGCAGCCATTGTTTACAAAGAAAGAAACACAAGGTAGTTGCTTAAATGGCAGTATATACTATGAAACTAAATTGCTTAACATTTGAAGAACTTTTAAATAGAACATGGCTTGTATGATAAATTAAATAGTTCAAGGGTAAAATGCAGAATATAAGTGGGAAGAATCACATATACTCAGTCAGAATGCCTCAGTCATGTAGAGGTGAACTTAGATTATTGTCTGTGATTATGTAGTGGGGAGCAAAGTACCAACTGACTTTTAGTGACATTTTCGCTCTGTTTCCTCGGGCATGGGACTTGTTTGTCCTTGGAAGAAGCAAAAGTACAAGTCCCAGAAGCCAAAGTGTTGTTGATTAAATGACCAGGACTGGCTGAGTGTAACCATAATTACATGTCTCTTTATATTTAGGGAATATTTAATGGAAGTTTTATCCTGAGACCTCTCGGCACCGAAGAGCTGGAATTTAAGTTGGCGAGTGTGTGGTGGCTTGGACTAGGTCCTAAACAGAACCATGTTTTTAATGTTTTTCAAAGCTGAATGTCGTCAAATACCATTTGGTGTTGAGAGGTAGACAATTCCACAAAATGGCTGCCACATTTGAAAAATGCCTCTCATTTAGTTTCCCCTTTTGATCCTCTGCGTCATCAATTTATTTGAAAGGTGGTGGAGAAGGTATAAATTGGTCAAGTGAAATATATATCGTAGATGCCCAAAATGTTGGTCAAGCTTGATAGATGGCCTTTTGGACCAGATAAATTATCTTAAACTTGAGCTCTTCAGCCACTAATCAATGAAGAGAAGCCAAAGTTGTACATATATGATCACTGCATTAAAGGTTCAACGGTCAGGGATGGAGATCCCATCTCAGCCTTTTGCATAAAGCTTGAAACACACAGGCACCATATTGGCATTGAAAATCTTATAGGAAACGAGAGGAACCTTAAACGTCTCTTAGAAATCTGTAAGAAACAAGCCTTCTGGACTGCACATAGCTGAGTCTGCAATTTCAAAGCACAATCAGTTGTTACACTAAGATTCTTTATGTGGAAAGATCTGGCCAGGAGACCAGAAACCTGGCGATGTGAAAGAGAAAGGAAGTGATATATCGGTCTGTTCCCAGTCCAGTTTTAGCTGTGTGTGATTTATCAAGCAATCAGTCGCCAGCTGACATGCCTCCAAAGTTCCATACCTCCTAAAAGGTATAGCAGCCACCAATGTGCTGGACACGTATCTTCTTGAAAGAGTGGAGGGAGCTCAATCTGGGAATTACTCTGGAGTAACTGTGGAATTGGGGAACTTTTCTTTTTGTGCTGCTTTCGTTGCTGCTCACAGAACTATATGACACCATCAGCTGTGAACTATGACACCAACACACACACCACAGTGGTACGTGGGGATGCCTGCAGGTATTTCCTCACCAAATGTGTGTCAGTTATCTATTCATCAGCTCCAGGTTCACCATAGGGTCATGGCTTTTGAGCTATTTTTCAGGAGATGAGAACAGCGACTTGTTAAGAGAGAGTTTCCTGCAGCAGTTAAGATTTATATCTTCATGGGGGTGGAGAAATCTGTGCAAACGAAGAAGTAGGGCTAAGATCGAGAAGAGTTGTGGAAATTATAGTCTTGCGTTTGAAATTATTACCTGGAGTAAGTCCATGCAAGGTTTGCAAAACCAAAGGAAATCAAAATTGAATAAGTATTTCAGGGCCCAAAGTATTGACAACCTTCCTACTGATAGAATTGAGTATGTGTTCGAGGCTTCGAATGTTCCCGAGGTGCAGCAAAGTGCTCTCTCACACTGAGTGCTGACTTTCCCCCCCTCTCATATTATCTCACAGGAACACCAAAGTGTCCAGGAAGAGGGACTGCAGACCTTGAGGACCTTCTCCGCCAGGCTCCTGCAAAGAAGTGATGAAAAATCTACTGCACTGGTTGTCATGGAAATGGAGAAATATTTCAAGTAAATGTAACTTTTTCTTTGCTACAGTGCCTCACACAGAGAGGCCGGAGCTGTGAGCTTCTACTGTATGCTTCCATATCCTTGAAGCGCGTCCTGTTGGGAGATGTATGATTTGTGAGCTTCCTCTCCTGCCTGCTTCTATACCCTCCCTACAAAGCCTTGTACTTGGGGGAGAAAGAAGATGCCATGTTGGGTCTACACTATGTCCTCCAGCACCTCTTTTTTGGTGAAGTAGGGCATGGGAACTCACTCCTGTCTCTGCTTCCAGACCATGATCTTGCTGGAACAGGGAAGAGCTTTGAGCTCTGTCCAGTCTAAGCTTCCCAGACTGGCAAGTCTTACATTTCTACAGCACCTTGCGCTGGAACAGTCATGGCATGAGGGAACTGTGGCTGGCTTTAAAGCAGCATGCTTTCACTCTTCCTATTGTGTTGAGCAGAAGGTAGTTCCAATTCCAAGCCCAGCATCACCTTGTTCTGGGAAGGTAACGCGAGGAGCTCATGGATGCCCTAACATTTTTTAGCAAATAGTTCTACTTTGTTGAACATTTTTTTTCTTTTTACAGGTGTAAGAAAACTCAGGCTCAGAAGCAGCTGCGTCAGGCGGTGCTTGGTGCAGCTGCTGGTGAGGAGCAAACGAAGAAGAGGAAAAAGAAGGGAGGACAGGACACCCTCCCTGTTCTCTCCAGGGTGGACGTAGAGGAGGTAAGCTGATAGAGAGATATTGTGGAATATTGGCAGTAAGATAGCCATGCAGTAGGTTCACTGTTTCTTAACGAGGTTTACGTTATACGAATAAATACTCATTTGTGCACTTAGGGGAGACCAATGTTTGTGTCCAAGCAGGCTTTTAGGACTGTACCTAAGGTTTTGATTGAGCTTTCTTTTGAAGGAAATGCAGCCATCTCATATTCACCTATGTTTCATACAGTGAAGGCAAGGAAATGGGAGCAATGACGCTTTTACGAAAGAACCCTCAAAGTCATTTATGCTGAGTGCTGCTAACTAGGGTGGCCACCTCACCCCAGTTCACTACGGACACTGTTTCCAGTCCTAGAATATTTGTGCTAGCCTTGTGCATCCTGGGTGTTGTAGTCTTGCTTTTGCTTAAATTGAGCTGCTTAGTCTCACACACCTGAAATCAGTGACTTGTAGGTGAAAAGCTCAGGACAGCAGACAGTGCCTATAATGACCAGGAGGGAGGTGGCTACCCTGGCTGAAACACACTTCTCATAGAAGGTGCCTGAAATCTGCAGTCTTGTTTCTATTACCTTTCTAGTGCAGGCTTTAGAAAAACAAAATGGCAATAAAAGAATACAGAATTTGGGTCACCTTAGGTTGGTCCATCCTGGAATAGGCTGGTAGGTGCATGATACGTTGCTATTTATGTCATACAAATCTAGCCTGGGAGCAATGGAGCGCAGATGATTCGAGATAGTGTAGCGGGGCCAGCTGCTGTTTCTTCTGTTTTGGGCCCCAGTGACTGCTGAAAAAGGATTCCTGTCGCACAGCTGGTTCCTTGAAGAGACTGGTATTAAGTTGCGTTTTGAAGTGTAGTGGAAATGGAGCAGAAATGATTTGAAGAGGGACATTATTTAAGAGTCAAAGCTTGTAATTTGGAGAAGCTTGCCATGGCTCCATATGTTACATTGGCCCCAAAAATAATTCTGTATTCAAATAGGGTATGGGGGTGTTCCTCGCTGCTTTGTAGTGTGGGCATTGTTGGGAACACAGTCAAGTAATCCATTGCCTCAATTTAGATTGGCGAGGACCAGGGATTGCCTTGAAGCTGCATATGAGTGACAGTTGGTATCCAGCTTTCTATGTTCTATTCCCATTGTGGGTTTCACAGAGAGGTTGGATTCGACGGTGAATCAGCCATTGTGCTGTTCTGTGAGATTTGTGTTAATCTGACCAGTTTCTTGTAAATCCGGGATCTAGGCTTCTGTAGTACTGTTAACACGAGAATGCATTTCAGTTTGATTAGGTTCAGTAGAGGTAGGCGTTGCCTCTCCATCATAAGCTTGGAAATAAGTCTTTGAAGTAGTTAATTTTATTGGTTGTTGAGCATTTTAGGTAAAGGAAACACAACGGGATCTCTGAACCCAACAAAATGTTTTGTAGTACCAATGTAGATGCATTTGCTTTCCCACTTCTTTCTCCACAAATGACGCTGCAGTTTACTTTTGCATCATTAAGGCTCCCTTCTTATTTCTTATGTTGTTTTTTTTTTTTTACATTCATCTTGAATTTGCATCCCTGATTCAGATTTCAAGAATATGGACCTTTTATTTTAAATACAGCAGCCTTTTCCCACTAACCTCTGAAAGGCACAGCTGTAGGTATGGTCTCTGGGATGAGCCACTGTACATTCGTATGCTTTCTTGCACTTAGCATTCCACATCATATGTTTCAAAGGAGGAATCCCAACTAGTCATATAGGGTCCTTCTGAATAAGGACCACCACAAGCTCCCCTTAACTACATTTCTGCTGTTATTAGGAGGGGGTCTCCTCTGCAAAGCTACTTTTGTCATAATTTCACTGCAAACAACACACTGTTGTGTAAAAAAGAATTACCTGCCAAGCTACTGCAGTGCCTAACAGGAATTGATTGACACTTAGTAAGCGAGTATTTAATGCTAGCTCAGTCAGCGTAACGTGCCCAAGAGCAGCAGTTAGACAAGGAAACTGACAAAGTGACAAACTGGGAGAGAGAGCAGCAAGACCCCGATATGCCACATATTCAGATAACTTGGTATCCAACATCACTCACCACCAAGATTCTCCACACAAACGTTTCCTTTCCAGCAGACAGGGGGTTTGTCTGGTGCATGGCAGCTCCTAGGGGTCCTGACATCTCCACACTTCGTGGGGAGATGGATCTGACCTCCTGCAGCACGTCGACCTCCACCTGGATGGCTGCTGCATTGGTGGACACGGTGGTCAGCAGATCGGTGAACCGGACGTTGCGGTCAGTGTCTGCAGGCTACAGGGAAGTGGCTCCTCTACTTCAAGGGAGATGCTGGCTGGTTGTCAAAGTGCTGGCAGCCCTCTGAGGCTTTGGGAAATTGCACAGTTGCAGGACTAGTTTGGTCTTTCCAATTGTCGGGACAGGAGAAGGCAGACCAGGTTTGGCGCAAAGTCCACAGCTAGTCCACAGTTCTTGCGTTCTTCGGAACTTCTTTGTCGTTCTTCTTTAATCAGGTGAATTTGCGTTCCTGGTGTCAGGGGGCCACCTAAATACTGAATTTAGGGGCATTTAGGGGAGTGAAGGGTAGAAGCCAATGGGTTTCTTACACTTGGGATCACTACACTTCCTATATGACCACTTCCTGTGGGGTGTGGGCATAACCCTGTCCTAGAGTTCCTAATTCCAGGAAAAACAAAATAGTGGAACCCTTCTTTCGTGGAGAACATCAGGCAGCCCACCTTAGAGGTGTGACTAGCCTGGTGGCGCAACATGCCTACTAAATACGAATAGCTAATTTCCCGACTGTCCTGATGCCAAATGGGCCTCAGGGCAGGGGCTGGCATCTCCCAGCTCTGGGGAAAGCTGGGGTTGCATATCAAAGGCGGCAGGGGCTTTGAAGCGCCTGGCCTTGGTATGCATATTTACTAGCCATCCTGCTGCAGGAGGTGCAAACACCTTCCTCCGGAGCAGGCAAAGTTTCTGGCCTCAGAGAGCGTGTGCTCTCACCTCCAGGGGGGTCAGAAACTGGTCTTTGGTGACTTGCTAGTCGATATCAGTCAGTCAGTCAGCCAGCACGCTAGAGGACTTGTAGGTTTTCAGGGGCACCTCTAAAGTGTCCTCTGGGTGCATGTCATAATAAATCTTGTACTGGCAACAGTACAGATTTATTAAGACAAGGTATTTGATACCAAACACCATAGGTTTCAGTAAAGCCTCCATGTATCTGGGGGACTCGCAATGACCAGTTCATAATATACTTAAGATGGCTTACCTGTCCACTTCTACCATCAAGTAATAGGACTAAACAGCATAGCGGCATATCTGCACTCACATGTAAAGTATTGCACCCTGCCTTAGGGCTACAAGGCCTGCTGTAGGGGTGACTTACATATATTCCATGCAGTGACTTTGGCATGGCACACCGTGAGTATGCTATGTTGTGTTTTCACTCATGGTTTGCACCATGACACACAGTCTGCAATGGGAGTCTGCATGCAATTTGTATGGAGGTCCCTTGGGGTGGCATTTTACATGTTGCAGTCCTTAGGGACCCTCTTTGCTACCCATGCCCTAGGTAGCACTTACTAGGGACTTACAGGGGTGCCAACGTGTGTGCCAATTATGTTACAATTAAACAATTTACCTTGTTTTAGGGAAAGATCACTGGGGCCTGGTTAGCATGGACCCAGTGCACATCAGTCAGTACCAGTGGCAAAAAGTGGGGGTTACCATGACAAAAAAGGGCACTTTCCTATACAGGCTGTAGCTCCTAGCACTTTTCTATAATGGATGCTCATGTTGTGCCACACTCTGGTCCCATGCTACCATACTATGTGTTTGTAAAGTGCACGTTTATCCCTTGGGGCATCTTGGTGCTGAATAACAGATGTTTATTGTAACCAAATGCAGTGGTATTAATTTCATCGACCTCAGAAGGATGAAAGGATAAGTGGACCACAGGGATTAGAAATTATGACAGTGATGTCAAACACAGATCAATTCAGTGGATACATTAGTCCACTGAGCCAGCAGGCCCCCCATTGACTTGGTAAGCACTTGTGACTGTCCCAGAGATCCGTGGACCTCAAACCTATTCCAGCATCCCGCCCCTGCCATTTTGGATGCATGGTTAATCTCAAATGGATTAAGTTAGCTGTTCTCTGCAAGATGCAGTACTGCATTCACTTGCAACGTATCTAGTTAGCCTTGTTCTTTTTGCACAGTGCCTGCAACAATTTCAAATAAACAGAGGCCCATGTGCCTGTATGAAAATGATTTGTTACACTCATCACACAAATAAACACACGATCCAGTAGGCACAGCCCACCAGTATTAAATATATATATATATATATATATATATATATATATATATATATATTTCTTCTTTAAAAATGAGACTATTCAGTTCCATGAAGAATCGAGAATCTTCTGTGAAGATGTTGGCATAGAGACAGGCGACAAGATGGATTTGGCCTTGTTGAAAGCTTGACAAACATATTTCTACTTGTGTTTGTTCTATTACAAGTCTTTCTTTGATGATTTCGCCTTTACCAATACTTCTGTTTGTATGCCCATAACAAGCACATGCATTGGACTACTGTCTTCCCCTTTATCCTTTGGATTGTGCAGATGAAGGGTAATGATTTGATCCTCCAGGAAGAATTTCAGTTTTTGTATGGTTACGCTTTACATAAGCAGATGCTCTAGGTATCCAGATGTGACAGCACCTCAGGGAGGGGAAGTGCTCTCTTATAAGGGCCTCTTATAGTCGAGCGTACAGAAAGGTTCCATTAAACTAATTGATCAGTAGTTCAATTTCCCTTCGCCCCTGAAGCAGCTTCATGTAAAGTTTAATTAGATCAACCCTCAGGACAAGTCCTTATACTAATGTGGCACCTGGTCCTGCCTTTGAGTTCTGTACCTGTTGAGGAAGGTGCAGTCTAGAGTTACTGTTGAGCTCTTAGGGGGTGGTTACTGGATATGGCTGCACTTCTTTCCTCTTGGTATCTGAGAGTTGGTATGACTGCACTGGTCTAGAAAAAGAGCTCAGGCTGTACTTGAGTCCAGCATTCTCTAGGGGTGTCCTCAAGTGCAGGCTGCGGGGGAGGGGGATAGGAGCTCATGTACTACCTGTTTGCTCACCAACAGCCTCTCTTCTATGTAAGGCCTTGGTGGATGTCCAGCTGCACACTGGAATACAAGTCAGATTTGTGGAGACCTGGAAGGAGTTTGGCGAGTTTGCCAGCATGTTCACCAAATCTGTGGCAGAGGCACCATTCAAGTAAGTGAGGGGTGGGGCTTGGAGGCAGAGGATACACATGTGCGTACAATCAGCTTTTCATGTATTGGTCATCATAGTTTCAAGTTTATTTTTACTTTGCATAGTTATTTAAAACCATTGCAATATTTGCTTAAAAAGAATATGTTAAAATTGTTATTGTACAATAGTAAAAACCATAAAACAGGGACCACAATTACTATACAGCGAAATTTAACTATACAGGCGATGGCAAGGTTCATTTGTTCGCAAGATAAAGTGCAGTGCATTCGCTATTCCTAGCTGGTACTGGGCGTAGGCGTGTTAATCGTGCACTTTAGTCTGTATTGTTCTTGTTGTTAGTTCTTGCTCAATAAATTGGGTTTTATTTGTTCATGAAAAGTGCTGATGCTCTATCCTTTGAGGGGGGCCAGTCCCAGATTATAAATTAGTTAGTTGCATCACCAGGGCTTCTTCCTTGTGTGGCTTATTTATATGGCTATTCCAATATTAAGTGTTTTTTGTTCAGCCATGTTTAAGAATTTTACTAATCTGCAGTTCAGCTGCGTATTTCCCGGATTGAAGCAAGCCAACACCGCTTGTCTCCTGGTGCGGATACCTAACTGCTTAAGGGGAGCTTTTAACAGCAGTATCCGTTCTTGATGTAGATCCTTGCAGGTACAGATTAGATGTAAGATGTCTCCTTGCTTGGAGTTGCACAGCCTACACATGCTTTGGGTTGTGGCCCTCAGCCATGGTGGAAGATGCTGGATGTACGGGAGGATGCCCAATCTGTGCTTTAAGAATTTCATTTTTATCTCTTTGGAGTAGCCCTGATTAAAGTACCTTTGTGGTGCAAGTAATTTATAAGAGTTCAAGGTCATCCAGGCATGGGATCTGTCTGCAAAGGTTGCCTTGTCCTCTACCACCGCGATTTGGTTTACACATTTCCATGCCATTTTCTTGAAAGCTGAGTTACCAAGTTGAGTACTCCAGAGATCCGTGAGCTTGGTACTTTCCAGAGATGTCTGAAGATATCTCCTTGCTTGGCAGGTGTCCCTGTGCTGGATTTCATGCCGCAGCAGTTGGTTCAGCGTATTTGAAGTGGCATTTCTAATTTTGTGCCAGCAGATAACATAAGACCCATGCCTGGCCAGGGATTGATGTAGGAGGCCAAACTCCAACCTTATTTGAGCCGGTGAGGTATAAGGCGGGAGGCAAAACATGATTCTATAGGCTTTATGAAGTAATGGCAGGACGCAGGGGTAGATTCAAGTAAGGAAGTTTATTGAGGGAGTACAGAGAGCCGTCCCAGCTGATGCAGTAAAGGCACAGACAACAACTGCCACTGACAGAACACTCAGGGCAGAGAGTCTCCCAACATTCTAGATGACATCACAGAATGGATGGGCATGTGCCATCATCACATCACCACACCTCCCCCCTTTTGATAAAATGACTTTTGTGAACGGAAAGGGGGTAGGGATACAAAAAGGAAAAAGGGCTAGAAAAGGCAGGAAGTGAAATGGGGAACAAACAATAAAGCTTAAACATAGTCTTGTAATTTTCGTGGTCTAATACTGGCTCTGGTGCTTTTCCTAACACCATCCCCCCTTGAAACATTTTGTTTGACCTTGACAATTTCGGGAGGAATAGAAGGATCTTTGGCAACACGAGAAGTGCTCCACCAGTTTCCATTAGACAACTTAACTGCGTTCTTACGCAAATCTACAATTTGTTGTGAGTCCAAAAATTTCGAAAAGCCTTTTTTTACTGAAACAGGATTTTTGACTCTGACTCAGTCCCCAATACGGAGCCTGTGGATTTCTTTCGTGGTGGAGGATTGTTGAGATTTTGAACAAACTTCAGTTGAAGTCTTCTTGGCTGATTCCCACATGCACCTCATGTCACAACCAAGATGGAAAGAGTTGACCATCCAAAAGGGATACACTTGGGAGGGTGCTTTTCTGCCCCTCATAAGTTCGAAGGGAGAAAAATTGATAGCGACATGAGGTGAAGTACGATAAGACCAGACAAGATCCTTCACAGCTTGGAAAATACAGGATTGAGACCTAAAGGCTGCTTGCACACACTCCACTACAACCCTGTTGAACCTTTCTGCTTTGCCATTACTTTGTGGATGGTAGAGTGGAGTCCTGGTGTGTTTGATGCCACAGGAGTGCAGGAAAGAGGTCATTTCATGTGAGACAAATTGGACGCCGTTATCGGTGAGAATTTCCTCAGGATAACCCTCTCTGAGGAAAATGGCACTCAAACAGTTGATGACACTTTTGGAATTGGGTGTAGAAATAGGTTCAACTTCCACCCACCTGGACAGATGGTCGATGAGGACTAAAAAGTACTTAGAGTCGGAAGGAAGAACATGGAATGGTCCAAGAAAATCCATGCCGAGTTTTTGCCAAGCTCTGCCAGGAGGGGGTACAGGGGCTTCCACTGTACCTTTGAGTACTAAGACTTTGTCGCTGACCTTGCAGCGTGAACATTGCTTTACCAAGTCATCGATCTGGATATCCATTCTGGGCCACCAGAAATCAGTCCTGACTTTCCTTTTTGTAATAGTTGCTCCAAGATGACCAGAATGTGCAGCTAGAATGATCTTCTCACGATAAAAAGAGGGAGGAATGAGTTTGTCGCCTCTGACTACTTTTCCACTTTCCACTGAGAGTTCGTCCTTAATTTTCCAGAACATCTGAAGATCGGGTGAAAGACACTTTTCTTTTGGCCAGCCTTTCTTAATCAAAGATGCCACCTCCTTGAGAATTGAATCTTTATCAATCTGCATGATCCAGTCTTCTTCTGCAAAAGACAGGTTTTCTTGACTAATAAGTGCCACAAAGCATTCTTCAACTTCGGTTTCCCAGTCTTGTGCATCCGTGTCAGAAATGGGGAGTCTTGATAGGCAGTCCGCTCTGCAGTTCTTTCCCCCCGGAATATATTCCACTGTGAAAGTATATTCTAGAAGTTTTGTGAATAATCGTGCCAAACGAGAGGTGGTACGTTTGACATTTTTACCCGAGAGGATGTCGACCAGGGGACGATGGTCAGTCTTGAGGATGAAGGACCTGCCCCATACATATGATTTGAACTTTTCAATGCTCCAGACACAGGCTAACAATTCCTTTTCAATGACGGAATATTTTCGTTCAACAGGACGGAGAGTTCTGGATGCAAATCCTACTGTGTGTTCTTTTCCATCAACATATTGCGAGAGAACAGCTCCCAGGCCATACTCAGAGGCAATAACTGTGATAATTGTTTGCTTTCCTTCTACGAATGCTTGCAGAGCGGGGGCTTCAACTATATGGTCCTTGATGGACTGGAAACCTTTTTGGCACTCCTCGGACCATATATAGGTTGCTCCTTTCTTTAGCAGTTCTCTGAAACACTCTGTGGTCTTGGCAAAGTCGTTCATAAACTTCGAATAGAACTCAGAGGCCAAGAAAGGACATGAGCTGTTCCTTGTTTTGAGGAGGAGGTGCATCAACTATGCTTTTTATAAGACCAGGTCTGGGTTTGATGCCATGTTCAGAAATTACATGGCCTAAGTACTCGATCTCCTTCACCTTAAAGGTACACTTGCTTTTTGTAAGGTGACACCTCTTTGTGCTAGAACGTTGAACACTTGATCAATGGCAGAATCGTGCTCGGCTTCAGTTTTGGTGAAGATGAGAATGTCGTCTTGAAAGACAACAACATGGGGATTGTGGTGGAACATCTCGGTCATCAATCTTTGGAATACGGCAGCAGCCGAGGCAAGGCCAAAAGGGTAGGCGACAGAATTGAAATACGCCATCAGGAGTGACAAAAGCTGTGAGATGTCGGGACTGAGGATGTAGTTCGACTTGATGGTAGGCAGCCTTAAGATCGAGTTTGGTGTACCATGAGGAGGAACCCACTTTGGCAATGAGATCTTCAATACGCGGAAGAGGAAATCCATCAACCCAGATGGCGTCGTTAAGGCTCCTCAAGTCGACACACATCCTCCGGTCCCCAGACCTCTTCTTGGCTAAGACAATGGGTGAAAGCCAAAGAGTGGATTCGACTTTTTCGATTATGCCTTGATCACATAATGACTGCAAATGCTTGGAAAGATCGCCTCTAATGCTTAACGGAACGTTGCGCAGTTTATGATTGATGGGGGCAGCATTTTCTTTGATTTTAATGAAATGTTGGAAGTTTGTGATCTTGCCCAGACGGTCTTCAAAAATGTTACTGTACTTGTGTTCCCAATCGGTGGTCAGTTGAGAGGTGGACAGAGAGCTAATGTCTTTTGTGGGGGTAGAGTTGAATTGATGATCAATAAAAACTGGGTTGGGTAGGCCAGGTTTGATAGTGAGGCCAAACTCAGCTTGATGGATAAGACCAAGAACATTGATCCCACGTTTAGCCACATACACTTTACCATTGATAACTACCCCAAAGACACTGATTTTACCCCAAACGTAGCCTAGTAAATCAATTCTACTGCCTTCAAAGGCTACTGTAAGTATGTCGGGGGGTAGCAAACTTTTGGTAGGCCAAAACTTCATATACCTGTATTGAGATACAATGGTGATGCGCGCTCCTGTGTCAACAAGGAGTTGAATGTGATTAGTTTCAATGGTAACATCGATTTCAGGATCAGGTATATTTTGCATAATGCATTTATCAGAACAATTCTTGACTACAACAACATACTCCTGATTAGTGACATCGTCATCAAATTGTTCATCTGAATCATTGAGTACACATCTTACATCTCTTCTTCTTCTCCCCCCCATACAAATTTTTGCAAAATGACCCATTTTGCCACATTGTTGATTAATAGCGGGACAGTTTTTGAAAGAAGAAACATGCATATTTGACCCACACCTATAACAACTTATACTGTAGTTAAGCGATCTGTTGTAATTAAACGGTCTGTTAGGTGTAAACACTTTTCCACCTCTATTTGGTATGAAATTTCTTCCACCCCTAGGTATAGTAGATCCTCTGGAGAAATTTGGGAGAGAAGGGGTAGGAAAAGAAGGTTTAGCAGTGACAGCACCAGAAATGGTAGAATTAGATAAAGCAGATTCAAGTTGCTTCACATCATCCAAGGAACTTTCAATGCTCTTGGCAATGTCTACAGCTTCATCCAGGGTGGGGTTTTTGCAGGTGAGTAATTTTTCTTGGACTTTTTTGCAGTAACAACGTGCAACAAGTTGATCCCTTACAAGTTGGGATGTAAAGTTGTCAAATTCGCATTTTGCAGCTAGAACTTTTAAAGCAGTAATAAAAGTGTTTATACTTTCATTGGGTTTTTGTGTCCTTGTGAAAAATTTGTATCTGTGTACCACAATGTTTTTCGTTTTGGTGAAGTACTTGTCTAATTGCATTACTGCTATATCGAATTCATCGGGATCTTCACCTTCAGGAGGTTCATAAGGGGGTAAATGGTCGAAACATTTTGACCCTCCACTCCTAGATGATAGTACATAAGATTCTTCTTTCTTTCAGGTCTAAATCTTTGACCATCGATTGCACCTAAATATGCTTTAAAGGATCTAATCCATAATTTCCATTCAAGTTGTGGTTCTCCGGGTTCTTGTAGGAAAGGTGCAGGGGCTGTAACGCTCTGCATGTCAGTAAAAGATGTGGAGAGAAGAAAAGGGAGAAAAGAGAACAAGAAAAAAAACAAGAAGAAAAGAAAACAATGGAGCTAAGAAGAATGGCAAAGAAAAGAGCAATAGAGAAAGAGAAGAAAAAAAAAAAAATATGCAGTTACAATATGGCCACAGGATGACAATGTTGGGCCAATGTTCAGTTGTGAGATGGACGATTTAAAAAAAAATAAAAAAAAAAAAAATTCTATACTTCTTTTGCTGTGGTAATAACTGTGTGTGTCAGTGTAGAAGCATGGATAATTTTGACAAACGTTGTAAAATGCTGCGTGTATCAGCGAAGTAAGAGCAGCAAAGGAACATGCAAATATTTACTGTACTTGGATGCTGTGCGTGTCAGCGAAGTCGCAAACGATGGGGTGAATTGACACGCAAAGGCTGAGCGTGTCAGCGCAGAATGACAAGGAAGAAAATTTCCATTAACAATGGCATGTTGAGCCAGGTAGTGAAGGCAGATACTGCAAAGAGATTGACTTCCAGTTTTAGAGGTGCATTACCACCAATGACCATATGATGGCAGTGAAGCACCAGAGAATGTCTATGTTCACGTGAATTCACACTCTGGTGATGACGAAATTAAAGTGGACGATCGGAATTCATGAAGAAAAGCAGCAGGTAAGAGAATATCACTATGGCACAGTAGGAGAAACTTGCGCTCAGAACATGGGCAGTTTGATAAGCTCTTCTGCGATATTTGTGGCTGAAAACTGCTCATTTCCAAGTTACAGTTCAGCTAAATTGCCGAACGCTTCAAAGCACATTTCTGTCAGTGCTGAGAGCGCGCTCCACGTAAACATGCAGGAAAGGATTGGCGCGTGGCAGGCAGGCAAGCTTGTTCGAATTCCGACGAGATAAAGGGGCGCGGGCCTCAGTGACAGCAGGCGATGGCGCAGCAATGAATTGCCGGTGGAAAACGGCAAAAATTATAACATGCCCCACACAGTTGAAGTCAATTGAGAACCAGTAGAGCAGAAGGGGCACGGCTCTCTGTACCGATGTGCCTTGGGGGTAGCAAGAAGAAAAAAAAGGTACTCACTGTTGGGCTGCTAGGGCACACGTAGAAGCTACCTTTGATTCAGTGACAGATGGCAGTTGATAGTAAGGCAGTCAATAGGCAGGATCCCATCTTCTGTCGCCAGTGAAGTAATGGCAGGACGCAGTAGTAGATTCAAGTTAGGAAGTTTATTGCGGGAGTACAGAGAGCCGTCCCAGCTGATGCAGTAAAGGCACAGACAACAACTGCCACTGACAGAACACTCAGGGCAGAGAGTATCCCAACATTCTAGATGACATCACAGAATGGATGGGCATGTGCCATCATCACATCACCACACTTTAACCAGCGTACTATCTAGTATCTTGGCGTCCCTCCCCCGCAATGCTTCACTGCCATAGGTGATCGTCGGGAGTAGTTTGGCCTGAACTACCTTCAGCAGCGGGCTCAGTGTCGACCCCATCAGTTTGTTAGCAAGATTTTTTATTGAAAGTGCTATTGCCAGCCCTCTCCTTCTTATTTCCTCTTTTTGGCGTTTGAAGGATCCTTCCTTGTCAATTATGACTCCTAGATATTTATAGGTATGTAAAGTTCATTTTTGTGTTGCACTGAGAAAGGTGAGAGAAATTCTGATCCCAGGGAAAAGGTATCCAATCTGTAACTCACCGAATGCTTCATTGGTCACTCATCAGTTGGGATGGGAATGGGTGATGGACTCTTATTATTATATACTGCTAGATATTGATGAGGAATAAAAAAAAAAATCTAACCTGCCCATTTATTCCATTTCTGCTGTGCTTTACACTTTTTTGAGTATCGAGCTCCATCGTGTCAAAATTAGGTGGTGTTGTTTTTCGCAGTGAAGGACATCCTTAAGCTAAGGGTGCTTGTCTGGCCTGATCTTGCCCTTTTATACAACATTTGATAACTATAAGTAAATGTTGTTCTTAGATCGCCTCCTCTCTAGTCTCACTCATGCTCAAGAGGTACTCTTCCTGTAACCTGCTCATCACCTCAAATGTATTTATACCGTTAAAGTATTTAAATGACCTTAATAATGTATATCCTTGAATCTGTTCTGATGAAACCTTTGTTGCTGATGTTGCATCATTTTGGTTGTTCTGCTTTGCAATGTGTTGGAGAGATGGATTGCACTAGTAAACATGCGGAGTCAAGGCCTCAAAACTGTACAGACCTATCATAATTTCCATTGCTGCTAGTAAACCTCATCTTAACTTTCCCCTGGGCCTTTTTGCTGCCTTTTCACACTGAGTGGAATGTTTAAGGTTATTGGCCAGAACTCCAAGAGTTCTAGCCTGTACTTTCAGCACTGACTGAAGTCGGTACTTTGTCTTGTTTTTTTTTCTCCTTCCCACTTTTATTTTCAGCCATGGTAATTGACTTTGCATGAGACTTTGTTTGGCAATTGCTAGCCCACTGCGTACGCTCATGATTTCCCTATTTTTTTATCCAACTTTTTAACTGCGCAGCTGTCTATTATCTAAAAAGGTATATCTTCCTCTCCAGCTACCGTGTATTGGGTCTTAGTGTTGATACTCCAAGGAGCCACTGAACACCCAAGAATGACAACCATTGAAACGGAACAGAAGAAGCAATTGTTAATCCAGTCTCTCCCACCCTAGGCGTCAGCGTGAAGAAACAAACTTTTCCTTCTACTTGGAGAACGACTGGGCTGGCGGTGTGCGGGTGGATCGTTGTGGGATGGGCCTCCTACAAGTCTGGAAGCGGCAGCTGCAACAGTTTAACAGAGTCAGTGTGGAAATCGCCAACGCAGTGGTGGCAGCATACCCCTCTCCACAACTCCTGGCACAGGTAGGCCAACTAGATATGGCAAGGTATCTGTGACACAGCAAAGCCAGTAGAGATAATTTACAATAGTTTAACCATTATTCGTTTTAAGCATAAACAAGTCTAAATGTCAATAGGTCTGGCTTATGAATGAAAGTGCATTTTGTGTCATTGATGGGTTTAGGCACTTGGTAATTCATCATGCATGCACTCTGGCACTCATTTCTGCACTCATGCATCGATTCATTCATCCACTCATTCATGCATCCACCCTCTGACAAAACATCAGTAAAAAAAGATCCAAACCCAACAACATATGTAAGATAAATGAACAGGATACAAAAAGAAAACATGTTGCTGTCTAAACAAAAGTGGGAATATGCTTGCAATAATGAAACTAAACATAGTAGCTGGTGTCAGCCATGTAGTGATATTGTACATAGTCTATTGTTGTTCTGAAGTGTCAGCATGGCCGCCACCTTTAGAACAAACATGTTGGCCATCTTGAAATGGTTAGACAATGCTACAATATGGAATAAACTAACAAAAGGGGGAGGGGGGTCCTAGCCGTCACATTCAAATGCTGCTAAACCAATTTAACAGATTAAAGGCCATCAATTCAATTGATATGGGCTTGAAGCATTTATTTGCTCCTTCGTTCTGTACACTTTACTCCACATTTAATCATGGCTCAGGTAAGTGCGGATACGTTTCAGTCGAGCAAATTATACATATTAAGGCAACAAATAAAACAAAGACATACAGACTTTGTGATGAAGTAATGTGATGTAACAAACAATACATGAAGCGTGATACATAACAACAATTATCTAAACATTATATCACCAGTCTTAGTTCACAAATGGAGCAGCTACTAGGACAACCTTTAGCATCCACATTGTGTAACAAATTCAAGAAACTGCTACCCACGGAGAAAAGAGACATTAGGCCCAGTAGTGAGACAATTCAAATAACATTTCTACTGGGGGAACCTAATTAAAAGCGAAAGTCCCCGCGTTGTGTAATGCCATGGAATAAAGCATTCCAATATAGTCGCCTGATTTAGAGGAAGTGGCCACATGGGATGCGGTGCACTGCAGATGAAACGTGCAGCAAGCAATTGACCCGTTAACAATGCATGGGGAGCTGTAGTATCCTCTTAAGGAAAATTAAAGTTAAAAGAGGAGAGGCAAAGAAATGAAAGTTGAACTAAGAAAATGAAAACTAAAGGCGTGGCAAACCAGCCTGGACACTGAAGTGCTGAACTCATTTGTTCTAAGTTTTTGCAAAATTTGTCGTAATTCCGTTCAGCCGTTTTTTAGGTCTCGCCCTGAAAGCCAGCGCTTCAGCGCTGGCTCTGGGCGAGACTTTTTGTAGTGGGCTTTCAGAAATGCGACCACAACTTTTGGCTGGCCTAGAGCATGCGAGTAGTCGCACAGTAACGCGCATTCCTCGCATGCTCCAGGCGCCATATGGCTTTCCTCTCACTTGCTCCTCCCCCCTCCCCCACCACAGAGCGCTTCTCGGGGCCGCGCGGCCGTGTCACTTTCACGGCTGCGCGTCACTTGCTCTCCTGCTCCTCCCCCCTCCCCCACCACAGAGCGCGTCTCGCACGTGCTTGTTTATTTTTGATAATTAGATCCGCCATTAATTTCCTCGCTTAGTTGCAGCTTTGTGGCTACCACGCATCTCTATGTGACAGTGTTTTCTGCAATTCGGATTTCCCACTAAAACCTGGAATTTCGTACCCTTTTCAGGTTGTTTCATAAAAGAAGATTGCTTACACCTATCGACTTTCAAAGCCACAAGGAAGACGGTTTAAAAGTTAACTGAAGTGTAAAGCACACGTCCAGGTTTAGCTGCAGGTAGCATTTATGAGGGGATTTTGCCGATTCTGCCAGTGTACATGAAGATGCTTAGTGGACGACGGGTAGACTAACAATCAAGTTCTTTCTTTGCGCTACAATGTACATTTCATACATAGCAGTAGGTTTTAATGCCCAGTTATCCATTTCTCGCCTCTCTGCCACCAGTTCCTGGGTAGAAATTTGGCCGGTTTCAGGAGTCTTCCTCGGTGGGCTGCGAGCACCGGCTGCGATCGCAGACATTACTCACACAGGCTTCGGTCTGCGAGGGAAAGAATTTTAATCCCCGGGGCAAACATGCGTGACATTATAAACAATTATGCCAGTCCCTTTACTGAGGGGATTACTTGAGGCCACTCAAAATACCCGTTTGGTAAATTATGTTTACATTGGGGATACTCTTAATTTCGAATTTTAATGGCTGCTCCCCCGTGGAAACCTAGGCATGACCTCATGTCGCACTTGTGAAGTTTAAACGCTTCATGACATCGCTGGGCCTGTTGTGGGTGCTGACTGGTCACGCTCCACTTGTTTCCTTTCGCTTTCCGAACTCCATGCAAGTGTATTTGTTTTCTTGCTCTCTCCATCTCCTGCGTGCTGCTTCCTGAGAGGTGTGAAATGCGTTTGCTCTACAGTTGCTGTTTGCACTCCTGTTATGGTGCTGTTTGTTGTTTGACGTCTCAATGCCGCACGTTTAACCTTCCTTAAGGTTGTTGCTGTCCTTATCAGGCTCCGGCACTGTGCGACCTCTCACCGGAGGTGCTCTTTGCGTTCCGTTTGCACATTGGTAACTACAGAGAATACCATGATTATTAACAAAAGATCATTGTGTACATGTAAGAAAGGCTATAATGTACAACTTACAGCAGCTGTTGTGCTTGTGCGGAGAGTGCTACAGCCTACAATGAAAAAAGGGTAGTAAAGGTCATATTTGGGTACTTCGAGGAAAGGAGTGCTAAAAAAAAGGTCACAAACATCTATTCAGTTTCCTGTATATCATCCAGCATAATTCCGTAAAGAATATTTCATCTCATGTATTTGTTTGTTTTTAGTGGGAAGTGCAGACAAAGTCAAGATTACAACTGAAACAAGCATTGGCATAGCCAATAGGTCTCGCCTTTGGGATCTTATAAGTGTTTACTCATGCAACAGTTGATGTTGTTGCACCAAGGATATTGTGCTGCATAAGTAAATACTTGTAAGGTCCCAAAAGCGAGACCTATTGGCTATGCCAATGCTTGTTTTTTCTATAGCTGAGTCAGAAGATTCCTTGGCAATTCACATGCGAAATCAATGTCTTGGAATGCCACTTTTTACAGGAAGAAGCTAAGGTGGATGACGAAACAAAACTCTTCCCATGGAAACTCTAATCTAACTATACAGACTGCCAGGGTATTATCTATATAGATATGCATATTCACTGAAAAAAATACAAGGTTGAAGTGATGTTATAGTCGAGTATGGTAATAGTATCTTAACTTTTATTAAATTTAAAAAAAAAAAAAATTATTTCACTAAAGAAACCAAGGGATAAAGTGACGTTCTAGTTAGGTGTTGAAATAAGTTAAGAACATTTTTAAAAAATCCCAAAAATTGAAATTTGCCAGCTACAGTTTAATGAACCAACTATAAAGTGCACTCCTGTCATGCATGACTTATGATCTCACACATTACATCAATCATGACATGTTAAATGACATAATTGATGACATCATCCAGTCATTGTAACATCGTCCTATAGGGCTAGTGGAATTGAAGTAATTCAGCAATTACACCCCTCTGCGCCCAACTCCCCACTGTGCACGGTATATGGCCTTGCACAGTGGAGGGTTGGCCGCAGACCGTTCCCCCTAGGATGGCTCTGCACCTAACTCCCCACCGGCACCAAACCACCAGCTGGTGGCCAGCTGCTTCTGTGTGGCATAGGATTACAACCTGCCCCCCTACCCTTCTCCTGCCACCCTGCCACCACTCCTGCAGCTGAGCACAGCCTTGAGCCGTCCGCAGCGGTGGTTTAAGTTTCAAAGAGGGGTTAGGGATCCCTCTGCAAGCAGGTGCACTGGACCTGTCTTCTGGGGAATGGATGGACGGTTCCTGAGACCATGTGCCCCAGGGATCTCCCTGACTGGGTGACGCCTCTATCTGGTGCACAGTCAGTGCGCCTCCTGGCAGCATCTTTGCTTGCAATTGTATTATGGCAGAAGGGCAAAGGATTCCCTTACATGCATGGGGGAAAACCACGGTTCACTTCCAGAGAAAGATGGATCGTCAGTACAGGCAGGTGTTCTTTGTTGAAATCAGGTGCACCGCTTCTTTCTGTGCTAGGCGCACTGGGTGAAGGGTGCTCTGCAGTGAGAGTGAGTGTAACTGATATATAATTCCGGCCTAGAGGTCAGAAAAGTAAACAAAGTGGGGAGATGGTTACACAGCACTAGGTGTGCCTCTCTCTAGCCTCTTCCCGCCAACTGCATTTTGGGAACCGATTGGGGTGTGGCTACCTCCCATCCTGCACCATAGAGGAGCTGAGATCACTAATGTAAAGATATGTTTTTTAACTGAGGAGATAGCAGCTGTCCACTGTGTCCTCTTGCTTACCCCCTCCCCAGCCATACCTTACTTAGCTCTTTTAAAATGGGGGGACCTTTTTTAAGGGGCACTACTGCAATGAAGAGAGACCGACCAAAACTCCACCCAAGAATAGAGCATTTTCGATGCATGGTTTGTCAATAAGATTTGGTAAATACTATGTCTCCACGTTTTTGACTGGGTTCACCTGGCGCACAGGGAAAACAGACATTTCCCCCCCAAAAAACTAGCGATACGGGAGAATCATGGAAGTGTGATCTGTGCCTGTTACGGCATAATGTCAGTCAAATATTATGGCTAAACTCAATTTGCTCACATTTACAAAGCAGCAAATACCAGAGCTTACTACCAGTAGCCAGTGTACCCTCTAATTATTTTTGTGTTCGCCAACAGTATCTTTGTAGGTGCACTTTTTTTTAACACTGTGCAATCTAGAGCAGTGATGACACACTATTTGAGCGATCATGGTAAGTGAGATATTGCATCTGATGGGAGTTGGTGGCAGGCAGGAGGGTTGACTGGTATCAGAGGTTGGATGCTATTGACTCCCAGCCAAGATTATTATCAAAAACAGTCACTCAAAGAGTAATAAGCATGTACTCTGCTGTTTCCAATATAGATCCAGTTGTGACAACAGTACCTTACATTGAAGAAGTTTGCAGATAATGCTTATCTGCCCTCTATCCAGTTCCATAGTGGCTAAAAAGGCTAACAGTCCTATATATAAGTAGTGCTGGCAGAAAGTGGGTGGCGGGCTTACTTCACTCCACTAATAGTTAGCAAATTAAATATGTTTATCAACTATCTTCACATAAATTCTACTGGAGTACCCTCTTACTTCCTTATGGCACAAAAATAGTAACTAGGGGAGACTGCATTTTTCCCATTGAAAAGAAAACCAAACTTACATCTCTTCTTAAGATCTAGTGTCTCTAATACTGATGTGCCTCCAGGAAGACACGTACATGATGAATATGAAATGAACTATACTGTTATGCGGGTCTTTATAATAATGGAAAGGGGGGCTTCTTGACATTGAGCATGAACACAGGTAGACCTGAAACTGCAGACAAGTATTAGTAAATAACTGGATCTGCTCACATAAAAGAGGCACAGCTTTTAATAAAAAGAAGTCCGTACATGTATTCATGCTTTTGCAAGAGGCACCACACAATCCAGTTTACAATATGGTGTGCACGTGTTTCCATGGAGTACAACATTATTATTTATTGGTGAATAAGGGTCTGAAGTTGTATAGTTTTTATAAAACACCTTTGTCTTTTCAATGCACTTGAGATTCATTTTTTATTATCAATTTGTGAAACAATGTCAAAATAGCTAAATAATATTTCCCTAGAATGTGCTGCTCAGTTTGCCTCGAAATGCATAATTAGCAGATAATTACCTCGCCGACATCTTCTTTTAAGTGGACAGTAAAGTAATACAATATCCCATGATGTGAGGCATGATCGACAGTCATCCATATTCCAGTAATCTATATTGTATAGGTCTCCTCAATATCATGTTGTGCTGATACTAGTCTGCTCTGGTCAATGCAGAACTTGACTTCTGAAATGGGAACATGCTAGGAACAAGGGCTCTGCTGCCACACATCCTGTGACTCCACAGACTCGCTGTACTTACAAAAATACTGTGATGGCCCCTTCTGAAACATTGCAACAAACGTCTTCAGACGTATTGCAATGGTTCTTCGCCTCTGTATTACGCTCATGTCACTGCAAGATGCAAGGCTCCAGGTTTGGACCTCGTCTCAAGGTGCCCTGTGCTAGGCCAGGAATGACAAAAAAAAATATGCAATCAAGGCACAGGGAAGAAAAACAGGAAATAAAAGCCAATGAGAAGGAATAAAATATGCAAAGGTGCACAGGGAGAAAATAACGTAGCAGCCCAAATTCTAATATATATAAAAGGAAGTCCTTTGGCTGGCCTCATTTAAAAATGTGCTAACTTTTGAGGCAGGAGCTGCTGCAAGAAAGGTGTCAAGCAGTTTATTTAGCAAGAAGTTAATCTTTAAAGGTGCGAATGAGCAGCGTGGTAACGAGGACTGAGGCAATACTAAATTAGCAGGGGACAGGCCCTGAAGCCTTTAATCTACAGTCCCTGCTTACATTATCATGACAGGTCAATCACCAGCCCAGGAGGGCGACAATCTTCTTCTTTGCTTTTGTGGTTTGGGGACAGAAGCTGGGTGTCCCCCATGCGAGGGAGCAGAAAATATTCTATTGTCCTGCATTTCCACATTCCCCCACAAAAATGGTACCCTCCACATATCTCAGTGGGTATATTGTATGGCAGAGGAGTGGCTAAAACTGTGTTTTTCAGGGAAGTTTTCAACTAAATTCAGCATAAAAGATTGCTGGAGTTTTTGGTCTTAGGTTTGGCTGGCACCCAGTAAGCTTTACGAAGTCCTTTTTTTTTTTTTATTGATCCACAGTATCACAGATTCATATCATATATCAAACATTCATATGATCATAGAATGCCCCCCAAATATAAATACCCATTCTTTTTTTTCTTCAGCCTTTAACTGAATATAAGCAAAATTCTAAATTAAACGTGTTATACATCTTGGCTCTCCACATTTCAAAAACGGGGGCTTCAGGCTGTAACCATAAGTCAGCAACACAAAGACGAGCCACAGCCGTAGCCATAAATAATAAATAACGATACTTATATATAGATCTTCCAAATTCTAAATCTTGGCCAATCCTAAGTAACATCATAGATGCCGAGATCTTAATAGGTACACCAGTAACCGCTGACAAAATTTCAATATGGCTAATGTACAGGGTCAGTTTATCACAAGAATAGAAAACATGTAAACTATCCGCATTATCGGCCCCACACCGGAAGCATTTACCATCATTCCTCCCCCCCTCATTTCAACAATTTTGCTGGCGTATAATACAAGTCAAACACAGTTTTAAAAAATTGGGCTTTGAGATTTGCAGATAAGAGGGCATCACCGGCTATTGCAATAGCTTTTCCCAGAGAGATTACCTGTTCTCCTAGAACATTAGCCCATTTAACATTATGCTTCTCCAAATCGTCTAACCTAGAGGTTAAGAAGTTTGTATAAAAAGGCCCTATTTTCTCCTGATGCCTAACGGCCTCAATAAGTGTATGCTGCACTGGCGCTAACTTTTGTCTACTCAGAAAATCCCGTATCTGGAGAAATTAAAAAAACTGCGTCCTAGGTAAATTATATTGCGTTGCAAAATCCCAAAAAGTAGGATAAAGCCCTCCAGTCTCATAAAAATCTCCAATTTGTAAAATGCCCTTACTTCTCCAATTTAATGCCACATGATCCCAAAAATCAATGGGAGTATCCTAAACGCATTTGTAGGTGTGTAATAGGTTATCCCCTCCAAACAGAATTTTTTCCGTATAAACTTCCACACTTTAAAAACAGCCTCTATAACTTTAAAGCGCGTTCTCTTATAGTAACTGCCATCCAGTTCTCTAAACAAGCAATTTTTAGCTTCCGCTCCTAAAAGCATATGATAAATTGAGGGGACCTCCGCAGGATTACAGACCTCCTCTCCGGTCAATAATATCCGCATATTAGACAGAAAGCAAGCATAATAATAAAATGTGAAATCAGGGATCGACCAACCACCCCTTTCCCTTGGGAGAATCCTAAATCTTGTAGCTCGTCTAGGTTTGCCCGGAGCCCAAAGAAATTTAGCACAGAGTGACTGCAAATGCTGGAGTTAAACCCGCGGAACTTCTAAAGGAACGGATCTAAAAAAATATAAGACCCTAGGGAGTATATTCATTTTTAAAATGTTACCTCTGCCCACCAATGTGAAATGCATACACCCCCACCTTTCTAGAGACTTTTATACTACTCATTATTGCCATACAGTTCGATTCCACCAGCTCCTTCATAGACACCCGAATTTTTATCCTACTTCTCTGACCACTCTTGGATCGTCGGGCATACTATTGTTCGTGCAGAGTATTTGCGTTTTTGTTGTGTTCAACTTATAGCCTGATATTTCACCAAATCCTTGCGCTAATTGTTCTACTTCCAGTATAGCCGTCCGGGGATCTGCTGTAGTAATAGCTATATCATCCGCATAGGCGAAAACAATACTGATTCCCCTGAGCGATAAATGGTTTCACCAGGTTGCTTTTCTCCAGCATGTCTACAAATGGGTTGATGTACAAAGCAAACAACAATGGCGAACAGGGACATCCTTGTCGAGTCCCTCTAGTTATTTTTACCGGTTCCGATACCATACCCATTGAACATATCCTGGCTACCGGTGACTTATATAGTACTTGTATTGCCTGAATAAACACTTGTCCAAAGCCCGAAAGATGCAAAATATTCCATAGATAATCCCAGGCAACGCGATCAAACGCTTTCTCAGCGTCTAACAATATTAACCCCAGATCCCTACCTTCCACCTGGGCAATATCAAATAAAGTCACCACTTTATTAACATGAGATACCGTCCCTCGACCAGGGATAAAGCCATGTTGATGTAGGGAGACCAATGGTGAAATAACCTTTGCCAGCCGATTTGCCAATATTTTGGCATAGATTTTCCCATCGCAGTTAACAAGCGAAATCGGTCGATAAGACCCCGGAGATTCTGGTGATTTTCCCTTCTTCTTAAATACCACAATATTGGCTTCATCCCAGGTCTTGGGTGCGTGCCCGTTTTGAGCTGCGCGAATAGTTGCCAACATATCATTTTTAATATCGTGGAAAAAAACCCTATACACCTCACCGGGGAGCTTATCTGGGCCTGCAGCTTTACCAGTCGCCAGATTATTAATAGCCATCTCCAGCTCCTCCATCGTAATAGGACTGTCTAATACCTCTGCATTCTCTCGATTTACCTGCATCAAATCGTCATAAAAAATGGAATTACTCGGAGGATCCTGTAATTTCTGTTCAGTATATAAATCTGCATAAAACTTATGAAAAATCGCCAGGATTTCTCGCGGATCATGAGTCATAACTCCTAGATTATCTCTGAGACCCATGATTCTATGAGAGGCTTCCTTCGTCCGTAACCGTAAAGCTAAACACCGCCCTACCGCCTCACCATACTCATGACACTCCTTTTTATAGATTAAATATTTCCGAGCATTTTCCTTATTCCATAAAATATTAATATTTGCCAGACATCTTGCTGCACCAGTTTGGAGATCCGCAATATCATCATGTTGCGCAATTCCTTGTGTAAGTTTTTCCTCCGCTAATCTCAATTTAGAATAAAGTTCCTGCAATTCTAATTTCGCTTTCTTTTGATAATGTATCCCAAAACACAATACTTCCCCTCTAAAACAAGCTTTAAAAGTATCCCAAAGAACCGCTACATTAACAGAATGTCTATTATTTTCAAAAAAATCTTTAATCCAAACCTGCATATGCTCTCTAAAAATATTATCAAGCAACAGCTTCCTATCAAATGAGAAAGTTCTTGGGGTTCTAACTACAAAGAGGGTAGGGATCTCCATGACTATTGGAGCATGATCGGAAGTAACCCTCGGAAATATATGCATCTGTGCCCCCGTGAGTAATGCGGAAGATATAAAAAAAATAATCAAGACGTACTAATTTCTGATGGGGAAAAGAATAAAACGTAAACCCAGGCGCTGGCGCCCGAAGAGCATCCCAAGCATCCAATAGTCCATGATCCTTTAACAAATTATACAGTGCCTTAAATACCCTGGGTTTCCCCCATATATCCTTGTATCCCACCCTGTAATTCTTTATTAACCAAATTTATATTAAGGTCTCCACATAATATCAAAGGCAATGCAAGTTCTATATTCAATTCTTCCAAAACTAAAGATTCATCAAGGTTAGACCCATAAATAGTGCATAGTGTAAATTTTGCACTAGTCTGGCAGCATTCCACAATTGCCCACCGTCCCAATTTATCCGCTAAAAAACGACCCGAAGTCCAAATAGTAGATTTAGCAAGTATCGCTACTCCCCGCGTCATTGAAGCCTGTTGTGATGCAATCAAGAGTGCAAAACCTAAATCTGTCAGCATTTGACGTTTCCCCCAGGGTACATGCGTTTCTTGGATACAAAGCAAGTCCGGTTGGATCACACGTAATTCAGCGGCAACCCTTTGCCTCTTGTTATAATTATTAAGACCACATACATTTAGAGAACATATTCTGACCCCCATACTAGCCATTAGAAAAAAGAAAACAAGATAAGCAGACCGTTACTACTTTTTTAAACAATACATCAAATCTTCGGCAATCAAACATTTTTTCCTTACAGATGCTGTGGATCATTTTTCTGATTTTACCCCACCTAACACCCCTAAATTATCCCACCCACCCATTCTCCCTACCCAATCCCCCACACCATCCCACCCATCCAGACCCCCCCCGCTCAACGAGGCTTTAGGACCCATGGTCCTTGTGATGACAAGCTCCCAATCACCCAATGCTGTCGCCCGAAAACCCTATCCCAGCCCTTGTGGAAAATAGAGAAAGAAAGAGAAAAAAAAAAAAAAAAAAAGAGATAGGAAGAAGGGCCCCCCCTTAGCCACAATCTATATTATAAATACCATCCTTGTTGAACATCCTGTGTAAGGCAATAATTCCAGAGGAATACATAGTACAAATTTATCCCCACATGGGTTGGGTGACCGAAAAAACAAAGATAAAAAGAAGGAGCTAAGCAGCACTTCATAGGGGATGAGACACACCATTCAAAATTAGGAAAATCAAAAAAACAAAATACCGCTACCTGTTAAATGGTATTATCTCAACCCCAGATTTTTCAACCACTAAAGCAAGAAATGAAAGAAAGAGAGCGAAAAAGAAAGAGAAAGAGAGGTCTCTCCAAAGCGAAACCATCTATAGCAGACCCTAAAGAGATTTTAGGAACTCTTTTGCTGAAGCCTCTTGTAGAAAAGAATCGAGTACGATCCTGAGAAATAACTTTAAGTTTGGCAGGGTTTAGTAAAAATACTTGCGCCCCTTTAGCCTGAAACAGTGGAATAAGCTGCCGTAGCTGCCAGCGATTCACAACAGTATAGTGACAGAAATCTGGTCTAACAAAAAACTCAAAATCCTTCCCTGCTCTTTTTTTATCTGGGCGGGCTAAATGATAGACCTCTTCCCTAGCTAAAAAACTATTAAAGGAAATCAGAAATGCTCTAGGCCTGTCAGATACTTGGCCCGCTCTCGGGCGAAGAGTAAATGGGAAACGATGTACTCTTTCTATTTCTCTATTCCAGTCCCACCTAGTTAGCTCAGGAAATGCATCTGTAAATAAATCAAAAATAAACTTGCGGGGATCTTGTCCTTCCCGCCCCTCCGGAATCTGTAAGACTCTAAGGTTTTTCCTGCGAGACCGGTTCTCCAGCTTCCACTGTGTGTCCTCCTTTATGGTGCGCAAAGATTCAGTCAGAGCCTTTTGTGCCACAAGTTCGTCCTCAAGGCTTGAGATGCGTGCCTCCGCTTCATTAAATCTTGATGTAAAATCAGAACAGGTTTTAGCAATACGGCGTACTGAATTTTGAAGTTTCCGGCAAAGATTCTGCACTCTCTGAGTTTCCAATCTTGTTTCTTCCCGATGAGTCATTATTGATTGGTAGATAAGGGCTAAAGATATATCTTCTGGAGGATTAACTGAGTTTGAGTCTTTCAGTTGTCCACCAAGCTGGCCCTTCTCAAGTTCCATGTTACTGGTTTTGCGGTCTAATCTCTTACGAACAGTATGGGGGCTCCGATCCAAAAACTCGCCAGAATCCTCCAAACAGGCACTACTATAATCGCTACCACCAACATCATTAGATTGAGCCTTGAAAATTGCCACCATATCCTCACAAGATGATGTAGAATGGTCAGACAAAGAAAAAAAATCACCGGATTCTGTATCATGTACTTGAGGTTTGGAGCCTTGTTCTGAGATTAACCCCATATCAGAACCCCCTGTCTTTTTAGCCACTGCCGATCTTACACCAGAACTTAAATCAAGGGCGATACAAGAAGCCACAACCCCATTGGGATCCCCCTCTACAACCACAGAAGTGGAGCAGGGACTCATATCCTCCATCAAAGAGTGCTTATCTTTACTCCTCCGATTATCCAAGCTGTCATCATTATTTGGCAAACTCAAAGAGATAACAAAGGGGGAGTTAGAGGCTCCATTTTTATCACATATTATGTCCTTTGATATCTGAGTCTCAAGGTCTTTATCACCTCCACCTCGTTCTTCTGCCACATCTCCCTCATTCACTTGTGAAGGGCATACATTTTTGCCCTTTTTTTAATCTTTACCAGCAAGTGAAAAGCTCCGGAAGACTGTCAGATTTCAGCCCCTTAGCAGTTATATCCTCTTTAGCAGGTTTTGTAACAGCCGAGAGATTACCTGGCGTCTTCGCTCCTCCAACGACGTTCCATTCGGCTAGAGAATCTTCCTGTGGACGCGCTCTCCCCCGCGCACCTTTGGGAGGCATTGCTACTAGCCCAGGAGATTCGCGTCTCAAGCCTTCGTGTCGCCCCCAGTGTGAGCAGACAGCCCAGTGTTGATGCAGCGGGACCACCCAACAACTCCGACGCAAAAAATTCAGCCTCGCCGCTGCCAAAACGCTCAGCATTCCAGCACTCCCATCATCAGGTGTGTCGTTGTTTCACGCTCTGCTCCTGGAATCAGTCAGCACCTCCGTATCGCTTCTGAAACGTCTGAAGCTAACAAACAACCAATACCGATGCAATGCCTCCGCCAGTGCCGGTACCGACGCAGCGAGACCGCAGGACCGCCCAGCAGCTCCACCAAAGATAGTCAAATTTCACCGCGAGCGCCGCTGCTAAAACGATCGGCGCTCAGGATTCCACTTCCATCAACCGAAGAATCCGCGTTTCTCTCCTGCTCTCCCGCTCTCAATCAATGCATTATCGCTGCTTCTGCGGCACTATCGTTCTCGGGCGGCAGCATCCGGGAGCGGTCAGCTCACACGTCCGAACTCGCGGACGCCATCTTGCCCCAGACCGTCCAGCTTTACGAAGTCCTTACATAAACATAGAGACACAGGAGGAATCAGAAAGGTCACAATATTTTTTGTGCTCCGCATATCCTGTAAATAACATTTCAAACTGTGGCTATAAATAAACTTGCCTCACATGTACCTATCATTCTGCTGTTCCACATCCTTACTGATTAAAAACGGTATCCTACATGTGTGAGTGGGCATATCATAGATGAGAGGAAAGGGCCAAAACTGCATTGACTTCATATGCTCACAGTCCTTCACCCGAATATTACACCCACGCTAATGGGGAACCATTTTTATTGAGAGATGCATATGGACACCGGGTGATAGGAATTAGCCACTGGAAGCAAATTATGTTGTTTACAACCACATAAATATGAGAGAATAATTTTTAGGCCTAGTTTTAAATTTGCAGGGTATTCTGGGCAACAAAAATTGGTGGGATCCAAGCAAGTCACAATTTCCTTGGTCTCTAATTCTCAAAAAATGTTGAAAGAATTCCCTGGATGCTGGACGACCTACACCCAGTACTGCAGCCCTCCTAGTTGGCAAACGAGTAAAATGTTTGCTTATTCCTGTTTAGTGTGCTAGGTGCACATGGGGGAGGACGAGGATACCAAGACACTTGAAATATTCATTTGATTTTTGCAAAATGTATGAGTTCTGTTGCAAGTGTCCACCAAAGTACTTTTGCAAATCACTCCCACGTTCCCATTGTATTAAGGGTCATCTATAGTTCTGCGTAATGCGAATTACACTACCCCTAAACTCAGATTCTTGGGTTAACTTTGAAATGATACATCATTTTGGTATCTAATTTCTGTCCATTTTATTTTTCAATGCATAGAGATGCATGGTCGATACTGAATGGAAAATCATTGTAAACTACAGCTTGGTTGTTTGTATTGCTGGTTTTAAATAGACTAGGAAAGTGGTATGTATCTGTGCAAGTGGATGTCTGGGGAATGCATTGTTTCATAGATTCTATGTCAGGACCGGAGGCTCAGATTATGCTTTTCTTTCCACGCTTTATTCCATATAACAAAACACAGCAGCCAGAAAAGCACTAAAAAACGTTTTCTGTCCCAACATTATAGGAAACATCAGAAGAAAAACTAATGAAGTCCGCAAAAAGACTACAAATCCCATCAGTCCATGTTATGTTATGTTACCTGATTTTATATAGCGCACAGCTGCCCCAGCAAAGAGGCGTCCCGGCGCTGCCAGTGTCAGAAAGAAACAGGGCTGAGAACACAACAAGTAGGCATAAGAAGTATACATAGGGGGATGTGGTAGCATAGTCCTTCCATAGTGTCAGTACTGGATAGAAAGGGCGTCCATTTTGTGTAACCCTCCTCTTTCTTCGCTGCTTCGCAGCCAGTTAAGTTCCATTTTTGCTTTTTCTTGATGTATATGTTTAAATTAATTGCTGGTTGAGTTTTGATAGTTGCTATCTAACGCTGAAGGGGAACGTGTGTATGTGATTGATTCCACCTGATTTTCTCCTTTCAGGTTCCCCTCACGACCGCGGGAGCGTTCTTCGCTCCTTACGCGGCCAGCCCACTTGTAGCGGTGCTTGACGCCCGCCAGGGGGAGCTCTCGCGTCTCGCTGCTCCCGCGGCGCGGTTCCTTCAGTTGAGGAGCCGCGCTGCGTGAGCTGCATCACCGGAGCCTGTCCCCCTGCCGCCACACCAATTACGCCCTGCAGGGTCCGTATTATCACTAAGCAAACACTTCTGTCTAACGCCCGCTGGGGTCTGTACTTGCGGTTTGACCGCGGAATCGCCGGAGGGCACGTCTGCACAAGATTCAACAGCTGCTTGCATTGAGCGCGCCGGGTGGCGGATCGGCCTCATCAGTTTCCTGAAGGCCGGCGCGCTCGGGGTGAGTGCAGCCCCTAGCGGCCCTGTCCCGCACCAAAGAGCATTGCAGTCCACAGGTCTGCCCAAAAACAGGTACAGGCTTAGTCTGCCTCACGATTTCTAAGGGTCCATTCCCTGCTTTTACTGAGTACTCCTCTTCCTGGCCCAGCTACATAGCATTCACGTTACCAGTGACAGGATGGAGCAGGGGTCTTATTATGAGGAGGAAGAGTCTAGTCAATACCTCCCTTTGGATGATGATTTTTTCGAGGCGGTAGATAGTTCAATCTACAGGTGTGTCAATGAGGTGGTGGGCCCCATGGAGGAGCGCCTTTCCAACCTCATTGTGGTGGAATGTGCCAAATTGGCGCAGGCCCACCTAGGAGCACCTACCCCCATTCTGACCCCGCTACCAGAAGGGGGTCCCCCACCACCGAAGAAGGTATGTGGCGAAGGTGGTTCAGAAGTGGCGCAGGGGGTGGACAAAGATGCCTTTGTGCGCCTGAGGAGCGCTTTCCTGGCTAAAGCTGTTCCACTTTCCCCTGCGCCGCTTCCAACGCCGGAGCCTCCGGGTTCTATTGCACCTGGGTCCCGATCTAACGACGGAGGTTCCCCGGCAGATACCGACGATGAGGAAGGGGCTTCGCGTTCTTGGCGCCCGGCTGGTTCTTCGGTCACGTTGCCTCAGGATGACACGGGTATGCTGGATCCGGATGAGATTGTTCTTCCGCGACCTGGGGACAAGGTGGCCAAGTTCGTGGCGGGCCGCCTCCGCAAGCCACTCGAGAGAGAGGCAAGGGAATGTCCACGACCCACATTAGAGGGGAAGGTAGCCCTTACACCGGAACTGGACTCCAAGATGGCTACATTTCTGGCCAAATATATGAAGGATCCCCGCAAGGGATTAGTCCGTTCCTGGTGATCCTGCCAGGATAAACTCCTGGACGCCATAGGACCCTTAACGAAAATCTTGGATATGGCGGAAGAAGCTAAAGTGACGGGCTCCACCATATCACCCGACGTCTTGTCGAACTGGGCGCAGAGGGCGGTAATATTTATGGGTAACGCCAACTGCGCCCTGTCGACAGAACGCCGGCGTTCCCTCCTAATAAAGCTTGACCCAAAGCTGGGCGACTTGGCTTCTTTGGAGGCAGGCGCAGTAGCACAAGGGGGCCTGTTCGGGGACCCTTTCGTAAAAGAATTGGGCAAATTTGTGGCCACTTTTACGTCATTGGACAAGGCCCAGTCCAACATAAAAAGGGTTTTCAAACTCGTTTCTCCCAAGGGGCCGGTCGCGGTAGGGGCCGCGCGACCGGCCGTGGCGGACAACACAACGGTAACAGGGGAAAAGGCTCCGGGCGAGGGCAGTACAACTCCTCAGCCAATTACATCAACTTTTACCCCACCAGGGGGCAACGCTTCCGAGGCAGGGGCGGCTTCAAGAACAACACTGGCGGCGGCCAGGCAAGCGGTAAGTGTTATGCCTGCAGAGCAAGTGCGTATTGGGGGTCGCCTGGCGGCCTTCCATGATGCTTGGGCGGAGCTCACGTCAGATGCTTGGGTCTTGCAGACCATCAGAGGGTTTCACATAGAGTTTTACTCTCTGCTGCAGCAGGAGGGGCTCCCGCACCCCATTTCCTTTTCCGTGGCCGATGCCCAGCTGATCGACGACGAGGTATCCGCGCTGCTAAGGAAAGGGGCCATTTGTCGATCAGCTCTGCATCCCAACGGCTTTCTCAGCAACATTTTTTTGGTAGACAAAGTCGATGGGGGGGAGATGCCCGGTAATCAACCTCAAAGAGTTCAACGCGTGGTTGGTCTACTGGCATTTCAAGATGGAGGGGATTCATCTCCTCCGAGATGTACTCCTTCCGAACGATTGGATGGTCAGGTTGGATCTAAAAGACGCCTATCTTGTGGTGCCCGTCCATCCTCCGCATCAGCGGTTCCTCCAGTTTTGCTGGAAGGCTCAAGTCTACGAATTCACCGCCCTTCCATTCGGGCTTTCATCAGCACCGTGGTGCTTCACCCAGTGGTAGAGTTTTTAAGGAGCCAGGGTGTACGGATGATAGTGTACTTAGACGACGTCCTGCTCATGGCTCAGTGTCCCCAGAAGTTGACAGCTCAATTGCAACAGACGGTTTCCCTCTTCGAGGGTCTGGGGTTCGTCATCAACGGGGAAAAATCAGTCCTGTTACCGACTCAGAACCTAATTTTCCTCGGGTTTGTCGTGGACTTGATCCACTCCTCCTTGAGTCTGCCATCTCGAAAGATGGCCAAAATTCGGCATGTATTGAGGCAGACCATTGCCAAGACCCATACCTCGCTCCGTCAGATTGCCCGAGTGGTAGGTCTTCTCTCCTCCTCCATTCAGGCAATCTTTCCGGGGCCCCTTCATTATCGAGCCTTACAACGCTTAAAAGCGCATCACCTCAGGAGAGGTCTATCGTACGATCAAACGGTTCCTCTCTCGGCAGAAGTAAAGGAGGAGATGACGTGGTGGCTGACCCACATGGAGGCCTGGAATGGCCGAGCGATTTTCGGGTCAACACCAGATTTGGTTATAGAATCAGACGCCAGCAGGTCAGGATGGGGCGCCCGTTGCAGAGAATTCTCCACAGGCGGCGCCTGGTCATTAGAGGAGCAGAAGCTGCATATCAACTGCTTAGAGCTCCTGGCGGGGTCATTCGCCGTTCGCTGCTGGACCAGGGATCAAGCGAGTTCATGTGTCTTGCTCAAGATGGACAACGTCTCGGCGGTCCGTTACGTCAATCGCCTGGGAGGCCCTCGTTCCCGAGCCCTGGCGGACCTCGCAAAGGAATTTTGGGAGTATTGTCTGTCTCAACACTTCTCAGTGACAGCGGAGTATCTTCCAGGCCAGGCCAATCAGGTGGCGGATTGGCACTCCAGGTACCTCAAAGACTCCAGCCTGTGGCCGCTGGATGTTCAAGTATTCAGTTGGTTGAACGACCTCTGGGGAACGTTCTCAGTGGATCTTTTTGCGTCCCGTCTCGACCATCAACTTCCGCGTTTCTTCAGTTGGAGGCCCGACCCTCTAGCGGAGGCCACGGACGCATTCCTCCAAGACTGGCGCCAGGAAAAGGGCTATGCATTCCCGCCTTTCTCGATGGTGGTGAGGACCGCAGCCTGGATCCGGCACCTGGAGGTAGAACTAGTGATGGTGACGCCCTGTTGGAGGTCTCAAGTTTGGTTTCCAGTTCTGGAACTTTCTTGGGATTCTCCAATCCTACTCCCCCGCTCCCTCATCTTCTTCTCAATCCGGACGGGGAACAGCATCACCTCATCCTCCAAGGCTCTCTCTGCCTCATGGCATGGAGGCTTTCAGGAGACGTTGGTCGCTCCCAGGCCTTTTGGGACCGGCTCAGACGCTCTTGTCAAAGGCATGGGCAGACAGTACCTCAAAGCGCTATCGGTCCGCATGGACTAAGTGGATGCGTTGGTGTCTTCGACGGGACTTGGATCCCGTGGTCGCAGGCGTCGTTCCCGTTCTGAACTTCCTTGCAGAGTTGGCAACGGACGGTCTGGCGTACCGGTCTATTAATGCGATACGCTCCGCGATATCAGCAGCTCATTGCCCAGTTGATGGGGCCCCTGTTGGGGGACACCTGTTTGTCTGTCGGCTTTTGCGGGGGATTCGCCTGTCATTGCCCCCGGAGCCACGATATTCTGCTCTCTGGGACGTCAATTTGGTTTTAAACCTCTTTCTGTCTTGGCAACCCAACAAATATCTTTCCTTGAAAGAGCTTTCAGCAAAGTTGGCCATGCTTTTATGTCTGGTTCCTGTCGCAGGGTTTCTGACGTCCGAGCTTTAGACATTACAGCGAGAATCTTCTCCCCAGAAGGGGTTACTTTTACGGTGGGTCGCCGTACTAAGTCGGCGTCACGAACGATTTCATACCCAGCCTTTGCGGACGTCCCCAAGCTGTGTGTGGTGAATTGCCTTAAAACATATGAGGACATGAATCTTGAATTTCGCCCTCCGGGCGAGCAACAACTTCTTATTGCGCTAAGAAAACCGCACAAGGCAGTCTCCTCCCCCACTATAGCTAGGTGGGTGCGATGGGTCATGCAGGAGGCAGGCATTGACACAAAACTGTTTGGAGCTCATTCTACTAGAGGCGCGATGGCCTCGAAGGCTTTTTCTCTGGGAGCTAGGTTAGAGGACCTTATGCGAGCAGCGGACTGGTCTTCCGATTCTACCTTTAAAAGGTTTTACTTCAAACCGGTGGTGGATGTGGCTCAGTTGGTGGTAAGTAAGCTTTGAACTAGCATAATCTGAGCCTCCGGTCCTGACATAGAATCGAAATTTGCCTAGCATAAGTAACGGTAAGTTTCAATTCTATTAAGGACACGGAGGCGAGGATTATCCCACCCGGAACACCTGCCTGGTGTGAACCCTGAGTAAGTAAGCAGTTTTGACAAATTCTTTACAGTTGCTGTGGACTGATTTGTTCAAAGTGTTTATAGATATGTGTTAACAGTGGAATTGGTCTTGTGGATTCTTATGTGGTGTCTCTCTTTTAGGGACTGACGGTTCAAAACAGGACCAGTAATCTGATGGCATACTCGCGTGAAGAAAGAGGGAGGATTACACAAAATGGACGCCCTTTCTATCCAGTACTGACACTATGGAAGGACTATGCTACCACATCCCCCTATGGACTGATGGGATTTGTAGTCTTTTTGCGGACTTCATTCGTTTTTCTTCTGATGTTTCCTATAATGTTGGGACAGAAAACGTTTTTTAGTGCTTTTCTGGCTGCTGTGTTTTGTTATATGGAATAAAGCGTGGAAAGAAAAGCATAATCCTCGCCTCCGTGTCCTTAATAGAATTGAAACTTACCGTTACTTATGCTAGGCAAATTTCGATTCAACTTCAATACCAAGTTACAGATGTAAACATTTTAGTCAATTTCTCTTCTTTCCCATTTACATTGCTGTTTTGAGAATTGAACTATCCTTGTTAGAAGCCTGACCAATCTACACAAATGATTCTTGCTGAATTGAGAAATGTTTCAAGTTTTCTGAAATGCTAACCTTTATGGACACATCCTTTGCAAGCATGTAAAAAGCACACAAAAAAGAGGAATTCTTAGCCACCAGTTACAAAACAAGTTCGTTTTCTTTCTCGGAAGAGGCCGATTTACCATAGCAAAACTTTTCTTGAAGCAATTCCTACAAAATAAATTACACACACTCTTGCAAAACACTTTGTTTCCATTTATTAGGAGGAAAAACAAAAATTCACATTGGGGCTACTTTCTTACTCCAATTCGACCTAGACATCATTTGCATTAAAAAAACCATGAAGGTGAATGCTCAAGCTTATTTTATTTTGTCCCCAAGGTAGTCTTTTGCTGTGGTAACTTTAATTTTATTCCTCAAGATAGTCTATTTGCTGTTGGTTTTGATGCCCAGTTTTAGTATGTTGCCCGCTCCCGCTGTTCTTCCCATTTCCCTGGCCTCACACCTCCCTGCCAGTCCCTCCCACCTACCAGGGCTACTTATGGAGGCCGCCGTGCCGCCGGCTTCCCAAAGGCAAGCCCATCTGCGCCTGGACTGCGTCCAGCACCAGGAACCCTGGCCCACTCACTGCTACACCGCCAAGAAGCTCCTGGACTCCTGAACAACAGCTGCTGCACGTCCTCCCTGCGATCGACCAAAGGACCCTCTGCCTGCTTCCACTTCTCCTGCAACACAGGATCACCAGCCCACTCTGGACACCGCTTCCGCACAGAATACTACGAATAACCCGGAACTGCTGCAATGCATCCTGCACAACATCCGTTCCCTCTGCAAACACGCCACGGAAACCTGGGAGACGATCACCTCCCTCTGCCCGGACATTGCCTTCATCACCGAAACATGGCTCAACCCCTCCGCGAACCCAAACATCGCCGCCGCAACAGCCGACGACTACAAGATGCTACACCGAGACCGCACCAACAAACACAGCAGAGGTATCGCCATCATCTTCAAGGAAACCATCCGATGCACGATCACCAGTGATGACCCCATGCCTCTCATGAAACACCTCAACTTCCAACCGACGCCAAGACCACATTAAGAGGCACCCTTGTCTATAAACCCCCCAGGACTCCAACCGGCCTTCTGCAAGGCCATCGCCAACCTCATCGCACCCCTAGCCATCTACTCCCTCCACTACATCCTACCCGATGACCTCAATTTCCACATCGATGACCCCAACAACACCAACTCCACCTCCCTCCTGGAAAACTTGAACAACATTGACTTCACCCAACTTGTCATAGAACCCGCGCACAAAGCCGGACACACACTCGACTCCATCTTCCCTTCTAGCGACAAAATCAAATTCAGCCACGTCGCAAAACTCACCTGGATCAACCACACAATTTTTCACTTCACAATCTCCGATGCTCAGCACACCGTCGACAAGCATCACAGCTCCTCCCACCACAGCTGGGGCAAGATAACCAAGACACAGTGGACACAGGCCCTCAGCACCACCCCACCAGAAGCTTCGTCAAACTTTGACCACGCTTTCCAACATTTCTGTACGTGGACCACCAAATGCGCCGACAGTAACCCTGCTGAAACCAGCAAAAACGAACAAAACCTCAATACAAGCCAGCTGGTACACCCTAGAGCTCAGACCCACTAAGCGCAACTACTACCAACTCGAGAAACGATGAGCCACAAGGAACCCCTCCGACAGAGCCGCTTACAAAGTAGCCCTCAAGAACTACCGCCTGCGCATCAAAGAAGCCAAGAAAGCCGCCATCACAGCCTGCATCAACTCTGCGGGCAACCACACGAAGGAGTTCTTCAAAATAGTCAAGGAATTCTCCAACCTGGAAGCCACAGAGTACACCATCCACCCCTTCCAAGAACTCTGGAACACCCTTTCGGACTACTTCCAGGACAAGATTGCCACCATCTACAAAAATTTCAAACCCCAGACCTCCGCTATCAACCGCAACCACCCTGAGCACACAAGCCAAATCACCACCACCTGGTCTCCACTCACCACCTCACCCATCACATCTTCAATACAATCTGGGATGCCCACCAACCCCTGCCCCCACCATCTTTTCAACCGTGGAACCAACCCTATCAGCACGTAACTCATCGGCATCATCAACTCCCATCTCCACAGCAGCACTCGCGGTCAAATGGAAACACGCAGAGGTCAGACCCCTCCTAAAGAAACCCTCCAGCGATCTCAAAAATTATCGACTGATCTCCCTGCTCTCCTACCTGGCCAAAGGACTCGAGAAAGCCATCAACATACAGCTCACCGATTTCCTGGAACAAAACCACCTTCTCAATGCCTACCAATCAGGATTCCGTGCCACCCTCAGCACTGAGACCACGCTGGTCGCTGCCACAGACGGCATCAGCACTCTACTCGACTGCAGAGAAACTGTGGCCCTGATCCTCCTTGACCTCTCTACTGCGTTTGACACTGCTTCCCACCACACCCTCATCGACAGACTCTACAATACCAGAATACAATAAAAAAAAATTAAAAACTTGTGTATCGTCACTTTCGTCACAGGATGCACACAGAGCATCTGGCTGCCTCCCTTCACCTCCGAACCCAAGGACATTATATATGGCATACCCCAAAGATCATCCCTCAGCCCAAGCCTGTTCAACACCTACATGACCCCACTTGTAGACGTCGTCCGATCCCATGGCCTCAACATAATCTCCTACACAGACTACACTCAACTAATCCTCTTCCTCACGAGGACCCCCTCCAATGCCAAAACCAACTTCTGCGACACCATGACCAACGTTGGCAGCTGGATGAGAGACAACTGCCTCAAACTCAACTTCGATAAGATGGAAGTACTAATCTTTGGAAAGAACACCACCATTTGGGACCACACTGGTGGCCAGCAGAACTCAGTCCAACACCCACACCCACGGACCCCACACGCAACTTAGACATCAACCTTGACAGTAAACTGACCATGAAACGATAAGTCAATGCAGTTGCCTCATACTGCTTCCACATCCTCCGCAGAATCTTCAGATGGATCCCAGTCAACACCAGAAAGACCGTCACACAAGCCATTGTCCCAGCCGCCTCAACTACGGCAAAGCTTTCTACACCGGCATCTCCACCCAGCTCCTCAGACGACTCCAGACCATACAGAACGTCGCCGCCAGACTCATCCTGGACCTCCCCAAATGGACCCACATCACCCTCCACCGGCTTCCCATTGAGAAAAGATGCCAGTTCAAGATCCTCACGCACACCTACAAAGTGCTACACGATCAAGGACCATTCTACATCAACCATCGAATGATCTTCCATCTTCTCACAAGACACCTACACTCCTCCTCTCTTGCCCTCACGCACACCCCTTCATTCGCTGCAGAGGGGGCTGCTCCTTCTACATCGCCGCCAAGACCTGGAACGACTTGCCACTTCGCCTCCGAACAGCACCCTCCCTGGCAGACTTCAGAAAGACACTCAAGACCTGGCTGTTCGACAGAAACATGGCACCTTCAGCGCCCAGATACCCCTAGGGGTGATAGTGCTGTGCTTTAAAAATGCTGGTTGATTGATTGAAGCATTAACTGGGGAACTCTTAGTGCATAGAGGGTTAAACAAGACCTCTTAGAAAAACACCTAAATAGTTGTGCTCTCTTATAGCTAATCCTTACATCAGCTCACATAATACTAGGAAATCTTTTTAAATATGATCCTACATATGGTTCAAATTATTATTTACAGTCTGAAAATGACTATGTAAGTGCTTTGTCTCCTGGCTGGGCTCCAATACTGTTTACAATAAGGATGCATGGTGGTCTCACCCCTGACTAGGTGTGTTTGCAATTTTTTGTTGCACACTATGGTGAAAGTAATTTCTACATTCAGTAAAGTATGCCTCCCTAGGAAAGTCTGTCTGCAGAGAAATACTAGACCTCGGCAAAGGGAAAAATTGCACCAAGAAATGTAACCCCCTACAATTTTAGAGGTAAGGAATTCCTGTTGCCCGATGCCCAGGACATTTGGCTTCAACGAGAATAGGTTTTTGTTCAGTTTGTTCAATGGACAAGTAGACTCAAACCCTTTGACTGGCCTGCTGCATGTGTATAGGTTTGAGGCTTAGCTTATTGATTCAGACAACTCCTTCAAACCAAACTTGAGACGATGGCGTAGCTATATAGACGATATATTTATCACCTGAGCAGGCAGTGAAGACACTTTGTACTTCTTTCAGTGGTTAAACTTTCAAAACCAATGTTATACGGTTCCCACTAGAAAAGGTAGAACTGGGTATGTATGACAATAGGACGTCAGAATGCAGGGAATAAGTCCATCTACACCATCAGAGACTGTTGGTCCAATTCCTAGCTAGCTCACAGTGCCTCAACCGAACCTCTAACCTTTCCAGGATAGCAGGTGATTTTGGCAACATGGAACATGGCACTCTGATCCCCAAGGGAATTGTGGAAACAGATCTTACCCCTTTCGTTGCTTACTCATGCATACCCTCGGTAAACATAAGGAAGTTTTCAATACATTTATTGAAACAATGGTAATCTTGCATAGAGAGAATGAGCTGCGATTATTAAGCAGATGAAATAAAGAAAAGTAACCAGCATTACAAGCATGGTGAAAAGAATGAACAGTCTAAACTTGGCAGTCTGATTTCTATACATATATATCCCTACCTGTACTTTGAGAGCATAGAGGGTGTACCCTCTGCCTGATCTCTTAGGTTAGACTTAAACCCCATACCTGGATGACTTAGTCTGAAGTATGATTGGTAATCCCCCTCAGCAGGATCAGGATGGAAGATCAGCGTTAGCAGAACTGCATGTCGAACACAGCCATCGTTCCAGTACCGTTGTGCCCCTCTGACCCGTAAAGGGGCAGTGCACTGTTCATATAATAAAACAACTGTGTTAGAGGTACAGCTCTGATCGAATGATGTGTCTAGATGATAGACGGTATCTCCAAGTTCTCAATTCAAACACTAAGATATCTTGTTCTGTTTTTAGCCTTGAACGAATTGTACAGACAATGTCTCGGGAAAGGCTTTCTAAAAACAAGCAGCATGAACAGCTTCTTCTTAGAAATAAAGCATGTAAAAATAATATTGCTGAAACATATTAAATCTAAATGGAGAACTAAAGTTCCCACAATATCAACACATTAAATTTAAATACACAATGAGCAAACCAGAACTAGCCTTCTAGGGCTTGGAAATTTCACCAAAACTTGGTAGTCTGATCACAGAGGTATACCATAAGACCACTGTCCGCAATTGATTATTTTGGTGCAATAGTTTTCATCCTTTGGCCCTATGAGAAAATGTACCTTTTGGACAATTTCTCAAATTAAGGCAAAACTACAATGAGGCTGATCACTTTGACACCTAAGCTAATAATGCATCTATTAAGCTGACTGGCAGACAGTAGCCTTTCATGGTAATCAACACAGCGAGGAAAGGGGCTCCCAATAACAACCAATAGGCATTATTGTAGAATCATACATATTCATTTGATGATCAATTGGCATTTGTCACCACATACTCTACATATTCTAACAATGTTAGAAAGATCATTAATAAATCATGGCACCGACTCAATACTGGAGAAACAACTATTCTCTTTTAAAAGCGGTATTAGTCTAAATACTTCCATTATAAAAAAAAAGTATAGACCACTTTTTTTCCTGTTGTTTGTCAGAGTACATGATCTACCTCTTCTGGTTTATACTTGTTACTCTAAATGACAGTAAATGGTTACAAAACAAAAAAGTTCCTTATCCCCCTATTATGGCACACATCAATAAAATGTTTTTTTAAATCTATTCCAACCTAAGCGCATGACCCAACATTTCCAATTTACAGTATTACGCATGGTTAATCTCCTTAACATATCATGGTTAGGGGAAAAATCCCTATTATGACATGCATCAAGAGAATTTTACTCATTCACTGTAACCAGGTTGGGCTTGGAAAAACAACAATATGCACTCCACATTTACTTGGGAACTAGCACCCCATTTTCGAACTGTATTGTCTATTTTTTTCTATTTAAGAAACAGTACTGATTTGGCCACATGTTCTTTAGAAAAGACATTCTTCAGGCTTCACCTAAATAATGGCATGATAGATCCCAAAATCCAAATATCATCAATAGTTGTGTCAAACTATGTTGCTTGAAGATTCCGATGTGCGCTAATGAATGTGCGCCAGATGCTATGCATTGCACGCCTGCATATGTGGGTGTGACATCATTCACATTATGGAAAGATGCCGAAGTCCACACAAATTATATTGCAGACTTCCTCCTTTTTAGGTCTCGCCTACGCAGCGCGCAAGGGCTGCTTAGGAGGGGACCTTTAGCCATCACTCAGGACTTTTGCCTAAATGCGTGCATGTTTCCCATTGGTTTGTATTGCAACTCGTGCACGTTTGGCGTTTCCCTTGCGGGAGCGAGCAGCGGCGCCATCTGTTTGCAATTATCGCGATACAGATGGCGCCCCTGCTCGCTCCCGCAAGGGAAACGCTGTGCTTCAATCAATCAACCAGCATTTTTAAAGCACAGCACTATCACCCCTAGGAGTCTCGCCCCCGTTTGAAACCTCATCTCTGTGCCCTCTGCTCGCTCCCGCGTCGCTTTAACTTTCGCGGCCGCGGGGCAGCGGTTGTCTTTCTTGCCGGGCCGTTTCGTTTTGCCAGACTCTGCCCAGTGCTTGCATGCACCCCAGCTGCAGCCTGCACCTACATTCAGACTGGTAAAGCATATGCTGGTGGGGGGCTGAATGACTACCATTATCATTGCTCAGTTCGAATTTCCACCTAGGGATATCTGCACACCAGGTACGAGGAACTTTGCTTGGTCGGGTTATCGTTTGGTTTGAAGTTTGCATTGATTTTAAAATCCAACCGTCACATGCGCGCGCACTGTTTGGGGCATGCTTTAATGATACGGGTCATGACTGGTGTTTCCCCCTCAGTCACTCGTGTTTGAAAAGTTTTCAACGCCCGGTCGATCGGTAAACACACACATCCCTCGGTGCTCCTCACGCGCCCGCCCCCTTCTCAACAGCGAGAGCCCCCCCAATATAAGAGGATATGAACCTAGAAGCTCCGGAGGGGCGGTCATCGTGAGAGCCGAATTCACGCCTGTATCCGCGCATAGCTATGACGTGAAATGCTATCCTTCTCAGCCCCATTTATTGTACAGAAAACCTCCCTGCAGATGACCCCGGAAGGCGCGTCACCGTATCTGAAGTGCAGACGCTTATTACAATCTTGAGTGCATTTGGCAGGCTACATTGTATCCTAAACCTCTCATATCTTTGTAACCGAAAGAGATAGTAAACATTTGATTTCATATTTGGGAGTTTTGCCAAATTCCATGCACCTCCCAGATATCCACTGTGCCGGTGCCGCCAGCCCCTGCATTCTGATCTGTGGACATTCTGCAACCCAGGACTTTGACACGAGCTTGTCAGTGGCACACACACGTATGTATTGATAAGGAGAAGATGGCCAGCCTCAATAGCCATAATTCCCTTGTACATATGACACATAACTGGAAGGCTACACACGTTCTTAAAAGCATAAAAGAACTGGTCCTAGCCAGCAAACCTCAGAACACATCAGAGAGTTTTAAAAACTGTGTGAAAACATCAGAAGGAATTTGGAAACAGCATGGAGACACAGCATTAAAAGATTCATTCTCCATCATTCTGAGGATTAATAAGTCTCTTTTGGAATATATTCATTTATTATTTTGTTTGGCACGCACACATACAAAGCATAATTATATACTATTCAAGAGAAGAGAGAACAAATATGGGCTGAATTTACAAAACAGCTTTGCCGTTGCAAACCAAAATCACAGGGTTTGCTACCACAAAAGTGTGTTTTGACATGTACAAAACAAGTGGGAATCTTCTTTCTGTTTGTAAAAGGGGTTTTGCGACCCATTACGAATAGTAAATGGGAGGGGACTTGTAAGGGGTGCCCCCTCCCATTTGGGAGCTGCAATGGAATGTATTGCAACCACTGTTGCGTTTGCAAACCATTGATCAGATACTGATCGATGGTTCCTGTAGGGAAAGCGTCCTCTTTGGTAATCATGTTGGACAGCCTCAGAAGACCACTGCATGCTGCACCGATATAATCCCAAAATGGAACAAGCATTCGCAGGTGGTCACACCATGCAACCTACCTACCTAATATTCAAGCAGGTTGTTTTGTGACTCCCTGCGAATGGACAATTTACGATGTGATCTATAGTACATAGTTGGCATCACAAATTTCGTACCCATTCAAAACTAATTGGTGTGCAAATTGCACATCCTGGTTTGCAAATTTGGGGCCAGATTTACCACTTACTCATGGAAATAAATTACCTTAAAAACAGCTGAATGTTATAATTACAATTTAAATCAATTTATAAGCGCAAAAATTCAAGCACATATAGTTAACAATTTGTCCAGAGCAACTGACACTATTAAACGAAATGTGACTGGTTGCTCTGTCTTCTTTCTAATGTTGGTAAACACGCAGCTTCTGTGCTGCATGGCTAACCACTTATGGTCCCAAAGGCGAGACCTATTGGCTATGCCAATGCTTGTTTATATATGGTAAATATGTTCATTGATACCCCTCAAAATATATATATTTTTTTAAAAACATGAATAGTCACCTATAGCTATGTTGTTTATGCATTCTGAAATGCATGCTAATGATTGTGTGATGAACTATGTGTATGCGTGGCATCATTCGCCTCATATGCAGTAACCTGTACTAAGCTTATTGCAGGCTTTTTCTCTTCACATACAAGTATCCTTGCAGCACCATTCAGAGGTTGGGACACTGTTTGGTTTAGGTTCAATAACCTGGTACAACCTCTTGATGAAGACTTGCCCTTTTTAATAATCAAATGCATTCAATATGCCTAGCTTTGAAGGATGAATGTTATTGTTTTATAATCAAGTTTGTAGGTGTAATGAGGCTCTCCCTTCATGGGCAAGCACCCCTTTCACTATAGGGTTAGGCAGCATTTCTCTCACAAGATTGCCTCACTAAATTTATGCATGTTCAGCAGTATACAATAAATAGCCAGCACTTGTGGGTTTCTAACGTGGAGTGCAGTGGGTACATTGCCAACTTACATAAATGTGTATGAATGAATGTGTGTGACTGTACCTGAATGATGATTGCAAGACAGTCCGTCATTGCTAACATTTATTTTTGCCTCTTATCTCCATATTTCCACAAATGGATAAAGTTGTTTGGTTCATTATAACCACAACTATTTATGCCATATATTTAATCTGTGAGCAAATTCACACTGGTATGCACGTTCCACAATTGTGCTTAACAAGCTCTACGAGACAGTAAGGTTAGTGAATAGGAATCCTTAGATCCTGAAGAAGGTGAAAGACCCCATATGGGGCTTCATAAAGTGGCCAAAACATGTTGGCCAGAAGATGTGAGGACCAATTCAAGTACTCAAATATCCTTTTTCTATAAGATGTTTAATATTATCTTAGGCAACAGTAATAAAGATGAGATGGTTGACATTCAGGTAAATTTAACATTATAGTTGGAGGATCACCTTTCTACATATTAATATGGACTGTTGGAAAAGATCTCTGAAAAGACCTCATATTGCAGGAGCCCACCTGGTCAAATATCTCCATTGACTGGATAAGGAGCAGACCAAAGGTAGTATGCCACTTTGATGGGAGGAGATATTGCTTTCTATGAAAAAGCATATCCCCAAACATTAGGGTGGATCAATTTTCCTTCAAATTGCTCATATGTGATGCGTTGAACAGGCAGTTCTAGGGCTGTTGTATTGTTGTAATTTCCCACAATTATAACAATGACTTATCTGAAATTCTGCTGTAATCAAAACACAAGAGTAAAGTGCCGCCATATTCACAGCCCTACTGTGATCACAAAGCTGCTTTAAAAACAGAGCCTCTGCATATGCAGAGCCTGTGCACATTCAAAGATTTGACACAAATGGAGCGCTGGTGTGTTCAGAGACCTTTATGACCAGAGAAGGTGGCATAAGAGCCGTGCTAGAATTCAAACCCTTACATAATATGAGCCCTCGCATAATCAGAGAAGGTATCATCAGAGCTCTGGTAATAAGAATGGCGCTACAATCTGGCATTTCTATGGCACCATCTGAGACAAGTGGATTTTTTTTTCTACCAGGCAGGTAAATAACTGTATCCTCTCTTAGACACATAGATATTTTATAAAATTCCAGACCCACTCCCCATAATGCTATGTGAGCGAGGTCCCATCCAAGCCATAATCCTTTGCAGCATACTCTGAAAAATGTTTGCTTTAGAGATCCTTTCTTGATCGTGGACCAGAGAGGTTAAGAATGATTGCAAATGTATTGGAGGTAGGGATTGATGCACAGTGGGGCGTGGGTTGCTGACACTGGAGTCTGACGTATATTTAGGAGCATCTGCTGTACATGAGTTGTGAATTTGTCCTTCTCTGACTATAATCCATTGGATATGGCCTTTTCCATGATCTTCGTCATGTTGGCTAGTATCAAACCTTAGCACTGTTATTGCTTAACAATTAAAGCCTGTCTGATTGTGTGGGAGAGTGAAGATTACCAGTAGTCAAATCAGATCGAGGTGTTGGGTGGGAGGGATAGAAGTGTGGACTTTCTAAAAACAAGCATTTGCAATGCAGTAGGTCTCGCATTTACAAGAGTTTCGTAAATACGACACCTATTGCATTACAAATGCTAGTTTGTAAAAATGCCCATGCAGCACTTTAACTTTGTCGGCCGCACCCCTTTCTTTCGACGAGATGTGTCTAAAGAAAGGGGCGTGGCCACCATTAATGTGAAAGCGCAGTATGGGGCACTTTGACAAATTAAAGCATTTCTTTGCCAAGTTAACAAATGCTTTTTTTGTAGACACGGCTCGTCTAAGGAAAGGGGCGCAGCTGACATTAAAGTGTAAATGCGGCATGTGGCAATAAAAAAAAAAAGAATTAAAAAGTAAAAAAAAAACATGCGGCCGCTTTTAGCGCAGCAAGTAAAGCAAAGGCATGGTTGCCACTATCAGCGTGGCGTGTTGTGCTATGTAAAAAAAAAAAAAAAAAGCATAACAAGAGAGCTTCCTCCATGCTGCAGACAGGAGAAAACCATTAAACGAAATAGTGCTCGGAGGCAGTAATTAAAGCCTACCGAGCAACAACACATGTAAAAGGGGGTGTCCTCATGGGAGGTTACAAATGAAGACAAGGAGGGACTAACAAGCCTATTAACGAATCAGAAGCCAGCATTTACAAAGAACAATGACACAAGCCAATGAAAAATATGAGCAGAGAGTGGGTGGGGCTTCAAGTCCATACTCTAAAACAGCATGCCACGCAGAGCAGCGCATGCGCTGCCCAGGCTCGACCTAATGACCCCACCATCCCCAATTAATGGACTGCCCAAATGCAACACAGCTAAGCAAAAAGAGGTGGCTCACACAGTGGGTGGTGTGTCAAAGGCAGCAAGATCTCCTGCACCCGCAGAAGGCAGTATCTTATATGCATTCTTTGAACGAAATTGGTCATCTGACGCACAAGTTACTTACTTGTGTAACAATATATCTGTAAGAGACATTAGTTAGTGATAGATTCCTTACCTTAGAATATCCCCAGGCGTCAGACTGGATCCGGAAAGTTTTCGTCAGCAGTACCCCTGCGCGTTGGTAGGCGTCGTCGTGCGGCTCCGCGTACGTCGCTGGCGTCGTAGTCGCCGAGATGACGTCGGAGCTATTTAGAAGCGCCCACGCGCGCTGACGTCAGTTCTGTACACGACTTTCCGCGCCAGGAACGCAGAGCCATGCCAGAGACCGACTACTGGTGCAATAGAACTAGGGCCCTGAAAGGGACTACCTGAACCCTAGAGAACAGTTCGCAGAACGGGGAGGATGGGTGGGCGGTAAGGAATCTATCACTAACTAATGTCTCTTACAGATATATCGTTACACAAGTAAGTAACTTGTGCATCTGAAAGAGACACGTTAGTGATAGATTCCTTACCTTAGAATACATACCCAAGCAATACCAACCCCGGTGGTGGGTCTGCGAAGTGAAATCACACCAGAAAGTCACGGAGAACCGACCGGCCAAAGAAGCAGTCTCTCCGAACTTGACTGTCAAGGCAATTGTGCTTAGTGAAAGTATGCAGCGAGGCCCACGTGGCTGCCTGACAGATGTCTTGCAGGGGGACACCGCGTCCCAATGCTGTAGTAGCCGCTGTGGCCCTGGTAGAATGGGCGCGCAGCCCTACCGGAGGTTCCTTTTTAGCCAGAGAGTAACAGGCTTTAATACACAAGACAACCCATCGGGAGATAGTCCGCTTGTGTACAGCTCGGCCTTTCTTGGCGCCCACATAGCCAACAAAGAGCTGGTCGTCCACCCGGAACTGTGTGCGGTTGAGATAGAATGAAAGCGCACGTTTTGGGTCCAGACGGTGGAGCCTCTCTTCCTCTCTTGAAGGGTGCGGAGGCGGAAAGAAAGTGGGCAGAGTGACAGTTTGCCCGATATGAAAGGCAGTGACTACTTTTGGTAGAAAGGAGGGACGTGGTCGAAGCACAACCTTGTCCGGATGAATCGCCAGGAAAGGAGGTTTACATGAAAGAGCCTGAAGCTCACTCACACGCCTAGCGGAGGTGATGGCCACCAGGAAGACAGTTTTCAAAGTTAATAATCGTAAAGTACAGTTATGAAGAGGCTCAAAGGGAGCGCACATTAAGTATGTGAGAACCAGGTTCAAGTCCCACTGAGGCATCACAAAAGGAATAGGAGGGAAAAGGTGAGTAATGCCTTTGAGAAATCTATTGACAACAGGGGACTTGAAAAGAGAGGGCTGATCAGGCAGCCGCTGAAAGAGCAGAAAGGTAGCCCTTAATAGTGCCCAGAGCAGAGCCCTGCTGGGCCAAAGAGAGAAGGAACAACAGGACTTCAGAAAGAGGGGCAGAAAGGGGATCTACAGCTTTCGCTGTGCACCATGCCACAAATTTTTTCCACCGGCAGGCGTATACAGTTTTAGTTGAGGGACGCCTGGCTGCCAGAATTACATTACAGACTTCAGGAGGCAAATCAAATGGAATCAACTGTCGCCGCTCAATCTCCACGCAAGGAGGTGGAGGCTGGACAGGTTCGGGTGGAGGACCGTCCCCTGTTGCTGCGACAGAAGATCCTCCCGAAGAGGCAGTCGGATCGGGGGATCCACGCTCATACTGAGTAGCTCGGGATACCAAATTCTTCGAGCCCAGTCCGGCGCCACAAGAATGACTTGGGCCCGGTCGCGTCTGATCTTCTTCAGCACTCTGGGTAGAAGTGATATAGGCGGAAAGGTGTACAACAGACCGCAACTCCACTCGCGACGAAAAGCGTCTCCGAGCGAATGCCGCCTTGGAAACTCCAACACGCAGAACTGCTGACATTGCGCGTTCTCTTCAGTGGCGAATAGATCTAACCAAGGTTCTCCCCACTGCTGAAAGAGACCTTGTGCCACCTCCGAGTGAAGACGCCATTCGTGATCCATCATGCACTGGCGGCTGAGTTTGTCCGCCCTGGCGTTCAAAGATCCTGCCAAGTGTTGAACCACCAGGATAACGCCCTGGCGTTCCAGCCACGTCCAGAGGCGCAGAGCTTCCGGACATAGGGTCCACGACCCCACCCCGCCTTGCTTGTTGCAGTACCACATGGCGGTGGTGTTGTCTGTGAACACCTGCACTACCCTCCCCTTGACAGAGGGAAGGAATGCTTTCAGTGCAAGGAGGATCGCCCTGAGCTCCAAAAGATTGATATGGAGCTTGGACTCCGCCGGAGACCAGAGGCCTCTGATCTCCGCCTCTCCCATGTGGCCGCCCCATCCCAGGAGGGACGCATCCGTCACCACTGTGTGCTCCGGTTGGGGAAGGGAGAGGGATCTGCCGCTGACCCAACGCTGGTCCGTGAGCCACCACTGCAAGTCCTGTGCAGTGCCCTCCGAGATCTGGATGTAGTCGGACAGATTTCCCTGATGCTGCGTCCATTGGAACTTCAGGTCCCCCTGCAGAGCCCGCATATGCCATCTGGCATGATTCATCAGCAGGAGGCCCAGCAGTCTCAGTGCCTTCCTGACCGAAACCCAGGACCAGGGCTGAAAGATCGGAATCATAGCCCGAATGTCCCGGACTCGCTGTTCGGGAGGATAAACCCGAAATTGCGCCGTGTCCAGAACCCCTCCGATGAAGAGGAGCTTCTGAGAGGGAATCAGATGCGACTTCGGCACGTTGACGGAGAACCCCAGCAAATGCAGGAGGTCGGCCGTAGTCTGGAGGTGGGAGACAGCTGCTTGGGGCGATCCCGCCTTCAACAACCAGTCGTTGAGATACGGGAAGACTGAGACCCCTGATCTGCGCAGATGAGCTGCGACCACCGCCATCACTTTCGTGAACACCCGAGGGGCGCTGGTAAGGCCGAAAGGGAGCACGGTGAACTGAAAGTGCTCGTGGCCAACCGTGAACCGCAGATAACGCCGGTGGGCCGGCAGGATGGGGATATGAAAATAAGCATCCTGCAAGTCCAACGCTACCATCCAGTCTTGCGGGTCTAGGGCAGACAAGACCTGAGCAAGCGTGAGCATTTTGAACTTCTCCTTCCGGAGGAAGCGATTGACGTTCCGGAGGTCTAAGATAGGACGCAGGCCCTTGTCTTTCTTTGGAACCAGGAAGTAGTGGGAGTAACAACCACAACCTACTTCTGGCGTCGGAACGTGCTCGATGACCCCCTTGGCCAAGACGGCCGCAACTTCCTGCCGGAGAAGTGCCAAGTGATCCCCCGACATGCGGTGGTACTGAGGCGGCATGGCTGGAGGGGTAGTCTCGAAGGGGAGGGAGTAGCCCCTTCGGATTATCTGCAGAACCCACCTGTCCGAAGTGATGGTGCGCCAGTGGGGGAGGTGATGGCGAATCCTGCCGCCCACTGGCGTTCAGTGGGCCTGAAACACCGGACTAGGAAGGTTTTGAGGCAGTGGTGGCAGGGGCGGTGGTGGACTACCCGCCCGCTGGCCCCGTGCCTCTGAAAGGAACGCGTTTGTGCGCCTCGACCTTGACCGCGAAAGGCAGACCCCAAGGGAGTGCGCGTGGTGGCAAGACCCAAGGACTGTGCCGTAGCCCGGGAGTCTTTAAAGCGTTCCAATGTGCTGTCCGCTTTGTCACCAAAGAGGCGTGTGCCATCAAAAGGCATGTCCAACAAAGTGTTCTGGACAACCCCTGAGAAGCCAGTTGTTCTGAGCCAGGTGTACCGGCGCAGCGCCACTGTTGTGGAAATTGCTCTGCCGAGGGAGTCGGCGGTGTCAAGGCCACAGCGAATAATGAATTTCGCAGGATCTCTCCCCTCGGTAATGGCTTGGGAGAGCACCGCCCGAGCTTCCATCGGACACTGAGGCAGCACCTGTGCCACTGTGTCCCACACAGAGTGGGAATAGCGGCCCAACAGGCATGCAGTATTCACCGCCCGCAAACCGGAACTGGCAGAGGTGAAAATCTTTTTCCCAAACTGCTCAAGTTTTTTTGAATTCCTTGTCCGGAGGTGCGGAAGGGAATGCGCTCGGAGAGGCAGAGGCCTGGACAACCAGACTCTCAGGCGTTGGGTGTTGCGTGAGAAAACTGGGGTCGCCCGGGGCCGGGCGATGGTGTCGTGCCACACTCCTATCCACAGGAACCCCCGTGTTAGGCTTGGTCCAGGTGCTGAACAGAATGTCTGTAAGCGCGTCATTAAACGGCAGTAGCGGCTCCGCCGAGGAGGCCGCCGGCTGCAGCACTTCAGTCAGGAGATTGGTCCTGATAGGCACGGATGGGAGCTCGAGGTTAAGAGCCTCAGCCGCCCTACGCAACACCACAGAGAAGGACCCAACCTCCTCCGGAGCTACGGAAGAAGAGGACAGTGTACCAGGGTGCAGAGAGAAACCCAGATCGCCTGGACCCTCCACATCGCCCTCCCATTCCAGCTCATCCTCACACTGAGCTGCGAGGGGGTACTCAGACCCCTCCCAGTACTCCCCTTCGTCCACCGTCTGTTTAAGAGGCTGGTAAGGACGAGGGGCACGGGGAAAGGGAATAAATTCTCCTCCTGGAATAGGAATTGGGGGGTAATAGACCAATCCAGGCTCGACATAGTCCGGGCCCATAGGCAACGGCGTCGTGTCTGGCGCCGAGGCCAGAGCCAACGGCGCCGCAGGGTATCTTGCCGGCGTAGCCGGGGCCAAAGGCGGTGGCACGAGGGCAAAACCACCCAACGGGGCCCGAAGGCGCTCCGGGGGGACCCGATGGGGCAAATAAACGGCCCATGGCTGACAGGAATACCTGTATTTTTTCCGGAGTCGCGTACGGCCCCGGGAAAGGCGGGTAGGCCGCAGGCAACAACGGAGGCTCCACCGGCGCCGCGGGGGCGTGACCGTCCGCCCCCTCCACCGCGACCGGTCCCTCGACCTCCCGCGGGACCTTTAGTGGCACGGAACAGATTGCCGGGCCTCCAACAACTTTCGGGAACGCTCCCGCAAAGCCTTCGACACCATGGCCCGACAATCGGGGCACGTCTCAGGGTCATGGGCGTGCCCCAAGCAGAAAAGACACGTCATGCGGGTCCGCCACCAACATGGTCCGACGGCAGTCCCTACAGGACTTAAACCCGGGCATCCCTACTGCACCAGAAATCGAGTACTCGACAAAACAAGAGAAACAAGTCTCAGAAACCAAGTTAAAATATTAACTAGGAGTACCGCTCTCTCTCGGATCTGCGCTTGCTGGCGCGGAAAAAGAAAGAACTGACGTCGGCACGCGTGGGCGCGTCTTAAGTAGCTCTGACGACGTCATCTCGGCGACTACGACGCCAGCGACGTACGCGGAGCCGCACGACGACGCCTACCGACGCGCAGGGGTACTGCTGACGAAAACTTTCCGGATCCAGTCTGACGCCTGGGGATATTCTAAGGTAAGGAATCTATCACTAACGTGTCTCTTTCAGATATTCTGTTATGGATCACTCACGCACTTAAGTATGATACAGTTGTCTTGTTCACTTGCACCCCATACCAATGGAAAAAGTATGTACTCAGGTCAGTGTCCTTGGATGGGTCTGTAAGAGTCAGTCACAGACTGTGTAAGGGACCGAATTCAGCTGGCTGTGGGTTTTTTTGTGCAAAGAAATACATCCCAAGGAGGAGAAAACCATTAGTAATAAACCATTGCTCAGTGGCTTGTCAATATGCCAGTAGGAGCTCTGCGTGTTGTTTTCCCAGATAGTGAGCAGCCAGTTCTTTTGGGCAGTCTTGCATCTCTCCTAGATTGAGGTCTTCACCTAGCTATACCTTTTATCCTTCTCAGAATACAGTTCTTCTCTCCTCCTTGTACCACTCGTTCCACAGGAAACAAGCATTTGCAATGCAATAGGTCTCGCAGTTGTTAAGAGTTTGAGCTATTGGCATTGTAAATGGCAATGCCTTTTATTTAAGTGTTGGTTTTTAAAACATAAATAAAAGTCATTTACAATGCCAATAGCTTAAACTCTCGCAAATGCGAGACCTATTGCATTGCAAATGCTATGCAATAGGTCTCTGGACTACACAGCATTTGAGCCCTGTGACCCCTCTCTGCCCTGGGACTACCAAACAGGTTCCCACAGTTACAGACTGTATTCTATCATTTCAAGTAGGGACGCATTTTAAAGGACAGTGTAAAACCCTCATGCGGGGATCCGATGAAACTTTTTTTGATTGAGTAGGGTACCAAATATCAAATGCTTAGATGTAATTAAAACAGGGAGAAAAGATGATTTTATTTTTGTCATGAAAATGCTTTGTTTCAGTATTCATGCAAATTAATTTTTTACATCATGAACGATATTCTTAAAGCAGCAGGCATTTCCAGAAGGATGTGTTAAATCGATTTTAAAGTTCAATGTCTGGAATCCTTAAGTGCCTCCTAGTAAAACACACAGGTGCGTGATTCAGCAGACTGGTTACTCCGGCGTCACTGCTGTCCGTCGTAATACAAGTACCACTGAATGTAATGCACTTGTAATACGGCGGACGGGATGGCCTTCACTTTGTGACGAAGTAACCCACCTGTCGAACTCTAAATCAGGCCAGGCGCGCATCGCCATTTGGACTGAAAGGGCTTCAGCGCCGCCCCCCCTCCTCCCCCCCCCTCGTGTGTGGCATCCCGGGCTGAGACAGCTTCCCGGGCGCACACACAGGCGCACCCGAGTACTTCACAGGTCTTCAAAAGACCATTTACTTGCTAACGAGGCTTTGTTGTTTTTTTCACCCCTTCTTAGAGCCCCTGCATCCCCACTCTGACTATCACTGGAAGAATTAGCGCCCCCTCCTCCCCCACCCCGAAATTTTTTGTAGACTTCCCCCCCCGGAAATGTGGCTCTATTTGCGCCTCTGAATCAGGCACATACATAACAAATACTTGACGTACATTACTTTGCTGTAGGGCTGTTAATGAAAGTATGCCCTTGTCCTTCCATACAAGAGACAGTTAAATGTTGGTGAGTGATATTTTGAATAGTGTACAATCCTTTCTAAAGAAATCGGCGTTTTTTTGGCACGGAGATCTCATTTGTAGCGGTGTGTGGAAAAAAAGTAAAATAGCTTCAGAACATCGCCCAAGGCAATGTTGTATAATTTGCCTTTAATCGCATTACATGCTACATAATTCGTTTTTCCATGCCGTATAATTTGTTGCAAGATTGCCGCACTATCCCTGTGGTCCTGCCTATAATCTAGAGCGGGAGAAGTTGGGAATTTTACTAATTCAACCTAAATCAGCAAAAACGCTGCTTTCGTTGTCCCTTGGCAGTGATTTGTATGTCTCTAGCGCTGAGAGGCCATCTGGAAAGCATGCGAGCGCTAAAGCTGATAAAAAAAATAAACAATTAAAAGACTTACGGTTAGGCGAACGAAGACGACGAACCCTGGGGGTAGGTTTGCCACCATAAACCTACCCCTAGGTTGACCTACAATTTTTCTCCCCCCTACCCAAATATATACCTAGCCAACAGGTAGGGCTGCGAGACAGACATCAGCTCCTGCGCCGGGTGGAGGGGGCTACCGAGCGCAAGGGGAGGAGAGATGAACCAGCAAGATAAGAACAAGAGAGGGGGTCAGGCAGGAGAGGAGAGATGGATACGAGGGGAAGAAAGAGAGAGAGGGGGGGGTCAGGCAGGAGAAAATAGACACGAGGAGAAAGAGGAAGAGAGTCAGTTAAGAGGAGAAGGAGGAAGATGGAGGGCTAGGAGGAAAAAGAAGATGCTGGAGAGGCAGGGGACAGAGAGATGGCCAGGCATGAGAAGGAGAGAAGGGGCAGCCAAGGAGAAAGCGAAAGATGGACTTGGAGAAACGAAAGCGTGATTGGCAGACACAAAAAGAAACGAGCAAAAGGGAAAGCGAAAGCGCGCCATGAGACAGCAGCGAGCAGACGAGTCCGGGTGGGCGGGGCCTTTGGGAGACAGGGCGGGCACCAACACCACTTCCAAGAAGCCCGGACAGCAACACAGCGACAATAGATCTCGCCAGAGCGCGAGCGGCGCATTCGCGCTGCCAATGCTAGGCGAGACCTAAAAACGGTGGGAGCGTGTGAGGCAGAGGAGACGCCATGCGTGTGCACATCGCCTGTCCGTGCGCGCACATGGTTTGTCTCCCTTCGCTAGCAAAACCGACAACAATAGTCTCGCCAAGCGAGCAGCGCATGCGCTGCATTCGCTAGGCGAGACCTAAAAACCACAAACATGTAAACTCTGCCTCCTCGTCCAATCCTTTGTGGGCTGACTCAGGTCACTACCATAAGATGCCTTGTCTCTGAAGTTTTATCTACTGATTTCTGCTAGTAGTCCGGCTTTGATAGGTCTATCTTCTGCTGACTTGCGTAAAAGTGGGTCCTACCTAGAGCTGCAGCAATGATAATGCATCTTCTGTTGTACTTTTCAGTGAAGCTATAGATCAGATCACATACAAACTGGCATTAATGCACGTCACTTTTTCAGGCCTGTAAATGTTGTTGGTAGAACGTTTGGAGAGGATAATTCTGTTTTTAAAAAGCTTGGTCAGATATGTAGAAATAGGAGGTTTCTGTTGCCATTGGCCAAGGGTGGTAGGTAAGGACAGCGTGCTCAGCTAGTAGCCCAGCTTTCGTGGTCATTTAGTACGTGCCACACATATGAATTGTCCCCAACAGCATGTTGCATTTTCAGGATCTAAACTACACAGGAATACTTGAAGCGTCTTTTACTGAGTCATGAACTTCCCCAACTGGTTGAGAATTGCATGGGCTACAGGCAAGACTGGGGAAAAGCTCATAATAAAAAAAAATAATTACTAAGAATTTTGGAGTGTATCTGTGCATGAGTGAACCCCCCTTTATATGTGTCGCCAACTGCCACATCCAGATCCTTTTTTTCCACCGGTTAGGAAACTCTTGCAGGGAAAGTGCAAATTCGCAAAGCTATGGGTCTGTCACCTGTTAAAGCCTGTCCTGAATAGAACTACAGGGAGGTGCTCCTGCCTACCTCTATTGAACAGGCCCCATTCACCCTGTGGTTGTCTCTGTCCCCGAGTTACATCCCCTAACGAGGCCAGGAGTTGCAGTTTTTCACTGTATCAGCAGCACTGGATTTTTTTCTTATAGATTTGGACTCCCCCACATCATCAACTTTTGTGGGCCCATCAGCTTCAGTGCAAGGTCCCAGATTCCCTTACTCATCCAAATCTAGCTCAAGGTGCCACAATTTATTATTTTCCAACCAACAGACAGATGCCTCGGTCTGTATACCTTAACGCGTACCAGCAGACGGTGTAAGTTAACACTACTCCTACCGTTCCTGTGTTGCCCTCTTTTCCTCATTAGTATCAAAGGAACTTTATATCCCCATCAATGTCTGTTTCTCACAGAAAAGACATGCTGAACAGACTTTAAAAAATGGCGACTGCAATCCATCCTTTCAAGTTAGTTCTTGGGTAATTTACTTGTCTGAATGACAAAATCCTATTTATGTACTGTCCACAGAGCAACCAGCAGCCAATTCTACTATCCTTCCCTGTGGTGCGGCTCTATATTGCCCGTCACAACAAACAGACAGAAGGTGGATAAAGGGGAGGAGATGTGGCTAGACCTACCGCCCTTTGGAACCTGGAGACCCAGTTTCAAATCCCACCCTCTGCCCTGGACTGAAACTCATGCGATTTTGGCAAAATCATGTAATTGCCCGGTGCCTAAAAAAATGTGAAAAGCTATGTGTGTGTAAAATGCATCTGTAATCCCCACTTGATATTAACGATCTTGTAGATAGTCTCTCAAGTAATGTACAGCACTCTGTTGCGTCATAGCTAGGTTCACACTACATAAATACCAGTACATACACACGCAGTAGATTCCTCTGTTCTGCATTTCCTGATGACTGTTCCCAAGTCCTGAACAGTAACTTATGGAGATAGAACTTTCTCTGGCTGCAGCCAAGGCCTGGAACTCCTTGTCCTTGGCACTTCAAACTCAGTTTTTTTTTGTTTTGTTTTTTAGAAAATTGCACACCAAGAAAAGTGTAATTTTTCAAATTAAATGGAATGGCTCAGTTATGCAATCGTCTCAGTGCCAAGAATTTTTCGAACGTGTGCTTTACTGATACTCCACCATCAGCTCAAAAACTCTTTCGATGTCGAACAGGATTCAATTTATCTTCATACAGACATTTTCACTCCATTTTGAAAAAGGCAGTGGATTATTTCGACTTGTGCCCCCAAATCTGTTTTCCCCTAGCGTCTATTTACTTCTAGTGAGCCTTTACGAAGTACAGAATCTTCCATCATGGATCAGCCCTTAGCGCGTGGGCTAAACCACATTCTCAGCCTTTGTATAAAAGGGCTTGGATGCAACATATGGAATCCCCAAAAATGAGCCATTTGCTGTAAGATGCATCCAGGAACTTCCTGATGCACCTTGTTGCGAGAAAGAGGCTGTTTTTTTAATCTTATTTACTGTAACAGTCTGGTTAAGGCGGAAGAAATTGGCTCGGTTGACAACATTAAAGCTTCTTCAGTCAGTAAACCATGCACGTCCTTCTACAGGAAGAATATACGACCGTGTACCAAACCTGAGGCCGTTTAACTTTCATGTGAATCAGATTTCAGTCTGTTTTCTGTGCTTTAACGAGCCTTACATATGCTTCAGATGCTGAGAGCCTCACGATTATTCAGCTGAACGTATGGTTCATAGATATTAGTTGCAGGAGTAGTTAAGCAGGATATGTCCCTAACGTTCACAAACAATGCACCTCTCTACAAGCCGGGGCAACAGAGACCTAACCCGAGGATAGTTCCCAACAATATGCACTTGAGTTTGTGGCACAACATTCATAAATCTGATACAGCGGACTCGAATACCGCATAATGGTGTGAATTACAAAAGGCAGTGTAGCAGCTGATCGTTGTTTAATTTGTTCTGCTTTGGTAGGGATAAACAGTATGTCATTTTCAGAACAAGGTACCATTCATTAGGGATCATAGAAAAAGCAGCCACAGCTAGTATGTGTTTCATCCATTACACTGTACTTTTTCAAGGAATTAGATTTATGATGCGATCTGGGACTTTGTTAATGGAGTCAGTTGTCAATCACAGTCGGTCTTGCAGGTCATTTAAAAGCATAGTAAGGCAGATGCGGTGTGTAAACCGACGCACTGATATTTGGTAAGTTGTGAGCACACTAGTTGGTGCTGTCCCACTAATAATGGTGTCCTCAGGTTTAGTTTACAGAATTGTTGCCTCATTCATAAAGTTTTAGAGGTAGGGTCCATGATAGGATCCGCGCAGCGTTAGACGTATTGGTTGAAGAGAATGTTCGCAATAAGGGGACAACTATAAGATCATTATTGACTACATGAAAAGTTTACTAACCTATAATTCCTTTTCGTCATAACAATGTTCACCACATTCATACCTGACCTTCCTTACATATCGGAGAACAATGTTTTTGCCTCCAAGATTGGTTACAAATCAGAACTAAGGGAACTTGTTGGTGGAGAGCATTCTGAGATGTCTCTGCAAGAGCAGATTTCCACTCCTGGACCCCTCCTGACCTGTGGGCATATTTAAAAGGTTAGGAACGTGAAAAATAGTTAAACTAGGCTTACATTTTGTAACCTAACAGGTACAGTTTTAAAGCGCGTTCACCCGAAGGGGTACTATGCCACTTTTAACAGACAAATTATTGTTCCCCCATGCTATTCTTTTATCTACCAGGGAAGGATGAAAAGCTGAAAGCACCTGTCAGGATTCGAACCTGTGACCATGTGGTCAAACACAGATCCTTGTAATAGATGTATTAGCCACCAGCTACAAGACATAGCCCTATCATTCCGTTATGTCTGTAAAAGTATATGCTTAGAGAGCTGCACTTGGGCCTAGAATCTTGAATGTGTCAATGCTTGTGTACATTTTGGATAGTTAATACTACATTACTTTGAGTATGGTAATGTCCCGAAAGTAGGGTGAGATTTGTTTTTTCTACAACCAGCTGTTGCATGTCTACCATGCTGAGTGGAGAGTACTCTGTGCCTCAATTGAGTTTACAGCTATTGTACTGTTCATTTCATTGCAGGCTTACAAGCGGTGCACCTCCACCCAAGCACGGCATGACTTTCTCTCGGACATCCTTGTACGCCGTGGCGAAGGCGTCATCGCCACATCACGACGAGTTGGACCAGAACTTTCCAAACGGATTTATCTTCAGATGACATCCATGAACCCAGAGCTTTCTCTGGAGGTTACCACATAGTATGGAAGACATTGTCCTTAGGTGAAGGAAAGCAGAGTGCCTTGTCTCAACGAGCGAGGACCACTCTGTTGCGGATTGCTCTGAGTTAAGAGTGATCTAAGAAGCACCATCTCGCCTCAAGATGTGATGGTCCCACCTGTGTTCTTAAGAGTTTTTACAAGTGCTATTTCCAAGCATTAACAAACCACAACTTTTATAAACAGATTTTTTTTATTTAAAATATTTTGATTTATAATCCTTTATGTATGCAATAAAGTAACTGCGAGAAGTTGATAAAGTGTTTTTCTTTTTATTAAAAATGCATTTCTTAGAAGAAACGGAAAGGAAGAGTCCTTTGTCCGGCAGTGGAGGGTCAGTAAACCCAGACAGCAGGCAATATTATGGTCATTAATCCTTCCAAACAGAAATAATGTGGCAGAAACTTCAGGCAGTGAAGAAAGGAGTGCCACCCAACCATGACCCCCAGGGTTGGCCAATAAGAAGGGAGGGCTCCTCCAAATGTAATTATCATATAATTATAACAAACAGAACTTTATGTAAATCTTATCAGTCATAGCTGAGAGACTGGCGCTTGCTGATGAATCTCCGGTGCTCAGTAAGAGAATAACTTTCAATTGATTTCACATACACAAGGGCCTTTGATTCTTTCTCTCCTAGGCAACATAGCCGGCACTTGTGAGGAGTCTCTCAGCGGTTTCAGCGACCCCCGACTGTACCATGCACTCCATGGATTTAACCTTGGTCCAATACGGATCAGGATCACTATGCCCAGTCTAGTTCTCAGAGGTCCCAAGTATTACTGCTGTGAATTGTGCTGCAGGACACCCGGCAAGATCTTGTGGGCTCGCAGTCGAGTAACCACGTCCTCATACAAGTTATTTACACTTGTGCACAAGGGCTGGTTCTTCAGATCAGTAACTCCACACACTGCAAATATGCCCAAGGTGCAAATCATGACAATTACAATGAACCGCAGCAGGAGGCCAAACCAAGAGCGGCTACATGCAGGGGATGCGGTGGTAGGTGACGAAGGTTCTGGGGGAAAAAAAAATTGAGATTATAAACAAATCAATTCTACATAATATGCATCGATCACCTTTCCCCTTCCCACAACAATCCTTGCAATAAGTGAAGCAGCAATCTGCAACAGATCATGTGGATCATCTGACATCCTAATGAGGTGAATATTCTAGCTAGAGCTACAGTAGGATCCTATGCTCCCAGTTTTGTCAAAAAAGCTTATTAACATCTTCTCTGTGATCCAATCATTCAACTAGCTCTGGGAAGGACACACCATTCCATTCCCCTTGTTTTGTTTCCTGCGCGAGTGGATCATCGAGTGATACTCGGCCATCCTGGAAAACCAGGGTCTTGGATGATCTTCAGTGTTTTACCACTGGGTCCAGGGGTGGAGAATCCCTTTTGAATTCGTTATAGTTAATCTACTTTGCATTGTTTCCCCTCAAAGTCACACCACCTTGGGAATAAGGCTATACGTACCAGACGAGGAACAGAGAAAAATAGGGAGGTGGAATGAGGACTACGAAAAAAATGATTTTCCTCTGATTTGTTGCGAGAAATGCCATACCAATAATAACTGGGAAGGTTATGGCTTATTATAACTGTTTACTAACCACAGAATGACTTTCCTAGAGGGTGCTTAGTTTTTCCCACCTCTTGCCGCTCTACCTCAGTGCAATGTGTATATTATGGATAAAGTCCAAGAGTTGCTAGGAGGGTTGCTCACCTTTAAAGGACTGGGAGGATCTATTGAACCCCAATTCCACTTTGGACCTGTTTTAATACCCTTTCAACGGGTAGTCTGCTCTTATATACTGAGCCCCGCATCCCATCAGGAGTGTGACAAGTGGGTGGAATAAGCAATGCTAGGGATAACTAACTTCAATGCCAAACAGTGATACCTTATCCGAGGACTTCTGTCTGCCCCACATTGTCCCTTTTCCAAAGAAATCAGCCATACCACTCTGCGTTACGCGCAAGTCAAGCCTATAACGGAATTTGTTAGCGTGCACTAGGTTGGCAGTTCCAGAAATATCTATGAATCTACTGTGCTAAGTTCTGTGAGGTGCGTTCTTTGAACTCACCTGCACGCAACGGACCCAAATCGCAAGGCCATTTAAAGCTGTAAACCTATGCTTATGGCCAAAAATAGCTCCAATTAGGTCTATCAGCAATCCATATAAGAATACCTGACATTCATAAATGTTTTAACAACTGTGTAATCATATATCATGAAAGTCTCCTCTGATGTAGACTTCCAATACCTCAAACAGTACTTGCACCTCATCCAGTCCTGGTTGTCCAGAACGTCCCTGAAGCTTAACACCACCAAAACAGAATTCCTGCTTTTCGCCAAGAACCACACACATCAGGTAATCCAACCTGTCTCAATAACAAACCTGAATGGATTCACCCTATGCCAAATCACTCTGATTGATCCAGGACACCAATCTCACCCTCAAAGAACACATCACGAAGAAACCAAGATTGCCTGTTATCAGCTCTTGCCACTTGAGAAAGCGAATGCGTTTGTTTCAGAAAGTGAATTCAGAACTGCTGCTTAAACTTTGAATTCTCCCCAACTGGATGGTAGCAAGGCTCTGTTCCGTAGCATCCCAAGCTCCCACACTAGCTCCCGTTAAGGACATTCTCCATGCAGCAGCAAGCCTCATCAAGAGCCTGAAGAAATAAAACATCCCGACCGTGACTGAACTTGACTGGCTCTCCTTACCGACCCCTACCACGTTCAGGTGCATGATTTACAAAGCCATCGCAACCAGCATGCCTGCTTATCTTGAAGACAAGTTCACCATCTATGGTGGCTCTCTGCACACCATCAGCCAAGTCACCTTCCAAGATTCCTCCATAAACTACCTCAAGGTTGAACTCATCTCTCGTTCTGCTACCTCCATTGTCAGATGTCAACACATTTCTACATGACTTCAATGCATTTCTGGAAAACCATGTGAAGGTCTGCCCTTGCCAGCTTAAATCTTCAAAAGCAGTTCCATCTTCTACAAAGCCATATCGACTGGCACCCTGCCTAGCTGGCCAACAAGATTACTACCTCTGGTGCCTCCCGGCACACCACAGCTAAGTCACCATCAGACTGGAGGCTAAGTGCAAAAAAGAAAAAAAATAGCTTTCTCTGTCTATGCACCCAAATTCTCGAAAAACACTCCTGTACCTGTTAGGGCTACCACAACCCTGCTCCAATTTAGTAAACAGCTGAAGACGCACTTCTTAAAAGAACACAGTAAAAGTCAATCGCTCTTAGAAACAAACCATCCACAGCCTTCCAATACCATGGTGAGTTTTTGCCTCTCAGCTACATAAAAACCACACATGCATAAAACTGCGCACAATTACATAGTTGCAAGTCCCACACAGGAGCTATTGAGTGACATGGTTTGTCTTGAAAGTTTTTGTATTCCCACAAACTTGTGAGTTTATAAGCATTACATACTCCTTTCTACCTCAGGAAATGGACAGAGATGTACTCCAGCAAAGATAGTGTAAATCCCTTTACAGGGAGTGAAGGGGAATAGCCCCAATCTCTCTAGGGGTGTACGGAGAGGAGTTTCTCCTTACATATTGAGGAAAAAAAAGAAAAACTTGCATTTTCACAGTGAGTAATATTACACTATGTTCAACTAGGCAGAGGGGAAATAGCAGGCTCTTAAAATAAACAAATAAATAATGACCGCTCAGTAGTATGCCTGAAAAGCTGCGACTGACACAGCTTAATAGCACACTACCACATTTTGCGAGCAGAGGAATATTGTAAACCTGCACCCATGTGGAACAGTACCTCTACTAGTGCAGACTTAGTATGTCCTTTGTGTATCGGGCCCCTGGAGCCTTAATAGCCACTTCCTGATATTTTTTGAGTAACAACTGGATCTTTTTCTCCAAACTTAGCTCCTGTAAGCACACTCTTCTTAAACTTTGTGATCAGGGTAAGTCAGCATTCTGTAGTAGATATCTTTAAATGTGCAGTCTAAGACTGCAATATCCTGTGCCTTTATGCGATTCACTTTTAAGACCTTAAAACTTAAGATTACAAAGGACTGCAAGCTAGGTCGATGGCAGTGTATCTGTTCAACCTTCATCAGTGAAGCAATGCCAAAACACAATGTTGAAACAGCTCAGAGTGAGACTCAATCATAGGGTTCTAGAGCACTTCATTACTTAGAAATCGCAAGCAACTGCACTTACTGTGTGCTTTAGTCTTGCCATTCTCAGCTTTCTTCTCCAGCTCCTGCTTGGCCACGCGCAGCGCATCGTACTCCCGCCTCCTGCGCTCCTTTTCCTCTGCCTTCTCACGCCGACGCAGCTCTCGCTCCTGCGCATCCTTCACCCGCTGCTCAGCTTCCCGCTTCTTCTCCAGTTCTGGGATGAAATGGTAGACATCAGAATCTACAGTACCACTAAACAACTGTACCACACAAAAGCAGAAATGTCATCAGTGCTAAATCCTCGGTCACCGTAACACTGGGATATACTGTCATGCAGGTCAAGGCACCAGAAGAAGTGCACAGCATAGAAGGTATACACCCAGGTGTAGCCAAAGCCTTTCTCCAGCTTTGGTAGCCTTGAATAGTATAAATTCTCACAATTGTAGGAGTGTGACGGTTAGTAGTTGTGTTGGTACTGTAATTGGCAGCGATGGCAGAGGCAATGGATGGTGCAAGCTGCTGTATCCTGCTGCTGAGGACCCTGGCACTTATTGTTCTAGAAATTAACCACTGCTCTACACACTTCTGGATACCCCTTCATGCTACACAGAACTCACTTTAAAGCACTTACATATGCAGCAAAAACATCTTAGGTGCTTGAAATCCAAAGGACATTACAGAAATATATTCTAAAGGTGTAAAAGCTAAACAGTTTCACTGATATGCTCTGGTTCTCTGGGGGAACACTGCAACAAGTTACTTTCTTTAAGCAATGTTCAGTGCAGGCCACAGCAATCTTAGTAATTTCAAATTAAGCTTTTGGGGCAGAGGGGGTTGGCACTAATGGAACAAGGTCCACAACCCCGCCGCCCTCCTCCCCCGCGTAGCAATTAATAAGGAATTCTTCCAAATGACAAGCAGCTTTCTCTGCTTCAGGCCTCTCCCCAATACCACAAGATCAGGCCTCAGGAAATCAGACCGCACGACAAGAACCCAGTAGTCCCCTTAAGCCAGTTCTCCATCCCGGCATTCATTCCACTGACTGTGAACCCTGCACTGCCCAACAGCTAGCTCCCTTCTGAGTCACAGGACTTTTTGTAGAAAGCAACTTCCAGTGGGTGGCTGAGTAGTAGGTCAAACAGACTATCAACAGCAGATTCAGGCCCAGCTACCTCTTGTGGTCAACTTGGGCATCTAGTTTCTCCTGTTTGCCAGCAAATCATTGAGAGCAGGAATACAACCAAGAGGTAAGAAGAGCACTGTCTAATGTTCCTCTTGAGGTACAAATGGACAGTCACAGTAACTGAAGTCTTGTGAACAATTCTTTCTGGCCAGATAAGCCCCATAGAGGAAAAATAAAAATGGTGTATTGCTCTCTTTACCAAGCATGAGCCTTCCCCTCCCTAAATCTGCTAGAACTAAATATGCCAGTACAAGGTGTTCCTCCAGGTCTGTGAAACCAACAGGCAGGCCTCCTGCAAAGACCCAAGACTTAGGGTCCGGAAAACCCTTCTCAGTGAACAAAAGGCCCATTTACACAATCACAGCAGGGAATGCCTAAATGCTGTGTCCAGCTAACCACTTGAACTCGAACTGGCAGCGCTTTTATCAGGCTGAGCTAATTAGTGTTATCCTCAGCCCAGGGGACGCATTCATCTTTGTAATTCCTCTTAGGCTAAAGAATGTATGTGTTTTATGTATTTCCAAATCAGTGTTTGGATGTTTCAAGCAAAACTACCCATTATGCTGCAAAAATTACAATAATCACAACCATCTTTCATAAGTTATGAGATTAGAGTTTAACTTTGCATTTCACATATGGAAGAACCCTCCTGCGGGCTCAGGGCTCTGACACTCTCACGGACCCATATAGGATTGCGAATATTCAAAATCACATCTCGCAACTACCAGAGGATCACAAATAACTGTAGAGTGTTGGCTGTACTTAATATTGCACACCTCTCAGAGATAACCTAGTGTCCAAAGTCCTTGTCAGCGCAAGCCTGCAGAGGCGTTATTCGAAGATCAGAGAGGATACAGTGACTGAAACATGTTTACAAGAGACCACACTAAACAAAAAAAGCCTGGGAAGGTTCAAAAAGGGAAAATACTGGAATTTCCTGTAGCTCTCCAGAATGATGCACTGCCTAGCAGCCTGCCGCTGCCTGGTGACCCAGCTGTGCGGAGTCACTGGTCAATAACCCAGCTGCGGCGCATTTGCATTGCACTACTTGCACTAATTTTGGCAGGCAGAATATGCAGTCTAAAGAGGCATGAGGGACTAGATGGCTGCACGCTCACTATCCCCACGTCCCACCAAGGTCCACCAATGAAAACAAGCATTTGCCAAGCCGGCAGGTTTACTCTGTTGGCTTTGCTTCTGCTTTTTTGCCAATACTTACCCCATCACCAAAATGAAAAGAAAATGGTGATATTCCATTGCTGTAGAGCGCTGACCAAAAAGAGAAATTTAAAAAAAAGCACAATGCGTACGTGTGCATATATATCTGCCAATCTGCAAAGGAGGCATAGCCTAACGAAATAAATGCCCACATGCATCACATGTGTGGGCGCACATATCGCAGCCATTTTTAAAAATTTACAGGTAAAAGATGTCCGACACCCATCCAGGAGCATGAAATAATAAAATATGCAAAAAGGCACCATTTAAGAAAGGAGAGGGAGAGTCCCGGAAGCTGGCAGAGAATTGCAGCTTCCGAGACTTCCAAAAAGCAACTAAATAAATACTACAACAGGGAGGAGTGGATGGGGTCTGGGGAAGTAGACACTGGAGCTAGTTGGTAGAGGGAGCAATGAAGTTTGGGGAAAAAGGCAGGGGGCGGGGGTAAGCAGTACATGAAGGAGAGAGTAAGAAAAAATAAACTCCCATTGAGAGCTCAAAGAAGAGAAAAAAGTAGTTCCCCGAGTGCGAGCTGTTGAAGGATACAAGTCATTCAATCAAAAGCATGGTAAAGAAACTATAAGGAACATGCTGACCTAAAGCCCACTGTAAATACTGGCATTGGCCACAATAGGTTCACAACAACATACAGATAAAATATGCAAGCCAGACCTAAAAAGGTCTTTCCTCTCCTCTTTTTAGGTCTCGCCTAGCGTTGCTGCGCACATGCGCAGCTCGCTCGGCGAGATTTAATGTAGATGAGGACTTTCAGAAAAGGGCTTTAAGCCCCGCCCCTCATTTCCATTGGCTGGCGTCACCGTTTATGCTAAACGGTGGCCAGCCATTGGAAATTAGCTATCTATGTTGCCTCCCTTTGGCTTTTTGTGCCGGCCCACTTGGACTGGCTCTCCTGCTTTCCTTCTGTCGTAAACGATTTCTTATCTTTATGGGCCCATGTGTTTAAACACATGGCCCCATAAAGACAAGAGATCCCCATGCTCCGGCTGCAGCGCGGTCCTCTTTCACTTTCGGGACCGTGCTTGTTCTTTTTATCTTCCTCTGTCGTTGTCTGCCTAGCTGTACATGTGCTTCTTTTTAAAATCTGTCTCGTTTTGTTTCTCACATCTAGAGTTCTCGTGTCTATACCTTTCTTTCCGCTCTCAGATTCATAGGCTTCTCGCTGTCTCTTTTTGTTCTTAACACTTTCAATTTCTCGAACGTTTCCCTTTTATTTTGTTAGGTGCGGGGAGATGAAGTGATTTGCCCAGAATCACAAGAGGTTTAGCCGCAGAGACTCGAACCTGGTTACCCAGCTTCGAGGTCGTACGCTCTAACCGTTAGGCCACATCTTAATGAGTCCAGCCTGTAGGGACAAGGGCCCCTGTACTTACACTCCAGAGTGTGTCACTCCTGGGCGTGTCACTCTTAAGTTTGTCAGTCCCGTGTGTCTCTCTTGAGGTTACCACTCCTGGATGTTTCACTACTGGGTGTGTCATTACTGAGGGTGTCACTCCTGAGTGTGTCACTGGGGCGTGGGGGAGAGCAAACAACCCTGTACTGGTCACCGTGTTCTATTTGTATGCCGATGCTTGTTTAATTCCGAGAGGCGCTTGGTGGGCGCTATACCCCGACCTTGTCACGTGAGAGCTTGTGTCTCACTCTTCACCAACCAGCAGGAAGTGCGTGAATCTTCTGGGAGCGAGGGTCACTTATGGAGGGGGGATAGTGCATCCCCCACGAGCACAAGAGCACCTCTGAGGCACTGACAGTGAGGGCGTGTAAGATCCGCAGAGCCGTGTTTTTTGTCTTGCAGTTTTATATAGCTGGAACTCGACCCAGAGGTATCAGGGCGCTTTACACAAGCACCAGCTGTTCCAGACGGGCACATCCATGTTTTGTTAGGCGCGGGGAGATGAAGTGATTTGCCCAGAATCACAAGAGGTTGAGCCGCAGACACTCGAACCTGGTTACCCAGCTTTGAGGTCGTACGCTCTAACCGTTAGGCCACATCTTAATGAGTCCAGCCTGCAGGGACAGGGGCCCCTGTACTTACACTCCAGAGTGTGTCACTCCTGGGCGTGTCACTCTTAAGTTTGTCAGTCCTGTGTGTCTCTCCTGAGGTTATCACTCCTGGATGTATCATTACTGAGGGTGTCACTCCTGAGTGTGTCACTGGGGCGTGGGGGAGAGCAAACAACCCCGTACTGGTCACCGTGTTCTATTTGTAGTGTCAGGAAGGGACAGGTATGATGTGTTCTCCATAATGGTAGAGTTAGTGGCACAGAGAGAAAGGTGTGATGTATTCTACATGTGATGCTCCTATTGTCACGGAGTGAAAGGCGTGATGTGTTCTGTATGTGGCAGTTCTAGCGCCATGGAGAACTGTGGTTGATGTGCTTGGTTGTGGCGGTTCTAGTGCCACAGGGGGTAGGAAGGTCACATGTGCTTCTTCTAGTGTGGAGGAGGGCCATTTGTGATTCATTAAGGATTGTAACCATTCTCAAGGAGATATGAGCTCTAAAGCTCTCTCTGCCTAGTGATATCAGCAGTGACACGCCATCCTTCTGTGTCAGAATGCTGCAAGAAGTAACACGCATTAAAAATGCCATAGGTCTCGCCTTTCATTAAGTTAAAGCCATTTGCTTTGCTATACAATACCATTAGCAAAGCAAATGGCTTTAACTTAATCAAAGGCGAGACCTATTGCATTTTCAATGCTGGTTTAGTAGTAGAAAGGGAGGCCTGCAGGGGGAGGGGAGGTTGTGCTGGCACAGTGAGGCATTAAATGTACTAAGTGAACTGACAATCGTATGATAACTACCTACCATTTGGCAAAAGTGAGCGAAATGGAAACTGAAAATTGTGTGCTACCTAGTACCTAGCAATAAAGGGCTACTTGGAAACTGGATCTCATGCGGTATGTGGAAGTTGCCTGTGATGTGTCAAAACTGGCTATTAATGAGACCTGGCTATGATGTGCCTGCTTCCCACAGGCTATTATACATTAAATATCAATGGTGTTCTTACAGGTGATCAAGTGCCTGCTAAGATGTGCCAATAAAATGCTTATTGGGAACTGGCTAAAATGTTTGCTTACATCAACAACAGACTATGTGAGTATTGGCAACTGGCAATGATGTGGTAACTGAATCAGCAGCTTGTGTAATTGCTTACAATATGCTACTTGGGAACTGTCTATGATCAGAACTAGCAAAGCTGTTCTTATTTGTAACTAGCATTGCCCTCCGCTCGAAGTATTAGCACGCCCCAACCCGCAGGGCTCTATTCTAACATCCCATAGTAATAAACTTCCATCTCCTGCCCATCACGCTACCACACCGACCCACAATAAGCCCACTGCATGACTAAATCTTAACCTTGCCACCGTCTTTCCTACCAGACCAATACCACCACACCCCATCCTAAAATCCTCTTCACACTGAACAACAGCACACCCAGCACGACATACCAGAACTAGCATCTCCCATCATCTCCTCCCCAGCAATGTGGTTCTACTACTTAAATTTGCTACACGTTGGGTTTTTCAAGTAACTCACTGACAAATTAAAAAGTCAGAGACCCGCTTGATGCTGGGGGTCCTATGTCTTTGGGTTAAAGACTCAATCAACACGTACATTTATGTCTACCACTGCAAATGTTCTCTTGATATAAAAACTATTTCAGCTTCTTTATGTACAAGAGTTCAGACACGATTCAATAAAGTGCTATTAGACAGATGTCTTGCCCACCGCCTCCAAAGTCCACCCTTCCTTACAATGCCACCCTTACAGTTTACTGACACACATTGACCTCCCATTGCCACATAGGAGGGTGACCTCTAAAACCCAGACAAAAAGCAATATAAAAACACATTAACCTGAAACCAAATACTTCATTGTGGTGGTTCTTGTCCTACCTGGTAAGCAACCCATATCATCCCTCAATAAACCCACAGTGGTTTTGATGAGATTTATCCAGTCTATCAAGAAACATATGTTTTTCTTCTCTAAAACATACAGACTCAATCTCTCATGGTTGTGCAAGGGTCCTGGAAGTTGAATAACTATTATACTTAGCATAACGATCTATTGTATATTCGATTACTGTATATTCAATGCTCACATAACTATGCTTTATGCACACTAAGGAATGATTACTATTAATACTCCATTGCACTGGTGTGTGGAACACTAGAGTACAGAGTCTGACGGCCAAAGAGGACATCAGACTAGATACACGCGTATATTTTTGAACCTAAAAATTATAATCTGTATCCAGTTTCTATAGCATTCCAAAAAAGGTCTAAAGCATTTGAAAACGTTTCCCATTACAGAACCTTTTGTGTCTCACTTGTACCACCCACCAGCACCACACTCCTCCAACCAATCACTGCTAGGCTGCCACAGCAACATGCAAATCACTGCACTACTACCACCACGCCCATCACCCTATATCTGCACTATCCCCCTTGTGTTATCACACCATTACCTCAGAGATAGGCACTGCCTCTTACTCTTCACCTTGTTTTTTTATCCACACTTCCCTCACGCTATATCCCCTCTGGCCACGTGTCTTTTTTGCCTCAATACAAAAAAATGGCAAAAAGCAGAAATGAATGCCACTGCTAACGTTGGTCTTTACTGCATTATATCGTACTAGAATTATCCTTGTTCTCTGATCTGAAGAGAAGCCTTATGCTCAGCCAAATTTCCTAAAAAGTGATAATCCTGTTTTCCCATCTGTTAATATGAACCCGACATTGGGCAGAGGCAGCTTGGGATGTGCTTGAATGAGAACTTCCACTGTCTCACAAACGTTGGGTTTTTACAGGTGAAACAAACATCTTGGTCTTGTTCCTTCAACACCTTTCTTTCACAAACAACTGTCATTTTTTAGTGTTTTATACTTTCACAGGCATTAAGTCCTAATTAAGCAGAAGTTTGAGGAAAAAAGATTGAGAACGAGTCGCAGCGTTCTGGGTCCTTGCAAAATGCATTTCTGTGCATGTTCCTATTTTTGTGCTGTGGCAAGTGCTGTTCCCAGGCATAAATGTATCTATTAATTATTTATTGTAGCTATTTATAAAGTGCATACTTTCACCTAAAGGCATTTTAGCTCTCTGGCCTATCCAGCAAGAAAAGTCAAAAATATCAAACAGGTTATAAAAAGGAAAGATGGGTTTCCAGTGTCAAAGAATGTCCTATATGTAAGAAGAAAGAGGGCTGAAGGACTACATAATGTCGTTAGTATGCTGTATAAAACAGTTTATGGCAGTTTACGCAACCGAGAAAATCTACATTGCCGGGGACAACCCTTTTTATCTTGAAACTTCTATCTTTATCTTGAAAATTCCCTAGTAACTAAAACAGAAATGCTCTCTATTATGCTGGATGAACACCGTTCCTTGTACTATTTATTGATAAGGAAAATGCTACTTACCAGTATGCATCTGTTCTTGGCATGTAGAGCTGCAGAGTTGTACACTGTGCATAGATTGCCATCTGGTGTTGGGCTCGGATGCTTGCACTTTGTTGTTGTCTTGGAAGAGTCTTTTGTAGTCACGAGATAGGTGACTCCTCCCTTGGACGATAGTGCGCATGGGCATCGACTCCATCCTCAGATTGTTTTTCGCCATGATGGGAAATGATGGAGTCAGTAAGAAGTAAGAGATGTCCATGTGAATGTATCTAATTAAGATAATACTGGAACAGATACAGGTTCCGGGGAGGCGGGTGGGCGTGTACAACTCTGCAGCTATACATGCCAAGAACAGATGCATACTGGTAAGTAGCAATTTCCGTTCGAGGCATATGAGCTGCAGATTGTACACTGTGCATAGACTGTACAGCAGTGTGTCCCTTAGCGGTGGTCACCTGTATCTGTTGCAGTAGTTTGAAACAATGTTTTAAGAACAGCCTGGCCTACAGAAGCTTGTTGCTTCGCTTGCGCGTGAACACAATAGTGTTTGGTGAAGGTGTGTGGTGTAGACCATGTTGCTGCTTTACATATGTCATCTAAGGGAATGTTCCCCAAGAATGCCATGGAAGCCCCTAGTTTGCGTGTTGAATGCGCTCTAGGGGGAATTGTCAATGTGCGTTTAGCCTTTTGGTAGCATATTTGAATGCATTTTACTATCCACCTCGCGATCCCAGCTTTGGAGATGGGGTTACCTTTATGAGGTGGGGAGAAGGCTACAAACAGTTGTTTTGTTTTGCGAAAGGGTTTAGTCCGGTCAATGTAATAAAGTAGTGCTCTTTTGACGTCTAGTGTATGAAGAGCTCTGTGTGCCAGAGTTTGGGTTTTGGAAAAACACAGGTAACTCAACTGATTGGTTAAGATGAAAAGCAGAAATGACTTTGGGAAGGAATTTTGGATTTGTTCTGAGAACTACTTTGTTTTGATGTATTTGTAAGAATGGTTGTTGTATGGTTAAAGCCTGGATCTCGCTTACCCTTCTGAGAGAGGTAATTGCGACAAGGAAAGCAACTTTCCATGTGAGGAACTGAAGTTCACATTTATGTAGAGGTTCAAATGGGGGACCCATGAGCCTGGTAAGAACAATGTTTAAATTCCACACCGGAGAGGGTTGCAGTCTGGGAGGAATTATTCTTTTAAGTCCCTCCATAAAGGCTTTAATTGCAGGTATTCTAAATAATGACAAATGTCTGTTTTGTAAATAAGCGGCGAGCGCTGCTAGATGTAATCGTATGGATGAATATGCTAGATTACATCTTTGTAAGTGTAGCAAATAGCAAATGATGTCCTGGATGGAAGCATCCAGTGGATCAATTTTATTATTTTTGCAGTAGATGACAAATCTTTTCCATTTTGCTGCATAGCAAGCTCTAGTAGTAGGGCGTCTGGCTTCTTTAATGATGTTCATACAGTCCGGCGGAAGGTTAAGATAACCGAACTCTAGGACTTCAGGAGCCAGATCGCTAGATTCAGTTGTCCTGGATCGGGGTGTTTTATCAATCCATGGCTCTGCGTTAGCAATGTTGGGGAGAGGCGTAGTTTTTGGTGTGGAACCACTGAGAGATCCAGTAGTGTTGTGAACCACGGTTGGCGTGCCCATGTGGGAGCCACCAGGATCATCTTGAGAGACTGTTGTCTGAGCTTGCGTACTACTAGGGGAATCAGTGGGAGTGGCGGAAAAGCGTACGCAAATTTGCCTGACCAGTTCATCCATATCGCATTGCCTTTGGACAATGGGTGTGGGAACCTGGCGGCAAAGGTCGGGCATTTTGCGTTTGTGTGTGTGGCGAACAGATCTATGTCTGGTTGACCCCACATCTGGAAAAAAGGTTGGAGAACTTGGGGATGAAGTTCCCATTCGTGTATCTGCGGTCTGTCGACTTAGTAGATCCGCAATCTGATTGTGAATTCCTGGAAGATGTTCTGCCAGCAGGTATATATTTTGTGGAATGGCCCATCTCCAAATGTTTTGTGCGAGCTGGGACAGCTGCAGAGAATGTGTGCCTCCTTGTTTGTGTATGTAGTACATGGCTGTCATGTTGTCCGTGCGGACTAGGACAGTCTTGTGTTGTAGATGTACTTGGAATGATTTTAATGCTAGAAATATTGCCAGTAATTCTAGGTGGTTGATATGGAGCACTTTCTGTTGAGTGGTCCATTTACCTTGAATTGTATGGTTTAGGAGATGGGCTCCCCAACCGGTGAGTGATGCGTCTGCTGTCAGTACTATCTGTGGAACCAGCTCGAGGAACGGCCGCCCTTTGGACAGGTTTCGTGTGTTCCACCACTGCAGAGAGCGATGTGTGCGGCTGTCCACCAACACCAGATCTGTAAGTTGTCCTTGAGCCTGGTTCCACTGACGTGCTAGGCATTCCTGTAAGGGGCGCATCTGAAGCCTTGCATGAGGTACGATAAAGATGCAAGAGGCCATCATTCCTATGAGTTGCATGAATACCCTTGCTGGGAGGGAGTGCTGCGGTTGAAATTTGCTGCTTAGGGCTTGCATACTGGCTATCCTGGCTGGACTGGGATATGCCAGAGCTTTGGAAGTGTCTACTGTGGCCCCTAGATACTGATGTATGTGGGAGGGCTGGAGATTTGACTTGGGGTAATTTACTGTGAATCCTAAGTCGTGTAGCAGCTGGATAGTTTGATGAGTGTGATGAACACACTGGTTGAATGACTTGGCTTTTATCAGACAGTCGTCGAGATATGGAAATACATGGATTTGTTGTCTTCTCAAGTGTGCTGCTACTACCGCAAGGCACTTTGTGAACACTCTGGGTGCGGTGGTCACCCCGAATGGTAGGACTTTGAACTGATAGTGTTGTCCGTCCACTATGAACCTTAGATACTTCCTGTGAGCAGCGTGTATGGGAATGTGGAAGTAGGCGTCTTTGAGATCTAGTGTGGTAAGGAAGTCGCCTTGTTGTAGCAGTGGAAGAACCTGTTGCAGAGTGATCATATGGAAATGATCGGACTGTATATAGAGATTGAGGGGTCTGAGGTCGAGTATTGGCCTTAGGGTCCCGTCCTTTTTGGGGATTAGGAAATACAGTGAGTAAACCCCTGTTCCTTGATGCTGTAAGGGAACTGGTTCTATTGCATGCTTTTGAAGCAGTGAGAGAACTTCTTGTTTTAAGAGCGTAATGTGTTCTGTGGACATTGGACGCTGTATGGGTGGAATGTTGGGCGGGGTTGCTGAGAGTTCCAGGCAGTAACCATACTGGATAATTTGTCTTACCCACTTGTCTGTTGTGATGGAATCCCAGACAGGTAGGAACTGTGAGAGTCTCCCCCCGACTGGAGTGGAATGGTCTGGAGTGAGCGGAGGGAAGTCACTGTTTAGTAGCGGGGGAGGCACGAGTGTTGTTACTACCTCAGCCTCTCCCCTTGTTGTTATTTCCCCTGTATCCGCCTCTAAAATATCCTCTATTGGGGGATGTGTGAGTGGTGTTTTTATATGAAGAGGAGGCGGTGTCTGTTCCAATGTTTTTGGATGCTCCCCTATAGAAGGAGCGACGAAAGGAACCGCATGTGGATGGAGACTGTAATGCTCCCATGAATTTAGCAGTCTCCGTGTCCTTTTTCATCTTCTCTAGAATGGTGTCTACAGCCGGTCCAAAAAGGTGTTCCCGATTGAACGGTTGGTTAAGGATAGCTGTTTGAACCTCCTGTTTAAAACCTGAAATGCGTAACCAGGCATGTCTTCTGAGTAGCACACTAGTGTTAACAGATCTAGAGGTTGTGTCAGCTGCATCCAGGGCACACTTAATTGATGCGTTGGTTATTAGTTTGCCCTCCTGAATTAAATCATTTGCCTGGGTTTTGTATTGATCAGGCAAATGTTGTAATAGGGTCTCTAGTCAGTCATAGTGAGCCCTATCATACCTAGCAAGTAATGCTTGGGTGTTGGCTATGCGCCAGTGATTAGCTGCTTGAGCAGCAACTCTCTTGCCTGAGGCATCTAGCAACTTAGATTCCTTATCCGGAGGTGGTGCGTCACCGGAGGTTTGAGAGTTGGCGCGTTTCCTAGCGTTAGATACCACTAGTGAGTCGAAGGGTAGCTGCCCCTTGATGTAGGTGGGATCGTCAGGGGCGGGTTTATACTTTGTCAATCCTGGGATTGAGAATTCTAGCCCTCACTGGGTCTATGAATATGTCTGGGGCATGTTTAATGACCCCTTTTAACATAGGCAGGGTTTGGACAGTCTTCTGGGACTGTTCAAAGGTGTCTAGAAGGAAGTCCTCGTCTGCAGGGTCTGAATGTATGTGGACACCATGGTAGACAGCAGCTCTATTTACGAGTTGTCCAAAACCAATATTGTCATCTGGGGGAGATGGTTTTGTTGGATATGGTTGGGGAGCAGGGAGGTCTGGGGGACCTATTGGGTCATCATAATCGTCCCAATCGTCCTGTGGTACGTCTGTATCATCGTCAGGATCAGTGAAAGGGTCATTGGTGCCTCCCCCACCCCCTAAATCATCATCAACATCATCGTGTGGTGGTGGTGAATGTGGTGGAAGTCTTGGAGACTGTGGAGGAGAGACAGGCTTAGGAGGAAGAACTGGCTCAGGAGGAAGGACAGGCTTAGGAGGAAGAACAGGCTGACAAGGAGAAACAGGAGAAGAGGGTCTTATAGGTGAAGTGGCACAGTCTTTTTTCTTTACAGGCACTGCAGGAGTGGCTGATGTGTCCAGCTTTCTCTTCTTGTGTGGAACAGTAGCCACATGTCCTGTTTTAGGGTCTATATGCAGCTTTTTCTGCTTGGGATCGACGGGATCCGGTCGGAAAAGTTCTTCCCGTTCGGTAACCGCTTTCGGCGTCGACTTCTTCGGGTCCGAGCGAGGTTTGGATTTCTGCTCCGAGGCCTTAGGAGTTGGTTTAGGGTCCTTTGGCTTGGCTATGGAGCCGGAAATCTTTTTCGGTTCCGAAGGTTTCGGCTTCGGAGTCGATGGTTTTTCTTTCGGCGTCGGGGTGGTCGGTGCCGACTTCTTTTTGGGAGTAGGTTGGTCTCCCGTCTTCGGTGCCGAAGGCGCCTGCGGGACACTGATATACGGTTTGCTCGGTTCCGAGCTACCGGAAGGCTTGTCCTTTATCTTCGGAGCCGAGCCTGAGGGCGGGGCTTCTGAAGCTTGTTTTTGGTCGCGACTGGGGCCAGCAGGCGAAGTCTTGACCAGGGCCTTGGTTTTTTCGGGTGGAGTTGGGGTAGGGGCAGTTGTACTCACTCGTTGACCAGGAGTGATGTGGTCGTCTGAGTCGTCTGCTTCGGACACGATTTGCAGGTCTTCAGAATCGTCCTCCGGAACATCGGGGCCTTCATCGAAGATGTCCACTGGTGCCGGAGCTGTTCTCTGCGCCATGATGTGTCGTCGGGCCCGGCGATCACTGATGGTTTTCTTAGATCGAAAAGAGGCGCAGGCCTGGCAATTGTTCTCGTCGTGTTCGGGCGAGAGACACAGGTTACAGACCTTGTGATGGTCACTGTGTGGGAATTTCGCTTCACACTGGGGGCATTTTTTAAATGGAGTCATTTCCATGAGCTGTAGACCCGAACGGCGTCGATAGGCCCAACGGCCCGCGTTGACGACTGGAATAGAGTAGGGGAGATGCGTGTTGAAGATCACGCGATCGAAAACAATACCGTGGAGTTGTAGATAGTTTGCGCGTCGAAAGGGTTTGGAAAATAAAGTACCGAACCGGAGCGCAAAAGTTACATCCGAACCCGATGGCGGAAAAAAACAATCTGAGGATGGAGTTGATGCCCATGCGCACTATCGTTCAAGGGGGGAGTCACCTATCTCGTGACTACAAAAGACTCTTCCAAGACAACAACAAAGTGCAAGCATCCGAGCCCAACACCAGATGGCAATCTATGCACAGTGTACAACTCTGCAGCTCATATGCCTCGAACATATATTTTCCTAACTTTCCCAGCTCAGAAGAATCCATCAGTTAGTCCTGGCTTCCTTCTTACTGTTAGTAATAGCCGTGCCTGTGACCTCTAGGCTTCGCTGTGCCAATCCGCAGTTTTTTGGTTTGTAAAAGACTAACTAACAAGCTTCAAACCATCCATAATGCAGCTGCTAAGTCTGAATCCGCAGCTAGGCGTTTAAGCGGATGCGGACACTTCCCTCTAGTAGCTGCAGGAAAAAGGAAAATGCTACTTACCAGTATGCATCTGTTCTTGGCATGTAGAGCTGCAGATCCTCACACTGTGCATTAGATCGCCATCTGGTGTTGGGCTCGGATGCTTGCACTTTGTTGTTGTCTTCGAAGAAGTCTTTGTAGTCATGTGATAGGTGACTCCTCCTTAGGACAATAGTGTGCATGGGCATCGACTCCATCCTCAGATTGTTTTTCGCCATATTGGGGAGTGATGGAGTTAGTAGAAAAGAAAAGAGATGTCCATGTGTGTGTATCTAATTAAGATAGGACTGGAGCACATACAGGTCCCGGGGAGGTGGGTGGGCGTGTGAGGATCTGCAGCTCTACATGCCAAGAACAGATGCATACTGGTAAGTAGCATTTTCCGTTCGAGGCATGTGAGCTGCAGAGCTCACACTGTGCATAGACTGTACAGCAGTATCTCCCCTAGCGGTGGTCACCTGTATGTGTTGCAGTAGTTTGAAAAAGGGTTTTAAGGACAGCTTGGCCCACGGAAGCTTGTTGCTTGGCTTGCACATCAACACAATAGTGTTTAGTGAAGGTGTGTGTTGTAGACCACGTGGCTGCCTTACATATGTCTTCTAGGGAATGTTCCCTAAGAATGCCATGGAGGCCCCTAGTTTGCGTGTTGAGTGCGCTCTAGGGGGAACTGATAATGTGCGTTTGGCTTTTTGGTAGCAGATTTGGATACATTTAACAATCCACCTTGCAACCCCGGCTTTTGAGATGGGATTACCTTTGTGTGGTGGAGAGAAAGCCACAAACAATTGTTTGGTTTTGCGAAAGGATTTGGTTCTGTCAATGTAATACATAAGGGGTCTTTTGACATCTAGGGTGTGGAGAGCTCTTTCTGCCACGGAATCTGGGTTTTGGAAGAACACAGGTAGTTCTACTGATTGGTTAAGGTGGAAAGGCGAAATGACTTTGGGAAGGAATTTTGGGTTTGTTCTGAGAACTACCTTTTTATGATGTATTTGTAAGAAAGGCTCTTGTATAGTTAGAGCTTGTAGCTCACTGACTCTCCTGAGAGAAGTGATTGCAATTAGAAACGCAACTTTCCATGTAAGGAATTGAAGTTCACATTTATGTAAGGGTTCGAAAGGTGGACCCATGAGCCTGGTAAGTACTATATTAAGATTCCACACTGGGGAAGGTGGTAATCTGGGAGGTATGATCCGCTTAAGGCCTTCCATGAAGGCTTTAATGGCGGGAACTTTGAATAGTGATAAGTGTTGTCTGTTTTGTAAGTAAGCAGCAAGGGCTGCGAGGTGCAGACGTATGGATGAGTATGCAAGATTACATCTTTGCAAATGTAGCAAATAGCAAATGATGTTTTGCGTAGAGGCTTGTAATGGTTGGATGTTATTATTAGTGCAGTAAATAGCGAATCTTTTCCATTTAGCTGCATAGCAGGCTCTGGTAGTTGGGCGTCTAGCTTCTTTTATAACGTCCATGCAGTCTGGGGGTAGGTTAAGGTAACCGAATTCTAGGACTTCAGGAGCCAAATTGCAAGGTTCAGCTGAGATGGATCTGGGTGCATTATCTCTCCATGGCTCTGCGTTAGCATTGTTGGGGAGAGGTGTAGTCTTTGGTATGGGACTACTGATAGCTCCAGTAGTGTGGTGAACCATGGTTGGCGTGCCCATGTAGAGGCTACTAGTATCATTTTGAGAGACTGTTGTCGAAGCTTGCGTACTACAAGTGGGATGAGTGGGAGCGGTGGAAAAGCGTACACAAATCTGCCGGACCAGTTCATCCATATCGCATTGCCCTTGGACTGCGGGTGTGGAAACCTGGCGGCGAAGGTTGGGCATTTGGCGTTTTGGTGTGTGGCGAACAGATCCAAGTCTGGCTGGCCCCACATCTGGAAGAAAGGTAGAAGAACTTGTGGATGTAGTTCCCACTCGTGAATCTGTTGTGTCTGTCGACTTAACAGGTCTGCAATCTGATTGTGAACCCCTGGTAGGTGTTCTGCTAGAAGGTATACGTTTTGTGGAATGGCCCACCTCCAAATGTCCTGTGCTAGTTGGGACAGTTGTGGAGAGTGTGTCCCCCCTTGTTTTTGTATATAGTACATAGCTGTGATGTTGTCTGTTCGGATCAGGACAGCTTTGTTTTGTACGTGGAGTTGAAAGGACTTGAGAGCTAGGAATATAGCTAGTAACTCTAGGTGGTTGATGTGGAGCAGCTTCTGCTGAGTGGTCCACTTGCCTTGTGTTGTATGATGTAACAGGTGTGCTCCCCATCCTGTAAGGGATGCGTCCGTGGTTAGTACTACTTGTGGAACCGGCTCTAGGAACGGCCGCCCTTGGACAAATTGTTGGTGTTCCACCACTGCAGAGAGCGATGTGTGCGGCTGTCCACCAACACCAGATCTGTAAGATGTCCATGAGCCTGGTTCCATTGGCGCGCTAGGCACTCTTGTAGAGGACGCATTTGAAGTTTTGCATGAGGGACGATAAAAATGCAGGATGCCATCATGCCGATTAGCTGCATAAACACTCTGGCTGGAAGAGAGTGTTGCATTTGAAACCTGGGGACAAGGGTTTGTATACTGGCTATCCTGGCTGGGCTGGGGTAAGCTAGAGCAGTGGAAGTGTTTATTGTGGCTCCCAGATATTGAAGGACATGGGAGGGCTGAAGGTGGGACTAGGTATAGTTTATTGTGAACCCCAAGTTGTGTAATGTTTGTATCGTTTGGTGGGTGTGTTGGACACACTGGTTGAATGATTTGGCTTTGATAAGCCAGTCGTCCAGGTATGGGAAGACATGTATTTGTTGTCTTCGTAGATGCGCTGCTACTACTGCAAGGCATTTGGTAAACACTCTTGGAGCAGTGGTGACTCCGAATGGGAGTACTTTGAACTGGTAGTGCTGCCCATTGAGAACGAACCTTAGATACTTCCTGTGAGCAGGATGTATGGGAATGTGGAAGTAGGCGTCCTTGAGGTCTAATGTGGCAAGGAAGTCTTGTTGTTGTAGTAAGGGAAGCACTTGTTGGAGAGTGATCATGTGAAAATGAGCTGAGTGTATGTATTGATTGAGAGGTCTGAGGTCTAAAATAGTCCTGAGAGTGCCGTCCTTCTTGGGAATGAGGAAGTACAGGGAGTAAACCCCTGTGCCCTGCTGTAGCAGAGGCACTGGCTCTATGGCGTGCTTTTGAAGCAGGGAAAGTACCTCTTGTTGTAAAAGTGTAAGATGGTCTGTGGACATTGGACGCTGCCTGGGTGGTATGGTGGGGGGGTAGCTGTTAGCTCCAGGCAGTAGCCATGTTGGATAATCTGTCTCACCCACCTGTCTGTTGTAATGGAGTTCCAGACAGGCAGGAACTGTGATAGCCTTCCCCGACAGGGGTGTTGTGGTCGGGGGAAGTGGAGGAAAGTCACTGTTTGGGAGTGGTGGAGGTACGGGTGTTGTTATTATTACCTCGACCTCTGCCCTTAGAGTTGTTGCCTCTGTAACCACCCCTAAAGTATCCTCTATTAGGAGAGGTTTGGGTGTTTGTTCGATAGGAAGAGGAACTGTCTGCGGTGGTATTCCTGGAGCTCCCTCTGTAAAAGGAGCGGCGAAAGGAGCCACGTTGCTGCGGGGACTGCAATGCTCCCATTGATTTGGCAGTGTCAGTATCCTTCTTCATCTTTTCTAGTGCTGTGTCGACAGCAGGACCAAATAGTTGGTTTTGGTTAAATGGCTGGTTTAGTATGGTAGTCTGGACTTCTGGCTTAAAACCTGAAATGCGAAGCCAGGCGTGTCGTCTGATAAGCACGCTAGTGTTAACTGACCTAGCGGCGGTGTCGGCTGCGTCTAAGGCGCACTTAATGGAGGCATTTGAAATAAGTTTGCCTTCTTGAATGAGGTCAGTGGCTTGTGTTTTGTATTGATCAGGTAGATGTTGAAGGAGGGTTTCTAGCTGATCGTAGTGTGCCCCTGTCGTACCTAGCTAGTAGAGCTTGGGTGTTAGCGATGCGCCAGATGTTGGTGGCTTGCGCAGCTACGCGTTTGCCAGAGGAATCTAACAATTTGGATTCTTTATCAGGGGGCAGAGCATCCCCTGAAGTTTGGGAATTGGCGCGTTTTCTGGCATTAGAAACGACCAGTGAGTCAAGGGGAGCTGACCTTTGATGTAGGTGGGGTCATCGGGGGCAGGTCTATACTTTTTATCCACTCTAGGATTAAGGATCCTGGCTCTGACTGGGTCGTTAAAAATTTCAGGTGCGTGTTTAATGACACCCTTGATCATGGGCAAAGTTTGAACAGTTTTTTGAGACCGTTCAAAAGTGTCTAGAAGAAAATCTTCTTCTGGTTGGTCGGTGTGAATATGCACCCCATGAAAAACGGCCGCCCTATGTATGAGTTGCCCAAAACCTATGTGATCATCTGGTGGAGATGGTTTTGTGGGATAAGGTGGAGGGCTGGGGAGGTCTGTAGGGTCTGGGGGTCATTATAACCCCAGTCATCCTGTGGTGGATTATCTGGATCCAGAAATAAATTATGAGGGTCATCCCCGTACCCCATGTTGTCCTCATACTCATGTGGGGGAGAATCCGCAGGTTGAGGAGGTGTGATAGGGATGTGGAGAGGAGGGGTGTTAGAGAGAGGTATAGGGGAAGGAGGCGGCATAGGGGAAGTGGAAGAGTCCTTCTTTGGAGGGACAGGCTTGTGACGTGGCACAGAGGAAATGTGTCCTGTTTTAGGATTGATATAAAGCTTGTGTTGATTAGGATCGATGGGATCCGGTGTAAACAGTTCCTCCCCTTGAATATTAGTTTTCGGCGCCGACTTTTTCGGTTCCGAACGTGGTGATGGCTTCTTTAAATGTTCCTTTGCTTTAGAAGGCGTCGAGGCGTCCTTCGGCTTAGCTACAGGCTCGACCGGCTTTAGTTTAGGGGGTGTGTCGAGTAGCTTCGGTTTCGGTGCCGAGGGATCCGCGTGCTTGGAGGCGGATTTGGGGACCGAACTGGATTTTGGCGCCGGGTGGTCTTTGTGTTTCGGCGCCGAAGGTGCCGGTGTAACGGGCACATGTGGTTTGGTCTGTGCCGAGGAACTAGAAGGCTTTGTTTTCTTCTTCGGTGCCGAGCCCGGAGGCGGGGCGTCCGAAGCACGTTTACGGTCTCGACTGGGGCGAAGTGCTGACCGGTGCCTTCGAATTTGCAGGGAGGGTTGGGGCAGGGGCAGTAGTACTCACACGCTGCCCTGAAGGGATGGAACCGTCGGAGTCCTCTGCCTCGGAGATGATAGCGAGGTCTTCGGAGTCTTCTTCCGGAACATCGGGACCCTCATCGAAGATGTTGACGGGTTCCGGAGCGGACCTGTGCGCCATGATGTGCCTTCGGGCTCGACGATCGCGGATTGTCTTCTTGGAGCGGAAGGAGGCGCAGGCCGGACAAGTGGCCTCGTTATGGTCTGGTGAGAGGCACCGATTACAGACCTGGTGGTGGTCACTGTGAGGAAACTTTGCTCCACATTGGGGGCATTTTCGGAATGGCGTCCTTTCCATGGGCAGTAGGCCTTACGGCGTCGATGGGCCCAACGGCCCGCGTCGACGGCTGGAAAGGAGATCGAGGAAGGGACGTCGAGATGTCGATGTCGGTATCAGGTGTTGAAAAGTGGAAAACGCTGCAAAAACAAGTTTTGAACCGGAGTGTCGAAATTGCATCCGAACCCGATGGCGGAAAAAAACAATCTGAGGATGGAGTCGATGCCCATGCGCACTATTGTCCTAAGGAGGAGTCACCTATCACATGACTACAAAGACTTCTTCGAAGACAACAACAAAGTGCAAGCATCCGAGCCCAACACCAGATGGCGATCTAATGCACAGTGTGAGCTCTGCAGCTCACATGCCTCGAACCTACTGTTTCCACCTAATATCCGGACATTAAGAACATATAATAACCGATTTTAAACCCAATGGCTTGTCGTCTTTCCAGTAGGGGCAGAAAAGTTTTTTTAACCTTGTGATTATGAGATGGGAATCAAACTCAAATTGAATTGATGGATGGATCGTTTTAACTCTAACCCTAAAAATCCATGTATTCTCAAAGAGACCGGATATTTGGCAGCAATAACGACAAGATGTTTATGTAGGAGTGCACCATATAAATATAATTCATTAATATAAACCCGACTTCGGGGGTTGCCGGTGCTATTTTTTGAAGAATCACGCTCAAACTTTGTAATGAACATGACAACTAGGACTATTCTAAAATCTCTTCACTGGCAGCCTGAAAGATAATACTGTCAGTGCAAAATATCCCTCACAAGATCAGAGATACCACACACCAGCAATATCTCTCTATAACTGAGCGAGAACCATCTAACAATATGTTTCATATGCATGGTTGAACTGTTGTGTATTAAAAGGCCAAACCTTTCAGACAGACGTCCCAGACTTGGAACAGTTTCCCACTACAAGAGAGAGCCCTAGCTAAACTTTAAGCAGGCGCTAAAGACCTGGGAGCTTAGGAAAGCATGTCCTTTCCCCGGTTCTGCTAGCCTTCCTCATTCGAGACGGAGTAACTGAAGGCCTGGGTGGGGAAACAGCCATTACAACGCGGCTGTTTCCCCGCATGTTATTACATCGCATGCGTTACAACGCATAGCCATTACTACGCATACCATTACATCGCATGCGCTTTTACAACGCATGCGATGTAATGGCGATCCACATCATTGTGAGGAAACTGAGGCTCTTCCGTTTCCTCACAACGACGTGCACTGTGCACCGCCCCTCAGACGACGCAGGAACCAGGAGAGAGGAACCACGAGGAGAGAGAGGTAAGGGGGATTGGGCCAGGGGTGGGGGTTATTTTATTAGGGTTTAGGGTAGTGTCGGGGTAGTGTTGTGGTGTTAGTGTAGGGTAGGGTAGTGTTTGAGTGTAGGGACCGGACTGGGGGAAGGGGGTGGGTCCTGCTGGGGGTAGTGTTTTAGGGTTTAGGGTAGTGTTGTGGTGTTTGTGTAGTGTAGGGTAGTGTTTTAGGGTAGGGTCGGGGGGGGTCGTGCAGGGTAGGGTTTGAGTGTAGGGACCGGACTGGGGGTCGGGGGAGGGTCGTGCTGGGGGTAGTGTTTTAGGGTTTAGGGTAGTGTCGGGGTGTTTGTGTAGGGTAGTGTTTTAGGGTATTGTCAGGGTGTCGTGCTGGGTAGTGTAAATGTAGGGACTGGACTGGGGGAAGGGGGAGGGTCGTGCTGGGGGTAGTGTTTTAGGGTTTAGGGTAGTGTTGTGGTGTTTGTGTAGTGTAGGTTAGTGTTTTAGGGTAGTGTCGGGGTGTCGTGCTGGGTAGTGTAAATGTAGGGAGAGGACTGGGGTCGGGTCGTGCAGGGGTACTACATTAGGGTTTAGGGTAGGACAGGGTAGAGTCACTTACCTTTCAAACTTTTACCATGAGTATATCTTTACCACGCATGCCTTTGCGTTGTAATGGCATGCGTGGTAAAGGCATAGTCGTGGTAAAAGTTTGCGATGTAATGGCATGTCGTCATTGACATCGCGTAGTAATACCCGCGTTGGAATGGCACACGTGGTATTGGTATGCGATGTAATGAGACATATTCCCTGGGTGGCTTAGCGCCTTATAAATCTCCAATTCAAGGTGATGGGCCAGAAACCTGTAGTTACAAAAGAGAAAGATGCACACTCCAGTATTGGCAATGACTTCCTCTGGAGGGACCCCCCAGTGAAGTGCTGCATCAGTGGTTACCTCTCTCTGCAAGCAGCCGGCGCTGACGCTCTCGATCCTGCTCAGACTGGATTGCTCTCATGTACTGAAGAACCTGCAAGGAAAAAGACGAGGGATGAGAAAGATATGGCAGCACGGTAATGGGTGCTGTGCAGGCCCAGTTCTACAGGGTGGGCCGGTTGGGCCAGGCCCACCCAAATAAGATCCTAGCCCACCCAAGGTAATCTACCATTACTACGCGGCCACTACTTCGAATTACCATTACTACGCGGCTTTTACTTAGCATTAACTATTACTACGCATGTTTAAACTTCGAATGCCGTTACTTCGCAAATACAAAAACATTGCAGGCTATCCACATCGTTGTTTGGAAAAGGAGGCGCTTCCGTTTCCAAGCAACGACGTGCACCTCGCAGGAAGCATTAGAAGAGAGGAAACACGCTTGAAGGTGAAGAGCGGGATAACGAGGAGAGAGAGGTAAGTGGGGTTGTGTTGTTTTTAGGGTCGTGCAGGCGGTAGACAATTAGGTTGTAGTGTTGTGTTTGTGTAGAGTAGTGTATTTTAGATTAGGGTAGTGTCGGGGGTCGTGAAGGGTAGTGTTTGGGAGTAGGGACAGGTCTGTGGGTCGGGGGAGGGATGTGCAGGGGGTAGTGTTTTAGGGTTTAGGGTAGCGTTGTGGTGTTTGTGTAGGGTAGTGTTTTAGGGTAGTGTCGGGGGGCGTGAAGGGTAGTGTTTGAGAGTAGGGAGCGGACTTGGGGAAGGGGGGTCGTGCAGGGGGTAGTGCTTTAGGGTTTAGGGTAGTGCCGTGGGGTTTGTGTAGTGTAGGGTAGTGTTTTAGGGTATTGTCGGGGGGGGTTGTGGAGGGTTTTGTTTGAGTGTAGGGACTGGAGTGTGGGAAGGGGAAAGGGTTTAGGGTAGTTGTGTAGTGTTTGTGTAGTGTAGGGTAGTCTTTTAGGGTTTAGGGTAGTGTCGGGGGTCGTGCAGGGTAGTGTTAGAAAGTAGGGAGCAGACTTGTGGAAGGTCGTTTAGGGGGTAGTGTTTAGGGAAGTGTAGTGGTGTTTGAGTAGTGTAGGGTATTGTAGTGTTTGAGGGTTTGGATAGTGTAGTGATTTTATAGGATAATGCGAATGTGTAGAAATTGTGTAAGGTGATACAATTAAGTGTGCAAAGATATTGTTTGAATAACAGATTTTCACTCGTTTTGATATAGATATTTTCGTTTTATGTTCGATTATGGAACTCAAAACAAATTATAAAAATAATTAATAAAAAAATAAATACAGTTTTATTTAAGGAGAAATAATTTATTTAAAGGGTGAAGGTCATAATAAAATAGAGCAATGACTGAAATACGTGAGTTTTTTAAAATAAAAAAACGGGTATTTATTTTAATTCATGAATTTAGATTAAATAGCCGTTTTTATAAATACTCCCCCACCCTAATCCCCAATTTCCATGTCATCCCGTACCTGGGGATAAGTAACTATCAAAATTAATTTATATTTTTAACGAAATAAAAAATAGTTGAAGTGGTATGCGTAGTATTTAAATGCGGAATAAAAGCATTTTAAGAACATGTATATTGTAATTGTAATTGCATTTGTATAGCGCTTACTACCCCTGGCGAGGCGTCGAAGCGCTTTTCGGCGAGTAGCACGCTACTCCGGGCCCCGTAGAGGATTAGTGTTGAATTAGTATAGTGAAACATGCAAGTAAATTTTAAGTGGTGGATATGTTAGTCAGTTATTTGGATTCGGAAGGATAGAAGAGGAAAAAAGGTTTGTATTTATATAGCGCTTCTTACCCCTGATGGGGTTTAAAGTGCTTTTTTTTTTGGGTGAGTAGCACGCTACTCCGGAAACCCATAAAGGATTAGTGGTGAATTAGTATGGTGAAATATGAAAGTAATTTGAGTGGTGGATATTAGTCAGTTATTTGGAGTGAGAAGGATAGCGGAGGGATAGAAGGGAAAGAAAGGTTTGCATTCATATAGCGCCTGTTACCCCTGATGGGGTGTTGAAGCGCTTTTCTGGCGAGTAGCAGGCTACTCCGGAACCCATGAAGGATTAGTGTTGAAAATTAGTATAGTGAAATATGAAGTAATTTGAGTGGTGGATATGTTAGTCAGTTATTTGGATTGAGAAGGGTTGGGGAGGGGTAAAAAAGGGAAAAAGGTTTGCATTTATATAGCGTTTGTAACCCTGATGAGGTGTTGAAATGCTTTGTTGGCGAGTAGCATGCTACTCTGGAACCCATAAAGGATTAGTGGTGAATTAGTATAGTGGAATATGGAATTAGAGAAGTGAACATGTTAGTCTGTTATTTTTATTGAAAGGGATAGTGGAGGGATAGAAGAGTGAAGGATTTCATTTTTTTAGGTCATAGCAATAGGAGGAGGCTTTTGGATGAGTAAAAAGGGTTTTTGGAGGGGAAGAGCCAGAGGGAAGAGTTTAGAAAGGTTTGTTTTGGGGGATCGGTATAGTAAAAGAGGTGTCAGATGATGCAAGGAGGGGTAGAGCAGGAGAGAGTCAAGAAAGGGTTATTTTGGGGAACATAGTAGTGGTATGGGGTTTGGGATAAATGAGAGAGTGGGTGTAGAGGATATAATGATAGATGTATAGGGTGAGAGATAGGGTAGTGCATTGGAAAGAGTAGTAGAAAGAAGTTTGAGATGAGTCAGAAAGTTGGGCTAGAAGATATATTGAGAGAAGTATAGGCTGAGAAATAGGGTAGTGCATTGGAAATGCTAAATTAGAAGAAAGTGATAAATATATAGATCCATAAGTACACTGAAAGTATATAGATGCATAAAGGAGGTAAGTATACGCAGATTAAAGATATTGATAGAGGTACAGGATGAGAAATAGGGTAGTGCATTGGATATGCTTTTTCAGGAGAAAAGTAACAGACACACAGATCCAAGTACATGGAGGTACATAGATGCACAATGGAAGCAAGTACATGTAGACCAAAGATGATTTTTTTTTTATAACATAATTATTGTACATGTTTATACAAAGCAATACACAAAGATAGGTACATATCTATAGTGAAAATAAATGCTTATATACAGATGGACACATACATAGGGTGGGTATTAATGAATGGGAAAATGGGCAGCATTTCTGGCCCAGGTCCCGACCAGTCTTGAACAGGCTCTAACAGGCACTCACCCTTGTCCTCTACGCCCGGGCTGAGACGCCCTAGGCCTCGGACTTTTATAGCCCTAGTAATCAGGTGACCCCTTCAGCCAATGGGAACCCTAGCCCTAACCCTATCCAATCACAACACTAGCCCTAAAATCTAGAAACAATAGGAGACGAGGACCTTACAGCCAATCTCAGCCCTAGTCCAAGCACCCAATAACTTTCAAAAACCCTGAACTCTACGTCCAATAGAGGCCCTAGCCCTACCAGTAGTCCCAACCCAAGTCCAAGCAACCAATGGCACAGGAAGCCCTAGTCCCTACTTCCAATAGAAAGCCTAACCCTACTCTTAGTACCACACCTAGTCCAGCAACCAATCACACCAAAAGCCCTAATCGCAACTTCCAATTAAAGGCCTAACCCTAGCCCTAGTCCCAACCCTACATTGATTGAATCACAGACCCAGAAACCAATCAGAACCCTCAAATACCCAACCAATGAGGACACTAACCCTAATCCAATAGAAACATCAGATACAACCTCCAATCAGTGTATACATGTACCTACCACTAGCAGACTATATAAGGTCCCAGCAACCTCAGACAAGGTTTGCTGGCCAGGGAGTTGGGAGCTGCTTCTCTTGTTCAGAATCTCCTAGGAGACAGACGGGCTCAATCCACACTTTGGACTTCTGCAGGTACGGGCCTAACTTGTCCTCTGAAAATAGTGTTTGTATAAAACTTTACTCCCTCTCCTGGACAAAAAACGAAGTGCACAGTCCCTATTAAACACAGTTTAAACAGCACACAGAAGATCACTGCTGACCTCAGAGCACACCCTGATGTAGAATATCCCTGTTGCTGGGGGGGGAGGGGCTGGTTTCACTGACTTGTTAACACAAAATGGTGGCTGGGGGTGCACTGTTTAACATACAGGTCTTAGCACAGAGACAAGGGGAATTTTGGAGGAAAAACTGATAGTCACCGGGAATGAGAGGGAAAAACTACAGAGATTTAGGACTGCAAATCCCACAATTCAACACGTTAAATGGAAGCAATCATGGGCAGGAAAAACCACAAGTTTGAACACCAAACAGGTCATTAAATATGCCATCACGGGCAGGTTAAAACTACAATTTTAAACTGTAACAACCACAGGCAAAGACAGTAATCACAGATAGGGAAAATCGTTTTTTAACTCGTTTAGGAAAGAGACAGCACTAGTCTGCCTCCTTACCACTTCCTGGACTCTGCTCACTGCAATCTGGGGCACAGGTAGGCTGCAACTCACAAGATGGAGGAGAATGATTTGGGGTGCACCCAGCAAAGCCTTAAGGGGCTCAGAGTTGCCTGGGAGCTGAATAGCCAATCCCCAGTCCTAGGTATCAGAATCTCCTAGGAGACAGACAGGCTCAATCCACACTTTGGACTTCTGCAGGTAAGGGCCTAACTTGTCCTCTGAAAATAGTGTTTGTATAAAAACTTTACTCCCTCTCCTGGACAAAAAACGAAGTGCACAGTCCCTATTAAACACAGTTTAAACAGCACACAGAAGATCACTGCTGCCTCAGAGCACACTCTGATGTAGAATATCCCTGTTGCGGGGGGGAGGGAGGGGGGAGAGGAGGGGCTGGTTTCACTGACTTGTTAACACAAAATGGTGGCTGGGGGGGCATTGTTTAACATACAGGTCTTAGCACAGAGACAAGGGGAAATTTGGAGGGAAAACTGATAGTCACCGGGAATGAGAGGGAAAAACTATACAGAGATTTAGGACTGCAAATCCCACAATTCAACACGTTAAATGGAAGCAATCATGGGCAGGAAAAACCACAAGTTTGAACACAAAGCAGGTAATTAAATATGCAATCACGGGCAGGTTAAAACTACAATTTTAAACTGTAACAACCACAGGCAAAGACAGTAATCACAGATAGGGAAAATCGTCTTTTAACTCTTTTAGGAAAGAGACAGCACTAGTCTGCCTCCTTACCACTTCCTGGACTCTGCTCACTCATGTGTGATCATGCATTACATATATGTAACTATGAACAATAGCCCCCAGCCACGTATCACACCCCTAGTGTGCAAAGCAGTTAAAACTTGCGAAGTAATGGTAATCGCTAAGTAAAAACCGCGAAGTAAAAACATGCGTACTATTGATTTGCGAAGTAACGACATATATTCCCCACCCAAGGCCATTCAAAAGTAGAAAACCAGGTGCACATACATGGGCTGGCTTTCTTGCTGGCGCACAACCCGAAAGGCTGCTACAGCTCCAGTGTGACTCTCTGCAAACCACAGAGTCAGCCGATCCGTTGTCATGGGCAGAATGACAATGGGCCGACAGAGGAGGCACAGCGTGGCGCATCTCCGCCCATCCCAGACCTCAGGAGGTGGCTTTGATTCCTCGGGGAGCTGCTGATGCTTTTGAGCAGCACAATTAAGTCATAGGCGGGGGACGTGGCCTTTAGTCCCCCACACCAGGCCTCAACGATCGGCTAGGAAAGGTATAAGGGAAGGGGGGCTAGGGCCAGCATTCTTGGTTTAAAAACTGTGCAGTGACATACCAGATTGAGATTGGAAGTTTCATTCTAATGAAATTCCATCCATTTATAGATTGGGGAGGGTGCTGTACACACCTAAGAGTGATGGAACCTCAGAAAAAACACTAAGGAATGAAATAACTTTACATTTAAAGACAAGCTTTTGCAATGCAATAGGTCTCGCATTTTGAGTTTGAGCTATTGACATTGTAAATGACACTGCCTTTTATTTATGTGTTTAGAAAACCTGTAAGCGGTGCGTAAACACGCACTTTGTACCTTGCAGGTTTTCTTAACACATAAATAAAAGGCATTGTCATCTACAATGCCATATTGCATTGTAAATGCTTTTCGCAGTGTTGCTTATTCTATAAATTATCCCTTCTGTGCCTCCCCTCTCGCGCCTTTTTCCGTCATTCTCTCCATTTCCACCATTCCTCCCTCCCTGCATTACTTATACAGTTTAAACTGCAATGTAGTTAAAATAAAGCAAATCAATGTAGCTATGCATACGCTTCTTGGCGTTTGGCTCTTTCACAGAAACAGCAGGCTGCAGATAGAAAATAAATAAGTCATAGTCCTGGAAAGCACTTTTGAGTGTGACATCGCAAATATTGCCGTGGATAATGGTTCTCATGACGGGCTAGGCTGCGTGAGTAATGCTCCTGGAAATACAGTAACGCTGGTGAAAATCACAAGCGGCTCTTCCTACGGGGAAATGAATGAAATTACTGGGACTTAATCCTATGTTACATTCAAGTTGCAGATGCCTGGTGCGCAGAATGGCTGCTGTCACGAAGCACAGTAAAACTGGCTGGTCTGTGTTGGCACGAAAAACACTATTACGTCACCAATTTTCTTACTGCCATTAACATGGTAGTCCCAACACCTCCATAGAAGAAAGACTGCTGTGCATGGCGATAGCTTAGAGTTGTATAGCAGCCAAGAAGAGTGGGTGTGGCGAATTGGTCCTTCAGGAAGAATAACCTCGGACTGAAGAAGATGCTTTCGATTTCAAATAAGCTGTCCTCAGTTTGGGAACCATGGAGGCTATGGACAGGTGAGGGGTAGTGATACACACGTGAGATCGCAGTGTAAGGGGAAGGAAAAGATAAAGTGGAGAGTGGGAGAAAATACAAGTCCGGAGGCAGTGACAATCGAGGCATATAGAATTCATAACTAGATGAGGTTCTAACCGTGGACTGCACTTGAACGTAAACTAGGGTTGGAGAGAAAGCCAGTGACAGTTATTGACATGCAAAGGAGGCAGGAAGGGTGACCTATTAGAGGGACAGGGTGGCTAAGAGATTAACAGATCTGTAGGAAGGTGGACGCACCTGGGTGCCATGCTGCTTAAAAAGCAAGTGGCTGCAGGTCAGCATGTCGCCATGCTATAGGAGAAAGTGATTTAAGAAAGTAGTGCTCACAGACTGTAAATAAAAAGTACTGAGCAACTACACATATAACAGGGGGTGTCCTCATGGGAGGTAACAACAGAAGAGAGGAAGGTACTAACAAGGGACTAATAAGCCTATTGACCAATGAAAAGCCACCATTTACAGAGGTCAGTGACAGGAGCCAATTACAAAGATGGGCGGAAAATGGGCTGAGCTTCTAGTCCATACCTGAATACAGCATGCCTTGCAGAGCAGCACAGGCGCTGCCCAGGCTCGACCTAAAAAATATGACTAGATATAGGTAAAAGGAAAATTGGATTTTGACAGTGTTGCACTAAAAAAAAAAAATCACCCTCTATGTTGGGGCATCAGTAGAGGTAAGAGCAGAGGAGAGATAAAGAGAGAGACTGAGACAAAAGGAAATAAGAGATGGAGTGGGGAGTAGAGACAAACGGAGAGGGGGATAGGAAAGAGGGAGAAATCATTGACTAGAGAAGAGAGGAAAAGAGGCTAGAGGGGAGGGAAATAACTATAGATAAGCACAATGAGGGAGTGAGAGAGGGGGAAACAAGAGAGAAACAGCCAAGGAAAAGATGAAATTAGGACAGACTAAGTGGAGAGAAGGGTAGAACAAGAGATTGGTAAAGGTAGGGTGGGAAACAAAAGTGGAGAGAAGGGCGATGGCAAAGGGAGAAAAAGAATAGTAAATGAAAAAGGAAAGGATGGATGCAGAAGAGAGTGTTAACAGTTTCCTGGTCAGTAATAAGGAAAAGACGAATCAAGGCCTCACAGACACTTCTTAGTTCTGACGTTCCTTCAGTCTACAGCTTGATTTAGAGGATGGCGACACCTAGAGAAAGTGCCAAATCAGGAGTAGAACCCAAGAAAAGGCTAATACGATACTATTCCTTCAAGAAAAAGATACTATGATAAAAGAAATGCCACATGTGGATTCTCCACTGTAACTAACAATTCCTCTATAAATAGGTGAATTTTCCCTTACCATTCAACAATAAAACATACTTTTGGTCTAATCTCTACTAAAGGTAGAACAAGGTCCCTCCACTTTCCTGAATAACCTTTGAAAGCATGCAGAACTGAAAGCACTTACAAGGACAGGAATCTATTTAATGTCTACAGAGAATGGTCTTCTGCAAATGTCAAGGTTTGATAAAGCATGTAGCTACTGACAGCAGCAACTTAGTAAAGTGGACACAACAAAATATAAAATTTGGTGTAGGACACAAACGAGTTCAAGGGCTAGAGGGAAATTAGGGTGACTGACATGAGAAAACACAATTGAAGAAAATGACAAGTTTCAATACAGGAAAAGACCTGAATTAAAACTCAAAGAGGCAATAGGAATTGAGAGAGTGGGGAATAAGGACATGGGAGGTAGAAAAGAACAACCTATATAGTGTATGTGGGAGACAGAGGAGAGAGAAAGAGGGGGAAATTATAGACTAAGAGAGAGAGGGGGTAATGGTACAGGGGCAATGGAAATGGGGAAAATCAAGGCAACTACAGAGAGAGAGAGACAGAGAGAGACGGGGAAAAAAAGAGATGGATAACAAGACAGACGGAAAAATGGGAGGGACAATGATAAAGAAGGGTATTAAAATAGATAGAGGGGTTTGTAGAATGAGAGTAAGACAGAGGGAGGGAGACAGAATGGAAAGTTGGTATGAACTATGGACAGACAAACAGAAAATCTAATAGATGTGGTCAGTGAGAACGTGAGAGTGCAGGTGAAGTGAGAGAGCAAAGAAGGGGGAAAAGGGATAAACCCTAGCAGGAGCAGTGATGGGCTGTTCATACTTGTGGGGGAACGAAAGAGAGAGCAAGGACACAGGTACTATATAAAAAATGAAAAGAACGTCTGTAGTTGAAGTGATTTCCTCCAGCATGTCAAGCAGTTTCAGATCATGTCTCTTCCCACAGTATAGATGTCATCAAGTACCAAGCTGTGTTATACCCCCAAGACATCACACTCAGAGAGAGAGAGAGAGAGAGAGAGAGAGAGACTTCTGTGTGGCAACCAAAAGGGTCCATGAAAGACTTGGGTGTGTACAGCCACTGAAGCCTGAAGTTTAGCAGTGAGTTTTCTGACTTATGAAGTGTGGGCAGAGATATCAGGAGACCTCAGGGTGGCCAGGAAAGTCAGTGATCTGAAGGTAAACAAGATCTTCTGGTAGGTGGAATTGAGAAGAAGATTCAGCAACTAGAGGATGACATGTGCCCCAGAGGTCTAAGGTGGACCGCATCTTCAATTATTAATGTCCCTGAGTAGGAATCTCTGGGCACTTTAGCAGGGCCAGGCGGCACAAGTAACTGACACCGAGCAGGAAGCTTGGCACCTCTGGTGAGCCAAAGCCATTGGGACAAGCAGGAGCCTTGGAGTGAGCAGGGTTTCGGGCAATTTGGAGTAAGCATAAACCTCAGGAACCTGAGGGTGAGCTTGAGGCTCGGGGACCTGAAGCATATGCTCACCCCAATATCTACTGCGAGGATTGAGGGTGAGCAGAATCTTCAGCCATCTGGGGTTGCCCTTATGGTGAGCAAAACATTAAGGAAGCTATACGGATATATATGTTTTATGGAATCTCATGGTAAACATGATCCTCAGGGAAATGAGGATGTCCTGGAGCTTCCAAATAGGAGTGACCAAGAGCTACAGGGTCTGATGGTGAACAGGGAAATCAGGTGACCAGATGATGAGCTGGAATCCAAAGGCACCTGAGAGTGAGCTGGAACCTTAAGGATCTGAGCAGGAGTCTCAAAGGATCGGAGAGTGGAAATTAGTTTCAGGGTCTCTTTAATAAGTGGGTAGTTTAGAGACCAACTGATGGTGAACAAGAGTCTGACGGCCTTAGGATGAGCAGCACCTATTGATTCTTAAGTGTGAAAAGAAGCCTACAGAAAAGAGGATACGCATGAGCTTCTTGGGACATGTTGGTTAGGGACAAGCAAGGATTCATAAGAATGACAGGAGTTTTAGGACCTGACTGCAGAGAGAGGATTCAGAGATCATAGGGTGAGTAAGGGCTTAGAGGATCTAAGAGTGAGCAACTGTTTCAGGGACCGATTTGTTGAAAGATGTGTGAGTGAGCTGCAGAGAAATAATAGTGTTTCCAGCAAGTGGAGAATGCTAATAGTCCTAAAAACATTTGAAAAGTTTAATTTATCACAAATGTCTCCCCAGATTTGCTCCCTGATACTATCCAAGCAATGTTTCATGAAAGGTTGAGAACTGCAAAGGTAGGCCGATGCTTTTGGGTGCCCGGGCCATTATTTGCTCCTGATTAAACCCAGGACATAGGCTACTTTCAGGCCTGGGGATAAGTGTGATGTCAGCTGCTGCATGCACAAATGAACAGCACAGATATCCTGAACACACTCACTCACTCTCACAGATGAGGCTGAAAACTCCATTTGCGACCATTTTTGCATCCTAACACTGATTTTGTCAAAAGCACCTTACCTGATGTATTTCAGTGCCTTAAAGACAGGTGTTTTAAGGCATATAGTGCACACCCGTTGTACCCTTAACTCCTGTGGAAGTCTTTTTTTTTATTACATGAGTGGCTAAGCAGACACTGTTGAGCATAGTACAGTGCTGTCTATTCTATTTCGTACAGGGCATTGCAGTATTGTTTTCATGAATAAAGCTTTTATTACTTGGCACACGTTACTTACAATTTACACATTGCAAACCAAATACACACTACAAAACAACCTGACAGCTCAATACTAGCAGTTCAAGATGTTGTTACTTCTTCCATTAAGGGGGAGATGTGAATGCTGGAAGTATTACCACTACAGGGAAGACTACCAGAGGCTAGAATGGCCAATGTGGAATATCTCAGAAAAAGCTTGGATGGCCTCAAAACAGATGGGAGAAAACCCAAGGCCTGGTTGAGAATGGGTTTTGAGCATGACTGGCAACGTGAGATATGGCTTGTATTGTGTGCGTTGGATACCATAACTGGTGGGTTTCCTTGGTTGTGCACTTTTGTCAAAACCATAACTCCGTTTTTAACTGTGTTTTTTAATGACATATGCATAGAAAGGGAGGATAAATAATTGTAACGTCTGCATTATTTTATTAGGTAGGGGTGTGCAAAGGTGTCAGAGGGCTTACTGCGCTGCATTTTTAAACTTCAGTGCTTTGCAAACTGCAAAGTTGACAATTTTGTTTTTAAAAAAGCATGAAAAGCTGCAAAGAGATGTGTGGCAGCAGGAATGTTTCTGCTGCTGCACATGTCCAGAAGCAGGCTGCAGCCAATGTGTATGCTGCGTCCCTCCCCTTCCACAAAGCCAGAAACGAAGCAGGTAAAGCGAAGTAGGTGCCTCGTTGGATGGTGTTTATGGTGTTAAAATAGCAAAAGTTGACAATGTCGGTACCTAAAATATGATATTTCTGCAATACTTTGTACCACTGCCCATTCATCTTCGTTGCTCACCCATCCTTGTTCATGGCCCTCCCTGAGCAAGAATCCTAGAGCCGGCCCTGGTGCTGTGTAAGACAATCACATGTGCGATAAGAGACAGAACAAGACAAAACAGAGAGAAATAAATAAGGAACAATACTGACATGTACAAAACTCAACAGGACAGCACGGATCCTGATAAAGGCAAGGGTATGAGACTAGAGTGAGCTTCAACGGGAACTACAAGAGCTGCCCCAAGAACATGAGCAAGCCTGTTAGGAGGCAAAAGGTTGCATGAGCTAGAGATAAAAACATATTGCAGGAGCCTGAAGAAAGTAAAGGAGCAGGAAATTAAATATGCCAAACAGACAAAGGCACATCAACAGGAACAAAGTAAGTCTGACAGAGAAAGAAATGGGGGCCACCCTGATAAATAACAAACAAGCCCAACTAAAGGAAGCAAAACAGCGGAAGACAACGTGAGAGCCTGACCAGGACAGTGAGCAAGAAATAAATGAAATTTAAGGGGAAAAAAACAAGCCATGGGTGAGCCCAACACAGGGTGGACCTTCGGTAAACCGTAACATTAGCACTGTTTAATAACCCGTAAGGTGATACACAGCGATTTACAAATCCTCTAAATAGACATGTTAAGAAGTGCAATAGATGAAGAACAAGTGGTGGAGATGGGCACAAAAACAGCAAGGAAATTATGAGAGGCAGAGGGGGGGGGGTATTATTACTAAAAATAAAGTAGAACACGAGTAATCTCGATACCGAGAAAGCTAAGCAGCGCAAGAAAAGAGACCAATATCCCTATATTGCAGCAGTGCACTATTTACACCTCACCATCACCCTCCACCCAAACCCCCCTCCCCAACCCTAAGGTGGCCACACTCCCACATACCGCAATAGCACACTGTTTGCACTGCTTCTCATCAAGGCAATCTCCAGCTATTTTGGCCAAAGTTGGATCCAATGGATTGTCCTTCAGGTCCAGCCACTTCAGGCTCTGCAGAGAGAAAGGCAGACGTTTAACACATTCCTATAAGAACACTACCATACTCTTATATCCTCTGCACCCTTTCATCAGATATCAAAGGTGCTCAATCTCGATGATCGATGGGACATGCGTACAGATCACAGCATAAAACGTAGGCTTGGGAGCTATGAGCGGCCCGTGCAATGCAATGGTCAGCCCCTCCCTTACGACTCCAAGTAACATTGTGCGTTGTCACAACATTGCTGGAGGCAAAGTCCTCACCATGGAATTAAACTTCAGACCAAATTCCAGATTCTCCCACTGGAGAAGGTAAATGAAGGTATGAGAAAAAGCCTCCGCTTCGACATCTTCAGCTAGCATCTTCTCATGGAAAGGTTCAAAGCAATGGTGCGGACTGAAATCCCTTATCTACCTGCAGTTAAGAGATTGAGACTGAGGTATACCTTATGTACACTAACTCCTATTCACATAAATAGCGGCCACTATTGAACTTCCTTCCCTTTGCTGCAGGTGGAGTAGACAACGAGTATTGTTATGCTGCCCTTGCTCCACGTTCAACCCCCTTAGTACTGAGCAAGATTATTGTAGCAGTTGATGACAAGACAATGTAGCAAGGGATACACAATTCCCTGTACTGCAGCGTCCGATGATATTGGCCATGTCACCTGAAGCACTAGTCAGTTACATGAGTAATGTTATTGCCACCCTATATTACCTGGAAATGTAAAGGCGGCAAGCAAAATCATCTTTTACTGTTTCACTGAGAACTGAGTTTGTTGGTGCTCTGGTTTAGGAGTCTCTAAGGAGATGCTTCCCCACATCACACTGAAGGACACTGCAATGGCATATTCTGGTTGGCAAGTCTACCTCTGGTAGCTTCAGAGTGCCTGTGATCACAATAACACTAGTGGATAATCTTGTGTAGATGAGCACGACCTATCCCTCTAAAAAAATGTAAAAGACCCAAGATTCTCATAACAAGTAAATTAACCAAACAACCATAACATTTTGTATCAGACCTGGGAAACGTTTTGTCTTTGTTCCAGCATAAGAGGGCGTTTCACAACTTCTAGATACACTTAAGCTATCCATACGCAATCCCCTTCCTTGCCAAAGCACACTATAACCATAAACAGTGAGCTGCAAAACCAGTTCTCCTGAGCAGCTTTCACCTTTAGTTTTTAACTGGAATCTTTGAAATGATAACTATACAACGTGTCTCCCTCAAACAAACGTGCAAGTGCATCTTTGTGAGCAGAAACTTCACATTTCTTTAAGCCCACCCTCACTACTGGTATGTTTAGGTGTTTGGAAGCCTTGGTGGAAACCGACTGTATGCCATCCAGAGTGAAGGATGATGTAAGCAGTAGCATTCTAATCTGGATGAGTCAAAGGGAGTCCCAAACACTTTTTGGAAGAGCCAGGCCTGATCATCACAGCTGCTATCCTCCCAAGGAAACTTCACATTATCCTGGATAGTTACGTTCCTCTCCTTCCCTCTACGTTCATGTCATAAAAAAGTGTGAGTGGGGCGAGAGACAGGGCAGGGGAGAGGCGAGGAGCAACAGACAAGTGTGAAAGTGAGAGGCCTGGTAGCGGTGTGCAGCTGCCAGGTCCTCACACATTCAATTTACAAACAAAGAAAGGAACAAAATAGAAAATAAATAGGCAGGGAGCAACCAAACCCTTTGGGGGAGGGGAGGGATGAGGTGGTGGTGGTGAGTCAACTGGAGAGAGAGGAAAGCTAAGCTCGCCCAATGGAGTGCTATAAAACATTTAAAGTAGCTCCTCATTTCAGTAGTGGAAGGATACAACTCATCCAATCAAAAGGATGGTAAAGAAGCTAGGCTTGAAGAGTAAGGGACTGGCATAGATAAGAAAGCCATCCAAACATGGGCAAGGGGCTGATCCAAAGTTCACTCTTTTTATTGTATTTTTCAAAATATGTCTTAAACAATCGCTTTGACTGTCTGTAGGTGAAACCTAAATAGGGAGCTAAGAAAAGCACATTATTGACTATAATGAATAATTTGTTATTTTCAAAGCGCTCCGAGAGGCTGTGCATTACCTTCAGCTGGGAGAAGCTGACAGGAAGGACACTCAGTCTGTTGTTCAGTAAATCGAGATGCTGCAGATTGATCAAGCGGCCAAAGTCAGACGGCAGCTGTAGGAGCTGGTTCTTACTCAGATCGAGCCTCACTATGTGTGTAAGTGCACAGAACTCCGACTGCAAAGGAAAGACATTTACAACAGTTAGTACACCAGCAATCCTAACTTTCAGCTTCAGAAATGTTCTTGTATTCGGTGTCCTAATGTACTCAGTTGTCGCATATACTATTTTATGTTCCACCATCTCCTCCATCATAAGCCAGAATAACCTTTTCCATTAAAGAGGTTATGGGACACTGCGCCTCAGCATCATAATGGAAGCAAAAGAGTGTGTGCTCACCCACACGTCTGCTTGTGCTACTTTTTTCAATCAATCAGTTTCCACGAGGTTGGATGGGTGCCTAGTTTCCACAAGCACAAATGCAAACATAGAGGGTGTGCTTTTCAGCCTTCGTTCACTATTTTTAAACAGAAGCTTCATCTCTTGGTCGCTTGTAATCTGAATCACTTCTAGAGCTCCATTTAATACCCAAGAACTTTGGCTACAAACATTGGTGGCTCTGTGGGGCTCACACAACACACATACATCGGTACACATACATCGGTACACATACATCGGTACACATACATCGGTACACATACTTTCAGCTTCAGTGCAGTTTTTTCAAGGGAGGGGATCAGCGCAAAAGTCTCCTCTGCTATAAAGATTTATCTAGTACCAGATTTTCAGGATGTTTTATTCAAGCTCAAAGTAAGAAAATACTCTTTATAATATTACTATACATCAACTACTTTTCTGGAGTTGATGTGTGAAGATGTATGTGCAACTCTTATAATATAGATCTTAGGCTTAGGCTGTTTTAAAGGCTTTCCTTTTTTTAAATTATGTACTGGACGAATCTTGTGATGAGTTGACTTATCTGAGTCAATGTTTTTACTTCATTTGCACTTTTTGAGGTGTGTTAGAAAATGTGCAATGGTTTTAATTAACCTACAATAATATTTATTCATTTAAAGTAAACATTCTTTTTCTGCACAAGATGAACAAGTTACTTACCTTCGGTAACGATATATCTGTAAGAGACGTAGATTAGTTATAGATTCCTTACCTTAGAATTACCCCCAGGCGTCAGACTGGAACCGGAGAATTTTGTGTCAGCAGTACTCCTGCGTGTCGAAAGGTGGCGTCGGTCGGCTCCGCGTACGTCGTTGGCATCGTGGTCGCCGGGATGACGTCGCAGTAGCTACTTAGACGCCGCCCTCGCACGCTGACGTCAGTTCTTTTACACGACATTCCATGCCAGAAGCGCAGAGCCATGCAAGACACTGACCACTGGTGCACAAAACTAGGGCCCTGAAAGGGATTCCCTGACCCTAGAAGTCAGTTCGGAGAACGGGGAGGATGGGTGGGGCGGTAAGGAATCTATAACTAATCTATGTCTCTTACAGATATATCGTTACCGAAGGTAAGTAACTTGTTCATCTGAAAGAGACAATTAGTTCTAGATTCCTTACCTTAGAATATATACTCCAGCAATACCAACCCGGAGGTGGGTCTGCGAACCAAGTTCACACCAGAAAGTCCTGGAGAACAGAACGGCCAAAGAAGCCGTCTCTCCGGACTTGGCTGCCTAGGCAGTAGTGTTTTGTGAACGTGTGCAGAGATGCCCACGTAGCTGCCTGACAGATGTCATTGAGGGGGACTCCCGTCCCAAAGCAGTGGTAGCTGCCGTCGCCCTGGTGGAATGGGCACGCAGTCCCACTGGAGGCTCCTTCGTTGCCAAAGAGTAGCAAGCTTTAATGCACAAAACGACCCACCTAGAGATGGTCCGTTTGTGCACGGCCCAACCTTTTTTGGCACCCACGTAACCAACAAAGAGCTGGTCATCCACCCGGAATTGCTTGGTGCTATCCAAATAAAAGCAAAGCGCACGTTTTGGATCCAGACGGTGGAGCCTCTCTTCCTCCTTAGAAGGATGAGGAGGCGGAAAGAAGGTGGGCAAAGTGATGGTTTGACCAATGTGGAAAGAAGTAACCACCTTGGGAAGAAAGGAAGGTCTGGTTCTGAGGACGACCTTGTCCGGATGAACAGCCAGAAAAGGAGACTTTGAAGAAAGAGCTTGGAGCTCACTCATCCTGCGAACAGAGGTGATGGCAACCAGAAAGGCAGTCTTTAAAGTAAGAAGTTTGAGAGGACAGTTATGAAGCGGCTCAAAGGGAGCGCACATAAGTTAAGTAAGAAGCAAGTTCAAGTCCCACTGAGGCATTACGAAGGGTACAGGAGGAAAAAGATGAGTAATGCCCTTAAGGAAGCGATTTACAACAGGGGACTTGAAAAGAGCAGGCTGATCAGGAAGCCTAAGAAAGGCTGAAATGGCCGCGAGGTAGCCCTTCAGAGTGCCCAGAGCAGAGCCCTGCTGGGCCAAAGACCGGAGGAACAAGAGAACTTCAGAAAGAGGGGCAGAAAGGGGATCCACAGCCTTTGCTGTGCACCATGCCACAAATTTGTTCCATCTACAGGCGTATACCGTCTTAGTGGAAGGACGCCTGGCTGCCAAGATAACATTACAGACTTCGGGAGGAAGGTCAAAGGTTGTCAACTGTCGCCGCTCAATCTCCACGCAAGGAGGTGGAGGCTGGACAGGTTCGGGTGGAGGACTGTCCCCTGCTGCTGCGACAGAAGATCCTCCTGAAGAGGCAGTCGGATCAGAGGATCGATGGCCATGTGTAACAGCTCGGGATACCAGACTCTCCGTGCCCAATCCGGAGCCAGAAGGATGACTTGGGCCCGGTCGCGCTTGATCTTCTTCAGCACTCTGGGCAGAAGTGGTATAGGCGGAAAGGCGTATAGAAGACCGCAACTTCACTCGAGACGAAAAGCGTCGCCTAGCGAGTGCCGCCTTGAAAATTCCAATGTGCAGAATTGCTGACATTGCGCGTTCTCTTCGGTGGCAAATAGATCTAACCAAGGCTCTCCCCACTGCTGAAAGAGACCTTGTGCCACCTCCAAGTGAAGACGCCATTCGTGATCCATCATGCACCTGCGGCTGAGTTAGTCCGCCCTGGCGTTCAGTGAACCTGAGAGGTGTTGAACCACCAGGGATATGCCCTGATGTTCCAGCCATGTCCAGAGATGGAGAGCCTCTTGACATAGGGTCCACAACCCCACCCCGCCCTGTTTGTTGCAGTACCACATGGCGGTGGTGTTGTCCGTGGACACCTGCACCACTCTTCCCCGGACAGAGGGAAGGAATGCTTTTAGTGCAAGCCGGATCGCCCGAAGCTCCAGAAGGTTGATGTGGAGTCCGGACTCCGCCGGAGACCAGAGGCCTCTGATCTCCGCCTCTCCCATGTGGTCGCCCCACCCTAGAAGTGATGCATCCGTCACCACCGTGTACTCCGGTTGGGGAAGGGAGAGGGATCTGCCATTGACCCAATCCTGGTTCATGAGCCACCACTGCAATTGACGTGCAGTGCCCTCCGAGATCTGAACGCAATAGGACAGATTTCCATGATGTTGTGCCCACTGGAACTTCAGGTCCCACTGCAGAGCCCGCATATGCCACCTGGCATGATCTACCAGCAGGACGCAGGAGGCCATGAGGTCCAGCAGCCTCAGGGTCATTCTGACCGAAACCCGGGATAGAGGCAGAAAGATCGGAATCATAGCCCGAATATCCCGGACTCGCTGCTCGGGAGGATAAGCCCAAAACTGCGTCGTGTCCAGAACTGCTCCGATGAAAAGGAGCTTCTGAGAGGGAGTCAGGTGTGACTTCGGCACGTTGATGATGAACCCCAGCGATTGCAGGAGGTCCGCCGTAGTCTGGAGGTGGGAGATGACGGCTTGGGGCAAGCCCGCCTTCAACAGCCAGTCGTCGAGATTGGGGAAGACTGGAACCCCTGATCTGTGCAGATGAGCTGCGACCACCGCCATCACTTTCGTGAACACCCAAGGGGCGCTGGTAAGGTCAAAGGGGAGCACGGTAAACTGAAAGTGCTCGTGGCCTACCGTGAACCGCTGGTAATGCCGGTGGGCCGGCAGGACTGGAATGTTAAAGTATGCGTCCTGCAAGTCCAACGCTACCATTCAGTCTCCAGGGTCGAGGGCACACAGGACCTGAGCTAGCGTCAACATTTTGAACTTCTCCTTCCGGAGGAAGCGGTTGACGTTCCTGAGATCCAAGATAGGACGCATGCCTTTGTCCTTCTTGGGCACCAGAGAGTAGTGGGAATAGCAACCACCACCTACTTCTGGGGCAGGAACTTGCTCAATGGCTCCCTTGGCCAAGAGTGCCGAAACTTCCGGTTGGAGAAGGGCCAGATGATCCTCCGACATGTGATGGTGCTGAGGTGGCATGGGTGGAGGGGTAGTCTCGAAGGGGAGGGAGTAGCCCCTCCGGACTATCTGCAAGACCCACCTGTCTGACGTGATGGTGCGCCAGTGGGGGAAGTGATGGCGAATCCTGCCGCCCACTGGCGATTGGTGGCCCTGAAAGGTCGGACTAGGAGGGTTTGGAGGCTGCTGCAGAGGGGGCTGTGGTGGACTGGCCCGCTCGCTGGCCCCCAGAACCACGGCGGTGGTTTCCACGTCCCCGGCCACGCACGGGCTGAACAGCTTGCGCCGGCCTGTGGCTCTGGGCGGAACGTGGCGGGGCACCCCTTCCGTAGCCACGAAAGGGGCGAAAAGCAGACTGCGCAGGGCAGGTGGTGGAGAGGCCCAAGGACTAAGCCGTAGCCCGAGAGTCCTTTAAGCACTCTAGCGCGTGGTCTGCCTTGTCGCCGAACAGGCGACGGCCATCAAACGGCATGTCCATAAGGGTAGCTTGGACATCCCCGGAGAAACCAGTCGACCTCAGCCAGGCGTAGCGTCGAAGGGCTTCCGACGTTGAAATCGTCCTGCCTAGCGAGTCGGCGGTGTCCAGTCCACAGCAAATGGTAAACTTGGCTGCGTCTCTCCCCTCGGCAACTGCACAGGAGAGTACGGCCCAGGCCTCCTCCGGGCACTGGGGCAGCACCTGCGCCACCGTATCCCACACAGAGTGGGTGTAACGGCCCAACAGACATGCAGTGTTTACCGACCGTAGTCCCAAGCTGGAGGAAGAAAACATCTTCTTCCCAAGGTGGTCCAGCTTTTTGGATTCCCCATCAGGTGGTGCATTAGGAAATGCGCCTTTGGACGTGGAGGCTTGGACCACCAAGCTCTCAGGGGAGGGATGTTGGAGAGTTAAGAGGGGTCGCCCGGAGCCGGCGTCGGGCGATCATCCCAAGTCCTGACCGCCACCGTAGGTAGCTCAAGGTTGAGAGCCTCGGCCGCCCTACGCAACACCACTGCGTAAGAAGCTCCCTCCTCCGTAGCCACGGTAGGAGGAGACAACATGCCAAGGTCTGGGGAAGTATCCAGCCCACTGGCATCCCCCAACTCCTCTCGCCAGTTCGGATCATATTCCAATTGGTCAGTTAAAGTGTCTCCAGACCCCTCCCAGTCCTCCTCACCCTCCTCTGGTTGCCAATCGGGTCTAAAAGAACCAGGGTGGAACAGGGGCACAAAAGTACCCGTCGACGTCGGTCCGGCTCCATGTCCACGTAGGGGTGGAGGCCGGGGTCGACACCGGCTGGGGATGCAGCCGGCGTCGGCTGCGGACGTGGTGCCGGTGGAATCGGCGCCGGGGGAGGTGTGGTCAGGTCGACCGGCGCCAATCCGGATCCAGGCCTGGATCCAAGGGGTCCCTGCGGTGCCGAGGCCAAAGGCCCAGGGCCCACAGCTGAGTCCGCGGGGCCCGAAGGCGCGCCGGCGGAGTCGGACGGCCCAAAGATGGCATGCATCGCTTCGTAGAAACTCCGAAGCTGGGCAGGGGTCGCACCGGGTCACGGAAAGGGAGGGAAACCCGGAGTCGACCCAGCGGGCTCCGCATGCGGAGCCGCGGAAGGTGCACCACCCGCATCCCTCGTCGCGTCGGCCAACGGACAGGGAGAAGTCGAAGAGCGACCATGCTTCTTCGACTTCTTCTTGTGCTTCGACTTACCTGAGGAGTGCGAAGACTTGGAAGAGGACTGGTGGTGGCGGCTCTGCGACCGGTCCCTCGACCTCCCACGTGACCGGGACCTCGAGCGGAGCGGACTGCCAGGCCTTGAGAAGCTTTCGGGACCGCTCCCGCAAAGACTTCGGATTCATGGTCCGGCAGTCGGAACACGACTTGGAGTCGTGGCCGGGTTCCAGACAGAACAGGCACACGCAGTGCGGATCCGTCACCGACATCAACCATCGGCAGGAACCGCAAGCCTTGAAACCGGACATCCCTGACGTGCACAAGGAGTCGAAGACTCAAAAACGGCGTCGACAAAAGTCGGCAAAAAGTCAGTCAAAAAGTGACTGAAGGTACCGCTCTCTCCGGATCTGCACTGGCTGGCGCGGAAAAAGAAAGAACTGACGTCAGCGCACGAGGGCGGTGTCTAAGTAGCTACTGCGACATCATCCCGGCGACCACGACGCCAACGACTAACGCGGAGCCGACCGACACCACCTTTCGACGTGCAGGGGTACTGCTGATGAAAAATTCTCCGGATCCAGTCTGACGCCTGGGGGTAATTCTAAGGTAAGGAATCTATAACTAATTGTCTCTTTCAGATTATATGTTCTAACTAGACACAGAGAGGTACACTCAGCATCTAACATGCAGCGACAAAAAGGATGAAGTTAGCTGTATGGTGACTTCATTACTCTTAGTCCATCAGTTATTTTCGGTTATCAACCAAAGGGTTTTCATGCCACTCAGTGTCTGGACCAGAAAATACAAGCAAAGCTATTTTAATACACAGCTTTGAGTGCCAGTAATGAGTGTGCATATATCGTATGTGGTGCATACCCCATATTTACGCATGCAAGCATCATTGCCAGTTCCATTCAATTTGAAAAAGGAGACAAATGGTGTGTGATTTCAGTCTATGGCAGAGCCTACAGACAAATAGTAATGGAGTACCCATGAAGGTAACATTGACCTGCTCTTACGTCCTAGCTCATTCACATTCCACAGCAAATGACTATGAAAAAGTGAGGAATATGAAGGCAGAGCCAGGCAGCTTGGGTCTAGGCAAAAATGTTTTGCATATCTTCCTGGCCAAACTCTGTATCTCTCTGCAAGGAAGCCAGTAGAACAGAGTGTTGGCAGAATGCATGTGGGGGTAGCCATTTGTATATCTCCGATAGGCACATGCCTGAAGGGACCATGCCCAGACACCAGATGAAGAAGGGGCTCCACCAGAGAGTGGCAATAGGTGGTGCATGATGTTATCCATCTAGAAACGGTGGCCTTAGCAGTCACTCATCCAGAATCATCAACCTCAAAGGTCATAAATAGTTGGTCTGGCAAACACAGATGTCTGATCCGATCAAGACAGGTAAACAAGAGCACAGACTTCTGATTGTAATAACACGCTCTATAAAAACGTTGCAATTCAGTACTTTATTTGCTCCCATTCTATGGAATTGGGGGGGGGGGGGGTTTAGTAGCTGGACCGTGATTGTGAGAATAACAGGTTATTCATCTGAATTTAGAAGGATTTTGTTAGTTTCATCTACTGAGCTCCCTGGTCTGCCCTCCCCTGTTGACTGAGCAGAGAGAGTGTTTATCTTAGGACACTTCAAGGGCCATTCTGCCGGGTTAGCAATCCACTTTCCCAATCGTTTCTGGGCATCTGCAGTCCTGTGGACATGCATATAAAGGTACACACTGCATGTCTACGCCACTGGCAAGCCTATCTGAACCCATCCGTGCCAAGTCCCCATAGTCAGTGCAGGATGTAGGACATCATCCATTAGTGGGAAGTTAATTTACCGTAAAAGTTTACTATTAAACTTAGATAACAAAAATTTATGAGCTCATAACATATTGCCTAAGTTATTGATAAACTGGGCCAGAAGGCGGTCGTTTGTAATTTTAACAGGAGGCAACATTCCCCTCAAGTACCTTAGTCCCTAGAAGTATTTGCAAAGGAGGAGACCGCCCAGATTAAAGGAGGCTTACTTAATGCTTGATGTATCCCTGCTCATACAGTTGAAGTATATGATTTGGTAAAGGAGAAATGGGATTTTCTCTTTTTAATAGAAATCTGTTGTCAAAGGCTTCAGGTCCGAGTTATGTTGCTCAATATCTCAAGGATACAAAATCATCCAAGAGAATAGAGTGGAATATAGAGGAAGCGGTGGTCATTATTCATAGAGATAACTGGAACCTTGTTGTTATCAAGACAGTTACCAATGGTCATTTTGAAGCATTGATATGCAGAAGTGCTTTATTAGCTAAAACCTCACTTCACTTTCTGCTATTTTATTGTCCGCCAAAATTAGATAAGTAGTCGTGGCAGATATATATGATTTGATTGATCGCTTAGTAACGAGGAGACAAACACGGATGGTTTAGGGGATTTTAATATTCTTACTGGGGACATTAATGATGTTGAAGCCAACAATCTAGGGAGACAATAGAGGCATGTGGGTTGGCTTAGTATGTTTTGGAAGCTACACACACAATGGAACATTCCTTTGACCATATGGGGAGAGAGTGTGGCCTAACGGCTAGGGTGGTCGACCTTGGAGCTGGGGAACCGGGTTCGAGCTGCGGTAGGGACGCTCAACTTTCTGTACAAATCACTTAATCTCCCCGTGCCTAACAAAAAATGTATGGGTCCATCTGTAACTTAACTGGTGCTCATGTAAAGCGCTCCGATACCTCCGGGTCTAATTCGCGCTCTATAAAACTCCACACAAAAAAAAATTGCCCTATACGGTTTCTTTCAAATGGAACCCTATTCTGCCCTCCCTTGAACCGATCACTTTCTGATCATCTTTTCTGTATTATGGGATATCAACTCCCTCAGCAAGCTCATGCAAAGAGATGAGCATGGAAAAAGCTTGATATAGAAAAAGTTTAATTGAGAGTACCTTTGGTATAAGTGGATGTTCTCAATTTTAACTATTACAGACACATTGGACATAATTAACAGAGAACTTATAAAGATATTGGATGAGGAAGTACCTCTGATACCCAAGAAAATCTAGTGTAGCAAGATGAATTTTAAGTAGTACACAGACTACGAAACACCACTAGTAAAGAGAGAAGAACGAAAATGGACAGTTAACTATAATCAAAACAAGCTAGCACATTATAAAAAGTCACTAAAGATATACAAGGGAAAGATAAAGGAAGCACAATCTGACTATCTGTAATTCTATCCTAAACTCCCCAAAAATATTTTGTGCAACCTGATTAATCATCTAATACAGTAAGCTGTTTCCAGGAATTCTGTAATGAGTTGGCTTTGTGCTCTTCAGCAAAAATCAAGAAGATCCAGGAAAAAAAAAAATCAAAGTACATAAAGAGATCTCCTCCAATAAAGAGAACCCCGTTATGATGGAGGACTCATTACTCAACTGGACAGCTTTGATACGAGTGGAAGAAAAGAAAGTCAGAACCACAATGCTGAAAATTAAGCCAGTGTCTCCATATGACTTAATTCCTATCATTTCAATGCAGCCTATCTGGAGCCTTTGGACTATTTGATTCAAAAGCTTCAAACAGTCCAAAATGATGCAGCCAAGTTAATGTTTGACTTAAGAGCCAGGGGCCACATTTCAGGAGCCTTGTTCTCCCTTCAAAGGCTCCACATTAAAGAAAACATATTTAAATGCCTATGGCTTGTTCACAAGGCTATCAATTGGACGAGTGGCTCTGCTCCAAGCGTTTTGCCTGGTAATGTCTGTACTGTTCTTTAAGATCTAATGACCAAGCTTTCCTTACAATTCCACCGTTCTGCCAATTCTCAGGGTGGTTACACTTTTGCTGTTGCGGCAACTCAGCTTTGGAACGCCCTTCCGTCTCATCTCCGGAAATAACCAAATGTATTAAGGTTCCGGAAGCTATTGAAAACCAGGGTATTCCCGAAATCTTCCCCCACAGTGGCTTGTTGACACCCACTTTGCCCCAGGCTTTACTTAGGTTTTTGGGTATTTGGGTTCAGCGATAAAAAACCCGCTCTATAAATACTTCTACATAAAATTAAAATTATTTCATCCGTTGGATTGGCCATAACTATGGGCAATAATATATAACATGGTTTGGGCCATTATTCTGTGGCATAGATGGTAATGATGAATTTAAATTCGATAACTAAAATTTATTTTGAACATAACCACTGTTTAGACAACAGGGAGCCAGTCAAGGGATCCCTCTGTTACCTGCTGTGTTTGCTAATTTTATTGAGCCCTTTTTAGTATCAGTTATGACTAGTATTCATATAGATTTTAATATTTATACATGTGGTAGGCTCGGGATCACAGCTTTTGGCAAGGACAGACTTATTTACAGCATAAATGGCGATTGTTTATCTTACCATAGTTACAGAGGCAGAGAGATTTGGAGGCGATAATTGGATGGAAGTTAAATAATACTGGCATTACTAGTAGAACTTGATAACATCATTAAGGCTTACATTAATGAACCAAAACAAAGGAGCACCCTTCCCATCACTTATCCGTAACTGTACTTTAGCTAGAATGGCCCCTCTTCCATGCTTTTTGCATTTGTTTAGGTCTCTGCTTTCATGGTACCCATTTTTTGCCAAAAACTACATTTGAGCTTTAACTGAACTACAGGCAACAATAAAGAATGCTGAGGCATACCAAATTTACCCAAATCAAAAATGTTATTTTGGGCATGAAGAAAAAAGGATTTTCTGATCTGAAGTTATACGAACCTCGGTTTTTTTTTTCTTTAGAAACGAGACTGTACATGCTGCTTTAAATGTATGCTGGGACCCATCTAAGCTATTGAAGATACAAGTATCGCTGCAGAGACCCGGAGGTTGTATAACCATTGCTGACTTTGGTCTTTAAGGATTTACATATGGGATGTTGACATAGGGAGGGGTTGTTCAGGTTTTGATAACTGTTTCATTAAGGTATGTTAAAATAGTGCGATGATTTAAATTCACAGTTCAAACTGGACCAGGCCTTCAAATGTCACTGATGTTGGTCATACTGTTCAAGGGACAAAAGTGGATGTTGAAGTGATTACTCAATTATCACAATACTAAGAGGACTGAATGGTCCTTCCATGATGACCCTGCATATTCGCAAGCTAATTGATACCAACTCTGTCAGTTCGACAGTGGTTGCAGTCAGATTGACTTGTTTTTTGCACACAATCATCAATCGACTATGCCAGATAGGAATCACAGACGATGCGCTCAGATGGATGGAATCCTTTCTCACTGGACGCACCCAGAAAGTCCGCCTCCCCCCCTTCACCTTGCAACCCAAGCACACCATTTGCGGTGTACCGCAAGGATCATCCCTCAGTCCAACCCTCTTCAACATCTACATAACACAACTCGCAGACATCGCCAGATTGCACAACATCATCTCCTACGCCGACGATAGCCAGCTCTTCCTCTCGCTCTCAACAGACCCCACCTTGACGAAGTCCAACTTCCACAACTGTATGAAGAAAGTTGCCACCCGGATGAAGGGCAAATGCTTGAAGCTCAACACAGACAAGACTGAAGTTCTGATCTTCGGCAGTCACACCACTCTCGGGAACGTCTCCTGGTGGCCGGCGGGGGTCAAACCCACCCCCACGCCGACAGACCACGCCCACAACCTCAGCATCATCCTAGACAGAGAACTCTCCATGAAAAGTCAGGTCAACGCCGTTTCCTCAGCCTGCTTTCACACGCTCCGCAAAGTCTACAGATGGCACCCCATCAGCACCAGGAAAACTGTGACGTAGGCTCTCATCATCAGCTGACTAGACTAGGGCAACACAATTATGCAGGCACCACCGCCGAACTTATGCAAAGACTCCAGACGATCCAAAATGCAGCTGTCAGACTGATCCTCAACCTGCCCAAGAGGACACACATCACAGCACCTCAAAGACTTCCACTGGCGCTCCGTCCAGAAAAGATGCCAGTTCAAGCTTCTGACCCACGCCTACAAAGCCCTCCATGACCAAGGACCTGTATACATGAACCACCACATGCACTTCCACCGACGGACCACGAATCTCCGTTCCGCACACCTTGCCCTGGCACAGATACCACATACCCTCTGCTGACGCTCTGGAGAATGATCCTTCTCCCACCTCGCCGCCAAAGCCTGGAATGGCCTCCCCCTTCACCTCTGCACCCTCGCTAATCCTCTTCAGAAAGGGACTAAAGACCTAGCTCTCTAATTAATACCTGCAGCACAGCGCCCGGATATCCTCTAGGGTGTTAAGCAGCGCTATACAAGTACTACTTGATCGATGATTGATTGACTTGTGAAGTTGGAAGATGTTCTAGAGTGGGGTTAAGAGCTATTTTGTTACTGAACAGAGCCCTCTGTGTATTAAAATAGCTCAGCAGTAGGCAGCTCAAGTTCCACATCGGTATAGGAATGGGAGAGGTGCAGGTCTGCTGCTGTAAATGGCCAAAAGGGTGCATATGTCATCAACACAGAGGACTGCAACATTAGCTACCCCATCTAAAGGAAAAAACGAAATGGAAGGAAAAAAATCAGCAAAAACGCTAATAGAAAAGTGCGAGAGGATTTGATTCTCATTTACATCAATAGGTGGAAAACATGGAACTGCAAGAGGGGGCTCGTGCATAGATAGGATGGCCTAAAGGGTATGACATTTGCATGCATGGGGTAGGAAAATAGTTATAGAAACAGTTTCTGTGCCGGCCGCCAAAGACCAGTATACCCTAAAGGTTGAGAATGGACAAGAGGCAGAGGGTGTAGGAGTACTCAGAAGTCTAAAGATCATTTTATGATGGTGAATGCTTCAATACGAAAGATGAATCTAGCAATACACATTCTGACAACATTTCCCTCACACAACTACACATATTCACCACAACAGCTAATTAAGGAACACACAAATAGACATTTATGCAAGGAAAAACGGTTTTATCAGAATGAGGCGTTTAGGCGAGAGCTGCCAACTTTGGAACTGAGGAACCAGGTTCGAGTCTCGGCATTGGCTCAACATCCTGTGTTTCTGGGCAAATAACTTAATCACCCCGTGCCTAAAAAAAACACAAAAATGAATGTGTTCTTGTGTAATGCAACTGGTGCTCATGAAAAGCGCTCCAATACCTTTGGGTCAAGTTCGTGCTATATAAAACTGCAACAGAATGACAATATGCAGGGTCCAACAGATCCCACATGTGACTGGTTCAAAAACATCAGCTAAGTAGAACCCTAGAGAAATGTTTAATTGAAAATGCTTAAATTTACACTTACTGTCGTACTCGTGTTCACTTTACAGGTTTTATACACTGACTACAACCCATCAATAGCAATGATTACTCAAAGCGCAAGCCTATGCCACAATACCCACTGTATGTCAGGTGCCTTACCACAGCAAGCTCCTCTGTCGTGACCATGGGCTGCAGAAAGTATGCAAAGTCAAGATCTGTCACCGGTGCACAGCCGCTTAAAGAGAATAGGAGTAATGCACATAGAGCCCTTATCCTCTCTAGGCATATCTCAAAAGCCGAACTGACTCTAAATAAAAAGGCACTATTACAAGGAGTCTCTGTGAATGGCTGTTTACTTTCTAAATACTTCAGATCAACAAATGAGTAATAAGGAACATCCAGGCACACCTAAAAGCAAGGAAAAACTGAAATTTCTAATATTGACATTGCAGGACAGTCATCACCACAGAACTGGGCTTTACAGGACAACAGACCTCAAGGATGCATAGCTCACTTTTGCATCGAAAATACAACAATTATTAGTTCTCTGTTACTGTCGGAAGGGACCACCAATTAGCAGATTTGTGTCTCCTGTTCGGAATACAACTCCGCAACAGATGTGAATGATGCTTACCTTAACATCGGAAATACAAGAATTATCAGTGCTTTCTTTCAGACCTCCCAGTAGGACAAAATCTGCAAGAAGAGTGCACACACCTCGCTGGTGGCAACAATACAGGAGTAGAAAGAATATAAATGTATGGTTAAAAACAAGTTTTCTTTGTATTTATCTTTAGATTCTCTTTTGCACACGTGGGGGATCACACAAATGTAATGTGGTTTGTAGTACCGTGCAGGAAACAGATGCCACAGATAAGGCGTCCCTTCTCTCCCCAAACACCTCTTGCTTCGCTCTTGCTTCCGCGCACTAGCACACTACGGGTCCGGAGATCTTGCCCACCCCTTTTGTTTATTGCCGCGCACTCAGTGGCGTAGCTAGGCACTCTGCCGCCCGTGGCGGTCCCTGCCTTTTGCCGCCGCCGAGCGCCTAAGAGCAGAGGGGGGGGGGGGTGGGGGGGGGGTGCTGGCGATAAATTTACCTGCCGCCCCCAAATCTCGTGCCGCCCGGGGCGTACCGCCCCCTCCGCCCCCCCCTTGCTACGCCAGTGCGCGCACTACCCCCAAAGCGGTTTGTTTTGGATTCCTGTCTCCTCCTTGCCGAACCAGAGGGCCCGGTGTGAACATTACCGTAAAGCCCGAAAAGAAGCACAGAAGGGCTCCTAACTTGAACAGACACAATATTATGGGGAACCACTACCTGTTTGTTTCAGAAATGGGTTAGTTAAAAACACTTCTTTTGCCGCTAGCGCCAGTGCTTTAAATGGGCCGGTACTGAATACCGGCACTTTTTTGTTTTGAGAGGGAGAGTACCGGCACTTCTCAAGAGAAATGTAATACTTTTGATTGCAGAGTACCGGCACTTCTCAGAAACAAGCAGGTACTCTGGGACAGAGTACCTGCACTTCTATTTTTCCATTTCAAGCACTGGCTAGCGCTATTAGATTGGATTCCCTCAATACTTCAGGACAAATTCTTTTCCCTTACTAGAAACACGCGAGGTCCCAACGTGCTAAACTGCACTTCTCCTGGTGATCTCACATTTTACTCTAATTACTTTCATAGAAGCGCACTAGTTTAAACCCTCGGGCCGGGTGCAAACAGGCAACAATGTACTGTAGGTGCCTGGTGGCCCTCTGCACTTCTCACCCTAACGTTTATCTCTCTCAATACCGTGTACGTCTTGTTCTGCCCTCCTTCTCTCCCTTCGTGTTTGTCTCTTCCACCACTATGTATGTTTCTTCTTCCATCCTTCACTCCTGTACTGGATGCCACAGCCCCCCAGCCTGCTTGTTCTTGTCTACTTTGTTAAACTTCCCCTCTCTTACTCAATCCTTCCATCCCCCAAAGCCCTGCACTATATATGTTCAGCCCCCCGCTGAACAGTGCACGAAGCAGCAAACTAGGGACCAGCGTAACACCCTCCCAGTCAAGCGGGCAACCTCCGCAGCTGGTTCAGCCCACTGACTTAAACAGTGAAAAAAAGATGATATATTGAGTGGCAGCAGTGAGGTGAGGGGCAGTCGAGCCTCCATCCCAGTGTGAGTGGATGCAACTGCAGTGCCTGCATCCTCCGTCCCATGGGGTGCCAGTCTGGGTGTCTTGTGTGGGTTCCAGAAACCAAACATCACTGTAAAGTAGCTGAATGTCGGTGCAGTACCAAGTAGGCATGCACCATGCTCCGCTTTAACCGTGGGTTTGGGAATGGCGGGGCACTGCTCTGCAGCTCCTACCCTGGTCGTCTCTCCACCTCCTGCTCTGTGCTTTTGTGACAAATTTTTTAGAGACGGGCGAGCCAACAAATCAACAGATATAAAGCAGAGCCAAGGTTCTGGCTCAGCTCTTAGAGCTTTATACCTCATACAGCAAACATCACGTAAAATATGATAGTCTCTTCAAAATTAAAAACTGTATTTCTTTAACATGCGGAAGCTTTTAAATTAATACATTTAACTACAGAACTGCAGTAAGTACTTATTAAAAGTGAGCATTTTTAAATATAAACCATTAGTGAACTAAGAGGCGAGACAGTTGTCATGCAAGACCTGTACGTGGCCCATAGTACTGTAGAGCAACATTATAGTCTATTAAATAAACACAATAGGTTTTTGTACAACTAGTATTCAGAACTCAATTTGAAAGTACTTTCTTACAGAATAATGAAGAAGAAGGAATTTTGGTGAAATCAAATATTTGCCTAAGATCACCCCAAAATAAGTGGGGAAGCCGCAAATTATCCAGGTTTTCTGATTTCACTTTGTACAAATCAGCCACTAAATAGGTATCTATTTGTCTTTCGTTTTTTATGTTACTGCTTTGTTTATACCTCTTTGTACAGTTTGTAGGTCGAGCCGGGGCAGCACGCATGTGCGGTCTTTGAGACATGCTATAATCACTATATGGGCTTCAAGCCCGCCCATATGCTTGTGATTAGCTGGTTCCATTGTCACTCTCGGAATCTTGACACTCTACTCCAACAAATCCAGTCTGCAACTCTCCACATCTCCCACTCAACTCTAGGACACTGGCAACTGCCACATAGCAACAATCCACATAAATACACTCCACAGCATGCCATACAATTCCAAACAGCATAATTTCACTCAACACCACACAGTTCCCACGCAACACAATTCCACTCCACACATTTCCATTCCACACCACATAATTCGGCAACAAACCACATAATTCAACTCAACAACATATTTACACAACACATACATCCAATCCACACAATACAAAATTGTGTCACAAAATTCAACAGCACTACACATAATTAAACTCCACAACATACCACTACACAACACAAAATACCATTCAACATAAATACACTCCATGACACACAATCCCACTCCACATAATTCCAGTACACTCAAAACCACAAAATTACTATCAACATAATTCCACTTTACAGCATGCCACATAACTCCACTACACACATCCACTCCACACCACACCACACAATTCCAATACAACCCACATAATTCCACTCCACACCACATACATCCACTCCACTACATAACACATGGGTAAAAGACATTGTCATTTACAACGCCACTAGCTCTAACCCTCAAAAATCGGAGACCTATTAGCATTCCAATGCTTGTTAATTTCTGCTGTGGGGGCTGTGACAGAGGAAATCATCACTGTCAAAGAGGAACTTGGCCTACTCGTCCAAGTAGTTTACAAATGGGATTGTGCGCCTGTTGTTGACTCGATCTCTTCTCGCAAGGTTAGCACTGCGCGTCCTGCTAGCAACGCTGGTAGTCTTACCGGCCCAAACGTATTGACTTTCGCAGCAGAGGTTCACTTGTCAACTAAAGAAAGTACCAATGATAATTTGAGCACCACGACTGCGTGTCGACCATCAGCTCCCAGGAAGTCAAAGATAAAGCAAGAACTTCAGGCCCATCTCGCCGCTCCCATTCGCAGTCAAGGTCATCGAAAAGGCCGTCAACACCCAGTTAGCACGCTTCATCGAAGCCAACAACGTCCTAGACATCTCCCAATCCGGATTCCGCAGCAACCACAGCATCAAGACCGCCCTCCTCGCCGCCACTGATGACATCCGCGCCCTCCTCGACCAGGGCCAAACGGCAGCCGTCATCCTCCTGAACCTTTCAGCAGCCTTCGACACCGTCTCCCACCGCACACTAGCCACCAGACTCCACGACGCCGGCATCCGAGGAAAGGCCCTAGACCGGATACGCTCATTCCTCACAGGCAGAACACAGAGTCAGACTCCCACCCTACCTCTCAGAACCGACAGAGACCAGTTGCGGAGCACCCCAGGGATCCTCCCTCAGCCCCACCCTCTTCAACATCTACATTGCACCCCTCGAAACCATCGTCAGAAACCACGGGCTCAATATCGTCTCCTACGCCGATGACACCCAGCTCATCCTCTCCCTCACCAAGAAACCCAACATCACCAGGCACAACCTCCAAGAAGGGATGAAAGCCTTCACAACCTGGATGAAGAACAGCTGCCTGAAACTCAACTCAGAGAAAACAGAAGTCCTCATCCTCGGCTCCATCCCCTCAGCTTGGGACGGCACCTGGTGGCCTCCGCCTTTGGAAACCCACCCACCCCGACAGACCATGCATGCAACCTCTGCATCATATTGGACTCATCGCTCACTATGAACCATCAGATCAATGCCGTCTCCTCGGCCTGCTTCAACACTCTCCGCATACTCTGTAAAACAATCAAATGGATCCCCTCCAAATCCAGAAAAACGGTCACACACGCCCTCATCGCCAGCAGACGGGACTACGGCAACGCCCTCTACGCCGGAATCAACAAAAATCTCCTCCGCAAGCTTCAGACCGTCCAAAACGCCACAGCCAGGCTAATCCTCGACATCCCCCGGCACAACCACATCACCCAACACCTCTGCGATCTCTATTGGCACCCTGTCGAAAGAAGAATAACATTGAAGCTGCTCACGCACGCATACAAGGCCCTCCACAACATCGGACCTCAATACCTCAACAACCGTCTCTCCTTCCACGCCCCAAGAGAAACCTCCGTTCCGGGATCTCTCCCTGGCCACCGTCTCACGCTTCTACAGGAACAGAGCGGGTGGAAAGTCCTTCTCCTACCTCGCAGCCAAGACCTGGTAACGGCCTCCTCCTGCACCTCCGGCAAAGCCCTACACTGCTCCAGTTCAGGAAAGACCTGGTTCTTCAGATGACTCCAACAGAGCCGCACAGACCCTTCCCCCTCTAGCGCCTTGAGACCCTAACAGGTCGAGTAGTGTGCTTTACAAACCCGATTGATTGATTTCTCCGACAACTGGCATCAACTCCAATCCCAAGACGGGCTCCTCTAAGAAGCTTAAAGGCAGGGAAGGAGCCCTTGACATCCTAAGGATCGGGCAGTGGAGATAGCCATTTGTGACTTGTCCTTGAGGTTTATGAAGCCTCGGACATCACAGCCCACCAGCGTGAAAGAATTTTCACAAGAGACGATTGAGCCTGCAGCTGTTGAGCGAGGGACTGTTTATCAGTCTGGCTGAGACAGGGGGCCCCGTAACAGCAACGGGTGGCATGGCCAGTTCCAAGCCAGGACCTGATAGATCAGGGAGCAAGGATGATCTCCTGTCCCCACACCTAGCACAAACATGCAAGTCTGTAAAGGCAGTCTGAGGGTCGGGGTAATATTGTGGCCAGGCCTATTCATCCTTGTGTCCCAGCCACACTGGTTATCAACCTTCACCCACAAGCCTCCCCTTACGCAGTAGAAATATGTAATGTTCCCCTTCTAGAGGTTGGGACAAGGGAGAACTTTGATCAGCTACAAAACAAAGTGTCACATTGGGAGGCAAATACATTGGCATGGGAGGCCAATGGGCACAGCACGTCACCATGGCTAGGAGGGTGGGATGGATTGGCATCGATATTAAATACATCGACAGCGAATGTGTAGGGATAAACTTACATTTCCCGGGTGGCGGCCAGTGTTCAGGCACATACAGTGGGATTTTAGGGGCCGGGCACGAACATTAAAGCACTGCCCCTGAGGTTTATTAATAGGCCCTGCCCTAAACTTGCCAGCTCTACTAAGCCGCATCAGGTTCCCCCCTACAGGTCCCATCCTGTCCTGGTCAAACCAGCCACCCCTCCAACTCCTTTGTATACTCAGTCACATTTTGGGCCCTACCTCTGAGAACATGTTCCCTTTAACTAATAGATTTGAACTGTTGGACTTGGCCCTTTTTCCCAGAAATTTTTCGTTTTTCCCCTAGCCGTTTTACCATGTGTGAAACTCACTCAAGATGGCTGCCACAGGCCCCTGCTACTGCAGAGGGGCCTTACACGCATACACACTAGTAGCCAGGGTCAGGCTGGGACATAGGGATACAGTATCCATTCCGTCCCCGCCTCTGGGCCACATAGCCAGACATGTGGAAGGTTCCAGAACCTTCCGGGCTGTGGGAGGAGTTATGTTTTGCCGCCTTTGGGAGAGTCACCTGACCTAGGGGTATAAAAGGCTTGGAGGGAAAACTTTTAGTCAGTTGAGTTGGAGTTGAGATGGGGCACCACTGATCCTGGGAGAACCTCTGCCGGAGTACAGGCTTTAGGGCCTAGGGGGGAGACCTACACTACTGCTGCTGACAGGGCTGAGGCCCTGCTGTAGTAAGATAGCTGAGGAACGCCCACCACCCACTGACCTTGCCCAGTGTGAGGGGACCCAGGGAACCACCTTCAGCGTGCTGGGAGGAACATCAAGCACTCCCAGAACCACCAACTCATCCCCCCTCATAAGAAGAAACTTCTGACAAGAAACTCCTGACAAGAAACTCCTAAGAAGCAACCAATCTGGAACAGTCGCAAGACACCTTAATTTGAGGAGGCCTGACCGTCCAGCAAGGCCTGAAACCTAAACTGCCAAACTGGGGATCACCAGGTAAAGCGCCGTACCCTGAAGCGCTAGACCTTCACCCCTATCTATTCCTGCCTGCTGCTGGGCTGCCCCCCAAGTACTTTTCCAGTCAGCCCTGCCCACAGGCTGCTGGTGCGCCCGCGTTCTGTCTCCACGAGGGAGAAACTGCCACCCCTCAGGTCACTGACCTTGTGAGGAAATCACCGCTGCGGCCGCCGCCGCGTGAAGAGAAGTGCTGCTGTGAGGAGAGGCCCTCCTCGAGGCCGTGTGGTGAGGTGCGCCGTCCGCGCCCTCACCGAAGGAAGCGCTGAGGTGAGGGAAGCCCCTCGAGTGGATGTGGTGAGGTGCGCCGTCCGCGCCCTCACCGAAGCCTCTACATATCCCCAAAATCATTGCAGCCGGGCCCGGGGCCCCACCGCCACCATCACGGCCGAAGAAATCACCGCCGCGGCCTAGCGCGATCCGCGAGGCCTCCAGGCCCCGCCGACGCCGTTGCCGAGCAACCGGGGACGCCGGCCGCGCCCCAGGAAGGCCGCGCAGCGATTGGGCGCCGGCTCCCGCCACGCCCCAGCGCCGACGGAGGCCGAGGAAGAGCCCCGGCCGTGCAGAGGGAGACAGGGAGCCAGCCGGAGAGGACTGCCGGCTCCCGCTCCCCTTCCCGAAGTCCCTGAAGCCCGCCAGACCCACTCACCTGATCCCGGGGGCCGGAGGAGGGTGATACCGGACCCCGCAACGTGCCGCACAGTCACTTCCCTGATCCCGGGGGCCGGAGGAGGGTGATACCGGCCCCTGCAACGACCCGTCATTCCGGCCAGAAGGCCGAGGTACCCCGACCGGGCCTGGAGATCGCCAGTCGCTAAGAAGCGCGACCAACGACCAAGCACCAGGTGAGCCCAGGAGGCCCCTAGGGCCCACAAAAACGCCACTGGGGGCCGGGGGCCACCATTAACCCCTAAATTAATCGTGTAACTTTCCCCATGAGGCGAGGCCCCGGAGAGGAGTGGGCCTAGCCTGGAATTAACCCCTAAGGGACATAGAAGCCCCAGGATACAGGACATGTTGAGGGGTTCCCCACAGTGTTTACTAATTTAATGCAGATGCCTATTGTAATTACTGCCTACGCCTATGCTTTTAACTGCAAAGTCTTTACCACAGGGGGAAAGTGATTAATTGAATTGAGCTGCAGTGTACACCGCCAAGAGTTGAAGTGTTTTATGTTACAGGTGTACTGGAATTGCGACGCCCACTGTACTGAATGTGGGTGCGCCTAGATTAATGCAGGCCTATTGAAATGTAACGTGAAAAGCCTTCTTTTAAGTAATTGAATATGCTTGAAGTGAACTGCATGTTTAGGCCCATGTTTTATTAATGCCCCTTGTGATCCTTATTGGTGCTACGTTTAAGAGATAATTCCTGCGGCCTCTTAGTGGCCTACAATGTTGATGAGCTATGATGCTTTATTAAGAATGTGCACCAGTTGAGTAATGCAATGAATTTAAATGTAGATCTGAATTAATCTGCCTCATCTGATGCTAACTTGATTTATATATAAAAGATCTTGATTTTAAATACACAAGCCTGGTGTGGTGTCATGTTATTGCGTTCGCATTCCTGAGTCAAAGTAAGAGTGTGCTGCACAACTGCCTTACACATTGCCTTCGCGTGCTTTCTCGCCTCGCGCCATGCTACCGTGGCGGACTCGGTAAACCCGGTTCCAACATGAACCCTTAAATTCCCTGGACAATTTCGACTGATGCCACTCGAGTAATGTGGCTCAACTCTCAAATGGACCACACACAGGGAGGGAGGGCGGCGGGGGCCCGTTGGCGATAGCTGGACTCTGGCGGGCCTCTCCCTCATAAAATCAAGTGACCCGACATCGCTTGAATCTGTTAGTCATTTTCATATTATTTGTTTTCAGGAGATTTGGGTCCCTTTACCGTCCTTCTGCTTAGATTGGTTCAAGACTTTCCTGTTCCTGCAAACCCTTCTTTAGCGGGTCGAACTAAAGGGGGGCTGACTACTTTGATCTCCCTATCGCTTAAAATGCAGTGTACAACTTTTGAAACAGTCCCCCCTTATCCAGGCGATGTTAGTAAAGTTGTCAAATATAGGAAATGTGCTGCTGATTCATTTTTATAATTGTAATTGGTTAGTATGTAATTTGCGGGTCTCGAGGGCTTTTATGGGTTCATTCATGGACTCGGGGGAGGCGAGTTTTCCTCTCAAGAGGAAGATACTTCCGGGAATTCCGGTATTGTTCTCCTCTCCCTCCTGTACCGAGACTCTGCTCCTTCCTGTGAAGCTCTCTGCATTAAGACTCCGGCAGCAGACCTGCGCCCACCTGCGGCTTGTACCTCTGAGGTATTCTTTATTCTCTCTGTAACAGGTAAATTCTTTAGTTCTATGAAAATGGCCTTAATCCTCCCAGGCGCTGCTACAGCCAAGACTGGAGGCCGGGTAATTTACTCCTCGTTATATAAAAAAAAATGCTGAATTGCAATTTTATAGCGTCAAGGCTGTCTGAAGTGGTTTAAAACTAGTTGGAATAAGTGCAGTAGTATGTGCGCCCCCATCTGTTCACTCTTGAATGACACTCACTCCGTTCGCCCCAGCACGCCCTTGACACTACCTTGTCTCACAACAGTCCACCCATGCTCCCTTCTAGCACAGTCCCTACGGGTACAACCTGACTAACCGAACTCCTGACTCCGTGGCAGTGCACACCGGCACTGTACGCTCATTAACAAGCAACATTTACTTAATTCCAAAACACTTACAAAGTCTCCACTCTACCTGCACACACGTTCCAATGCCCGTGGAGTTGGAGCATGACTGAGAAGCTCTTCCCACCACTGTGCACTAATGCATATTTACTCACACTGCATCACTACCTTGTTTGAAAATACTCGTAATTAGGTCTTCGCCCGTTTAATGAGCACTTGTGAACTCTGCTCTGTGTGGAATCATCTTCCTACAGAGGGTTACAACTATCACAGTCAACAGAATGCCTTACAACACAACCAAACGAGGCTTAATTATGTGTTCTGCAGCTGCAACCACCATTATATAATCATTATCTCTCACTGGCTTGCAAACATCAGCTCCCAACTTTACTTTACGGTTGTATTCTCTACCTTTCGTCGTTCTTTGCTGCCACCTACAGGCCAAAAAACACAACTCTACTGGTCCAAGCGACTGCAGTTTCACCAGCATCTCTTCATAGAACTTTGTAATTGTATACCGCTTACTATCCCTGACGAGGCGTCGAAGCGCTTTTCAGCGAGTAGCACGATACTCCGCAACTCAAAAGGATTAGTGGTCGATTAGTATAGGATAATAGGAGTATAGTATTGGAAAAGCAAAGCAACTTTGCTATTTTATCGCCCAAAGTATAAAATTATTCTTGCAATTTTTTGTCTAAAATTCTACTGTTAAGCTTTGGCTTTCGATTTAACCAATAACAACTGGGAGTCGTAAAGCGCTGCTCACCCATCTACCTGCATGCCAAGATTGACAACAGCGAAAAGGGGAGACGGGCATCACATATGTACAGCTAAAATAACCAGGTTTTAAATGAGACTTTAAAACGTCCCACAGACTGGAGGAGTCTGACATCCCAGGCCCCAGCGGCGAGGACAGAAGAACAGGGGTATCCCTTAGTGCTCAATACACTACACTCTGAGTCCAAGCTAGCGTGGGAAAGCGTTCTGCAGCCACTGAAGGCCACATTAGAAACACACTTATTGGCCAGGCAGCAGATTTTGAAGTAATCACCTCAAGAACCAGGAAGCAGCATACTGCCCACAGATACATGGTCTTTTTTGCAAGCTCACACACACAAGACTGATTTGCATATGGCTGGGTCCAAACTGGGGTGGCGTAGTGGGCAAAAGAACGATGGATTTAACCCAGATCTTTTGACTGGGGGAGAATGTTTGCATTGTCAGCATTCCGTCCATCCTTTGTTTGCTGTAACACTTTTCGCCCTAAGTGGGATGGGTATGCCCAGACGTGGGTCCCTTGCTCACTGTGCCACTGGATTTAAGCTAGCCTGGCTGAAGAAGGGTGACATACCCTGAAACCGGTCCCAGGATGCTTGTTTCCGTTCCAGGGAGGACCTGGCCTGGCAGTTCGGTCTGGACTGTTCCCATGGGGCACAGGGTCAAGACTGATTTGCATATGGCTGGGTCCAAACTGGTGTGGTGTAGTGGGCAAAAGAACAATGGATTTAACCCAGATCTTTTGACTGGGGGAGAATGTTTGCATTGTCAGCATTCCTTCCATCATTTGTTTGCTGTAACACTTTTCGCCCTAAGTGGGATGGGTATGCCCAGACATGGGTCCCTTGCTCACTGTGCCACTGGATTCAAGCTAGCCTGGCTGAAGAAGGGTGACATACCCTGAAACCGGTCCCAGGATGCTTGTTTCCGGTCCAGGGAGGACCTGGCCTGGCAGTTCGGTCTGGACTGTTCCCATGGGGCACAGGGTCAAGACTGATTTGCATATGGCTGGGTCCAAACTGGGGTGGCGTAGTGGGCAAAAGAACGATGGATTTAACCCAGATCTTTTGACTAGGGGAGAATGTTTGCATGGTCAGCATTCCGTCCATCATTTGTTTGCTGTAACACACACACCTCCCAGCAGTATTCTGTGCCAATTAGACCCTACAAAGGGGGTTTGGTGGGGACCTTGCATTAAGACATTGTATTAATTGAGTCTCGAAGTTTTAGGACTGCAGCTGGTATAGGCACACATATTGTTAATCTGGTGGACACTACTTTTGTTCCACACTTAACGTCGCTCTTCTCATAAGCGCTAGGTTTTGCTGGGCCACGAAAGTGGCGTCACGTGCCTTGTCGGCGATGGTATCCACGCTTTGGAATTCCCTGCCATTGCTTCTTAGATCATGTGATAGATTACTACCTTCTCGGAAAGCACTGGAAATCTGGCTGTTGTCAAACGAATGCTGCTCTCCGGCCATGTGCATGTTATTTCTAATCCTTAGAAATAATGCAGGACATACACCTTCTAGGTAACCACGCGCTATACAGACACCTTCTATACAGACACCTTCTAGGTAACCACGCACTATACAGACACCTTCTTCAGACACCTTCTAGGTAACCACGCTCTACACAGACACCTTCTAGGTAACCACGCGCTATACAGACACCTTCTAGGTAACCACGCGCTATACAGACACCTTCTAGGTAACCACGTGCTACACAGACACCTTCTAAGGAACCACACGCTATACAGACACCTTCTAGGTAACCACGCGCTATACAGACACCTTCTATACAGACCCCTTCTAGGTAACCACGCACTATAAAGACCCCTTCTAGGTAACCACGCACTATACAGACACCTTCTAGGTAACCACGTGCTATACAGACATCTTCTAGGTAACGATGTGCTACACAGACACCTTCTAGGTAACCACATGCTATACAGACCCCTTCTAGGTAACCACGTGCTATACAGACACCTTCTAGGTAACCACATGCTATACAGACCCCTTCTAGGTAACCACGTGCTATACAGACACCTTCTATACAGACCCCTTCTAGGTAACCACGCGCTATACAGACCCCTTCTAGGTAACCACGTGCTACACAGACACTTTCTAGGTAACCACACGCTACACAGACACCTTCTAGGTAACCACGCGCTACACAAACACCTTCTAGGTAATCACGCTCTATACAAATTGCATTACATTACTTGCGATTTCTTGATATAACTATAGTTTTACCTCTGGTGGCAGGTTACAGCACTTCCTCCAAAAGGCTGACATGAGCACAAACATTGGGAGCCCTATTCTGGCTCTTTCTGAACGAAGAATTGTAGTCTCAGAGCGCTTCCTCTGAAGCCAGTTGGGTTTTAACAGGCAAGAAAGCACACAACCCAAGGGGGAAGGAAATGTCACCTGCCAACCAATATAATAGGACGTATCAGCGTCTCTTGCAGATATAAGGCAAGGTAGTGTCCCCAGGGAAGAAGAACTAGATTGATGTCAAAAATATGTCACATTCATAGAGTGACAGGTATATAAATCACCTGTCAAGCAATACAATACTAAATACAATAAAGACTTTTTACAATAAAGACTTTTTTCTCTGTTTTATTAAATAAACATAGTTTTTAAATCACTAATTGTAGGTGTCAAATCACCACAAATACATATACAATAAAGGTACATCCATAGGGAGAAAATATAACAAGAATACATGACATGGAAATACTCAAAAAAGTACATAAAGACTCACCCACCACACTGTCCACATAAAACTCATAAAAACATCGTCAACTCAACAAATACTCTCAGCAATCAACATCATACATTCATTCAACATTCCCACATATTAAAAATCAAATAATCCTCAGAAACCAGAAAGAAGTGGTAGAATAGTGGTAATGTATTGACAGAATAATATTCAATAATACCACTATATGGTTAATACCACTATATGGTTTCGGTCTTGCACCATGCAAGACCGAAACCATATAGTGGTATTATTGCTGAGTCTATTTGTTGAGTTGACGATGTTTTTATGAGTTTTATGTGGACAGTGTGGTGGTTGAGTCTTTATGTACTTTTTTGAGTATTTCCATGTCATGTATTCTTGTTATATTTTCTCCCTATGGATGTACCTTTATTGTATATGTATTTGTGGTGATTTGACACCTACAATTAGTGATTTAAAAACTATGTTTATTTAATAAAACAGAGAAAAAAGTCTTTATTGTAAAAAGTCTTTATTGTATTTAGTATTGTATTGCTTGACAGGTGATTTATATACCTGTCACTCTATGAATGTGACATATTTTTGACATCAATCTAGTTCTTCTTCCCTGGACACTCTACCTTGCCTTATATCTGCAAGAGACGCTGATACGTCCTATTATATTGGTTGGCAGGTGACATTTCCTTCCCCCTTGGGTTGTGTGCTTTCTTGCCTGTTATGTCCCGAGAGTCCCTGCCTTTATTTCATTTCTCGGGGTCCCTTTGTATTTTGTAGCCAGTTGGGTTTTATATAGAGCAGGACCACGCCAGGCACTTCCTGGTTTTTCCAAGGACCAGGGACTCGGCAGTGATTTTCACCTACATTTGACTGTCACAGAAGTAAGAACAGACACTGGCCTTGACTCTACCTCCACAAACAATGCAGCAGGGTAGATGTTAAAGAAAACTGGAGGAACGGGTGACCCAGAGGTACCGCCACAGTCTAGAGTTCAACTTTCTGATACAAACACATTTTTACTCGGTGCTAGTTTGATAAAAACAATCTGATCATGCGAAAGTTAGGACTACCAACAGGTCCATAGGGGCCTGTGTCTCCCCCACCGAGAGGAATATTCCAAACAAGGGCAGTTTCGGTCAGCTGGGAAATCTGATTGATTTGTGATAAAGGAGAGTAATGGCTCAAAGATTCTTGTCTTTGATGGACAGTTTTTGGAGTATTTCAGCAAGGACTGAAAGGCATGTGATGGGTTTGTAATTACTGGGTTCTAAGGGCTGAGGCCCATTTTAAGAAGGAGTACCCAGTCCATCTCTGAGAGGGAATGGCTGGTACCCTTGGAAGGAGGAGGTTTCGAGGAATCCTGCTAGCAACGAGGGGGACAGGATTGCACCCTCTTTATCCAACAGAGCATCGACGTGCGTACATGTATGTGGGCTTAAGTTGAGCAAGAAGAGAGGAGGGGACTGGAAGGAGGGGCACACGGGCCCTGAAACAGGGCCATCACAAAAAGGAAGAACAATACATTTGTCAAGGGCTCCCCTTTTGCAGTCATGACCTCCTTTATTTTATCAATAGTTTTCTGAATAATTAAATCATTAAGTATACCATAACAACGGTAGAATGTAAGTATTTGTACGGAAAAACAGTTTGAGTAGCGGATTCAGCTCATACTGTGCCTAAGACGTTATCTGAGATGGCCAATCAACAAGTCAGCTTTAGGTCAGACCAGATAGATGGAGCAGTGCAGTCTGAGAATGCGATTTGTAAACCGCTATCTACAATTGACTACAAAAATGGATTTTTATATCCTTCTACCACCAATCTATTTCTAGAACAACTTGGATTTTACCGAACAAGAAAGAACCTGGGTTTTAGCCGAATTCCAATGTAACTGGAGCTACACATATGATTGGTGTTAGAAGGCCTCCAGTCTGTCCTTCCTCCTCATATTCCATCGTCTCCTCTTGCCTGATAACAGGACACGATCCTGTTTTCCCCTACCTATTCCAGCTTCCACATCTCACCTCAGCAATCCCCCCCCCCCCCTCCACTGCCAGCTCGCATCCACACACTGTCTGGGATCACTGCCACTCACCTCATCCAGCTTTTCCTTCGGTCCCCCTCCCATCACCAAGGCACTCCCTTCAGAGCCCATCCCAAGCCCCCTTATAATCTCCTCCAATCTCCCCGTGGGTCCTTCAGGATCCCCAGCCACTCACCACACCACTCCCTACAGTCTGTACTGCAGCCAGCTCCATGCCAGTCTACACCAAGAGCATCACTCTTACCGGAAGAGACGTCAGGTTGTTACAGGACAGGTCCAAGATGGTGGCCTTTGGGAGGGCCGCCTGCAAACAGAAAGTCAAGAGTCAAAAGCCTGGTTCTGTGAGCTTTCAAAGCAAGAGTTAATTTGTATGGGGAATAGAAGAATATATTGAGGGTGCCAAGATGTCGGGATAAACATACAGTGCGTACGCACGCACAAGCACACACACCCACACGCACTATTGGTGTCATTAATGAGAATTCGATTAAAAACACATTCGTTTTCAGGAGTTGCCAGCAGTCATCACATCAGTCATTGAAAAAGCCACATCCTCCCATATTCCCATTTCTTTGTAACTAGAATATAAAGCTGCAAGTTTGACATAAGCTCATCTGACTGTCATGAGAAAATGATATCACTGTATTTAAACCGGGAGTGTTGCCAAAAAAGTACCACCCACAAGCTTACATTTGAAATTAATTTGGGCCAGTAGAACATTGAGGAAAATCGGTCGGTTTTAAAATGGGCAGAGGAGCCACACTCTGGACCTTCAAGAAGCCGCCAACAAGGGCCTTGTGTATACAAGAGCCCTCAGCTCTGGCTGGGGCCACGAGACAAAGAGCCCTGCAGCTCTGGCTGGGGCCACGAGACAAAGAGCCCTCAGCTCTGGCTGGGGCCACGAGACAAAGAGCCCTCAGCTCTGGCTGGGACCACGAGACTAATGTGCTGTAAGAATTGCTCATCAAGTGCAAAAAGCTCGAGAGCAAGGTCCTGGATTTGACTCCCTGTTTTATTTGGCTTAGGCTTACTACTATCCGACTGAAGCCAGGAACACATTCTCGGGTTTGAGAACACCCAATTCAAGAGCAGGTGGGCTGCCACTGAATAGTCAAAGGTCATTAGCAGACTCCTCCAGCTGCGGTCTGTGGCCGGGGATAGTGCATGTGGTGTTCCATCCTCGTGGTCATCAATACCCTAACAGCCTCAGCAGCTGGGAACGCAGCTCCTAAGGCACGTATGATGGCGTGACTGCCTGCTTGAGCCCTAGTAGACATTACCAGGTCTAGAGCCTGCAGCGCACTGCTCTCACCAAACCCCAAAACCCACCGGGGGTGGGGGAAATTAGAACAAGGCACTAAACATTCTGGAAGAGTCGCTAGAAAATGAATGCGATGAATGGTAGCTAGCCAACGTTGTGGCTAGACAGTGGATGGTTTGGAATGGTGACTAGGCAGTGGATGGTCTGAGGTGACGGCCAAGCAGGGGATGGTCTGAGGTGACGGCTAAGCAGGGGATGGTCCGGGGTGATGGCTAAGCAGGGGATGGTCTGGGGTGATGGCTAAGCAGGGGATGGTCTGGGGTGATGGCTAAGCAGGGGATGATCTGGGGTGGTGGCTAAGCAGGGGATGATCTGGGGTGGTGGCTAAGCAGGGGATGATCTGGGGTGGTGGCTAAGCAGGGGATGATCTGGGGTGGTGGCTAGGCAGGGGGTGATCTGGGATGGCTAGGCAGTGAATCTTCCGGAGCGGTGGTTAGGCAGTGAATGGTCTGGTGGAGGCTAGGCAGGGACTAGTCTGGGGGCAGCTATGCAGTGAATGGTCTGGGGTGGTGGCTGCACCGGGGAATTCTTTGGAATAGTGGCTAGCCAGTAGTTGGTTTGGAATGATGGCTAGCCAGTGGAAGGTTTAGGATGGCGGCTAGCCAGTGGCTGGTTTAAAGGTGGTGAGTAGATTAGTGAATGCTTTGGAATGGTGATCAAGCAAGAGATGCTCGAGGGAGGGGTAGGGTTTGCGAGGGTGGTTTGTCTAGGGTGGTGGCTGAGCAGTAGATGGTATGAAGGAGTGGCCAAACCACTGGATGGTTTGGGGTAGAGGCTAGGCAGTGAGTTGTTTGAGGTGGAGACTAGGCAGTGAATGGTTTGGGATGGTGAGTTAGTAAGAGGATATTTGGGCGTGGTGGCTTGGCCGGTGAACTGTTTGGAATGAAGAACAGTGAGTGGATAGCGGGATTGTGTCTAGGAAGTGAACAATGTGAGATGTGTAGCTGCAGGCTCGTATGTTTATGGACTGATGTGGTGGTTAGGAAGTAAATGTGCTGTTGTTGGCTTTAGCAGTGGATGTGTTAGCGGTGGTGGATGGTCAACCAATGGCTCGGAATAGCAGACAAGCACTGAATGGCCTTGGTGGTGGCTATGTAGTGAATAGTCCGAAGTGGTGGATCAAGTCAATAAATGATCTGGAGTGGTAGCTAGGCAGTACATGGTTTGGACAGCACCTAGAAGTAAACTGTGCAATATGGGGGCAAGTCAGTGTACAATGTGGGATGAGGACTCGGATGCGAGTTGGCAGCTAGGCAGTGGACGTACTGTTGGTGGACAAACAGTGGATGTGTAGGTGGTGACTAGACAGCGGATGGGATGGTGGTGGCTATGCAGCAGTATTGGCAGGAGAGTCTAGAAAGTGGAGAATTTGAGGGGGTGCGGGCTATGAAATAGACTGGATCAGGAGGTGCAGGACTGGAAGTGGATGGGTTGGGGTAGTGGATGGTTAGGGGAAGGTGGATAGACAGTAAAATGTTTAGGAAGGTAGCCAGACAGTGGATCATTTAGAGAGGAAGCTCACACAGTGGATATTTCAGGGTAATGGCTACACAGTTGAGATGGTGGCGTGGCAGAGAAAGGCTTGGGATAGGTGCTAAGCAGTGGGCAATTGGCAGCTATGCAGTTAATAGTTTGGAGTCATGAGGAACAGAATAAGTTAGGAGAATAGTTAGAGGTGGTGGTTATGAAGAAGATGGGATGGGGTGGCTATTAGGTAATGGGTGGTTTTGAATTTTTAGGGGCAGACCAGGCTAGACAATGGATGATGTGTGATTGTGCTGGACAGTGCATCGTTCAGAAGGTGACTGGGCAGGGAGTTGCTTGAGGAAGTGGTTAGGCAACGAATGGAGAAACAGATACTGAATGGTTTGGGATTGTGGACAGACAATGGATGATGAGTGGTAGGGCAGGTCAGGCAGAGGATGGTCAGTGGTGGTTGGTGGTCGTGGAGGTCAGGGATGGTGGTCGTGGAGTAGCTGCTTTGGGTTGGTGGCCTTTTGCAGTCATTACCACCTTTATTATCAAGATTTTTAAAAATAGTGAAATCATAAGGAAAAAAAAAATAATTAGGGCACCTCTAGGACTTTGAGTGTTTGAGTAGCAGAATCACCTAATACTTTGCCTAAGACGTTATCGGAGATGACCAATCAACCAATTAACTTTAGGTCTCGCCAGAGAGATGGAACAGTGCAGTCTGACCATACAATTTGTAAACTGCTATTTACAATGGACTATACAAATGGAATTTTGTATCCTTTTATCACCAACTATTTCCAATAGAACTTGAATTTTAAAGAAAAAACGCACGAAGAACCTACCTTTTAGCCCGAATTCAATGTAATTGAAGCTATAAGTATGATTGGTGTTATAAAGCCTCTAGTCTGTCCTTCATGCTCATATTCCCTTGTCTCCTCTTACCTGATCCCATTATATGGATTGGGGTTGTGCTTGTGAACAGTGGCGAGGCAAGTGCAAGGTTTGGAGTGGTTGCTTGACGGTGAATGGTTTGGAGTGGTGGTTAACCAGTGAGTAAATTGAAATGAGAGCTATGCAGTGGGAGATTAGCAGTGAAGGCTATGCAGTGGGTAGTTTGGAGTGAGGGATAATCAATGGAAGGTTTGGAGTGGTGGTGGTGGTAGTGGGTGGCAATGAAGGTTTGGGTTGAGGGCTAGACAGTTGGTGATCTGGATAGCGGCATGGTTGTGTATGCTTGGTAAGGCGACTACTTAGTGCATGGTTGTTGGGATCAAGACCAGCATTTCACATTTTGGCGAGGTGTTTATGAAATGGATAGTTTGGAATGGTGGACAGGCAGTGGATGATTTGTGAGTGGTGGCAATGCAAGTGGATGGCTTAGTGGTAACTTACTATTGGATTTTTTTAGTGGTCACTTAGCAGATTGTTTAGGGTAGTGGTTAGGCAGTGGATTGTTTTGAATGATATCTAAGCAGTAAAAGGTTTGGAGTGAGGTGTGGGCACTTGCAGGTTTGGGATAGTGGTAAGGCTTGGTTTTGTTCGGTGAAGTGGCTAGCCAGTGGTTGGGTCTTGACATCATGGACAGACAATGGATGGATTCTGTATGTAGTTATCCAACGGATGGTTTGGCACAGGGGTTACACAGTGGATGGTTTGAGATGATGGTTAAGAAGCGAATGGGTTGGGAATGTAGACAATGAGCAGGTGAATTGGAATAGTGAGGTGCTGCATAAGGGTACATGCGAGGGATGTTTTAGAGTAATAAGCTAGAAGACTGTGCTGCAGGTGTGGGAGAGAGGAGCTTGATGGCTTTAGATGAAGGGGGGAGTAGGTTGGGGTATACAGATCAGTATGAGGATAATGAGCAGAGGCAGCAGGTTAAAAAGTCCTGACCCTCACCCAGCCCCCTCAATTTGGGTTGTACATATAAAACACATAGACATCCACTCAAAGGCGAATAGTAGACAAAATATTAAGGGGGGCCTGCAGGGGGTTTGCGGGGGCAGTGAGTCAAAGCAATATAGGAAGGCAAGTCACTGTTACTAACCAGCTCCTTGACTGGAACTTCATTCAGGTCACTCAGGCTGAGGTCCAGCTCATTGCCATCCAGTTTGTCCCTCAAGTTGATGCTTTTTCCCGCTGCTTTTGCCATGCTTCTCTGTAAAGAGAAGGAACAAAAGAAATCAATGAGTTTGAAAACTGAGCATTGAGATAGAAGAGTTACGAGGCACTGGCCAACCAGTAACCAAACAGCGATAGTTTTCATGACACACAGGGAACTTTGTGTTAGTAGTAAGAGACACAAAGGGAAGCTTTAACTTGCACAGGGGTTTTGAGTGTGCATTTACCCCATCCACCCGCCGTCGGTTGTTCCCCCTTGCCGCTGGTTCTTGTCCTAGTTCACGTTTGTTGTTCTTTGCCTTTAAGTGTTTTTTTCCTAATAAGCTTTACCGCCATTAAGGTTCACCCTCCATAGCCTACAGTTAACCGCCAAGTAAATGCTACAAGTTGAAATACCACGGCACGCCTCAGTCAGTAACAGTAAAAAGATTCTAGCATCTCTCCCTTGTAACAGAAACAAATCCCAATGATTATTCACACCCAGAGCAGACATAAAATGCAATGATGATTTTTCTATAGTGAAAAGATGTTCCGTGCACCACATGGGCAACAGCATTGCTGCCCTCCTCCACACAGAGAGCAGGTAGAGCCCAGGCAGAACAAGTCGCTTTTCTAATACAAAACATGTACAGCACAGGCACCCGTAGTACAAGTTTCCCTGAAAGAGAGAATGGGTAGTACGAAGGCAGCAATACAGAAACACAGACCTTATACGCTAAAAAGCCTTTGTGCTAAAATATGATTTTTAGTTATTGTTTCATACGAGAATGCAGGGGTCGCCATTCATGTTCGGAATAAAAGCGTGCAATCCTAGGTGCAGAGGGCATTTTTATCAAGCTACCGAAGCAGACATCATGCTGGAAATGGAGTGGAGCCAGCCAACTGAGAGATGTGGACCGTCTTCACCTTTGCCACGGAATACTTTGTGACTGTGATCGAGAAAAGATAGTTATTACCTGGGGCAACATAATTACATACTGGCAATGCCATGATGTCAGAATAATCATACAGCACCGAATTGCTCATGCGCAAACAGCCGTAGGCCATGTTTAAAAAAAAACAAACACCGGGCGCCGCTGCTGGCTACGCACTCCAGCACTGCTAAGGATCGTGCAAACTAGTCACCATTTGGCAAACGGCCAATGCATCCATGGAGAGAGGTTAGCACTCCGTTTCTTTATTAAAATAGGGCTCTGCAGTTTCAGTATCACGAGCAGGAGGAAATGGGCATGACAACACAGGCATAGGAAAATCATAAAAATGTTAATAGACCTGCAGGTCTAGTGACTCGAATAAACTACTCGACCTAACTGCAATGCGCTTGACCAATAAACTGGTCCAAATTGTGTGATCCTAGGCAAATATTTTATTTCACAGAATCACCTTTTTCTTCATTATAACATATGAGGGTACCTTCAAATATGTGAGTTCAGCATGTCTGATGTACAAAAACTCTTATGTTTGATTTAATAGACTAAACTTTTGCACCATGTATAACAAAAATCTAGCCCACATAAAAGATGCACATGGCCCCTCACTTGCCTCTTGGTTCATCAATAACATTGTCATCAGGGCGGGGGCAGGAACATTTCTGAGTTCATATTTTAAAACTCTCACTTTTAATAGATATATTACTAAAGCATGATGCACTGTCATTTAAAGACAGCAAATTTCCATTGAAATAGCTGCAAACTTTCCCACTGACATGCAGTTTTACTGATAACCATAGAGCGTACAGAAGATAATGGGGAAACTGGGTATCAGCAAATATTTATTTACACATCACTAAGTAAAGTGTTCTGATTTGTTTTGATCCAATTAAAATATTTGTTTCCATCACACATCATTAAAAAAATACTTTCCTCACTACTGAAATATATTTTGAAATATTTGTACAGTTCATTTACAAAGTATTTCATTTATTTTTTTTGTTTAGAAAGAAATTACATCCTACGGCCTTTCATTGCACTCAGCATGACTGTCAGACAGTTCACTTTACTTTTCTTTCTCTGACTGAAAAGTTAGAGGATTTTGCAATGGTGATCTCCAGGATAAAATAAGGAACTATCTGTAAGAAGACATAAGCTGACATCTGACCTCTGTCTTTGACCACACAGCAAATGTAACAATATTTAAAGGCAACTTTATTTTATTTATTTATAAGGTTTTATATAGCGCGAACGTGACCCACGAGGGTATCAGAGCGCTTTACAGTATATAGTTATAAAGACATAAGAAATGAGGTAGTATACACACATTTGATATTCGTCATTACTTACAAAAGAGGTAAAAAGTATAAGATAACATGGGTATAAGATAACATAGGTGACCAGTGGACGACACATGATGATCCCAGAGGGCAACAGCATATTACAATCTATACAGTTATTGAGCCTTAGGTCAGTATTGTGGAAATAAACAAACATATAATGTTCTCTTTCAATCCACACGAGGTAGCCAGTGATATGAGGATCATATCGGTGACTCGATGCCAGCATAGGATCGAGTCTTAGGACGTGAATTTGTTCATTAGGAGTATTTTTACCTCCTTTTTGAAGGCGGTAAAGGAAGAGATTCCCCGAACCACTGGAGGTAAGGAGTTCCAAATCTTTGGAGCGATCCCTGAAAAAGCTCTGCAACCAGTTCTCTTTTTATGAAAGTATTGTGGTTTCAGAAGTAAAGAACTCGCGCTTCGTAGTTGTCTGCATCCTCCGGATCGTTCTAGCTTTAGAGCTAGGTAACTGGGTGTGTTGTTATGTAGTGCTTTATGGGTCATGCAGGCAACCTTTAGTTGTATTCTTGCCTCATATGGCAGCCAGTTCAGCGTTTTCAAGGTCGGAGAAATGTGGCTATTTCTTTTAGATCCTGATACCAATCTTGCTGCAGCGTTAAGTGAAGCCCTCAGCGGAGCCACCTTGTATCTGGGGAGACCGCAGAGAGTGGTGCTTCCATAGTCTAATCTTGATAGCACTAAGGCTTGCACTGCCATTTTTAAGTCGGTCTGAGGGAGGAAGGGTTTAAGTTTCCTTAGTAAACTCATCTGGTGATTGGCTCCCTTGGTGGCATTAGTGATGTGCGACTGCATATTCAGGTGTTTGTCTATGGTGACTCCTAGGGATTTTGCGGAGTCAATGATGAGGGGAGCCAGTCAATGGCGGTTAGGTGTTTCAACCATTGCTCTATCTTTGGTGTGTGATTGGGTGGGGAGATGAGAATGAATTCTGTTTTTTTTTGTATTAAGTATGAGGTGGTTGTTCGTGAGCCAACTTTGCGTGTTCTGTAGAATAGCGTTGAGGGAGATGAAGTCTTCTGGAGTGGAGATTTTCAAATACAGTTGGGTGTCGTCCGCATACAGGTGATATAGGATATTCGCTGATTTCAATGCGTTCGCCAGGGGTTCCATTTGTAGGTTGAAAAGAATAGGTGATAGGGCTGAGCCCTGGGGAACGCCTATGTCGACCACGGATGGTTGAGAGAGTGCATTCTTCATCTTGATTCTTTGTGTCCTGTTATTAAGGAAGGAGCAGAACCATTATAACACTGTGCCCGAGAGGCCCATCCTTCCTTCCAATAGGGACAATGGGTTGTCATGTTTAACCGTGTCAAAGGCGGAGGATAGGTCAAGCAGTATCATTAGGCAAGGTTCGTTGCGGTCAAGCATTTTTAGTATGTCATCCAATATGTGTGTGAGTGCAGATTCTGTGCTGGGACCTTGACGGAAACCAGATTGGTGATTGTCTAGGAGGTTGTAGTTCTCAATATGGTTGCATAATTGTATTTGTACACATTTCTCCAGCAGTTTCGCCAAAGTGGGGATGTTAGATATAGGGCGGTAATTGTTGAGATCTGATGGGATGGCGTCGGATTTCTTTAGTATAGGCGTAACCTGCCCTATTTTAAGACAGTCTGGTATGGAGCCTTGCCTCAGAGAGGCGTTTACAATTTTTGCCCATAATGGTAGGATGGATGTTTTTATCATTTTGAATAGGGCAGGAGGAAGGGGGGGGTCAGAGAAGTGATTGGAGGGATTGATTGCCAGAAGAGTGTTATAGATTTTTTTGTTCAGAGATTGGCGCGAAGGTGTTCCAGGAGGCATTGTTTTTTGTGACTTCCCCTGGAGAACTGAAAAGGACCTTGAATTGTGAATAAACGTTAGCATCCTGGGCCACAGGTTGTGGGAGGGCCTTCTTAGATTGGATGTCGAGCTCGATGACCTTTATCTTTTCACGGAAAAAGTTGGCAAGCTCTTCGCAAGAAGGTGTAGCCATGTCGTTTAGATTCGTAGAGTTAGCCGTGTTGCGAGCTTGTTGCTTGACGATTTCGAAGAGTTTTTTTGGATGGTTGATTGCTTGGTTCAGCTGGGTTCTAAAAAAGTCTGCCTTGGCCTTTAGAATCTTCCTGTTGTATGAGTTCCTTAACGTTCTAAGGTGATGTAGGTGAACGTCGGTGGGTGCTGATTTCCATAATCGTTCAGCAACTCTTAGCTTGCGTCGCTCCGAGTTCAGGGAGTCATTGAACCAAGGTTTGGAAATTTTGGCGGAAACATTTTTTTCTTGGAGGGGTGCTGTAGAATCCAAGATTTCAAGCATCGTGGAATTGTAAAAAGGCTGTGAGGTCATGGACATCCTCCAAGCCCGTTGTGGGGGTCAGGGCGGAGTTGCATCGGTTTACCAGGGTGATGGGGTTGATATTCTGTAAGTTCCTTTTCCATTGTTTTGTTTTTGATGGTTGACTCCTTTTTGGAATTACTTCGATATTGATGGAGAAGAAGATGCTGTGATGGTCAGTCCAGTCGCAAGGGGCGATGGATTCTAATGAGATGATGCTTGATTTTGCTATGATGAGGTCCAGTGTCTCTCCCTTGTTGTGCGTTGGACTGTCACAGAATTGGGATAAGTCCTGGTCTGCCAGAAACGCTTTAAGACATCCTACACCATGATCGTTTGCATTGTTCCAGTGGAGATTAAAGTCACCCAGGAAAATTTGTGGTACTTGTGAATTGACGTTTGAAGAAATGACTTCCATTAACTCGTCGATGAAAGTCAGATTATCCCTCGGGGGGTGGTAGAATAAATGAAGCTTGCTGGCGAGGCGCTTATCATCAGAGATATTGATACAGAGATATTCGCAGGAGGTTAGAGCGATGGAGTCTGCTTGCTTGACTGAGATTGTGTTACGATAAATGCAGGCTAACCCACCTCCGGGTGCCAAGTTTCTGTCTAGGCGGATTAGGTCGTGACTAGGAGGAACCAATAGATCAAGGATGGGAGAGGAGGAGCTATTTAACCATGTTTCGGTGAGGACGATAATGTCTAAATCATTCTCTAGGATGAGGTTGAATATGTCGGGTGCATGTTTGCTAGCTGATCTGCAATTAATGAGAGCACACTTCATCTTGTTAATAGAATGGGTTAGGGTAGTCTTCTCTATGTTGATATTTGTGAGATTATCTCTATTTACGGATCTGTTGTTGTGGATAGGTCCTCTGAAGGGGTTGGTTTGAATGGATTGGATAGTGCCACGTTGTGACGTACTGTTATCTATTGCTAAGGCATAAGATATGAGGAGGTCGTCTATGTTGCTGTCGGATAGTTCAACGTTTGCCCTCCTAGGCCAAGAGGGGGAAGGAAAGTTAGTCTGAATATTGTTGTCAGGGTTTAAGATCTTGGGGATGTAACTACTAATTTGTGGACTGATTTGGTTACTCTGACTAGTTTTCTCGTGGTGTGAATTCTTGGGGAAGTATCTACTAGTTTGGAGACTGATTTGGTTCACGATGGCGTTGGTGGCTCTGTGCACGTTTAGAAGTTCATTGGTGATGGTTGATAGGTAATGCATCTCGGCCTTGAGATGGGCTAGGTCTAAGGCTAACTCATTGAATCGTGCAAACCAAACGGAGTTGGGAAGGTTAGTAGTATGTGTAGGTTCATTTATGGAGGGCGATCTGCAGGTAGGGTCTGTGTGCGTGAACAGGTTGCATGGGGATATCATCATTAGGGATCGGAGTGGTAAGTTGAAGGAGATTTGTTGTGGGGTCCAAGTCGGTGTTTGGACTGGCCGTTGTGTGTTGTGTTCGGATGGGTGGAATGAGTATTGAAGGTGTTAGTGTCAGATCAGATGTCGTGGTAGACAGTAGGTCCGGGGGATCTATGTAATCTAAATTAGATGAGAGTGGGGATAGAAACACTACGTGGGTGGAGTCCGGGTTGGTGGCTTTATTCATGGTCGACGGGGATAACCGTGATGAATCAGCAATGCCGCGATCGGTAGCTAAGATTAACCCTGTCCCTTCTAGGCCGGGGGATCCAGGTGTGGAAGCGATTGATGTGATTGGGGGGTAGGAATCAATGGGTGTGTCTGTAGTGAAATGGTTGGTAGCTGCATGCAACCCAGACCCTCCTGGGCCAGGGGACCTGAGTGTGGCTGTGACCGCCGTGGCTGGGAGGTAGGGCTCATTGAGGGTGTGAGGAGATGTCAGTTCGGAGGAATTTGTTATGGGGTTTTGTCGTGGAATTGGGGTGGGATATAGAAACTGAAGATGGTAAGATGCGGGGAGTGTGCTATTCTTGCGGTTTACTGCTTTCTTGAGTATAGGGAAGATCCTGTCTATGGTATCTAGATTAGCATCGGAGGCTTGTATAAGGATATTACCGTTGTTGTAGATGGTGATGGTGGCATTCGCTGGGCAAAAAACTGAAGCTGTTACCGACAATTTGAAGGCATGCTGGTTTTTTTTTTAACATTGGAGATTCGGAGCAACGAGTGAAAGATGTTTCTCCACTGGGCACGTTTCTTTGTGTGGAAGATAAGGTCGTTGGATAATATGCCTTTGCTGATGCAGAAGTATGGGTCTGAAATAAGAGTCTCAGGGTGGGTTACCATTAGCCTGTGCTTGAATTTCTTTGCTGCATTTTTGGAGAGATCGGGTGGGTAAAGAATGGTAAAGGCATGATGGCCTGAAGGTTCAAGGTTTTTATCCATTTTTTTTTTTTTCTCTTTTTTATTTTTCTCTGGTGTCAGACCCTTCCGTCTGCGGTATTAGTATTTAGTATTCGGTACTCGGTACCAGTTCAAGATGGCCGCTCTGTATCCTTCATCGACCTGTTCCTGCGATGTGGTCCTGTTTTGCTTTCCATTAAGTGTTTTCTTCATAGACCTCCCTCTGAAAAGTAGTCCACTTTCGCTATCTGTTAAGTGGACCTCTGTGGTGTAGTCCTGTTTCTCTGTTTATGGCATCTTTGAAGTGAGGTCCTTTCTTGGTTATCCGTGTGGTGACCACCTTTTTATTGAATCCAGATCAACAATCTATGAGAGGCATCCTCACAGCTTTCAAGCAAGCATGATCCGTGGCCTAGCCTGTCACTGAGAGAAAGACGATGATCTGATCCAATAAAAACGAACAGTCAGCAACTTGCAAAATGGACGCCAACCTTGCAGAATGAGGATCACTTCCAGCACACCAAGACACAACAACCGGTGTCAAGTATGTGTGCTGGCATTGCAGGAATGCAACAAAGACTCACGTCTGCTCTTTCACTTTCTTAACACCTGTTCTTTGTCAGCTGAAGTTTCTCCCCAGACTGGGCCAGTAGTCCCTAAAAATAGCTTGCTCCGCGTCTGGCGATTTCTCGAGGCCTGGGACAGGCAAAGCCTGTGCCCTGCTTGGTGCTTAAAAGGGGTGACACTTTTATGCCAAACAAGCAGCAATCTCAGACAGATAGAACCCAGAGGGCTGTGTACGAGTGTCCCTGGAGACCCCAGCCTCTTGCAGTGCTTCTAATGGCAGGGGCGTAGCTTCGAGGGGGGGGCGTGTTACAGCCCCCTAATAAATGTATTTTGTGATAAATAATCGGGTACATGTACTTTCAGTCGGGTATGGTGAGGTGTCCGTCTGATTTCACCAGGAATTTTTAGGTCTCGCCTAGCAAACGCAGCGCATGCGCTGCTTCGCCTTAGCGAGACTATTGTTGTGGGTTTGGTGCGCGAAGGGAGACAAACCATGTGCGCGTACGGACAGGCCATGAGCACGCGCATGGCGTCTCCTCTTAGCTTTCAGTTCATATGCGCGCGCACCGCACGGCGTCTCTTTTGCTCGCGGGCTTGTTTGTTATTTGTGATGTAGAAATGTGATCAAGGGTTCCTGTATTGCGTTTGAGTCTCTTTTAACAAGTTCGAGTAATTGTTACTATGGTACATTTTAAGCTAAACTATAACCGTTACAGTACGAATGGTCACAAAACATGACAGATAAAATGTAAAGTTGGCATTGTGGCTTGAATTTGTCCTGCATTGTGTTTACCGGTGCCGTATTGTTGGTCTGATTGGAGTATGTGCTCGGAGGGCACACAGACACAAACAAACGTTCATTTCTCTTCTGATCGGCACGTTTTTGGATATCATTAAAAGTAAAATTCAGGCAGTACTTTTCACAACTCGGCTCCAGGGCCTGTCTGTCCTGATTTCCCCTCCTCCCCCCCCCACCCCCTCCTTATGGCCTGCGCATTTTTTTAGGAAAGGCTGCTTACACTGCAGGGTTTAAAATGTCCAGGCGACACCAACACACTTTTATTTTAATCTATTCACATTTTTTTACCAGAATAAGAGCCGATACGTGCAGAGCTCAGCTATAGTCTTCCTTTACAGTTCTTGCCCTTTGTTTAATGCAACATCGTTTTTGAACTGAAGGACAACAAAAGGAGAAAACAATAACCTATTTCCACCTGAATCATTTTGAAGCCAGATAAAAGTCCCCCAAGGACGGCAGGGGGCACACCGCTTATTACCACAGCAAGGAGTAGCCCCAGAGGTCAAGCAGGCAGGCCCACCCTCCCAAAGATTTCTGAATCCGTTCTTAGGGAATGCATGCAGCCCTTCAAACACAGGCCAGTGCTACCGGCGCCAGCAAGTGGGAAGTGTTGATACAAACAGTACTGGAATTGTCTGAAGGGCAGCCATTCTGCTGAATCATCACTTGGAGGCAGTGACTGCACAAACAGTTGGGCGCATCTTTCCAGCCGCGCTTGTACGTAGCGTACGGTTGCAGAAGAATGCCTGAGATAGTACATCATGTATTATGTAATTTTATAAATATTATTTATAGGCGTCTCTGTACTATGGAAGGCAGCCATCAACAGCACACCACATCATTAAACTCCACTACATACCACTCCACAACACAAAATACCATTCCACATAATTACACTCAAACACAGAATCCCACTCCACATAATTACAATACATTCAATTCCAGATAATTAGTATCCACATAATTCCAATACACAAATCCAATACACACCACACAGTTCCACTCCACACATTTACACAACTAACTAATCCAATCCAACCCACATAATTCCACAATACACCACATACATACACTCCATAACATAAGTAAAAAACATTGCCATTTACAATGCTAGTAGCTCCAACTCCAACAAATGCGAGACCTATTGCATTTCCAATGCTTGTTATACATATAGACACAAACGCATGTACACTCTCTCCCGCTCTCTGCTTAAAAACAATTAAAAATGTTGGTTATTTCACAAAATAATGTATTTTCTCGGACTTTGTATTCCTACCAATTCGCATTCCTGCCATATAATGTATTTTAACAATATGTGCCGGCGTGATTGTTGGAAAATCCGAGGTTCACGCCCCCCCAATCCTACTGACAAAGCTACGTCTAACTAAATGTCTGGTGAAAGTGGGAGCCGGCAGAAAGGCAGATGCAGCACTTTAAGTGCCTCTCACAAACCAGTTCCATTTCACAAATCCAGTTTGGGATTGAAAACAAAAAAAAGTGCCGCCTCCACGTGCTTAAGTGTGTATTCACACCACAAGAAGGATGCCGTGAGCTTCACTCATATGATTAAATGGAGGTGGTCTTTTGTCAGCTCATCTAAACAGGCTGTTCGCCTCGAGTAAGTCTATTTTATCTCTTGGTTACCAACAAGTTTTGTGCAGAACCTCGGGATCAGCCATTGAGAAGTTTTCAATGGTTCATATGGGATGCAAGGCTACGTTTTAAAACCCATTTAGGTGAAAGTGTTTTACTAGTTTCTTAATAAGCCTTTCCTATGCTTGCCTCTTCAACTTTGTGACGCTGTAATTGGGTAATTTTACACTAAGTGTGTGTATTTACATTAGCTGCAATTCGGTTAATCGTTTGAGAGAGAATTAAATGCTGCTGAAGCAAAGTCCATGACGATTTAGTACATTTGTAAATATTCTGTCTTTTGCTATTTCTACTTTTTATAAAGTAGCCAGAGATGCAATTCCACAACGGGCCACAGGGAAGGACCTTATACAAAATGATTCAAGGGCTTTAAATCAATTTCTCTATTACACAGCGACTGATCCTTTGATGCAATAAAGCAAGAGCTACATCAACAGGATCCAAGAAACATTCGATTTTTTCCAGCGCAGTTAAAGGTGACTGACAAAGAAATCTTTTTTAAATTTTTTTTTACAAATCCTGAAAAGGCCTGAGCAACAATAACAGAGGCTATAAAGGATAATGTCCCGGACCTCTATGAGATGATCACAAGAAGACACAAAAACAAGGAGACAACCACGCGACAAAATACTAATGGCAATGAACTACCAGCTGTGGAGAACAGCAGGGTTACAGCTGCAGTAGATAGCAACATGCAGATCAATAATTATTAGGCCATCCTATTGTGCATCATGGAAGACACACCTTTAGTGCGATAGGCACAATATTTTAAAATATAGAATTTCAGTAACCGATGTTTTAAATCTCACATTTATCAATTCAATAGTTTCAAGACATTTATAAATTCACTGCATCAATTTTATAAGTTCAAAATGATTGTATTTTAAGAAGATTACTTTATACAGTGAAATATGTTTCATCACTCTGTATTTCTAGATAAACACTTCTTCAGGAGTAAATCAATTCCCTGTTCGTACAAATAAATAGGTTTACATTTACATGTTTACATCCTCGTTGCAACTTCAGAAACAACTTCAGAAACAATCCACATTAAGAAACAGCTTCACTACACATTGTAATTTTGCTTCAAACCTCTAACGCTATGTATCCTTGTTCTGACCAACCAACAGTCAAGTGATCCATGTGCGGACATTCGTATGCGCTTATCAGCTGCTGTTGGCGTCTCACAATAATGGTGTTTCAGCTTTGTTCTGGATATATCAGTCAAAATCACATCCTAACTATATTCACTCAATAGCCTTTTCAGTTTCTTTTGAAGTTCTTTCTTGAAGTAAGCAAAGCACTTAGCTGGAACCAATGAAATCTTGAAACTCATTCCCACCTTTTGGTTACAGTGTATCAGGATTTCTAGGCAGTAGTTACTATCTTGCACCAAATATTGTCTCCAATTTACAGCTCTGTTTAGTTCTGGTACATTCTCCTGTATCTGAAATATTCATGGCTTTAAATCATGGCTATATTTAAATGTGCCTATCTTTGCCAGATAGGATATAGGAACAGTGTGTTCCAATTTTTATTGGTCAAGAGGAACCTCTGTTTTTCCACACAATCATATTTTCCTATCTTATGCTATGTATGCAAAGGCAAAATCACTATAAATCTGCATAATGACACAAGCAACCACTCAGTTCTGCTTTCAATCCTAATAAATAAAACATCTGAGCTATTATGTGACTCGGGCAAATTTGCCTAACAAGTACTCCTTTGGTTAAAGCAGATAATCTCTACCCCAAAGCATCTGATGGAGAACTCGGGTACCATTTTGCAGCATTCTATTACAAAAATTATGGACTAGGATTCTTTTATGTCATTGATTTGTTGGCATCAGCTAAAACTGAGCAAACACAGGGGGCACATAACCAAGAGCCTATATACACTGAAGCAGGTTACAGAGTACCAGAGGTTCAAATAACGAATACAAATCCTAATCCTACTCTGAGAAATATCTTTTGCTAGGAGACTTCTCCATCCTATGCAAAAAAAACTTCAGCAACTTACAAAATAGGAACATATGAGATAACTAGAAAGGAACAAGCCTGTTTAAAATTAAATCTGCATTTGTCAAAACCTGCTCCTGGGCCACGGGACAAGCAAGGTTTATTGAGCTACAACCCTGGGGATGGGGTCCTTTTACCAAGGATGTCCAGGGGGCATGACCTACTATGGCCTCCATCTTTCTATATTTTTTCCAGGAATATCCAAAACGGATCCTACTGATCTCTGCAGCCTCACAATCACAAACAATATGGAGTCTTGCTACCAGACACCAATCGCACACGTACAACTTGAACTTAGGGATGTCAGTGCAGGTTCTGGACATTACATTCAACTGAACACTTTACAGGTGTGGACCCTGTAGGCACTACACGTATCCCTGACTAAAAAGAAAGGTCTGGTCAGGACTATCATTCAGAAAAACGTCATGGAGGCACCACAACATTGTATACGCCCTTAACATGGACAGAAGTCCGATGTCAACTAGACAGCTTGCTAAGTACACCCTTCCAGACCACAGAGCTAGGCGCTTGGTCTCAGAGTCATGGCGAATACCCTAGGTCTCAGACCGCATGCATGATTGTCATGTGTGCTATGCCAAACAAAATATCAGGAACAGCAGATAACTAAACACACTATTAAGGCAAGTGTCCTCAACTTGTACCGTTAACTAAGATCCAAAATTGGCAGAACCCTCAGGCAACTACGACGTTTTCCCCAAAATATAGAGGTGCTACATTCATTACACAGGGACAGAAAGGCCTTAAAAAGAGAGGTGTGGGCCTTCAGGAGAAACAGACAAGAAACCTTATAGACTAAGCTCCTATATGCATCAAAGCAAAAATTCGAGAAAGTTTTGGAAACTAGTTAACGAAATCGACAAAGGCACAAGGGAAGCAAACAACGCTAGCATCAGCGAGGACGCCTGGATAGAGTACCTGAAGTCGCACCTTGCAGGAAGCTCGACTGGCCTAGCCTTCCTAGAGCCACCCTTGGAACATTCCCAGGGGATGAGCACTGTCTCCGATCCACTGAAGTACTCGGTCTCAGCGATAACCAAGATCATTGAGAACTCGCGACCTCACTGTGCTCCCGGACCAAATGGAATCCCTCAAGCTCTCTTCAAACAAAATACTTCTGTATGGGCAAGCTTCCTGGCAAAGATGTTCAAGACCATCCAGGCAGTTGGAGAGGCTCAATCATCCACCCACTCTTCAAAGGAGGATCTGCCTCATCTCCAAGTAACTACCATCTAATAGCATTGTTGGACGTGGACCTCAAATATTTTTCATCACTGCTGCTTCAAGATCTTGCGGCATGGGCGCAAGAAACAGGCAGGCTGCCCCTAAACCAGAAGCGATTCCAAAGAGTCAAGGGACGCTCTCGAATCTGATGGCTGTAGGTCAAATTATGAAAAGAGCTAATGACACCCACACACCACTGTATTTGTGCTTCGTCGACTTCAAAAGCAACATTTAATCGCATCCAGCGCGACAAGCTGTGGGAAAAGCTCCAGCATTGGGGGATCCCGCACAACCTCTTGAGGGCAATTAGGCTGCTCTATGCAAACACCTGGGTTAAGATCAAGGTCGAAGATGGAACCCATCTGTCGAGGGAGGTGAGGACATCGATCGGCCTAAAACAGGGGTGTCTCCACGTCCCCGTTTGATTCAATCTATACATCTCTGACCTTTCTCCGGCACTTTGATGAGCTAGCATTCCATGCCCGAGTCTTGGTGGTCTGCCACTGTCAAACATCCTTTATGCAGATGACCTCCTTCTTCTCAGTAACACCAGAATAGGGATGCAAAGGCTAATTAACCGCTTAGCAGTGTATGCAGTTGACAACCAGCTAAAAAGCAACCTTAAGAAAACCAAGGTCATTCTGCTAAATGAGCGTATTTCTAAGCAGAGCAAGTGGCTCCTTAATGGATCCTTGGTAGACGAGACAGCTATCTATGTTTATCTAAGTTGCAAGAGAGACTCGAGGGCCTCATTTGCACCGCAAAAGGAAGCAATTACAGGAAGAGCTCTGGCCCTAAAGTTTGCTTTTTTGACCATAGTAAAAACTCTCTGGTGCCATAATCTTAAACCTTTGGTCACGATAATCAAAGTCAAAACTGATGCCAACCACTTCATTTGGAGGCGAAATAATGCTGGATTCAGATTCCAGCTTACTGGATAAAGTTACAACGAAGACCTTTAAGCCAACTCTTTCAATTAGCGAGATCAGCATCACCAGCACAAGTTAGGCTTGAGTTCTCACTGGTAAGGCAGACTCTTGCCAGACCTGGGGCATTTATAAAATGCTGTCACAAGCTGAAAAATCTGCCAAGGAATCTTTAGCCCATCACGCCTGTTCTAAAATTAACCTCCAAACGGGAAAGGGCAACTACAAAAAGTACCTTAAGGACAGCATCGAAAAACTTGGCTTGAGTGAGTTGTGGCAGCTAGACACAAGCGAGCAAGTGTTCAAGAGAGGGGTGAACAAAAGCGTCAGAATGAAGGTCCAGGTAGCGGGTAAATGAACAGTGGCCAAGCAAGTGCACGGTAGGCTGATGTTAAACACCTATGATGACCAAAAGGACCAGCCTTTCCTTGAAGCTGCCTACTCCCTTAAAGTTAAGAAGAAATTACTGCCAATGAGACTGGGAGTGCTTCCCACCCTAGACTTCAAGCCAAAATGGCAGGAGGAAGAGCAGCGGGGGGACATGAAGTGCTGCATGTGCCATCAATCAAATGAAACTCTGCTGCATGTCCTTTGTATCTGCCCCTGTTTAGGCCCACATCGAAGGTCCATGATGCCAAGTGATTGTAAGACCCTAGGAATCAGGACATGTGGATCAGCAGCAATAGAGTCATTAAACCCAAGGAATATCATGCTCAATATCCGACTGGTGCAGTTTATGGACATCTATAAGGAACTGGTGAAGGCCAAAGACTTTAGGGGGGTAGTAAGAACAATAAGACCATGTCTTGTGTGTTTTGCATATCCCCCACCATGCCAATGTTAAGAGCCGGCGCTATAGGCTCCATAGTACGTGCTTATGGACAGTGACTAGTCTTCTCCGTTCAGGCCAAAGGTGGTCTGCTAGGGGCGTAGTAAGTTTAATAATGGCATAACTCCCTATCCCACCTTGTTGAGCACCCGGTTTACATGCAGGCTCAACATGTGCACCTCGGCCCTTTATACATAGCGGTTACCCCGCCTTGTTTAGGTTAAGGGTGGGTCACTAGAGGCACAGTAAAGAATAATAACGTTCCAATCCCTTCTCCTGCCTTGTTGAGGTCCTGGTTATACACAGGTTAGGTAGCATGCACCTGAGCAGCTTATGCATAGAGGTCCCCATCAGACAGTAAGAAGGTCAGCCCCATCTATAGTGATTTCACAGAGCAAGTTGGGACGTAACTGCCCGCGGTTCTAGGTAAACATCCTCCTTAGTTACAAGGACCTGGACGAATGCAGGTATGCACTATGTAGATGGCCACTCTATGTTTCGGCCTCCAGCTGGTGCCCTAGCACCAACGAGACTGGCCGTTTTAACAACATAATCTTACCCCTGGTTGGGGCTAATGTGACTGGCATCCTGTAGCACTATAATTTATGGCTGGGAAACATGCAGCACACTAGGCTCCCCGGTTTCACACTTACTGAATGATTTTCTTTTTTTAATGTCATGTTTATCCTTTTTATATTAACCTTTTTTAACAATCACTTGAAGGCATGTCGAATGCATGTTCTGTAACGTTTATGGTTTTTATTAACTAATAAACTAATACTACTCAATACGACAGCCCGAAGTTACAGGGAGGATGGCTAAGCTGTATCACATGTTTAACAACCCTAGGGCAGATATAGATATCTCATCAGTACGGTGGTTTTCAATTAGATATGTGGTTGACCGCTGAGAGGAGATTCTGCTGTTCCCAGACCACCTCCATCTCAAATTATAGGCACAAAATAGTACATTTTAAATGTTTGCATCAGTTGTACTACACACCAGCCCTACTACATAGTGTGGATCCAAGTATAGATCACATCTGTCACAAATGTAAAACCTCACAGTCTGACTTTCTCCATCTAGCATGACTTTGACCAAGTATTGGAAACTTCTGGAGGGAAAATATTATAATATCGCATGTAATAGGTTTTCACATCTTTGAATACTCAATTGTGACCCTAGTGAGTTACATTGCAGATTTATACCCAAATTGTGTGCAGGATGACTGCAATACTTCTGGTGCTGGCAAAACACTAGGTTGCGATGAGATGGATGAAATGCCCGGCCCTGCAGGCAAAGAGCTGGCTGTATGATGTGGTACGGTGAAACACCAATGCTGAAATATATGCAGCCCTACAGCCTGAAGTGGCCAGACCTCTGGATATTTGTGTCCCAGTCCATGTGTACTTACGAGATACAGACAATAGGTGGATTACACTAGGTGTGTGGATGATTGTTGATATTTGGGTGACTGCCAGGCTGACGTTACAGGATAGGTTGGATAATGTACCTGGGGTGCCTGATGAGGCTAGTTGATTGTCCCCTTAACATCCATTATCATTGTTCAACTGGAAAAAGTATACAGGACTGGAGTGGTTAAACAGTTTGTCCAGCAATTAGAATTGTGTGAAATAAATCAATAAATGATTATTAAAAAAAAAAGTAATATATTTTTTTTTAAATCACAAGAAACCTACAGCTGGGATCATTCAGGACACGGGTGCATGCATGTAATGCAAAGTAGGCGACTTAAGCATCCAAACCAAGTTGCAGGGGAAAAAAAATACGCAGTAACTCTCAAGCTGTACTTTGAAATCGTCAGCCAAACATGGGATGAAAAGGCCTTGTAACATTTAGCTATATAGTCAAAACATATTATTGATCTATATAATCTAGTAGGCTTAAATTAGGATCCTGTAATGAAATTTAAGAATACTATAATGAGGAGCTCTTACCACCTCGTGAAAAGGATATTGCCTCTAATCAAATGTTTTACATTTTCTAAGGCAAAAGGGCATTGTGTGGTTCCTAGTAAAATCCCCAGTATCCAGGGAAATGAGTTACATTTATTCACTTCTATTGGAGGAGTGTAAAAGAACAGCAATGGTACGGCCCTCATGGGAAGGCAGAATTAATTTACCAATTTATAAAAAAAGAAATCAATGTTCATCAGCTAATTGTTGCCTGATCACATTTCTCAATTGTACTGGAAAACTATTTTGCATTACCTTATTTGAAAAGACGGGCATACAGAAAAAATGATTCTTATTGAGCAATCTGGTTTACGGCGAACATGCACAACAGCATCACATAAGAGCTTTGAGGGTTCTTTCAGCAAAATATTCAGGAACCAAAAGCCTAGTGCTGTATACATGATTTTAATATTTATTTTAATGATTTTGGGCAGCAACTTTAATTATATTCTTGATCAACAGTGGACAGATCTAGACCTTTGGCTGAGACGAGGTCTTTGACTTCAAGATCACTGGGGAGTGAGTGGTACAGGACTTCCAGTTGGAGGATGCTTGAAGGGCACATGAAATTATTCTTTCTGCACTACATGACATATTGCTGGTGGGAACTGAAACTAGGGATTTTTAATACCCGACCAGTTCCCCGCCCTAGGCAACCTACACTGGAACAGACACATGTCTAGTATTCCACTAAAGCATCTTAAAAGACAATGACTACACAATTAGGTAGTCAAGGCGAGAATCGAAATTAGAACTGAAGATTACTTTTGGGAGAATATTTTGCAATGTAGATGATCCAAGGATGGAGTGGATATAGCAGTAGTTAAGAGCATCATGCTTGGAGAACACAGCCAAAGCTCAGGAATGCAACTACAAACAGGATTACAAGACTAACGAAGTCTATCTGGGAACTGAAAATTAAACCTATCACCAACCCATCAGCAAGTGCACCTTTCCTACAGGGTAGACCAGGTCACACAAGACCACTTTAGAGTTTATTTCATTTTGAATACGAGGAATGCACATGCAAACAACATGAGGAAAGAGACCAGAGGGAAAGCTGGGTACCATGAGGCAAATCCTGCATCAGAGCAATAATAAAGATATAAAAACAGGTTTTAAGTGGTCATACACACACAAAAAGAGATGAGCTACATCACCACACCTTCGTCAAATACCATTAAACATTGTATACTTAACCCTCACTTCCGAATCGAAAGCAAGTATCCCTATGTAAGAGGCAGTAGAGGAAGGAAGGAGAAGCACTCACCTCCCTAGAAGAGGTAAGGGAATGCATTGGAAGCATGGGAAAAGGAAAATGCCCAGGGCTGAGACAGGCTACTTAAGGAATTCGACCTAGCATACATATATGTACTGGATCCACACATGCTACATACACATCCACACACCAAGAGCAGCAATAAGAGAGGCAAATTATGTCATTGTCCCCAAGCCCAACAAGGTCCCCACCAAAAGCATAGTGACTAACTCATTAGGATTCAGAGTGTCATTACTGTCTAGGTGAACCATGTTCAGGAAAGAATCATTCTCATGATGTAATGTCATATAACTTCAGAATGCTTGTTCACTTAAATTTTGAGGTACAAGATGATGGTGTAATCTCCACAGTCACCTCACACACTGAGAAGGTGTTTGACTGAATTAGCTGGAAATACCTATTCCATGTGCTGTCCTGAAACACATTCCGATCCAGGTGTGATTAATTGGATGTCTTCTGTATAAAGGCTCGGATGGCTGGCCAGAGTAAAAGTAGATTGGTTTGGCTCAGAAGTTTTACAGGCGTAGAGGAACACTTAGACCAAGATGTCTGCTCTCCCAAATACTTTTGCCTTGGTATTAAAACCACTGACCTGCCTCTCAAGGAGGAGTAAGATAAACAAGGAGAAACCAGAGGAGTGTTCATATGCTCACAACTAGAAAGCAAAAGACCAAGGGGAGGGGGTCCTTTGTATACTGGAAGAGGAAGGCACATTTGGTTCAATTTCTAAACTAGGAACAACTAGGACCAATCTTGCCTCTTTCTGCTGCATGACTTAAAAGAGGGAGAGGCCAGCACCTTGCTATGTCTTTCTCTACCATTGCCTAGGACCATTTTTAGGTATCTAGAGATTCAGCATGCTGTCTGGAAGCTAAACAACTTACTAACAGATTCCCAGGTGCTGTGAAACTCTGTTGAATTCTACCTCTTATTTGTGGGGAAAAGGTTTTAGTACTTTGATTCTGAAACTATTTACCAAACAAACCTGTGAATTTGAAGATTTCTCACTTCAGAAAGACAAATTCCTGACCAAAATTGGTTGGAGCAGTGAAAGACAAAGCGTATTTATATACTCCATTTAACTGCTGTATCATAAAGGAGACCACAGGCTCCCCATATGGGACCATAATGTCTAGTCTCAAAGATGCAATCAACAAAATGGCTGTAGGACACTGACAACTGAAAATGCACTTCAGGCCCCCCTGTCTCACACCCCCATTGCTGCCGATCCATCCCCACCCCCCCCCCCCAACTTGACAGTGGATGGAAGTGCTGTCCAGCAAAATGACCATTGCATTGGTTCTGCCCCAGGTTGTGAAAGTGAATAGGAGGGCTGGTGCAGAGCCTGCAAAAAATTTTGAATATTAATTTCTTAATGTGTCGAAGCTCTGTTGTGTTCCAGTCCACAATTTCAGAACACAGCAACATACAGACACCTCTCTATGGAAGTGCATTGACATTACTAGAATGGGTGTCCGGTTTCAGGCCCAGAAACTATGTGCTTTTATAGATATTTTTGAAAACTTTAATAGACCAAAGAGTCAATTCTTGCTGAACGGGCAAATGGCGAAGGTGACTAAGAACCTCCAGTAGCTAATCCCAAATGGACCCACGGTAGCTAATCCAAAATGAACACAAAGACTGCAACTGTACTGGGCTTTGGGTACGGCACACAGAAGTTAACATTTTGTAATGTTTTAATTACTTAACGGGAATCTTCATTACTCCTAGTCCTGTTTGTCCCCGTCCCATTCTTTACTCATAAGGTGAATCCACCTCCCGGGACAGAAAAAAAGAACAGGAAATACTTGAAAAAGTGTCCCTCCCCCATAGGCATTAGCCTATAAGGGTACGCTTTACCTAGCATTTCCTCAAGGAAGCTCCCTCAACAGTTTGAAGGTCTTGATATACGGGAGTGCTGGAGTGACGTAATGAATGGGATAGGGAGAAACAGGATTAGGAGTAATTAAGAATACCAGTAAATAATTGAAACATTAACTCCACGATAAGTCCCTGCCCCATTCATTACTCATGAGGAATACCCAAGCGGTCACAACAAGACCTTCAGACTTCCCCAGTCCAAAAGACATCAGACACAACAAAACCAACGTGCTGCCAACCATCACAAAGGTTTTTAATGAAAAAATGTAACCAAACAGAAGAAATTTAGGACAAGGCAGAATCTAAAACCCTAAGTCCAAAATTCTTATGAGCATGCAAAACATTCTGAAGGTGGTAACAAATCTCATCAATGGACACATCCTGTGCCTCAGCCCACGAGGAGGAAAGGCTTCTAGTAGAACTACCCAGAATGCCAGCGAGGTGGGGAGTTCTCCCACCACTGAGGAAGACAGGAAAATGACTTGTTTGATCCATCTGCTAATGGAAACCAAGGAAGCTTAATCACCCTTGCAAGAAGAAACAAAAAGGGAGTCAGATTGACAGAAAGATTTAGTCCTAGGAAAATGCAGCTGCAATGCCCTTTTTACACCCAGAAGATGCCAACCCATCTCCTGAGAAGCCTCATACACCTCCAAAAGAGCTGGAAGAACCACTCACTGGTTCCTGTGAAAAGCTAAGGCCACCTTTGGAACAAAGATGAAGCACCACCCTATCCCCAAAGAAGGTAAGAAAAGGATCTCTTGCCATAAGAGCAGCCAATTCCCCAATTCTCCTGGCCGAACTAATGGCCACTAGAAAAACAACCTTACGGGTTACAAACTTAATCTCGGCCAGTTTGAGGGGTTCAAAGGGAGAAGAGGTCAAAGCCCTTAGCACCAAAGGTAAATCCCAGAGGGGAAACAGAGGCTTAGCCATCGGCCTAGATCGAGAAAAACCCTTCAACAAGGGGGAGACCAAATCATCAGAATCCCCCAAATTGCCCCAAAGAGCCCACTGGGCTCACAATGTAGATACTGACAACTGCTTCTCTTAACTGTCCCATAGGAAGGGAACAAGCTACTGGAGAGGCTGAATGACCCGCTCACCAGGACTGGAAATTCACCCAATGGAGCCCATATGAGTGCAACGTGGAAGGAGGACGGGATTCTGAACTGCCATTGCTAGGTGATTAGCCAACCTTTTTGCTGCCAACACCTCCTCTCAACTTCTAAACCAATAGTTGCAGCCCCTGGAAGGAAACTCTGGTCGAAAACCGGGGAAGGATGAAGAGTAAGCAACAAGGGATCTTGAAGGGCCAGGGACTTGAGGATTGGGAACCACGCACTCCTGTGCCAAAAAGGGACCATCAGGATCATTACCCTGTCTTCCCCAAGGAGCCTTGCCAGAAGTCTGGGAATTTGGGGGGAAAGGGAGGGGAAGCATAGAGCAACATGTTCAGCCATGGGAGTAATGGGGCATCTACCCCCCATGCTCTCTCCTGTGGGTCCCTTGCACGATCAGGGAGGCAAACAGGTCCACCAAAGGAGCCCCAAATCTCCTTGAAAATGGACACAGCCAGTGACATCTCCCGAGAGGGGGGGAACCCGACCGAGGGAGTCTGCAATCACATTGTCCACCCCCCGATGTGAACTTCTGAAATGGAAAGATGGACCTCTGCCCAGGCCATCAATTGTCTGGCTACCAAATTCAGTGACCATGACTTGGTGTCACCCTAGTTGTTTATGTAAGTCACTGTCACCATATTATCTGTCCTGACTATCACGATACCCCTGAAGGACAGTCTGGAAATGCCACAGAGCCTGCTTGACTGCCATCAATTGCCTCCAGCTGGAGGACTGCCAGCTCTCTGCCAGTGACCAATGGGTCTGTGAGGATCACCTCTCCAGCACTGCCCCGCACCCGAAAAAGCTGGCACCTGTTGTTACAACTTTTGGGGGGTCCGGTTGCAGCTCCACACCCCTGCATCAGGATTCCGGAAGAAGCCACCAAGGCAGAGCCTCCCTGATCTCTGGAGTGAGAGCGACCAGCATCTCGAAGTCCCCCGAAGAAGGCACCCAGAAGGCATGAAGATGACTCCAAAGCAGGCAAAGATGGAACCTGGCTCACAAGACTGTAAAGACAGTTGCCGCCATATGACCCTACAGCCGCAGCCAATGGCGAACAGATAGAGACCGACTCTTTAGCGCCTGGGATACCAAATCCCTCAGAGTCCTAGCCCGTGAGTCTGGAAGAAAAACTCTGCTCAAGGCCATCCTTAAACAGGCCCCTATGAAGATCCGTTCCTGTGCAGGCCGTAGTTGACACTTGCCCCAACTGAGAAGGAACACATGCTCCTGAACCTGCATCAGCACCGTCTTTAAGATTTGTAGAAGCTGTTGTTCCGTGGGTGCAATCAGAAGCCAATCATCTAGACAGGGATACAGGCCGATACCACGAAGATGGAGAGATGCCACTAGAGGAGCAACCACATTCTGTACCCTATGCAAATTATTTGGAGCACTCAAGAGTCTGAAGTGGATCTGACCCATGCTGCCAGGAAACAGCACAGTCTGCCTCCAACCACACACGGCAAGCCACCCCTAGATAATCAGAAGAACTGCTTTTTTGATGATTTAAGCTTTTTCTCCTCCTCCTTCTAGGGCAAATCCTCCCCTGCTGACCCTCAAACTGGCAACGAGAAGGTTGGCGAACAGAAAAAGCCTTAGCAGGAGGAGAACAAGATGACTGAGAGAAGAGGCGTGCTTCTGCTCCCTAAAGAGCTTGTGCTATTTGCCTTCCAAGTCTGCTCCAAACAGGTGAGAACCCTCAAAAGGCAAGCGTAGAGCAGAAGACTTTTGTCTTCAATCCGTGCACCAATCCTTGAGAACCAAGTTGCGGCAGGGCACAATCGAAGCCCCAGCCGAGAGAGGAGTAGCCCAGACTGCATCAAAAGAAATGTCCGACATGTATTCAGTCTACCATTCAATGCCCTCTAGCAAGGAAGAGTACTCCGTCCCCTCTTCTACTGCTTTGAAAAGTTGCTTGAAATCAGACATCAAGGACTGTGACACATAATTGTCATAGATGCCAGCCCTCATGGCCAGATGGGCTCCTGAATATACCCTTTTCAGGTTGAAAATTAACTTTGTGTCTGATCACAAATAATTGAGTCTTCCATCAGTGAAGTGCACTCCACCAGATTGGCCACAAAAGAGTTTGAGGCAAACAAGACATTCTGCATATCTGGAATGGGATACAATTTGGTCATAAACCTTGGCAAGAGAATCTTATCCAGGTCCTTCTATTCTCTGCACAAACCCTCCCATAATATCTGGATGCACGGGGAAATCCATCTGGGCTGACTGCAGAAACTACCACAAAAGGCCACCATCTGAAGAAGGCAGCTCAGAGGTCTCCTCCCCCTGAAAACCCAAATTCTGTTTCACATGAGCCACCAGCTCGGGGAGCAAGTCTTTACCAATTATTTACCCTTTTGTTCATCCACAACAGGGAACTGCTTCTCATTCATAAGAGAAGACATTAGCCGAACATTTCCCCCAAAATGGTCTTGAAGGAGCCTTTGCTACATTTAGTTCCAGTATAGACTCCTTAATTAGACTCCTAAGACGCTAATACTCTCCCTGCTTAGTAGCCCGTCTCAGAGGAGGAGAAGCAGAAGAATCACTTGAGGGGGCGGTATCCATATGCCTCCCCTCGTGGGAATGTTTCCCCAATGTAAATATACAGAGGCAGAAGTCAATCAAAAAACACGAAGAATCCACAATTATATCATCACTGCACAGCTTACAAGAAACGCTATGCAGACTTATCTGAACTGCAGCTTAAAATACTCTCTCTGCCCAGATATACTGAGAAAGAAGCCGCGTTCGTATTTGCATGCACGCTCACCTCAGGGCGTGCAAATCTGCAGAAAATCACCCCGGAGAAACCCAGCTTGTTCCCCATCTCCGGGTAATGTTTCCTGCAGTTACCACACCGCGATCCCTCTCCAACTGCCCACAGCACCTAATCCAGGAAGGGGCATCCATTGGGTAAGTTTCTTTTTTAATGCTGACTCTAGCCCGTCGGGAGCCAATCATCCTCCATCCCCGTCTGGAGAGAGACAGAAAAAAGAACAGGAGGAATGCTGGATAAAGAGTACCCTTACAGGCTAATGTCTATGGAGGAAGCACTCTTTTTCAAGCATTTCCTGTTCTTTTTTCTGTTCTGGGAGGTGGATTCACCTCATGAGTAATGAAGAGAATGGGAACATAAGGAGGTGGAGGTAATAAGCACTCACAGACCTAGAGAGAGTGAACTTGACCATTTTAAGACTGAAATGGTTCACTGAACTGGAAGAAGAGGTCATTGTCAGGGAATGAAGAAGATGTGCCTCTATAGGTGATAGATTCCAGGTACACGACATCAAGTTGAGGGAGAGAGAAAAAGAAAAAAATGGAAGCCAGGAGATCTGCAGCTGTTTGCTACTTATACAATACATTAATGCATTAAACACACAACTGGATGGGAGACAGTAAGGAGAGAGGGTTAGGGAGCTGGGGAGGAAGCATTGGAGTGCTGGGGAGAAGGCAATGAAATGAGCAGGGCGGGGAGAAAATAAATGTACTTCCATGGAGGCCTGAATCCAGAAGATGAGGCCCCTCAGATATGTAAAGAAAAGAAACAAGTTGTACAGTCAGAACACCAAGACAGAAACGTTAATGGGCGGGTTGAACACAAGAATAAGGAAGAAAGTCATCTAATCAGGAGCAGACAATTGAGAAAGACAACAAAGCCATCCAATCATGAGCAAAGGGCAGACAAATCTTAACAGGCCTCAACAAATCTACTCGCCTACTTCCGATGGCGTGTCAGATTTTTGGGCGATCTATATTTAGGGCCTACTCGCCCCTTTTGGCAAGGTGACAGATAACAGGTGTTTTGTTCACTCACAAAGTGAAGGAGCATTAAAGATGCCTTAAAATCTTGTTTTTATCTTGTCCCATGTATTCTGAGTTCAGAGACAGAGGTCAAAAGTCAGTTTACATCTACAATTACTTTTCTTTCTCTATCTGCAAACTTCAAATATTCTTAAAAGTGAACTGTCTGACAAACATGCTGTACAAAAAGTGTGAAATGAAAGGCTGTAGGATGTCATGTTTTATATTAACAGACATTTAAATAGCTAAAAAGTGAACTGTGCAAACATTTCAAAATAAATGTCAGTAGTTATGAAAGCCCTTATTTTATAATTCTGCGTGATGAAAAAAATATCTAAATAGGATGAAAGGAAGTCAGAACTCTTTACTTGGTGATGTGCAAATGATAAATATGTTTGCTGAAACCCAATTTTCACATTGTTTTAACACTATATAGTTTTATAAGTAAAACTGCACGTTAGTGGGAAAGTTTTTGGCCATTTCAATGTACAAATGTGCTGTCTGTAAATTATAGTGCATTACTACCTCATGCTTTAGCAATATATTTATTAAAAGTGAATTTTTAAAGTTGAAGTGAGAAACATTCCTGCCCCAACCCTCACAGCAATGCTATTACTGACTAAGGGCACGATTATGATGTCGGGCGCTGTCTGTGGCGGTCAGTCCGACATCTCAGGCTGCGGTCCGACTGCCGCATAATGATGCTGTCGGTCAGAGCGCAGCGGACGGCGGGACAGACCGATGCCTCCAACAGGCTCATGGAGCCCGTCAGAGCGCCGGTCCGACAGTGATCCCTACAATAGGGGCGGGGCCTGCTGAGGCACCGCAGTAGGGATTATGAAGTCCCTTTCCGACTGCCTTTTCATGGTGGTCCGACTGCCATGAAAAAGGCAGCCGGAAAGAGACTTTTGAGGCCCCCGTCCCCTGTAGGCCTCCTCTATGGGCCCAGGGGGGCACATGTGGTGCCCCCCCCAAACATCCATGCACCGTGTGCCAGGCACCGCATGGTGCCTGGCACACGGTGCATGGATGTTTGCAAAATGCCATTTTCCATTTCGGCTTGTGCTGCGGCCCTTTTACAGGCCACAGCGCAAGCCGCAATAGTAACAGGCATTTTTCCAACCGCCTACACAGCGGTCACATTGTAATTAGGCAGGTGTAACTGCTGACTACATTTCGGGCGGTTCCATTCCCGCGGCGATGGCGCCGGACGCCCGCTATCGTAATCAGGCCCTCAGAGGCAGGTCAGGGGTCATGTGTACCCTATATGTGGGCTAGATTCTTATTATGCATGGAGCAAACATTTAGTCTATTAAATCAAACCAAATAGGTTTTTCTGTACAACCAAAATTCTGAACTCACATATTGGAAGGTGCCCAATATGTGATAATGAAGAAAAATGTGGCTTTGCAAAATAAAATATTTGCCTGGGATGACAAAATGAGATCAGTTTATGGGTCAAGTAGATTAGTTAGGTTGAGTAGATTATTCAAGTTACTAGACCTGCAGGCCTAGCAACATTTTTATTATTTTTCGAGGCCTGCTTAATCTAGTACATATTATGTATTCGTAAAAATAGATCTGCCAAATTGACAGGATCCAAAATGTATGCCTCTGATATGCGTGCTGGCATTACTATCCGTGAAGAATGATGAAAAACTAACACAGATGTTCAATTATTTATAACTAATGGAAATCCCAAAAGAGCCACTTTTGATTTGCTGCATAGTGGAATTAAAAAACTGGGGTCAAAACAAGCTACAAAAACAGAGAATGCAGCATTAACATCATGTTTCTTAGTGGAAGCACTCTACCGGCACACCAATGAAAGATCACCAGACAAACCATGGTGACACTAAGGGGTATATTCACAAGAACGTGTGATAACTACCGCAAGAGTAGCGTAACGCAACTTTCAATATCGCAGCCTATTCCGGGAAAATAACCCCGTGTCAACGTGGAATTCACAACAAGGCGGTAGCATGCGATAGTCTGCCGAATCCGCGGACAATGTCCGCGATACAACCACCACGATGGAGATAAAAACACAAACCACAACACCAAAAAACACGCGATGGGCCAAAGCGCGATGAGGAATCAGCGACAAGCAGCGCCAGGCCTGCAACACACACCTGGCAGGCGTCAAAAATCTCCATAAAAGCAGAAAAAACACCCACACACAAACTGACCAACACACAAGCACCATGGAGGCAGCCGGAGCAGGCGCAGAGGACGAGCGCAACCCCACAAGCACCCCGGACGACCAGCCTGGAACCTCGGGGACAGGGAAGGGCAAGGACAAGAAGACGAGGAAGACCAAGTTCAGTCCGCAGGCGAACAGGATCAAAGTCACGGAGATGATGGAACACCATCAACAACTCTTCGTCACCTCCAACGGGTCATTGGGCACCAAAACTGGAATATGGCGCGACATCGTCGACAAGGTGAATGCCATCGTAGAGCACAAGCGGACAATGGAGGAGGTCAAGAGGCGATGGAATGACATCAAGCGGAAGACCAAGGAGAAACTCTCCGCCAACCTGAAGGCAGCAACGCAGACCGGAGGTGGGGGCCCAGCGCCACAGCTGGAGCTGGATGACATGGAGGAGCTGGTGTCGACAGTCATCAGTGTGGAGACTGTGGCCGGAGTCGGGGGACCGGTGTAAGAAAGTGGCTCTGTATATACTGAACCAAAGTAAGGTTCAGTGTGCACAGAGTCCACAGTCCCCAGAGGTTTGGCAGAGGCTAAAGTTAGATATAACCTTACTCTCTAAAGTGGTAGCTTGGTCGAGCAGTAAGGCAGTATCAGAGGACAGTGTAAAGCATTTGTTGTACACACTCAGTCAGCAAATGGTCTCACACACTCAAGAACTGAACTCTAGGCCAATGGTTTTGTAACAAAATATATAGTTGTTTTATTTTAGAACCAACAATAGGTATCAAAATATACTTTCTCAGAATGAGTTACTTTAGTTAAATACTTTTCAATTAGGCAATAGACTTTTGAATACAATAGTTACAGTTGTTGCAATAGGCAACACAATTTCAAACACAATAATACATTGAGCTCAATGGGAATTTCTAGTTAAATGCAATAGATTACTTTTTGGATTACTTTTCTTACCACAGGACTGGATCCTAGATTCAGTCCTGGGACATCTCCTGTAAACAGTCGAGTAAAAACGTTTTGGTTACAGTTGTGATTTTTAAGGAATATTATTGTATTTTAAAAGTTGACACTTAGAAACTTTTTCACATAGAATCACCAATGTTATCCTATGGGAGGAAATTCACTTAGCAGGTAAGTGTGGTTATTGTTACTTTTTCTAACTCAGTGTTAGATCCTGGATCCAGCACTGGTGCATCTCCTGTAAACAGTTGAAAGAATGTGTTTTTGTTATACAGGCGATTTTTAACGAATATTTGTACGTTTGCAAAATCGACACTTAGAAACTTTTTCAGCAAAAACCAGGCAATGTTATCCTATGGAAGGAAATTCAAGTTACCGGTAAGTACAGTTATGATTACTTTTTCAGGGTCAGTGCTGGGCACCAAGATCCAGCACTGGGATCTCTCCTGATAACAGGTGAGTAATTTCGTTTTCGTTGATCGGACGATTTTTAGTGATTTTAAAGTTTCAAAACTCGACACTTAGAAGAAATTTCAGTGTAAACCAGTCAATGTTACCCTATGGAGAAAATGTAGGTTATCGGTTTTCAGGTAAGTACTCGACTGGCAGAGTTAAGGTTCTGGGCATAGACACAGGGGTCTCCCAGGGTCAGTGATGCACTGTTGTTGCACCCTCAGCGGCACTAGGGCGGCCGGGTGCAGAGTGTTGAGGCCCAATGTTATCCTATGGGGGATGGGGGGCCTCCGGTTGGTGGCTGCTGGCGAGCAGGCCACAAGGTTGTGGGAGCAAAGCTCCTAGGGTTTAGGTCAGGGCAAATTGGGAAACAAGCCAGCACAAAAGGTGCACCCTCAGCGGCGCTGGGGCGGCCGGGTGCAGAGTGCTGTTTTGGCGTCGGGTGCCCTGTTTTCAATGGGGATTTTTGGTTTTGGTTTTCAGCTGCAGGCTCGGTCCAGGAAGACTTCCAGGAGGAACCAACAGCTGGGCAGGTAAGTTGGAGGGCTCGGGGACGTAGGTGCACCCCGGGTTCCTTTCTCCAGGGCGCAGGGCGGCTGGATGCAGGGGTGTCTTTTGAGGTCGGATTTCACCTTACCAGGCCACTCGCGGTTGGGAGGGGGGTCTCGTGCAGAGGCTGCAGGCGACGTCGGGGAGTCCTGGAGGGGTCAACCCACAGTGGACTCGGACTCTGGAGCGCTGGGGGACCTCGCTGGGACCGGTGGGCCACTTGAACTCAGGCTGTAGGCGACGGGTGCAGTGGTGGTTCCAGGCGTCGGGTTTCTTTTTCCTCAGCAGGCTCGGAGTCTTTGTTTGGTGTTTCTTTTGAACAGAGCTGCTGTTCACAGGCGATCCGGTCTTTGTTGAAGGCAGTCAGTCCTCCCCGGGGTTCTGGAGGTCGCTGGATGCAGGACAAGACGATTTTTGGCGCAGGATCTCTGGAAACTGCAGACGGCCGGTAGGGCTGGGGCCAAGTCAGTTGTTCTCTGCAGTCTCCTCTGCTGGGCGTCTTCTTTCGTCCTTTTTCTTCTTAGGTTGCGGGAATCTGAGGAAGGAAGGTTCAGGGTGCCCCTAAATACTAAATTTAGGGGCGTTACAGGTAGGTAAAGGGCAGGGACCAATGGGTCCCTTCCCTGGGGTGGGTACACCCCTATCCTGCCCCTCTCCTGTGGGAGGGGGCAGTAGCCTAGTCCTCATTGGGCAGGGCTCCCCATCTTCAAGATGGCGAGAGCCCGGAGTTGTGCTTCACCTCGCCTCCCCCACCTGAGGGGTGGGGTTGGCAGAGGCTGGCACATCCCCTTTCCTCCCTTGGGGTTTCCCGCCAGTCTTCCCGCCAGAGAGGGGGTCAGAACCGGTGGGGGCCAGTTGCAGAGTACAGCAAGTGGCCTGGAGAAGCTCACAAAGGCGGCATGCCTTTGAAGCTTCCTCTGCCCATCCTGGGGGAGGAGACCTAGCACCTCGCCCAGGATGTGCATTGTTGCAGGCCCAGGAGAGCGGATGGCTCTCCACCCAGGGGTCCAGCAACATGTCTGCTGTGTGGCAGCCGGGGCAGCCCCTCAGACAAGACGTGGATTGTAGGTTAGGTTCAGGGGACAACTCTAAGTTGCCCTCTGTCGTGCATTTTACATTAAATCCCACACTGGCATCAGTGTGGGTTTAATGTGCTGAGAAGTTTGATACCAAACTTCTCAGTCTTCAGTGTAGCCATTATGGTGCTGTGGAGTTCGTAATGACAACCTCCCAGCACCATATACTCTTAATGGCATCACTGCACTTACAGTGCCCAGGAATGGCCCTGGGTACTGTAGGGGCACAGGGCTCATGCACCTGTGCCCACACCACTGGCATAGTGCACCCAGCTAGAGGGGTGACTGAGGTATGCCAGGGCAGTGTGTTTGTGGGCATGGCACACAGGGATGTGTGCCATGTCGACTCTCTGTTTAGTTCAGCACCAAGACACTCAGCCTGCAAAGGCAGGGTGTGTGTGTCAGGGTACAGGGCCTCTAAGGGTGGCACAATAAGTGCTGCAGCCCTTAGGGGCCTTCTCTGGTCACAGTACCCTGGGTACCTAGGGTACCATTTACCAGGGGCTTACCTGTGCCCAGAGATGCCAATTGGGTTTAGGCTTTAGTACAGTTTTTAGGGAAGGAACACAGGCCCTGGGTACCTGATTGGCAGGGACCAGGGCACACCAAGGAAAAGTGCATCAGTTATCAGGCAAAAAGTGGGGGGGTTACTGCAACAGAAACCCACTTTCCTACACCCGGACACTGCTCGACAGAACACAACACAACCGCAACAGGGTGAGTGACCACCAGGTACTGGGGGGACGGGGGAGATGGCACACATGCACAAGCAAGCAGGGCACAGTGCACACCCACAATCACTCTGGGTCCTCGCCCAGACCCACAGACTGTCACAATGTACAATGCCATGCTGTCTGAATGTCAACCTGTACCATGCGGCTACATACATGTGGACACATTGTAATACACCATCTCCACTTCATATCGCAGGGGCATCGTCAACACCTCCTGCAGAGCAGTCACAGTCACTCTTCACTGATGACGAGGAGGAGGACAACACCAGCATCAACACCCAAACCATCCAAGACCTCATTGACCACCTCCACAACTCACCTCCAGGATCAGGGCAGCCCAGCTACATCCATGAGACCCCACCCACCAGCCAACCCACCCAGCAGGAGGCATCCACAGCCCCCTCCCAAGACCCCCAGGAACAACAGATGGCCTTCCAACGCCGTGTGCTGGAGGGCCAGAGGGAGACGGCCGAGCAGGTGCGAGTGGGGTTCGAGCTCATGGCTACCAAACTGGACGCCATCCTTGGGTGTCTATGTCCGCACCATGGACTCCAGAGAGCCCCGACTGACATCTCTGGAGTCATGACGTGGAGGGGAGAATACCTGTCCGCTCAGAGTGGCCCCAGCGATGCCAGCCATGAGCTAGCACACATGTGGAGGCTCATGGAGGACATGGTGCGGATGGAGGCAAAAAGGATGGCAGCCACCGCTGCACATCAGCGAAATGTAGCTGGGATCTACCGTGCCCTGCATGTCCTCATCATGGCATTGCTGCCACAAGGCGTGGCGATGATGAATGCTGCTGCCCCCACACCATCCACATCTCCGCCCCCTGGTGTGTCAGTGCCTCAAAGTGCGGCAGGCGTATCCACTCCGGCACCTGATGTGTCACTGCGACACAGTGCGGCCGACAATCCTCCTCCGGCCCCTGATGTGTCAGTGGCACACAGTGCCGCAGCCGGTACTGCAACACCCACAGGTGGGGCAAGGCACACACCCGGGGACAAGGACGTGGATGGGACTGTGGTCAGGAGGGCCAGGCACTAGTATCCATTTCCGCCACCTTGCCTGTTTCTGCTTGGTGCCGCACATGGCCTCAAGACCTACCACTGACCCCCGATACACTCCGATGCACTCACCTTGGACAGCGACATGGACTGCCACATCCTGTTTGACGACCAATGACACGGCGGACAGACTGCGGACTGTACCCTTCCTCTTCCGCAGTACAGGTCATCCCCGGATGGACACTGGCTGGCCCTCCACAGGCCCATATTGTGTAGTGTGTTCGGCATCGCCCTGTACCGCTCCAGCTGCATGACTGCACTGGATGTGCAAATAAACATCCAGTGACGCACTGCTGTGTAATGTCTTACGTCATTCATGTATGGATGTGTGGATGAATGTGGGGACAGTGCCTTCCCTTGCGTCAATGATGTTCATCCTGTGGGATGCCAGTCAGCGGGTGCAACATTGCATTTTGTGTACCGGGTTCCGTGAACACTACAACAGGGACACACGCATCAGTCACTTCCTTGTCCGGACATGGACTGGACCACGCCCAGAGCCCATGAGTCATTGTTGCAAGCCCTGCGCTGGTCGGGCGTACGGCAGGCCAGACCACTCCGCTAACGCCCCGAGGGGGGGGACCCCATTGCTACCCGTCGCAGCTGTACTCGCTGGTGGTGTGCAGGTCACTGGTCTAGTTGTCAGCATTTCACAGCCACTCCCTGAGGGCAGGTTTTCACACACACCAAACCCATCCGGCACAGGCGTCACAGGCCATGTGACTCCGCCAACATAAGGGGCCGACGACGTCACATTCCCCTCTTCCGGTGGTGACTGGATGACGGCCGCTCCACGGTTCTCACTCATGTAGGGCCCATGAGTTGTTGCGCACAGCGTTAGTGGCATCCGAGGCCTTGCGGACGGCACAGGCCTACCACCACGTGGCGCAGACTGGGGTTGTACAGGGTTAGTGGCACACGAGGCCTTGAGTAAGGCACGGGCCTACCACCACGTGGCGCAGACTGGGGTTGCACAGGGTTAGAGGCACCCGGGGCCTTGCGGACGGCACAGGCACCCCGCCATGGCACGGTGACTTTGGGTGCACTGTGTCAGTGGCACCTTGAGCTGCTGAGCGGGTGTGCAGCCTGCGATGATGCCCCGTCTGGCGGTCCGGACAGCTCAGGTTTTGTGTGCCCTGCTGGACCACAGTGTAGGCCAGAGCCAGCGGGCAGCGCGGGCCTACCGCCACGTGGCGTCGCTTCCGGGATCCCAGAGTTGGTGGCACCCATTGGGCTGAGCAGGTGTGCAGCCTGCGATGGTGCCGGGTGCACTGGTATGTCCTCTGCCATGGAGTAATCAAGACCCAGCACCAAACGTGAGACCTGGTGGCCTGCGGAGCGGGGCTGCATGATGTGGAGGGTGCCATGTCCGCAGGCCCCGGGCTTGTAGCGGCACGTGGTGGGACCTCCTGTCTACGCGCCGGTGGCGGAAGGTGAGCATTGAGGCCTGGGTGTGCATGGGCGGGCATGCTCCGATGGGCGGCGGGAGAGGTTGGGGTGCCTCTGCCTGGGTGTGCAGGCGATGTTGTCTTGTGCAAGTGTGTGTACTGTGCCAGTCATGTATCTGGGCTCTGTTTCAGCTGACGGCTCTGAATCAGATGTGTGACCTGGTGAACTGCACTACATACCGGCATGTGGTTGGAGACACACCGGCGGCAGCAGGTGAGCAGTGTGGCCTGGGTGCGCGGGGCGTGTGTCTGTGTCTGTGTGTCTCTCTCTCTCTCTCTCTCTCTGTGTGTCCCCCCCCGCCCCCCCCCCTCCCCCCTGATGTGCGCAGGACACACCTTCTCGTCATGTTTTTTGTCTTACAGGCTGTGAGCTACGTATTGTCCCGAGGGGAGCGGCCATGTGTCTTCATTTAATTTAGTTGTTCATTTTAATAAAGTTTCATTTGTTGCTTCGAAAGTGAATGTGTGCTGATCATTTCTGTGACGACACATCCATGTCACCAGTTGTGATTGTGCGGCATCAAGCGGAATATTTTGTACATGTTTAGGTGTGGCTGATGTGGCATGTCTTTGGTCGGGGGGTGCCAGGGAGGGGTGGTCCTGGGGGTGGTGGGTGTTGTGGCCCTCTTGGGTGTCCGGGCCGCATGATGGGTGGCTCCATGGCATCTGTTGCCCTTCCGATGTAGCCCTGGGCTGTGCTCCCTTTGGTTTGCAGGCTGCCGTCCGACTTTACACCAGGTCAGAGCAGGTGTAGATTTCCTGGTGCTAACGCGCCTTATCGCTTGTTTTGTGTTTTTATCGCGGATGTGGCTGGTCGTTGTGAATGTTGAGGTGTGCTGTTGTCTCTGCTTTTGTCACGGGAACGCCTACTCTGCATCTCATTAGCGATATTTGCGGGGGTCCTCAGTGGCAATGTTTTTTGCGGCTATCGCGGGTAAACTGATGCTGTGGGCTGTTAACACCGGCTTGTCAATGGGGAGGTAAATTTATCACGACTTTGCCTGCGATAAAGTGCCGTTAATTCGGCGATAGCTCCTTGTGAATATGCCCCCAAGAGCGGTCGAATCGCACTAAAAAAAGTATGGGAACTGTGACCCTGAGTCCAATGGGGGAGGGATAAGTGACTGCGGGGCGAGATCCAAGACATTGCTAAAAAGAACAAAATATTCTCTAACAATTTTGTTGGTCTTTCACCTTCAAGTAACTACAGATAAAATAACACACCTTAAATAAAAAATAAATGCACGTTAAACTAATCAGTGAGAGATGTACTATATTACGCTGTAAAGTCCCTATTGGTTGCAATCACTACAGATATCTGTGTGTGTAACCAGAGAGGCACAGAATTGAATTCTAGTTGGTGCAGTGAGGAATACTGTGTATTTGGTGTTATTAGGCCCCAGCCTGCGACAGAAACCACTGTGAATATGTATGTCATTATTTTAAACTTGCAATGCACACAATATAAGATAGGCTGCCACACTGAGCACAAAAAGATTTAGGTTTAAGATAAAAAAAGTGCTTACAAAATATACATCTGACTAATATGCAGATTGTACCTAGTGCAAACATTTTTTTAGAGCCGTCAGTTAAAAGCATGCACTCCACAACTCATCAGGTCACCTTATAATACCACTCAAAAAGAATAATCCTCAAGTGCCTCCATCAATTAAAGCGAATACCGGCTTCCAAGCAGCCTTTACATTTACACATTAACTAAGTGCACACATTTACATTACTTTCTAGCAGCAGACACCCTGGTAAGAAGACTTGTTTCTTGTTCAGTTGTCTGCCCCTCCCTCGGCACCAAAGACAAGACCCTCTCTAACATTCCCCTTCAGCTGAAGCATTTCAAAAGTCTGAATTAACCGTCCTGGGACGGTTGGCTTTTAACATAAATTAGGGGGAACTATTTATGTTAAATTAAGAAAGTATGGGTACGTTGTGCCCCTCAGATCCCGCCCACTTCGTCCTCTGGATATGAACGAGGCTGCAATGACAAACGTTTGGTCAGCATAGATAGACCTATTAGGCTTAAACGAGTCTATACGTTGATAGCATGTATTTTTGTGGTATTGAAATAGCACGTGCATAGCCAAAAGGCAGCTTGACACAGTACTGGATCAAAGGAAAAGGGAAGAAAGGTTGAGGCCAAGAGTTAAATGTGGGGTGCAGAATGGGTCTTTCTAAAGTTTGGAGGGCCTGCACATCTCGTTGTGTGTAGGTAATGCTTTGAATTGTTCTGTGACGTTTAAAGATTGCAGCAGGTTTCTAATTTAGAAGTTCTTAAAGCACTATGGATCCATCACCTTACAGTTACTTCTGAGCAATGTACATTATCGGGTTAGAAAAAACTGCTTGAAGTTTGGTGGGTAGTATTGCAATTTTTATTCCTTCTCATCTATATATACATACACAGATATATATGGGTTTAAAAAAACGTGCATAGTAATACACTAGCACAGTTGTTCGATTAGCCTATATGAAAACAATCTTGCACCACTCTATTTCTTGCTTTTAGATCCAGAAAATAACTATGTCTCGCGGTTTATTAATAGGATTCCCCAAGAAGGACCCCACCATGTTACACAGTGCCTTCCTCTTTTCAGGGTGTAGCTACTAAACCACTTCACAGGGTGGGTCAATCTGTCTCCTTATGGTTGTGCATATGTAGACTCCCTTTCAAAGACTGACACCCTATCTTCTTTTCAGTGCCTACGCCCCCACCGCCGTTCGGGTAGCCCCACTCTTGGGAATGCCTCTCCACTTCTGTTCCATCCAGCTCTCTCCTCCTCACCTCTCTTGTCTGTGCTCGCGGCCGGTTCCTGATCCACGTCACGCTTTCCTTCTCCAGCGTCAGCGATACAGTGCGAGAGAGGGACAGAGGGAGCATCGAGAGGAGCGCAGGGCTAGAGTGACACCATGATTTTTTTTTTAAACTAGAGCGGCACCTTCAGGCTGTGAGCAAAAATGAAACGAAACGAAATAGAGGAAAAATATCTCATTGACAACTGAAACTAAGCCCCGCGCCTTTCAAAATAATAAGCATGGCAACTTGTGTGGGGACAGATGAGAGAAACACATTTAGGCAAAAAACAAACGAGACAATGTTTTTTTTCCGATTTACTTGCATTTTTGTAGAGAATTTTTAAAAATCTAAACTAAAGCCAATTTCCTACCACTCAAACGTTTGTATCAGCTTACCGGTGAAATGTCAGGCTCACGTACTTGTCTGAATTTCTGATTGTTTGATAACCCAAAAATGAAAACATTTTACCATTCTATGAATATTTAAAGTCCTGTTTTTAAACCACACACTCTAGGCTTTGCTAAAGATTTTTTATACAGGTGTGCAGAGTTACTTACCTAATGTCACAAAGAAAGAGTCTTTTTCACCCATGGTCTCCAGCTGTTGCACTTTTCTCTTGGCCTTAAGACTGTCTGTCGGCAGGAACTGTCTGTCAGCAGGAGTCTTGTCAGAGACCTGTTTGCCTCTGAGTGGTACTGAGACCTGTGAAGACTTTGGCAGCATTTCCAGCAACCCCAGGTGAAATCGTTTTTTGCTCTCTACTGACGAAGGAGGAAATCCAGATACACACATGTCTAGAAATGTACAGCACTATCTGCACCAACTTTGGTGAAAAACTACAGTTGATATTAAAGTAAGCTCTAATTGTGTATTGCATTTACCATAATGCAAAGGGGCGAACTATGCTGGGATGTGAGGCAGTGTGCTCCCAACCACCCTTCTGTTTAAAAGGCTCCCTTGGACCAGCAAACTGACGAGCTTTGGAGACGCACCTGTGTGCCTGTGAGTGGTACTGAGACCTGTGAACCCCCTGTAGTAATGAAGTTCCATGCGTAGAGGTGATGAAGTAGACGTAGCCGAGTAGTGTCTTTGTAAGTTATTTATTAAGACCATAACATCAGTGGTAGCAGCCCCACCAGGAGCAGCCTCCCTGCTGCTCAGACCATCTTCACCTGTCAACACTCACACCAGGCACCCAAGCAATCCACCCATGTCCATCACACCAACATTCCAAACAGAACACTCACACTGGCTGAGCAGCTAGGAACCAGGTAACAGGGAACATTATAAACACAACAGGAAGATACCACAACCCCCTTCTGTTTAAAAGGCTCCCATGAGCTAGCGTGCTGACGATCTATGGAGACGCACCTGTGTGTGGTACTGAGACCTGAGAAGACTTTGGCAGCATTTCCGGAAATCCCAGATGAAATATTTTTTTGTTCTCTACTGATGAACGATGAAATCCAGAAACACTTGTCTAGAGATGTACCGCACTATTTGCGTCTGCTTTTGGTGAAAAACTACAGTTAATATTGAAGTAAGCGCTAATTGTGTACTGCATTTACCATAATGCAATGGGGTGAACTGTGCTGGGATGTGAGGCAGTGTGCTCCCAACCACCCTTCTGTTTAAAAGGCTCCCTTGGACCAGCAAACTGACAAGCTTTGGAGACGCACCTGTGTGCCTGTGAGTGGTACTGAGATCTGTGAAGACTTTGGCAGCATTTCCAGCAACCCCAGATTAAATTGTTTTTTGTTCTCCACTGATGAAGGATCAAATCCAGAAACACATGTGTCCAAAGATGTACAGCACTATCTGCACCAAGTTTGGTAATAAACTACAGTTAATATTGAAGTAAGTGCTAATTGTGAACTGTATGTACCATAATGCAAAGGCGCGAACTGTGCTGGAATGTGAGGCAGTATGCTCCCAACCCCCTTCTGGTCAGAGATGTCTGAGTCTAGCAGAGGCTACAGCCGAGCAGCAAGGTGGCCCAGGCAATTGAAAACATGGTTTCCCGGGAATGGCTCCCATCAGGGTGTCCACCCAGGGATGCTTCGGGAAAATTATGTAGTCCAGGCTCAAGGGTGAAAATGATTAGCCAAGTCAGGGGCGGGAGTGGGGTTTTCTTGGTGGCAGTTATGGCTCACACGTCAGAGGGGCACTTTTATAGTGAGCTCCGGTCCTTCAGGTAGGATAGGGCATTTGTCCTGTTGTTTTTAGTGGGATAATGTGGAAGAATAAGGGGAGGGGGGCAAGATTATGAAAGAAGAGAGTGAGGCGGGTAGGGAGGTATTTAGGGTCTTGTGCTCCGCAGGCAGAGATGACTCGATAAAGCATGAGATTTTGTCCTCGGTGTGGGTTGGCTTCACCGGATCACCAGAACTAAAAGGGAAGCAGGGTGTTAGGTAGTGAGAGCTGGTTATGTGAATTACTGAAGGCTGTGTTTACCAAAAGTAAAAATCAGCCATTTTTATCACAATTTTGCAATATTGTAAGGTCAGCGTTTCACAGCATTCTGGGTTAGGGTCTTACATATAGTTAAGTATTAGGCTTTATTGTTATTAACAACCTATTACCACTTCATTCATGAACTTGTATATATCATCGACATTGTGATTTTTAAAAAGTTTGTACCTTAATAACTTTCCACCCATTTCATGAATGTCCACCAAATTTTGCAGACCTGTTGCACCTGTTTCATCGTCAGAGGACTAAATGTTTTCCAGGGTGTGGTCAAGGGAGTGCAAAGAAAAAGGGGGGTCCGAAAACCTGCTTAAATCCAGTGTACTTTACATACACTTTTGTAGTTTTCTTAGTGCGAAAACAGTCATTCGGATTTTGTTAAAATTTGGAAGGATTACATATTATGCTGCGCAGATGATTAATTTGGGCAGTGCAGGTAAGTAGTATAATTATTTTATACGTTATAAGGAATTTAAAGTTAGTGATATCTGTTGTCATGGTATTTTACCGGAGTGTTGGGGTATTTTGCGGTACTACCACGGTACATAGTGACCACAAGTCATGAGCTGATTGGCTAATCATTTGGGTTACAAAAGTTAAAGACAGCTGTGTTGCTTTTAGTTGCACTTTGCCCATGTTCTGCGTTACGCCATATGATGTCTGTAAATATTAGGCTTGGCATTTATCCCCTAACTATTACCACTTTATTAAAGTGGTAATAGGTAGAGCATACTACTATTACGTTTTTATATATATATATTTTTTAATTCGGAGTAGTGCTGTACTATCGCGGTATCACAAAAACATTTTGTAAGGTTAACATTTTTGTTTATAAATTTCCATAAATTGTTATACCAGTGTACGGTGAAGTGCATTCTTTTAAAGTAGCAAGTTAATTTTAACTAATTAACGTGCTACTCTGTACACTTTTTTGTGCATATTTAAATATGTAAAAAATCGAAAATACACTTTAGCACACTATATTTATAAAATATACTGTCTTATAGTCTTTAAGTCTCAGAAACATTTACAAAACACTTTCACTCACTGGATGATGTCATTAGTGATGTTATCAGCAATGTCATTTGAGATGTCATCAGTAATGTCACTGACCATGTCATGAGTGATGTAATATGTGAGGTCATAAGCAGTGCATTGCAAGGGCGTAAGTTATAGTTAGTTCAGCTAACTATAACTACTGAATTTCACTGGTTTTGTACAAGTGAAATCTGAGCCTAACTATAACATCCCTGTAACCTTTGTTTTTTTTCAGTTAATTTTTCAGTTTTTAAAAAATCCATTCCCTAACTATAATGTCCCTGTAACCTTTGTTTTTTCAATGAATCTCTAAGGTTTTTCACATTGAATTTCTAAAATATTATATCTCTCTAATGTTTACTTTTTTAGTTAATTTGTAGGGTTTATTTTTTAATACTAAGTGTATTATAATTTTTTTATTACTTTTTCATACTGTAGATATTCTTTTTTTACAACTAATCTTTTTATGTTTTACAATATAAAAATAACGTATGTACTTAATGTAAATTAAAACAAGTTTTTTGTAATGTAATTAAACAAAATGTTATTTAAAAAATTTTTTTGAGGTACCGCAGTACCTTTGCTGGTCCGGAAATATAGACGGGCTGCCACTCTATGTTTTTTACCCCCAATCACGTGATCGGAACAAATCCGCAAGTCTGAATCTGCGGAGTCAACGAAAATTTTACAAATTACTGTGCATATGTACAGCCCTCCATTGTCATTAATAACATCAGGGTGAACATATTTACAAGTATATATAAACCACCTCATATCAGTTTTTCAAAAAAAATTACTAATTTACCAGTTTTGCAAATTTATTAACCAGATTCGCAAATTCATCCGAAAACACACCCAAACTTTGTCTTCTTACTGGGTACATTAGTGTTGCCTACCATGGAGGGGTCCACCCTCCTGCTGTGGGCTGTGCGTTAAGGCCTTAGCGCGCGCTGCAATAATGACACTCACTCGCGGTAAGGGTATTAGGCGCGGACTGCTGTCGCAGCTCCGCCCATCTTTATTTATATCCTGTGCTCACGCCGGCCGGCGTGAGCGCAGGGGCGGGGAACTGTGGGCGCGCGCCAGCGGTAAACGCTGGTGCGCTAACTGTTACATCCCATCTCAACTCAGTCCTTGACTGGCTCTCAAAAGTCTCATGGCTCACTTACTTGGCAGGCAAAGTCCCTCAGACGGGTGCTCGGCGGAGGATTCTCTCTCAGGGCATACCTGGAAGGGCCCCGGCCGGTGGCGGAGGCAGGGACCGGGGTGCTGGGTGCCGGAGGCAGATCGGGAGTCTCCCGGACAGCCTCTGGACTTGCCAGCGGGGCGGTCGTTTCTGGATGGTGGTCGTCAGCTGCTTGGGGCTCCCCTTGGCTGACCTCCGTCTCCCCAGCATGGCTCATGATGTCAGTAGGGGAATGAGGCTTGTCCACCTGTTTGAACCATGAGATGTTGCGGGTCACAGCCTCTCCCTCCTTCTCGACAGTCACCAGAGTCCCTTGTCTGTTGATCACGGTCCAGTACCCCGGCTCGTACCGAGTCCGGAATTTCCCTCCGGGCCTCCGGTCCTTCATGATGACGGTGTCTCCTTGCTGCAGTTGGCGGAATACCGCTCGCCGAGCTTGGCTGGCGGTGTTATTGCGCTTCTCCCTCCTCCTGAGGGCACGCTCTTCATCAAATGGAGGGGGGGGACCATCCCGGCACAGTGGGAAGCCCATCCCGTCGGGGGCCATTGAACATTAGCGCCCAGGGGGCTTGGCACGTTGAGCAGTGCAGAGTGCTTCGATACTCCCGTAGGAATCTCTGCCGCTCTTGTTCTGGATTTCTTTGTTCCGCCACTGCAATGCGAAGAGTCTTGTTCAGTGTCCTCATGAGGCTTTCAATCTCCCCATTGGCTTGGGGCCACTGTGGGGTGATGCGCCGGTGTCGGATGCCGTGGTGGTGCATGAATTAGCGGAACTCGTGTCCTTGGAACGGGGGACCATTGTCGCTGCGGAGCTCCCCCGGACATCCAAACATTCCGAACACTTTTTCTAGGGCAGGGCCAACGTGCAGGAAGGCTGTTGAGTTTACGACTTCCACCACTGGATACTTGGAGTAGCTATCGATGAGGGCTAGTGTGACACGCCCATCGGGGAAACTCCCGAAGTCCACGCTCACCTTTTCCCATGGGATCTGGCCGTGTTCTTCTGTGTGGATGGGCGCTGGTCTTTCGGGCCCGCTCGTTAATTGGCAGGACGGACATTTCCGGATGGTCTCTTCTACTCGGGCATCCATCCCTGGGAACAAGACCTTTTCCCTCATACGGGCTTTCATTCTCTCCACTCCCCGATGCCCTCTGTGGGCGAGTTGCGTCGCCCGCTGCCGCAGGATTTCGGGGATGACGATCCGGGGTCCCCTGAGGAGAATGCCTCCTTGGGTGAGGCTGAGCTTGTTCCTGACCCTCCACATGTGCATCAGGTCTTCCTTCTCTGGGCTTGACCATGTGTTGGCTGATTGTAGGAACTGCCGCCACAGCCCTCTTTGGATGGTATCCCGAATTTTGACCATGACCAGGTCGTGCTCAGCTGCTGTGGCTACTTCTTCGAGCGTCAGTGCTCGGGGGCATGTCAGCGCTGCGATCATGTCGAGGTGTGCTTCGGCGTCTTCACAGCTGGATTCTTCGCTCCCCTCTTTGGTGGTGTCTGGGTGCCTTGACAAGATGTCAGCCGGGTTCTTGGCGCCGGGCCGATAGACCACATCCATGTCGTAGTGTTGGAGCCCGATGGCCCACCTCTCAATTCGTGGCGGCGGGTGAGGTGCTGACCCTCTGAAGAGTGGCACCAGAGGTTGGTGATCCGTGACAATGGTGAACGGGTGTCCACAAATGTATAAGTGGAAATGCCTGCAGCCCCACCGGATGGCTAGGGCTTCTCTTTCAATCTGAGAATACCACTTCTCTGTCGGAGATAGAGCTTTGCTGGCATATGCGAGGGTGGCCCACCGACCGGGCTCCTGTTCCTGGGTGAGGACTGCCCCAAGGCCTACGGGGCTGGCATCTACCAGGATCTCAGTCCTTTTCGAGGGATCAAAGTACACCAGCGTGGTGTGGTCGAGGAGGGCCCTCTTGACGGCTTGGAACGCCGTCTCTTCGGCTGGGCCCCATTTCCACATGGCATCGGCCCGAGTGAGATTTTGGAGTGGTTCCGCAAGAGTGGCTAGGTCTGGAATGAAGCGGCCACAGTACGTGGCCATTCCTAGGAAACTGCGTACTTCCGCCACCGTGGTGGGAGCAGATGCGGCCTTGATCGCTTGGGACTTCCGGGGATCAACCTGTATGCCCTCTTGGGTAAACGTGTAGCCGAAGAACTCTATCTTTTGCTGGAACAGCAGGCACTTCTCTTTGTGTAGGGTGACTCCATGGTCCAGGAGCCTCTTCAGAGTGGCTCTCACGTGTCGGTAGTGTTCTTCCGCTGTCTTCGAGTGGATGAGGATATCGTCACTCACGTTTAGGACGCCGGGTAGCCCAAACAGGATCTCCTTGACAGCGTTTTGGAAGATTTCGGCGGCGGAGGATATGCCGAAGTTCAACCGCTTGTATCTTCGGAGGCCTAGGTGGGTGCTGAATGTAGTTATGTATCTACTGTCTTTGGCGAGGGCTAGTTGGTGATAGCCCGCGTTCAGATCCAGCTTCGAGAACCATCTTGACCCGTTCAGATCGGCTACGATGTCGTCCATAGTTGGCGTTATGTGGCGTTCACGCCGGATGGCCTTATTTGGGAGGCGCATGTCAATGCAGAGTCTGATCTTCCCTGGTTGGCGGGGCTTCTCTGCAATCACCATGGGTGACACCCACAGTGTAGGTCCAGACACTTTCTCTATGACTCCTTGGTCTTCGAGCTTTTGGAGTTCTTCCTCTACCAGTGGTCGAAGATGAAAAGGGATCCTCCGGTGTCTTAGGGCCGTCGACTGGACGGCTGGGTCTATATGTAGTCGGATGGGGGCTCTCTTTATCTTCCCTAGGCCCTTGAACAGGTCTCCGAACTGGCTCAGTAATTCTTCTGTGTGGTCTGCTTGTACCTTCCTGGCGAACATCACCAGCCCGAAGTCTTCGGCCGCATGGCTGCTGAGCAGCGTGTCCACTTCCTGGTTTATGACGTGGACATCGATGACGACCTCGACGTCTGCTGACCGTACTGGCACGGTCATCTTGCCTCGGAGGGGCAGTGGTGAGTCGCTACCATAGGTGAAGATCTGGGCCTTCGATGGTCTGAGTTCCGGCTTGGGTCTCAGCATGTTGTACTGCTGGATCCCCATCACTGTCACTGAGGCTCCTGTGTCGATTACCGCGTTGACATCTGACCCTGCAAATTGTACTGTGCAGCGAGGTTGGGGTCGTCTTCTGCTCTTTAGAGCTTGGGTGAAAGAGACTAAGTACGTCTCCCCTTCGTCTTCCGATGTGGAATCGTCCCCTTGGTAGGCTGTCTGCTCTCTCTTCTTCTCTCCCTGTTGAGATGCGAGCGAGATATGCGACAGTTGGCGGACCATCCGCCTCATTTGTTTGGGTCGGCCTCCTTCCTTACGCTGCGTCTTCCTTCTGCACACAGACGCGAAGTGGTTCGTGATGCCACAGTTGGTACAGGTCTTCCATTGCGCCGGGCTTGACTGTGCGGGGTGTTCCCAATACCCACAGTACCCGCAGTGGTTCCTTGGGGCTTGCGGCTGGCGCTCTCGTGGTCTGTTGGGCTTGTCTCTTGTTCTGACTGCGTCTGTCCTTTCCGTCTTGACGACAACACTCTTTTCTGCCCCACGCACTAATGCCATGTCCATCTCTTCTGCCCGCGCCGCCGACAGGTCGTGAGACCGCGCCAGGACAAGGATGTCGTTCATTGGTATGTTCGGCTGCCGGAGTATGAGGCCTCGCAATATTTTGCTGCGTATCCCAAGAATCAGCTGGGCTCTGATTTCTTTCGCTCCACGGTCCCCCACGAGGTGAGTATCGGCTAGCTCCCTGAGTCGCGCATGGAAGGCGTCCACTGACTCACCCTCTCTTTGCTTGGCTTGTCGGAGCTTGAAGTGCTCGAAGTCCGGGTTCATTTGGGGGTCAAAGTGAACATTTAAGGCGGTAACTGCTGCGGCGTTGTCTTCGGGAGGGCCCGTGTTCAGCAGGTGCTTATAAAGGAGATAGCTCTCTTCCCCCGCATAGTGGAGCAGCAGCGAGCGCTTCACTGCCCCATCTTTCTCCTTCGTGGCAATGAAATAGTTCTCTAGGCGGCCCAGCCACGTCTGCCACCTCGGCTCTGCTGTGGTCGGGTCTGCTTACCCACTAAACGGAGGCAGGACTCCCGAGGGGGGGTGGTCCGGAGGCGCTGGGGCCTGGGCTGCGTTGTCCTGATCCCCCATGGTGGTGGTCGTGTGCACAGAGAGGCGGCCTGTCGAGCGTGCTGCCCCCTAGTGGTGGGCTTAGATGCGCCAGGAGGTGGTGCGAGGCTGCTGAGCGTAGCCTGGGCCTGCGTGCGTCTGGACGCGTGGCACGTGGTCGAACTGACTGTGGCCAAAGCGCTAGTATGTCTTCACTGCGATTTGCAGGACTCACCCAGCCAGCACCATGCCGGAGTCCTTGCTCAATGGACGCTGGAGCACGAGGAAGACGCTGTGTGCTGTTGCCCTTTCAGCAGTTGCTGGCACTGGAGGTGAGGCGTTGCAGGGTTATTTTGCCGTGGGGCCTGGCGGGGGCTTCAAACAGTGGATGCTGCCCACGTGGTGCCGATTTGCTGAAGAGGCCCTCAGCTGTGCTGGAGCAGGCGCGAGTTGATCCCACCCTCGTCGCCAAAATGTTGCATACCATGGAGGGGTCCACCCTCCTGCTGTGGGCCGTGCGTTAAGGCCTTAGCGCGCGCTGCAATAATGACACTCACTCGCGGTAAGGGTATTAGGCGCGGACTGCCGCCGCAGCTCCGCCCATCTTTATTTATATCCCGTGCTCACGCCGGCCGGCGTGAGCGCAGGGGCGGGGAACTGTGGGCGCGTGCCAGCGGTAAACGCTGGTGCGCTAACTGTTACAATTAGGACCCCACCCTTCCTCATGGACTATGACACCTAAAAGCAGTTACTTGTCCATTGAAGTCAAGGAGGATTGAGAACCAGCATCGTTGTGCTTTTAGACAATGCCTGAAGCTACATCCTCTGTCCAAGATGAGGATTCACAACCTCTAGAGGATGAAGAAGAAGACACACCACCTCGCAGAAAAGAAAGTGATATATGGAAGCACTTTACGATACCTTCTGTGGAAAAGAAGGTATCAGCAAAATATGTCAAGTGCACAATTTGTGGCACATAGTTATCCAGAAGCACTGCAAAGAAGCATTCACATGGGACAAGTTCTATGTGGAAGCACCTAAAACAATTCATGAGAGGGTCTACAACCAGATTATGCAAGAGAAAGCAGGTGCAACAGGATAGCCAATCTCTACAGCAGGCTTGGGCGAACCATCTTCAGCTGCCTCCTTACAATACCAGCTGCCTGTGAGGAATTAAGTGACATGGTTATTCACTGCGTGAAAGGCCACCTGCTAGTCACTATAAAAATGTCTTCTGTGGGTGCATTCTTGGATACAATAAAGAAGCATTGCTATTAGTTTTTATTTTGGATCCAAAGACTGCATAATGTTTGTTGAAGAGTGAAGCCAGTTGCTTCTTTGCATTTCCCCATCCTTACCCTTTTTACTCCCTTGTTCAATTTTTGTTTAAAAAAAGGCAAAAATTAAAACACTGTTAAAAAAACCCTTCTAGAAAAAAAACGGTTCTTGTTAGAAACACCATCTACTCAAACAAAGAGCTAACTCTGTGTTTTTATTATGTCAGTGACTGTATCGGTGTGAGAGTGAGTGTGTCAGTATGTGCATGAGTGTATGCCTAGGTGTGTTCGTGTATGCATTAATGAGTGCTTGGGTGTTTTAGTGTATGCATCAGTATGTGCCTCAGTTTCTTAGCTTATGCACCAGTGTATGTGTGGGTGTGTTATTGGATGCATTAATGTTTGTCTGACTGTGTCAGTGTCTGCATTAATGGATGCCTGGGCGTGTCAGTGTCTGTACTGGTATGTCCCTGGGTGTGTCAGTGTATGCCTGGGTGTGTTATTGGTTGTATTAATGTTTGGCCGGTTGTGTCAGTGTCTGCATTTCTGTATGCCTGGGTGTGTCAGTGTCTGCATTGGTAGATCTCTGGGTGTGTATGCGTCAGTGTATGCCTGGCTATCTTATTGGATGTATTAATGTTTGGATGGGTGTCAGTGTCTCCATTGCTGTATGGCTGAGTGTGTCAGTGTCTGCATTGGTAAGTCTCTGGGTGTCTCAGTGTGCAGGTCAGTGTGTGCCTGGGTGTCTTGTTGGATGCATTAGTATTTGGCTGGCTCTGTCAGTGTCTGCATTTCTGTATGGCTGGGTGTGTCAGTGTCTGCATTGGTAAGTCTCTGGGTGTCTCAGTGTGTGCATCAGTGTGTGCCTGGTTGTGTTATTGGATGCATCACTGTTTGGCTGGGTGAGTCAGTGTCTGCATTGCTGTATGCCTGTGTGTGTTAGTGTCTGCATTGGTAAGTTACTGGGTGTGACAGTGTGTGTGCCTGGAAGTGTTATTCAATGCATTAGTATTTGACTAACTGCGTCAGTGTCTGCATTTCTGTATGGCTGGGTGTGTCAGTGTTGGTATTGGTAAGTCTCTGGGTGTCTCAGTGTGTGCATCAGTGTGTGGCTGGGTATGTTATTGGATACATTAGTGTTTTGCTGGCTGTGTCAGTGTCTGCATTGCTGTATGCCTGGGTATGTGAGTGTCTGCACTGGTAAGTCCCTGTGTGTATCAGTGTGTGCCTGGTTGTGTTATTGGATGCATTAGTGTTTGGATGGATGGGTCAGTGCTTGTATCGGTGTGTAGTTGGGTGTGTCAGTGACTGTATCAATGTGTGTCTATGTGTGCCAGTGGCTGTATCAGTGTGAACATGTGTGTGAGTACCTCATCCTGTGTGTAGCTTGGTGTGTGAGTTGCTTTACTGATGTATGCCTAGGTGTGTTAGTAACAATACCAATCTGTCCTTGAGTGTGCATTCTCAAAATGAAACAACAGTGCAATAACTAATAAGTAATGTACATTACCATAATAGATGGTGCCATCGATCTGCATAAAAAGAAAAAAACTGAAATATTTATTAGTTTTACACTAAATACAATTACAAAAGTAATTACAATTTCAAAAATGCGTAATCACAATTCTAAGAAACAACTAGACATTTTTCATACTGTAAAGGTATGTATAAATATAAATAAGCATTTCTTTTTCTCTTTTTTACTGTTCTCAGATTCTTTACTCCTACACCATAAACAATGTACTTTTTAAGCAGACATCATTGAACAGTGTGAATGAAGTGATCCGATTAGGGCCACTCGGGTCACTCGCGACCACCTCTCAGCCTTCCATACAAATAAAGAGTCGGTCAGACAGTAGAGAATACAAACCAAAGGTATTTATTTAGGAGTACACTCGAGTAGAGTCTGGTCTGACCAGCCTCCTTAGATTGCTGCAGAGGGACTGACTTCTGCCAACATGGTAACACATAATGTACATCTCCAGAACCACTAAAGACACGCCCAGACTGGAAATTTCCAGTTGGTAGCTGATGAACAAAGGAGGTACTGAAGGATGAGTTGCAATCCTGGGACCGGGTACATGCTATCTCAGCGTGAGGGTTACTCTGCCTGCACCCACCTGTCTAAGGGTGGAAGCCGGCCTATCTAGTGGGAAAGGTATGTGATGACAAAAACAGTCTATTCATTAGTACAGCAAAGCTCAACCTTGGAGAAATAAAAAAAAAACAATATCGCAGCTGTTTTTGAGGCAGACAGCATGAGACAGAAGTTAGTTTCGATCATGGCTCAAAATGGCGGCTCAACTTAAAATGGTGCCGCAAATGCTAACTTTACATAGAGCAATATGTAAGCAAAACGAGTGCATAACATTTGCATTTCAACAATTGGGGAAAAAACAATCATAAAGATTGTAGAAAAAAACGAAATCTGCACACTATCTCATTGCAATTAGGGAACACTGTCGATTGGACTCACTACAAATAAACATAGCACAACTTATTTACCTATTTACAAATATTGTTCTCTACACAATCACTTCAAACACATACATATATATCTCTACAGCAGCACAAAAGAAAGTGATGTTTGAAAGCTCTTTATTATACCTTCTAGGGAAAAGAAGGTAACAGCTAAATATGTGCAGTGTAACATTTGTGACATACAGTTACCCAGCAGCACTGCCAAGAAATATTCACATGGTACAAGTTCCAATTGGGAGCACTTAAAAGCAATTCATGAGAGAGTGTACAATTGAATGATGCACGAGAAACTAGGTACAGCAGAATATTCCACCACTAGAGCACCATTGGGCGAACAGTAATCAGCTGCTGTCATCAGAATACTAGCTGCTTGTGAATATTTGAGTGAGATGATTACTCACTGTGTTAAATGACATGTTTGCTGCTGTAAACATGTCTTATGTGACTCCATTTTCCCTTCTACTGTACCTGTGTGAATGACTGTATAGGTATGTGAGTACATGTATGAGTATCTGTATGGATGTGTTTGTGACCTTTACATTAACTTAATAATAGATATAGTTATAACTTTACAAGCATATTTTTTTAACATGTTACAATACAATTTAAACCAAACAATAAACAAACAAACATAAAAAAAGTATTTAATTATTTACAAATACAGAAAGACACTGAAACTTAAACTGTTACAACAAAAAGTAGCACCATAGGAAAATAAGAGATGATTCCTAGAAATGTAGAAGAAGAACTAGATGAAGAGGTATAGGGGAGGTGTATAATTGGGAGTCTAGTAGCTTTGTATTATTTGCCAGGATTAAATTGATACAGTAGGACTCCATCCATATACTTGCAGTGCTGCTGTCTATTTACTTTAGTACCTCTGTAAATATTGTGACGAGCGAGTACTGGTATCGTCTTCATGTTGAGCTTAAGTACATGTTGTGAAATTTAGGAACACTAGCTTGGTTTCTAACCCTGAATTATGCAGAATATCCCTGGGATCACTTATATTACTTTCTGAGAGAAGCAAACTCTAACATTAATGGTATCATCCACTGAGCTTCTGTAGGGCTTAAAGGTACACTTGTGTATTTTTCTTTAGATGTGAAACACTATATTGAAACTGTGGGTGTAGAGATAGATTTGGAAGAACCACTTGTTATTCTAGTGAATGGTGTGCCCATGGGAAAAGAAAATCTGTCAGGAACTAGTGGATGTAAAAAGTTTTAAAAAGCCACATTGTATCTTACAAATAATGTGCACTATAAAGATCTAGATGTTCTCTAACATGGAAGTTGCACGAGGAAAGAAATGTTGCCTACAAGTGGAAAGTTTGAAAAAGGGGATAGAAGTAGATCTGAACAAAAATATAAGCATTACTGTATCCATCTACTACATAAAAACAAGATTATGGGGATGCCATTGGACTGTATCAGATAAACAACCTAAAAGAACTCCAATAGGTGTCTGAAGAAAAGGTTCCTCAAGTTGCTTCTTCTCAGTCATCTTTGAAAAAAGAAAAAGTACAAAACTGTTAAAAACACCTTCTTAAAAAATAACTGCACTCTTAACAAACATTTGAAACCTACCCCACAAAATCCTCCCAGTAGTAGTCACACAGTTTCTGACTAACACTGAATTTCAACCTGCACGTCTCTAGGGTTAATTTATACTTACTGACAAGGACCTCCTTTATAGTGGGATACCCCAACCTCTTCCCCTTCTCTAGAGCCAGCATGTTGTCCATCCCACCACCACGAGAATGACTGGAAAAGGCACCTTTACATTCCTCCTAAGAGATCCTCTGTACCACTACAGCTACTTCTTATGTCAGAAATAACCTGTGTATATCAAGCCCCTCCTTAAAGTCAGGCACCAAGGGGCACATGCATCAAGCCCGCATTTTGCGATTTCTAAATAGCGAATTTTACGGATTCGCTATATAGAAATCGCAAACTGCAATGCATGAAGGATTTGCAAAAAAAAATGCGATTCCTTAAAGTTCCTTAATTGCGACTCGCAAATTGCGACTCGCAATTAAGGAATTGATTCCCATTCATTCCTATGGGCCTGGAGGCCCATAGGAATGAATGGGAATTGCATGCGCAATTTGCGAGTACTCCATTGGTACTCGCAAATTGCGCATGCAATTTCATAGGTGCAAGGGTGCCAAAAGGACACCCTGTTGCACCCCTGAAATTGTTATGTACACCCATGTTGCGCACACACATGCCCCAAGGGCATGTGTGTGTGTAACATGTAACTTTGAAAAATTCACTTTTGTGCATTTTTCAAAGTTTTCGCAAATTACCATCAACTTAAAGTTGATGGTAATTTGCATTTCTTAATAGCAAATTCGCAAATTTTTTTTTTTGTTGCATTGCATTTAGGGAATCGCAAATTTGGATTCCTTAAATGCAATTTAAGAAATTGCAATAAATTGCGATTTCTTAAATTGCGAGTGCCTAACACTTTAATGCATCGCAAAAGGCCTTTTTGCGGGCGCAAACGGCCGATTTTTGCGAATCGCACCGTTTGCGCTCGCAAAAACCTTTGATGAATGTGCCCCCAAGTCTCTAATTAAATGAACTCTTTTGTATTGTAATTGCATTTATAAAGTGCTCACTACCCCTTACGAGGCGTCAAAGCGCTTTTTCGGTGAGTAGCACGCTTCTCTGGAAACCATAAAGGATTAGTGTTGAATTATTATAGTGAAATATGAAAGTAATTTGAGTGGTGGATTGGTTTGTAAGTTATTTGGATTCAGAAGGATAGTGGAGGGATAGAAGAGGGAAAAAGGTTTGCATTTATATAGCGCTTGTTACCCCTGATGGGAAGTTGAAGCGCTTTTTGGCGAGTAGCACGCTACTTCGGAACCCATAAAGGATTAGTGTTGAATTAGTAAAGTAAAATATGGAAGTAATTTGAGTGGTGGATATGTTAGTCAGTTATTTGGATTGAGAAGGGTAGCGGAGGGATAGGAGAGGGAAAGAGGTTTGCATTTATATAGTGCTTGCTACCCCTGAAGTGCTTTTTCGGCGAGTAGCACGCTACTCTGGTACCCATAATGGATTAGTGGTGAATTAGTATGGTGAAATATGAAATTTGAGAAGTGGACAAGTTAGTCTGTTATTTTGATTGAAAAGGATAGGGGAAGGATAGAAGAGTGAAGGATTTATTTATTTTTTGTTTTTATTTTTTTTGTTTTGGAGGTCATAGCAGTAGAAGGAGGCTTGGGGTGAATAAAAAGGGATGTGGAGGGGAAGAGTCAGAGGGAAGAGTTTAGAAAGGCTTGTTTTGGGGGATATGTATAGTTAAAGAGGTGTCAAATGATGCAAGGAGGTGTAGAGTAGGGGAGAGTCTAGAAAGGGTTATTTTGTGGATCATAGTAGTGGTATGGGGTTTGGGATGAATGAGAGAGTGGATGTAGAGGACATATTGATAGAGGTATAGGGTGAGAAATAGGGTAGTGCATTGGGAAGAGTAGTAGAAAGAGGTTTGAGATGAGTCAGAGAGTTGAGGTAGAAGATATATTGAGAGAGGTCTAGGGTGAGAATATGGTAGTGCGTTGGATATGCTGAATTAGAAGAAAGTAATAAATATATAGATCCATAAGTTAATGGATGCATAAAGGAAGTAGGTATATGTAGATTAAAGGTATTGATAGAGGTATAGGGTGAGAAATAGGGTAGTGCATTGGAAAGAGTAGTAGATAGAGGTTTGAGATGAGTCAGAGAGTTGAGGTAGAGGATATATTGAGAGAGGTATAGGGTAAGAAATAGGGTAGTGCATTGTATGCTTTTTTTTAGGAGAAAAGTAATAAATATATAGATCCAAGTACATGGAAGGTATATAGATTCATAAAGGAAGTAAGTATATGTAGATTAAAGATACATTAGATAAACTCTGGTTTTCAAGTGTTGTTGTACTTAAATATTTATTTATTTATTTATTTTAAGAACATATTATTCTACATGTTTATACAAAGCAATACACATATATAGGTACATATCTATGATACAAATAAATGCTTATATACATAGGAATATGCTGTATATTTCTGTTTGTGTATGGTGCTTATGTGGGGAAGAGACAATCCTTGAGTAGTTTTCTGGAGATTAGGTGGTTGTCCGTGGATCTTATGTTGGGGGGTAAAGAGTTCCATAGTTTTGCCGCTTGAACAGAGAAGGATGTGCCACCCATGGTTTTTTTCTAGTATCTTGGGATTTTGAGGCGAGGTGCCACTCTAGAGCAGAGGTTCCTTTGTTGAATGTGTTTGGTGATTTTATTCCTGATGAAGAGTGGTCCCATTCCATGTATCACTTTGTGGGTGGTACAAAGCAGCTTGAACGTGGATCTTCTAGCAACCGGTAACCAATGCAGGGCTTTCAAGGCAAGGGAGATGTGGTCTCGCAGTTTGATATGCAAGAGTAGTCTGGCAGCCGAGTTCTGAATCCGTTGTAGTCTTTTCATGGTCGTTAAACGTGATCCCAGGTAGAGGCTATTGGCGTAATCGAGTTTGGACAGAACAAAAGAGATGGTAGCTTGGACCTTGTGTGGAAATCCCAAATGGGCGAAGATTTGTCGCAGAGTTTTTATAGTAACAAAGCTTGATCTTGCTAGTTTGTCCACTTGGGGATTCATCGATAGCTTGGAGTCCATGGTCAATCCGAGGTTTCTTACTTCCTTCGATACTTTAGGCGGTGATCCCAGTTTATCAGGCCAGGTGGCAAGCGGGTCATAATGTTTCCAATCGCCACACATGAGTATTTCCGTTTTGGAAGCATTCAATTTGAGATGGCTCCAAGTCATCCATTGATCGACGACTCTGAGACAACAGAAAATTGGCGAGTTTCCAATGTCTTTGGGGCATTCCAGTTGAAGGAGTATTTGCGTGCCATCTGCATAGTTATAGCACGTGAGGTGAAATTGATTGATCAGTACCGGTAATGACTTCATGTAGATGTTGAAAAGCATGGGCGAGATGATAGAGCCTTGAGGAACCCCTGCTTTTGTGGAGTACGGTTTGGACGAGAAAGGTGGGGTATGGATGACATTAGTTCTGTTTTGAAGGTAGAAAGCGATCCAGTCTAGAGCAGTCCCCTCTATGCCGGCTTCGTAGAGTCTTTGTATCAGAGTGTCATGGTCAACCGTGTCAAAGGCAGCTGAGAGGTCCAAGAGGAGTAGCTCAGCAACCCCGTTGCAGTCAACTGTGTTCTTCAGGTCATCCCAGATGGCAAGGAGGGAAGATTCTGTGCCTCTTCCTGGACGGAATCCTGTTTGGAAGTCTGAAAGTATGGCATTCTCTTCCATGAATTGTGACATCTGGGCGAACGCTGCTCTTTCTATCAGTTTGCCCAGGAAAGGTCCATTTGTAATGGGTCTGTAGTTGTCAGTGTTCAGCGGGTCCAAGTTTGTTTTCTTCAGTAAGGGGCGTATGTTTGACTTTTTTAGTTCTTCTGGAAATATTTAGGCAGTTAAGGAATCGTTGATGATTCTTCTTACTGGAGTGGCAGCAGAGGTTGTTAGAAGAATTGTCTTGAAAGTTTGCGGTGGACACGGGTCAGAAGGGCTGCCAGCAGGCCTGCTTGCTTTGACCAGGTCCATAAATTCATTGTGTGCAATGTGTTGGAAGGAACGGAGAGGCTGGGTTAGAGTATTCTTAGATTGTTGTTTTGTAAAATGGTTAGTGCTGGTGCTTTGTCTCTGTTTTAAGTACGAGTCCAATGTGTCTGCTTTGTCCGTGTAATGATTTGCCAGTTTATCGGTGAAATCTTGAGTAATGGGATGAGTTCCTTCTAGGCAATTTGGTTTATGAAATTCATTGAGTATTGTATAGAATTCTTTATTTGCACATTTAGCATTTGGAATTCTGTCTGAATAGTACCTTTTCTTTGCTTTTTTGATAGCGGACTTGTACAATCTGTTAATTTTCTGTAGGTGAAGTTTGTCTTGTTTGGCGTTTGTTTTGAGCCAGGCATGTTGCAGCTTTCTAATTTGTTGTTTTATGTCTTTTATCTCTGTATTTCTCCAAGGTGCTTGTTTTCTTTTGTTCTGTTGTGTGATTTTGAGTGGTATCAGGATATCAAAAGCTTCCTGTAGCCACTCATATAGTTTTTTAACAGAATTTATTGTTTCCAGATCTGTACTGGATGTTAGTTGTGTTTCTAAGAGTTCTAATTTGAGTTTGTTCCCCGGTCGATAGGTGGATGCACGTAAGGTTGTTTTAGGTGAGTCGCTTAGTGTTGTTTTATGTTGGAAAGCAAGCAAATGGTGGTCTGACCATGTGACTGGAGTTATAGTTTGAAAGGTAACTAGTTCGGTATTAGCAAAAATGACATCCAGGATGTGTCCAGTGATGTGTGTGGGTTTGTGGATGATCTGATGCAGGTCCAGTTGGTCTAGGCCAGTGATTAATGTTTTCGGATGGGGCATATTGGTTATGTCAAACCAAATTTTGCGGTCACTAAGAATGCATTGGTTGGAGTGTATTGTTAACAGGTTTGAAACTGTGTCTAGAAGTGTGTCTGGGAATGTCGCCTTGCTAGGTGGAGGTCTGTAAAGGAGCAGGAAGTTACAGGAGGAAGACGGTGTAGGATTGCATCTGGTGAGAAGAGCCTCACAATTCTTTATGGAGATGTTGTCAACTTTATTGATATGTAATGTTTGCCTGAACACAACAGCTAGGCCACCTCCTTTTTTGCCTATACGATTTTGGGTGATCGTTTGATAGCCTAGAGGAACGGCTTCATGCAGGACTGGAGCCATATCATCTCCCAACCATGATTCAGTTATGAATAGTATGTCTGGTTTTGCGTCAATGAGAAGGTCGTAGATGTGATGTTTGTTTTTAGAGAGCGATTGTTAGACTTGGCATCTTTTGGCGTGTTTCCCCTGACTTTTTGCTTTCTGACCTCCCGGTTTTGACTCTGTTTTTGCTGGTGTAATGATTCTGCGCACTTCCCTCACTGCTGTCCAGTGGGAAAGTGCAAGTGCTCCTGTATAAAATGTGTTATGGATTAGTGTTTCCATGATTGGCCTATTTGGTTTATGTGTCAGTCCCTTGTAAAGTGCACTGCGAGTGCCAGGGCCTATAGACCAAATGCTGTTGGTGGGCTGCAGCACTGGATTGTGCCACCCACGCAAACAGCCCATAAAGTGTAACTCAGGCCTGCCATCGCAGAGCCTGTGCGCAGCCTGGGGCTGCCATGTCGACTTGGCAAGTGCACACACTTGCAAGTCCCTAAACCTTCCCTTTGCTACATGTTAGTCACCCCTAAGGTAGGCCCAAGGTACCCCTGTGGGCAGGGTGCGTTGTATGCGAAAGGTAGGACATGCCCTGGTGTGTGTGGCATGTCCTGATAGTGAATTACAGCCTAGTTCGTTTTTCACTATTGCAAGGCTACCTGTTCCCCATAGGCCAGAACGGGCAGTTTTGATTATTACAGCTTATAATCCTAACTGACCCCGGGAACATGGTAGAAATTCGAGTTTAGTATGCCTGGACTCAGAATGATAAAATGCATCTTTTAGTGAAGTTGGTTTTAACATTCTGTGTTTGAAAATACCACTTTTAGAAAGTGGGTATTTTCTTGTCTAACCATCCAAGCCTGCCTCTGCGAGGTTGTGTATTCCTTGTCTGGAGTGTGAGTGACAGGGGCTGGGGGATGCCAGGAGACAGGGTGAGTCAGCACAGGGCTGAATAGCAAGATCTACATGTAGATGGGTGGGAGGAGTCGCACCTGGGCCCTGAATAGGACAGTGCCTTCCCTCCACAATGCTGGCTCCACCTCCTGTGGTGCGTCTGATGTCCCTGGCCTACTCACTGAAAGAAGGGACGGAGACTTGTCAACAAAGTGCTCCAGAACTGGTTTGGACTAGGCAAAGGCCTCTCGGCCTTCAGAGAACAAAGGAATTTGGGATATAAATATTGGGGCCCTGACCCCATGAATTTAGATCTCGCTGGAATCAAGGAACCTGCCAAGACGAAGAGCTGGAAGAGCTGCCAGGAGGAGTACTGCCCCTTTGCTGTGTTGTTGCTTTGTTGGGTTGGCCTGCAGCTGCTGCTTCTGCCTTGGGCAGTGAAAGGACTGGAATGAACTTTCTACAAACTTGTGCTGAGTATCTCCAAGGGCCTGGAACCGAGCTGGCCTCCTGTTAAGAAGTCTCAGGGACTACAAAGACTTCACAAGCCTCTGGGTATCGCTTCTGGAACGCTGTTTCAGTTGCCACAGAGGAAGGGAACTGCAACCGACTCCGTCAACCGAATCCATCCCTGGCCGGTGACCTGTTTGCACCGCAGACCGCATCGCCCCGCTTCGCATCGCAACCCTGGTCTCACCGTGGGCGATGTCCGACGCTTCCAACACGAGCCGCTGCTTGCACCGTGACCTGTGGGCACCGCAGTTCGCATCGCATCGCATCGCATCGCTTCACTGAACCAGCCGGACCCGACCGACGCGGTCGCTGCAACTGGCTCAAGAGTCGTGACCGCACCGCATTTGGGGCACCGCTCGCACGTCTGCGACGCACCGCTCCGACTCGCACCGCTGTCCGACGCCAGCTCCCGCACTCCGGCTTGGTCGCCTGCATCGCAACCTGTCAGCACCGCATCGAGCATCGTCTCACCCTGCATCGCACGCCTTGGACTCACCGACTCCGTCTGCACGACGCTCATCGAGCCGCTGCCTGCACCGCATCGAGGGACACCGCACCTTGCATCGCTCCGTCTTGCACCGCAACCGCGACGAACGCCGACCGGCTCGTACACTCCGTACCAGCCACAACGAGAAAAGGTACTGTGACCGAGTCTGTTCACGACTCTGCTGGCCCGTATCGACGCGGTCGGCTGGAACTGTTAGACTCTGTGGTTTTCAGCATCGCGGTAGACTCGGACGGAGCTACCGACTCGTACGAACTTTGTTTTTGAACTATTCCTGCAAAGAAGAAGTTACCTTATCAAGTATTCGTTTTTAAAGTATAGTATTGTGGATTTTTGTCGTAATTGGTCTTGTCTTGAGTATATAAAAATTGGTTATTTTTCTAAACTGGTGTGGTGTCCGTTTGTAGTGCTTACACTGTATTACTGTTGGTTATGAGCAAATGCTTTACACACTGCCTCTGAATTAAGCCTGACTGCTCGTGCCAAGCTACCACGAGGGTGAGCAGGGGTTACTTCACGAGTGTAACACCCTTACCCTGACTAGGAAGAAGGGTCCCTACTTGGACAAAGGTGCAAGCCCTTGCCAACTAGAGATCCCATTTCTAACATTGGTTGTCAGCGGTGAGGATAGGACTTGTGTTTGCACTTGACTTACAGTGATTGGTGTGCACTACTACCATATCGCAGACCATTACGTACCACATACTGGTTCTTTTTCTTTTGGCCTATTTTTGATCTTGCCAGTTTTCAACTCACTACTTTTGTCATGCCTGAATCAACTGCATCATCCGTTGCATCTCTGGAAGTTATCTTTGAGGAGGATAGGTTGGAATCCTACGCCGTAAATGAACTACGAGCGATTTGTAAAAACCTGAAAGTCCAAATTAAAGGCCTCACAAGGAAGGAGGAGCTACAGAAGGCGCTGAGGGCCTGGGTAGCAGCCAGACATGCCAGTGGGCAGCCTGGTAATCTCATTGAGGAGGTGGAGGAGCCTATTTCCAGGGTGGATGTGCTTTTGGGTAGGGGGAACCCGCCAGGTCAGGCAGCAGCAGTCTGTCCCCAGAGGAGCTGGAGGACAGGCGGGAGGCAAGGCAGTTTGAGCTGCAGAAGCTCAGGCTGGAGAGTGAGCGGGAGGAGAAGAGATTGGCCATAGAGGAGAGGAAGATGCTCTTAGAGCATGAGAGAGAACTGAAGGAGCTAGAACTTAGGAGTAAGTCAGGCTCAGATGGTGGCAGCAATTCGTCCAGAAAGGCAGACAGGATTGGGCACATTCCCAAGAACGTAGGCAAGGAGTTCAAGAAGGGGGATGACATACAAAGGTGGTTTCAGGGTTATGAGGCAGCCATACACATGAATGGGGTCCCTGAGGAGAATTGGGGAGCAGGATTGTGGCCACTTTTCCCTGAAGAAGCAAGGGATGCTCTGATAGCTTTGGGTAAGGGGTATCACCTCACCTATGCTGACATGAAGGATGCCCTTCTCACAAAGTATGGTCTTACTCCTGAAAAGTCCAGGGATCAGTTCAGGTCCAGTAAGAAGTCTGATGCCAACACTTGGTTGGAATGTGTGGATGTGTTCTGCAGGTCGCTGGATGGTTGGGTAAAGGGCAGTAGTGTAACAGATTTTCAGGGGCTCTACAACTTGATTGCATGGGAGCACTTGTCTAGTCTATGTTTTGCAGATCTGCGCCAGCACCTAGTTGATAGTAAGCTAACTGACCCCAGGAAGCTTGCTATGGAAGCGGACCGCTGGGTGAGTACCAGGGTCCACAAGAAAGCGTTTGGGGGAGACTCAGCCAAAGGTGGGCAGGGTCCCCAGCAGAAAGGTGGGGGGACAAGGGTAAAGCACAGGAGTTCTCTAAAGGGCCCCAAACTAGTACCCAGGGTAAAGGTTCCCAGCCCCCCGGTGATAAGAAGAAAGGGGTCTCTACAGGGAAGCCTGTTGAGACCGGCCCCCGCAAGTGTTATGCATGTGACCAGGTAGGTCACTTTAAGGGGGACCCCAAGTGCCCAAAGGGGACACAGCCACCCACCGGTGGACAGTCCAAAGTGTTGGCTTGTGTAGCGCTTGGGGAGGAGGGGTGCCCACAGGAGGGTGGGGATCCCGCAGAAATGACCCTTGTCTCACTAGGGGACAGTGAGATGGTCCCAGGAAACCAGGTGCCCCCTAACACAAAGAAATATAGCACCTGGGTGACCATTAATGGGAACAGGGTAGAGGCTCTCAAAGACACTGGAGCCAGTGTGACCTCAGTCCGGTGTCACCTGGTGTCTGAGAAGCAAGTAGTCCCAGGAGCATTCCACCAAGTAGTTGCTGTCGACAACTCTGAGCGCCAGTGTATGGTGGCGCAGGTTCCCTTTGAATGGGGGGGGGTCTCAGGTCCCTTGAGGGTGGTTGTGAGCCCTACCATGCCTGTAGATTGTCTGCTAGGAAACGACCTGGAGCAGTCCTTATGGAAGGAGGTTGAGTACAGGTCTCACTTGGAGATGCTTGGGTTGCCAGAGTGGGCATGCGTGTCTACTCGGTCAATGGCAGCCAGAAAGGGTGATCAAGAGGACTTGGAGCCTGGAACAGTGGCCCAAGTCCCTGCCAAGAGAAAGGGCAGGGGCGCGGGAAACCGGCCCCCGAAGTTCCCACGGACCGGGAGGAGGCGGACCTCGAGGGGGACGCCCCGGTGCCTACAGGGGAGCAGGTAGCCGAACTGGGAGACATCTCTGAGCTGACCCATTGGCAGCAAGAAGGGGGTCCCACCAGGGAGGAGTTCTGCAGGGAGCAGAACGAGTGCCCTACTCTGGAGGGTCTGCGGCGGCAGGCTGCAGACCAGGCAGCTGGTAATCAGTCCGGGTCACATCTGATCTACTGGGAGAGTGGTCTCCTATACAGTGAGCCTAAGGTTGCTGAGCCTGGGTCAGCCCGTGTGCTGGTGGTACCCCAGCGCTTCAGGACCTTCCTACTGGGTCTGGCTCATGACGTGCCTTTGGCAGGACATTTGGGGCAGGACAAGACCTTTGACAGGCTTGTCACCCACTTCTTTGGCCCCAAATGCGAAGGCAGTCAGATGCACACTGTAGGTCTTGCCAAACTTGCCAGGCAAGCGGTAAGAGTGGGAGGAAGGTCAAAGCTCCTCTTCAACCTTTTCCTGTTGTTGGAACACCCTTTGAAAGGGTAGGGATGGATATTGTGGGGCCACTGGATCACAAGACAGCCATGGGCAACAGGTACATCCTGGTCTTGGTGGACCATGCCACCCGGTACCCGGAGGCAATCCCTCTCAGGACAACGACGGCGCCAGTGGTGGGCCGGGCGTTAATGGGGATCTTTTCCCGTGTGGGATTCCCCAGAGAGGTGGTTTCTGATAGGGGGACCAATTTCATATCCAAGTATATGACATCCCTGTAGAAGGAGTGTGGTGTAACCTACAAGTTCACCACTCCTTACCACCCACAAGGAAACGGTCTGGTGGAGAGATTCAACCAGACCTTGAAAGGCATGATCAAGGGTCTAACAGAACCCATGAGGCGTAAGTGGGACGTCCTCTTGCCATGCCTACTCTTTGCATACAGGGAGGTGCCTCAGAAGTCTCTTGGGTACAGCCCCTTTGAGCTCCTGTATGGCCACCCTGTCAGAGGACCTCTGAGTTTGGTAAAGGAAGGCTGGGAGGCAGCTCCCTGGAAAACTCCCCAGGATGTATTTAGCTACATGCTGGCCTTTAGAAACCAAACTGCCCGCTTCAGGAAACTCGCTCAGGCGAACCTAGAAGCAAGCCAGGAAGAAATGAAGAGATGGTATGACCAGAATGCCACTCTGGTCGAATTTCAACCTGAGCAAAAAGTGTGGGTCATGGCCCCAGTGGCACCTTGTGCCTTGCAGGAGAAGTGGACTGGGCCATATGAGGTAAAGTAGCGCAAAAGTGACGTCACCTACCTGGTGGATTTGCAAGCTCCAAGGAACCCTTTGAGGGTCCTTCACGTGAACCGCCTCAAGCCCCACTTCGAGAGGTCCGAAGTGAGTATGCTCTTGGCGACAGATGATGGGGTGGAAGAGGAGAGTGAGCCTCTCCCTGACCTCCTGTCTACCAAGGAGCATGATGGGTCAGTAGAGGGTGTGATCCTCTCCCCTACTCTGACTCAGGAGCAGCAGGGGGACTGTCGCCAGTTGTTGGGACAGTTCGCCCCACTGTTCTCTCTGACTCCCGGTGTTACTCACTGGTGTATCCATGACGTGGACACTGGTGACAGCCCTCCTGTGAAGCACAAGATTTACAGGTTGACTGACCGGGTCAGAGCCAGCATCAAGGAGGAGGTCTCTAAGATGTTGGCGTTAGGGGTGATTGAGCCCTCCCACAGTCCTTGGGCCAGCCCAGTGGTCTTGGTCCCAAAGGCTGCTGCGCCCGGTGCCACTCCAGAACTCCGGTTTTGTGTGGACTACCGTGGGCTCAATGCCGTCACCAGGACTGACGCGCACCCCATCCCCAGAGCTGATGAGCTCATTGATCGGTTGGGAGCTGCCCGGTTCCTCAGCACGTTTGATTTGACGTCTGGGTACTGGCAGATTGCCTTAACCGATGGGGCCAAGGAGAGATCCGCATTCTCAACCCCAGAAGGTCATTACCAATTCCGGGTGATGCCCTTTGGGTTGAAGAATGCCCCTGCCACCTTTCAGAGGTTGGTCAATCAGGTGTTGGCTGGGCTGGAGGATTTCAGTGCCGCTTACCTGGATGACATTGCTGTGTTCAGTTCCAGCTGGGAAGAACATTTACAGCACCTTGAGAAAGTGTTGAGGGCTCTGCAAGGTGCAGGCCTCACGATCAAGGCCAGTAAGTGCCAGATCGGGCAGGGTTCTGTGGTGTACTTGGGACACCAGGTAGGAAGCGGCCAGGTGGCGCCTCTACAACCCAAGATTGACACCATTCTGGCTTGGGAACCCCCCACGACCCAGACAGAGGTGAGAGCCTTCTTAGGTCTCACCGGTTACTATAGGAGATTTGTTAAGGGCTATGGCACCATCGTTGCCCCCTTAACAGAGCTGACCTCTAAGAGGCAGCCCAGGAAAGTGATCTGGACTGAGTCCTGCCAGAAAGCTTTTGATGCCCTGAAGGCAGCCATGTGCACGGCGCCCGTGCTCAAGGCAACTGACTTCTTCAAGGAATTCGTCGTGCAGACTGATGCTTCAGAGCATGGTGTGGGAGCGGTGCTCTCACAACTGAACGAAGAGGGCCTGGATCAGCCTGTAGTCTTCCTTAGCAGGAGACTACTCCCCAGGGAACAGAGGTGGAGTGCCATAGAAAGGGAAGCTTTTGCTGTGGTCTGGGCGCTGAAGAAGTTGAGACCATACCTGTTTGGGACTCACTTCCGGGTTCAGACAGACCACAGGCCCCTCAGATGGTTGATGCAAATGAGGGGTGAGAATCCAAAACTGCTGAGGTGGTCCATCTCCCTACAGGGAATGGACTTTACGGTGGAACACCGTCCTGGTACAGAACACGCCTGTTAAGAACAAAACACAATCATGAACATTCTGCGCCATCTTGTCTGATGAAAGTTCCTACATGCACATAAACTACAGTCATTCTGATTTACCACAGCCATTTTGTACTCTGTTGGTCACCTTCATTTCACCCTGTCCTCTAGCAGCCTTCTGACTCTCTGACCAAACCTGATATGTGTGCTGGGGGCTATAAACTATTTCCACGACAAACATCAACATCACCTGCTGCCTCAAACTCGTCTTTCCTCTCATCCCTGCACAAACGGGTTACAAATACCAAACAGACTCTTGCAAACATGGTTTATTGCACTACACACAGCAAGACTGGTTTTTTGCCAACAATGGGACCTGTTCTTATCAACAGAACGGACTCTTAGATCTGGCCGGTCTCACTCGTTTTTAGACCCTGAAGCAAGGTCCAGCTGCAATTAAATTGTCTGTTTTTGACCTGGGTGGGAGGAGAGTTAATGTTGGGCTTGTGTAACCATGTTGATAAAACAATGTCAGGCTTGTGTGACAACCTGCCCGGGGCGGAGACTCCAAGCTTGTAACCATGATAAAAGAAACAAATACATTGTGTAAAACTGTATAAAAGGAAGAGTCAGAAGCATTGCCAGTAGAACACCTCCCTGAAGACATCCTAGTGTCAGCAGTTGACGTGGTCTCCTCTAAGAGTAATAAACCTTTTTCTTGCCTTCCAGCTTCCAGCGCCTGCCTCGTTATTTTAGATAGTGAATCCAAAGTGGATTAAAGGTGACTTTGCGCCGGGCAGCATTGGGGATCCCAGGAGACTCGCTGCTTTTCACAAATTGGCGACCCAACGTGGGGCCCATCAGAGACACGTGGGTCCAGTAGAGAGGTCCTAACGACGGAGTGAACGACTAAATGATTGGAGTGCACCTGCCTGAAAGAGACCCTCGTCTGGCTGCCAATTGACTGAACTTCACCGGTTCCGAACGGACCTCTCTCGAGTGACCTGCGGTCCTGACTGGGGCCTTACAGGAACGCCGCATTGATTGTTGGAGTAAGAGGACAACCAGGCGCTGGAAGGGGAATACGAAGAACTGTCCATACGGTCCGGGTAAGGTCGTGAGAAAACATGACTTAAATTGATTGATTGATAGAAATACTAGTATTCCTTTTTGAGTTATTTGAGACATTCCCTGCTTGCAAACAACGTAGAATAGGAATATTCTCTCTTTGCAGACAGCGAAGGACAGGTAGTGCAGACTTTTGTCTAACATTAATTGAGATATTCATTTTGACCGCTAAATACGTCATGCCTGTTTTCTCTAGATTGTTTGATTGTTTTGGACCGGACCGTTTGTTAGAGGTCAGTCATCCGGCACCGCCGGAAGGCACCCCTAACAAGGACATGTACGTAAAATATGGATTAGCCACCGTAGCTTATAGCAAACTATGGCATAAGTACACTAGGAAGGACCGGGTAAATCAGTGGCCACTGACGGGATCTTTCGATCCCGCTAAAATAGAAACGTTAGAATTAGCTCTCCACAAAAAGAAAGCTAGACCAGCCATGTTTGATAGTTTTGGTTTATGGCGAAAAGAAGCAGCTCAACGAAAGAAAAGAGACGAAGCTAGACAAGATAAAGAAACGCGAAAATCAGCTTACCAAGCCTGTAAAAAGTTAGAAGAAGAACTAAAAGAAAAGGAAATCGATAAAAAGGAACAGGAATCAAAAATATCAGGTCAATGCCCTGTTAGAACGCCCTTAACTCTTTACCCCGAGTTACCAGCAAAACAGGGGGTAGATGATGATTTATTGTTAGGTCCCCCAATGATATACATGCCACCCCCTTATGCCCCTACTCATCCCGTAGTACAACGCCAGGACCCCCAAAGTATAGCTGGAGATGGCACGATCGCCTCAGTCTCCACCACCTCTGCTCCCACCGAGCCACCCACACCAAATGCCTCATCAAAGGAGGCAGTAGTAGAGGTAGGAACCAAGGAAATAGGAGCGCCCAGGGTCCCGCGATTAAGTAAAAATGAGCGAGCAGGCATTGATAAAATAGTTAAAACCCTCATAGATAGGAAAGAAACAGAAGAACACGTAACAGACATATGCGACTCCTATGTTGAAAACCGCAAACGATACTTTATTGTACGTCTCTGTTACCACACCCTTACTGCATATGAAGAGAAGTACCAAAACGTAGGGCCCGAGCGATTAGTGGCTCTCTACAGGAAGGTAGACATCGGAGATGAAGGCGACAACGATGTTGCAGAACTATTTTCATCCACACTAGAAGTATTGCGTCACCTCATAGAACAAGGACAGATAGATAGGGACAGGACAACTAAGGTAGCAGGACCCCCAGTGGAAAAAACAGATAGCATGATGCCAATAAAAGAAGCTGCCCCTTACTGGGTACCTCCTAGAGGACAAGGGACTAATGACGATATAAACCATCAAGACGCTAGAGGAAGGGTGGTCTACAATTGGGTGTATCAGCCATGGGACAGACAGGACATCCTGACCTTCCGTAAATCTTTGCCGGATTTACGAAAGAACCCCACCGCCTTTTACGCCGAGCTAGGTACCGCTCTGGGATCAACAATAATGACACTTGCCGACATAGACTTGTTCTTCGGGTTATGTTTGCCAGCAGATGTGTGGAAACAGGTTAAGAAAGTAAACCATACCGAACTGTTTGGTCATACCTGGGAACAACTCGACACACTAGATAAACAGCGGAACCCTGGTCAAAAACCAGTTAAAGCAATATTAGACCTCCCTGACAAAATAGTGCAGAAAGTGAAAACGCTGATCCCAGAGAAAAAGATAGACTGGTCCATAGTAACCGCATGCCGCCAGAAACCACAAGAGGACGTCTCAGAGTACTTCTCCAGATTTGAAACTGTGTTCTCTGATTACAGTGGACAAGACATGTCCACCGCAACCGGACACCACTTATTTGTGCAGAACTACGTCAAAGGATTACTGCCAGATGTATCCCAGAAACTACAAGCCAGCGAAAGTAGTTGGGCAGCATCTAAACCGACGGCCATTCTCCAGTATTGTATGGCCCAGTATTACGAGCATCAGAGAAACGAAAATGACAGGGCTACAGAAAGGAAAAAGAAGGACTTGAAGGAAAGGGTAATGATAGCACAACTCCAGGGGGCGAATACAGGAGGGGAGCAATGTAGGGGAGGAAACCAGCAGAATACCCCTAGAGTACAGCCACCTAGGAACAATCCATCTACATCATATGTAGGACGCCAAGACCTAGGACAGGATCAATGTGCATTTTGCAAAAAATATGGACACTGGAAATCCCAATGCCCGGCTTTGTTAGGAGCTGCTAGGGGCAGAGGGGCGAGGGAAATAGCAAGTGGACAGAGAGGAAGAGGACGTGGGAGAGGGTACGCGAGTGAAGCAAGCGAGGAAAGGCCAGGAAGAGTGAACGCATTTGACCATCCCAGACAGAATCAGTACCAACAGACAGATTATGACAATACGTACGACTTTGCATAGGACAGCCAGGGGCAAGGGAGGGATCCAGTCGAGCTCTGCGTTGATCAGCAAGGCCCTTATGTTACCGCTGAGGTCCTGGGCACAAGGTCGCCATTTTTGGTAGACACAGGAGCAACACGTAGTGCACTATCCAAACGACTGATTCCAAGGGCACCCTTGTCAGGCTCACATGTGACCTCAATAGGATTTGACGGTACGCCCTCCACCAACCCTTTGTCCCGACCCATCCCTTTTAATCTTGACAGCAATGGCGTCGAAACGACATTCCTCCTCTCATCTAACACCCCAGACGCCATTATGGGCCTCGACCTTTTGAAACACTTCCATGCGACTATCAGATGCTCACCAGACGGAGTGCGTGTCATCCTGTATGACAACCCCCAACGCCATAGAGAGAACCCTTTTCAGCACATGTTTTCCATCTCTGAGACTGACACATCCCTACTGGACACTTTGCCATCACACTTATGGGCTAGGGCTGATTCAGACGTAGGACGAATGATGATTGACCCAGTACACGTAACAATACGACAGGACGCAACCCTACCGAAGGTACCGCAGTACAAAATATCGCCAGAGGGTGAGAAAGCACTAACAGAGATCATACACTCTTTGGTAGAGGCAGGGGTGGTAGAGGAAGTAGTGAGCAACATTTGTAACAGTCCCATACTACCGATTGTAAAGAGACAGGGAGAGGGAGATGGGAAAGCCTACCGCTTCATCATTGACCTGCGGGAGGTAAACAAAATCGTAGTACCACAATACCCAGTAGTTTCCGACATCACGACAATTTTGACTTTAATCCCCTCCACTGCCACCACCTTCACTGTGATCGACCTCAAGAACGCCTTCTTTTCCATACCTATACACGAGGACAGCCGCTATCTTTTTGGATTTACCCTAAATTCCCGTTCGTATAGATTTTGTAGAGCACCTCAGGGGTACACTGAGAGCCCAAGTATCTATAGCCAGGCGCTTAAAAGACAGTTGGACGCCATACAATTGCCAGATGGAGTGGCACTAATACAATATGTAGACGACATCCTTCTAGCAGCAGACACCATACCAATAGCCGTCACAGCCACCATCAAACTACTCCATTTCCTTGCTGAGAATGGTCACAAGGTCTCCCGAAAGAAACTGCAGTTCTGTAAATCACAAGTGACCTATTTGGGTCACCTTTTATCAAAAGAAGGGAGAAAACTCACGCCTGACAGGATCCAGACAATTCTAGACACCCCTGTCCCCAAAAATCAGAAGCAAGTCCGCTCTTTGATAGGCCTCACCTCGTTTTGCAGACAGTGGTTACCGAACTTTAGCCTCATTGTCAAACCCCTTCTCTCCCTCCTAGCTAAGGACATCCCCTCACCTCTCCCCTGGACCCCCGAATGCCAGACAGCCTTTAAAGAACTACGCAATGCCCTTTGCTCAGCACCAGTCCTAGGAACCCCAGATTACTCCAAACCATTCTTCCTCTACACACACGAAAGGGAGGGATGTGCATTGTCTGTCCTAACACAATCAATTGGTCACAAACAACGCCCTTGTGCATATTTTTCTGCCACCCTCGATCCAGTAGCCAGAGCACTGCCAGCGTGCCTGCGCGCTGTGGCAGCTGCAGCGGTATCAATACGCCAGAGCGAAGGAATAGTGCTCTCCAATCCAGTCACTGTTTTAGTACCCCATGCAGTCGACACACTACTGAACCAGACCAAAACCCAACACTTGACTAGCGCCCGACTGACAGGATATGAGTTGACCCTGCTAGCACCGCACATTACCCTAAAGCGATGCACCACCCTCAATCCAGCCACACTGTTACCCCTACCCGAGAACGATTCTAACGTGGCTCCACTACACGACTGTGTGACACTAACCGATGAACAAACAAAAAGTAGAGTAGACCTCAGAGACACCGCCTTTCTAGAGCCAGATGGAGAACTATGGGTGGATGGTTCGTGCATCAAACTCCCCGACGGCACCACCTCAGCTGCATACGCTGTCACCACAGCCCGAACCATTCTAGAAACAGCCCGTATTGCCCAACGTTCCGCCCAGGCAGCAGAACTCATTGCCCTCACACGAGCATGTATTTTAGCAGCTGGCACGACAGTTAACATATACACCGACAGCCAATACGCCTTCGGGGTGGTTCACCATTTCGGGATTCTATGGAAAGAAAGAGGGTTCCTGACTTCACACGGTACACCCATCCTGCATGGAGATTTAGTCTCCGCCTTGACGGAAGCAGTCCTCCTCCCCAAAAAGCTAGCAGTGATAAAATGCCAAGCACATAGGAAAGTGACAGATCTCATTGGACAGGGAAATGCGCTAGCAGACGTTACTGCCCGAGCCACAGCAGAAGACAGAACCATGACACGAATGTATGTGACCAGGTCACAAGCTGAACAATGGACTGATGCTAGGACCACTGTAAGGGACATACAGACTACAGGCACACAAGACGAATTGACCGAGTGGGAAAAGGTGGGACTAAAAGACGAGGAAAATTGCTGGAGAACTAAAGACGGAAATAAATGGCTGTTACCCAATGCCTACCTCATCCCCATATTGACCATGGCACATTTACCAGCACACATAGGCTCCACCCCCATGATTGAACTAATCACAAGAGTATGGCATAATGTCAAGATAACAGAATCTGCAAAGCGCCTAGTACAACAATGTATAGTATGCCTACAACACAACCCAGGGAAAGGGACAGTAGTACCACGGGGAGGGTTTGGAGTCCCTGATCACCCCTTTGAAGTCCTTCAAATGGATTACATCCAACTAGAGAGATGCCATGGTCTAAAATATGTCCTGGTGGTTGTGTGCGCTTTTAGCAAATGGGTGGAGGCATATCCCACCCGCGACAATACTGCCATAGCCACTGCAAAAGTATTGTTGAAAGAATTCTTCCCCCGGTACGGCCTTTGCAGAATTTTATGGAGCGACAACGGCCCACACTTCGTAGCCGAAGTGATACAGAACATACTGAAAGGGTTGGGGGTAAAACAAAAATTCCATGCCGTCTTCCACCCCCAATCAGCGGGCCTGGTAGAGAGACACAATGCAACATTGAAACTAAAGCTAGCCAAAATAGTTGCCACAACCGGGTTGAAATGGCCCGACGCCCTTCCATTGGCATTGCTATCAATGCGCTCCACCCCGACCAAACACAGACTGACCCCGTATGAAGTGGTCTTCGGCAGGCCTATGAACATTTGGGCGGCACCAAGACCCACCTCCATTAACGATGTCCCGAACATATTAATGTCAGACTATCTGCATAAATTGACAAACGAGCTAACAATTATCCACCAACAGGTGCAGCAAGCCTTGCCTGACATATCCAGGGGCCCAGGACATGTGATAAAGCCTGGGGACTTCATCCTAGTTCGCAACTTCCAAAGAACGAAGAATCTGGAGCCCAGGTGGACGGGCCCCTGGCAAGTCTTGATCACCACTCGAACTGCCCTCCGAGTGGAAGGAAAAAAAATTGGCTGCACGCCCACCACTGCAAGAAAGTCCCTCCAACGCTGGCAACCTGTGAAGAGGTGGAGGTGCAAGAGGAAGTACTCGCAAAAGACCGACCAGCTCTGAGTTGCTACCCACAAGAAGACACCCTCCAACTGTCTGAATTTCCCGACCCCACGGTGCCATCCAAGGAAGGGTACAACCTAAGATCGACGAAAAGGGGGAGCTCCAACAACCAGGCCACTAACTGAGTCAGAGTCTCAGATCGGTAGCACAGCCAAACGACGCTACCAGGAAAAACACCAGACAAAAGTCTGTGGTCCTAACAGTTGGTGAGCTCCTCGAAGATGATGGAAGAAACGGAACACCTGCAAAGCCACCGCAAAGACACCAAGACTTTTGAACTGCACAGTACAAAGACAATTGCACTTGTAGCTGCATTTCTCACCTGCCTCCTGCTAATGGTCACACTCTGGATCATTGAAGAGAATGCACCTGCATACAGAACATTGTCACCAACCATGCAACCAATCACAAAGAAAGAACACTACCTGGTATCACTACCGCCACATCTCCGAGAACGACGCAAAGAATTCTGGAATAATTCTTTCGTACAGATGCTGCACCAGCACAATCTTGCCACCAATGCCACTAACTGTTGGGTCTGTGGGCTGCTACCACATGCCACTGAACATTCCATCCCTTTCATCCCTTCACCCTTTTCTGTTCATGGATCTTGCCTTGCCTGGATGATGCTCCTACAAGAAAGTTACAAAGACAATGCCACTTCCGATGGGACAATCGCTCAGTTCTACAACGAGTTCTGGCTAAACCAAACAGGAAGAACAGCAGCTCCCTTTTGCCCTCACACCTCCAATACGACATTCCCAATGAATGTCCCCTCCAAAGAACGAGTGGAAATACAAGTGTTCAATAATCCTGTCAGAGCCACATTTTCCTACCTGAAGAAAAGAACTGCTGCAACACTGACTGTGGCCCTATCTGTGGTGAACGTCTCTGGCCTTGTATGCATTGAAGGCCGTGGGACTAAGAATGTGGGTCACAGCACTTGTAACATTGTAAGGACTTTGAACACTGCCAATCCTCCAGCATTTGTTGCATCACCCAATATGTACTTTGTCTGTGGAACCAAAGCCTACACCTGGCTCCCAAGAAACTGGGGGGCACGTGCTACATCGCCTTTGTTTTGCCACCGACCTACACAGCCCCTGCAGAGCATCATCGAGAAAAGCGTCCTAAAGACACTGATCAAGCAGACTCTGCCGCATCACAGTTCGTTGACGCAGCAAAAGGGCTCGTCCCGCTATGGGGTCCGATGGCAAACAGCCGAGCCATCAGACATCTGTCTCAAGCGGTAGAAACCGCCCTGAACGTCACAGCTGGCATCCTCACCAACAACACTGCCGAGCTTCAAGCGGTCCGTCTGGTGGCCCTACAAAACCGCATGGTCCTGGACGTGGTACTAGCGGATCGTGGAGGAGCATGTCGCATCATTGGTGCCAGTTGCTGCATATACATCCCTGATAATTCACCCTCTGTCTATGAAGCAATCGAACATCTCCACAGACTGTCTTCAGAAATTCATCAAGGATCAGAGACTTGGACAATTGGAAGTTGGCTTTGGGGCATCTTAAAGGACTGGGGTTGGAAAATATCAATGTTTCTCTTGGTCCCAGTATTGGCAATATGTGGTTGCTGTTTGGGTGTACACTGTATACCACCTTTGTGTTCTCTTTGCATAAGTGCCTTGCGCCCTAAGACTATGGACACTCAGTTAACAAAAATGAGAGTAATGTATGAACAAGAAATACAGGACATTATGGAGATCGAAATAGACTGACAAGATGGCTAGTTATGTTCAAAGGGGCGACTGTTAAGAACAAAACACAATCATGAACATTCTGCGCCATCTTGTCTGATGAAAGTTCCTACGTGCACATAAACTACAGTCATTCTGATTTACCACAGCCATTTTGTACTCTGTTGGTCACCTTCATTTCACCCTGTCCTCTAGCAGCCTTCTGACTCTCTGACCAAACCTGATATGTGTGCTGGGGGCTATAAACTATTTCCACGACAAACATCAACATCACCTGCTGCCTCAAACTCGTCTTTCCTCTCATCCCTGCACAAACGGGTTACAAATACCAAACAGACTCTTGCAAACATGGTTTATTGCACTACACACAGCAAGACTGGTTTTTTGCCAACAATGGGACCTGTTCTTATCAACAGAACGGACTCTTAGATCTGGCCGGTCTCACTCGTTTTTAGACCCTGAAGCAAGGTCCAGCTGCAATAAAATTGTCTGTTTTTGACCTGGGTGGGAGGAGAGTTAATGTTGGGCTTGTGTAACCATGTTGATAAAACAATGTCAGGCTTGTGTGACAACCTGCCCGGGGCGGAGACTCCAAGCTTGTAACCATGATAAAAGAAACAAATACATTGTGTAAAACTGTATAAAAGGAAGAGTCAGAAGCATTGCCAGTAGAACACCTCCCTGAAGACATCCTGGTGTCAGCAGTTGACGTGGTCTCCTCTAAGAGTAATAAACCTTTTTCTTGCCTTCCAGCTTCCAGCGCCTGCCTCGTTATTTTAGATAGTGAATCCAAAGTGGATTAAAGGTGACTTTGCGCCGGGCAGCATTGGGGATCCCAAGAGACTCGCTGCTTTTCACACGCCAACGCAGATGGTCTGTCCAGGTTCTTCCGCCTTAGTGAAGAGAACTCCAATGGGGTTGGGTAGTTCTCCCTACTTTCAGCTGGAGGGGACATGTGTTAGACTTGGCATCTTTTGGCGTGTTTCCCCTGACTTTTTGCTTTCTGACCTCCCGGTTTTGACTCTGTTTTTGCTGGTGTAATGATTCTGCGCACTTCCCTCACTGCTGTCCAGTGGGCAAGTGCTCCTGTATAAAATGTGTTATGGATTAGTGTTTCCATGATTGGCCTATTGGGTTTATGTGTCAGTCCCTTGTAAAGTGCACTGCGAGTGCCAGGGCCTATAGACCAAATGCTGTTGGTGGGCTGCAGCACTGGATTGTGCCACCCACGCAAACAGCCCGTAAAGTGTAACTCAGGCCTGCCGCAGAGCCTGTGCGCAGCCTGGAGCTGCCATGTCGACTTGGCAAGTGCACACACTTGCAAGTCCCTAAACCTTCCCTTTGCTACATGTTAGTCACCCCTAAGGTAGGCCCAAGGTACCCCTGTGGGCAGGGTGCGTTGTATGCGAAAGGTAGGACATGCCCTGGTGTGTGTGGCATGTCCTGATAGTGAATTACAGCCTAGTTCGTTTTTCACTATTGCAAGGCTACCTGTTCCCCATAGGCCAGAACGGGCAGTTTTGATTATTACAGCTTATAATCCTAACTGACCCCGGGAACATGGTAGAAATTCGAGTTTAGTATGCCTGGACTCAGAATGATAAAATGCATCTTTTAGTGAAGTTGGTTTTAACATTCTGTGTTTGAAAATACCACTTTTAGAAAGTGGGTATTTTCTTGTCTAACCATCCAAGCCTGCCTCTGCGAGGTTGTGTATTCCTTGTCTGGAGTGTGAGTGACAGGGGCTGGGGGATGCCAGGAGACAGGGTGAGTCAGCACAGGGCTGAATAGCAAGATCTACATGTAGATGGGTGGGAGGAGTCGCACCTGGGCCCTGAATAGGACAGTGCCTTCCCTCCACAATGCTGGCTCCACCTCCTGTGGTGCGTCTGATGTCCCTGGCCTACTCACTGAAAGAAGGGATGGAGACTTGTCAACAAAGTGCTCCAGAACTGGTTTGGACTAGGCAAAGGCCTCTCTGCCTTCAGAGAATAAAGGAATTTGGGATATAAATATTGGGGCCCTGACCCCATGAATTTAGATCTCGCTGGAATCAAGGAACCTGCCAAGACGAAGAGCTGGAAGAGCTGCCAGGAGGAGTACTGCCCCTTTGCTGTGTTGTTGCTTTGTTGGGTTGGCCTGCAGCTGCTGCTTCTGCCTTGGGCAGTGAAAGGACTGGACTGAACTTTCTACAAACTTGTGCTGAGTATCTCCAAGGGCCTGGAACCGAGCTGGCCTCCTGTTAAGAAGTCTCAGGGACTACAAAGACTTCACAAGCTTCTGGGTATCGCTTCTGGAACGCTGTTTCAGTTGCCACAGAGGAAGGGAACTGCAACCGACTCCGTCAACAGAATCCATCCCTGGCCGGTGACCTGTTTGCACCGCAGACCGCATCGCCCCGCTTCGCATCGCAACCCTGGTCTCACCGTGGGCGACGTCCGACGCCGCCAACACCGAGCCGCTGCTTGCACCATGACCTGTGGGCACCGCAGTTCGCATCGCATCGCTTCACTGAACCAGCCGGGACCCGACCGACGCGGTCGCTGCAACTGGCTCAAGAGTCGTGACCGCACCGCATTTGGGGCACCGCTCGCACGTCTGCGACGCACCGCTCCGACTCGCACCGCTGTCCGACGCCAGCTCCCGCACTCCGGCTTGGTCGCCTGCATCGCAACCTGTCAGCACCGCATCGAGCATCGTCTCACCCTGCATCGCACGCCTTGGACTCACCGACACCGTCTGCACGACGCTCATCGAGCCGCTGCCTGCACCGCATCGAGGGACACCGCACCTTGCATCGCTCCATCTTGCACCGCAACCGCGACGAACGCCGACCGGCTCGTACACTCCGTACCAGCCACAACGAGAAAAGGTACTGTGACCGAGTCTGTTCACGACTCTGCTGGCCCGTATCGACGCGGTCGGCTGGAACTGTTAGACTCTGTGGTTTTCAGCATCGCGGTAGACTTGGACGGAGCTACCGACTCGTACGAACTGTGTTTTTGAACTATTCCTGCAAAGAAGAAGTTACCTTATCAAGTATTCGTTTTTAAAGTATAGTATTGTGGATTTTTGTCGTAATTGGTCTTGTCTTGAGTATATAAAAATTGGTTATTTTTCTAAACTGGTGTGGTGTCCGTTTGTAGTGCTTACACTGTATTACTGTTGGTTATGAGCAAATGCTTTACACACTGCCTCTGAATTAAGCCTGACTGCTCGTGCCAAGCTACCACGAGGGTGAACAGGGGTTACTTCACGAGTGTAACACCCTTACCCTGACTAGGAAGAAGGGTCCCTACTTGGACAAAGGTGCAAGCCCTTGCCAACTAGAGATCCCATTTCTAACAGCGATCGAGCATTTATTAGTATACAGTTTAGAGAATGTGCTTTGGTGACAGTGATACTTTGTTTTGTAGAAGAGTGATCAGTATTGTGTGGGTTTATAGCAGGTGTGTTTTTAGTGCTGGTATTCGCTGTATTAGGATAGCAATCGTGTAGATGTTCTGTAATGTGGTCCTCGTCCAGCAGGCTAAGAAGGCATTTTGATGGCTCTGCATGCGTAGGTGGTGGAGACAGTGTTTGAGAGTGAGTTGGTGTGCTGTGTTGTTTTTGTGGTGTAACCTTGTGCAGTAGACATGGAGAAGCAAAGTTGTGATGTGTGGCACGTTGCTTATATTGTTTGCGTGTGTTTAGGGTGGAAGGTGTATGAGTTAGGGGTGGTGGTGCAGCATGTGGGTCATATAGTAAGGTTCTAAATTGTCCAATGGATGAGAGGCGGTTGGGAGAGAGTTGCTGGGTTGCTATATGTGTGTGTTAGGTGTGGTGGAAGAGAGAAAGCGTGGCATTGTAGTTTGTTCATTTGTGTAGTTTGAAACGTGGGTGTATGATTGTATTTTGTGACTGTAAGTATTATGAGGTGTCGCACTTGAGAGATTTTGTTGTGCTGGTGTGCGTGATATGTTTTGTTTTTGAGTAGTAGTGAAAAGAGGTGCTGATGTATTTGTTTTATGAGATGGATTTGTTTGTATAGTATTGTTTGCGAGTGGAAGTTGTAAGGTAAAGGAGGTGGTGATGTGTTTGTGAGTAGAGTGTATGTTGTATGTAGGAAGGGATTAATTAGAGTTGACTGTTTGTCTTAGACTTGTTTGCTGTAAGAGTTAAAATGTGTGGTGCTGTGGAGTGTAAGTGTTGTGTTGTTGTGTTATTGTGGTAGCAAGAAGAGGAGGGTGTTGGTTGGACAAATGATAGAAGGCTGAGTAAAGTTTTGTTAGTGATAAAATGGGGTATGTTAGGAGTAATTTGAGTGGGGAGTGTGTATCTGGATGGGTTGTAGTTAAGTATGGGATGGAGTTTGGTTGTGTTAGTGATGAGTGGATTGGTTAGTGGTATAGGAGAGTTGTGTACTGTTTGTAGGTGATGGTGGAAATGTGTGGTAGCTGGGATAGAAGGGTACATAGGTGTGGTTTGTGTGGTTTTGTAGTGTGTGCTGGTACACTGATTTGTGCATAGGGTTGGTTTGTAGTAAATGTGTGGAGTACATTTGGTGTGAGTGTGTTACTCTTTGGATGTGGATGGTGTAGGGTGGGTATTAGTGTATGTGATAATGGGCAGCATTTCTGGCCCTGGTCCCGACCAGTCTTGAACAGGCTCAAACAGGCACTCACCCTTGTCCTCTCCGCCCTTAGCCTCGAAGCCCGGGCTGAGACGCCCTACGCCTTGGCCTTTTATAGCTCTAGTAGTCAGGTGACCCCTTCAGCCAATGGGAACCCTAGCCCTAACCCTATTCAATCACAACACTAGCCCTAAACTCTAGAACCAATTGGAGACCAAGACCTTACAACCAATCATAGCCCTAGTCCAAGCACTCAATCATGCACAAAACCCTAATCCCTACATCCGATAGAAGGCCTAACCCTAGCCCTAGTCACACACCTAGTCCAGCAACCAATCACACAGGAAACCCTAATCTCTACTTCCAGTAAAAAGCCTAACCCTAGACCTAGTCCCAACCCTACATTAATTGAATCACTGACCCAGAAACCAATCAGAACCCTCAAATACCCAACCAATGAGAACACTAACACTAATCCAATAGAAACACCAGATACAACCACCAATCAATGCAATCATGTACTATCCAATAGCAGACTATATAAGGTCCCAACAACCTCAGACAAGGTTTGCTGGCCAGGGAGTTGAAAGCTGCTCCTCTATTGAGAATCTCCTAGGAGACAGACAGGCTCAATTCACACTTTGGACTTCTGCAGGTAAGAGCCTAACCAACTTTGTCCTCTAACAATACTGTTTGCATAAAACTTTACCTACTCTCCTAGACAAAAAACGAGTGCACAATCCCTAGAAAACACCGCTTAAACAGCTCACAGTAGATTACTGCTGTCTCAGAGCACCCTCTGTTCACTCTCTAATGTAGAATATCTCTGTTGCTAAGGGGGAAAAAGGGGGGGATCTGGTTTCAATCTCTTGCTTACACAAAATGGGAGCTGGGGGTGTATTCCTTAACAAGCAGGTCAGAGCACAGAACAAGGGAGAAATTAGGAGGGAAAAACAAGTAGTCACGGACAAATGTGAGAAAAACCAACAGATTTTGGGCTGCAAATCCCACAATTCAGCAGGCTAAATGAAACATTCACCGGCAACTAAAAACCACAAGTTTCTACACAAAACTGTTGAAAAATTATGTAATCACGGACAGGTTAAAAACTTCAATTTTTAAATTGTAACAACCATAAGCAAAACAGTTAAAAATAATGCAATCACGGGTAGGAAAAATTACTTTTCAAATTTAGGAGAGAGACAGCACTAGTCTGCCTCCTTCCCACCTCCTGGTCTTTGGTTCACTGCAATCTGGGGCACAGGGAAAACTCCAGCTCACAAAATGCACTGGACACAGTAGTGGTGCTCACACCTTTTCAGCTTGACTCTAACAGCTTTTTTACCTTCAAGTGCACCTCCTTAACATTCGAACCAGCAAGGCCCTTTTCCCCTCCAAGGTTCTCTTAACCTCACCTTTTCTCTCTCTGCACCCAGCTGGCGCAGATCCCATTCAGCCTGTCTGTCCTTGAGATCCTCAGGGGACAGCGGATTGGTTTTGGATGCCGTATCTGCCCGCCTCCCACTGCGCTTGCTCCAGCCTCCACGTCGGAAAATCTTTTCTCTGTTACAGAGGTCTGTTAATGCACAGGATTCACCACGGGACTGAAGGAGATTGACGCTTTGGAGAAATCCCCCCTCGGGGCCTCCGTCATCGGTGTGGCTGGATGACGCCACACTAAGAACCCACAATGACATTTGAGAAAGGAAAGAGAAGGAAAAAAATCCTTGGCCCATGAGATGCAGGAGGAAACTGTCATTCTGCACCACTGCCTGAAGTCAAGTCGGAGGACCTGAATTGAGTGGTGACTATGAATGCGGTAAGTCTCCTAAGCTGGGCTGCTATGTTTGTTTATGCATGCACGCGGGGCTAGTTTAGCACATAATTACAACTACACCTGGTGAGGAACATTGAGGCAGATGGAATCTGTAAGAAATTGGGTTATTGGTTGACTGGGGCGTAAGCCCTGGTCAAGCAGCAACCACAATCCTTGTCAGGGTAAGGCACAAGCAGAACCCAAATTAACCTCTGCTCACCCCCTTGGTAGCTTGGCACAGAACAGTTAGGCTTAACTCAGAGGCAATGTGTAAAGTATTTGTGCAAAACTTCAAACAGTAAAACAGTGGCAACACACCACAAAAGGAGCCCACTACAGGTTTAAAAATAGAGTAAGTTTTAATAAATAAAATAAGACCAAAACTGCAAAAATGCAATCAGCAGAACCAGAGAAATTGCATTTTAAAGTTTATAGTGAAAATAGTGCCAATGGGGGATATCTCATCATGCCGGACCGGAACAAGTCACAAGTTCAGGCCGACCGTGATGGAGCATGGATCCGCGTCTAAGATGTACTGCGCAGCCGGAGCGATGCATTGGTTCAAAGATGTGGCAAGGCTGGGATGCAAGGTCCTCTTGCATCGACGTTGAAGATCTCGTAGACAGGGCCTGTGCTGCGAAGTCCTAGTGTCGAAGATGCAACGTGCAGCTGGCAGAGTCCAGCGTTGTTGAGGCTGCCTTCAACAAGAGATGCGAGGACCTGGGCTGGAGATGAGTTGTGCCATCGAGATGCGTCAGTTCCGAGGACTGCAAAGGCGATGTGGGTCTTCTGCGATGGGTCCAATCCACACAGCTGTGGCGATGTGGCGGCTCTGCTCGGGATTGACCCGAGAAGATGCATCGGTTCTGCTCGGAGATGCGTCGCTCAGCATAGAGGATGCGTCAGTTTCACTGGCAAGCACCTTAGGCCCAATTCCAAGGGTCCAGGACTGGGGTGGTACCAGTTGGTAGGTTACACTCACAGATGGCAGAGTCGAGGTGCAGGTGCAAGGAGGTTGGAAGCCTGGTATGTCTCAGAGGCCTCAAATCAGGAAGCCAGCCAACTAGCCCTTGGAATCACTCTGCGTTCTGGGTTCTGGATCCTGAGCTCAAGAGATGCAGGTCCAGTCCTTCTCACTGGACAGGGCAGCACAGTAAAGCAGGAGTCCAGAGGAGTAGCAGTCTAGCAGAGTGGCCGTTCTTCAGAAGCACAGCAGTCCTTGTTCCTGGCAGAGTATCCACAGGTGCAGAAGTGTACTGAAGTGATGGTGTATGAGGTCCTTCTTTTATACACAGTTGGGCCTTTGAAATGAGGAGAAATTCTAAAGCAAACCTTTGAAGTGCACAGATCCCCTGCCCTTCCAGTCCTGGCTCCAGACTAAGTACAGGGGGTATGCATCCCTTTGTGTGGGGACAGGACACAGCCTATTCGGGTGTAAGTGAGGCTATTTCCAGCTCCTCTCTCCCATCCTGCCAGTGATAGCCCACTCAGTCATACCCAAGTTCCCATTGTGTTTGGTAGTCTAGGAGGAATACACAAATCTCAACTACCAACTATACCCAGTTATATGACCAGAGACAGGCATGTATCAAATCATCGATGACTACTCCTCTACTTTTATGTTTAGGAAGACTCCTTCCAAATTCCCCTCATCACGAGCACAGATGCAATGGACCGAGTACTCCTACCAACACCAAACATCTCACAATGCAACCAGAGAGCGCAGTGTACAGCTTCGACCAGGAGAAAACACCCCCAGCTTTATATCCTATGATATTCCCAAATATAATCTCAAAGGGAGGAACCATTGGAAACCACAAAGGAGGGAATCCCAGGATGCTGCACCACAGAATCTCCTCGGTAGCTATAAAGGGTGCTGGGAGACACCACTGACCGTATTTTAAGCAGCAGTCAAGGCACAAGTGCGGCCTGTGCAGGTATGAGCGGTGGGGCGGTGTGGAGCATTGGGGGGGGGGGGAGGAATTTCGACAGACGACAACAAGGGAAAATTAATTATTTATTTAATTTGCCCTCGTCGTCGTCTGTCGAATTCCCCACCCCCACCGGGCCCCACAGCCCCACTGCTCTTACCTGCACGGGCCGCGTCTGCAAGGCACTGAACTATTTCTCCACCAAACTCGATATCCAGGTGAACCTTAGAATCTCTTTGGCAATATTTGTCTCTGGTATTGATTCAAAACTAGAAAATTTAAACAACCTCATTGTCAGAGCCCAGTCTGAATCAGCCATTCATTTAATCTGTTGTCCTTGCTCTCCTCACATACTAAATAATCTGTGTTAAAGGGATATGTGACCCCTAGGCAACAACAAACACATGTTAATCATGGTAATATTGACAACATAAGGGGAGGTGTATACTCACCTCGATTGGACATGCCAGTCACTCATCCCACGTCAAAAACACTTCCATCTCTTCAAGTGAAGTATGTAGAGGTCACCATTTTATCTATTCCCACAATTCCAAGACCCCCAGTTCGAGCGCAGCAGAAAGTGGTTGCAGAAATTCACCAGCCACCAATAAATGAGCAATCAGCCTGGTCAAACCCAATGAGTGCATTTGCTCTCTTTCTATCTACATTTCTTACATCAGTAATAGACACAAACCAATCAAATGACATACAAGAAAAAACTCAAATAAACACTATTAAGTAAATATAGTGCATAGCACCCTCAAATGACACGCCATCTGTTGATCCTGTTCCGCCAAAGGCGGTCAATAGTACAGTTAAAACTGAGCCTGGAATTTCGCACTTCTGAAACGTCATGGAGCAGTGCTCAAGTGGAACCAGTAAAGGAAGCGCTTCTCAGAAAGCAGAAAGAGTCCCTAAGAAATTACGTAAGGGATGGAAGAACACATATAAAGCAGCCAACATGTGAAAAGGAAATCTCCTTTGAATGTGTTTCCAATCTTTAACAAAAGAGCTAACCACTCAAAGAAGGTCATGAATAACCAAGAAACCGTCCACGAAGATGCAGCTACAATACACTTTACGTAATCAATAATCAATCAAAAGCAGAATGATGGCTGTCACCCTCAGGGGCATAGCACCCTTGATTTTTATATGCAGACACAGAGAAAAATACAGATACACTCTCTCATCTCTGCCTTAAAACTTGGCTAGTCTGAAAACAATTGTGTTTTAAGTACCCCTAACCAATCCAATCCAAGTCAGCTTTATTCGACATGATTAGTCATAAAAGCACATACAAATCCATAAATAGGTAAAAAGACAATTACATACAGCACCAACTTGGATTTAAAAGAAACCAGATAAAATTAAGATTAAGCAGATACGTCTTAAAAATTTTTAAAAGTAACATTTTAAAACCCATATAGAAAATCTTCTATTTAAAACTATTTTTGATTAAAAACAATACACATTACAGTGTTCTGGAGGTAATTAATTAAGGCAGGCAATTGAGCGAACCCCTTATCTACGTCACTTGTACATAGTTTTCTGATTTTGGTTCTTGAAGACGCTAACTGCATTAGGCAATTACATAGTGCAGGTCCACAAGCGAACCCATTAACTACGTCACTTGGCCATGATTTTGTGAATTTAGTTCTTGAAGGCACTATCTTCATTGACCCTGTACTTGGCGAAGTGAGCATGATCTTATTGCCCATGACCAACCCAAGTATTTTGCCATCGCTAGTACCCCTAACAATCCACACTCCTCTCTCTTTCCACTGCCTCTTAAGCCCCCCTCATGTCCTAATTCTCCTAATGTATTTTAACAAGATATGCCAGTGTGATTGTTGGGCAATATGAAACTTACATGCCCCCCAATCCTACTGACCAAGCTACGCCCCTGGTCAGCCTGCACAGACACATGGGACCATTGCTCAGGAAAACCCCTTCAAATATACAGAGCTTTCGGCATTAGAAGCTGAAATAGATAAACTAGTGTACACTGGCAGCAGTTCCCACAATGTGACAAATTGGCAATCAGAGCCACATAGGAACAGAAGTTCAGTAGACACACAAGCAAGCCCTTGTTCCTTTTCCGATCAGAGTTTAATTTATCAAAAAAAACGATCATGAGTCCTTCTCTGAGCAGACCACAACCAGGCTATTTTTTATCCCCGAGTACAAATCCCAGGGAAACCATGATATTTAAAATCGTGGCACCTCATTGAATCTGTTAAAAAGCGTACCAGGGCTGGCTTTAATTAAATGTTCCGATTTACTGTCTATATAATTTGTAACACCAAGGAGAACTCAGATCCCGGAGCCTCTCCTGGTTACACTTGCCGCCAGTGAACTAACCCACCCAGTTTATAGAGTTATAGGATTAAAGATAAATTAAGAGAATGGGACATCAAGATCTCGGTTTACCATGACAATGCCTATTCCTCAGTACTAGCTATTTTATCAAGTAATGAGTTGCACCTTACTTTCCCAAATAAAGTATCTCCATTTTCAGACCACTGAATCTTGCAGGCGAGAGAAAATAATACACCTGCTAAGTAGTGCACAAACATCCTTGGCCCCACAATCAACAGATCCACAAAAGACCTTCAAAAGGAATGAACCATGTTCTATTTTACACAATCTAATTAGAAAAGAACTGACCACAGTAAAGAACCCTAATTTGTCAGCATCGAATAATAATGCATCACATAAGGTCAACACTCTGGCCAGGCACATAAACAACATTAGTGACAACTCAGACTGGGCTCGGTTATCAGCTATTTTAGCCTCAAGTGTTTCAGCCTGATTCGAGGCCCCTAATGGCCCAGTAACTTTGGCTACTAAAACTGCGGATCTTTTAAACATCTGTTCTTGGAATGCGGGTGGTCTATGTCACAAATTAAATAAGAGCGACATTATTATGTATTTGCATCATTTCCATGTGATCATCCTTCAAGAAACACGGTCTGAGCTCTCAATCCCCTTAATGGGTTTTTAGAATTGTATATACCTGCAAGAAAAAAGAACCCAAAAGTGTGGCCTAAACGTGGCCTAGCACTGTCCTTTCATGTAAACTTAAACATCATAATCAAGGTACTAGATCAAAAGGAATCATGGATACAAGCTGCAAAACTAGATTGCTGGTCCCAAAGGCATACATTTTCTCTGGTCACAGTAAATGTATACATCAACCTTAGTTAAAGAGAGCATCAATCAAAAATCAGTAATTACAAAGTATCATCAATGAGCTAAGACACACCTACCATGATGCCTGAAAACTAATCACTGGGGACTATAACAATGAATACACACACCACATGGAATAACCCCCATCAAGTCCATCCACAAACCAAGCGTAAGTATATACTGGAGAAACTTCGGCTATTACTTGTGTGGCCACTGGGCTGAGAGTATTGAATGCCCGCTAAGTAGAGAAAACCCCCAGCATGGACTCATATTTCTGGAAAATCAAACTCAATAATCAATTATTCACTATCTAGCTTAACACTGTTCAATCAGATAGTAAGCTATAGTATTGCTCCTTGGCCTGAAAGCCATCTTTATCCACAAATTGTAATACTGCTGGTACTTCATTAGTTCAAAACACAAACATCCTGTTTGAAGACGTTCCTACCGAGAACCTAAAGAGACTAAAGCTTTGAGAAAATTTAGAACCAGATATAACAGCTAAATACATTCACCGGCTTAACGAATTAAGCCTTGCAAAATGAAATCCCATTACAATCTGAGAACAGCTGATCAAAATGATTTAAGTAGCCATTTTGAACAAGTCCAACTTCACCCATCGCACATCAGGTATACATTGCAAGATCCCTTGGTTACAAAGGGACCTAAGATAATTAGGAGGAATTTAAACAAATAATTTTGCCAATTAAAATCTAACTCTCATGACCGATGCCAAATGCTCAATGTACAACTTCTCCTTGAACTTAGAAAAGATGAGTTTGGTCGGAAAGGAAATAGTACTATAACGACATCTGGGCATAACTTTGGATTTCTAGTAAAAGCCAAATCAATTCTGGAAAATTCTCAGTTTGATTGGAAAAGGTGATACAAACGCATGCAATACAATATAAGCATATCTGCGTAGGCTAACCATTTGCAAACATATTGATCCACCACACACCCCACAGTACATCAAGTTCCCACTCAAAATGTAAGATTAAATTATTGCTACACCGAGGAATGTACATCTGCCATAGGTGCACCCGACCATATTATAACAAGTTACGAGCACTTACTTGCATGAAAGAACAACTGAAGATGATTAAGAACTCAAAGGCCGATGGTGCCCAACGGTCTACTACAAGCCTTTTTCAATCTAACCCTTACTTCTGTGCAAAACAGCTAAGGGACTGATTTAAATCTTGGTGGTATGGATTCTCTGTTGCAATGGTAATGGAGCATCCTTACCGCCAAGATGATGGTCCACCTGCCAATTTTAGTTACATTTTAATTTGCTAGCCTGCTCCTTCAAGACCTCAATAAGTGGGCAATAGACCAAAAACTCAACCCATGGACTCAGACCGAGTTCAGTTTAGCAACCAGCACCCTTTTAAATCTACTTGCATTATCTATTTGCATGTAAAATACTTTTGCGACCATATCAGTATTATATTCATGCGTAGTTGACTTCAAGGCTACCTTCGACAACGTGCCAAGAAACATCTTGTGGCAGAAACAAGTTAATTGGGGCATACCCTCTGACTTACTCTGAGCGATGCAATCCTTGCCTTCTAAAACGTTAGCGTATCAAGTTAGGTGATGGCAATAAGCTACACGTCTTCTGGCTTAAAGCACGGGTATGTTCTAGAGCTCCTTCTTTTCAACTTGTTTGTCTCAGACCTCCCAAAAAGCATGGACATGGTCAATGCACACCCACCGCAATTAGGGGGCCTACTGAATTCACATCTGTTCTATCCCAAGCCCAAGTGCGCCTTGAGTTTGACCTTCTCAAACAGAATTTGGCTAAGCACGGCTCCTTCCTTAAGTTGTGCCATCGGTTCAAAGTTGCACTGCCTGGCACTTCGGACTATATTATCTGGCAAGAAATTAATACTTTCAGCCTAGCCTCATCGTATAGAAACTATTTGGAACCATCACTACACATTACAAGCAACTGGCCTTTGGGTGGCCCCACATTTGGGCAACAATTAAAAAAATTAAATAATTAAATTCAAAGGCTTTCGATGTTGAAGGATAAAATTGTCCTAGCACAATGCTCCCATTCCTGGCAAATAATAAACAACTACATCAATTTTGGACTGCAATCCTACTTGAATTTATGTTACAACATCTAAAAAGCAAATTTTTGCGGTACCGCTTCGGTGCTTTGCCAACTCTGGACAGTTTACCCCAATAGACAAAACCAGCAGATGTACTACATGTGTCAGGAATTACAAAACACTACCCTGGTGTTGGTCTCCAGAGGTAGTGACAGGAAGCTGAATTGATTTGAGAAGCGTTTTCCTAGCTCCACTACCGCGCTAGCCCTACCATGGTAGACTCCGTGTTCCGACCCCACTCACCTGAAAACCAGGTACTGCAGGAACAAAGAATGTCCAATCACTCACCCTGTGCTTTGTCCCTTCATGCCCAGAAGAAAACAGACATGAGCAGAAAAGGCACCGGGGGAAAGCAGGTAAACAAGGAAAGGTGTAAGTAGACACTTGAAATCTCTCTCCGGGATATCGCGGGAGCAGGCAAGCCACCAGCGTCTTAAAAAAGAAGTAAAGAAAAGATAAAGGTTAGCACAAAAGAAAAAGTTAGAAAGACCATTTGCTAGTCACAAGGAAAAAGCGTGAATACTACTTAGGACTGGCTCACCCATTTTACATCCATTCAGGGACTCAAAAGAAATCCGGAGTTGTAATCCACAAAGGTGTCATTCCAGAACAGAGAGAGTATCCAAGTCCTTCTAAATAGGGCAGGAATCCTTTAACGCCTCAATACAAAGAAAAGCGGGAAAAAGTCAAGGAGGCAAAAAACCCGCACTCAGAACTGAAAGAACAACAATAGTTCTTGTTGATTGGTAGAGGGTCAAAATGGTATCAGTGCACTGAACAACATGAGAAATAAAGAAAAAAGGGAAGGCCGGAGAATACAGAGTCCGAGTCCATAGGAAGGATGTTATACCTCCAGAACACCAACACGTAACAAGGATGTCAGGGTTGTGTCCGTGACTTGGTATGAAGTAATCCGAGGAGGTTCGGGCAAGGAAAATCAACATTGTGTCAGCAGAACGCTAACGGCAAGAATCCTTCCGGGGCAGGAACCGAAAATGAAACCAAGCAACGAGGAGCAGGTAGGCGGCTCTTAAATACTCGTTGCTACTCTAATACCTCCGGGTCTAGCCAGTGCTATATAAACTCTGCAAATAAAATAAATAAATAAATACCGCCCATGGAACCAGGGCCGGACTGGGAACTGAAACCGGCCCTGGCAAACTGCTCGGCCGGCCCCCCCTGGAGTGAGGGGGTGGTGCAGCCGAGCAGGTAGTGAGGGCCGGTTTCGGCCGATTTTGTTACAGGGAGCCGATATTGCCGACCCCCGGTAACAAAAACGGTCCCCCAGGGGCCCAAAACTGGCCCCCACCCTAGCGGCCCACCGGGGAAACGCCCGGTGCCCGCTACGGCCAGTCCGGCCCTGCATGGAACACCACTGCAGTTGCGCCCAATACATCCCTCAGAGGAAAACCAGAACGAAAGACACCCATCGTGAGAAGGGCAGGAAAGGAAACAAGAAACCCAAAAGTAAGATAACAACAAGAAACAATATGTATTCCCCAGACACTCCAGAAGGGCATAGCGCATTCATAACCTCTAAGACAAGGGAAGGGACTCAGGTCGTAACACTCCGCAAGGTAGAACCAGGAAGGCAGGAGAAAGGGGGTTTGGATAACAGAAAACATAGTCATGGTGTTAAAGTCAGGTGGGGCTCCTCAGGTGTGCGGTGGGTGACCTCTGATATGAGCCTAGGTACCTGTAGCGGTGATTGGCTGGAGTCGTTTGATGAAAGAGTAAACAAGCATCAGACTATGTGTAATTAATTCATATGCACACTTTCTATTAAATGCTTTGGCTAAAGGTATGATTTCCTATGCACCCCATGTTCCTATTAAGTATTTGTTTATGTTGTCTCAATGAACCTTGTCGTAAGTCACTGGTTTTACACCATCTGCAAGTTAAAACACAAAGGGGCATATTCTCAAGAACGTGTGATAACCATCGCAAAAGTAACTTAACGCAACCTGCAACATCGCAGTCTATCGCAGGAAATTTATGCCGTGTTAACCAAGTATTCACAACACAACGGTACCATGCGATAGTCCCCAGATAACGCGTCAACCGACCGTGTTAAAATCAAGGCCACGCCACAAAAATGCAAAGCACGAACGCAAAAAAAAGCTGCGATGAGGCCAAGCGCAATACAAAAAGCAGCGAAAACCAGCTACAGGCCTGCAATTCACACGTGTCAGGCGGGAACAATCACCATAAAAGCAGACCAAACAAACGTTGAGATGACAATGTACGAGCACAACCCCACAGCTGTGACGCAGAAAAAATGACCATTGTCCAAATCAGATAGGCAGTTCCCCACAAACAGCCATAATGTACATTGACCTGCATTCAGTATGTAACCTGCGCCAATGCGGAAACAAACATGGAACACACTGTGAAACCGCATCTCCTCTTCACATTGCAGAGGGACAAACAACACCCCCTGCACACCTACGTGCCATGTCCATGACCAAACAATAATGAAAGCATGGACCAATGTTGGGGCAGTGACTCCCCCCACATACATGTCGCCCATGTCATGGGACTTGAGTCACAGGGTGCATCCCTGCATCATGGCGGCACATATCAGAGCCCAAAAAAAGCCCTGTTGTCACTTGTAGGCCACAAATGACAGCCAAAATGGAATGAATTGGGACACATGTGAAACGCCGAAGAGAGGGATACCGTAACAACTGTGACACACAGAACTGGCAGTTCGAATACGTGACACCCTAAACAGCCTCACTGCACAGAGGTGACACACCCACCATCCATTAACAAATTCCCAAATTGTCAGCACAACATGTTGCACCCACACGTGTCTGAGTGAAGTGCCTGTACAGATGAGTGACATGCACGCAGGGAATGTGTTTCGGAATGCATTTATTAGCACATGCTGTGCCTGTGGTCAGTCAACGTACTGTGCCATTACTGCTAAGGACCCTCACAATGTGACGTCAACCAGAGAAGAAATTGTCAATGATGTAGTCCCTACGGGCAATTCCTGCTGCGGCTGCAGTGGGGTGTGGTCCACCTGCCTCATCTTCATCATCATCGTCCGGTGCATCTGGCACTCGTATCCATGGGGCTCTGCTGTGTACACATATGTTGTGCAACACACAACATGCAATGATCATCTTGCACACGAGGCCTGGGCTGTGTAGGAGCCTTCCACCTGTGACGTCCAGGCACCTGAAACGTGACTTTAACACGCCAAATGTGCGCTCCACGATGCTCCTGGTGCGTTTGTGGGCCAAATTGTACTGCCTCTGGGGCTGTGTGTTCGGGGCTCTGAGGGGTGTCATCATCCAAGCGCAGAGTGCATATCCTTGGTCACCTGTGACAGTGCAGAGAGACATGAGTCAAGACTACGTACTGCATGATGTGTTGGCAGGCTCACTGGTTCATTGGTGTGTGATATGTGTGACTTAGTGATTCCCGTATGACATGTACTGCGTGTTGCTGATGAGCGGCATCACTGGTTATCACGTAGCCTCACTGCTGCAACTCACCCCCCCCCGAGCACATTCACTATTGTGCTCAGCGCGATTGCATCACATGCACCCCTATGGCACACCATTGTCATGCCTGTCTGCGCATGTCCACAAGCCTGACTACGACACAGTGATGATACTGCGCAGAATGTGGCCAGCCACGTGTGTGTCGGCCCATGACAAGGACAGGGCTGATGTAGAGCACCTGGCTGGCTGAACCCGACATGCAGTTGAGGGTACATCTTTGGCTCATGCAGCGATAATAGCGACACACACAACAGTTGGCATGTGTGATCCCTGACCCCTAGCGGGCATGCCCTCCCCCATGTACCCCTTCGGCCAAGCACGCACACCGGGGGCATGCCACATGGCAACATTGTCGATTGCGGGATGGGTGGCGCAGACACAACAACAGAGACACACGCAGCAGCCACATCCTTGGCAAGGCCTACACTGCACCACACCCAGATCCACGTGTGGAGTAGCCACACCCCTACGCAGTACCGACGTACGCCTGTCCACCCCGCTTATGCTCATAGGGAGGTACGACACGGTTTCATGTCCCAGGTCTACACCACTGCCTGCGGTGACATGGATGCGCACGCTGTACCCAGCACAATGTCATGTGGAATGACCCCGGTCCCTCATGCATACATAATAACCACACGGACACACTGAGTGAGTTCGTGGGACTGGCCACGGGCATGTGCGCCCGGCCCTTTTTATTGCCAGGCTCACATCTCCAGTGACGCCTGTGCTGGATGGGTCTTAGGTAGTGTAAGCCACCACTCAGGGATTGGTTGGTGCTGGCAAAGACCACAACAGTGAGCAGACAATCAGCAGTACAAGGTACGTACATCATTGGTCCCTGACTTGAGCAGCACAGAGTTTGTGGCCCCGGATGCACAGTGGCCGGAACAGGCACACCGCCACGGGACGGTGACTTGCGGTGCACTGAGGTAGTGCCACGCGAGCTGAGCGTGTACTCGTCGATGTCCAAGGGGAATTTTGCGGAGGGTTGCGGAGGACAGTGGAAGGTGTCCTTCCAGGGCATGATGCAGAGGGCAGAAGCAAGCAGGAACAGGCAGATGGCGGAGTTGAATGCTACAGACCCCACTTTTCCACCTTGTCAGTATCAGCTACATGTAGATGAAGACAGCCTCCAGCCCATGGGCTCAGACGCCACCGACGTCCAAACAGAGATTGCCCATGGATTTCAGGGCACACACTCAGTGGCGCCAGAGCTGGAAGGGGATGCAGTCTGCGATGAGGCCTGTACAATGACATGGACTCTGCTATGTAGAGAGCAAGACTCAGTTCAAATCGTGTGACCTACTCCACCGCAGTGTGTCCCGGAGGCAGCCGTCAGCAGGGACCCACAGCCACGTGTGGTAGGCATGCGCTGCACAGAGTCAGAGGCACCAGTGCAGTTGTTGGTAGTGTCCCATCTCCTCCGTAAAGGTGAGCCTTTTCTCCTCCGGACTGAAGCGCGTCTTCCTCTCCTTGTACTGTGACATGAACACTGCCATGAAGAAATCAAGACTCAGTTCCAAGAGTGCGACCTAGTTGGCCGCAGTGTCGGCCAGGGGCAGCGGTCAGCGTGGGCCAACCGCTGTCCAGTCATCTCGTCCTGGATCTCTCACACACGACGTTGGAATGGCATTTGTATTAGATATGTGGCTGACATAGGTGGTGGCACCAGAGCTGAGCGGGTGTGCAGTCGGCGAGGAGGCCGTGTCCTTCCCGTGACGGACTGCATTGGATTGGTGTGAGGCCTGCAGGACCGCAGTGCAGGCCGAAGGCCAGAGTCAGCAAGGGCCCACAGACACGTTTGGTGGGAGTCCTATGCACAGACTTGGTGGCACCACATCGGAGGGTGTATAGCGACATGGACTCAGCCTTAAATCATGTACTCTGCCATGGTGTAATCAAGGCTCAGTTCCAAATGTGTGTCCTACTTGTCCGCTGTGTATGCCGGTGGAGTACGTCAACGTGAGAGGAGTTCCGCGGGCCTGTGTCGCGGAGGCTGTGATGGTCCGAGGAGTCTGCCAAGGTCGGGGGCCTCGGACTTGGAGCTTGCACCGGCACGTGGTGGGCCCTCTTTGACACACGCCGGTGTCGGCAGGTGAGCAGTGATGCCTGGATGCGCAGGGGCGGCCATGACAGCTTAGGGGACCAGCGGCCCGGGGTGCAGCAGGCGCACAGGATCACAGGCAACCCCGCTTACGGCATAGGCCTCGTGGCGGGGTGAGAGGCGCCGCCCTGGCAGGGACGTTGGGCATTCCGGAAGAGGACCACGCCCAGGGCTTCGTGCTTTTTATTCACAACCATACGCTGACCTGGCGTACGCCGGGCCAGCCCACTCCTCTCACGCTTACAGGGGGTGACATTTCCTTGATCTCCCCCACTGGCTGGGGTGACATGGTTGCGTCCACTGTCCACTACACCAAACACCAGCGGGGTATGTCGACATGGATATGTGTGTGGTTTGCATACTGCAGTCTGTCCAACACATCCACGCCACACTTGCCATTGTGTGCAGTCCCATTCATCGGTCACATCGCCTCCTTCGCACATGCCTGGTTCCCTCCTCTTCCCACATTCTGCTAATGTGTGGCTGAGGTGCCATGCCGTTGATGGCTCATGTACATGGCTAGGCCAGGTTCCCACGGTGAGCTGTGCTGTCGTGTCTGGTGGATGGGCATGTTGTTTGGCATGTTGTATGTGGGTTGTGATGTGTGCATTCCCAGAGTTGTGAGTTGTATGATTGTGGAGTTGAGGTGTGTGGTGTGTTCATTTGGTACTTACCAACGAGCACTGCATTTCCGTAGGTCCCATCCTGGAAGCGCCGGTTGATGATGGACTGTCGGACGATGTATGAATCATGCACACTGCCTGGGTTGTTGGCGACGACATTGGTGAAGAGTCCCCGGTGGTCCACTATTGCCTGCACATTGATGGAATGCGTGAGCTTTCTGTGGCGGTAATTGTGTGCAGTGTCGTCAGGGGGCACAAGTAGGACATGTGTGCAGTCGATTGCCCCCAACACGTGCGGGAATCCAGCTATGGCGTAGAATCCTTGCTTGGTCTCCAGCTGTTCCTGCGCAGTGTGGGGGAAGTGTAGGTACTGGGGTACCAAGCTGATGATGGCATCCAAGACAGGTGTGAGGAACTTTGATAGGGCTGGCTGTGAGTCTCCTCCGACTCTTGCGGTTGTTGGTTGGAATGTCCCAGAGGCCAACAGGTGCAGCACAGCCAGCAGCTTTGTCTGCGGAGGGATGTTGGTTGTCCGCTGTGTTGGTACAGTCAGCCTGTGGCCAATGATGTTCAGGATGCGGAGGATGGTTGTCCTTTTGAGCCTGTAGAGGGCAATGACATACTCTGGTGTCATGTCTGTGAGGCTGGTGCGTTTTCTGAAGGTCCGCGGTCTGTGTCTGCGCTGCCTCTGTGGTGGGTCCGGAGGGTTGGTGCGGTGGGGTTCCGGGGGGTGGTGGCGGGCCTGGGGGTGGTGGCGGTGGGTGTTGTGGCCCTCTTGGGGCTCCGAGCTGCATGATGAGTAGCTCCATGGCATCTGTTGTCCTTCAGGTGTGGCTGTGGGCTGGGCTCCCTTTTCTAGTGCAGGCTGCTGTCCGACTTTACACCAGGTCAGAGCAGGTGTTAGTTTCCTGCTGCTAACGCGCCATATCGCATGTTTTGTGGACTTATCGCCGATCTGGCTGGTCGTTGAGAATGTTGCGGAGTGGTGTTTTTGCGGCTTTTTGCACGGGTACGCCTACTCTGCATCTCATCAGCGATAGTTGCCGGGGTAATCTGTGGCGATGTTTTTTGAGGGTGCTATCGCGGGTAAACTGGTGTTATGGGCTGTTAACACCTGCTTGTGAATGGGGCGATGTATTTATCGCAACTTTGGCTGCGATAAAGTGCCGTTAACTTGGCAATAGTTCCTTGAGAATATGCCCCAAAGAGTTTAGCGTGTTTTTTCTCAATAAGCTAAATATCACTTCCACTTCCCAGCTTTACCTACTTTTAAAGAAAACAAAACTAAGATTTCTTTTTAAACTCCAGTTGGTTTCACTCAAGGAAGAGTTAGGAGGCAATTCGATAAGCCGAATCCGCAATAAAAACGTAATCAAACAATAAAGGCTTCTGACTCTGAAGGAAAAGTCTGTAGTTTGTATTCAATCAGTTCCAGAAGTACTTCCTCAAAATAACAGTTTTTCACTTAACCCCTTCGACGCTTATGATGAGCTGGACTCGTCATGGCACACAGTGGTCGTGTGCTCATGACGAGTCCAGCTCGTCATAAGACCACCCACGGGGGAAGCGCTGGCGCTCCCCCCGTGGGAATCCGATCGTTGTTTTTTTTGGGGGGAGGCAGGGAAGGGCTTCCCCTGCCTCCCCCGACCCTCAATGACGTCAGCGCGCGAGGCGCGCTGACGTCATTGGGGTTTCCTTGTTCCCCGACGCGCTGGAAGCCATTTGCTTCCAGCGCGTCGGGGAATAAGGTGAGTTTTAGCTCCGGGGAGGGGGGGTTTCAAAGAAAAGGCATCGAGGGAAAGGAAAGGGTTTTCCTTTCCCCCGATGCCTCTTTTGTGCATTCCTGCTGCACGATCATGCGATCGTGCAGCAGGAATACCCACTAGACACCAGGGAATTTTTTTTTTTTTTTTTTAAACTGAAAATACTGTTTTGGGGAGCGGCCCCTTGGGCAAGGGTCGCTCCCCTTTTGGGGGCCATATGTTTTTAGTGGTCTGCCCCCCTGGGGGGGGGGCAGTTTTTTTATTATAGCGCAGGCTGTACCCAAAGGTGTCAGAGCGCTTCACAATAGGAACAGTAACAAGGAAAGGGTTTTCCTTTCCCCCATGCCTCTTTTGTGCATTCCTGCTGCACGATCATGCGATCGTGCAGCAGGAATGCCCACTAGACACCAGGGAATTTTTTTTTTTTTTTTTAAAGTGAAAATACTGTTTTGGGGAGCGGCCCCTTGGGCAAGGGTCGCTCCCCTTTTGGGGGCCATATGTGTTTAGTGGTCTGTCCCCCTGGGAGGGGGGGCAGTTTTTTTAATATAGCGCAGGCTTTACCCGAAGGTGTCAGAGCGCTTCACAATAGGAACAGTAACATTACATGAGGAGAAGGTTACAAGTGAGCATAATACAAAAGCAAGCGTTACATTACATGAGGAAAAAGTGACAATTGTGCAAATAAAACAAACAAGATACAAAAAGAGGTATGCGTTACAAGATACATGAGATACAAAATACAAATAGAGGTATAATACTGCAATAAGTGGCAGTCACTCAGAACACACTGGGAAGGCACTTCTATAGGCATGGAGTACAGAGTTTCCTATAGTGGAAGAACTTCCTTGAGGGAGTAGAGAGGGCGTGAATTAAACAGGAAACTTAAAATGAAGGGTACACAAATGCAGCACAGCACGCAAGGGTGAGGAATGTACAGGAAAAAGTACAAATTTACAATGAAGAGCGAACTTCCTAGAGGGGGCTGAGAGTGAAAGTATTAGTTCTGAAAGTGTCTTTGGAAGAGAAGAGATTTGAGGTCAGCTTTGAAGATCCGGGTAGAGGAGGTGGCACGGAGCAATGGGGGAAGCGAGTTCCAGATTCTCACTGCATTGCCTGAGAAGGCTTGCGCCATCGATCTTTCCCTTTTGAAGACTGGGGGGGGGGGGGCTCAAGCAGAAGTTTTTCCGCATTGCGAGAAGGGCGAGAGCCACCGGACAATTTCAATTTATTCGCCAGGTAACGAGGGGAGGACGTGTGTAAGGCTTTGTGTGTGATGCAGGCAGTTTTGTAAATAGATCTTGCCTCGATCGGAAGCCATCGAAGAGAGGACAGGATAGGAGTGACGTGGTCGCTTCGTTTAGACCCTGAAATGAAGCGAGCTGCTGAATGGAGGATGGATTTGAGAGGGGAGAGGTGGGATTTGGGTAGGCCCGTCAGAAGAGAATTGCAATAATCCAGTCTTGAGAGAACCAGAGATTGTACCAAGGTTTTTAAGTCTTTCTCCAGGAAGAACCGACGGATCCCCCATAGTAGGCGCAACTGGTAACGTGCGTTCTTAGCAATAGAGTTGACACCTAGGGATTTAGCTCTGTCGACAATGATGGGTTTGTTGTTGAGTAGGTTCAGCTGATCCATCCAAGATTGAACAGGAGGAGGTGAGAGAGAGGTAGAGAGGAGGAGGAATTCAGTTTTGGCGGGATTCAGAATGAGTTGGTGAGCTAACATCCATTTGTGAATAGAGTTGAGAGTAGAGTTGAGTAGGGAGAGATCGTGTGCGGAAGATAAAGGTATCTTCCCACTAGTCCACCAGGCATTTATTTGTGGAGAGTGAGCCCTTGGGCAAGGGTCACTCTCCTTTGGGGGCAATATTTGCGGCTGTGTCTGCCCCCCAGGAGGGCAGATCGCCATGTTTTTAAAAAAAATTGGGCCCACTAGACCACCAGGGATTTGTTTTTGGGGAGTGGCCCCTTGGGCAAGGGTTGCTCCCCTTTGGGGAGCATTAATTTGGCCGTTTCTGCCATCCTGAGGGGCAGATCGGCTGATTTGTTTTTTTGTAGGTCCACTAGGCCACCAGGGTTTTTTTTATGTTGGGGAGCGGCCCCTTGGGCAAGGGTCGCTCCCCTTTATGGGAGGATGATTGTGGCCATTTCTGCCCTCTTTGGGTGGCAGAATAGCAGTATGTTTTTAGGCCCATCTGCCCCCAAGGAGGGCAGAAGCCACTAGACACCAGGTTTTTTTTTTGTGTTGGGGAGTGGCCAAAAGGGCAAGGGTTTCTCCCCTTTTACGGGGGTGAATATTTTATTTATACTCTTTGGCCCACCTACCCCTTAGCTTGGCTGGTGGATTGTGTGTGGACTGTTGCATTATTTGCATATGTGATTGTAATGTTTTTTTCTCCTTTTTATTCTAGTGTAAAGCTTTTGATTCCTGTTTGCGGTTTCGGCAGTGGTTGTTCTGCAGTTTTGCGTAATTGCATTTATTTGGTAAGAAAAATATTTTTGTTGTGTGTACTCCAAATGAGTATTATTGTCATGCATGAATGAATTTTTTTGTAAGTGGTGTCATAATGGCAGCATATTTGTTAGTGTTCAGAGCATGAAATTCTTTGCAATGTTTTGCATTGTCTTATGTGTAATTTTTTTTTTCTTCTTTTTTAGTGGGATATTGTTGATCCTTACTGTGTATGTGCAGAGTAGGTGGTGGTGAGTCTAGCTGCTTCTGTCACATGAGTGGTATAGTGTTGGAGTCTATAGGTCTTTGTGATAAAGCTACATTTTGTTTATTTCTTTTTTTTACAAAGGGTTTGTTGTTGTTGACTTGTTTGACAAGTAACCTTTATTAGTAAGCATTATGGCTAGCCGTAGAATGACTGCTCAGCAGGTGGTTGGTTTGCTTCTTGAATCTTCCTCTGAGCAGGATTATGAGACTTAGGGAGAGGAGGGAGGGGAAGATTCAGGCAGTGAGTTTTCTCTCCACATGGAATCATCGGATGATGAAGGTACTCTCAGTGCAGATGAAGTGCCTGTTTTAGAGGAGGATACTAATGTGCCGATGGTGCAAGAGGCATCTGTATTGCAGCCTGGGGCTGCTAGGCTTCCTACTGGAAGTGCTGGACTCTGGGTTGATCCAAACATGGTGCAGCCGGTGTTGCCTGCCTTTAGTGGTTATGCAGGGTGTAGAGTGGATTGTGAACATTATTTGCCTATACAGTATTTTCAGTTGTTTATGGATGATGTATTTTTGGGTGAGATTGTTGAGCAGACTAATTTGTATGCTGAACAGTTTTTGAGGGACAACAGTGCCAGACTTAGGCCCCATTCTAGAGCTACCCGGTGGAGTCCCACAAATCTGGAAGAGATGAAGAAGTTTTTGGGTTTGACTTTTTTGATGGGTTTGATAAGGAAGTCGTCCATGGGTTCATATTGGTCTACCAGTCCCTTGATGGCAACGGCCATATTTCCTGCAGTTATGACTCGTGATCGGTATTTACTTGTGCTTCGGCTGCTGCATTTTGTTGATAATGGTTTGGCGTTGCCACGAGATCACCCTGAATGTGACCGTCTTTTTAAGATTCGGCCTTTTCTTGATCACTTTGTAGATCGATTTTCAGAGATCTATACTCCAGGGAAAGAAATATCTATTGATGAGTCTTTGGTCCTGTTCAAGGGCCGTTTGGTTTTCAGGCAGTACATTCCTAGCAAGAGGGCACGCTATGGAATTAAGCTGTATATGTTGTCTGAGAGTAGGACAGGATATGTTTTTAATTTGCGTGTGTACACTGGTAGGGATTCCACTATTGACCCCCTGGTTGTCCGTCCACTTTTGGAGTTTCAGAGAAAATTGTGTGGGATCTTGCTAGAGGACTGTTTAACAGAGGCCACCATTTGTACCGTGATAACTTCTACACTGCTGTGCAATTGTTTAAGGAATTGTTCAAAGTGGACACTTTTGCTTGTGGCACAATCCGCTCTAACCGTAAAGGTTATCCAAAAGAGCTTGTTTGCAAAAAACTTCAGAGGGGACAGTGCAGTTCCTTGCGTAGTGATGAACTACTAGCTGTGAAATTTGTGGACAGGAGGGATGTGTACATGCTGACTACCATCCATGATGAGAGTACTTCACCTGTGGCTGTTTGGGGTCAGATTGCTGAAGTGCGCAAACCTGTGTGCATTTTAGACTACAATAAGCACATGGGTGGTGTTGATAGAGTAGATCAGAGGTTGGAACCTTACACTGCTATTCGTAAGGCTTACATTTGGTATAAGAAGTTGGCCATCCATCTCTTCAATTTAGCAACTTTCAATGCTTTTGTTGTGTTCAAGGAGTGTTCTCCTGCGTCAAAGTTGACTTTTGTTCAGTTTCAGCAGTCTGTCATAGGCAGCCTTGTTGTTGTGGAACAGGCAAGTGTTCCTAGAGTTGGAGTGGTGGAGGATATGGCTTGATTGAAAGATCGCCACTTTCCTGATCACATTCCTCCTACACCCTCAAAAGACTTTCCCACTAGGAGATGTAGAGTCTGTTGGCGAAGAGGTGCGCGGAAGGAGACTCGTATGTACTGCCCTGAGTGTCCTTCTAACCCTGGGCTGTGTGTGCCTGCTTGTTATAGAGCGTACCACAAGCAAAAGAATTATTGGGAGCAACTATGAGTGGTAAAGTGAACTGCCTGGTCTGTAATGTTTAAGAATTGTTGTTCTGTTTCAAGGTTGGCATTAGTGCAATGTATTTAGTTTCTGATTTTGTGTTTGTAGATTTGTATCTTTTTGCAATTTGTTTGTGTTTTCTTTTTTGTATAAAAAAATCCTAAATGTGATGGTGGTGTGTGTAGGCTGGTGCTTGGCTGGCGGTGTGCATGGAGTGGCGCTTGGCTGGCGGTGTGCGTGGAGTGGCGCTTGGCTGGCGGTGTGCGTGGAGTGGCTCTTGGCTGGTGGTGTGCGTGGAGTGGCGCTTGGCTGGCGGTGTGCGTGGAGTGGCGCTTGGCTGGTGGTGTGCGTGGAGTGGCACTTGGCTGGCGGTGTGCGTGGAGTGGTGCTTGGCTGGCGGTGTGCGTGGAGTGGCGCTTGGCTGGCAGTGTGCGTGGAGTGGCGCTTGGCTGGCGGTGTGCGTGCCTGGCGCTTGGCTGGTGGTGTGCATGGACTGGCGCTTGGCTGGCGGTGTGCGTGGAGTGGTGCTTGGCTGGCGGTGTGCGTGGAGTGGCGCTTGGCTGGCGGTGTGCGTGTAGTGGCACTTGGCTGGTGGTGTGCGTGGAGCGGCGCTTGGCTGGCGGTGTGCGTGGAGTGGCGCTTGGCTGGCGGTGTGCGTGGAGTGGCGCTTGGCTGGCGGTGTGCGTGGACTGGCGCTTGGCTGGCGGTGTGCGTGGACAGGCGCTCGGCTGGCGGTGTGTGAGTAGTGACTTGCTGCTGGTCACTACACACACTGCTAGCCGAGCGACACTCCACGCAATCCATCAGCTTGTGTGGTTGCTGTGTTAGGAATGTGGGCGTGTGAAAGTGATGGGCCCTTGAATGGCGCTGTCTGCTGGTGTGAGTGTTGTAATGTGATGGGCCCGCGGCTGGTGGTGTGAATGGTTTTGTATGTGTCACACGTATGAAAGGTGTATGAATGGCCTGTAAAGAGGTTGGTGCCTTGTCGTGGCTTTACAGCTCACGAGCTGTGAGACAATGGTTCAGTTTCTCGTCCTTTCAATTATTAACAGTGCATTTCATTTTTGTGAAATCACTTGTTAATACAATTGTATATACTGAACCATCACTCACCCTCGTGCCAAATCCAACCAGTAGGTGTGTGTGCTTGAGGATTAGATGGCTGTGCAGTAATATTTTTTTTTGTCTTTCTCAAGCAGGGTGTACCTTGTCCCTTTTGTGAATGTTGTAATGTGTTTATTTCGTGCCTGGTGGTGTGAATGGTCTTGTGTGTATCACGTATGAAAGGTGTGTGAATGGCCTGTAAAGCGGTTGGGGCCTTGACGTGGCTTTACAGCTCACGAGCTGCGAGTCACTGGTTCAGTTTTTTGTCCTTTCAATTATTGACAGTGCATTTCATTTTTGTGAAATCTCTTGTTAATAAAATTGTATATACTGAACCATCACTTGCCCTCATGCCAAATCGAACCAGTATGTGTGTGTGCTTGAGGAATAGATGGCTGTGCAGTAATCTTTGTCTTTTTAGTCTGTCTGCCAAGGTGTACATTCCGTCTAAGAATAACCTACCAACTGTAGATCTTGTCGTAAACGAAACACCCATGGGAGTACATGGTGATATCTCTCTTGTGGATCCCAACAAGTTATGTTACCCACAATGTCCTGCAAACCTCAAAATGTCTGTCACATTTTCCTTGCAATATTGTGCCAAAATTTTCACGCTGCAGAAATAAACAACACATTATCTCAAAACGACCTGGTTTTGCAAGGGGGGACACCTGGGTTTTTGGCCCGGGGCTCGGCGGCCACCTAGGGAAACCTACCAAACCTACACATTTCTGAAAAGTAGACACCCGGGGGATTCCAGAGAGGTATGGCTCGCGTGGATCCCCCAATGTTTTCTTACCCAGAATCCCCTGCAGACCTGACATTTTGCTGAAAAAATCCCTTTTTTCACACATTTTTGTGTGGTAAAGTTGTGGCATCACCGGGCTGACACAAATTTCCCACCACCCAGCGTTCCCCCAGGCCTCCCGATAAAAATGGTGCCTCACTCGGGTGGGAGGCCCAAGTACCCGCGACAGGCAAGGGCCCACAACGTATTGAGGCAACCTCAAAATGGCCTATCACAAAACGACCTGGTTTTGCAAGGAGGGTCCCATGAAGTTTTGGCCCGGGGCTCGGCGGCCACCTAGGGAAACCTACCAAACCCACACATTTCTGAAAAGTAGACACTCGGGGGATTCCAGGGAGGTATGGCTTGCGACGATCCCCCAACGTTTTCTTACCCAGAATCCCCTGCAAACCTGACATTTTGCTGAAAAAATCCCTTTTTACACACATTTTGTGTGGTAAAGTTGTGGCATCACCGGGCTGACACAAATTTCCTACCACCCAGCGTCCCCCCAGGTCTCCCGATACAAATGGTGCCTCACTCGGGTGGGAGGCCCAAGTACCCGCGACAGGCAAGGGCCCACAACGTATTGAGGCGACCTCAAAATGGCCTTTCACAAAACGACCTGGTTTTGCAAGGGGGGTCACCTGGGTTTTTGGCCCCGTGCTCGGCGGCCATCTAGGGAAACCTACCAAACCCACACATTTCTGAAAAGTAGACACCCGGGGGCTTCCAGGGAGGTATGGCTTGCGTGGATCCCCCAACGTTTCCTTACCCAGAATCCCCTGCAAACCTCAATTGTAGCTGAAAAAATCACTTTTTTCAGAAATTTTTGTGTGGGAAAGTGTGGCATCACCGGGCTCACACAAATTTCCTACCACCCAGCGTTCCCCCAGGTCTCCCGATAAAAATGGTGCCTCACTTGTGTGGGAGGCCCAAGTACCCGCGACAGGCAAGGGCCCAAAACGTAGTGAGGCGACATAAAAATTGCCTATCTCAAATCCACCTGGTTTTGCAAGGGGGGTCACCTGGGTTTTTGGCCCCGTGCTCGGAGGCCATCTAGGGTAACCTACCAAACCCACACATTTCTAAAAAGTAGACACCTGGGGGCTTCCAGGGAGGTATGGCTTGCGTGGATCCCCCAACGTTTCCTTACCCAGAATCCCCTGCAAACCTCAATTTTAGCTGAAAAAATAACTTTTTTCAGAAATTTTTGTGTGGGAGAGTGTGACATCACCGGGCTCACCCAAATTTCCTACCACCCAGCGTTCCCCCAGGTCTCCCGATAAAAATGGTGCCTCACTTGTGTGGGAGGCCCAAGTACCCGCGACAGGCAAGGGCCCAAAACGTAGTGAGGCGACATCAAAATTGCCTATCTCAAAACCACCTGGTTTTGCAAGGGGGCTCACCTGGGTTTTTGGCCCCGTGCTCGGCGGCCATCTAGGGAAACCTACCAAACCCACACATTTCTGAAAAGTAGACACCCGGGGGCTTCCAGGGAGGTATGGCTTGCGTGGATCCCCCAACGTTTCCTTACCCAGAATCCACTGCAAACTTCAATTTTAGCTGAAAAAATCATTTTTTTCAGAAATTTTTGTGTGGGAAAGTGTGGCGTCACCGGGCGCACACAAATTTCCTACCACCCAGCGATCCCCCGGATCTCCCGATAAAAATGATGCCTCACTCGTGTGGGAGGCCCAAGTAACCGCAACAGGCAAGGGCCCAAAACATTTTTTGATAGGCAATGTTGATGTTGCCTCAAAACGTTTTGTGTCGCTTGGCTGGCGGTGTGCGTGGAGTGGCGCTTGGCTGGTGGTGTGCGTGGAGTGGCGCTTGGCTGGCGGTGTGCGTGGAGTGGTGCTTGGCTGGCGGTGTGCGTGGAGTGGCGCTTGGCTGGCGGTGTGCGTGCCTGGCGCTTGGCTGGTGGTGTGCGTGGACTGGCGCTTGGCTGGGGGTGTGCATGGAGTGGTGCTTGGCTGGCGGTGTGCGTGGAGTGGCGCTTGGCTGGCGGTGTGCGTGTAGTGGCACTTGGCTGGTGGTGTGCGTGGAGTGGCGCTTGGCTGGCGGTGTGCGTGGAGTGGCGCTTGGCTGGCGGTGTGCGTGGAGTGGCGCTTGGCTGGTGGTGTGCGTGGACAGGCGCTCGGCTGGCGGTGTGTGAGTAGTGACTTGCTGCTGGTCACTACACACACTGCTAGCCGAGCGACACTCCACGCAATCCATCAGCTTGTGTGGTTGCTGTGTTAGGAATGTGGGCGTGTGAAAGTGATGGGCCCTTGAATGGCGCTGTCTGCTGGTGTGAGTGTTGTAATGTGATGGGCCCGCGGCTGGTGGTGTGAATGGTTTTGTATGTGTCACACGTATGAAAGGTGTATGAATGGCCTGTAAAGAGGTTGGTGCCTTGTCGTGGCTTTACAGCTCACGAGCTGTGAGACAATGGTTCAGTTTCTCGTCCTTTCAATTATTAACAGTGCATTTCATTTTTGTGAAATCACTTGTTAATACAATTGTATATACTGAACCATCACTCACCCTCGTGCCAAATCCAACCAGTAGGTGTGTGTGCTTGAGGATTAGATGGCTGTGCAGTAATATTTTTTTTTGTCTTTCTCAAGCAGGGTGTACCTTGTCCCTTTTTGTGAATGTTGTAATGTGTTTATTTCGTGCCTGGTGGTGTGAATGGTCTTGTGTGTATCACGTATGAAAGGTGTGTGAATGGCCTGTAAAGCGGTTGGGGCCTTGACGTGGCTTTACAGCTCACGAGCTGCGAGTCACTGGTTCAGTTTTTTGTCCTTTCAATTATTGACAGTGCATTTCATTTTTGTGAAATCTCTTGTTAATAAAATTGTATATACTGAACCATCACTTGCCCTCATGCCAAATCGAACCAGTATGTGTGTGTGCTTGAGGAATAGATGGCTGTGCAGTAATCTTTGTCTTTTTAGTCTGTCTGCCAAGGTGTACATTCCGTCTAAGAATAACCTACCAACTGTAGATCTTGTCGTAAACGAAACACCCATGGGAGTACATGGTGATATCTCTCTTGTGGATCCCAACAAGTTATGTTACCCACAATGTCCTGCAAACCTCAAAATGTCTGTCACATTTTCCTTGCAATATTGTGCCAAAATTTTCACGCTGCAGAAATAAACAACACATTATCTCAAAACGACCTGGTTTTGCAAGGGGGGACACCTGGGTTTTTGGCCCGGGGCTCGGCGGCCACCTAGGGAAACCTACCAAACCCACACATTTCTGAAAAGTAGACACCCGGGGGATTCCAGGGAGGTATGGCTTGCGTGGATCCCCCAATGTTTTCTTACCCAGAATCCCCTGCAGACCTGACATTTTGCTGAAAAAATCCCTTTTTTCACACATTTTTGTGTGGCAAAGTTGTGGCATCACCGGGCTGACACAAATTTCTCACCACCCAGCGTTCCCCCAGGTCTCCCGATAAAAATGGTGCCTCACTCGGGTGGGAGGCCCAAGTACCCGCGACAGGCAAGGGCCCACAACGTATTGAGGCAACCTCAAAATGGCCTATCACAAAACAACCTGGTTTTGCAAGGGGGGTCCCATGACGTTTTGGCCCGGGGCTCGGCGGCCACCTAGGGAAACCTACCAAACCCACACATTTCTGAAAAGTAGACACTCGGGGGATTCCAGGGAGGTATGGCTTGCGTGGATCCGCCAACGTTTTCTTACCCAGAATCCCCTGCAAACCTGACATTTTGCTGAAAAAATCCCTTTTACACACATTTTGTGTGGTAAAGTTGTGGCATCACCGGGCTGACACAAATTCCTACCACCCAGCGTCCCCCAGGTCTCCCGATAAAAATGGTGCCTCACTCGGGTGGGAGGCCCAGGTGCCCGCGACAGGCAAGGGCCCACAACGTATTGAGGCGACCTCAAAATGGCCTTTCACAAAACGACCTGGTTTTGCAAGGGGGGTCACCTGGGTTTTGGCCCCGTGCTCGGCGGCCATCTAGGAAACCTGCCAAACCCACACATGTCTGAAAAGTAGACTACCCGGGGGCTTCCAGGGAGGTATGGCTTGCGTGGATCCCCCAACGTTTCCTTACCCAGAATCCCCTGCAAACCTCAATTTTAGCTGAAAAAATAACTTTTTTCAGAAATTTTTGTGTGGGAGAGTGTGACATCACCGGGCTCACCCAAATTTCCTACCACCCAGCGTTCTCCAGGTCTCCCGATAAAATGGTGCCTCACTTGTGTGGGAGGCCCAAGTACTCGCGACAGGCAAGGGCCCAAAACGTAGTGAGGTGACATCAAAATTGCCTATCTCAAAACCACCTGGTTTTGCAAGAGCTCACCTGGGTTTTGGCTCCGTGCTCGGCGGCCATCTAGGAAACCTACCAAACCCACACATTTCTGAAAAGTAGACACCCGGGGGCTTCCAGGGAGGTATGGCTTGCGTGGATCCCCCAACGTTTCCTTACCCAGATTCCCCTGCAAACCTCAATTTTAGCTGAAAAAATCACTTTTTTCAGAAATTTTTGTGTGGGAAAGTGTGGCGTCACCGGGCGCACACAAATTTCCTACCACCCAGCGATCCCGGGTCTCCCGATAAAATGATGCCTCACTCGTGTGGGAGGCCCAAGTAACCGCAACAGGCAAGGGCCCAAAACATTTTTTGATAGGCAATGTTGATGTTGCCTCAAAACGTTTTGTGTCCTTGCATGTAGCGGGTACTTGGGCCTCCCACACAAGTGAGGCCCCATTTTTATCGGGAGACCTGGGGGAACGCTGGGTGGTGGGAAATTTGTGTGAGGCCAGTGATGCCACACTTTCCCACACAAAAATGTGTGAAAAAAGTGATTTTTTCAGCTAAAATTGAGGTTTGCAGGGGATTCTGGGTAAGGAAACGTTGGAGGATCCACGCAAGCCATACCTCCCTGGAAGCCCCCGGGTGTCTACTTTTCAGAAATGTGTGGGTTTGGTAGGTTTCCTAGATGGCCGCCGAGCACGAGCCAAAACCCAGGTGACCCCCTTGCAAAACCAGGTGGTTTTGAGATAGGCAATTTTGATGTCGCCTCACTACGTTTTGGGCCCTTGCCTGTCGCTGGTACTTGGGCCTCCCACACAAGTGAGGCACCATTTTTATCGGGAGACCTGGGGAACGCTGGGTGGTGGGAAATTTGTGTGAGGCCAGTGATGCCACACTTTCCCACACAAAAATGTGCGAAAAAGTGATTTTTTCAGCTAAAATTGAGGTTTGCAGGGGATTCTGGGTAAGAAACGTTGGGGGATCCATGCAAGCCATACCTCCCTGGAAGCCCCCGGGTGTCTACTTTTCAGAAATGTGTGGGTTTGGTAGGTTTCCCTAGATGGCCACCGAGCATCGGGCCAAAACCCAGGTGACTCCCTTGCAAAACCAGGTGGTTTTGAGATAGGCAATTTTGATGTCGCCTCACTACGTTTTGGGCCCTTGCCTGTCGCGGGTACTTGGGCCTCCCACACAAGTGAGGCACCATTTTTATCGGGAGACCTGGAGAACGCTGGGTGGTAGGAAATTTGTGTGAGGCCAGTGATGCCACACATTCCCACACAAAATGTGTGAAAAAAGTGATTTTTTCAGCTAAAATTGAGGTTTGCAGGGGATTCTGGGTAAGGAAACGTGGGGGATCCACGTAAGCCATACCTCCCTGGAAGCCCCGGGTGTCTACTTTTCAGAAATGTGTGTGTTTAGTAGGTTTCCTAGGTGCCGGCAGAGCTAGGGTTCACAAACTACAGCTAGGCACTTTGCCAAAAAGGGTCATTTTTCACTGCGAAATTGAGGTGTGACCACGTTGCGTTTTGCGTCGTTTCCTGTCGCGGGCACTAGTACGACCCACACAAGTGAGGTACCATTTTTCTCGTAAGACTTTGGGGAATGCGGGGTGGGCAGAAATTTGTGGATCCACGCAGATTCCAGAACTTTCCACCACAGAAATGTGGGGAAAATGTGTTTTTTTTGACAATTTTTTAGGTTTGCAAGGGATTCTGGGTAACAGAACCTGGTGGGAGGCAGTCAAGTCACCCCATCCTGGATTCCCCTGGGTGTCTAGTTTTCAAAAATGTATAGGTTTGCTAGGTTTCCCTAGGTGCCGGCAGAGATAGGGTTCAAAAACTACAGCTAGGCACTTTGCCAAAAAAGGGTCATTTTTCACTGCGAAATTGAGGTGTGACCACGTTGCGTTTTGCGCCGTTTCCTGTCGCAGGCACTAGGCCGACCCACACAAGTGAGGTACCATTTTTCTCGTAAGACTTTGGGGAACGCGGGGTGGGTGGAAATTTGTGGATCCACGCAGATTCCAGAACTTTCCACCCAGAAATGTGGGGAAAATGTGTTTTTTTTGACAATTTGTTAGGTTTGCGAGGAATTCTGGGTAACGGAACCTGGTGGGAGGCAGTCAAGTCACCCCATCCTGGATTCCCCTGGGTGTCTAGTTTCCAAAATGTATAAGTTTGCTAGGTTTCCCTAGGTGCCGGCAGAGCTAGGGTTAAAAAACTACAGCTAGGCACTTTGCAAAAAAAGGGTCATTTTTCACTGTGAAAATGTGGTGCGTCCACGTTGCGTTTTGCGCTGCTTCCTGTCGCGGGCACTAGGCCTACCCACACAAGTGAGGTACCATTGTTTTCGGAAGACCTTGGGGAACGCGGGGTGGGTAGAATTTTGTGGATCCGCGCAGATTCCAGAACTTTCCACCACAGAAAAGTGAGGAAAATGTGTTTTGTTTACCAATGTTTTAGGTTTGCAAGGGATTCTGGGTAACAGAACCTGGTGAGAGCCAGTCAAGTCACCCCGTCCTGAATTCCCCTGGGTGTCTAGTTTTCAAAAATGTATAGGTTTGCTAGGTTTCCCTAAGTGCCCGCAGAGCTAGGGTTCAAAAACTACAGCTAGGCACTTTGCAAAAAATGGATAATTTTTCATTGTGAAAATGTGGTACGTCCACGTTGCATTTTGAGCCATTTCCTGTTGTGGGCACAAGGCCTACCCACACAAGTGAGGTACCATTTTTATCGGGAGACTTAGGGTAACACAGAATTTTAGAGCAACTGTTATTACCTATTGACTTTCGATGCATTTCTGCCTTCCAAATGAAAGACAATGTGTAAAAAATAAGTCATTTTGAAAAATGACCTATAATTCTCATGCTAGTATGGGTACTCCCAATTTCGGAAATGTGCAAATATCTACTGTTTCTAAAATCTACATTTTGTTCCCATTTCAGAAATACATAGGTGTCTTTCATAACAATTTTTCCATGTATACATTTCCCCAAAATAATTGCTATATACCCGGTACATAATAAAAAAACATTGCAAGATGCTGCTCAGTTATTGGCTCTGGGTTCGTCGGGTTCTTGGTGAACCTACAAGTCCTATATATCCCCACAACCAGAAAGTTCCAGCGGATATAACGGTATATTGCTTTCAAATAGCTGTCATAATTAGAAGAAGTTACAGGTGAAAACGTTGACACAAATGGCTGTTTTTTTCAACTAATTTTCAATTTTTCCTTCATTTAACTGTTAGTTTCTATAAGGAAAACTTTAAGGATCTACACAAATGACCCCTTGCTGAATTCAGAATTTTGTCTACTTTTCAGAAATGTATGGCTTTTCAGGATCCATTATTGGTTTCATACCCATTTCTACCATTAACTGGAAGGAGGTTGAAAGCACAAAAAATAGCAAAAATAGGCTATGTCCCAGAAAAATGCCAAAACTGTGTAAAAAAAGTTGGTTTTCTGACAAAAGTCTGCTTGTCCCTGAAAGCTGGGAAGATGGTGATTTCAGCACCACAACCCCTTTTTTGATGCCATTTGCAGGGAAAAAACAAGACGCTTTCATCTGTAGCCCTTTTTTCGCATTTTTCCCAAAAAAACCAAAATTTTGCTGTATTTTGGCTAATTTCTGGGTCCCCTCCAGGGGAATCCACAAACCCTGGGTACCTTTACAATCCCCATGATGTTAGAAAAAAAGGACGCAAATTTGGCGTGGATACCTTATGTGGTCAAAAAGTTACAGGGGCCTAAGCGCGCACTACCCCAAATAGCCAAAAAAAGGCTTAGCACAGGGGGGGAAAAGGCCTAGCAGCGAAGGGGTTAATAAAAGTTCCAACAAAATGTCTCTTTCCTTCTTTGCAGATTTCCTGCACCTTGTAAAAACAGTCTTTCAGGAGTGCACTTCAAGCGCCATCTATTAATTGTTTTCTTGGCTCTAGATTTGATTTATGAGCTTCCAAGCGAAAATTCTGAGTTTTTACTTTCAGGTCAGCTGCCTGTGACTACATGCTGCTCCGAAAACAGAAGTCTGCAGAGACTCTGGATAAGCTGTTGAGAATAATTAAATGTAATGTCCGTTTCAAAGGCTTCTCCTTGAGAGTAGCAACAGGGAGCTCCTACTCCCTCAATGAACTTGTGAGAAGGAACACTGGTGGGAGTTTGGGTGCAACATAAATAACCTACCCACGCCCAGCTGCCTCTCATGCTTACTAACCGCTGCGAGCCCTCGTGACTTTACTTAAAGCCCCTGTCCGTTCACTGAAACACGAGCAGTAACAGCAAAATAAAAACAATGTTAGCACCAATTCTGCACTCACATTATTTTAATTCCATTCACTTATAAATGTACTTGCCCCTCAAGGCACAACTACACCAACCTTCTCCCCTGGAACTAGGATCACAACAGTGTGTAGGTTATGCGGCATAGCGAAAGAAACAGTAATCCATATAATTTGTATCTGTCTGGAAACTGTTACACTTCTTGCGGAAACCACTCAATCAACCCAAAGTCCGCGCTTGAAGACACGCAGTTATTGAATGCCTTAACCCCTCAAACACCATCCTGAATATTGGATTTGTTAAATTCTTGAGGTCATTCGAAATATGGAACAAGAGACTACATGTTGGTACAGATCATTGATTATGTGTCCTTCCAGGGAACATTGTTGACACTTTAACTATACAGCAGAACATGTAATATTCAAATTAAGTCTATGATACGTAAACAAACTTTACACAAGCCTCATAACCATGGTGTTGGACTTGGCCCTGCTTGCAGGGTCATCCCAGAACCTTTTTTGCCTTCCCCCTAGTTTTTTCCCAACATGAAATTGGTGGTTTATAATAAAACACAATGAATATGTATGTTTGGTGTGGTTGTGCGGAAAATAATAAATGCTGCGCAATGGTGTACGCAGGTTTATTTACACTGCTTTAGAAAATGTCACTTTTAACAGTCGCCATTTTGGTGTACTTTGTGCCTGCCTGCCTGAGGTGGGTTGCCGGTCTAGTGCTCGAAGTGGCAGGGTGCTCTACACCTCCCGCACAAACCAGTTGGGACCGGTTTCCCCAGGGAGCCTTCCAGAAGCTTCTGGCCCTTTCTGGTAGGTGGTGTGAGGGGCGTATATATAGAGGAGCTGTGACTCCATGTGGGGTGTGCTGGGCTGTGTATGCTGACGTAGAGGGGACACTCTGCCAGGAGGAACCGCCACTGGACCCTGTGTGCTGGCCCCTGTGAGCACCTGTGCCCCTCTGCTTTTCTACAAGACCAGGAGAGACTCTGCTGGAGTGGAGACTGCTACGCTGGGAGGATTGCCATCTTAATGGAGGTTGACTGTTTCCAGGAACTGCTGCTTCATTTTTGGTGAGCCGCCCTACTACCTGCTGATCTCGCCCTGCATGGACTGGGCTCTCCTGGCCCCTAGCGCCTCAGGGGCGCTGCAATTCTAGTCTGCCTGCTGTCTAGCGCTCAGGGAGCGCTATATTCGGATGGACTATTTTTCCCTGTCTGCACTCTAGCGCCTCGTGGGTCCTACTTTCTTGATTGTCAGAAGGGGAGCGCTATCCTTTCATCCCAGAAGCTTTTGGTGCTTCCTAGCGCCTGGTGAGCGCTATATTTCAATTCCCCCGCATTGTGGGCGTTTTTGCAGCAGAGCGGGAGCCCACCCCGCGTTATTGCCGTATTTTTGCATATTTAAACAGCGGGTGCCCACCACGCGTTTCTGCCGCAGTTTGGTGCTTATTGAAAGCGGGTGCCCACCCCGCATTTTCTGCCTTCGCGCGGTAGCCTACCCCGCTTTATACTTTAAAATGGGCGGGAGCCCACCTCGCATTGCAGCCGCACTTTAAAAGTGCGAAAGAATCACCGCTGCGACCCGAGGTTCCGTTGAGGGACGCCGCGCTGCCTGAGGCGACCCGGAAGGGGAAGGTGCGACCCAGAAGCCAGGAGGACCAGAGGAAGGAAGGCGGGGCCCCCGTGTGCCGGTGGGAGCCCCGCGCGTCTGGCCAGTGAAGCCCCGGGTTCCAGGAGGGGGCCCGGGTGAAGTCCGGAACGGTGCTGCTGTGGGCGGGGCTCTCGTGAGGTGAAGAGAGCCCCGCGTGTGGCCGCGCCTGCAGCCCGGAGAAGAGGAAGCCGTACAGAGCCCGGAGCAGCGCGAAGAGTCCCGGTGAGCGGGGCTGAGCTGGAGGGCGAGATCGAGGCACAGGATCGGTGCCTGAATGCCTGAGCGGCCCCGCAGGAACAGCGACCCCCTCCAACGTAGGGGACAAATGTGTATTTAGAGAGCCGCAGAGCCAGCGCCATTTCCCCCGGGGGCCACAATTGCGTATAGAGCCTTCATCTGGGGACCGGGGCCTCACCTTGGGCACAGTGGGGCCAGTACTCTTTCTGGGGGCATTTCTTCACTTCCCGAGGCCCCGAGTAGGGCCCCTACGACCCCGTGTTTTTGTGACTGCACAGCGGCACCGCAGTTGCGGGCCGCTGCACCGTTTTTGTGGGCAACATCATTTTTGGGTTCTAGAGACCCGGAGGGGGCTCCCATGTGACAATACTGATTTTACTGTACTCAACTGCCCCACCGGACAGTGGGCAGTTGCGACGTTTGGGGGCATTGGTAATTTGAGAGTCCCAGCGTAGGGGCTCCCCAGGCGCAGGGGCGCCAGGAGCTAATCTGCAACTTTGGGGCAACTATTCCAGGTGTCACTATGTGGATGCACTGTTGCTGATGTACCTGTGCTGAGGACTTAGGCCCAAGGTGCCGCATGATGTGATTTATGCATGTGATAATGCCTAATGTCATGCACAATGTGTCTGATGCCCCTAATGGTGCCTAATGATGCCTAATAGGATGTTTTAGGTCACGCCTGATCTCATATGTTCCTGCTTAATGCTTCATGCTACTGAGGATACCTAATGCATATGTTGATGCGCCCCTGGATGGCCCCTAGGCACATTATTGGTGTTCGGTATAATGTGTCCCATGCCTAAGGTCGTGTTATGATGGTTTATGCCCCAGGATTATGATTCATGCCTAATGATATGGTACATTGCTACTGATGTTATGTGCAATGCAGCTACATCGCTGGTTCTCTGCCTTATGTGCTTATACCTGATAGGGGGGGTTAGGCCTAAGGATGATTTATGAAGTGATGCACCCGTGATAATGAGGATGCCTCGATGTTCATCTGTTTATGCCTACTGTGATTTATGCTAAAAGGGACAGTGCTAAGTTCATGGATTTGCCAGTAGGTGCTGACTGTTACCCCTTTATGGTGGATGGTCTCACATTTATCCCCTGTACTTCATGATGGTTCTGGCAGCGGCCCGATTGGCCCTGCCCTGTATATAATCCCCCCCTGTGAATTGCTACCTGGTGACAGTTGGCACAGCGTTATATGTGCCTGTGATTATGACTCTAATGTGTTTTCCTAATACACAAGTTATTTTTACACAACCTGGTGTGGAGTCTCTTTTGTAGTGTGCCTAGTGTGTCGCCTGTGAGTGTGGACTGCGCAGATGCTTTACACATTGCCACTGTTAAGAACAAAACAGAATCATGAACATTCTGCGCCATCTTGTCTGATGAAAGTTCCTACGTGCACATAAACTACAGTCATTCTGATTTACCACAGCCATTTTGTACTCTGTTGGTCACCTTCATTTCACCCTGTCCTCTAGCAGCCTTCTGACTCTCTGACCAAACCTGATATGTGTGCTGGGGGCTATAAACTATTTCCACAACAAACATCAACATCACCTGCTGCCTCAAACTCGTCTTTCCTCTCATCCCTGCACAAACGGGTTACAAATACCAAACAGACTCTTGCAAACATGGTTTATTGCACTACACACAGCAAGACTGGTTTTTTGCCAACAATGGGACCTGTTCTTATCAACAGAGCGGACTCTTAGATCTGGCCGGTCTCACTCGTTTTTAGACCCTGAAGCAAGGTCCAGCTGCAATTAAATTGTCTGTTTTTGACCTGGGTGGGAGGAGAGTTAATGTTGGGCTTGTGTAACCATGTTGATAAAACAATGTCAGGCTTGTGTGACAACCTGCCCGGGGCGGAGACTCCAAGCTTGTAACCATGATAAAAGAAACAAATACATTGTGTAAAACTGTATAAAAGGAAGAGTCAGAAGCATTGCCAGTAGAACACCTCCCTGAAGACATCCTGGTGTCAGCAGTTGACGTGGTCTCCTCTAAGAGTAATAAACCTTTTTCTTGCCTTCCAGCTTCCAGCGCCTGCCTCGTTATTTTAGATAGTGAATCCAAAGTGGATTAAAGGTGACCTTGCGCCGGGCAGCATTGGGGATCTCAGGAGACTCGCTGCTTTTCACAAATTGGCGACCCAACTGGGGGCCCATCAGAGACACGTGGGTCCAGTAGAGAGGTCCTAACGACGGAGTGAACGACTAAATGATTGGAGTGCACCTGCCTGAAAGAGACCCTCGTCTGGCTGCCAATTGACTGAACTTCACCGGTTCCGAACGGACCTCTCTCGAGTGACCTCCGGTCCTGACTGGGGCCTTACAGGAACGCCGCATTGATTGTTGGAGTAAGAGGACAACCAGGCGCTGGAAGGCGAAGACTAAGAACTGTCCATCCGGTCCGGGTAAGGTCGTGAGAAAACATGACTTAAATTGATTGATTGATAGAAATACTAGTATTCCTTTTTGAGTTATTTGAGACATTCCCTGCTTGCAAACAACGTAGAATAGGAATATTCTCTCTTCGCAGACAGCGAAGGACAGGTAGTGCAGACATTTGTCTAACATTAATTGAGATATTCATTTTGACCGCTAAATACGTCATGCCTGTTTTCTCTAGATTGTTTGATTGTTTTGGACCGGACCGTTTGTTAGAGGTCAGTCATCCGGCACCACCGGAAGGCACCCCTAACAAGGACATGTACGTAAAATATGGATTAGCCACCGTAGCTTATAGCAAACTATGGCATAAGTACACTAGGAAGGACCGGGTAAATCAGTGGCCACTGACGGGATCTTTCGATCCCGCTAAAATAGAAACGTTAGAATTAGCTCTCCACAAAAAGAAAGCTAGACCAGCCATGTTTGATAGTTTTGGTTTATGGCGAAAAGAAGCAGCTCAACGAAAGAAAAGAGACGAAGCTAGACAAGATAAAGAAACGCGAAAATCAGCTTACCAAGCCTGTAAAAAGTTAGAAGAAGAACTAAAAGAAAAGGAAATCGATAAAAAGGAACAGGAATCAAAAATATCAGGTCAATGCCCTGTTAGAACGCCCTTAACTCTTTACCCCGAGTTACCAGCAAAACAGGGGGTAGATGATGATTTATTGTTAGGTCCCCCAATGATATACATGCCACCCCCTTATGCCCCTACTCATCCCGTAGTACAACGCCAGGACCCCCAAAGTATAGCTGGAGATGGCACGATCGCCTCAGTCTCCACCACCTCTGCTCCCACCGAGCCACCCACACCAAATGCCTCATCAAAGGAGGCAGTAGTAGAGGTAGGAACCAAGGAAATAGGAGCGCCCAGGGTCCCGCGATTAAGTAAAAATGAGCGAGCAGGCATTGATAAAATAGTTAAAACCCTCATAGATAGGAAAGAAACAGAAGAACACGTAACAGACATATGCGACTCCTATGTTGAAAACCGCAAACGATACTTTATTGTACGTCTCTGTTACCACACCCTTACTGCATATGAAGAGAAGTACCAAAACGTAGGGCCCGAGCGATTAGTGGCTCTCTACAGGAAGGTAGACATCGGAGATGAAGGCGACAACGATGTTGCAGAACTATTTTCATCCACACTAGAAGTATTGCGTCACCTCATAGAACAAGGACAGATAGATAGGGACAGGACAACTAAGGTAGCAGGACCCCCAGTGGAAAAAACAGATAGCATGATGCCAATAAAAGAAGCTGCCCCTTACTGGGTACCTCCTAGAGGACAAGGGACTAATGACGATATAAACCATCAAGACGCTAGAGGAAGGGTGGTCTACAATTGGGTGTATCAGCCATGGGACAGACAGGACATCCTGACCTTCCGTAAATCTTTGCCGGATTTGACGAAAGAACCCCACCGCCTTTTACGCCGAGCTAGGTACCGCTCTGGGATCAACAATAATGTCACTTGCCGACATAGACTTGTTCTTCGGGTTATGTTTGCCAGCAGATGTGTGGAAACAGGTTAAGAAAGTAAACCATACCGAACTGTTTGGTCATACCTGGGAACAACTCGACACACTAGATAAACAGCGGAACCCTGGTCAAAAACCAGTTAAAGCAATATTAGACCTCCCTGACAAAATAGTGCAGAAAGTGAAAACGCTGATCCCAGAGAAAAAGATAGACTGGTCCATAGTAACCGCATGCCGCCAGAAACCACAAGAGGACGTCTCAGAGTACTTCTCCAGATTTGAAACTGTGTTCTCTGATTACAGTGGACAAGACATGTCCACCGCAACCGGACACCACTTATTTGTGCAGAACTACGTCAAAGGATTACTGCCAGATGTATCCCAGAAACTACAAGCCAGCGAAAGTAGTTGGGCAGCATCTAAACCGACGGCCATTCTCCAAATGGCCCAGTATTACGAGCATCAGAGAAACGAAAATGACAGGGCTACAGAAAGGAAAAAGAAGGTCTTGAAGGAAAGGGTAATGATAGCACAACTCCAGGGGGCGAATACAGGAGGGGAGCAATATAGGGGAGGAAACCAGCAGAATACCCCTAGAGTACAGCCACCTAGGAACAATCCATCTACATCATATGTAGGACGCCAAGACCTAGGACAGGATCAATGTGCATTTTGCAAAAAATATGGACACTGGAAATCCCAATGCCCGGCTTTGTTAGGAGCTGCTAGGGGCAGAGGGGCGAGGGAAATAGCAAGTGGACAGAGAGGAAGAGGACGTGGGAGAGGGTACGCGAGTGAAGCAAGCGAGGAAAGGCCAGGAAGAGTGAACGCATTTGACCATCCCAGACAGAATCAGTACCAACAGACAGATTATGACAATACGTACGACTTTGCATAGGACAGCCAGGGGCAAGGGAGGGATCCAGTCGAGCTCTGCGTTGATCAGCAAGGCCCTTATGTTACCGCTGAGGTCCTGGGCACAAGGTCGCCATTTTTGGTAGACACAGGAGCAACACGTAGTGCACTATCCAAACGACTGATTCCAAGGGCACCCTTGTCAGGCTCACATGTGACCTCAATAGGATTTGACGGTACGCCCTCCACCAACCCTTTGTCCCGACCCATCCCTTTTAATCTTGACAGCAATGGCGTCGAAACGACATTCCTCCTCTCATCTAACACCCCAGACGCCATTATGGGCCTCGACCTTTTGAAACACTTCCATGCGACTATCAGATGCTCACCAGACGGAGTGCGTGTCATCCTGTATGACAACCCCCAACGCCATAGAGAGAACCCTTTTCAGCACATGTTTTCCATCTCTGAGACTGACACACCCCTACTGGACACTTTGCCATCACACTTATGGGCTAGGGCTGATTCAGACGTAGGACGAATGATGATTGACCCAGTACATGTAACAATACGACAGGACGCAACCCTACCGAAGGTACCGCAGTACAAAATATCGCCAGAGGGTGAGAAAGCACTAACAGAGATCATACACTCTTTGGTAGAGGCAGGGGTGGTAGAGGAAGTAGTGAGCAACATTTGTAACAGTCCCATACTACCGATTGTAAAGAGACAGGGAGAGGAGATGGGAAAGCCTACCGCTTCATCATTGACCTGCGGGAGGTAAACAAAATCGTAGTACCACAATACCCAGTAGTTTCCGACATCACGACAATTTTGACTTTAATCCCCTCCACTGCCACCACCTTCACTGTGATCGACCTCAAGAACGCCTTCTTTTCCATACCTATACACGAGGACAGCCGCTATCTTTTTGGATTTACCCTAAATTCCTGTTCGTATAGATTTTGTAGAGCACCTCAGGGGTACACTGAGAGCCCAAGTATCTATAGCCAGGCGCTTAAAAGACAGTTGGACGCCATACAATTGCCAGATGGAGTGGCACTAATACAATATGTAGACGACATCCTTCTAGCAGCAGACACCATACCAATAGCCGTCACAGCCACCATCAAACTACTCCATTTCCTTGCTGAGAATGGTCACAAGGTCTCCCGAAAGAAACTGCAGTTCTGTAAATCACAAGTGACCTATTTGGGTCACCTTTTATCAAAAGAAGGGAGAAAACTCACGCCTGACAGGATCCAGACAATTCTAGACACCCCTGTCCCCAAAAATCAGAAGCAAGTCCGCTCTTTGATAGGCCTCACCTCGTTTTGCAGACAGTGGTTACCGAACTCTAGCCTCATTGTCAAACCCCTTCTCTCCCTCCTAGCTAAGGACATCCCCTCACCTCTCCCCTGGACCCCCGAATGCCAGACAGCCTTTAAAGAACTACGCAATACCCTTTGCTCAGCACCAGTCCTAGGAACCCCAGATTACTCCAAACCATTCTTCCTCTACACACACGAAAGGGAGGGATGTGCATTGTCTGTCCTAACACAATCAATTGGTCACAAACAACGCCCTTGTGCATATTTTTCTGCCACCCTCGGTCCAGTAGCCAGAGCACTGCCAGCGTGCCTGCGCGCTGTGGCAGCTGCAGCGGTATCAATACGCCAGAGCGAAGGAATAGTGCTCTCCAATACAGTCACTGTTTTAGTACCCCATGCAGTCGACACACTACTGAACCAGACCAAAACCCAACACTTGACTAGCGCCCGACTGACAGGATATGAGTTGACCCTGCTAGCACCGCACATTACCCTAAAGCGATGCACCACCCTCAATCCAGCCACACTGTTACCCCTACCCGAGAACGATTCTAACGTGGCTCCACTACACGACTGTGTGACACTAACCGATGAACAAACAAAAAGTAGAGTAGACCTCAGAGACACCGCCTTTCTAGAGCCAGATGGAGAACTATGGGTGGATGGTTCGTGCATCAAACTCCCCGACGGCACCACCTCAGCTGCATACGCTGTCACCACAGCCCGAACCATTCTAGAAACAGCCCGTATTGCCCAACGTTCCGCCCAGGCAGCAGAACTCATTGCCCTCACACGAGCATGTATTTTAGCAGCTGGCACGACAGTTAACATATACACCGACAGCCAATACGCCTTCGGGGTGGTTCACCATTTCGGGATTCTATGGAAAGAAAGAGGGTTCCTGACTTCACACGGTACACCCATCCTGCATGGAGATTTAGTCTCCGCCTTGACGGAAGCAGTCCTCCTCCCCAAAAAGCTAGCAGTGATAAAATGCCAAGCACATAGGAAAGTGACAGATCTCATTGGACAGGGAAATGCGCTAGCAGACGTTACTGCCCGAGCCACAGCAGAAGACAGAACCATGACACGAATGTATGTGACCAGGTCACAAGCTGAACAATGGACTGATGCTAGGACCACTGTAAGGGACATACAGACTACAGGCACACAAGACGAATTGACCGAGTGGGAAAAGGTGGGACTAAAAGACGAGGACAATTGCTGGAGAACTAAAGACGGAAATAAATGGCTGTTACCCAATGCCTACCTCATCCCCATATTGACCATGGCACATTTACCAGCACACATAGGCTCCACCCCCATGATTGAACTAATCACAAGAGTATGGCATAATGTCAAGATAACAGAATCTGCAAAGCGCCTAGTACAACAATGTATAGTATGCCTACAACACAACCCAGGAAAAGGGACAGTAGTACCACGGGGAGGGTTTGGAGTCCCTGATCACCCCTTTGAAGTCCTTCAAATGGATTACATCCAACTAGAGAGATGCCATGGTCTAAAATATGCCCTGGTGGTTGTGTGCGCTTTTAGTAAATGGGTGGAGGCATATCCCACCCGCGACAATACTGCCATAGCCACTGCAAAAGTATTGTTGAAAGAATTCTTCCCCCGGTACGGCCTTTGCAGAATTTTATGGAGCGACAACGGCCCACACTTCGTAGCCGAAGTGATACAGGACATACTGAAAGGGTTGGGGGTAAAACAAAAATTCCATGCCGTCTTCCACCCCCAATCAGCGGGCCTGGTAGAGAGACACAATGCAACATTGAAACTAAAGCTAGCCAAAATAGTTGCCACAACCGGGTTGAAATGGCCCGACGCCCTTCCATTGGCATTGCTATCAATGCGCTCCACCCCCGACCAAACACAGACTGACCCCGTATGAAGTGGTCTTCGGCAGGCCTATGAACATTTGGGCGGCACCAAGACCCACCTCCATTAACGATGTCCCGAACATATTAATGTCAGACTATCTGCATAAATTGACAAACGAGCTAACAATTATCCACCAACAGGTGCAGCAAGCCTTGCCTGACATATCCAGGGGCCAGGACATGTGATAAAGCCTGGGGACTTCATCCTAGTTCGCAACTTCCAAAGAACGAAGAATCTGGAGCCCAGGTGGACGGGCCCCTGGCAAGTCTTGATCACCACTCGAACTGCCCTCCTAGTGGAAGGAAAAAAAAATAATTGGCTGCACGCCCACCACTGCAAGAAAGTCCCTCCAACGCTGGCAACCTGTGAAGAGGTGGAGGTGCAAGAGGAAGTACTCGAAAAAGACCGACCAGCTCTGAGTTGCTACCCACAAGAAGACACCCTCCAACTGTCTGAATTTCCCGACCCCACGGTGCCATCCAAGGAAGGGTACAACCTAAGATCGACGAAAAGGGGGGAGCTCCAACAACCAGGCCACTAACTGAGTCAGAGTCTCAGATCGGTAGCACAGCCAAACGACGCTACCAGGAAAAACACCAGACAAAAGTCTGTGGTCCTAACAGTTGGTGAGCTCCTCGAAGATGATGGAAGAAACGGAACACCTGCAAAGCCACCGCAAAGACACCAAGACTTTTGAACTGCACAGTACAAAGACAATTGCACTTGTAGCTGCATTTCTCACCTGCCTCCTGCTAATGGTCACACTCTGGATCATTGAAGAGAATGCACCTGCATACAGAACATTGTCACCAACCATGCAACCAATCACAAAGAAAGAACACTACCTGGTATCACTACCGCCACATCTCCGAGAACGACGCAAAGAATTCTGGAATAATTCTTTCGTACAGATGCTGCACCAGCACAATCTTGCCACCAATGCCACTAACTGTTGGGTCTGTGGGCTGCTACCACATGCCACTGAACATTCCATCCCTTTCATCCCTTCACCCTTTTCTGTTCATGGATCTTGCCTTGCCTGGATGATGCTCCTACAAGAAAGTTACAAAGACAATGCCACTTCCGATGGGACAATCGCTCAGTTCTACAACGAGTTCTGGCTAAACCAAACAGGAAGAACAGCAGCTCCCTTTTGCCCTCACACCTCCAATACGACATTCCCAATGAATGTCCCCTCCAAAGAACGAGTGGAAATACAAGTGTTCAATAATCCTGTCAGAGCCACATTTTCCTACCTGAAGAAAAGAACTGCTGCAACACTGACTGTGGCCCTATCTGTGGTGAACGTCTCTGGCCTTGTATGCATTGAAGGCCGTGGGACTAAGAATGTGGGTCACAGCACTTGTAACATTGTAAGGACTTTGAACACTGCCAATCCTCCAGCATTTGTTGCATCACCCAATATGTACTTTGTCTGTGGAACCAAAGCCTACAACTGGCTCCCAAGAAACTGGGGGGCACGTGCTACATCGCCTTTGTTTTGCCACCGACCTACACAGCCCCTGCAGAGCATCATCGAGAAAAGCGTTCTAAAGACACTGATCAAGCAGACTCTGCCGCATCACAGTTCATTGACGCAGCAAAAGGGCTCGTCCCGCTATGGGGTCCGATGGCAAACAGCCGAGCCATCAGACATCTGTCTCAAGCGGTAGAAACCGCCCTGAACGTCACAGCTGGCATCCTCACCAACAACACTGCCGAGCTTCAAGCGGTCCGTCTGGTGGCCCTACAAAACCGCATGGTCCTGGACGTGGTACTAGCGGATCGTGGAGGAGCATGTCGCATCATTGGTGCCAGTTGCTGCATATACATCCCTGATAATTCACCCTCTGTCTATGAAGCAATCGAACATCTCCACAGACTGTCTTCAGAAATTCATCAAGGATCAGAGACTTGGACAATTGGAAGTTGGCTTTGGGGCATCTTAAAGGACTGGGGTTGGAAAATATCAATGTTTCTCTTGGTCCCAGTATTGGCAATATGTGGTTGCTGTTTGGGTGTACACTGTATACCACCTTTGTGTTCTCTTTGCATAAGTGCCTTGCGCCCTAAGACTATGGACACTCAGTTAACAAAAATGAGAGTAATGTATGAACAAGAAATACAGGACATTATGGAGATCGAAATAGACTGACAAGATGGCTAGTTATGTTCAAAGGGCGACTGTTAAGAACAAAACAGAATCATGAACATTCTGCGCCATCTTGTCTAATGAAAGTTCCTACGTGCACATAAACTACAGTCATTCTGATTTACCACAGCCATTTTGTACTCTGTTGGTCACCTTCATTTCACCCTGTCCTCTAGCAGCCTTCTGACTCTCTGACCAAACCTGATATGTGTGCTGGGGGCTATAAACTATTTCCACGACAAACATCAACATCACCTGCTGCCTCAAACTCATCTTTCCTCTCATCCCTGCCCAAACGGGTTACAAATACCAAACAGACTCTTGCAAACATGGTTTATTGCACTACACACAGCAAGACTGGTTTTTGCCAACAATGGGACCTGTTCTTATCAACAGAACGGACTCTTAGATCTGGCCGGTCTCACTCGTTTTTAGACCCTGAAGCAAGGTCCAGCTGCAATTAAATTGTCTGTTTTTGACCTGGGTGGGAGGAGAGTTAATGTTGGGCTTGTGTAACCATGTTGATAAAACAATGTCAGGCTTGTGTGACAACCTGCCCGGGGCGGAGACTCCAAGCTTGTAACCATGATAAAAGAAACAAATACATTGTGTAAAACTGTATAAAAGGAAGAGTCAGAAGCATTGCCAGTAGAACACCTCCCTGAAGACATCCTGGTGTCAGCAGTTGACGTGGTCTCCTCTAAGAGTAATAAACCTTTTTCTTGCCTTCCAGCTTCCAGCGCCTGCCTCGTTATTTTAGATAGTGAATCCAAAGTGGATTAAAGGTGACCTTGCGCCGGGCAGCATTGGGGATCTCAGGAGACTCGCTGCTTTTCACACCTCCGGAGTTTAGCCTACCCGCTCCGCGCCAAGCTACCCCGTTTCTAACATTGGTGTTCAGCGGTGGGATAGGACTTGTGTTTGCGCAGTACCACAGCGACGGCTGGTTGCACTACAAACTCTGCACTTAGAGTAATCACAGATTTTGGGATTATTTTGTCTGATTATTGTTCCTTCTAAAAGTTCCATTTTTGAATTGTGTTCCCCTGTTTACTGTGGGCTGTGTATCTCGCCAAGATGGAGTTAGCCTATGATGAGGAGAACATTTGGGAGTACACAGAGGAGGAAGTAATGAATTTCTGCAGGAAAAGGGGGATACCCTTAGAAGGCAACTCCCGCAGAAAACTGTTCCTCTATGAAGCCTTTAAAAGGGGTGAACCCTTAGAGCTCTGTGGGGACCTTTCAGATTACCCTTTCGCATATCTAAGGGGTGGAATTGAGGGAGACCCTGAGGAGGACTCTGAGAGCGAGGGTTCCCAGTTCATAACCCTGGAGGGCGGTGGCCCTGAAGAGGAGGAAGAAAATGACAGGGTGGAGACGCCATTAGCTAGTGAGGACACCATAGATAGGGAGTCCCGTGCTGGGTCCAGTCCCGGGGGCAGTGCCCCATCCCTTTCCCTGTCCCCAGAGAAGTGGGTGGATAGGAGGGAAGAAAGGGAGCATCAGCTGGCGCTGGAAAGGCTCAGAGTGGAGCTAGCGCAGCTGAGTTTGGAGGAGAAAAAGCTAGAGACCGAAAGGGTCCTAGCGCAGGAGAGGATGGCGGAGGCAGAGAGGGCATTCGCCAGGGAGAAACTAGCTCTAGAGGGTAGGTTGTCCCCTGAGAGTGGTTTCAGGAGTCTGGACTCACCAGGAAGGGTGGGGTCCAGTGGTGGCAGCAGAAGTGATTCCAGTGAGGGAAGTCCCACTCCCAGAGCCCAGAAGACAGTACCTAGTCCCCGGGAAGAGGGGTGCCGGTTGAAGTTCAGAGGCTGTAAAAAACGGTCTCGCCAGTCCTGGGGGGAGTTTGTGGATGCGTGTTGCAGTGCACTGGAGGATTGGGTGGTGTGTAGCGCGGTGAACGAGTGGGAAGGGCTGTTCCATCTACTTATCAGGGAACACATGCTCAGTAATTGCTTTCCAAAGTTGCGCCAACACCTGTTGCAGTGTGGGTTCTCTGATCCCAGGGAGCTTGCACGGGAGGCAGACCTCTGGGTAAGTGCCAGAGTGTCTGAAGAGGCATTGGGGAGTGATCCTGAAGGGAGTGGTTCAAGGATTTTCCAACCCGGAGAGGTGGGAGAGGTTCAAAGTAGCCCAGCTAGGTCCCGGTGTAGTGGGAGGGTTGTAGGGCCTCAAGTCCTGTCTACAAGGAGAAGGAGTGAGACGGGGAGGTGTCCCGAGGTGCCCCAACCGCAGTCTCAGGACCTGGAGAGTTCCATAAGGGAACCCCAGGTTGGGAGCCCAGGCTGTCCTAATGGACCGTCCGTTGAGGGGGATCCCCTAGTGTCAGGAGACCCAGGGGCGCCTGTAAACGGAGCTCCAGTGGTTCTGGGGTCTGCTCAGTCACAGGGTTTAGATCCTGGGCTGGGATGCCAGGTTCAGGTACTGCCTGACCTGGAGGGTGGGACACCTGTAATCAGGGTCCCTACCGGTTTGACTTCCAGGGGTACTTCTCCAGGTGGGAGGGTGCGGAACTCTGTAAGGGGGTGCAGAGGGAGGGAGGACTCGCCTCTGGCACCGGCTCAACCACAGGGTCGAGGTCCTGGGTTGGGAGGCCAGGTTCAGGTACTGCCTGATCAGGAGGGAGGGACGTCTGACATCAGTGTCCCCCCCGGTTTGTCTTCCAGGGGTACTTCTCCAGGTGGGAGGGTGCAGAACTCTGGGAGGGGGTGCAGAGGGAGGGAGGACTCTCCTCTGGCACCGGTGCTACCTAAGGGTTTAGACCCTAGGGTGGTGGATCAGTTACCGGGTCAAGGTCCGGGACTGGTGGGAGAGTGGCGTTCTGAGGGTGCCCCGCAGGGGAGGAGAGTGCGGAACCCCAGAAGGAGAGCCAGGGGGAGGAGAGCCTCGCCCCTGACTTCTGATCAGCCTGAGGGGGCGGACCCCAGGTGGGAGGACCAGTGGCAGTTTGGAACTGCACGGAGGAGAGGTAGAGTGGCCAAAGGGTACTATGTGCCTGGGGCTGCCCCCCACTTGGTGAGGCGGCAAGGACCCAAGACATCTGGATGGCCTAGGGGCCGGTCCTGGCCGCAACCAACTAGAGAGTACCAGTGGGGTAGCTCGGGAGGTCCTGGGAGCTCTGACGGAGGGAACCACCGGGGTCCAGAATGGCAGAGAACCTGCGGGTGCCCCTGCAGTTGCGGGCCCGCGTCCATGTTCTCTCGCCCCAAGCAGGGAAGCCCATCAAGGCATTGATAGGTCTACCCCGGCTTTTGGCTGGGAGGGGGTCGTGTTGGACTTGGCCCTGCTTGCAGGGTCATCCCGGAACTTTTTTTGCCTTCCCCTAGTTTTTTCCCCAACATGAAATTGGTGGTTTACAATAAAACACAATGAATATGTATGTTTGGTGTGGTTGTGCGGAAAATAATAAATGCTGCGCAATGGTGTACGCAGGTTTATTTACACTGCTTTAGAAAATGTCACTTTTAACAGTCGCCATTTTGGTGTACTTTGTGCCTGCCTGCCTGAGGTGGGTTGCCGGTCTAGTGCTCGAAGTGACAGGGTGCTCTACACCTCCCCCACAAACCAGTTGGGACCGGTTTCCCCAGGGTGCCTTCCAGAAGCTTCTGGCCCTTTCTGGTAGGTGGGGTGAGGGGCGTATATATAGAGGAGCTGTGACTCCATGTGGGGTGTGCTGGGCTGTGTATGCTGACGTAGAGGGGACACTCTGCCAGGAGGAACCGCCACTGGACCCTGTGTGCTGGCCCCTGTGCCCACCTGTGCCCCTCTGCTTTTCTACAAGACCAGGAGAGACTCTGCTGGAGTGGAGACTGCTGCGCTGGGAGGATTGCCATCTTAATGGAGGTTGACTGTTTCCAGGAACTGCTGCTTCATTTTTGGTGAGCCACCCTACTGCCTGCTGATCTCGCCCTGCATGGACTGGGCTCTCCTGGCCGCTAGCGCCTCGGGGGCGCTGCAATTCTAGTCTGCCTGTTGTCTAGCGCCCGGGGAGCGCTATATTCGGATGGACTGTGTTTCCCTGCCTGCACTCTAGCGCCTCGTGGGTCCTACTTTCTTGATTGCCAGAAGGGGAGCGCTATCCTTTCATCCCGGAAGCTTTTGGTGCTTCCTAGCGCCTGGTGAGCGCTATATTTCAATTCCCCCGCATTGTGGGCATTTTTGCAGCAGAGCGGGAGCCCACCCCGCGTTATTGCCGTATTTTTGCATATTTAAACAGCGGGTGCCCACCACGCGTTTCGCCCGCAGTTTGGTGCTTATTGAAAGCGGGTGCCCACCCCGCATTTTCTGCCTTCGTGCGGGAGCCTACCCCGCTTTATACTTTGAATTGGGCGGGAGCCCACCCCGCATTGCAGCCGCACTTTAAAAGTGCAAAAGAATCACCGCTGCGACCCGAGGTTCCGTTGAGGGCCGCCGCGCTGGCAGCGGCGACCCGGAAGGGGAAGGAGCGAACCAGAAGCCAGGCGGACCAGAGGAAGGAAGGCGGGGCCCCCGTGTGCCGGTGGGAGCCCCGCGCGTCTGGCCAGTGAAGCCCCGGGTCCCAGGAAGGGGCCCGGGTGAAGTTCGGAACGGTGCTGCTGTGGGCGGGTCTCTCGTGAGGTGAAGAGAGCCCCGCATGTGGCCGCGCCTGCAGCCCGGAGAAGAGGAAGCCGTACAGAGCCCGGAGCAGCGCGAAGAGTCCCGGTGAGTGGGGCTGAGCTGGAGGGCGAGATCGAGGCACAGGATCGGTGCCTGAATGCCTGAGCGGCCCCGCAGGAATAGCGACCCGCTCCAACGTTGGGGACAAATGTGTATTTAGAGAGCCCCAGAGCCAGCGCCATTTCCCCCGGGGGCCACAATTGCGTATAGAGCCTTCATCTGGGGACCGGGGCCTCACCTTGGGCACAGTGGGGCCAGTACTCTTTCTGGGGGCATTTCTTCACTTTCCGAGGCCCCGAGTAGGGCCCGTACGACCCCGTGTTTTTGTGACTGCACAGCGGCGCCGCAGTTGCGGGCCGCTGCACCGTTTTTGTGGGCAACATCATTTTTGGGTTCTAGAGACCCGGAGGGGGCTCCCATGTGACAATACTGATTTTACTGTACTTAACTGCCCCACCGGACAGTGGGCAGTTGCGACGTTTGGGGGCATTGGTAATTTGAGAGTCCCAGCGTAGGGGCTCCCCAGGCGCAGGGGCGCCAGAAGCTAATCTGCAACTTTGGGGCAACTATTCCAGGTGTCACTATGTGGATGCACTGTTGCTGATGTACCTGTGCTGAGGACTTAGGCCAAAGGTGCCGCATGATGTGATTTATGCATGTGATAATGCCTAATGTCATGCACAATGTGTCTGATGCCCCTAATGGTGCCTAATGATGCCTAATAGGATGTTTTAGGTCACGCCTGATCTCATATGTTCCTGCTTAATGCTTCATGCTACTGAGGATGCCTAATGCATATGTTGATGCGCCCCTGGATGGCCCCTAGGCACATTATTGGTGTTCGGTATAATGTGTCCCATGCCTAAGGTCGTGTTATGATGGTTTATGCCCCAGGATTATGATTCATGCCTAATGATATGGTACATTGCTACTGATGTTATGTGCAATGCAGCTACATCGCTGGTTCTCTGCATAATGTGCTTATACCTGATAGGGGGGGTTAGGCCTAAGGATGATTTATGAAGTGATGCACCCGTGTTAATGAGGATGCCTCGATGTTCATCTGTTTATGCCTACTGTGATTTATGCTAAAAGGGACAGTGCTAAGTTCATGGACTTGCCAGTAGGTGCTGACTGTTACCCCTTTATGGTGGATGGTCTTACATTTATCCCCTGTACTTCATGATGGTTCTGGCAGCGGCCCGATTGGCCCTGCCCTGTATATAATCCCCCCCTGTAAATTGCTACCTGGTGACAGTTGGCACAGCGTTATATGTGCCTGTGATTATGACTCTAATGTGTTTTCCTAATACACAAGTTATTTTTACACAACCTGGTGTGGAGTCTCTTTTGTAGTGTGCCTAGTGTGTCGCCTGTGAGTGTGGACTGCGCAGATGCTTTACACATTGCCTCCGGAGTTTAGCCTACCCGCTCCGCGCCAAGCTACCCCAGTCTAACACATGGATAGCCAGATCACCCCTTATTCGAATTATACTCCTACTAAGCTCTGTGACAAAGGCGCTCTCATTTTGAGTGCTCTGGATTTTTTTTAATGGGTTCACAGAAAGAAGCAAAGATTATTCAGCTAAAGCTTTCTAGACCAAAATGCAAAGTAATTAAGTTTCAAGTAATGTAATTTAGCTTTTATCTGCTATCACTTGAATTGCATTATCACCAAGCTTGAGAATGCCCGGTACCAATTTAGGCTGTAAGAATAGGGCAGAAACATATAGGCAACCTGAGGGTCATAGGACCATTGTACTCCTTTTTTGCCCCTCCCCATAATTATCATAAGTATAATTATTTTTATAGTGCCCATCCACCCCGGGAATAAAGAGATACCTGGGCATGGATGAGTCATGTTTAGTAGCAATATTAATCCCCGGTCACAAAAAAAGAATATATATAGAAAGAGCTCTCTGGAATACGATCGAGCTCATCCTGACTTTTAGCAGCCAGGATGAACCTAATGATGAAGCATGTCACTACAAGAGTGAGTGAGGGTTGTGTACAAAAAGGAAAGCTTTTTCCTCCCCTGTATTTCAAGACACCCCACTAAATTATTTCGGCTCTGTGGGTTTACTTGTGCCTGGGCAGACGTGTACTTTATTGTTTTGAAGATAATGTAGTGTTGCCAACTGCCTAATCTTTAGAACTCGAAAGTAAATCAAATGAAAACTTTCAAGTATTTTTACCTCATGAGATTCAGATGCCAAATAATCAGGATGTGAGAAAATCCCATTAAAATGAAATACTGTTAAAAATCGTAACTAACAAAGTGAGAAAAGTTTTCTAAGAGACTTTCTTGCAAAGCAAATGTAGCACAGAGGAATATATGAACCCACTGTAGACTTAAGTCTTGTTCACGCTAACATTAATTTCACTGCTAATTTGGATCATAATACTGGTATTCCTTGTGAGGAAGGTGCATGGCAAATATGATCCAGATATAGAGAATTCTGTTACAATAATTAAAATGTTAAACAAACAAAGTGAAGTACACAAAGTCACTAGAGAAGTATCTTGGGGAAGTATGATAGCCACCCCACTGCAGGATAGTGTCAACTGAGAAGAATGAGAGTATCAAATTCTGGCCCTCTACAGACTATCCAAATCCTGCACACATTTTGCCTTGATTTAGATTATATCTTCCCTCCAAGTCCCTTGTCAAATGAACGAGACAGATACACTGGAAGAACCTACTGACAGAACTACAAACACATGCTTCCATGTCTAGCCCTTATCCTCATCTTACTGTCGAGAATCATAAACAGATGTTCCATTACAATTGGTGATCTGGTTGATTTCTGTATATATCGAATGCAACAAGAACAATATTTTACTATCAACAGTGGGACCATTGTCGAATTCTAATTGTGGGGATTAAGTCTGAATTTGAAGCAAAATACTCTTTTTTTTAAGTCTCCATTAAGAAATCAAAATAATGCTTAAACATAATTTTATAACCATAATACAGCAAATCTCACTTGTGAGTTAATTCTAGGCACAAAATTATTTATTGATTTGATTTCTTAGATGAATATACTGAGAAAGGGTTTATGAATCTCCGAGGGAAACTGAAAGTTGGAAATTCAATTATCAGATATAATACTTCCTGCAAGTTATTTTCCAGAGTATTTTATATTCGTGAACTATACTATCCAGCAAATGATGGCTTCAGCTTTCATTAATGTCAAAGAATTGTTGATCCCATCAATACCTAAACATAATTATTCTCATTTTTTTAAAATTGAAAATGGAAAAGATAATTAAGTAATGACGAAATGCAAACATTTAATTGCTAATCGCATGTTTAGGAATGTGTCTTCTGCATCCGGAAAATGTGTGTTTGGGATTTACAAACAAATGAATGTTATAAAAGAATTGGTATAGCAGGGCCACTAACAAACAAAGTAGGTATAATAAACTACATGTTGGCACTGATAGTGTAGGTAAACGTTGCCTGGGTTGGATTAATAAACACTCATTCCATGTTGTAGAACAGCACACAGAAACAACACATGAAAACTATGGGCCCGATTCACAGAACTAACTGACGTCAAAAACGTAAAGTTAGTACTTTTTGGTATTCACAGAATACACTTACTCATTTTGGTATTCACAGAATGCACTTACTCATTTTGGTATTCACAGAATGCACTTACTCATTTTGGTATTCACAGAATGCACTTACTCATACTAACTTTATGTCCGCACTCGGGCCGGAGATTCCGGCCCGGTGGTGGAGATTCCGGCCCGGTGGTGGAGATTCCGGCCCGGAGGTTGAGATTCTGGCCCGGAGGTGGAGATTCTGGCCCGATGGTGGAGATTCCGGCCGGTTGTGGAGATTCCGGCCGGTGGCGGAATCTCCACCTCCGGGCCGGAATCTCCACCTCCGGGCCGGAATCTCCACCTCCGGGCCGGAATCTCCACCACCGGGCCGGAATCTCCGGCCCGAGTGCGGACATAAAGTTAGTATGAGTAAGTGCATTCTGTGAATACCAAAATGAGTAAGTGCATTCTGTGAATACCAAATGAGTAAGTGTATTCTGTGAATACTAAAAGTACTAACTTTACGTTTTTGACGTAAGTTAGTTCTGTGAATCAGGCCCATGATTTTTAATATTTTCCTTTCAGGTCCAAAGCAATTAAGAAGAATGAAACACTACTTGATTTCATTAGCTGTAATGGCTATGGTGCCTAAAGCCGCACCAGAGGTTCTTCAGAAAATGAAAAAAATAGACCCTAAAAAAACATTCAGTGAATATTTAAAGTAATAGATCTTAATTTAAAAACGATAATAACTAATTATATTCAATTGTAGCAATGACTTTCATTGCTTTTAATGGTATTGAAAAACACATCAGAAAATTATCAATTTGAATGTGAGCAATTCAACGCTATTTTCAGTGTAAGCTGATTTGAAATCACATAGAGTTCCATGGAACATTATTGATGATGATAAGATATTTAACTGCGGATAAACAAGTGTTCTACAAGGAAATAATTTTAAAATAAAGTTTTTGACCGAAAGAAGTTTAGTCATGGGTTTTGAAAGACACGAAAGAATCTATCAAATGCTCGAAGAAACACGTACAACCAAAACTGCAGATGTTTCAATTATTTATTTGAAGTATTGAATTCAAGAGACTGATCATCATGCTGTAGTCAAACAAAAAGTTGCTCCAAGTGAACGTGTAGTAAGAAATGAAAATCAGTGAGCCTTAACACATAATGGAAAGAGTACAAGGATAGATAAGTATTTACAATATGTACAAAAGGCCAAAACCCATGGAATTTACAATTGAAACAGTTACAAACACAATGATACGAGCTTTTGAGTTTGAGTATCCAACATTGAATGATATGGGTAGGCCAGTGAAATGTTGCTGTTTCGACCCCTAATTAGACAAATCATCCGGGTCTTCATCAGGACATACATTTGGTAGTCACCTACAGAGTAAGATATACAGAAGTTCAGTCTCAACTCAGTAGAAAATCTGACTGAGGAAAAGGAAGACACAGGGCAGAGAAAGTTGTCTTACCTAGCCTGATCAATCATGGGCAAGTTCAAATCAAAACAATCCTACAAGTTTCTTTCTATAGGAAAAAGGGGAACAAAAAGGAATCCCATGCAATTAGTTATGGGGGAATGAATCCCCTGATAAGAGTTTCAAAATGAAGTGTATAAAGAGGTGTATGGAGCGTGATTGGCATTCCTTCCATCAGAGGAAACATGCACACGTGTGTAGTGTGCATGAGGAAATATTGAGCATAGTCACAGGCATGGGCCATAACGTGATAGTGTATGACATGCGATTCAATGACATTTTGTGAAACTGAGCATCCAGGCATGCGTCAGAGCATGCATTAATACAATTGGCATGCAGGTATCATCATCCATACAGGACTTGTAATACGGACCAATGATATATAAACGTATGGTGGAAGGGAGCGCGGCAAGCGTTTAATAAATATATAGGATGCATGCCACATGTGCAACGTGCTCTAAAGAACCAATTCCAACCATTTGACATAAATTGCAGAAATTTCACTGCGCACTGCAAGAGAAAGATGTGTGTCACAACTCATGCAACTGGTTTACAGAACACAGGGGGAGGCTCTAAATAAGACCACCTCTCTACGTGCACCAGAGCTGAATGAGTCCATGTGCACAAAACAATAACTAAAAAAGTCTGTTCCTCATGTGCCTGGGCAGACATAATAACCAAATCGATATTCAGGGCTGAACCACCTGATCCAAGTGCATCAAAGGGCCAAAGCATGGCTGAATCATATGAAACAAACAAATGTGAGGTGGGGGGGGCCTTGCGCCAACATGAACATTCAAGATGTCAGGCCCTTGTGGATCGCATGAACATGCTACAAAACCACAGAAAAACCGACTGGTCACTCGTGGAGACAAGTCAAAGCGCCCTGTGTACACAATCTGTATGCTTCTATGGATCTGGGCAAATTCAGATTAAACTAACAAAGGCCAAAAGTGATCTCCTAATGGAGCTACCGGAATGAAAGGGCTCTTACCTTATTACCATAAGGTAAGAGCACTTTTGAAGGTCCGTGACCCTGCGCGTCTTGTCCGTGTTAACCAGCAATCTGTCAGGTCTGGGTTAGTGTGCTGTACTCAAACCGGTGCATTATCCTCACGTGACGAGAGGTCTCATGGCGGCGTGGGGCATAGAACCGCTAGACTGCTAACCCCCATAAGACGTGTGGGTAAGAGGCCTATGCACGGCCCTATGGGTGCCGGAGTATCTTCACCAGGTGAGTCATGATGACAGGCGTCATGGCGGCGTGGGAACACTGGACCGCTAACCCCCATAGGATGTGTGCGGCCCTATGGGTCGTCATGTGATGAACCGGTGGCCCTAATGCAAGTCGTTACACAAAGCAGCCTGTGCGGGCATCAGGAGCGTGATCACTGACCCTGGTCAAGTAAGGTGAGCTGGACCCTAATGAAACAGACTCTATGTGCACAGAATGGGAGCATATGAGATGTAGCTTGGAAACAAAGCCAGTATGTACTGGTCACATTGTGAGGTGGTATATATTATGTTACTGGTGGTACACATAAATATGCAAGACAATCCAGATGGGTGTGTGTTAGAGAGAAGGCTGTAAAGAGGCATAGATTGTATTTGGTACATTACACAGTCTCAGTTTCAAAGATCAAGGGCAATAATCATGGTGTCAGCGGGCATGTATCACGAACTGGTCCCATTTGTCCTGGCTGTAAAGAGGCATAGATTGTATTTGGTACATTACACAGTCTCAATCTCAAAAATCAAGGGCAATAATCATGGTGTCAGCAGGCTTGTGTCACAAACTGACCCCATTTGTCCTGGGTATTCAGACCATCCTCCATAGACTTGACTTTCTGCATCCAGCGACATTCCAGTTCCAAAAGTCTATTATTTTGTTCTCCTCCCCTAGGATCCGGTTTCAGAATTTGCATAACTTTGCCAGCGGATTTGATTTGCAGTGTGTCCAAATTACACATAATGATCCACTAAAGGTGCTCCAATGGTCTTGCAATTGATCCAAATCTTGTGTTGTAGGATGCGTGATTTCACCTTTTGGATGTCTGTCCTATATAAATCTTCTGACATGGACACCATATCGCATATATAACATTATGAGAATTGCAGTTTGAGAAAGCATTCAAAGTATGTGCCACATTCCCTTGGCTGAATACTCTGGTTTCGTTACACAGTTTACAAGCTGCACATTGACCACACCTAAAATGCCCTTTGATCAGAGGAAGACCCCACTGAGATTGGATGGTGGGAGCTGTGTGGGTAATGCTACTCTGATTAGTCTGTTCCTTCACGTTGGGACTCCTTTTGAAGGAAAAGAGTTGCAAGTCCTTATGTTGAATGGTGTCCCTCACCAAGTGCCAATGTTTGAAAATCATGTTGCGTATGGCATTGTTATCAGTATTGAATGTGCTTACAAAAATAATGTGAACGTCTGTCTCAGTTTGAGTTTTGGGAGTGAGTAAAAGTTCTCTGTGGGTATACCATGCTCTTTTTCTGGACCTTTTTAGGAACCATACGGGATATCCCCTTTCAGCTAGATAGGAAATGAGAACATCAGATTCGCAGAAGAAATCCTCCTTCTTGTAGCTGTTCCTATGCACCCTGAGGAACTAACCATAGGGAAGGTTGTCACGTAGGCCTCTGGGGTGGTGACTCATGTATATAAAAAGAGAGTTCCTTCCGGTTGGTTTCCTGAATAGCAGTGTATACAGTAACCCATTCTCTGTTTTGATGGTGAGATCAAGGAATGTGATGTGTTAGTTACTGTGTTCTGTGGTAAATTACATGTCAATGGAACTTGTGTTAGTCCATACACAAAACTCCTGGAGTGTCCTACTGGTGTCCTCCCATATGAGGAACACATCAACGATGTATGGGCACCAAGAAGGTATTGTTGGACTGATAAGGGCTGGTGTTATTGAATAAGTGTGTACTCTCATAGTCATCCATGAACAGATTCGCCAGGTCTGGGGCGAACGTTGCCATGCTCTTCCGTTGGTAGTAGTAGATATCAAGAAATAAAACGAAGTATTTACTCAGGGCAATTTCAGTTAAGTCAACCAAAAGTGAAGTCAGTACCCATTGTGGTTGTTCTCTAGTATCTAGAGTTTTCCTTACCACCCTCAGGGCTTCATGTTGTGGAATGTCTGTGTATAGTGCCTGAATGTCAATGGTGGCTAAGATTGGGTGAAGTTGTTAAATGGTTTCTCTTCAATCTGTCTGATGAAGTCCATGCTGTCCCTCATGAAAAAAATATGTGAGTGGTACAAATGGCTTCAAGAAGATATCCACAAATTGGCATATGGGTTCCTATAGGGAACCGCAACCCGATACTGTTGGGCAGCCTAGGGGCCTGGTGAGGTTCTTGTGTATCTTCGGAAGAGTGTACAGAAACGGAGTCCTAGGATGGATCTGTGCATGTTTCCTCTGATGGAAGGAATGCCAATCACGCTCCATACACCGCTTGGTACACTTTTTTTTAAAACTCTTATCTGGGGATTCATTCCCCTATGACTACCTGCATGTTTTTCCTTTTGTTCCCCTTTTTCCTACAGAAAGAAACTTGTAGGATTGTTTTGATTTGAACTTGCCTATGATTGATCGGGCTAGGTAAGACAACTTTTTCTTCCCTGTGTCTTCCTTTTTCTCAGTTATATTTTCTACTGAGTTGAGACTGACCTTCTGTATATCTTACTCTGTAGGTGACTACCAAATGTATGTCCTGATGAAGACCCCGGATGATTTGTCTAATTAGGGTCGAAATGTCGACATTTCACAGGCCTATTCATATCATTCAACATTGTATACTCAAACTCAAATGCTCGAATCATTGTGTTTGTAACTGTTTCAATCGTAAACTCCATGGGTTTTGGCCATTTGTGCATATTGTAAATACTTATCTATCCTTATACTCTTTCCATTATGTGTTAAGGCTCATTGATTTTCACTTCTCTCTGCGCGGTCACTTGGAGCACCTTTTTGTTTGACTACAGCATGATAATCGGTCTCTTGAATTCAATACTTCAAATACATAATTAAAACATCTGCAGTTTTGGTTGTACATGTTTCTTCAAACGTTTGATACATTCTTTTGTGCTTTTTGAAACCCATGACTAAACGTCTTTCGGTAAAAAACTTTTTTTTAAAATGATTTCCTTGTAGAACACTTGTTTATTCACAATTTTATTACCATTGTTCTAGGGAATACAGGGTGCCCCTTTCTTTTGATAAGATATTTAAGCTATTCAATTTGAGTTATCATCGGAAACACTAAGTATGCAGGATTCTACATACAGTTTTGTTTCAATACAGGAGTCTGAATTGCTGACTTATACTCCTTGTGAACAATTCAATATTACATGTTTAATTCATGGATTTATTAACATACCTATTAATGGTTTGCAACATCAATAGTATTTTGTGATACAAGATGCTGGATGGTACAGACAGCTAGAAAATTTGTTTTTGAAATATGCATGGAAGATACAATATTCAATGCACAGTTTGCTTAAGTAGCAACTTATATTTTTAAGTGCAAAAGACTTCTCAGGCCCTTCAGAAGCATCACCCAAAATTAACCAGTTAATTTTCTATAATTAATGCAAAACGTAAATGGCCAGCGCTATTTGCAAGCTGATGGCATCACCAAAAATAGAAATGTCTGGAATTTTAGAAACTACACACTACACATATAATATAAGGTTCACAGACAATTGCTGTTCACTTAAGAGAGGTTACACATATTTTGTGACTTTGTGTGAGTCCATTGAGTGTTGTTGTGACCACACTTCGTTGGCCAAAAACTAACAAGCTTTTAAATACAAATCTTGACAAATTGGCACGCATAATTTATTTGTTATCAAAACATGATTTAGTGCTAAAATCAGTGAGTGATTATTATTATTATTATCATTATTATGCTGCCAGGGTTATGAATAGTGCACATGAAATAACACAGTTACTATCAAATAACATAGCCATCCTCCTTTATTGAAGTTACAGAAATGATACTTCTTTCATCAACCACAACAGGCACAATGATACATGTAAAGAGGCAAGAAAAGGTATGCAGAGGAATATTCAAGAAGACATTAGGGTCAGCTTTGCATACAGTAGCGTATATACTTTCCCATTTTCCACAGGATTAGGTCCTATTTTAATAGGGGGTGCGATCACATTATTTATGATATTGATGTTCTATGCGTGGGTAAGTTGATTGAAGAAATGGGTTAGTCTTTAATCCACACCCATAAAGTGTACTGAACTGATGATGAACTTGAGAGTTTCTGATCCATGGAATATATGAAGGATGAAACACTGTGCTTCCTTAACCCACGTAAGAATTTATTTATTTTTATGTTTATTTATAGTGTTTTATAAAGTGCGAACATGACCACCAGGGTATCAGAGCACTGTACAAAGAGATCGCTGACGAGGGTTTCCGTACAATAGGAACACAGTACAGGGCAAACGTCTGTCTCCATTGAATCCTCTTATGATACGCTGTACATTGAAGTCAAAGAGGAGTGAACAAAACAATAGGATACAATATTTATTTATTTATTTATTTATGCGGTTTTATATAGCGCAAACTTTACCCAAAGGTGTCAGAGCGCTTTTCAATAGAACCAGTTACATTACATAAGGACTTCAGAGTACATGAATTACATAAGAGATACGAAACAGATAAACTCTAAACTCACATAAGAATGGTAGTAAGCACATACGTCTACTACAGATACTAGTGGTTAGAGTTACATATATACAAGCTGCAAATTCACTCAAGATTACATTTTAGGGAAAGTTGAAGCGATTAGGGTTGGACAAATATTGTTAGACTTGGCATCTTTTGGCGTGTTTCCCCTGACTTTTTGCTTTCTGACCTCCCGGTTTTGACTCTGTTTTTGCTGGTGTAATGATTCTGCGCACTTTCCTCACGGCTGTCCAGTGGGAAAGGGCAAGTGCTCCTGTATAAAATGTGTTGCGGATTGGCGTTTCCATGATTGGCCTATTTGGTTTATGTGTCAGTCCCTTGTAAAGTGCACTGCGAGTGCCAGGGCCTATAGACCAAATGCTGTTGGTGGGCTGCAGCACTGGATTGTGCCACCCACGCAAACAGCCCGTAAAGTGTAACTCGGGCCTGCCATCGCAGAGCCTGTGCGCAGCCTGGGGCTGCCATGTCGACTTGGCAAGTGCGCACACTTGCAAGTCCCTAAACCTTCCCTTTTCTACATGTTAGTCACCCCTAAGGTAGGCCCAAGGTACCCCTGTGGGCAGGGTGCGTTGTATGCGAAAGGTAGGACATGCCCTGGTGTGTGTGGCATGTCCTGATAGTGAATTACCGCCTAGTTCGTTTTTCACTATTGCAAGGCTACCTGTTCCCCATAGGCCAGAACGGGCAGTTTTGATTATTACAGCTTATAATCCTAACTGACCCCGGGAACATGGTAGAAATTCGAGTTTAGTATGCCTGGACTCAGAATGATAAAATGCATCTTTTAGTGAAGTTGGTTTTAACATTCTGTGTTTGAAAATACCACTTTTAGAAAGTGGGTATTTTCTTGTCTAACCATCCAAGCCTGCCTCTGCGAGGTTGTGTATTCCTTGTCTGGAGTGTGAGTGACAGGGGCTGGGGGATGCCAGGAGACAGGGTGAGTCAGCACAGGGCTGAATAGCAAGATCTACATGTAGATGGGTGGGAGGAGTTGCACCTGGGCCCTGAATAGGACAGTGCCTTCCCTCCACAATGCTGGCTCCACCTCCTGTGGTGCGTCTGATGTCCCTGGCCTACTCTCTGAAAGAAGGGACGGAGACTTGTCAACAAAGTGCTCCAGAACTGGTTTGAACTAGGCAAAGGCCTCTCTGCCTTCAGAGAACAAAGGAATTTGGGATATAAATATTGGGGCCCTGACCCCATGAATTTAGATCTCGCTGGAATCAAGGAACCTGCCAAGACGAAGAGCTGGAAGAGCTGCCAGGAGGAGTACTGCCCCTTTGCTGTGTTGTTGCTTTGTTGGGTTGGCCTGCAGCTGCTGCTTCTGCCTTGGGCAGTGAAAGGACTAGACTGAACCTTCTACAAACTTGTGCTGAGTATCTCCAAGGGCCTGGAACCGAGCTGGCCTCCTGTTAAGAAGTCTCAGGGACTACAAAGACTTCACAAGCCTCTTGGTACCGCTTCTGGAACGCTGTTTCAGTTGCCACAGAGGAAGGGAACCGCAACCGACTCCGTCAAACGAATCCATCCCTGGCCGGTGACCTGTTTGCACCGCAGACCGCATCGCCCCGCTTCGCATCGCAACCCTGGTCTCACCGTAGGCGACGTCCGACGCCGTCAACACCGAGCCACTGCTTGCACCGTGACCTGTGGGCACCGCAGTTCGCATCGCATCGCTTCACTGAACCAGCCGGACCCGACCGACGCGGACGCTGCAACTGGCTCAACAGTCGTGACCGCATCGCATTTGGGGCACCGCTCGCACGTTTGCGACGCACCGCTCCGACTCGCACCGCTGTCCGACGCCAGCTCCCGCACTCCGGCTTGGTCGCCTGCATCGCAACCTGTCAGCACCGCATCGAGCATCGTCTCACCCTGCATCGCACGCCTTGGACTCACCGACTCCGTCTGCACGACGCTCATCGAGCCGCTGCCTGCACCGCATCGAGGGACACCGCACCTTGCATCGCTCCGTCTTGCACCGCAACCGCGACGAACGCCGACCGGCTCGTACACTCCGTACCAGCCACAACGAGAAAGGTACTGTGACCGAGTCTGTTCACGAATCTGCTGGCCCGTAGCGACGCGGTCGGCTGGAACTGTTGGACTCTGTGTAATTCAGCATCGCGGTAGACCCGAACGGGGCTACCGACTCGCACGAACTTTGCTTTTGTGCTATTCCTGCAAAGAAGAAGTTACCTTATCAAGCATTCATTTTTAAAGTATAGTATTGTGGATTTTTGTCGTAATTGGTCTTGTCTTGAGTATATAAAAATATTGGTTATTTTTCTAAACTGGTGTGGTGTCCGTTTGTAGTGCTTACACTGTATTACTGTTGGTTATGTGCAAATGCTTTACACACTGCCTCTAGAATAAGCCTGACTGCTCGTGCCATGCTACCAAGGGGGTGAGCAGGGGTTATTTTAGGAGTGTAACTCCCTTACCCTGACTAGGAAGAAGGGTCCCTACTTGGACAAAGGTGCAAGCCCTTGCCAACTAGAGATCCCATTTCTAACAAATATATATTACATATTTACACAGCATGATCTTCTCGCCATTGCTGGGGTTCTTGCTTTCAGCCTGGACTTCAGGGTGTTGTTGCACTCACTGATGGTGATCTTGGGCCTGGAGGGATGCCTGACCTGGTATTGGCCGTAGGGGTAGAAGGCCAGGTGGTGGTGGGGAAAGACTGCTGCGGTAGTCTGCAGGTGGATCTTGCGCTGCATGGGGGGCATCAAGCCAGGTTGCAAACATCTTGCCCCGAGATGGGCCCAGCAGAGCGGTCATGCCTCCGAAAGACTCACTCCAGGCCTCTGGGTCGTGCTGCAGGAGCCCCCGGGCCTCCAACTGCGGGAGCAGATTTCCTCTGGAGCTCCATGCGACTCACAGGCCGGCGCCGCCATCTTGCTTTCACGAACACCTTGTGCTAAGCTAATATAATACAGGGCAAATATCAATTATGAAGGAGCTCTGTTATGACACATGTTTTTCTAGTAGAATGGTTTTGACTTTCTTCTTGAATAGCCTGATGAAAAAATAACACCATGAAGCAATATGGTCTGAATCGCTAATAGATTAAACCTATTGAGCTTTTATTTTTGCTCATGAAGCTAATTCAGAACATTGCATTACAAATGCATAAAGGACAGATGTAATAAGAAAACTACCTAAAGAGAAAGACATCCGTTTGGACTGGATCCACCATGTGATTTCAACCTTCCAGCAGCAGAAGATCTTTGTATCTGATGTACTTATACATACATATTCACTACTTCAAGGAGACAGAAGATGTCTTTGCAATGGCCCACAAACAAGACTCCATCACCTTTAGTTGAGATTCTGTTACCCTCTCCCATGATTCAATAGCTGCCCCCCTGGTGAAGAAATGAGACTTCAGAGAAATCACAGCACTTTGGTGCCACAAGAAAGTCCCATTCAAATTGATCTTCTCTTTCCAAGGCAAGTAGCAAACTGTCAGATCACCAAATGAAGCAAAAAATATCCTGAGCATCCAGGAACTCACAACAGTTGGGAACAACAGAAGGATCACAAACCAAAGACCTCAGAGGAGACCAGCAGTGATACAGATCAGGCAGAGAGAAGTGGTCGTCTTTCTGCCCACTTCTTTCTGCCAGATCTCTACGCTTGTCAACATCAGAATCTGCCCCAAAAACTCTGGATGTTAGTTGCTGCTTTGTCAGGTGCCCCACAAGTCTTACCTGCTGCTTGCGGAGTAATCTCACAGAGACGACATGAGCTATCGCCCCCGTACCCACCTTACCCCAATCGAGAGGTGTACACAACCAGGATGGAGATGGGATCGGGGAAGGAAGCTAGAGATGACGGGAACGGTGTCCAGAAGACCAGTGGAGGACCTCCTTCTGTTTGGAGTATTACTGTGAACACCGGCTGGGAGGGAAGACAATGGGAGACCCTGTTACAACAGACACAGACAAACCCTCCTCTTGTCACTTCTTGCATACATGCGGAAGTAGTAATTACCTCGTAACTGGAAATACCATGTAACCAGAAGCCATTATCATGAATAAGCGCTCCTGCGCAGTGCAATGGGACACAGGCACTAGGCACTAGCGCTCCTGCGTGGTGCCAAACAAGGTAACAAGCGCTCCTGCGCGGTGTATAAGGAACAACAATCAAAAAGCGCTCCACGCGATGCAAAACAAAGTGATAAGCGCTCCTGCGCGGTGCAAATGGACACAGGCACTAGCGCTCCTGCGTGGTGCAAAATAAAGTAACAAGCGATCCTGCGTGGTGGAAAAGGAAAAAACAAACAATAGCGCTCCTGCGCGACCAGATGCCAAAATAACTAGATGCGGTTCGCGCTAGCAAGTAGTCAGGAGAGAGACACGAAGAAAACGAGGCAGCGTGGTGCCAAACAAGGTAACAAGCGCTCCTGCGCGGTGTATAAGGAACAACAATCAAAAAGCGCTCCTCGCGATGCAAAACAAAGTGATAAGCGCTCCTGCGCGGTGCAAATGGACACAGGCACTAGCGCTCCTGCGCGGTGCAAAATAAAGTAACAAGCGCTCCTGCGCGGTGCAAATGGACACAGGCACTAGTGCTCCTGCGCGGTGCAAAATAAAGTAACAAGCGCTCCTGCGCGGTGCAAATGGACACAGGCACTAGCGCTCCTGCGCGGTGCAAAATAAAGTAACAAGCGCTCCTGCGTGGTGGAAAAGGAAAAAACAAACAATAGCGCTCCTGCGCGACCAGATGCCAAGATAACTAGATGCGGTTCGCGCTAGCAAGTAGTCAGGAGAGAGACACGAAGAAAACGAGGCAGCGCTCCAGCGCGGCCTCGGAATACCTGTGATAGGGTCCGCTGTAGACACGGGGATCCGTCGATGGCAAGAGCATCAATCCGAAGCGCTGAACCGGCGGGAACTGCTGCGGTTAAGCGGTTTCCCCCGGAAGCGCTGTGTGACGTGGCGGCGGTTTCCGGTATCTGAGAACTGGACCGCCAACCACCTGCATTCACGGAAGTGAGGAACACTATTCCGCATGAGTGAAGAAGCACACACACACCAGATAATTGGGGGGCGCGGCTCCCATCGAACCATGACAGTACCCCCCACCCAAAACAGCAGCCTCAAACAGGGGTGGCAGGGCGAGGGCTAAGTGGGTGACTGACATGGAAGGCACGAACCAATCGGGAAGCGTGACATACATCAGACAGGGGCTCCCAGGACCGCTCCTCTGGACCGTACCCCTTCCAGTCCACCAAGTAAAAGAGCCTCCCCTGTGTACGACGGGAATCAAGAATAGCCCGGACCTCATACTCAATGTGATCGTCCCTAAGGACCAGAGAAGGAGGAGATGATACAGTGCACTCAGGGTGAACGGCACGTAGAAGGGACACATGGAAGACAGGGTGTATCCTCATCTGAGGAGGCAACGAGAGTTTCATGGACACATGGTTGATCACCTTCTCAATGACATAAGGTCCCACAAAAAGGGGCAAGAGTTTCTTGGGGCCATGCATGTTGAGGTTTCGAATGGAGAGCCATACCCTGTCTCCTTTTTTGTAGGCAGGTTCCACCTTCCGGTGGTTGTCTGCGTATTGTTTATACGTTTCTTTGGCCTTGGCCAACTCGAATCGGGCCTGTTGCCAGAGCTCGCAAAGCTTGGCATGGTACGCCTGAACCGTGGGCAGGGGACTGTTCTGTGGTTCTTCCCATGGTATTGTTCGAGGATGTCTTCCCTGGAGGCAAAAGAAGGGAGACATGCCGATGGCAGAATGCTTGTTGTTGTTGTATGCGTATTCCACCATCCATAGTACTTCCGCCCATTCCTTTTCCACAGCCAACAGCAGGCAGCGGAGGTACTGCTCCATGGTGTGGTTTGTCCTTTCTGCTTGACCGTCGGTCTGGGGGTGATATGCGGATGATAAGCGTACGTCCATGTCCATGGCAGTGCACACTTCATTCCAGAATCGGGAAACGAACTGCGAACCCCGATCTGTTATTACCACAGACGGTATGCCATGCAGTCGAACCACGTTTTGTAGGAAGATCACTGCCAGCTCGGCTGCCGAAGGCAACTTCTTCAGAGGTACAAAATGAGCCATTTTCGTGAGGTGGTCTACTATGGTAAGGACAGTGGTATAACCAGATTCGGTGGTTGGCAGTTCCACGACAAAATCCATGGAGATGGTGTGCCAGGGGTGAGGAGGAACAGGAATGGGATGTAACAGCCCAACGGAGGATTCTGACACGTTCTTTCCTTGGGCACAAATCGCACAACGAGCTATATAGGCCCTAGTATACACTTCCATAGTGGGCCACCAGAAACGTCTCTGCAATAGTTCCATGGTTTTGTGATAGCCCGGGTGATTGGACAGGATGTGATCATGACACATATACAGGGCTTGCTGTTGGCGGGCCACCAGTGGAAGGTAGTATCTGTCTTCTTTATACAAGAATCCGTTCTGTGTAGTTACACCTTCATGGTTCCCTGCCAAGGAAGCCGGATCAGTCTGATTTATGTCATCCTGTAACAGGGAAAGGAAATCAGAGGATAGAATCACACCCTGGAAACATTGTTCAGGAATAATAGATACCGGCTCAGCGGTGGACATGGTTTCATCGGTTTCCTCAAGACGGGATAGGGCGTCGGCCTTGGCGTTCTCCCTACCAGGTCGGTACGTGATATGAAAATCGTATTCGTTGAAGAACAGAGTCCATCGTAGTTGTCTGGATGTGAGGGCACGGGCTGAGCGAAGGAATTGTAAGTTCCGGTGGTCTGTGTAGATAGTCACGGGATGTTTGGCGTCTTTCCGGTAATGGCGCCATTCTTCGAACGCTGTCTTGATGGCCAGGAGTTCTCGGTCTGATATAGTGTAGTTGCGTTCGGCTGGTTGTAGTTTTCTGGAATAGAACGCTACGGGGTGTAAGAGACCCGTTCCAATGTCTCTTTGTGACAACACACCCCCCAGGGCATCTTGCGAAGCATCGGCCTCTACAATAAATGGCTGTTCTGAGTCGGGGTGTATCAGAATGGGAGCTGTGGTGAACCTCCTTTTCAGTTCCTGAAAGGCGTGTTCGGCTTCCGAATCCCAGCAGTATTGGACTCCTTTGCGCAGCAATCGGGTGATGGGGGTGACAATCCTGGAAAAGCCTGTGATGAAGCGGCGGTAGTAATTGGCAAATCCCAGAAACCTCTGGACGTGCTTGACGGTGGTTGGGGAAGGCCATTGCAAGATGGCTTCTACCTTCTTGTTGTCCATTTGGATTCCTGCAGGAGTGATGATATGCCCCAAGAACTCGACAGCTGTGGTGTGGAAGACGCTTTTCTCCAGTTTGACGTACAAACCATGTTGTCCTAACTGCTGGAGGACGGTGCGTACGTGTTGGATGTGTTCTGTAGTGGTTTGTGAATATATCAGTATATCGTCGATATACACTATACAGAAGATATCGATGTAGTCTCTCAACACCTCGATTATGAAGTACTGGAACGCTGCAGGTGCGTTGCAGAGCCCGAAAGGCATGACCTGGTACTCAAAGAGGCCGAACCTGGTCCGGAATGCTGTCTTCCATTCGTCACCCTTCCGGACTCTGACAAGATGATAAGCCCCCGCAGGTCTAGCTTGGTATAAATGGAGGCATTTTTTACCTGGTCCAACAGGTTAGAAATCAAAGGTAAAGGATACCTGTTTTTAATAGTGATGGCGTTCATAGCCCTGAAGTCTATACAAGTCCGAAGGTCCCCCTCCTTCTTGGCCACGAAGAAAAGAGGAGAGGACACCGGGGACCTAGAATGGTGTATGAACCCGTTACGTAGGTATTCATCCAGGTAGGAGCGGAGATGCTCATTCTCCTTTTCCGTGAGGGAGTATATTCGACTACAAGGAAGTGTGGAGCCAGGAATCAGGTCTATTCTGCAGTCGAACGAGCGGTGAGGAGGGAGGGTATTGGCTCCCTTTTTGTCGAACACTGCAGCTAGGTCTAGGTATGCCTCTGGTACGTTGTCCTGTGTTATCATACCCATTCCTGTCAAGGGTAGATCGTGGGCCTGTATAGCATGGACACAGGAAGAGTCGACCTGCACATAACAGGTAGTACTGCAATGGCCTGAATCCAGGGATATGATTCCAGACGCCCAATCAATCCGTGGATTGTGGCTCACCAGCCACGGAAGACCCAATATCACTCGAAACTGGGGTGCATCGATGACATCAAAGGCGATGGTTTCCGTGTGTTTGTTTTTGAATGACATAACCATGTCCTCTGTTTGGTACCGGATGAGGCCGGAGGTAAGGTCCGTACCGTCCACTGCCTTTACTGTTTCTGGTTTTGCCTTAGGTACAGTGGCCATACCCAGGTCCTTCATATACTGGGTGTCGATGAAATTGCCGGTGGCTCCTGAATCGAGAAGGGCGGTCACCTGCCATACCTGGCCTGTCCATGCTTGTAGGGCCACCTCAACACCCAGATGATGGCTGCCACCGAAAACGGCAGGGGTCGTGGTCTTGCTGGACGAAGAACCCAGTAGTCGGACCCCACTACCTACTGGGTTTCTCCGTTTCCCGCCTTGTCACCCTTGGATATGGGAAATGCGAACGGTCTTCTTCCTCTAGCTCGGGTAGGCTTCACTGGGCATTCCCTAACGAAGTGTCCGTTCTTGCCGCAGTACAAGCACTGGTTCTGTTTCCTTCTTTTCTCTCTTTCTTCATTGGTGAGAGGTCCCCGTATACCTCCTATTTGCATTGGTTCAGGCACATCACTGGATGGAGCCGGTTCGTCCTTTGCTTTGTCCTTGAAGGTCAAGAACCGGTTATCGCCTCCCTTGGTTCTCTCGTTCTTTCACTCCTGTATCCTGTAGTTCACCTTGACCACCAGATCGATAAACGGTCCTATTTCTTCCGGAGGATCAGGTATCTGAGAAATGAGGTCCTTCAGTTCGTCGCGTAAACCCCTGTAGAAGACGGACACCTTCTTGGACTCGGGCCAACGGGCCTCAATGACGAGTCTACTGAACGTTGTGATATAATGGAGCAGGTCTGTGTTGCTTGCTTCAGACTGAGCAGTGACGGGCTAACATCCGCCGCATTGTTTCTTTGAAGACCGGCAGATTGTACAACATGGGGTCGTCATTGTCCACCAATGAGATGGACCATTGGGCGGCATCGCCACCCATGTAGGAGAGGATGAAGGCGACCTTGGATGCGTCGTCCGGAAAAGCGGTTGCTCTGGCCATGAAGTGTAGATGGCACTGGTGAAGAAAGACACTGTATTTGGTGCTATCGCCATAAAAGCGTTCGGGTGGAGCTAGTTGTTCGGGGTGAGGTGCTATTACTTGTATGGCGTTGTCTTGATTGGAAGCAGAGGGGATGCTTCCAAAGGTGAACAAGGGAGGCCGTAGTAACCCCTCCTCCCTAACCCTAGCAGTGGGAGAAGGACCCCAAGGACCTGTTACCCTAGCCGCCACCTGGCTTTGCCAGGCCGTCACGTCCTGGCGTAAGCTGAGGTTTTCAGCCTGCATGCTGGTAAGCATAGCCGCTATGTCCTGCAGTGTGATCTCGGGATTGCTCATGTCGTCCGGGCGAGATGAAACACTTGGGCTTCGGATTCTGTCAGGTGCCCCACAAGTCTTACCTGCTGCTTGCGGAGTAATCTCACAGAGACAACATGAGCTATCACCCCCGTACCCACCTTACCCCAATCGAGACGTGTACACAACCAGGATGGAGATGGGATCGGGGAAGGAAGCTAGAGATGACGGGAACGGTGTCCAGAAGACCAGTAGAGGACCTCCTTCTGTTTGGAGTATTACTGTGAACACCGGCTGGGAGGGAAGACAAGGGGAGACCCTGTTACAACAGACACAGACAAACCCTCCTCTTGTCACTTCTTGCATACATGCGGAAGTAGTAATTACCTCGTAACTGGAAACACCATGTAACCAGAAGCCATCATCATGAATAAGCGCTCCTGCGCAGTGCAATGGGACACAGGCACTAGCAATAGCGCTCCTGCGTGGTGCCAAACAAGGTAACAAGCGCTCCTGCGCGGTGTATAAGGAACAACAATCAAAAAGCGCTCCTCGCGATGCAAAACAAAGTGATAAGCGCTCCTGCGTGGTGCAAATGGACACAGGCACTAGCGCTCCTGCACGGTGCAACCTAAAGTAACAAGCGCTCCTGTGCGGTGCAAATGGACACAGGCACTAGCGCTCATACGCGGTGCAAAATAAAGTAACAAGCGCTCCTGCGCGGTGCAAATGGACACAGGCACTAGCGCTCCTGCGCGGTGCAAAATAAAGTAACAAGCGCTCCTGCGTGGTGGAAAAGGAAAAAACAAACAATAGCACTCCTGCGCGACCAGATGCCAAGATAACTAGATGCGGTTCGCGCTAGCAAGTAGTCAGGAGAGAGACACGAAGAAAACGAGGCAGCGCTCCAGCGCGGCCTCGGAATACCTGTGATAGGGTCTGCTGTAGACACGGGGATCCGTCGATGGCAAGGGCGTCAATCCGAAGCGCTGAACCGGCGGGAACCGCTGCGGTTAAGCGGTTTCCCCCGGAAGCGCTGTGTGACGTGGCGGCGGTTTCCCGTATCTGAGAATTGGACCGCCAACCACCTGCATTCACGGAAGTGAGGAACACTATTCCGCATGAGTGAAGAAGCACACACACACCAGATAATCGGGGGGGGCGGGGCTCCCATCGAACCATGACATGCTTACATACTTTCATTTGATAGGGGGCCTGCTGTATTATATTATATTTCAATGATGCCTTGCCCTTTCTCATGCTTTTGCTTTATTGGTGCTGGTGGAGATTCTGCCAGCTTGTCCTTTCTATTCAGTGATTGCCTTGTACTCTTAGTGACCACATTATTTTTGTAACGATACACCAGATTATGCAAACGTGGAATCTACTTGTCTTTATTTTGTTCTCCATTGTTAAATTAATGTTATCTGTTCGGTTTAATAACGCACCATCTGCAGGATCCAATAACACACAAGAGAAAGGGGAGGACGAGTGCTGATTGGGGGTCCTTACTGCAGATCTCTTGGAGCGCTGATCTTCTATCTCACACTAGACAGAGTACCACTTATGCTTAAAGGGCACTACAAATCTCCTTTACAATTACCCCTTTAACATTTGTAATAGTTTAATACTGAGGGGCTTAACTTCTCTGTGAAGGGGAAAGGCCTATTGAAATGGCTGCACTTGAAGTCAGCAGACAAAGTTTTGTAACAAAAGACCCATTAGATCAGGGCTCTCCAACCTTTTCTGTAGCCTGATCAGTGAAAATCATTGTGAGCTACTGAATGCTAAGGAACTAGCACATTGTCACCAGACACACCCACACAGCTTCATTGACTTTAAGCATAATGTCCATAGAGCCAGATATTATGATTTGATACATATACTTTAACTAGGGGCTCTAGTGAGAGCAAGATCTTTTGGGTTGTATGAACATTGGTGCTTATTAATGGGATATATTTGTATGGGTGACTGAGAGCCTGTGTCGTATGTACTTTTAGCACAGGGCATAACTTTCTCCATATGCCATACCCTTACATGAATAACACAAACATACAATCATTGTTTTAAATGGGAGAAATGTATAGTTCAGAAAAATGTTCTGCAAAAATGTTCTTGTTCATAATGTGAAACATTTTTCTGCTCTTTAAATTCTCCCCCTTAAAATAATGGCTGTATTTTTCAGTTCTAAATTTGGCACCATGTCTACCAACCATTGGAAACAAGATGCCTGCTGCGCCTGAAGGCGGCACTTTGATATGGGAGAAAATTAAACTGAAGAGTTAACTTTATCTTTATATGAATTCCATAGAACTCATCAGCAGCAGACCTCTTGCTCCCAATGGCCTGTAGTCACGGTTCCATATTTATAACAAGACAAATACAGCCATTTGTTTAAATGGGAGAAATTTAAAGTGAAGAAACATGCTTCATAAAACATAAAGACGTAATTGACTTAATTGAAAGTAGGGAAAAACATTAAGACTTAATGTTTTAAGAAATATTTTTCTTCACTTTAAATTTCTCCCATTAAAATAGTCTGTATTTTTCAGTTATAAATATGACACAATGTCTACTGGCCACTGGGCGTAAGAGTCCTGCTGTTTGTGAATGCAACACTTTCAAATGGGAGAAATGGGAGGAACTCTTCATTTTAATTTTCTCCCATTTAAAAGTATTTAGAAACATCATATTGTTTTACTGCTCCAATATTGAGTTGACAAGGAATTTAAGCATTAAAAACCTCAGTGCTTCGGTTCTATACCTCTGTGCCCCAGCCTGGGTTATAAATGAGACATTATCAGGCCCTGCTATCTGCAGCCTGATGATAATGTAAAATAGACACATCCTTCCCTTGACTATAATGGTAAAATGTGACGCTATGCTTGTTTAAAAATAAACTCAAGGCTGTGAGCTACTGTAATGGTGTCTGCGAGTTACTGGGGGCTCGTGAACAACTGGTTGGTGGCACCTGCATTAGATGCACACAAACACCCTACATTACATTTGTGACCTTATTTGTACATATCACAATTTTAAGTCTCAAATATTACACACAAAAAAAGAGTGGCAATCTTACTTCGACATGCATTTTCCTTCCAGTTCGACAGAAAATATGTAGATGGAGAGGTAGGATAGTGGGTATCAGGGGAATGTTGGGTCAGATGCAATGACATTGTTTCCTATATATGGGATCAAAGATGAGAAAGACATTTTTTTCTCTGAGCTGTTTCCTACAATTGCAGGTTTTACAAAAGTACTTTAATCATAGGACGAAACTTTAAGTCTCCGTTACACCCAACCGATGATGGAAATTCAAATTGCTCCAAATTGCAGCAATGCCACTCCACCACTTCTGCAGGGAATATCAGACATGAATTTACTAGCTGTATGGAGAATACACCACACAGGTGACAAAGATTACCCATTTGTCTCAAATGCATATAGGACACATACAAAGATAGATTATTTTCATGTGCTTAGCTCTATAGCACCAGCGATTATTGGCATATACATATGGATTGAGTCCTAGCAGAACATCCACCAGTTTGGGCAACTCTTGTCATAGCTTTCTTGACTGTTAGATCTCTCCGGAAACCCGGAGTCATCAAAGGGATAGTGTTTAGAGAAACCACCCTAGGAGCAACAACTAGGAAGACTTAGGGGCATATTTACAAGGACGGCGATAAATAAACGCAAAGCGCGCTTAGCGATTTTCTATTTATCACCGTCTATCGCTGGATTATATCGCCCTGTTAGCGCGTTATTTACAACGCATTTCCCCAGGGCGATATAATTACCAGCGATAGCGGGGAAATCGCCATTTTGCAGGGAACATCGCTGGTTTTCCAGCGATGTTCCCTGCAAAACGGCGATAACCTTGCTGATACGACCCTGTGGTCGTATCAGCACAATCCACCCCCATATTAGGTATGCCTAAGTCTGCATTTTAGCAGACGTTAGTTTTCGGCGAAAACAGCGGTTTTCGCCCAAAACTAACGTCTGCTAAAATGCGTTGGCAGCCTTGTAAATATCGCGATGTGCACATCAGCGATATTTACAAGGTTGTACTGCCCAGTGACGCCCACTTTGCATCTCATTAGAGATGCAAAGCGAGGCGTCGGGTAAAAGGGTGCTAACATGCGCTAATGCATGTTAGCACCCTCTTGTTAATAGGGCGATAGTTTTATCTCCGCTTTTTTGGCTTTAAAAGCCAAGAAAGCGGAGATAAAGCCCTTGTAAATATGCCCCTAAGTTTTTAAGAAAACAACAATAAGGTGGTTAGATGGATCATGATCTGGGATGCAGTAAAAGTTGTTATTAGGGAGAATTGATTGTGCATACCTCCACTTTCTCATGACTATCTAAGCTGAAAAATACAGACTTGGAAGCTCGACTAAAATAGCTAGAAACAGATTGCCTCAAGAGGACCTATAGAGAAATGAAAAAAGTCAGGAGTGAACTTTAACAATTATTAAGTATCAAGCACAAAATTGCTGTATATAAAATAGAAATATGAAAAAGTCGATAGAACACTTGCCTAAAGATTGAAGAATACCCAGACAAGAAATGACATCAAAGCTGTTGTATATGACAATGGCATACATTTCACTGATACGACTGCCATTATAAGGGTGTTTCCCTCTTAACATTTGTCATTATATCACTCACAGGGACTAGACTCTCATAAAGAAGGCGACTATTTTGAAATATTCTCCATTCTAACCTCAGGTTAGAGCACCTATAAAAGGTCTATCGAGCCAGAGTGCCCAAGACACTGACAGCTTCTCTGTCACATTTTACAAGGCACACATACTCTTGCTGACTGAGCCATTGGCCAAGGTGTACAATTATTTTTTTTACCTCAGGTTCAGTTACAGAGTCCATGCTTGAATCAACGATTGCGCCTATTCTTAAACCGAAGAAGGACCATAAATCATGTGCATCATACTGGCCAATAGTTCTACTGAAATTATGATGAGATGTCCCCTGCTATCCCAGTATTGCGCCTATATGCTGTATGGCCCTCTCAAATCTCCATCAGTTGGGTTTTGTTAGAGATCATCACACAAGTGTTGATGCACGTTCCAGTGCGCACTCCCATTTACTTCAAACTCTCTATTTAGATTTATATAGATGGGAGAAGGTAGACACTACATAGATAGGTGAAATTTATAGTGTAAAAATTATTTCTTTGCCCTGGCTAGATAGGCAACGCAGACATTACTGCTCAAGTTCTCTAAACCTATGCTGACACAACAATTCAAAGGAAGCTTCTCGCAATTGTATGGCTGGCAAAGCTCGTAGGGTGACAAGAACTGTTTGAGATAAATCTCATGGGGGCTTGGGTTTCCCTTATAGTGAAAACCATGCTTATGCAGCTCAATCGCATGCAGCATTAGACTCAAACAAAACCTTGGAAACTATTAGAGCAAGTCTTTTCTCACATCCTAGTACAATATCTTCTATGGCTCCCTACTAGACATCCATCTGCGGGCTCCAACCTCCTTATGTCAATGTTGATTCTACTGGTGTAGTGGAACCATGTTTCTAGAAAGACTAGTGTAACTACATTTCCCTTAACCTTAAAGCCACTGATGCACAGACCTTACTACATGGCCATGACCTTGAAACAGGTTTTTTCACCCACTGCTACTCTAGACAGAGACCAGACACATGCAAATTGTCTAGGTCTTGCTCCAATGGGTGCAGTCCAGCTCAAGTTCGAGACCATAGCCAGAGGATTCAGAATGTCCCGCACTGACAAGGCCTATGTAGGCTGAAACTGAACTCAGGATTTTTTGTCCCGTCTGGACTCTTGCTATTGGAGCAGGACCAAGACTGAGTTGCACATGGCTGGTCTCTGTCTAGCGTTGCACTTTGGATGAAAAACTATTGACTGGAATGTGACCCTGAAGGATCACCAGTGGCTGCGATCAAATCACACATTATTTCCTGCATCCTGTTGTTTGTTGCATGTTTGTAATAAAGTGTTGCACTGTACTAAGAAAATCTGAACAATGTTGATTTATGTGTAATGCCCAATAAACATATTTAAATTTAAAAAAAGAAAAAGTTAAACTACATAAAGCATGCAGGGCATGATGTCTGTTTAGCTGGCTTTAGGAGTGATCAAAACCAAGGCAGATGGCACCTTAAAATTGTGTAAAACCTATAGCTTTTTAAAGCAGTTTATCCACAAATTGTGATGTGAAATGTACAATAGACATTAGCGCCCACCACCCCCGTGGTGCGAAGAGAGCTCCTGAATGAGTCCGATGGGCCCTCCATGTACTTTGAAGGAGGGGGGGGGGGGTTCAAGTTGCGTTACGCCACTCACAGTAGGGACCCGTTTTTTAAAAATGTTCTAGGGGCTGGGGGGGGAGAACTAACATACCTATGCCCATTGGGGACGTCAGTTTTAGTAGGCCAGTCCTTGATTCTTCAGATTACTTCATGAGGGTTCGTTCAGAATTGCCAGGAAAATGTGTTACTTTGTATTCAAATTATTTGAGAATTGTGCTGCAAAATTCACAAGGAAGCTTCATATTGTTTCCAAATCTCTACAGGGTGAAAATGCCCCAAACCCGTCGTAGGGAGGGTAGTGCTTGCTCACTTCACTCATTGTCTGCTATTGGGATACGGTCCACGATGAACTTTCTTTTTCTGGCTACTGCTTTATAAAAGCGTGTCTGCCCTTAGGGTTATGTACTCAGAATGCTTCTATGTTAATTGAACTACTTGAGTGCAAACAAGTCACTATATACTGAACTACAACTGGGTGTTAAAGCAGACAGACAGGGAAACCGTGGTTTGCAAGTAAACATAGAGTAATGTAGTGATTTGTTTTGGATTAATAAATTATAAACCTATGGTCTCGCTAGCAGGGTATCACAGATAGAGGCAAAACAACATCAGCAAACATTGATTGAAAGGGACACATCTTACTTGGTTCGAAAATGTACCCTGCTCAATGCCAGATCCCTCGTTAAACATAGCTTGGAATGCGCTGCGATGATTGAAGAGGAAAGAATCCTCATTGCATTCATCACGGAAACCTGGACGGATGAAGCATCCGGCCCGGATCTAGTAAAAGCTACCCCATCTAATTACCTCTGTTATACGCTGAATAGACTGCAGAGGAAAGGGGGGGGCCTAGCAGTCATCTATCATAATTCTATCACGGCATCTTTTACTCCTATAGCCAATGAGGAATGTGAAGCAGTAGAATTCTGTCTTCATCTTTCACACCAATACTCCTTTAGAGGCTCCCTCATTTACAGACCTCCCGGTCCTAGAGGACGGTTTCTTACTCAAATAGGGAGCATATTGGAAAGAGGGATCAGCATCGACTCTTATACAATTTTAGGAGATTTTAACTATCATCTGGAGTCACTTTCTGACACTGACACTGTTAGGTTGCTGGATTTGATGAATGGTGGCAATTTAGAGCAACAGGTGAGAGATGCTACACACATAGCGGGCCATACTCTAGATGGTATCTTTTCTAACAATTCACGTTTGTCAGTAATGAGCGTTGTTCCTCTAATTTGGTCAGACCACTCGGCTGTCCTATTTGAGCTCTCCCTGTCTGACCAGATGACCTCTAAATCGTCCACAAAAAAATCTGAAGTAAGGGCATGGACTAAGATAGACTCATTGGAGCTTCACTATCAATTAACCTCCACCATGATCTCCATACCAAGAGATTTGGACGAGGCTTCTGACGGTTACAACAAATGGCTAGAAGCAGCAGGGAATAAACTAGCACCAAACAAATCTGTCCGCCTTACTAGGCAGCAACCCTCTGCCCCATGGTATTCTCAGGAGCTCAGGGGTCAAAAACTCATTGGTAAGCAGTTGGAAAGGAAATGGAGGACGGAATATAAGGACAAAGATAAAAGAGAATACAAAATAAGCCTTGTAAAATACAAACAGTTGCTTCAAAACACAAAACAAGAGTATTTTACGATGAAAATTAAACTTGCCGAAAATACATCAAAGGAGCTTTTTAAAATAGTAAATACCTTAGCCCATCCTTGTTCTCCCACCATTTCAGCTAGCCAAGATCTATGTAACAAAATTGCCATTTTTTTTTCAAGAAAATTAACAGTATTTTTGTAACCTTTTCTGACTCTTCATATATAAAAATGGGTGATGTAGCAACAGACCAGATTAAAATGAATAAGGACAATCTACAACTAGACAGTTTTGCCCCTTTAACAGAACTAGACACCATTAACCTACTTACAAAAGTGAAGTCAGGATCCCCTTACGACCCCTGTCCGTGCTCCGTAGCTAAATCAGCTGCAGAGCCTGTGTCAAGAATACTGACCTCTATTTTCAACACAATGTATCTAGATGGATACTTCCCCAGAAACTGGAAGCATGCATCTATCCTGCCCCTGCTGAAGAAACCAAGTCTGGATGTTAATGATCCAAACAATTTTAGACCAAACTCTAGGTTACCCCTTCCGGCTAAAATCATTGAAAAAAAATATGAATAATCAACTTAACAAGTTTCTGCAGGATTCACAGGCACTGAACCCAACCCAGTTTGGGTTCAGAGGGGGCCACAGTACAGAAACTGCGCTGGTAAAATCCACAGAAGAGGTCAGGATGATCCTAGACCAAGGAGGAAATGCCGCACTGATTATGTTGGACCTATCGGCGGCGTTTGATATGGTCCATCATGAAGTGTTGATGGACCATCTAGAAAAGATAGGAGTCAAGGGATCTGCTTGGAAACTTCTCAAATCTTTTCTGTCAGATAGACTGCAAACGGTGGCCTTAGACACATTTGAAGCAGATTCTTTCTCTTTGCCATGCGGAGTCCCGCAGGGCTCTTCTTTAAGCCCAACACTTTTTAATATTTATGTTTCCTCATTGGCACCTCTAATTGAGTAGTTTGGGTTTACCTTGACTTCCTACGCTGATGATACCCAAATTGTGGTGACTTTACAGCCTGAAGGCTTTCAGGAAACTGCATTGAGGCTGCAGAATTGCATGACCGCTGTGGGGGGGTGGATGGCCCGAAACTGCTTAAAACTTAATTCAGGCAAGACGGAGGTCGTGCTGTTTGGCATCAACCCGTGTTTTTGGACACCGGATTGCTGGCCGAGGGTTTAGGTCCCCTCCCCACCCCAGTGAGGAAAGTGAAAAATTTGGGAGTTTGGATAGACGATAAACTTACTTTCAGAGATCAGGTGAATAAAGTGGCTTCATCAACGTCGTACATTCTGAAATCATGTAGGAAAATAATGCCACACCTTCCCAAAGAGGTGCAACAAATTGTTGTTACCTCATTAATAATGCCCAGACTAGACTATTGTAATAGTCTATATCTGAAAGCACACGAAGGAGTCCTGAATAAATTACAAATTCTTCAAAATGCAGCGGCCAGACTCCTCACAGGTACTCCAAAGAAAGAATCAATTTCAGCCAAAATTAAAAAAATCTTCATTGGCTGCCAGTGAGGAAGCGTATTCAATTTAAGACCCTATGTCTGGTTTTTAAAGCTTTACATGGAACTGGACCCCTTTTTCTCAAACAACGATTTCATTGGTATACCCCAAAACGGACATTGCGGTCGTCCGATGCAAAACTGGTGACTGTTCCGAGAGTGAAAAAAGCCAATTGGGGTGGCAGAAGCCTTATAGTCAATGCAGCCAGAACTTGGAATGCTCTTCCTCTGTCTCTCAGAAGCATGACCAATCTTTTGGCCTTTAGGAAGACTTTAAAAACATGGCTGTTCTCCAACTGATTGTTATCTCTCTATCTCTGTTCAATCCCTAGCAGGTCTTTACTCAGCGCCAGGACACCCTCGGGTAACAGCGCGCTTTATAAATATTTTTAACATTAACATTAACAGAGCCCTTGGCTCTGCTAGACGAGTGGCCTGTTCATAAAGATAAACGTAAAATCTGCCCCCCACCTTAACATATTTTATGTTTATTCCCATTTCTCCACCATTCCCGGTAGTGGGGCTTGAAAGCTACGCCACATGCAGGTTTGGAGCCATACAGTGGAAGGGCAGGTGACTTTCCCACAGGTTCCTTTTCCCACTATGTGGAGTTCTCCATAGCAGAGACAAGTGTGGACATCTCCACATTCGTAATAAGAGATCTCTGCTCTCAGAAAACCATTTACACCAACCAGGAATCCCTTTGTGAATTCTTGGCAGATATGTTATCTTATAACAACTTATTGAGCGCAGGTATACCAAAGGTATAAAAAATGTGAATTATGTTTTAAATTTATACTTCCAACGAAAATGACCTTTGTGATGAAGCTGCATTGTGTCTATCAGACCACTCTCTATCTTTATCACTGACAGGGACTACATGTCCCTCTCATCTACCAGAGAGAAAGCAAGAAAGACCCTGTGCTGGGGTGCTGGGGGTGCTGCAGCAACCCCCCCCCCCCCCTTCCCCCCGAAATATCCGTGCTGGAGTGTCAGAAGGTGAACGAGCAACAGAGATAAAAATGTGTGTTTATCTTGTCACATTTGCTGGGGTAAGAAGAGAAAGGTCAAATGTCAGGGTATGTCTTCTGACAAATTGTTGCTTATTTGGAAACTAGTATATATTTTTTTATTTCTCTGACTGCAAAGTGAGAGGATTTTGTAAAAGTGATCTAGGTGACAATACTGTACAGGAAACAAAAGGAAAGGCTGTAGCATGTCAGTTTTTTCTAACACACAACAGCATTTCAAATATAATGAACTTTACACATTATATCAGCAATCAGGAAAGCACAGTTGAAGCACATTTTTGTAATTCTGACGTGTGATGGGAGCAAAGATTTTAATAGGGTCAAAACAAATCAAGACACTTTACCTGGGTGATGCACAAATGGTAACTATTCCCTGAAACCCGATTTCCACGCATTATCGTTTTGCGCTATATAGTTTTACTAGTAAAACTGCATGTCTATGCAAATTTAGTGGCCATTTCAATGGAAAATGTCCTATCTGTGGATGGCAGTTCCCTAACTCACCAGCGCTCCACAATGCACCACCAGCTACATGCCACACCATAACTACTCTCCTGCTGAATGGGCGTGGCACATTTGCTACTCTTGTTTTGTTGAATGATGCTTGGATTTTTCACAATCGCTCTGATTTCAGTGACATAACATCAATGACAGCCCCCCCACTCTGAAAGTTGTTGCGGCACCACTAGCTGGCAGCATCTCACAATCATTGCTTTGTTGTGGGGAGTTCCCAGAGCAGCACTCACTCACTTGTTAGTATCTCTGTCTTTCTGTCACTCACTGTGCAACAAGCTTGATCCAGAGTGCATTGTGCCTGTCTCTTAAGGTTTGTGGTTCCCTGACATGCCCCAAAAGGTAACTCTGTCATCTGTCAAACAGTGAATCTGTCAGTCTCCCCTCTTTCTATCTCTCTCTCTCACACACACACACACACTCTCTCTCCCTTTTTCTCTTGCTCTCTGCTCTGGTAGTGCTGACGGTCCTTTCCATTTGTTGGAAATAATGTTGTGTTTTGCGTCTCAAGTGATTCTTTTACTCTTCGCAGATCTGCCAGACGGTGTCACGTTGTGTAAAGTGCATTTATATATCGCATTCCCACCCTTTTTTTTGTTCCGTAGCACTATCAGAATGTGGCACCATATACAGTTCTGTGATTCTGGTTGGCCAGAGTCAAAATGGTCTGCTGGGATTGTGTTTGGTTCGGTTGTGTTTCCTACTGAACTAGGTAAGAGTCATATTATGTAAAAGCTGACCGGGGGGTCGGACGGCTCTTTTGTTAAGTGATGTATTATAGTGGAAGTGGTTAGTTAGATCCTGGTATGTGTCTGTGTGGAACATTATGTGAATGGATAGGAGTTCCAAATGGCATTGCAGTTTGTTTCATTCTGTTAGGGTGTGTACTTATTGATTGCTTGGTTTCTGGTGGTTGTGTGGTTTTCAAAACATCTTTCCTTGCTTTTGTGTTATTTCTATGTGGGTGTGGTAAGTTTACATTAATTCAGTTGAGGTGGTTGATGTGCGTGTCTCGTTCTCTCAATAAAGAACAATTTTAAAAAAATGAGTTGAGTTGGTGAATGCTTGGTTAAATGTAACCCCCAATGAGAGCAACAATTCTAGTGCTTTCAATGGAGGAACTAATGCAGGAGGAGTAATGCTAGTGTGTCAGTGTTATTTAGTAAACCTTTGTTGCAGCTTTGTATTGTTTACCAGGGAGGAGCTGCATGTCTTTACGTCTATTATTTCTTAGTGTATTTAAGAATCTTGGCATGCTGGTCAATAATAGACTGCCTTTTCATGATCAGGCAAAGGCAGTACCCTCTACTGCCTACTGTACTCTCAAGATGATCAGCAATGGGCTGTACTTGAATGCCCATCAGCATGTTCTCAACAAATTTCAGACACAGCAAAATGCAGCTGCCAAATTATTATTATTATTATTTTTTTTAGAGTTTTATATAGCGCAAACTAGACCCGAGACATCGGGTATCAGAGCGCTTTACATGAGCACCAGTTTCGTTACAGATGGACACATTCATTTTTGTAAGGCACGGGGAGATTAAGTGATTTGCCCAGAATCACAGGATGTTGAGCGTCGTTGCCAAGACTCGAACCCGGTTCCCCAGCTTCGAGGTCGACCGCTCTAGCTGTAAGACTACATCCTCTCCCCATTTTTGAAAATTCTCAAATTTCTTTGAGCATCAAGCTCCATTAGGACGCTTCATTGGTTGCCTGTTAGGCAGAGGATACTCTTTAAGTCTCTCTGCATTGTTCACAAAGTCCTTCACGACCAAGGTCAGACTTTTTTCAAGAAAATTTTTTCTGGTACGTTCCAGCCAGACCTATACGCTCAGCCGTGGATAAAACTATTTTAGAGCCACGGGTTAAGCGAGCCACCTGGGGTGGCAGAGTCTTTATATTGAATGCCTCCAAGGCCTAAGTTGCTCTCCCTTTGTCAATCAGATCACAGCCCAGTCTTCTGCTTTTTAGGAAGTCTTTGAAAACATCACTGTTCTCCTCCTATTAGACCCCACGTTAAGCTTCACTCTGGCTGCGACTAGCTAGCGCCTAGACGCCCACAGGCATTATTTATTTATTTATAAACATTTATAGAGCGCATGAATCACCCCAATCGGGGTATCTCCGCGCTGTAACAGTCTTGGACCGCCAGAATAGGTAGATCAGAACAGTGAAGTTTTTAACATTTTTCTGAAAGATAGGTAGTTGGCACAGAGACGGATGTGACGGGGTAGTTGGTTCCAAAGTTGAGGAGCTAGGTGAGTGAAGGATTTGCCTCCTAATCTAGCTTGTTTTATTCGGGGCACGAGAAGGAGATCTTTGGATCCCGAGCGGAGGATTCTAGAGGGAGTGTATTTAACCAGCTTGTCCGACATATATCTTGGCCCCATATTGTTTAGGGCTTTGAACACCATGCAGCAAATCTTGAATTTGATTATTTTACGTATGGGTAGCCAATGCAATTTATGGAGTAGGGGGAGTGAAGATGTTCTGGGTGGAGCATTGGTCACTAAGCGGGCTGCTGTATTCTGGACTACCTGTAGTCTGCTCAGGGACGTTTCCTTAGCTGAGATCAGCAGAGCGTTACAGTAGTCCAGGCGGCTTAGGACCAATGCTTGTATTAGTGTTTTTCGTGTGGATGATGGGAGAAAGGGGAAGACTCTGCGAAGAAGGCTCAATGCGTGGAAGCAGGCCCTAGTGGTTGAGGTAGCATGCTCCTCCAAGCTTAGTTTCTGGTCGATTAGGATCCCTAAGTTCTTGACCACTTGTTTTGGGGACGGGGCTGGGCCCAGCTCACCAGGCCACCAGTTGGGTGACCACCTGGTTATTGCATCCCTGAACAACATAATTTCAGTTTTTTTCGCGTTCAGCAGAAGGAAGTTGTTACTCATCCATTCAGTGATGGTTTTCATGCCCTCCGAGAAGGTGGCCTGGATGTTAGTGTTGCTCTTGTCAAAGGAGAGAAGTAGTTGTGTGTCGTCAGCGTAGGATATTGGTATAAATCCTAAGTTTCTCAGAAGTGACGCAAGTGGTGTAACATAAATGTTAAATAAGGTAGGGCTCAAACATGAGCCCTGGGGTACACCCTTAGAAACCATGGTGGTCTGTGCTTTGAAAGGGCCGAGGTTGACGGTTTGGGTTCTCCCTGCCAGGAAATCAGTTAACCATTTTAGTGTGTTGCCCTGTATTCCTATGGCTTTGAGTCTCTTTAGCAGGATATGGTGGGAGATGGTGTTGAATGCTGCAGACAGGTCAAGCAGTATAAGAAGCACTGCTTGACCATTGTCTGCAAGCATTCTGATGTTGTCTGTGACTGTCACCAGTGCCAATTCCGTGCTATGTCTGGGACGAAATCCTGACTGTGAGTAGTCGAGGCAGTTGGAGGATTCAATGAATTTGGACAGGTGTGTGTTAATGTGCTTCTCAAGTAGCTTACTTTGTAGAGGGAGTAGTGAGATGGGTCGATAGTTGGTAATGGCGTCTGGAGGCAACTTTGCATTTTTCCTGATGGGCAAGATCTGTGCTGCTTTCCATTCATTGGGAAGCTTGCCTTCCTTTAAGGAACAGTTTAAAATGGAACAAATGGGGGCAGCGAGCTGAGTGGCAAGTGATCTGGAGATTTTGGCTGGGATAAGGTCTAAAGGGGATCCTGATTTGGTCCTTTTTAGCAGGGATTCTGTGTCTGCCGTGGTGAGCATAGGGAATTCCTCAAGTTTGTTTGTGCTAGACGAAACAAAGGGGGGTTCAGCTCTGGGGTTGGAGCGAGAGCTAATGGTCGCAGTTATTTTGTTATAGATGTTATCAATTTTTTGCGAGAGATATCCTGCAATGTTGTCACATAGGATCTGGGATGGCGCCTCTTCCGTGTTGCAGGCTTTGGGATTGATGAAAGTGTTAAGTAACTGGAATAAGGCTTTGGGAGTGTTATCTGCCTGAACAAGTTGGTTATTGATATACTTTTTTCGGGCGATTTTCAGGCTGCAATGGTATTTAGTTTGGGCAGATTTGAAACTTTCTTTGTCGAGGGCGTTCTTTGTCATTAGAGCGTTTTACAAAAACATATAACATAACATTTATCTATATGGTAGGTAGCTCTATGAGTGCTCTTGTGTGGAAGAATCCGGAGTCAATGCCAAAGCTCCTGTGATGTCATCCAGAGAATGTTGATGCCAAGGTGCGTACAGTGTGAGGCATTTTGGATTAGGACACTGGAGAAACAGAAATCAGGAATGAAGTAGAGAAGTGGCAGGGACCAGGAGCTTTTACAGGTAACCGTGTTAGAATGTTTCATACAAATAGCCTATGATGCAACTTATATTTTGAATTACCTGGTGACCTCTCTAAGGCTTATCTTGGGGTGGGTCTCATTATCCTGAAACATCAAACAAGTTTCACTGTCCCACCCCCCTTCTTCAGTGGAGTGCTGCAGATCAGAGGGAGATCTGATGGATAGCCAGGATGCTAACCACTGAGAAACACTGATGTAACAGAATCATTCAATGTGACATGAGTCGCAAAACACATGTCAACCAAACATATATTCTTTTGGAATACTGCTCCAAATACAGATTTGATCAATGCATGCGTGCCTTGAGCATGTTTCTTATGATATTAAATTTTTAGTGTTCTAGGGGCCACAGTGTAAATGTTGAATGCCCTCATAGTGCCTGCACAATCAGCCTTGGGTCTCTCCATGGGGATCTCAGTTTAACTGTGGGGTGTGCCATGCTGCATATTTAAAAAGGCAAAAGGGCTGAATACTTGAAAAATAGAACTATAAGCACAATATGCTTTCTGCAAGACCGGTGATCAAGCCACAGAAGTTGATTACCAAAATAAACCAGTGGACACTTTTTATTTGTTTCTGAAATTAGAAAAGTTGATGAAAAAAGAATCATCCAAATGGTGGGATTCTATCAACCTATAAAGTTATTTGGACATTTAAACAATTGCTTATGGCTTGAGAATCAATATTTTTCCATTGACTGTGGAAGAAGAATCAAATGCAGAAAAATGGAAAGGCACTTACAAGATACACCCTACACAATAATGACATTTCTTATTGTAAAAGCACATGATCACCAAACTACATTCGTTAAGACTGAAATAGTCAAAAATAAACTTATTGTCTCAAGTTGGGCGAGGCTGTGAGGACCTTGCATGTTTATTAGAAAGGAGGTTTAGGATCCTGATACTAATCCCCAAGCCTCTGCACCAAATAAGATTCCACAAATTCGGACTTTGACGCAAAAGTCAGTGCTCTTTATTGAGAAAATAGAGCTTTGGATCGAGAGAGAGAAAAACAATTGCCATTTATTTCTCTGGGGTGAGAAAGGTGTCTCAGGAAAGTAAGTCTTGGCAGGCCAGAATTCACACTCTCCATGTATGACCCAGATATCCTAATTGAAGGCTAGATGAGATTAGAATGAGCAAATAATTCTGTCCACTCATACAAAAATCTCCAGTTCAGGACTTGCCATTTATTGCAAGAAGAACCCCAATAATGACCTGAAGGAATAGCGGTAATCCCTCCCGCAACTCAGAAAACTTGTAGGACTGGAGACGATGCCACATGTTGATGGAGAATGCCAAGACAGGAGAACGCACAGGTAGTAGTAGTTCAGGCAGTTGCAAGGATTGTACGAAGAATCCAGCTCAGACAATGTGCATAGGTGAGCACAAACAGAGAGGTATCTTCAGTAAAGGGGAGAAACAAGAAACAGAAAGAAAACACAACAAAGGTGCAGGATAGGGAAATGGTGGGTAAACTAATGCTCAGGGAACCATACAACTAAGCAGTTGAGAGAGAACGGGTAAATGTCCAGTGCTACTTCTTAAGTTCCCTTGGAAGTACACGCTTTCCCTATTTTCCTTGCTCTGACTGGACCTGTGGCATATCCGACCCGGAAGTCTTGCCCAATCCCTCAATGCCCCAGCAGGCACTGTCCTGTTTTCCATGATCACCATTCCCTTTGTTTCATGTCCTGCTTTATTTACTGCCACATGAACTTCAGGAGATCAAAGTGTATTTTTCTGTTTTACTCAGGAATCCCTCCTTAAGTTTCCTGACAGAGGCCCAGTACAACAATTACAAGATTTGTGAAGACGAACTCAGTAAATATCAGGACTACGTTGAAAGCAAAAAGAAAATTAAATTAATTTGTGATGAAAAGTTATAATACAGGTTACATTGCCTTATTTGCATGTACGTTTGATGCACCCTATAACGTTCCCAAAAGTGAAGATAGTTGTTATGATGTAGTAAGGTCTTATATTTGCATATGTTCTACTGCATGGTTCCGCCTTAGATTGTGAGGCCGACGAAATTCCATAGGAGTCAGTTGCTGCTGACACCTTGGTGAGGACTGATGCCAGGTTGTGCCTGCAATAAAAGCTACGCGGAAAACCCTCTATTGGAGCCCTGACAGTGTCTTTCTTCCACAACAGTTTGGCAACGACTTGGAGGGGAATTGGATGAGGAGGAAGAGGAGGGCAGCAGAGTTGGGCACAACCTGGGTGGTCCTGGAAAGTGTACCCTGTGAAGTGCACACCTGTGTGAGGAACAGCACATGTGTGAGAGGGACGATACACCTGTGAGATCTAGGCATTCTAACGCCTGGAAGGAATTTCCGATTTCCGGATTTAAGGTACTGCGGAATTATTGACTTTGGCTCACCGTGTTTTTACGTTGGGCTTGAGGACTTGGTTTGGAATTCAAACACATCAGCCGGGAACGCCCACATGTCGAAGCGACTGCGTCACAAGAGGAAGGAAGCAGTTCCACACCCACAGCATTACGCGCAGGCACTGTGCGCGTGTTTGTTCATGAGCCATGCGTGCATAGGCAGGGAATGCCCACACGTCGACACGACCGCATCAAAAGAGGAAGGCAGCAGCTCCACGCCCATGGCACTACGCGAACATCAGGCAAGGGAATGCAATGTCGCAACCAGGCATTCTGGTACCTCTGCTGCTCATAGGAAGCTAACACGCTGTAATTTCGCTGGAAGCGACGTACTTCTTGCTTCCAATGAGGGCAGTGGCTATCTGTAACTAGAAGACAGTTGCGGTCAGCGGTGGAGCGGTAAGCAACTAAATGGACAGTGTCACAGTTATGGGTGCATATCCTTGGTGGGCAGTTGAGTTTCCTGATTTCTTCTAGGCTGAAGTCCATCATATGTTTTTTTCTTTCACTCATTGCTCATGAAGGATCCTTCTTAAGTATTTGGTATAATAATTACAGAAAACATGGCTAACAACATTATTAAACCTCCATTTTTTTTGAGTCAGCCTGGACCTCCGATAATACCTTGGGAGGATTGGGTAGAGATGATGGATAGCTACATCATAGCTGTGAATGGCCATGACTTTTCTGCTGCAAGGGAAAAGCCATTGCTTCTGAGTGCATTGGGTACTGAGGGGCGGAGAATTTTTAAGTATTTCCCTGTGGCTGTGGGACCTAATGGACAACCCATCACCAATGTATATAAAGAGGCTATAAAACAATTGGAGAACAGATTTGCAAAGGAACTTAAACTAGTGATGGTACGGTACAAATTGTATACACATCCCCAGGTGGAGCATGAGTCTATTGATGAATTTGTGGTAAGGTTAAGGGAGCTCTCGATCAAGTGTCACTTTGGCACTATGACTGATGAGTTAATTCGGGATCAACTCATCGTACAGTGCAAGGACATAACATTTCAGGAGAGGCTGTGGGCAGCGAAAGATCCATCTCTCAAGGAGGCGATAGACATGGCAAAGGTCATTGAGCAGTCGCAAAGATGCATGAAGGAACTCAACAGAAAAGAGAGAAGGGGCAATGTGTCTGTAGTCAATGATGGGTCTCAGGATGGCAGAGAGGACGTGGTATGTGTGATGAAATGAAAAGATGGGAAAGGAACGCCTATACCTTTGGTGAAGGGTAGAGGCAAGGATGTTCGAGGTGTGGTAATGGTTATCATATTGCAGATTCCAAGAGGTGTTTTGCAGTCAATAAAAAGTGCATGAAATGTGGGCGCAGAGGACACTATGCACGGATGTGTAAGGATAACAGTCCATAGAGTAAAGAAGGGAAGTCTAGTGTGGTGGTGGTGGAGGAGGTGAAAAACAATGTGTATGGTGATAGGGTCTTGGTTGTGTGTGAAGTTGATGGAGGAGGGAAAGCGCACATGGGAGTGGATAATAAGAGGAGGTTGGTGAGACCTATGGCAAAATTCACAGTATGTGGGAAGGAAGAGGAACTTATGGTGGATTCGGGCTCCATGTACACCATCATTCTTAAGAAGCTATTCAAAGTGTTGTGGGATGGTGTTACATTGTTGGCAAAGGACATCAGTCCCACAGGGTATCAAGGGGAGCCCATCAACATCTTGGGGTACATGGAGCGTGGGATCCAATTTGGAACGCGATGCACGACTGGAAAGGTGTATGTGTCGGAGGATAGCCCACCGATTTTGGGATGGATGCATTAGTTCGACCTCAATATAATGATTAACCCTAGAGCAAAAAACCAAATATTGGTAGTGCAGGAAGTGCAGCTGGATGATGTTTTGAATGGGGCAGAAAAAGTCTTTGGGAAATCCTTAGGTTGTTTGAAAGGATATGTACACAAAATTACACTGAAGGATGATGCTGTACCTATGCAACATAAACTGCGGAGAGTACCCCTATCGGTGAGAGAATGGGTCAAGGATTTGCCCAGTGACATGCTCAAGGAGGGTGTGTTTGAGCCTGTGGAGTGTTCACAGTGGGTTTCTCCGGTGGTCATCACCCAAAATTCTGATGGCACCTGAGGTTCTGTGTTGACTTGAGATCCCTTAATCAAGAGATTGTTGTAGACACATTCCCACTTCCAAATATATGTGAAATGCTAATATTGGTGAAAGTTGGTAAGTTTTTCTCAAAATTGGATCTCAGGAGTGTTACCATCAGGTTAGACTGCATGAGGAGTCAAAAATATTCACAACATTTGTTGCCACTGAAGGGATATTTCAATTCACTCGTATGCCGTTCGGTTTAGCATTGGCTGCGAGTGTCTTTCAAAGTGTTATGACAAAAGTGTTGGAGGGAATAAATGATGTCATTTACTTCCAAGTCGACATCTTGGTCATGGGTGAAACCGTAGAGAAACATAATGTCACGTTGATGAAGGTTCTAAAGAAATGGGGGAAATTTGGACTAACTTTGAACAAGGATAAATGTGTGTTTTTGACTGAGCGAATAGATTACCTTGGGTATTCCATATCCAGTGGTAATATTAGTCCAAAACACTCTTTACTAGATGCTATTAGGAAGGCACCTGCTCACACAGAAAAGGATCAATTACGATCTTTTCTCGGACTCATTGAATATTTTGCGAAATTTGTTGACAGGTTTGCGGATAAAACAGAGAGTCTGAGGAGATTGTTACGGAAAGGTGAGAGGTTTGCGTGGGGCAACGAACAGAGGGTGTGTTTTGATGACATAAATTGGAAATTTGTAATGCTGGAGTGTTAGCTCTTTTTAATAACAGAATCTATTTTGATGGTGGATGCAAGTGCCATAGGGCTGGGAGTGGTATTCTCACAAATGCATGGAAAAAAAGAGAGAACAGTGGCATTTGCCTCACGCACCCTCCCTTGGCCCAAAGGAACTATTTTGTGATAGAACAGGAGGCATTAGCAGCTGCATGGGGTTCTGAGTATTTTCGTGTTTACTTGTGGGGTGCTTGCTTTGTGTTGCGCACGGATCACAAGCCTCTGATGAAAATACTGTCATCTGGTGGGGCTGGCAAAAAATCTACAAGGTTAGCCAGACTAGCGGCTAGACTTCAAGAATACTCCTATACTGTGGAGAACGTACAGGCTGACTGCCTGTCTAGACTGCCATTAAATTGGGAAATATTGGATGCCACAGGTGTAAATTTTTTGAGTCGGAGGGTGTGGTGGCATCCATACATGATGTAGTTCAATGTGGGTTAGGAGCCTTTACTGTTGACCAGTGGGAGGAAGAAATGGAACTTGATTTTGTGCTCAAGGAAGTTTGCAAATTGATTCAGTGTGGGGTGGCAAGGGAAAGCACATTGTCACAGTCCGTACAGCCTTATTTTAATTTTAAGGTTGCAGAGGAGTTATCTATGTGTGGTCCAAATTACTCTGATTATGAGGGGCAATCGCTTTGTTCCTCCTGTGGGTCTGAGACGCAGGTTATTTGACTTGGCACACCAAGGTCATTTAGGTCAAGGTTTGACAAGCAAGAGACTCAAGGGAGAGTTTTGGTGGCCAGGCTTAGATGACCAAGTGAAAAGGTGGGTGGAGAGTTGCTCCATCTGCAAGGAAAGTGAAAAGAGGTTGAAGGTAGGGTGTAAAGATGATGAAGGGCACATTGATGTTCCAGGGAAGCCTTGGAATACCATCTGTTTAGATTTTATAGGTCCCATGGTGGAGTTGTCTGCAGATCTAAGGTTTGCTGTCGTTGTGGTAGATGTACATTCTAAGTGGATTATTGTGATGTTCATGAAAGATGTGACAAAGAAGACCACCATCACAGTGATGGAGGAAATCTTCAGGAAGGAAGTCGTTCCTGTGGTGTTGATTACCGACAATGGTACTCAACTAACTTCGCAGATGATGGTGGACTTCTTGCTGAAGAATGGTATAAGACACATCCGCACCTTACTATACAATCCAAGGGGTAATGGTTTGGCAGAAAGGGCCAACTGTTTGGTGAAATTCACTATTCAGCTTGCTATGGCAAATCATTGTAATGTTGAAGGAATGATAGCCAATATGGTGTGGGCATATCGCACCACCATGCACAGTACCACACAGAAAATTCCCTTTCAAGTTATGCGCGGTTGCATGCCAGGAACCAAGTTAGTTCCTGCTTGGCTGAAAGAATGGGTTGAGAATGGCAAAAGCAAGAGAGACAAATCATGTGGCGTGGGAAGCAACAAAGCAAGATTTAACACTGGTGACTTTGTCAAGGTGAGATCTAGGAGAATTGAAAGGGGTCTCTCTAAATTCAAAGGTCCTTTTGCGATTATTGATGTAGGAAAGTACATTGTCACTTTGGAGAATGGTTAGAAGTGGAATTTTAGAAACATTGCGTTGTATCAAAGAGGAGGAGAATGCATAAGACAGAGGGACGATGGATGTTCAGCGGCTCTGTTTATGAAAGATGTGGAAGTTAGAGGTGGTGACAGGGATTACGGTGATGGGGCCCTTGGAAGAAAGTGTGGCTGGTACCATGTCTAAGAGCAGTTCCAGAATGCACAGGACACCTTCTCACCTTGAAGATTATGTCAAATAACTTGGCTCTGCAATGGTTCCTTATATTCTTGGGGGGGGTATTTGTTATTGTTTTAGGTTTTTCTCTGTTTCTCTTTCTTGTTTTTGGAGCTCTTTCTAGGGAATGAAAGGGGATATGTTATTATGTAGTAAGTTCTTATATTTGCATATGTTCTACTGTATGGTTCTGCCTTAGATTGTAAGGCCGACGAAATTCCATAGAAGTAAGTTGCTGCTGACACCTTGGTGAGGACTGACGCCAGGTTGTGCCCGCAATAAAAGCTACTTGGAAGATCCTCTATTGGAGCCCTGACGGTGTCTTTCTTCCACAACAATAGTCCATATTGAATCAGCCACTTATACTAGCTTCAGCAACAGAGAATCAGACACAGAAGGTGCTTCTAAAAGCAAAGATAAACCTCTATTCTCTTCAAAAAGCGCTTTTTAGCCAAATTTAAATGAATAATACTACATCAGAACTGCACTCCAACTAACAAAAAAACTTGGAAGAGCAAACATTAGAAGAAAACAAACAGAGAGAACTTCTGAAGAGGACCACGAGGAGACAATAGTACCAAGCCAAGTGAGGCTATTAGGTCCAAAATCAAAAAAGACAACAGATACTGGGAGACTGGTATGAGTCTCACAAACAACCTTTTTTCCATAGTATCTTTTCAACAAACAGGAGTCAACCTTCTAATTTTAATACATTGACTCATGTCACATCCAAAGCTCTTTCCTTCCAATTTCTTTCTTTCAAACACGTTTTCATTTACAATTTACCAGAATAGGCCAAAACAGCTGATTCAGTTAATTCTAATTGGTTCAAAGCAAAGTTGACTAATGTGTGTGGCCAAAGTTCACACTTTAAGAAGAAGATTTCTAAGGAATTTGGCTGGAGCCTGATGGAGGTTGTACCAATGCACATGTTTTGAATGCAACCAGAAATCATTGCCCAGCCAGGATAATTCCCAGGCAGATGACTCTATGCAGATACTCTGGGGCAGATTTACAAGTTCTGGCGCATCCCTGCAAATCAGCATGGATGCGCCAGAATAGATGCGACACGCAATTCTCTCCTTGCGCCACCACGGATGTGCCGCATTTACAATGCGGCGCACCGTGGCGCAAGGATAGGCTGATGCATGTTGCATCCTGTGGCGTAAGGGCGGCGCATTGCTGGAGTCGTGTCGCAAGCGCGACGCGGCTCCAGCAATGCACAGGGGCCGCCCATACCTAACGTGGTGCGTCACTCCTTACGCCTGCTTCAAGCAGGCGTAAGGGTTTGACGCAGCAGCGTCGTAAAAGTGACTCAGTGAAATCTTGTAGATTTCACTGCGTCACTTTTACGAGTCTTTCCTGTGACGGAATGCCCACCCTGCGATGGAACGCCCACATGAAACCTGACGCAGGTTTCATGTGGCGCAGGGCTTTACAACGTGACGCATCTCCCTAGATGCGTCACGTTGTAAATAAGGCGCAACGTGGCGCATGGTTTACGCCGCCGCTGCGTCACAGAAGTGACGCAACGGCGGCGCAAATGTGTTGCAAGGGGCTTGTAAATCTGCCCCTCTGTCTCATTCTTAGATTTTTCCAACCGTTCCCCTTTCTACAAGTGATCCAAGATGTTTACGTCAAATTATTCCACAACATATAGCAGGTATTTTAGCATAAAAGGTCTGAGATTACATCTGTAAAAAGATTTAATAAACTTGAGCAGCCCAAGCCCAACAGAAGTCAATTTGGCTGACTGGGAGGACAGGTTGTATTGCCAAGTCAGATTACTAGTAAGCCCGATGTACACTCTCAAATTTGCCATTATCTAGTTTCCAGCTGAACATGTTCTGAAGTATCTGACACCCAAAAGTCATTACCTTAGTCTGTGAGATGTTTCTTTAGGCTGTGACTTACTGCATATTTGTGCAGAGCATTCAGTTGTCTGTGTGGCCCTACAGTCAGGTCTAATAGGACAATATCAGATGCATATTCTTTTTATGTTATTTATTATGGTATTTATATACGCAGAACTCACCTCGGGGTTAGAGGGGTATTTCACATATAACCTCATATTACATTAAACTAGCTAACAATACTGAGAGGTTCAGGTTATAGGCGTAGAGCAACTATATTCAGTACTATGAGGAGATCAGAAAGAATACCAGATGCAACAGTAGCAAGGGAAAGTCCATTAATTATCTTATTTCCGGTGGAGTCTGAATAGGTGAATTTTGAGAGCCTTACAGCTGTGTATATTGTGAGGCTGTTGCAGGTTCTGGAAATTTGAAAGAAGAATGCTTGGTTGTTTTGTATTTTTTGTTCCGGGATTTCAAGATGTATTGTTGATTTGCTTCTGGTGATTCTCTGCCCTCCTGTGGTGTGGTGTGGTGGTTGCTTCCTGGGTAGGAGGATATGCTGAGGTGAATTGCATTGTGAGTGAGGCAGGCTATTTAGAAGTCAATTCAAGTGGCGGCTCCTCTGCTAAGGCAGAGAAGCAGCGCCCCACTGCTTTTTAGCAGTGTAAATATAGGAAAAATAAAATGATAATAACAATGTTATTATAATTTTATTTTTCCCTGCTGCAGCAGCTTTGCGGGTGGGGTGGGGCTGCTCTGCTAGCAGAGGAGCAGGGGGAGGAGTTGTGGGCACTCTGTAAGTGGCCATGAATGTTTAGCCGGCAGTCTTGGGCCAGCCAAACATTCATGCGCACTTTGTATGTTCTCTACCCAGGCTGCAGTACAGCCTGGGTGGAGAACATACCCAGGCTCCCATTCCCCATCTGAGCACTGAACCACGACACTCAGACCAATAACAGAGCTGCATTGCAGCGTTGAGATTGTCTTAGGGGAGCCTGGGTGTTTCCTGTTCCGACCGGAGCGGAAGGACGTGGAGGAGAGACGTGGCGAGGAGGTGAGTGAAATCTTCTTTTTATTTACCCCCCTTCCCCCGCTCCACCACCCCCGATCCGTGTCAGCTGCCACTGGAGGTATGTGAAATCTTCTTTTTATTTATCCCCCCCCCTCCCGATCCGTGCCAGCTGCCACTGGTCAATTCTGGTCTCATGAGACTTTGTCTGGATACCCCTCATGGGATTGCTCAAAATCTGAATCCAGAAGGTTGATTGAGGAGTAAGTTTAGCTGTCACCAAAGGTCTCGCTATACTATTAAGTCAGCTCCTTGCGATAATGTGGAGCACCGTAGACACAGCCTCCTGAATGAAGACAAACACTCTCAGAGGTTCAGAGTACCCAGATAAGGTTTAATAAGAGCATCATTGCAACAGAATGCAAGCGTAAAAGCCACCACAAGGTACACAAACAACAGCTTTATATACAGATGAACTCCTTAGCCCTCCCCAACCTCCTTGTAAGTCTGCCTCTATTTCCAGACTACACCGCAGTCCTTTTTTTATGCTATTTTAATGTCCCAGATATGCTGGCTGCAAGATTATGCCTTACAGATGACTCTGTGTTCTTGTCAGATTTACAGCCACAGGTTAAGGAAGGTGAGTATATTTATGCGCTGACTGGATTTTGACCAAGTACAGCTGACAATTGATCTAGTGACCTTTGTAGCACTTGAGAAACCAAGAATACATTTAGTTGCGCTAGCGCTGGGCACAGGTACAGTGTGTGATATTGCTGTTACAGAAGTTGACACTCAGACTAGACACACAAACTACAGTGAACACAGAAAATGGTAAAACATCACATGTTGCCTTTGCACATGCTATGTTCTCCTTCAATCCACAAGTGCTTGCTTGTTTCTTTTTGTGTTCTAGTGAAAAGCCTATTGTAACATAGCCCAGGCTGAGACTTGAGCAAAACCCCTTTTACTTTCTTCTCTCCAAGCAGAAAAAAGGTGAAAGATGTATTTGCTCCATTTTTTGCCCAGTCTGGCAATGCTCTCTACATCTGTTACCCCAAGTCAGGCAGTCACTCATACTGTCACATACATGTCTGATGCACTTGGAGCATCGGAAACAGTGGCATAGCTAGACCTTCTGCCGCCCGTGGCGGTCTCTGCGTTTGCCGCCCCCCTACGGCCGCAGGTAAGAGCGGGGAGGAAGGGTGCTGGCAATCTTGCGCTTGCCGCCGGCCACAGGTAAGAGCGGGGGGGGAGGGTGCTGGCAATCTTGCGCTTGCCGCCGGCCACAGGTAAGAGCGGGGGGGAGGGTGCTGGCAATCTTGCGCTTGCCGCCGGCCACAGGTAAGAGCGGGGGGGGGGTGAGGGAGGGTGCTGGCAATCTTGCGCTTGCCGCCGGCGATGGCCACAGGTAAGAGCGGGGGGGGGGGGGGCGGGGGGGAGGGTGCTGGCGATCCTGCGCTTGCCGCCGGCGATGGGCGCAGGTAAGAGCGGGGGGAACTCCGCTGGCCCCAAAACTCGCGGAGCGCCTCCTCCCATACCCCCCTTGCTACGCCACTGATCAGAAATTATTAACTTGTACCAGGTTTCCGTAAAGTCTGTTACTACTGAAAACCATTAAAAACTATCTTAAGGTTCTTTGCTCATAATGTACCTTTGTACCAGCAGATCTTTTACTGCCTTGGATGTTCTATTACAGTGGAGCACTGCTGAACTCCATGCCCTTTGCCAGGCAATGTCCCTGCAGCTTCATACTGCCCAAGTGTATCACTCTGCCACAGTGTATGTCATACTTATGCAGTAAAAAGGTGTGGGGACTTTGTCTGGCACACAGCACAGCATCCCATTCTAGGCAGCTCTAGCTTTAGGGTAGTGCAATCGGTGCCGCCGCACCAGACGCCAAGCTCAAGGGCTGCTATTTCATTCTGACCAGAATGAGTACTATTGTCCATCTTTCATTTCCATGACGTTGGTGGTTGTGGAAAATAAAGACAGACAAAGGCCCTCTCTGGTCGGACATGGCTTTCAGTGGTGCCTGATTGGGCTGTAACAACAGTGGGGGCTTGTTTCTCCCCACCCTGTGCTATCCCAGGGGCTGCTGGTCCCAGTGCTGCCTGTGTCATGCGTGTGGGTACTGGATGTGAGCACAGATCTTCCCGCCCTTGCCTCCTCACTCAGCACTACAGCAAGGTGCTGCACTGATGGAGCTGAGCTGTCGCATCTCCCTGCACTGCCTGGCTGCCAGGGGGTCCAGTGCTGCTGGCTGCCTCCCAGAGAGCTGGCACAGCACAGGATGTAGGCACTGCCTGCCCCTCCTGGAGACACTGCAGGCCAGATCTGGCGACTCTGAAGCGCAGACCATCAACGACTCACAGGGATTATACTGTGCGCGGAGCAGAGCAGCCATAATGGCCTCCAACTTTAATGACATTGTGAAGTAGCGATATGAGAAAATCCACAAGAGGGAGCTGGTGGCGAGTACTTCTGGCTGTTCCATGTTTTTTAGGATCTAATATCTTGTGCGTTTTTCGAGGAGGTTTTTGTTCACTTTACCTCGTTCTCACATTGGAGAGCTGAGGTCAACAGAACGTTGCTAAACAAGCATGGTGAGTGGAAAGCTTAGAAAAGCTGTTATATTACTGGTATACATCCATACTTTGGCTCTGTAGGTGGAGGCACTGAATGGCCGATGTATGTTTGTACAGCATTATTCCGGGGGTGGGGTTAGTTCGACAAAATTGCCAGGGCTGCTTTGGGTTCTTAGGGCCTGATTACGATGGCGGTGGGAGCGCCACCGTCAGCCCGTCGGTGGCGGTCCCACTGCCATTGGACCATGTAAGACAGCTGGCCACATTAGGATGGCGGGCAGAGGGTCGAGGGGCGGAAAGACCATCCGACACAGAGCCCGTCGGACCGTTGGACGGTCTGTAATGCCTGCTCAGGCACCGCAGTAGGCATTACAATGTCCGTTTCTGCCAGCCATTTCATGGCGGTTAACCCCCCATGAGAAGGCTGGAGGAAAGTGACTTTGGGGGCCCCTAGCGGGCCCTCTTCCACCATGGGACTCTGGTATGTGCCGTGGGGGGCACCTATGGTGCCCCCCTACATATCCCTGCACCATGAGACAGGCACCGCATGGTGCCTGCCACATAGTGCAGGGATATGCAGAATGTGTATTTTTTGTACTGCGGCGGGTGCTGCCCGGTTACTCACCGGTAATATTCATTACTCCGAGTCCTGGTCTTCCCGTCCCATTCCTTAACAGTGAGCAGCTAGTCTGCTGCACAGAAACCTATTACCTAGCCGAGCTTTTCGCACTTCCCCCAACATGGCGCCACCACCAGGTGACAATAAAGGGGGAAGTGCGTCATAGAAACATCCTGAGAATACCAAAGAAAAAACCCAGAAAGGAAAACAATCACCCAAAAAACCCAAAACCAGGGAGGGAGGGAAGGGCTCAGGAATGGGACGGGAAGACCAAGACTCGGAGTAATGAATATTACCGGTGAGTAACCGGGCATTACCTCCTCGTCCTGTCTTCCCGTCCCATTCCTTAACAGTGAGCCCATACCCAAGCACACGGTGATTGTAATAAAACAGACCAGAAAATGCGAGAAAACAGGTCCATTTAATCAACAGAAAGCAGTACAAATCATAAACCATGTACAGCAGACAAAACATGAGCGCCAAAGGCAGCCGAGGCCGCCATCCCCAACTGAAGACGATAATGGGAAACAAACGTATGGGGAGAAGCCCATGTGGCAGCATTACAAATGTCCCTCAAGGAGGCCCCCTTGAACATGGCCCAGAAGGAGGAGACGCCCTTGGTCGATCTACCCTGAACAGAAGAGGGGAGAGGACAGCGGGCAGAATCGTAGGCCGAAACCCAACGAGTTAAGGTGGACAAGGAAGGACGAAGACCCCGCCCAGAGAGGCCGTAGGTGACAAATAAGGAATCAACCCTACGGAAACCAGAGGTCCGATCCAAGTAGATGCAGAGAGCCCTCAGCACATCCAAAGAATGGAGGACCAACTCCTCCGGAGAGGCAGGATCCGGAAAAAAAACAGGGAGAACAATATCCTCCTGACAGTGGAAAGATGACAACACTTTGGGCAGAAAAAACTGACTGGGACGGAGAATGACCTTGTCAGCGCAAAAGCGCAAAAAGGGGGGAGAAGCCATCAAAGCCCCAATCTCACCAACCCTCCGCCCAGAAGTAATGGCCACCAGGAACAGAAACTTAGCAGAAAGGAACTTAAGGCCCACCGAGACCAAAGGCTCGAAAGGGGGACCCGTCAAGGCCTGGAGAACCAGGGGAAGATCCCAGGCCGGTACAGGAGAGCGAGAGACAGGACGCTGAAGCAAAAAGCTCCGCAAAAGGCGAGCCACCAACGGTGAGACAGAGGACACAGAGGAACCCCTAAAGGCAAGAATGGCAGCCCACTGCGCACGTAGGGAAGAGACAGCGAGCCCCAAGACGAACCCATCCCGCAAGAAGTCCAACACCCTCACAGCCTCACAGGAGGAAGAAGAGAGACCCTTCCCAAGACACCAGGAGGAGAAGTTCTTCCAATGACGGTCATAGGACTTCAAGGTGGAAGGGCGCCCAGACAACTGGAGGCACTGGGCAACCTCAACCGAGCAACCCTGACCCAACAAACTCAACCTCTCAAGTGCCAACCCCCAGCCGGAGGCGGCGCAGGGAGGCAACCCGGAGAAGAGGAGCCTGCAGAGGGGAGGGACACAGGGGAAACCTCCAATGGGGGCACACAGACAAGGTCAGAAGCAGGGGAAACCAAGACTGACGAGACCACTCCGGCACAACCAGAAGAACTTCTGCCCGGTCCAACCGAATCTTCCGGAGGACCCGCGGAATCAAAGCAAACGGAGGGAAGGCAAACAGGAGCCCCAGTGACCACGGAATGGAGAAAGCGTCGATCGCCCACGCCAACCGGGAGGGAATGAGGCTGCAAAACCGAGGAAGAAGGGCAGAATCCTCCGAAGCAAAAAGATCCAGCCAAGGAAGGCGGAACCGGAGGACAATCAGATCGAACAGATCCGGGGACAGACACATAGTCACCGAGGAGGGGAACACCCTGCTCAAAGAGTCCGCAGGCCCATTCTCCGTCCCCGGAAGATAGACCGCCGTCAGAGACAAGAGATTCTGCTCGGCCCAAAGCCCGATCATCCTGGAGAGGAGAAACAGAGACCGACACATGCCCCCCTGACGATTGACATAAGCCCGAACAACCTGGTTGTCGGTCTGCACCGAGACAGCATGGCCCAGAAGGAGAGGAGCAAACCACCGAAGAGCCAACCAAACCGCCCGCAACTCCTTCCAGTTCGAGGACTTTAGAGACTCGAAACGGGACCACCGACCCTGAGCCTTGGAGGCACCCATCACAGCACCCCAACCCACGGCACTGGCATCCGTGGACAATACAACCACATCCCGAGGAGGAAGAAGATCGAACCCCTGGGAAAGAGACAGAGGGGACAACCACCATTGGAGATCCACCCGAATCCCAGGAGAGACGGGAATCAGGGCCTCATAGTCCAGGGAGGCAGGATCCCAGTGCGACAGGACATGATGCAATAGGGGATACAAATGCAGCCGGGCCCAAGGGAGGAGATGCAAAGTGGACGCCATCTCCCCCTGACTTCTCAACCAGAGACGGGCAGACACCTGGGACTGGGACAGAACCCAAGAAAGGTGACGAAACAAAGTCAACTGGCGCTCCTGGGAGAGGAACACCATCCCGAGATCCATGCGGAAGAGAGCCCCCAGGAACTTCAGGGTCTGGGAGGGCATCAGGGAGGACTTCCGGTGATTGATGAGGAACCCAAAGGACCCCAGCAGATGACACACCTGATCCACATCCGACTGAGCCTGAGAAAAAGAAGGAGAAACAATCAACCAATCATCCAGATAGGGAAAAACCAGCAGACCTCTGGAATGAAGAATACCCACCAGAGGGGCCAAGAGCTTCGTGAAAACTCTTGGCGCCGACGAAAGGCCGAATGGAAGCACCCGGAATTGGAAGTGCCGGGAACCCACAGCAAACCGGAGAAACTTCTGATCCGCAGGATGGATCGGGACGTGCAGATAAGCATCCATCAGATCCAGGGATGCCAGGAAGCTCCCAGGAAGCACTAGATGCAGGATGGACAACAAAGTCACCATCTTGAATGTACGACGTGGGATGAAGCGATTGACCATTTTCAGATTTAAAACAGGGCGCAGATCCGAAGTATCCTTCTTGGAGACCAGAAAGAGGATCGAATAACAACCCTCGCCCCTTTCCAGAGGAGGAACCTCCACGATAGCCGCCTTCTCCAACAGAAGGCGCACACCTTCCAGCAAGGCCTCCCGTCACAGAGGAAGACGGGGCAGGGGAGTCACAAAGAAGACCGGAGGGGGAGGAGAGGAGAACTCGATCCGATAACCCTCCGACACTGTCCGAACCGCCCAGGCATCCAGAACCGACAACCACTGTTGCAGGAAAGATTGAAGGCGACCCCCAACCTGCAAAGGCAGACAGTCATTGTGAAGAGGAAGAAGCGGCGGCAGCAACACCGGCAGGGGCCTGGGGCTTGGCACCTCCAGGGGCCCCCCGGCCACGACCCCTGCCACGAAAGGGCTGCAAAGCACCCCGAGCAGAAGGCCCAAAGGCACGCCGGTAGCCAAAACCGCGCCCCCGAGAAGGAGGGCGGACCGGAGCCACAAGCTTGCGGTTCTCTGCCGACTGTTTAACCATCTCTTCAAGTTGAGGCCCGAACACCTTGGAACCCACAAAGGGCAACTTAAGCAGGACCGCCTTCTGAGAAGACTCAGCTTTCCAGGAACGCATCCAGATATGACGCCTCGCAGCAATCGAAGCACCAGAAGCAGCCGCAGCGGCACTCAAATTGTCAAAAGAAATGTCCGACAAATATCGCACCTGCAACTCCATGAGGGCCAAGAGAGAGGAGGCATCCTCCCCATCCTGCAAAAGAACAGACAGGGCCTGGAAATCCTTGAGGAGGGACTGGACCATGTAATTAGAATAGGCAGTCGCCCTGACAGAAAAGTTGGAAGCAGCATAGGAACGCTTCACCGCCCCTTCAACACGCTTATCCACTTCGTCAGAAGGAAGGGCGTCATCCGACAGGACCAAACCTTGTGAGGAAAGACCAGCTATCAAATTGTCAACCCTGACGGCCTGTGGAAATTCAGCAGCAAAACCCTCCAAAGGATAACGCTTAGACAGAAAGCGAGGGAAGGCGGATTTATCCACCTCCTTCCACTCATGATCCAGCACCTTGCGCACAGCAACATGCAAGGGGAAGGACTCAGGAGTCGGCTGGTGATATTGCGTAAAGAAGTCATCCTCCAGGACATCGGACACAGGAGGAGTGAACCCCAAATTATCCCGCACATGGGCGAACAAGTCAGAGAGCTCCGCACCCTGAACAAAGCGTCCCCGGACACAGTCCTCCTCATCAGGACCCATCTCGCCATCAGGAGCGACCAGCGGATCTACAGACCCACGATGCACCTTGGCCGGAGGGCCAGCAGCCTCCGGAGCCCGGAAGGCAGAAGCCACCGCCTCAGCAATCAACAGGCGCAGGGCATCAAGAGGAGCAGATGAAGAGGCACCCGAGTCCATGACAGCAACCCCGTGGACCAGCAACGCTCAGAAACAGCAAAACGCCACCAGAACAGGCACTCACAGAGGACGGGTGCATGAGGAAAAGGACCCCATTTAAAATAAACGAAGTCCCGAGGTCCCGAGCTCACGTGGGACCAGGAAAAGGGGCCGGCGCCTAAAAAATCAGCCGGCCGCCCAAATTTCGCCCCAGAGAAACCAGCAACAACGCGGACCACTCGCGCCACATGAAACACCGCCGCAACCCCGCCCGCTAATGCAGGGCTTAGCGGGACCGGCAGGAAGGAACACGGCCGCTAAGGCAGGCCGCGGAGACATCCCCCACCAGGTGAGCACAACCGGCACAAACGGCCGCTAGAGCGGACCGCGACCAAGGCAGGGCACAGCAGGCAGCACAAGCGGAGGGGCCAGGGCACAAATACAGAAGCAAGAAGGCGGCCGCTAAAGCAGGCCGACCAAACATAAAATAAAATAAGGGAAAACTTACCCCACAGCTCCGCTAGGCACACGAAGGAAACTGCGAATGCAGAAAAAAAAGAACAGGATGTTTCTATGACGCACTTCCCCCTTTATTGTCACCTGGTGGTGGCGCCATGTTGGGGGAAGTGCGAAAAGCTCGGCTAGGTAATAGGTTTCTGTGGAGCAGACTAGCTGCTCACTGTTAAGGAATGGGACGGGAAGACAGGACGAGGAGGTAATGTAGCCCGCAGCACACGCCGCAATACAAAAGATATACATTGCAACCACCTTGGAGGTGGTCACATTGTGATTCCAATGGCGGGATCGCCAACAGATTGTCGGGTGGTCCCGTTTCTGAAGGTATGGCGGTCAGACGAAAGTCCGACCGTTAACCTAATGAGGCCCTTAGTCCGGCTCTGGTTTGACACGTTCACTGGCAGTGTTGATAGTCAGGTGTGATGAAGTGCTGTGCTCTCTGCTGGTCCAGACTTATTGTTAAGGGGTTAAGATATTTCTGAAAGGTCTGAATGCAGACTGTATATGGCACCACTGTAAATGGAGAATCCAGGAGCGAAGGGAAGTGAGGACAGTGCAGACAGGCCAAGTGACACAGGTAAGTCACAAGACATCTGCGGAGATCTGTATGTGCCCAGCAAACTTCAGGGGATAATAATAACAGCACAATAACTCTGGAGGGTTCTGTACTGGCTTTAGAGATCTGTATTTTGCTTGGTCACAGTTGTAACTCATCATAAAGTAGCATAGAGGGTTAATGTGCCTGCTGCAAAGCACACCATGCAACATACAGATTTGTATTTTAGGTTGATAGTTCAGTGGGATATTGCTGTTCGTCACAGTGATCCTTTTCTTACACTGCAGTTCATAAGTTACAATCCTACTATAGCACAGTGAGCTATGAACCGGCAACAAAGAGCTGCATGAAAACTTCAATGCAAGGCATAGGTTTAGAAACGTATTATTTTTCTCAATCTTTCATTATGCTAAGGTTGCTCAAAACGGTTCCTATGGGCAGTAATAAATTCTTATTAGTACAGATAACTCTAACCACTGTGTTACATTTTTAAACCTGAGTTTGTGTTTCTCAAGACAAAGCACTTTTAACAGGCAATGTGTACCAGTATTGCTGACATGTGACTCCTACACCTTGTAGACCTCATTGTCTTATGTAACATCTCCAATACATGATTCACTGTTTCTGTATAATATGTTTGTGTGATGTGAGGGGCTGTGACACCCTACACTGGGGTGAGTAGTGCTCTAACAGAAATTAAATAAATGTGAAAGAGGGGCACCGTTGGAGGGTGATAGTGAAGGAATCCAAGGAGAAGGAGGTCATTGGGGCAGATGCCAACAGAGACTGTCACACCAGGCACCACCAATGCTAAAACTGTCCCTGGTGCCAGGCAGAAGCTCTCCTGTCCTAGCAGCTCTTGTTAGAATGGATCACTGAACTCTGTGTCCTGTCCCAGAGCTCCCACATCCACACTATGTTTTAGCTCCTGTTGCAATATTACATTTTGTACCATGTGCCCCCTGTGCCAGGCTGAGCTGCTCCGACATAACAAGGCAGTGCTGCTAAATTCTTTACCATGGCATGAACGTCCCTCCCGCCAAACAAGGCAGAGCTTCCTCTGCTCATGCTGCTACCTTGAACCACGAGCACGGCTAAAGCTCTGCAACATGTAACAGACAAATGGTATAACTCTTCACACATATTAATTTAATAGGCTATGTCGGGAGTTACACTGAGGATGAACTAGAAAATTGAAGTGAATGTACTCTAAGTATGCAAAAATAAACAAGAAGTGGCGTATGTGTGGAAAACAAAGCTGCTCATTTTCGATTGAACATAAACGTGTACTCATTAAAAGTTTATACAGTATTCGGCTTCAGACCTGTCTAGTTCAGACACCAGCTAACAACTTCTCTTCACACAGCGCCACCTGGACTGCAAGTCGGTGTGGGAGCTACATCGCCACCATGAGGAGGATTAGCAGGATCCAGGTTGGGAAGAGTAACGGTAAGACTGGGAGCTGCGTTGTATTCACATGAGAGAGCCGCTTCACTCAGACTGTGTGGAGACTACTTAAGAGAACGAACATTGGCAAAGCCAATAGGTCTGGCGTTGGCTGTCCGCCTTTCAGCTTTGTCCCTACTAGCTTTGTTTTGTCATGGATTTTTCAAAACTTTATTATTAGGGAATCTTCTGGGCTCTTGTCAATCTAAAAATAGACATTGGCTAAAAACAAAAAAGAATTTGGACTGTTGGTATTTTTTGGTCGTCTTTGGTACTACTTTGTGTGTGGTTGTGGTCCTTGTGAAAGAGTAGAATGTCGTCACTCACAGTGAAGTTACCCAATGGCTGAAGTGGGCTGACTCATTGCCCCAAACTGTAGAGGCCAGAAGAAACATATGAATGATGCAATAATAGACCAATGGATGAAGAGGGCTGGCTGAAAGCCCCAAAAGTAAGAATGGCATACATTTTAGGAAAATCATAAGGTTGCGGCTAATGCCAGACTAAAAATGTGATGTTTCTTTTTCCCGAAACAAGCAGCTGCAAACAGATTGATGATACTGTGGGACCCTACCTTAAAAAGAAAACATACATGAATTCATAGTTCATCCTGCATGCAAGTGTGATAATAATGTTCTGAATTAGTGGTTTCTGTTAAATATTTGCACCAATATCTTTGGTTCAAATATTGAAGACATCATTGATATGCTTTAAGTCACTAGTTCATAACCCTTTGGCTTCTGTGGACCCTCCTGAATCCCAATAACATCATGTGGTTCAGAATGCTAGAATGGGACCCCTTAGTAATGAGGGACCTCATTGGCCTGTATTGGCCTGATACACGCCGTATCCTAACACACCAATTCTTCTTCATGCAGAGATGACAAAATTACTGAATCAGTTAGTGATTGCATATAGACAACTTAGCAAGTTTTATAAATATCTGTGATAGTCCCTTCCAGGCCTGCACCACATGTGAATAGCGCAGGACAGGCAATCAGTCCACAGACCATAAATGCCATTACAGGCAAAGCACCCATAAAATGAGGTGAAATTCTATTCTGGATTGCTCGAAAGACCAACCAGTTGGAAGCAGTCTATTCTCATGCAACACTTCAAAATGAGCAGAGAAATTTCACTATGTGTCTTCCCCCAGGATGGTGCCACCAGTACGTGATTGCAACAACTGAGGAAGTGTATTTGTGAGTATTTATACTACTACACATGGCAAACTCTCATTAGCGAAGTTACCAGAGTAGGTAATACAGGTACAAAATGAGCACTGAGCTGCACCAGCTCTAGAATTATGGATGAAATTTATGTGCAATTTAGAAACACCTTCCTCAATCATTCTGAGTAACGTCCGAGGAGAAGCTGCAGTTCCAGCGGTACACCAGAGACTGGAAACAGTATCGGCTTAGGATCATGAACAGGAGTTACTGAAAATTAATTCAGAAGTTTACATCTCAGTGGGCTGTGATACCCAGCAGGCCATTAAACTGCATCTCAAACCAAAAAACGAGATAGAGGGTTCCTCAAGGAGAAAGCCACACCAGGGACTAAAAAGAAGCAGAGAGTGAAGCAGAAAACTGGGAATGGATCCCCTTCAACATAGGAATCCAGCTGGGGTGGATATAATTTGAGGGACCATGATAAAATTAAAAGTTGTGTTATTATCAGTATCATGACAGCTGTTCTTCTCATTCTTTTCAGGACTCTGGAAGTAAAAGGGATGCCAAGATGACCAAAGATGGCCCAAGATTAGTGTAAAGAAGGAAGAGAAAGGTCCAGACTCCAAGACTCACTTTAAAAAGAAGGAAGTTGCCAGACTAGTAAGGAAACATTCCCTGCAAACTGCAGATACTTCTGCGGAACAGGACTTGGGCAATAGAGCTCCAGGACAGTGCAGAAGAAGTGACAATAGTTTATCAGAATCTCATAGAGAATCTGGTGGTGCTCCAACTAAGTAATATATACAGGGTGAAACTCCAGATGGAAATGTAAACCCTCCTCCATTGGGTTTATAATGTAGAAATACAGATTAAGGGGGATATAACGTGTTTTAGCCAAAACAAAGCGCCTGAAAGCCAGTATCTAACCAGTTTCTCAGTCAGTGGATTTCAGTACTGCTATCCAAGATTACTAATGGGCTAATAGAGTAGTCCTGGTTTTATTTACAGCAAAAATCATGGAGATCTTAAAGGAAGAACCAGAGGCACTATCTCATATACATCACGGATGATGACCTGACTGAACACCTGGCTAGCATGGACAGGATTTGTGATATATATTAGCCCTTTACAGGTATAAAATTAATTTTAAGAAATCCAAAATTGATAATACAAATGTTATATTTTTTTCTTGGATACGAGTTATCCAGGGAGGGTAAATGTTAGGCATCCGTCTTCCTGCAGAAGTGTGCTGCTGTACAACCTCAGTATATGTATTAAGAAAATTACAAGCCCTTTTGGGATTTCTTAACTTCCGGAGAGCTTACCTACCATTTTATGCTGAACGAATAACGCCCTTGTATGATTTGATAACACCCACATTTCCTTTAAAAGAAGAACTGGAGGAAAGAGCACACAGCTGTCTTACAAAAACTGCAAACAGAGGTGTTAGAGACCAAATATTTACAGACTAGGGATAATAAAACAAACCTAACAAATAGAGTGGTTCCCAGTGCCTAAGCCTATACTTAGGTAGTTTATATTTAAGATCAGACAACTCCCAAAGCTTACAGATGGCACCTGTACTCCTCTGCTAAAGGGGAGATGCACACCTACAGAAAAAAATATTACTGCTGTGCAGATGGCCATATTGAAAGAGTGCCCTTTGAAACAAGGGAAACAGATCATTATAGTTTCTCCTGTACATACACTAAAGGCAACGACAAAAGCAAGTATTCCAAATGCTTGCGCTTTGCACCTGTATTGGGGCCTCTTCTTTAAATGCTGTTGACGTAAAATTTTAATATGACCATACACTCTGCATGCAGGGATTTTTACAATATACTCAAAATGTCCACTAACACTGAGGGGCATATTCTCAAGGAGCTATCGCCGAGTTATCGGCACTTTATCGCAGCCAAAGTCGCGCTAAATTTATCGCCCCATTCACAAGCTGGTGCTAACAGCCCATAACACCAGTTTTCCTGTGAAAGCAGTCGCAAAAAACATCGCCACAGATGACCCCGGCAACTAACGCTAATGAGATGCAGAGTAGGAGTTCCCGAGCAAAAACCCGCGACAACACCACACCTCAACATTCTCAACGACCAGCCACATCGGCAATAAGACCACAAAACAGGCGATGAGGCGCGTTAGCAGCAGGAAACTAACACCTGCTCTGACCTGGTGTAAAGTCGGACGACAAGCTGCACCATCAAACGGAGCCCAGCCCAGAGCCACACATGAAGAACAACAGATGCCATGGAGCCACTCACCATGCACCCCGGAGCCCCGAGGGGGCAACAACACCCACCGCCACCACGCCCAGGACCGCCACCCCCCCAACGGACCCACCCCCAGGACCACCACAGAGGCAGTGCAGACAAAGACAGCGGACATTCAGGAAATGCACCAGCCCTACAGACCTAACACCAGACAATGCCAATGCCCATTACAGGCCCAAAAGGACAACCATCCTCCGCATCCTGAACATCATTGCCCACAGGCTGACGGTACCAACACAGCGGACAACCAACATCCTTCCGCAGACAAAGCTGCTGGCTGTGCTGCACCTGTTGGCCTCTGGTATCCTCCCAAACAACAACCGCCCGAGTCGGAGGAGTCTCACACCCAGCCCCATCCAAGTCCCTCACACCTGTCCTGGATGCCCTCACCAGCTAGGGACCCCAGCACCCATACGTCACCCACAATGCGCAGGAACAGCTGGAGACCAAGCAAGGACTATGCGCCATAGCTGGATCCCCGCACGTGTCGGGGGCAATCGACTGCACACTTGTCCCACTTGTGCCCCCTGCCAACACCGCACACAATTACCGCAACAGAAAGCACACGCATCCCATCAACGTGCAGGCAATAGTGGACCACAGGGGACTCCTCACCAATGTCATAGCCAACTACCCAGGCAGTGTGCATGATCCCATCATCTTCCGACAGTCCAACATCAACCAGCGCTTCCAGGATGGCACCCATGGGAATGCACTGCTCGTTGGCAAGTACCAAATGAACACACCACACACCTCAACCCCACAATCATGCAACTCACAACTCTGGCACTGCACATGTCACAAAATCACATACAACATGCCAAACAACATGCCCCCCCACCAGACACGACAGCACAACTTACTGTGGCAACCTTGGTTAGCCATGTACATGAGCCATCAACGGCATGGCACCTCAGCCACACAATACCGGAATGTGGGGAGAGATGGGAACCAGGCATGTGCGAAGGAGGCAAGTGACCCATGAATGAGAATGTACACAATGCCAAGTGTGGCGGAGATGTTCTGGACAGACTGTAGTATGCAGACCACAGACATAGCCATGTCTACATGCACTGCTGGTGTTTAGAGTGTAGTGGACAGTGGACGCAACCAAGTCACCCCAGCAAGTGGGGAAGATCGCGGAAATGTAGCTTGTGACGTCCCCCCCTGTAAGCGTGTGCAGAGTGGGCTGGCCCGGAGGACGCCAGGCCAGCATAGGGGTGTGAATAAAAAGCACATAGCCCTGGGCGTGGTTCCCTTCCGGAATGCCCAACGTGTCTGCCAGGGCGGCGCCTCCCATCCCGCCATGAGGCTGACGCCGTCACCGTGAGCGGGTGGCCTGCGATCCTGGGCGCCTGCTGCACCCTGGGCCGCTGGTCCCCGAACCCGTCATGCCCGCCCCTGCGCAGCCAGGCCTCATTGCTCACCTGCCGACACCGGCGTGTGTCGAAGAGAGCCCACCACGTGCCGACGCAAGCTCCAAGCCTGAGGCCCGCGACCTTCGCTGCCTCCTCAAACCATCACGGCCTCCGCGACACAGGCCCGCTTTATTCCTTTTTCGTTGACGTACTCCACCGCTGCCTCTGGCCTACCCTACGCCCAGGTAGATCACACATTTGGAACTGAGTCTTGATTATGCAATGGCAGAGTACACACCTTATGGCTGAGTTTATATCACTGTCCTCCCTTTGATGTGGTGCCACCAACTCTGTGCATAGCATTCGAACTACACCTGTCTGTGGTCCCTTGCTGACTACTGCCTTTGCCCTACACTGCGCTCGAGTGGGTCACACATCTGGAACTGAGTCTTGTTTTCTGCATGGCGGAGTTCATATCAAAGTAAGCAAGGAGACGAGTAAGAGGAAGACGCGGTTCAGTCCGGAGGAGAAAAGGATCATCGTTACGGAGGTGATCGAACACTGCCGACAACTGCTCTGGTGTCACTAACTCTGTGCATCGCGGGCCAAAGACACGTGGCTGTGGGCCCCTGCTGACCACTGCCTCGGGCCTACACTGCGGTCAAGTAGGTCACACATTTGGAACTGAGTCTTGATTACACAATGGCCGAGTACACACTTCATGGCTGAGTTTAACTCACTATACTCTCTTCGATGTGGTGACACAAAGTATGTGCATGGCATCCCAACCACACGTGTCTGTGGGCCCTTGATGTCTACACCTTCAGACTACACTGCGGCCCTGCAGGCCCCACACAAATCCATGCCAGTCCATACCAGGCAGGACACGGCATCGTCGCTGGCTAAACACCCGCTCAGCTCTGTCGCTACTGCCTCGGTCAACCACGAGTCATCCCCACATGCCATTTCAACGCCGTGTGTCAGTGTTCCAGGAGGAGCTCGCTGAACAGCGGTTGGCCCGCGCTGGCCGCTGCCTCCGGACTACACATCGGTTGAGTAGGGCACACATTGGGAACTCAGTCATGATTCATTTATGGCAGACCTGATATCATTGTACTGGCCTCGTCGCAGACTGCATCCCCTTCCAGCTCCGGGGCCACTAAGTCTGTTCCCCGACAACCATGGACACTTTCTTCTTGAGATTTGTTGGCAACTAAGTCCATGGACTGGGGGTTGTCTTCATCATCATGTCGGTGATACTAACTATGTGGCCAAAACGAGGCAGTAGCATTCCACTCCTCCATTTGCCGCTTCCGGCCGGCTCCTGCCCTCTGCATCATGCCCTTGAGGACACCTTCCACTGTCCCCCGCAAACCTCCGCTACATTCACCTTCGACATCGACGAGGACCTGCTCACCTCGCGTGGCCCTATCTCACTGCACCGCAAGTCACTGTCCCGTGGCGGTGTGCCTGTGCCGGCCACAGTGCATCCAGGGCCACTAACTCTGTGCAGCTCAAACCATGGCCCCAGTCTGATGTCATGTTGGATGGCCTCTGGGTCGATGGTCTGGGGGTCATCAACGCCATGTGTCTGTGGCACTGCGCTGTCCGCTGCCTCCAGCCTCAACTGCGGTCCGCCTTGGCTCACACATCAAATCGAGTCCTGACCTGCCCGGACGTAGAATCCCCGCAGGATGCACACGCCACCACCGCCAGGACCAACTCCAAACGACAGGTGCCAGAGTCGTAAGTGTCTTACTGCCAGACTGTCAGAGTTGCTCACACCTGTCGTGGGGGCCATCATCAGCTTGATACCCTGCTCAGCTCTTCAGGTGCCACTAACTCAGTGCACCACAAATCAAGGAACATTCTGCTTGCATGTTGGGTGAATACTGTACTCCCTCCGGCTACCACCATGATGCTTCACAGTTGTTTCTCTTGTGCTGGTGTTTTATGTTTCTGCTTCAATTGTGATCACTGTTCAAGTTGTTGCCAGCACCAACGACTCCATGAGGGCTGGCTTACACTCACCCCACACACATCCAGCACATGCGTCACTGTACATGTGACCATGCCAATAAAGGTGTCGGGCGCACGTGCCCGTGGCCAGTTCAACTAACTATCTGTGTGTGTCCGTGTGCTCATGATGTACGCATTTGTGCCCCGGGCACTACAACATTACATTGTGCCGTGTACAGAGGACGCAGCCATGTCACCACAGGCAGCGGGTGGGACATTGCACATGTAGCTTTGTCGTCCCCCACTCAATACGTAAAAGGAGTGAACTGGGCCGACATACGCCAGTCCGGCGTGGGGGTGTGGATGATCATCCTGTGGCCCTGGGTGTGGTTCAGTACTGGAAATGTGCAAAGGCATGTGTCTGTGTCGCAGTGTGGGTCTCCGTTGGGGAGTGTTGGTGGGCCCTGATGGGACTTAGACACCCACGTATGTGATCTGGTTCGGCTTCCATGAGGTAGTACCCCACCCGCACATGTTCGACCACCCCCTTCTGGCAGTCTGACACCTGGCCTTGGAATGCGATGTGTGCTTAGGTGGGCTGCTGGGAGCCAGCTGGGGTGGTGGGTGCGTCCAGCTGTGTTGTGTGTGCAGGGGGTGGGGTATCATCAATGCAGCAGTGCTGCCCTGCTCCTGGACGGCGATTGCCTAAGATGTCCATGGACTGTTGTGGGGCGTAGGTGTCGGAAGTGTGGTGGTCCTCTTCAGCATCACTGTGGAGTTGTCTTGTCTGCTCTGCTGGAGGTGTTGTTTGTCCCTCTGCAATGTGAATGGGAGATGCTTGTTGACATTGTGTTGGCATGTATGTTGCCGCATTGTTCAAGTTTTCATTCAGACCTCATGACAATGTACATTGTGACTGTTTGGGAGGGGCGGACTATTTGATGCGGGACAGTGGACATTTGGACTACATGACGTAGGTGAGGTTGTACACGTACATTTGCATCACACAGTTTCCTGCTATGTCAGATGTGATTGGCCCTTTTCTATGCACAGGCGGACCCAGTTGTGTCCTCTGTTCTGCAGTGTAGGTGTTGGGCTGTGTACCACATTGTCGTCCATGTGGGTGTGCTGTAATTGCTATGTGTGTGTGCTTCTTTGTGTGGGAGTCGCACCTGCAGCTGTGATTTTGCTGCCCCTGATCCCCTGGAGACGGTGTGCCTTTGGCTTTTGTGCTTTTGAGGTGCTGTGATGTTGGCGACTTGGGTCATTTGTGCTCTTGGACGGTTTTTGTACTCTTGTGCATTGTTTGTCTGCAGATGTGTTGTTGACGTCAGTGGTTGTTTGTGCAGGTGGATGTGTCAGAGTGTGACCTGCTCCTTTCCAGATGTGGTCCACACTCAGCCACCTCAGTCTCGTGGCGTGCACAGTGTCATGGTGATTGTACTCCAGCCATGCTGCTGGTCATGTGGTGTCACTTGCATTGTCAGTGTGGCTCTCACATACGCATCTTTGCTGTGTTTCGCACGGGTGCATGTGTGTGTTGTGTAATTGGTGTTGTGTGGGGTGGGACCCCTTTGGGCACATGGTGAACGGGGGCCTACTTGATGTTTGTATGTGTGCTGCAGTGTGCCACGGGGATCAGGGACATGACACAGGGTTATTGTGGGTGTGCGGTGTGCTACACGTCGTTGTGCATGTGTGCCATTGTGCCCGTCCCCCACCCGTCCTCACAGTCCCTGTTCGTTACTCACCCTGTTGCTGTTGTGTTAGGTCATGTGGAGCAGTGTCCGGACTCCCGACTCCTTGCACCGTCTCCACACTGATGACTGTGGGCGCCATTTGCTCCAGCTCCTCCTGTGGCGCAGGACTCCCACCTCCATTCGCCGTTGCTTCCTTCCTGTTGGCAGGGGGTTTCTGCTTGGTTTGGCTTTTCACATCGTGCCGGCGCATCTTGGCCTCCTCGGCACTCCGACTGCATTCACGATGGGATGCCATTTTTCCGTCTGTATTGCCAATGACACAGTGTTGGTGACGGACAGTTGTTGTTGGTGCTCTGTCACCTCCGTGACGACGATGGGGTTTTCCTGCGGACTGTACCCCGTCTTCCTCTTCCTCTTCTCCTTGGCCTTCCCCGAACCCAAGGTTCATTGCTGGTGGTCTGTGGGGCTTGTGGGGTTCGCGTTGACCTGGGCACTGGTTCCGGGTGCATTCATGTTGCTGCGCAGTTTGATTTGTTTATGGTGTGTTTTTCTTGTTCAGCTTTTATGGTGCATTTTCCCGCCAGACGCGTGGGGATTGCAGACCTGTCGCTGGTTGTCGCATGTTTTTTTTTCGTGGTTGGCCTCATCGCAACTTTATTCGCGTTGGTGTTTCTCATTTTTTCGGCGTTGCGTTGTTTTTAACGCGGTCATTTGCCGCTTTATCGTGGGACTATCGCATGGTGACATCAGGTTGAGAATGCTACATTAACACGGCGTTGTTTTCCCACGATGGACTGCGATGTGAGAAGTTGCATTAAGCTAAACTTGCGGTGCTTATCACACGTTCTTGAGAATATGCCCCTGAATGTTTTACCCATGCATGAGTACAACAGTGTGTTCTACATGGATGGCTCTGCACAGCCTGTGGTTGGCTCTGAATGGAAATATTCCCAGGCTTGTGCTGCAGTGCAGGGAAATGTTGATGATTGCATCTTCAAGCCACTACGTATGTGAACTAAGGTTTTAGGTGATTCCACTGCACGGATAACAGAAATACATGCCCCTACAAAAGGCTGATCATTCATTTTTCACACTAAAAATGTCAGATTCTGCATTTTGTGTGCAAGGATGTAATGTGATTTGCCAAGTTGGTGCCTGAACCAATTCAGATATTCAAAGAGGAAGGTGGCAATCCTCCAGGGTAAGCTCCCTTGGTCCAAGAGCAGCACACCATGGCTCATAAAAGTGAAGGTATTCATGATAAAGGGAACTGAACAGAACACATTTAGCTGCAAAAACAGCAGTGCGGACCTCTAAGACTCCAGCTGTAACTCGATCACAAACTTAGACCGACTCAGACATTTTGCCAGCAAAACAATTCACATGGGGGGCTCTTTGTTGGAGATCTTTTTTCCAATGCCATGTGTGAAGTGTAGGTATAGGGCCCTTTTGTGTAGATTGGTATATGAAAGTGAATGTATATAGGGAAGTGTGTGTTAAAATAGACTAAGTAGTCCTCTAAACTGGATTTTTTAATAGGTGAGTCTACTTGTCTGGTTAAAAACATGGTGGCTTTCACCAGACATAATGATCTATGATAGCTTTTAAAAGGTCAACATGTTTCTTGCCATTGGTTAGTCAATGATGATCAGTTGGCAATTTGTCAGGACCAAAGTTATTCTAATCTACACAGTGGTTGGAATTTGGTTATATCAAATAGTATCCAATCACAAATGACCTAAGTGTGGTGTGGTACCTTAACATTGTTTCCTTGTAAAAGGAGAAGCCAACCTGTAATGGAAAATAAAATCATCATTTAAACCATCTATGTATTTCTGGTGGGGTGGTTATACTATCATCTTGGTGCAGCATGCTCCAAAGTCATACAGCATGCTGCTATCAGTGTATGGTGCTTATAGCACAGGGAAAAGCAAGCCACACAACATGACAAGTGACACACTCTAAAAACATTTGCAGGCAATTAAATTTCACATACTGTGTTTAAAATGGGTATAGGCTTACCTAATTAGGGCAGCAATTTTGTCTCCTCGAGTGGGAGCAGTGAGTATGCTAATTTAGCGTGCTAGAATTGGAGAAGATAATGAGCTACAACATCCTAGCAGAGGTCCAATACAGCGACCTGTGAGTATGCAGAAGGTAATACTTACAAAGTCGATATGTGGACTTCACGTGACAACTTACCCCAACACTGCTGCCTCGGGAGTGGAGGAACAGGAATATGGGTCATCTTAAATCCCCTTACATGAACCAGTAGCACATTTTTTGTTTTTTTCTTGTGTGGCCCAACAAGACCATAAAAAAGCTCTGAGTAAAAACTGTGAAATCTTGGGGGACCGCGAGGACACAACGGTAATCAGAATAATCCCCATTGAACTATTCCATGAAATAGAGAAATGCGGCCAAGAGATAGCGCCACATTGTCCTCCAGAGTGGAGGTTGCGGTGCTTCTGTAGAAGAAACTGGGCTGTCTACAATTAGCCGGTCACGTATGGGGATAGGCATGGCCGACGAGGAGTCACAGCAGTGCCATATTGGAGTGGAGAGGATAGTCCCAGGCTTACAGGGTATTATTGGTGGCAGGTGGACCCACTGTGGAGTGCCTGTTGTAGCCAGCAACAGGAGAATTTTCCCAATGTGTAGGCTGTTTTAAAAGGTGGAATAAGTTCTACTTGGTGAAAGGGTGGCCATATCAAGGGCAAAGAGAGGAATGTTGGTCACTATATCAGTGGGTTGGTTTTGTATTAGGGAGACAATTTGCGGCTACCTTAGGTGGATCATAATGATCTAAGAGCAGGCTGTCAGTTACATACACAGTGTTAACAGCCCATGTGATCATATGTTATGTGGGTGCAGTAACTCAAGGCACATTCCATGAAGGGGTAGTCAATTAGTCAATTCACTCCATGGGATGTTGTCATTCAACCCACTCAAGTGAGTTGACCGGTGAAAAATCCAGTTTTGCTCCCTTCTGAATAGGGTATCTTGGGTCATGTGTGTGTGTGTTTCCAGGACCGTCTACCATATGTCATCAGGGGAATGTCCCTTAGTCACAAAATGTGTGCACATCTTGGTGCTTATTTTCTTACACCGGATGTTGCTACGGCTTTCCATGATTCGTGTTTTGACCGGTCTTGTGGTCATCCCAATATATCTCTTGTTGCAGGGACATGTCTCCATATACATTCAATTTTTTGTGTTGCAGTTCGTGTGTGTTCTCTGCTGTCAGGTGAATGTACCTGTGAGTTTGCCTCTTTTGTTGAATTCATGAAGGCACAAACTGCGCACGAGCCACAAGGAAAGTGCCCCATCCCCGGCGGTAGATCCCATAAAGGTCTTTGTTCAGTTCTTGTAGATTTGCGTGGTCTAGTGTGCACGAACAAATCTTTTAGGTTGGAGGTACGTTTGAAGGCAAAACAGGGTGGTGGTAATGATAGGTTGCTTGTTTGTAAGATGCCCCAGTGTTTTCTTATGATTTTACGTATTCTGTTGGAGTCAGGTGTGAAAGTTGAGCTTCATTAGCGATTCCTAATGGGTCACAAATAGACCTACCTCATGTCTATTCATGAGGTAGGTCGCAGTTTGCGACCCTCTAGAATTCGCTGCCATCACAGGTATGGTGGCCAGCTGGGGTCAGCAGACCATCATGACTGCGCTACTTTTAAATAAAGCAATCTTTTTTTTTTAAATGCAGCCCATTTTCCTTACAAGAAAATGAGATGAGTTTAAAAAAAAAAAATGAAATGTTTCAGTTTTATAAGAGTAGGAAGTGGTCCGTGGGGCAACTGCCTGCTCTTAAAAATATTATTTCAACATTCTCAAATGGGAAGGAGTGAGTTACCACCACTTTTAAAATGGTGGTAAAATATTACTGTTTTGTGACCGGAATTCGGTGCAAAACAGTATTACAAACATACTGATTAGGTATTTGGAAGGGACGCCCAAAACACTTCCCTTCCAAATACTGAATCACAAATGACACAACTAAATTGGGCTTCACAAAACTTGAAAGATGGCAAAATGCTATGGGAGCTTATAAATGAGAGTGCCGTGTTTGATCCCAATAATCTGACCTCAACCCAAAAACACGATGGCTACAAACAGTAGCAACATACATGCATCTAAATATTGAAGCGATAGAAAGCACCCTATTCTCTGTGGCAGAAGATCCATGTATGACTTAGCTTATACATGAAATGACAACAAATTTATAAAGCAAACTTTTACCCAAAGGCATCAACGCGCTAAAGCCATGAATCCACTGAAGCTTGAGATCAAATAAACTCCCTTGAGGTCATGACCACACCTGGAACATTATGAGGAAAATTGCCAGATTTTAAGAGCCTTTCTGAAGGCCATGTGATTTTTCAGACTTGTAAGGTATCGAGGAAGAGTGTTCCCCAGCTTGGCTGTGGCCACTGAGAAGGATTTATCTCTCCGCCTTGCTTTTTTGAAATTTTGGGATCACCAGCAAATTATGACTAGCTGAGCGAAGAGGCCTGGTCAGCAAATCCCAATGGCACATTGATCTAATGACCTAAGGTCCTAACATGTATAAGGCATTATGTGCAAAGCACAGCACTTTAAACATGATTCACTTTCTGAATGGAAGCCAGTTAAGCTTGACTAGCTCAGAGAATGATATTTTGGAATGTCTAATATCCGCCTCGCTGCTGCATTCTGGACAGTTTGAAGCTTTTTTTTTTTTTTTAAACTTTATTTATTCAACTTTTCACACCATAACTGAGCGGTCCTACAACAGAGTTAACCACGGTAATACCTTTCGACTTATTTCCATTATACATCTGAATCCTATACACATTTCACAATTATTTATACATTTATGGCATAGCAATATACATAACAGTATACTTAGCTAGGGAGTTGCCCAAGCACCAATTTTCACAAGTTACTACTACTGTCAGATCCACTGTCCTGCTCACCTCCAGTCCCCGTTGGATTCAACAATTCCCTGCATAACTCTCTCCAACAGTTTGAAGCTTTTTGAGAGAAAATTTATTGATGTTTAAATAAAGAGCATTACAATAAACAATCTTTGATGAAATCAGGGCCAGAACAACTGACTTTCGTGCTGTCACAGGGATATAAAGGAAAACTTTCCGAAGTATCTCGACAATATTAAAGCAGGTTTATACTGTTTGGTTTACCTGCAGATCAAAGGAGGGATGTTGGTCCACAATAACACCAAGGTTTTTTGCTGATTTGGCAGGTGAAGGCAGAGTTCCCAGTACATCAGGCCACCAATTACTATTCCAGATAGAGGGTTGACCTCCAAAAATAATGACCTTGGTTTTGTCTGCATGTAACTTCAGACAACTATCCCAAATCCAGATGTCAATTGTCTTCATGCAGTTATTAAAGTTGGCAGCTATAGAATGTCCGTCATCTGTGATAAACACAATTATCTGCAAGTCATTTGCATAGGAGAGGGCCTGTAAGCCAATGGACCGAATCAGTTTAGCTAAAAGGGATACATAGAAATTAAATAGTGTAGGACATAGGGAAGATCCCCACATGGAAGAACAAAGGGACTTGATTTAAACTGACTATAGGTTACTATTTGTGTTCTGTCGGTTAGGAATGACCTCATAAGGGTTAGCGTTGTACCTTTGATACCTAGCTGAGCTAAGCGAGAGGTAGCGAAGTAAGGCTGGGGAGATCGCGTGGAATGTTGTGGACTGATCCAACAGGATTAGTGCGGCAGCTTGACCTGCATCGACCAACGCTCTAATACTATTGACTGCTGAGACAAAAGCAGTTTCAGTACTATGGCAGCCATGGGAGCCAAATTTAGAGGCATCCAGTAGCTCATTTTCCTCAATGAAGGTCTTGCAGCAGCGGCCCGTGCAGGTAAGAGTGGTGTGGTGGTGGGGCGGGGTTGGGGGGGATTCGACGGACGACCACGAGGAAAATGAAATAAATAATTAATTTTCCCTCGTCATCATCTGTCGAAATCCCCCCCTCCACCCTGCCTCACCGCCCCACCGGATTGTCTAAATCGTGATCGAATTTTACAAGGATAACATGCACAGACTGTTTAATTTTAAGGTAGGTCCTTCAATTTTTCTTGCCCTAGTTTTTTTCTGGCACCTTTTGAAGCATTACTTTAACAGGAACTTCTGTAAAATTAGAGTGTTTTCGATACACGGTGCGTACGTCCCAGCTCTGGCTTCTACAATTTATTTTAGCTCTGATTCAGTCACTTTTTAAAATAATATATAAATGTCCACTGCCCATCTGACTTACGTGGATTAACTAGTAAAAACACAGCATCCCACATGTCCTGTGGCGCTGAAACTTTTAGGCAACAACTCTTCATCACCACAATCATATCTCCATATTTGCTGACTGTTGTGCCGTGTCCTCGACTTAGATCCTCTTACCTTGGGGTCACTTCTTTGCACTAAGTGTAGGGAAACAACCTATAAGCACTTTTGGAGGACACTTGATCTGAGATATGAGCATGTTCTGTTTGTAGGTAGAGCCTAGGCAGCGCGCATGCGATGTCTGCAAGACCTGCTATAAATCAGTTTTGGGAGTGTAATCCTACCTGCTGTTTATAATTGGTTCACTCCTGCTGTCGGTCTTCTTTGATGGCTCCTCATTGGCTGGTGCTCCCAATACATCAATTCCTATTTTTTCAATCAGAAGCACCGGCCGAGTGCAGTTTCCTTATGCTGTAAATGTTCATTTGTTCATTTGGGGACTACTTCAACAAAACAAACATGTTCGTGTTGAAGCTTGCAATAATAACTTGAGTGACTCACAAACACACTTCAGTCCACTTGTTTTCCTTTCACATGGCTTCATCTTTAATAATGGCAGCTGCGTGCTTTTTCTTTTGTTCTGCGCGGCTTGCCCAACGTAATTTTTAAAACAATCTATGTTTTTTATTGCTTTAACTATGGCAACTGCGTCTTTCTTTTTTTCTCTCAACTGCTAGGAGCGTCAGGGAGGGGAGGGGAGGGGAGAGGAGCAAGGCATCAAGGCAGCTGACAGCGGGTGGATTGTACGACATCCACGCCGACTGCAGCGTCTGCAGTAACTGAGCCTTGCAGGGGGGCTTGCAGAAGGGCTGCTAAGGTTTCAGCTTCTGCAGTCCTCTCGATCCTGACATCGTGACACCCCCTTGCCCATTAATCTCACTGTATGTGCTGAAGCTGTGTATGTGCGTCCTCAACGTTGGAATCCAAGCGATGTCAAGGAGCCTTTTTTTCATTCAATGTCAAAAAAATGAGCATTGGGGGTAGCAGCCACTCCTGCTATTTACATTTTTACAACTATGCAAAACAAAATTCTTATAGGGGTCATTTATAAACCTATTTTTGCATTCAAGATAAATTCAATGTAGCCTAAATTTACAAGTTGGCTCTACATATTTTTCTTTGAGTTACTGGTAAAGTGGCCCAAATACCTCACAGTCGTTGTGCACATTATGATTATGTCACATAAACTTTGATGCCTCCTAAACCACCTGAAGCGTAGATTGTAAGATACTGATTCACAATTTGTTTCTTTGCAAATTTACCCCGCAAAATACAGTTTGTTCTATGGAAAATCTGCAAGCACATTGAATTTTTCACACTATTAAATGTAGGGTAAAAAATGGCAAAAGGGGTGCGACATGTAGGATTCTTAAGCATTTTGCACGGCGTATTCTACAACTGAAGCACTCACTACACTACTTCTACAAAAGGCGTGAGTAAGTACGTTTCTGGTTTAGTTGAATGTGTTTGCTGCGCAGCAGTAAAAAACATTTTCCTTTGGAGGAAAAAAGGGGGCGTTTCTTGGGTAAATGTACAATTCCACCAAATATTTGTGCAGATTGTATATCCTGCAGATAATTTTTAGGATAAAGTCCAATGGACGGGTACACAAGGACACCTAATAATTTCTTCGATGGACAAGCCCTCTTCTGAGAATTTTTGTGAATCAGAATCCCGGAGTAGGCAGTTATGCAGTATGCAGTTCAGAGGTGTGAATCTGGAGTGCATAGTTTTCCATCTTTTCAGTAACTTAAGAGATATGGTTTCATTGTTATCAATGGGGGTCTTGGTATCCGGAGAGACTGGCATTTATGACTGCTAACTGTAAGAATGTGAGCACTCACTAGTATTCTGTGCATGCTCTGCGACATAAAGTACATTGTGCTGGAGTGAACTCAGCCTTTCATCTGAGTCTTCTGAGGTAGAGGATAGAAGTACCTTTGAGTTGGCTAATGCTTGTTACTTATGCTATTATTATAATGCAACTCCTTGTCCTCTGGTATGCCATTTCTAGTGTTGGGCTTTCCTTTTACAGATTATTGTGTTCAGGTCCAGAAGTCAAATTGGATTCGCTTGAAATGTATAAGTCTACAACTACTAGAATGCTTTAGGTTGTTAAAGAAAAGGCTAGAACTGGAAACTATCTCATTCATGATATGGAGTCATCTGCTATCCTTATTTAAAGCTGTATAAAATGGCAGGATGATAGCATCAAGTGCTATACAAAAACAAGGTATGATAACAGGCAAAGCCTGGAGCTGGGATCTTTTTTCCAAAGCTGTATGTGAAGTGTAGGTGTAGGGCCCTTTTTCCTTACATTGCTGAAAAGCTGTGGGGCGACGCTCCTCAGCCTTAGCGGAGGAGCCGCCAATATAGGAACCTCTTTTTTTCTGAGGCTCCAATGGACTCCTCTAGTTTTCTCGGGCCCGGTTGATCTGGATTTAGAGCAGGTGGACAAGTGGCTATCCACAACCTAAGATCTTATTGCTGCGGTAAGAACGATATTCCAGAACCAAACTAGGCCATCTGCTCCCTGGTTTTCTGAAGCATTAAAAGAGGAGAGGGCTTTTTATAAACGGCTAGACCGTAGATGGCGGAAGTCCTATGATAAATCAGAAAAATTGGTGTACAAAAAAGCCCTGACGTTTTTCCATAGCTCCTCCCGTAAGGCTCACAAGGAGTTTATCGCCATTGATGCTGCGTCAAACAAACCTCATGAACACTTAGGGATTGTTAGCTACTTCTTATCACCCAGGACTATTCAAAATCATCTTAACCCTTCTGCTCATTTATGTGAGGAGGTTGCTGACTTATTTTCTAACAAAATTAAAACAATTTCTGGTCATTTCCCTTAGAAAGGTGCGCATTCAGCGACCAGAAATAGGACCTGTGTTCCTTGAGTTTGAACCTATCTCTTTGGAGGCCTCTGCGCTGTTTTTGGCCTACTGTAAATTTGGCTTTCCCCTCGATTGCGGCCCTCTTGATATTTTGAAACTAATCGCATCGCTTGTCAATTTGATCCTGAACAAGCTGATGAATTCTTCCTTGGAGTCCGCCATAGTATCGAGGGGGTGGGAACTGGCACTCTTGTTACCCTTGCTTAAAAAACCTAATGCTGACCCCAAGATGCTTAGCAACTTCAGACCAATTTCACTTTTACCTGCAGTTGCTAAAATGCTGGAAAAGGCGGTTAATAGGTAACTTACCCTCTTTCTGGAAGCAATTTCTCTCCTTCATGATACACAATCTGGCTTCCGAGCGGGGTATCGCAGAGTCTGCCTTGTTGAAGGTCTCAGAATTCATTAAGATCAATCTTATTCAGGATGCAGCAGCGATAGTAGTACTTTTGGATTTGTCGCAAGCATTTGACAATGTTTTGTACCCTATCTTACTGAATAGCCTGAAGAATGTTGGAGTCCAAGGACAGGCCTGGGCCTGGTTTAAATCTTATCTTGAAGACAGGTCTCAAGCAGTATTTCTCGCCCCTTTTACTTCAGCCTTGAAGCCTCTTGAGTGTGGAGTCCCCCAGGGGTCTGCCTTGAACCCTACCCTTTTTAATGTTTACTTGGAACCCTTGGCAAACCTTGTGGAATCCTGGGGCCTGAAGATGATTTCTTATGCTGATGACACCCGGCTCCTCCTGTCCTTCCAGGACATTGTGATAGATGCTTTCAATTCTTTTAAGCTGTCCCTGATGTTCGTTGGCAATTGGATTGATAGTTCCTTTAAATTGAATTCCGATAAACCGGAAATACTTTTTTTGGCACTAATCAGTACCCTGATTTGCTTAACTGCTAGCCTTCTGAGATTGGTATGCCTCCTGTTACATCTTCCTGTATGAAAAACCTAGTCTTCAAATTTGATACCGCCTTATCTTCTGACCCACAGGCCAAATTGGTTTCTTCTAGCTGCTCTGCAAGCATGAAGTCCCTCAGGAGGATACTGCACCTGGTTCCGGTAGCTGCCCGGAAGACCATTGTCAATTCTTTGGTCACCTCAAAGTTAGACTATGCAAATAGTCTATATTTGGGTCTGCTGCCTACCTACTGCACCATCTACAGATCATTCAAAATACAGCTGTGCATCGTATCCTTAAAGTTCCAGCGCGCCTGTCAGCGTTTGCCTGTTTACTCTGCTGCACTGGCTGCCTATTACTAGATGCATCAAATTCAAGGCACTCATTTTTGCCTACAGAGCCCTGGAGCAGAAAGGCCCTTTGTACTTAAAAAGAAGGCTTAAGGCCTACTGCGAGGGCAGATCCTTGAGGTCTAACACCTTAAAACTCTTTATACCCCGAGGGTTTGTAAGGCCAGAAGAGGGGGAAGATCCTCTGTGTTTTTAAAGATGAAGCTCTGGAACTCTCTTCCGACTGTACTTCGTTGTGCCCAATCTGAATTTGCTTTCAGGAAAAATTTGAAGACTTATCTTTTTAATGCTAGATGACTGCCCATAGGATTAGATGCCTGTTATGTCTGCTGTCCATTCTGCTAGCACCGGGATGCTTCCTCGGAAGCAGCTGTGTGCTTTATAAATTCTATTGTATTGTATAGTATTGAATCATGGTGCCGCTGGTGGTGGTATGGAACTCAGTGCTCCAAGTTTCTTGGGTGATCCTATTCCAGTTGTGTCTGGTCGATTTTGGGGGTTCCGCAAAGGTGGGTGATAATGAGTTCAAGGCAGATGAGATAATGGTCTTTCCAGGTGAGGGGGTGGGCTTGTCCATCCACCGTGATATCAGTGAAATTAGTGAAGATAGGATTGAGGATGTGTCTGGCAGTGTTGGTGGGGTACTTCACTTGTTGGGCAAGTCCAAGTGTGTTCTGGTCTTCCAGGAGATTCTTGGTCTTTGGGTCTGTGTGGTCATCTAAATGGAAATTGGAGTTGCTGAGAAGGATGAAGGAGCAGGAGTCGAGCACCAATGGGGAGATTAAGTCTGTGATTGTGTTTCCAAAATTGGATCGCGGTCCGGAAGGTCAGTAGGATAGGATCCCTCCCAGGGTGGTGTTGATGGAGATTTGTAGCTTGAAGGCCAGCTGTTCCAGGAGGTTGCTTGTGTTTGCAGACAACATTGAGATGATGGCTAGTCCCTATGGGTTCACAGGTTCCGTCCTGTCTTGCGATCTTGAAGCAGGGTGGTTTAGCCACTGCGATGTTGGGGGCCAATGTCAGGGTGTGCCAGGTTTCTTCAGAAGGTGAGAGGTCATGCAGGAGGTCCCAGACTTTGATGGGATATCTGACGAGAGAGTGGGTGCTGAAGAGCAGGCATGTCAGTGTGAGGTGTGTGGGGGTGGGGTGCGTGCTGTTAGTGAAGGTGCATGTGGAGTGGGAGGCATGCAGGAGAAGCAGCAGGTGGCACAGTAGAATGCAACTTCAGTGTTGGAAGAGAAGGCGGAGGAGCAGTGAGCAAAGGGTCGTCCGGTGCTCAGTAGGCAGGGGTTGGTGACCTAGTAGCATCTGGGGCTGCAGTGGATGAGGGGAAGACTAGGGTTCCGAGCGTTGAGCCTGGATGGATGCAGATGATCCAGCGCTTACAATAAAAATATTTTCTCCTAATATGGTTTTTGGGTCATCCAGGTGCAATTATTTCTCTAACATACACACACTATATCCATATGACGGTGGGGCCCATAACACCGCATATACATTCACTTACTCATTTATTTCCCTGGATTTTCCTCCGACATGAAACCTAGGAGAAAAACGATTTGCTGGAAGGAGACGGGATACCTCTTTTATAAAGACACAATAATTTTCATTTGCTTTTAAGGTATTCCGCTCATTGGTCGATGGACCAACTAGTAGGAATCAGTTGATGGTGATTAAGACCAGCTCAATCACAATGAACTCTTTTACCAAAACATTATTAATCATTATGCTAAAGAAAATCACTGAGTCATTGGTTTAAAGAATAATAAGGTTTATATAAAGTTTTGAATGCAGAAAGTTCAGGATTAATTTATTATTCAGATCATTAAGTTTATCATTTTTATAAGAATAATTGCAAATTGCATGTCACTTTTATTAGATCGAAAATGAAGTTATCATCTAAAGACTCTATAGATCAACCTATCTATCTCTCGGGAAATCCTAATAATTCTAATATAAATCTTGTCAAATGCTAGTTCTCCTAAAGCGGCATTTCATACTCAACTGGAAAAGGAAAATAACAGCAGCAGCAGCAGCTCGTCAGCATCAGCAACCGCAAACTCTCCCATCTACAGCATCTAACTTCTTCAGCATCTCCCGCAGCATCCCGCAGCATTCTAACCCCCTCCCACCAAGAGTAGGTCTTCTTATACCCTAATTCTAGCTTACAGCATAAAATGTTTCTTCTTACATGGCGCGATTCATTCTCATTGGTCCAAAACTCAGGTCCCTATACATTCTAATCAAGCTTCCTGGTCTTAACTAGTTCCGTGAGGAATGTCCATGCAAGCATCGTTTCCCACAGTTCATGGACTCGCACATCCGTTTCGATCAGTCCAAATTGTTTCTTTTTCTGCAACAATTGTATAATAATGTCTTTTCTATTGATTCAGCCAGGCTTCTCACGCTTCTTGCTGATCATCTTGGCACACATCTGCTCAGAAGGGTCACAGCAGCCTTGACCATACTTTCATCCTAGCCTCTCGGCATCAGCACGTGATCATCTCTTTGCAACAGCCTCTGTCCTCTATCACGTGGTCGCATCCGCACCTGCGCACTCTAATAACTCGCGGCCATTTTATATTGCTGCTCAGCAGGCCAAAGCGCACTATTTCTAAAGAAAACAAAATGTTATTAAAACAATGAAATATAAACCCTTTCGTTTCCCTCCCGTCTTTCTACGTACCCCAATTATGTATTACCTAGCAGAAGCAACATATAAAGCTGTCCCTTACTTACCATCGCTTTATTTTGCAACAACACGTTTTATTCAAAGCACGAAAACATGCATTTTATTATTATTTCAGTACGCAAAATATTATGTTATATTAGAAACGTAAACAACTATTAGTTTATTACTTTGCACATAAAACTGCGTGTTATCCTTTTCCCAGACATACATTGTTGGTTATTACTTGAACGTACATGTTTATTATTTTTATACGAAAATATTAGGAGGTAAAAAAAATTATATTTACCCTGCTCCATCAACTCCCCCCTTTGGTGATTTTTAACATCACCACATAAACCCAAGTTATACAATTTTCTCAGACAGCATATATCTTTTATCCATTTGCTTTTGTTAGTTTTATACTTCTGTATCGCTTTCAACTTGTCTCTTTGTCTTTTTGTACAGGTTCTCTTTTATTTCTTCTAACTCTATTTCACCCATTTCTCTCTCTCTCTCTTTGTTTATCATATTTTCTTTTTCTAACTTTTTCTGCTTTCTTCGTCTCTTTATACATGTTACTGCAAGCTTCAATACTAATATTATTATTATTATCATGGTTGCTATTATTATTACTTTCCCTATTATTAATCCACTCATTCTTGTTAACCAATTCGTTACAGAAGAAAACCCTTTACCAAGTTTTCCCCAAACACTTTCAACCTCCAGTGGTACTAGTTCTTTGTGCAAATTTGTAATATTTGTTATATACTTCTGTATATTTTCGCTTTTATCAGGAATGTAAGTGCAACAATGTTGGACTTTCAGCATTCCACAGACTCCGCCCTCTTTTGCCAAAAGAATGTCAAGGGCAAGACGATTTTGCATCACCATAGCTCTCATGGCAACCATTTCGGTATTTACCATTAAGAACCCTCCAGCAGTATCTGTAGATAAACGATCTACTACTGTGGATAATTTCCGAATTCTGAATGCATTCAAAGATATTCCCACTGCTGGTATCAATGCACCAAAAATATCACCTACTATTTCTGAAAAACTTTCCCTTTTTCTATGTGTAAAGGTATTTATCATTTTGTGTGTTCCTTTTTCTTTTCTATCCACATGAAAAATCTTTGGAAAGACCAGGCCTAAATAACATGATCCATACCAATGGTCCGGCAACCTATAATAAGCCCTATTCCCACAAACATAATAAATCCCTGGAAATATTGGATCTTTTCCCCCTTTGAATCCCCATCCACCTATAATTAGGTAATTGTCATGGCAATTACTGGAACCCACAAAATAATTGTCATATTTTGTCTTATTTCTTCTAATGCACAACCTTCCCTGTTGGGGCCAATCCAGAGTCATAGCTGCATTCATCTTTTTCTTGTCATTATGGTCTTCCTCAAACGCCCAAAGAGGTGTTTTTGTCTCTTCAATTACTTTTCTTTCAAATTTCACTCTTCTTTCCTCAACCATTTCTAGAAATACTTTTTCTTCTTTCTTTAACTCACAGGTAAGGTTGTACCTAAATATATTATCTAATGTTAAAATCTTATCTTCTAAGAAATATTCACCAAAAATCTTTCCCTCTTTTATTTTATTAAGCTCGGGAACTACAGAAACCTTTGCAAAAATCCTATCTACATCAGTGTAATAATATTCTAATCTGCCTGTTTTATAAAATAAGCTTGCTAATACACTACATGTTATTCCATACGTCAAATGGAGGTGATGATAAGTCACACCCTCTGCTACAGATGCAGGCAACTGCATACAAACATAACAATCCCTTACATCCATTGTGTCTACGTACTCATACAGTAATTTAGTAAACACATTCTTTGAAAAATCTGTTATTGATTTATCCTTATGTAATTCTGCACTACTCCTTAAAATAACTGGCTCTTGAGTGTTAGCTCCTTTTTCCTTCTCAGTGTTATTAGACTTTTCCACTACAGCTAAACTAATTGGAATAGTTATTGCTAAAACTACCCATACTGTTATCAATAATCCTGTACAAAAACAGCACATTTTGCACCATCTTTTTAAAAACTCGCATTTACATTTTCTATCTCTAATATTCTCCATTTTGTACTTGTTTTCTAGAAAATTGTGTCACTACACCTCAGAAATGACTTGCTTGCCACTCTGTACTTTCAGAATGTTGTCTTTGCTTGGTTCTTTCTTCAATTCTTTCTCAGAATTCTTTCCTTGTCACATCCGGTAATTTTGTCAGTTCAGTGTTTTTGTCAAATCCGGTAAACTATCTACAGTGTCAAATCCGGTAAACTATCTACAGCAACCACTTCAGGTTTGTTTCTTCAGGTTTGTTGCACTTCACTTTCTCCCATCAGGTTTCTTTGTTCTGGGTTCTTGTGAGTGTTCAATTCTTCTTTGTAGCTAGTCAGAGCACGATACAACCATTCAGGTGATCTGTACTTCTGATTCACTTTCCTTATTCTTTTTGTTTTCTGCAAGTTTTTACCACCTTGTTTTCCTTGCTCCTTTTGACTTGTTATTTCATTCACTTGTTCAGCACTTTTTCCATCCAATTTTACTATTCTGTATCTTAATCTTCTTACTTCGTTGGGCCAATTGTCTCCTTTTCTCGGCCTTTTTGCTTCACTCCCTTTTTCCTCTCTTTCTGTTTTCCAATTTCTTTTTCTTGTCTCTAGTTTTTCATTTCTTTCTTCTCCACTTTCTTCTGATTCTGTTTCAATCTTTTCGTTATTACCTCTTATTTTGAAACTAATTATTTCGCTTTCAACTACTTGTGGTTCTTTTCTTATCTTCCTTCGTTCACCTACTTCTGTCCCTCCTCGAGGTTCTTCCGATTTAGTGTCAATTTCTCTATCTGCTTCTAAATTTCCCTGTTCTTGTGTTTGACCATCTGTCCCTACTGCTCCTCGGGGCTTTTCCGATTTTTCTAACTTTTGGTCTGAAACTCTCCCTTCTTCATCTATTAATATTACTTTCGAAGGAATTCTACTACCACTCGTACTTGGTTGTTCACTGTCACTGTTTTCTGGCTCAGTTTCTTCTCTTATGCTTTCAAAATTCCACTTTGTCTTTATAATTTCTTCTCCTTCTGACTGTTCTGTATCAGATTCTGAACTGGTATCAGATATTTCCAGATGTCGACTTACAGGTCGATCTTCAAATTCTGGATCTTCAACTATTTCCTCTATTTCTTCTTCTTCTATCGTTTCACTTGTAGTTGGATCTCCCAGATGTCGACTTACAGGTCGATCTTCAAGTTCTGGCACCCTGTTTGTCTCCTCTTCTCTTTCTGATGCTGAACTGTTGTCTATTATTTCCAGATGCCGACTCACAGGTCGATCTTTAGGTTCTGGAACTCTGATGGTGTGGCTGGCATGAACCCAGTGTTTCACTCCTGCACACTTAACTGCGGTCGTTGTCACTAGGATCACTTGTCGTGGTTCGTCCCAGCGAGGAACCAAACAATTTCTTCTCCGGTGGATTTTTATTCGAACCCAATCTCCTGGATTCAAGTTGTGTGCTGGTTTTCTTTCAAGAGTGGTCGCATCCCGTCCAACTTGATGAAACACAGAACGCACCACATCAGCCAATCCTTTGCAATAATCCAGTACTAGATCATCAGTTATAGTCAGTAGCTTGTTGACAGGTACTTGAGCTTGTCTCATTGCTCGTCCCATGATTATCTCATGTGGACTGAGTCCAGTCTTCCTTTCCGGAATACTTCTGATTGTCATCAGAACCAATGGCAAAGCATCAGGCCATTTCAGTCCTGTAGCTTGACACATTTTTCCTAACCTGTTCTTGATTGTTCCATTTACTTGCTCTACTATTCCAGAAGCCTCTGGTCTGTATGCACAATGCAGTTTTTGTTTAATACTAAGGCTTCACAAATCAGTTTAACTAATTCGTTTTGGAAACGTGTTCCTCTATCTGTTTCAATCGTGACTGGAAAACCATACCTCGGAATGAATTCTCTCAGCAAAAGTTTTGCTACTGTGATACTGTCATTCCTTCTTGTTGGATATGCCTCCACCCAACGGGAAAACAAACAGACGACCACTAAAACGTACCTCAATCTGCTGCAAGGTGGCATTTCTATGAAATCCATCTGCATTCTGGTGAAAGGACCCCCTTCTCGTCCTATTCTTCCTAGACTCACTACTGTCTTCCTTCCTGGATTTAACTGTTGACAAATCAGACATCTTTGACAAAGACTCTCAGCTATGGCTCTGAATTTTGGATTATACCATGTTTGTCTAAAAAGTCTGATCATTGAATCTCTCCCAATATGGGCTTGCCCATGGTACATACGTGCCATGTCAGAAATCATGCTATCAGGCATAACTGGTCTCTCATCCCTGTAAACCCATACATCAGTTTCTTCATGTTTCCTACATCCTGCTTTTAGCCATGTATCTTTTTCTTCATCTTCTGCAGCCTCTTGTAACTGTCTTACCTCATCCCATGTTTCAATTGAGTTAGTAAAAAGCAATGGACAAGAAATATGCTCTCTTTCGCGGCATTTGTTTAAAGAGACCACATTCTTTGCACAGTACTGTGCCATTTCGTCAGCATATTTGTTGCCAACAGTAATGTAGTCTTCCCCATTTTTATGTGCATTGCACTTCACTACAGCAATCTCTTTAGGCAGCTGTATCGCCTCAAGCAACCTTTTCACAAAATCTCCATTCCTTATGGGTGTTCCTGCAGACGTCAAGAAACCCCTTTGTGACCAAATCTGACCAAAGTCATGAACGACTCCAAAGCCGTACTGACTGTCAGTCATAATCATAACTCGTACATTTCTTCCCAACTTACATGCTTGAATCAGAGCTACTAATTCTGCAACTTGGGCAGACCGTACACCTTTCAGACAAGATGCTTCCAAAACAGTTGCTACTGTGCAAACTGCATATGCTGCACTTAGAACTCCATCACTCGTTCTCAAACATGAGCCATCCACAAACAGAATATAATCTGATTCTTTTAAGGGCTCCTCTCGGATGTCAGCTCTTGGTTTAGTACAGTATTCAAGCACATTCAGACAATCGTGATCTACTTCATCCATTTCAATCACATTCTCTTCATCTGGCAATGATGTTGAAGGATTTACATTCATACATCTGTCAATGGTCACATTATCTGCACTCAAAATTACCTTTTCATACCTAGTCAGCCGACTATGTGTCATGTATTGTGTTTTCGTTCTTGTCAAGAGAATTTCCACTGAATGGGGAACATACACTCTCAATGGATACCCCATCACTATGCCTTCACTCTGTTCCAGACTCACACAAGTAGCAGCAACCGCTTTCAAACATCCAGGCAACGCTCTGGCTACAGGGTCTAACACAGCAGAAAAATATGCAATTGGTATTTTCTTAGTTCCATGTCTCTGTACCAAAACTGAAAATGCACATCCATCTCTTTCACTGCAAAACAGCTCAACATCTTTCTCATAGTCAGGCATTCCTAATGCTGGAGCCTCACACAGTTTCTTTTTCAGCTCTTTGAATGCTTTCATTTCTTCATCATTCATTTCAAAAGGATCTTTAACATCCTTCTTTGTCAGTTTCTGCAATGGTTTAGCAATTAGTGAAAAACTGCTTATCCATTGTCGACAATATCCAACCATTCCCAAAAACATTCTTACCTCTCTTTGTGTCATTGGAGCTCTCATTCCTTGAATCATTTTTATTCTCTCTGTCGTTACCTTTCGTACTCCTTTCTCAATTTTATGCCCTAAATACTGGACTTCTTGTTTACAAAACTGCAATTTTGAAGGGGACACTTTATGTCCTCTTTTTGCTAAATGATTCAGCAAAGCAATCGTGTCACTGACACAGGCTTCTTTCGTTTTTGATGCCACCAGTAGGTCATCAATATACTGAACCATTACTGACTTTTCTGGCATTCTTAAGTCTTCCAATGATTTCTTTAAGATCTGATTAAAGATTGAGGGACTCTCTGTATACCCTTGAGGAATTCGGCACCATGCCAAAATACGCTCTCCAAACCTAAACGCAAATATTGGCTGGCTATCTGGATGTAATGGAATAGAGAAAATGCATGACATAAATCGATCACAGTGTACCACTCTGCTTCGCGTGGAATCTGGTATAGAATCACGGCAGGATTCGGTACTATTGGGCAACAAGGTACAACAATTTAGTTTATCTTTCTTAAATCCTGTACGATTCTATATGTTCCATTTGGCTTTTTCAGTCCCATTATTGGCGAATTACATGGACTGCTCATGATTTCCTTTAGAATTCCCTGTTCAATCATTTTATTTATTACTGGCGTTATTCCTTCAATTATTTCTGGAGTCAATTTATACTGAGGCGTATTTGGGTAACTCGTTCCTTCCTTTACTGAAATTTTTACGGGATCTACTCCTTTCATTAATCCTACATCTTCTCCTGTCAAGTCCCATACTTCTTCTTTTACTGTCCCTTTCAACTCAATTGGGATTTTCTCTGCATCAAATACAGGAAACAAATGATTTACTTCTGGTTCTAAATTTACCATTGTCATTTTGTACAGCACATCCTCATCTGGAGTCTGAAATGCAATTCCGTCTGGAGTACAATAAATTGTGCAGTTCATCTTGCACAATAAATCGCGTCCTAAAAGATTAACGGGACTACAATCACACACCACAAATCGGTGCATTTCATTAACCCCTTCGATGCTTATGACGAGCTGGACTCGTCATGGCACACAGTGGTCGTGTGCTCATGACGAGTCCAGCTCGTCATAAGACCCACCCACGGGGGAAGCGCTGGCGCTCCCCCGTGGGGATCCGATCGTTGGGTTTTTTTCGGGGAAGGCAGGGGAAGGGCTTCCCCTGCCTCCCCCCGCCCCCCCCTTCAATGACGTCAGCGCGCGAGGCGCGCTGACGTCATTGGGGGTTTCCCCTTGTTTTCCCGACGCGCTGGAAGCCATTTGCTTCCAGCGCGTCAGGGAATAAGGTAAGTTTTGGCTCGGGGAGGGGGGGTTTGAAAGAAAAGAGGCATTGAGGGAAAGGAAAACCCTTTCCTTTCCCTCGATGCCTCTTTTGTGCATTCCTGCTGCACGATCATGCGATCGTGCAGCAGGAATGCCCACTAGACACCAGGGAATTTCTTTTTTTTTTTTTTTTTTAAACGTATAAATACTGTTTCGGGTCGCTCCCCCTTTGGGGGCCATATGTATTTTGTGCTCTGCCCCCCTGGGGGGGCAGTTTTTTTAAAATAAATCGGGAGAATGGCAGTGCATACACCACCCCCCCGTGTGAAACAAAAGAGGCATCGAGGGAAAGGAAAGGGTTTTCCTTTCCCCCGATGCCTCTTTTGTGCATTCCTGCTGCACGATCATGCGATCGTGCAGCAGGAATGCCCACTAGACACCAGGGAATTTCTTTTTTTTTTAAAACATGTAAATACTGTTTCGGGGAGCGGCCCCTTGGGCAAGGGTCGCTCCCCCTTTGGGGGCCATATGTATTTGGTGCTCAGTTTTTTTAAATAAATCGGGAGAATGGCAGTGCATACACCACCACCCCCCGTGTGAAACAAAAGAGGCATCGAGGGAAAGGAAAGGGTTTTCCTTTCCCCCGATGCCTCTTTTGTGCATTCCTGCTGCACGATCATGCGATCGTGCAGCAGGAATGCCCACTAGACACCAGGGAATCTATTTATTTTCTGTTAAAAACGTCTAAATACTGTTTTGGGGAGCGGCCCCTTGGGCAAGGGTCGCTCCCCTTTTGGGGGCCATATGCTGTTGGTGCTCTGCCCCCCCTGGGCAGTTTTTTATTTAATAAATTGGGAGAATGGGGCCTTGAATCGGGCAAGTGTTCTGCACTGGCCTGGCAGGTTGCTGGCAGTGCATACACCCCCCCCGTGTGTGGCAGCCCGGGCTGAAACAGCTTCCGGGCACACACACATGTGCATGATATAGAGGTTTACTGCAATAAGTGGCACTCAGAACACAATGAAGAGCGAACTAGAGGGGGCTGAGAGTGAAAGTATAGTGTCTTTGGAAGAGAAGAGATTTGAGGTCAGCTTTGAAGATCCGGGTAGAGGAGGTGGCACGGAGCAATGGGGGAAGCGATTCTCACCGGATTGCGCCATCGATCTTTCCCTTTTGAAGAGGGGGGTGCGCAAGCAGAAGCTTTTCCGCATTGCGAGCCACCGGACAATTTCAATTTATTCGCCAGGTAACGAGGGGAGGACGTGTGTAAGGCTTTGTGTGTGATGCAGGCAGTTTTGTAAATAGATCTTGCCTCGATCGGAAGCCATCGAAGAGAGGACAGGATAGGAGTGACGTGGTCGCTTCGTTTAGACCCTGAAATGAAGCGAGCTGCTGAATGGAGGATGGATTTGAGAGGGGAGAGGTGGGATTTGGGTAGGCCCTTCAGAAGAGAATTGCAATAATCCAGTCTTGAGAGAACCAGAGATTGTACTAAGGTTTTTAAGTCTTTCTCCGGGAAGAACCGACGGATCCCCCATAGAAGGCGCAACTGGTAACGTGCGTTCTTAGCAATAGAGTTGATGTGGGAGATTAGGTTGAGTCTTTTGTCAAGAATGACACCTAGGTATTTAGCGCTGTCGACAATGATGGGTTTGTTGTTGAGTAGGTTCAGCTGATCCATCCAAGATTGAACAGGAGGAGGTGAGAGAGAGGTAGAGAGGAGGAGGAATTCAGTTTTGGCGGGATTCAGAATGAGTTGGTGAGCTAACATCCAGTTGTGAATAGAGTTGAGAGTAGAGTTGAGTAGTGAGAGATCGCGTGCGGAAGATAAAGGTATCTTCCCACTAGTCCACCAGGCATTTATTTGTGGAGAGTGACCCCTTGGGTGGCAGAATAGCAGTATGTTTTTAGGCCCATCTGCCCCCAAGGAGGGCAGAAGCCAATAAACACCAGGGTTTTTTTAATTTTTGTGTTGGGGAGTGGCCAAAAGGGCAAGGGTTGCTCCCCTTTTACGGGGGTGAATATTTTATTTATACTCTTTGGCCCACCTACCCCTTAGCTTGGCTGGTGGATTGTGTGTGGACTGGTGCATTATTTGCATATGTGATTGTAATGTTTTTTTCTCCTTTTTATTCTAGTGTAAAGCTTTTTGATTCCTGTTTGCGGTTTCGGCAGTGGTTGTTCTGCAGTTTTGCGTAATTGCATTTATTTGGTAAGAAAAATATTTTTGTTGTGTGTACTCCAAATGAGTATTATTGTCATGCATGAATGAATTTTTTGTAAGTGGTGTCATAATGGCAGCATATTTGTTAGTGTTCAGAGCATGAAATTCTTTGCGATGTTTTGCATTGTCTTATGTGTAATTTTTTTCTTCTTCTTTTTTAGTGGGATATTGTTGATCCTTACTGTGTCTGTGCAGAGTAGGTGGTGGTGAGTCTAGCTGCTTCTGTCACGTGAGTGGTATAGTGTTGGAGTATATAGGTCTTTGTGATAAAGCTACATTTTGTTTATTTCTTTTTTTTTACAAAGGGTTTGTTGTTGTTGACTTGTTTGACAAGTAACCTTTATTAGTAAGCATTATGGCTAGCCGTAGAATTACTGCTCAGCAGGTGGTTGGTTTGCTTCTTGAATCTTCCTCTGAGCAGGATTATGAGACTGACAGTGCGTCTGAGGGAGAGGAGGGAGGGGAAGATTCAGGCAGTGAGTTTTCTCTCCACATGGAATCATCGGATGATGAAGGTACTCTCAGTGCAGATGAAGTGCCTGATTTAGAGGAGGATACTACTGTGCCGATGGTGCAAGAGGCATCTGCATTGCAGCCTGGGGCTGCTAGGCTTCCTACTGGAAGTGCTGGACTCTGGGTTGATCCAAACATGGTGCAGCCGGTGTTGCCTGCCTTTAGTGGTTATGCAGGGTGTAGAGTGGATTGTGAACATTATTTGCCTATACAGTATTTTCAGTTGTTTATGGATGATGTATTTTTGGGTGAGATTGTTGAGCAGACTAATTTGTATGCTGAACAGTTTTTGAGGGACAACAGTGCCAGACTTAGGCCCCATTCTAGAGCTACCCGGTGGAGTCCCACAAATCTGGAAGAGATGAAGAAGTTTTTGGGTTTGACTTTTTTGATGGGTTTGATAAGGAAGCCGTCCATGGGTTCATATTGGTCTACCAGTCCCTTGATGGCAACGGCCATATTTCCTGCAGTTATGACTCGTGATCGGTATTTACTTTTGCTTCGGATGCTGCATTTTGTTGATAATGGTTTGGCGTTGCCACGAGATCACCCTGAATGTGACCGTCTTTTTAAGATTCGGCCTGTTCTTGATCACTTTGTAGATCAATTTTCAGAGATCTATACTCCAGGGAAAGAAATATCTATTGATGAGTCTTTGGTCCTGTTCAAGGGCCGTTTGGTTTTTAGGCAGTACATTCCTAGCAAGAGGGCACGCTATGGAATTAAGCTGTATATGTTGTCTGAGAGTAGGACAGGATATGTTTTTAATTTGCGTGTGTACACTGGTAGGGATTCCACTATTGACCCCCTGGTTGTCCGTCCACTTTTGGAGTTTCAGAGAAAATTGTGTGGGATCTTGCTAGAGGACTGTTTAACAGAGGCCACCATTTGTACCTTGATAACTTCTACACTGCTGTGCAATTGTTTAAGGAATTGTTCAAAGTGGACACTTTTGCTTGTGGCACAATCCGCTCTAACCGTAAAGGTTATCCAAAAGAGCTTGTTTGCAAAAAACTTCAGAGGGGACAGTGCAGTGCCTTGCGTAGTGATGAACTACTAGCTGTGAAATTTGTGGACAGGAGGGATGTGTACATGCTGACTACCATCCATGATGAGAGTACTTCACCTGTGGCTGTTTGGGGTCAGATTGCTGAAGTGCGCAAACCTGTGTGCATTTTAGACTACAATAAGCACATGGGTGGTGTTGATAGAGTAGATCAGAGGTTGGAACCTTACACTGCTATTCGTAAGTCTTACATTTGGTATAAGAAGTTGGCCATCCATCTCTTCAATTTAGCAACTTTCAATGCTTTTGTTGTGTTCAAGGAGTGTTCTCCTGCGTCAAAGTTAACTTTTGTTCAGTTTCAGCAGTCTGTCATAGGCAGCCTTGTTGTTGTGGAACAGGCAAGTGTTCCTAGAGTTGGAGTGGTGGAGGATGTGGCTCGATTGAAAGATCGCCACTTTCCTGATCACATTCCTCCTACACCCTCAAAAGACTTTCCCACTAGGAGATGTAGAGTCTGTTGGCGAAGAGGTACGCGGAAGGAGACTCGTATGTACTGCCCTGAGTGTCCTTCTAACCCTGGGCTGTGTGTGCCTGCTTGTTATAGAGCGTACCACAAGCAAAAGAATTATTGGGAGCAACCATGAGTGGTAAAGTGAACTGCCTGGTCTGTAATGTTTAAGAATTGTTGTTCTGTTTCAAGGTTGGCATTAGTGCAATGTATTTAGTTTCTGATTTTGTGTTAGTAGATTTGTATCTATTTGCAATTTGTTTGTGTTTTATTTTTGTATAAAAAAATCCTAAATGTGATGGTGGTGTGTGTAGGCTGGTGCTTGGCTGGCGGGGTGCGTGGAGTGGCGCTTGGCTGGCGGTGTGCGTGGAGTGGCTCTTGGCTGGCGGTGTGCGTGGAGTGGTGCTTGGCTGGTGGTGTGCGTGGAGTGGCGCTAGGCTGGCGGTGTGCATGGAGTGGCGCTAGGCTGGCGGTGTGCGTGGAGTGGCGTTAGGCTGGCGGTGTGCGTGGAGTGGTGCTTGGCTGGCGGTGTGCGTGGAGTGGCGCTTGGCTGGCGGTGTGCGTGGAGTGGCGCTTGGCTGGCGGTGTGCATGGACTGGCGCTCGGCTGGCAGTGTGTGAGTAGTGACTTGCTGCTGGTCACTACACACACTGCTAGCCGAGCGACACTCCACGCAATCCATCAGCTTGTGTGGTTGCTGTGTTAGGAATGTGGGCGTGTGAAAGTGATGGGCCCTTGAATGGCGCTGTCTGCTGGTGTGAGTGTTGTAATGTGATGGGCCCGCGGCTGGTGGTGTGAATGGTTTTGTATTTGTCACACGTATGAAAGGTGTATGAATGGCCTGTAAAGAGGTTGGTGCCTTGTCGTGGCTTTACAGCTCACGAGCTGTGAGTCAATGGTTCAGTTTCTCGTCCTTTCAATTATTAACAGTGCATTTCATTTTTGTGAAATCACTTGTTAATACAATTGTATATACTGAACCATCACTCACCCTCGTGCCAAATCCAACCAGTATGTGTGTGTGTGCTTGAGGATTAGATGGCTGTGCAGTAATATTTTTTTTTGTCTTTCTCAAGCAGGGTGTACCTTGTCCCTTTTTGTGAATGTTGTAATGTGTTTGTTTCGTGCCTGGTGGTGTGAATGGTCTTGTGTGTATCACATATGAAAGGTGTGTGAATGGCCTGTAAAGCGGTTGGGGCCTTGACGTGGCTTTACAGCTCACGAGCTGCGAGTCACTGGTTCAGTTTTTTGTCCTTTCAATTATTGACAGTGCATTTCATTTTTGTGAAATCTCTTGTTAATAAAATTGTATATACTGAACCATCACTTGCCCTCGTGCCAAATCCAACCAGTATGTGTGTGTGCTTGAGGAATAGATGGATGTGCAGTAATCTTTGTCTTTTTAGTCTGTCTGCCAAGGTGTACATTCCGTCTAAGAATAACCTACCAACTGTAGATATTGTCGTAAACGAAACACCCATGGGAGTACATGGTGATATCTCTCTTGTGGATCCCAACAAGTTATGGTACCCACAATATCCTGCAAACCTCAAAATGTCTGTCACATTTTCCTTGCAATATTGTGCCAAAATGTTCACGCTGCAGAAATAAACAACACATTATCTCAAAATGACCTGGTTTTGCAAGGGGGGGTCACCTGGGGTTTTGGCCCGGGGCTCGGCGGCCACATAGGGAAACCTACCAAACCCACACATTTCTGAAAAGTAGACACCCGGGGGCTTCCAGGAAGGTATGGCTTGCGTGGATCCCCCAACGTTTCCTTACCCAGAATCCCCTGCAAACCTCAATTTTAGCTGAAAAAATCACTTTTTTCAGACATTTTTGTGTGGGAAAGTGTGGCATCACCGGGCTCACACAAATTTCCTACCACCCAGCGTTCCCCCAGGTCTCCCGATAAAAATGGTGCCTCACTTGTGTGGGAGGCCCAAGTACCCGCGACAGGCAAGGGCCCACAACGTATTGAGGCGACCTCAAAATGGCCTATCACAAAACGACCTGGTTTTGCAAGGGGGTCCCATGACGTTTTGGCCCGGGGCTCAGCGGCCACCTGGGGAAACCTACCAAACCCACACATTTCTGAAAAGTAGACACCCGGGGGCGTCCAGGAAGGTATGGCTTGCGTGGATCCCCCAACGTTTCCTTACCCAGAATCCCCTGCAAACCTCAATTTTAGCTGAAAAAATCACTTTTTCACACATTTTTGTGTGGGAAAGTGTGGCATCACTGGCCTCACACAAATTTCCTACCACCCAGCGTTCCCCAGGTCTCCCGATAAAAATGGTGCCTCACTTGTGTGGGAGGCCCAAGTACCCGCGACAGGCAAGGGCCCACAACGTATTGAGGCGACCTCAAAATGGCCTTTCACAAAACGACCTGGTTTTGCAAGGGGGGTCACCTGGGTTTTTGGCCCTGTGCTCGGCGGCCATCTAGGGAAACCTACCAAACACACACATTTCTGAAAAGTAGACACCCGGGGGCTTCCAGGGAGGTATGGCTTGCGTGGATCCCCCAACGTTTCCTTACCCAGAATCCCCTGCAAACCTCAATTGTAGCTGAAAAAATCACTTTTTTCACACATTTTTGTGTGGGAAAGTGTGGCATCACTGGCCTCACACAAATTTCCTACCACCCAGCGTTCCCCAGGTCTCCCGATAAAAATGGTGCCTCACTTGTGTGGGAGGCCCAAGTACCCGCGACAGGCAAGGGCCCACAACGTATTGAGGCGACCTGAAAATGGCCTTTCACAAAACGACCTGGTTTTGCAAGGGGGTCACCTGGGTTTTTGGCCCTGTGCTCGGCGGCCATCTAGGAAACCTACCAAACCCACACATTTCTGAAAAGTAGACACCCGGGGCTTCCAGGGAGGTATGGCTTGCGTGGATCCCCCAACGTTTCCTTACCAGAATCCCCTGCAAACCTCAATTGTAGCTGAAAAAATCACTTTTTTCACACATTTTTGTGTGGGAAAGTGTGGCATCACTGGCCTCACACAAATTTCCTACCACCCAGCGTTCCCCCAGGTCTCCCGATAAACATGGTGCCTCACTTGTGTGGGAGGCCCAAGTACCCGCGACAGGCAAGGGCCCAAAACGTAGTGAGGCGACATCAAAATTGCCTATCTCAAAACCACCTGGTTTTGCAAGGGGGTCACCTGGGTTTTGGCCCGTGCTCGGCAGCCATCTAGGGAAACCTACCAAACCCACACATTTCTGAAAAGTAGACACCCGGGGCTTCCAGGGAGGTATGGCTTGCGTGGATCCCCCAACGTATCCTTACCCAGAATCCCCTGCAAACCTCAATTTTAGCTGAAAAAATCACTTTTTTCACACATTTTTGTGTGGGAAAGTGTGGCATCACTGGCCTCACACAAATTTCCTACCACCCAGCGTTCCCCAGGTCTCCCGATAAAAATGGTGCCTCACTTGTGTGGGAGGCCCAAGTACCCAGCGACAGGCAAGGGCCCAAAACATTTTTTGATAGGCAATGTTGATGTTGCCTCAAAACGTTTTGTGTCATTGCATGTCGCGGGTACTTGGGCCTCCCACACAAGTGAGGCACCATTTCTATCGGGAGACCTGGAGAACGCTGGGTGGTAGGAAATTTGTGTGAGGCCAATGATGCCACACTTTCCCACACAAAAATGTGTGAAAAAAGTGATTTTTTCAACTAAAATTGAGGTTTGCAGGGATTCTGGGTAAGAAACGTTGGGGATCCACACAAGCCATACCTCCCTGGAAGCCCCAGGTGTCTACTTTTCAGAAATGTGTGGGTTTGTAGGTTCCCTAGATGGCCGCCGAGCACAGGGCCAAAGCCCAGGTGACCCCCTTGCAAAACCAGGTCGTTTTGATGAAGGCCATTTTGAGGTCGCCTCACTACGTTGTGGGCCCTTGCCTGTCGCGAGTACTGGGCCTCCCACACAAGTGAGGCACCATTTTTATCGGGAGACCTGGGGAACGCTGGGTGGTAGGAAACTGTGTGAGGCCAATGATGCCACACTCCCACACAAAAATGTGTGAAAAAGTGATTTTCTCAGCTAAAATTGAGGTTTGCAGGGATTCTGGAGGAAACGTTGGGGATCCACGCAAGCCATACCTCCCTGGAAGCCCCAGTGTCTACTTTTCAGAAATGTGTGGGTTTGGTAGGTTTCCCTAGATGGCCGCCGAGCACGAGCCAAAGACCAGGTGACTTCCTGCAAAACCAGGTGGTTTTGAGATAGGCAATTTTGATGTCGCCTCACTACGTTTTGGGCCCTTGCCTGTCGCAGGTACTTGGGCCTCCCACACAAGTGAGGCACCATTTTTATCGGGAGACCTGGGAATGCTGGGTGGGAAATTTGTGTGAGGCCAATGATGCCACACTTTCCCACACAAAAATGTGTGAAAAAGTGATTTTTTCAGCTAAAATTGAGGTTTGCAGGGGATTCTGGGTAGAAACGTTGGGGGATCCACGCAAGCCATACCTCCCTGGAAGCCCCGGGTGTCTACTTTTCAGAAATGTGTGTGTTTGGTAGGTTTCCCTAGGTGCCCGGCAGAGCTAGGGTTCACAAACTACAGCTAGGCACTTTGCCAAAAAGGGTCATTTTTCACTGCGAAATTGAGGTGTGACCACGTTGCGTTTTGCGCCGTTTCCTGTCGCAGGCACTAGGCCGACTCACACAAGTGAGGAACCATTTTTCTCGTAAGACTTTGGGGAACGCGGGGTGGGTGGAAATTTGTGGATCCACGCAGATTCCAGAACTTTCCACCACAGAAATGTGGGGAAAATGTGGGTTTTTTGACAATTTTTATGTTTGCAAGGGATTCTGGGTAACAGAACCTGGTGGGAGGCAGTCAAGTCACCCCATCCTGGATTCCCCTGGGTGACTAGTTTTCAAAAGGTATAGGTTTGCTAGGTTTCCCTAGGTGCCGGCAGAGCTAGGGTTAAAAAACTACAGCTAGGCACTTTGCCAAAAAAGGGTCATTTTTCACTGCGAAATTGAGGTGTGACCACGTTGCGTTTTGCGCCGTTTCCTGTCGCAGGCACTAGGCCGACCCACACAAGTGAGGTACCATTTTTCTCTGAAGACTTTGGGGAACGCGGGGTGGGTGGAAATTTGTGGATCCACGCAGATTCCAGAACTTTCCACCACAGAAATGTGGGGAAAATGTGGTTTTTTTGACAATTGTTTAGGTTTGCAAGGGATTCTGGGTAACAGAACCTGGTGGGAGGCAGTCCAGTCACCCCATCCTGGATTCCCCTGGGTGTCTAGTTTTCAAAAATGTATAGGTTTGCTAGGTTTCCCTAGGTGCCGGCAGAGCTAGGGTTCAAAAACTACAGCTAGGCACTTTGCCAAAAAAGGGTCATTTTTCACTGCGAAATTGAGGTGTGACCACGTTGCGTTTTGCGCCGTTTCCTGTCGCGGGCACTAGGCCGACCCACACAAGTGAGGTACCATTTTTCTCAGAAGACTTTGGGGAACGTGGGGTGGGTGGAAATTTGTGGATCCACGCAGATTCCAGAACTTTCCACCACAGAAATGTGGGGAAAATGTGTTTTTTTGACAATATTTTAGGTTTGCAAGGGATTCTGGGTAACAGAACCTGGTGGGAGGCAGTCCAGTCACCCCATCCTGGATTCCCCTGGGTGTCTAGTTTTCAAAAATGTATAGGTTTGCTAGGTTTCCCTAGGTGCCGGCAGAGCTAGGGTTCAAAAACTACAGCTAGGCACTTTGCCAAAAAGGGTCATTTTTCACTGCGAAATTGAGGTGTGACCACGTTGCGTTTTGCGCCGTTTCCTGTCGCAGGCACTAGGCCGACCCACACAAGTGAGGTACCATTTTTCTCGTAAGACTTTGGGGAACGCGGGGTGGGTGGAAATTTGTGGATCCACGCAGGTTCCAGAGCTTTCCACCACAGAAATGTGGGGAAAATGTGTTTTTTTGACAATTTTTTATGTTTGCAAGGGATTCTGGGTAACAGAACCTGGTGGGAGGCAGTCAAGTCACCCCATCCTGGATTCCCCTGGGTGTCTAGTTTTCAAAAATGTATAGGTTTGCTAGGTTTCCCTAGGTGCCGACAGAGCTAGGGTTCAAAAACTACAGCTAGGCACTTTGCCAAAAAAGGGTCATTTTTCACTGCGAAATTGAGGTGTGACCACGTTGCGTTTTGCGCCGTTTCCTGTCGCAGGCACTAGGCCGACCCACACAAGTGAGGTACCATTTTTCTCGTAAGACTTTGGGGAACGCGGGGTGGGTGGAAATTTGTGGATCCACGCAGATTCCAGAACTTTCCACCACAGAAATGTGGGGAAAATGTGGTTTTTTTGATAATTTTTAATGTTTGCAAGGGATTCTGGGTAACAGAACCTGGTGGGAGGCAGTCAAGTCACCCCATCCTGGATTCCCCTGGGTGTCTAGTTTTCAAAAATGTATAGGTCTGCTAGGTTTCCCTAGGTGCCGGCAGAGCTAGGGTTCAAAAACTACAGCTAGGCACTTTGCCAAAAAAGGGTCATTTTTCACTGCGAAATTGAGGTGTGACCACGTTGCGTTTTGCGCCGTTTCCTGTCGCAGGCACTAGGCCGACCCACACAAGTGAGGTACCATTTTTCTCGTAAGACTTTGGGGGACGCGGGGTGGGTGGAAATTTGTGGATCCACGCAGATTCCAGAACTTTCCACCACAGAAATGTGAGGAAAATGTGGTTTTTTTGACAATTTTTTAGGTTTGCAAGGGATTCTGGGTAACAGAACCTGGTGAGAGGCAGTCAAGTCACCCCATCCTGGATTCCCCTGGGTGTCTAGTTTTCAAAAATGTATAGGTTTGCTAGGTTTCCCTAGGTGCCGGCAGAGCTAGGGTTAAAAAACTGCAGCTAGGCACTTTGCCAAAAAGGGTCATTTTTCACTGCGAAATTGAGGTGTGACCACGTTGCGTTTTGCGCCGTTTCCTGTCGCAGGCACTAGGCCGACCCACACAAGTGAGGTACCATTTTTCTCGTAAGACTTTGGGGAACACGGGGTGGATGGAAATTTGTGGATCCACGCAGATTCCAGAACTTTCCACCACAGAAATGTGGGGAAAATGTGGTTTTTTTGACAATTTTTAGGTTTGCAAGGGATTCTGGGTAACAGAACCTGGTGGGAGGCAGTCAAGTCACCCCATCCTGGATTCCCCTGGGTGTCTAGTTTTCAAAAATGTATAGGTTTGCTAGGTTTCCCTAGGTGCCGGCAGAGGTAGGGTTCAAAAACTACAGCTAGGCACTTTGCCAAAAAAGGGTCATTTTTCACTGCGAAATTGAGGTGTGACCACGTTGCGTTTTGCGCCGTTTCCTGTCGCAGGCACTAGGCCGACCCACACAAGTGAGGTACCATTTTTCTCGTAAGACTTTGGGGAACGCGGGGTGGGTGGAAATTTGTGGATCCACGCAGATTCCAAAACTTTCCACCACAGAAATGTGGGGAAAATGTGGTTTTTTGACAATTTTTTAGGTTTGCAAGGGATTCTGGGTAACAGAACCTGGTGGGAGGCAGTCAAGTCACCCCATCCTGGATTCCCCTGGGTGTCTAGTTTTCAAAAATGTATAGGTTTGCTAGGTTTCCCTAGGTGCCGGCAGAGGTAGGGTTCAAAAACTACAGCTAGGCACTTTGCCAAAAAAGGGTCATTTTTCACTGCGAAATTGAGGTGTGACCACGTTGCGTTTTGCGCCGTTTCCTGTCGCAGGCACAAGGCCGACCCACACAAGTGAGGTACCATTTTTCTCGTAAGACTTTGGGGAACGCGGGGTGGGTGGAAATGTGTGGATCCACGCAGATTCCAGAACTTTCCACCACAGAAATGTGGGGGAAATGTGGTTTTTTTGACAATTATTTAGGTTTGCAAGGGATTCTGGGTAACAGAACCTGGTGGGAGGCAGTCAAGTCACCCCATCCTGGATTCCCCTGGGTGTCTAGTTTTCAAAAATGTATAGGTTTGCTAGGTTTCCCTAGGTGCCGGCAGAGCTAGGGTTCAAAAACTACAGCTAGGCACTTTGCCAAAAAAGGGTCATTTTTCACTGCGAAATTGAGGTGTGACCACGTTGCGTTTTGCGCCGTTTCCTGTCGCAGGCACTAGGCCGACCCACACAAGTGAGGTACCATTCTTCTCGTAAGACTTTGGGGAACACGGGGTGGGTGGAAATTTGTGGATCCACGCAGATTCCAGAACTTTCCACCACAGAAATGTGGGGAAAATGTGGTTTTATTGACAATTTTTTAGGTTTGCAAGGGATTCTGGGTAACAGAACCTGGTGGGAGGCAGTCAAGTCACCCCATCCTGGATTCCCCTGGGTGTCTAGTTTTCAAAAATGTATAGGTTTGCTAGGTTTCCCTAGGTGCCGGCAGAGCTAGGGTTCAAAAACTACACCTAGGCACTTTGCAAAAAAAGGGTAATTTTTCATTGTGAAAATGTGGTACGTCCACGTTGCATTTTGAGCCATTTCCTGTTGTGGGCACAAGGGCTACCCACACAAGTGAGGTACCATTTTTATCGGGAGACTTAGGGTAACACAGAATTGTAGAGCAACTGTTATTACCTATTGACTTTCGATGCATTTCTGCCTTCCAAATGAAAGACAATGTGTAAAAAATAAGTCATTTTGAAAAATGACCTATAATTCTCATGCTAGTATGGGTACTCCCAATTTCGGAAATGTGCAAATATCTACTGTTTCTAAAATCTACATTTTGTTCCCATTTCAGAAATATGTAGGTGTCTTTCATAACACTTTTTCCATGTATACATTTTCCCAAAATAATTGCTATATTCCCGGTACATAAAAAACCATTGCAAGATGCTGCTCAGTTATTGGCTCTGGGTTCGTCGGGTTCTTGGTGAACCTACAAGTCCTATATATCCCCACAACCAGAAAGGTCCAGCGGATATAACGGTATATTGCTTTCAAATAGCTGTCATAATTAGAAGAAGTTACAGGTGAAAACGTTGACACAAATGGCTGTTTTTTTCAACTAATTTTCAATTTTTCCTTCATTTAACTGTTAGTTTCTATAAGGAAAACTTTAAGGATCTACACAAATGACCCCTTGCTGAATTCAGAATTTTGTCTACTTTTCAGAAATGTATGGCTTTTCAGGATCCATTATTGGTTTCATACCCATTTCTACCATTAACTGGAAGGAGGTTGAAAGCACAAAAAATAGCAAAAATAGGCTATGTCCCAGAAAAATGCCAAAACTGTGTAAAAAAAGTTGGTTTTCTGACAAAAGTCTGCTTGTCCCTGAAAGCTGGGAAGATGGTGATTTCAGCACCACAACCCCTTTTTGATGCCTTGTGCAGGGAAAAAACAAGACGCTTTCATCTGTAGCCCTTTTTTCGCATTTTTCCCCAAAAAACAAAATTTTGCTGTATTTTGGCTAATTTCTGGGTCCCCTCCAGGGGAATCCACAAACCCTGGGTACCTTTACAATCCCCATGATGTTAGAAAAAAGGACGCAAATTTGGCGTGGATACCTTATGTGGTCAAAAAGTTACAGGGGCCTAAGCCCGCACTACCCCAAATAGCCAAAAAAGGCTTAGCACAGGGGGAAAAGGCCTAGCAGCGAAGGGGTTAAATGGACCAATTTTCACCTTTACTAATCTAGTAAGAGGCGTTTCAATTTGCTGATTGGAAACTCCAACCACTTGTATATGTTCACCTGAGAGAGGAAGATTTGGAATTTCCACTGACCTAACAGTAGAACGGGTAGCCCCAGTGTCAACAAGGAATGTTATATTTGCACCATTCACTTCTCCATCCACAAATGGACCTGACTGGTCTACCTCTAGAGTTGCGCCAAGCACGCACTCTCCCCTCTCTTTCAGACACCGTCATGAGCTTTCATACGACTCATCCTCACTCTGTCGCAACCAATATTGTGAGATTTCAGCTGCACGTGACAACTGTTTTACCTGTTCTCCTCCGTAGAATCCTGTTTCTGCACTGTACTTCTGTTGATTAGCACTCTTGGGAAGTGGTGGTTGCGGCACCTGACCTTGTTGAGTAACTACTTCACTCTGCACCTGTGAATTTAATGTTTGATTTTCTACATTAGGTTTAGGAGGAAATTTACACTCGTTTCTCCAATGCCCTAGCTTTCCGCAATTGTGGCATGGCCACTTTTTCTTCGCCTCATCTATGCTCATTTGTCCTTTTCCTTTACCTATATTAGGTCGGGATTTAAACTGTCCTGTTTCACTGCTAGCATTATTCAATTCGGCTTCTTGCTTCTCTGCAACTTTCACCTGGGCCCACATGGCTTTTTCTTTCAATTTACGCTGTTTACTCTCAATTTCATCACTGCAATTCTTAGCATATCTCAAAACTTCGTCCACTGTGCTATTCTGCCACCCTATCAAATGCTGCTTAATCCTTTCACTTATCTCCGGTGTTAATCCATACACGAACCTATATACAAAATGACTCATGTCCTTCTCACTTAGCGTCTCATAACCACTATACTGCTTGAAAACCAACAACAATCTCTCATAGTACGCATGCACTGATTCTTTGCTTTCCTGTGTTCTGTCTATTTTCACCCAATCTGTTTCTTTTGGTGGAATTTTATTCTTCAAGAAGGTAACTACCTGATCATATTTCCGCATCACTTCAGGACCTGGCGCTCCTGTTTTGGCATCCCTTGGATATTCTACCGTTGGCCAATCAATTGTAATCTTACATTCCGTCCATAAATCAGCAGGCACTACTATGTCAAACAATCCATCTAGATCTATCCACAGCACTTTTGACACTTTAACAAATCTCTCCACTTGTCTGTACCATTCTACTGGTTTCTCTCTCAATTTTGGGAAGTCATTTGTAAATGACAATATATCCTGTCTGGTCCACGGAACATGCACATAACTACCACCTGGTGTTTCTCTCATTGGGTACTCTCTGGTAACTGGTTCCTTATCTGTCATTGCAAAAGCTAAAGCTGCTTTATCTGTCGTTTTCTCATTCCTCTTTGTCCATCTGTTTCTCCATCTATCCACATCACCCCATTTTCTCAATAAAACAATCAGCTCTTTTATCTGGGTCAATCTTCCTGATGTGTTCAAATTTTCTATATCCTTCTCACAAAAATCTACTCTGTACGGTTTCTGCAATGTCCTCACTTTCACAAATTCCACTCCCAATTCACCTGCAATTTCTTCCAATTTGTCATGTAAATTTCTAGCTCTCCATGTAAGACTCTTACACAAAAACATAATCTCATCATCCTGATAATTCTTTAGTTTTTCCGTTCCAATTGTTCCCAAAATCAACGCTTCCATGTCTATTTTTAACCTAATTACATCTAATGGTTTTTCTTCAGGTTCTTTCGCTTTTAGCGCTTTCATCCATTCATTTAACTCTTCTGGAGTCGGACCTACAGGTGTACTATTTAATTAAATCCAATCACTGGTTCTTTCTGGTGTTCCTGATGCGGACTCTGTCACCATAGGTATTCTTCTAACCTCACTCTCATTTATCGTCAAATTTGTAGGTGGACTCGGTCTACACGTACTCGCCGAAATGTGTGCACCTTCCTTATTCAGTTCCATCCCTTCTCTTTTTCTTTGCATATGTGAATTCATGGGAATCACCAAAGAATGTTCATTTATTTTCTGATTTTCAAAAATTGGCATTACTGGACCTATCGTTACTGGTACAGTTACAGCTTCCATATTCTTTGTCAATTCTCTTATTTTCTCTGTCAATTCTTTTGTCGTTTTTGCTAGTTCAGTTGCATTGTCACTTTCTGTCTCATCATTTTGTGAAATTTTAAATGTTTCTTGTGACCTATTTATTTCATTTCTTCGTTCGGGTTTTTATTCCTCTCAGTTTCCATTTGCGGTGCATTAGGTGTCACCACTACAGAAGTCTGTTGATATGGGGGTGGATTTCTGTTTAAAATATCTTCCAGCAATTCGTCATCTGTTTCACTACCACCATACACATACTTTTCTACCACTACATGTTTCTTTTTCTCAGTACACTTTCTCTTTGCTTCTTCCTCAACCGCAAAAGCTGGAAACAAACCTCCTGCCATGTTAGCGTATCTCCAACGCTTTACTCTGTCCTCATGATTTATTCCCCACAACCTTCCTGGTAAAAACTCATGATTCTTCAATCCTCTGGCTCTCTCTCGTTCATACATCTCATCTTCCCATTCCGCTAAAGCTTCAAACTGTGTTGGTCTAGGTCTAGGTTCTAACATTACCATCTTTTCTCGTAAGTTCCGTAATACAGCTACATTAAATGAACCATTCTCAGGAAAAACCAATGCTCCATCGTTCTTGGTGTATTTTGTCCAATTTTCTAACCAAATGCATGTATGATATCCATATTTCAGCATCATATGTGAAGCTGGTGACTTCGGTGGAGGAATAATTTGTCCCTCTCTAGTCACTACCTTTTTGTCCTTCTTAAAGAAGTTCTTAACTTTCGACATCCAAGACGTTTTCTCTCTTCCATACTCATAGTACGTCATGATTCACAACCTTTTTCTTCTTAAAACACTCGGCAAATCAACTCTGTTCCCTATGCGTTTATTTCAACCAATGCTAGCGCGACTCACACCAACGCTCCAATCACAACGATTTCTGTCTACGGCGCACTATCCAATCCCAGCGCGGCTTTTGTCTACGTCACTTCGCTCCTGTTCTCATGTGACTAGCGCACTGTCCAATCCCAGCGCGGCTATTATCTACGTCACTTCTGCTCTTGACCCCTCCTTTACAAAATTTATCGGCAATTTCTTTTTCAACAATTCTTGTTAGTTACAACATTTTATCCACATTTCCATTGTCTGATTCGCTAAACCGAAAAGATAGCTTTACTCATTCACACAAGAATTCTGTATTTTCCAGTAGGCAGCGCTTACCTCTACCCTACCACAGAACTTTCAGTTACGTCAATAAAGTAGCACTTCCCTCTACCTTACCCTTCTTTCAAGCAAACGATAAACCCGTTTCTCTGGGGATAAAACACATGTGGAGACCATACTGCTCCTGAGAATTAAGGCCAGAGTTTCACAAGAAAACCGATCACTATTTCACTCACACACCTTTTATACGCAAAATATCCCTAAATAACACAACCTGTGTTATTATCAAATTGAACTCAGACAGTGTAAAATTCCATGCGACTTCTCTTGCCACACGTGTTCCACTTCCTACTTCCCGGAAGCGTGAAAACTTACATATAACATAGCGCGACTCAACAAAAAGTGTTAGACATAAAACTTATCAATAATCTATAATCAAAAATCAATAATCACCAAACTAATCTATAGTAACCATCCTCTGCTACCAAGAAATATGATCCAGCGCTTACAATAAAAATATTTTCTCCTAATATGGTTTTTGGGTCATCCAGGTGCAATTATTTCTCTAACATACACACACTATATCCATGACGGTGGGGCCCATAACACCGCATATACAGTCACTTACTCATTTATTTCCCTGGATTTTCCTCCGACATGAAACCTAGGAGAAAAACGATTTGCTGGAAGGAGACGGGACACCTCTTTTATAAAGACACAATAATTTTCATTTGCTTTTAAGGTATTCCGCTCATTGGTCGATGGACCAACTAGTAGGAATCAGTTGATGGTGATTAAGACCAGCTCAATCACAATGAACTCTTTTACCAAAACATTATTAATCATTATGCTAAAGAAAATCACTGAGTCATTGGTTTAAAGAATAATAAGGTTTATATAAAGTTTTGAATGCAGAAAGTTCAGGATTAATTTATTATTCAGATCATTGCATTTATCATTTTTATAAGAATAATTGCAAATTGCATGTCACTTTTATTAGATCGAAAATGAAGTTATCATCTAAAGACTCTATAGATCAACCTATCTATCTCTCGGGGAAATCCTAATAATTCTAATATAAATCTTGTCAAATGCTAGTTCTCCTAAAGCGGCATTTCATACTCAACTGGAAAAGGAAAATAACAGCAGCAGCATCAGCTCGTCAGCATCAGCAACCGCAAACTCTCCCATCTACAGCATCTAACTTCTTCAGCATCTCCCGCAGCATCCCGCAGCATTCTAACCCCCTCCCACCAAGAGTAGGTCTTCTTATACCCTAATTCTAGCTTACAGCATAAAATGTTTCTTCTTACATGGCGCGATTCATTCTCATTGGTCCAAAACTCAGGTCCCTATACATTCTAATCAAGCTTCCTGGTCTTAACTAGTTCCGTGAGGAATGTCCATGCAAGCATCGTTTCCCACAGTTCATGCACTCGCTCATCCGTTTCGATCAGTCCAAATTGTTTCTTTTTCTGCAACAATTGTATAATAATGTCTTTTCTATTGATTCAACCAGGCTTCTCACGCTTCTTGCTGATCATCTTGGCACACATCTGCTCAGAAGGGTCACAGCAGCCTTGACCATACTTTCATCCTAGCCTCTTGGCATCAGCACGTGATCATCTCTTTGCAACAGCCTCTCTCCTCTATCACGTGGTCGCATCCGCTCCTGCGCACTCTAATAACTCGCGGCCATTTTATATTGCTGCTCAGCAGGCCTAAGCGCACTATTTCTAAAGAAAACAAAATGTTATTAAAACAATGAAATATAAACCCTTTCGTTTCCCTCCCGTCTTTCTACGTACCCCAATTAGGTATTACCTAGCAGAAGCAACATATAAAGCTGTCCCTTACTTACCATCGCTTTATTTTGCAACAACACGTTTTATTCAAAGCACGAAAACATGCATTTTATTATTATTTCAGTACGCAAAATATTATGTTATATTAGAAACGTAAACAACTATTAGTTTATTACTTTGCACATAAAACTGCGTGTTATCCTTTTCCCAGACATACATTGTTGGTTATTTACTTGAACGAACATGTTTATTATTTTTATACGAAAATATTAGGAGGTTAAAAAAATTTATATTTACCCTGCTCCATCACAGACAAACGCCGAAGGGCTAGCCTTTGGCGCTCTGAACCTCTTGAAGTAGGTCTGGGAGGGAGAAGGAGAACCGGGGGGGCAGTGGGCAGAGCTGAGATGGGTGGAAGTGAGCAGCAGGAAAGCAAGTAGGCACACAGCACAATGAGGGAAAAGACCGGAAGGCCTCGGGGGGGAAGGGAGATCGCAAAAACAAGGAAAGAGAGGGCTACAAAGACCAGGAGAAAAGATGAAAAGAACACAAAGGAAAAGGTGTGAAAGAAATGGAAAACAGGCAGAGAGACAAAAATGGCCAAGAAGAATCGAACAGGCAAAAAAGAGGCAAGAGGGCAAAAAGCTGGAAAGAATGCCAAAGTGAGTGTAAATTGTCGGAGGCAAAAGCTGGAAACGGAATGCAAGAGTGAATGAAAAGCAGGCAAAAGGCAAAAGCCGAGAGAGGAAACAAGATTGACAGTGCAAGAGTGGAATGAGAAAAACATCAAAAGGCAAAAACAAAAGGCAAAAAGATAAAAGGCAAGAAAAGGTCAGAAGTGAGAGCAGAGTGACAGTGAAAAGACAGTGAGAAGTGGAAAGAGAGACACGAGGCAGAGGAGAGAGGCATGAGAGAGAGAGCGAGGCTGGGGGCCTCCGAAGAAAGCTGTGATGGAGCGGGTTCCGAAAAGGCCCGGCCTGGTGGGAGGGTCGGCACAGGTAAGGCGGGCGGCAGAACCAGGCAGCGTGTTCTTAATCATAGGGTTCAACCTACCAATGATCATTCTAGGAAGAGGCCAAAAGTAGTCAGTTACTGACAATGATTTCAGTGGCAAACTGTGTGATAATGTGCAGTCATATATGAGAAAGAGGAGGTGAGACTGCAACCCACATGAATGAACACTCCTCTCCAGGTATCAGAATGCCACGCCACTTCAAGGCAATTTGTCTATAGCAATATTGACTGGATATAGGAACATAGGCAAAACATTTTTGTTTTTCTAATAACTTTGGTTCTGTGTAAAGAATCTTCACAAAACATTCTAAAAAAAGAGACTCATCCACCTCAGCTCCTTAGAGTCTGTCAAGTTGGTGCCGAGAAAAAGGGAGGGTGAGCAAAACAAATTTTTCCCATTTATTGTTTCATCACTCCTCAAATAGGTAAGTATTTAGCCAGCACAATCACTATCCATATTCATGTTTACCAAAATAATATTTCGTCATGCTGAAAGTTCCGTCATGAGGCCAAAACATAAGGCCTCACAGACCTGCATATGTGCACAGTGCGCCTCTGTTCTCTGTAGCGGAGTTGTGAACTTTGAATATTACAGTGTGCCAGCCGGGAGACAACACCACCGCAAAATACATATGCAGGTCCGTGAGGCCTTATGTTTTGGCCTCATGACAAAACTTTCAGCGTGGCCAGGCCCCACAGCCAACACCCCACATGCAGCTCATTCCACACTGCGCACGGCTGGTCACAAGGCCTGCAGCCAGTCCCTGTAGCGAAACCCCATAAAGGCAGCCAACCACACACTGCACAGGGACTTTGGTCATGCATGGCGGGGTGGCACAGGGCCTACCCCTGCATGCAGCCAACCCCATGCTGTGCACGGCCTTTGGCTGTGTACAGTGGGGGCTTGGCCACCGGCCTGGCCTGTGGCCAGGCCGGTGGCCAAGCCCCTCATCCAAGCAGCCAACTCCACACGGCCTTTGGCCATGCGCGGTGGGGGGTTTGGCCATAGGGCCAGGCCCTGGAGTTGCCATCCCCCAGTGCCTTTTTTTAAAGGGGAGGGGGCCGGTGTGGCCCCCCTCCATGAACCTATTATGGCCCTGAGGACCCATCGACCAGGGTCATATATATTTTAAACAGGTTAGGGGGTCGCATGCCCCCCCCCTCCCCAAGCGTCATTAGGCCCTGGGGCTTCATTAGGCCCTGGGGACCCCATCCTCCAGGGTCTTATTTGTTTGTGCTTGCCCCACTGTCCCACCCCTCTCCTGCATTGTTGGTTATCAGGTCTGCCAGTGAAGTCTGAAAGTGGTGGGACTTGTTGTGGTGTGGGCGATGGGATAACACTGTAAGCTTTCCAACACAGTGTTCTTTAAATAAAATGACTAAAAAGCAATAGTTTTCTAGAAGAAATCTAAAAATATTTAAGAAAATTCCTGCTTTGCCATCCAGCCTGACCTCCGTAGTAATGTATGCAGAAGGCCAGAGGGTTAACAGTTGGTATCTCCCCTCTTGAAAAGTAAACAAATGAGAAATTGAGAATAATTGAAAATAAAATCCCACAAGAAATTGCCAAAACTCACTTATTTAATATTATTCCGCTATGATTACACTGTTCAGCAGTGCACAGGTGAGGTTGTATATTGTTGTGCAGCGTCCATATGTGTGTAGTACGCAAAGAAAATAAAAATAAGTAGAAGGATTGTACACGCATTTGCAAACAGGAGTGCACATCCAGTCACTTGGCATCTGGCTTTGTGGCTAACACAAGTTGCCTTCTGAGACTTGAAATCCAGTCCATACAATGGGGAGAGTTAAATTACAAACCACAGAATACAATGTGCTCCTGGTCTGAAGCCCACACTCGCTGAAGATGTCATTTATCACCTAGGGCCACTTTGCAACTATGTACATAGCGCCATAGAATAGGATGGTAAATAGCTGAATTGCTCTTTCGCGAGAGAAGGTGTATGATGTTGTGCTCTTGAGAAAATCCATTTCTGTAGTGCTGTCTGTAATGGGAAATAGACCAATTCCTTAACAAAAGGAATGACTAGTAAGGAGGCTCAGGGATGTAGACCTGCCTTTCACAAGACAGCCAGTGCTGCATGGATGTTGGGAATAGGAAAAGCACGGGTTTCTGTGGCTGTTTTTTACAATGAAGCCCTATGGTTGGAAATTTCACCATCAGAAAGTTTGGGCAGACTTGATGGTCCATGATAGTTTAGCTGAACAATAATAACTTGTGTTTATACCCATAAAGTGAAATAATTCTGAAGGCAGACTGAACAACATGAACCTTCTGTTTTTGCAGAGTACTAATGAGGTCACTAGGAATCCCGTTTATAAACCAGGTGCTAAAATACCCTTCCATAAATAGGTTTTGTGTCAGGCCAGGTATCCATGTAGATTGCCTCCACTGCTCTTTCCCACTCGTTTTATTTGAAAACAACTTTAACCGCACTTCACCATTGCTCACCAGCACTTAACTAAGTATACATCCCTGTGAGCTTGCTTCCTATGCTACAGAGACCAGAACCTCTGGGAGTTTTGTTGTTTAAAGCAACCCTGTGAGTTAAAGTTGTACCAGACTCGAACAGTCCCAATGCATTGTACATATCTTGACAAACTGCGATACCACCTCCAGCTTTGCAGCCAAGATTCTAAGATCACACCGTTTGTCAAATGTGCCAGAGCTCAAATTATGAACCCTAAGCCCTCTGCTGTCCGTGTTTGTATTACGGCAACTGCAAGCTACAGTGATTTTAGGGGGCCATTTTAAAGTGTCCCTCTGAATTAGAAGATGCAATTTTGACATATAGAAAAATGTGTCAATCATTCAGCACTTAATGCTACTGTTTATTGTCCTTTCTAAGCACTGTAAATCCCATGTTTTACAATGACGAAGCTCTGTGTTGCAGGGCTGATTATGTCATGAAAAAGCACAATACACCGGGACTGCTCTAATCTGACATGTGTGCAGATGAAGAGTGCTTTCCATGATGCCTAAACAGAATAAACTGCGCCATAGGGCTGTTAATCACAATAGCACAGTGCTGCGAGGTGGTCTGTCAAGGCACTGTGGAGGGTTGCTGGAAGAGGAAGTACAATGTTTCAGTGCTGTTAATTATGAATTTACATGCTATTTATCTATTGTCAGTCTTTGCATGGCAAGCATAGCTGAATGTTAGTGTTATTCCATCCGATTCCCCACTGTGGTGTCTGTTACTTGCTGCATAGCACACCAAGGGAAATGGATTTTGCATTGGGCTGGTGATGTCGGGATCGGCATCAAACCGTGCTCAGAGTAAAGGAATGACACAGCTGACAAGGGCATTCTCCTAAACAAAGAGAGGCCTACCCAGATTCATTTTAATTTGCAATATAAACATGTGTCTCTTACCGGGTCCACTCGTGGCTGAATTGGGGCACTGAGCAGAAAAGGCTAGATTGCTTGGGACAGAAATCATACCTGCCAACTCACATGGTGCCACTGTGCGTCACACGATTTCGGCGCTCTTCACACGGCCACACGGTGAGGAGATCAAAATCACATGGTGGCAGGAAAAAAGAACTGAAAACCACTGTAAACAGTGGATTTTCAGCTCGTTTTCGGAGGCTGTAAGCAGCCGATCTCCATTTAGAGGTGTGAAAACACCCCAGGACATCAACGACAGCCTCAATGACAGGGCCGGACTTGCCGTAGAGGGCACCTGGTGTTTTCCCGGTGGGCTGGAAGGGTGGGGGCCGGTTTTCACCGGTGGGGGCCATTTTTGGTACAGGGCGCGGTTTTGCATCAGTGCTGCAATTTTAGTCCCCTGTACCAAAAGCAGCTGCAGTGTTTTCCACGTGCACCCCTCCCGAAACCCCCTCCTGCGGCCAGTCCGACTCAATTGCCAGGGCCAGTTTGGCCCTGCTCAATGACGCTTTGTTTTTTAGGTCTCGCCTAGCGTTGCAGCGCATGCGCTGTCGCTCGGCGAGATTTATTGTTAACAAGGACTTTCAGAAGAGGGCTTTAAGCCCCGCCCCTCATTTCCATTGGCTGGCGTCACCTTTTATGCTAAACGGTGGCCTGCCATTGGAAATGAGGGTTTTTGGTTCACGCCCTTTGGCCTCCGATCCGGACTCAGTGGCCTGCTTTGCTGCTGTCGCAAAGCACTTTCTTATCTTTATGGGGCCATGTGTTTCTAATTAGAAACACATGGCCCCATAAAGACAAGAGATCGATGCTTGTTTTTTTTTTTTTAGTTGGCTTGTGGACAGACTCTGTTTCTAGTCTCTGGTCACTGTCTGTGTTGGTTAGTTCTTTGGCTGTGTTTACGTTTTCCCCACAGTGAAAGATTCCGTATGTGAGTTATTTACTGCGGTGACGTAGGGTGGCGTGCATATATATTCCATGCCAGCACTCTTTACAGACCCATCACGTGATCTGTACACCCGCCTCCTGGCGCTATAGAGGTACCACTAGGCACATATCGGGGCGGGGAATGCTTTGTACGTTTATAGACCACCTAACACCATACAACGCAACACAGAGAACTTTATTAGCAAGAGAAGTGTTGACAAAGTAAACGAGTGAAACGACTGAGTGTCTGGAAGTGCAGTTTAATGGAAAGTGAGTGCTCTGTGTATCTCAGTAGGCGGGGCGGTAGGGAGACTGCCTGGCGCTGCTTCTTCCAGGCCCCACTGGTGGCAGACACACTTCACTCCTGTTTGGTTTCTGTCAGTCAGTCGCTATTTCTGGCCCTTGGTCGTTCATTCTTTTGGTGAACACATGTGCTTTGCGGTTCTCACCACGGTGCGGCGCTGTGTAAGGTGGAGTGATCTGTAGTGTTCTAGCTTGTTCTCTCTCTTTCTCTCACTGTCTCTCTGTCTCTCACTCTCTCACACACACTCTCTCTCTCTGTCTCTCACTCTCTTTCTCACACTCTCTGTCTCTCTCTCCCACTCTCTCTCTCGGTCTCTCTCACTCTTTCTCACACTCTCTCTCTTTCTCTCACTGTCTCTCTCTCTCACTGTCTCTCACTCTCTCTCTCACACACACACACTCTCTCTCTCTCTGTCTCTCACTCTCTCTCTTTCTCACACTCTCTCTCTGTCTCTCTCACTCTTTATCTCTCTCTTTCCCACACTCTCTCTCTTTCTCACTCTCTCTTTTTATCTTTCACTTCTCTCGCTCTCTCTCCTCCTCCCTCCCTAGTGTACGTACTCAGCTCTCAAGAGGAGGGGGTTATACTTACGCACCACTGAGAACGGTATATCTATGCAGCTCTCTGCAGTTTCTGAGGGCACCATATGCATGCCACTCTCAGGGCGGTATACACGAGCTCAGAATACCCTCACAGCTCTCAAGGCGGTATACCCCCACAGCTCTCAGGGCAGTATCCGAGGGCAGTATACCCCCACAGCTCTCAGGACGGTATACCCCCACAGCTCTCAGGGCAGTATCCAAGGGCAGTATACCCCCACAGCTCTCAGGACGGTATACCCCCACAGCTCTCAGGGCAGTATCCGAGGGCAGGTTACCCCCACAGCTCTCAGGACGGTATACCCCCACAGCTCTCAGGACGGTATACCCCCACAGCTCTCAGGGCAGTATCCGAAGGCAGTATACCCCCACAGCTCTCAGGACGGTATACCCCCACAGCTCTCAGGGCAGTATCCGAGGGCAGTATACCCACCCAGCTCTCAGGACAGCTCTTAAGGAAGTATAAACAGGCAGCTATGGGAGGCCTTCGCTCTTTGGTACTTGCAGACCTGACCTGAGCTCATACAGCCTGCCCGCTGGCTCTACGAGGGAGGAATTATTTAAACGCTTCTGCTTAATAATATAATATTTTTATGTGTTCGTTGCATGATTTACTTGCCACATAGTTCCAGGGCCCAGCTCGTGCACGGCTCTTAGAGTCAATCCAAACCCTTGGCTCGGCTCTCCCTGCTAATTTGTTGGCTCGCCGCCCCCTTTATTCCGCGCCTCGGCAGCCTTTCACTCCAGGGGTGTTCGCAGCTCAGAATCCTTAGTTTACTTAGTGCCCACCTTGGGACATCCTGTCATTAGATGGGCGCTGCCATTCACCTCTAGGGGGCGGGCAGTGCTTGACTATGGACCAGCCTGTGTCTGGGGCAGAGACGGTCCCCGTGGCCAGGAGGGCCTCCCAGAACTCGACCCTGCCCCTCTGAACCCCGGCTATCTGTCATGGGGCAGCTGGGGGCTGCCTCCACTTAGGGCCCTCTGTGCCAACCTGCACCAATCCTTGTGCTAATGCCCTTAATCCGCGGGTTCTCCGCGCCGAGATGGCGAGCGCCTCGTAGCAGTGCCGCGCTCTCAGTGGGCGCTGCGCCAGAAACAACGCTGTCGGACAGGACGAGGTGCGGTTTCACACCAGGCAGACATGCGAAGTGTAAACATGATATAAATACATGTAGCCGCAAGCTGACAAGTGTAAACAGAGGGGGTGTGAGGGCCCCCACCCCACGAAGAAACTCTTCGCATGTGGGCTGCGCCAGCTCACCAAAGAATGTGGAAGCAGCTTTCCAGAGAGAGCCTAGTAGTGTCTTTCAGGTTTTTTTGGACGAGTAAGCTTTGCTGTTTTTGGAGGAGAAGGCGGGGTTATCTGCTAGCTAATTTGTTGACCAAGTGGCGTAATTCTGGGCTAATTGTTTTTTTTATCTCACAGCTGGGTAGATTCCTGGCAAGCTATGGAGCGCCAGGAAGCGCGCTGAACGCCAGCCTAGGTGCTCTAAAAAGTAAATTAGACGGGAATGTGGCACAGATCGCCACAGTTTGAGAGAGGCAGCATGTTTTCGGCCACAAATGCCATCACAAGGTCTATAAAAGTGGGGAGACAGAGAGAAGTATGCAGGGGTGACGGGCAGGGGCTCTGGACAGAGGAGTGGGGTAGACATTTCACCGAAGGGGGGTGTTGGAATCTGGGGAGAGGGGAGGGCCTCTGCCGGAGGGGGCTGGAGGGGTAATGTAGCCGGACACTGGATGCAGGGGGGCGGGGGGATAGGTATCTGGAGGCAGGGGCGTAGCTTGGTCAGTAAGATTGGGGGGTCTGTAAGCTTCAGATATTCTAAAAATCTTGCTGGCATATAATGTTAAATTACACCAGAGTATGCGTGCATTTTTGTCTGCGTATATGTAAAAATCCTTGTGAAATCTGACGGACACCTTACCAAACCCGACCCAACTTTTTTTCCATAAAATATAATTATATATTTATTGAAGCTATGCCCCTGTCTGGATGTGGATGGGGCAGTCTGTGAAGTGCAGGGGGTGGTATGGTGATGCTTTTGTCTGTTCAATTCCTGTTGTTGTTGTTGTATGTGAGAGGAAAGCTTCATCTTCCTGTCATTTACCTGGTCTGAGTGCGTGTGGGAAGCTTGCGGAGCTGCTAACAGCATTGTGTTTGTGTGAGGAAAGCGTACGATGATATTGCCTGTGCTGTACCTGCTCAGAGTGCATGTGGAAAGTTTGTTCTGCTGATGCTTGTGTTGTGCCTGTTCTGTGTGTGTGAACATGTGCATCAGAGGGAAGCTTTCTCTGATCATGTCTGTGTTGTAACTGTGCTCTTTGTGTGTGTGTATGTGTGAGTGAAGCCTGATTTGCTGCTGTCTCTCATGTATGTGCTCTGTAGGTGTGTGTCCCCTGTTCTGCTTGTATGTGTGTTTGTGAAGCTTCTTCTGCTGTTCTCTGTTATGTGTCTTCTGTTGTGTGGCTCCAGTTCTACTTGTATGTGTGAGGGAAGCTTGCTCGGCTGCCTGTTCTGTACCTGTTGTGTATTGGTTAGTAAAGTTGCTCTGCTCCTCTCTGTGCCATGTGTGTTCTGTTCTACCGGTATGCATTTGTGTGAGGGAAGCTTTCTCCACTGCCAATGCTGCTGCACCTTTCCTGTGTGTGTTGTTGGGGCTTGCTGTGCCTTGCCTGTATCAGTCCTGTGTGTGTATGGGAAGCTTGCTCTGCCACCTGTGCAGTCCCTATTTTGTGTATGTAAGTGTAGCCTACCGCCTGTGCTGTAACCTATTGTGTTTGTGTGTTAGTGAAAGTTGCTCTTCTGCTCTCTGTACCATGTGTGTTCCTTTCTACTGGTATGCGTTTGTGTGAGGGAAGCTTGTTCAACTGCCTATGCTGTACTTATTCTGTGTGTGCTAGTGAACCCTGCCCTGCATCCCTTTGCTGCATCTATTCTGTGTTTGTGAAGCTTGCTACGCTGGGCTCTGTTTTGTACCTGTTTTGTTTGTGTACATGTGTGTGAGAGGGAATCTTGCCCCACTGATGTCTGTATTGTACCTGTTATGCTTGTGTGACCCTATGTGAGAAAAGCCTCATTTGCTGTGGTCTGTGCTGTACGTGTTCTGTTGGCGTGTTAGTGAATGTTGCTCTTCTGCTCTCTGTATCATGTGTGTTCTGTTCTACTGGTATGCGTTTGTGTGAGGGAAGCTTGTTCAACTGCCTATGCTGTACTTATTCTGCGTGTGCTAGTGAACCCTGCCCTTTGCTGCATCTATTTTGTGTTTGTGAAGCTTGCTGCACTGAGCTCGGCTTTGTACCTGTTTTGTTTGTGTACTTGTGTGTGAAAGGAAATCCTGCTCTCCTGATGTCTGGATTGTACCTGTTATGTGTGTGTGACCCTATGTGAGCAAAGCCTCATTTACTGCGGTCTGTGCTGTACGTGCTCTGTTGGTGTGTGTCCTGTTCTTATATGTACGAGGGAAGCTTGCTCCTCTGCCTATGCTGTACCTACTCTGTGTGTGTTGGTGAGACTTGCTATGCCTTGGCTGTGCCAGTCTCGTGTGTGTTGGTGAAGCCTGCCCTGCTGGCTGTGGTGCATCTATTCTGTGTGTGTTGGTGAAGACTCCCTGTTGTCTGTGCTGTACATATTCCGTGTGTCAGTCTATCTTGCTACGCCTGGCCCATACCAGTCTGGTGTTTGTGTTTGAAGCTTACTTCACTGCCTATGATGTACCTGCACTTTACGTCTCACTTGAGTCAGCGCTTGCAGCCTTTTGTTAACTTAATGGGGGCTAGAGCCCGCCCATTACTTACCATTGGTTGACTTCATCATTAGTCTCATTTTCTTGCTTCTCATTGGTCAGAGCATGCTGGATTCACTTTCTCTTCATGTGTTTTGTCACTTCCATGGCGCATGGACCAAGTACTGATTAATTGCTTTATTAGAGCCCTCCCCCCCACGGCTTGTGCTAGGATTCAGTAACATGTTTTTCAGGGTGCCATATTTCTTGTACAGGCTGATCTTAACTGTTTAATCAACTGCCCCAGCGGAAATTTTAATTGGCCACGGAAACACTGATGACGGGCTCCGGGTGGCCCTTGGCTTTTACCCTGCCTCAAAAAAACTTTTGATGTAGTACTGCTGATCATTATTAACACTGCTGATGCAAAACTGTTCTCTTGATACGTCCCCAGAAGTTTTAAAATTTTAAATACATGTAGATGGATTTTTATGTAAACCGTTTGCAACTGAAGTACTTTAAGTGAGCAAATCTTTGGCCTGGCAGTTCGGGCTGGACTGTTCCCATAAAGAACAGGGTCAAGACTGATTTGCATATCGCTGGGTCTGAACTAGGGTGGTGAAGTGAGCAACAGAACGATGGATTAAACCCAGAACTGTGACTGCGGTGAGTGGTTGAAAAATTTCATCACTCCGTCTATCACCTTGTTGTGTTTGCTCTGTTGTAAAGTCCTCAGTGCCCTTAGGCCTGGGTGCACTCTAAAACCTCCCCAAAAAAGTGTGCTCCCTTCCATGTTTGAGTGCTCCCTTACCATTCGATGCCTTCTTTGTACATTTTGAGACTTCTACGGCGTACCTTGTCTGTGAGCAGTGAGTCCTCTATTCCAGTTGTGTGCACTCTCTTCTATCGCATTAGTACTCCTTTTCAACACTGAGGCCCGGGTGTACTAACACTTTGCACCGAGTTTGCCTCTCAAAAGTGTCACAAGTCTGGCACAAAGTGTCGTGCGAGGAATGACTTTCCATTTGAAATTGGCCTGAAGTAATGCACAGTAGTATACTATGCGCTCCTTTGTGTCAAGGCAGCGTACTGTTGCGTGAATATGATTTTACCTTGAAAAATAAAAGACGAGGCATTTGACAATACAGAAACAGTTGGTTTAATTAAACACTTTGGCCAAGAGCACAGTTACAGAAGCGGGTCTGAGGACTGTTTCAAAGTACATTCAATCTGAGCAGGGTTTTATACATTTTTTTGGGTATTGTTAGACTTGGCATCTTTTGGCGGGTTTCCCCTGACTTTTTGCTTTCTGACCTCCCCGTTTTGACTCTGTTTTTGCTGGTGTAATGATTCTGCGCACTTTCCTCACTGCTGTCCAGTGGGAAAGTGCAAGTGCTCCTGTATAAAATGTGTTATGGATTGGCGTTTCCATGATTGGCCTATTTGGTTTATGTGTCAGTCCCTTGTAAAGTGCACTGCGAGTGCCAGGGCCTATAGACCAAATGCTGTTGGTGGGCTGCAGCACTGGATTGTGCCATCCACGCAAACAGCCCGTAAAGTGTAACTCGGGCCTGCCATTGCAGAGCCTGTGCGCAGCCTGGGGCTGCCATGTCGACTTGGCAAGTGCGCACACTTGCAAGTCCCTAAACCTTCCCTTTTCTACATGTTAGTCACCCCTAAGGTAGGCCCAAGGTACCCCTGTGGGCAGGGTGCGTTGTATGCGAAAGGTAGGACATGCCCTGGTGTGTGTGGCATGTCCTGATAGTGAATTACAGCCTAGTTCGTTTTTCACTATTGCAAGGCTACCTGTTCCCCATAGGCCAGAACGGGCGGTTTTGATTATTACAGCTTATAATCCTAACTGACCCAAGGAACATGGTAGAAATTCGAGTTTAGTATGCCTGGACTCAGAATGATAAAATGCATCTTTTAGTGAAGTTGGTTTTAACATTCTGTGTTTGAAAATACCACTTTTAGAAAGCGGGTATTTTCTTGTCTAACCATCCAAGCCTGCCTCTGCGAGGTTGTGTATTCCTTGTCTGGAGTGTGAGTGACAGGGGCTGGGGGATGCCAGGAGACAGGGTGAGTCAGCACAGGGCTGAATAGCAAGATCTACATGTAGATGGGTGGGAGGAGTTGTACCTGGGCCCTGAATAGGACAGTGCCTTCCCTCCACAATGCTGGCTCCACCTCCTGTGGTGCGTCTGATGTCCCTGGCCTACTCTCTGAAAGAAGGGACGGAGACTTGTCAACAAAGTGCTCCAGAACTGGTTTGGACTAGGCGAAGGCCTCTCTGCCTTCAGAGAACAAAGGAATTTGGGATATAAATATTGGGGCCCTGACCCCATGAATTTAGATCTCGCTGGAATCAAGGAACCTGTCAAGACGAAGAGCTGGAGAGCTGCTAGGAGGAGTACTGCCCCTTTGCTGAGTTATTGCCTTGTTGGGTTGGCCTGCAGTTGCTGCTTCTGTCTTGGGCAGTGAAAGGACTGAACTTTCTACAAACTTGTGCTGAGTATCTCCAAGGGCCTGAAACCGAGCTGGCCTCCTGTTAAGAAGTCTCAGGGACTGCAAAGACTTCACAAGCCTCTGGGTACCGCTTCTGGAACGCTGTTTCAGTTGCCACAGAGGAAGGGAACTGCAACCGACTCCGTCAACCGAATCCATCCCTGACCGGTGACCTGTTTGCACCGCAGACCGCATCGCCCCGCTTCGCATCGCAACCCTGGTCTCACCGTGGGCGACGTCCGACGCCGCCAACACCGAGCCGCTGCTTGCACCGTGACCTTTGGGCACCGCAGTTCGCATCGCATCGCATCGCTTCACGGAACCAGCCGGACCCGACCGACGCGGATGCTGCAACTGGCTCAACAGTCGTGACCGCATCGCAGTTGGGGCACCGCTCGCACGCTTGCGACGCACCGCTCCGACTCGCACCGCTGTCCGACGCCAGCTCCCGCATTCCGGCTTGGTCGCCTGCATCGCAACCTGTCAGCACCACATCGTACATCGTCTCGCCCTGCACCGCACGCCTTGGACTCACCGACTCCGTCTGCACGACGCTCATCGAGCCGCTGCCTGCACCGCATCGAGGGACACCGCACCTTGCATCGCTCCGTCTTGCACCGCAACCGCGACGAACGCCGACCGGCTCGTACACTCCGTACCAGCCACAACGAGAAAGGTACTGTGACCGAGTCTGTTCACGACTCTGCTGGCCCATAGCGACGCGGTAGGCTGGGACTGTTGGACTCTGTAATTCAGCATCGCGGTAGACCCGGACGGGGCTACCGACTCGTACGAACTTTGCTTTTGTGCTATTCCTGCAAAGAAGAAGTTACCTTATCAAGCATTCATATTTAAAGTATAGTATTGTGGATTTTTGTCGTAATTGGTCTTGTCTTGAGTATATAAAAATATTGGTTATTTTTCTAAACTGGTGTGGTGTCCGTTTGTAGTGCTTACACTGTATTACTGTTGGTTATGTGCAAATGCTTTACACACTGCCTCTAGAATAAGCCTGACTGCTCGTGCCAAGCTACCAAGGGGTGAGCAGGGGTTATTTTAGGAGTGTAACTCCCTTACCCTGACTAGGAAGAATGGTCCCTACTTGGACAAAGGTGCAAGCCCTTGCCAACTAGAGATCCCATTTCTAACATTGGTTGTCAGCGGTGAGGATAGGACTTGTGTTTGCACTTGACTTACAGTGATTGGTGTGCACTACTACCATATCGCAGACCATTACGTACCACATACTGGTTCTTTTTCTTTTGGCCTATTTTTGATCTTGCCAGTTTTCAACTCACTACTTTTGTCATGCCTGACTCAGCGGCATCATCCGTTGCATCTCTGGAAGTTATCTTTGAGGAGGATAGGTTGGAAACCTACGCGTAAAGGAACTACGAGCAATTTGTAAAAACCTGAAAGTCCAAATTAAAGGCCTCACAAGGAAGGAGGAGCTACAGAAGGCGCTGAGGGCATGGGTAGCAGCCAGACATGCCAGTGGGCAGCCTGGTAATCTCAGTGAGGAGGTGGAGGAGCCTATTTCCAGGGTGGATGTGCTTTTGGGTGGGGGGGAACCCGCCAGGTCAGGCAGCAGCAGTCTGTCCCCAGAGGAGCTGGAGGACAGGCGAGAGGCAAGGCAGTTTGAGCTGCAGAAGCTCAGGCTGGAGGGTGAGCGGGAGGAGAAGAGGGAGGAGAGGAGATTGGCCAAGGAGGAGAAGAAGATGCTCTTAGAGCATGAGAGAGAACTGAAGGAGCTAGAACTTAGGAGTAAGTCAGGCTCAGATGGCGGCAGCAATTCGTCCAGGAAGGCAGACAGGATTGTGCACATTCCCAAGAATGTAGGCAAGGAGTTCAAGAAGGGGGATGACATACAAAGGTGGTTTCAGGGTTATGAGGCAGCCATACACATGAATGGGGTCCCTGAGGAAAATTGGGGAGCAGGATTGTGGCCACTTTTCCCTGAAGAAGCAAGGGATGCTCTGATAGCTTTGGGTAAGGGGTATCACCTCACCTATGCTGACATGAAGGATGCCCTTCTCACTAAGTATGGTCTTACTCCTGAAAAGTACAGGGATCAGTTCAGGTCCAGTAAGAAGTCTGATGCCAACACTTGGTTGGAATGTGTGGATGTGTTCTGCAGGTCGCTGGATGGTTGGGTAAAGGGCAGTAGTGTAACAGATTTTCAGGGGCTCTCCAACTTGATTGCATGGGAACACTTGTCTAGTCTATGTTTTGCAGATCTGCGCCAGCACCTAGTGGATAGTAAGCTAACTGACCCCAGGAAGCTTGCTATGGAAGCGGACCGCTGGGTGAGTACCAGGGTCCACAAGAAAGCGTTTGGGGGAGACTCAGCCAAAGATGGACAGGGTCCCCAGCAGAAAGGTGGGGGGGACAAGGGTAAAGCACAGGAGTTCTCTAAAGGGCCACAAACTAGTACCCAGGGTAAAGGTTCCCAGCCCCCCGGTGATAAGAAGAAAGGGGTCTCTACAGGGAAGCCTGTTGAGACCGGCCCCCGGAAGTGTTATGCATGTGACCAGGTAGGTCACTTTAAGGGGGACCCCAAGTGCCCAAAGGGGACACAGCCCCCCACCGGTGGACAGTCCAAAGTGTTGGCTAGTGTAGCGCTTGGGGAGGAGGGGTGCCCACAGGAGGGTGGGGATCCCGCAGAAATTACCCTTGTCTCACTAGGGGACAGTGAGATGGTCCCAGGAAACCAGGTGCCCCCTAACACAAAGAAATATAGCACCTGGGTGACCATCAATGGGAATAGGGTAGAGGCTCTCAGAGACACTGGAGCCAGTGTGACCTCAGTCCGGTGTCACCTGGTGTCTGAGAAGCAAGTAGTCCCAGGAGCATTCCACCAAGTAGTTGCTGTAGACAACTCTGAGCCCCAGTGTATGGTGGCGCAGGTTCCCTTTGAATGGGGGGTCTCAGGTCCCTTGAGGGTGGTTGTGAGCCCTACCATGCCTGTAGATTGTCTGCTAGGTAACGACCTGGAGCAGTCCTTATGGAAGGAGGTTGAGCTCAGGTCTCACTTGGAGATGCTTGGGTTGCCAGAGTGGGCATGCGTGTCTATTCGGTCAATGGCAGCCAGAAAGGGTGATCAAGAGGACTTGGAGCCTGGAACAGTGGCCCAAGTCCCTGCCAAGAGAAAGGGCAGGGGGCGCGGGAAACCGGCCCCCGAAGTTCCCACGGACCGGGAGGAGGCGGACGCCCCGGTGCCTACAGGGGAGCAGGTAGCCGAACTGGGAGACATCTCTGAGCTGACCCATTGGCAGCAAGAAGGGGGTCCCACCAGGGAGGAGTTCTGCAGGGAGCAGAACGAGTGCCCTACTCTGGAAGGTCTGCGGTGGCAGGCTGCAGACCAGGCAGCTGGTAATCAGTCCGGGTCACATCTGATCTACTGGGAGAGTGGTCTCCTATACAGTGAGCCTAAGGTTGCTGAGCCTGGGTCAGTCCGTGTGCTGGTGGTACCCCAGCGCTTCATGACCTTCCTACTGGGTCTGGCTCATGGCGTGCCCTTGGCAGGACATTTGGGGCAGGACAAGACCTTTGACAGGCTTGTCACCCACTTCTTTTGGCCCCAAATGCGAAGGCAGTCAGATGCACACTGTAGGTCTTGCCAAACTTGCCAGGCAAGTGGTAAGAGTGGGAGGAAGGTCAAAGCTCCTCTCCAACCTTTTCCTGTTGTTGGAACACCCTTTGAAAGGGTAGGGATGGATATTGTGGGGCCACTGGATCCCAAGACAGCCATGGGCAACAGGTACATCCTGGTCTTGGTGGACCATGCCACCCGGTACCCGGAGGCAATCCCTCTCAGGACAACGACGGCGCCAGTGGTGGGCCGGGCGTTAATGGGGATCTTTTCCCGTGTGTGATTCCCCAGAGAGGTGGTTTCTGATAGGGGGACCACTTTCATATCCAAGTATATGACATCCCTGTGGAAGGAGTGCGGTGTAACCTACAAGTTCACCACTCCTTACCACCCATGAGGAAACGGTCTGGTGGAGAGATTCAACCAGACCTTGAAAGGCATGATCAAGGGTCTAACAGAACCCATGAGGCGTAAGTGGGACGTCCTCTTGCCATGCCTACTCTTTGCATACAGGGAGGTGCCTCAGAAGTCTCTTGGGTACAGCCCCTTTGAGCTCCTGTATGGCCACCCTGTCAGAGGACCTCTGAGTTTGGTAAAGGAAGGCTGGGAGGCAGCTCCCAGGAAAACTCCCCAGGATGTGTTTAGCTACATGCTGGCCTTTAGAAACCAAACTGCCCACTTCAGGAAACTCGCTCAGGCGAACCTAGAAGCAAGCCAGGAAGAAATGAAGAGATGGTATGACCAGAATGCCACTCTGGTCGAATTTCAACCTGGGCAAAAAGTGTGGGTCATGGCCCCAGTGGCACCTTGTGCCTTGCAGGACAAGTGGACTGGGCCATATGAGGTGGTGGAGCGCAAAAGTGACGTCACCTACCTGGTGGATTTGCAAGCTCCAAGGAACCCTTTGAGGGTCCTTCACGTGAACCGCCTCAAGCCCCACTTCGAGAGGTCCGAAGTGAGTATGCTCTTGGCGACAGATGATGGGGTGGAAGAGGAGAGTGAGCCTCTCCCTGACCTCCTGTCTACCGAGGAGCATGATGGGTCAGTAGAAGGTGTGATCCTCTCCCCTACTCTGACTCAGGAGCAGCAGGGGACTGTCACCAGTTGTTGGGACAGTTCGCCCCACTGTTCTCTCTGACTCCCGGTGTTACTCACTGGTGTACCCATGACGTGGACACTGGTGACAGCCCTCCTGTGAAGCACAAGATTTACAGGTTGACTGACCAGGTCAGAGCCAGCATCAAGGAGGAGGTCTCTAAGATGTTGGCGTTAGGGGTGATTGAGCCCTCCCACAGTCCTTGGGCCAGCCCAGTGGTCTTGGTCCCAAAGGCTGCTGCGCCCGATGCCACTCCAGAACTCCGGTTTTGTGTGGACTACCGTGGGCTCAATGCCGTCACCAGGACTGGTGCGCACCCCATCCCCAGAGCTGATGAGCTCATTGATCGGTTGGGAGCTGCCCGGTTCCTCAGCACGTTTGATTTGACGTCTGGGTACTGGCAGATAGCCTTAACCGATGGGGCCAAGGAGAGATCAGCATTCTCAACCCCAGAAGGTCATTACCAATTCCGGGTGATGCCCTTTGGGTTGAAGAATGCCCCTGCCACCTTTCAGAGGTTGGTCAATCAGGTGTTGGCGGGGCTGGAGGATTTCAGTGCCGCCTACCTGGATGACATTGCTGTGTTCAGTTCCAGCTGGGAAGAACATTTACAGCACCTTGAGAAAGTGTTGAGGGCTCTGCAAGGTGCAGGCCTCACGATCAAGGCCAGTAAGTGCCAGATCGGGCAGGGTTCTGTGGTGTACTTGGGACACCAGGTAGGAAGCGGCCAGGTGGCGCCCCTACAACCCAAGATTGACACCATTCTGGCTTGGGAGCCCCCAAGACCCAGACAGAGGTGAGAGCCTTCTTAGGTCTCACCGGCTACTATAGGAGATTTGTTAAGGGCTATGGCACCATTGTTGCCCCCTTAACAGAGCTGACTTCTAAGAAGCAGCGCAGGAAAGTGATCTGGACTGAGTCCTGCCAGAAAGCTTTTGATGCCCTGAAGGCAGCCATGTGCACGGCGCCCGTGCTCAAGGCACCTGACTTCTCCAAGGAATTCGTCGTGCAGACTGACGCTTCAGAGCATGGTGTGGGAGCGGTGCTCTCACAACTGAATGAAGAGGGCCTGGATCAGCCTGTAGTCTTCCTTAGCAGGAGACTACTCCCCAGGGAACAGAGGTGGAGTGCCATAGAAAGGGAAGCTTTTGCCGTGGTCTGGGCGCTGAAGAAGTTGAGACCATACCTGTTTGGGACTCACTTCCGGGTTCAGACAGACCACAGGCCCCTCAGATGGTTGATGCAAATGAGGGGTGAGAATCCATAACTGCTGAGGTGGTCCATCTCCCTACAGGGAATGGACTTTACGGTGGAACACCGTCCTGGTACAGAACACGCCAACGCAGATGGTCTGTCCAGGTTCTTCCGCCTTAGTGAAGAGAACTCCAATGTGGTTGGGTAGTTCTCCCTACTTTCAGCTGGAGGGGACATGTGTTAGACTTGGCATCTTTTGGCGGGTTTCCCCTGACTTTTGCTTTCTGACCTCCCGGTTTTGACTCTGTTTTTGCTGGTGTAATGATTCTGCGCACTTTCCTCACTGCTGTCCAGTGGGAAAGTGCAAGTGCTCCTGTATAAAATGTGTTATGGATTGGCGTTTCCATGATTGGCCTATTTGGTTTATGTGTCAGTCCCTTGTAAAGTGCACTGCGAGTGCCAGGGCCTATAGACCAAATGCTGTTGGTGGGCTGCAGCACTGGATTGTGCCACCCACGCAAACAGCCCGTAAAGTGTAACTCGGGCCTGCCATTGCAGAGCCTGTGCGCAGCCTGGGGCTGCCATGTCGACTTGGCAAGTGCGCACACTTGCAAGTCCCTAAACCTTCCCTTTTCTACATGTTAGTCACCCCTAAGGTAGGCCCAAGGTACCCCTGTGGGCAGGGTGCGTTGTATGCGAAAGGTAGGACATGCCCTGGTGTGTGTGGCATGTCCTGATAGTGAATTACAGCCTAGTTCGTTTTTCACTATTGCAAGGCTACCTGTTCCCCATAGGCCAGAACGGGCGGTTTTGATTATTACAGCTTATAATCCTAACTGACCCAGGGAACATGGTAGAAATTCGAGTTTAGTATGCCTGGACTCAGAATGATAAAATGCATCTTTTAGTGAAGTTGGTTTTAACATTCTGTGTTTGAAAATACCACTTTTAGAAAGCGGGTATTTTCTTGTCTAACCATCCAAGCCTGCCTCTGCGAGGTTGTGTATTCCTTGTCTGGAGTGTGAGTGACAGGGGCTGGGGGATGCCAAGAGACAGGGTGAGTCAGCACAGGGCTGAATAGCAAGATCTACATGTAGATGGGTGGGAGGAGTTGCACCTGAGCCCTGAATAGGACAGTGCCTTCCCTCCACAATGCTGGCTCCACCTCCTGTGGTGCGTCTGATGTCCCTGGCCTATTCTCTGAAAGAAGGGACGGAGACTTGTCAACAAAGTGCTCCAGAACTGGTTTGGACTAGGCGAAGGCCTCTCTGCCTTCAGAGAACAAAGGAATTTGGGATATAAATATTGGGGCCCTGACCCCATGAATTTAGATCTCGCTGGAATCAAGGAACCTGTCAAGACGAAGAGCTGGAGAGCTGCTAGGAGGAGTACTGCCCCTTTGCTAAGTTATTGCCTTGTTGGGTTGGCCTGCAGTTGCTGCTTCTGTCTTGGGCAGTGAAAGGACTGAACTTTCTACAAACTTGTGCTGAGTATCTCCAAGGGCCTGAAACCGAGCTGGCCTCCTGTTAAGAAGTCTCAGGGACTGCAAAGACTTCACAAGCCTCTGGGTACCGCTTCTGGAACGCTGTTTCAGTTGCCACAGAGGAAGGGAACTGCAACCGACTCCGTCAACCGAATCCATCCCTGACCGGTGACCTGTTTGCACCGCAGACCGCATCGCCCCGCTTTGCATCGCAACCCTGGTCTCACCGTGGGCGACGTCCGACGCCGCCAACACCGAGCCGCTGCTTGCACCGTGACCTGTGGGCACCGCAGTTCGCATCGCATCGCTTCACTGAACCAGCCGGACCCGACCGACGCGGACGCTGCAACTGGCTCAACAGTCGTGACCGCATCGCAGTTGGGGCACCGCTCGCACGCTTGCGATGCACCGCTCCGACTCGCACCGCTGTCCGACGCCAGCTCCCGCATTCCGGCTTGGTCGCCTGCATTGCAACCTGTCAGCACCGCATCGTACATCGTCTCGCCCTGCACCGCACGCCTTGGACTCACCGACTCCGTCTGCACGACGCTCATCGAGCCGCTGCCTGCACCGCATCGAGGGACACCGCACCTTGCATCGCTCCGTCTTGCACCGCAACCGCGACGAACGCCGACCGGCTCATACACTCCGTACCAGCCACAACGAGAAAGGTACTGTGACCGAGTCTGTTCACGACTCTGCTGGCCGGTAGCGACGCGGTAGGCTGGAACTGTTGTACTCTGTGTAATTCAGCATCGCAGTAGACCCGGACGGGGCTACCGACTCGTACGAACTTTGCTTTTGTGCTATTCCTGCAAAGAAGAAGTTACCTTATCAAGCATTCATATTTAAAGTATAGTATTGTGGATTTTTGTCGTAATTGGTCTTGTCTTGAGTATATAAAAATATTGGTTATTTTTCTAAACTGGTGTGGTGTCTGTTTGTAGTGCTTACACTGTATTACTGTTGGTTATGTGCAAATGCTTTACACACTGCCTCTAGAATAAGCCTGACTGCTCGTGCCAAGCTACCAAGGGGGTGAGCAGGGGTTATTTTAGGAGTGTAACTCCCTTACCCTGACTAGGAAGAAAGGTCCCTACTTGGACAAAGGTGCAAGCCCTTGCCAACTAGAGATCCCATTTCTAACAGGTATCATAAAGTACTTCTGACAATACATTTTTAGGTCGAGCCTGGGCATTGCATGCACTGCTTTGCGAGGCATGCTGTATTCGGGTAGGGACTTGAAGCTCCGCCCACTCTCCACCCATATTTTTCATTGACTTGTGTCATTATCCACTGTAAACTGTGGCTGTTCATTGGTCAGTAGGCTTAGTAGTCCCTCCTTAGTACCGTCTAGTCTCATTCTGTTACCTCCAATGGCGACACCCCCTGTTACATGTGTTGTTACTCGGTAGGCTTTAATTAAAGCCACGGAGCGCTATTTTCTCAAATAGCTTTGTCCTGCCTGCTGTTGGCAGGGACACAATCTCTTCTAATGCTTCTTACAAATTTTTATAGTACGGGTGCTGGTATTTTCAATGCAATAGGTCTCACAATTGTAAGTTTAAGCTATTGGCATTGTAAATGACAATGCCTTTTATTGATCTGTTTTAAAAACAACACATAAGTAAAATGCATTGTCATTTACAATGCCAATAGCTCAAACTCTTGAAAATGCGAGACCTATTGCATTGCAAATGCTTGTCTTTTTCTGGGAGAGGCGTGTGGGGCTTGGGGATGGGCAGAGTGCCTCTTAGGTAGCTCTCTGCTCCCTGAAGGCCCCGCCCCCTCCTCACACTGTGGCATTAATTTGTAAGTTGGCAGGTCGGCAGAATGACCTCTGCAACCCCAGTGTAAACTCCCCTCAGACTCTATCATACAGGCTAACAAAGTGAGTCACGGGGAGCAAACAACTCAAGTCTGCGCAGTGTATCACCAAAATTGGTGCTGATATATTGTGCAGATGTGATTTCTCTGCTTCCCACCTGCAGCCTCTACCCCCACCCTTTGACAGCTTTTCACAGGGTAGGATGGAGTCTGTGAAGATCACGGACTCCGCCAGCTTTGAGGTAAGATAATTAAACAAGTGAGTTTTTTCCTTGAATGCCTTTTATGTATTTGTGAGTTCCAGACACCACAGTTGTGCCATGATTTTTCTCACTTTTCACAACTTTAGACCGCTTTAAGTAGATTGTAGCCCGCTTTGCACCGTTTTTGGATTGTGATTATCATTTATTTTTCTCAGACATGCTGCACAGCAGCCGCACTGTACAACATGGCTAAAAGACATTGACTAAGCCAATTCTGCTGACATAGGCGAGGTCTATTGGCTTTACTAATGCTTGTTTTGTTTATTTCTTTGCCAGTGTGCCATCTGAAGATTTGTAATAACTTGTCTCTCTTTCTGTTGTGCCAATGTTTTACAGGCTACTCCCGACTGTGAGAAAATGTGCTTCTTCGTGGTGGATGTGCGGCGTTTCTGTCTCAGGCCCAATTTTTCATGATAGTTTGACTTGGGGTATCATTATATATTTTCTCTGGCTGTAGTAGCGCGTGTCTCTACGAACCTTCCCATCTGTCAGGCAGTGTGTGAGCGACCGTGTGCGTACTACTTCTGATCATCTGTTTTAATGGGCCCCTTCATATGTCACACAGAAAAAAAACGTACTTTTCCATCCTTTTTCTCGCACTCCGTTCCGCTTCAGTCAGCCTGCCCCATGATCTGCAAACATGTCTCCGCCTCTCATGTTGAGTACACGCCGGAAGACGGCGCTCACTCGCAGCAGGCGCGGCTCACATGCCATCGGCATTTCCTTTGCACTGTCGATGTGGCCTACACGGTAGGCGGCTCTTTGTTTCTGCTGGATTCCGCTTGAAGCTAGAACTTTGCAGACGCTCCCTGCTCAGAGCCAGACGAAGGCGTGTGGGTTCTTGTGAAGACTGCGGGGGCGCTGGGTGCCTCTTTATGGATCTGGGTAACCCGTGGGACTGCCAAGCGGTTTAGGAAGTCCTCGGGGAGCCGGTCAGTGAGCGAAAAAGCTAGCTATTAACTTTGAGAGCCAATGAGCACCTGGGGGAGGAGCCCGCAAGTGACCTGCGGTGCCAACCAAGGCGGATTCGAGGGTTAGCTGAGGGTAACGCTACTTGGGGTGGCGGGGGTCAAGAGTGCATGGGAGAGGAGCCCACACCTGCTCTGAATGTTGCACGAGTGGCGGGATTAGTGAAAACTTTGCAGGCGACAAGGGCGCATAGGTGAGCTCCACGTGTGATCTGGTGCTGCAGGTGACTGGGGACTTAGCTAGGGGAGCTTGCAGGAGGCTTAAGGAACTCTCAGGTGACCGACGGAGCTCGCAGGCGAATGAGATAACTTGCAGGTGACCGACGGAGCTCGCATGTGACGTAAGGAGTTTGCATGTGACGTCAGAAACTCGCAGGTGGTAGGGGAAGCTCAGTGGTGACTGGGGAGCTTTTAGGTGCCTGACAGAGCTCAGACATTATTGGTGAGTTTGTGGGAGAGTGCGGAGAGTGCGGTGCCCTCCTGAGAACTGGGGAGCTCACAAGTGACTCAGCGAGGTCGCAGGTGACTGGGAGTAGCACAGAGCAGATTAGGAGGTTGCAGTGGAGTGCGGAGGATCTCAGGAGACAGGAGTTCACGAGTGACTGCAGAAGATCACCCGGTGACGCCGAGCGATGGCCTGTTCTGTCCTGAGGATGCTCCGCGGTGGTCGGAGAAGTTGGAGCCACGTGCGGATCCGGTCCTTTCACTGTAGCAGGTGAGGGGAGAAGGGGTCGGGGTTCTTGGAAACGCGGGCTGGCAGGTGTGACAGGGTGAAGGCTGTACACCAGCGACGGGGGCACGGGAAGGGCAGGCATTGTGCTTCTATATCTAGAAATTGTCTAGTTGCCAAACTCGCAAAAATGCACAGCGCTATCAATGTATGTAAAGCGCGCCTACGCTTCGTCAGGGACAGTAAGCGCTAAATAAATGCAAATACAATAGGTAAATTTGAGTGGCTTTTAACCGCTACGATACACCACACTTATGTCAAAAGAGGGGAGGAACAGGGGCGCTTATGTCCAGCATACGAGCACCTAACAGCATCTAAAGATTGTATGCAGTTCCTTGTGAAGATAGTGGGGATAGTGTGTCTAAGAACAGTTTGTTAGGGGGGGATACCCTCGAGTAGAGCACTCACACACCCAGATGGATGTTACGCCCCAGCAGGTGAAGGCAGAGTGACAACAGGCGAGAAACAATTTGACCCATTAAAAATCCATTAAGCTATCTAGGACCATTATATCCTGTGATAGCAATCACCATTTTAACTAGGCAAGTGAACTCGTACAATAACATTTCTTGCCTCTGAGGATCACTTAGTCTATTTTAATACACCTTTTTTGCTCTCATATCTATTTTACCAAGCTACACTAACAGCCCACATACCCTCACTTCATCGAGCTGCTGTTCTATAAAAAGATCTCCAGCAAAGTGCCCCCTTCGGGTACCCGTCGCATTGCAGCGCCGGCCCAACGAGGAACTAGCCCAATGATGAAGCATGACACTTATCTCGGTGTGCGAGGGCCCCCTCTACAAACTGTTCCTAGACACAGTATCTCCACAAGGTACTGTATACACTTGTTTAATCTTTTGATAACTGGTTACCCCATATCTGTGTGTAAACAAAATGCTGTGTGCAGGCCCTAATGCAGGGGTGCAGCTTCCATTGGTGCAGTGGCGCTGGGGCCCTGATTATTGTTGTATTTCGCTATTCAAACAGTGGAGTAGGGCATTTCCTTCCTTGCACCAGGGCCCACAACTCACTGGCTACAACACTGTGTTAGACACTAAAACGTAGTGCTCCAAAAACAGGTTGTTTTCAGCAAGCCCCAGATGTTGTGTTCAGTGCCCTCTTGCTAGCACTGCCATAGTCTGCATTTAGCAGTCGCTATTAATAAATTGGGCTTGGACGGCATGGTAGGGTGGAATGCGATTGGCGGAAAGGCCTGGGCTGTACAATAGCTTCGAAAACTCTGTGCTTTCTTACAACTAATGAAGGTGTGCTCAAAATGAAGAGATATGGGGCACCTTTTCTAACTTTTACTGCAGCCGATTGTCTTCTGCAGAAGGCGGGATGGGACTGTAGTTGTTTCCGCTTGGATTTCGTTATAAAAAGAGGTGGATGTTTGCAGACGCCCCCTAGTGTGGTGGAATGCATGTTTAACCCCTTCCGTGCTCATGACGAGCTCAGCTCGTCATGCTGCGCGGTTGCGCTGTGCGCATGACGAGCTGAGCTCGTCACGACTCCACCCGCGATCGGAATGTCCCGCATACGAGGGGAATTCCGATCGCGGTCAAGGGGTTAACAACTAACACCACTTATGTCTAGTGGATGAAGTGGGTGTTTAATGACAGTCCCCACTCGCCTGTGAGATAGTCTGGATTATACATAATACCTCTCATTTTGGCCTGGTGCTGATCGACTGGTTAGTTATGTGAGGGAGACACTGCGTGTTTTTAGACAATTTCTAAATGTACCTATGGGCAGTGGTCGAAGTGCATTAAAATAAGTACGGGAACTGTGATGCTGCGCACAATGGGGGGTGGGATGAGTGAGGGTAGCCTGGTCAAAGGCCTGTCTAAAAAAACAAAATATTCTGTAACTTTTTCGGTCTTTCACCTTCAGGTAACTACATATAAAATAACACAGCTTAAATGCAAGTTACTCAGTGGAAAATGCACTATCATACATCAAGAAACCTCTATCAGTTAATGCACTGCACCAGAGAGACAGAGAATTGAATCCTGGTTAGTGCATAGGAGAATAGTGACTTGTGTATGTTTAGTGCTACAAGGTCCCTATCTGTGACATAAAGCACTGTGAACATGTATATCATTATTTGAAACTTGCATTACACACAATATAAGGCTGCCACAAAATATACAAAAATGTTTAGGATCATAAAACGTGCTACCAAAATAGATTTCAGTAATACCCAGACTCCATGTAGTGGATTTTATTTGTTATAACTGTGTTTTAAAAGCAAACACTTCACAGCTTAGCTGGTCACTCCCTTGCAATGCCTCTCAAAAAGAAAACATGTGTGCCATTAGGAAGCTTCAAGTGATTGAATCAATTAAAGCCAATAGCAGCTTCAAGCACCCATTACATTTGCATATTGACCTGTTGCACACCTTTACATTTCTTTCAGGGAAGCAGGCACCCTGGCAGGAAGGCTTGTTTAGCCGTCTGCCCCTCCCTTGGTTTCACAGCACAGGAGTCTGCCTGTCTTACACTTCAGTTGAAGCTTTTCAACTCCCCAAATTAACCATCTCGGGGCGATTGTCTTTACACAAAAAGTAGGGGAACTATTTTTCTAATATTTAAAAAGTTTGGGCATGTCGCGCCCCTCAGATTCCCCCCACTTCAACCACTGCAAATGAGGATGAGGACCTGTTGGTGATGGTCCATATTTAAATGTATCTGTGAGGTGGTGGTTTTGGGTGATGGGTTGAGCTTTTGTCTGTCGAAGGAAGACTGTATTTGCTGACAGTCCCTAGAAATGCCTGACCTAAGGGTGTGCGTTTATCTTCACTCCTTTTTGTACAGACGAACATTACTTATGTATGTGTTTAAAGCTGGATATTTGGTTTTTGTGAGATAGTGTGGATGCTTTTAGAAAATCTATAGTTATACATTAAAGATGGTTATGTGTTTGTCATGACTTCTGAGATGGATGGGGCGAATGCTGAGAGTCGCTATGTATGGGAGGTGGCTGGGTGTTTGTCTTGACCTTTGTTCATTTGCTGTCTGTGAGAAAGGTTGCATGACTCTTATTACCACTTGTCTAGTGTATGTTTGTGAGATGATTTAAATGTTTGTAGACAGTCTGTCTTCCCAGTATAAGACAGTCATGTCTTATACTGGGTAGGTGACTGATTTTTCTAGCTTAATAGTACAGCACGTTGCTGTAGAGTGCAGCATTCAAAAGCCAATAGCTCCTTTTCTTTGCACCAATTAGAATAATTTTTTCTATGACATCCATTAAAACTTTAAAGGGTTTTTATAAATATGCGACGGACTACTGCAACGCCCCTCTCACTAGCGCGAGCAAGCGCAGCATACGTAAACTCCAGATGACTCAGAATGCCGCTGCCAGAGTCCTGCTCGGGCTCACCCGCTTTGACTCGGCTTCCAAGGCTCTCGCTGAGCTTCATTGGTTGCCTATCAGCAAACGCATTCAGTTCAAAGCTCTATGTATTGCATTAAAGGCTACACGCGGCAAGGGCCCTTGGCAATTGTCGCAATTCTTCAAACCTTATATCCCGGCCAGATCACTGAGATCGTCAGACAGTGGCAACCTTGTCCATCCCCAAGATACATAAAGTAAAATGGGGAGGTAAAAGCTTTGCTTACACCACCGCCAAACTCTGGAACTCCCTGCCTACTCCTCTCAAAAATGAACCCAACTTGTTGTTGCAATTCAGGAAGCGCTTAAAAACCTGGCTCTATTAACTTACCTCACAATTCGACCTCTGCCTGCTTGTCTATCTAGCGCCTAGATACCTTTGGGTTTGTGTAGCGCTTTATAAATCTTTCATTTCATATATCTGTTCTAAGTACACCTACTTGCTAGGAAGCACCGGTACTGTTTAGTTTAATTAACTATAACTTGCGCCCTAATCATGCACTGCTTATGACCCTACATATTACCTTGGGAACTGCAGTACTTAGTATTTAAACAATATTGTTCATCAAGTCTAATGAGTGATGTAATCAATGATGTTATTTAGCATGCCATTAGTGATGAAAAGTACTAAACAATTTTCTCCGAATAATGAAAAGCACACTTTCTTAGTAAAGTTGTAACATTCAGAAAATTTGGTAAAATTCAGTGCTATCTTAAACGCAGTAAAAAAAAAAAAAAACTATATAGGCCAAACAGTGAATGACCTCGTACATGTTTCAGGAACCAAAAATTAATAAGAAACTGGACCAGCCTGTAACCCATCATTTAACCTTGTGGACCATTTTCTATCAGATTTTAAGATTTTCCCTGCAGAACTTATCTTAAAGGAAGAACTACTGGACTCCACAGAAAACATCTGCCTGTATAATTTAAAATCATTGCTTCTGGATGGACTGAGCATCACTGACAATACCACCTGATTGCTGCATATCTCAACAGATTTCAGGATTGTATTACAAATGGAATCTTCACTGATGATGCTTTTCAAAAATCCAGCAGTGCAGACATTGAGCAGACACTCTTGTACTACCTGAGGAAGGCAGAAGCCAAAATGTTGTCGTGGAAATATAATTTTGTTCTTTGGTGAGTCTTTCTGTTTGAGTCACTTCTTCCTTGGATATTATATTTCTTTGTGACTCGTATCCTATGGGATTCCAGATTTTTGCTCTGGCTGGCTGTTGTTTTCTTGTAATCCTTCATTTTCGTGTGTGTGTGTTTTTTTTAAAGGTAAACATTACAACAACTTATCGAGGAGATATATATTTTACTCCGTCTGCGCCAGAGTCGTTTTAGCTAGTTACGACTTTCCTTACAAAATGCATATGATATTTTCTTATCAACTTTGGCACTGTTTTATGAATCTGCACAAAAATTTGCGAAAAAAAAGTTCTTTCACATTGGCTCCTTCATTGAAAGTTTTGAATTGATCTGTCAAGCAAAGGCCAAGATAAAGGGGTAGTAGGGGATCACAAAACATTGATTTCCAACTTTAGTTCCCATACAAAAGTTTGGTCTCCGATACATAAAAAACATCTGAATGGATTTATACCAAATTTGTACAAAGTTAGGCATTATGTTGTGACAGTCATTTCACGGCTCAGGTACATGGTCCCTGTGTCCTGAAAATAAATTTTTAAAAACATATGCTGTAGCAAGATGAGCACACATTGACCCATAGGGGCTTATGTGAGACTTGATTGGCCAGCCACAAGATAAACAACAGGTTGCAGCAGCCATTGCAGAGCTCTGGGACATGTCCTCCATTGAAATACATTGTAGTGAATGCCTATTTCTGAGGCTCACAAAAGGAACATATACCAAGGGTGATAACAGGTAATAGTCAAAATGTAAATTGCTTGTTGGTGATGCCATACAATTTTTAGGGAATGTGGTGTGTTCTTATGTGATTCTAAATATCTATTTAAGGGTAACGATCACTGCAACTTACTAGGGTTAAAGCTGTTGTCTTTGACAATGCTTGCTTAAAAATGCGATCTCGAAGAGCTGTCAGTAGATGAATCACTGACCGTTGGCTATTTGGTTAGTAGGTGCCTCAGTGGAACATAAATCCAAGTCTCCATTGTGGTTGCAGAGTTATCTGCTGAGCTTTAGCTTGGATATGGCCCTGCGCTTTGTGTCAAGTATTCAGGTGATGTGTCCTGTGGCACTGGCCACATTGTTAGCACCCACAATTTATCTGATTTTAAATGGTTAATGCTCTGATCCTCCCTTCCCACGTTGACCATTCTTGCTTTGCAGTCGTCTTCAACATGTTAACCATCCAAGATCTGCTTTTGACACTAACCATCTTTGTTTTTCCTTCACCTGCATAGCTTTGTCATCATTTTCATCATATTACTGACATTGCTTTCTCCTTGGCGTTGACTACTTAGAAATCCTGATCTGTCCTCTTCTTCAACATATGAACCAGATAAATGTTGCTCTTATTTTTGGTACATTAAACATTCTTGCTTTTATTTTTCATTTGACGCATGGGCTGATTCTTCTCAGCTCAAAAATTATTTGTGGCAGAGTTAGATGTTTCACCAGACTAATTAAAAAAACATGCATAATATACATGCATACTGGGGGTTTTGGTTAGCAAGCATCATCCATTAGTGTGTTAAATTGTCATTCACATTTTGCTTGCGCCCACCACAGCGTACATCATGGAGCAATGGGTCAGCTCACTTTACCCACTGGCTCCCTTCACTTTGAGTGACTGCACAAAACCTGTGCACATTGTTCATATCCATGTAAAAAGCTAGTTTCTCTTCAGTGGTAAACCTGGTTCAAACTATGTTTTTTATTTTAGGTATTTTTGTGTTAGATTTAAATGGGGATTGTTTGTTTTGCCTGCAACCCGAGTGGCCGGTTAGATAATGATTTATTTTCATCAACGATTTTTAAAAAAAAATGTTTAATGCAAGTATATGGTAGTCGTGTTCTTTTTTTCCTTTTTCGTTTTGTGGCACATTCTTGCAATGAATAATAAATTAACTGTTGCACCAGCCTGTAAAGGTCGGACCTCTTGGATTTGCTAGTGCTTGTTTTTATTTATTTCATTCTTTTTGCAACATATGCATTATTCTTTTTGGCAGATTTCTGCTATACTGCACTAGATGCACTCAGACTGAGTGGGCTCATTTACCTTTATGTCTTAGTTGCATGAAGCAGAAGATCTTGAAGAGGCAACTGAGACAGAAAATAACTTTTTTGGCTACTTCTTTATCTGCATTTCCAATTTTAAGTTTTTTACTTAATGCAGCTTACTGCAGGCCCGCTACATGGCTTGTTTGAGCTGCACTGGCGTGGGACACATTATAGCCATAGATCTTAGTTTATAGCAATCGTTTGAGAGGTAACATTGTTGCACATGGTTGAGTCAGGAGAGCTACATTGTTATTTCATTGGTTACCTTATTGCAGTGGCCTGTGGAGCCAGACGCATCAAGAGCTCCAACAAATTCAAATTTGTCATGGAAGATGTACAGTTGTAACTAGTATCAAACCTAAAGTACTTGGGCATTCATTTTAACCAGCATGGCTTGCATGGAACACCGCTTTCTAGCCTTAAAGACAGCGCCTTCTCCATGATAATGAGCTGTGAGACATTGGTAGAAAAGATGCGTGGCCCAGATCTCACAGGCGTTTGCAAAGTTGTCGCTGCCAGGTCCATGCCAACCCTAGCCTACAGCCCATTGATATTTAAAGACCGTATTGCAGCATGGCTGGACAAAGCTCAAACCCGGTGCTACAGGCGTTTGTTCCATCTGCCCGACGCCACTCCATCATCCCAAATACGGTTGGAATTTGGTTTATACAAACAATCAGTCATGAATAAGGCACATTTCCTGTGCTATTACGCCGAACTCAAGTCGGCCCCCAAAGGATCCTTCAAAGAACTGATCTGGCAAGGTCTTCATGATCACAAGCTTCAATGGGAATGCTACGTTAGGAGCTCAATAGAACATTAGGACGCGCAAGGCATTATGGATCAAAATGTTCTGCCAAAGGTAACCTCAAAAATTTTAGCTAAATGAGCAAAAATTACATCGGCAGAGGAGGACAGGCAAGAACCTGCATGAGTGACTCCTGCGGACCTATGCATGCCTCTCTACCAAACCAGGGAAAAGTCTCATATCTTTCCAGCCACGTGAAATTGGTCTTCATAAAAGACATAATGCGCCTCGGATGAAGACTAATACTGGTAAGAGCATACAAATGTGGGCGCCTAAAAGGCTCCTCTAATCATAACTGTCGAATGTGTCATTTTAAGCAGGAACTCTGATGCACACTGTTTGTATTTGCTCCTTTCTCAAAAGTCTAGGGTGCTACTGGTTAAAGCCAATAATCAGTTGTTTGGGCATATATCATTGTAACCAGGCCATCACCGCATGCTTGACTGGTGCCGATGTACAGCTTTCAGTTAGGTGTGTGAAATCTCTTAGGGTCGTCCTAAAGTTACTGAATACGAGCTCTTCAGACAGATAATGGGGTAGTCTGAAAGCCATCACCAGATTCTAGCCTAAGAATAGCCCTTTAAGCTTGAGGTTATTACACTATGCACTGTATTTCCCAGCCCGCAGCCTTATCATGACTCCATGGCTAGGACTAGTGTGGAAGCGGTGCTTTCAGCATAGGATGAGGGCAGGGCAGACTTGATAGGCCTCTCGGCATTGCATAAGGCACTTTTGAACCTGGGCTGCATTGCAAGCCCAATGGCATTGCACAGCACACTTTTATTCCACTCACGTCTTGACCTGCGTGAGTCAGGGGTAGAACTCCCTGCGTTATTGCATCTTTAGACTCGGATTAGCACTGCAGCCTCATGAAAGGGCTCAGACGACGCTGTCATCCGGTCTCTCAGATGCCAGAACCGGTCCTTCGGCGACTTTAGCCCTTAGATCCAAATGCTACCTCAGGTGTACTGGCATCAATGGCGCTATGGTGCTCTGCTCAACTTTGTCCTTTTTATACATTTTAAAATGTATTAATTTCATCAGACTTGGAGACGATTTTAAAAGCACACTCCATTGAATGTTTTATCTTGATTGTGGTTGATTGATTCCGTAGCAGAACTGTAACATATCATGATTGTACACTGACTGGAAAATATGTAATGATTATGCAGTTGGACGACGTATAGCACTGGCAGATGTATGCCTTGAATTGACTATTTGTGACGCGAATAATGCTGCTCTGTTTCAACCAATTTCTAATTGTTCTCCAAATTGTTATGGTTTTAAATAACTAGAAGCAATAAAAGTCTATCTATCTTTTGCAGTGGAGCACGTGGCCTCTGTCTTACTAGAAGTCCTTAGTAAGAGGAAGAGTGTTAAACACCTTGACTGGTAAAGAGGGAGTTGTTGAGTGCTTGCCAGAATAAGATCAGAGTTGTGTGAGATCTGATCCGGGACAGCAGGCTGTTCCAGAGCTGCACGACTGGTGTAGAGATTCCCCCTCCTCCACCTATGTCCTTAGATTTAGAATTGGAGAGGAAGTGGTAGTTCCAGAACAGAGTAGTCTGAGGGGTGTGGGGGGTGATTTTTGAGGCCTATGTTTGGTCAAAGTGTAATTATGAAGAACAGAACTCTGTCAGGCTGGAGATAAGCGCACATGCTGCATTTTCCCTTCAGTTGAGCCAGCTGGCAGTCTGGAAGGCCTGTCTGGAGAGCCGTGCATGGTCTAGGTGAGTGAAAACCAGGATACACCCTACCATAGCATGAGACTGGCAGGTGATGCTGCAAGAAGGCTCCTTTACCTGCATCACTTGCTAGATATGCCATACTGATGTCTCTTTGCAGCGTCTGACAATGTGGTGATGTGATTTAAGAGGCGGGAGAAGTCTGTGGATAGGGGAGTGGAGCATGCATTTGGGTCTAGCATGGCATTGGCTTGAGTCAGCTCTGACTTGTGTCTTCTCAACCAATGACTGCGTGGATGACTTTGACATTAGAGCTGCTATTGGGGGCCACAAATCTGTGTCCGAATCAATGAAATGCAAGTGTTGGAGGATTATCAGGGGCAGCATCCATACACTAGGTGGCCTGAAGGTTTCGGTGGTGACTGGCAGAGCTAGTTAGGAGTTGGCTCTTTTTTTTAACAAGTTGTTCGCAGTCACTAAAGATGTAACAGAACTACCCAGTGGCCCTCACCAGCCTCTTGGAGAGGGTGATCTGAGCAATGGTGTTGAAGGTGGCAGTAAGCTAGGGAGGATGAGCGTTTGCAGCATTTTATCAGTGGGCTAGAATGTCACTTGATGGTGACGAGGTCAAGGAAGTTTGCCCTCAATATGATTTCAATAATACTTGGTTTATCAGCTGGATTGTGGGCTGTGGTTTTGTATTCGAGTTTTTTTTAACGCGTCATGCTTTATGCACCCACGGATGCTTGCTTCGCAGTGTGCTTTTACAAGAAGCTGGTCACTCCAAAGGCACAGCCATACCACTTGTAAAGCCCGCTCCCGTCCCCAGAGCAGGATCTCGGACTTCCATAAAGTTTGAGTCAACAGGTCTGCACTCGGCACCACTGAGGCCGTTGGATATCAAAGTGCTGTCCCTTGAGTGCTTGTGGCGCGTGAGCAGGATCTGCCACCCACATGCACTTTACACCAGAGACCTCTTTGCCGCACTCTGCAAGAAACTGCTGTCCTCTCAAATGTACTCCCCTACTTTGGCCTTAGTTTGACGAGTCTGTTGCCATCTGCTGCTAGAGGTACTTGGCCTGTGCCGTGGGGGCGATGGTGCCAAACTCTACTGGTACGTCCAGGGACGCTCAGAGGGGACCCCAGAATGAATCTGAATTCTGAGCTATAGCAACGTCTTTTCCTAGGACTGCCCAGAAATTGCCACGCAAACGCCCTCCATCTGCAAAATGCAGAAGTGCACTTGTTAAGGGGACTGAAACAATATGCGCATGTCTCTGGCTGGTAGTTTGTTCTGTAACTTCTGGCTCAAGGTCCAATCCTCGGCGCTCACAGTGGCTTTCCCGCTTCGAGGCTTTCCCGGAGCCGCAGAGTCAGCACCTCTGCCCCTCAGACACCCTGCCTGCAGGGCCTGGAGACTAGGCTCGATGTAGGCCCAGAGCTGCAGGGTCGGTTCGATCATACCATGGCTGACTCCAAGGAGACGTTTACATCAGAATGTTTAGCATTTAGCCTCGCGGTGGGTTTCCGTCCTCCCTGCCCAGCGGGACTATCTGCAACTTCCAGAACCTTCTGGGGCTTTGGGTGTTAACCGTCACGAGCACCACCCAGCTCTGTGACCGCCCTCGATGCAGCACCCACCTCTCACTACCCCAGTATAAGGAACGCCTGGCCAGCCTTCACTTTACTCCAGTTCACAGGACAGGGCTGCCTGTGTGCGTTCGCTTCGAAGGCTGGACAGACGTGCCAGGCGCTGCATGTGCTCCGCGCTGCGCCCGAGGGCCGCGCGCTGACTGCCTGTGCACTGAGATTTCGGTAGGGGTTGGGCTGTCTCCTGGAGTGAATGTCTGCATTGCTTCTGCGTAGTGTGTCTTTGTATCAGACTGCCTCTCTCTGTAGTGGTGTCTGCGCAGAGCTTTGTACCGGGTTGCGTCGATCTCGGTCTGTACCGGACTGCTTGAGTACAGAACTTTGTGCTGGCTTCCTGTCTCTGTACTGGGTGCCTGTGCAGAGCTCTGCACCTGACTGCCTCTTACTCTATCTACTCTGCCTGGTTCCTGTTGTTGAACAGGGCTATCTGTAGAGAGCTCTGTGCCGGGCTGCCTGTCTACAGACCGAGCTGTCCCCGAGTCGACATCTTGTGAGGACCGTATGTATCTGAGTTGTGGAGGCCTCGGTGCATCAGAGCCTCCCCGGATGGCCCCGCAGAGCCCCTGCGAATGGAGACCACCGGGTGCTTATTTTTAGCGAACAAAGAGGAAGATGAAATGTTTTCTTTTCCGCCAAGAATGCGCAGCTTCATCTTTCACTCTGCTCAGGACTGCCTGCAGCGCAGCCTGGTCACTGCCCCAGTGGCTGCCGTCTCTGCCTGAGCAGGGTTCGCGTAGCATAACCATTAGAGGTGCCTATTTTAGAACTGGGGAAGCAAGTTCGAATCCCAACGTCCGCTAAGCACCCTGTGAATGCTAGGCAAATCACTTAATCTCCTCGTGCCTAAAAAACATTGTAATGTAATCTAGTGCTCTTGTATAAACCGGTACAATGTCCTTGGGCCAAGTTGCGCTATTTAAAACCTGCAAATAAAGAAATGGGCAGCAGTTGAAATGCATAAAAAGGGGGCGGGGCTCGAGACGTGGTTAAAAAGAGTAAAATGTTCTGTAACTATTTTGTTGGTCTTTCACCTTCAGGGAAATGCATATAAAATGGAACACACCCACCTTAATTTAAAATAAACTCAAGTTCAACTAATCTGTGGGGAAAGCACTCTTGAGTTATGAAAGTTCAGTTGGTTTATGCGATTGCCGTAGATGTCTTGGTAAAGGATGGACTGGAACTCTACCCCTGGTGATTGCCAGTGGGCAGACAATATGTAAGCATCCCTCCAATCACTTTAGTGCCGATATCGGCAACCGCCCCCGAAGCATACTAAGGTACTTAGTACACACTGCAATAAATGCTCCCACCACACAAATTTTGTTGGAAAACATTTTGTTGCAGGTTTACGGGCGATCCAAGGGTAGGCAGCGCTGAGTAACCTGAGCTGCCCACCTGCCCGATGAGCCAAACGGCACCATGGCCAACCCAATCGGTGCTACCAATATATCTGGGGATTCCCCCCCTTTAAATACCATGGACCAACAGTCCATGACTTTACTCACGCCTTTTTAGGGGCGGAGCATTGCAAGGCAAGCCCCTGGTTGCGCAGGCTTACAACTGCCCAAAGGACTAGCGGGGCGCCGACGTTTCCATCCAGGGTCCTACCGTGAAGACTCCTGGGGTTTGGCATAGAGCACCCCTGCTGTGCTCATTGAGAGGGTCCCCCTTAGTACTGATCAGCCTCCAGTTCGCCCTGTAACTCCACCTGCAACACCAAGTAACATTTTAACACGTTCAATACATTGCCCCGCTTTCCCGCCAGCACTCTGGGTATGCGGTAGGGAGGGTGACAGCGTGTCCAGTGGGGGAACCAAGAGGACGGCCAGTGGGTGGGGGCAGGAAGAAGTGCCTGACCCCCGCCTCTTGGGCACCGGAAATGAGCCAGCGAGGGTGCCAGACGTGGGGGGACTCCGGTGAGGGGTCCCAGTCAGTGGAGTGTGGTGGATGTGCCGGAATGCGGCACTAAGGTGGACGTCCTCTTAAAAGGGCACACTGCGTGCACCGCGGGCAGCTGCATTTGTGTGTTTGTTGTAATTCCCTAAGTGCACGGGTGCCCAGATGTGGGTCCCTTGCTCACTTTGCCTCTGGAGCTAAAGTGCTCCCAACTGAAGAGGCCCAAACCAGTCCTGGGTGGCTTGTCTTTCGGTTCAGAGAAGACCTGGCTTTGCAGTTGATTCTGGACTGTTCCTATTGGTGCAGGACCACTGCTAATTTGCATATTGCTGGTATAATCCGAGGTGCTATGGTGGTTAAAAAACCAATGGATTGGTCTGTAGCTCGTGAACATAGCTAATTTTGTGGGGGCTTCCCTGTGTTCTATGCGCGTGTCTGCCTGTGTAAGGGACTTTCGTTTACTGTTCAGTATCTAAGTTGAAGGGGGTGACAGCCTATTTCTGCCAGTTTCTAGAACTGCTTGTGCCCGTCCATACACAGTATTAGTTTTCTGAAGGGCCTGCTTCTGCGGGATGTCAGTCCGTGTGCAGGACTGACAGTGCATGTGCTCTGCTGAAGTGCAGGTTAGCCTCTGCGTAGGAAGGCCCACGAGAGTCGCAGAATCGCCTGTGCCCCTTGAGTGTTCATCAGCAGGGATGCGTCTGCCAGTTCTTTAATGGCATCAGATTGGAATTTGGCAGGTACCTTTGCTTATCCCCTCTGCTTGAATGTTGCGGCAGTGGTTGCAGACGGACCCTCCCCTCTTGTGGTGTTAACTATCCGACTGATAAGGGTGGTTCTGCTCAGTGGCGTAACGAAACCTGAGGGGGCGCCCCTGCAAAGTACATGAAGGGGGCCCCCCCGACTCACCACCTACCACTTTGCCACACCGCCAAAAAATCTGGTATATTTTTAATTGAAACCTCCAACATTTAATGAAATGCCTCTATATTCGCGTGCTCAAAGTTCTAATAAGAAAGTGAGAAACACTCTTAACATATAAGCTACGCCATTTGTAACATTATTGTCAAGTGCAGATTATTTAACTAAGACAAAAATCAATAGCAAGGAGCGGCCCTATTGTCTCAGGAATTGCCTATCGCTGAAGAACAAAGAACAACTACATAGGGTCTGAATTAGAATTGACATTGATGGAATATAACTTTAAACTTCGAAAGACAACCCCAAACCTGCAATTTCACAGACTCGACTGACAATATAGACGAGTAGTATACAAGATTTAACTCTGTATCCTGCCAGCTCCAAGAGAAATAAACTGGTGTGAATTATGTGCATGTCACACACTTGCATCTGTCAGGGGTTGTGCATGAAAATACCCACTCTATAGTATTTAAAATGAACTGAGGAAGCAATTTCAATTTCTACCATCATGGCTTTATTAGTAAGCAGGACAAAAACAGGCAGGCAAACAAGGCTGAGGATGAAAACTGCTTGGATGCTTCAGAAAACTGATGCAGATGTTTGTCTGTATTTATCATTTCTGTATTGTAAACAATTACAAGATTTAAGGTGCACATGTTATAGACAGGTGCAAACAACACCATAAATAACACATTATGAAGGATAAAAACAAACCATATCAGCAAGAACCTAATGACAGTCTATAGTCCCATTATTGGCAACACACCCCACCCACACCACAACAGAGTATGCATGCATAAATAAATACACAACATAACTTTTGTTTGGGAAAATATTGCTGCAGGTTTATTCCATACAAAAGTATGCAAATATGGTGGGTTATCTTACGGGCGATCCAAGGGCAGGCAGCTGTACCACTCTACGCTGTCCTGCCCGCCTGATGAGCCAAGCACTGTGGAGAATCCAATCAGCGCTACCCTTATGGGGGTGATCCCCTTACTGGATCACGTGACACATTGGTCCCTTATTACTCACGCCCCTTTCGGGGCGGAGCGTAGCAAGGCAAGCCCCCGGTTGTTCAGGCCCACAACCGCCTGAAGGACTAACGGGCGCCGACGTAATTGTTCCAGGACCCTCCCATGAGGCTCCTGGGATTTGGCTCTGGCACCCCTATTGTGCCCACGCAGAGGTACCCTTCTGTACCCATCTGCTTCCAGATCGCCCTGTAACTCCGCCTGCAATGACAAAAGAAAACATTACAACGTTCTATGTACTTCGCCTGCCAACCCCACGCCGGGTAAGCGGTAGGGTGGGAGACGGCGTGTCCGGCGCAAAGAGGACGCCAAGATGGCCAGGGGAGGCATAAATACCTCCCCACCTCCTCTGCGTCCCGGAAGTGACGCGTCTGGAAGGGGACTCCTCCTCGAGCCCCACGTTCTTAGTGGGGGTGGGGAAGTGCCCAAATGGCACTAAAGGGGCCGCCCGTTTAGGGTGGCCCCCTGCGGGGGCCGCGGGCAGCCGCATAGTCCCATTATTGGCAACACACCCCACCCACACCACAACAGAGTATGCATGCATAAATAAATACACAACACAACTTTTGTTTGGGAAAATATTGCTGCAGGTTTATTCCATACAAAAAGTATGCAAATATGGTGGGTTATCTTACGGGCGATCCAAGGGCAGGCAGCTGTACCACTCTACGCTGCCCTGCCCACCTGATGAGCCAAGCACTGTGGAGAATCCAATCAGCGCTACCCTTATGGGGGTGATCCCCTTACTGGATCACGTGACACATTGGTCCCTTATTACTCACGCCCCTTTCGGGGCGGAGCGTAGCATGGCAAGCCCCCGGTTGTTCAGGCCCACAACCGCCTGAAGGACTAACGGGGCGCCGACGTAATTGTTCCAGGACCCTCCCATGAGGCTCCTGGGATTTGGCTCTGGCACCCCTATTGTGCCCACGCAGAGGTACCCTTCTGTACCCATCTGCTTCCAGATCGCCCTGTAACTCTGCCAAAGCTCTGGAGGCGGCCACCGTCGCCTAAAGAGCCCCCACCAAAACAGTTCCTTTCTCACTGCAACCTGCAATTTCCCGGGCCTCCTTCATGTCCAGCAGGAACAGATCCAAGCCCACCTGTGCCAAGTGCACCCCACTTTGTCAAAATAACCTTTGGTGTTCGCCCGGCCTAGCCCATGCCTGATGAAGCCAAAGCCCCTTGCTCTGCGAACTTGCGCATGGAGCAGTTTATCCTTCTCTGGGAATGTACCAGTGCCTCGCATTACCTGCAAGAATGTGATGGCCTCCCAGGATGGGAGCTCTACTTTTAAACATCGCTATGTTACCCTTCAAGCTGATGTGGCTCCTGCAACCTGTAGTTGCAGTCCTTCTAGCATTTCGTGCTCCCTAACACCTGTTTCGCCAATTTATGGAACAGCAGCACACTTGCTTAGCAGACCGCTTCCACAACCAGCCTATATACTCTGGCTATGCGGACGGGGCATTTCATGCATCACTGAAGCAACCCTTAACCTGCCCCGGGAGCAGCGTGCACCTATTTTGTTGAAGTTGACCAGATATGTGCCCAGACCTTTGCGATTAATAAACCCTGGCGAACAAGACTGTTCGCATAGCGCACACCATTGCAGTCACAGCAACTGTTTGGAGTGACAACTTACGCCACCTACCAGGCTTGCTTAACCAAAGCTCGATCACAGATACACACATACCTGCTAACCAGCTGTGACCCTTAATGCTCAACCCAGCTAAAGACCTAGTACTTTGCTTTTCCAGGGAAAATTGGCCTCCACAGGATCAAGCCGCAATGAGTATATGGCCTTCACCTACTGGGCCGAGGCGCAGTGTGTGGTCTGGAATTGTCAGCAATGGTGCTCCAAACACATTTCAAGGCGCTATTGGAGCCACGGCACACTTTCTGGCCTAACCAACTGACGCATGCCAACTGGCTAACTTGCCGCTGCGAGATTTTGATCTTAACACCACGCTCTTGCGGTTACTGGTGCACATCCGCTATAGGTCTTGCCCCCCACTCTATTAAAGCAGATTCCCGCAATGTACCCTTCTGCCCCAGTACGGGCGGGAAAATAACAGTAACATTGCAAATCCCACTGCACTCACGTACTCTGGCAGTACGGTGGGGGAGAGGGGTCCTTAGAATAGGTTCTGCTACATAGCCTGGCCTCCTAGCCCGCAAACACCCTCGTCTGACAGCAGATTATCTGCCGTGTCGCCCGTGCAATGTCCGCACCCTGGCGCAAGACGTCCCGTTTTATACCTCAACTAACAGACTACCTTCAGTGAGGCTGGAGTGAACCGATGTAGGTTGTGCCTCTGACCATCAGAACCTTGGTTTGCTTTGGCAGGGGTAAAATTGTTGCATCTGTCACACTCAAAATAGTGTCAATGTGCAGTTCTTTTGCATTATACCTGCACGGTGTGCCTGGTACAATCCTAGACACCCCCTGTGTGCCAACCCGCTTTGACCCAAGATGCCAAGCACAGACCCGGTACACTTGGTTACCCCGGACGGACTCTCTTGCCCTCCACCGAAATCCATGTGTAAGGTAGCTGGTCCCTGATTTAATTCCTAGTAGTCTATGTGTTATGCCATACACCGTTTATGCCTTTTATAAAGCAGTTAACCCACTCACAGACGAGACCCACTGGTAGCAAGACCAGTATAACCTGTACATGGAATTTAAATTTTCCTACCAACTGCACTGAGGGCAAGCCACACTCACTGCTACTGGTGTCTGACTAATCGCCCCATGGAGGGTGTAGCAATACTGCCCGGTTAGCAAGTATGCCCACTGTACAGTTGTAATTTAGTAACTCCTGGTGCTGACAACCGTAGGTGCCTAATACCGGGCTGTGTGTATGCGGCCCAGGCACCTAGGCAATAGGCTTGGTGTGGATGGGTTGTTAACAATGCCTGGCAATAAGTGTAATACCTTTGACAAACCTCTCCTGACCAGCATCTATATCATTCTTAAACATATTTACTGTTTTTTGCCACATGGCACTCTTCTGGTTGGTGATACGGAACCACCTACCCAGCATAAGCGGACAGTCCCGCGTTGCCGTCACACCACCTGTGTCCCTTGAATCATCCTCCATCCTCCTGTGTCACCTAACCTCGGTTCTAGAGTACACTTACTTCGCACTGTTGACCAGACCATTCCGCAGCCTCTTTGCTTGCTAGACCCTGGTGAACACATTAATGGTGTCAAATCTGGTTTGAAACAATATATGTATGGTGCCCACTATTGGAGACAACTCACCCCTTTGTGGAGTGACAACTACACAGGTGCCTACTCAAGTCACCCAACAGACAAGTTGGCCCGGACTACCTTGCGTTCTGGTGCCAGCTTTGGAAAGAGCCTTGCCTTCACTTGCTGATCCCTGGGAAGCACACAATGCCCGTGCTCTGGCCGCAACGCGGCGATGCCCCCGTGTAGCACCGAATCCCTGGTCAAATAAGAGTGCCAACTCCAACTACTTAAACATACACCTTAACCATGGGTGGAGTCTGGCTCTCCCCAAACATCTGCTGGTGAAACCCATGGTCACGCCTCCTGTTCACTTCAATTTAGTAATTCATGGCACTGACCACCACAAGGGGCCTAATACTGGGCTGTGTAAATGCGGCCAAGGGTAACCTTACGCAATCGGCTTGGTGTGGGTGGGTGCGAACCATACCTGGCTGAAGTGCAAACTCTTTGACACTCACTCCTGACAAGATGTGCCCATGCAGGTAGAAGAAAGAGTTATCCAGCCCACCTTACTTCCTGTCCCAGTTATCTGAGTAAATTAGTGAAAGATGCACGTTTGAACTGGTAGCTGTCACCGTTACTTACGCCTGCAACTGCTCTGAGCAGCCCGCTAGACAATGGCTTCCATTGAAAAGCGGTGCCAACAGACCTCCAAGCACTTGAGGCAGCCCTCTGAGTAGGGCTCCAATGTAACAGATGCCCCTTGCTTCGGATACCACATCTGGCAGAAAAGCCTCTCAGTGCTACTGATGCCTTGGCGCTTCCTGCCCCACAGCCAGCTCACCCTGCTACAATCCGCTCGTGACTGGGACTCAACCGATCGGCGAAAGCACGAGGCATCCTAGCCTGACCTTAGCTCTTCACCAGGCTCCCACACAAGAGCCCTCCACAAACCTTGTGCCCTAAAACATTCGCCCTGTGGGGCAGTTGCGAACGGACTGCAAACAACTCCTAGGCATTCTCTACCAATGTTGTAACTGGAGTTTCTGTTTGGCTAGGGTATGCACCTAAGCCTGTCCGAACCCACCTCGCTAGTCAGAAGGGAGTACACTTAAGCTGCCACCTGCCCACCCCTAGGGGGCTAGGCAGAGACTTAGGCTTATCCCAGAGGCAGTGTAAAATTACTGTGCCAACCGCACTCCCACAGTGGCACATTACAGAAGAGACTCCATACCAGGTTATTTTGATTACCCTTCGTATCGTCCATACAAGAGAAACTTAGTTCCATCTGCCCCTATTACCCTGTGCTACCAAACCTCATCATGACATCACAGGGATTACATCACTCACTAGGTCAATCGGGCCACCGTCCTACAACTCAGTTAGCACAACCCCGTAGCTGCCGGAAGGAGCTGCACTTAGCATAACACAACACAGAGTAAATATAAATCTGTACTTTCCCCACCAATGGGCTGGTAACCGACGGCCAAAAAAGACAGAACCTGTGCATGAGATCCCAGTTTCCTAGAGTAAAACGATAATTATCCTGCACCATAAACAAATGTGAGAAAAGTATTTCTAACGCAGCCACCGACGGTTTATACGTAAGTGACTGGCCCCCATTATGGTACGACCAAGGCTGGAGCAGTAGGAGCATGAGGTCCTAAGCAACGGGTGTCTTTGTGTACTGGACACATTACTTCGCCACGCAAAGAACCATGGACATCCCCTTAACTGCGAGACACCAGCTCGTCAATGAAACAGTATTGGAATTGGGACATAGGCGCCGCCCAAAACTACTGAATTAAAATTCAGCGAAAATAGTTCTATGAAAGAAAAGCATTGAACGAATCGCTCATCAAAGTCAAAAGACATATCAAACCAATTGGTCTACCGTGCTGAAAAGGATAGAGCAATGCCCATTATCGCTATTAGTGAATGAAGACATTATTCATTCATTTCCAGCCAAAGTGAGAAGCACTGCCCCCAAGTGGACTCCCCACTTTAGGGCACCGTAGCAGTACAAATAGGTTTAATGCACCAATAATCAACCCCAAACTGATATACTGTTTAGCCCCACCCAGGGCACCCTGTCCGGTTACTGCCAAGGCAGACGCACCGCAGTGCCAACTGAAGGCGGAGTCACACAAGATCTGACCTAGAGCTGTTCACGGCGACACATACATAGAGACGCCCAATATTGCGCAAAACTAGAATCAGCATTCGCCCGCGCTACACTACAGCAAGGCCATTCTACAGAAAACTTGACACTTGTGCCACTAAATGCCAGGTGAGGCCCGAACTCACAACCTCGACATTGCTTTGCTTTGTACTGCTGTATACGTACCGCGCACTAACCGATTGCGCCACTGGAGCTTTAACCACACGACAAACCACACAAACAGCGCCACCCTTATGAATTTTAAAGAGACTATCACACTTTACACATTACTGCACGATGTCTTTAAAATTAAAGATATTCCTAAAGTTGGGCAGAGCTTTTCAACGGACATAGTTGGGCTTTGACGGAGGAACACAAGGTAAGCTTGGGTGTCCTACTGATGTTGCAACAGTCAACACCACCCCTTGACCACCTAACACCTGCATTGAAACCTGCGCCAAAATCTACCTCCCCCCGTACCAGACTGGGAACATTTTGCCCCGAAGAACAAACCCTCCGCCTGTGAAACTCGGGGTGAGCTCAGGTGGCTGAAGCTCCGACTGCAATAATACAATAGTTTGCCTGCGAAAGTGAATTATATCCCATTCTCCAGGGCTTGGGTGGGATGGAGGTGGTTGGGGGGACTTACACCTGCCTTTGGAAACAGACTAGTTGTCTATCAACTTATTTGGGACACAGGTCGCTAAGCCCCCCGCCAACAAAAGGGGGGGGGCGCCCCCGCAACGACAACGGACCGCCCTCTATGCGGAGGGGAGCCCTGTGAAACTCCCGGCCACCCCAGGGAAGGGGGGGGGCACTCACCACGTCAGAGACAAGCCACAGCATCTGGAGGGAATCAACCGCAAACGGCGTGGTGGAGACGGCGTCTAATCCCTGGGCGTGAGCGAGAATGTCTGGGCGACTGCTGCAACAAGCACCCTTGCAACACCACCCTCCATGTAATCTCCTCCTTTCCAATCGGTCCGCGATGGAGAGCACAAAGCCCCTGCTGCCCAAGCCCAGGGATGCAAAGTGGCGGAGCCAGGGCTGCAAGATTAACAGTACCTGTGACATGCACCCGTGGAAGGGGACAACATTGCAAACAAGGTGTGGAACCTCCACCAAACATCCCAGCCGTGGCCTGTGGAGCACCCCCAGGAGGCACGCACAACTTCACATTTGTGAGTGAAACACAATAAATAACCCCCCACACAAAATCAATTCCATAGCTCCTCTCACACCACACACTCTCACTGTGCCAGAATCCCTCAAACTCTGCCAGAGATTCCAAGAGGCCTGTGCGATCAGCTGGGGAGGGGGGGGGATGGTAGGAACAAGCCGACATTCAGACTTGGCTGGGCACATAGCAGTCGCCGCAGCACAAGGTTAAACAAAACATCGGCATCATCTCAATGCCATGTTATATTACTTCTAGGGAGCGCAACGAGTCCGCAAGTAACGTGCCTTTCACCGGGGAATGTAAACGAAAATGCGGCTGCCCGCGGCGCAACGACCAGAGGTCCAGGGACCTGCACGGCGGCCCAATTGCCAACACACCGTGGAATCCGGTGGGCCTCTGAGCCACACAGTATGTGTGTGTGTGAGTGTGTGTGTGTGGGGGGGGGGGCGCAGGAGTGAACACGAGCCCGGGACTGAAAATGGGCTGGGCACTCAGAGATTGAAACCCGTCAATACAAGGATGACGTCCCCAGGAATGGTGTCACTCAACCTTCGTTCCACTGATGACATGATGCCAGATCATACCATGTGAAATGTGACCCGGATCCGGGACAAAGACGCGGTCTCTGGACCAATACAAGACAACGCACAACGAGCTTGCCGAAATAATCGACCCTCGATTGCAGCTCTACCAGCAGCATGCAAGACCCACTGTGCTGCCTCCAGAGACCTGCCACAAATCCTTCCGCTCAGGGCACAGTCGTTCACCCCCGACAGACCCAACCCACACTCTGCCCCACGGTTCCTCGAGCCCGAGAGCCACGCTGTGTGCTCGCTCACCTTCACACTTCTGGCCCGGGCTCACCCTCATCGATAAATAAAGAGTCCTCCTCTCCCACACAAGTGGACACATTCCGATTTAGGTACCGGGAGATAGGTGATTTGCCCAGAATCACCGACCGGACCAACCTCTAACACAAATCGGCCCCCCACCGGGAACTCGACGGTATTGCAGTATTTATTTCAAGCCATAAAATGCCTATATGGAATTATTTTTCCATTACCTCTTTATATATTTCAAGTGACTACAATGTAAGTCTGCAGGTTGGCCATGGAGAAAGTACAGATGCAGTGCAGGACCACGTCTTTACACCTATGATGCTGCTAGCAGGAGCAGCGTACCGTGGTTGGGGTATCGGGGTGCTTGACCCCCTCGATGACTCACCTCCCAGACAATGCAGGCTCCCGACCAGCGGAACCCGATGCGAGTTTTGGACAATTTACACCCGACAAATTTTTTGATGGGCACATGCCCATGTGCGACCTGAAAAGCTCTGTGACTCCGTTATTTCTGTTGATGTTTTCAGAGGCATCGATGTGCTCCGATGCATATGTATGAGGTGACTTAAAGAAGGAGCGGGAAAAGTTACAATACGCAGAAACCAGTCCACGACACCACAACCATATCTACAGTACAAGGAACAATGAATGCCCTTTTGTCCTACGTGCCTGATACATCGCTCGATCATAGATGTCCCAATATAAATCTGTTTGCGTTTAACGCCTATCAGCCCTATGAACACGTGCCATCTTTGCGAAAAGTGCTTATTTAGTTCCTCAACTTCCTCATGACAGTCTCAGATTCTTGGTCGCTTTTGTTTTGGAAGCACTTAAATTACGGCCACGCCCTCCGCCCAGCTCACCTCCATTAAAGGCATACTCAGTATGTCTCCAACTTTAGCACAATTAACAAGACATTAGTGAGAAGAGAGAAAACGCAGCCATTTCTCAACCACTTCAAGTACAGAGGAAGCACCGATGTGCCAAACGAGAAGTGCCGGACTTTGTAAAAGTTTTAAGCAGCACAAACATCGCCGCGAACAACGCGGCACAACCCACGCTGCCAATACACCGCCCCCCCTTCACAAAACACACCGGTACCCGGGCACCCAGGACCGCCGCAGGCTCCCAGACAGGTAAACATTTTCAGTGCGGACGCGCTTACAAGGCCAGGGTACCACAACACCAGGAGGTCGGAGCCACCACGGCCCCATGGCACACAAAGGTCGTGGGACCCTATCGCGGGCCCTCCCCATGCCGTCCCCCCACACGACCCAACACACCTTCAGGCCTCGGGGAGAAATATATATTTTTAACGCAGTAAGACTGCACCTACTGCAAGCCTTTTTGATAAGTTTCCATTGGAAGGCTGCATCCCAAAACGCAGCTGGTAAACCCTTACACTGCCTGGGGGGGGGGGACACGACTCACCGCCAAACCCACTGAAGGACAATACGAAACCGACACATGAGCGGCACGAAAAGGCCCGACCAGCGTCCACCATGGGGGGGGGGGGACGGGACAACGCTACACTGCCCCAGATCACAGGGCGTTGCGGACACCAAGACCGGAAACCCAGCTCATCCGACTTCAAGTCGGCAACTCAGGCCACACTACCAAGCCCCCCCCCCCGCACAAACACAGGCCGCGCGTCTCAACACTGGCCTCCAATTGCAAACACGCAAACCTGTACGAAGTGTGCATTGGGCGGGGGCGGGAGAACATCGGGGGGATGAAACCGATGTTCCGCACTGTTACAAAACTTCTGGAATGCATGTTGACACCGCACTACGGCTTTAAACTACGGCAAGACCAGAGTTTAAACTACGGCAAGACCAGAGGTGTTGATTGGTATGCCCGGCGCTAACGCTGCGTGCGGCCGAGCAATATATCTCACCCACCCAAGCCCCGACCCCCGCCACTACCCCTCCTCGTGGGGCCCGCGCGTGCCATCTGTGGTGGCCGGGCAGAATATTAACTGGCGGGGGGGAAGTCAACACCGGTGGTGCATAAAGCGGGGTGAGACCCGAGGGTAAGGGGGGGGCCCAGGCTCGGTGGGGCTCAGGCCGCACTCACCTCAGTCACGACGAACCCGACGACAGCGCTCACGACGGCGTGTCCGGCGCAAAGAGGACGCCAAGATGGCCAGGGAGGCATAAATACCTCCCCACCTCCTGCGTCCCGGAAGTGACGCGTCTGGAAGGGGACTCCTCCTCGAGCCCCACGTTCTTAGTGGGGGTGGGGAAGTGCCCAAATGGCACTAAAGGGGCCGCCCGTTTAGGGTGGCCCCCTGCGAGGCCGCGGGCAGCCGCATACTAACTGTAGCTGATGAAGCAAAGGAAAAAATGCAAATACTTCCAAAGTGCATAATAAAACAATCATCAATCCAGCAATATACAAAACTCAAGCGTGTTTTGTAAAGCAATCCCCTTTCTTCTTGCATCAAGGTGAAAACACTTTCAAAGTGCATGATAAAAACAAGTCCAGCAGTATGCAGAAATGAAGCCAGGTTGGTCAAACAATTCCCCCTTTGGTTTGTGCATGAAGGTGCAAATATTTCACAGTGACTTTTTAAACAATTACAAGTACAGCAGGTAGCAGCATACAAAAATCAAACCAGTTTATTCAACCAGTGCCCCTTTGGTTTGTGCATGAAGGTGCAAATATTTCAAAGTGACTGGTTACACAATAACGAGCATAGCAGCATACAAAAATCAAACCAGTTAAGTCAACCAATGCCCCTTTGGGGGGGCCCAGGCTCGGTGGGGCTCAGGCCGCACTCACCTCAGTCACGACGAACCCGACGACAGCGCTTCACGACGGCGTGTCCGGCGCAAAGAGGACGCCAAGATGGCCAGGGGAGGCATAAATACCTCCCCACCTCCTGCGTCCCGGAAGTGACGCGTCTGGAAGGGGACTCCTCCTCGAGCCCCACGTTCTTAGTGGGGGTGGGGAAGTGCCCAAATGGCACTAAAGGGGCCGCCCGTTTAGGGTGGCCCCCTGCGGGGGCCGCGGGCAGCCGCATACTAACTGTAGCTGATGAAGCAAAGGAAAAAATGCAAATACTTCCAAAGTGCATAATAAAACAATCATCAATCCAGCAATATACAAAACTCAAGCGTGTTTTGTAAAGCAATCCCCTTTCTTCTTGCATCAAGGTGAAAACACTTTCAAAGTGCATGATAAAAACAAGTCCAGCAGTATGCAGAAATGAAGCCAGGTTGGTCAAACAATTCCCCCTTTGGTTTGTGCATGAAGGTGCAAATATTTCACAGTGACTTTTTAAACAATTACAAGTACAGCAGGTAGCAGCATACAAAAATCAAACCAGTTTATTCAACCAGTGCCCCTTTGGTTTGTGCATGAAGGTGCAAATATTTCAAAGTGACTGGTTACACAATAACGAGCATAGCAGCATACAAAAATCAAACCAGTTAAGTCAACCAATGCCCCTTTGGTTTGTGCATGAAGGTGCAAATATTTCAAAGTGACTGTTCAAACAATAACAGGTACAGCAGGCAGCAGCATACACAAATCCCTGTACTGTACTCTTCCCAGACACACACACATCTAGAGCAGAGTCACTACTCCTGCGCAGCACTACACGTCAAGGGTGAGTCAAGCACAGTGAACTTTCAAAAAAGTGAGTGAGCTTGTAGGCCTCACTCCAATGACACAGGGTTAAAAGGACCTGTTCACTACTACTGATCACTACACAGTATGCTGCCACCACCGCCCTTGTGCTGCTTAACTCCTGGTGAAGGAGGTAGCCTTCCGCCACTATGAGGATAGCACTTTGGGTGCTCCTCCTGGTCCAACAAGACCACATTCCGTGAGACAGGCCTGTGTCATGACACACCTGCATGATCTGTGCTCACCTATGACAAAAAAATCAGCAATAGGTATCCAGACAACTAGGATAGATAGATGGATAGATACCATATTCTTTAGGGGGGAAAAGTCATTTGTATGCAATTATTAAGGCATTTCATGCCAGGATCAAGATTTTGATTGTAGGTTTCGAAAACCTCTCTCTGAAACCATAATAGTATAGGCAAATAGCTTGTTACTCTTCTCCTCGAGCCGGAAGGTGGGCATGGTACCATAAATTGAGGTAACACTTAGGTTTTCTATATCATCTCATCTTACTTTATTGTCTATTTTGAGTTTCTTCCTGCTAAAAAAAGATCCACTAATATTTCTCTTCAAGATTAAAATATTTTGCAATCTCTTTTGAATGCTAAAGTTGTATTTCTCGCTATGGTTATAAAAGCAGAACATGCAGCAGTTAAGGGTCATTGGGTAGGCACTCAGGGGAAGCCAATTCAATATTTCACCAAAAATGCTGCAGAGAAAATGAATCGGTTTAAATCAAAGGAAACATTGGGCCCCCAATTACAAGTGGTTTGGATTAAGATGCCTGGATACCGTCTAGCCAGAAAGAGGGATTCCTGACGGTATATCCAGATTTAAATCCTGCTGTTCTGAGTACTGGTCCCTAGAATGTGAATTAACACATGAACTGGGAATTACCTGGTCCAAAACAGCATGTGGAGCCTTCCTTCTGTGGATAAATCTGCTTCGATTCACCACCAGCTATTAGGAGGTGATAAATGGGTGCAGGACCAGGTCAGCCTTTGTAGGGTGGGTAGGGCTTCAGGGGGTATTAGAGGCAATGGGTTCTGATGTCGTAGGAGGGGACCAGAGAATGGTGTGTATTCTTGGGGCTGAATGCCAAGAGTAAGCCAAAGGTTTTCCTGGTTTAATAATGAAATTCGGAAGTAAACCAGGAGTACTGCAAGAATATGTCATACCTACTCGTGACAAACCTTTTGTGAATCAGGCCGTGTGTGAATTGAGCTTCATGAGCCAATTCACAAAGATTTGCAGGACATGGGTGAGACTTACACATTTAGTACTCCTATCGTACTCATGAATAGTAGACATAAGGAAGACTGTTCCGAACTTGCTCCTGCCTTGCTCACAGAATTCAAGAGTAAGCCAGGAGTACTACACAATTAAGCAATAGCAAAACCTTCGGAGATATTGGCCCGTATCTTCCCCTCTGCAATGCCATTACACATTAAAAAGATCTGCAAAAGGTAAACTCGCAGACACATTTTTCATCTTTGCTAGCTTTGTTGAAAGTGAAAAATATATTGCTATGCAGTAAAAATGATTACACTATGCAGAGACAAACTTTGCGGGATTGAAATGGGAAACTGCAAGCTTCGCAAATGGAAAGAATTGGACACTCTGTAAATCTTTGCAAGTTAAAAGTGGCACCCATATGCACTCTAACCCTTAAACCTGTTGTGCTTCAAATGTCCTCTTTTGGCTGACACTATTACCCTATTCATTCTTTTTTTGTATGGTTTGTAAAATCAATATTACACTCAGAACTGAGACAGATCAATGACATGAGTTTCCAGACGTACTTTCAATGCACAGTAAGTAATTTAACTTAAATAAAGGGTCAGTAAATACAAAAATAAAGTAAAATGTAAATGATGGCCACAACAACCCACAAAACAAAACACTGCACGGTCAAGCATTCCCCAAAAGTACACGCTCTCTATATTCAGAAATTTGTATGCATCTTAAAGGACCTTTAGTATGCCTAATATAATCCAGCCCACTGGAAGAAGTTTACATAATTTTCCAAGCAAAGGTGACCTGATAATTTCATGCTGTTCACAGTGCAGCCGAAATGACCCCAATAAATGAAGGAGGATTACCCAGACACTAAGGCAAACAACTGTGCATAGTACACATCTGGACATTTCCATAGCACACTCCATCTTTGCCTTTGGCAACACGTAGATCAAGCCAGGATTTCCGACCAACATTTCCCAAGGCAGTTGATAAGTCTGAAAGGACAATCTTTGTGTGGAGGGTTAGTTAAGAGTTCAAATTGGTTTTTATTGTACCTGTAATATGGGATTGCTTTCAGTGTGCGCAAGGTGCCACGCGGAGCTGCATGCCGGACTCACATGATTGTATTGTAATTGTATTTATATAGTGCTTACTACCCCAGATGAGGCGTCGAAGCACTTTTTCAGCGAGTAGCACGCTACTCCGGGACCCATAAAGGATTAGTGTTGAATTAGTATAGTGAAATATGAAAGTAATTAAAGTGGTGGATAGGTTAGTCAGTTATTTGGATTCGGAAGGATAGAAGAGGAAAAAGGTTTGTATTTATATAGCGCTTGTTACCCCTGATTGGGTGTTGAAGCACTTTTTTTTTTGGGTGAGTAGCACGCTACTCTTGAACCCATAAGGATTAGTGTTGAATTAGTATAGTGAAATATGAAAGTAGTTTGAGTGGTGGATATGTTAGTCAGTTATTTGGATTGAGAAGGGTTGGGGAGAGGTGGAAAAGGTTTGCATTTATATAGCGGTTGTAATCCTGATGGGGTGTTGAAGCGCTTTATTGGTGAGTAGCACGCTACTCCGGAACCCATAATGGATTAGTGTTGAAGATTAGCATAGTGAAATATGAAAGTAGTTTGAGTGGTGGATGTGTTATTCAGGTGGATAGAGAAAGGTAGCGGAGGGATAGAAAAGGGAAATAAGGTTTGCATTTATATAATGCTTGCTTACCTCTGATGAGGTGTTGAAGCGCTTTTTTGGCGAGTAGCATGCTACTCTGGGACCCATAAGGGATTAGTGGTGAATTAGTATAGTGGAATATGAAATTTGTGGTGATAAAAGTATTTTAAAGCTTGTAGGGCCAGTACTTAAATAGGAAATTAACATTACAAATGAAAAAATAAACTTTGGAAGCACAGAATTATCAAACATACTAGGAACTCACTTAATTTGTTTTTTTAACCATAAATTTGCTGTTGATGTTTTGATTAATGTTCGCTGGGAAACATGACCTGGCATGGCATAGACCTTGACTGCCTTTTACACTCACCCAAGGCTTTTTTGATATTTATTTTATTTTTGCAGTACTTAAGAGGCCCTCCCTCCAATGCTTAGGGGCTGGTGAAAGATGCATCTGTTATTTTGCTTGCTGTTCGCATCACATGTACGATGTGGGAAAGGAAATGAAGCTTGTGTGTAACTGCAAAAAATAAAAGTGTCACTTTCCTAACATGCAGTTTTATATAGCAAGAATTTGGCCCAGAGGCACTGGAGCACCTTACATGAGCACCAGATAACACATTAGAGAGTCATTAATTTCTTTAGGTTCATGTAGATTAAGTCATTTGCCCAGAATCACAGGATGTTGAGCAGACGCTGGGACTTAAACCTTGTTTCCCAGTTTCAAAGTCAACCAATGCCACACCTGTCCCCGCTGTCTGCAGTAATTGAGATTTTGCAGACAAAGAAGAGCATAAACTGATTTATCACTGCCTGTTGCGTGGAGAGGGACACAAATAAACTGAGGAGCTCTCTCGCTGGCCTTCGCCATCCCCACCACTCCTCTACGGTCTACCCTATGGCAGTCTCCCGCAAAGCAAGTGCTAAAGGCTTCCCATCAGCAGCTCCTTGGGGCCTCATTCACACCTGGAGGAAGCCAGACAGCAGGCACACCTCGTGCTGTGACAGATGGAGCAGTCCATTTTCATTCTGCCTCCGACATAGCCCACTGGTCTGACTTCACGTGGATGGGTTCAGGCTCAGGATATGCTTGTTAAAGCTGTAACAAACAACAGCCTTTCTCGTTGTGCCCTAGGGGCGGAGTCCTTGGTAGGCAAAAAAAAAAATGGCCCACCAACTGGCCAATCGGCCGATTGCCCGCTTTATCAATCCGAGTCTGTGGTTTATGGAGTCTAATAAACAGAGTTAATTTGTATTATAGGCCCAGCGCTGAAATCCAAGCCGCTTGCCATCAACAGGCAGAAACTTGAGACCTGAGACGTAGGTGTTGAAGCCGAATAATTCACTGAATAAAAAAAATTACATAACGAAGGTACACCCTGAATGAATATGAGCGGAGGTAAATGTGCCACATAACGCAAATCTTTACCAAAAACATTAAACAGGGTTTTGTTTTTTTTTGCTTGCGAACTGGTGAACGATTCTGTTGCAAAGCATAAAAACGCTCTGTTCTTGCTTAACAACTTCCCTTTAGAAGTGTCCCCAGAAGTTTAAAAAATCTTAGTCCGAGCACGAGACTGGCTTAAAATAGTTAATACGCTTGGGCGCGGATTATTTGGGATAAAACCACCCTTTTAACCGAGAATATTCACTGCACACCAGGCCAGAATGAATAGAGGAAAGCATTTTACCTGAGGAGAGATGGAAGGAGACGTGACTTTACTTAGTTGCTTGCAGGCTGGCTGCTTCGGTAGCGTCCATGGGGGGCAAGCTCAGACGGCTGGTGCCGTTGCATGTGCAGTTTACACTGCGTGCATTACCTACCCTGCCCCACCCTGCAGACCACTGCTGATGGCGCGCAGTCGGCGCACAAAATGTGAATATGCGTGCGTCACTGCGGCTGCGCATGCCTAGCCTCTGAGGCTGAGGGCCCGTTTTAATAATGGCCTGTCGCCCGTGCAGAGAGCCAGCAATTGCAGTGCATGGGCGGCAGGCCATTGTCATTATTATAACACTCCTCTGCCGAGGGGGCCCCCAGGACCACGGGGCCCCCCCGCACCGCGGGGGCTGCGGGGGCCTGGGTTACGCCCCTTGGTTCTGCTGATGTAATGCTGTGGAAGCCCTAAGAGATGCCATGTGATATGGCGATAGCTCTTTGTCAACACCCGCTCCTGCTGGTGGGAGACAGGAGCCCTTAATGTGAGGCGTTGGCAAGTAGGCGAGGTTTTCAAAGAAATATGTGAATATGCTTAATAAAGACGCGGCTGCTGCATTAATCGTAAACTTTCTTAATTCTCAAGATGACAAGTGAGACGGCAGGGCATGGGCCCAGGGAACTATTGACTGACAACCTTGTCATCATTCTAATTCTACGCCTGTCGTGACGTAACGCGTCGCAGACACACAGACACCAAACCCCGCAGTTCTCCTTAGTGCTTCCTGCCTGAAGCGTTGTTGGACATGTATTAGTATGCCCGATAGAATGTATAGCATTGCTTGCTTTATTTTATCTACGATTATTAATATGGGATTTGCTGATTCCGCAGGCTTGCTGGAAAAAAAACGCAAGTGCTGCTTACAGGCACGTGCAGGTCTAAGAAAGTAAAATATACAGTTGATTAATTTGGTGAGGTATGTAGAAGGGGAAACCCGCGTCCACAGAGGCAGTAAAAAGCCTTACATAGGCAAATTTGTAACTATGAGCTAAAATACGACCAGTTGCCCATTCTTTTGGGAAATCAAAGCAGAGGGAAGAGCTTCTCGTCCTTCAGGCCTGGAAATAATTATTGCATACCTGACAACTCACACGGTGCCACTGTGCAACACACAATATCGGCCCCCATCACACAGTCTACCGGTGAGGAGCCGATATCACACGGTGGCAGGGAAAACGAGCTGAACACCACTCTAAATAGTGCTTTTCAGCTCGTTTTGTGAGGCTTTGAACAGACGACATCCATTAAGGGGTGTGAATCACCCCAGGACATCGGCACCAGCCTCAGCAAGCTTTTATTTGGGGGGGGAAGTGGGATTGGGGGTGGCGTGGAGTTCAAAAGTGCCTCTTAGGTACTTCTCGGGACGAGGCCCTGCCCCCTCCAAGGCCCAGCACCTCCTCACACTGTAAGATTTATGTTCAGGTTGGCAGGCATGTTAATGGAGATTGGCTTCATAACCGGTTGTAGAGGATGGGCCAGGCCCACCCAAGGGAGCCTCCTGGCCCTCCTAATTCCCAATCAGAAGCAGAAATCCGTTTGTGTGTTTTTAATGTTTCGCAGGTGCTTGCAGCCAGTTGTCTGTCCTTGTCACCACATTTATATCAGAGCCAGTGGCGGCTCCTCCGCTAAGGTGGAGGAGCGTCGCCCCACTGCTGAAAAGGGAAAATAAAATGATAATAACGTATTGTTATTCTCATTTTCTTTTCCTACGGGAATCAGGGGTGTGGCTGGCCAGGGCATGGGAGGAGTGGTTTGCACTCCCTAAGTAAACATGAGTGTTTAGGGCCGGCCAAACAATCATGTGCACTTTGCATGTTCCCTACCAGGCTGCATTACACAACCTGGTGAGGAACATGCACAGGCTCCCTGTCCCCGTCTGAGCGCCGAACCACGGCGCTCAGACCAATCGCAACGCTGCATTGCAGCGTTGTGATTGGCTCAGGGGAGCCTGTGTGCCCAGGTGCTTACTGCTGCCCGCTGGGCCAGAGACAGGAAGAAGGAAGAGAACGGAGGAGAGGCGGGGGCCGGCTGTTTCAGGTAAGTCCTTTGGAGAAAAAAAAATCATCCCCCCGTCCGTTCGGTAGCAGCTGCTACTGATCAGAGCTGAGGTAAAAGCACTGCGTTGCTGCAGCAAATGCCGTGCTTTCTTCAGTTGCTCACGAGGATGGGGCTCTCGCAATGTCTTGTGTCAGACTTTAATCTGTATACTCTCGATTGGTAGGGTTGCTCTTTTTTCAGAAAAAAATTAAATGGAACCCATTTCTCCCCTTTAGGATTCTGGAAGAACCCTGAGCTGGTGCCTGAATATAATGTGCAGCATTCCAGTATTCTTTTTAATCGTGGCAATTCTGCCCTGTTTGGTTTATAGACAGTGGCGTAGCTAGCCCTTTGGCCGCTGTGGCGGTCCCTGCATTTGACGGGTTGGGTGGGGTGCTGGCGAGAATCCTATGATTGTCGCCCCGGACCAGCCGCATTGAAGATCGAGGGGGGGTGTTAGTTGCGATTTCCGCCCCGAGACGGCAGGTAGGAGCCACTGTTCATAGATCCATTAGGACATGGGTACTCACAAACTTTCTCTCGGGGCCAAATTTACAGAATGGTTTGTGGCCGAGGGCCGCACCTGTGGGGGCGGGGTCTGTGGGGGGCGGGGCTAGAGGGAAAAAAATCACTACAGTTTCAAAACATTGCTAGGCAATGCTGTATTTCCAAAGCAGATGTAACTACAAGGAGCACATTTTTATAATAATTTTTTATTATCAGACAATAGCAATCTTAAGAGGGATTGCATGGCAATTTGCAGTAACCGGATATTCAGCACATGCCCATTGCAGCATAGGCTTCAGAGTCCAAAAATAGGTACATTAAAGACAAACGCTACAAACTTATTTTGCATTTAATGTCACCAATTAGTTTTCTGTAATCTGGTACCAAGTCTGAAACGGCAAGCTTTAAGAGCTGATCTAGATGTATGTCTGTAAGCTTATTTCTGAGTTTGCTCTTCAACAGTCCCATTGTGGAAAATGAACTTTCGCAAACATATGTTGACCCAAACAAACAAATTACCTTCTGGGCCACTGTTAAAAGAAGAGGAAACTTGTCAGACGGCACAATTTTCCAGAATTCTTCTGGTGCTTGCCCCAAAAAAGATGCTTCGAGGGCTGAATTGTGCTGCATGTCAATCAGCTCTATTTCTGCTTGAGCCCTTTCCATGCCAATAAGGACAACAACGTCAAGATTTCGTGCACTCACCATCCAGGGGTTTTCAACCAGCCTGAACAAAGGGGTGAGGGCTCTGAATTGAGAAAATCGGCGTTTGATCTCCCCAGAAATTTCTTCAAGACATGCACCAAGGTCTAGCTTTGACAGAATTTCTTGTGCATCTGGAAACCTCTGCATCACAGCCAACAGTTTTGGGAAGTGGGTGAAGTCACTATCATCCAGTTGTTCTTTGAATAGCACAAGCTTACTTTCAAAAGCATAAATACCATTCATCAAGGAGCACACAAGCTGTTGTTTACCTTGCAGGGTCAAATTGAGAGCATTAAAATGTGTGAAAAGATTTGAAAGAAAATGGAGCATAATAAGCCATTTCACATCCGTTAGTTCTGGGAATGATTGACCTCTACTGTTCACAAAGAGTTCAATTTCAGGAAGCAATGTGATGAACCGCTCCAGAACCTTCCCTTTGCTTAGCCAACGCACGTCAGTGCGCATCAAGAGGTCTGTATATTCCGCTTCAGATTCCTGCAGCATTGCTTTAAAAAGTCTATGGTTCAGAGCTTTGGCACGGATAAAATTAACAATTTTCACTGCAACTTTTAGGACATTATTCAGTTCTCCATGCTTTAATTTTGCACACAATAATTCTTGGTGAATAATGCAGTGGTAGTCTATCACAGTCTGTCCTATGAGCTTCTTTTTAAGCATAGATACGAAGCCTCTGTCATGGCCTACCATGGCAGGAGCCCCATCTGTTGTTATGCTGACAAGAGTGTTCAGTGGTATGTGATTTGTTTTAAAGTAGTTGCACATGCTGTCCAGTATATCTTCTCCTCTTGTGTGCCCTTGCAGTGGTAGAAGGCACAGGAGCTCTTCTTTGGGATGAAGCGATTGGTCCAGATACATCACCCAAACTAATAACTGGGCCACATCGCCTATGTCTGTGGACTCATCCATGGCAATGCTGAAGAACGGTGACTCTCTGACTGCTTTGATCACCTGCTCCTGGACATTTTGACCCATTGCCTCTATTCTGCGTGCACACGTGAAATCTGATAGCTGCAATGCACCGTTTTCCTTTAAAATGCTGGCTTTATTAGTGTAGTTGTCAAATAAAATTTCGGCTGCTGAAAGGAAACATTTCTTCACCAGCTCTGCATCTTTGAATGGTTTTTTATGTTTGGCAAGCAAGTAGCATATTTTGAAAGACGCTTCTGTAACGGCCTCAGATTCCTTCATCTGGCAAAGGAAGATCTTCTGCTGGGAAAGAAGAGCTTGCTTTAACGATGCCACTTTTGCAGAACGCAGTTTTGAGTTCAGTGGGAAGTTCGCAGTGTATTCAGAGTGCCGCGTTTTGTAGTGCCGTTCCAGGTTATACCTCTTAAGAACATTTACTGTCTCTTGCAAAGCAAACAGGTGGCTTTTTCTTTTGGACATTCAACAAACAAGTACTCTTCTTCCCATGCTGCCTGGAAGGTCCTGTGTTCGCTCTGTATCGATCTGGGTCGTTTGCAAGGCTTGGAAACTGGACTGTAGGCCATTGCGGAGCTCTCCAACTAGTTTGTTACTATGCAATAAGTAACAAGGACCAGGAATCTGATTTTCCACCTGATGACCAATGGACCGAAACCGCAGCACGACCGATGTACCAACACCGCCGCACGACCAATGGACCGACACGACCGCTGGACCGACACCACATCACGACCGATGGACCGACGCCACTTCTCGCAACAGATCTGTGAGCAACACCAAAGTAATGTTTTGTTTAAACATACAAAGTAATGGGTAAACCTGCAAATGAAAAACAGGAGGCTTTCCTAAAGCCAGTGGTTTATGCAGGAAATGTGTCACTCAATAGGGATTTGAAATAATTGGCATGCACACACACACGTATATACAAGCGCACGTTCACCCGTAGGTATCTTGGCGCTGAATAACAGATGTTTATTGCTACCCAACTCATTTTATCGACCTCAGATGGATGAAAGGCAGGACCCCCCGGGATATGAACCTGTGACCATGAGGTAGAATACAGGCCCCTGCAGTGGACGCATTAGTCCACTGAGCCACCAGACCCGGCAAACACACAGTACAAGGGTACAGAGTTTGAGGTGGTTTCATACTGGGAGACAACAGGAGAAAAATATGGTAACCTGCCAAATCGGTGATCTCGAGTCAAATTAGACCAAAATAAATCCAATTAAACCAAATCAAATCTGGCCGCTCTGTCCGTAATGGAAATACAGCAATTGCAGAAAACATTGGAATTAGAACAACTGTGACAGTTGTAACAGATCTAATAGCGGACCAGTCTGCACAAACGTAGGGAAAGTCAGCTATCATAGTAGAAAAACATATGGAAGTAGCTAATCAGGACAGCGCTATTTGGTGTGGAGCAGCTGTCAAACTATAGGAATCTGAAAGGCTCAGATACAATGGTCCGGCCCGTAGAGAGGGGATGGGTGCGGGGAGGGGGCAGGTTTCAGGTGGAGGTTAGTAGAGGAGGAGGAGGTGGAGGGGATGGTGCCCTCCCAACCTCGTAGTTCAGTGTTGGGTGTAAGCCGAGCAGTGGTCGAAGTGGGGGGAAAAAAGTTGGGGGAACTGTGGGCGGAGAATCAGAGGGCGGGAATAACCTGAAGATTGGGCCAGTGGGCATAGTCCGGTGTGGCCAGAAAGAGCAAAACATCCCAATTTTTACTATTTGTTTGGCATTTTATTGCCCAGTTACAGCTTATTACGTTATTTAATTCAACCAATGGATACACGTGTTTATTTAAGGTTTAATATGAGTTATTGACATTAAAATACATTCACAAAGTGTAATATGTTCCCAATCACAGAAATGTTCCAAATACGCTTAAAAGTGGATTCACAAGCCATTTGTCTCCGTGGCATGCAGTTTCTGTCATCAGTACTTCTCATCCCTTTTTCCACAAGAGCAGTTAAAACATGAATGGGAAAATATCCTACTTTGCAAATGTTTTCCACATAATTATGGCCCTGCCATATTTGACACATAATACATCATCTGCTGCTTAATCTGACAATTTTAACAAAACATTGTAGCTCAACTTTGCCCTCTGTCAGCTGACATCTCTGCTTAATGCAGGTGGAAATTATTTTGCCAAACTACTGCTTGCTCATATCAGGTCATAAGAACCTGACACACCAATTTAGCATTGACACTACTTGTTACCGTGTATGTAGAGAAGCTGTCACAGTAGGTCTCTCTCTTAGACGCGGACAGGGCCGGACTGGGAAACAAAAGCAGCCCTGGCAAATTTTTTCAGACCAGCACTCTACCGAACCCGATTAATCATCAACCATCAATCAATGCCCTTACTTCGTGCAAATTTGCTGCATTCTTAAATATCTCCAGCTAGCTGAAAGTAAAAACAAGGATGCAATGCAAAGCTGCCACGACTTTAATCCATAAAACATTCAAGGTCACGCACAAAGCTACTTTAAAACAGGATCAACCAATATGCACCCATCAATCAAGGACAATTCACTTCACAAAAAAAAGAGAGAAGTCCTATTTATTAAAAAAAATTACTACGGGGAGAAGAAAAGCAGCAGCAAACAGGAGCAAAAGAATAACCCTGCCACTCTCCAACTAAGCTGAATTCAATCTGTTTTGAAAAACTCTATGAACATACACCTTTTCACAAACAACTAAAATGTGACAAGGCCCCTACCAGAAATAAGAGGAAAACAAAAACTTCAGAACCTTTGTATAGAATCTCTAACCAGCCAGAGCAAGCATTGGCAAAGCCAAAGGTCTGGCCTTGGTAAGATTGCAATGTTTTATTTTTATTATTCTGCAAACATATGGAATGGTCATCAAAGATTACAAGTAATAAAAAGTAAAAATATCAAAGACTAAAGATGGTGTGCATATGTTTACAAGTAAGGACACTTCATTAATCATTAAACATTGCAGCTTTTTGTGCCATGCAGTTACTGTACAATTAATTTTAAAAAATGGAGAGAGATAATCATGGCAGACACCCAGAGAGAGGGGGGTGGGGGACATTGTGAGACAGGTGGGGAGAAAGAGAGATGATGAGAGTCTTGAGAAAAGGCGCAGGGTGAAAGAGTCACACATGGGGAAAGTAAGGAAGAGACAAATGGAGAAACAGATGAGAGACCATCACATTGCATACTTAAATAGGATCCTGTGCTTACCTCTCGGGGTGCGAAGATCAACCTGCGGGTGGAGCTGGTGTTGCAGGGCGATGGAAATTAAGCTGGTCGTGGAGATGGAGGCAGATGCGGTGATGGAGCTGCTGCTGGCCAAATCCAAGCGCGAAGAAGGGGCTGTGGGCCAAGTTGAAGTGCAAGCTGCGTCCCGAGAAGAGGCTGCTGCGGCGAGGAGAGGACGTCCTTAGGCAAAGAAGAGGCTCCGGGGTGAGAAGAGGCTGCTGCGGAGAGGATGCCCTCAGGCAGTTAAGAGGCTCCCGGGCGAGAAGAGGCTGCGCTGGATGAGAAGAGGCTGCGGCAGAGGACACGCTCAGGGACTGAAGAGGCTCTGTGGCGAGAAGAGACTGCGGCGGAGAGGATGCCCTCAGGCAGTGAAGATTCTCCGGGTAGATTACAGGCTGCAGGCGGAGAGGACGAGAGGACATCGTGGGCACCACGGACACAGGAAGCTTCCCAAAAGGTCCTTTAAAAGTCAGCTGTAAAAGCGCTTACAGCTGACTTTTAAAGGGCCTGTGCTTCCCTCCGGGTGCCGTGTGTGACGTCACGGAGGCAGGCTATTCAGAGGCAAGCAGTAAACAGAGAAGATGGCCGCAAGAGCAAACGTAGTGAATACGTATTGAATACGTATTCACTATGTATGCTCCTGCGGCCATCTTCTCTGTTTACTTCCAGGAAATGGCATTATGGCAAGACAAGGTCAACGGGCCGCCAATGAAGGCCGGCCGGGCCGCTGCCGGCCCGCGGTCCGTACTATGAGTACCCGTGCATTAGGAATAGTATAGAAAGTTCTAAATCACGTTTAAAGTTATTTATTTCGTGTATTTGCTGATTTATGTTTGTGTCACGTAAGTACAAAAAATTCACGCACTTTTTAATTTCCCATTTTCCTTCCCAGCCTAGGCATGAAAATACCAGCCAGGCAGCTTAAAAAATCGGGCAGACGGCAACCTACCCATTAATGTTTAATGACAAAACCGGTAGTGTCTCTGAAAGGTATATCATATCACGTCAGGGAATACTTGATTATGAAGTGACTTAACTATTCCAGCCTTTGCTTCCTTTCAAAGGCACCAAACTGTTATAAAACCTCCCTTTTTGCAAATTAATTTGAAAATTATTCTCCTCTGAGCTTTTTTCTGAAGCCCTGTTCGCTGCTGCTTCAATTGCTTTAAATGGCCCTCGCCATGTTTTTATGAGTACTTCATGGAGCGAAACTACATGTCTTGTGGAAAATATTTAGTTCCTATTGTTTTAAGCTGTGTTGCTGGCCCGGTATGCTTCAAATTACACCGTTCACTACATTTCCCCAAAATGTCTTAATAGGAAATCCAATACCACCACAACTATAAATCACATTGTGTTCTGATCATGTTACTTGTCCACATAGGATTAAAAAGCTCAATTTTTAGGCTTCTCTGATCCCACAAGGTGAGAAATTGATGAGTTAGATGCATGGATTTCGGACTTCAGTAAGGGACTCAAGACCTGGCTCTTCTATTAAGACCGGCGAGACCCCAGTGCCTGGATACCTCCCGGGGTGATTAGCCTGTTTGATTGTTTGCACTCTGAAAGCATAGTTTTGTATATCCAGTTTGAGAGTTTCCCTGTATATACATCTGCACCATAGGCTAAAGTCCACAGAAATTGCTGATCTATAACTGGCTTTGCTGTTTGGCCTGAGAGAAATAAATAGCTTGTGCAACACTTATGTTTAAGAAGCAGCTTTCAGCTTTAGCAATGCTAGTTGATCATGACGACTAACCTTTTTGTTGAATCAGACTAGGTTTTCTGAGGCTGATAATTTGGCAACTACTTGACCAGTCATACACCACGGACTGTTTTTTTTTATATTCACTGCCATGTTGTTGTTTTCGTATATGCAGGCTACTTAGTTGATGGTGAAGGCCAATTATAATTTCGTTCAAAATGACTGTCTTGTGTGTACTGTAATATTGGTGTCAAATTCACTCCTGTTTTGGGGATCAAGGTCTGTGAATAGCCAAAGCAGTCCCTAAGGCTGTTGCATAGAGGCTGAACAAGAAATGGGTGAGCACACAGCCCTGTAACCACTCCCTGCCATTATAGGGCCTAGGGATCAGGCAGAGGTGCTGCTAAGCTTTATTTGCACCTGGGTTCTACTGTATTACTGCTGGATAGCTCATAGCAGTATAAAATACCACATCATTTCTATTTATTCAACAATAAGTTCCTGTCAAGTTGATGAAGCATGCACACAGTAGATTACCAACATCAACATTTTCTCGGATGACTATAGACTGTGCTAGAACTTCAGCTTTAACATCCGAGGAAGCCTGTTTGGAAGAATGAAAAAAGATTTTTGTGTAATATTTGGCTTCAACTTCAAGTAGTCCAATTAGGTAGTGTGATAGGTTTGTAGGAAGGAATGAAGCTTAACTCCCTCCATGAGTCTGGTAAACCATTGTTAATTTTACCCTACTTCACTCATGAATCTTCATTGTCCACCCTGGTGTTTTCATGGCATTTCCAGATTGCAAATTCTGGAACCGGGGTCCACTGCTTCACAATGCAGGTAATCACAGAAAATCGCAGAGGCAGGCAACTGGTCGTGTCAGACATAAAGGAGTTGTCTGCCAATGGCAGTCGTTCTGGGAGGGCAGGTAGTGTTCAGGAAGTAGTGGAGGCCTCCATTTGTCCAGTCATCAGGAAGCATCCTGGGTAACCTATTGACGTAGAGCCCAGCACCATCTAGACCCATTCTCCACAGGCCCGATCATTATGCAATTGCTGCTTGATAAAGTGCCTCCTTTGTTAAATAACAAAAAGGTCACCTCTCAATTTCCTGGTTAGATATGTCAGCAAAACTATTTGTAAGGCTAAGCAACTTAACCATGAATTCTAAACAAAAACTTGCTTATTCTTTAGCTTCTTGAAAAAAAGGTGATTGACCTTCAAATAAATAGATAACAAGCATTGGCAAAGCAAGTGGGCCACCCTTTTGGGACCAATTGGGTTTCCCAATGGTTTTAGCCATGTAGCACCGCCCCCTCAATGCTGTGCTGTATGACTGAATGAAAGCAAAACAGTGCAAATGGGAGTAAGCAGCACAGGGATACGAATGGGAGGATTAAATGAAAGACAGCAACATGGAGCTGGCGGGGAGAAAGCACATGGGCGAGAAGGAAACATGGGCGATAGAGAGGAACACAGAGCGTAGTGTGGGGGAGAAGAACACACAAGGGAAACGGTTGGAAAATGCATTCACTGTCGTAGAGTGCTTAAACGAAAAAAAGTAGTGCCAGAAAAGCGAGCAGTGGAATGGCATAGTAATATGTGTTCATACTCCTGGGGAGTGACAACCACAAGAAGAGGACAGGTAGCCCACACACTCTAACAAATAAGAAGCAAAGAAGTGAGTGACAATGAAGCCAACCAATGGTAAACAATGGGTGAGCTCTAAGAACACTGTAAGCTAACATTATGTATTGCAACACACAGTGCATGCATTGTCTTAGGCGAGACCTAAAAACCATGTACCCAATCACTACTGGAAGCTGACTAAGGCTGTATTTATTAATGCATCTGAGTGTTAAGAGCCAGGTAGGGAAGGCTTCTGAGTGGCTGCTGGTGACTGAGATAGACTGGGTCCCAGCCCAGTGAAAAGTGAGTGGCCACTGGGGAAGGCTTAGAAATGGAAAGGCTGGCAATGGAAAGGATGGGAAGACTCACATCCACAATATGGACGTGATAATGCTGCCTATAGGATATCCTCCACTCGGGGAAACTAGATTATGAGAACTCCTGTCTCATTTCTCAACAGAGACTTTCAGGTATTTGTATTAGAACATTCCAGTACCAAGATTACAGGAACCACTAGACCTTTTATGAAATTTCTGACTGTGAGAAAGAGGATTATTAGTTGGGTTGCATGGTAGTCCACCACAAGTAATAATATCTCTATTTTTGTTAGGTCCAGTAAAAGTTTCAGTAATTAAAACGGGAGCTTAATCCCTGGTAGCTATGCAGAGAACAGACAGCTGAACTTAAGAAAATGTGTAAAGCGTTTAAAAGTACCAAAACAGTAAAAAAAGTTGAAAGCACAATAAAAATCCCACTACAATTTATAAAAAGAGATAACATTTTAATAAACAAAATGACACCAAAAGGGCAAAAATCCAATCAGGGGAATCCGAGATATGAATATTTAAAGTTTGAATTACATTTTAGTGGCAAAAAGTGGAAAACACCACCGTGGGGCACATGGCTGCGCAAGACTGAACAAAGGTATTGTTTAAGGCCGACCACAATGGAGTGCGGGTCTGATGAGGACAAGGTTGGTCCCAGTTAGAGTTACTTTCAGACGTAGAAATTTTTCTGGAGAAAAGATGGTTGTCAATAAGTCACTGGCAAGCGGCAAGAGGTGGGTTGCTGAAAAGCGGGGTCCTATGCTATGGGATTTATAAATCATGACTACCCGAAGGCATCCCAGCGCTGGCAGACGGAAATACCACTACACCAAGGCCAGAAGAGTTACCTAAGTATCAGTTCCTAAAAAGCCAAGTTTTTATAGATTTTTCAAAGCTCAGCTCACTGTTCATAGAGCGAATGGCCAGAGGGAGAGCATTCCACAGCTTGGCTGCATTAAAGCCAAAAGACCGTCCTCCACTTCGAGCCCTTCTGACCAATGTGACAGTTACTAAAAATGAATTGGAGGATCTAAGACGCCTATTGGGGGAATAAGGGGTGACCAGTTGGCAAGAGATTGGAGGACCACTCACAGAAAAGGCTCTGTGCACCATGCAGAGAGATTTAAACTCAATCCTTTGAGCGATGGGCAGCCAGTGGAGGTCAATCAGACCCTGTTGAGTTGAATTATGCCTATGAATGCCCAAGAGCAGTCTTGCGGCCGCATTCTGCACAACCTGGAGTTTACGATTCACTTCCTTGGGAGCACATAGGTAGAGCATATAGCCATAATCCAGGCGAGAGAGGTCCTGGTGTGGTTGTTGTCAAAGCCGGGAAAGCCCAGAGAAGGTGAAGCTCTGTGTCCATACCCAGGAGGTCTCAACGTTGATTGGCATTGGCTCAGCGTCCCTCTCGGTGAAGCCCTCTACGTTCAGACTTAGAAACTTTTCTGAAATTCAGATCTCTTTCAGCGGAATGAACCAGCAAGTTGGGTGCGACCAGTGATTTGAGGCAGTACCAGTCTCCTAACAGTTCTTCAGAGGAAAAGTTGAAAAAAAGTTCTTACGCCCCAGTTTTTGCAGTTTGGGCAGGAGGAGTACACTTGAACACCAGCCAAGGGTTGAAGGACCTCAAGAACAGCGCTCGAGGGTCAGGACTCACTACAACAGAAGCTACCAGCAGGGTCCAAGTCTGGCCCATTTGGAACTGTTAAGCTAGGCTCTTTAGGAAAGTGATCTTCTTGCAGCTTTTGTGTCCCTGTAGCTTAACAGGGCAGCCAACTGACCTTTGAAGTCCACTTCTTAGTCCTTTGAACGAGTGGTAGCAGGCCCAGCCCTTAGGATTCTCCTCAAAGATCACAACAGCAGGTGCAGTCCTTCTTCTGTCTTTTACAGGTCCATCAGTTTTCTTAAGAGGGCACGGGGGTGTCACATTTATGCCCAGTGCCTTGCTGGTTTGTGGGTGGCGGAAACTTCTGGCTACTTCCTAACAAATGTGGTAAAAGTTCCCAGGGCTGACCCTGCCCACTTTTGCAACACTTTCACTGTGTTTCACTGTAAACTATCTCTACTTAAAACCCACATGACAGAACCTTTCTTTCCCTGTGTAGAGCTCCCTGTGGCCACCCACAGATGCAGCTATGATAATGGGCAAACCCTCCTTTGTGGTCACTCCAAACCAGTTCTGGGTTATCTCTCCCTCCTGCTGTGTTCGGAGACGAGTTGCCTAAGAGTACAAAAGGGAGGCAGGCCTAGGTGTGAGCTTCATCTGCCAGTGACGGGATAGGCATCCTTTGAAGTTAATTACGTTCCTGGACACAGCCCAAATGGCCAACCTGCCAGGGTAAGGTCACCCCTTTCCCTATCTCTCAGCTCAGGGAGCCACTTTAAATCTAATCAAGGAGATATTCAGCTCTTGGGTGACTGTGAACATTAGCAGAAAAGCACATTTGGCTCAGGCAAAAAATTGACCACTGTCTAAAAGTGTAATTTTTAAAATGATGATAATATAAAATCCGGGGGGGGGGGGCGGAGCTTGCCGGCTCGCAAGATGGCCGCACACTAACGGAGCTCCGTTAGCCATTGCATCAATCCGCCAATAATCCGAACATCCTGCAGGAGTTATTACCTCAAATGCGCCGCAGCTGTGTGTGGGAGTGCTGCTGTCCCGATACGTGTCCCCATCGCCATGAGAGAGGAGACTGAGGCACCTGGCGACGCGACAGAAGGAGGAGGCCGCCCCATCCGTTGCCTGCTGCGGAGGCGTGAACAGGGCCGCGCACTCGGAGCCTCGGCGGCTGTGGTCTGGATCCGCTCATACTATCGGTGGAGGGACGGGCGGAGACCCGAGAGCCTGTGCTGCCCGGTGCCCTGTGGCTAGTGTGCGGCCCGCGCTGGCCTGATCCCTGCCTGGCCTGCTGAGTAGGTGCAACCTGTGGAAGGGCTGGATGCGGCCTGGTGAGCTCCGCGACTCGGGCCGGGGTCGGCTCGGGCCCTGCACTCGCTGTGGGCTGAGGCGTCGGGCGAGGAGAGCGAGGTGTGTCCCTCTGCCCTCAATCCCTGCTGCTGCGACACGTCGTTGAATCAGTAAGGAGAGCAGCAGCCTATACGCCTGGGGAGCGGCGTCCTTGCACGGCCGGGAGGCCCGTGAGACTCTGTCACACTGCAGGGGAGACCTGGATTTCGCACATTAATTAATGGCACTGCGAAATTGGCCCCCCTGTTGCCCTTGCGGCCTCTCCTTCATGCCCCTATAAAAGAAGATTGTTGGTCTCCTAGGGCCTGCAGCTTTAGGTGGGCATTGCAGACGTGCTGACGATCTATAGTGAGAGCCTGACCCCCTGGGGTTGTTCTCCCCCCCACTCTCCCTTTTGACTGTCCCCCATCGCGGGCCAAAATACTGGACAATACAGGGCACTCTGGTGGGGCGCTGCTGCGCTTGCTGATGACGCCTGGTGTACCGCGTTGGCCCGTGCGCTTGACCTATAATAGATCAGTACTTTTTTGATTTCCCCCTCTCTGCAGATCATCACTCACTCCAACCGCGCATAATGAGGCCACGGCCCGAGTCCAACCGGTCGGCCTCAGTCTAAACCAGCGCTTGCTCGATCTGCTAGGAGTGGCCTGCATAGAGGCTCCAGGCATGGTGGGTGACGTTGTGGGCCTCTCAACAATGGGAAAGGTGGACAAGATGCAGCCAAAGCTGCAGTTCGAACAGCGAAAATCCAGGACCCGCGAACCGGGCGACTCCCAGCCCCCGGCAGAGCAGAGTGACATGCCTGAGGATACGCCTGCAGAACGGCGCCAAATACTGGCAGCCATGCAGCAGAGCCTGAGCACAATTGACGGTAAAATAGACTCTTTGGCATTCCGCATGGACCGTGTAAGTCGGAGCATCTTGACAAGCATGCTGAAAGACTTGATATGGTGGAGCGGCGTGTGACGGAGGTAGAGGAGGCTCACTCTGAGACAGATGTTGCACAAAAACAACTCGGCAAGGCTCTTGCTCTGCTGCAGGATAAAACAGAAGAACTGGAAGCCAGGTCCAGAAGAAGCAATATTCGTATCATTGGGCTCCCCAAGTCCACAGCCACGGGCAACATGGAGACATTCACGGAAAATCTCTTAGTGTCTCTGCTGGGTCGTGACACTTTTTCCTCCATGTTTGTGGTTGAGCGAGCCCATCACTCTCTGGGTCCCAGGCCACCCCCTGGTGCGCAGCAGCGCCCGGTCATTGCAAAACTTCTAAACTATAGGAACAGGGATGCTGCCCTGAAGAGAACCAGAGAAAAAGGGGACTTGCACTTCGAGGGCTCCACCATATCGCTTTTTCCAGACTTTACAATGAAGGTCCAGGAGGCTAGGAGGCAGTTTGCTCCATTGAAACGCAAACTACGAGACCACAATCTTGAGTATGCTATGCTCTACCCTGCCAGGCTTAGAGTCACCATGAATGGCGCCTCAAAGATATTTTTGGACCCTAAATCTCTGCAGAAAGCTCTCAAGAAATACTCCAAAACCCAGGTGCAGAGCGGAGACTCTGAGCGACTGTCGGAGGCGTCTGAGGGCGGCTTGGACGAGCAGGACTAGCTGGTCAGACTGGCAATAGATTCCTATGAGACATGGGGGGGCTGTTCATATCATAATTTTCCAATTGAGTCTCAATGATAACTATGATGCATTGTTGGTTTCTGGAACCTTTTGTAAACCCCTATAAAGTATGTTTAAAAAAAAAAAAAAATTCCAATTGAGTCGTAATACTTTACAATGGAGTGTGGTTTGACAATTGCTATAATCTCTGAGTAGCCATGGGGCCTCAGTCTCCAGTTGCAAGAGGGTGGTTTGGGCGAACAGATCTATACGAGCAAACCAGCAATCTATTCCTACAGACATGGGGGGGGGGGGTAGTTCATATCGGAGCTCGCAAATTGGGATGCGATGATTTACGATAGAGTATTGATTGTTTACTGTAATAGCCCTTAGGAGGCCTTGGTGCCTCGGTCTCCAGACTCTACTCCTCAAATGTTTAAGAATGGATATAGTGACTTTGATTACTTTGAAAAAAGTGGCCTTTGGTGGTCCTAGACACAGCTATGAGCGATTTCGTGGGGGGAGAGGGGGTGGACTGCCTCCTGCCCCGAGCAGGCTACGAAACTACATGCAAATAGCTGCAGGATGTTTTGTTTGGTTATAGATGGCTTTAACTCCACTCTACTGCTGTGGAGTGAGGTTTGGCGGAAAGGCAACATCCGCCCCTGTGTGTGTCTCACTACATGGCGCTAAGCCATTTTTCTTTGAGTAAGGGTGGGGGGGTGGGTACTTCGACCATGGCAAGTTGGGGAAAGCATGGCGTGGGTGGGGGGGTGGGGGTTTGCAACTGTTTATTTTTCAAACCACAGTGATTTTTGTTTGCACAGATCCTGCACTAGTGGCAACAAGTGGCAGCTCAGTTCAGATGGGAATGAGGCTGACAGACACAGCTCTGAATTCTTCAGATTGTTTAAAGATGGCACAGGGAGGAAGTAGCACAGTGAGACGTGGAACCTCAGAGGCCTTAATGATTACCCCAAAGTACGTAAAGTATTTCCCTACCTCACGCGGCATACCATAGATATCGCTCTGTTACAAGAAACCCATTTACCTGCAGATAGTAAAATGCTCAGACATAGAAGATTACAGGGTTCCTTTCATGCGGCTGGTTTTTCGACACATGCAAGAGGGGTGCTTACATGGGTTAACCCGAAATCAGGTATCACACTAGAGCCCGTCGAGGCGGATTCTGAGGGAAGATATGCTATTTCTAGATGCAGGGGAAAGGGTCTAGACCTGTTGGTGGTCAATGTATATGGGCCAAATTTTGATAACCCGCAGTTCTATCGCAACCTACTAGTACGACTGCAAATAAACACCACTCTCCTGCACCTTTGGGGTGGTGATTTTAATTGTGTTCTGGACCCTGCATGGACTGCTCTGGGGGCCCAGCCCAGCGTCCTTCAACCTCTGCTAAAACCATTACTGATGCTATTATGCACCTAGACATGACAGATGTTTGGCGCAACCGCTCTCCTGGAAAGGGAGGTTTCACTCACTACTCCGCCCCCCATGATTTGCACACAAGAAAAGATTATTGGTTCATAGCGAGAACTCTATACCCCATAGTTAGGGAATGCACGACCCTCCCACGCTCATTATCAGATCATTCACCTATACTTCTTGAGCTGCTAAGCCCACAGAAAAAACCAGCCCCATTCACATGGCGCTTCCCCCCTATTCATTGTTAGACAGTGCTTTTAAAACCGACATATTCAAAGCCATAGAGGATTTTTTCAAAATCAACATCGGCTCGGTATCACATTTCGTCGAAGTTTGGGAAACGTTGTTAGAATTGAAAACGTACTGGCTTTGTTGCTCATATTTCGTTCTGTGTTAAGTTAGCATTCATAGCACCATTTTATTAGAAGCCGCCAATATGTTCCATGATCGAAGCTGAGTTTCTGTCACACATTGCTTGCCTCCGCAGAAAGCTGCCTCGATGTCTCCTTAGCTGATATTTCTCCAAGGCCGAGTTTCGCTGCACTAATGAATGTACTCTCTATTATGACATACCTTCGCTGTTAGATAGGCTCGTTCCCACCTTCTGTAATGGCGGGCACGGGCAAAGCAACCTTGAGGTAGAGATAACGTGTACCCGGTCCCAGGACCATAGCTCATCCTTCTGTGCCTCCTTTGTTCACTGTTGCCTGGACCGGAATTTTCCAGCCTTGGCGTGTTCTTGGTGAATTGGAAATATATAATATCGAATGAAATGTTGGGGGAAGTCAGTCCCTTGGCAGCTATCTCATGAGGCTGGTCAGACTGGGCTCCGCTGCAGCGTAATACTAATAAATATCTTTGGTTTGTATTCTCTACTGTCTGACCTACTCTTCATTTGTTTGGAAGGCCGAGAGGTGGTCACAGGTGACCCGGCTGACCCGATTCGGGTCACTTCCTTCATTTGGCGCCTGAACAGGGACTCCATCGGGTGACCCATCCTTGCCCGCGGACGGGTGAGGAGGACAGGGCCACGTCGGGTCGGATACACGGATCGGGGATCCCTGCATGAGAGAGCCTAGTACTCGCAGCTGCCCCGCCTGTCTGATCGGGCGGTGCCTCGCCCAGTGGTCGTCCTTGCTGGGGTCCTGAAAGGCGAAACCCTTGGATTCGACCGTTTGGTCCGGAGAGTCGGCAGTGGAGAATAAATTTGTTCGGCCTGTGTGCACCAGGTGAGTTTGCTTTGGTTCTTTGTGAATGTGGCGCCCTTTTGAATAATATTTGGTATGGTCTGCGGACCATTTGCTTTGCACTTGGTAGGTCTACGGACCGATTTGGGTACAGAGTGTCTGCGGACACTTTGCCAGGCAACATAATGGATTTGGTTTACTTTTGAAAATGCCTGGGACTTGGCTGATTTTTGGTTTTGTGGTATTAACTTTGGTTTGTCTCTTTGGTGCAGTCGGAGGACTGACTTTTGGGTTTTCTTTGTTTGACACGGTCTGGGGACCGATCTTTCGGAAGATAGTTGTGGATTATTCATCTGGTACGAATAGTGAACTTGTTCCCTTGCCAAAATGCCTTGTTGGAGCAAGTTGTGTTGTTTGGGGTGCCGTTGTTGTTCTGCTGCTGCTCGATTGGAAGGGAGGCAGCCTGCGCCTTCGGAAGGCACCCCCAAATTTGACATGTATGTGAAGCACGGCCAGAGTTGCAGTGGCTGCTAACAGGTACCTTTGATTTCCTGCAGGATAAATTGTTTGCAAGAGGAAGTAGGCAGTCAATGTTTGATTGTCTCCAGGTATGGCAAAAGGAAGCTAAGCAGAGACGAATGAGCAGAAAAAAGAGGCTCGAAGAGGGAAGATGCAGACAGTAACTCAGAAGGCAGTAGCGTATGATAGAGAGAAAATAGAAAAGGGTATAGAGTGTGCTGATAGGATTTGTCACACTGCAACCTAAACTTTCTATGTTGCTCGAGAAGAAGGTGGATCTGTTAGATACCTGACCCCCCACCTCCATATGCTCCGCAGAGACTATATCCTGCTGACCCACAGCCCCAGTCTTCTGTCTCTCTTGCCCCTGTCTCTGGTTCTCCTGCTATTGACCTGACTGCTTCGGCTACAGCACCTCCTGTTTCTTCTTCGGCTTCGCCTATCACGCCTGCAGTAACTGCAGGTCTCCCTGCTACGCCTCTTGCTCCAACTTCTTCCCTCTCTCCATCACTTACACCTACGACACAGTCGTTAGTAACTCTGGTACCAGCCCCTTTGACTATTGTACCCTCTCCACATCTCCTCTCCCCGACATTGTTGAATGTAGGAACACCGGTGCGCGGATTGGATGACGGGGACTGGGCGACTGCAAAGGAGTGAATGGGGCGGGTGCTGATTCGGTCTGATGTGGGGAATGCAGAGAAGCAGATGGTAGCTAACTAGGCTGCCCAGTGGGCCTGAAGTCCGATTTACAGTGTGGAAGATGTGTGGAGCATGCTGAAAGAGTATGAGCCGTTTGTACAGCAGCATGCCCGCAAACATATGTCGGCTACTTTGATTGGATTGTGGGAACAGTGCTTTAATGGTGTTGCGCCCCAAATTATTTATGACATCCGGGACCGCGTGTATGCTACTGACATGGCCCCTAATGGCGTCTTTAGTACTGTCGCAACGTTGATTGGATACCGAGGCAGGTTGCACCAGAAGAGCCCGACAACAGTGTCTCAGTTCCCGATGAGGGAAGTACATCCAATCTTCCACCCTGAGATACCGGAGTTGCGAGATCAGAGGGATGCTGTCGTCAGACAGCGAATAGAGGCTCGCTTCCAAGAACAGTGGGTTTATACTCCTTGGAAGAGGAGTGAGGTGTTGTCCCTTAAAAGTCAGTTACCTGACCCTAGGAAAAATCCAACCGCATACTATAAAGAATTAACAGAGCCTGCGTCGTCGATGGTAATGACGTTGGCTGACATTGAGAGTTTTTCGGTTTATTGGCGCCAGTTGATATCTGGCGGCAGGTGCATACGCAGGACCATGTAGTGGAGTCGGGTGGCACTTGGGATGAGATCAGGGCATGGGATAAAGAGAGGAAGCCTGGTGACAAGCCTAAGGCTGAGATTCTAGCTTTGCCAGGTCGAATTATTACTTACATGCACTCTCTGATTCCACCTAGAAGAGTGGATTGGGATAAGTTAACAGCATGTCATCAGAAGAAAGATGAAAGCAGATCAGATTTTTTTTACGAGGTTTGAAGGTGTGTTTTTGGATTTCAGCGGGCAGGATTTGTCGATGGAGGGAGGTGTCCGACTGTTCGTTGACAGATTTGTTAAGAATTTGCTTCCCGAGATCGCGACTCGGTTGCAGGCTTCGGAGAGCACTTGGACTACCTCCTCCCCATCTGTGTTATTAAGCATGGCACAGTATAATGAGCATAGAGAGAATGAAGAGAAGGAGAAGGTGGAGAAGAAAAAGAAGGAGTTGAAAACGAAGGCGTTGATGCAGCAGGTGTCCAGGGGGAACGATAGAGGACGAGGCATTGGTCCGGCCCGACAGCTGCCCCGCACTGGAAAAAATGCTGCGCGTGTGGGGCCGAATCAGTGTGCATATTGTAAGGAGAAGGAACATTGGAGAAGTGAGTGCCCGACGTTGTTACAAAAGGTTGCGGCCCCTAGAGGACGGGGTTCTCGTGGGCGGGGTCGTGGAGCAGGTGGACATGACGGAAGCCAGGGAAATGAGGAACAGCAAGGTCGCCCTGATCAGAACTATTTTGATGACCCTCTGGGGCAACAGTACTATCATGATGACTACGAATTGGACGAAGTGACTGGGTTAGCTCATGGCTAGGATAGCCAGGGACTGGGTGAGGGATCAGTTCAGATACCTGTAGATCAGCGTGGACCTTATGTTACGGCCGATTTGCAGGGATCAGCTAAAAAATTCTTAGTGGATACAGGCGCAATGAATAGCTCTGTTTCTCGTTCACTGGTCCCAGGGGCAGCCCTGTCCGGCCAAAATTATGTTTCGGTAGGCTTTTCAGGTATACCGGTTGTGAGCCCCATTTCTGAGCCACTTGCCTTGACTATTGGTCCTTTCACTATAGAGTCGCCCTTTCTGTTGACATCTAACTGTGAAGAAAATCTGATGGGTTTGGACTTGATAACAAAATTGCATGCAACAATTTCTTGCTCCCCGGATGGTGTCTATATGACAGTAGGACCTAAGGTAGTGAGCTCTAAGGAATGTTTGTCAAAGGATGAGCCCCTTCCTGCTGAGTTTAAGGACGTGCCAAGAACTTTATGGGCCACAGGTGATACGGACGTAGGGCTGTTGCAGATACCTCCGGTTTCTATCAGGGTCAAGGACAACGCTGTTCTCCCTCGTATCCCTCAGTACTAAATACCGCAAGCAGGGGAGCGTGCGCTATTTCAGATTATACAGGATTTGATTAGGTATGGGGTTGTTGAAGAAACTACTGCGAATGTGTGTAACAGCCCTATTCTTCCCATTCTTAAGAGGACACCCTCGGGTTCCTTTGATGATCATCCGGATGTCTATCGGTTTGTGATTGATTTGCGTGAGGTTAATAAGATTGTGGTCCCTCAGTTCCCCGTTGTTGCTGACATCACTGCCCTTCTGACTATGATTCCTTCCTCTACCAAATTCTTTTCTGCCATCGATTTGAAGAATGCGTTCTTTAGCATTCCAATCCATCCAGACAGTAGGCATCTGTTTGGATTTGCCCTTGCCGGCAGAAGCTTTAGATTCTGTTGAACTCCTCAGGGCTATACTGAAAGTCCTAGTATATATAGTCAAGCGTTGAAAGGCCAATTGGATTCCCTCACACTTCCCCCAGGTAATGTCTTACTGCAGTATGTGGACAATCTCTTGATTGCTTCTGACACTGAAGACGGTTGCAAAGACACAACGGTTAAATTGTTGCTACATTTGACCCATCACGGACATAAAGTGTCCCTTTCAAAATTCCAATATTGTCGACAGGAGGTCACCTACTTAGGTCGCCTACTGTCGAAGGAGGGAAGGAGACTAACACCTGAACGAGTTAGTGCTATTGTTAAAATGCCCATCCCTAAGACAAAAAGGGATGTGCGCGCTTTCATAGGCATTACTTCGTATTGTCGTCACTGGATCCCTAACTTTTCCTTACTAACAAAGCCGCTGTTGCAACTAACCACTAAAGATGTGCAGGAACCCTTGCCCTGGACGCCTGAATGTCAACAAGCTTTTGAGCAACTAAAGGTCGCGCTTTGCTCTGCGCCTGTGCTTGGCACGCCGGACTACCAGAAGCCGTTCGTGTTGTATGTACACGAGATGGCTGGCTGCGCGCTCTCTGTCTTAACACAGGCCTTTGGAGGTAAGCAGAGGCCGTGTGCTTATTTTTCTGCGCTTCTTGATAACGTCGCGAGAGGGCTCCCGAGCTCTCTAAGAGCGGTCGCAGCTGTGGCTGTCTCTATCCGACAATCTGCAGGGCTTGTTCTTGATACCGATCTCACAGTCATGGTACCGCATGCTGTGGATACACTTTTGAACAGAACAAAGATGCAGCACCTTACCAGTGCGCGTCTGACTGGCTATGAGCTGACCCTATTTGCACCACATGTCACCATCAAAAGATGTGCCACGCTGAACCCCGCCACGTTACTACCACTCCCTTCTGAGAGTGAGGAGATTGACATCCATGATTGTCTTTTTCGTACTGAAGAGGAGACGAAGGGACGGGTAGACTTGACTGATGTTCCCCTATCTGAACCCCTAGGGGAGCTACATGTCGATGGCTCTTGATTCAAACTACCGGATGCCACAACAACTGCGGCATTTGCCATAACTACCTTGCACACAGTTGTCGAGACATCACGAGTTCCCTATCAATCGGCCCAAGCTGCAGAGTTAGTTGCCCATCTTCGAGCTTGTGAGCTATGTGAGGGACTGACTGTCAATATTTATACTGACAGTCAGTACGCCTTTGGAGTCGCCCATAACTTTGGGCGGCTCTGGGTGGAGAGAGGATTCCTAACTTCACATGGGTTAAAGATCCAGAATGGTCTGTTGATACACAGGTTTTTGTCAGCCCTCACACTTCCCAAGACGTTAGCGATAGTGCAGTACAGTGCCCACAAGGCAATTACTGATGATGTGGGAAGGGGAAATACATTTGCAGACTTACAGCTAAGGAGACAGCTCAAACAAAAATGAAAAGAATGTTTGTGGCAGGCCCTGCTAGATGGGTACCCGATGTTACTATGTTTGAGGATACACTGGATAATGTCAAGGAAATCCAAAGTGAGGCAACGATTGAGGAGCTAACAGTCCAGGGAGGACCTGGCTTGGCAGTTCGGGCTGGACTGTTCCCATGAGGCACAGGGTCAAGACTGATTTGCATATGGCTGGGTTCAAGCTGGAATGGCATGGTGAGCAAAAAAACGATGGATTTAGGCCCAGATCTCTGTACTGGGGTGAATGTATGACATTGTTCTGCATTCTGTCCATCAACTGTTGTTTTTGCATTTGTCAACCCGAGTGGGACGGGTATGCCCAGACGTGGGTCCCGTGCTCTCCATGCCACTGGAATCAAGCTATCCTGGCTGAAGAGGGTGAAACCCGAAACCGGTCCTAGGATGCTTGTTTCCAGTCCAGGGAGGACCTGGCTTGGCAGTTCGGGCTGGACTGTTCCCATGAGGCACAGGGTCCAGACTGATTTGCATATGGCTGGGTTCAAGCTGGAATGGCATGGTGAGCAAAAAAACGATGGATTTATGGCCTAGATCTCTGTACTGGGGTGAATGTATGACATTGTTCTGCATTCTGTCCATCAACTGTTTTTGCATATGTCCTCCCTGTAGTCACTATGGTGCATGGCCCAGCTCACATTAGCGCCAAGGGCATATGCAAGCTATTGGACCCTTTGTGGCAGAATGATAACATCCCGAAAGTAGCTGCCCATTTGGTTAAGTATTGTATGGTATGCATGATGTACAACCCTGGGAAGGGCACTCCTACACCCCCTGGCAATTTCGCACCCCCTTCGTTCCCTTTCGAGGTCCTACAGATGGACTATATCGAAATGGAACAGGTTAACAACTTGAAATATGTGTTGGTGGTTGTTTGTGCATTCAGTAAATGGGTTGAGGCTTACCCCACTAAGGAGAATACAGCTTTGGCGATGGCGAAAGCCCTCCTGAAGGAGTTTTCCCCGTTTCTGTTTGCCTCGTTTGATTTGGAGTGACAATGGCAGTCACTTTAATTCAAAAGTTATTCAGTTGGTGTGTGATGGGCTACACAGACAGAAGTTCCACGCTGCACACCACCCCCAATCAGCAGGCTTGGTTGAGAAGTACAATGGTACTCCCAAACTGAAATTGGCAAAAATTCAGGAAAGCACATGATTGAAGTGGCCAGATGCTTTACCGTTAGCTCTTTTGTCAACAAGAACTACGGCGCACACTAGAACAGGATTATCACCATATGAGGTCGTGTTCAGACGCCCAGCAAATGTTTGGGTCGCCCTCGACCTAGACGCTTCTCTGAGATTCAGTACCCAATGTTAGTAGACTATCTTTTTGAGTTAACTAAACTATTCAGCAACAGATCCACGAGACGCTTCCACCGCCAATAGAGGGGCCAGAGCACACAATCCGACCTAGGGATTTTGTTATCGTCCGGCACTTCCAGAGGCGGGGGGCCTGGAGCCCCGTTGGAAGGGGCCCCTGCAGGTGCTTCTTGCGACCATGAGTGCCGTCAAAGTGACCGGTCGGAAGAACTGGCTTCACCTCAGCCATTGCTGTAAGGTGCCGTTACCTCTCCCCTATGACCAGTGGGTGATCGATGGCATTGGTGACCACGAGACGGAGAAAGTGCCACGTTTCGTCCCCTTTTCGGATGCTCGACTGACGTGGGCGCAAACAGATGAGGAGAATGATGCCGCATTGAATGAGGCGATTCCCCCAGAAATAAGGGCCGCCCAGGATTCCTCTCCATCTGGCCCACAAGTGCTTGAGTCTCAGTCCCTCTGAATTTGAGCCCCTGTTTACTGATCACTCCGTGCCCGGAGTGGCTAGGTACAATTTGCGTCCCCGACTGAGGGACAGTGCACCAAAGGAAAAGTAAGATTAGTAGGGATGGACTGCATGGATGAAGAATAGGGTGTATGTACCCTGCCCGCGGTACCAACGATAGCTAAGGGAAAGGGAGTTTGGTGCATTGTCCGAGACATTGGACAGGATAAGCTGAGGGTGTTTCCCCAGAAGAGGGGGGGGTGCCCTATCCTGGACGGCGTGGGATTTCTTCAACGGGCCGCGATCGTGCTGCCCCACCGGTGTGCTCAGTAGCACCACCATAAAGGAACAATGGGAGTCTCCCAGCGAGACTCAGAAGGACGCTGGAACATTTTTGGCCCATCCTCTTGCTCCCTTGTCACAAGCCCCCTTGCACTGCATTTTTCCCCTCTGACCACCATGTATCCTTTTGGCCGCCCAACTGTTGAGGAGGAACAGCCTTTTGTAGCACCACGTTTGGAGGAGAATGGGGTTGGTTGCCCAGTTGGTCGAGAAAAAGCAAAATAGTGTTTGTCAATTGTCCTGATTTCTCTTGTAGCAATGCTTGGAATAATGTGGTTCCTTGAAGAGAAATACCCTGTGCATTCCTTGATTGGTACAACACCTGCTCCCATTAAACATATGTTTGTAACTTTGACACCTCACAAGGGCCAACACCGAAAGACGTATGTGGATAATGTGTACCTCCAAATGTTACACCAAGTTCATGGTACGTCCAACGATACCAATTGCTGGATTTGTGGCCTCCTCCCTTCCGTGATGCACAAGAATGATGTATTTTTCTCAATGCCTTTCTCTTACCTCGGGAGTTGTGAAGGCTGGTTTCAGCTCTTCACTATGGTATACACTCATTATCACTCTGATACTATGAATATGACGTTAGCTGACTATGAAACAGTTTTAGAGTATATATGTGTACATCAAGGGTTTACCCCAGGGGAACAAGGATCACCGGATACCTTGTCTCCGACAGCTTGCATGAATGTTTATGAAAGAGCACAAAATGTAACATGGCTTCAAAATGAGATGTCTGATTTTTGTGATTTTAATGTCACTGAATACTTTAAGTCCTTTCAGATGTGAAACATTACTCATGATGTGGCAATGCCGGTGCCAGTGGTAAACATAACAGCAAGCTTCTGTGTCAGGGGAAAAGGGAAAGTATGGGTAGGGGTGAGTAATTGCAACTACACCTATGTGCTGAGCACCGCCAATAGCCCACCTTTGCTACCCCCTCACAACGTTTACTTTGTCTGTGGGTCTCAGGCCTATGTTTGGCTCCCCCGAGGGTGGTCTGGGACATGCTATCTCTCTTTTCTCCTCCCCCCCCAGTGTATATAGCGCCATCCAACTACCATAATGACCACCGTCTACAACGCAGGAGTGTCCATCTGTCACGTGTTAGACGAGTCATAGACACTGCAGACCTAGATCAGATAGATACCACATTGCAACTGTTCACCGATGCCATGAAAGGTATTGTTCCCTTCTGGGGTCCCATGTCCAATAGCCTAAATATTCGCAAACTCACTAGGGTGGTAGAAGGAGTGATAAACGTAACTGCTGGTATCCTGACTAACATTACAGCTGAGCTTCGGGCTACGAGACTTGTTGCTCTTCAAAACCGGATGGTGTTAGACGTCATCCTCGCTGAGAGGGGTGGGGCCTGTCGCGTCATCGGAAGTAGTTGCTGTGTGTATATACCGGATCATGCTCCGAATGCATATGCTGCTATACAGAAGCTACATAGGGTTGCCTCAGACATACACCAGGAGAATGGCACATGGTCTTTCTCGGGGTGGTTTTGGGGCCTATTCGCATCCTGGGATTAGAAAATTATCATTTTCCTGGTTGCCATAGCTGGTATCATTCTGACATGTCTGTGCATACATTGCCTTCCTGCCTGTTGTGCCTGCTGTGTTAAAATGTTGACACCTCGCCCAAAGCCTTTGAACTATGATTCTACGAACAAAGACATGATGATGCAGGACATCCAGGATATGATGTGTATAGATGAGGACATTTTTGAATATTAATGCTATATGCCTAGCCTTATAGAGATTTTAGTTCTCGCTGGTAGCCACATAAATTAGAAAATTTGCCTCTGATGCAAATTTTCTTCCTATTTTTAGAATTGTAAAGACCCTTAACTGATAGCAATAATACAGTTTAGCTATAAATGCTAAAAGGAGGGTCTGTTAGAATTGAAAGCGTACTTGCTTTGTTGCTCATATTTCGTTCTGTGTTAAGTTAACATTTGTAGCACCATTTTATTAGAAGCCACCATTATGTTCCATGATCGAAGCTGAGTTTCTGTCACACATTGCTTGCCTCAGCAGAAAGCTGCCTCGATGTCTCCTTAGCTGATATTTCTCCAAGGCCGAGTTTTGCTGCACTAATGAATGTACTCTCTATTATGACATACCTTCGCTGTTAGATAGGCTCGTTCCCACCTTCTATAAGGGCGGACACGGGCAAAGCAACCTTGAGGTAGAGATAACGTGTACCCTGTCCCAGGACCATAGCTCATCCTTCTGTGCCTCCATTGTTCACTGTTGCCTGGACCGGAATTTTCAAGCCTGGGCGTGTTCTTGGTGAATTGGAAATGTATAATATTGAATGAAATATTGGGGGAAGTCAGTCCATCAGCAGCTATCTCATGAGGCTGGTCAGACTGGGCTCCGCTGCAGCGTAATACTAATAAATATCTTTGGTTTGTATTCTCTACTGTCTGACCGACTCTTCATTTGTTTGGAAGGCCGAGAGGTAGTCACAGGTGACCCGGGTGACCCGATTCATGTCACTTCCTTCAACCTTTAAGGTTTACATTCGAGGTATTGCTATTTCAAAGCACTCGGGTGTACTCTGTTCTCTTAGAGGACGCCTTGATAGCCTAGAAAAACGTTTGTCCGAATTAGAGAAAGCTGTCTTGCAAGGGGGTGAGGCTAGCAGCACAGAGGAACTTAAAATGACATTGGAGGAATACCATGAAATTGCTGACTGTGAGGTCAAACATATGGGTAAATACGCGGTGGCTAAAACGTTTGGGGAGGGTGAGCGCCCGGGGGCTACCTAGGCTGCATTATTGCGGAACAGAAGAGAGGCTGCCACAATTACTGAACTACCCGCAGCCACGGGGGAGTTGCTAACTGACCCAGCGAGCGTTGCAAACCAATTTAGCCAGTACTATTCAGAATTATACCGCTCTCGAACGACAGCGGACAATGCTGATATCTTAGATTATGTAGGGCACATTAAGCTCCCCTGGCTGGCAAACGAGCACAGAGAGTATCTTATGAGACCCCTGGAACCTTGGGAGATACGCAAATCCTTAAAAAGCATGCGCTCGGGTAGCGCCCCTGGTCAGGACGGCCTTACTGTTGCTTTTTTATAAAGAATTCAGAGATCTCCTAGTCCCACATTTGGTGACACTCTTCGCAGAAATCAGGTAATCTGGTGAGATGCCCCCCCTCTATGAGGGAATCCCTGATAGTCACAATACTGAAACCAGGCAAACCATCTAATGAATGCTCCTCATTCCGGCCATTATCTGTAGACACTAAAATTTACGCCAAGGTTCTTGCTAACCGCTTGGCCCCGTTAATACCAAAGCTGGTCTGCCCAGAACAAGCGGGCTTTGTCCCGGGGCGTAACCTGACATACAACTTGCGCACATTCTTCGGAGTAATACAACATACTAATCCAGAGACCAAGGCTTCCGCGTTTTTTTGGGATGCGGAAAAACCCTTTGACTCTGTGGAGTGGGCGTTTATGACCTCGGTGATGAGAAGAATGGGCATGGGGGAGATATTTCTTAAATTAGTTGCTGTCCTGTATACCTCTCCTTCCGCCAGAATAAGAATCGGAGATATAGTCCCTGCCCCCATAAAGATATCCAAAGGCACTCAGCAGGGTTGCCCGCTATCACCTCTCCTGTATGCAATAGTAGCGGAACCCCTGGCCTGTGCTCTTAGGGAGTATCATGGACAGAGGGGTATTCGATTCCCAAATTATAACTTAATAATATCATCCTACGTGGATGACACTCTCTTGTATATTAGAAACCCTGAGTTAAATCTATCACCTGTATTGAGGGAGGTTGTCCGTTTCGGGGAATTTTCTGGCCTAAAAATTAATTGGACTAAATAATATTCCCACTGACCACAGCCACGGCACCCATTGAACTAGACTTTCCCCTTGCCTGGTCGAATGATACGGTGCATTACCTAGGAATTCAAATCCACTCAGACCCTGAGATTGTATGTAGAGAGATTATGGGAGAGCAGTCACTAAGTTGGATGAAGATGTGGAACGTTGGGTTCGCCTTCCGCTGTCCCTCCTTGGACGCATCTCACCGATGAAAATGGTGGTACTTTCCAGGTTTCTATTTTTGTTTCTGAATATACCAATAGTGCTCCCATCACACTTTTTCAAAACCATCAGATCATTACTGACGAAGTTAGCCTGGGCGGGAAAGCAACCACACGTCCAATGGAAAATCCTAACTCTCCCCTATACCCTGGGTGGTCTGGGTGCCCCAGACTTGGAACTTTACTATAGGGTTGCACAATGCTCGCACATCATTGGATCCATCAGCATTTGGACCCCCCTCATTTGCAGATAGAAAAGATAGTAACTGCATCCTCTCCGCTGCCTTCCAGGTTATTTCAAGCCCCGGACCGTCGCACCGGCATCTTGGACTCGGTCAATGCCACGGTACACGCGTGGCATGACTTGATGAAGAGATAGGCGAGCACCATATTACATTCCCCACTAACCCCGCTTGAGTGGTGTCATTGAATGCCCATTAGTAGGGAAAGAGAGGTGGTCAAGGCACTAAAGGATCTCAACATAACTAAAATTGGGTACCTCTTTCTTGCTGGTAGTGTGCGTGAATGGGCTGCGATTGAAGCCGAGAGACAAGACACCTATTCACTAGTGAGATTTCATTTTCACAGAGTGCGCCATGCCCTCCGGGAGCTACTTGGAGATGACATGGCAGAGCCACCGGAGGTCACCCCCTTCTCATTGGTATTGCTGTCTGAATCTCCCTGTAAACTGGCCTCCAGTATTTATAGTACTGTCCAGAGCTACCGTAAGAATTACTATACTACGTCTCGACTGGAGTGGCAATGTGATTTAGAGGTGGCCATTGACGATGACACTTGGAGCTATTGCTGCGAGGCAACGCGGCGTATCTCATTAAATGGTCACCATCGATTAATACATTTTAAATTTTTAAATAGAGTTTATTATACATCTGCCCGCCTGCATAGATGTGGCTTGCGGGAAACAGCGGAGTGTGAACGATGTAGAGCCAACCCAGCAGATTTCCTGCACGTAGCCTGTTTATGCCCAGATATAGCCAAGTATTGGTGTTTGATATTCCAAAAGTTGAGTGAAATCACAGAGGCATCAATATCCCATGATCCCTTATTGGCCCTTCTTGGTTATTCAAAACGGATAAAGATAGACATTCGTCTCTTGATGCATATGGGGTTGTTGATTGCAAAGCGTAGAATAGCAATGAGCTGGTCGCGCGGACCGGCCCCTACCCTTGCAGAATGGTCGAACGACATGCTTTATTGCAACACACAAACAGAATTATGTAGTGAATTACTCCCACCTCAGAACCACCCCAAAAACTTTTGGGGATTATATCAAAATTATTTAGCAGGGAAGGTTTCAGATGTACAAGAGTAGAGTATCACTACAAGGTTGAGTAGTGAGCTCTGGTTATGCCCACTGAGGGTGGTTATATTGGGCGACTCATTTCTTGTGGGGTGTCCCGAGGAGGCGCAGGTCATTGGTTTCCTAATAATTGGTTGAGACACTGGCGTACACGCAGTCCCCCCCACTGATAGTTAGATGGGGTGTAATTAAAGTTCCTCTCTTGTAAAAACAATTGAAGTCTGTTGTGCTAGCTTGCGCGCTAGGCTCTTTCACTGTGCTCTGCCCATGCTTACAGTCATGTAAAGTCGTAATTATTTATGTAATCTGTGGTTGATACTAATGCATGAAGCAATAGTTGCTATTGTTGTTTTTTCTTTCTTCTTTATTTTTTTCCTTTTTTAATGCCGATTCTTCTGGATTTTTATGTATAATATGCAATAAAACCTTAATTAAAAAAAAAATAGATAATATAAAATCCGAATTGACCATTAAGTTGGATTTTAAATTACTATTAAAATGAGTCATTGAATCATGTTTCTAGCTATCCCCAAACTGAAGTTAAGCATAATCACATGTTATAATGTAACCAAGTGCTTTCCTATTGGAGAGGCAGCCTTGCCACATTGAAAAATGACTGAAAGTTTTTTATTGCCAGGACATGTAAAACACAGATTATACATGACCTACTTTTTAAACACCACGCACCCTGCCCTGTGAGCATTTAGTGCCTAACTTAGCGGTGATATATATGTATATAGGCGTATTTTGCCAGGTCGATTTGGCAGTTTTAAAACTGCACACCTAAGCAGTGCAGGCTTGGAGAAATGTTTTGCATTGTCACTTTTGTGGTGGCACAATATGTGCTGCAGTTCGCTAGTGACATTTAACTGACAGGCTCTGGGTACACCTGTGTACCATATACTTGGGACTAATAGGTGAGTTAAATATGCCAATCAGGAGTGTAGCTAATTTTGACATGTTTTAGGGGTCAAAGCACATGCACTAAAGCCTGGTTAACAGTGCCCATGTGTTCAGTCCAAAAACAGAAGCAGTAAAGAAAACAAGCATTTGCAATGCAATAGGTCTCGCATTTGTGAGATTTAGAGTTATTGGCCTTGTAAATGATAATGTTTTTTACATATGTGTTTTGTTTTGTAGTGTAGTGAATGCATGTGGTGTGTAGTGTATTATGTATGTTGTATTGGAATTGTTAATTGATCTTTTGTGTGGTGTGGAAATGTGTGTTTTTAGTGTATTTGTGTTGTAGAATTATGTGGCATGGTAAATAGATAGTGGTGAGAGCTGTAGAGAATAGGTAGAAAGGAAGAATTACAGGGATAGGTAGATTGTGCAGGTAGTGATTATTGATACTGAGACAGAGGAACATAAACAGTGTGTGAGAACGAGAGAAAGAAGGGGTGAGCAGGCCACAGACGCATAAAGATGGAGCTTTTGTGTATGCATTTGAGATCCTAAGAAGAGGAGGATAGCATGTGTTTGAGGGAAGTAAACTTTGAAAAGGCACGTAAAAGAAACTGTGGGTGAAGACCTGAAGTTAATTTTATTAGTGAGGCAGGAATAGTGCATAAGAGAGAGAGATAGATGGGTGAGAGAGAGCACAACAGAGAGAGAGATAGATGGAGAAGTGGAGGGGGACATGGAGGGAGTGGGGATGGAAGAGGTGAAGCAGTGCACAGTGTCAGAAGGTATAGTAAGGTAACCTCACATTAAGAAGCAAAGAATTCTAACCAATTGGCCACACACTGCGCTGCAACTCCCAACACTGAAATCTGCGCCAAAAACTATTTTTACCCCCTGGAAAAGTCTGCACTTCTTGTAGCCAGATATTTACAGTGCAGTGATGTGGAAGTGGGAACAGCAAGCCTGAGTTCTTTCCATAGCAAAGAAGAACTAACTTGAAAAGGGCTGCTTCCAGATTCCATGTTACAACCAATGGACAAAAGATCTTGAGGGATCCCATGATCACAAGGCCTATCTAATGAGGTCTGGTCTCTCCACACAGGCTTAACCCCTTGTGCTCTGGTGAAACACCTTCACAACTCACACAGACAACAGCATTCCTTGACCATCCCATGCCCATCCCTTGAGAGGCTCTGCCTCTTGATAAAAACAGCCCCTCACACTCTAAAACCAAACTATTCTGACTGTCTCTGGCTATATACTATATAATGGAAGTTGTGGATAGGTGAGTCGGGCGAGGTTGGGGAAATAGTCAAAGTAGCCCTTTAGCTTGTGATTTTCATAGTTATTTTGTTTTTGTTAGGAGTGATAACACCCTGAGGGAGGGCAAGAGACAGTAAAAAGGGAGGGAGGGAGAGAGAAAGAAAAATAGATGAACAGAGATAGAGAAAGAGAGAGTAAGTTTTGGGGGTTAAGTGATCACCTTGACATCTAAGGCATGTGCTATAATTACAGGTAAAGAAGGCAGCCTGAGACACAAAAGCGGGGCATAGCTGGTGCCACTAAAGGAACACCCCATTTTACAGATTGTTGTTTCGCTGGCTTCCTGACTTGTGAAGGAAGTCGCCAAAAATGTGTTGCCTGGTCGGTGTGTGCACATGTAGCTGTGGTGTGAGAGATGCACCCGTTTTCTGCCCTCGTCCAGAGAAAGTCTGCATGTAACATCGATCGTGACCAAAGGAGGCTATCCCAGGCATTAAATCACCCCCAGCTCCACCCCCTCCCAGAAGCACCTCCATCTCTAGACAGGACCTCCACTCAGTCTGTTTAATTGCATTAATGTCATGTGTCGGTAATTTTTTTATCATAAACGTTTTTGCTTCTTGTATTAAAACGAAGGCCTCCCAGCCCCCTCGGGCTGTCCCCTCAGTAAGCACTAGAGAAGGTTCTGGGCTAACCTGCACAGGAAGACGACGGGTCGTGGCCGGCCACCTCTCCCGGTGCCCAAGTGCTCCGATTGTCTGACAAATTACCCTTTCCTGCCCTGTTTTAGGAGGTGCCCAGATTTTGTGGTTTGTCTCTGTATCAACATTGCATTAGTAAACGAGGAGAAGTAGGCATAAAACATGTACTGGTGAATGTTGCACGCCAGCTAAAACAAGGGTGAAGCTGTGCCTCTGTGGATGGAATCCTGAGCCCTGGCATCACATTCTGTGGCAGACACTGTCCGAAGCTCAAGCAGGATGTCTCCCAGAACCTGCAGCCCCCACACTTCACATCCTGCAAAAAAAGGAGGAAAAGTGAGGTGCAGCCTCAAAGCGCTGACTATAGAGGAGCTGATCTGGGGAAGATGCTGAAATTGTTGACAATGAGAGGGGCAGTGCTTAAGTTGTGACAATTGCTACAGGTGTGGCACCGGCACTCATTTTAGAAGACCGGGACCTATTTTTTATCCTCGTTACACCTTTTCCCAGAAAAAGAGAGAGAAAAGCAGAAAAGGAAGATAGAAGGAGGCAGACAGATAAATCAAAGAGTGATAAAAAGAGAAAGAAGAGTTGTAAAGAACTTGCAAGAGTGAGATAGAGTGAGATAGAGTGATTAGGCCTCGCCAAAGTTTTAACTACACTGTCAAATTTGTGAAATTCTTGAATTTCGTGTTAAGTGCTTTAAGTGAAATTTCTCGAAATTTCGCAATACACAATGTTTCGCAATTTTCGCCCATGAAATGCTGGTTTGTGCAGACAGTTCAGCCGAGAGACATTTTGTGCTAGGATTAGTCTCCTGGCTACTACTATCGTACAAGACTCCTTCTTCACACCAGGTGTGTGCTTGCTTACGTTTTACAAGGGAGTGTTTCGTACTGAAAGTGTGGGTGTGGGTGCGTGTGCACGCGCGTGCGTGTGTAGGTAGATACGCTGTTCATCACACCCCGCTTCATAAAGTAGACAATTCAGAATGACCTTTTAATGACATATGGTAGTTAAGAGTCTGTCTGGTCCTCATCTATGTTAAAAAAAAATACTTAAAGACGGGAAAAGTGCGCGCTGCGTCTGTGAAAGGCATTCATCAATAATTCAGACGTATGGAATCCTTTGAAGGAATTCCAATTAAGCCCCGTGTTCGAGAACGCTGCCCCGGATGCCGATCAATGGCTTCCAATTCAAAGCGGCAAATATCTCAATCGCACTTTCTTGAACCCACTAAGAATGGTTAACAAGCGGACAGATTCAGCAAACAGAGCCAGGAGGGACGCGTCCTTGGCTGGGAAACGCCGGCAAATTGGGCGCATTGATCAACCAGTGGTGCGCGCGCACCACAGAGGAGCAGGGGGAGGAGCGCGGCAGCAAAGCGAGACGAACGCGCGCTGCTGCGCGTTCTGGCCACCGTCGGGAATGGGCGCGGCAAAGGCGGGACATGCGCCCGCCTTTGACCAATAGCGTGCCGTCTCCGTTAAAAAAACCTATGGTCCAGCCAATGTGGGCTTCCGAAAACAAAACCACACGCACGAGCGTGTGGGTCGTTTTCAGAAGCCCTTTCTAAAGGTCTCGCGCTGCGCGAGCAGTGCTACGCACTGCAACGCTAGGCGCGAGACCTAAAAATGGGGGTGGGGGAATTATGCCAAAAAGAGGCATTTTCTTACACTGACCAAATACTATTCCTTTAGTCTTCTCTGTGTTTGCCACCAGTTTATCCTGTTGCAGTGTACTTCTAGGATAATACATGCTCTCTTTAGACCAGTTCTTGTCCAGGCTAGTGTTGTCTGCAGAGTGGAAGCAAACTGACCTCCTAATTTAGAGGAAAACTCTCTTGCATTGGCCAGGGCAAGCCTAAATCTGCTGCATAAACTTGATGCAGCACATTGAGTCCCTACTAAGGGGCATCACATCAGGATACTATCAAGAGCAATAGCATCATCTCCTTTCAATTGGTGTCTGTGTAGAGGCCTCCCTTGATCTGGGTCTGTTCCAAACTAAGTCTTCAGATTAGTTACTCGCATGAGAAGTTGCACTGGTAGGCCACTGGAAATTCCATGCTCCAGGAATGGCAATCAGAACTGCCTTGGAGCATGGGCCATCCATCTCCTAGTGCCTCTCCCTGTCTGTTGCTCATCCCAGTTAGAAGTAGAAATCCTATGTGACCTGCATGGGCCCAGGGGTACAATTTGAGTTGGTATGCCGGGGTCCTGATTCCAGTCGGAACCATGAGCACTCTAAGAGAAGTGCATGCAGGTGGAGCTTGAGGGAGAGACTCCCCCCGTCAGAAGGTAGGCTCCCTCATATGACCCTAGGCATTCCTAGGAGGCACATGCCTATAACAAGATTAAAGTCATTCTACAGTATTGTCAAAAAAAGTACTTTGAGGTGTTTTCAAACCATTTGTAGGTCTCATCTGAGAAAGTGCATGCGCTGTTGCTTGCAAGACTTTGTTTACGTATGAGGGCTGAGAGCCCACTGATTGATTAACATTATTTGGCTGAATCGTGATTGCTTAACATTAGTTGGCTGAATCGTCATTCTCATTTCCTTGCTTCTCTTTGCTCAGTGCGGGCCTGCTTCACTTCTTTTACTTACGTTTGCTCCTTTCCTAAAGCATTGTCCAAGTACTGCTTCCTTTCCCAGTGTGTGTCCTTCCACTGCCGTCATATTTCGGACAAACTTTTTTTTCTTTCAGTACATGTGACCACGACAGAACTTTTTTTTTTTTTTTTTACTTTCCTCCATGCTGCACAGCAGCCATGCTGCTGTACAACATAGCTAAAAAAAATTGACAAAGCCAATAGCTTTCGCACAGGCGAGACCTATTGGCTTTGCCAATACATATTTTGACTGGCAGTTATGAATCGGTTTGCATACAACCCCATCCTCTTCTTGTCTGAATTGCTGCTAAAGAAATGTGGGCAACCCCGTCTTTGAAGAGCTGCAGACATTCTTTTGCGAGTCTGCCTGCGAGTCAGGCAGGGTAGTAGAAACAGCCTGAGGCTGCTTTACAAATCTAGGAAGTCATATTTGGCACAAAAGCTTCCATGTTAGCTAAATCCCCCCCCCCAAAAAAACCTATGAACCGGGTTCTGTGCTGTGTGTCTAACTAAGGTGTGAAAAGGGTAGCACAGCCGCCAGGCCTTCCCGTCTGATGCTCTCCCTTGCTGTTTGCCAGCCTTAGCCTTAAGGACTTTAGCACTTCTCAAGGAAACGCTGCCTCGCCTGTTACTGTTGTACTTGACAATCTGGTATTCCAGTGTTTATAGCCATCCATAGAAACTTAACTGATGTTTTATGACTCCGTCTCTATGATACATCTTGTTGATTTCATTATGTTGTGTTCCTTGCTTAGGTCCTCCGCTTGAGGACATTTTATTGAAGGTTTTGTTTTGTTTGCAGTCTGCTCGTAATAAACCACACAAAATGAATAAAATGAAATCCCAAGAGTGTGCATCCAAGTGCCAAGGAGGGTATGGTAGAAGGGTTGATTGTTCTTGAGATCAGTACGCGAGGATTACTCTCCTTGATATCAGTCGTTCCTATTGCTTACCAACCGGCGGCTCGTGGCAGACATTAACGATTCGATGCACGTGACTGTCCTCTGTCTCAGCCTTCTTACACTCCAGGATGTTCGCTACTTGGGAGAGCATCTGTATCTCCTGTATCGAATATTTGAGGATGCTTATTCTGTATTGTGTTGTGTTTTTAATATCTCGGGTTGTAGCTTATTGAGATTCGAGGTGGGGGGGGGGGGAGGGGAGTGGTGGGTGTAAATCTAAATTTTCCAACTAAAAAAGCAGTGGGCCATTTGGTGAGATGACTGAGGTTCGAGATGGGCTGTTCCCTAGAAAAGTGAGATCATTACATATTTGCATTCGGTAAGTCTCGGGGGGGGGGGGCGATTTAGAATTTGGCGGCAGACAGGTACTCAATTACAGTGGCTGTCAGTGGCGGGTCCTCCGCTAAGGCGGAGGAGCGTCGCCTCACTGCTATTTCAGCAGTGCATAAAAGAAAAAGAAAATGATAGTAACAGGGTGATATCATCATTTTATTTTTCTATGCGGCACTCGGGCGGGGCTGGGCCCTGTGACACCAGAGCAGAGTGAGGAGTGGTTTGCACTCCTATAAGTCATTCGCACGTAGCATGTCCTCCACGGGGCTGTGTTGCACAGTCCCGAGGAGAACATGGCCAGCCTCCCAGGCACTGCCTGAGCGGCCAAACAGGCTGCTCAGACCAATCACAACGCGTCGTAATTGTCTGGGAGAGTCTGGAAGCCTGGGTGCTTCAGGTGCTTCCAGCATATCTGAAGAGGACGGAGGAGAGGCGGGCAAAGCCGTGGCGGAAAAGGTAAGTTTAATTTTGTTTAATTTTTTTAATCCATTCCCATTCCCCCCCGGCCCACCATCACCGTTCGGAGGCAGCTGCCACTGGTAGCTATGGAGTACCTTGTCTACCAAACTCAAGGTCCGTGCCCAATTTTGAGCCAGGTGGACTACAGGTGTTACGCTGCTGGAGTAAAATTTACTCTGTTGGCATAAAACCTCATTTGACAGCCCAACATAGTAGGGGCCATCAGAGGTAGGCCGCTCGACCGTTTGCCTTATGTAGAGTTTTCTATTACAGTGCATTACCGGCAGGTGGTGAGGGTCAATTAAAAAAAGAAAAATTACCCCCAAACCGTCCCCCATGGAGTAGGGGTCATTAGTGTTTTTTATTTTTCAAAAACAAACTCCTTCTTTGGGACAGGGCTGCCCATCAAACTTTTCCTGCCAATTTTTAGAGATGTCTGTGGGGCCATCAGACTTCTCTATATTTGACGGACAGAGTAAAGGCAAGGTGGCAGACGTAAAGTCCTCTGCCTCCCTGTATGCCTTTAAACCATCTGCCAACCCCTAAATCAGCCACTCTGTCTCCTGTGGCACAGTAGGTGAAAAATGATGGTTTGGAATGCCACCTCAAGCGATTCCCAGTGGTTAGACTATTTGTGCGCATTCATCCCATCACATTTTGGGTGTTTGATTGCTAGTAGTGTGCCTGGAAAACTGAGACCAAAGTATCCCAAAAAAGTGAATTACGGCATGCTTGAATTAGTCTCAGCAACTGGTAATTACTCAGGGCCACATCCCTGTCCATAGATATTTTGAACACCATGGCACCTCAGTTTGGACCCAGCAGTATGCAAATCAGTCTTGACCCTGCTCCTCCGAAACAGTCGAGCCTGAACTGCCCAGACAGGTCCTCTCTGAGCCAAAACATAAACAATCAAGACCGGTTTCACTCTTATTAAAGCGCAGCTTTGCAATCCTATTACTGCCAATTTTTGCGAATTCCAAAAAGTAGTAAATTTGCATCCATTCTAGGAGTTCTGCTTTGGGTTCAGATTTGCTACTTTTTCGGCAAACCGATCACTATATTATTATATATTAATCCAAAAAATGAGCAAGTTACAACCTCTTAGTCATAACGAGAAAAAACATCACAGACACAGCAGACCCGACTAACGGCCCCCAGACCCAACCACCAAGCCAAGAAAGCACTTTTTGGGGGGCTGTCACATCCCCTAAAGCTATGCCCCTCCCTGGTAATATCGGTGCCAGCTGGATTTGGTCTCACTGTGGTAGTGTTGCTGTTCTGCTTTTTGGTTTATGGTTATCTGGTTCCTTGAAGTGTGATTTGTGCCTTATAGAAGAACTTGATTTTATGCAATGACAACAGCATTGCCTAAGGGTATGAAGTCTTTACAAATAAGCCTTAGTCATATTTGGGAGTTGGAGTATTTGCTTGTGACAGTCCTTAATTACATTTGTTCGAAGGATTGTATATTTTTAACAGCCCCGAGCTATGTCTGTGAGATTGTGGTGATGCTTTAATACTGCTCATGTTAATGTCTCTGAATGTTTCTCAGCTGGAGTGGTAGATCGCAGATAGTTCGTGCCTGCAGTGGCATGGTTTTTCTTGTGAATTCGACTTCAAGATGGGTGTGGCAGTCAACTATGTTGGACTCCCACACTCCTCAGTGTTGGTCTCCAGTATCTCCGAATTTTAAAGCCATGATTCTAGTAATTCCTTGGAGCAGGGATGCTTTTCAATGCTGAATGTGAATCCCTTTTCATTTACCCTCGCACAAGGTGATAATGTCAGTAGTTGGTGGAGGGCCGCCACAATGGAGGGCAAGAGCATTTGGGGACTGTGGTCTGTGCGGGAACCAAGGGCTCTCATTCAGATGGAAAGAATTGACAAGGGGTATCATTTACTCTGAAGGAGTTCTATTTTTTAGGCAGGCCAGAACCTGCAGTGGTGAGGAAAGATAACAAAGTAGCAGAAGCAAATGTCATCCGCACCATGGAAGTGTCCAGTCCTCTTCTCCTTGTTTTGATGACCTTGCAGTTGGGACTGTGCAGAGAATCCCGTTCATCGCTTTGCCAGTAATCCACATCATGGGTCTGGATAAGTAGATTGCAGACAGAATTGAACAGGGTCTTCCCAACCAGTCAGGAACTGTATCTGTTCCAGAGAGCGACAGGTCATATTCAGGAGATTAGAAAAGTCAGTTCTCCAGGCCTGTGGAACTCTACGTCAACTTGACAATCCCTGAGACAAGTATTGATGTTGTCACTGTAGCCAGATACTACTACAAGCTCACTAAATTGTCAATTCTTTATTAGGCTTCTACTCTCTGGGGTACCAAGGCCTTCAAAGTTGGTTGTGGGGGCTAGAACATTACCCGACAAAGGTATATTGCATATTAACTTCATGTCCAGGCAGTACTATATATTTTTCTAATGTACAAATGCTCAGTAAATCTGTAAATGCATTACTCCAACAGTCTGCCTGAGTTCCTTCGGGTACTTTACATCACCTTTCATGGTTCAACGATGGCTGTGTGCCTTAGCTGGTCTTGTGAAGAGGAGCAGCCAGAGCGAGGTGACATTCTTATTAGCATTCTTACTTAGATCGTTGTACGTGTTCATTGCATAATCCTGCTTGGAGCCCAGGGCCTGCACCTCCCTGGTACACCATTCCATGCATGAAGAAGCAATCTATTGATCAGGGATATCCACAGGTGATGTGTGCAGCTGTATCGTTGAGAGAATTTAGCAGCACAGTCACACTGGGGGGCATGGTGGATGGGTGCAGAGTTTAGGAAATCTAAGGACAGCTTTGGGTGGCACTGTGACAGAGGCCACAGAATGGATTCAGGTGGACAGGCACATCTTGGGCAGCTGGGCTCTTGAGTGATGCAGCATTAGAGTTTGGGTGGTGGCTTGTGCCAGTGGGACCAAAGGCCTTGCAGAACCACCCAATCCACAACCAGGGTCGGCATCTAAGGGCTAACAGTGATGCAGGTAGAGGAGACAGCCGGTGCTGACTGTCTACATCCTCTCACAGTGGTCTGTCCATTGGGCTCTTGTCTCTTTCTGTGATCATCTGGTTTTGGGTGCTGCAGTTGCATTCTCTTTCTGGGGAGCATGGTGAGACATGTGAGAGCTCTACTCCTTGATCTCTGTAACAACAAGTTGAGTCTTTGCATCTGCAGCAGGTCTCTGATCTTATCACCACTTCTTAAATCCAAGATCCCAATGCTGAACCTGTAAGAGCTGAGACCGGGACTCTAAAACTAAATTAAGACAGATCCTCAGCATGCTAGGCAGTCTACTGCAGTCTTCTTTCATGTTATAGCGGAAGGTGATTTCCTTAACCCTGGCTCCTTCAGGAGAGTCACCCCAGGTATCCTGCCTGTGGTCTAGTCCTTTATCTGCACAGGCGTCTAGAGCTTCAGCAAATCAATAGATGGACTCTGTGTGCTGACTAACATGGCAAAAAACATTGGCAATTGGGCAAAAGCAAAGATTCAACGTTGTGTGCAAACCTTTGAAGCGAACCAATTATTTGAAGCTGCGACTTCCCTGTAGGTACTCCATGCGAACCAGCTGCCAAAGATGGACTATTGCTCAGATTTTGTTGGGATAGCAGACATCCCATACTGTCCACTGCTTGTGTGTACTGGAGTCAGACAACCTCTGACGACTCTGAAGCTGTTGTGTAGCTCTTGCTTCCTGGGCAGATGAGGATTTGGAATGCTGGGGATGAGAAGGCGCTCCGAAGCCTTTGTGTAGGCAGGTTGCCGAAGACAAACTTTGCCACAGCCCTTTTTTTCAGGATTTTCATCTCTCAGGCCACTGGCTGAGCTGCTGGAGCTGGTTTGATCCAAACATGACGTTCACGTAGAACCATTCCTTCTTTGCTGAAGGTAATGTGAACCCAACCAAGAGCCATACAGCAGGATGGGGCTGTGCAGCATGGATGGGTAGAAGAGCAACACAGCAAGACAGAAGAAGTCTGGCTTCCCTAGATTTAAGAAGGACCCCACACCCTTGTCTGTTACAAACCTACAAGGGAGGGGGGGTCTCCAATTGGGGGTACCCCACCTCATATTATCTATACAAACACCACTTCGCACACACCTTGTTAACCCCGTGTAGATTTAATTTGCCCAACTAGGCCAGAATACAGAGTTTGACCCAGACAGCAGTTGCCAGTAGGCAGTCTCTCCTCAGACAGAAAGGCCTCTAACCCAGGACCATTGATCAGCTATCACCAATTATTAGTCATGCCACAGCCTGTTCATAAGGACTGTATTCACATGTGGGCCAAGGAGTACCTATTTAGCTGTATTCCTATTGTCCAACAGAGCCCGAGGACCCTATTGATGAGCAAAATACAGGAACATGTAGAGCACATGTCAGTGACTCAAGTTTCCATCACAGGAAAACATTCCGATTTGACCAGAATGACAAAATGGCACCAGGGACTTTCCACCTTAAACCATAATAGAGCTGTTTGCATCCTCAGTGACCTCACAGTTTAAAAGTAATTATTCCTAGATCCTTTTGGATCCTTTTGGAGTTGGGACACATGCGCTGTCTCTGAGGTGACCCTTGGTTTGCTAATGCGTTTCCTCCTCTGTCGATCCTTAGCACATTTATTATGAAAATATGCTGGGTCCAAGCAGAGTTGACTATAGCGGCACAAGTTTAGTCTGGGATATCAAGGTTTGGAATTTTGGTTTAGATGTCATTATTTCCAATTTTTAAGCTTTCATAGTTTCCTCCACCATTCGGATTTGATGGATCCAGGCCCATTTAGTATAGCACACAGAGGAGGTTTGGCGGTTGATCAGGAAGGCTTGTGTGGCAAAGGATCCCGGCCAGTTAACAATGTGTTTACAGCGGTCACGTAGAGCCTCCACCTTGCCAATGTGCAAGTGTTATGAGTTCTTTCCGGACTGATGTACTACCGTGTTTTGTGGCATCTCTGTTAGTTTGAGGGGGTAACCTTGAAGCACTTCAGGATCCTTGGGTGATTGCCCCTTGAAGTGAAGCTTTGATAGCCCACCCCTTACTCAGATTTGCTACTACCCAGCCCATGCTAAGGCTGATTCTACACTCATAGGATTTACTGTTGTGTTGCAGGATTTACAAATACCTACGTTTGAACCTGTTGAAGATATTGCCAGTAAGTTTCTCTCCATGAAGACACCTTCTTGGTTGCCTTTACCCCAGTTTGGTGTTAAGTGAGTTACGGGTTCTTATAGACAGGAAGTCTAGTGGGCTGTCGTGAAGCACTGTTGCTGCGAACAGACTCTTCGTTTCACCTCTAGGTTGTTACCTTGCTTCATTGCTCTCAAGCAAGCGGTATTTTCTGCGTTAGTATCTGATGAAAGCACAGAGGGCATTTTTTTAGATGTGTGAAGGGCAGTCCTGACTCCTAGGGAGGATTCACATTTCTATGTTTAACAGTCTGTTACTTCTGGGTCCTCTAGTTTAGAATTGAAAGCCTCGGCTAATGATAAATTCACACAACAGTTTCTCTGGCACACGTGTTGGCGAGCCTTATCGTTCCCCGCTATGGACCACCAGAGCAAAGGCAATCTCTTTGGGTGAGATTCAATGTGTCCTTTGAGTCAAAATCTGCCGAGCAACCTCGTGGGCTAGTCTTCTTGCACTTGTAAAACATTACAAATTGCAGAGGTACTTCAGTTTGTAAGAGAGGTCGTGAAAACTGATCCAGCAGAAGGCCCAGGGTTGAATATTTCACAAAACTGAATATTTCAATGGGCCCATATACATTCATCTGTAAATGTTCATCGACACTCCTTGGGCAAACCGCTGGGGGGTCAGGTTTTATAATTCACTTAAGTTCTGATTAGTTATTTCCCTATAACCACAAATCGGTTTAAATTTGACATTTTAATGCCTAACTAATCTTCATGAATCAACACTCTTTCCTCTGGTCGATGGACCATTAGTTGAGTTAGTTGATGGTGATATTAACAACTCCTTAACTGATTCACAGCTCTTAGTGAAATGACCACAGACTCTGAGTAAGATTTATAAGCTTTATCTAAAATTTCAGTCATTAAATTGAATGCTCATCATTACAGATTCACAGTGCAAACTCCATCATTCTTCAATGGGAGAGAGAAAATTCATTTAGCAAAATACATTCAATTACACAACCTCATTCAACAAATCAATGCATAAGAGTGGATAGGTGTAGAGACAAAAGACACATTTTAACGTACATTTGCAAAGAAATATGCAAATTTGAGATAGAATATCATTTACCTAATAAGAGATGACCGGAAAACCAACCCTTTGGCCAAAGGAATGGTGGAGGTCCCCTGACTTAGGATCAGGATACAAAGACTAAAGGACAGGATCAGGGCAGGGCTAATACTTACTAGATTTTTCTACAAACCTGATGTACCAGGGCGATTCCCTCTCTTACACTCTCTCCCTCCTCGATATTCTTCCGCAATCTTCGAATCTAATCAAGCTGTTTCGGATCTGAATCTTCCCAGTCTGCTCACACCTCTCTCTCTCTCTATGATGATCTTGATGCACTCTCTTGATGCAGCATACTCGTCTCTCTCTCTCTCAGCGCCGATGATCTCTAGCTAATTCAACTTACTCTAGTTATAGTCTTTATTTCTACATGTCCCACCCTCAAGAGTTACAAATTTTACTACAATACGGAATGATTGGACGGCAGTAGGGGGGTTTTCATCACACCATACTGACATATTCATTTCTATTAAGACATTTATTGTTTGCTAGCCCTTCCCCTTTAGCTCATTCATATTGTCCTCTTCCCATGCATATATTGTTACCATTGCAATAATTTTATTCAATACAGACTACATAGACGAGTGATACATGTCTTCTTTTTCTCAGGTCTTCTGTCCTTGATTCTTGGCAGTCATTCAGCTCTTTCGGTCACCGGGTCACACCATGGTCTCACTGAGCATGCGCAACTTTTGGTCATCCATCGCCATTTTCTTTTTCTGTCAAGCTTCTAGCAGGCCCGAATGCACACTATTAATAAAGGAATCATAAACAGATGTTATTTTCTTAGACATATGATTCTCACTGTTACCACCCACTTCTACTCTATCCCATGTTGTTATTATCTCTTTTAGGCAAAGCATTAACAACAGCAACTTTCTTTCAAATTCAAGCAAGCAGATGCCGGGCACGCAGTACCTCAAGACCACGTGTTAGTCTTTCTTGCGCATGCGTGAGGTTTTCCCTCTCAAAGCGAGTTAGTCACGTTATCTCTACGTATTTCAGATTTGCACATGCGCAAAGCGTTTTCACAAATTAAAGTGGGTTTCAGTTGCGTTGCATTTTATTCTTCATTAGTTTAAGCATGCGTAAGCTTCTCTCCTCATGTGTCGTGTCTGGTGTATATTAGTTTTGTCTCATCTACAGTTTTAACGATTAGTGAAAGTTAATGGAGGATTTCTCCGAGCAAGTTTCATTTTCTCGAATCCTTGCTCCATCAATCCCCCCTCTGATGGCATTTTTGAGCCATCATAAAATACCCATCATTACCAAGTGCCAACTTTCATTCATTCAATTTTAGTGTCTTCCTCTCTTTCTACTAATTCTTCTGGTTTCTTTTTCATGTCAAATTCCTTCATTTTATCATATAAACTTCCTTTCATTTCCTCTAACTCAATCTCTTCCCTTTTTCTCTTTCTTCCCATTCTCTTATTCTTTATTTCTGCCAACATTCTTTCTCTTGTTTTACTCTTGCAACATTTATATGTCATCATTATTATCAGAGCTATTATTGCGAAAATTACAGGTATTAGGATCTTCCCTAATAGACTATTCCCTAAAGTGGAAAACCAACTACCTATAGCAGAAATACTTTTACTAAGTCTTTCCCAGACACCGTCAACCTCTAGTTGGGTCAAATCTTCATGAATTTTTGTAATATTCTTAATATATGCCTCAATACCTTTACCTTTATCAGGGAAATATGTACAGCAATGTTGAACTTTCAACATGCCACAGACTCCGCCCTCTTTTGCCAATAATATATCAAGTGCAAGTCAATTTTGCAAAACCTTAGATCTAATTGCAACCATTTCGGTATTAATCATTAAGAATCCCCCAGCAGTATCTGTCGATAGACGATCAACTATTGTTGACAACTTTCGTATTTTATGTGATTACAGTATGACTCCAACTGTCGGTATCAGTGCACCAAATATATCACCTACTATTTCTCAAAAGCTTGTTCTTTTAATTTGTTTTAGTCCTTGACTTACTACATTCATTTCATTGTTCTTAGTAATGTGAAATACTTTTGGAAATACTATTCCAACATAACAACTACCATACCATCGCGCTGGCAACCTATAATAGGCATTTTTACCACACACGTAATAAATCCCTGGAAAAACAGGATCAGTTCCACCTTTTAGTCCCCATCCCCCATTATTAGGAAGGTATGTTCACATTCACTAGAACCAATGAAAATGTTGTTATAGTCAGTTTTTAGTCTATGCAGACAGAATTCTCCCAATTTTGACAAGTCTAGGGACATCGCAGCATGAGTCTCGCCTTTCTTATAGTCCCCTTCCTTATTAAACCATGGAGGTACATGTGACTTCTGTTCAACAGCCTTCTTTTGAAAATCCTGCCTTCTTTCCTCTACTAAATTTAGAAAATCTTTTTCTTCATCACGCAAAATACATGTTAGATTATTCTTATGAGCATATGTTATGTTTATTGGGTTTGTTGTTAAGAAGAACTCGCCCATGAATTCTGCATCTTTATCACTAAGCACTGGGTTCAGGTTTCTTCGAATAGGGATTTCTGAAAATACTAAATCCATATTCGAATAATAATACTGCAATTTGCCTGTTACATAGGACAAACTGGACACAGCACTACATGACACACCATATGTTAAAGGAAGATGGTGATATGTCACCCCCTCCGAGACAGACGAAGGTAACTTCATGCAAACATAACAATCACTCACATCCATTGTATCTACATATTCGTAAAGAAGTTTAGTAAATACATTTAATGACGAATCACTATTTGACCGGTCATGACGATACATTCTCTCATCCATTTGCTGTAAATTAGTGGTAGTTGTTCTTTTAGTAACTGCATTCACTTGATCACTTGTATTAGTGTTATTTCTGTTACTATTTACCATCAGAATAGATATCACAACAGTTAGCAACAAACACATTAACATTAGTATTAAAACACTGCACAAACAATATTTAACACATCTTCGTTTTAAACTAGATTTAGAATGTTCAGTCACTTTCGTTTCTGCCATTTTTAGTGTTCTAAAATTGATCAATATCTAAATTATTTTTTTCTAAATTCTAAAAAAATTAAAAATATAAAATCTTTGTGTGATCCCACACTTCAAGAGCTTTTTGTCTTTGATCCCCTTTGTCTTTATTTTATTTTCTTCTTTGGTTTCTTTTCTTTCTTTATTTGTCAATTTCCACCCTTTGTGTCAAAGTCTTTTCCCTTTAAGGTGGTGTCAATTTGCTTTCATCAATTCCTTCAATAGCAACACCTTCTTGTTCTTCATTCAGGTCAAGATTCTCAAAGTCCTTGAGGATGATATATGTCCATTCAGGAGCCTTATATTTTCTGCTCGGAATTCTCACTCTTTTTGATTTTTGTAAAGATTTTCTTCTTGGATGTTCTTGCTCAGTTTGACTTGATATTTCGTTTACTTGTTCTAGTTCTTTCCCTGTTTTTCTTCTCAACACATATCTCAGTCCTTTTACTCCACTTGGCCAGTGATCACCTTTCCTGATCCTCTTTGTTTGCACTGCCTTTTCACCTTCTTTGCCAATTTCTAACGTTCTTTTATTTTCTCTTTCTTTTAACTGAGCTTGTTCTGGACTTTCTGATCTTTCTCTTTCTGTTGATTGATTTTGTTCTTGATCTTTAAATCCTTCTTTTTCTAATTCTAATTAAGCTTGATCTGAATTTCCTGTAGTAGATTCTTCTGTTGACTGAATTTGTTCTGAACCTGTCAGGCTTTCCTTTTCTTCTTTTGATTGAGCTTGATCTGGATCTTCTGTTTCAATTTGTTCTGGTCTCTCAATCTCTTGCTTTTCCTCGGCCTCTACAGCAGCCTCTTGAGACCCAGTAACTGGTGCCCACGCTACTTGACTTGTAATTGGTTGTTCATCATTAATGCGTTCTTCAGAGTCTGTTTCTCTGACTTCTTCGACTTCACAACTTTCAGCTTCTGGTTCTTCTCTTTGTTCTACCAGTTGCTGCTCTTGTCGTTCAGGTGGACTTGGGACTCTTTGTGTATGACTGGCATGGATCCAGTTTGGCAAACCAGCACACTTCACTGCTGTCGTCGTGACCAATATAACTTGATGAGGTCCTTTCCACCTGGGTTCTAAACACGATTTTCTTGTGTGCTTCTTTACCACAACCCAGTCTCCTGGACACAAATCATGAGCTTGATTCGGCTGTGCTGCGGTTGCATGTTCTCCAACCTGGTGAGACACAGAACGTACCAGATCAGCTAGTCCTTTACAATAGTCCAACACTAGATCATCAGTTATATTCATCAGTTTGTTTCCAGGTACAAATGCTTGTCTCATTCCTCTTCCCATGAGAATTTCATGAGGACTCAATCCCGTCCTTCTGTCAGGGATGCTTCTAAGGCTCATCAATACAAGGGGCAAAGCATCAGGCCATTTCAGTGAAGTGGATGCACACACCTTCCCTAACCTGGATTTTATTGTGCCATTGAGCTGCTCAACCACTCCAGAGGCTTCTGGTCGATAGGCACAATGTAGTTTCTGCTCAACTTTGAAAGCTGTACAAATTAATCGAATTATCTCATTGTTAAAATGAGGTCCTCTATCTGATTCCAAAGTGACTGGAAATCCGAATCTGGGAATGAGTTCTCTCAACAGTAGTTTGGCAACTGTGAGACTGTCATTCCTTCTCGTGGGAGTAAGCTTCCACCTATCGAGAAAACAGACACACAATGACAAGGACGTACTTCAAACCATTGCACGGCGGCAGCTCTATGAAGTCCAGTTGCAGTCTTGGAAATGGTCCCTCTGCCTTTCCGATTTTTTTCCCCAACTGACAACTGTTTTTAGGTCTTGCGCCTAGCGTTGCAGTGCACAGCACTGCTCGCGCAGCGCGAGACCTCTTGTATGGGGTTTTGAAACTGACCTAGGAATCGCACACGCTCATGCGTGTACGATTCGTTTTTCCCCCGGCTATTGGGCTTTGCGTGCGTCTTTATAAGAAAGACAGCACACAATTGGGCAAAGGCGGGCGCATGTCCCGCCTTTTCCGCGCCCATTCCCACCGGTGTCTAGCACGCGCAGCAGCGCGCGTTCGCCGCGCTCCCTTTCCCCACCCCGTTCGCCGCGCTCCCTTTCCCCACCCCGCTCCTCTGTGGTGCGCGCGCACCACTGCCAGCATTTCAGTTTTCTATAGCGCGAACGAGACCCGATTAAGTTATCAGAGCGCTTTACATGATTCATATTTTTGGAGGCACGGGGAGATTACGTGATGATCAAGCGATTTACCCAGAATCACAAGATAATGAGCCGACACAGAGATTCAAACTTGGATCCCCAGCTCCAGAACCGGCAACTCAAGCTGTTACGCCACATCCGTGTTGGAATGAAAGTTAGCTGCGCGCTGGTAAACATTATGAGAGGCATTTCCCTCATCTTTACTAGAATGTGAATGTGGGTGAACCGGCGTTTCCCGGTTGTTGGCGCATGAAGTGCAGTAACTATTGAAGCGTTTCGTACAAAAAAAAACCCCATATAATATAAAGAACACTGTACCTTACAGACATCTTCAAGCCATCCGCCTCGAGACAGATCTCCAACAAATGCTTCCCCTGCAGCCGTGTTTGAATGGGTATCAAAGTTTCAGTTTTATTTCATCATTCACTGCTCGCCAGATCACATGGTTAAGGCACTCGATAAGCGAGATGGAAACCGATGCCTGCTTATTGGGAAGCATAATAACCACTAGTACCCTGTTCAACATCGATCTCACAGGTCCTGATAAAAACAACTAATCTTCCAGAAAGTGATCAATTGGGCCATCTCGGAAAACACATGAACAGTGAAGTACTCTAAACGCCAAACTTATTTAAGGAGACGTACACACCATCTAGGGCGACCACCTGTTCGTATTTTTCACGGACTATCCTGAATTTGTGTACTTTGTCCGTGAGCACGAGTGGTCCCTTAGGTATGCCCAGGGCCACTGGAATTATGCGGCAGGAGAGAGACAAATTATGCGGTAGGATTGAGTAAATCACGCTGCAATAAAAGCCAAATTATGCGGCATAATGCGGCACATTTTGTAACAGAATTCATTATTTCCACATTTTTTTTACTTGGTAACTGTCTGGGCATTGGTTGCACCTCATTAGTACCAGTTTAACACCCAAATATATCAATAAGCAAAAGAAAATTGACCGTTCAGCTTTGCAAAGGGCCTTCTAATGAGCAGCAACACTTGTTTCCAGTTCTAGCCGCTTTCACGTGTTTTTTTGCACGTACACTTCGATGTCACCCTGTTAAAAGCAGCTGTAGTGCATGTTCTTCTCATGACCCTGCTCGGGCGCTCTCATGTCCACTTCCGGGAAGTGGACCACAAAAATGGAACATCCTGCAGCTGCTGACCTGCCCATAGTGAACTCTGACCTAACATTCTCTATTTGGATATTCTTTTTGCTTTGCTACAAATTGGGTTATGTGCTAGGATTGGGCCCGGATTGTTTTATACAAAGCTATAAACAAACACATCGACATATATCACTAAAATAACTCGAGTTAAAGATAACAAGCATTTGCAATGCAATAGGTCTCGCATTTACGCGAGTTTGAGCTATTGACATTGCAAATGACAATGCTTTTTATTTTTGTTTTCGTTTTTAAAACATAAATAAAAGGCATTGTCATTTACAATGCCAATAGCTCAAACTCACATAAATGCGAGACCTATTGCATTGCAAATGCTTGTTCTACCTGGGTTCTGCTGTTGACATGTCAAACATCGCTGGCAGAGACTCTCTGCAATTACCCTAAACTTGGGATTGTGCCATGTCTGCCTGAAGTAACTAATCATGGCATCCCTCCCAATGTGTGTAGCTCCATGATATACTCCTTGCCATTTGTGATAGTAAACTGTCTGGCATTATCGGTCTACCATCTGGACACACCCATACTTCATCCTCTGCTCTTCTTGTGCAGCCTGATTTGATCCAGAATTCCTTTTCTTTTACATCTGCCTCATCCTGTAACTGTCTAACTTCATCCCATGTTTCAAAAGCAGAGAAAAACATTAGTTGGCAATTGGTAACTTCTTTTTCCAACCCTCTGTTCAAAGACGTTGTATTTCGAGCACAAAATTGTGCAACTTGGTCAGCATATTTGTTGCCTTGTGTCACATAATCATTTTCTGACTTATGTGCGGCACATTTGACCACTGCATTTTCTTTTGGCAATTGTAGTGCTTCCAATAGTTCTTTGACATTTTTACTATTCCTGATAGGAGAACCTGAAGAAGTCAGAAATCCCTTTGCATCCATAATTGGCCAAAGTCATGCACAACCCCAAAACCATATTGACTATCTGTGAATATGGTTACTCTCAATTTTTTCCCAATTTTGCATGCTTTTGTCAAAGCTATCAATTCGGCTATTTGTGCAGACTTGACTCCTCTTAGACAGGATGCTTCTAGAATAGCAGATACAGTACATACAGCATAGGCAGAGCTCAGTTCTCCATTTTGTTTTCGCAAGCATGACCCATCAACAAACAATACATAGTCTGAATCTTCCAATGGGACATCAAAGATGTCCGGTCTGGGCTTTGTACACATTTCTGTCACATCCAAACAATCATGATCAGCCTCCTTTTTTATTTCTTCACAGTATGGATCCGGCAGCAAGGTTGCTGGATTTACTATGGTGCATCTTATCACACTTACATTTTGAGCACCCAGGATCACCCTTTCATGCTTAGTCAGCCGACTAGGGGTCAAGTGCTGAGTACGAGTCCTTGTTAAAAGGATCTCGACTGAATGTGGCACATATACCTTTAGGGGATGTCCCATTACAATCGATTCACTCTGCTCCAGACTCACACAGGTAGCAGCTACTGCTTTTAAGCAGCCAGGCAATGCCGCAGCCACTGGATCCAGAGTGGCAGAAAAATATGCCACTGGACGCAGTGACAATGCATGTCTCTGGGTTAACACTGAAAGTGCACATCCTTCTCTCTCACAACAGAACAAAACAAATTCTTTCGTATAGTCAGGCATTCCTAACGCTGGTGCTTGACACAAACAATCTCTCAATTTTATGAATGCATCCTCACTTTCATCATCCCATTCAATCTGGTCTGTCACATCCTTTCGTGTCAATTTTAGTAAAGGCTTTGAAAGCAATGAAAATCCACTGATCCACTGACGACAATATCCAATCACTCTCAAAAACATTCGTACTTCTTTCTTAGTTTTAGGCAGACTCATTTGTCGAATCCCTTTTATTCTCTCTGGTGTCACTTTCCTGACTCCCTTTTCTAGCTTGTCCCAAATATTGGACCTCTTGTTGGCAAAACTGTAATTTTTCTGGTGACACCTTGTGTCCACCTTCTGCCAAATGGTTCAGTAAGGCAATTGTGTCAGTGACACAAGCCTCTTGTGTCTTTGATGCCACCAATAGGTCATCAATGTACTGAACCAAAACCGAATTTCCTGGCATAACCAATGTTTCCAAACACTTTTTCAGGATCTGATTGAAAATTGAGGGACTCTCTGTGTACCCTTGAGGAACCCGACACCATGCCAAAACACGGTCTCCAAACCGAAATGCAAAAAGATATTGGCTATCCTGGTGTAAAGGAATCAAAAAGAATGCTTGGCACAAGTCAATCACCATGTACCAATGTGCATCACAAGGTATCTGATAAAGGATCACTGCTGGATTTGGTACTACTGGACAACAGGGTACTACTATCTTATTAATTTTCCTTAAATCTTGCACTATCCTATACTTGCCACTAGGCTTTTTAAGGCCCATGATTGGCGAATTACAAGGACTGCCCATTATCTCTCTCAAAATACCTTGTTCAATCATTTGATCAATTACTGGAGCAACTCCGGCTTTTACTTCAGGGCTCATTCTGTATTGGGGTGTGTTCGGATAAGTTGCACCTTCTTTCACCATTATTTTAATTGGGTCTACATTTGCCATCAGACCAATTTCTTTTCCTGTAAAATCCCACACATCTGATTTCACTGTGTTTTTCAGCTCATCAGGTAAACCATTTTCAGTAAGAAGTGAAAACATCTCATCCACTTCTGTTCCTTGTTTTGCTAGCATCATTTTGAAAGCAATATCTTCATCAGGTGTTTGGAAAGCAATACCATCAGGTGTACAATAGATGGTACAGTTCATTTTGCACAACAAATCCCTCCCTAACAAATTCACTGGACTTGAATCACATACCACAAACCGATGCATGTCTTTGAAATTCCCAATATTCACTTCTATTGGTTTAGTGAGTGGTGTTTTTATTTGCTTATTTGAGACTCCTACAACTTGGATAGTTTCTCCCGAGAGGGGTAGGTTTGGAATTTCTGCTGCTCTCACAGTAGAACGGGTAGCACCAGTATCCACTAGAAAAGTGATGTCATTACCTTCCACTTTTCCATCAATAAATGGACCTGACTGATCTACCGCCAAGGATGCGCCAAGCATGCATTCTTCCTCCCCCCTCAGGCACCGTCATTGAGAAGCATCTGAATCACTCTCGTTACTGTGCATCCAATATTGTTGAACCGTTTGTGTATTCTTACCACTCTCTCCACGAAATCCGGTGTTCACACTGTATCTCTGCACTTGAGCGTTCACATGGTTGGGCATAGGGGCTTGTGGCACCTGTAATTGCAGAGTAACTACCTGTTGCTGTTGCTTCACAACCACCTCATTCTGCATCTGTGGATTTAAATTTTGATTTACCCTATTACTCTGTTGAACATTTCTACACTCATTCTTCCAATGTCCATGCTTTCCGCACACATGACAAGGATACTTCTTTTTCGCTTCTTCTCTACTCATTCGTCCTTTTCCCTTATTTTCATTTGATCCTTGACTATTCTGATTCTGATCGTTCATCTGATTATCATTTTGAGTACCAGAATGTGCCTCATGGTGTTCTGCTAGCTTCACTTGTGCCCACATCATCTTTTCTTTCAGTTTCTTGTGTTTTGCATCAATATCATCACTATAATACTTCGCATACTTCAAGATATCATCAATGGGCTTGCTCTGCCAGCAAAGCATATGTTGCTGAATCATCTGACTAATTTCTGATCTCAATTCATACACCATACACAAACCTATACACAAAATGTCCCATATCCTTGTCACCAATATTTTCAAATCCACTATACTGCTTAAATACTTGCAACAGCTTTTCGTAATATGCGTGCACTGACTCTTTTGGTTCTTGAGTTGTTCTATCTATTTTAACCCAATCTGTTTCTTTTGGAGGAATTTTCCCTTTCAAGAAAGTAATCACCTGTTTATACTTTTTCTTCACTTCATCTGAAGGCGCACCTGTCCTTGCATCTCTGGGATATTCTTCAGTTGGCCAATCAATAGTAATTTTACATTCTGTCCACAAATCAGTCGGTACCACTATGTCAAACAAGCCATCCAAATCCTTTAATAATACCTTTGAAACTTTCACAAATCTTTCTACATGCTTGTACCATTCAATTGGTTTCTCTCTCAATCTGGCGAAATCATTTGTAAAAGACAAAATATCCTGTCTTGACCAAGGAACATGAACCTAGCCACCACCAGGAACTTCTCTCATTGGACACACTCTTACAACCTGTTCTGTCTCTCTTAATGGGAATGCAGATGTTTCCTTTGTAGCTGCCCATCTACCTCTCCATCGGTCTGCATCTCCCCATTTCTTCAAAATATACATCAATTCTTTTATCTGTAATCTCCTTCCTGACGCATTCAAACTTTCTAAATCCTGCTCGGTAAATTCTGCCCTATATGGTTTTTGTAATATTTTCGACTTTTCTACATCTAATCCAAATTCTAAAGTCACTTCTACTATCCTCTCATGAAGATTCTTTGTTCTCCAGGTTATACTTTTACACAAAAACAACAATTCCTCATCTCCATATGAACCTAATCTGTCTGAGCTTATAGTACCAATAATCATTTCTTCCAAATCCACATTCAACTTGCCTACTTCTATATTTGGTGTTTGGGGTTTTTTCTTGTCTAATCCTTTTGCCCACTCCTCTAGGTCTTCTGGTGAAAATCCTTTTGAGTTCCGAGCTACTGGAGTGACATTCAGTTCTTTTCTCCTAGTATTTACTGGTGTAATTCTCTTCGGGGTCTCAGTCACCGTTTCAAGATTAGGGAAATCTAGTAACAAGATATTCGAATCACTCTCACTAGTTTGATCTTCTAATATTACTGCCTCTTTCCTAGCATTATTCTGTGGGACTGTCACTGTTTGTAATCTCTGGGTATCTCGTTTATCACCATACAATGGAATAACAGGACCAATTGTTACTGGTACTGTCAAGGCTTCAGCATTCAGACCTAACTGATTTATTTTCTGAATGATCTCTTCTTTTGTCTTATTCAACTCATTCCTTTCTTTTTCCTGTAATACTCGGGTGATTGTTGGATCATATAAAACTTGTGTAACTAATGGAGTTCCCATTATTGGTGCACTTGGAGTTGTATCTCTAGCATTTTCTTGATAAGGTGGAGGTCTTTTAACTAAAAGGTCTTCTAATAACTCATCATCAGATTCATCACATCCTGTTCCTGTCATACCAATGTGTTTTATTTTTTCTTTACACTTACTCCCTACTTGATCCTCAGCCATCAACACTGGATACAATCCTTCCGTTACTACAGCTCTTCTCCAACTTTTCATCTGATCTCCTCGAGTTTCAAACTGATATCTTGGTAAAAACCCTCTATTTATTCTTCTACCTCCTCAGAATTTCTCTTGTTCAAATGCCTCGACTTCCCATTCCTCCAAAGCTTCATCCTGCGTTAACCTAGGACTTGGTTCTAATGAATTCATCCGATTTCTCAAATTCTGAAGAATCCTTACATTAAACGTACCATGTTCAGGAAAAGCTAGAACACCATCACCTTTCGTATACTCTTCCCAATTTTCCAACCAGACACAAGCATGATATCCTCGTTCCAACATCATAAAGGAAGCAGGCGTGTTAGGGGGTGGCATAAGAATTCCTTCTCTGGTTACTACACGTTTATCCTTTTTTTTTTTTTAATTGATTTTATTAATCAGCTTCATTCTTTCGATTCCTGTGACTAATCGTTTTCAGCAGGCAAAAACTAGAGACTCTTCCGTATTCTTACGTTTCCTGTTTTCCCAACACTCGTCCTATACCAGCGCGACTCACACCAACAGTCCAATCGGAGCTCACTACGTATTCTCTTCCCCAACCAATACCAGCGCGGCTCTTGTCTACCAGCCAATCGGAGCTTTCAACACACCCACTTGTCTGACCAATGCCAGCGCGGCTCTTTATGATGTCAGTATTACTCCTACTACTGACCCTCCCTTTACAATCTGCACTTGTTACACGCCTGCTGTCTCAACCAATACCAGCGCGGCTCTTTGTGACGTCAGTATGGCTCCTGCTACTGACCCTCCCTTCACAAGGTAACACGACAATATTTCTTTCTAGGTTTTCTTTATAATTTTCTGTTAGTTACACCGTAAAAACAGCACTACTCTGTCTGCCCCACTAATCCAAAGATAGTTTATTCACTTGCTTCAAAGAGAAAGTACTTCCTTACACTGCGAGTAAAACCACTGTTTACCCTTCACTTAAGCTCGGGGAGGACCTATTACTTCTCTAGGGATACTCCTCCTTTGGGTAAGGCCAAAGTTTCACAGGTGAACCCTTCGCTATCACTCACACTCTACTCTTGTACGATATAGTCCCTAATATAACACCTACAGCCCTCCGTAGCTTTTAGGTATTATGACGACAGACGAGTAACCTTCTGCAGTGTGATTTCCTTACCACACTCTTCTAGATTCCATTCCCGGGATTCCCAGGTATTTCTGTACCTGTACTTCCAGACAACATAAAACGCGACACTAACTCTTAGTGTTAAACATGTAGTTAAAACCAATAATCAATAATCACCAAACTAATCAATAATAACCATAATTCTGCTACCAGAAAAACTGATCCAGCGGAAGGCCCAGGGTTGAATATTTCACAAAACTGAATATTTCAATGGGCCCATATACATTCATCTGAAAATGTTCATCCACACTCCCTGGGCAAACCGCTGGGGGGTCAAGTTTTATAATTCACTTAAGTTCTGATTAGTTATTTCCCTATAACCACAAATCGGTTTAAATATGACATTTCAATGCCTAACTAATCTTCACGAATCAACACTCTTTCCTCTGGTCGATGGACCATTAGTTGAGTTAGTTGATGGTGATATTAACAACTCCTTAACTGATTCACAGCTCTTAGTGAAATGCCCACAGACTCTGAGTAAGATTTATAAGCTTTATCTAAAATTTCAGTCATTAAATTGAACGCTCATCATTACAGATTCACAGTGCAAACTCCATCATTCTTCAATGGGAGAGAGAAAATTCATTTAGCAAAATGCATTCAATTACACAACCTCATTCAACAAATCAATGCATAAGAGTGGATAGGTGTAGAGAGAAAAGACACATATTAACGTACATTTGCAAAGAAATATGGAAATTTGAGATAGAATATCATTTACCTAATAAGAGATGACCGGTAAACCAACCCTCTGGCCAAAGGAATGGTGGAGGTCCCCTGACTTAGGATCAGGAGACAAAGACTAAAGGACAGGATCAGGACAGGGCTAATACTTACTATATTTTTCTACAAACCAAACGCACCAGGGCGATTCCCTCTCTTACACTCTCTCCCTCCTCGATATTCTTCCGCAATCTTCGAATCTAATCAAGCTGTCGTTTCGGATCTGAATCTTTCCAGTCTGCTCTTGCCTCTCTCTCTCGCTCTATGATAATCTTGATGCTCTCTCTTGATGCAGCATACTCGTCTCTCTCTCTCTCAGCGCCGTTGATCTCTAGCTAATTCAACTTACTCTAGTTATAGTCTTTATTTCAACATGTCCAACCCTCAAGAGTTGCAAATTTCACTAAAATACGGAATATGATTGGACGGGGGTAGGGGAGTTTTCATCACACAATACTGACATATTCATTTCTATTAAGACATTTATTGTTTGCTAGCCCTTCCCCTTTAGCTCATTCATATTGTCCTCTTCCCATGCATATATTGTTGCCATTGCAATAATTTATTCAATACAGACTACATAGACGAGTGATACATGTCTTCTTTTTCTCATGTCTTCTGTCCTTGATTCTTGGCAGTCATTCAGCTCTTTCGGTCACCGGGTCACACCATTGTCTCACTGAGCATGCGCAACTTTTGGTCATCCATCGCCATTTTCTTTTTCTGTCAGCTTCTAGCTTAATAAAGGAATCATAAACAGATGTTATTTTCTTAGACATATGATTCTCACTGTTCACCACCCACTTCTACTCTATCCCATGTTGTTATTATCTCTTTTAGGCAAAAGCATTAACAAAAGCAGCTTTCTTTTAAATTCAAGCAAGCAGATGCCGGGCACGCAGTACCTCAAGACCACGTGTTAGTCTTTCTTGCGCATGCGTGAGGTTTTCCCTCTCAAAGCGAGTTAGTCACGTTATCTCTACGTATTTCAGATTTGCACATGCGCAAAGCGTTTTCGCAAATTAAAGCGGGTTTTAGTCGCGTTTCTTCATTAGTTTAAGCATGCGTAAGCTTCTCTCCTCATGTGTCGGTGTCTGGTGTATATTAGTTTCGTCTCATCTACAGTTTTAACGATTAGTGAAAGTTAATGGAGGAAAGTTTCATTTTTTCGAATCCTTGCTCCATCAGTGAGAGCTGGTTTGCCACAGTGTATTGTCAGCAATGCACGTCCCGAAACTGAAAACTACTGATTTGATTCAGAGAGATAGCATTTAGAATGAGAACTTCTTCATAAACCTTGCATCTTCCTGATGTTCTTAAAACTAGTTACTGAATTGGCATCGAGTTCCAAGTTTCATATCCATTCAAAATCTAAGTTTGAAACCTCCAGTAGAGCAATGAAGGACAATTAGTCCAGAGGAATGATCGACTGAGAGCCTCTCTTTCATTCTATCGGTTTGGCCCACTCTCTGAGACTTAGGGCAGCTTGGCGGCAATGGGTGCTCTTGTGGCAAGTATTGTATGATACCTTTATGACAATAAAGATTTGATACACCTGAAGAGATAAGTTAAAGATCAAGAAATCGCTGTTTGGGGATCAACTCTCAGGCAACAGTTAGAGGAGCAGTCATGGGTTTACTCGTGGAAAGTTGTGTGTGTTTAGGGACTCAGTTCAGTTAATATATGCTTAATGTTCAGGTAGCGGTCTTTGTAAAGGAATAGAACTTTGTAGATTCAGTAGTAGAGTAAAAGGCAGTGTCTCGTGGCTAATGTGATCACTGTGGATTGTGAGGCTCCCAATAGTTACCTAACACACTCCTGTCGCTTCGTGTGTGCTGGCTAAATTAGGGTGACTGCTTCCATGTTCATCCGTGTTGTTGTGTTGCTTTGTATGCAGAAGGCAACCAGCTCGAATGTAACATATTCCCACTTGTTTGTGGTCAGACGCAGCGTGCGGAAGCGCCAGAGCAGTTCTGGAGGGACGTCATCAGTGACGCGGGAAAAGTGTGCTGCCACACAACACAGCTCCAGCGAGGATTCACTGTGCTTCTAGCCCTATGCAGTTTCACTACTGGGAGAAGGGAATTTCTGTTCACAGTGGTTTAGCCTATTGTGAAAACAAGGTGTGAACGTTTTTGAAAAGTCCGGTATTCCTTTGTTAAAGCTAATGTATTTTATGTATGTTAGTGCCTTCTGTTGTTCAGTACATTATTAGATGAGTTGCTTTTGCTGCTTTCTGTTGCACCTCACTAATATCTTCGGAATGTATGAACAGTTGTTCTTCCATTCCATGTCCTGTGCTTCGTATAAAGTATTTGTGTCTATTTTTGTGAGTATTCTTGGTAGGGGTTTCTCCTATTGGTGTTGGCGTGGTTGTTAATATTGAATATAAGGGTACAACAATATGTGGTGCAGACCCTTTTCTGGCCGCGTTCAGTGGTGACCCTAAAGGGACTCTGTCAACTTTAGCCAGACTGAACACTGGCCCTCATCTGTGAAGTGAGTCTCTCTTCCTCAACCTAGTCAGACTCCTGGACATTCTGTGGTGATCTAAATCAATGGGGAGGGCAGGCTTACACACTCCGGGATATTTCCTACAAAACAAGACAATAATTAACAAAAACATCACTTTCTTGTGTGGTTTTTTAGTTACGGCCTAGGTCAGACAGTTGAACACTGACGCTAAGGAGCAGTTCTTTGAGTTGAAGCCCTGGATTCCTTGGACGCTTAACAGATTCATAGACTATCTTCAGTTGACACAGTCGAGCTGTTGGTCACTCCCAGATCCTGTGACTATCCCCCAGACACCATTAAGGAGCATGAGCACTGGAGCCTAAAAGTTCCTTTTGATTAGACTTTATGTATTTTGTCTGTTTTTTTTTTTTTTAATAACCTTTGTGATTAAAATAGTGAATTACTCGCCCTATTTTAATCTTTTGCTATAATATTCAAAATTGAGGGCCTGATTCACAAATGCTTCTGCACTGGTGGCGGAGGCCCCACAGTCGTGGGGGAGTCTCCGCACTTGGGGCGGAATCTCCACAATGAGAATCCTCATTGCGGAGATTCCGCCCAGAGTACGGAGACTTCCCCACGAGTGCGGAGGCACTTTGCGAATCAGGCCCATAGAACCCATGCGCTAATTTAGGGTGCTCGGGGATCTAAACAGCATTTTGAACATGCATAGTTAGTAATGTTTCAAATCTCAAACGGAATAGTTCATTTTAAAATTACGTGAAGTCTTAAAGCACATTCAAAAAGACTCATTTGGTAATAAAAGTAGCCTGTACGGTTGTATAATTGCAAATTGTGAAGTTTCACAGAGTATTGCACGGTTTCTGAGACTTCTAAGTTGTCAACTTTGTGTCTCCAGAACAAAACACTGCTGTTTAAACTAAACCTTCTCCAGACCTGGGCACGCCAAAGCCCCCAAGGGGCAGATGTGTCCCTGACACAAGCTATGATTGGGCTGGGTTCAGACTCTTCGTAGAACCACATGTTGTCTCCCTTGTGACCTGAACAGAATAGCCCAAACCCCAACGGTTCTGTAGCATCCCTAACACATTAGGCCAAACAAGAGATGGCCGTCTACTGATCACGTGATCACTCGTGCACATGCGCATACTGTTCTGTCACAGTGTAGTAGAACACCGTGCAAAACATAGCACTACTAGCAACCTACAGCTGGTGTTCGGACGATGAAATCAGTAATCTAACGACACAGAGTCCACGTCGTGTTTTGTCTCCTTAAAACCATGTTTAACTACAACTTGAAGTTAAATCGCTTTTCCTTTCCCTGCCAAAGCGTAATCTCACTGCAGAACATCAGGATGTAAGCACAAACCTTGACATTGGATCTCTGTAATCTTAGAACAAAAAGTGGCTGTATGTAAGAAAAAAATAGTTCACTAAAACCCTGTATGTCCTATTGTGTATCCTGTTACAGAAGGATTTGAGCCCATTGCCAAATCTGAGTTTGGCAAATGCCTGCTCATTGATCGGCGGTCACTGTATATCCTGTTAGGTGTGCCATTTACATAATACAAGTTTCCTACTAACGCCGCCTACTCTCTTGAATTATATGCAGAAAATCTATTCTCGTTCTGCCGCGTTCATGCTTCCCTCGTTGTGCAGCTAACCTGTCCTAACCGAAGAAGAAATAAGATGTCACGTTCCCCCTTTTAGGTTCTGCAATTGGAATGTCCTCTGCGCATGCATTAATCCCACACAAGCACTTCCCAGTCGGGTACGCTGACGCCTCTCCTGTACAGTTCAGACAGTGACACAGGTATGCACTCACTGCAGGAAGTGGACAGGTGTTGGGTGATGGTGACCAACATCGACATCCATTGGTCTGTTATTGTGTCCGTACCCACTACAGCAAACAGGGCATGATGGGTCAGCCAGTGTCAGCCTTTGGCTTACCTCACTGTGAGTAACAGCATGTTACCCTTTCACAAGGTGCACATCCACACACTAAGTAGTTCCCTTCATGGCCAGGGTCTACTGTGGAAATGTGTGCTTTTGAGACTCAAAAACTGTTTTTGCTTTTAGCCACAGTTTTTTTTTCTTTCTTAAGATTATCAAAGGATCTGGCAACTTCCCCAACAATGATGTATTTCAAAAACCATGACAAAGTAGAATAAGCATTGACAAAGCCAAAAGGCTGGTGGCAGGTAATGACAGGCCTATTTGCTTTTCTAATCCTTGTTACATTTTAAGCACTGGGTATTGGTACAGTTTCAGTGGGGTCCCAGGAAACCTGGTACTGATTGGTGTGCGAGTGGTTCTTGCATATAGATTAGTGGTAAGATTCGACTACTAGTCCTGATGTGGACAATTGTGAGGCGGTAGTTAGCCTGATAAATGCCAATTACCAATCTTATTTGTCCGTTGCACACAAACCCTACTTAGAATGGACTTTCGAATCAATCCAGTTTCCTTAGGGTTCGTGTCTCTACACTCAATATTGTTTTGAATACGTACACGTCAGTGCTGAAATTAGACTCCTTTCAGAGTTCAGGCTTGTCTGGATAACGTTAAGCGTTATTCTCTCGAGTTTGTTGCTAGTGCTCTTTGTAATGTTTACATTAAGCCAAAAATAGTAGCTTCTTTCTGGAAGCGGTCGAATCCTTGGGCAGCTTGTCTAAACTGACCTGTAAATCTTTCTTGATGCATTTGCGGCAGCGGGGGCTACGGGGCTATTTCCATTGCCTTGCTGCCTATCTGGCCACCAAATGCTTCATCTGTCAGTGCCTTTACATGTGCAGAACTCTCTCAGAACCGACTGCTCTCTCTAGCCATGTTTGCGAGTTTCTGTCTTACTACTTGGAAAACTTTGTGGCAGTACTCTCTTCATATGGTCGGGCGGGAGTGCTCCATGGTATTTTAACTTCTGTATTTGTTTTATATTACATGTTGATGTTGATAGCAGTCTCTGGCTAGTAATGTTTCTGTAGTTTACAGTGGATAAAACAGTCTACCTCCTGTGTCTGTATTAAACTGTTCTACTAGGGGCAGTGGTGTGAGGTGCTCTCCAGCTGTCTTTGACTTAGTCTGCATTTACCCTTTTCCCCCATTCCTGCACTTAACCTCTCTCTGTGAAGAGCGCTCTGCCCTGCATTACTACAAATACTCTCTCAGTCATGGGCATCAGCTCTCTAACATGGTCATAGGTCAGAGGTCTTCAAACTTTTTTGATGCCGAGACCCCCCTGTCAAACTTTTTTAGGCGTAAGGACCCCCTCCTGATAAAAATTTATAGAACTTGGTCCTCCTCATCATTGCCAACTATCCAGCGGCGGCTAGCTCAGGTAAGCGCGGTGGGGCGTGGCAGGCCGTGGCAGGCCGTGGCAGGGGGGAAGCCGACAAACTAGGTATTATTTATTTATTTAATCATACCTATTCCATCGTCTGTCGACTTCCCTGCCCGTCCCGCCTCAACGCGCTTACCTGAGCCGGCCGCCGCTGGATAGGTGGCAATGATGAGGAGGACCAAGTTCTATAAATAAATAAATTAAACAATGTTTAGCAAACCAAAGGTCAGTGAGCGTGGGGATCGTGGTCAAAGGTGTGGCTAAAAACAACGTGCCTCATTTATGAGGCATTCGCGTAGGGCAGCGCTGCAAGTCTTCTTGCTGCGCTGCCCTACGCCAATGTGAAAGGGCAGGAATGCACCTTATTTATGAAATATGGTGCATTCCTGTCGTTTCACTCTGCGTTGGCGCACAAATTGCTGCCAAGTCTCCTTGGTGGTAACTAGGCTTTGAACATGCATTGTCCATACCTCCAGTTTTGACATAGAATATAACATTTCCTATCAAGAGGGAAAGTTTCAGTTCTATTAAAGACATGGAGGTGAGAATTATCCTACCCAACAACCTTATAATGAAGATTCACCCTTCCTCTGAATGATTGTCACAATGGAGGACGGTTAATCACTAACCTTATAAGCCGGATACAGCGAGAGCGATGGAAGATGCCAGATAACCTTTTCCCCCTGTATGGAACCACCTGCGAGTGTATATATATATATATATCCACTCCACAGGTCACACCACAGTAGGGGAAAGGGAAAAAAGGGACAAACGAAACAATAAAGGTGCAGCAGCGAAAACACTCTATAGGGATGTCTTCTGGAGTTATAGACCTCACTCCTACGATAGCCCCGTGTTCCCTGCAGGTGAGACACAACACAATATTCATGAAGTTCCCCCTCTATGCCACCATAAATAACAATTCTCTATATGTGATGCACTTACAGTCAATACTGCCACACTTATCCAGATTCAAAAGGCACAAAAGATAAAAATAAAGAAAAGAAAACCAAGATGATTCTTCCTTACTGATGTTCTGAGTAAGTCCTCTATGTAGCAAGGTACTACTAAAACAATTCAGCAAGAAGTCAATGTAGAAGTACTTATCTTAGCAGCAGATAATCTTCTTGTAGCGGTGAACAACTCCACTTGTTCCCAAAGGTAGTCTTTCTCCTCTTACACGCGGTTCCAGCGTGTAGAGCAAACACCCTTTACTCAAAAGGATAAAAAAAAAATATAGCACACGCTCTCCGAGTCTCACAAAGGCTCTGGGAAATATTCTAAATCACTTTTGCTTCACGAGCGCTCTCCAGAGCGTGTAGAGCATAGGTTTGGCCTCAGGGAACTGCACACATCAATGCGCTTCAGCGCATGTCTTCCTTATGGGTTCCGTTTGGCAGGAGAGAAAGTAAATCGGTCGCGCTACAGCGCGCTCTCAGTGTTTGATGCCTGTAGCAAGGAAAAAGACGTCGCGCGTCAGCGTGAAGCGAGCCGTAGGCAAATTCTTTCAGTATCAAAGAAAGCCCCCCTTTTCATCAGGAAACGAGGGCGTTTGAATATTCAGGCAGCAGCTTAGCAGCGGGCGATGCAGGAGCGGCTTCCAGGCAAGACGGTAATTCTCGAGTGACAAGCACCATGTCAAAGGGAGGCGGGGCTTAAGTAGCGGAAAGAGAGACGGGACAGGCACGATCTCCATCATTCATACTGTTCATTCTTCCCTGTGAATGTTTTAGTGTAACCCCCTGCTCTACCTACGCCTAAACGCGACAGAACCCCCTCTCAACGACCGACGTCCCGGCGGTCCACCAGGCTTGGTGGGAAACCGGGAGTGGAAGCGCCGAAGGAGACCATGGCAATGTAGATTGGCACTCGGTTCCCACGAGCGATCCTCGGGGCCATACCCCTTCCAATCTATGAGGTAGTGTACCCTTCCTCTGATAAGTTTGGAATCTAGGATGCTCTTAACCTCATACTCTTCCTCCCCATCTATCTCCAAAGGCCTCGGCCTCACAGGTAGTCTGGTGCCAGGGAGGCAGGGTCTCAGGAGGAAACATGAAACACAGGGTGGATTCGCCAAGCAGAAGGGAGTGTTAACCTCATGGCGACGGGGTTGATTATATTGTTGATGGGATAGGGACCCACAAATTTAGGCTGCAACCGAGTGTTGCCCTTAAGTTTCAAATGTTTAGTGTTAAGCCATACCTTATCCCTGACCTTATAGGATGGTTCTTGTGATCTCTTTTTGTCTGCCTTTTGTTTATCACGGTTTCTAGCCTCATCGAGATGTGTTTTGGCTGTCTGTAACACTAGCTTGAGATGTGCATGGTGTTCTTGGATTGATGGATGCTTAGAGGCCACAGGCTGTTCGAATGGTAACATGTTGGGATGATATCCATTGAGGCAAAAGAAGGGGGAACAACCCAAAGAGGAATGGTTCGCGTTGTTATATGCGAACTCCGCGGTCCATAGAAGCGTACTCAAGTCTTCGCCTTGTAGTAGTGTGAAACACCATAGATACTGTTCTAAGGTTTGGTTTAACCTCTCAGTCTTGCCATCTGTCTGAGGGTGATAACTCGTAGATAGACGAGCGTCTATTTTCATGACAGCGCATAGCGCTTTCCAGAACCTGGACGTGAACTGGGATCCTCTATCTGTGATAATGACCAAAGGAATACCATGCAAACGCACTATGTGTTGTAAGAAAAATGTAGCCAGTTCTCCTGATGTAGGCAACTTGGTCAGAGCGATGAAATGGCCCATCTTGGTCAAGTGATCGATAACCACGAGTATGGTGTCATGGCCAGAGCTAAGAGGCATTTCAACAATAAAATCCATGGACACGGTATGCCAGGGAGCTGGAGGTATAGGTATGGGCCTGAGTAAACCGCTGGGCCGTTGGTGCTGCGCCTTTGCCTGTGTAAAGACTGAACATTCTGAGATGTATTTTTCGGTGTCTTTCCGTAGTGATTCCCACCAAAAGTATCTAGACATTGTCTGAAGGGTTTTCTGTGTCCCCAAATGTCCCCCCCAAGGTAGAATCGTGAATCCATTGTAAGGCCTGCTGTTGCAGTGGTCCTTCAGGGATGTACAGCCTTTCATCGTAATACAGCAGCTTGTCCACAGCGGACCGGTGTTGTGGTTCTTCCGTAACCCATGCGTCTTCATCTAGGTCTTCGATCCGTTTCCTTACGTCTTCCAGGAATTCATGAGTGGTTGTCAGCGCCAATATTTCCGTTGGGAAGGAAGCCTTCTGCAGGATGACAGGAGGTTCTTCAGCTGGGTCTGAGCTGCCTACAGGAATAGGCGTGGGTCGTGAGAGTGCATCCGCCTTACCGTTTTGGGGTCCCGGTCGGTACTTGATCACGAAGTCAAAGTCTGAGAAGAACAGTGACCACCTGAGCTGCCGAGGGGTCAAGGCTCTAGCACTCTTCAAAAACAGAAGGTTCCGGTGGTCGGTGTATATTTCCACTGTGTGTCTGGCCCCCATCAGGTGGTGTCTCCATTCCTCACAAGCTCTTTTGATCGCTAGTAGCTCTTTGTCTGTGATGCTGTAATTCACCTCACAGTTTGACAGCTTCTTGGAGAAGAAGGCGACAGGATGGAGTTGGCCTGTGTCTGGATGTCGTTGAGAAAGAATTCCTCCGATAGCGTAGTATGAGGCATCTGTCTCCACCACGAAAGGCTGAGAGGCATCAGGATGTCGCAAGACCGGAGCACTTGTGAAACAGTTTTTTAGCGTTTGGAATGCCTTTTCTGCAGGTTCCGTCCAATGAAATGCAGCTCCTTTCCGCAGGAGGTGTGTCAAGGGTTGTATAATTCTGGAAAACTCCTTAATAAACCTCCTATAGAAGTTTGCAAAGCCAAGGAAGCTCTGCAAGGCTTTCACACTGGAGGGGGACTCCCATTGTACGATGGCTTGTATTTTCTTTTGGTTCATGCAGAGGCCATTGGGTCCGATGACATATCCCAAAAACTCCACTTCTGTGGTATGGAAAAAGCATTTCTCCAGCTTAGCGTAGAGATCGAACCGCTGTAGTCGTTCTAGCACGGCAGACACATGAGAGATGTGTTCTTCTAAGGAAGCCGAGTAAACCAGGATGTCGTCTATGTACACAATACACGACACATCCAACAATCCCCTTAGGACTTCGTCCATAAAATACTGGAATGCGGCGGGGGCGTTACAAAGGCCGAAGTGCATTACTCGGTATTCGTACAGTCCGAACTTGGTACGGAAGGCCGTTTTCCATTCGTCCCCTCGCCGCACCCGTACCAGATGGTAAGCTCCCCGGAGGTCCAGTTTAGTAAATACCTTGGCTCCCTTCAGCTGATCCAGCAGGACAGGTATTAAGGGCAGAGGATACCTATTCTTTTTAGTCACTCTGTTGATCGCCCTATAATCGATGCAGGCCCTCAATCCCCCTTCGCGTTTCGGAATGAAGAAAAGTGGCGAGGAAGCAGGGGAGGAGAAAGGACGAATAAAGCCGGAGGACAGCATTTTCTCAAGGTATTGTTGTAGATAAGTGGTTTCAGTTTCAGTGAGGGCGTATATACGACTGCATGGTATGCTGGCCCCAGGTTCTAGGTCAATCACACAATCATAAGCCCTGTGTGGGGGCAGTTTGCTTGCTTCTTGTTCATTGAACACGGCGTGGTACTGCTTGTATTCTTCAGGTAGGGTGGAGACACAGCACACACTCGGTGTGTTAAAACTACTAGCAAGTAATTCCGCTGGATTCACCACCTTGAGAGCTGTTTGAACCTTGTCTCTCGTACAATGTTCTGCACAGTATGAGGAACTCATGGTAACTGTGCGCGCCGCCCACTGTACCAAGGGATCATGCTGTGTAAGCCAAGGCATGCCCAGAATGAGCGTGAAATGGGGGGCATCTATGAGATCGAATCGGATGTGCTCGAAATGGTTCATCCCGACCTGCATTCAAATCTGCTGGGTGTGAAAACGCACAGGACCGGATGTAAATGCCGTACCATCCACTGCCTTCACTGGTTCCGGTATCTTCTTTCTTATACAGGGTACACCGATTTTGTTTGCGTATTGCTGGTCGATAAAATTGCCAGTGGCCCCAGAGTCTAGTAGAGCATGCACTGTTACGGGCCCTACCCCAGGTATGTCCAATGAGACACATACGTTCATATGGGCCACTGAAGTTTGGACCGTGTTTGCCACGGCCGGAAAGACCTCTTCATCTACTGGCCTCAAACAAGGGGTCTGTCTCTTGTTCGGGCACCTTCGTTTCCCGGATTCTCAGAAAGGAACTCCACCACAGGCACGTTCTTGGTTCCTTTGTATTCTTTATATGTTGCCTTGGTTTTCGTCTTACAATCCTTGATGAAATGCCCAGGTTTTCCGCAGTACATACATAATCGTTGTCTTCGCCTTCGTTTCCTCTCCTCTTGACTTATCGGTCCTCAGATGCCACTTATTTGCATGGGTTCGGCCCCATCGGTGGCCAGTGGTTGCTCATCCGTCATGGATTTAGGTCGGGGAAGTAGGAATCTAGAGTCCGTACGCTGTTTGTCTCCCTTTCGCTCCTGGAGCCGATGGTCCAATTGAACGGTGAGGTCGATGAGCTCATCACAGGTAGTAGGCATATGCACAACCTGAGCCAATACGTCCTTTAGTTCGCCTCTTAACCCTTGATAATATAAAGAGGTCCTTTTTTCCGTGGGCCAATCAGTTTCCGCGATGAGTCTGTTAAACGTGGTTATGTACGTAAGTAGATCTTGTGTGCCCTGCTTCAGTGTAATGAGTTCCCTATCTAATGAGAGATGGTGCGCTTTTCTATCGAACAGCTTGCGCATCTCTTCACAAAAGCTAGCAAAGTTGTGCAACACAGGATCATCTCTCTCTATTAGGGGGAAGGACCAACTAGCTGCATTCCCCCCAAGGTAGGACATCACAAATGCCGTCTTTGCCTGATCGTTTGGAAACACCGCAGGTTTGCACATAAAGTGCAGCTTACACTGCCCCAGGAATATACCAAACTTTTTGGGATCCCCAAAGAACCTCTCAGGAGGGGCTAGGGGCAACTGCACGGGCTGAATCACCTGGTTGGTGGAAGGACCTGCTCCCCCTCCCTGGAACTGTGCCGACTGCCCTGCATCTGTGTCCTGAGAAGCGGGTGGAGGTAGAGTCCAGTTCCTAATATACTGTCCCCCCCTCGCAGCTGTAGGGCTGGTGCGGGACAGACCTGCCACTTCTTGCCTCATGGTGCCCATCTCGTTTCTGAGTTCTAAGTTCTCCCCTCGAAAGGCATCCACTTCCATCCGCAATGCAGTCAATGTTTCCAACACTGAAGTGAGAACAGTGTTGGTATCCATCGCTCAGGCTGTAGGTAACCGTGGGCTTGTCACTCTGTCACAATGGAGGACGGTTAATCACTAACCTTATAAGCCGGATACAGCGGGAGCGATGGAAGATGCCAGATAACCTTTTCCCCCTGTATGGAACCACCTGCGAGTATATATATATATATATATATCCACTCCACAGGTCACACCACAGTAGGGGAAAGGGAAAAAAGGGACAAACGAAACAATAAAGGTGCAGCAGCGAAAACACTCTATAGGGATGTCTTCTGGAGTTATAGACCTCACTCCTACGATAGCCCCGTGTTCCCTGCAGGTGAGACACAACACAATATTCATGAAGTTCCCCCTCTATGCCACCATAAATAACAATTCTCTATATGTGATGCACTTACAGTCAATACTGCCACACTTATCCAGATTCAAAAGGCACAAAAGATAAAAATAAAGAAAAGAAAACCAAGATGATTCTTCCTTACTGATGTTCTGAGTAAGTCCTCTATGTAGCAAGGTACTACTAAAACAATTCAGCAAGAAGTCAATGTAGAAGTACTTATCTTAGCAGCAGATAATCTTCTTGTAGCGGTGAACAACTCCACTTGTTCCCAAAGGTAATCTTTCTCCTCTTACACGCGGTTCCAGCGTGTAGAGCAAACACCCTTTACTCAAAAGGATAAAAAAAAATATAGCACACGCTCTCCGAGTCTCACAAAGGCTCTGGGAAATATTCTAAATCACTTTTGCTTCACAAGCGCTCTCCAGAGCGTGTAGAGCATAGGTTTGGCCTCAGGGAACTGCACACATCAATGCGCTTCAGCGCATGTCTTCCTTATGGGTTCCGTTTGGCAGGAGAGAAAGTAAATCGGTCGTGCTACAGCGCGCTCTCAGTGTTTGATGCCTGTAGCAAGGAAAAAGACGTGAGCCGGAGGCAAATTCTTTCAGTATCAAAGAAAGCCCCCCTTTTCATCAGGAAACGAGGGCGTTTGAATATTCAGGCAGCAGCTTAGCAGCGGGCGATGCAGGAGCGGCTTCCAGGCAAGACGGTAATTCTCGAGTGACAAGCACCATGTCAAAGGGAGGTGGGGCTTAAGTAGCGGAAAGAGAGACGGGACAGGCACGATCTCCCTAGGCATTCTGGGAGATGTAGTCTCCATCATTCATACTGTTCATTCTTCCCTGTGAATGTTTTAGTGTAACCCCCCGCTCTACCTACGCCTAAACGCGACAGAGATGTAATTAAGAGTTCGTTTTTTTCAGAGTAAAGGATATTGACGTAACTGAATTTGTATCATAATACTTGATGAAACTATTATTCATAAGTTCAGATGATGTATTGATTTTTTTTTTTTTTTTTAAACATGTTTATTGACATTTAAGCAAAGCAGAAAGACATCAATTAGTATCATAGCTCTGCTAGGTTTCACATAACAGATGATAAATAATTGCATCACAGTTATAGCTTAGCATGTAAACAATCAACAAACACAGAATTGCGGGGAAAAGGCACAGTAGAGTGGAAAGACATATAACCCAGTTGCACAACAGTAAGATGCTCCTCTCGCCCATTCCTGGTACATCTTTGCTAGACCAACCAAAGCAGAGTCACTGTAATGATGACAGTTGTGTATCCCACGTGGTCTGAAAGACTCTGGGGCAGGAGGTAGAGGATTTGAAAACATGGAAAGTATCTAAAATAATAAGGAAAAGCCAAACTGCTTCGGGGTGCACTGCTGACAGCAAGCGATAAAGGGCATGATGTGCTGATATACAACGAGGTTACTATCGAACTGGATAACATAACAGGTTTGCGTTGCCTTATTAGGTTTGGAGCAGAAGAATGGTCAGTGAGAGGAGAGGACAGAGCTTGTTCGCATGAAGCAAGAGGAAAATGAAGAGTAGACTGAGGATAATGTATGGGACTGATCGCCATGACTGGCGGACTATATATTTTATTGTAATTGAATATACTTGTGTTCTTGAGAACTATAATTTTACCGTTAAATAAATGACCTTGGAAATGACAGCTATTCTCACGAAGGGGAAGAAAGACAGAGTAATCCTCCTGTCTGTCCTTCCTAGAATTGAAACCCTTCCTTTTTGATGACTAGAAATGTTTGTTGCTCCTCAGTCGGATTCTCCGAAAGTCATTGTCACCTAATTTAATCATGGAGTCAAGGACGCAGACTCACCGGCGCCCCCCCTAGGAACACATTCACGCCCCCCCAGGGGGTCGCGCCCCACAGTTTGAAGACCTCTGTCATAGGTTAATTTTTGGTCAACATCTGTCTTCCTGTATTTGTTGTGTACTTGAATGCCCTCTGTTTGGCCCAAAATGCTTCTATTTCTTCCTCTTCATTTATTAAAAAGCTGCCAGTTATGTCTTCCATCTTATGGATTGATCGTGCATATTAAATGTTGGATACCAGGTTAGGCCTCTGCTTGGCTACTAAGCTTAAGGTATCTTTAAAATTGTCTTCAACACATGTCCAATTTTTGTCAAAGGATTTGGCCCAGTGTGCTGTTGAATGGATCCTTTGCCACTTACAGATCACTTCCTGTTTGGAGAACATTGAGCTCCCGTGTAGAGAGGTATTTGAATTCTGTAATGTTTTAGGTCTGGCTTGCCAGTCAGGACTTTGTGATCAACAAAAAGAGCTTTCAGAGTAATACTGAGATAGGGGCATAGGCTCCACCTTCATGTTGGTTTCCCTGAATATAGGACTGGATTAGGGTGAAGTTGTGTCCTTCCATTGAAAAAAGTGTTTGTATTACACTTTTTGGCTTGTAGCAAAGCTTATATTCAGTATAACAAGACTGAGTTGGTTATGGTTACAAGCCAGTGTTCATGGCTTTATACCCGATTTGTTTATTATGAAATGTTACGATAAAAGAAGCAAGCCTAACTTATTTATTGTGCCAAGCATATATTAATATCAATTTCTATGAGGGTGGATTGTTATTACTCTGTATGAAAGCCTGCAGAGAAGGATTTTGGTGCAAGAAATCTCAGATGTTACTGTATTATGTAAGGGTTTTGCTGGTGGGTATGCCCTTTGACAAACCATGGATATAGAAAGTTTGCCCTTTTGGAAATCCTTTTTACGCCCTCTAAATAGAGATAATATTTTGGTTAGCCAACTATAATTTTGTTTACCTTTCTACTTTTATGACTGTGTGCCTGATGATTTAGTTGTGGCAAATTTTATGCTCAAAACAGTAGGCTTGAGTTGCTTATAGTGACAAGCTATAGGACGGATTGGTGCAAGGGAAAAGTTATGTCCAATGCCATATGTCTAATCTGCTTATTATGAAAAGTTATGACAAAGGCAGTAGGCCTGGTTTATTTATTGTCAAAAGTATTATTTTAAAGCCAGTAGGTCAGTTGTTATCAAATTGCATAATAGGTTATAGACATGTATTCTGTTTCATGTATTCTCAAAGATTACAGTAGCAGGCAAGGGTTTTGGTGTTGGCGACACACACTGACAAACCCTAGAAGGGTTTATTAATACAACTTTGACGTCCCCAGAAACCTGAATTCCTGCCGATAAGTGGATCTATGATGTGTCAGAATCTCATGATTTATGGTTGACATGGAGGGCTTTTTTCAATGTTTGCACTCTATTCAGGTTCGGAACGTAAGCAATGTTTTGAGGATTTGCCTTTCAGACAAAGTTCCGGGACTGGGTGGAATACCGGTGGATGTTTTTAAATGTAATGTATCCAAATGGGCGCCATTGCTGATGAATGTGATCGGGGCTGCCATCTTTGGCACAATTCCACATACCTGGACAGAGGCAATTATAGTACCAATTTATAACAAGCATTGGAAATGCAATAGGTCTCGCATTTGTTGGAGTTAGAATTTTTGGTATTGTAGATGACAATATCTTTTATGTATGTGTTATGGCAGGCGATGCAATGCGATCCTGGTCCAACAAGAAGTAGAGGAACTTGAAAAGCTAGGGCCCGGGACTGCCGGCAACAGAGGCTGACATTATACAGGCCCAGGACCCAAACCAAGAAGAAACATGCAGGAGGCAGAAGAGGCAGGGACCAAGACTCTGTAGGAAATTATATATGAAGAAATGATATGGAGCGCACCTGCCTTGTAGCTATTATTGATAACATGCCCTATTACATTCCGGTATAATGAGTGTAAACCTGTAATCAGGTGCCAAGGTGCGCTGCTTTCGCTTGTGTTGATGCTGTGGGCTCACTGTTTAAGATCTGTTCACATGATGTTAATCAGAGCTGCATTCACATAAACACTGGGCTACCGGTGTCAGTGTGCTCCGTATTCATGTGTGTTAGTATTGTACGCAACGGCTAACATAATGTTAATCGGAGTCGCATTGAAATAAACACTGGACTACGGGTGCCAGTGTGTGCGGCATTCGTCTATGCTAGTATAGTGAGCAACGGTATATCTATGTGTTTAAGTGAATGAAGGTATTATCATGCAAACAATAATTATCATAATGTTAATAGTGACCAGCTCACCGTAAGTGGCAGACCTGACTTTATCAGGCATCTAGTTTGGCTGCCATGTTGAAAAAGTGGAACGTGTGTGCTTAGTTTATAAGCTCACATGATTAAGTACGAATCATAAAAACGAAGGAAGGACCAAACTCCGACTGTCCGGCCGGTTAGCGTCCTAGTTAAACAGTGTCTGTAGAAAATATGCCTGTAAAAGACCCCTTACAGTGTGGCTACAACTATAAAGTATACGGACATTCGTGGCGAATAAATAAGGTGAAATGAATGTGAATGCTCAACATAGCAAATAAAATTCATTCTGACAGTACGTTCAATAGCCCGTTTTGTGTCTGAAATAAAGATGGTGTAATCACGATTGTACACCGTACTTTATAATGAGTACATTAAGTTGACTTGATGTACATAGGTAAAAGTGAAAGCAATCCGGGGTGGCGCATGAGTCAAGCACCGCCACATATGGAGTGGTGGTCGTGAATGTAAACAAATTGGCTAAACAAAGCAGAATTAAAAACAGATGCTTCGGAAGTTTAAAAACATGGAAAGTGCGATCCCCGCTGTGTTCCTCCGCAGCAGCCCTTGGGTAAACGCGTGTACATGAACATAAGCCTACATTTAGTATTTAGCCATGCAGCACATTATCATGCGTACAGGATCAGATGAACGAATGTGCACAAACAAACTTGTCACAGTAAAAGCAAAACACACTGCTGGCACTGCAATCGTGTGTTTGCTGGCCCGGGAGTGGTGCGTGCGTGCGTGTGCGCCCAGTCGGCTCTTTTTGGAAGCACATACTCGTGCTTGTGGCGCGCCCCTGCTCGCTCCCGAAAGGTGGATGCCGCCACAAGCACGAGTATGTGCTTCCAAAAAGAGCAGAGCGACGGCTAAAGGTCCTCCTATGCAGCGTAGGCGAGACCTAAAAAGGGGGATACAAACCTCCTCACTTGTTATCAGTCCACATCATTGTTTGTTTCAATGGTGTAAATTCTGTCAGAGTCTTACTATCAAGGTTAGAGGACTGGGTGGAGGAAAGTGGGATCTTTTCCTGAGATCCAGCACGGTTTCCACCCAGGCATGGATACGGTGGAGCAATGCCTGAATTTCCATTTGATAACCGGGAAATACATTAAGGCAAAGAAGGAATCAATCCACATGGGATTCATGGATCTAACTAGGGCTTTTGATTCTGTGAATCATTTGAAGTTATGGTTATTGATGGAATCCATGGGGATGGAGAAGCCTTTAATTACCCTTTTAAGTAGATTACACCAGGAAACGTCTGCGAGAGTATATTATGACACTAATGGGGCTTGCACTGAAAAAATGGTTTGCTAAGAGGGATCAGACAGGGGTGTGTTTTGGCACCATTCTTATTTTCCATCTACATTAATGGTTTGAAAAAGCCCTTAATCAACCGAGGGAAAGATTGGCCACAACTAGGGAGTTGTCCTGTTCAGTTTTACTTTATGTGGAGGACGCTGTGTTGCTCTCAAGACCGGCAAACGGCCTTCAATCTTTATTGGACACCTTCACTCTTTTCATGAACGAATCAGATTTGAATATCAGTCTTAACCAATCCTTCATCATGACATGTGGCCCGAAGACAATCAAGATTAGATCTCACTCGATAGTTAATATAAAGCTAGGGAGAGTAAAACATTCTACATACTTGAGGCTACCGTTCGCATCGACCTTCGGTTGGAGGCCTCTCCTCACTATCGGAGCCCAACAACTGCTGAAAGCAACAGAGGTAGTACACAGATTTGCCACCAAGATAGGGGAAAGACTCATGAAAGCTATACTAGAGATATGCAAGTCCAAATGTATCTCAATGGGTTCATATGGTACCGGGGTACAGGGCTACGTTAATCCGGAGTTCCATTAGAGGCCTGAGAATTATTTTATACGCCGTCTGTTGCCGGTCCTAGAAATGTTACCTAATTCCATCTGCCACTCTGAGATTGGCATACCTTATATCAATGATTTCGTAAAAACTCATCCCATTTTGTTGTGAGTTTCAGTATGGGCTAAACGTCAAACAGTTTTCTTCAAAGCTGTAATAAAGGATTGTGTGTCTGTGGATAATATGAAAGCCATACCCTGGCTCAAGTATGTAAAACAAACCTTTGCTGCACTAAGTGTCCCTGAGTTAATTGAACGGCTGGAATTTATTGATGGCACAACCAAACTAAGAGTGGAGAATATGTTCTATAAATCTCTAGAGTCAAAACGAATGACGAATGAAAATATTAAACCAGTAGTGAGGGAACACTCTGCGTTGGTAGAGTCTCGAGGAATTGAACCTTATTTACTGATTATTTGAAATACGCAGTTTAGATTTTATCCAACGTGTTTAAGATTGAATACATTGCATTTTCTTTTTGCATTTCCTGTTACAGGTGCCTGGTTTTCATATCTTCCCTGCTTGTCTGTGAGACAATGTATCCTTACAAAGGACTTTGCACATAATGCTATTTTGTGCATTGTATAGTTCTCCCCGGAAACATTTCCTTTTTGCTTTTATTTAAAATTCTAAATATCTGGAAGTATGAATTGACAATGCATTTGCTTCAACAGCTTCCCTAGGAAAGCATGTGTGCTGCTGTAATGAGGTTCCTTCGATCAGCTCTGATAATTAGAAAAACTCATGGAACTGATAATTTTATATGGGTATTTGAGTAATTGTGACCTACTTTTAGAAAAATTATTTGTTTGAACTTTTTAATCATTGTATTTATTATATGTAATGTTGTGCTTTTATGGCTTTTTCATAGTCGAATAAAGATTTGTTGTCTTGACAAAGGCAGTACGCCTGGCTTATTGTGAAAGGCATTTGTTAAAGCCTGTTATAAAATTGTGTTATAGGCTATTGTGAGAGATAGAGAGGGACCCCTTATACCAAAGGAATAGGGTGCTAAACAGTCATGTCAACAGAACGTGTTTCCTTTGGAAAAACCACTAGTCTAATACTAGTGACTATATATCCTGTTATACAGCACACACACATGCATTCAACCTGTCCACATACATAGAGGGAGCAGTATAAAAACACGCCCTAAACCCTTTACTAGTGAATCAAAAACAATAATTTTATAAAAATATATCGATTTATTTCTCAAATTGTATTAGATTATAAATTAAAAAAGCATAGGCTTAACAGTGCAAAGATAAACAATATTTCTATTCTGTCAAAATATCATCATGGGACACAATAATTACATACAATTTTCATTAAAAACAAATGTCACATAAAAAACAAGGAGAGTACATGTAAAAGACAGAAGACTATGTCATTGAATGGCCCACATCCGTGATGGTTTCATTAAGAAGCTGAGACCCTGTACCATACATAAAATGAGCATTCAGTGGTCCCAGTTTCCTCACAGATTGGGTTCCCTTTGTAAAGCGTCGACGCGTTTCGATGGTGCCTTTATATAGCCATCTTTTTCAAGACCGAATCATTTGTAACTCTCACAAACATAAGATTAGAACCTGGAACGGTTTGGACCACCTGAACAATAAAACACACGTCAGTTCATGTAGCTAGCATGTTGACGGGTCATACAGTTAATTCAAACCTAGCATCAAGTGTTTGACACCTGATCCTTCCAATTTTATCATCAGAACTTTCGGCTTCTTGATCTAAACATCCCACACAATATAAGATATAACATTCCATTGATAATCCTATGGAAAAAGCCCATGAACCTTACTTATCACTTTGCTTATCCTGTAATCTAAACAAACTCTATGAAGCACTTGGTAATTATACTGTTCTCCCCTCACTCACTTTTTATGTAAATCATGAGTAAAAGGTTATAGGCTTTTAAGGATGGGTTGTTAATGCACTGTTCTAAAGCTAAAGCATGTAGGTAGGTATTTTGTGATATGGAATTGCACAGATTACCGTAGTAGGCAAGGGTTTTCATAACCCACCCAACAAGCTGTTTGGATGTGCTTTCCTATAATCCTTAGGCTCTCTTAGGAGGGATTTTATATTTTTTTATAACTGTAATTCTGTACATATTTGTAATTTTATGATGGTTATCTTGTGGGAAAGCTTCTGCCCAACTCTGTGGGTCTGAGTTGGTTATGGTGACAAGACAATGAAAAAAGTTATAGTCCCGATTGTTTTCTATGAACTGTCATGATAAAGGCAGTAAACTTGACGTATTTATTGTGAAAAGCATGTGTTAAAGGCATTTGAGTGGATTGTTACTATTCGTTATTGAATACTAACAGGTGGGTATTTTGTTACATGGACTCTCACATATTACTGTAGTAGGCAACGGTTTTGTTTATCCCCTCTGATAAACTGTGTGTAGAAGTAGACCTCACCAAGGCCTACCGGTGCTAGGGGTTCGCCCTTCTTTGCGTTCTAGTCCTCAGACAATAAATAGAGATTGGCACAGAAGCTGGAATATCAAAACAACAGTTTATTAAATCTCATGAGTGGAACTACATCTATACAAAACCCTCAGGCAGTGTATGAGGTAGCACAAGGAGAACAGAAACTGTGGGTCTTTTATACCCACTCAAGAGCTCAAAAGGAGGCGGTACAAGCACACACAAGAATAGCTATTCACATGTATGGACATACAGAAAATGCTCAGTCAACAAAGTAGGAGGAGAATGAAGTTGCTGACATCAGTTAGAGCAGCCTGACATTTACAGACTAAGACAGGTGCATGAGCAGCTACAGACTTTTCTGAGCATGTGCAGTGTTACAGGAGCTAACTATAGATAGTTATTCTAGTAAAGAATAAGGGTAGGCAACAGCGAAGACGGAAGGAGCACATGGCGAGCACATGGTCAACTAAGATGGCTGCCAAAAACAAAATGGCTTCAGCTCATGCCAACAGTGATCTCTGCCAAACTTCCACATGTGGAGATAGAAGACTTCCACGGTGAGAAGCCGTGTTATGCCCTTTTAGGAGAGATAGTATTTTGCTTTGCCAACTGTAATTTTGTATACATTTGTAAATTTAGCACTGTGAGGCTGGAGGTTGTTTCGTGGGAAGGTTTTTGCAGTACAGTAGGCATGAGTTCGTTATTTGGATAGGGCTCGATCTATAGGCCAGATTGGTGCGCTAGGAATATACATGCCATAGGTATGACACAGGCAGAATTTGTTGTCAATTTAATGTGAAAAATATTTGTTATATCCCACAGAACTCTAATAGTGGATTGTTATCAGACTATATTTCAGGCTGTAGAGCGTTATTTTGTTACATGTGGTCTCAGAGAATACCATAGCTAGCAAGGGTTTTGGTGTTAGTTACCCACTCTAACCAACCCTGGGAGTAGAAGATCTTCACTGTCATTCTTGTTAGACTCCATCGAAAGGGGTTCTATAATGTTTTGCCAGCTATAATTTTGTACGTATTTGTAATATTATAATCGTAAGCCTGATAGTTGCCAGTTTATGCACACTTCATTCAGTAAGCCTGTGTTGGCTAAAGTGTCAAGCAATTTGTAAAGGCTGTAGGCCTTATCGGTTCACAGAGAAAAATTATGTCCAATTACTAAGGCGTAATCTGTTTATAAAGAAAAGTTAATGAGAAAGCACATAGGTCTGACTTATTGTGAAAAGTGTGAGTTACAGGCTATAGGCTTTTAATGGAGGATTGCTATTACACTTTGCTAAAGTCTGTGGGCAGGTATTCTGTTGCACGAATTCTCACAGATTACCGTAGTAGGCAACGATTTTAGTGTTGGGGACCAGCCCGAACCACAAGATAGTAGATTTACACTATGATAATCCTTAGGCTCTATTAGGAGGGATTTTATATTGCTTTGGCAACTGTAAATTTCTACATATTTGTAAATTTATTATGGAATGCCTGATCATTGCCTTGTGGGAAAGCTTATGCCAAACACAGTAGGTTTGAGTTGATTATAGTGACAAGCCAATGATAACCGCTATACACCTCATTCATTCAATAGGAAAAAGCAGTATGCATAATTTATATACTATGTAACACATATATTAACGCCAATACATCCTTACGGGTGGATTGTTTTTGCACTGTGTTAGTCTGCCATTAGGTATTCTGTTACATAAAATCTCACAGATTGACTTTCTAGTGAAGGATTTTGGTGGTGTTCCCCACTTTGACAACCCATGAGTGAAAAATTTGTACAGTAGTAATTTTTCCTAGAATGTCTTCGGAAGGCCTGCCAGGCTTAGCTGTCTCCCAGGATAATGTAATAAAAACAAAGTCATTAAATTATGCATGCATTCTTTCATATAAATATATATCTATATAGATTCATAGAAAGCCCTTGATTCAGCCGTCTACTGCCATTAATCTGAGTATCATTTACACTCTGAATCAACCAATGACAATGTACTTTATGGGATAATGGTTCAGTCTACATCACTCATTAGCTCCCTTGCCCTATGAATGAATGCATCGTTTGATAACATGTGCACATAAAACCGACAATTAGTGCACTTTAGCATCAGGGATAGTTGGCCAGGCCTTTAGTTTTTTATTTTCTCGTTGTATTGTTCACCTTTCATTTCTTTGTTTCTCCTGTTTTTATTTTAATTTTTCTTAAGGGTGATACTAAGCTCGCAAGGCAGTGCTAATGCGTGCCATTTATTTCATCTGCTGTGCACTGCATTATGTGTGGCCACTTCCTCTACACCATAGACTATTACCTCAGCACTGCAAGATAGACACTCACTGTTATGTTTAATTATGTTATTGAAAGATTGTTCTCATCGTATTTAGGTGCCATCAAATGTTTTTTCCTCCTTGTGGTGTTCTTTTAATTTATTTTACACATGTTATTGAGTTTGTATATGCGGTAGTTCAGAGGGTGAATGCAAGGATGAGTCAGTGGATGGATGCATGAGTTCAAAGATGAGTGACAGAGCACATGTATGATGACTTTTTGAGTACCTAAAAACCCATCAACAATGCACTTTCAATCATAAGCCAGACATATTGGCATTGCCAGCGCTTGTTTGACCAATGTCACTTGTTTAATGTCTTTAAAAAATGTACCATTTGTCTGTAAACAGCCAACAAAATACCTTGATGGACAGTCCCAAATCCTCTTGTAAACTGGTCTTTAACTACGTGTTTTGACAAATCCTGCAATCTTAATGTTCTAAAAAATGCAGATTTCAAAATGAATGTTGCCACAAATAGTTTGAAAAACTCTCCCATTCGTCGTCCATTGTGGAAATCAAGAATATTGCCACCGTAGTATAAAAATAAACCTTTGCTCCAATGCCTGTTTGGGGCCTGATGTCAAGGTCCTGGACAAAGCCTTGATTAACGGTCGGCATCCTGTATTCCAACCACAGTGACCACATACAGTAAAATCATTGTCCTATCCTAGCGATTATTTATATAAAAAGATGTCCTACTCCCTTCTGTGGCCGAGATACACCCGAAGCACACGGGCTGGAAATAACATCAAAAGTGATCAAGTGTTTTATCCTGATTGCCATTAGAGAAGGCTTTTAGCAACTAAGTATTCTTGTCTTCGGGACACTTAATGAGCGCTATCTGTGTCATTTACTAATCAGGTAATGAATTGCAGCAAAGTAATCCATATACTATGATATTATTGTCCTTTGCCTTGGTTTCCTTCCAACTGGGGTTCCAGAGAGTTACCCTAGTGAGCCGATGTCACTTCTACTGCAATTATACCTAAGACCCAGTAGCTAAACCAGCTAATGTTGAGCTGGCAGGTCAAACCACCATATGGGGATGCTACTGGTTGGCACAGAGAAACCAACAAAGTCTAAAGTTCTGTGCACTGTTTAGGGAGATGGGGGTTCAGCTCGGAAGTTAGCGGATATATTTCTGGGGAACATGGGGAACTGCGGATTGGGCTTGTTTTTTTTTCAGCGTGCCAGCTACTGGAAGATGAATTAGTACCTCACAAATGCACAGTAGGGACCCAGCGGGAATCACAAACTTTAGAGGCCTGTATCTTAGTAATAGGTTATGGCAAGGTTTTGCAGCGACATGGCACCGATGGGCAGCCGGTTGTAGCCCACATGGATCTAGAGCAGAGGTCTTCAAACTGTGGGGCGCGCCCCCCTGGGGGGGCGTGGATGGGTTCCCAGGGGGGCGCAGATGCCTCTGCAAGTATATGTAAATGAAGATGGCCTGGAAGTGCAAGCGATGTTTATTTGCTGCATTTCCAGGCTGTCTTCATTTATTGCGAGCCCGTGATTTAAGTGCCGTGGGGGCAGAGGTCAGTGAGTGTGGCTGGCAGGGTCAAAGAGATTACTAACAAGCATTTGGAATGCAATAGGTCTCGTGTCGGAATTTAAGCTACTGGCATTGTAAATGACAATGCCTTTTATTTATGTTTTAAAAACCAAAACATAAATAAAAGGCATTGCCATTTACAATGCCAATAGCTCAAACTCGCATAAATGCGAGACCTATTGCATAGCAACTGCTCGTTCTTTCTTCACGTTGAGATTTCATCTATTATTCATGCCACTAATTTCAATTAAGGTTTACTTAAATATGCAGTTACTTGGTTCCGGGGTGGGGGGGGGGGCTATGATTTATGCTGCAAAGGAAGGTGTTGCCAGGAAACCTGGGCGTTGCAGCGCTTACTGTTCACAATTAGCCTTTAAAGACCGTTAGTGAATAGACTTTGAAACTCCATTGAAATAATGCATATGTTTTATTAAACAGACGTAGTAGAAGAACTCTCGGGCACGCATAAATGTCCCAAATTGGAATAGCTTTGTATTAAGCACAACACAAGTGAAACCCAACAGGGGCTGGGACACGGAACATTTTCACTGGTGCAGAAACATGTCAAGTCTACCTTCACCCTTGCTCATCTTTCTGCTCACCTAATGCTGCATAGATGAAGAGGCATTGATAAGTCCATGTTACATAAAGGTTTCTGCACCAGAGTGAAATGAAGAAACGGGTCTGAAACCGCATGAGCGCGTATATTGTGATTGACCCCTGTACATAATTTTAAGTGAGTTATAGACATATTATCAAAGAAGCTCTGGTCAATAAACGACCCTCAACAAAAACAGAGGAACCAATTTTGCGGTGTTTGCAATTTGTGTAATTATGAATGGACAGACTTATTTTGCCTGAAACATGTATTTTCTCTATGTTTCAATAAGTAAAGGCTGCACAAATACTTAATGTGAAATCAGTTCGTGGTGTGTTTTGTCCTGGTGAAAACTATATTTGTTTGAGAGTTTGTTTGAATATGCATTTTAACTGTGCAGTAATAAATACAACTTTTGTACTTTGAGTTTTCCCTCGTTTATTTTTTGGATGCTTTTGGTTGTGTTTCACGAGGATGAGTCTTGCTGGTCAGTGTCTTGGTTTTGAGCACGAGGAGGGATTGCTGCTTTCACTTGTCTCGGTTCACGGTTGTCATATTATATTATGGGATGAAGAGTTAATAATTTTTTGTTTCAAAAACTTTATTAACATTTAAAATGCGCACATCAAAGAGTGGGTAGTTCTAATATTCGGTAGGAATGTCATAGGTGCCTGAGAGCTACCGGGCCTAGTTCTAGACTTGGCGAGCGCCTGTACCTCACATGAACCTAGAATGCTTAGCTTGAGGTCCAGGGTATAAGCAAGGCCACTGGAATCATGCGGCAGAAGAGGGCCAAATTATGAGACAGAGTTGAGTAAATGATGCGGCAAGAATAGGCAAATTATGCGGCACGTTTTTTTAATAGTATTGCTTCATTATTTTTTCATTTTAAAACTTGGTAACACTGTCTGGGCATTGATTGCACATCATTAGGACCAGTTTAATACCGAAATATAACTATAAGCAACAGAAAGAAGACCAAGCCAGCTTTGCAAAGTGCCTTCCACCGCGCGGCACCATGTGTCATAGCATTTTTACTAACTTTGGAACCGTTTGAGCTAGAACCATTTTTTGTTGTTGTTAATATCAGCAGATGATGCGGCAAATGGTGGATTATGTGTCAAATCTATGAAAACACCTAAATACAGCAGTAAGCAACTATAAGATTACCAGTCAATCTTTGCAAATGGCCTTCCACTGCCCTGGAACACTTTGCCACGTTTAAGTAAATTGTGTTCCGTGTGAGCTAGAATCAAGTTTCTTTTGTTGGAATCTGCAGATTATGGATTATGTAGCAAATGCGGTAAACTCATAATTATGTGGAAAACGCTGCTGCTGCAGAAACTCATAATTCCAGTGGCCCTGGCTTTAAGTGACTCAATCAATTAACGGCTGGTTTCTTTTTTAACTTTCTGCACTACCTCCACACCCTTTGCTTTCAGGCAGAGGCACCTCAAAGTCAGCATTAACCATTCAGCGGCAGTTTTTTTTTGTGAAAGCTGAGTCCATGGGGTGGCAGGTAGAAGGCCAGCAGGATTGCATTCAGATGCAGAGCCCTAATCCTCTTGACCCCTGGGGCCTCACAGTAATGGTCTAAGAGACAGAGGAAAGGAGTGAAATTCATAGATATTGTCAAAGAGAAGGCCCAGCAAAGGGAGCACTGTATGGGGACTCATTTTTATGTTTACAAATGGCCAGAGACAGCTTTTTCAGAGAGATACCCCAAAGAAGGGGACAATATAAGTGTCTTTTAACTTTTTTTTAAAAGGTTAATTCATTAGTGAAGCTGGAGCTGCTGCCAGGAGTGTAAGTGGCCACTGCTGATTATCATTAAGGATGCAGATGCAGCAGGACTGGGGCACAGGGGTTTGAGGGGCCCACTGCATCACAATTATGACTGTCTACCTTTAAAAAGGGGCATGGCAGCTTATTTTCCTTTCTAGCATTAGGACCGAGGTGATGGTCCGTCATGGTGGAGTAAGAGGTAAAGATGCAGAGGAGTAGCCTGCTACTCAGGACTACAGTTATAATTAGCGCAGCAGGTGTAGTTGCTTTGGGGTCCAAGAGTGTGAGAGGCTCACCCCACCCCAATTATGGGGATATGTATGTTTGGGGTAATGCATGTTTTTGTTTGATGCATTTGCTGTTTTATAAGTCTCATATTTAGAGCAGTGTATAAGCTATAGAAAAAGTACTCCTGAAATCATCTCATAAGACCTGCCACTTGCATGCAACCGTGTCCCTCCTGCTCCCCCAATCCTTGCCATAAAGGTTTGGAGGGGGGCCCCGACCTCAAAACATTTTGCTTAGGGGGGCTCAGAGCAAAAAAGTTTGAAGACCTCTGATCTAGAGTGAAAGGTATGCAGCCCTGAGGTTCCTTTATGATTCAGGAAGTGGCTTGGTACAAAAGGGGGCTGTAGTAAACTTCAGGCTACACACTTATCCACTACTGAGGTGCAGGCCCAGGTGCTCACTGCATATTAAAGGTTGGGGTACAGAGGGAAATTCAAGAAAGTATTGCAGGTGGGTTATTGACCCCCACAATCATATCTGCCAAGGTTTCAGCTTGCTATGTGTTACATTTTCATAATTTCGGTGTAATTATGAGTGACATTTCAATGACTGTGAGTGACACTTTCTCGTGAGCAAAATCAAACAATGAAGACAAGGGAAACATATAAATATCATAAATTACACCCATTTGAGCAGCGAGAAACTCTAAGACGTTAACTGCTGCAAAGTACCAGAAATGGCAAGGCACTAGCCTAGTGCCCTTTTAACCTGAAGTGGTATGTGAGGAGCTCCATGGAACTGACTGGTGATTGCTTGCCTATGGTGCAATAACAGGAGGACTCCAAACAGCAGAAAGCCGTCATTTAGAGGTGGCAGGTAATGGGACACCCACCGAAAACTGATGGCGATATAATCTGTCTACTTCTCAGGCCCCAGTCCCTCCCCTCCTCATTCAGAGGTTGGGTACCTCTGTGTGTTCGATGCTGAATCTACAGTAGCTCCACTGTCATAGAAGCCTTGTGGGAGGAGTCTGGGGCGTCAGCTGCTGCAATTTGGCATGGCATTACATAAGAAGGCAAACCAAATCTGCTGTGGTTTTTCCTGCATCCACGAGGCAGAACATGGTGGTGCTGGCAATGGAAAAGTGATTAATGGCTGCTGACTTTGGCACTGGGAGCCAGGTTCGAGTCTCGGCGACGTCATCTCAACATCCAGTGATTTTGTGGCAAATCAGCTAATTTGCAGTGCCCAAAAAAAAAAATGAATGTGTCCTTGTAATGTAACTGTGGCACAAGTAAAGCGCTCCAATACCATTGGGTCGAGTTTGCGCCATATAAAATAACTGCAAAAGAAAGCACGCCCTGGGAGAAAAGTCCCAGTGTGTTTGGAACACTGGCTGAATAGCTTCAACTAAATAAGTTCCTGCCTAAAACCTCCTTTGCTCTGGGGCTCTTGTGAAAAAGCCAACTGAATCGTCACCGTGACTGTCCTGGCACAGTAGTTTGGGGGGCACAGAGAAATTTCAATAAGGAAGTACTCATGTGATAGATGAAGTCTAAGTTGGGCACGTGTCTGCAGGGTCAGTGTGACAGGTCCTCCAACCCCCCAGTAGCTTGGCAGCTCAGCAGCTGAAGTCTGAATGAGGCTGTTTTTATATTATCAATTTGAAATGGTCGAGTCGGCTGTAATAATTTTGGCGGGGAGTAAATTAACAGCTGAACTACACACAGGCACGGCTGTAGCCAAGGTCGGTGCGAGGTGCCTGCAGCAGTGTTGCAAACGGCACCATCATTCAGTTTGCAGCGCCACCCGCAAACCGGCCAGCCCGGAGATGCATCTTCCTCAAAGCTCCCCGCTCCGGCAGCAGGATGTGACGTCCCCCGTGGCGCCGGCATGCAGCTGATAACTTGTAGGCCAGGAGTTTAGTCATTGGATCTTGACGTAAGGCTGCCAGCCGCGCCGCTGGGGAACGATCCCACTATTGAATGTTGATACATTTGTATTACTAGTGCAGTTGAGTGAGTTGTGAGCCTGCCAGCACTGCCTTACCTCACAGTGCGAGCACCATGCCTGTGGAAGCACAGCCCGCGCAGTGCATGACACTGGTGGCGCGCTGCCAACTGCCACACTTGGCGCTTTCAGTGACAGTTGAGACTGACACAAGTCTCAACCGATATGCGTGACAATGCATTTCATTGCGGTAATGCGGATTACCACACTGGAATGCGTTAGTGTAACGCCTGATGTGTGGTACTTGGCAGGACTGCACAATACCCCTCGTTCTGAATAAAGTCTTGCTTTTGGCTATGGTCCAGGCCAGCTTGGCTCTAGATCATCAGGCAGGTCTCATTTAGCTGGGCCTTGTGTATGTGCTGCAGGTCAGGACGGTTCACCTGAGCAGTTTGTCTTTCAGACAAAGCACAGCAACAGAACTGATTTCATTTAGGCTTCTTTCCAGCCTCGGAGAGAAGAGCAGGGGACTGGAAAAGAAGAAACAGAAATGCATATCCAGGGCTATCCATTGTGCTAAGCTGACATTTACCGTGGTAGGTTGGAGTCTTCGGGGGCTGCTTTCAGAGCAGGATGGGCTACCATGACTCATCCATATGATCGTAGCCACATTCTTCTTGCAGCCTTCTACAGTATAGGGCATGCAACATAATAAAGCTACTTGCAGCACACCCTTGTTGTATATTCCTCAGTCCAACACAAATTTGGGATGAATTCAAAGCACAAATCCACTACATGTATTAGTTTCATTGATTGCTATAAAATTATTATTTCAATTAGTTCAGTATTGTCCAAAGCCGACACACAGCCCAAAAACGAGTTCAAGTCTTCAAATCCTTGTCTTTATCAAATCCTTGTCTTTATTAATTCATTTTTTTAAAATTATTCCAGCACACGATCTAGCCGACACGTGTTTTGTCTGCACTCAGACTTTTTCAAGGCAGTATAGGAGTGAAGCAACTGTCAATTCGAGTAATGATGAAGACACACGGGCGCATCAATTAGCATACGAAGTATCATGGAAATGTCGTGTAACTTGCCCGTAGATCTTAAAAACAAAAAGTCACAAAATGTGTGAATCCAGTGGTGCGTCCTTAATGGTTATAAATTCAAGGTGAAAAATTGGGGGTACACATCCATGATACGATAGTACCCTAAGTATACAGCAGTCCACAACCACTGACGGCACAACAGTCCGCTCGCAAGAACAGTATAGGGCATGTTTGAATCATTTTGCCCCAACTCATTTTGTCTGGCCCTGGCATACTCCTAATCCTGGCAGATGTACGGGCCTATCAAGATGACATAGTGGTTTGCCCCAACCCTTCAAGGTGGGCTTCTGGGGCCCCATGGAACAGAGACTTGAAGGTCTTAACGTGCAGTATGGCAAAGAAGCTTGTGGTGGAGCCTCGACCTTGTGCTATATTCTCAACATCTTCTCAGAGGACGCCACTTTATGCACATACAGGCTCACACACCCATCCACATAGGAGTCATGAGTAAAAGTTATGTTCCATTCTTTTTTCCAACTCTTTTTTTATTAACCATTCGGTCACCGCTGTTTTATTTTAACTAAGGGAGGGCGGAACTTGCTGAGGTTTACTCCATGGAATTCTGCAGAGTTACATGAAAACTCTGCTAGATTCCGTGGATTTCCGTGAATAGGCGGAAATCAGCACAATGCACTGCTTGCACTGATTTTTAGCGCTAGGAGCTTGTTCCTCACTGAAAAAAACAGTGCCAACAGTACCTGACGGTGCGCCAGAGGGCGCTGCTTCTTGAGTTGGTTTTGCTGCTGCTCGAGTAGATTTTCTACTGGAGCGGCGGCTTTCTCATCACGAACTGTCGTGATTGCCCAATACCGCCCGCTTTGGGAAAATCTCACTGGGTGCCCTCCTAGCACTTGAAAATCGCCCTAGGGGATGCCAATTCTGACTTGGCAACTTACAGTTAGTGAGCTGCGTGCGAGAAAAAACTCAGCGACGCTGCAGTTGGTGGATTTTTGCCAGAACTCTGTGTTACAAGCGAAACGCGAACTGGGCAAAACTCTGTGAACTCCGCCGGCAGAGCTGAATTTATTGCCCACCCCTAGTTTTAACTTTTTTCAGAAGTGCCATGTGTTCTTGAACAGTTACCATTGTAACCCAAATATCACAGTTCTTGTGAAAGGCACCTCAACTCGCAAAATTGTATGAATAAGTAAGGTTTCCGTAGCAATCTATAAATAATATACACTGAAATTGTTTAATTTTCCGCATAAATATTTGTCTGTATGCTGAAAACCCTATTTAAGTTTAATGTTGTGTCTATCGACGAGCCCAGTACGGGTCATTACACCTCAGTTCATCTCCAACCACAGCCCTCCCAGTACCATGGCATGAGACCAGCCCTGGAAAGTAGAGGTAACCCGCCGTATCAGTTCTGCCAGCTATTTCTGGGCTGGATCAGGGATCCGACCGACCCAGGGAAACATGCTGAATTTGTCCCAGTAGGAACGCAAAGAGGTTTGATCCAATAAGGCCTAATATGCGGGGACGGATCAATATCAAAACACAAGAATTCTAAAAAAAAAACACATGGCCATCAATCAATATTCATTCAAGGAACACTACGTACACATCAATCTTGTGTGTATGGGTATTTATCTCATTTCTCATATATGTTTTTTCTTCATGTTTGTCATTTTTTGGTAATCATATCCATCTGGTACAATCAAAACAAAACTGTGGACAAACTACGTCAAAAAATAATCAAAACAAATCATAACACAATATAACACAAAAACATGAAAAAGATTCAAAGATACATTATCTGCTGAACAAGCTGGGAGTTGTTGCCAATAAGTCCAAGGTAACTCACTCCAATGAATGCCTTACCCCTTATGTATAACATGGGGTTATGTAGCCAGTATTATGTTCCCACACTCAATGATGTCCAAATAAAATGAATGCTTCTTATTCGAGTAGATAGATTCTTATTTGGATCCTAAACAACAATTTTATGCTTGAGGTGGAACTTCCAATAAATCCTCATGGAAAAGTGCCAACGCGTTTCGACCTCATGAAGTGTAGTGGTATGTACAAATCTTTTTAGGAGGTCATCATTGGGGCAAAGAGGATCTCGTTTAGTATAAATGTAAAAAATAGTGTATATTAAAAAAAACAGTGTATGTTAAAAAAAAAATTAAAAAAATTCCGCATTATAGTAATGCCCAGTCTACTATTCACCAAGTGCAAGCCCAAGAACAAACTTGTGCGCATAGTGAATTGAACCAAAGTAAGTATATGTATATTTACAGCCCAGTTTCACGATGTCATTGTGGCAAAAAAAGAGAGAGAGATGTGATCAGAAGTCTCAACCCAATACCATGTTTGGTATGACACCTACCATGCATTCGTTGAGTGTGAGGAATAGTGGAAATAGCCCCCTTTCTAAGTTAAAGACTGATGGTTGGGTGAAAACAAACTCCCCAAGACTAAACGGTGCAAATGTACTCGTCGTGTGTGCGACAGCCTCGCAGCCGTCTCGGTGTCCGCAACAAGCCCGAGGGAGTAAAGTTTCTAAAACAACAAGGTTGGGGAAAAGGGTATTGACATTTTTTGTTGTTGTTGTTCACCTACTGGAACCGACCGGAAAAGAAAGGGGTTTAAATGGCACTTACTTTTGATATCAGCCACCCTTTTGAATTGTATCAAGGACCCGCTTCCGTCAATGGTCCTCGTCCTACTTCTGATCAATACCGCGAGTAAAAACACTGTGTCGTTATATATTTGAAACCCGGCAAACAACTTCCGCATCCAGCCGGAGGGTCTTGGGAAATGTAGTTTATATTTAAAAAAGTCGGTTGCGGTGTAACCAACGAACTAGATGAGCATTGGAAAAAAACATTTCATGAGTTCATAGTCTGTCAAAAACATGGGAAATTAATCTATTCATATACATGAAGTATCATAATGAGAACAGTATTCTCTGAACCAATTTAAGGGGGAAAAAATGTAGGCTTTTTTTTCACCGGTATGACGCTGGCAAACCATTTCCGTATCCGGCCGGATATTCATGGGAAATGTGGTTTTTAGTTAAAAAGATGAACGAACCCGATGTGAATCGAACCAGGCAAACAGGTACACGGGTTCATGATATCAGTAAAAATGATTGCAGAAAGATAGAAACTGAATCTTGATTTTGAGTAGATCTGTGTGTGCATGGAGTATCGTAGTAAATTGGATGTATTCTCTGTACCAATGTTTTGGATGATTAAGTTGGGCCCGTTTTTACACTAGTATAACACTTATGGTCTGCATGTTACAATAGTTTAGGAACAACACATAATCTGTAAAAACATTTGATAACTCTGATAGCTCGTTAAAGCCCGTTTCCGCAGATTGTAACTTCATGATTAACAGTGCCTCTTGCCTATCCAAAATAGAGCCATCACCATCAATATATTTCACTTGTAGTAGTACAGTCCATTTTACATCTCCAACAGTATGATTCTTCTCCAAGAAATGTTGTACTAGCGGCGCTGTCAAATTTTGGCATCTTATGCGTGGCTTATGTTGACTAATCCGATGTCGAACTTCTTGATTAGTTTTGCCTACATATACTTTATCACATGGACACAAAATCCCATAGATTACATTTTTTTGATTTACAGTTTGTAAATTCTTTATGCTGAATTGAGATGTTATTGTACATAAACACTGACCCTTCAATTGTTGATTCACAAGCCACACATGTACCACATTTATGATGTCCCAAAATGGGTGGTAGACCCAATATAGTTCTTAAATTCCTTGTGGACCTTGGATCCCAGTGTTGGAGTGGACCAGCACTCCTTGGATCTCAGTGTTGGAGTGGACCAGCACTCTGGTCCACTCCAACACTGAGATCCAAGGTCCACAAAGGAATTTAAGAAATATATATATATATATATATATATATATATATATATATATAATATATATCCAAGCTCCAAAGTACCCAGCGTACAAGCTGTTACAGCAGCAACATTGCGCGCTCCATCTGGAGACAAAGGACACTACAAGGCCCATAATGCTCTGCTAGTCGCGGCAGAGCGTCCCATCCAGGGCATGCATTGGAGCATTTAAATGATGAGGGCGGTGTCCTATGTGCCTTCAATTGCCAAAGCCTCTGAAGAGAAGTGGGGACACTTCGAAACGCGTCAGGCATCCATGGCAAACTGGACTGCTTAAAGTTATCGTTGTGCCGGCGGATTGTATACCATAAAGGCTCTTCATGAGCATGTTGCCGTTCGAGTGCTCCTTGTACGTTGGGTACTTTGGAGCTTGGAAATATATATATATATTTCTTTGGTTCAATTCACTATGCGCACAAGTTTGTTCTTGTGGTTGCACTTGGTTAATAGTAGACTGGGCATTACTACAATGCGGAATTTTGTGTTTTTTTTAATATACACTGTTTTTTTAATATACACTGTTTTTTACATTTAGACTGAACGAGTTCCTCTTTGCCCTGACGATGACCTCCTAAAAAGATTTGTACATACCCCTACACTTCATGAGGTCGAAACGCGTTGGCACTTTTCCATGAGGATTTATTAGAAGTACCACCTCAAGCATAAAATTGTTGTTTAGGATCCAAATAAGAATCTATCTACTCTAATAAGAAGCATTAATTTTATTTGGACATCGAGTGTGGGAACATAATACTGGCTTCATAACCCCATGTTATACATAAGGGGTAAGACATTCATTGGAGTGAGTTACCTTGGACTTATTGGCAACAACTCCCAGCTTGTTCAGCAGATAATGTATCTTTGAATCTTTTTCATGTTTTTGTGTTATATTGTGTTGTGATTTGTTTTGATTATTTTTTGATGTAGTTTTTCCACAGTATTGTTTTGATTGTACCAGATGGATATGATTACCAAAAAATTACAAACACGAAGAAAAAAACATATGAGAAATGAGATAAATACTCATACACACGAGATTGATCTGTACTAAGTGTTCCTTGATTTAATGTTGATTGATGGCCGTGTGTTTTTTTTTGAGAATTCTTGTAATTTGTCTCAGTGTCATATTCCGACTCCAGACATAATTCAGCAGCACCTTCATGTTGTCTGCATTCCATTTGGAACAGGAACCTGCAGACATAAAGGGGGCTTTTTTATGTTCTCTTCCAGCTGGGCCCAAAACGAAGGCCAGATTTAAAGGGTCATTAGCCCTTCCTTCAAGTACCACCATAGCTGTGAGCTATCTGGAACCTATTAACTAGATGCCAATGCAAAGGAAGGAAACAAAGACATACAGCTTATCACTTCACAATTACTTTAGAGAAACTGATTGGATGCAGGCTTTTGACTTTGTTCAACCCCCTATGTAAGAGATGAGCATGCACTGTAAAAATGCTAGATTTCTCTGTGTATGAGTAATTACACACATAATGATTTAAATGGCACCAATTTTTTTTAATTTAATTCTTTTAGAGCGCTACTCATCCCAGTGTACAGTGTTAGAGCGCTTGACATCACACACAGAGGCACAATAAATCCTACAATTGTGTATATCAATGTGCAGGAAATGTTACATAAGTCAATGAGGGTTATAAGGAGTAGGAATCACATATCATCCATACTTGATCACACAATCACTTGATCATTGTAGCCCTATAAAAAGTCAAAACTTATGCGCTAAAGCAAGATCAGCTCCCTGGAACAATCCTCAATTACGATTACTAAAGTAGAAATGCAAAAAGGCTGAGAGGAAATGGAGGAAAGACTAAAGTGAAACCAAGAAATCAAATTATCATATAATTATAAGAAAGTATAATTCTGAAAGATTTTTCTTTTTCTTCCAAACAGAATCCCCAATTCCCCTCCTTGGGCCCGTGTTTGGAAAAAGTTGCCAATTGGATGAATAAATTCCTCCTCAAGTTAAAGGGGGAAAAAACGTAGCTAATGATTCTAGGAAACAATCTCAACCCCCACATGAGTTTGGGCTGGCCAGAATACCTGGGTTCGCTTCCTGCTCCCAAGACGGTTATAAAAAGTCTTTATGTATGCCTCGACAAAGCTCTCAGCCACCTGCCATAGCATTCTGGGAATGCTCCGAAAAATCCATATTTACTCTTCCCGATCTCCAGAAGGTTTATAATCCAGGCACTCATACTCTCTCGCCTGGACTACGGAAACTCTCTCTATATGGGAGCCCCAAAGTATGTCACCAGGAAATTGAAGGTGGTAAAAAACTCTGCGACCCCTATCCTGTTGAATTTCCCCAGGCACAACTAAGCCCGTCCAGCTCTGGCCTTTCTTCACTGGCTCACAGTTGAGCAGAGGATTAAGTTCAAGGCTCTTTGGATAGCCCATATGGCCCTGTCGGACAATGCCCCCCTAAACCCCCCTGTTTTATGAACTCTGATCTCCTACTACATTCCTAGGAGAACTCTTTGATCCTCTAACACCCGACCGGTAGTAGTCCCCACTAACAAAAAGGCGAGAAGTGGAGGAATATCCTACGGCTACAATGTAGCAAAATTATAGAACTCCCCCACTCGCACTCTGCGGCCAACAGACAACGAACTGGCCTTCCGGAGCTCTTAAAAACTTGCCTGTTTGAAGCTTAGCCCTTTCAGAGCATCTGGTCCAGCTTATGTTGAACTAACACCGCTGGGATGCATACGGGTAGCTACGCGCTCTGCAAATGCCACGTAGATAGATAGATAGCCATTATATGTTAAGAGTGAATGATCAGGAGAAACGCAGAGTCTGGATATAAAACGTAACACAGTGATTGTGATTGTCTGTACTAACAATACTAATACTTCCCAAAGGATCCCTTCCTACAATCTGAGAGTAACATCAGATTGAGGAAAAGTAAGTAATAAGGATCCAAACCCATGACTTACAGTTTTCATGCAGCTCCTTGATGCTGGTAAATAAGTCACTGTGCTTTATTAGAAGGGTTGTAGCTTATGATCTGGAAGTAACAAAATGATCTCAGTATCAAAGCAGTAGCCCACTTACCTATCTACATAAAATCCAACTCTGTGATCTGCAAGTTGCACAATGTACTTAGCAGCAGGCACGTTAACCCTCTATGCTACTTTGAATCAAAACTGTGACTGAACAAAACACAGAACTCTCCTATAACTGAGTTAACCACTAGAGTTATCATACCACTATTATATTCTCATGAAAATTGCTGGGCACACAAAGATCTCTGCAGCATGTATCTTCTTAACCCGGTAAGATATTTTAAAATGCAGCCTCTTTGTGGCCTATTAAGAAAGCTAAAGCTAAAACAGATTTGTTGTCACATTTGCCCTTGTTGCCAATATCTTTGCACCAGATTTTGTTTTTTTAAAATAAATGTGTAAGTTGACAGAGTCTGCTTTTCAAGCTTCGCCTCTCATGATTCCACTTTCTTTCCTCTGCCACACCTTGACCCCCAATGTATGGGTTCACGTAGTAATTTTTTCCAATTCAAACACTGCATAAAACCCACTTCATTTCAGGAATTACCCCAGACACCCAATGGGACCTTGGCCTGTTCACTACATTCTTCCCTCTAGGATAGGAAAAGGGAGAGCTTGTTGTAAAGTCAGCATAGAGCAAACCAGACTGTTTCCCGAATTGAGCACGAAAAGTCTAAGACGGAGGGAATCTGAAGAACGCACTATCACCTTAACACAAAGCATCACTTTGGACTATGTACGATTATGCTGATTTACTTCAGTGCCTCGTTGCATTTTCGTGGATAACGAGAATATCAATCACGTCACGGTCATTCCTGAGTGACCTGTACTGCCTCAGAGCCAGGTGTGAATGACCTGGATTGTGACATTGTGCGATAGCAGGGAAGGCTGGACTGGGCTTCTGGTGCTTCCCTGGGAGGCTAGAAGTGTTGGGGCGGTTTTGTTAGTGGGGGCCGGTTTTGTAGCAGTGCAGCAGTTTTAAAAGCACTGCAGAGTTCCTTGTATATCCAGCAGGTTTTGGGCAACAATAAAATTGTCAAGATAACTGGTGATTAATGTACCTGCTGGAGAGAGATGGGAGTTTTGTCTAGTGGAAGTTTTGACTCATCTAAGGTAGCGCGGAAGGTTTATATGCCTGCTGCAAAGAACGTGTACCATGCATATCAAAGAACAGTATTTTATGTGGTTACTAAGCTATGAACTTCCATCAAAGAGCTGCATGCAAACTGCATGATATAGGTTAGAGTTCTGTTTTTTCCCAGTCTTTCATTATCCTAATGTTGTTAAAAAAGGTCTGTTTGGGTAGAAATAAATTATTATTATTAAAGCCAACCCTAACCACTGTGTTATGTTCTGAATCCTGAGTGTGTACTTCTCCAGACCAAGCACTCATAAAAAATGCCTACCAGTATGGATGACGTGAATCCTACACCTTGTAGTCAGTCCCCTTTGCCTTATGGAGCATTTTCTATACACTGATTTACAGGTGTGATTCTTTGTCTCTGTATGTGCGTGTGATGTAAAGTGCTCAGACACCTTGAGAGGCGCTATGGAACAAATAAAATACATGTGAGAGAGGGGGCTATGGAGATGAGGGCCACTGTTGGAGGGTGATAGTAAGCAGCCACGGTCCGTGCAGGTAACAGCGGTGGGGCTGTGTAAGGGGGGATTCCGAGGGACGATGCAGAGGGAAAATTAATTATTTATTTAATTTTCCCTCTGCATCGTCCCTCGGAATCCCCCCTTGCACAGCCCCACTACCTGCACGGACCACGGCTGATAGTAAGGGAATCATTGAAGAGCCCAAACATTGTTGTATCCTGGTGCACAGTAAGGTCATCATTTACTATACTTTAAAAGCAAATAGAATTCAATATATAATGACAAATGTGTTGTATAATGCACCATTTTTGTCCACATTTTCTTTGGAGTAAGCCCCCAGAGCTCCCATTTGTAGTGGGCGGGCTCGCTCGCTGCGCACCGTACAGGGGCTGGTCTGACAAAATTCGACAGGGCTGCTTTGGGTTTCCAGTCCAGCCCTGGCTGCCGCCCACCGTGCTTTAATTACTGTAGTTGCCAAGTGTGCCTGGCAGTGGCTTCAGATAACACTTTGTCACCGGCCCCGGGAGCGTTATTCATTTCTGCAGTTTTAGACCTCGTACTTATCTCTAGGACAGGCTGGCCCTCAGGGACAGGGTGCTAGCGCGTGCAGCTGACACTTTCCAGGTGCCTGCGTCAAGGCAGCGCAGCGCGTGCAGCAGATACCTTGACTGTTGCGTGCCGTTGGCGCCAGTCTTGGACACTGTGGACTGCTGCTGTGACGCTGCAGCGCGGCCTTCACCGTTCCACCGGTTTTGGCATTTAAGCCACTGGTGAAGGTGTTCGCTTCTTGTCCTGTGAGTTATACCTGGCCAAGTCGTGGGACACAAGCAGTGTAAAGTGAAACACGGTGAGCAGACGCAGAGCACTGCTTGACGACCACGGAAAACTTCTCGCGCACCCTTCTCTCCTGGGGTATTGTGCGTAATAACTTCTGTCTGTTGGCAAGTATTCTACGCTGCCGCCCCTTCCAAATAGAATGAAAGTTCCACTCGTGGAGGATGTATTACCTTCTCTCGCATCTGGAAAAGACCTTACTGCGCACAGTCTCAATTTACAGCGCTCACGGCAAAATCATTCTGCCCTGAGAGTGCCGGATTAATGAAAAAACAAGCATTTGACGAAGCTCAGCCTTTTGACGTATGTATTATATTACAGTATTTTTATAACGCATACTACTCCTATGTGGGGCACTGAAGTGCTTGCCTACATGGGCAAACGGTAAATTATATGGCACACGCGGCTAATCAATAACTATGCGAAAATCGCCGCGGCCTCACAATCGATTAATTTCAGTGGACCTGGCTATAGGGGAGAGGTTGTATGCAGCTGAATCAGGGGAAAGAAGCCTGACGGAATGGGAGAGAGAGCTGGCACACAACACAGTGAGGACATGACAGGAGGAGATGAGGGGTATGCCAGACCGGATAAGTAAATATGTGGAAGGTTTGGGTGCTTGGAAGAAGGGCGAGCCTTTGGAGAGGCCCTGAAAGCTGTGGGTGTTAAAAGGGGGAGAGGCACAGTGATGGAGGGCACGGAAACTACTGCAAAATGGAGTATGACCCGGCAGTCCTCGGGGGCTGCTGATTTTAAGACCAAGAAAGTTCGTTTTATGGATGAGGTGATTAGAAAAGCTCTTAGTGACAGACGGACAGTATAAGTGAGGAAGGGGCTGGAGACTGAGTTCCTTCTCATCCGTTTTCTAATGCGGATGTAGAAGTAATGCTGTCATTAACAACGCCCGACACTTCAAACTCCCAGTGGCTGTCCAGTAGGCAGACTCCGAACGTGAACGACACCGACAGTAAAGCCAATCTTTGAAGAGAGCTGACCCCTTGCCCACTCTGTGTTTTGTCTTGTGGGCTGATTCAAAATGTGATTTGACACTTTAAATGGAAAGTGGTTAAAAGGGGCTGGCCCGAAGTCCCTTGTTAGACCTGGCCCTTTTTGCAGGTTTATCCCCAAACTTTTTGAGTTTTGCCTCCTATTTATCTGACCCTATTTTTGTTGGCTATAGGACTCTCTGCACTTTACCACTGCTGATCAGTGCTAAAGTTCATATGCTCTCTGTGTAAATTGTGATTATGATGGGTTATCCATGATTGCCATATTTGATTTACTGGTAAGTTCCTAGTAAAATGCACTGAGTGTGCCCAGGCCCTGTAAATCAAATGCTACTAGTGGCCCTGCAGCACTGATTGTGCCCCCCACACAAGTAGCCTTTCAAATGTGTCTCAGACCTGCCACTGCAGTGTTTGCGCACGCAGTTTTAACTGCCATGTTGACCTAGCAAGTGCACCCACTTGCCAGGCCCCAACCTTCCCTTTTCTTACATGTAAGACACACCTAAGGTAGGCCCAATGTACCCCCCATGGGCAGGGTGCATTGTATGTGAAAGGTAGGACATGTACTGGTGTGTGTTACATGTCCTGATAGTGAAATACTGTGCATTTCGTTTTTCACTGTTGAAAGGCTGTCCGTTCCATAGGTTAACATGGGAGCTGCCTTTGTAACATCGTACAAGTGTAACTTTCCATTGGGACAAGATAGAGCAATTGAGTTTAGGTTCCCTGAACTCAGAATTTAGAGATACATCTTCTAGTGAAGGTGGTTTTTAAATTAAGTGTTTGAAAATGCCACTTTTAGAAAGTGGGCATTTTCTTGCTTTACCATTCTGTGTGCCTCTGCCTGTTTGTGTATTCACCGTTTGGTTTTGGAGTGGCAGGCGCTGGGGATGTGCATTGACTCTAGACAGTCACAAGGGGGGTTTGAAGTGTGTCCTGCCTTTCCTGGGTGACTCATAGCCAGGCTGAATACACCTTTCTGCATTTAGAGTGGTGGGAGGAGTTTTCACTAGCACCTGAATAGGCTGTGTCTCCTCTGCACAATGCTGCCTCTGCCCCCTGTGGTCAAACACTCAGGGAGGACAGAACTGGTTTATGTTTGCAGCAGAGACTTTTCTTTGTGCTGCCTTCAAAGAGAAGCATGGTATAAATATTGGGGCTCTGGCCCCAGAACTTTAGATCACGTCTGGAAACAAGAGGAACCTGCCTGGAAGGAGAGATGGGAGAGCTGTGTGAGGAGTGTGCCCCTGAAGTGTGTGGGGGTGGGTCGGCCTGCAGTGGCTGTTCCTGTCTGGAGCAGGAGAAAGGCTGGATTGTTCTTCATCTTTTGACCAAGAAAGCGCGTGGTGATAGCTTTATTTTTTTTCATAGTGCGTGAGGAGCGCTTTGCATTTGGTATTACCAGTGCGGGATGTAGCGCTGGTGCTTACCCTGAGTCCAGCCATGGTGTGCTCTCCCAAGGAGCTGGGGCTACTGACTCCTTGTGAGTCAACCTGCGCTCCCTTCTTCACCAAAGGAGAGCGTTGTGGGTGAACAAAACAGCGCTTCACGCTACAACCATAAACAAGGCTTCGTGAGCCTGCCGAGCACTCTGAGGAAGGAGCGTCGCGAGGGATCGAACAGCATTTCAGGCTGCTACAGCCAAGTGCAGTGCTAGTTTTCCATATTTGTTGCTGTGGTAGCGGTTGGTCCGCCCCGAAAGCAACTCCTGGAGAAGCTTGAAAATGTTGGCCCACCAGCACTGAAGGAGGACGGGAGGCGGGTGTTGCCTCCCCCTGTATGCTGCCATGGTTCAGGTGGTACAGAGGAGACTGGCGGGGTCCCATGGGAGCGTTTGGACCCGCGGGATGACTCCTGGCAATGGGAGGCACCGGGCGGAGAGAACCAGGGAGTCTCCACTCCCTTCAGGGCCTACCAGCCTCTCCCCTATGCTGAGGAGCCCCACTCCCAGTCTTCACCTAAGTCAAAGGAGTCCTCAGGGATGCTGGGCCTGCCTGGCACGACACCGTAGCAGTAACCTCGCTCTGTGTGGAGGGAGCCGGTAGGAGGTCTCCTCTAAAGTACATGTTCCCTCATGTTGGCACATACCTTGAGGGCATTTTGGTTAGCTACAGGAACCTTTTCTTGCCACTGGTACTCAGGGGGGGAGGTGGGGGGCGAAGCTTTGACGGAGGTTCCTGGTGTGTGCCAGAATTACCATACTAGTTGTATTAGATGCACAGGTGTGCCTGCAGTCTATATCTGCCTCAGTTGCATGGAGAAACTGTTATCTGTGTAATGGTAATAATAAGGATTCGTGTATTTTATAACCTGCATTTCATGCCATGATATTGTGATAAATGTCGTTTTAATCCTTGTAAAGACAGGATAGTGAGTATCATTTTAAGGATCTGCCTGTTATGTACAGTGATGTTGTTTTATGACATGTGCAACATATAAGTATTTACTTTAGTGCACTAACTTAGATGATTATGACAGTTGCCTAGTTGGCAAAGTGATTTTTATGATTGTGGTCTATGTGTTATATACAATATATGAGATATTTTTATATACTACTGTGTGGAGTCTCTTTTGTGGTCTTTTTATTGTGTCACTGGTGTGTGTGTGTGGTGCGCAGGGGTTATCTTGGGTGTGTAACTCCCTTACCCTGACTAGAGTGGTGGGTTCTGCCTAACTGAGGTCCATACCCTAGCCAACCAGAAACCCCGTTTCTAACACCCCTCTTATGTATTTGTTTTTTAATTACGTTTTTTTTATTGACTACACAAGTCTGGAGAGACCGCTATAGCAGTCTCTAGCCCAGACCAAAAAAAGGGTTGCATCCATTTTTCCTATGCTTTTCAGTTCCTGCTCCCCAGTGCATTCAGGCCTCTCAATGATAGTTTTGACTGTAATAGTTCCTCATGCATTGCAGTGGAGGTAGAAGGACACTCTTAAACAGCCAGTGATCAGTCTAAATCTGTCCAAAATCAGACCGGAATTATGGTTCTCAATCTTTGGTTACTACACCTGGTGATCCATGAACCGTGAAAATATCCTGAATTAATGCATGTGCTGGTTGTTAAGAGTAGAAATTCCCCTAAATGCTGTAGATGTCAGTCATTCTATCCCCTGTTATCAATACGAGAGTCAAACCATTGGACTATACAAAGTCTGCAAAGGAGTCCGTTGATATTTATTGATAGTGCTGGAAGTGGTTGAAGTTAGTTTATCTCGACACAGCATCACGCCTTGATACAGATACAATGGGGACAGCTGGTGACAAGTTCTTTATATCTTGAGACTGCTCTTCCCACCGTGCACAGCACTGAATATGTTTTTGTGTCTTTGCTTACCTGGATGGCCCGAGTAGGTTAGATTGTGCCTATTGCTGCTGCTGTAAACCTGCTGGAACCCTAAAGGCATGGCTTTGATAAGAACAACCCACGACTTTCAAATCAACAACATATTCTTTTGGGTAAAACTATGTGTAAAAGATGCTTTAAGTTCTAATTTAGATGTCTGAGAAAGTGGGCAAAGGTGAGGTAACACATTGACTTTGCTGTTTGTGGGATCTGGTTTCAAACAGAAGTTGAATCGAGAGGAGCCAGACCATTTTTTGATGATGTTATACTGATGTTGTGCCAAAGTGCATTTAAAGGCTAATAGGTAATCTAATTTGTTTTGAGAAGGAATTCAATTGAATGCCAATTTTTGATATCATTAAGACATATCCGACTGCACTGTCTGATAATCTGTTGCAGAATACACGAGAGAGGACAATAGATTAGGTTTTGGTGCTGCAGTAAAGGCTCTTTTCTAGATACCAAAACCTACTGGGCTCCTAATACTCTTTTTTTTCAACAAAGAAGCTATAACTGGGGTCCTTCTTGCATTGTGCAGTAGGACCCTATGATTACAATCAGAATGTTTTGAAACTGTTATTATGGAAGTTGCTGCTGGTTATTGGAAAACAAGCAGTTTTTTAGGTCTCGCCTGAGCCATCGCATGCGCTGGTCTGGCGAGACATTTAGTGAGTGGGCTTTAGAAATCCGACCACAAGCTTTTGCTTGTGGCCTAAAGCTTGCGGTTACGCGCGGGGGCACGCGCGCAGCCGCCATCTGGCTTTCCTCTCGCACAGGCGCCATCTGGCTTTCCTCTCTTGTGCGCGAGCAGCAGCGTGGCCGGGTGCCAGCTGCATACCTCGCATTCCTTTCGCGGCCGCGTGGCCGCGCTTGTTTAACATGGTTCCTTAAACCTGCTAAATGTTTTCTGGATCGGAGCATTTACCTGTCTTACACTTCTGTGCTCTAGATGGCAGTATTGACTTGGCAATGGTGCTCCTCGGCTCCCTACCAGAACATAATAGGGAAATGGCTGAGATGAAGCAGAGTTGTAAAATATTATGTTGGATATATTTATCGTCACCGCTATTGTGAACCTGTCTAGTTAACTTTCCAAGAAGCCGTCACATCATCCTAGGGAAAGAAGGCAGCGAAAACAAAGCTGTAATTGGCAAAGCAATGTATGTCTAATGAGGTGGTGGCATATTGCGGCGACCTTTATAAAAATTACATTCTAACCTTTCTAACTGTACAGAAGTCATTAAAAAAAATATTCAGAAGTGCATTTTCAATGCCCGCTTCACTGTGTTAATCCTACTTTTTGTTTGAAAACACTGCCGAAGACCTATGGTACCGAGGAACGCCTACTGAACATGAACAGTTCATACCTGAAAAATAAATTCCTGTGTAATTTACTTTGAAAAGATCAATGTACATAATTTGTGTTTCCTACAGTAGGAAATAATGAAGTGCATTGTGTGTAAAAAAAAAATGCAGCAATTGTATTCGTTTTTTGATTGAAAAACACCAGCCACGGGTCTGCTCCTATCAAATGATGTGGTTGGGGAAGCGGTCCACGTCCACCAACATACCCTGGACTTGGTTGGTTCCTTAGTAGAACCCTGCCTTTCTACCAGGTTTCAGTGTCGCTAGCTACCAGAGCTTCTGAAAGAAAAAGAAAATTATTTTAAGGAGCCCTTGGCCAGAAACCTTTTCTTTCTCGCTCTCTGATTCTCTTTTGTATGCCTTACTCCCACCTTAGTAGAAGCCGTAGACGCTGTACATTACGTAGACGGGTTGGGGGACGATCTGCATGATCGTGTACAGCAGGTGGGGATTACACAAATACAGTTCATGCATTTAGGCACAGGGTGATTAAAGTATCTGTCCAGAGTCACACTATGTTGAGCCAAACGTCGACGTTGGGATTCAAATCTGGGTCCCCAGGGTAAATTGCCATCAGCTGTAGCCTCTAGACCACCTCTGCTGCGTTCCTCGCAGCCTGCTTCAAGAATGCCCTCGTCAACCCTCTCCTATGCCTTCCTCTCCTGCGCCTTCCTCTCCTGCGCCTTCCTTTCCTATGCCTTCCTCTCCTGTGCCTTCCTCTCCTGCGCCTTCCTCTCCTGCGTCTCTATGATGCTTGCCTTTCTCCATGAAGGGCTGTTTTCCGGACGGTTTGAGACAAAAATACTGTTTAGCTTAATGGGCTGACGGACATAGGACTGGTCAGATATTTGTACTCATCCTAGCTATGTTGGTGGTAGAAGGAAGGAAAATAAATGTGGTTAATAATGAGGCACCCCATTATTTCACACTCTGCAGGTGTTTCCAGATTTTCATGCTTCACAATACTTCAGTAATCAAAGAGCAAAGTTTAACAGTGTTGCTGCTTTTTTGTTTATACATCATATTTCAAAAGGTGATTATGCTTGCTTGTACTGTACTCTTTCTAGTTTTATTGATTCACTTTTACAGCTGAAGTGGCAATTATATTTCTAATATTGTTTGGTCATGCACGGTGGACTGATTGCCTGTAAATGAAAGATTAGAGCATGGATCGAAGTTATCAAAGCAAAGTGTTTTAGTGCATTTGTTTCAGAGTGAACTCTCTTAAATTAGGCTGTTCATGAGCAAAAACCTACATTTATAGTATGTATTTATGATTAAAACCATCCACAGCATCACTCAGCGCCACCACAGCATCACTCAGCGCCACCACAGCATCACTCACCGCCACCACAGCATCACTCACCGCCACCACAGCATCACTCACCGCCACCACAGCATCACTCACAGCCACCACAGCATCACTCACCGCCACCACAGCATCACTCAGCACCACCACAGCATCACTCAGCACCATCACAGCATCACTCCGCGCCACCACAGCATCACTCAGCGCCACCACAGCATCACACAGCGCCACCACAGCATCACTCAGCGCCACCACAGCATCACTCAGAGCCACCACAGCATCACTCAGCGCCACCACAGCATCACTCAGCGCCACCACAGCATCACTCAGCGCCACCACAGCATCACTCAGCGCCACCACAGCATCACTCAGCACCACCACAGCATCACTCAGCGCCACCACAGCATCACTCAGCGCCACCACAGCATCACTCAGCGCCACCACAGCATCACTCAGCGCCACCACAGCATCACTCAGCGCCACCACAGCATCACTCAGCACCACCACAGCATCACTCAGCGCCACAACAGCATCACTCAGCGCCACATCAGTATCACTCAGCATCGCCTTTGCACTAGTACACCACCACATCATCATCACTCAGCAAGACCCGAGTATCATTCAGCATCACCTCAGCATCGTCTCCGCACCAGTCACCACCACCACCACCACTACTACCTCAGCATCACTCCGCACCACCTCAGCCTGCTCTCGGAATCTGGCATCTGTTGATTCTCCCCTAGCGTCTGGCCGCTGCTAGTGTTATAATACAGGTACTAGTTCCCAACCTTCACCCTCCGATTGTTTATGCCCCCTCAAAAAAAGCTTTAACAAACAACCATTGGAATAGGCAGAAACAAGTTGCCAGCATTGCAAGAACAAAAGAAAACTGAGGAAATTTTTTATTGTAAATACTTTTTTTAATATGGTCGTTCAGTTGTACATAATGCCTTCTTGGTCATATATAAGGTAGCAAAAATGCTTCTGACACTTTTTTATTATAACTTTTCAGCATGCTGCACAGCAGCCACACTTCTCTACAGCACAGCTTGAAGACATTGGCAAAGTCAATAGCTCTGGCTAAACACTTGTAAGGCCCCAAAGGCGAGACCTATTGGCTATGCCAATGCTTGTTAAACTTGCATGGGTCTTTAGATATTTCTCCTGGGGAGGTTGTATCCAAGAAGGTTCACATTTAGATAGATTGTTTTTGTCACAGTGTATTAATGTATGCATTTCACTCAGGGCACAAGTCCTAAAAAAAGAAGTGGGGGGACGAACCAGGTTAGGCAGTATGCAAGTGAAATCATGACGCGTGCCGTCACAGCGCATGATGTCACGACGTGTGACATTATATGTGACATCACAGGAAGTGACCTCACTGGAAGTGACATCACAAGAAGTGACATCAGATATTAAGACCTCACACATATGTTTATCAGGTATATCATGAGTACATTTAAGCACATTATGAGGTTTAACAAATGAGATTTGGTGTTGGTTTGTGCCATAAAAGTGGTGCAATCCCGACGCAAAATCTGGGCCTCAACCAATACATTTATTTTTTTAAGCCCTGCCACAAAGAAATTGGCAACAAGGAGAAGCATGGCAGTAGATCTGTTTTGCTTAATTGGTTGCAAAGTCTACATGTTAAAATATTTGATTGGTTAAGGCATCTGCTGTAAAGGTGCCCAGTAAATCTCAGGGAATAGTAATAATGGTGAGATAACTCTGGAGGTTAATGCATTTGTTGGAGAGATCTGCGTTTTGTGAAGTTCCAGATTTGAATCAAAGTAGTATAAGATTAATGTGTGTCCTGCAAAGCACATCACGTAACATGCAGTGCAGGTGACAGATTTTAATTGTGTGTAGATAGTAAAGTGGGTTACTGCTTTTAACACATAGATCCTTTTGTTACCTGCAGTTCATAAATTGTAATCCTTGTAATATAGCACAGTGAGCTATGAAGGACATGTGACTCCTACACCTTGTAACCCTGTCTCATGTAACTCATCTTGTACATTGATTTACACATGTACATGATTTATTGTCAGTGTATAATGTGTATGTTAACATAAAGAGCTCTGACACCCTGCACTGGGTTGTGTAGCACTATAAAAGAAATACAATAGTGCTATTGAAATTGTTATTTGTGTAAGTACTGGGACAGACCAACACATCTGACATTCTTACAGTGCATGCATCTCTTATATACAAGGACTGAACAAAGGCAAAAGCATGCCTCTCTTAAGTACCTGTGAATTGATAACAAGCTGTGAGCCTTTGTTTCCCCTCCGTGGCATTTACATTCAAGTGTGAGGTTCCAGGCCGCCCCCAGTCAGGATACTCAAACAAAAGGAGCCCTGATGGCCCCTTAACTTCGGCCCAGCTGGAGGTGAAAAAAAAAGCTCACTTGCTGCCTGCACGTTGCTGCTGGGAATCTAAAGCAGACAACGTGCAGGCTCTGCTGAACTTGTCCCGGTGTCTAAAAATGACACAGGGACAAGTTCAGCATATTTCTGTAGGGCCCAACTTCTTTGCAGGGGAGGACGGCGTCCACCCTGTGCAAAGAGTGGGTGGACGCCGTGTACCTGTGTGTACCCTCGACTTGTGCCCTGATTTCACTGATATCTCTACTTTCAACCTTCATAAATTCACAGGGAGTCAAGGGTGCCGCAGGGTCCAGATGGCTTTCTTTGACTCCGCAGACTCTGGGTTTTGCCCCTCCTAGAGGTTGTAGAAGGTCCCCCCTGAAGTAGACCTCCAAAAAAACTGTTTGAGTAGAGAGACTGCCATCTTAACTCCGAGCTTGACAGCTTGTTTTTTGGCCATTAAACCTTCCATGATTTTGCATCATTGCAAGAAAATTTGAAGATGTAGAGAAACCAACCATCTAAATGTCAGTGCAAGTGAATGTGGTTCAGATTTTGCTACTGGGCCCTTGTAAAACAGGCATTTGCAATGCAATAGGTCTTGCATTTGCGAGAGTTTAAGCTATTGACATTGTAAATGACAATGCCTTTTATTTATGTGTTTTGATAATTAACACATAAATAAAAGGCATTTTCATTTACAATGCCAATAGCTCAAACTCTTGTAAATGCGAGACCTATTAAAATTTCAAAGAAGCAGCCACAGGGCTTTAAGTGGGCCGGGTCTTTCCAGTGCTGAGCACCAGCAGTTCTTAAGAGCAGATGCTGAGGCGGGCCTCTATCGGGCTCTCCATTTCTGCCCTCACCCTCAGGCTGGAAAGAAAATCTGAACTCTGCAGCAGTACCACTGCTCAAAGACTTTCATGTAACTTCAAAGAGACTCGTTTTAGTTTTCACAGTCTCATCATTTCCAAACTGAAACATTTTCATTATTATATACAACAAAGCCATAGTCGTTGCTTATTTATTATATGCAACTAACAACCATTGACAAAGCCAATGGCCCTGGCTTGTTGTAGGTGTATTGTTACTTGTTATATTATATATCCGGATGCAATGACAGAAGCAGAAAAATACCAGTGGGGCGGCACACTATGCTAAGCACAGATTTTTAGCCTACGTGTTTTTAAGCCATGCCCTAAATTACATCGGCAACGCCTCTTTGAGAGAGTCCCCCCGCCCCCCAGCTTGAGCATCACACTTAAAGCCCTGAGTGGTCGCCATTGTCCCGGGCTGCTTGGAAAGTAAAAACCTGCATGGCGCGCTGAATGTTGCAGGAAAGCATCTCCTGCCTGCAGTAAGAGAAACTCATTAAAGAAAATAGTGCTTACAGACTAAATAAGTCATACCATGTAACAACAGAAGTAAAAGGGCTAGTCCTCGTGGGAGGTTACAAATGAAGACAAGGCGGTACCAAGGACGGACTAACAAGCCTATTAACGAATCGAAAGCCAGCGTTTAGAAAGGAGTATGACACAAGCCAATGACAAATATGGGCGGAGCTTCAAGTCCATACTCGAATGCAGTATTTCTCGCAGAGCAGCACATGCGCTGCCCAGGCTACAACTAACAAATCCAGTACTTTGCTTCTTGGACTAGGCATTATCTTTTGTTTTGCACCTGGAATAGTCATGCATACAGGTTTAGTCTTGAATGTCATTTTTAGGCCTGGGGTCAGACAAGACCTTTTGTTTTTAATAAAAAAAATATATATATACTGCACATACTTACAGGGGCTTTCAGTCAGCTGTCTTCATCCACAGGTCTGCTACAGTGTCATTTATATTTTGCTTCCGCCCACCACATCATGCAGCATGGGGCATTCTTGTATCTTGTTCCATTGAATACTGCACTCATAACAGCAATGCGTGCTGCTCTGTATGTATTTTGCAAGCACAGTCCCAGAACAGATGTTCCATAGCTGCCAAGGTTTCAGATTGCTATGTGTGACATTTTCATAAATTCAGTGCAATTTTGAGTGACATTCAACAACTATGAGTGACACCGTCCCGTGAGCAAAAATCAAGCCAGGAAGATGAGGGAGACATATAAATATTAGAAATTACACCTATTTGAGCAGCCAGAAACTCTAAGATCTCAAACCGCTGCAAAGCACCAGTGATGTTGGGAAATTCCATCTGTAGCTGGCTCTGCATGAGGCCGTTATTGTACAGAAGCAGCGCTCCTACCGGCTCCCACCCACTCCTCTAGTGGTTATCAGTGATGTGGGCCTCAGTCAGTGAGCACCTCGTCAGCTTCAGTGCTCCCATGCCCCACGTAGCTCCAGCGTGCTCATCAGGCGGTTATGCCTATTTTTTGGTGCATTTTCACGTAGCATGTTGTGATTCCTCCCCAGCCCTACAGGCCTGTATGCTTCCCCGGGCCATGATCGTGTCTTTGTGGTTGCTGGCCCAAGGGCACTGCAAGCAGGTAGGAGGGGGGGGGGTGGCAGGCTCTGGTGGTGTTAGTGTTAGGGGTACGCACCCCGGGCGCGCCCCAGCCCCAGAAAGCATTGCAGGACATTGTGTTGAGTGGTCCCCAGGCGGCACCCACTAGCAGCTTCAGTTTAAGCGGGGCCTAGGGCAGTGAGGGAATAGTGCGGCACTCCGGCCGTCTCAGGTCGCATCCTCCGGATGTGCACACTGCATTGCGGCCATGTCAGAAATCTTGCTCACCTTTGATTGCGGATGCCGCTTCTACCGTCTCTCTCCGCTCCGGTCGTTGTTCACCAGGCTCCCCTGAGCCTCCTCTCAGTGCAGCCCTCTCGGGCCCGCGCAATGGTATGCCCAGTCCCTCACTGCTGTTGCCGGTAACTCACCAGAGCGCAGCCGTTGCGTCTCAGGGTTGATATGATTTAATAGACCAAAGCAACGTTTAACTTGTTTCTTCGCCGTGCGTGCACGTTTCGGATCTGAAATCCTGCGCACGTAGAGCTGCCAGTCAGAAGTAGGCTAAATGTCACAGCCTGCTGCATTAGTCCAGGGGGCGGGGAGATTCACATGTGCCAGCCTTTAGGGTGGTGGGGGGGCACAATAGAAATGCAGCCATGCGCAATAAGGTTGCTACCATTAGCAAGAAATTAGATTGGGAAGCAATACTTTATTGCCTGCAGGGACAGCATTCCAGCTAGTTTCATTCAGCATAGAAGCGCTACGGCTTAACTGCCGAGCCAAGCGCTATACCTAAAATGCGTGACTTTCCATTTCAGTGCGGTGATGCGGATCACAATCAATCAATCAGGGGTTTGTAGAGCGCACTACTCACCCGTGAGGGTCTCAAGGCGCTAGGGGGTGGGGGGGCAGCTCCTGTTTAGTCGAAGAGCCAGGTCTTGAGGTCCTTCCTGAATGTGTGTAGGTTCGGGGAGCGTCTGATGTTCACAGGGAGCTCGTTCCAGGTCTTGGCTGCGATATGGGAGAAGGCTCTCCCGCCTGTTCTGTTTCTGCAGATGCGGGGGACTTCTGCCAGGGTGAGGTCGGCAGATCACCACACTGAAATGCGTTAGTCTCACGCCTGATGTGTGGCACTTGGCAGGCGTGATGTTCCTCTTGGCCAAGTCACTTAAAGCAAATATTGGCTGTGTCTTAAAACGCTCCAGATATGCTGCATTCTCTAAACGGGTTTCTGGGAGTTTTTTTCCTGACAGTTCAGTGGAAAAAATAAGAGTAAAGATGAATTACTGCAGTAATTCCTGTACTCTGAATTCTAGCCTCGCTCCAACTTCACTTTCTGTTGAACATACTTGAAGAGTCTAAGAAATGAGACTGCAAGATGGAGGCCGGCCAGCATGTTTTGGCGGCCGCTAGGCAACTAATGAGCTCTGTGTTCCATGTTTAACTCCTTTTATGCTGCTTAAAAGTCTATTCTGGGTTCCTCCTTTTCAGCGTGGACATTCCACAACTCTGGAGAAATGGACGGGGCAGGTGATTAACTTTTACTATTCAAAAACTCTGCAAGGTAATTAATTCAACTTCATGAAATTTGTAATAAAGGAAAATTTGGATTTTGTGGTAAATTTTTCCTGACAAAAATAATTTTTGAAAGGAAAACTTTTAACCTGGCAAAAACTTATAACGAACCATGCTTGATAAACTGTAACAATAAGTCTCCCCTGTTGCCACCAGCTCAGTATGTGAGATGCTCAACGTGCAGGGAACCTCACCTGCCTCAATGCGACCACAGTGGCGAAACGAAAGTTGAGGGGGCCCCCCTGCAAAGTACATGGAGGGCCCCCCCTCCGGACTCAATCAGGAGCTCTCAGGCCAGGTTACTGTGCTGAGGGGGTCCCCGCACTGCAGGGGTTGGGGGGGGCCTTTGTTACGCCACTGTGCAACCCCCACAAAAGTAGCTTCACTGTGCTGTGAAACTTAGAACGGGTTGTGTGGCCCCAGTTACTTAGTAGCATAATCATTGATGGCCAAAATTTACTGACTACACGCAGTTGGAGTGGACTGACCTAATCCCCTTCGACCTCCTTTCCGACTGATAGCTGGCATAACTGTTGGGCTGCAGCCTCTCGCTTCTGATGTAATGTACTAGTAGAAGGTTACAGAAGTCTGGACATTGACCGTGCCTTTGTACAACTGACCTCACAAGTTTGTGGATCGATGCAATGTGATGTGCTGATCGTCAGTATGATGGAGACGTGGGATGTTCTCTTAGGCCTGCAGTGTTGCTCTGTCCTTATCAGCTGGGACAGTGATGTACTGGGCAGTGATGGGATTGATGCTCATGTAGCTTTGCACTGTTCCCCTGTCCTCATCATCTGGGTTAGCAATGTGGCTGTAGTGGCTGATGATAGGATAGTTCTGGCGAGTGATGTTCTCAAAAGTGAAAAGTGTTTCCATGTAATTGATATGGATATTTGGTATCATTTGTATTGTATAGTCCTAGCTGGTAATGTGACATTTGTTGGTGATTGCTTTATATTCCTGCAATTCTGCTGTGTAGAAATCTACCTATGTTTAGTTCGGCTTCTTCGCAGAATGCCTGACTCTAAACTTGTCATTTTTCAAAATTCAACTGTTCTTTTCTTTATGATTAGTAATGTTTGTGTTGTGTAGTTGGTTGTAGGTGCCAACATGCCACCAAAGAACTCTTTAGGGAATTCGAGATTCTAGCTTGGTAAATAATGCCAGCGGCTACTAATCACATAATAAACCATGAATAACAAATGTCAGCATTGAGATACAATTCACACTTACTCTGTCCATCGTAAACCCCATTAAGCTTTTTGGTGGGGTCTCCCATTTAATTAGGAATCTTAGACCTCACAGGAGGGCAGTGAACTGAACATGATCCTTCAATCTCCTCCATTAGCTACCTGAAGACCGTGTTGTCTAGTTGTATAATCGTACAGACACCTCTTGCCCACAAAGTGCAAACCCAGGTTTCAATAGAGCGATAAAGCCCGCAGAAGGGAACACTGCCTGAACCACCCAAGTGAGGTGGAGCTATAGTACTGTCATGGTAGTGCCCTGTATGTCCAGGCAATCCGAGTTCTCCTGGTAAAAAGATGTTGATCGATCACTCTTATATTGATGTAACCGTATACTAATGATCTGCTAAATTACTTCTGAAGGTCAATAGTTTAACGAATGGCCAGGGTCTTTTTTTCCCTTCGCAACCAGAAGAATGTTTCTCATTAAAACCTTTTGGGGCCTATGAGGCTTAGAGTGTATATCACCCTATTACAGGGGAGTTGTCCTGCATGGACAAATTTTCCAGAATTGAATAACCGTGCTTGGTATGGATGTGCAAGTTCTCACTAGGAACTGATGTAGAACGACAGAAGCAATGTCTATGAAAAGCCACACAGCGTAATGACTAAACGATCTGCCGTACGCTGTAGATGCTTGATCTACAACAACATAATTTTTGAAACTTACAATATGGATATATAAATGTAGTTTCTACAAATCCAATCTGAAAAAAAACCTGAGTTAGGAAAACAAGCAAGCAAAAGAACCCAGTAGAGAAACTATGTTCTGTAGATTAAATTAACAAGATTAATTGAACATGCTTTGAAAAAAAAACTCCCCAGGAGTGAAACCCATGTTGGCAGAGCATTGCATTCATTAAATAAAAAATATGCAAAAGATCTACCTCCACAAGGAAAAAAATCCAGTCGCGAGGCTGAGCCAAACCTCAAGGAATAATAAATAGGTGAATTGTGAGAAATTGGGATAGTTTAGACACCAGAGGTCCACCAAGGATAGATCTTGCTTGATTATACGGAGGAGCTTGGCAGTTTTTGGCTTCATCTGTCTCCTGTCTCTATTGGAGGTATCAGACCTCAAGTCTTGTACAGAGTTAACCCCCCCCCTCCCTCCCATCTCTAATGAACCCTCTGTCTGTATTACAATATTAAAAACCAGTACAAAAAACAAATTATCCCTGGATTTACTCAATCAACAAGAACACCCTATCATTAGTGGAATTCTTAATTCATATAAAGCACATAGAAATTGTTTTTGAGGGATCTCACTCAAAAACCCTAACACACTCAAACAATAATACCACTATAACATGCAATACAAAAAGGGTCAATTTATTTCTTCAGTACATGTGAATATTATTAAAAACACAATTTATATAGTAAAACACCTAAAATACAACACAATGCATCAATTCAACATAATTAAAAACCATACAATTCATCAGATCAGGACATAACATAACATCTTATGACACTTTTACCACAGAGACCCCTAAAAAATAGGGAAAAGAACAATGATAGACAGTACACTTTGTCTTTTAACTCAACAATTCCCTAGGAATAATTTTAGCAAGATTAGCCTGGATACATATACTCTATTTTGTATCTACAGGTCTAACTTGTCCTCGGGATAATGTACAGAAATGCGTCGACGTGTTTCGATGGGTATCTGATTATTCCATCTTTATCAAGACAGTCATTATGTTCACTTTTCTTTGTGGTACATTAGGTTGTTATACCCTGAATGAAAAGGAGTTGATATTTGCACTTATTCTTATATTTCTTTTGCAGGCTCGAAGAGTGGTCTGTTAGTAGATCCCTTCTTAAACGGACGTGAATAATCACTGTTTCCCAACTGCCGTATATTCTTGAATGGTTCAATCCGGAACCCCAGGTTTCTAGTTCTGTGTCCAAAAAACCCGCAAATCACGTTCAAGGTAGAGGGGCTTAAATACATCCACCTCCTCACCTGCCGATGCGCTTACGTGGCGCTCTTATTGGCTCATGGATTCCCCGTCCTACTTCGTCCTTCTTGAAAGTGTTACACTCCCTTGGTAGCTGACAAGGGGTCTCTCTCTGTTTAAACACATCTATTACAATATTATACATTTGTTCCAGAGCCTCTGTGTCATCCGATATAGGTCATAATAGTTTAAAAAGTTCAACACATTATTTGTCACGCTGACTTTGCCCCAAATCCACCTGCCCTTACTATCCCTTAAAACCTCCTTAATTTGCCAGGCTGAGAAGTTATTAGCAAACAGTATGGTTACCCCACGCACTGCCACTCCTGCCTAGGTGCAAAAAGCCATAGAATATTTTCTCAGCATAGATATTTTTAGTGTGTTGCTTTTGAGATGGGTTTCCAGGAGGAAAATCCCCTCTGGATTAAACAAAGTCAACCACTTCATCAAGGCCTCACACTTCTGCTTGTTCGACAAACCGTTCACTTTACAGGTAATAATTTTAGTCTGTTGCGCCATTATCGGTCCACTAAATTAATTTATACCCCCCTCAGCCTTCGACCATGACTTGTTACATCTTTTACATTCGTTAGCCGCTGCATCTTCTGACAACTAAACCTGACACAAGTACTTCGCAACTGTTGCTTGCTATTCATTATTAAATGTAAGCAATATATCTGCCCCTGTGTCCTGCTCTTTTTCACTGCACTTATCCCCCACCAGCACCAACCCTATCTCCCTCCCCTCCCTTGGATCCAGGAATTGCACACCTCCCCCCCCCCTCCTCCCCCGCACTCCCCCCCAAGGTAACCTACCCTCAGAAAGGTGCCCTGTTACTGCACCCAGCGTTCCTTGTGTAACCCCTCCCTCACTAGCCACTGAAACAAGCGGGTACAACCCGATTAGACATGGCGAATACAGTCACAGTGCTCTTACCCCCCCCCGTCGCATACTCCGACTTCTCTGAGATTTCAGGATTTCGACATCTTGGAAAGAAGGGCCTGGGCCTTCCAAACTGCCATAAATACATGAAATCGGCCATTAACAAGGACCATCAGCTTAGATTGCACCCCCAACAATTTAAATGCCTGAACTAGTCCTTGGAAAAGGTTTACGGCATTGCGTGTCAGTGAACACCATTATCTGCATATTGTCTGCCAACAGAAATGATATTTTAGATTTGCTGCAGACAAAATCTGCTCTTTTTTGGTTTCAAATATGTTTTATTCGCATTTTTCAAACAGGCAAATAATACAATCCACCCGCACTTACATCCAATGGCCAGTGGGGCTTGAATGTGCTCACATGGGTGGAAAAGAATAGATTGAAAAGACAATATAACAGAAAATCAAAAAATCCACCCTTTTATGCTGTAGTCTGAAAAGTTGACCAAGACTGTTTGCGGGTATTTAATATCCGTTGGCCGATGTGCTGGGACCTTCTGTGCCCTCATGATCCCAAGTCAGCTGGAGCATCTGATAGAGTATTCTTTCTAATCAGTGAATCCAACAGCTGGGACACATTCTGGACAGCCCCTTGAGACTTCCTTCCTTCCGGGATGCCAATGAACTGGAGATTTGAGCGCCGTGCATGATTCTTAATTTCTTCAAGCTTATTTTCTAGCTGACGAACCTTCTTTTGCTCGGTCGAGGCATCTTTATTAATAGACAGCAGTCTGTTCTCCAAGTCGGAGATTCTTTGTTCATTCCTCCTGCAACCTCTGAGGCATTTGTGTAAGGCTCTGCTCAATCTTGGACAGCCTCAGATTTAACATTTCAATCCCCCTGGCCTGCTGTTGTTTTAGCACGCGGATTTTTGTCAGAATTGTTTCAAACTGGGATTTTAGGGTCTCCAACTGTAACAACGAGGCCCAATCATTACTTTCTTTACTGCAATCGGCAGGCGCTAGCAGAGGAGAGCCTCCTTGGCCCTCACTACCCAAGGGGCTATCTTCCAGATTTGAAGTTCTGGCCTAAACTACCTGGACTGTCCCTTCCCTTGAGCAGGCCAGCATTCGGTTGACCGAGTCTCCCACTTGGGGTCTTCCTCGAATTATCACACTGCTGTCTTGTTGACCGAGATTAATTTTGTTAACTTGTTCCCCTTTTCTTTGTTGCTAATTGAATTTCTTCCCTCTGGCAGGCTGACTGGTTGCCGACGTGTGGAACACAGGGTTATCTTTGATCTTCACTGCTATGCTTGGACTAGAGACGGAGGTGGGGCCCGAATCGCTATCACTGCTCATCTGGCATTGTCCTAAAGACCCTTCGTTACTACCTTCCATCTAGCCAGAATTAGGTTGAGTCACTAACACTGGACTCATAACAGGGGAGCTTGGAGATGCATTAACCTCGACCCGACGAAACTGATCCTGAATACCCTCACGGCTAGGGAATGGGCGTTCCTCTGCCCTTAAATCTGCAGTGGTGTCCTATTGCCCCGCGTTTGTGAGCTGATGCGGCCAGATGGCCCTGTGCTGCCCGTCACTTCAATTTCTGGGCTGTTGGCATAATATGGGCTGTTGCTGCTGACTTAGAGTGAAGTTGCCTCATATCAGAGGCTGCTTGCTTGCCGGTTCTAATCCCACTAAATCCCATGGAAGGAGCCCTCTGCCACAACTCCTCGTGGCCGACGTTCACTTACCTAGAGGTGTCGGGGGACTGCCAGCAGCTAACAGCAGCAGTTTTTCTTCCAAGCCCACGGGTCCATTTTTCCCCATCACTGACAGTGGGTCACTCCCAGCATTCAGGTTGTTGCTGTAGTTCGGGCTCAATCCCAGGCCCGCCAGGACGTCAAAAGATGCTGAAAACACCAAGACACTGGCTGCCAAGCCGTCATTACACCATGGCCTGCCCAATCTGCAGTGGGCGAGGACGCGCATGAAGTGCGTGAGTGGAAGGCGTCACGAACAAACGCTAGCAGCAGACCATGTGGGCTACTCCTGCGACATCTCTCCAAAGATCTGCCTCGATGTGTCATTTGTTGCATGAGTGCTGACCACCACAAAAACTATCCTTGTAGAAATGATGATTAGGAGCGAATGAGTTTCTAGAGAATTGGCCTCGTTTCCTCAATATCCGTTTGATGTTCCACCCTTCTCTTTTGTCTAGAATCGTAGAACCCCCCAGGGGCTTGTTACAGTGTCTGAACCGGGGCCAGATGAGTGTGTGAATCTCCGCTGGTAGCAGCTTCTGACAGTTTGTTGGAGTCTGTGCCTTTTTCATCTCTTTTTTAGGTCTCGCCTGAGCCAGCGTATGCGCTGCTCTGGCGAGATATTTAGTGAGTGGGCTTTAAAAAGCCGACCACAGCTTTTTGTGTGGCCTAGAGCGTGCGGTTACGCGCACAGTAACGCGCATTCCTCGCATCGCTCGATCAGGCGCCATCTGGCTTTCCTCTCACTTGCTCTCCCAAGCGCGCGCTTCAACGCTCCTCCCCCACCACAGAGCGCGTCTCGCGGCAGCGCGTCTTGTTCTTACTGCTGCTCTGCAATTTAATAACTTTCCAGTGCAAATCAACCCTTGCATTCGAACATTAATCCCAAATCGACACTTTGTGCGGGTTTGCATTATTTTGAGTCACTTTTCACTGCCTCAAATATTGTCAAACCTGGCTCTTAGGGGGCACGCCTGGCCGACCCAGCCTCAACCCGTGCACTCAGGCAGCTGGGGGAGGTAATTGCAATGTAATCTTCCTGTGTCAAGTCTCTTTTCTTACTTCATCGTATCTCTTGCACTTTACTCTTCTCTCTTACCCGCTTTCTGACTTTCTCTACAGCTCTATTCACCTTCATCTTCTCTCGATCTCAGCCCTCCAAGTAGCTTTGGCTACCTCACCCCTCTCTCGGTACAACCAGTACAACACAGTCACCGTCATCTCTCTCTTCCTGTACTTCATATACTCGCAGTGCCGCCTCTCTCTGGCCTTTTTCCATCCGTCTTCCCTGTATGTCCAGTTCCTTCACTTCTCACTCAGCCCCATCTGCATACTGACGTCACCTCCGTCTCTCGGTCCTTGTCTCTACTACCGCACTTTCCTCTACCGATTTATCAACCTCACCACTCCCCTCAACCCTCTCCCTCTCTCTCCCTCACATCTGCCTCAATGTGTCACCTGTCTCTGCCCTGCAGCCCTCTCCCACCTCCTAACAATCTACCTCAAGATTACTTCATACTTGTCCACTTCACTCCCCTCACCCCCCTCTCTGCCTCACCTCTCTCTCTCTCTCTCTCTCTACCTCACATCTCCCTCACCTCTCTGCCCCGCAGCCCTCTCCCACCACCAATCTACCTCACGATCACTTCATACTTGACCACTTCACCCCCCCTCACCTCTCTCTGCCTCACATCTGCCTCAATGCGTCACCACCTGTCTCTGCCCCACAGCCCTCTACCACCTCCTAACAATCTACCTCACGATCACTTCATACTTGTCCACTTCAATCCCCTCACCCCTCTCTCTGCCTCACCTCTCTCTGCCCCGCAGCCCTCTCCCACCACCAATCTACCTCACGATCACTTCATACTTGACCACTTCACTCCCCTCACCCCTCTCTCTGCCTCACCTCTCCCTCTCTCTGCCTCGCATCTCCCTCACCTCTCTGCCCCGCAGCCCTCTCCCACCACCAATCTACCTCACGATCACTTCATACTTGACCACTTCACTCCCGCCTCACCTCTCTCTCTGCCTCACATCTGCCTCAATGCATCACCTGTCTCTGCTCCACAGCCCTCTCCCACCTCCTAACAATCTACCTCAAGATTACTTCATACTTGTCCACTTCACTCCCCTCACCCCTCTCTCTGCCTCACCTCTCTCTCTCTCTCTCTCTACCTCACATCTCCCTCACCTCTCTCTGCCCCGCAGCCCTCTCCCACCACCAATCTACCTCACGATCACTTCATACTTGACCACTTCACTCCCCTCACCCCTCTCTCTGCCTCACCTCTCCCTCTCTCTCTCTCTCTCTACCTCACATCTCCCTCACCTCTCTCTGCCCCGCGGCCCTCTCCCACCACCAGCCACACTTCTCTAGGGCACAGCTTAAAGACATTGGCAAAGTCAATAGCTCTGGCTAAACACTTATAAGGCCCCAAAGGCGAGACCTATTGGCTATGCCAATGCTTGTTTTCTTCTCCTTCTGATAAGAGGGTTAATGAGTGGAGGACTGCTCGCAGCTTCTCTAAGGCGTCCAGTTTCTACAGCCAGCGTACATTTTTTTAATTGTCTGTTCTCATTTCAGTCTGCTTTTCTTCTCGTGACAAGTTGATCATTTTCAACTCTTTAGCAAGTGTAGAAATAAGATGTGTCCAAGTAGGTATGTGGTAGCCCCTCTGTACTTGCTTTGATCCTGCTCCAGTAAACCCACTGTACTTCTCTAGATTATTCAGTGCCTGGCCACCCGGTCTCTACCATCCGAATTTTTCTCAACATCACTTGTATAGCAGGCTGGGAATTAATTTACCATATTTAAATTAAATTCAAATTCGAGAAATAAATCTTCCCTCCTCCCCCTCCCCCGCCCCATGTAATGTGGGTGCCACGGAGCACATTGAGGCAGGTAAGGCAGGCCTGAGAGGGGCAGCCACCATACTGACCCTTAATAAGAGACAGAGCTGAGGCCAGGCACTTCCGGTGCATCGGTGGTATGGGTGTTAGGAGGTAGGATTGCTTAATGAAATTAACACTCGACGCACTAAGCTGTCAGAGTTCCAATCCCTACAATAGAACTCCAACCTTTTCTGAGTTTGTTGATGAATTGACATAAACCTCCATAAACGAGATTGTGGTAAGCAGAGGACAGACACAGCTGCATTGACGTGTCAATTAAAAGAAGTTCAAAGTTCACCGTGTTTTGCAGAATGTAAAATGATTTCATTGATGATAAAGAGCGCGTTTAGATTTACCAGTGCGAACACCACACAATCCAAACAACGTATAACCGTGCATTCCAATGATTATATATGCCGTGAGTTATATAATTGCCGGCGGCTGACTTGGCACGGAGCACCTCTTTCCAGGGCAGTAGAGGTAGAACAGCCTGCTCTGAAACCGGCTAACCAAGTTCGAGTCCCAGCTTTGACTGTATATACTGTGATCTTTGGCAGGTCGATCTAGTTCCCCTGGAAATAAATTTTAAAAAACAAATTCATTAAAATAATTTAAAATACTCTCCAATGCCTCCAAAGGTTATCTTCTCCAGACATTCCACGGCCGGGTGTCCAGGGGAAGAACAGAGCGGCTGCAACCAGATGCTGAACGAAGCCTTGCTAAGGTCAAGCCATGAGCTGGATGGGGTGCCATGACCGCACCTTATGATGCTGTAAATGCCGCAAGATAATTGCGTTTGGCTTGCTATGTCCGGATCAGCGAGTGAAACAGCGCCACTGAGGGCCATGCATTTCACCCAGGCAGTACCGGCCACGTTTGTTTATTGGCTGGTGACTTGCAATGTGGGGGTGTGGTAATAGAGAGCACTTTATCCTGCTCCAGTCCAAAAGTGACAGACAGTGCCGCGAAGCACTCTACTTCGCCACAGCGCCACTACGTGCACTGAGCACCCGAGTGCTTCCCAGGGATTGTGATTGGTGTTGATGGTAGTGATGTGCATGCACCACATGTACTGGGTGCAAGAGGATGGTGCAACAGCAGGAACCACACCAACCAAACCACTTTAAGTCGGCACTCAACAACTACCACCGCCAGCTCAAAGCCACAAAAAAGGAGGCCCTTACTCACCAGTTTGAGACCAGCGCCAACCAAACCAAGAAACTCTTCATCATCTTCAGAGAATTTACCTGCCTGTCAGCCACCAAAAACTTGATGCCCTCCTCACAGGAACTCTGCAATGCTCTCGCTGACCACTTCCACAACAATTTTATTTATTTATTTTGAAAGTTTTGTATAGCGCTGGCTAGACCCAGAGGTATCAGAGCGCTTTACATGAGAAAGTAAAATAACGCAAACATGGCATACAAATAGATAACAAGAATAAAGAAACAACGTGTGAAATATACAAAAACAAAATACAAATATACAGGTGCAAGAGCTATACACTTCAAGTAATTAAGTATATGATGTTCGGGGGATGAACAGATAATACTGGACCAAAAGTAACCTGGTGATTGGAGTTCCGGTGCAGGTCACAGGTTAGGACCCCCAATGATAATTGGGCCAAACATGGCGTATAAGTAGATAAAGATAATGACAATAATATGTGAAATATACAAATCAAGTAGATAAACAAGTCAGACAGTTAGATAAACGAATCAAATAGATAAACAGGGGCAGGAGCTATACATATCAAGTAATTAGGCCGATGATGTTCATGAAATGGACAAATATTACTGGAATAATATAACATGGTGAGATTGGAGATCGAGTGCAGGTCACGGGTTAGGATCCCCAATAATAATTGAGGAGGTGGATTTTGAGGTCTTTTTGAAGCTGAAATAGGAGGGGTTACAGCGCAGGTTTTTGGGAGGGCATTCCAGATAATAGGGGCATTCCCAGAGAAGGAGCGTGATTGTGTGGCTTTCTTTTTATGCAGTGGTGGTATAAGGAGGAGGGAGTTGGTGCTTCTCAGGGGTCGTGTGGTGCCCGCAATGAGGAGTTTCTTGGAGAGGTACTGTGGAGTGTTTTGGTGGAGGATTTTATGAGTGATGCAGGCAGTTTTGTATGCAGATCTGCCTTCAATAGGGAGCCATTTAAGAGATTTGAGAGCCAGGGATATGTGATCGAAGCGTTTGCAGTCTGTAATGAGCCTGGCGGCAAGGTTGAGCACAGCTTTGATTGGAGCAAGGTGGACCTTGGGGATTCCGTTGAGGATGGCGTTACCATAATCAATACGTGAAAGAACAAGTGACTGAACTACAAGTTTAAAATCATCGGTGGGTATAAAGGGTTTAATTTTCTTGAGGTGACGGAGAGTGAGGAGGGCTCCTTTAGCAGAGTTTTTGATGTGGACGTTAAGGGTTAGGGTGTTGTCGATAGAAATACCAAGAGATTTGACGGAGTTGGACAAGGTGAGCGAGCAGTTGAGTGCGTTAAGGTCAGAGATCCATGATTGAACGGGGAGAGGGTTGTTTTTAGGGGAGAAGAGAATGATTTCAGTTTTATTAGGGTTAAGTTTTAGATGATTGGAGTGGAACCAGGTTTGGATTTTGGTGAGGGTGCTGTTCAGGTGTAAGATGTCGGCATGAGTTTTAATCTTGTAATAGATTTGGGTGTCATCGGCGTAGAGGTGGTAGTTGATGCCTGCTTGTTTAAGAATGAGGGTGAGGGGTTCCATAAAGAGGTTAAAGAGGGAGGAGAGAGAATAGACCCTTGGGGGACTCCAAGGGAGACAGGAGTGGGGTTAGAGAGACAGTTTTGAATTTTGATTTGCTGAGTTCGGTGTTGTAGGTAGGAGACGAACCATTTGTAGGCAGTATCATTGAGGCCGAAACGGGTCCTAAGCACATTGAGTAGGGCTGAATGGTTGACTGTATCGAACGCTGCGGAGAGATCAAGGAGGATAAGAAGGCAGGACTCACCATTATCAAGTGAGTGGTGGATGTCATCGACGACATTGAGCATTGCCGTTTCGGTACTGCAGCCTTTCCTGAAGCCTGATTGAAAGGGATCAAGTAGGTTGAAGTTTTCGATGTGTTTGTCTAGTTGTAGTAAGACACATTTTTCAAGGACCTTTGAGAGAAGTGGGAGGTTAGTGATGGGGCGGAGATTGTTTAGGTCATTGGGGTCAGCATTGGGGTTTTTGATTATGGGAGAGATTTGTCCAAGTTGAAGGGAGGTGGGGACACAGCCAGTGGAGAGAGAGGTGTTGATGATTGTGGTCCAGTATGGGGTGATGATGTGCTTAAGGGCAGGGACAAGGTTAGAAGGTAAGGGGTCTTTTGTGTGGGAGGACGGTTTAAGATTACCAATTATTTTAAGGACTTCTAGTTCAGTCACGGGGAGGAAGTTGAGCAAGGAGGCATTGTTCTTTAATTGTGAGTTAGGGGAGTTGGTTTCCGGAGAGGTAGCAGGGTCAGCTGGTCGAGGGGATGTGGGGTAGGCATTAGAGGTGAGGACGGGTTTGCATTGGGAGTTGGAGGGGGGGTGTGTGGAGCGGAAGGATTGATCGATTTTGGCTATTTTTTCAGAGAGGAAGAGGGAAATTTCTTCACATCTGGCTGAGGAGGCGATCAGATTTGGAGGTGCGGGGGATGTTTGGTTACGAATGAGTTTGAAGAGTTCCCTAGGTATGTTTTTGGCAAGATCAAGTTGAGTGCGGAAGAAGGAGGCTTTTTCCTTGAAGATGTGTTTTTTGTACGTGGATCTAGCATGTCTGAGGAGTGCAAGATGGGCGGGAGAGGGATGGTGTCTCCAGGTTCTTTCCGACCGTCTGAGTGACCGTCTTTCGTTATTAAGCTCGGTATTAAACCAAGAGTTGGAGGGGGTGGTTCTTTGGTTTTTGAGTTTGGGCGGGGCTAGTTGGTCAAGAATACCAGTGACAGTATTGTTAAAGTGTTCAGTGAGCTCATTGGCATTTTGTGAGGGGGAATGAGAAGAAGTTGAGCTTGGAGTTTAGACTCAAGAACACCCGGGGGATATGTTTTAGATTTCTGGTCAGTTTCTTAGGTCTGTTAATTTTGGAGGTGGGGAGATTTGCATTGGTAGAAATGGTGAACAGTATAAGGTGATGGTCGGACCAGTCAATCGGGACGATATTGGTCACTGAGGCCAGATCTTCGTTGGAAAGAATGGCGTCAAGGATGGCTCCTTTGGTGTGTGTCTGGGACAGGCATAGTTGTTTGAGTTCATTGATCTCTAGTAGATTGGTGAGGAGGGAGATAGTGGGATCATCGGTATCGTTCCAATGGAGGTTGAGATCCCCAAGAAAGAGATTTTTTGAGTTGGTTAATGAGGATTGTGTCAGGAGCTCAGATAAGTCCTCGATGAAGGGTTGGTGAGGGCCCGGAGGGCGATAGATGTTGTGTAGACGAATTGGGTGGGAATTTTGGGTTGTCAGTTCAGCTTCCATGTATTCGCAGGAGGTGTAGCCAGAGTTATTGACAAGGGATAGCTGAAGTTCATTTTTAAAGATAATGGCTAGACCACCCCCAACTCTGTCAGGTCTATCTTTTCTCAGAATAGAGTATCCCGGGGTGGAGAGTAGGTCAAGTATGCTCGTTGAGTGGTCTTTGAGCCAGGTTTCTCTGAGGAATGCAATGTCAATGGATTCACTCAGGATAGTTTCTGAAATTTCCGTGGCATGTTGGACTGCGGAGCGACAGTTGACAAGCATACATGTAAGTGGTGTGGGGTTGCATATGGTGGGTGGGCAAGTGTGGATCGACGTGAGTTGAGGCGGTGGTCTGGGGGAAGCGGGGGAGGGGGGGATTCTATTAGTCCCTAAGATAACAGGGATGTGGGAGTAGGGGAGTGGAGAATTGGTGGTTGGTGAGCTAGGAAGGTAAGCGGTGCATAGGTCGGAGAGGTCAGACGGGGAGAGATGGTTCGAGGTGCGGTGAGGTCTATGTATACGGCAGCGGAGAGGAGTCGATCTCCAATGGTTGTGTTTGGTGTTAGGGATTTTCGGGGGGAATTTTTGGGGAGGGTTTTTGGGGGGGATTTTTGGGCAGGGCTGGGTGGGGTTTTTATGGTGAGGGAGGGTTCTGGAGCTGTGGGAGATAGTCTTTCCTGAATTGAGAGAATTTAGTAATCAAATTAGATAGGTCGAGTTCAATGTTGTGTCGGCTCTGGGCAATTAGAGTGAGGGGAGGTATCGAGGGGGGGTGGTCTGGGTTAGTTACGTAGGGTGGATTGATGTGTGCTGGAGGAGATGGGGTAGTGAGTGTGGAATGAGGGGTGACGGGGCTGTTCGGTGTGAGGGGTTCAGTAATCAAATTGGATCGGTCAAGTTCAGTGTTTTGTAGGATCGTGTCAATTGGGGTGGAGGGGGTACTAAAGGGGGTGGGCGGGGGTAGGGAAAGATCTGGGTTAGTTTCAGAGGGTGGACTGATGTGAGAGGGGGGAGATAGGGTGGAGGGAGTGGAGTGAGGGGTGACGGGCTGTTAGATGGGATGGGTTCAGTAATCAATTTAGATAGGTCGAGTTCACTGTTGTGTAGGTTCGGGGCAATTCGGGTAAGGGGGGTATTGAGGGGGCGGGGGAAAGGAATGATCTAGGGGTAGGGAGTGGTCTAGGTTAGTTGCGGAGGGTGGACTGGGGTGTGAGGGGGAGATAGGGTAGTGGGTGTGGAGTGAGGGGTGTCGGTGCTGTAAGGTGTGAGGGGTTGGGCTAGGTTAGACATGAGGTTAAGAACTTCAGGAGATGTGGTCAGAGAGGATAAAAGGGCATAGAATGAGAGGAGAGTGGATATATTGGAGTGGAGGGGTTGTGTATTTATCGGGGGTTGGGCTAAATGATCGGGAGGCGGAGTTTGAAGGGCCTGAAGGGGAAGGGTAGGGGGGATGGGGAGGAGAAGAGGGTGTACGGGATGGTTAGGAGGAGGGGGGTGAGTTGTGTTAGGGGATTGGAGGGCAAGGACGGTGGAGTACGTGAGTAGTTTGGTGGGGGGAGAGGTTGTGGGGTCAGGCATAGGCGGGGTTATGGGAGGGGAATGATAAGTAGATGGTAGGGATTGGGGGCAAGCGTTTTTAGTGGAGGGGTCCGAGGAGTGTGAGTTCCGGGTGTTAAGTGGAGAGAGGGAAATTAGAGGGGGATGAGAAATAGGTAACGGTGGTTGGGGGATGTCATTTGCTGTAGAGAGGTCCAGGGAGGGTGATGGTGAAGTCGATTGTTGCAGGATGGTGTTAGCTGGATGGTTGAGGGTGGAGGTGGAGCGAGGGGGAAGGGGGGAGGGAGAGGTTGGAGGGGCGTTATTAAGTTGGGGAGAAGGAGTGTTAGGCGCAGAGTGGTCAAGGCGGAGAGACATAATGCTGAAGTGGTGTTCGAAGATGGAAAGGTGGGATACCGTGGCTTGTATGAGGATGTTACCTGTTTTGAAGATGGAGATATCAATATCACCAAGAAAGGCTGGGGAGGGAGTGGTGGATATTTAGAATCCATATGGTATTGTGGTTGATTTAGAGATTGGGAGGTGTTGTAGGAAGATGCTTTTCCATTTGGAAGGACGTTTGGAGTAAAAGATGTAGTTGGTTATAATGGGGGAGGTGAGGCTGAGGTAGTTATCAACAATGAGTGTTTCAGGGTTACTAATAAGGATTTTATGTTTGAAGTTTTTCTTGGCATGTTTGGAGAGATTGGGGGGTAGAGAATGGTCCATGAGTTGGGGCCATGCTTGGAGAGAGTAGGGTCCTGGGGGTGATGGTCAATGTTGTGAGGGGGCATGTTGGGTAGACGTGCGAGGAAGAGAGAGTGGGGAGAGGGAGGTTAAGGAGATGGGGGGTAGAACAGGAGATGAGGATTGGGAACCAGGGGGGCACTGGGAGAGTGGGGGTAGAAATAAGGGGGCTAGACAAGGAATAGGGTAGACAGGCAAGGAATTAAAAATCAACAAAAGGAGCAGATCAAATAGATAAACAAAATTCTATTGGCACTAGAACTGACGGGCGGGACTTTCACCTTTGTTATTGTTGGGTTCGGGGATGAGGATGTTGTAAGTGATCTTAGGGGGACCACCCATTTAACTGCGTCAGTCCAAGATGGCCGACCTGTTTACTGTTTAGACCTGTTCTTGTGATTTGGTCCTTTTTCAATTTCCATTAAGAGTCTTGTAGGGGTGGAGTCCTTTTTCCATAGAAACTTCAATCTCCAACCCACTGACCTCCTCAGCATCCCATCGACCGCCAAAGCCGACCACCCGCTCACCGCATGGGAACAACTCAGCACAGCAAACACAACTACTCTAATGAACTCCATCCACTCGGGAGCACCCACCGACCCATGCACCCACCGACTTTTCAGCCTCGAAAGAGATAAGATTTGCCACTAGTTCACCACCATCCTCAATGCCTCCATCACCACAGCAACCTTTCCCGATGCCTGGAAATGCACAGAGGGGAGAACCCTCCTCAAGAAACCTTCTGCAGATCCCAGCGAGCTCCAGAAGTTCCATTCCATCTCACTGCTCCCGTTTCCCACAAAAGATCTGGAGAAGGCCATCTACCTCAATCTCACTGAATACCTGGAGAGAAATAACCTGCTGGACCCCTCCCAATTAGGCTTCAGAGCGAACCACAGCACTGACAGCCCTGATCGCCGCAACAGACTACATCCGCACCCTACTCGACAGAGGAGAAGCAGCCGCCCTGATCCTGCTCGACCTCTCCGCAGCCTTCAACACTGTCTTCCACTACACACTCATCAATTGACTGCGCCAGATTGGAATCACAGACGCACTCAGATGGATGGCATCATTTCCCACGGGGCGCACCCAGAGAGTCTGCCTCCCTCCCTTCACCTCAGAACCCAAGCACACCATCTGCGGCGTCCCTCAAGGCTCATCCCTCAGTCCAACCCTTTTCAACATCTACATGATGCCACTTGCAGACAACGTTGGATTGCACAACATCATCTCATAAGCCAACGATATCCAGCTTGTCATCTTGCTCTCAGCAGACCCCACCTTGGCGAAGACCAACTTCCACAACTGTATGAAGAACGTCTCAGCCTGGATGAAAAACAACTGCCTGAAGCTCAGCACAGACAAAACTGAAATTCTGATCTTCTGCAAACACACCCCCCTCTGGAATGACTCCTGGTGGCCATCAGAACTTGGACCCACCCCCACTCCGAAAGCCCCACGTCCGCAGCCTCGGCATCATCCTGGATAGCGAACTATCCATGAAATGTCAGGTTAATGCAGTCTCCTCAACCTGCTTCCACACGTCCAGCATGCTCCATAAAGTCTTCAAGTGGCTTCCCATCAGCACCAGGAGAATGGTACGTAGGCCCTCCTCACCAGCCGGCTGGATTACGGAAACACACTCTATGCAGGCACCACGACTGACCTCATGAAAAGACTCCAGACGATCCAGAACATAGCAGCCAGACTGGTCCTCAACCTGCCCAAGACGACCCACAACATTCAGCATCTGAAGGACCTCCACTGGCTCCCCGTCCAGAAGAGATGGCAATTCAAGGTTCTGACCCATGCCTACAAAGTCCTCCATGACCAAGGACCCGCCTACATGAACCACCGCTAGCATTTCCACTGACCTCCCAGGAACCTCCACTCTGCACACCTCGCCCTCGCACAGATACCTCACATCTGCTGATGCCGCTCCCGAGGATGCCCCTTTACCCATCTCGCCACCAAGTATTGGAATGCTCTTCACCCTCGTTGAGGAAGGGACTCGAGACCTGGCTCTTCGACTGATAACTGCAGCACCGCACCTGGATACCTTAGTTGGTGATAAGCCGTGCTATACAAGTACCACTTGATTGATTGATGAAGGGTGGCAATAGAGAGGGTGCACATAGTGCAGTAGCATACTATTGGCCATGCCTCTAGGCGAAGTAATTATATTTTTCCATTGTTATGCAGGAGACTGGGCTGAACTGTGTTGCCAGCTTCACTGTAGCACCGGGAGGGCCATATAAGGGACTGGTCAGCAAAAACAGTTGGTTCAGAGATAACTATAATAATTAGGTCAACATGTTTATGCCAATTTGAGCCCTTGCAGGTCTTGTGGCTTTCATCAGGTCCATATTTGTTGAAGGCCTAAATTTTAGGGTACTTCAATGACCTGTATAAGTGTGAGCTCAAGGGCTTAAATTGGCAGAAACATGTCGACCTATTTACCAGGTGTTGTGGACTAATAAATCGCCCATATCAACACTGAACAGTTTTTAACCGTATCCAGCTTTTTATTAAAACCTTTATTACTGGACAAGAGATAATTTTAAACACATACCATTGTCGTTACTCAGACATTCTCCCTCCTGGTGGAGGATGTAGTATCACTTTGAGAACGGTACACTTAAGTGATAAAGACCCGTTGATGACACTATTCACCAGATCACACAAGTAGAGATAAACATACTCTGCAGGCCATGACAGCATGGTTGAGGGTCTCAAGGACACGTTTTTCAGAGACTCTGGCATAAAGATACATGTGGTTCATTTCCCCCTTCATGATCTTTGGTCAATATAAATAGGAAGCTGAATGAACCTCTGCTTCTTCCTCCCCCATCTTGATTTGAAGAACATTAAATTAAATGTTCCCTCCATTAGGAAATCCGATAGCTAAAAAAAGTGGGCCATGTTTGCGAATCAGGCCAGTTTTAAACTTGTAAGGTTAAGTTGTATTCACAAGCAAAAAGACAGTGGATGCGCTGACAGACCTGCACATCTATAAGTCAGTATCTCATATTACAACAATTTCTTTTTTCAAACTCATTATTTTTTGAGGGTGCTTCCATGGTGCTGAAGTACCCACCCACCTTAGGTACAAATCCACTGGGCCCGCAACATATGCAGTCCAGTACAGAATGTCCAACAAATGCACCAAAGCACACCTATACACTGTTACTTTTATCCTCAATCAATATTACTAAGAAAGAACATCAAATTATGAAGTTTCGTTGTCAGATTTTCAAGCAATAGTCCACAGCGGTTGGTGTATCAGGTCACTATTTTTATTCCTTTCATAGAAAAAAAGGATGACCGCATCCGACGCGCGTTTCGTCATCCTGGACTTCCTCAAGGCTAATTTTTAGAATTCACAAGGCAGTCCTTTTCAGGCTATTTCTTGAAATGCCAACCAAGTGACGTTAGTTTTTCTGAATACCATTAACATGTGGTCTAGCCAGGCTTAAAGAGCCACTTGCGATCGATTCGAGAGAGGCAGACAGAGAGTCCTCTAATTGAAATTTAACCATTTCAAGAAATAGCCTGAAAAGGACTGCCTTGTGAATTCTAAAAATCTGACAACGAAACTTCATAATTTGATGTTCTTTCTGTAGTAATATTGATTGAGGATAAAAGTAACAGTGTATAGGTGTGCTTTGGTGCATTTGTTGGACAAGGACAAGTTGTATAGTTGTTTTGCAAGGTACAGGAGATCAATGCATTTGAGCTTGCTGCAGGCAATGTTCGTTAATGTCAGAAAGATCAAAAGTACAAATCAGCCCAACAGTCCAGAAAACAGGCCCACAGACGGACACAAAACAGCCCATGCACTGATCTGTCAGACCTGCCCTAAGGGCACTGCTCGATTGCCCTATAGGTCAGCCTGACCCTACATCACAAGTGGACAGATGCTAGCTTCACGTGAAGTCTGCAACTGTGATGTGCTAACAGTCCACAGAGTGAGACTTTCAAATCTCTGATGGTGTTCTTTGGTTTCTTCTCGACTCAAAGATGGCTGCGCTGCACATTCCAAACCTGAAGCTGTAGCCATCTGTATACAATAACTTAAAAATGTTTTTTAATAAAATCAGACCAAGGGGTCAGTGACAAGGGTTGCTATTGAATCCTTGCACCAATGTCTGTCTTGAAGCATGCAAATTTGCTTTCTTAAAATTATGCGTGATAGATGAGAAAATAAGCCAAGACGGAAGATTTCACATTCAAAAGAGGCAATGGCTAGTCTTGCTAGTACCTACTTGTCTCAAATCAATGTGCTATGAGGGCAGCAGATACATATTAACATAGCAGTCTGGTAATTCAGGCAGGGTCAAGCTGGTAACATTAATAGGCAAAATGCAGCATTCCAGATGACTTAGACCTAGCGCTACACAGTTTGGGGCCTCAGGGTTGCGGTATGCCACCCTGAGCCGAGTTACAGGGCGATCCTAATGCAAGAAGTATGTAAGAAGTAAAAAAAAGCCCCCAAAAGTGGAGATCGGGCTGCAAACTTGATGTCCTCGGGCCTTGGGGTCAGGCCCGGCTCCAGGAATTTTTATTTGGGTGGGCCAAGGGTGCATTTGGGTGGGCCACTGCGGGCTCGATTTGTCGCATATATGTCTAGGCAGGCCTGCTTCAGGGCCCTCCTTTATCTCTTCTTAGTCTTACAAGGCCCAGTAAAACGCACTCTTTTCCAAATCTCTTTCTAAATATTATCACTCTCAAAAAGTGTTTTTCCATGTAATGTTCCTTTGATGGGAAGAGGACGTTTCTGAGGTGGGAGTATCAGGCAAGTGACACTTCTCGGGCTCCCTCTGTGCGAGCCTTCAGGGAGAATCCCTCTTCATTACTACCTCCACCTGACCCCGGACTCTGCAACGCACTCCTTACAGGCATGATTATCCACTACTCCTCTCCAGTGCACCTTATCTCACAGTTGACCTTGGCCCAAGTCCCATATCAGGCACCATCGGGCTGCACTTTCATTTTTCACGGTAAAAACATTAGTAAAATCACCTTTAAACTTAAAACATTGAATATAGCAGTAAATAAAATTAGCACACACTTTAAAGTATGTTCTACAGTAGCCCTTATGACCCAACTGCTAATTAAATAAACAAAAACAGAAAGGCCATGACAGGGCCGGCTTCAGTGCTGATGCAAAAGTCTTTTTTGGCGCTGCACCAATAACCTCTTTCTCCGTAAATACCTTTACTACCACCTTCCAACAGTGCCCCTCATCCCTCCATGGCCCCCCCTATTGACCTCCTCCTCGGATTCCCTCACTGCCACACGCCACAAGTGCCCCTCATCTCCCCATAGCCCCTCCCCCTCATGACCTCCTCCTTAGACTCCCTCACTACCACCCTCCAGCAGTGCCCCTCATCTCTCCCTAGCTCCCCCCTCCACCCCATGACCTCTTCCTCGGATTCCCTCACTGCCACCCTCCAACAGTGCCCCTCATCTTTACGTAGCCCCTCTCTCATATGCATTTCATTTGTCACTGTCCTATGTTAGGATTGTAACTTCTGAACTGCAAGTAACACAAGGATCTCTGTGACAAAGGCAGTAACCCGCTGAGCTTCCACATAAAATACAGTTCATCTGCATTTAAAAACTACTAACAGACAAATGATTGCTCTCCAGCAGGATCTTTAATCACCAGCGTTATCTGGGCATTTTTTATTGTCTTATTGTTGTCCTGCATCGGCCATGATAATGATAAAAACTGTTTAAATGAAGCACACACGAAGTATGTGTCCTGCTGGGCCTGTGCAGATTTTAAAAAGAAAAACAAATAGTAATAGATTCTCTTACCTACTCCATTAGTCAAACTTTGTGTCACAGCCTGATGTGATAAGCAGCTGCAGGGGTCAGGAAAGGTGAATAGGAATAAACAAACTTATTTTCTCCTGAGCTGCATAGAAAAAGAAATATCCACGCAGCAGAACAGTAGGCAAAGGTTACCGTTGTCAAAGAAAGGATTTTTCGCCTTTCGCCATGTGGAGATGAAGGGGTGAAAAAATAAACAAAGCCTTGTTAACATGTAAATGGTCTTTAAAAGACCTGTGAAGTACTCGGGTGCGGCTGCGGTAATCTCTAAAACTGGTTGTGTGTGCGCCCGGGAAGCTGTCTCGGACCGGGCTGACACGCACGACGGGGGGTTGAAGCACTTTGAGCGAAATGGCGTTGCGCGCCTGCCTTCAAGCCCTCACTGCGAGGGCCAAGGCTCCTGTTTGGGTGGGCCAGGCTCATGTTTGGGTGGGCCTGGCCCACCCGGCCCACCCGCTAGAACCGGGCCTGCTTGCGGTGCCCTGCGAATAACGCAACAGCAACCCCTTTATCCGTTAAAGGACATTTGGTATCCTGACAACTGGGGGTTGGCTTTTAACCGCTCTGTGTTTCACTGGTGCAGCAACTAAATAATAGAAAAACAAAATTACAAGGAGGCCGCAGTCCCACTTGAGAACATCGAGCGCCGGGTGTCGATGTACTATGAAAGTGCTGCTTGGTAGCTCTGGCTTGGCATTCAGAAAGGGGTGTCAGCGATTAAATTTTAACACTGCACTGAACACTCAGATTGCCCGCAAGTTAACCCTACCTGCAAGTATCCTTACGGTTAGAGCGCTCGACCTCGAAGCTGGGGAACCGGGTTCCAGTCTCGGCAACGTCGCTCAACATCCTGTGATTCTGGGCAAATCACTTAATCTCCTCGTGCCTAACAAAAATGAATGTGTCCTCATGTAACGCAACTGGTGCTCATGTAAAGCGCTCTGATACCCGATTTCTCGGGTCTAGTTCGCCCTATATAAAAAAACAAAAAACCTCTATAACCCTACCTGCAAGTTAACCCTACCTGTGTAATTAATAAACTTGCAACAGTTTCTTCCAACCAAAAAACTGTCTGGTCTACTTTTGTGTTGCAGGTAGAAACCATGATTGGGGTACAATAATGAACGAGGCTTGGTGTGGAAACGCTAAGATGCACTCTTTCTTACTTTCGAACCTGTAGATGCAGCTTTATGTGAACAAATGTTTATATATGCGGGCAGTTGGCCAGTGTTTGGCACGAAATTGCGTTTGCTTCCTCCCTGTAGAAAACCTATAAATGGCAACCTCTGTATGCCCTTCCGCCCTCTCCTTGTATCCCCCCCATTGTGTACTCCTCTTCAGTGCTTAATTTGTGCCGGTGGTTTCCAGTGCTCAGCACCGGCACTTATTTGCCAACACCAGTACTTATGACAGTCTGCCACATGGTGCCACTGTTTGTTTTATTTAGAGATGAGCACAACAACAGTTGTTTATTAATTCAATATACATTAAAAAGTACTGATACCTGCCACCCAAGCAATTCTTCTAGCTTTGGGGGCCTGCGATAGTCTGAAGTGCCACACTTGTAGGAGTGTGATTTTAGTAGGCATGTTTGTCCTGTCACTGGCGGCGCTGACTGGAGCAATGGATGGTGCAAGCTGCAGTGGCTTCCTGACGGGGGCTCTTGCACTCATTTTTTTTACGAACTAAGCGCTGCTCCTCTGTTTCTTACTCTTGTCACATGATCATCTGGGTGACTGTGTCTCTGTCTCTCACTCTCTCTCTCTGCAAGTCTCGATCGTGGTTGTGGCCTCTTCAGGGTTAGTGCTGACGCGTTGCTGCATTCTTGGCCCGAGTTGCTGGCAGAGGCCCAACATCTGTGGGACCTTTATTTACATCTGGAAGTGTGTTAACAGCGGAGAGGGTGCGGGGCTTGGGGGAGGGGTGAAAAAAGGATGGGAGCGGTACACTTATCACTGGATGCTGAGGGACGGGCGGGGGCGGCAAGGAGTAGGAGCTACAAGCTGGGGGGGGGGGCGCAGAAAAGAATGGGCGGGGAACTGGTTCAGGGAGAGAGGGTGAAGTGCATGGGAAGAGAAGATGTGTGCCCTCGGCCAGCCCCCCTCTTCCCCGCCCCCCATCCCAGTTAGGCGGTAACTTGTCCTATTCTACCTTCGTGTAAAGAGCAACTGCAAAGCAGAATTCCAAGCTGCCTATAGAACCAGCTATGAAAAAAATAATCTCTGAAACGTACAACTGTATGTTTGTGTTGCCATTTCCAGACCTCTCGAGCCAGCAATGGATTTGTTCCTGATTGCTGTTACTTTCAGATCTTTAGTTTCCAGACCATGTCAAGGTGTGTTTACCTCGTTGCTTTCCTTACCCTTGCTCTTGGAAGAAGGATGGACTGGGCAGCCCAGGCCCGATGCCACGCTGCCTTTGTCAATAAGGCCAAATTAAAGGGCCAACACATTGAATACGGTGCAGATTTTCACAAGAGAAAAAAGGATCAAGATAAGTAAAAAAAAAAAGAAAAAAAAAAGGGCGCCTTAGACAAGAGAGAAAAAGCTTAGTAAAGCACAAAATACGTCAAGAAACAGCTAAGTACAAATTAAGGTAGAAACATTATCTAGACCAGCATGAGGAAAGACACAAGAGACTGTATTGTCAAGTGGTAAAGACCACAGTGTGGTATCTCCAAGCATTGTGATGCAAGGAAACCCAGAATTACTGGCCTTAACGGGGTGGTTTGATGTTTCTGCCTTTCTTGCCCTGGAAGAAGTGTACCAATCTAGATAGAGTTCATGCTTTCAGATCTACAGAAGTGCCTGTCTTTATTGAAAACCAAGAACAAAGAATCCTCGGTTGAGCGGGGGTCGCTGGGCTATGATGTGGTGGGTCTCGTGCTGCTCTGGCCAAACGGAGGCAGGATGAAAGATTGGCCCTTTTTTCGGACTATCCCTGTGCCCGAAAGTCAAACATGACCTCCAACCATAGGAGCCTGAACACTGAGGTGCCCTGTGCTGCAGAAGCCAGTATCCAAAGAAAAGTGATCTGCGAAGGGTGATCGGCTGGTGCCGGGCAAGAACTGGGCAGTGTTGGGGGAGATGGAGCGGAAGACCTGCTGAATCAAAATGTATTGGAAGTGAACATGAGTGGCAGGTTGTAGGCCCTCAAAGGTTAAAAGGATGATCCCAAAAGGAAGGAGGAAAACTGTGAGCTGACACTACAGTCAGTCAGCTGTGTCCAGCTACCATAGAGCTCTAACACAAGAGGCCCCAAAAAAGCACCTAATGGAAACAATGGTCTCAGAAGTGGTTTTGTTGCTAATAAAGGGGGAGCAGCTAAAAGGCAAAATGTTCATTTTTCTCACGCTCTGAAAATCCTTGCACTAGATTTGAAAAATATAGGGATCACCTCAACATGATCTGCAACATATGAAATGTCATTTACAGATGGATCCATCAATTGTCATTATAGCATGCCACCATTCACTGGACTTCTAGACATGCCAAGTAAATGTATAGGAGAGCAAGGTACTTTGCATTGGAGGGTCACTACACTCTGTCCCAGCATGTGGACTGTGCTAGATGTATGACCAAAATGGAGATGAACACTGTCGGGCCAATGGGTTCATTTAAACGTTAATTCTGGAGAAGCCCCAGCAGATTCGATCTCACTACCTTCCTTCTCCTACCCCTACTGGCTGCTATAGCTTAGGAGGCCAGTGCAAGCACAGGTTGCGGTGTGTGTACAGGGCCAGGACAGCAGCACTGGTAGTAACCGAGCAGCGTCAGAAGGGTCAGTTTGAGCATGTGATTGTGATATGAGAATGGGACACAGGAGGGAGAAGGGGGCAGTGTGAGCAGAACGAATAGGCAGTGGGAATATTACAAGGAGTAGTGGGGGTATCGTAAGCAGGGGAAGGTTTGTTAGCCGAGGGCAAGGGCTTGTGAATGAATTATACTCTTTGCGCTCTGTTGAGTTGTAAAATATTTGTGTTTTCCTAGTAGCTTTAATCATGAGTGTGGTAGAGAGCTTTGTAGGTGATCCAGATGTTCATGGGGAGGCAGTGGAGCGTCCTTTGCATTAATAATATGGAGTGTTGGTTATTGTTATTGTCTGACTGCAGCATTTTGGATGGAATCATCCTTTACAACAACGTTTTTGCCACGCAGCGTTTACAACGCATTCAGTTTTTGGTGCTTTTACCAAGCATACTTTTACTACACATGATAAATATAGTTAAGGTAAGCATATGTGTGTGTTTGTATATATTTATATATATATATATATTTGGCTTGGGTGTGGTTGGGGTTATAGGGTGGTACGGGTAATTTACAAAAGGTGGCTTGGATATCGCCAAGCAACCGTGGTAAAGGCATGTAAGGTAAAAGCATACATTGTGATGTCGTACAGCCCATTTTGGGCCTCTGCATATAATCAGAAGTGTATTGATGGGCCAAGTTAGATTGAATTTAAGTATCTGAGAAGGGAGTTGATGGTCTGTCCTAGGACTACTGGTCACTTCTTTGGAGAAAAAGGAGAGGCTACATTGAAATAGATGGAACTAGGTTTTGGATATGTTGGCCACACTTTTGCCCTTGGTTTAGGGAGAGATAATTTAGATGTTTTTTTATACCGCCTGCTTGTTACCGAAGGCGGTTTATGGTGCTGTTTAATACTTCTCAGTCAGACAGTGTATGTGGTGGATCAGGCATTGGGGATGAGGGTCAGTGGATCGTAGGTCACCTGGTGGTTACTCAGTAGTGGTTGCTTTGCAGTCTTCAGGATCTCTCCCTTGATTAGGGTGTAGTTTCAAAAGCTTAAAAAGGGATGGGAAAGCCACTTTGAAGAGACATATTTTCAGTTTTTTCCTGAACAGAGCCACTTTAGGAAAGGTTCTGAGGCCTTGCCCAATGCGTTGCAGATTTAAGTGCCCAGCAGATGGATCAGTCTTCTTTCAGGTTTCCAGAGTTTGTATCTGGCTTGGGTGCCAGCTTTGGCTTGCTTGAGTTAAAGTTACAGCTCAGTGTGTGTAAAGTGGGAATAATATTGATTTGTATTTGGGACCAAGAGCCTCCCAACCTTCCAAAACATCACAGAGAAGGCTGAATTTTATTGTCTACTCTACTGAAAGCCAGCAGAGGTCTCAGTGGCCAGTGAGATGTGATCCAATGTCTTTAATTTAAATTGAGGCGGAGTCTGGTATAGATAATATTTCAATAGTCTAGTCACAATAAAACCAGAGCTCTGGTCACTTAAATACAGAGCAGACCCTGGAGAAGTGGGAAGATCATCCTCATGAGCATGATCTAGAAATTGAAGTTTTTAACCACAGTGGAGCTGTGGTTGTCACAAGCTAGGATGGTGTTTTGTAAGTATGGCTACTCTGGTGTGTAGCAAGTGGATGTGTGTTCCTGTTTATCACCAGCAATCGCACCACACCCCTTTATCCCTCAGGGAACCCAGGATGAGGATTTCCTACAACTTAGAATTTCCAGGGATAAAAGCATCCTCTCTCGTCAAGCCATTTGGAGTAGGGGCTGTGATAATGACTGCTACACTTGTACAGGTGTGATACCGCCTCCTCTTTGGAACAGGAACAGGCGAACTCTGTTTCGCATTAGGAAGTAGTTGCATTTGGCCAAATGAATGACATTGCAACCTGGTTGCAGAAAACTGAATTGTCAGCAGACATCATCATTACATTAAGATAAGCATCTATTTGGAGTCAGCAGATGGTGTAGCAATCTTTCAAATTTTCATTTCATTTTTGCACAGATGAAAAAGTGTAACCACGTTACATTTATGTGTTTACCCTCGGCTGAATCAGGCTACACCTGGATATGCTTAATTTTCAGTTCATTTCTAGCTACTGTGGCATGCTCGCATGTAGTACTTTGTTTTGTCCAAACCCTAAAGCTGGTCCTTGTCTTTGGATTAAATGGGCGGTTGCCATTGGCTTTGTTCCTATTCGTTTACTGCCTTTTGAATGAGGTTTTGTTCCATAAACCAGCTCATATGCCTTTGCACCTGTGTTAAGTAAAATATGATACCTCTTCGCTACAGGACTTACAGAAGGGGCCCAAGTTGTATCCTGCGTCCTAGTTGTCTCGATTGATCAGGGTCTGTCCAGTTTACCACCATCTGCGTGGGGGCCCTCTCGGGAGATCTTCTTGGGGCATCCAAGTGGGCCAGCATAAAGAGTCTGAACCTCAATCCGCGGTATGTCAATGTCCAATGAATGTCTGCTCTTGGAGGGCCCAGACGTAGACCTGTTGAATACCACTCGTCAGAGTAGTCCTATTCTTCCATATTGTAGGGGTGCTCCCAACACACTGATGTAGGGGCTGAGTGCTCCTTCCTGGAAAGATGTCAATGTCTGTCAATGAAGTAAGAGCAGACTTTATACATCTTAATCGCAGAACCGGGTTATTTCTTGTTTCTCTCTCTGTTCTGAAGTGTAAGACTGCTAGTTTACCACTATGGTGGGGTTCGTGTTGGCTTTCCTCAAGAGAGGAAATTGCAAATTTGCTTTAAGCCCCTTGGTAGGGCGAGGTTAAGAACACCACCCTGTGAAGGAACTTGAAGTGAATTCCCTACCACGTGATCTAGAAGATATTCACTGTTGTAGATAGCTAGTAGGGAAGGCCCGCCTGATGGTGGGTGCCCTTCCTATGATGCATTCCAGGGAAGCGTGCAGTTCAGTTCTCTAGTGCAGGGGAATAACACAGGCCCCCGCAGCCCCCGCGGTGCGGGGGGGCCCCGAGCTGCAGGGGCCCCCTCAGCACAGTACTCAGGCCTGAGAGCTCTGGAGTAAATCCAGAGTGGGGGCCACTCAGTGTACCTTGCAAGGGGGGCCCCCTCAACTTTCGTTACGCCACTGCTCTAGTGGCCTCAAGATCTTTTGAAACCTAGGTTGTTCCTCAGGTGATATCTTGCCTCTCCTTGTAGTCCCTGTTCTCTCAGATTGTGGCTGCATCATGAATCTTCCCTGTTGAGATCACAAAGGAAAAGCTCTACCATCAAGGCTTCCTTACTTTTCTTTCTGGATCCCAGTCCAGCTTTTGCTAGTTTTTAGTGCAGTTTGACTGTGGTGTGGACAGTGAAGAAGGGGATGTGGTGTCCCGGTAGGTAATGATTGGCGGTTGGTGTACATTCTGCATAGTGTGAGGGATCCTTATGAACTTAGACTAGTTTAACTCAGCGCCTCACACACAGGCTCTCTGCTCTAGTTGGGATCTCCTCTAGGAGCCTCTACTGCATCTTTGCTTATCTGCCTATAGGCTGAGGTCTGTGTTCTGTATTTTGATCAGCAGTGCCAGGGCAGACTTTTCTGTTACCACAAAGTTTGCTGCTCCCACAGTTAGTTTGTTAGGGATAGTGGATTGTTTTTTAGCCTCACTTTCATAGCGCCTTAGAACCGCATTCTCTCTTCTTTAGGCGCTGGTCCTCTTCCTCCATCTGCCAGTCTCCCTTCAGCCCCTTCGGAGTGTCAACGCAGGCTGCTAAGCTCACCCAGGCCAGCGTTTTCTTTACAATATTGTCACTGTAGCCCTGTAGTTACTATTGAATTAACGTGATTGCAGGTTCCACGACGGGAATACACGGACCTGGGAAGCCTGGGAGCTCTGTTAGCGCAGCTTCGGGGAGTCTCCTGTGCTTGTCTGCAGCTGGGGTTTTTGTAATGTGATCGTGTGTATTCGAGCTGACCCTGCCGTGTGCATCTTATATCACACGGTTCTTATTTTCTTTAGTTCCCAGTTCTTCCTTTGTTGGCTCATTCTCACATACAGTGACGTAGCATGGGCGCCACAGGGGCTAATGCAAGCAAGGCGATTTGGCCCCGTCCCCTGGTCTGGTAATAAAATACAGCCACTAAGGTGGATGAAGCGGGCCCCTCACAACCCTGGGTCCCTCACAACCCGGTGCCACCCTTCGTGCTGCACGAATGACAGCTTCGCCCTTGTTTTTATACGCTTTACATAGTGCCAATATCGGCAACACTCCCCATCCCCCCCATACAGCACTCTCCTGGAGAAATAAACAGACAAGACACCTTCTTTGTGGAGAAAATTGCTGCAGGTTTATTTGCATAACAAATATGCCAACATGGTGGGTTATCTTACGGGCGATCCCAGGGCAGGCAGCCAAATTACACCGTGGCCCTAGCCAATCGGTGTTTGCCAGATTTGGGGGAGGGGATAACCCCTCCCACTGGTGGACCGCCAGTCCACCCCATTACTCACGCCCCACAAGGGGGTGGAGCGTTCCAGGCCACCCCCGGTTGCTCAGATCCACAACCGCCCGTAGGACTAACGGGGCGCCGTCGCTCCTCCAGGGTCCAACGCGAGGACCTCCCTGGGGATATTTGGCCTTTGCACTCTTGTTGTGCTCCTGCAGAGGGTACCCCTCTGTACCTTACAGCCTCTGGATCGCCCTGTAACTCCGCCTGCAACACAAAATAATACGTTCAAACAAACCATCCCCCCCCCACACCCTGAAAGTACGCCGGGTAAGCGGTATGGAGGGAAACGGCGTCAGGGTAGTGGTGAAAGAGGAAGCTGAGTGGGCGGGAGAGGTATATGTACCTCGCCCCCCGCCCACTCCTGCCCGGATGTGACGCGGGCACCACAGACCCCTAAGGGGGGGTCCCCAACACTGGGCAGCTGCCTCGTGTGCCATCATGTGGCACTAAGGCGGCCGCCCTCTTAGGAGGGTCCACTTCACGGCCCCCGGGCAGCCTGCATTCTGTGTGCTCCAGTCACTGAGTCCCTGCTCTGTTTGATGCAGCTGCGTGTGTGTCTCTTGTGGCCAATGTTCATCTCAGGTCAGTCGGTAATTGGCTTTGGCCTAAGGGGAGTTCTCACTCTCGTGTTTGTGCTTGTTTTCCTGCTCAGCTCGAATAAGTATGTGTTTTGTTACTGTGTTTATTCGCCCCTTTATCCTAACACTGCACACCGTTCCATCTATACCAGGCTCATAAACTAGAGTAAGCCTAGACAAGCCATAATGGCACCTGGAAAGTCATTCTTGTACTTAGTGTAAGTGGAGTTTGAAAAGACGTTGAAGATCGGAGGAGACAAAAAGCAATGACAGGCGGAAAAGACATTCCCGAGTGCAAGGGAGAAAAAAACCATACAGTTCAACGGGGAGAAGCGACTGGTATGCTGTACACGTAATCTACCAATGCACCAAGACTGCTGGGGGCGCGGAGGGGGGTTAGGGAAAGTCTGGGGTGAAAGGGAGCATCCAGAGGCTGCTTAGGACTGTTGGAAAGGGACTGCAAATTTTTGAAGCGGTTTAAAGAAAAAGCACCATTTACTCCTGCTGTGTGAGGTGGAGCCCCTTCTGTTAATGCCCTGGCCCCACCAGCAGCGACAATCGCAGCCAGTGACACAACGCAAAATGATGCCCCCCGCACATTACGAAGAGGGGCCCATTAGTCTCCCATACATCGCAGATACTCATAGGTCTTTAGTTAAATGGGCCCCTCTGAAGGTTTGTGGGGCCCCAGAAGGGTTGGTGCCCCTGCTGCGCTGCAGGAGCCTCAGTTACGCCCTTAATCACAGCCAACAAAACTGACACTGCCCTTAGCCTGGGGATACCATTGTTGTTCAGCTGCGGCCAGTGCAGGTAAGAGGGTGGGGCCGCCGGGTGGGGGGGGGGGATTACAACAGAGACATGAGGAAAAATTAATTATTTATTTAATTTCCCTCGTGGTCATTTGTCGAATTCCCCCCCAACCCGGCCCCACCGCTTTTACCTGCTCCTGCCGCTGTTGTTCCTGTTTACATTTCCCATTTTAATTACTCTTGTATTCTCTACGAGTATTTTCTTTTCCCAGGATACTACGTTTCTGTAGTTTTTCGTGCAACAAATTACTTTTGTATAGTGAGTGCATAGTGCCAAAAGAATCGCTCCTATGGGCGAAAGATAAAGAAAGTGGAGTGTGTACAGTTGAGGGGTGCGTTATGCGTATGTGGGGGGAGTGGTGAAGTAAAGGAGATTGAAGGAAGTACGTGCAGGAGAGAGTGAAAAGAGGGAGCTGAAGAGGAAAGAGATGTGTGAGATATGCAGATTGAGTGTTTCAGGAAGAGAAAAGAGTGTAAATGTCTAACAAAGGTTGAGGAAGAGAGTGGTGTGACAAGGAGAAAGGTAGTGATTGAGACACTCCAAAGACCTTGTCCCATCTGCAGACCATGTAGGAAGCTGGCTCTGTATATACTACACCAAAGTAAGGTATAGAGTGCAGTGTCCAGTGGGTCCCCAGAGGCTTTACAGAGGCTAAAGTAGATAATACTAACGCTCTCTTTTGTGGTACTGTGGGCGAGCAGTTAGGCTTATCAGAGGGCAGTGCTAACCATTTGTTGTACACACACAGGCAATAAATGATTACACACACACAATGACTAAATCGAAGACCAATGGTTTGTAAAAATATTACTTTTAATATATTTATTTTATAGAACCAAAGATACTTTGTTGCAGTAAAATAGGTTTTGCAATATCAGTGTTTTCAATGTAAAAAGTGGACACATTGCATTTTTCAATCAGTGCAATGTTATCCTCTGGGAGGAAACACAATCAGCTATATGCAGGTAAGTAAATAACTTATGGTATTGAGCTTTAGGATGAAGAATCAGTACCAGGCAAGGTTCATGTAAGTGACCTCACTGCACCACCAGCGGCACTGGGGCAGCTGGGTGCAGAAGTCAGACTCGGGACCTGATGCCAATGTTATCCAATGGAGCAAGGGAGCAATCAAAGTGGTACTACTTGCAGGTGAGTAGCACGGTTTTGGAACCCAAGCTTTGAAGGTTAAGGTAAGCACAGGGGGAGGAGGGCGCCACAAGGCAGCACCAAACTTACACCTCCAGCGGCACAGGGGTGGCTGGGTGCAGAGTGCCAACACAGCGTTGGGCGCCCAATGTGCAAACCAAGGAGGAATCTCAAACTCGGAAAAAGGCTGCAGGCTTAGACCAGGAGGCTGAACTAAAGAAACCTACAGCTGTACAGGTAAGTTGGGATGTGCTGGAGCATCAGGACACCGTTGCTAGATCTCCTCAAGGCCCAGGGGCTCTGGGTGCAGGGCTGTCCTTTGGCGTCGGAAGTCAGCTTACCGATGCGGTCGTGGTTGATGGGGTCGTCGTGCAGAGGCTGTAGGCGTCGACGTGGAGCCAGCAGGGGTCAACCCTTGAGGAACTCTAGCTCAGGATCACTGGAGAACCTTTTCTGGACTTGTGGACCTCTTTGACTCAGGCCGTAGTCGTCGAGTGCAGAGGTGGTCGACTTTGCGGCTCCCCAGGCAGAGCACTTGGTCTTTAAAGTTGGTTTTGTTCTGGACAGGTCCTCTGTCCACGGGAGATCAGGAGTTTTTGTAGAAGGCAGGCAGTCCTTCCAGGGTTCTGGAGGTCGCTGGGCTGCGGGACGAGTTGCTCTTCTGTAGCAGGGTCCATGAGGGCTGCAGACAGACGTGTAGGGCTGGGGCCAAGTCAGGTGGTGTCTTCACTGTTGCATGGCTCTTCTTTGTCCTCTTCTTTTCAGGTCATCAGTAATCTGAGGATTAGACGGAGGGCAAGATGGCTGCTGACTGACCTCGATGAGAGCTGCTGCCGGGTCTCCCCTCTCTGCTCGCGTTTAAGGAGGAAAATTTGAAAAAACGCTTACCTTTTACCGATATGAGGTTGCTGGACATCGGTTTTGTGTTTAAAACCAGATCGCTCTCTATCGTAATCTGCTCCTTAGCTCGTGGCTTCTGGCACTTCTCCTGTACTCCTTGGGCGGACCGCTGCTTGCTTGCCCGGAATATGGCTCCAAAAACTATCAAAGCTACTAAGGCTTCCAATCTTCTTGGGGCAGCATGTGCTGGTGTTGGAGGAGTGACCGGAGCACCGGGCGCCAACATCGTTGGCAATCCTGCTACACGATCTGCAAGGGCTCCGATCCATTCACGGCGTGCCGGCCAACTCAAGGGAACAGACGGCAGCGGAAAAGACACCAGCGTCTCTAATGAGAGCCGGCTTCCCCCGCAATTGTGGACACTCCGCTAAGGCAGACTACTGTGATTGAAGCCTTCTCTCTGGCTTCGTTCATCGCACCCGCTCCTGTTCCCGCTGACACCATCCTGGTGTCAGAAAGCATTACAAATCGCTCGCATCCAGGAACGGAGGCTCCCACGGATGACGAACATCAAGGAAAGCTGCATCTGGAAACCGGTCTGGAGCAGGGTATGTCAGTGGATCGGATTCTGCCTGCAATGGATTCTCAGGTAAATGACTTGAGCTTAATGACGGCGAACTCTGGGGGCTCTGAACCGGCAAACTCAGATGCTTTTGTTATGATTACCGCGGGTGTCCCTGAAGGCGGTAACCTGTCAGAGCCCCCTATAGGTTTCACGAACAAAGTAACGATGACCGACAAGAATAGTACTAAAGCTATTAAACCTATGAGTGGAGCAAACAGCAATTCTCCTCATACTACACTAACTCAATGCTCTCCTTCATTAGAATCCATAAGTCGTGGCAAAGGCAAAGTTAAGGGTCCTGAACGGACGCATGGATCCCCCGAGGGGGATCAGTTTTACTCGCTCAATGACGATTCAGAGTCACTGGCTTCGAGTGACGCTATCTCCTCAGAAGAGACCGATACTGGCGGATCTTCCACGGTACTAAAAACCTGCCGCGCAAAGGCTGCTTTTTCAAAACATAGATCAAGATCTAGAAGGAGCCCGGCTAAAGTGGCTGCCGCAAAAAAGCTGGAATGGGATTATGCCGCTACTAGTCAGGTTTATGATACTGATCCTGAAGCGCAGGCTGGATCTGGTGGTTCAACTGCTCCTCCTGGTCTATCAACCCCGCCAACGCTGGACCTAGTTTACTCCACATTAAAACAGATGCAGGGGGAGGCAAGAATGGAAAGTAGAAGATCACACCAGGCTACCAAAAACTGCAAATCTCTATCCGCAAGGCCAACAAGCTTTGCACAGAAATGGCAGAGAGAGTCACTCACGTGGAAGATAGAACAGTGGCGTTGGAAGAGGAGGTCGCAAAAATACAGGGGTCCATTAACCTGCAGGAGAAACAATCCATGGATGTTGCCTGGAAACTCGAAGATTACGAGAACCGCCAACGGCGGAACAACGTCCGCCTACTGGGCATTGCTGAAAATTCAGAAGGGAATGACATAATGGCCTTTGTAGTGTCTTTGCTAAAAGGGGCACTCCCGGAGCTTGCCCAGTGGAATTGGGAAACGGAAATTCAACGGGCTCATCGCTTCCCTATGATCCAGAGAAAAAGCAACGAGCGCAGACATAATGAGCAACCTAGAGCCATTCTGATCTTTATCGGAAACTTTCTTCTTAGACAGGCTATAATGGATTTGGCCAGACCCAACTCCAAACGGACATTTGATGGTCATACTTTCTTTGCTCGCCCTGATTTCTGTCATGTTACTGTTGAACGCCGCTGGAGGCTTCGACAGATGATATCCGCATTTCAGGGGTTGGGTTCTGAAGCATATTTATTGTTTCCTGCCCGTCTTAAAGTTATTACGAACGGGCGGATACGAATGGTTTCATCAGAGGTAAAAGCTCAAGAACTTCTGGTAGAACTGAAGGATGTAGGAGGTCGGGTAGCCTCAGGACAATAAGCTGACTGGGATTTATAGGATCGCCGAGGGCTGAAATGATCTCTATTTCTCTCTATTTGACCTACACTATTGAGTTCGGTTGCACTTAAGCAGTGATACCTGTTCATTGATTGATGTACATTTTTATGAATCTGGGGTGTTGGGTCGGATTGATCCCCTCCTTAGCTAATACACGGGTGAGCTTGTGTTGTTTATTTTTTCTTCTTCTGCGGCAGAGGGGTAGGGTCTCGGTGGCAGCTCGAGATGTGGGATCAGTAGCCACACATAGGTCACGGCTGACCTATTTGCCTGTTTGGGTGGTTGGGGTGGGGGGGCTGGGCTGCTGTGGGTGGGGGTGGGAGGGGGCAAGGTTTTCAGGGTAGTAGGTTTCAGCACTGCACAAAATATGGTTTGAGGAATTTTTCAGATACTAGCCTTGATGGATATAGGCTATTGTATATTTCTAACTTGGAAGGAGTGGCCATGGCCATCTTGGGGAAAAACGCAATATATAAGCTGTTTGAAATGACTGGGAATCTATTTAACATTGTTTTATGTATGCATTAAATATCAGATTTGTTACAATTAATATATGTGGGCTCAATGACCAACTTAAGCGACAACGGGCGGCTATAATCTTGAAAACAATGCGGGCAGATGTCTTGTGCGTTCAGGAGACACACATAGAGGGGGATCGGTCTAGAATTTTAGAGCAACTTGGCTTTAGGCTTTTGGTGGCAACTAAGCAGGGCACTAAAACTAGAGGGGTTGCTATCCTTACTTGTAGGAAAGATATTATCGCTAAAAGAGTTTTATCAGATAGATGGGGGCGTTGGGCACTAGTAGAATGCTCTATTCAGGGGACGATAGTTACTGTATGTTCAGTTTATGGATCAACGGCAGATGATCCGGAGATATTGGAGCTGTTGGATGATGAATTAGTTAACTGGCCCGCTCCGTTTATAGTCTGTGGCGACTTTAATATTAATGGGCTTGGGGGTCTCTGGGATACTGCCGCTGATAAATACACTGGCCGTAAGAAAAAGGTCTTTAGGGCACTCACTAATTTAGTTAATAATCACGGCCTTATTGACTTATGGGATCATTTAGCCAATGGGGATAATGGCTGTACGTTTTACTCCGCCCCTCATAACGCTATCTTTAGATTAGATTACTTTTTGTCTCTCATTCTCTAGCTCATCAGGCGAAAATTCAGAAATCCCCTCGGATACTGTCAGACCATAATCCTCTTGTTCTCTCGCTAACTTTCAACCAAAGAGAACAAACTGAGCGAACCTGGACTTTTGAAAGAGGGCTATTATTTGATCCAGATTATGTTCATCATATGAAGGGTTGGATTAAGGCCTTCTTTGATATAAATCGGCATAGTACATCTGTCGGCGTTGTCTGGGACGCTTTTAAAGTGGGCGTAAGAGGGGAGACACTGAGCTTTAGCGTATCCAGGCATAGGAGGTTGTCTCTCCTGGAGGAAACACTTTATAAAAATCTAACTAGGATTGAGGAGGAATTGGTTGCTGCCCTAAAAGCTGGCTTAGTTACTGATTATATTTTACATCGGCTTGCATGGGCCAAAGCAGAAATTGGAGAACGCGCTGCTGTAAAAGCATCTGAATGCTTCCTAGCAAAAAGGGAGCATTGCCATGAATTTAGCGAGAGGGTAGGTCATACACTTGCAGTTAGACTTCGACAAAGGAATGTAAGGAATGACATAAATGAAATTATTGATGATGTTGGTAATTTAATTATAGACCCCTCTGGTATCCAGGCTGTATTTAGACAATTTTACGATCGCCTATATGGTGAAGGCCCTCAGGTCTCCCAGAATTTAATTCAGAACTTCCTTAGTGGCATACCGTTACATAGAATTGAACCCCAGGAGAGGGAGAAATTAGATGTAGCTTTGACACAGGAAGAAATTTTTGAAGCATTAAGAGATCTCCCCTCAGGTAAGGCTACTGGACCTGACCAGATCCCTCTTGAGTTCTATAAAATTTTCTGGGATGAGCTGGGAGCAGTTCTGGTCGAAACTATTCTATGTGTTCAAATTGGTGAGCCGGCCCCCGCCTCATGGGCAGGTGCCGATATTATAATTTTTTAAAGAAAGGGAAGCCACCTCAGGAACCTGGATCATATAGGCCTATTACTCTTATAAACAGTGATGCAAATTTTTTTCAAAAACCCTTGCCACTAAATTGAATAACATCATTGCAGAAACCATTCACCCATGTCAGCATGGGTTTATACCTGGGAGGGGGACGACGGAACATACGCGTCGGGTAATCACTTTATTTGATGCGGCAGAAGTCTCAGGAGACCCGATGGCTTTGCTGCTTCTGGATGCAGAAAAAGCTTTTGATAGGGTCTCCTGGGGGTTCCTATGGGAGGTAATGAAATGGTTCGGCATCGGGTCTGGGTTTATCAATGCTATCCGCGCTATGTATTTGGCACCAACAGCACGCTTGAGAATAAATGGGAAGTATTCAGCGCCCATTATGATTAAACGGGGTACCCGGCAGGGTTGTCCATGCTCGCCCTTGCTTTTTGCTATCTATATTGATCCACTATTACGGCTTCTTGCAACTTGTCATGAAATTGAACCAATGCGGTTTCATGGCATAACCACCAAAGTACTTGCTTATGCGGATGATATCGCATTGGTCACCCCCAAACCATTAGAAGCAATCGCTGCTGTTGAAGAGCTGGCATTTGTATTTGGCGAGTTTTCTGGGTATGCTCTAAATAAAGGGAAGACTCAGATAGTTACCAATTGCTTGATAAACTTATCGGATCCTCGGATGTCTGACTCAGCGGTATACTTAGGTATCATTATTACTCCTGAATTGAAAGATGTGGTTGCAAAAAACATTAATCCCATAATTCAAAAGGCCAGAAAAGATTTCGACAAATTTCATAATTTGCATTTGTCACTGGTAGGGAGGTGTAACGTGATTAAAATGGTATTTTTGCCCAAAATACTTTATCTGTTTAGGGCTATACCACTAGAATTTGGGAAACAATGGTTCAATGAGTTAGAGCATTTGGTCAATCGTTTTGTGTGGGCACACGGTAAGACAAGGAGGGCTTTACGCTTTATGACTCTTCCCTTGGCTAAAGGAGGTTTGGCATTACCTGATTTTAAGTTTTATTATTGGGCTGCCGCATTGCAATATATGGGGGTTTTGTTTGGTGGGTGCTCCGAGACCTTAAACGTTGCAGAAAGACTTCCGGATGTTTATAAGTTATTGATGGGTGAAGAGGCTCTGAATAGCTTTATGAAATTCAGTGAACCAAGCTACTACAAGAGAACAAAATTCAAAACCTTGTACGCTGCTTTTAAAATCTGGGCTGCCCTTAAAAAAAAACTTGGTTTAGGTAGGTTACACCATTATACTCATATGGTTGGCAACCCAACACTGCCAGAAATCTTTTCTGATCAAATCATGGTTAAATGGGGTGAGCTTGGACTGCTGAAAGTGGGTGATTTAATGGGCCAAGAGGGAATTTTTCAATTTCGGGATTTACAAGACAAATTTAGTATTAATTCCAAAAACTTTTTAAATACCTCCAAATAAGAAGCTTTCTTTTTAAAAGGATGGGCGGTACAAGGGGCTTCGAAAAGGTTCGGATTATTGATATAATAAGAACAGGGATGGATTGCTCCATTAAAGGAGTTTATTCGGAACTTATAATACTCAAACAAGATGATTTGGCAGAACAGACCGAAAAATGGATAAACCGGTTGGGCAATGACTCAGTTAATTTCTTAGAGTCTCTTGAGTTGGGGCATACAGTTCTGTGCTCTGCCGCATTACAGGCTCAGCATTATAAAACATTGTTTTCACTCTACTATACCCCAGCCAAAATAGCACAGTGGGGTGGTCTTACGGGAACTAGCTGTCCTCGTTGTAACTCATTAGATGCGGATGCAATTCACATGTTTAGTACCTGCCCATGCCTTGACTTAATAAAGACATCAATAATGGCTTTCTTTGATCATACTCTTGGGCTTGAGGTTAATTTGACCGCAACGCTAATGCTCTTAGGGGTTGATAATTCTCAAGGGCAGCTCCCTCATTCCCGCTTTCTATTTCTTGCTATGGCTATACTTCGGATCTGTATTGCTACCGCCTGGCGGGATCATACTGCTCCTACATTCCAGCACTGGCTTGCCCGGCTACTAGCAACGTTTAATCTTGAAAGGGGAATTTATGAAAGACGGGGAAAAAGGGGAAAAATCTTGGTTAAAATAATTTGGGACCCTATATATAAATGGAAGGAATCACAATCTTGATTGGCTTGTGCTTAATATCTAATATCAGTTAATTTAGAATTATAACAGTCATGTTTGTCCTTCTTTCCCCCCTCCCTTTTTTTTTTTTTTTTCTCTCTCTCTTTCCGTTTACTCTCCCTTTATGCGATCACTATAGATACTCTAATGGAAGCTCTAATAGAAGTTAAAAATCTGCTTCTGTTTGTCTGTTTTTTCTCCCAATTTATTGTGGTCTGATTTTCTTCCTTCTAGCTTTGATCTTTTGTTGGTTAATATACATTGATGGTAAATCTAGAATGTTTAATCCTCAAACAATATCGATCTGTATACTGAAAAATTGTGCTGTTTATTTTTAAAAAAATGTGCAATAAAACGTATTAAAAAAAAAAAAAAGTAATCTGAGGATTAAGGTTCAGGGGTGCCTCTAAATACTAGTTTTAGGGGTGTTACAGGGGTCAGAATGTAGTAGCTAGTGGACTACTTACCTTTACGATGCCTACACCCTTTGTATGTCCACTCCCTCTGGGAAAGGGGCAAATCCTTAACCCTATTGGCTAGAGTCCTCCAAAACAATATGGAGGATTTTGAAAGGGGGGGGGGGGGTTTACTTCAGCTCAGGGCACCTTAGGGGTGGTTCTGACTGAGAGGGGACACACCTCTCTTGCTTACTCATTTTCCCACCAACCTTGATCGCCTAAAATGGGGCTTTTTCAGGGGGCGGGCATCTCCACTAGCTGGAGCTGAGCATAACAAAGGATGCAAAGCCTTTTTCGGCTCACCAACTTTTTATGCTGTTCCTGCTTGGGGGTAGGTGTGAAGCACCTCTACCTGGAGCAGGTTTTGTTTCTGACCCACGAGAGCAAAAGGCTCTCACCTCAGGGGGTCAGAAACATGTCTAGAGGTAGCATGCTGGTGGGGACCAGTCAGGCACACACAAGCGAGTTGGTAGGATTTCAAGGGGCACCTCTGAGGTGCCCTCTTTGTGCATTTCATAATAAATCCAACACTGGCAGCAGTGTGAGTTTATTAAGCTGGGATATTTGGTACCAAACATCTTGGAATTCAGTGAAGCCATCATGGAGCTGTGGAACTCCTGGTGACCAGCTCCCAGTGTACTCACTATGGCTTCACTGTACACTTATAATGTCTAATAATGAACTTAGACACTATAGGGCATATCTGATCATGCAGTTATACCCTCACATGAGGTATAGTGCACCCTTAGGGCTGTAAGGCCTGCTGTAGGGGTGACTTACCTATGCCTCTTGCAGTGCTGGTAGGCCTGGCACACAGGGGTGTTTGTCAGGTTGACTCTTCTCTTTTATCTGCACCAAAACACGCAGGCTGCAGTGGCTGTATGCCTGTTTGGTGAGGAAGTATGCCTGTGTTTGGTGTGGCACAATACATGCTGCAGCCCTTAGAGACCCTCTCTGGGGTAAGGCCCTTGGTACCACTGGATCCTTTTACAAGGGACTTGTATGTGAGCCAGATGGGTGTCACTTGTGGAAACAATGGTACAGTTTTAGGAAAGAACACAGGCACTGGGAACCTGGTTAGCAGGAACCCAGTGTACATTCAAAGATGCCTCAGATCAGGCAGAAAGTGGGTACTGCAACAGAAATCCGCTTTCCTACAGACCATAGTAATGTTTAATTCACAGTGTGCTTAAAACGTTTAAAATACTTTAGTGTGTGTATAGATATAGATAGATATATGTAAAACACATAAACGCAATCTTCAGGATCGCCTGTTGTGGATGGCCTTGCCACTCTTATCTGTGGCCCCATTAAAAACATGTCTAGTGATGCCAAGGTCCACACTGCGCTCTTTGCTGAATCCTTTTCTAAAGACTAGTCATGTTGAACCCCTTGCTTTCAGTGTGGGGCTGTAGCCCTTTGGGGTTGTAGTGTGCAGTTTACTTTCAGTGTCAAAGGTAGTTTCCCAAAGGGTCTTGCTGAACTCCACGCTACTGCTCTTGGAAACCGCAATGATCAGTGTTGTGCTGGAGGTTCTCAGGCAGGTTCTACCAGTTTGCTCTAGTCTAAGAAGTGGTATAGAGATCTATGGAGGGATTTACCCTGGATGCCAAACAGGTCCTCAGATATATTCTTGAGCTAGCTGACTTTTCAGCAGCTGTCTGGAATTAGAGGAGGAAGGCTGCTCTACACCATGGGCTTATCCTTTAACACTGGTCTATAGCCTAAGATTTGAAATGGACTGTCTCACAATATTTTTGTGTAAAGCGTGACGGGCCCATCGCTGGGGGGGGAGGGGGTTCGCGCTTGGTGCAAAATAAAAAATACAAAAATAATTAAAAAATAAACTTAACTTGCCGCCGGCCGGGTCCCGCGTCTCTGCTCCTGCTCTCCTCTTGCACATCGAGGAACAGGAAGCAGTCCTCACTGACCAGTCACAACGCTGCAATGCAGCGTTGTGATTGGTTTTGAGCGTTCTGGTTCGACGCTCAACCAGGGAATGGGGCCTGGGCATGTTCTCCATGCAGGCTGTAATGCAGCCTGCATGGAGAAGGGGAAAGTGTGAATGACTGGTGGCCCGAGAGGGCAGACCAAACAGTCATTGCGCACTTGGGAGTGGGATAACCACTCCTTCCTTGCTCTGCACCAAAAGCAGAGTAGCCCCGCCCACCCACCCGCCCAGCAGCAGGAAGCAGCATAAAATGATAATAACGCAGTTATTATCATTTTATTTTTCTGCTTCACACTGCTTAAAAGCAGTGGGGCGACGCTCCTCCGCCATATCGGAGGAGCCGCAACTGCAATCAATACAGTCCGGGCTGTAAAATCAAGAGTTTTTATGACATTTGTGTCCTGTTGTTTTTTTTTGGGCAAGAATTTGGCAAGTAAGCTGGCTATTGTCAGACAGCAGAAAGTCATTTAACGTTTTGCAGACTTGAAGAGTGCTCCTTTTGTGAGGTATCGGATTAGAACAAAAACACAGCATGGGCAGCGAAAAGTGTCCCACTTCGGGGGGTATTACCAGAGGACCGGGGCACTGGCGTAACGAAACTTGAGGGGGCCTCCCTGCAAGGCACGTGGAGGGGCCCCCTCCGGGCTCAATCAGGAGCTCTGCAGCCAGAGTGCTGTGCTGAGGGGGCCCCCCCCGCGGGGGCTGCGGGGGCCTGTGTTACGCCCCTGGACCGGGGGGTGCTGAAGGATGATATTCAGCACAGCATAAGATGGTAACAATCTGATCAAAGTGGGGGCGCAGGGATACACAGCATGACTGAGGGGGTGCAGATCATGGCTGAGGGCGTGCAGGGTGTGAGTGAGGGAGCGTGTTTCAGGGTGTCGATCCGTTTTGTAAACCATACTTAGACAAGTGTTTCGCGTTTGTCTTTATTACATATAACCTTATACAGAGTATACTTAAAATGAACAAAATAGTTATATATTTAACGTGCATTGTGTCCTTAAGATGGTGTATTAGCTAATAACCAACTATACATTTGGGAAGGTACATACGTAACACTTTGGTCTTGCCCCTGGGCTGTTAAACCCTCTAGCATCGCACCGGGCCAAGGATCTTAGTCCATGTCACTTTACCTCACTATGCACGTGTTGCAGCCTTCTGCATACCCCTTAACCTCCTAAGCTTTAATGAGGTCTTTTCCTCTGACATGGAAGTGCTCGTCTCATTTAGACATTCCACTGAAATGCTTTGGACTGATTAAGTGATTTGCCCAGTATCACAGGATGTTGAAGTGATGCAGAGACTCAACATCGCATCTCTGGTCCATAGCGCCACATCCTTCTTTCCGGTCCAACCAACTCCTCCAAGGAGGGCATACATTTTTTTTAGCCATGTTGTACAGCAGCACAGCTGCTGTAAAACATGCTTGAAAGATAAAAAATATATATAAACGCTATGCATAGTTCATACAAAGATGTGATTGTGAAGCCGCTTGAAAATTAACTTGTTTACTATTTTAACAAACATAGCCAAAGCCAACAGATCTTAATTTAAACACGGCAACACATGTAAATAGTATTAATCTGTGCCAGTTTGCATGCGTTGGCACCTTAAAGCCAAACGTATTGTACTTTCCAGTGCTTGTTTCTTTTTCTTTTCTATGGGAGTGCTTGTGTTTTCTTACTCTCCTCCCTATGTACTGTAATCCTGTCCCCATGTTCTCTCTGCGTGTTTTTTATTTTTTCCCCTTTTTTGGAGGGTCCAGCAGTTGCAGTTTCTACGGGCAACTCCTTTCTTTGTTGTGTGCCTTTGCACACTTTTTATCTTTTATTTAATTCGCTGGTCACAAATGGGTGTCCACCATCTTGGAGTGCAAAATTAAATGTAAAAAAAAAAAGGGTGCTACTTTAATGGTCAACACTGTCATAGCGCATTTTTCTTACTTTTAACCATGCTGCACCGCAGTTGTGCTGGTGTACAATATGGCTTTAAAAAACTTTCACAAAGCCAATAAATCTCACATTGGCGAGTCCTGTTGGCTCTGCCAATGCTTATTGAAAATGTAAGCTTTTATAACCTGTTCTCTCTAAGCAAAGATGGTAAATCTGTGGAAAAAGGTGTGCAATACCTCCTGCCCCTCGGGCAGTGATGTATAACATGTCCAAGTGGGCAATAATAATAATATAATAATAATAATAATACCAGCATTTGTAAAGTGCGCAGCTACCTCAGGCGAGGTGTCCCGGCGCTGGGGGCCATCGGGAAGATTAAGCGAGCTATTGCCCAGAGTCACAAGGTACTGGGCTAACCTGGCGCCGGGGATCGAACCGTGAGCCTCCCTGTTCCGGAGTCAGCCGCCCTGGCCGCTGCACCTTACCTCTTCCTACATTCTATAATCTGAGGCCATCCTGTTGGAAATCCAGGTACCACAGCAGTCTCATTTTCTGGTGACCTGACTCCCCACCTCCCAGGCACATCTTTCCATGTGCGCTATAACAGGACTCGCAGATCTCTCATTACCATTGTTGGCACCAAGGAGTAGCATGCAAAGAAGAGAAATTTATGGCATGTTCACGTACATTTTGGGAGCCTGTCTTTCAGTGTATTTACTGTTTGCAAATGTAGCCTACATAAGGCTGAGACTGTATGCATGCCTTTGCATCACTGGGGCCTCCCGAATGGTTGAAGTTGTGCTTACGCAGCCACCTCATGGAGCTGTGTGCCACACCTCCAGGCTGGTAGTGGTAGAAGGAGCAGATCCTGTGACTCCAGGCACAAACCCTGAGGTAGGCTGGGGTCATACGGGATATCGCTAGAAAGGGATTAGATGTCTGCATGACTACTTGCTTTCTGGGAAGGTTTGGAGACCCAAAACGCCAAGAATGTTTGCAGATTTACAGATTTGGCCTTACTTATTGGCAAAAAAAACATTGCAATGTACTGGAAGGCTTCAGAGGCACCTACAGTACATACATGGCTGCGGGATCTACAGAAGTTCGTGATAGCAGAGATACAGGTACTAACCCTCATGCAAAAACAAAGAGGGAGCAATAATCACGAAGTGGGATACTATACTTCTGATAGAGACTTCTAACCACAGATTCCTCACCTTCTGAATATTCCCCACGCATCCGATTGGATCCAGAAACTTTTCTGCAATAGTTCTGGGTGCCAGTAGCGGGTGCCGTTTATACTCTGCACTGACATCGTCACACTCTGGAAATAATGTGTGGGTCTACATATGTATCTCTCTTTCCGTGCCACCAGACGTGGATCCACAGCTACCTCTCAACTCTTTGAGACCCTATACTTCACAAATTTTACAGAGTGCAAGGGAAATTACACCTCCCAAAATAACAGGTATTAAACCCAAAGGACTGTTGCAAGCAAATATCCAGTGGCGGCTCCTCCACTGAGGCGGAGGAGCTTCGCCCCACTACTTTTAGCAGTGGAAATGAAGGAAAAGTAAAATGTTAACTGGACGTTATTATAATTGTATTTGTTCCTGCGTCTTGGGCGGGGCGGGGCTGCTCTGCTCTCAGAGCAGGGGAAGGAGTGGTGGCACTCTGTAAAGTGCGCATGACTGTTTAACAGTCATGCGCACTTTGCATGTTCTCCATGCAGGCTGCAATACAGCCTGCATGGAGAACATTCCCTGGCCCCCATTCCCCATCTAAGCGCGGAACCACGGCACTTGGACCAATCACAACGCTGCATTGCAGCATTGTGATTGGTCAGGGAGCCTGGCTGCTTCCTCTTCCGGCTGGAGCGGAGGTACGACGACAAGGGATGATGAGGAGATACGTTTTCTTTTTCATCTTTCCCCCCCTCCTGCCCCGCCACCCCCGATCCGTGCCAGCTGCTACTGCAAATATCTGTGACACGTCTTCATCAGTTTTGCCTGTGGTGTAGTCACAGCTCCATGGCTTTCAATGACTGTGTGTCGATGAACCCAAAGGACATAGGGGCCTGTGAGGCGAAACTCTAAGACACCAAACATCGTGAGACTTCACAACGTGACCAGTCCAAGACAAAGGGTCGGTCCCATTCCCACTACAGAAGTTGTAGGAGTCAATCTTGAGTCCGATTATCATTGCGCTCCAAAGCTATGAAGAAAAAAAAAGAAAAAAATCAAAGTGGGGCTTGGCCCTTCCCGCCACTCTCACACTCCTGAGAAGGCTTGAGGGCGTCGCCATGCCTCTCATTCATGCTCCCGAATTGTTGACGTCAGAGCCCATCCCACAACTTGTCCCGGCGCAACCCAGGTTTCCAGGGCTGCCTGCGACTCCGAGGCAGGTCGAAGAGTTTCACGAGGCCGTCCTCTGACTCTTCAGACACTTCTGACTCCCTCTGGCATGCCTGCAGGCCCCAAGGAGCCGAGAGGCCTTCCATCTGAGATACTTGGTGCCACTTAGATTCTCTGAGCCCATCACGGGGCCTCTACTGGCTCTACTTCTGGCCCTAAAATCCACACTGTTTCCCGGTGCATCGACGCTGATGCCAATTTCACTGGTGCCAGAAGATGAAGTGTCCATTAGGCTTTCTGACTCCAAGTCAGTGGTACTTCGACTGAGGCAATGATCGGTTTCCACTGAGCCCTAATTTACATCCTTTCATCCTTGGGGTTCACTATCAATGTGCCGAAATCACACCTGATTCCTTCTCAGACACTCCCTTTCATCAGAGCCATTCTGGACACAGTTTGGTTTCTTGCCGTTCCCCTGGAAAGGAGAGTCACGGACATACAGGCTATGATCCTGATATTTCAGTCTATGCCCTGGGTTTCAGTGAGGTCAACTCTGAGGTTGACTCTGAGGTTGCTGGAAAGGCCCTGCATCCTGCTGGTCAAGTACGCCTGGTAGTGTATGCAGGCTCTGCAGTGAGATCTGAAATGTCAGTGAGCCCAGCATCAAGAGACCTCTCCAACCATGCCCAGATTTTGGAGGAGACTGCAAAAGATGTGCAGTGGTTATTACTGGACTACGATTGGGTCAGTGGCAGCCACCACTCCCAATTCCCCCCAAAAAGAGCTCACAGTGGTGGTCGATGTGTCAGTTCTGGGTTGAGGTGGCCACCTGGCAAAGGTGGAGATCAGAAGCCTTTGGTCTCCAGTGGAGACCTGGATTTGTATCAACCTTCTGGGGCAGAGGGCACTCTGCTTGGCATTGAAATCCTTCCTTACATCCTTCAAAGGGAGGCTGGTACAGGTGCTTATGGAGAACACAACCGTCATGTGCTATTGCAACAAACGGGGTAGGGTGGAGTCATGGACACTGTGCCAGGAGGCACTTTGCCTTTTGGAAATGGATTCATCATTCATCAACAAAGTTTCCTGGTGGTGAACCCCTCGGCAGGATCTTTGAATGCCAGGTGGACAACCACAGAGGTTGACGCTTAGTGGATCACACGTGGCAGTTAGGTCTGAAGGTAGCACAAGGACTCTTGTCGCAAATGGGGAGAACATTAACTTGATAAATTCTTCACTGCCGCGAACGTGCAATGTCAGCGTGTCTGCATGTTGGAGTTTCCAAGGCGACTCTAGCTAGGAGACACATTCCTCTTAAGGTGAAACTCAGGACTCCCGTATGCTTTTCCACTAACACCTCTCTTGCCCCGAGTTCTGAAAAAGATCAGGACCAGCCGGCCCTAAGTCATTCTAGTTGCCCCAGATTGGGCACAGACAGTATGGTATGCAGAGCTCCTGGGCATTAGCATCTGTCCTCTGATCAGGCTGCCCCACTGGGAGGATCTGCAGTCACAGCAGCGGGGCAGCATCCAGCACCTGGACCGTCGCAATCTCCACCTTCATGGTTGGAGATTGAGCAGCATTAGTTGAACATCTTTGACCTTCTTTATGAGGTGGTTGGTGTCAACTTGACAGCCAGGTGTCCCTCGTTAAAGACAGTATACACCTGTCATTGGGGCTGATTTGTGGCTTGGTGCGCCAAACAGCAAATTGACACCCTCCAGGCAAAGTTATGTAACGTTTTGTTGTTTTTGTGTCTCGACCAGTAAGACTTTGCTCTGCACCCTGTCAAATGGTATCTTTCAGCCTTTTTGGTTTTGCCGGATCGGCCCTCCTTATTTAAATCACCAGTTGTGATGCGTTTTTTAAAAAGGCATCTGTTTCCTTTGTCATGCCGCAGTGGACCGTAACTTGGTCCTCACATATTAATGCGCACTCCTTTTGAACCGGCTCACAAATGTCCATTGTAGATTCTCACTTTCAAGATGGTGTTCCTCTTTGCCATAACATTGGTGGGGCCTGTAAGTGATATTCTTCTCTCTGTGTCAACCTGTCATACACCCCCTTCTTCCCAGACAAACTGGTTCTGCAGATGCAAGCATCATTCTTGCCGAAAATCTGGTCAGAATATCACCTTATGTGCTTTTCTTGCTCTGCCTCACCAAACACCCATGCCGGTCACTAGTTTGGCGCTACAATAAGCTAATTGTGGCACACAACCCTTGGAGTGTGTGTGACTACAGTGACATGTCTCACCAGCCCGTATATAGTGTTATTATATACCTTGGTGGGCACTAATACATGCCTCTCCACCCGGGGCACGGGCAAGTAGGATAATGGTATTAATATTGAAAAATAAACGGGGTGTAATTAATAATAGTCCTGATGAAAGCCCGAGATCATGTAGGAGCCGTGAAGAAGGGCTGAAACACGTCGACATAGTATGAGGGTATTTGAGTTGTAACCCTCCCCTTTAATTCACCCAACTAATTGAACTAGGTTTTAACCATACCAGTGGCACCCAAAAGAAAGGGAGACCGGGGTGACCACTCGGTATTTTAAATTTTAATATTTGTAACCCCTGTCAGTTTTAGAACAATATCTAAAGTGCTCCCTGGAACATGGTAGAGCCCACCCTGGTTTTTAAGGACCAGGATGCGACCCGATGAAGCATGACACCCATAGTGTATGTGAGGGTCCACAATATAAATATTCTTTCACAGAAAGAGGATAAAGCGACACTTTGACATTATAGGCAGGGTGGTAGGATACCCTTTGTGAAGTTAATTCTAGATAGGGAGATAGTATCCTGTGATTCCCAACATAACATTTCTCTCTCCTCTTCCCACACGTCTGTGTGGATTTTGGTAGAAGGCTACCTCAGAGTGCAACCAACCATGATATATCTTAAGATAACATTGGCCCTGACCTACCTAAAACACGACGAGCCCAAAACATAAATAACATTTATTGGCCCAAGTTATCCCAGTAAAGGAATTTATCATAGTGCCCCTACCACTAATAGTAAATTCCACCTTCCAGCTAGCAAATAAAATGAAAATACATTGGGGCATATTTTCAAGGAGCTATCGCCGAGTTATCGGCACTTTAACGCATCCAAAGTCGCGCTAAATTTATCGCCCCATTCACAAGCTGGTGCTAACAGCCCATAACACCAGTTTCCCTGCGAAAGCAGTCGCAAAAAACATCGCCACAGATGACCCCGGCAACTAACGCTAATGAGATGCAGAGTAGGCGTTCCCGAGCAAAAAGCTGCGACAACACCACAACGCAACATTCACAACGACCAGCCACATCTGCGATATGAACACAAAACAGGCGATACAGCGCATTACGAGCAGGAAATTAACACCTGCTCTGACCTGGTGCAAAGTCGGACGTCAACCTGCACAAGAAAAGGGAGCCCAGCCCACAGCCACACCTGAAGAACACCTACCGCCACCACCCCCAGGACTGCCACCCCCCCAACGGATCCCCCGCCTCCCCCCGGACCACCACAGAGGCAGCGCAGACAAATGAAAGACAAAGACAAAGACAGCGGACCTTCAGGAAATGCACCAGCCCCACAGACCTAACACCAGACAATGCCAATGCCCACTACAGGCCCAAAAGGACAACCCCTCCGCATCCTGAACATCATTGCCCACAGGCTGACGGTACCAACACAGCGGACAACCAACATCCCTCCGCAGTCAAAGCTGCTGGCTGTGCTGCACCTGTTGGCCTCTGGTACCCTCCCAAACAACAACAGAGTCCGAGTCACACAGCCAGCCCCATCCAAGTTCCTCACACCTGTCCCGGATGCCCTCACCAGCTAGGGACCCCAGCACCCATATGTCCCCCACAATGCGCAGGAACAGCTGGAGACCAAGCAAGGACTATACGCCATAGCTGGATCCTCGCACGTGTCGGGGGCAATCGACTGCACACTTGTCCCACTTGTGCCCCCTGCCAACACTGCACACAATACCCCAACAGAAAGCACACACATCCCATCAACGTGCAGGCAATAGTGGACCACAAGGGACTCCTCACCAATGTCATGGCCAACTACCCAGGCAGTGTGCATGTTCCCTTCATCTTCCGACAGTCCAACATCAACCAGCGCTTCCAGGATGGCACCCATGGGAATGCACTGCCCGTTGGCAAGTACCAAATGAACACACCACACACCTCAACCCCACAATCGTGCAACTCACAACTCTGGCACTGCACACGTAACAAAATCTCATACAACATGCCAAACAACATGCCACCCCACCAGACACGACAGCACAACTTACTGTGGCAACCTTGGTCAGCCATGTACATGAGCCATCGACGGCATGGCACCTCAGCCACACAATACCGGAGTGTGGGGAGAGGTGGGAACCAAGCATGTGCGAAGGAGGCAAGTGACCCATGAATGAGTATGTACACAATGCCAAGTGTGGCGGAGATGTGCTGCACAGACTGCAGTATGCAGACCACAGACATAGCCATGTCTACATGCACTGCTGGTGTTTGGACTGTCGTGGACAGTGGACGCAACCATGTCAGCCCAGCCAGTGGGGAAGATCGCTGAAATGTAGCTTGTGACGTCCCCCCCGGAAGCGTGTGCGGAGTGGGCTTGCCCGGCGTACGCCAGGCCAGCGCAGGGGTGTGAATAAAAAGCACGTAGCACTGGGCGTGGTTCTCTTCCGGAATGCCCAACGCGTCTGCCAGGGCGGCGCCTCCCACCCGGCCACTAGGCCGATGCTGTCGCCGTGAGCGGTGTGGCCTGCGATCCTGTGCGCCTGCTGCACCCCGGGCCGCTGGTCCCCGGAGCCGTCATGCCCGCCCCTGCGCAGCCAGGCCTCACTGCTCACCTGCCGACACTGGCGTGTGTCAAAGAGGGCCCACCACGTGCCGGCGCAAGCTCCAAGCCCGAGGCCCGCGACCTTCGCAGCCTCAGACCATCACGGCCTCCGCGACACAGGCCCGCTTTATTCCTTTTTCGTTGACGTACTCCACCGCTGCCTCCGGCCTACACTACGCTCAAGTAGGTCACACATTTGTAACGGAGTCTTGATTATGCTATGGCAGAGTATACACTTTATGGCGGAGTTTATATCACTATACTCCCTTCGATGTGGTGACACAAAGTATGTGCATGGCATCCCAGCCACACGTGTCTGTGGGCCCCTGATGACTACGCCTTCGGCCTACACTGCGGTCCTGCAGGCCCCACACAAATCCATGCCAGTCCTTACCAGGCAGGACACGGCATCGTCGCCGGCCAAACACCCGCTCAGCTCTGTCGCTACTGCCTCGGTCAACCACGAGTCATCCCCACATGCCATTTCAACGCTGTGTGTCAGTGTTCCAGGAGGAGCTTGCTGAACAGCGGTTGGCCCGCGCTGGCCGCTGCCTCCGGACTACACATCGGTCGAGTAGGGCACACATTGGGAACTCAGTCATGATTCATTTATGGCAGACCTGATATCATTGTACTGGCCTCGTCGCAGACTGCATCCCCTGTCAGCTCCGGTGCCACTAAGTCTGTTCCCCGACAACCATGGACACTTTCTTCTTGAGATTTGTTGGCGACTGAGTCCATGGACTGGGGGTTGTCTTCATCATCATGTCGGTGATACTGACTATGTGGCCAAAACGAGACTGTAGCATTCCACTCCTCCATTTGCCGCTTCCGGCCGGCTCCTGCCCTCAGCATCATGCCCTGGAGGACACCTTCCACTGTCCCCCGCAAACCTCCGCTACATTCACCTTCGACATCGACGAGGACCCGCTCACCTCGCGTGGCCCTATCTCTCTGCACCGCAAGTCACCGTCCCGGTGTGCCTGTGCTGGCCGCAGTGCATCCGGGGCCACTAACTCTGTGCAGCTCAAACCATGGCCCCAGTCTGATGGCATGTTGGATGGCCTCTGGGTCGATGGTCTGGGGGTCATCAACGCCATGTGTCTGTGGTCTTGCGCTGTCCGCTGCCTTCGGCCTCAACTGCAGTCCACCTTGGCTCACACATCACATCGAGTCCTGACCTGCCCGGATGTCGCATCACCGCAGGATGCACAGACCACCACCGCCAGGACCGACTCCAAATGACAGGTGCCAGAGTCGGAGGTGTCTTACTGCCAGACTGTCAGAGTTGCTCACACCTGTCATGGGAGCCATCATCAGCTTGATACCCTGCTTAGCTCTTAAGGTGCCACTAACTCAGTGCACCACAAATCAAGGAACATTCTGCTTGCATGTTGGGTGAACACTGTACTCCCTCCGGCTACCACCATGATGCTTCACAGTTGTTTCTGTTGTGCTGGTGTTTTATGTTTCTGCTTCAATTGTGATCACTGTTCAAGTTGTTGCCAGCACCAACGACTCCATGAGGGCTGGCTTACACTCACCCCACACACATCCAGCACATGCGTCACTGTAAATGTCACCATGCCAATAAAGGTGTTGAGCGCACGTGCCCGTGGCCAGTTCAACAAACTATCTGTGTGTGTCAGTGTGCTCATGATGTATGCATTTGTGCCCCGGGCACTACAACATTACATTGTGCCATGTACAGAGGACGCAGCCATGTCACCGCAGGCAGCGGGTGGGACATTGCACATGTAGCTTTGTCGTCCCCCACTCAATACGTGAAAGGAGTGAACTGGGCCGGCGTACACCAGTCCGGCGTGCGGGTGTGGATGATCATCCCATGGCTCTGGGTGTGGTTCAGTACTGGAAATGTGCAAAGGCATGTGTCTCTGTCGCAGTGTGGGTCTCCGTTGGGGAGTGTTGGTGGGCCCTGATGGGACTTGGACACCCACGTATGTGATCTTGTTCGGCTTCCATGAGGTAGAGGCCCACCCGCACATGTTCGGCCACCCCCTTCTGGCAGTCTGACACCTGGCCTTGGAATGCGATGTGTGCTTGGGTGGGCTGCTGGGAGCCAGCCGGGGTGGTGGGTGTGTCCAGCTGTGTTGTCTGTGCAGGGGTGGGGTGTCCTCGATGCAGCGGTGCTGCCCTGCTCCTGGAGGTCGATTGCCTTAGATGTCCATGGACTGTTGTGGGGCGTAGGTGTCGGAAGTGTGGTGGTCCTCTTCAGCATCACTGTAGAGTTGTCTGGTCTGCTCTGCTTGGGGTGTTGTTTGTCCCTCTGCAATGTGGGGGGAGATGCTTGTTGACATTGTGTTGGCATGTATGTTGCCGCATTGTTCAACTTTACATTCAGACTTCATGACAATGTACATTGTGACTGTTTGGGAGGGGCGGACTATTTGATGCGGGACAGTGGACATTTGGACTACATGACGTAGGTGAGGTTGTACACGTACCTTTGCATCTCACAGTTTCCTGCTATGTCAGATGTGATTGGCCATTTTCTACGCACAGGCGGACCCAGTTGTGTCCTCTGTTCTGCAGTGTAGTTGTTGGGCTGTGTACCACATTGTCGTCCATGTGGGTGTGCTGTAATTGCTATGTGTGTGTGCTGCTTTGTGTGGGAGTCGCACCTGCAGCTGTGATTTTGCTGCCCCTTATCCCTTGGAGGCGGTGTGCCTTTGGCTTTTGTGATGCTGTGATGTTTGCGACTTGGGTCATTTGTGCTCTTGGACGGTTTTTGTACTCTTGTGCATTGTTTGTCTGCAGATGTGTTGTTGACGTCAGTGGTTGTTTGTGCAGGTGGATGTGTCGGAGTGTGACCCGCTCCTTTCCGGATGTGTCCACACTCAGCCACCTCAGTCTCGTGGCGTGCACAGTGTCATGGTGATTGTACTCCAGCCATGCTGCTGGTCATGTGGTTTCACTTGCATTGTCAGTGTGGCTCTCACATACGCATCTTTGCTGTGTTTCGCACGGGTGCATGTGTGTGTTGTGTAATTGGTGTTGTGTGGGGTGGGACCCCTTTGGGCACATGGTGAACGGGGGCCTACTTGATGTTTGTATGTGTGCTGCAGTGTGCCACGGGGATCAGGGACATGACCCAGGGTTATTGTGGGTGTGCAGTGTGCTACACGTCGTTGTGCATGTGTGCCATTGTGCCTGTCCCCCCCGTCCCCACAGTGCCTGTTCGTTACTCACCCTGTTGCTGTTCTGTCAGGCCATGTCGAGCAGTGTCCGGACTCCCGACTCCTTGCACCGTCTCCACACTGATGACTGTGGGCGCCATTTGCTCCAGCTCCTCCTGTGGCGCAGGACTCCCACCTCCATTTGCCGTTGCTGCCTTCCTGTTGGCAGCGGGTTTCTGCTTGGTTTGGCTTTTGACATCGTGCCAGCGCATCTTGGCCTCCTCGGCACTCCGACTGCATTCACGATGGGATGCCATTTTTCCGTCTGGTTTGCCAATGACACGGTGGTGGTGACGGACAGTTGTTGTTGGTGCTCTGTCACCTCCGTGACGACGATCGGGTTTTCCTGCGGACTGTAACCCGTCTTCCTCTTCCCCTTGGCCTTCCCCGACCCGAGGTTCATTGCTGGTGGTCTGTGGGGCTTGTGGGGTTCGCGTTGACCTGGGTACTCGTTCTGGGTGCATCCATGTTGCTGCGCAGTTTGATTTGTTTATGGTGTGTTATTCTTGTTCAGCTTTTATGGTGCACTTTCCCGCCAGACGCGTGGGGATTGCAGGCCTATCGCTGGGTGTCACTGTTTTTTTTTTCGTGGTTGGCCTCATCGCAACTTTATTCGCGTTGGTGTTTTGCATTTTTTCGGCATTGCGTTGTTTTTAACGCGGTCATTTGACGCCTTGTCGTGGGACTATCGCATGGTGACGCCAGGTTGAGAATGCTACGTTAACACGGCGTTGTTTTCCCGCGATGGACTGCGAAGTGAGAAGTTACGTTAAGCTAAACTTGCGGTGGTTAGCACACGTTCTTGTGAATATGCCCCATTGTGTATTTCTTCATTAATACCTAGCCGGAAATAAACTAACTTACACTATGTTATGTTATCAAGGTTTTATAGCACGCACAGCTACTTAAAGAGTGTCCCGGCGCGAGCCCAAGAGTCAGCAGGAAGGGGGAGAGATGAGCGGTAAAACAACAACACAGAACCAACTCATTTGAAAAGGGAGGTTTTTAGTTTCTTCCTAAATTGGGTAGAGTTCTGTAAGCTGCGCAAGTCAAAAGGGAGGGAGTTCCATGCCATAGCTGCCAAATAGGCCAGGGAACTGCCGCCCTTTCTTTTCAAGCAGAATCTAGGAATAGAGGCCATAAGAATGTTAAAGGAACGCAAATGTCTGCTAGGGGAGTAGAACTGAAAGCGTTTCCTGAGATAGAGGGGGCCATACTCGTAGAGCGCAGCATGAGCCGTTACCAAGGCCTTAAAAGTGACCCTTGCCTGCACCGGTAACCAGTGCAGATTGCGCAGATGTTGCCTGACACTGGTACGTTTGGGAAGGTCAAGAAGCAGACGGGCAGCGGCATTTTGTACCACCTGAAGTTTGTCCATTAGGTAGGTGGGAAGGCCCACGTACAGTGCGTTTGCATAATCGATGCGGGAGGTAACGAGAGCTCGGGCGACCGTTTCTTTTGCTGCTAAGGGCAAGAGGGGCAGAAATGTTCGGAGAAGCTTCAGGATGCCGAAACAGCTACCTATCAGTTTATTGATTTGGTTGCAAAAACTCAGCTTTTCGTCAAACCAAATCCCGAGATTTTTTACAGGGAGCCCTGAAGGTGAGGGCCTGGGAGACTCATCTGGTCAGAAAGTATGCCAAACTTGAGGGGGAAACTCCCCAAAGAGTAAAATCTCGGTTTTATCTTCATTACATTTCAGCTGAGCGCACGTAAGCCAATTGAACACCGCAGCCAAACAAGTTTTAACATGGGCAGTGGATGTCTCATGTTTCTTCCAAGTGAACAGGAGCGGAGTGTCGTCGGCATAAGCGACAAACTTTAGCTCCTAGTTCCTCTGCCAGCTGAATGAGAGGAGTCATATACAGATTGAACAAAAGTGGGCTCAGTATAGACCCTTGCAGAACCCCTGTCAAAAGGGCTTGGGGAGTGGACGTGAAAGGGGATATAGTCATATCATGGAGCAGTTTTAGTCTACGTCATTGAAAAGGGATCTTTTCCATGTTTTTCCATATGCATACAGTTCCTTTTTTCAGGTGGTCAGTCTTTTTTATTCTTTTTATCAGACACAAAAACCAAAGAAACAGTGCAAGACCTGGTAGTATACCACAATCTTCCCAATTGACAGGGTACAGTGCTTTCTAAACGTTTACATGTACAGCATGGATGGTTCATACTGTGCTTAATTTGAGCCAGTGGTGCAGGATAGGCCCACAACACTTATTTTTGGGGACCAGCACTTATTTTTCCTCAACACACTTTGATCCAGACAGAGAAAAACACAAAACAAGAAAAGAAGGAAGAAGAGAAAGATGGAAAAATAGTGGGAAAGGGGGAAAGCAGGGATGAAAAAGAACCTGCAAGAGTGAAATAAAGAGGCAGGGAGTGTCTGATTGTTGATAAAGAGGCGTTAGGTGGAATCAAGACTACACAGCCTTGGTATTTGGCACTCTGACCTTCGATAGTGCAGGCTACAGTCTTTTGAGCAAACTTTTGAGCTCTGACACTTACTCTTTTACAAATTAAATACTGGATTGATAATGTTCATTTGGACTATAGAAAACTGGAATTACACTTTTCTTGGGCACCCTCCTCCGACCTGGCAAAAATCCTAGATAAATGTCAGGGAGACACAGGTCAAATCATATACTTTTACATTTTGCACTAAACACCATAATATTTCTTCCATGATCCCCAGACCTTTTCAAGTTTTTTGGGAGAAACCCTACTCAATGGACCGTTCTTTCGGATCGCCTACATCAGTTAATATTGTCACGCCACATTTCTATGCACAGTCATCTATGACTGCCCACAGTTGAACAACAACTCTTGTGGCCATGGCTACACCCATGTGTTGCATTCGTACTATAAGATTGCCCAGAAGGTTAGGAGCTTACCAGAAATTAGGCATGTTGGCAGCATACTGCTTGCATGGTCAGGCAGCAGGTGGCTGCACACCATACTCTGAGCATAACTGGGCACTCACGCAGCACAGACTGCACTGGCATTCCGTGCCCACAGTAATCCAGAGGAGTGTTCAGCGAATTGTATAGAATCCAGGAAAGTAGGGGAGCATAATGCTAGACAAAGGATATCCAACTTGAGCTGCTTCTTCATATGCCTGATCGGTGCCATGAGTTTCAGGAAGGAGGCATGCACAAACCTTATAACTTGCCCTTTTCAAGATGGCGTGGATCCATGAAACCTACCTGAGATTTCAAATCCTAGATCGAAGAAGGGTTTTTCGTGTGATACCAGTTCCTGTTTGAATCATATATAAGGAGGCGTTTACAAGTAATGGATGTGTAGCGTTAATCTTTTTGTAGCTGGGAATTCTTCTAGATTTTTTCTAGATTCTTCCTGCTTGGCTGTTCGTCCTCCTTGCTGTGATTTGTGCCTTGGTATTCAGCACTACTTTAATCTTCATCTGTAATCAAGAGCTGCAAAATTCCCAATTTTTTTTTTTTTTTACTCTTTGTGGGTTTTGTCTTCTATTTGGGACCTTCTTACGGAGGCAGTTGACACCTTTCAGATTTATGTGCAGGGTTGCACTGTGAGTACAGGGAGGAGTTGCCCTTTCGTCTGGTAATCTCAAAGCTAATTCAGCACATCTCAGTGCTCAGTCCTTCACACCATGTTCCATAGGAGTTTTGATGATTTAAGAATGGCAGTGTCACTCCAAACTCCCAGTAATGCTCTATTACTTACCGGTAATCTTCATTACTCCGGGTCCCTTATGTCCTCGTCCCATTCAGTAACATATTGGAGATAACCATCTCCCGACAGAAAAAAAGAGCAGAGGCATGCTGGGACCCTAATACTGCCCCTCCCACCGGGAGTACATAAGCAGTACTTACCCAGCATCCCGTCTGTACAACCAAGCCCAGACAGGAAGGCCGGCCGCCCGGGAGGGAGGGAGGGGCGTATGAATGGGACGAGGACAACGGGACCCGGAGTAATGAAGATTACCGGTAAGTAATAGAGCATTACCCCCAGGTCCCTTATGTCCTCGTCCCATTCAGTAACATATTGGAGAATACCAAAGCAGGAAACCGGCCTTCCGAACCCACAAGCGCACCCAGGAAACCACACCAAACGCAGCAACCCAAGAGAGCACCGAGAAGGAGGGAAGGGGGTCCTGCAGGAAGCAACCAGCCAGCAACCCAGAAGAGGACAGCAGGGCCAAACAAGGACCGGAGACAACCAAGAAAAAAACAGAAGGCCAGAGCCACAAAAAGGAGGCCGCCAACCAGAGAAACAGGGCAACCAGGCCCAAAAGGACACGGCCAAGGGACCCACCGGACAAGCCCGCGCAGCCCAGAACCCCCAGGAAGGCACCCAGGACCCGGCAGCCGCATAGACACCGAGCAAACCTCGACCGCCCCGGAGAAGGACAAAGAAAGAAGCCCAGCCCAGGCAACAGGGCGCAGGCCCAAGCACCCAGACCAACAAGGAAGGAGGAAAGCACAGGCCAGAAACCGGCCCACCCCACCAAACTGAAAGACTCGGCCCCCAGAGAGCACAGAGGGGAAGCCAACGAAACCCCGCAGAGGAGGCCAGGACCGGGAAGGAAAGCCAGCACCACCAGGGCCACCAAACGACAACCACCAAGCACCCAGCCCAGAGGGAGGAGCTGCAGCAAGAGCCCGGGAGCAGAACAGGAGCCAGACCCCAACCAAACCGAAAAGGACAGGGAAGGAGACAAAGACCCGAAACTCCAGGAAGCCAAAAGCCCCACAGGGAAGAAGACTGCCAACCGAACAGGGCGGCCAAAAAACCCAGAACAGGCGGAGCAGAGGAGGGAACCCGGAACCGAACAGGCACCGCAACACAGAGGGTAGACAACAACAGAAGCCAACAAGGCGGAGGACCGCACAGGCACCCAACACCCAGGCCAAGCACTCAGCAAGGGCCGGAGCAACGGAAAAGGCCCCAGGGCGCACAGCACCCAGACCAGAAACCCACCAGGCCCGACCCCAGCAAACGCCGAAGAGGAGCCAAGAGACAGCAAAAACCAGGGCAACAAACGCCCAAGGAACCAGAAAGCCAGGACCGGAGCCAAGCAACCCACCGAGGCAGGAGGACCCACAGGCTCAACCAGCCCCTGGAAGGAGCCCACGCATAGCCCAGGGCAAAGGAAAGGGCAGGGAGGCCGACAGAGACCCCCAGCACACCACCGCCGGACCAAACAGAAGGCCGGAAGAAAAAACAAACACAGGAAACCGCCAAAACGGAAACCGGGGGAAGCAAAGAAGGCAGAGGGCCAAGCAGCAGCAGAACCCGGACAACCTGCAGCCAGGAGGGAGGACCCCACAGGGAAGAGGAACCCCACAGAACCGCACTCCAACCAAAGAGGGGGGGCATCAAAACAGATACACCGGGAACAGAGCCCGGGGAAGCAAGGGAAAAACAGGAGCGAGCCAGGACACCGGAACCAGGAAGAACCAGGAATGCCCAGCAAAACACACCCCGGATCCCAGCAAGACAAGGAGGCCCAGCCAGAGGCTACGCCGAACCAGCAGGAAGCCAGCAGACCATGAGCACAGGAGGCAACCCAGGACACGGCAACCCAGAAGCACCCAACACCAGGACCCCACACAGGACCGGACAAGGGAACCAGAGGCGAACCAAGCCCGTGAAGAGAACCGCCGGCAGGAGCAGGCCCAGAAGGACCCATCAGGACACGGCCGGAAACCAAGAGAGCGCCCCGCCAAGACCCACAGAGAGAGCCCAGGCAAGATCGCAAGTCCGAAAAAAAGGGCGACCAACAGACACCCAAAACCAGCAGAAGCCGGAAAACCCCAGCAGACCAAAAGAGGGGAAAAAAACAGGCGCCAAGCCAAGGACACAGCAGCAGCGAAAGAGAGCCAGGCCCAACCAGCAGAAGCACGAACCCCAGGGACCTATAACGCGAACCACCACCGGAAACACACCCGGGGGGAGACGCAAAGGAAAGGGAGAGCAGGGCCCAACCCCACCAGGCCGAGAAGCCGACAGCCACAGGCACCCCCGACCAGGAACAAACCAGGCCCGACCAAGCAGAACCACAGAAGACCAGGCGAGAGCAGGCTCGCCGGCGGAATCAGGAGGGGCGACCAGGACCCACCGAAAGAAGCCAAAGGCAAGCCCAGGAAACAGAGCAGGGGCGCAGCAGAAGCAGTGGAACACAAGGCCACACCAAGGAAACCCCAGAAGCCAGGAACAGCCAGCGCCATAGCCAGGAGCAACCAAAGACAACAGCACCCAGCGCGGAAGAGGCAAGAAGCAGAAGACAGCACCCAGCTATCTCCCCACAAAGCAACCCAAGCACACAGGAGGGCCCGGAACACACACCGGAAGCTCCAGACAGGTGCAAGGAGAACACAACAGCCGCAAAGGAGGCAGCAACAGGGAAATAAGCCCCCCAGCAAACGCCAACCCCTGAAGCCCAGGGAGGCCAGACCCCAGAAAGGAAGGGGACACCGCACTCCAACGGACAGAAGGAGCAACCCCGAAGAGAGGCCGCAGAAGCCAGGAAGCAGAGGCACCCAAAAGAGAGCCGAACCGCCCAACGGGGGCCGGAAGAAAGAAGAGAACCCAAGGCACAGCCAAGCAGGGCACACAACCCAGCCGAACCGGACGCCAGCAGAGGAACAGAGCCCGCAGCACAGGCAAGGACCCCCGGGAAGGAAGAGCCGACCCAGGGACCCAGCTCACTCAAGGCCAGACTACAGCACCTGCACCAACAACACCCCGAGGAGCAGGACTGCGCAGGAACAACAGAAAAGCAGGCAGACCCCGGCAGGACCAGGAACCCAAGAGAGGGCAAGCACAAGCGAGCCCACGGCCAAGAGAGGACCACGAACCCCAGCCACACCATCCATTCTGTCGACAGACAGAAAAAAAGAACAGACGGGATGCTGGGTAAGTACTGCTTATGTACTCCCGGTGGGAGGGGCAGTATTAGGGTCCCAGCATGCCTCTGCTCTTTTTTTCTGTCGGGAGATGGTTATCTCCAATATGTTACTGAATGGGACGAGGACATAAGGGACCTGGGGGTAATGCCTTCTTCTCTTCAATTTCAGGTCTGAAATCTGTACCAGTGGAAAGGCAATCTATCACCCCGTCCCAAAAAGATCTAACATGAGGACGAACTTTTGCATCCTTGACACAGGCTGAAAGATCATAGTTTCAACAATTCCCAAATCACCATGACTGTGTTAATCTCTACTGTCTTGTGTTTGCAGCAGAAATCCCTAACGTATCTATCAAGATTCTGTTTGTCTATTACCAGAGGGCAGATCTGTTGTTTGATTTACCGTGCTGCCTGACCCTAAGATGGCCGCCACACACGAGGCTTCTGGCAAACCCTGTTCCCCGCTGATGACAGGTGAGACCACCGGACAACAGGCCCTTCATGCAGGAAGCTGATCTCTTGCCTTTGTCCAGAGGGCTGCTCTGTTGTATGATTTATCGTGCTGCCTGACCCTAAGATGGCCGCCACCCTCGAAGCTTAATCTTCTGCATATAAAATGGTGTTTTTTAGGGGGCAGAATCCCTTGTCTGACCCCGAGATGGCCGCCACAGTGGTCCTTAACCACGATGTGCTACTACTCATGGACAAAAATTGGACATCGACCAGACCTCGAGCATATCCCCCATCCGGCTCACCCATCAGGACTTTGAATCTGTGAACTTGCCACCGACCGTGGAGACCTAGCACTCTGGCCGATGCCCGGTGGAGCTACCTTGATAGCTATAGAGGAGATGGGCCGTGGACTTCCCCCTCGACCGTCACCTACCCAGCCGGACATTGGGCAGACTCTCCTTCGTCTCTCCGCCGTATCTCCCTCCTACCCTTTTACCTTACTCCCCTACCCTTCTACACTCCATTTATCTCGTCTTCTTTGCTCTTTAAATGTTTTCTTGCAACAGATGTAACTTGTAACTGATGTAACTTTGTAACAATGTGGAACCTCATGTAAAGCGCTCTGATACCTCCGGGTCTAGCCAGCGCTATATAAAACTTCTCAAATAAAAAAATAAAAATAAAATCAAGACATCAGAAAGTGATAGGCTTTCCTCATATCCATCATTGCAACACCTAGTACCACTTTGCAGTTGCAAATTGGTGCTAGCTGCTTCTAGCAGAAGTGTTGACATTATGAAAACCCCTCTTACAATGACATAAAGCCCTATTATCCACGGCATTCTGGAGTTTCTGAAAGAGCTCCCCCTTTAGAGTCCCAGCTCCTCTGCTTTGGGATGCGCTACCTGTAGTACACATATCCTGCCTTAATTTACACCATTCACATGATCACTCAGATCCCTGCTAGTCTCTACAAGGCGACCTCTGCATGGGCTGGTGATGATCAGCACCCTTGGATGTGACTTGATTTGAACTGTGTCCCCTACAAATTGTTTTTATACGGTCTCTCTCAGGTGAAGCAGCATCTCTGCAGCACCACTGAACTGGAATATTAGTGCCTGATTAACTAAGTGACACAAACTAGCCTAAATCTTGTATTCTTTCCCATGACTGATAGCTTCTGCAACCAATTTTTATCTGATGGTGACACCTCTTTAGCCCTGTTCCTGCTGTTCTGATGACATCCACATACAATAATTAATCTAAGAGTTTGAAATGTTGGCAAACTAATGCCAAAAGATCATCACAACACGAATAACTTGCATAAGAAGCACAGCTGTACTGTGGGTTCTTTTTGTACACACTGTTGCTTGTCATTATTGTATTTTTCATGTTCATTTTATTACCCACCTATACAATGACCACTACACTGCCAGTACTTTCTTATATTTTCAGCTCTCTATCACCATTCTCTTTAAAAAATGAATTATTGATGTCAATCCGATTTCTCTTTTAAACTATGAACGACGTAATTGGCTATTCTCTTTTTATTAACCTAGCCATTTTCCAAATTCTTTCCAATTTACTGAACTGTTACTAATGAGTCTGCCAGTCATGTTACATTAAGAATGTTCGGAACAGCTCCATTGGAAACTTCATCTTATTCATATCACCAACAAATCTTTAAATCATAGAATCTTTCCTTCTGAGATCTCATTGCTGCTGTGTTGGCCCTTTCCTCTCTGCCCGTTGAAGGTTTTTAAGCTTGATTGTTTTAAGTGTGTTAATATCACTTATTCTGCTGTCCATGAATTATACATGATAGTAGAAACATATTGTGCAATACTAACCTCATGATAACGCACAGAAACCACTCCAAATGAGCTGATATGAAATTGCTTAGTGGCTTATAGTGCTGTAGCAGAAATACTTTATGCCTTGGTCATGGAACATAAAGTGCAGCTATAATTGTTGGTTTGGATAGATCATACTCCAAATTAATCTGATAACTAGTGAGTAAGACTTGTATTCTTGGTGGAGTTTGAGTACAGTGTCACGGGTAGGAATAAGTTCTTGTGTACTGTACTCTTTGTAAGATACGGAGATTTAGCTTTCTGACGTTTGGGTTAGTTGGTTGGTTCCAGGTGAGGCTATAATATTGAATTCTATATTTTGATCAGGGTTTCAATCTTCTATGCTACCCTGTTTTGGTAAGATTAAGTCTGTGTGATCTAAATCCTGCATGGGACTGGGTGATTGAGTAGTGAATTGTGGGTAGGGTTTGGTGATCGATTCCTGTATCCCATACAATGTTCTTTGCTTGGGTCATTTTAACTGATTGATTACTGTATCCTTGGTGGTTTGAATGATTAAGTACTGGGTGTTTTGTGGATGATTAGGTGCATATCATTTATCTTGTGTGGGATTGCCTGTTGTATCCTGGTCAGTGATTGAGTAGCTTAACTTTGGTAGTCATCTTTTTCTGAATTGGTGATCAGATCTTATTATCACGATTGATGATTAAGTCCTGTTTTGTGCGTTTGGGTAGGACTGATATTGCCGAGTCTGTTTGTACCACTTACGGCTGGTTGATGGCAGACCGTGGTGATAATTCAAGGGAGGGAGTCGGCATGCAACAAGAACTCCCAAGAGTTCTTCCAGCAACCAAAACCGAAGCATGTGCTGCTGTGTACATAAACCATGTGTGATAGAAGGTACAAGCAGAGCTGTGTGTGCATAGTTTGACTCTACCTGTACATGTGTACAGAATGAGCTCCACGTGTACACATTCCACATGAAAGCAGCAGTGTATGCAGAAAGCGAGCCCCACATATGTTACGGAGACTGCTTATGCAAGAACTCATGTATGCAGAGGTTGTGCTCTGGAGGGAGCTAAGTGTGTGGAGAGCGAGCTTCTGTGTATTAACACAATACCTTTAGGGTAGAAAGTACTTTGTGTGCATAAATTAACGACTATTAGTGTCATAAAGATATCTCGTGAAAAGAACTAAAGCATTGAGTGAGGTCTTCGTGTCCTGTGTATTTTTTCAATTTTATGTTTAGTAAGAGAACGTGAAGGCATTGGTATAATGTGGCATCTGGGGCGTGTGAACTGTTATTGGGATAGCTCAGGTGTGGGTTTTGGGAATGTTTAGTGGAATCCGAGTAGTAATTTGACTATACTGAGGTGGCTGTTGGTAATGATGGCCAGACGAATGTGTTGAAAAAGTACCTTGTCATCTAGGCTTCAGTGGCAGGTGTACAGAGGTCCGTCCACCCAGTTTGCAGGTATTGGCAAAGCCAGATGGTATGGCTTTAATCTGCTAATTCATGTAAACAGAGGCATGCATACATTTTGTTTGCACGTTCTGACACATTAAATCCAGACCTTTGGCTTTGCCAGTGCTTCTTAGCCTTCTGCAAACGGTCCTTCGTTTTTTAACTGGCTTGTATAAGGGAAATTACATCAGAAAGGCATAAGGACTGCAGTGCCTCGCTCTATTGTAGCGCTGATGGTGAAAAGTAAAAGCTTAGATTTTCTTTTACTTAGACCAATAAGCAACATGGCACATTTTAATTTGCGCCGTTGCTGCTATGTTTGCTCAGCAGACTTCACGTCTGTCCTTCTCTGATGTCATTTCCTACATGAGCAGAGGAAGGTAGCTGGCAACATGGAAGACCCCCTGAGCCAGAAACATTGTTAGAAAAAGTATAAAAATAATATGGATAGAAAGAGTTTGTGTTTGAAAAATCCAGCAGAATTGAAAGTATATAGTAAGGAAAACACTAAGTATTTTTGGAAAAACTGTTTCCCAGTTAAATGTATAACTGGAATTTTAGAGAAGTGATCACATTTCTACATGTATTTAAGAGGAAGGAGAAAGCTCCTCGTACTATTTGCTATGATTTCATTAAATCTTATCCTACTGCGCATTTTCTCTCTTGCTGTTAATTGAACAGGCTTGACCGGTGCCCACCACGTCATCAGTTGTGAGTCCCAAATAGGTGTGCACTTGCAACTGTCTCAAGGTGCTTACTCTTCATGAATCTCTGAATCACTGCGACAACATATTTCCACTAATGCTGAAATAGAGTTGGAGATAGTGATTAACAGCTGAGAAACTATCGGTAGAGCTCAGAAGTACTACATTTATGCCAAAGTAAATTTCATAGACCATTTAAGGCAGTTTTGAAATCTATCCACAGAGATTATAGATTTTCTTCAAATGAAATATTGTTCCTGTGACATGGGTCAAAGCTATGAAGTTGCAAACCAAAGAAGAAGCTTTACAATGATCCGTCTGGTAGAAAAGTACCAATATCAGTCCATAATGCAAGTGTATGTGATTGTGGGCAGTGAGGACAATTCTCAACACACAAGGTCCCTCCAATATCCTGCTCACACTCAAACCAATTAGGAGTCACTCTGACTAAAGGGGACAGCACCCCCTCTTTGAAAATAGCAGGTGAGGTGCTAACGCCATGGCGTCGCATCTAACCTCTACATGTTCTCTGATTGTCATATATTAATTATTGACTTGAGCTCTTAATAATAATAAATCATTTATTTGCTTGATTAAATAAAACCATTGGTTCTATTGCGAAGAATTTATGCGCTGAAGGGTTTTTATTTGCTTAATGTCACTCAATACTTGAAGGCTACTGCCTATTTATATTGAAAGCGGACTAGTTTGCATTAGGCGGATGCTAGGTACTAAAGCACTTTTATTTTTTGTACTAACTTTTGCACCGCTGGGTTCTTTTCTGCTTAAAGTAATTTCATATTTAAAGGCTATTGTTTATCTGAATCAAAAGCGCTTTAGTCCGCCCTTATAATAAGCCATTAGCGATTCCTCTACTGACTGCACCACGAAGAAGGTAGGCACAACCGCACTTTACTTGTCATTTGGCGCTTGGCCTCTATAGAGGTACTCACAAGCTTTAGTGGCATTATGGCCCTGGGTATATTTTCCTTTACTACTTGAATTTCTTTGAAAAAAATATTTTAAAAATTTTAGCAGTGATTATTGTGGGGTGACTCCCGTTTTTAGATGTTTGCAATGCTTTTTATTAATCAAACAAATAAATGATTTAATATAATGAGCTCTGAAATATTCCTATCAATTGATATAATTGTCTGGCATCTTTAAGTACTCTACTTTAAAAAAAATAATAATAATAATCCTCTGTATATTTAGATAGTTTAGAAAAAGTACGATTAATCTGTTTTGTATTTGTGTGAATGTTAGATCGTACTTGAGCATCCGTAAGCTAAAAATATCAGGAACAGCTGGGTATTGACTAATCCTGGAGTTTGGAAAAACACCTTTTTTCATTTTGTGCAAACGGTGTGTTATTCCTTATGATTTAGTAGGAAAATGTCTTCACCTCTACAGTGATATCTTAGAGGGCCTCAGGAGTTTAAGCATTTGTTTCACAAATGAGAATTAAGAAGCCCTTTATTAGGTCTCGCCTGAGCCAGCGCATGCGCTGCTCTGCGAGACATTTAGTAAGTGTGCTTTTCAAAGTGCTGCCAGAGGCTTTTGCTGGCTACCAGCTTGCGTTCACGCGAGAGCTCACGCGCGCAGCCGCCAGCTTTAAGCGCCCGATCAGGCGCCATCTGGCTTTCCTCTCACTTGATTGCTTTCTCAACGCTCCTCCGCCCCTCCCCCACCGCGTCTCGCGTTAATTGCAAACATATGTGCAAACGCGCTGCTTTCACTTTCGCTCGCGCGCGCACCACTTTTGAAGCCGGGCTTGGTTTTTTTTACTTCGAGCGCGAGGCGCGCGCGCTTGTTTTTCTTTACATGCAGGACATGCTACTTTCTTTCAGTACACTATTATGAACAGAATACAACAATCTTGAAAACTGTGTAAATCTTAAAACAGAACAGCCCTATCATTTGCGACCCTTCCTTCTCTCTGTAATCTTACCAGCTGGCACAGGAACAACAGCGTCAGCTGTTTGTGCAAGCCCAGCTTCTGGCAAGCTTTTTTATTTAAAGAAACAGCAGCAGAAAATCAGCCATAGAGCAACACATAGCAATGACCCACAGAGAGTATTGGTTTAATGTTGCAAAGACATTTAACTAGATACAAGTTTCAACCTTTTGGATGTAACTGTCTGATTCGACGCTAACAGGTTTCACGCAAATGTGTGGTATGAAAAAAGTAACATATCACAGATTTAAATACTGGGGTGACTCGGATTTAGTAATGTGACAAAAGCAGCAAGCACAGAAATGTAAAACAGCCAATGGCATTCTTATAGGGTACCCCTGAGGCATTTAGTATGAAGCGCTTTGGAAACTGTAGTCTTGTACTTGTGCAGTGTAATGATTGATTTTAGTGAGCCATGAGCGGGAAGGACTGGATTCTAAATTTGTTAATTCATTGCTATGGCGGAGCAACGATGGGCAACTACGTCAACAAGCATTGGCATAGCCAATAGGTCTCGCCTTTGGGACCTTATAAGTATTTAGTTATGCAGCACAATATCCTTACTGCAACAGCATTAACTGTTGCATGGCTAAACACTTATAAGGTCCCAAAGTCGAGACCTATTGGCTATGCCAATGCTTGTTCTTAAAGGATTCCACCCAGAGAGACTTGTTCTTTCTAGCTGTCTTCTAGTTGCCTTCAGTGTCAACAAATGCCTCTTCAGTCAGTGTGTGCTAGTCTCGCCAACACCATCATGTCTAAAAGTTGTGCATAAAAGCAGGGCACAAAGAACTCCAGATTGTTCCAGCTCCAAGTCCTTTATGACCAAGGAAGGGGATATCACCTGAAGTCTGGACTTCATACTGGAGAAGCTGTGGACCTGCCCTGAAGCACCTAGAAGCTTTCCTGTTTGCTGAGAGAGGGAAGGAGTCTGCCAGATACTGCAGGAGGAAAGACTTTTCAAGAGTGAGTGCCAGCGTGTCCCAAGTGGCTGTAAGATGTCCAGGAAGAGCGTACTGCTCTAGAGCAAACTTAGTAGGACTTCAGTGTCTCTGCCCCCTCACCCTCCTTCTTTCTGGCCTGGTCTCTCATCATGGTTGCTAGTGGGAACTGTTGCATTGTGCTCTTGCTAGGTGTAGTTGAGGCTGCAATTGTGTGGTTGTCGTCGTTCTAGATGAGAGCTGCAGCTGCCTGATTGTCACTGGCTGGTATGAGAACTGTAACTACCTGACTATCATTGGCTGAAATGAGGGCTGCAACTGCCTGATTGTCGTCAGCCCAGTTGAGGGCTGCAACTGTGTGACTGCCTTAAATCCAGCCAGGTCTGTACCTACTTTTGGTCCAGTCAGGACTAGGAGCTCTAGGACTACTAGTACCTGACCTGTGGCCTGTACCTGTTTCAGTACAGGAGGGTCCTCATCAGACAAAGACCGCAGTGACTGGGCCTGCATCTGCACAGGCCTCAGTGCCGCACATTCTCTGAACGAGACTGGGCAGGCGTGCTGCTAGATGATGCTCAGTCTTGGCTCCAACACTCCAGCGACTTGCTGGCTCACCACGTCCCCTTCCGGGGTATGCAGGAGGGCCGTCGCCATTGCAAAACAGCAAAAGGATAAATAAGGTGTCAAATATCCCACGGCAAGGGAAACCAAAACAAATGTTGTGCATTTGACTGTGGGCATGCATACAATGCACTTGAGCCTGATTCACACTACCCCAGAAGAGGAACCCAGATCTAGAGGGAGATCATCGGGGAGAGAGTTGCTAGAGCGAGTAGGGTGCATGCAGCACCAACAAGGCGATCGCACTCAAAGACACAGACTTGTGTGACCTTTGAGTTGTGTAGTATTTAGTGCAATTGTGTAATTAAAATACTTTCTTGTAAAGCGAAGCACTAGGCTGGACATCAACATCATTGCGCCTGTTGGTTGATTGATGAGTGCTGAGGTGGAGCACGCTTATGGTACCTCCCTGGGGAGCCGGTGTCTTCGGCCCATTTTGCAAAGCCATAGTAGGTCTGGCTCCGGGACATCAATAGCAAACAACCATAACCCCGATGGATGAGACTCTATAGCTAGTCCCTGCCCTGTGAACCCCCTACCTGAATGAGATTTAGCTTGTCACCTTTTCTTTTTTGTGTGTGTTGTAGTTGTTTATTGAGATACAACGTATCTCTACAAATGCCTCCCGCAGATTGAGGAAGACAAAAGAACAAGTTACAGGCAGTATTAATTCCAGTCCAAGCAGTAAAGATTAATTTTCTATTATCATCGCAATGTTAGAATAAGATACCCAGACAAGAAAAAGAGAAGGGGCCTTCCAGAGGACCTATAAGCAACAACGCTACAGCACCAGAACCACAGTATAATGGGGTCAGATACCATTCAGTAACAAAGACAACAACAAGAGAGCCATAAGAGGGCCCATGGACACCTCTACTAGCGTCAAGCAATGGTGGCGAGGTAAGAAGAGGGCCTGCAGGGAGTGGTGGTATTCCTTTCATACAATACAGGCACATAGTCAAAACAGTCAATAGCAACTGAGCTAAGTCAAATGTTACTAAATCTCATCCATTCTAACACTTGCCGTGTTGCCGTGGTGCGGGGGGGGGGCAAGGGAGGTGAGTGATGACGGATGATGAATGATAACAGCCTCCCTAACAGCATCCAGCACCGAAAGATGCCTTAGGGACAGCGAGAGGCTAGTCTCAATGGAAGTCAATAAAGGGTACCAAAAAGAATACCAATAGTAATGGTAACAAAACTACATGGTGGACTCAGGAGTTAGTGGATAGGGCGTGGAGCGCCTGAGGAGAGAAAAGAGCACCTTCCGACGTCCAGCCTTCTTACTCGGCCTGGGAGCAGAAGTGCCCATCGTGGGCCCATACAGCGCCATCCTATTTACAGGCAGCCTCGAGATGTGTGGAGGGAGTAAGAATAAAGAAGGGGAGGCATCCCTACAGGGGTCTCATGTGTTTATGGATGGGGAACTGAGTTAGCCAGGAAGGGTTCCCATACGCATGTAAAGGTTTCCACTTTATCTCCAGCAGGACATGTAATGCAGCAACGTCTCATTTTTGAGCTTCCGGGGGCACCAACTTGCCACCTTTTCAAAACACCTCAGGACAGTGTCTCCTTCCTGAATGCGTCACTTTTTTAAGTAGTGTTAGACCTGGCATCCTTGGCGTGGTTTTCCCTGACTTTTTGCCTCTACCCCCTATGTTTTTGATGCTGTGCTGGATTTCGTTTTTGCTGGCTTAGATGTTTTGGGCACTTTGCCACTGCTGATCAGTGTCAAAGTGCAAGTGCTCCCTGTGTAAATTGATATTGTGATTGGTTCTCCATGATTGGCATATTTGTTTTACCAGTCTGTCCCTAGTAAAGTGTACTGAGTGTGCCAGGGCTGGTAAATCAAATGCTACTAGTGGGCTTGCAACACTGATTGTGCCACCCACATGAGTAGCCCTGAAAAGAGGTCTCGGGCCTGCCACCGCAGTGCCTGTGCGCAGTTTGTTAACTGCCATGTCGACCTGGCAAGTGCACCCACTTGCCAGGCCCTACCCTTCCCTTTCCTTGCACATAGGGCACCCCTATGGTAGGCCCAAGATACCCCCCTGGGCAGGGTGCAGTGTATGTGAAAGGCAGGACATGTACTGGTGTGTGTAACATGTCCTGATAGTGAAATACTGCCAATTTCGTTTTTCACTATTGAAAGGCTATCTTGCCCATGGGACAGAATGGGGAATGCTTTGTGACATTTTACAAGCATATCTTCCCATAGGAGTAAGATGGAAGATTGGAGTCTGGTATCCCTCAACTCAGAATTTAATAACACATCTTTTAGTAAAGATGGTTTTTAAATTATGTGTTTGAAAATAGCACTTTTAGAAAGTGACTATTTTCTTGTTCAACCTTTCTGTGTGCCTCTGCCTGTTTGTGGATTGACTGTCTGGTTTCAGTGTGACAGAGACAGAGGATGTGCATTCACTGTATACAGCCTCTGGGGGGGTTGAGGTGTGCCTGGCCCTTCCTGGATGACCCAGCCCTGAACTGAATAGACCCTGGCTGCATATAGAGTGGTGGGAGGAGATTTACCCTGCACCTGAATAGGGCCTGTCTCCCTTGCACAATGCTGTCTCCACCTCATGTAGTCATGTTGCACCAGTGAGGGCAGAACTGGTTTGAACTGGGCTCAGAGCCCCCTCCACAAAGGGAACAAAGACATTTTGCGGTATAAGTATTAGACCCCAAACCCCTGAACTTTAGATCATTCCTGGAATTCAAGAGGAACCTTTGCCAAGGAGAACAGCTGTAGAAACTGAGTAGAAGTACTGCCCTTGCTGTGTGTCTGGGGTTGGCCTGCAGTTGCTGTTTCTGCCAAGGAAAGGAGAAGGACTTTGCTGTGTGCTGTGTCCCCTGCTTGAAGGAGATCTCCAAGGGCCTGAAGTGAGCTGGCCCTCCTGTTCAGAAGTCTCAGGGACACAAAGACTTCACCCCTAGCTCCCCTGAACTCTGCTGTTGTGAGTTCTGACCTGCCTTGAGGTGCCTGTGCCAGTTTTGGGCCTCTGGAGGTTGTTTCTGCTGTTGGGAGCTGGAAGAAACCCAAGAGAAGCAAGGAAACCTGTTTCCGACGCCATCAACCACGCCGCTGTGACGCCGCGACCTGCACCGAGGCCCGGGGAGCCGCTCGTGAAGTGCATGACTCATTGCCCGGCCTGCTCCGACGCCAGCCGACGCCAGCAGTGATCGGCCGTGCCCGACGCCAGCGCTCGCATCGACTCCGTCATCGCCAGCGCCTACATCCTGTTATCGCGGCGCCGATAACCGCCGAGGGCGACTCTACGAACTTGCCAACGCCGCATCATCAACGGAGCTGACATCGGCCATCGTCGACGCCATGCATCGTCACCGACTTCGTTTCCAAGGTACTGTTTGTTTGGGGGTCTATGTGACTCCGCGTCCGACGCCGCGATCCTCGCGGTCGGCGCCGTACTTTGGATTTCTTGCTATCACGACGTCACAATAGCCCCAGTTGGTGCTATTTGATTTCTACAAGCTTATTTTTGCAATATCCTTTTGAAAGTCATTTTTCTGAATATCTGTATGTTCTGTTTTGGTCTTGTTTAGTTTAGATAAAGATATTTTATTTTTCTAAACTGGTGTGGTGTCCTTTTGTGGTGTTTTCACTGTGTTACTGTGAGTGTTGGTACAAATACTTTACACATTGCCTTTGGGATAGGCCTGTCTGCTCGTGCCAAGCTACCAAGGGGGTGAGCAGGGGTTATCTAAAGTGTGTATCCCCCTTACCCTGACTAGAAGCAAGGGTCCCTATTTGGACAAAGGTACCTACCTCTGCCAACTAGAGACCCCCATTTCTAACATTGGTGGTCAGCGGTGAGGATTTGAACCTGTATTTGTACTTGACCCACAGTGATTGGTGTACATCACTAGTTTAGTGCAGACCACTACGCTACCACATACTGTGTTTTGTTTTTGGTTCTATTTTTGAGTGACCCTTAAAAGTATCCACGCATCATGTCTCAGAAGGGTAAACCAGCAAGTGAGGCTGCAGAATTGGAGTTTGAGATTGAAATGTTGCATTCCTACAAAGTAGATCAGCTCAAGCAATTTTGCAAAGATTTTGGATGTCCCATGAAGAGCAGCTCCAAGAAGGAACAGGTACAGAAGGTCTTAAGGGCCTGGTGGGAGGCCAAAGAGGCTGGGGAGACAGGTGATGCCGAGGTGGATGAGGATGCACAAAGGGATGCTTTCAGGTCACAGGATCTGCCTGTGTCAAGATTAGCCTCCAGGGCTGGCAGCGTCCATTCCGCTGGAAGTCTTTCCCCAGAGGAGTGGGAGGAGAACCAAAGGGTCAGAGAGCATGAGCTGGAGGTCATGAGGCTCCAGGCCAAGGCAGAGGAAAGCAAGAATGCTCGTGCCTTGGAAGAGAAGACATTGCTTTTGGCTCATGAGTTGAGCATGAGGAAACTGGACATTAAGGCCAAGCAAGTCGAGTCCAGTTCAAATGGTGGCAGCTTACAGCCAGTGCAAGGGGGTAAGGTTTACATACCCAAGGATGTAGTGCAGAATTACCAGAGAGGTGATGATATTTATGCATGGTTTGCGGCGTATGAGATAGCCTTAAAGATAAATGAGGTTCCTGAGAAGCATTGGGGGGCGGGCCTGTGGAAACACTTTGAGGCCACTGGGAGGGACACCCTACCACCTTTAGAGCAGGCGGGTACCCTGACCTATTCCAACATGAAGGAGGCCTTATGCCTCAGGGATGGGCTCACCCCAGAGCAGTACAGAGAGAAGTTCAGGAACTTCAAGAAGCTTGATTCAAGTACTTGGGTTGAATGTGTGAACATGTATACGCATGCACTGGAAGGTTGGATAAAAGGCAGCAAGATAACTGATTACCAGGGGTTGTGCAACTTGATTAGTTGGGAGCACTTGAGTAGTCTGTGTGTTCCAGAGCTGCGCCAGCATCTATTGGATAGTAAGTTAACTGATCCCAGGGAGCTTGCTAAGGAGGTGGACCGCTGGACTAGCACCAGGGTCCACAAGGGGATTGTGGGTAACCCAGCCAAGGGTGGGCAGGGGCCACATCAGAAGATTGGGGGGACAAGGGTAACCAAAAGGAGTTCTCTAAAGGGCCCCAAACCAGTTCCCAAGGTAAGGAGTCACAGCCCCCCAAGCCTAAGGTGTCCTGGCCCCCTAAGGGCAGCCACGACCACCGGGGTCCCCAACGGTGTTATTCATGCAATCGGGTGGGTCACATTGCCAGAGATCCCAAGTGCCCCAATGCACCCCCAGCACCCACTGGTGCTCCGTCACCAGGATTAGTGAGTGTAGCGCAAGCAGTTATGACCCTTGTCTCATTAGGAGAGAAAGAGATGGTCCAGGGATCCTATCTGCCTGGGAACACTAAGAAATACAGGCAGTGGGTGACCATCAATGGGAGGAGGGTGGAGGCTCTGAGAGACCCAGGAGCCAGTGTGACATCTGTCAGGTGTCAATGGGTGTCTGAAGAGCAGGTTATTCCCAATGTACTTCACCCTGTATTTGCAGCAGACAATTCTGAGCGCTTATGTGAGGTGGCGCTAGTTCCCTTTGAGTGGGGGGGGGTCTCAGGTTCCTTGAAGGTCGTTGTCAGTCTCCATGCCTGTAGACTGTCTGCTTGGAAATGACCTGGAGAGTTCCCCATGGAAGGAGGTGGAACGCCAGGCTCATTTGGAGATGTTTGGTCTGCCTGAGTGGGTCTGTGTGACCACTCGGTCAATGGCAGCCAGTAGGGGTAATCAAGAGGACCTGGAGCTTGAAACAGTGGCCCAGGTGCCTGCCAGGAAGAAGAAGGCAGGGGGCAGGGGAAACCAGCCCCAGAAGTTCCCACGGTCCAGGAGGAGGCAGAACCTGAGGGGGCTGCCCTGGAACCTACAGGGGAACAAGTGGCCGAACTGGGAGACCTGCCTGTGCTGACCCATTGGCAGCAGGAAGGGGGTCCCTCCAGGGACGAGTTCTGCAAAGTGCAGATGGAGTGCCCTAGTCTTGTTGGTCTGCGGCAACAGGCTGCAGACCCGACAGCAGGTGATCAGTCTGGATCACATCTGATTTACTGGGAAGATGGATTGCTATATAGTGAACCTAAGGTCGCTGAGCCCAGTGCAGCCTGTGTGCTGGTGGTACCCGAGCGCTTCAGGACCTTCCTACTGGGTCTGGCTCATGACGTGCCTCTAGCAGGACATTTGGGGTGCGACAAGACCCTTCAGAGGCTTGTCACCCACTTCTACTGGCCCCAAATGAGAAGGCACGTTGGTACACACTGTAGGTCTCGCCCAACTTGCCAGGCAAGTGGCAATAGTGGATGGAAGTATAAGGCTCTTCTCCAACCCTTTCCTGTGGTGAGCACCCCTTTCGAGCGGGTGGGCATTGACATTGTGGGGCCACTGGAACCCAAGACAGCCTTAGGCAACAAGTTTATCTTGGTCTTGGTGGACCATGCCCCCGGTACCCGGAAGCTGTCCCTCTCCGAACAATCACAGCCCCCATGGTGGGCCGTGCATTGATGGGGATCTTTTCCAGTGTGGGGTTCACCAGAGAGGTGGTCTCTGATCGCGGTACAAACTTCATTTCGAAGTACATGACATATTTGTGGGAGGAGTGTGGTGTGACATACAAGTTCACCACTCCTTACCATCCTCAAGGGAATGGGTTGGTTGAGAGGTTCACCCGAACCCTGAAAGGCATGATCAAGGGTCTTGCAGAACCCATGAGACGGAAGTGGGACGTCTTTTTGCCATGCCTGTTGTTTGCATATAGGGAGGTACCGCAGAAGTCCTTAGGGTTCAGTCCCTTTGAACTGCTGTACGGGCACCCTGTGAGAGGACCTCTGAGTCTGGTAAAGGAGGGTTGGGAGAGAACTCCTAGTAAGATCCCCCAGGATGTGTTCAGTTGTGTGCTTGCTTTCAGAAACTAGACTCACCGCTTCAGGAAACTCGCTCAGGCGAACCTGGAAGCTAGCCAGGAAGAAATGAAAAGATGGTACAACCAGAATGCCACTCAGGTCGAATTTCAGCCTGGCCAGAAAGTGTGGGTGATGGCGCCAGTGGAGCCTTGTGCGCTCCAAGACAAGTGGACTGGTCCATATGAGGTGGTGGAGCGCAAGAGTGAGGTGACCTATCTGGTTGACTTGCAGACTCCTAGGAACCCTTTAAGGGTCCTACACGTGAACCGCCTCAAGCCACACTTTGAGAGGTCTGAGACAACTATGCTCCTTGCAACAGATGATGGAATGGAGGAGGAGAGTGAGCCTCTTCCTGACTTCCTGTCTGCGAAGGAACATGATGGGTCAGTGGATGGGGTGAACCTCTCTCCTACCCTGACCCCAGAGCAGCAAAGGGACTGTCGCCAAGTGCTGGGACAGTTCGCCTCCCTGTTCTCCCTGACACCAGGAGTCACCAGTTGGTGCGTCCATGATGTGGACACTGGGGACAGTCTACTTGTGAAGCAGAAATTTTACAGGGTAGCTGACAAAGTCAGGGCCAGCATCAAGGAAGAAGTTTTGAAGATGTTGGCGTTAGGGGTGATAGAGCCCTCAAGCAGCCCCTGGGCTAGCCCAGTGGTCTTAGTGCCAAAAGCTGCTGCACCCGGTGCCACTCCAGACCTTCGGTTCTGTGTGGACTACCATGGGCTCAATGCGGTCACCAAGACTGACGCTCACCCCATCCCCAGAGCTGATGAGCTCGTGGATCGGTTATGAGTTGCCCGGTACCTCAGTACATTCGATTTGACGTCTGGGTACTGGCAGATTGCCTTAACCGAGGGGGCCAAAGAGAGTTCAGCATTTTCAACACCAGAGGGGCACTACCAGTTCTGGGTTATGCCCTTTGGGTTGAAAAACGCCCCTGCCACCTTCCAGAGACTGGTCAACCAGGTACTGTCCGGGCTGGAGGAATTCAGCGCCGCCTATCTGGATGACATTGCGGTGTTCAGCTCCAGTTGGGAGGAACATTTGTAACACCTCTGCGAAGTGTTGAAGGCTCTGCAAAGGGCAGGCCTCACTTTCAAGGTAAGTGCCAGATAGGGCAGGGATCTGTGGTGAACTTGGGACACCAGGTAGGGAGCGGCCAGGTGGCACCCCTGCAAGCAAAGATTGACACCATTCTGGCTTGGGAGCCCCCCAAGACCCAGACAGAGGTGATCGCCTTCTTAGGTCTCACCAGGTACGATTTGTCAAGGGCTATGGCACCATTGTTGCCCCCTTGAAAGAGCTGACTTTACGGAAGCAGCCCAGGAATGTGATCTGGACTGATGCCTGCCAGACCGCTTTTGATGCCCTGAAATCTGCCATGTGCATGGCGCCCGTGCTTAAGGCTTCTCCAAAGAATTTGTTGTGCAGGCAGATGCTTCAGAGCATGGTGTGGGAGCAGTATTCTCACAATTGAATGATGAGGGCTTGGACCAACCTGTAGCTTTCATCAGTAGGAGGCTACTTCCCAGGGAACAGAGGTGGAGTGCAATTGAAAGGGAAGCTTTTGCTGTGGTCTGGGCACTGAAGAAGCTAAGGCCCTACTTGTTTGGGACTCGCTTCCGGGTTCAGACAGACCACAGGCCCCTCAGATGGTTGATGCAGATGAGGGGGTAGGAATCCTAAACTGTTGAGGTGGTCCATCTCCCTACAGGGAATGGACTTTATGGTGGAACACCGCCCTGGTACAGAACACGCCAATGCTGATGGTCTGTCCAGATTCTTCCGTCTTAGTGATGAGAACTCCCAAGAGGGTGGGTAGTTCTCCCCACTTTTCAGATGGAGGGGACACGTGTTAGACCTGGCATCCTTGGCGTGGTTTTCCCTGACTTTTTGCCTCTACCTCCTATGTTTTTGATGCTGTGCTGGATTTCGTTTTTGCTGGCTTAGATGCTTTGGGCACTTTGCCACTGCTGATCAGTGTCAAAGTGCAAGGGCTCCCTGTGTAAATTGATATTGTGATTGGTTCTCCCTGATTGGCATATTTGTTTTACCAGTAGGTCCCTAGTAAAGTGCACTGAGTGTGCCAGGGCTGGTAAGTCAAATGCTACTAGTGAGCTTGCAGCACTGATTGTGCCACCCACATGAGTAGCCCTGAAAAGAGGTCTCGGGCCTGCCACTGCAGTGCCTGTGTGCAGCTTAACTGCCATGTCGACCTGGCAAGGGCACCCACTTGCCAGGCCCTACCCTTCCCTTTCCTTGCACATAGGACACCCCTATGGTAGGCCCAAGGTACCCCCCTTGGCAGGGTGCAGTGTATGTGAAAGGTAGGACATGTACTGTGTGTGTAACATGTCCTGATAGTGAAATACTGCCAATTTCGTTTTTCACTATTGAAAGGCTATCTTGCCCATAGGACAGAATGGGGAATGCTTTGTGACATTTTACAAGCATATCTTCCCATAGGAGTAAGATGGAAGATTGGAGTCTGGTATCCCTGAACTCAGAATTTAATAACACATTGTCACGATTCCGCCACCACATGGGAGGGACAGGAGCATACGAGAGGCTGGTGGTCCATGCCTCCTGAACCAAGTCCTTTCCTGTCTTTCTAGCCAGATGATTGGTGTACTGGCCAAAACACCCCGCAGGATGAGGACGCTGGATTCATAGGACCCGGTCCCTTTAACTGGAACGACTCCGCTGAAGAAGCCGCCCAAAGGACTGACGTCATCCCCGACTGGCCAATAGAAAGAGGACGAAATCGTGACGAGACGACGGACGTACCCGGAAGACAGAGAGGAAGTGAGCGAGAGGGATCCTCGGAGAATGGCAGCGAGACGCCAGAGAAGGGACGACTGTTGCTGACGACGACTCCGGTGGGAGTAGCAGTATCGGGAGAGCCAGGAGGCCAACGTCACGGTTCTGCGCCCCGCCACGCTCCCGGAGGAGCGTGGCTCAAACAGGTACGGGAGCGTGTTTCAGGGTGGGTGGGGAGGAGAGTGAATGCCGACGAGTAAGGCACCTCCTGATACCCTGCTCACTACCCGGTACCCCAAGCACTGACCTGCACGTCCCTAGACGTTCGTCACAGCACCGGTGGTCCTTCACTCCCTTCCCATGGAATTTGTATATATAGAGTCCCTCACGTGTCCTATGCTTTCTTTTCCCTTTCCGAGTATCCCGAGGAACCAGAGGACAATGGAAGGAAACCAAAGAAGAAGGAGAGCTAACCCTGTGAACTGAACAGGACCGGATATGAAGTATTATCCGAAGATTTGAACTCTGGCCTCTCCTAAGAAACGAGTGTAGCGCAAAAATAAAACCCGAGTCTAAACCGACCTTGTGTACATCTCGATCCTTGCCTATCATCACAACTGATGGAGAATGCGGGCAACCTGTCCGTTAGTACGGAAATAATGGACGCCCTTATCCAACATTTGATAGCTGGACAGGAGAAGCTAGGATGGGCCGTGGAGCGCCAAATGAACTCGGCGCAGGCCGACAGACATATTCAAGGACAGCATGGCTGCCCAACTAGAGGAGCTACAGAAGCTAGCGGCGGAACAGTCATCGCTCCGGACACAGGGAAACCGAAGCTCAACCCCTTCGGAACCCACGAAAAGTGCATATCAGGGGAAGACCCTGACGCGTTCCTTCTTAATTTTGAAAGAGCGGCCAGGGTATGCGGGTGGCCTATCGAGAAGTGGCCTTTCTTCCTGGCTCCTTTGCTGACTGGAGAGGCCCAGGCGGCCTATCAGGTAGCCCACAGCAACGGCAATACCCCCTACGTCGAGATCAAGGCCATCATCCTTGATCATCTAGGACTAGATGCTGAGGCATTTCGTGTACGCTTCCGGAGAGAAAAGGTCCACCCCGGAGAGAACCCCAAAACCCTGTTCTTCCACCTCAAGGCCCCTGCGGATAAATGGTTGAAACCATTGGAGAGCACGAAGGATGAGATAATGGACCGGATCTATCTTGAACAGTATCTGGAAGCTCTTCCTTACAATACCCAAAGGTGGTTGAGGCAGCATTCCCACCTAACCACGGAACAAGCGGTCGAAATGGCCACAACGTTTTCCCGGGCCCAACCCCATACGCTACTCGGGGAACCCGAAAAATCAAATCGACTCCCTCAAGGAAAATATGAGAAATGGAGCAAGAGACCCCCTCCAGACATGCCAAAGCCTCGTCCCCAGAAACCCGACATTCCGCCATACAAAGGGCCCCAATGCTTCGAATGTGGCGAGTGGGGACATATAGCTCGGGTATGTCACCGGAAGAAAACCCATGAGGAACCCATGGAGGTCGGATACATCCCAAGATCCATTTTATACACAGCGGAGCTGGGGAACGCCTTTTATGTAAGAGTAGAGGTGAATGGGAAAGTGGTGAAGGCCTTATTGGACTCTGGGTGTAGACAATCCGTCATACAGGGGGATCTTATACGTCCTACACAAATCTTACCAGAGGCCCTGGTACACATCAGATGTGTTCATGGTGACGTGAAACCTTATCCAATCGCCTCTATCATCATCACTCCAAAAGGCGGGTCTCCCTACGAAGTCAGGGTGGGTGTGTTGGCCGAGTTACCTGAGGAATTGATCATAGGGACCGACAATCCGGGTTTTCTCGGAATGTTTCTATCTACCGTACCGAACCAGAACAAAAAAATAGAGGGGGTTACCACCCGAGGGACATCCCTTCCTGCCCTTATCACGTCTGAACCCTGGCTCCTAAACAGGAATTTCAAATTTGCTCAGTTAAACGACCCGACCCTCCAGCATGCATGGCAGAGCGCCCAGGGTAACACCGTTAATCCTCCCGCAACATATCCCCATTTCATTGTTAAAAATGAGTTATTATACCAGAATGGAAACAAGGGGGAGGACCCACTGTTGCTCGTTCCACTAGCCTTCAGGGTGCAGATACTTTTCTTCTCACACTCACATCTCGCTGCGGGACACATCAGGGTTGAGAAAGTCACACAGAACGTATTGAGGCACTTTTATTGGCCAGGTGTGTACGGGGACATAAAAAAGTACTGTCAGGAATGCGAGACCTGTCAGAAAAGGAACCCGTATCGCCCTCCCCCGGAACCCCTCCAGCCTTTACCAATAATAGGTGTGCCATTCGAGAGGGTGGGCATGTATCTCATAGGCCCCCTACCAAAAACCCGAAAGGGGCACCAGTATGCCCTGGTGCTTGTGGACTATACGACCCGATACCCCGAGGCGTTTCCCTTAACAGCCCCCACCACCCACAATATTGCAGAGAAATTGATCGAGCTCTTTTCCAGAGTAGGGTTCCCACAAGAGATATTAACTGACCAGGGCACCCCTTTCGTCTCCCGGCTTATGAAAGAAGTGTGTGTAAAACTCTCAATCTTAAACACATTAAAACATCGGTATACCACCCCCAGACCGATGGCCTGGTTGAGAGGTATAACTGGACCCTAAAGTTAATCCTCAAAAAGATGCTGAGTAGTGAAGGGACCGACTGGGACCGTCTGCTCCCATTGGCCCTATATGTGATCAGGAGTCAGGTCCAAAGCAGTCTCAGGTGTTCCTCTTTCGAGATGCTGTACGGGAGACAACCATGGTCTCTCTTAGAGATGACAAAAGAGGCCTGGGAAAGGGAGGAGGCCGATGAAGCCCGGGGGTTTCTTGAGTACCCCAAGGCACTAAAAACAAGGATAGGGAAATTACGGGATCTTGCCTATTCTCACTTAGAACGAAAGCAAGAGAGACCGAAACATTACTATGACCGGGGAAAAAAATGGCGGCGGATGACCGTTGGCGATTGGGTGTTGGTACTGTTACCCTCTTCTACAAGCAAGTTCAAGTCAGAGTGGCTGGGACCGTATAGAATAGTGGGGACTGTCGGAAAAACCAGCTACAAAGTACAGATACGACCCTCCCGTATTCAGACATATCATGTAAACATATTGAAGAAATGGTTAGGACCCCTCCCTACCTCGGCCCATATAGCCCTGCCCCTACCACGAGAAACGCCCTCTTGTACACTAGACCAACTGGTCGTAAATGATGGATTGTCACCCCAAGAGAGACAGTCCTTGGATGCTGTCTTGCGCCCCTTCTCTTCCCTTTTCTCAGATAACCCTGGGAAGACAACCCTCACAGAACATACTATCACGACCCTCCCAGGCTGTATCCTAAAACAGCGACCCTATCGCATACCGGCCACCCGGAGACAGGCTGTGCGTAACGAGGTCAAAACTATGCTGGAGATGGGGGGTCATTCGCCCCTCCAAGAGTGAGTGGTCTTCTCCTATTGTGATGGTCCCGAAACCGGACGGATCTACCTGGTTCTGCATGGACTTTAGAGCTCTCAACTCTATCTCCAAGTTTGATTTTTACCCGATACCTAGGATCAATGAGTTGATCGAGAAAATGGGGGAGGCCCGCTAGATAACCACTTTTGACCTTACGAAAGGTTATTGGCAAGTCCCGCTAAAAGAGGCCAATAGAGAGAAAACAACTTTTGTTACGCCAGATGGGCTGTATGAATTTACTGTTCTCCCGTTCGGTCTCCACGGAGCCCCCGCCACTTTCCAACGTTTAATGAACACAGTCCTAAGGGAACACCAGACCTTTTCATCAGCCTATTTGGACGATATCGTGGTGTTCAGTCCCACCTGGGAGGACCACCTAGACCACCTACGCCTAATACTACACTCCTTACAGCAGGCTGGGCTCCATATCAATTCAAAAAAATCCAGGGTGGTCTTTCAGTCGGTCCGATATCTAGGGTACGTACTGGGTCATGGGGTGATAGCCCCCCAGAAAGAAAAGGTAAAAGCAATTGTAGAAACACCCTTCCCATCAACCAAAAGAGAGATGAGGGCCTTTCTGGGGTTGCTGGGATACTACAGACGTTTCATCCCTCAGTATTCAGAGACAGCGGCTCCCCTTACGGACATTCTCCGCAAAGACGTAAAGGTACAGACATAACTGAATCCTTAAGAAGAAATGCTGGATGCATTTACTCAGTGAAAACAGGCCATCACCAGCAGTCCGGTGTTAGCCTCTCCCGACTTCAACAAGCCCTTTATACTTCACTCAGACGCCTCTGATTATGGACTGGGAGCGGTGTTATCTCAGCTCTCCCCAGATGGCGTTGACCACCCTATCCTCTTTATCAGCCGGAGACTGTTTCCCCGTGAAGAGAAATACCGTACAATAGAAAAGGAATGCCTTGCTGTGAAATGGGCCATAGACAAACTGAGATACTATCTGGATGGCAGCCATTTCACCCTGTACACAGACCACGCACCCCTCCAATGGATGAGCAGGAACATGGGCCATAATCCCCGCATCCTGCGTTGGTTCCTGTCACTCCAACCCTTTTCGTTCGAGGTGAAACACCGCAGGAGAGCCGACAATAGAAGTGCGGACTTTCTGTCCAGAGTGTTTCCTCTCCCCGATCGGGAGAATCCTAGGGGGGGGGGGGATCACGATTCCGCCACCACATGGGAGAGACAGGAGCATACGAGAGGCTGGTGGTCCGTGCCTCCTGAACCAAGTCCTTTCCTGTCTTTCCAGCCAGATGATTGGTGTACTGGCCAAAACACCCCACAGGATGAGGACGCTGGATTCATAGGACCCGGTCCCTTTAACTGGAACGACTCAGCTGAAGAAGCCGCCCAAAGGACTGACGTCATCCCCGACTGGCCAATAGAAGGAGGACGAAATCGTGACGAGACGACGGACGTACCCGGAAGACAGAGAGGAAGCGAGCGAGAGGGATCCTCGGAGAACGGCAGCGAGACGCCAGAGAAGGGACGACTGTTGCTGACGACGACTCCGGTGGGAGTAGCAGTATCGGGAGAGCCAATAGGCCAACGTCACGGTTCTGCGCCCCGCCACGTTCCCAGAGGAGCGTGGCTCAAACAGGTACGGGAGCGTGTTTTAGGGTGGGTGGGGAGGAGAGTCAATGCCGACGAGTAAGGCACCTCCTGATACCCTGCTCACTACCCGTTACCCCAAGCACTGACCCGCACGTCCCTAGACGTTCGTCACAGCACCGGTGGTCCTTCACTCCCTTCCCGTGGAATTTGTATATATTGAGTCCCTCACGTGTCCTATGCTTTCTTTTCGCTTTCCGAGTATCCCGAGGAACCAGAGGACAACGGAAGGAAACAGAAGAAGGAGAGATAACCCTGTGAACTGAACAGGACCGGATAAGAAGTATTATCCGAAGATTTCAACTCTGGCCTCTCCTAAGAAACGAGTGTATCGCAAAATAAAACCGAGTCTAAACCGACCCTGTGTACATCTTGGTCTTGCCTATCATCAGACACATCTTTTAGTAAAGATGGTTTTCAAATTATGTGTTTGAAAATAGCACTTTTAGAAAGTGGCTATTTTCTTATTCAACCTTTCTGTGCGCCTCTGCCTGTTTGTGGATTGACTGTCTGGTTTCAGTGTGACAGAGACAGAGGATGGGCATTCCCTGTATACAGCCTCTGGGGGGGTTGAGGTGTGCCTGGCCCTTCCTGGATGACCCAGCCCTGAACTGAATAGACTCTGGCTGCATATAGAGTGGTGAAAGGAGATTTACCCTGCACCTGAATAGGGCCTGTCTCCCTTGCACAATGCTGTCTCCACCTCCTGTGGTCATGTTGCACCAGTGAGGGCAGAACTGGTTTGAACTGGGCTCAGAGCCCCCTGCACAAAGGGAACAAAGACATTTTGGGGTATAAGTATAAGACCCAAAACCCCTGAACTTTAGATCATTCCTGGAATTCAAGAGGAACCTTTGCCAAGGAGAAGAGCTGGAGAAACTGAGGAGAAGTACTGCCCTTGCTGTGTGTCTGGGGTTGGCCTGCAGTTGCTGTTTCTGCCAAAGAAAGGAGAAGGACTTTGCTGTGTGCTGTGTCCCCTGCTTGAAGAAGATCTCCAAGGGCCTGAAGTGAACTGGCCTCCTGTTCAGAAGTCTGAGGGACACAAAGACTTCACCCCCAGCTCCCCTGAACTCTGCTGTTGTGAGTTCTGACCTGCCTTGAGGTGCCTGTGCCAGTTGTGGACCTCTGGAGGTTGTTTCTGATGTTGGGAGCTGGAAGAAACCCAAGAGAAGCAAGGAAACCTGTTTCCAATGCCGTCAACGACGCCGCTGTAACGTCGCGACCTGCACCGAGGCCCGGGGAGCCGCTCGTGAAGTGAACGACGCATCGCCCGGCCTGCTCCGCAGCTCCGACGCCCTACGATGCCCACCGACGCTGGCAGTGATCGGCCAAGCCCGGCGCCAGCGCTCGCATCGACTCCGTCATCGCCAGCGCCTACATCCTGTTATCGCGGCGCCGATAACCGCCGAGGGCGACTATACGAACTTGCCGACGTCGCATCGTCAACGGAGCCGACATTGGCCATCTTCGATGCCGTGCATCATTACCGACTTCGTTTCCAAGGTACTGTTTGTTTGGGGGTCTGTGTGTCTCTGCGCCCGAAGCCGCGATCCTCGCAGTCGGCGCCGTACTTTGGATTTCTTGCTATCACAAAGTCGCAATAGCCCCAGTTGGTGCTATTTGATTTCTACAAGCTTATTTTTGCAATATCCTTTTGAAAGTCATTTTTCTGAATATCTGTATGTTGGATTTTTGTCGTTTTGGTCTTGTTTAGTTTAGATAAAGATATTTTATTTTTCTAAACTGGTGTGGTGTCCTTTTGTGGTGTTTTCACTGTGTTACTGTGAGTGTTGGTACAAATACTTTACACATTGCCTTTGGAATAGGCCTGTCTGTTCGTGCCAAGCTACCAAGGGGGTGAGCAGGGGTTATCTAAAGTGTGTATCCCCCTTACCCTGACTAGAAGCAAGGGTCCCTATTTGGACAAAGGTACCTACCTCTGCCAACTAGAGACCCCCATTTCTAACAAGTAGTGTCTCGCTGCACAGCATTGAAGGACAGATCACACACAGCCCATTTGGGCAGGCTCCACATTCGGTGGCATGGAGGCACAGGCAGAGAAGAATATTTTTTTACAACCTAATAATATTCAACATTTATTTATGTTCATTCTCACATTACCAGAAGGCAGCTTCAGAGTGCTGGTGCAAAGGGTGGGGAACAGGCATTAGGTTAAGTCAAGACTCCAAATGTCAGAGTTCTTCTGAACGTCAAATAATCTTGTTTGAATCTGAGGTGGAGGAATGAAGCTTGTTCTTTGGGTGACAGAATGTCAGTCAGTTAGTCTTGGAAAGCATTAGGTATTTGATACCACTAGATTCTGCTGGTGAAGTACAGAGGTGTGTGGCCAAAGATAACTTTGTGAGTCAGGAAAATAATTTAATGAATTAGATTTATTTGTTGTTACCAGGAGCAAGGGCCTCATTACTGGGGATGGCGGGGGGAGGGGTACCAACATTTACTGCTTAATGTAGTTTCTTCTGCATAGTGGTTATTGCAGTACAAAGAGTCAAGAGGCGCCAGCACAAAAATAACCTAATCAGCACCAACTATTACACCCAACATTAATTCAGCCCTTCTTCAACCACACCAATGGCAACACAACTCCACCACAAAGCACACACCCGAAGTAGCCTTCTCAATATTAAAATAATCAAGGAACACAAGGCTGTCAGATCCACTACTTTGGTCAATGTGGAAAACCGACAATTGCGTCCACCCACAAGCAGAAGGAACAACCATTCCTACACTGAACCAACCACATTAGGAAACCGACTAGCGACTGGTATTTGGGACCCTGTGCAACTAGATAGAAACACTGTAACAAGATAGCATGGCAACCGGGAACATTGGGTTGAGTGTGATGGCCAAGTTATTTCTGCCTGATCAACATCAAACGTAAAATAAGCAAGGCATGAGCCACCCATTCACCCTTGCAACATCACAACAGGAAATTTACTAATTAACTCACATGAGATTTGACCCGAACTAGGCTTAGAACTACAGCTGAGATTGGTTTGGTGGAGGGTCAGAAGTCCCGTACCTCCACAGATACGTACCCTGCCAGACCATCCAACTCTTGGGACCCTGTTGGTCTGATCCTACCCTCAGGAGCATGCCTCGTCATTGTTAGGTCATCCAAAGGGAGATGTTTGCATGGTCCTGTTCCTGCACAAGGTTTTGCAGGGCCAAGGCTGAGGTTGGTGCGCATGCAAACTCCATTGCTCTCCCTTCTCTAGTTGAAGTTCCTTCTGACTTCTTGATGCTTCCAGACCCTGAATACATTGAGTCAACACCCATTCACTCTCCTGCAGCAGCACACAGATCATTGGGCACAGCCACTCTTCTCTGGGTAGGTCCAGGCGCATCAGATTACCTCATCCTTCCTTTATGACAGGAGATACAAAGTAGTGCTTCCTCCTAGTCCTTCTAAAGGTGACATACCAAGGGTGCCTGGGGCCTTAATAGAAGCAAGGGAAAATTCCCCTCCCCACATGGTTTGTTAGACAAAAAACAGCCATAATTGTGTTCCAGGCGTCCCCTCGCACCCCTGGGCTCGTGTCACTGCTCCTGCTGCAGTATTGCTACCCAAGCCCCTCCTCTCAAAGGTGGCTTGCCCAGGCCCTGAATCGGATTGACCAGGACAGCGCCCTGGGCTGAAAGAAAATGTGATGTTTTTTGTTAAGGTGGAGGGGTCATTGCGGTGTGACGGCAGGAGGTGTGAGGAAGATGAGGGGTGAGCAGGGGGTTGACGGGGTGCTAACAATTACACTCGGGTACCTTGAGGGCTGATTACAAATTCTTCAATGGACCTGATTGAGACCAAGTGGGATGGACGATCTGATGTTTGCATGACATTAAATCAGGCAGCTCTCTGCAGCGCCCCTCGGAATACTGGCGCCCCGGGCCTGTGCCCAGCTCGCCCATGCCCGGCCCTGCCGTGGACTCTGCTAAACTGTCCACCTGCTGCAATCATTCTTTGCTCGCAGGAAGGAAGGAGTCTCCCTCGTCCTCTCATGCCCTGACGAGGCTTACATGATCGAGCTGGGCGAGCCCCAGTGGCGCGTCACCCCACCGGCCATCTGAATCTTGATAAGTGCACAGTAATGCAGGCAGGCGCGTGCAGTGATAAGTCAACCCCGCGCGCAGACTAATGCCAGCCGAGCCCAGGAGCTGCAACTGGAAAGTGAAACTTCTCACCCCTTCTGCCAGCACGCCCTCTCCCCCCTCCCCCACCTTGGTGTCAGTGGCGGCTCACACCCAACCACGTGCAGAGTTAATAATCTGCAGCGCAGTGCAGGTGTGTGGGAAAGAGCGACCGTTTCTAAGAAAACGGAGAGGGCTGGAGCGGAGCAAGCAGGCCTTTGAACCTGTAAACCTCGAGCTGCTCTGGCACTGAATGCTTCTGCATGTTCACCTCTGCACTGACAGGCAGTGGAGGGAACTAGGATTTCGAAAGAACGCATTCAAGAATGGGTTCCAAATTATAATTGACTAGTTTTATAAACCAATACAGAACTAGTATTAATTGGTATGACGAAGCCTCGCCAATTATCAAATAACAGTTTGAAAAATTAAATTCTAGCCATGGATAACGGCACTAGTGCAGATTACTAAACTCAGGCCTAGACTCACAAGCGGGGAGGGAGCGAAGAAAAGTATTGACTGCAGAACGCCCATAAATATTATTTGGCTACTTTTTGAAGTGAAAAATGAAAAGCCATGAAGTACAGGAAAGCTTTGCTGGATGGCTGAAGACGGGTTTAGAGCAGGGTCTGGTATTTGGTGAGAGGGGTAGAGTGCCGAGGGCCTGAGACTGAGGAGAGAGCGGCACATGGTGTAAATGGGTGCGGACTTGGGTACTGTTGGGGTGTGAATGTGTTATTTTTGTTTGCAAAATTCAGTCTACCTGTAAGGAAATGAAGAGAAATGACGCTTTCAGAGCGTGGCTTTCCGGTATTGCTCGTTATTTTTAGTATGCGAGCGCGAATCTCGCATGAAAAAGTCTTATGAGATCCAGGCAGGAGACTGGTTTGAGAAGAAATTGTCTCATGGGAGACATTTTCTGAGCAAACCAGTCTACTGCAGATGTTTGCAGTTTACACACGTAATGCAAAATCAATACATTTGGCAAATATCACAAAATTGCAATTTTACTGAATATCCTGCGAGTGCAAGGCTGGCCCGGGTTCATGAAATAAAGCAAAACATGAGCTTCTAAGAGGAAAAAGAGGGGGAGCAGGGGGAGTGGGTGACGCAAGGAATTTGAAGAAAGAAGCAAAGTGTAAGGAACGGCAGAGGGCGATGGAAAGAACACGAAAATCAGAGAAGTCCAGATAGAGGACGTGGTGATGAGCTGAAAAAATGACTAGAATGGCTATTGGGGTCCATGTGGGACAGAGCAGGAGAGCAGGAGCCCCAGAGGAGAAGGAGCGAGCACAGAGATTGGAAATTGCTCAGGAAAGCGAGATATTAGGGACACGAGAGCGAGAAAAGAAAGAAGGATGAGCATGTAGTGCTGAAGACCGGCGGGATCAAGGGAGGGCGGAGCTGCTTTGAAGAGATCTTAGTGAAGAGCAGATACTATGACATACCGCAGTGCTGTGGGTCCCACCCCGTTAATGGACCGATCGTGGAAGATGCACACTTGACAAGTTTGAGGGTACAATGGTTGGCTGTACTCTGCATTGACTTCATAACAGAGCCGCATTTTGCAAGTTTTTAATTTTTATTAATTTTTTTATTTTATTTCTTAGGTTGCACATCAAGAGAAAACATTGCATGCTTTATAAACGAGCAGTAAATTCCAATATTGACACGTAAAGAAAATTGTCTCTAAACATCCACGTACAAAAGTTCGCTTGGAAAAGTAAGAAATGCAAACCCTTTTTGCTTTTTATTTTTTTTGTTATAACAACCAGCGGTCCCAGCAGGTAGCATTTTGCAAGTTACAAGTTGCAAAGATTGGTTTGAAAATACAGACTCCAAATAGCATAGCTTAGCCCTCACACATCTTGAGAATGCAAATAACGTGAGCCTCAGTTCACATATGTTCATCATTTCCATCCCCCTTAACCGGGCAGGACCCGTGGCAAGAAACATGTGCATAAGAGCTAATCGAGCAAGCACATGGCATGGCCTCCAGCGGGCCAGAGGCTTGCTTATATTTACAATCTAGTAACCTAACCAGGGAGACCTCGCATTGCCGAGAGGAGGAAAAGGAGGGGGAGAGAATTGCAGCGTTTATTAGAACAGATGGTAGTACTTTTTTATATTTACATGTTCCAAAACTATTTTTGTCAGAGTTGGGAAGGTGGTGTGGTATGTAGCGGGTGTTATATGCCCTAAAATATTTTATGATTGTAAAAAGTGCTGGCTGTTGACCTCACTCTGCGGCTCCTCCATATCACGCAGTTGAAAGGATAGACATTTGAGCTGAGGAAAAGCGACAAATGTAATTTTTTCATCAAAATGGATTGAACAGAATTGATGTATAAGGAGGCTCAAGGATAGCGCATACAATGCAACGCCCCACTTATGGGTGTAGGATTGGGCATTAGGAATGTGTACCCACGAATAGTAAAGATTGTGGTGGGGGTTCCATTTAAGAACATTAAATTGTACACATGTGCTTGCTATACAGCAGAGCTATCCTTCTGCTTACAAAAATGTACCGGCTTAGCCTTCACATTACAAACCTGTTTCTCAGACTGCACGCGCTGCTCTAGCCTTGGCCAGCAGAGGGACCCCTTGCCCAGCCAGTGTGACCTGCCTTTTGCTGCCTGCTGATTTGACCTGGGGGTCACTGGTTTGAATTTTGGTGGACCAGCTGAGCATTACAAATGAAAAAATCTGTATAATTTAACACTAGATATATAAAACTATTAGATCATGCAGATTTTACATATCCAGGCCTCGGAGAGTGGCGCTGTTTCTACAACTATACAGATTTTAGACAGCTGCATATTTTTGGGGTCAAACCAGCGAGGTAAGGTTTACAGGAATCTAAGGAGATAGACTGCGGCTTCTGAAAGGGCTGCAGGGCACACGTACTGTGAGTCACATGTCAAGCTCGACAGGTCAGGGCCATTAAATGAACAGTAGGGCACTATCGGAGGCAGGCAAATGCTCATCTGACAGGGCAAGTAAAAACAAGTTAAGGCTTTGGGCCTGAGCAGGGTCAGTCACAGGCAAAGCGCATTTGTAAGGCCTAACGCCTGACCTGTGTTATAAAAGAGGCTTCTGACAGACTTTATGGCCCTTTCAGATCACTTTAAACCCATCCTTTTATATGACATAGTTCAGTGGCATTTTTCTTTACAGTGGACCATATATTGCCACGGTTTTGAAAGTTTCGGAGTGGAAGCTGAAACCTCGACTGGAAGATTTTAACCCTTCCTTTAGAATTGACACATTCTTCGCGTCAGAGTGAAATTAAAAACCACACGAGGCCACTCATGGCTTCTCTATGCTGGACTGCAGCCGACCAACACAAGCTCATTCATGTTCAGCCCCCTTAAAGCTCCCTGGCAAATCCAAATATATTCTTCACCTACAGACTAGCGCCCCAGGTGTCTCTTCCAAGGCCTCTGTAGGCACCCCACAGTCTTCTTTCTGCGTCAGAGACATTTTCACGTTTTGTTTTGGCGGACTTTGGCATTTAAGGGGGAAAAGAAACCTGAGAAGTTTAGCAATGTTAAAAAATTGGTGGAAAATGTGGCGTAACTGCCAGAGCTGCCGACTTTGGCGCTGCGGAACCTAGTCTCGGCATCGACTCAACAGCCTGTGATTTTGGGAAATCTCTTAATCTCCCCTTGCTAAATATCAAATTAAATGAATATGTCCTTGTGCAATGTAACTGGTGCTCGTGTAAAGTGCTCCAGTACATTCGGGTCGAGTTTGCGGTACATAAAACAAACAAAAAAAAACAAAACCCCGCAACATTTTTAGAGAGCCAAGCAAAATAGAATTTTGAATTTCGGAATGTGTAGCCTAGGTACCTCCCTCCCATGCATTGAACAAGCATTGCCACAGCAGTAGGTCTGGCCTGCAGGACAGTGGTACTCTTTAAAACATTCGATTTTGATAAAAAGAACAACCATTGGTTTGGTTAACAGTAACTTATTTTGTTTATAGCAGTACCAGGCTGCAAAAGTGTTGAATCAAGCAATATTAACAAGGAGAAATGAGGGTTTGTGTCTTCAAGTGGCTAAATTGGCGGCTATAGAGCTTGGAGACCTGTTGTCTAATCGCCGGTCCTATCTAGACCAAGTTGTGCGATCTTGAGTAAATTGTGTTCTACCCAGTGGTCGAAGTGGGAAAAAATAAGTAGGGGAACTGTGGGTGGAGCACCAGGAGGCGGGAATAACCAGAGGATTGGGTCAGTGGGCGGAGTCAGAGGTGTGGCTAAAAAGAGCAAAACATACCAATTTTTTGTATGTTTGGCATTTTACTGACCAGTTACAGCTTATAACGTTATTTAATACAACCAATGGATACACGTTTATTTGAGGTTTAATATATGAGCTAATGACATTAAAATACATTTACAATGTGGGATAAGTTTTCAATCACAGAATGTCCCAAATACGCTTATAAGTGGAACCAGATACCATTTGTTTCCGAGCCATGCAGTTTCTTTCATCAGCACTTCTCCTCCCTTTTTCTAACCATTTCTGAACATAAAATTTGGGTTTAAATTCTATGACAGGAGGCACCACATGTTGGGAAACACTGTTGATTACATCATTCTGTGCCCCTCGGTCAATGCAAAATTGTAGTCCTACGTTTTTATGTGCTTCACGCAACATGTCATGAAGCCAGCATTAGATGCCTCCTGGTTTCCTGTTATTGTATCTAGAAATAGCACTCAAAAATGAATATATACACCTGAAACAACCCAGACCTGTTGGTTTTGCAGATGCTTTAAGCAATATCAGATGAATGAGATACAACTATTATATTAGTAGTTTGTGTAATTACTACTCAAGTTAGTTAGCAATGAGAATTTCAAATGTATCACTTCTGAAATTATGAGACTCAAACAGTGGTAGAGTCAGAAATAGGTAGTGTTCCTCGGATTATCTCAATCAGTTATTTTCTCCCCTTCAGACTACTATCCTCTGCAATCACTATTAGACACCTTCATCCTCTGTGTCTCCCCAAGCACTGTAGGTGTCTAGAAATACCACCCAACAGAGACTGCATGAGGAAGTTCAAACATGAATGGCAAAATATCCTAGTTTGCAAATGTTTTCCACATAATTAAAGCTCTGCCATATTTGCCACATAATACCCCATCGGCTGCATAATCTGATGGTTTGTACAAAAAAATTGTTTGTAGCTCACACTGTTCAAAACACGTGACTTGTGTTGCTGTGAAGTAGAAGGCCCTTTCCAAAGGTTGACTGGTCACTGTTCTCACTGCTGCACTTGTATGTTTAACTGGTATTAATGAGGCCAAAGCATTGCAGAGACTGTTGGTATGTGTAAAAAAGTCAAAATAATAAAGTATCAGAAAATGTCCCACACATTACTCTGCGGCCTTTCTTTGCTGCATAATGTAGTCAACACTGCAACATAATTTTGTCCTCCATTGCTGCATAATTGCAGTGGCCCCAAAGCAGGCTGCACATGTTAAAAGTACTTGTGCATGAAGCAGAGAGATCGTGAAGTTTGCGAACTTAGAGATATATATACATTTCTTTAACTGTCTTTGCCTGTGGTTGTTACAGTTTAAAATTGTAGTTTTAACCTGCCAGTGATTGCATAATTTATCCCATGTTTTTGTGTTTAAACTTGTGTTTTTTCCTGCCTGTGACTGCTTCCATATAACCTGTTGAATTGTGGGATTTCCAGTCCAAACTCTGTAGTTTTTCCCTCTCATTCCCTGTGACTATCAGTTTTTTCCTCCAAATGTCTCCTTTGCTCTGTGCTAAGATCTGTATGTTAAGCAGTGCACCCCCAGCGACCATCTTGTGATAACAAGTCAGTGAAACCAGCCCCCCCTTCCCTCCTGAGACAGCAGTAATGTGCTGTAAGCTGTTTAACCTGTGTTTAATAGGGACTGTGCACTTTCGTTTTTTGGCAAGGAGAGGGAGTAAAGTTTTATACAAATAGTGTTGTTAGAGGACAAGTTTGTTGGGGCCTTACCTGCAGAAGTCCAAAGTGTGGATTGAGTCGGTCTATCTCCTAGGAGATTTCTGAATAGAGAAGCAGCTTCCAACTCCCTGGCCAGCAAACCTTGTCTGAGGTAGCTGGGACCTTATATAGTCTGATATTGTTTGGTACATGTGTACACTGATTGGTGGTTGTATCTGATGTTTCTATAGGATTAGGGTTAGTGTCCACATTGGTTGGGTATTGGAGGGTTCTGATTGGTTTCTGGGTCTGTGATTCAATCAATGTAGGGTTGGGACTAGGGCTAGGGTTAGTATTTCTATTGGAAGTAGGGACTAGGGCTTCCTGTGCCATTGATTGCTTGGACTAGGGTTGAGACTACTGGTAGGGCTAGGGCCTCGATTGGACGTAGAGATCAAGGGTTTTTGAAACTGATTGGGTGCTTGGACTAGGGCTAAGATTGGCTGTAAGGTCCTCGTCGCCTATTGGTTCTAGATTTTAGGGCTAGTGCTGTGATTGGATATTGTTAAGGCTAGGGTTCCCATTGGCTGAAGGGGTCACCTGACTACTAGGACTATAAACGGCCAAGGCTTAGGGCGTCTCAGCCCGGGCGTCTCAGCTAAGGGTGGAGAGGACAAGGGTGAGTGCCTGTTTGAGCCTGGTCGGGGCCAGGGCCAGGAATGCTGCCCATTTTACCATTCATTAATACCCACCCTATGTATTTGTCCCTCTGTACATAAGCATTGATTTTCACTATAGATATGTGCCTATCTTCGTGTATTGCTTTGTATAAACATGTACAATAATTATGTTGTTATAAAAACAAAAACAAAAGAAAAAAAACTTCTTTGGTCTACATGTACTTGCTTCCATTGGGCATCTATGTACCTCCATGTACTTGGATCTGTGTGTCTGTTACTTTTCTCCTGAAAAGGCATATCCAATGCACTACCCTATTTCTCATCCGCTACCTCTATCAATATCTTTAATCTGCATACACTTACCTCCTTTATGCATCTATATACTTTAAATGTACTTATGGATCTATATATTTATCACTTTCTTCTAATTTAGCATTTCCAATGCACTACCCTATTTCTCAGCCTATACTTCCCTCAATATATCTTCTAGCCCAACTTTCTGACTCATCTCAAACTTCTTTCTACTAATCTTTTCAATTCACTACCCTATCTCACCCTATACATCTATCATTATATCCTCTACACCCACTCTCTCATTTATCCCAAACGCCATACCACTACTATGTTCCCCAAAATAACCCTTTCTTGACTTTCCCTTACTCTACCCCTCCTTGCATCATCTGACACCTCTTTTACTATACCGATCCCCAAACAAACCTTTCTAAACTCTTCCCTCTGACTCTTCCCCTCCAAAAACCCTTTTTTACTCATCCAAAAGCCTCCTCCTACTGCTATGACCTAAAAAAAGAAATCCTTCACTCTTCTAACCCTCCACTATCCTTTTCAATCAAAATAACAGACTAGCATGTTCACTTCTCTAATTCCATATTCCACTATACTAATTCACCACTAATCCTTTATGGGTTCCAGAGTAGCGTGCTACTCGCCAACAAAGCGTTTCAACACCTCATCAGGGTTACAAGCGCTATATAAATGCAAACCTTTTTTCCTTTTTTACCCCTCCCCAACCCTTCTCAATCCAAATAACTGACTAACATATCCACCACTCAAATTACTTCATATTTCACAATACTAATTTTCAACACTAATCCTTTATGGGTTCCGGAGTAGCCTGCTACTCGCCAGAAAAGCGCTTCAACACCCCATCAGGGGTAACAGGCACTATATGAATGCAAACCTTTCTTTCCCTTCTATCCCTCCGCTATCCTTCTCACTCCAAATAACTGACTAATATCCACCACTCAAATTACTTTCATATTTCACCATACTAATTCACCACTAATCCTTTATGGGTTTCCGGAGTAGCGTGCTACTCGCCAAAAAAAAAGCGATTCAACACCCCATCAGGGGTTAGAAGCGCTATATAAATACAAACCTTCTTTCCTCTTCTATCCTTCTGCTATCCTTCCGAATCCAAATAACTGACTAACCTATCCACCACTTAAAATTTACTTGCATGTTTCACTATACTAATTCAACACTAATCCTCTATGGCTCCCGGAGTAGCATGCTACTCGCCGAAAAAGCGCTTCGACGCCTCGTCAGGGGTAGTAAGCGCTATACAAATGCAATTACAATACAATTACAATACAATATATGGTAATGGTGGCGTAGGGCAGCGCAGCAAGTTATTTTGCTATGCTGCCCTGCGTCACAGGGAAAGGGCAGGAATGCACCGTATTTATCCAATACGGTCCATTTCTGTCTTTTCCCCCAGTGCTGGCGCCGTTTCGTCAGCCTAGCGCCATTGCAGGCACCCTGTTGCATGCAGGATTGTTTTTGTGCAGGAAGGGGCACCTTCCTGCACAAAAACAATCCTGGGAGGCTTTTTCCTCTTTCTATGTGTGCTGTACATATAGAAAGAGAAAACTACTGGGAGAAATAAAGATATTTCTCCTTGTTGTGCCTCCCTTGGGGAGGCGTAAGATTTTGATACATTCCCAGGTTTACAAGTCCTTGTAAATCTAGGAATGCATCAAAAACCATGGGGGTTGCATGGGAACACCCACCGCAACGCGTCCCTTGTGCAGAGGAAGGCAAAGCGGCGATTTCTGCTGTGTCGCATTACTCCATATTTATGAAACCATTCAAAGCCATGCAAAGTGGCTATGAGTGGCTTCATAAATATGACTTAGAGATTTGCATCATGCATTTACCACGTTCCGTGGTGCAAACAGGATGCAAGGTCCTCGTAAATATGCCCCTTAGTTTGGTGTGCATGAAAATCCTGCATTGCCGATCCCTGGTGAGTTTCACTACTACTGCTGGAACAAGGCCAATGGAGGCACCAATGGGTGAGGCGGACTGGCCTAAAGGGTCCTGTGACCTCAGTGACAAAGTCTCTGTTTATCTAGGTTGTGCTTCTTCGTAGGCCTGCCCGCAAGACTGGAGGTGAACTTCAGTATGGATTGTGGTGGACAGGCCTTCAAGTTTAACCCACACTGGCCTCCAGTAGGGTCCACCTGCTGGTGCTAAGAGACTAGGGCTTCTATGGTCTAACGAGGCCTTCTAAAGTCTATTAGGGGAATATGCTCCCTCAAGAGAGTAGTCTGGTCATGAAGCCTGATCCTGGTTCCCCAGTTTCAAATTCGGTAGCTCTGGCCATAGTGCCACATCCTCTCCCCCCCGAACACCTTTCTGTCCCACTTAGAGAAACTTGCACTGCCTTCAGCTACAACCCAATTGTGCCCAGTTATAAACACTTGGATGTGACTCAATTCATAGTATGCAATGCCTGAAAAAAACAACAACATCATGGAAAAAGCAAACACTAATGCAAAATCATGTAAAGCATGCAAAATATAAGCAGGAAAGACATGGTTACCTTAAAGCTTTTACACTCGTTGTTCAGAAATCAACGAGTGTTTTTGCCTCAAACGTTGAGGACATGAATACAGGGCTCCTTCTGTACACAGGTGTGCCTTTGTTGCACTCGTGGACAGCTCAATATTACGCCTTGTTCTTGTTTCTTTATATGGTAATTTGGGTAGTCCGGGATTTGACTCATGACAACAAAACTCTTAACATCAGAATAAAAACAGGCACTGGCTAGGCTACTGTTCTCTCACTGTTCATCCATTAGACACACTGCTAAATCCTGCGTTTCATAACTGGGTAACTGCACCTCCGTGGTCATCACGCATGACAAGTAAGCACTTCCCACATGGGATCAAAACATGGATCACACCCCATCAGCCACACAGCCTGCAAGGCGTGCCTGCGGGCAAGCGCTGCAGCACCCCTACACACACAGAGTGGTAAAAGCGCTATATAAATGCTACAATGTTACGCAACACAGCTGTATATTATGCCGGAGATGGTCAATTATTATGCAAGTGCAGCATATTCATAATTATGAGGGAAATCTCCACACCAGCACAATCACATACTTCCAGTAGCCAGCAAAAATGAACTGGATTGAGTAGTAATGTAGTTGACCTCGACCCCACATAATCCATAACTTGCAGATTTTATCAAACAAACTTCAACAAGCATTTGCAATGCAATAGGTCTCGCATTCGCGAGATTTTGAGCTATTGGCATTGTAAATGACAATGCCTTTGATTTATGTTTAAAAAACCTGAAATAATAAAAGGTATTGTCATTTACAATACCAATAGGTCAAAGTTTAGAAAATGCGAGACCTATTGCATTGTAAATGCTTGTTTTTTAAAGCGCCAAGGTTTGGGCATAGTCTGCCAGGAATTCTACACTGGAGTGCTCTTCCTTTCATTGTGGCGTCGTCAGTCTGTGTGAGCCCGAAAATAAAGGGCAGATGAGGTCAAGGGTGGTGCCTAAAATGCATCCTGATGTGACCATTGTATTGGTCACAGTGGGGGCAGGCAGGGGGCCTCCTCGCTAAATTAGGTGTAAATCACACTCTAGCAGCAGGGCCACCAAAGGTAGCCGTTTTCGCGTGCTGGTTAATTACTCCTACAGTGTTGCTTTGCAGGCCCCTGCCCCCAGATACAGAGGAGAAGAGGGAGGAGGTCGAGGCAACTGCAGACGCCTTCCTTAATCTGCAAAACACGGGGCTGGACGATCACGCAATATTTTTAAAATTCGGACCATTCCTGCCGTCCTGGGACGCATTTTTAAAATACAGAAGTAGGGGAACGGACTGTGTTAAATTTAAAAAGTAGCGGCACGCCGTGCCCTTCCGATCCCGCCCACTTCTACCACTGGTTCTACCCAACGACTGGGGGCACGGGCTCAGAAGCCAAGGGGCAAGGGCACTTTAAATATGACATTTGTGACCCTGTGACACGGGCAGAGAAGCATCTGCTAGTTACCTCAATGTTATAGAAGTTCACTCTGTCACTACAGCTGCGTGGATGATACACAAGGGCATTCTTTCTTGTTGTGCATTAATCTCGACATATTTGAGAACTAGTGTTTCGTTTTGCCAGCTCCTGTAATTACCAAAGCACACAGCCACTGACTGCCCTTCTCTCTCGCTGGCGAGAGAACAGTAAGATTGCTTTAATTAGTTGGCTACTTACTACTAGGATTCACAAATTCTGTTTACTGACGAAGTTGCTGGAATTCAGGAATGAGAATCCACTCAGCAAAACATTCTTTACAATTTTTCTCATTTGTAATCCTGGAAGGACGGGGGAACCCACCGGATCCCCGATCCGGCAGCTGCAATCCATCTGGCCCCAGTGAAATATGCTGAATTTGGTCGGTGTGTAATTTGGCAACACCGGGATTTAATTCAGCAGCGAGGGCACAGTGTCTGCTTTCTGTTTGTTGCAGCAACGTGCAGGCTGTGAGGGTATTTTAAAAATGTGTCTTCCAGCGTGGGCCCACGAGAAAGGGCGAATTTAAAGAGCCACCAGCCCTCCTTCGATTCGAGTATAATCCTGGATGGAAACTATCTGCAGCCTAACACCTAGATACCAATGCAACGGGGAAACAAAGGCACACAGCTTGTTATCACCTCACAAGTACTTGAGAGAAATGATGGTTTGGAGGCAGGATCTTGACTTTGTACAACTCCTTTATATAACAGATATGCATGCATTGTAAGAATGTCAGGTGTATCAGTACGTACAAGTATTTACATGAATGACAGTTTAAATGGCACTTGCTATTTTTTAATTTTTTAATTTAAGCTTTGATAGCCCTACTCATCCCACTGTGGCGTGTGAGTGCTTTACATTACACGCACACTTTATACTTTGCCAATAAATCCTACAAGTTTGTAGTGTAAATCAATGCACACGATGTTACATAAGACTAAGAGGGGTGCAAAATGTAGGACTCCCACATCACCTGAATGATAGGGATTATATGCTAAAACTGTATAGCTGGAAGAAACACTAAGTCAGGATTTGCAGTGTTACAGTACTTGGGGTTGTCTTTTGTTACTACCTAAAAAACCCTTTTTAGAAGCCATATAATAGATTGAGAAAAATCAATAAGGGTCTTCACTTTTGTCTTGCAGTTTCCTTGCAGTTCCTTGATGCTGGTTCATAGCTCACTGTGCTATATTAGAAGGATTGCAATTTATGAACTGCAAGTAATGAAAGGACCTGTGTCAAAAACAGTGACCCACATAGCTACCTGGATAACATAATAATCTTTTGTCTGCATGTTACCTGATGTGCTTTGCAGGAGACACATTAGCCCGCCATGCTACTTTATACATCAAAACTGTGACTAAAAAACAGATTTCTCCAGCAAGTGCATTAACCCCCAAAGTTATTTTACCATTATTATAATTTCCTGAAATTTATTGGGCACCGAAAGCGCTCTGCAGCAGGTGTTTTAACCCTTTAAATGGCTCCCAACGTGCATGAGTCGCTCTGTCACCCATCCCCTCTTAACCAGCAGACAAGACTACGGCAACGCGCCCTACACTGGCATCTCCAACAAGCTCACTCAAAGACTCCAGACCATTCAAAACACCACCACTTATTCTACACATCCACAGAACTGCACCCATCACTCCCTTACCTTACCCATCCAGAAACTATGCCAATTCAAGCTGCTTGTCCACTCCTACAGCCTCTTCAACAACACCGGTCCTGCATACATCTACGACCAACTTCAACTCTGCCATCCAACCAGACCGCTACACTCAGCCTAATTCACTCTCGCACTTGACCCCCGCATCTGCAGAAACAGGTCAGGAGGGCACTCCTTCTATATTGCCACCAAGACCTGAAATGAACTCCCTCAAAACACCAGGACTGCCCCTTCGCTACTCAACCTCCGCAAGAAACTGAAGTCCTGGCTGTTCAACTAGGAGCTCCAGCCATCCTACGTTCCTGCTACAGCACCTGTATACCCTCACAAGTTTTAATTTGTGCATTAAAAATCAACATACGATGACAAAATATTTTAAAATGCAGCTTTTGCAACCAATTAAGCCAGTACAGATTTTCTGTCCTGTTTCTTCTTGGTGCCAATTTCTTTGTGACCGAGTTAAAAAAAAAAAATAAGTCTATAAGTTGACTGTCAGACTGCTTTTCGTGACTATGCCCCTTGTGACTCCACCCACTTTGTGTTGCCCACCTTGACCCCCAATGAACTTCTAGTGGGGGATCCCATTCCCTTACACTGGTTGGATCAATTCCTGATTCCTCTGTCCTGGGATACTCTGAGACTACCTTCCTCTATTAGCACCGTCAGTAGTTGGGAACGCATGTGGTCTAAACTCCCTCTAGAAGCGTGGATCTCAGCCCTTGAAGACACAAGGCCTATGTTATGTTAGACTCTAACCCACGGGTACTCATAGTACGGCCCGCGGGCCGCCAGCGGCCCGGCAAGCCTTCCTTGGCGGCCCGCGGACCTTGCAAACATCGTACCTGTGTTTTTTTGGCTTTTTTAACAGTGTCAGCAAACACCGCCAGTTGCAGCAGCGCGGACTCCAAGAGACTCTGCTCTATGGGGGCTGGGCGATTCCAGTGATAGTCAGAGTGGAGCTGCAGGGGCGCTAAGAAGAGGTGAAATACAACAAAGCCTCATTAACAAGTAAATGGTCTTTTAAAGACCTGTGAAGTACTCGGGTGCGGCTGTGTGTGCGCCAGGAAGCTGTCTCAGCCCGGGCGCACACACCGCTCTTACCAAGCCTGCGAAAGGTATTCAAGTGTTGTACGGGCACATTAAGTTGTAACATACTGTACAAAGTCTTCAGGAACTAACCAATTCAGAGGTAGAGATAAAATGGGACGAATAGTCAACATATTAGCATTAAGCAAGATTATCAAGATCGGTCAATTAAAGCATGTACCAGGGATGTGACACATCAGAGTTTAAATATTCAATGTGAATGAAAGTTACAAGAACAGGAGGTGAAGGTCAGAGGGATAAAAAGCAAAAGCGTTGCTACGGACAACAGGGCAGACAAGTAGTGAGGTAAAGGAGTCTTTTAAACCACTGCAGAGAGAATTAGACAGAAAAAAGATATAGGATGGGCCAAATCTAGTTATTTTGAATTTTTGCAAAGCAATACGAGTCTCACTTCGGTTACTTGAGAGCACTAGATGAGATACAGAGTGGAGAAGTTGGAGTCCAGTAAGTGAGAGGAGGGTCACAGTCCGTCAGTCTTCTGTCACTGTGTTGAATTTAGTTAAACAGGTACTGGAACAACTCTATTTTCAGCGTCTTGACTCCCAGATACCTGCCTTCACGTTTGTGCAAGGCCTGTTGGGAGATAAGGCTTTCTGTCGCTGCGCATAGATTTCTCTTGGGCACTTGGTGAGCAGTGAGCTCAGAGGTATCATTCAGAGTTCTTGGTACCACCGACAAGGCCAAGTATAGCAAAGGTCCCGGTCACCTCTGAGCTCACTGCTCACAAAGTGCCCAAGAGAAATCTATGCGCAGCAACAGAAAGCCTTATCTCCCAACAGGCCTTGCACAAACGTGAAGGCAGGTATCTGGGAGAGACAGAGACGGACAGAGATGGAGACAGACAGGGACAGACAGAGATGGAGACAGACAGGGACAGACAGAGACAGATAGAGGCAGAGACAGGGACAGGGGCAGACAGATAGAAGCAGAGACAGACAGAGACGGAGAGGGAGACAGAGGGAGGGGGACAGATAGAGGGAGACAGCGAGACACAGAGAGAGACAGAGATAGAGGCAGGGACAGATAGAGGCAGAGACAGACAGAGACAGAGGCAGAGACAGACAGAGATAGAGACAGACAGAGATAGAGACAGACAAGAGACAGATGGAGGCAGGGACAGGGGCAGACAGATAGAGGCAGAGACAGAGAGACGGAGAGGGAGACAGAGGGAGGGAGACAGATAGAGGGAGACAGAGAGAGCGACAGAGATAGAGGCAGGGACAGATAGAGGCAGAGGCAGAGACAGACATTTAGAGGCAGAAACAGACAGAGATAGAGACAGACAAGAGACAGATAGAGGCAGGGCCAGGGGCAAACAGATAAAGGCAGAGACAGAGAGACAGAGAGGGAGACAGAGGGAGGAGGGCGACAGAGTGAGACAGACAGAGGGAGTGAGACAGACAGAGGGAGTGAGACAGACAGAGGGAGACAGACAGAGGGAGACGGAGGGAGAGAGAGGAAGGGAGACAGAGAGAGGGAGGGAAACAGAGAGAGGGAGACAGACAGTGAGTGAGACAGAGAGAGAGGGAGGGAGACAGAGAGATAGAGAGAGGGAGGGAGAGATAGAGAGAGGGAGGGAGAGATAGAGAGAGGGAGGGAGAGAGAGAGAGAGAGAGATGTGTGTATGCCGGGTCTGGTGGCTCAGTGGACGAAGGCGTCCGCTGCAGGGGCCTGTGCTCAACCTCATGGTCACAGTTTTTTTTTTGCTCTAGCCCCGCCCCCTCCCCCACTGACCCCGCCCCCACCGGTGCGGCCCTCGGCCACAAACCACACTGTAAATTTGGCCCCCGAGAGAAAGTTTGTGAGTACCCATGCTCTAACCCTACTTCTTCCAACGAAAAATTTAATCATTGGATTGAGTCCTCCTTGGACCTAGTTCTCCTGAAGAAATGTATTCATAAAAGAGTTAGAGATAACACTTCCCCGTGGTACTCTCCTAAGCTTCGTGATCATAAACAAGTCTGTAAAAGACCAGAAAGAAAATGGAGAAGGGACTATGATGAAGTTAAATCAGCACAAGCAGCTTACTATGAGGAAAGAATCAAACTAGCCTCTAATTCCCCTTGGGAAATCTTCCTTATTGCGAAGAATCTTCTTAAGCTGTCCTCTCCAGAAGGTCCTTGGGATAGTGCCCTTGCCCGCTGTAACGAACTGGTAGAGTTCTTTTACAAAAAAATCCAGGCTATATATAATACTTTCCCTCATCCCTCCTGCTACAGTAACCCTTCTCCTGAGGACATTGCCTGCCCCCCCTCCTTTACCGAGCATTTGCTCAAAGAAATTCCCTTGATGGATATGGATGCTTTAGTAAAAATCTCTGCCCTATTAAAAACTGGCTCTCCTAGCGACCCAGCATCTCCCCACTTTTTGAGTCAGGCTGCGGAAGTAGTTCTTCCAGCGATACTTGAGTTGATTAATTCATCTATCACTACTGGCCTAGTGCCACCACCCTGCAAATGTGCTATGGTTAAGGCACTGCTGAAGAAGCCTAATTTAAACCCTGAACTTTTGGGAAACTATCGCCCTATTTCCCTTCTTCCTGGGATAAGCAAGATCCTAGAAAAATATATTAATATGGTCTTTCTACGTTCTTACTACACAACTTACTGCATTCCTCTCAGACTGGATTCCGACCTCAACATGGGACAGAAACTGCTCTTCTTGCAGTGGTCAAAGAGTCCAAGAAAATGCTTGACCAAGGAGGTATAGCGGCTATCATCCTTCTTGACCTCAGCTCCGTATTCGACACTGTTAATTATGACATCCTGATTAGCAAATTGAGGAAGGTTGGAGTGTCAGGTGGTGTTATCACCTGGCCGCAGTCCTTCTTGGAAGATGGGGCTTTTCAGGTCTTTGAAGGGGACAATGTCTCCAGGTGTATGTCGCTCAGCTGCGGTGTTCCTCAGGGTTCGTCCCGGAGTCCTACATTGTTTAATGTATATATGAGTCCTCTTGCAAAGATTGTTCTTCCATATGGTATTAAGATAGTCACGTACGCTGATGACACTCAACTAGTTGTGGCTTTAAATCGTTCTGAGAACTCCTCATCTTGTTGAGGATCCTGCATAGAAAAAGTGGCTAATTGGATGGAACTCTCCTGTCTCAAACTAAACGTAGAGAAGTCGGAGCTCATGCTTCTGGGTAATCCTCCCACCTCCGACCTTGGATTAGTATGGCCTAACTGTCTCGGTCCCACCCCTGTTTCTAAAAACCAGATTAAAAGCCTGGGCATGTGGCTGGACCGGTCTCTTAAATTTGATCACCAGGCGATGAAACTGGCTGCCACCTGTTATGGCATTCTCAGAATGCTTTGTAAATTTCTCCCTCTCCTTCCCTTTTTGACAAGGAGACTCATGGTCCAGGCTTTTAATTCTCTCCCGCCTAGACTACGGAAATGCCCTGTATTTAGGGACCCCTCGGGCAACCACAACAAAATTGCAAATCATTCAGAATTGCGCAGCACGTATGCTGTTTAAAACCCCCAACAGCCAATCTGCCAAGCCCGCACTGAAGACATTGGCTGCCTATTATGGAGAGAATAACATTCAAGTCCTTGTGCATTGCCCACAAGTCCTTCTGGGGGAAAGGGCCTTCATTCAGCAAGACCATTATCTCCCCTTATCGTCCAAATAGATGCCTTTGTTCAACTAATCTTTGCCTAGCCTCAGTCTCTAGAATTAAAAGGGTGAGAAGCGGCGGTCCCTCTTTTTGTTATAATGTTGCTAAACTGTGGAATGCCCTTCCACCTCCTCTTCGATCAGAGTCTAATCATTTTGCTTTTCGGAAGCTTCTCAAAACCTAGCTTTTCCAAAACCCTACCTATTAATTTGTTGCTGTTAGTTTGTTGCCGATGCTAGCGCTGGGATGCCTTCGGGTAGCTACGCGCTCTATAAATATTTCTAATAATAATAATTTATGGGTTGCTAGAGGAGAGTTTTTCCAATTCCAGCACTGGCTATCGCTGTAATATAATGAGAAATCAGCAACTCGAGTAAACGTATACATGGCACACTGCACATTTGTTAGTGCCCAGTGTAGGGGAAAAGTGAGACGTTGGCCCAGCCTGTCTTGTTCAAAGCACCATAGAGGTAACACCTGTATGGAAGCAATGCAACCACTGGGTTGGAAGCTGGGATCACTAGTCAGAACTGAAAGCAAGCAGTGCTATAACAAAATCATGGGAGGGCCCCCTGCAAGGTACATTCAGGGTCCCCTTCACATTCTCAGCCTACTATCGTGTGCCAGTTTCCTGTTGAGTGGGGCCAGTGCTCCTGGGTGTTAGAACATGGACTACATTTTACCAGATGGTAATTCTGACCGGTAAAATCGCATGAAGCTTTGGCTGCAGCAGCCTAGCATTGATACTGAATTTCTATATTTTTTTCTGGCAGGAGGGAGCATTCAATGTGCTTATTGTACACAAGCAAAAGGCCATTAGCCACAATGAGTAGAGCCAATGGCTCATGTTGGCTGGCTCGTAGCCCAATTCTGTATGCTGTGGTGGGCATAAGCAAAATATGAAAGACCTTTTAACTGACCTATGGATAAAGATTATTTATCCCAAAAAAATAAAAAATATATATAACAATAACTCCGCACCCTGGAAGCGTCTTTTCTCTCCCAAAACACGGACCCAATTCGGTGCTATGATGTTTTATTCAACCGTCTCCATTACGCGTTTCGACTCAGTGGAGCCTTGATCTCATATGTATGTAACCAAAAACGCCCAGAAGCTTCTGGGCGTTTTTGCTTACATATATATATATATTTTTTTTCAGCACCCAAATCACCAGCCCGATGCACTCTCGAACGGGTGCCTGTCAATGCGGGGATGCTCCCGCACAAAACATACTGCTCCCAACTCCACCGGGTAATCGAACCCACAAAGGACGACAGCACTCACGGGGGCGAGTTCCGTAAATTTAATCAGTCAAACGGACTCAGGGCACACAGACGCGTTTCGGCAACCGCCTTCCTCGATGTTAACCAGAAACGCCGGAGCCGCCATTATTTTATACACACATTCAACAATTTCGTCATGCATTTCCGGGTATTAGACATAGTAAAAGGACCACATGTCCATATCGGACAACATAATCTGTACTACGGTTCCGCCATTTTAGAATGTAAGTAAATGGACAGGAATCCTGCCAATTGCCCTGCAATGTTTGATATTTACATCACTATCAAAATTACATCGCCAGAGAACTTATGTACTACATTTCAAAATATAAGTCATGAGCCTATAATACAAATAACGGACTGAATGGGCAAAATGCATCATTCATGGTTCCTATGACAATGTCTCAGCATAAAACGTGAACCATTCGCAAACATCCAGCACTAGATGGGCAAAATACATTTCAAAAGGATACCAACATATCCATTGATTAGACTCAATCATGCCGTAAATGGGCTATAGTACATGTTCTACTATTACTACCCGAATGAATTCTCTGCTATTTAATACATTTGTTATCCTAAATAAAACAATCGGCCAAACGGCAGAGTTTAGCATGTATACTGTATTCATATCACTACGTTGCAATGGGATCTCCTCGGGACCCAGCCCACTTACACATTTTCCTGATACATGAATTGATTCATTGATATAAAATGGGAACATCAAACATGTTGGTGAACGGTGAACTGTTGAGACTGAAAAGAAACCATACTAGTGATTGTGAATTCAAAGTAGCAGCTGAAGCAAGTATGAAACGCTTCAGGCAGAGGGGGTACAATGAGGAGGTTCTTCAACAGGCCACACAGAGTCAGCACCATGAAAAGATCTGACTTACTGAGTGAAAAGGATGGGATGAAAGGAAATAAGGGTAGCGAGGCTGAAACCACTAATGATAAGTTTCGCATGATCACAACCTATTCCGAGAATGCAGGTCAATTGAAAAGAATTCTAAGAAAAAACTGGCATACCCTCCTTTCCGATACTATAATAGGGGGTGACTTACCACCTAACTCTTTGGTTACCTTCAGAAAAGCCAGATCGTTACGGAATGACTTGGTTCTTAGCCATCTGAATATAGAGACCACCAAGTCGATGTTGAAACCGTTAAATGGGTTTTTTCCATGTGGGAAATGTAAGGCGTGCAAACCGAGCAAACGAGTTCTGACTTTTAGTATTCCAGGGTTGTCCACACCTAAGAAAATTAAGAAATTTCTGACTTGTTCCACCCCATATACTGTTTATTGTCTCACATGCCCATGTGGGCTCTGTTATATCGGTAGCACCATTCATCCTACTAAAATTCGGATACTGGAACATTTGAGGGCGATAGCCAATGGCGATGAGACTTATCCAGTTGCGAGACATTTTAATAAGGAGCACAATCGCAACAGGGATTTACTGACATATTATTGCATTGATCATGTACCTGTGACTCCCAGGGGAGGCGACAGAATACTCAGGTTGAGATGCCTGGAATCTAGATACATTATAGACTTAGAGTAAAAGCCCGCGGGGTTCGAACAGTAGCAAGGAGCTATCGGTACATTTGGGGGAATGATTCGACTGGCTCTGGATGTTACGCCTTTTCCTTTGTTCTGGGTCCTTATTCCTTCATTTCATTATTTATCAGGAGATTGGATAAATTTTTTATTGCGAACCAGCATGTTTGATGTTCCCATTTTAAATCAATGAATCAATTCATGCATCAGGAAAATGTGTAAGTGGGCTGGGTCCCGAGGAGATCCCATTGCAACGTAGTGATATGAATACAGTATACATGCTAAACTCTGCCGTTTGGCCGATTTGTTTTATTTAGGATAACAAATGTATTAAATAGCAGAGAATTCATTCAGGTAGTAATAGTAGAACATGTACTATAGCCCATTTAGGGCATGATTGAGTCTAATCAATGGATATGTTGGTATCCTTTTGAAATGTATTTTGCCCATCTAGGGCTGGGTGTTTGCGATTGGTTCACGTTTTATGCTGAGACGTTGACATAGGAACCATGAATGATGCATTTTGCCCATTCAGGGCATTATTTGTATTATAGGCTCATGACTTAGTTTTTGAAATGTAGTACATAAGTTCTCTGGCGATGTAATTTTGATAGTGATGTAAATATCAAACATTGCAGGGCAATTAGTAGGATTCCTGTCCATTTACTTACATTCTAAAATGGCGGAACCGTAGTACAGATTATGTTGTCCGATATGGACATGTGGTCCTTTTACTATGTCTACTACCCGGAAATGCATGACGAAATTGTTGAATGTGTGTATAAAATAATGGCGGCTCCGGCGTTTCTGGTTAGCATCGAGGATTGCGGTTGCCGAAATGCGTCTGTGTGCCCTGAGTCCGTTTGACTGATTAAATTTACGGAACTCGCCCCCGTGAGTGCTGTCGTCCTTTGTGGGTTCGATTACCCGGTGGAGTTGGGAGATATATATATATTTTTGCCTTAAATCAATAAACAAATCTTTGGCCAAACTTGGATCGGTGTGGCTCATGCTTACATGAATCGGTAAGCTATTTGGTGGATATATATATATATCTGATGAAACAGCTAAGGCTCAAAGACCAGACCCAAAATGCAGTGTTTCTGGCAGTAAAAAAGTGAATTATTAATTGGGGTGGATGGTAGCCCGTCACAAGTAATAAAATCACTAACCTGTCTAGGCAAACGTTTCAGTACTTTAAACCAGAGTTCAACCCCTGGTAGGTATTGCACAGAGCAGGCAGGCTTAATTTAGAGAAAATATATAAAGCATTTAGATGTAATAAAACAGTTAAAAAGTCAAAAATACAAGATAATAAAAATATCGATTTATAAAAATAGAGCAAAATGACAAAAATAAAATAAGGAGAACTGGATAATTGAAATTTTTAAGATGTAAGGGCAAAAGTGTCAAGAAAAAGGTAAATGCCAATAGAAAGTACTGTTTGCGTGTGACGAGGACCTAGATGTGATTTCAGGCAGACAGCGATGGAGTGCAGGTCAAATACGCTTAAGCCATTGTCCTGCTCTGGGATCCGTTATCATACCTCATTAAGGTTAAGCACTGACAGGGCAGCTGCTGGCTGGCTAATTCAAATTAGCTTCCAGGAGTTTTAGGCGGAGGGAAAAGGTAACTTTTTAAAAGTCACTTTTCCCAAATATTTTGTAATAATCCAACTTTACCATTAACCCCTTCGCTGCTAGGCCTTTCGCACCCTGTGCTAAGCCTTTTTTTGGCTATTTGGGGTAGTTCGCTCTTAGGCCCCTGTAACTTTTTGACCACATAAGGTATCCACGCCAAATTTCCTTCCTTTTCTTCCAACATCATGGGGATTTTAAAGGTACCCAGGGTTTGTTGATTCCCCTGGAGGAGACCCAGAAATTAGCCAAAATACAGCTACATTTTGGTTTTTTGGGGAAAAATGGGAAAAAAGTGCTGCAGAAGAAAGCGTCTGATTGTTCCCTTGCGAATGGTATCAACAAAGGGTTTGTGGTGCTGAAATCAGCATCTTCCCAGCTTTCAGGGACTGACAGACTTTTGTCAGAAAATCAAAATCTTTTACACAGTTTTGGCATTTTACTGGGACATAGCCTATTTTTGCTATTTTTGTGTGCTTTCAACCTCTTTCCAGTTAATGGTACAAATGGGTATGAAAACAATAATGGATCCTGGAAAGCTATACATTTCAGAAAAATTCTAAATTCAGCAAGGGGTCATTTGTGTAGATCCTTCAAGGTTTTTTTATATAGAAACTAACAGCTGAAAATAGGAAAAATTGAAAATGAGTTGAAAGAAACAGCCATTTGTGCCAACGTTTTCACCTGTAACTTCTTCCAAGTATGACAGATATTTAAAAGCAATATACCGTTACATCCGCTGGACCCTTCTGGTTGTGAGGATATATAGGACTTGGAGGTTCACCAAGAACCCGAGGAACCCAGAGCCAATAACTGATCAGTGTCTTGCAAGGGTTTTTTATTGTGTACCGGGTATATAGCAAATCATTTGGGAAAATAAAAACAGTGAAAAATGGGTATGAAAGACACCTATGTATTTCTCAAATGGGAACCAAATATAGATTTTAGAAACAGTAGCTATTTGCACATCTCCAAAATTGTGGGTACCCATACTAGCATGTGAATTATAGGACATTTTTCAAAGTGACTTCTTTTTTACACATTGTCTTACATTTGGAAGGCAGAAATGCATCGAAAGTCAATAGGTAATAACAGTTGCTCTACAATGCTGTGTTTCCCTAAATCTCCCGATAAAAATGGTACCTCACTTGTGTGGGTAGGCCTAGGGCCCGCGACAGGAAACGGCCCAAAACGCAAAGTGGACACTCCACATTTTTACAGTGAAAACAGACCCTTTTTTTGCAAAGTGCTAGCTGTGGATTTTGAACCATAGCTTAGCCGGCACCTAGGGAAACCTAGCAAACCCATACATTTTTTAAAACTAGACACCCAGAGGAATCTAGGATGGGGTGACTTGAGTGGCTCTCACCAGGTTCTGTAACCCAGAATCCCTTACAAACCTCAAACTTTGTAAAAAAAAAAAAATTTTTAAAAATTTCCTCACGTTTTTGTGATGCAAAGTTCTGGAATCTGCGTGGATCCACATAATTCCACCCACCCCGCATTCCCCAAAGTCTTCCGAGAAAAATGGTACCTCACCTGTGTGGGTAGGCCTAGTACCCGTGACAGGAAACGGCCCAAAATGCAACGTGGACACACCACATTTTTACAATGAAAACGGACCCCTTTTTTGCAAAGTGCCTAGCTGTAGATTTTGAACCCTAGCTCTGCCGGCACCTAGGGAAACCTAGCAAACCTAATCCATTTTTGAAAACTAGACACCCAGGGGAATCCAGGATGGGGTGACTTGTCTGGCTCTCACCAGGTTCCGTTACCCAGAAGCCCTTGCTAACCTCAAACTTTGTAAAAAAAAACAAAAACGACATTTTCCTCACATTTCTGTGTAAAAAAAATCCTTGGTGCCTAGTGGGCTTTCTGCCCCCCCCCCGGGGGGGCAGATAAGGGGCTAATGCCCCCTTCTGCCTCCCAGTGGGTCAGAAAGACTGTGGCAATTGTTTTTTGGGGTGGGGGAATTTGCATGCCAATTCTGGGCAGCCCCCACCCCTACGTATAAAAAATTATAATCAATGGTGCCTAGTGGACTTTCTGCCCCCCAGGGGGGGCAGATAAGGGGCTATTATCCCATCTGCCTCCTGGGGGGGGCAGAAACACTGTAGCATTTTGGGGAGGGGGGCATTGGCATGCCCCCACCCCTAAGTATTAAAAAAAATAAGTCCCTGGTGCCTAGTGGGCTTTCTGCATCCCCCTGGGGGGCCTATCAGGGGCTATTTCCCCCATTTGCCTCCTGGGAGTGGCATAAAGTCTTTTGCCTTTTTTGGGGGGGAGGATGGGGGCATTGGCATGCCCATTCTGGGCAGCCCCCACCTCTGGCCTATAAAAAAAAATCCCTGGCGTCTAGGGTGCTTTCTGGCCCCCCGGGGGGCAGATTGGGGGCTACTGCCCCCATCTGCCCTCCCAGGGGGGGCAGAAAGACTGTCTGGGGCAAAATGAAATGGGGGGGAGCAAAGGCCCTTACCCAAGGGGCCGCTCCCCCCTCCCTGGTGGTTAGTGGGTGGATCCCTACTTGGGGATTGCCCTCCTGGGGCGATCCCAAAGCAGGGATCCACTATGGAGTGGTACCATTGGAAAGGGGAGATTCTCCCCTTTCCAACGATACCCCTCCCATGTGTTTCGGTGCTCGTGGGGCTGAGATAAACCCATGAGCACCGAAACTGTGAACTAAAACTAAGTTTCAGTTTAGTTTTTGTTGTAATGACGACAGCCCGTAATGCTATGCTTTGGGAGGTTGGGAAAGCTCTTCCCCACCTCCCAAAGCAAAACAAAAATGGGAAATCCCTCTGCTGTTTACAGCAGAGGGATTTTTTGCAAGTGTGCTCATGACGGAACCATTCCGTCATGAGCACAGACGGAGTTAAATTGAATTTTGAATAAATATAAAAAATAGTGGTTGAACTGTTTTTCTAGCTGGTTTTCTAGCTTGTCCCAAACCTGAGATAACAGAATTGATATTGATATTGAAGCCAATACTCTAATTTTGCCTTGTAGGACATCCAGAACCATCAACAGTGAAAATAGCTGGGACATGGTACCAATTAATTTCCACATGTCCCACTTTTGAAAGCCATGCACCTTGCATTGTGGGCTGTATGGCCTACTTAGTGGTGACCTATTTATATTTAAAAGGAAGGTTTTTCCACCTCTCAAAAGGGTTATTTGGACAGGTCTGGCTGCAGGTTTAAACTGCTGCAGTCAGGCTACATTGGTAGGCCTGAAGCCATGTTCTCCTTGTCACTACAATAAGCGCTTCAGTCCACAGGTGACATTTAACTTTCCATGCCATGGGTGTAAAATTCTACATCATATTCTATGTCCTTACAAGAGAGTTAAATATGGCATTCGGGTATTAGCCCATTTTTGCATGTTATAGGGGTTGGGACACATATACTGGGCCTGTAGGAGTAATTTGGCACCACCACCAGCCAGGGCCTTAAGGCTGCTTATCTCAACTTATGCCAACTTTGGTTCTGATATAGTGACACTACCCTTAATTCTGGTAATAGAAGCATGACCCTGAGAAGACAAGGAATCGCCTTTCCAGTCATAACTCATTAACCCTCATCCTTACCTCAAGTTTCTAACTCATGCATTGGGGCTAATGAGTGACATTCTGATCTGCCATAAAGCAAAGTATAGGGCCTGTAGCATTGAAAGTGAGGGTGTGTCGAGGAGATGCTTTGCTTGCAACCTCTGTGCACTGAGGCGGCAAACACATATCTTCAATTATTTATCTCTCTGCTGTAAATGTTTGATTCCAAAGCTTGGTAAAAGGTGAAGCATTGCATTCTTTTTAACCAGTCATCTGACATTGTCTGTGGACTTGAACACAGTGTTTTTGTATTCTTTTACAACTTCAGCACTTGTGTTCTGTTCACTGTGTACTATTCAACGCTACTCTTAAATCCTGACGTGCTGAAACCCTCATTTTGGTTGCTGTTTCTTGCTCGACCAGCAATTAGGCATTGTATGGATCACAGGGCTGCCCTGTTAATTATCATGCATATTTAATATATTATATATGGGGCTACAAACACTGTGTACCAATGACAATATTCTATCCAGAAAACATGTGACTCCGTTTTCTCACCTCTTTTCTCACTCCCTTGTTTTTTTTCCGCCCTCGTTCCCATTTTTGTTTTTTTCATTTATCCCTTCTCCTCTTATCTCCCGCTGTTTTCTTCTACCCCTTTTACCGCAATGTGACAGGTGGTTGACGCTCTTCTGAGATGTAACAGGGGATGGTAAAGGGCCCATGCTGTTAGTCGAAAAGATATGATCCCATTTGTCGATACAGTTCTTGGTGATTAGAACTTCTGTCCTGGAGGGATTCAATTTTAGAAAATGCACGAAGATTCCTGGGTCCGTGTTCGTCTTTCCAGTATATTTGGAGTAACGGGGCGAATTTCCTCTGTATATGTGTGTGTATATATATATATATATTTTTTTTTACTTTAGATCTGTGATGTCAAGTCAGCGGGCCAAGACATATATAAATGCCCAATATTATATCATTCTCTTATCAAGAAATTGAAAAATAATCACGACATCATAATCAACAAATCAGATAAGGGGGGCAATATTGTCCTTTGGCCCCGTAAGCAATACATGATTGAAGCTGACCGACATCTATCTGATGTTTGCTGTTATAGGAAATCTTCGAAACAGGATATGCGACAGGTACAGGACAAAGTATTCAAAAGTTTGTCGAAGTGGAAAAGGATGGGGCTCCTTACAAAAGATGAATTTGAATTTCTTAAAGTTGAGCATCCGGTCACCCCCATTCTGTATTTTCTGCCCAAAGTGCATAAAAAGACTGTTCCTATTCCTGGACGTCCTATTATTTTGGCACAGAAAAGCCTGCTTGAAAATATGTCGAAATATGTAGACTATTTTTTTCAACCCCATGTAACATCTTTACCATCCTATGTTAGGGATACTACCGATTTTTTGAGAAAGATTGATGCAGTCATCTGGCATTCTAGTTATTTGCTCGTTGTTATGGATACTGAATCCTTATATACAAGCATTAACCATTTGGACGGTTTATCCGCAGCCAAGTACTTTTTGGGTAGTAGGGACATTGGTATGAGGGAGCACAACAACATGTTGATTGAAATGACGGAATTGTGTTTGTGTAATAACTTTTTTTCATTTGATCAGACTATATATCAGCAACTCAGAGGGGTGGCCTTGGGGGCATGTTTCTCCCCCAGCTACTCATGTCTTCATGTGGGCTGGTGGGATGGGTGTGTCCTCATGGCCAAACACAAGGATTTGTATAAACATGTTGTGCATTATTAGCGATATATTGATGACATTTGTTTGATATGGGATGGAACAAAAACTGCTTTTGAATTTGTTGACAGTATAAACGTGAATGAGTTAAATTTGAAATTTACTGCTACTATAGATGACAAAAGCGTAGAATTTCTGGATACTTTGATTTATATTAGTAATAACAAAATACATACTAAATTACATCGTAAACAAACTGCCGGAAACTATATTTTACATGCGGATAGTTCTCACCCTCGTCATCTGATTAAGAGCATTCCTTACGGCAAATTTTTGCGTATTCGCCGAATCTGTAGTTCTGACGCAGACACACACACATGCCAGCAGGAGGCTCTCTCTAGATTTTTGGCTAGAGGCTATAAGATGTCCCAACTAAATATAGCATTGGAAAAAGCAAATAATCACTCTAGGGAGGAGTTACTGAACTTGTTTCCGGTCCAGGGAGGACCTGGCTTGGCAGTTCAGGCTGGACTGTTCCCATGAGGCACAGGGTCAAGACTGATTTGCATATGGCCAGGTCTAAACTGGGGTGGCATGGTGAGCAAAAGACTGATGGATTTAATCCAGATCTCTTGACTGGGGGGTGAATGTTTTGATTTGTTCTGAATTCCGTCCATCAATTGTGTGTCTCATACTTACCAAGTAGCCATGATCTTAATGGTGTGCTGGTTCTACTGATTACAGTACACTTGCTCTTGACTCTGGGAGACCACTAACGAAACATGAGAACCGTCTGACACCTATCACGTTAGAAAATCTGGCTAAAGCATAACATTTGGCCTTTATAATATTAGTTGTTTGACTGTCTGTGGGAAAACCAATGTGTTGATTGGTAACATTGATCAAAACATCAATGACTTGTTTGAAAATTTTGCAAAAGGCTGGTTGTGCCATACATACCATGAACAGTACCTAATCCAATGTGTGCTGAATGGAGCCAGTAGCTAAAAATTAAAACACATCAGGATTTTAAGGAAGGGTGGTATGGCAGTGTGCATGCTTACATTAGGCTGTAACATGCCACCTAGTGATGTTAGGATGTCTTGGATAGTACACATGTCCAACCTATTTGTTTTTAAAATTCCTTTTTCGGTTAATATTAGTGGATCCAGTCTGATCCTTTGGGTGTTTGGCCTTCACTGGCGTCTAATGGCCATCATTTGCCCATGCGCTGTTCAGGCTGGTTGTATGCATCTTCTTGTACGGCTTGCTGTAGTAGCACAGGGATTTGACATATTCGAATGAAGTGCCTAAGGACAGCTTTCAACAATGAGTGAATTATAGCACCTGAAAGGCCATGTTCAGCAGAGAGCCTTTTATAATTGTAGGTGTCTCCTTTAAGGTGAAAGTTGTTTACTGCTTTCTATTTAAAAAACGTGCGTTTCTTTATTTGTTCTTTATTATACACCTTCAACCCCCATGCAAACACTTTTATTTCTGGTTGATATAATCACTACACACATTTACCACCTACTTTATGCAGGTGGTAATTTTAAGTGTTCTTCACATTCAGCCTCACATTTTGACCTCATAATCACTTTTTTAAGTATCATGTGTTATTTAACACATGCAGTAATTAACACCTGTCAGTATTTACCACCTGTGTTAAAAAGAAAAAAACGCATGCTGTAATTAACACCTGTTGTTATTTACCTAATGCGCAAAATAACGTCTCAGACACACTTGTAATTAAATGGATGTATCTGAGGGAATCGGTAAAATGAGATTCATGCGGGAACCATTTGACGCATGACTCCTAATCCGGGCCATCGTGTGTTCCATCTTTGGCTGTCCATGTCCTCTTCTACATCTACTCCTCAGTCTGCTTCTATACATTTCTCTTTCTCTGTCATGTACTGCTCTCTGATTCGATCTCTTTCCACGTGTCTTCCTGCCCTGTCTTTTTCTCTGACCTTGATATTCTTGAACCTTTCCAGTAGCCCATTTTATCAGAGCCCCACCTCTTCCTTGACTTTTCAAATCACTTCCACTATTGTGCTGTTCTCCTTTCAATTCCCACGCTTGTTAGGTCGAGCCTAGCGCAGCGCGCATGCGCTGCTCTAGGAGATGACCTTTTGGAATCGGTCTGCACTTTTCTGAGACTCGTGCGTGTGGCTGGCATCCACCTTGCGGGAGCGAGCAGTGGTGTGCAGGGGCCATCTGTTTCTAATTAGCGTGGCCGCGCTTGTTTGATATTCTAAAAGATGCGGGGCCTGGGACCAGAGTAAGAATTGGTGCACGTTCCTTTCTGTCCATGTTGTGCACACACCTCCCATGCATCTCTCTCTTTGCTGTAGTAGATTATAGTCAGTTGTTTTCACAGCTCGAAATTACTCTTACGGGTTTTTACTTCTCCTCTGTATTGAAGAAGGTTGTTTTCTTATTGAGCAAAACATTGGCCCGTTTTTACAAAAAATACGTTTTTGTCAGCAAATAATCATCCAGGCGGCAACAGTGTGGAACTGGTTCTACCAACCCTCGAGTTGTTCATTCTGTGGGCCCCGAGGCTGAACCCATTTAAAAGGATACAGCAAAGAGGCCACGAAATGAATGTTCTTTCACTGTATTTCTTAGGCTACTGATTTCTGGTTTTCGCAGATGTCTTAAAGGAGCATCCTTTGTTGTTTAGCAGCCACACAGTACTGTGTTGAACCACGTTCACAGAGATAAACATTTTACTACTATTGCAGGAAGACAAGTGTGGACGCTTACTAAGAGAGCAAGGCCAGCGGTTATGAGCGAGGTACATTTGATGACTGTGGAAGAGTGACCGGGATAGGCCGATAACACACTTATCACGCAGCTGAGGTCACAGAGCAAGGTTGAGATCCCATACATACCAGAGAAAGAACCGGGGCACGTGTCGTAATGAGAGACAGTTGTCACACTTATCACTGAGAAAACAAACAAACATTGACAAAGGCATTTGGTGCCATCCAGTTGCGTTTGTCAAAGCTTATTTTGTTTTGTCATGTTTTTGTTAAACTTTATTGATGGAGGAGCTTCCGAGCCCTTACCAAAATAAAAACAAATTGACTAAAAGCAAAAACATTTTTGGACTCAAAACGTTCATTGAGTCCCTGGCACTGAAGGGAAAGTCTTAGTGTGCAGATGTGCTCCTTGCGAAAGGGCAGAATGCAGTCACTCTCAGTGACGTCAGCCAATGAATGAAGTGGGCTGACCCAGTGCCCATGCTGTATGCTTTAGTAGGTGGAAGAAAAGCGTGAATGACACAACAATTAATGCAGAGGTTGGGTTATAGGGCTCGAGTGGAAATAAGCACTTCTGGTTTGTAAATCCAGTTGTACATTGTATCTCAGTTTTCTTACTCGCACTTTTAAAACTTGTAAAACATGAAGTACAGTAGAGGAAAGTTCTGTTAAACCAAACACCCAACAAATACTAAATTTCTGAAAATCCCAGCCTGTTCATATGTGAGTTTATAGTAGCAGAACCTTTCAGCAGAGATTTAGAGGGTGGACATTCTTCCATTAGCAGGGTCTTGCAGCGCTTCTTTGTTCATTCCTTTCTTGCCCAGACCTCAATTATTAGATTGCAGACAAGAGTCTCCTTGTGAGTTGTAGCTGACTGAGTGTTAATACAGTAGCATAGCCAGTGTGTCATGGGCCTTAGTGCAAGGAAGGAAATGGGCCCTCAGCTGCTGTCTGAATCCTACAATGCACCTATAATCAGGATTCAGTGGGCCCATCAGACCTCTGGGCGCCGGTGCCACTGCACCTGCTGCACCAATGGAAGCAGGGCAGCCATCACATTCTGAAGGAAATGTGTTAAAATACTTCGAAAACTCTACCTGAATCAAGAGTTTAAAAGATTGTTATGCACTGAAAATAATGCCACAATTTAAAGGTTTATGAAAATATTGTATTGTTTTAACAGGCCAGATATTAACAAGGCATAGGTTCAAGGTATGGTGTTGTAAGCTTGAATATATAGTGGCCAGCTGCCCTGATTGGTATAAGCAGGACGGGATTCATCTGTCCTTTACAGTAAAGAAGATCTGTTCACTGAAAATGGGAGGGGCCAGGGTGTCGGCCCCCCTGAACAGGAGAAGAAATCATGGCACATCAATTAATATTATCATCTGCCAGTATTGTGACAGCTTGTCTGGTATTTTAATGTGAAAGCTATTTAAACAATTGGGAAAAACAGCAAGTCCCCGTATTTTTTAGGTTTTGCCTGCACAGCTCTTGCGCTGTGCTTGTGAAATCTCTCATATTTAATATGTCTTAAAAGGGGGCTCTTATCAGTTCCCATTGCCGGATTACTGTGTTCATTCGTTTTTGTGTGAAACTTTGTTTTTGTTAACTTCCCCTGGCTGCACGCATTTACAATACTTCTACTAAAGCTGTTCAAGCTGTTAAAGCCCCATTCACTGTCAAGATAAGATTTCTTCCCACGTAAAAGGCAGACAACTTCTAAAAGTATGCTGGAATGCTTGCTTTTTATTATTTCGCTGTGTAAAGCAGATGTTTTTGCCTTAGAACATTTGTGGCATTTCCTACTCATGCCTCAGTACCTTTCTTTGCACTTTGTAGGCATTATCGGATTGATTTTTTCAACTTAATCTATTAGGTCATTATGATCATGTTGTAATAAACATTGCACATTAAAAATTAAGTTAATATACAAGAGCTATGCTATATTTTACTACTAAACAGGCAGCCACAAGTGCAGTTACCTTGCAGACAACAGGGTCATGAATTGAATGGTGCAGCAGGTGCAGTAGCACCAGGCCCAAAAGTTGTCAGACCTCCTCTAAACACATAGTATTGCTATATTTTACTTCTAAACAGCAGTCACAATTGCATTTAGCTTGCAGTTAAAAGGGACTTGATTTGAATGGTGCAGCGGCACCAGGGCCAAAAGCTCCAGGGACTCCACTAAACTCATATTATTGCAAAAAGTTTAAACTAAACAGGCAGTCACAAATGCAGTTACCTTTAAGACAACAGGGTCATGATTTCAATGGTGTGCAGCAGGTGCAGTGAGCCCAGGACCAAAAGCTCTAGACACCCCACTAAACACCTTCAATTGCTATATTTTTCTACTAAACAGGCAGTCACAAGTACAGTTACCTTGCAGACAAGAGTCATGATTTGAATGGTGCAGCAGGTACAGGGGCACCAGGCCCAAAAGTTGTCAGAACTCCTCTAAACACCTAATATTGCTATATTTTGCTACTATACAGCCAGTCACAATTGCAGTTACATTGCAGTTAAAAGGGGCTTGATTTAAATGGTGCAGTAGGTGCAGTGGCACCGGGGCCAAAAGTTGTCAGAACTCCACAAATCACCAAATATTGCTAGATTTTACTACTAAACAGGTGCAGTTATCTAGCAAGCGATAGGGTCATGATTTCAATAGTGCAGCAGGTGCAGTGGCAGCGGGACCAAAAGCTCCAGGCACCCCACTAAACACCGATTATTGCTATATTTTACAACTAAACAGGCAGTCACAAGTGTGGTTATCTTTCAGGTTCTAGAGTCATGATTTGAATGGTGCAGCAGGTGCAGTGGCACCAGGCCAAAAAGTTGTCAGAACTCCTCTAAACACCTATCTATCCTCCAATTGTCCGCCCCACTCACCACATTCTAAACTACCTCACAGTGCTTACCTGATGACCTAGTAAGACTATGAATGCCTATAAGGGACAGTCCTGACTTGACATTACATCACAACAGTTTCGTTAGTTGAATTTGCCTCAACTCTCAATCAGTACATTGTTACCTGCTGAATGGGCTGCCATTCTGGAATACCCGGCTCTTGTCCCCCGTAATTCTCACTTCCGCCTCATTCAGTATTATATATTACATGGAGCTTATCTCTCTCTGGACAAGATAAACCGATATTACTCTCATACTGACACTGTTTGTCCTCGATGTACCCTGCCAGATCCTACTCTTATCCACATGCTCTGGGCCTGCCAATCACTTCACAGTCATTGGCTAGGCGTGACCACACACTTGTCGACTTGCACGGGGCAACCCACACTACATACATGGGAGATGTGCCTCCTAGACCTGCATTGCAAGATCAAAAAACACATTCTTGCAGATGCTGGGAACTCTCCAGTCACTCGCCCTCCATCAGATGTATCAGACACTAGGCCCTGAACACCACTCCACTTATTACACCTCTCATTTATAGGTCATGCCTCTTTTTCCTTTTTTAGGTTGAGCCTAGCGCAGCGCGCATGGGCTGCTCTATGGGAGGCTTCTTGTGAGCACTCCAAAACTTCCCCGTGTGGGTCTAGCAACTCCCACACATTTGATTGGCCTTTGCGTGTGGCTTTCAATAATGAAAGCACGCAAATGGCCAAAGGCGGGCCCATGTCCCACCTCTTTGTTTACTGGTCACTCCTACGGAGTTTTGCTGTCAGGAGCGAGCAGGGGCACGCAGGGTGGCTGCTGCATTCCTCGCATCCCACGGCGTTTTGCCTGCGGGAGCGAGCAGCGGCGCGCAGGGCGGCATCTGCAGTGCCTCCTTGTTTTCTGAGATGACTTGCTTTCCTTTTGCTCAAAGCTGTGGTTGTATGACTGCACCGCCGTTGTGGGTGGTCACGGGGAAGCACACTTCCAGCCTCTAGTCCCGGGAAGGCTCTCCAGTCTCCGGCATCTAGGCGCATCGCCGTCATGAAAACATGTAGGACATTTTTCAAGGCGCAACGTTCCCCCAGTTCTAAAGATAGTTTACGCTCGTGGCTTCCGGTACCGTCCTCCTGCCGGCGGCTCCGGGCTCAGGCATGTAAGCCGTGCTAGTGGCGTCCGTGACAACCTCGGGTAAACCTTTTAACACTACTCAGATGAAACACCCATTTCAAAAACATTAAAAGACGAATTACACATGTTCTAATTGTGAACTGGAAATGGCAGGGGTTGCCGCCCCAGCCCCGCTCTCCTCCTGGAGTCAGGTTCCACTTGGTAAAATATGAAGGAGCTTTTATGGAAGCGCAGACTCTGGGTGCAGGGGGTTAGCCGCGTCCAAGAGAGACGCACTGTCCCTGGGCAGTTAGTGATGATCGTGCCTAGGCGGGCAACACTACTGCGACGTAGGCGCTAGTCGCCGAGATCACGATTCTTCGTCCAAGCAAAGACAACTCCGTCTATCATCATTGCGAGGTTGGCAAACCTCCTAGAAATATGCTATTTACAACGCTTAGACGCAGGACACTGCAGTAACAAGCGCTATATAAAATGTATTATTATTTTTCTCCCCCACGGAGAAGCTCCTACCAGCAGCAGGACAGCTGGAGCCCTCACCTATGCGGTGCTGCTTGAATTCCATGAATAAATGCGGCGCCTACAGACTCGAAGTGCAACAGTAGCGCCTCTATTGAATTAGATGTTAGAAATTATATACGACGTGTGCAAATAAGAAAACTGTGCATAAAGCGCTTGCACGCACTGCGGTGTGTTCACTCTGATAACACAAGACGGTCAACCATCGGTGTACATACAGTTTGCTCAGCTGTTCGTCCCTTTCTAGGAAGTGGCTGAGGAGGGATCAGTCTACATCTGAGCTAAATATGATAGTGCGACTAACCTATTTAAATATAGCGCTTCGAAGTCGTTGCTAAACGTTGTAAACAACGGGTTTTACTAATCCGATTTAACGGTACAAGAATAAAGGGCAGAAATAAATAGTAATTCGCACAGTACTAAATGTTTTCTTTAACATGCATTGCGCAAATAGGGTTTGTGTGATGGACTATATATGTTGCTAGGGGGAAAGTAAGAAATTCTACAGGTAAATTAAAAGTAGCATTTGAACCTGCAAAGCACCATTAGCTAGGGCCAATATGCGAGTGCACACATCTGAAAAATTATCCGCAGTAAACAGCAGAACCCCATATACTAGCAAAAGGGTCCGTGCAACCATTTACAACTGGTCAAGTGGAATCTCAACAAGAAAAATAATACATGTAACTATAGAATTACAGATGAGTCGTTCTTGAAAGAGCTCCATAATGCAGATAAACTCACTCAAATAGGGGTTGAAATAGTGTGCGGGAGCCTTAGCGTGCAGTATATTTACTTCACTGCACTCAGTTGGAAGAACCGCTCTAAATACTACAGGTAACGTGCCGCTCGGAACCGAAATAAGCACATGCTATTCCAGCGCCACCGAGCCCTCTTGGCGCGTTTCTAAACAAGTGGGTCCACTTCTTTCCCGAATCAACGCAGGGCCCGGCCCGTCTTCAGAAACCCTGTGTGTTGCAAACTCGGGCGGGAACGCCGCCTGCCTCTCGACACAAACGGGAACAACAGACGTGTGCTGGGTAAAGGTATGTGCGCATATGACTAACTAACCGCTGCAACTGCTAGACATAAATAAAAGGCATTGTTTGTTTTCTCCCGGTCTGTAGCTGCACTAAAAGCTCCGTGGTACATAAATTTAAAAAAATTAAAACCCCCCAAAAAAACTGGTAGGTGCTCTTATTTTGTGAATTGCCTGAAAATTAAAACCGTCTTATATAATGTCGATGAAATGCATTTTTTGTTTTTTGTTAGAAGTGGTATGTTTGCCGGCATTTGAAATAGCACAATTTTAACTTGTGTGTGGTACAAATTTTTGAAAATAGCGCGGAACTAGGGGCCTGAAATAAAGTAACCTCTTCAATTAGATGGCTGGGGAACAGGACATTTAATTTAACGCAACACCCCATATCTCTCTCTCTCTCTCTCTCTCTCCATTTCATTGTTGTAAGTTCCTTTTCTGCACCCCCCTTTCTCCGTTTGCCACTATTCTACCTCATTGAAAGGCTAAGGAGCAGCAGGGCGTCCTTTGCAAAATATTTTAAACTGTGCACTTTGGTTGATACACTTTCCATTCTGTGTATCAAGCAAACATGTATTCCTGAGTCAGACTGCATGACCCAGTGTGTAGTAATTGTATAGCTGTTCAATCCCTGGTGGCACAGCACCTCGGATAGTGTGCTGCATGGCTAAACACTTACAAGGTCCCAAAGGCGAGACCTATTGGCTATGCCAATGCTTGTTTCCTTTCTACTCTGCCTTAAGGTCTCTTCTCTCTCCCACCCCTTTCCACGTCTCTTCTGTCGCATTCCCTCTGGCCCATTCTTAACTTCTCTTCCTGTCTCTTTCTCTTTTCTCTCCTTCTACCTCCCTTTCTCTTTCTCTGATCTTTGCTCCTTTCTCACCCTATCTCCTTATATCTTATCCTCTGCCACCCTCAGTCCCTGATTCCCTCTCTTCTACTCCCTCCCTCTTTCTTCCTCTCCTCTTGCTTCTGTCTTTCTAATCTCACCGCCTCTCACTTTTCAGTCTTATGTTAACCCCATTTCCTCTTTAATCACTGCCACTTCTGCTCCTCGTCCCCTTGCTACCTTTCTCCAGTCCTTCACTATTCAGTGACTTAAGGGTTTGCTGCTGACATCAAGTGTGACCTGTAGGTCAAGAGTTGATATCCCAGCAGGGCCAACCATCCTTTAATCCTTTTGAATACATACGTTTAGTACCAGTACATTGGCTAACCATGACACGTTATTTACCTGCCAAGGAGCAGAGGAGACTGCTATTTTAAGTCTATACCAAAATAGGTTTATTATTACTGTTTTTATTATTGATCTCTTCGTGTCTCTTATCACATTCCCCAGTGTTCAGACTGCAGGACAAATCCCAACCAGACCCGTGACTGCCACCAGTTATGTCCATGGTCTCTCCGATGTGCCGCTCATACCCAAGACCGTCAGCCAATGTCTTCAGGACACAACAAACCGGTGGCCCGACCGGGATGCAGTTGTATTCCCAAAAACAGGAATCCGCAAAACATTTGCTCAGTTCACGCAGGAGGTAAGTGAGTGAACCCTGCCTTTGTTTGCTCTGTTCTTCTGTCTATGAACAGTTTTCAGTGCTTGCTGTAAATCCTCCTTAAGCCAGTATTTGCAGCTCTCTCTATGTAAGCAGTGTTTAGTGTTTGCTGTTTGTCTCTCTTTTAGTAGTGTCAAGTCACGTGCTTGAAGAGTGTCCTTCTCAGTGAGAAGTGTCTAGTGCTTCATGATGCTCGCTCTCTGTCGGCTATGTCTAGTGCTTTTTGCTCCTCCCTCTTGAGCAGTGACTTATGCTAGCCACTTGTCGCTGTCTTTGAGTACTACTTAGCATCATGCTCTATTAGCGGTGTCCAGTACATGTGTCGCAGCACTCTCTTTGTGACAGCATCCAGTGCTTGCCCCAAGTCTCTTTCTGAGCTGGTGTTCTCTTTCTGAGATGTGTCCAGTGCTAGTTCTCTCTTTGTAATGGGAGGCCATCTCTTTTAAAACTGCTTAGGTTCAACCCCTTCCGAAGATATCATCGCTTGACCTCTCTTTTCCGTATATCACCCCATTTTTCTTCTTCCCTGAAATTCTTAAATTAATGCACGTATTATTCACTTTTAGCTGATGCGTCACTTCAGTTTTCACTCTTACATGCCCATTTTATTCTGGTTTCCTGCCAGGCCATTTCACCCAGACTGCTGTTCATCATGTTCACAGTTATCTTACCTGTGCACATCACATTAACAAACTCAGGTCAACAAGACAGTGGCTACTTGCCATGGTCTGATGAGAAACCTGAGGAAAATCGTCCCCCTGCTACCACAGCCAGCAAGAAAGATGGTGGTACAATGCACAATCCTAAGCAGGATTTACTACTGTAATGCCCTCTTAATGGGAATCCCAGACTACCTGCTAAAAAGACTCTATAGAATGCAGGTACTGGCAGCTGAATTAGCTCTGAATAAATCACGGTTGGACTCTGCAAAAGATACATAAAAGAACTGTACTGGCTACCAGTGAAAGAGAGAGTCATCTTTAAAGCAATGTGCATAGTCCATAAGGCCTGAAATGGCTCTGGAGCCAGACTCCTACAGAATAAATTCTCCTACTATCAACCGGCAAGGAGGCTGAGATCATCCTCAGCTAACCTAGTACATGTACCCAGGTTTTAAAAAATCAGGGTAGGAATGGCAGCTATCCAAGTCCAGGCAGCACAAGTCTGGAATAGGCTGCCCCTCTCCCTTAGAAGAAACCGAAATGTTCGAGGCATGTGAGCTGTAGATCACATGCCTTGCATACTCCTGCCATCTAGTGTTGGGTCCGGATGTTTGCAAGTTGTTTTTGTTTGAAGAAGTCTATGCAGTCACAAGGTAAGGTGACTCCTCCTTTCGGTGATAGTGCGCATGGGCATCGACTACATTGTTAGATTGTTTTTTTCCGCCATCGTGTTTGGACGTGTAATGCTGCGCTCCGCTTCAGAATCATTCCTCGGGTTCCCCGTGGTGCGTAATCCACCCTACCCTCGACGGTATTGTTTTCAAACGCTTTTCCCACGATTCGACTCGATCATCAAGAAATCTCCATTTGCGGGCGGCCTTCCGGCCTATCCGCGTCGGTCCCACTCCTTGTTGATGGAACGCACTTCATTCAAATTCTGCCCCCTGTGCCACACGAAGTATCCACGTATGGACTTACATCAGGTGTGTAACTTGTGCTTGTCTCCAGAGCACAAAGAGCAAGACTGCGACGCGTGCCGATCTTTCAGATCGAAGAAAACTCTCCATGATCGTCGGGCTTGATATCGAGAGATGCAGCAGTTAGACAACACACCGGATCTCTTCGGCGAAGACTCCCAGCAAGAGGAGGTCTCAGCGGCCGAAGAAGAACAGGCCTCTGCTGCGTCTGACTCCGAATGAGAGTTGCAGATTGTCCTCGAGGACGACTATGTGCCACAGGGACAAAGGGACGTGAGTACAGAAGACCGCTTCTCCCCCCCACCCCTCGTCCCTAAAAAAATCTAAGGCTGCGGCACCACCTCTGCCTTCAGGCCAAGGTCAGCACTGAGAAGAGGTTTCTGATGCTTTGCTCGGCACTGAAACACTCTGACAAGCCTTCCGGCTCGGGACCGAGTCGGCCAAAACTCACTTCCGAGCCGAAACCTTCAGCTTCTAAGCACAAAATCGGTTCGAAGTCGAAACTGTCGACACTGAAAACGAAGAAACATTCCACGGAGCCGAAATCTTTAGTGCCGAAAGGACATTCCAGCTCCGCTGCGAAAGCTTCGGTGCCGAAAACTAAAGAGCTGCCCGGAATGCAGCCGGATCCAAACAAAGATGTTGTACCACCTAAGTCGGATCCGAAACAGAAGAAACTGTATATTAATCCTGACACAGGGCATATTCACGCTAAACCGCCATCCAAGCATAAGCTTCCTCATGACGACAGCCCTTGTAAAATTCCATTGAAGAAGAAAAATGTGGGCACTAGTCCTTTCCATACACTACCATCTCCTCCTCCTTCCTCTCCACCACAGCTTGATCCTTTACACATCACACCTCATCAGTCTCCTCTACCTCACCTTCATGCAGGTGATACTGATGATGATGACGCACAGTTACCAGTAGATCCTTGGACGGATTATACAGTTGATCCTCCACAGGATACAGACCCAGATCTTTACCCTGCCAGGCCATCTCCACCTGATGACAATTTGTCATATGAAGAGCTCATTGCTAGAGTCGCACAATACCATGGGGTGGAGCTCCATAAAGAATCCTTAGAAGAAGACTTTCTCTTTGAGACTCTAGGAACACATAAGTCCAGCCAGACACTGCCTATGCTCCAGGGTATGTTGAGGCACACAGACGACATTTGTAAAGATCCTGTACGTGCTAGAATCCTCACTCCTAGAGTGGATATAAAATACAAACCTTCCCCAACAGATCCTATTTTCATTAAATGCCAGTTACCACTTGACTCTTTGGTAGTATCTAATGCGCGAAAGCGAGCTGATTCGCAAGCATCTGGGGATGCTCCTCCCCCAGATAAAGAGTCAAAGCTTATTGATTCTTCTGGCAAACGTGTAGCTGCGGAAGCAGCTAACCATTGGCGTATTGCTAATATTATCCAAGGCCTCCTGGCAAGATACGATAGGGCCCACTGGGACGAAATGGAGCAATAACTACAGTTTCTCCCAGATGAGCATAAGGCGAAAGCTCAGGATTTAGTTCAAGAAGGTAAACTAATTTCCAATGCTTCTACGCTCTAGATGCAGCCGACACTGCAGCTAGAGAGGTGAATACTAGCATCCTACTCCGAAGACATGCCTGGTTATGGATTCCAGGGTTCAAAACTGAAGTCCAACAATCCAACATACCTTTTCACAAGAAACATCTTTTTGGCCCTGAAGTTGATCAAGCGCTCCAAATTTTTTTAAAAAGACACCGATGTAGCAAAATCGATGGGAGTGCTTCAATCTCCCTCAAACAGAGGTTCCTTTCGGCGCTCCTTTTACAGGGGAGGGTCCAAGTCCACAGGGACAGACCAAAACACTTCTTTCTACAAGGGGAATTCACAAACATCTTTTGCAAGAGGATTTTTCAGTGGAGGTTATAGGGGAAATTGTCCATGGGGCAGAGGTAAAAACACCACACCCCGCAATTACCCTTCCCAAAATAAACAGTGACTTCCCCACACTTGCCTCCCACTATTCCACACCTATCGGAGGAAGACTTCAAGGCTTTCTTCTCATTTGGGAATCGATAACCGACAAATGGGTGCTTGCAATTATCCAACCTGGTTATTGCCGTGAGCTCACCAACAATCCTCCAAACATTCCACTTCGTTATCACAAATTGTCACCGGACCACCAGCCCTTGCTTCAACAAGAAGTGCAATCTCTAATACTCAAAGGAGCTATAGAACCAGTCTCACTTCAGTACCAAGGGTCAGGAGTTTATTCCCTTTACTTTCTAATTCCCAAAAAGAATGGCTCGTTAAGACCAATTCTAGATCTCAGAGAGTTAAACAAATACATACTGTCACAGCACTTTCACATGGTGACTCTTCAACAAGTGCTTCCCCTTTTACAGCAAGACGACTTTGTCTACTGTAGATCTAAAAGACGCCAACTTTCACATTCCAATTCATCCGGCTCATCGCGAATACCTCAGATTTGTGATAGCAGGCAAACATTACCAGTTCAAGGTACTTCCATTTGGTGTCACCATGGTCCCCAGAGTGTTCACCAAATGTCTCGCAGTAGTAGCCGCTCATCTCAGTAGACAGTGTGTCCATGTCTTCCCTTACCTAGATGACTGGCTTATCAAAGCGGGCACTTACCAGAATTGTATACTACACACTCAGGCAACAGTACACCTACTTCATCAGTTGGGTTTCACAATCAATGCACAAAAATCTCACATTTGCCCTGCATAAGTGCAGTCTTATCTCGGAGCTTCCCTCAACACTCTCACAGCTCTAGCCTCTCCCAATGTAGCCAAGATTCACAATATTCAATCCACAGTACTACAAAAATCCAACCCAATCAAACATTACCAGCCAGAGTTTTCATGCAACTGCTAGGAATGATGGCATCCTGCATTGCAATCGTACCTCATGCAAAGCTTCACATGCGTCCTCTGCAACAATGTCTAGTGCGTCAGTGGAATCAGTCACAGGGTCAATTAAACGATCTAGTGTTGGTAGACAACCGCACCCATCGCTCTCTGCAGTGGTGGAACCCTCAAAACGTATCAAAAGGGTGGCCCTTCATAGACCCAATTCTACAGACTGTACTGACAGCAGACGCATCTTTAACCGGCTGGGGTGTCCATCTTCTACATTACACAGTACAAGGGCTGTGGTCAGACAATCATAAATGTCTCCACATCAACTACCTGGAACTTCTAGCAGTGTTCCTAGCACTCAAAGCTTTTCACACTCACCTTGTGGGAAAAACTGTCTGCACAGACAACATGACAGCAATGTACTATCTACAGAAACAGGGAGGGACACATGCTCTCCAGCTGTCGTGCCTTGCACAAAGCATTTGGAATTGGGCAATTCATCACAAGATTTACCTCCTAGCATAACACCTTCCAGGGGTAGACAATCAAATTGCCGACCTGCTCAGCAGACACAAGCAACAAGTTCACGAGTGGGAACTTCATCCCCAAGTTCTTCTTCCCTAGTTTCAACAATGGGGATTTCCACAGATAGATCTGTTTGCCACAATACACAACGCAAAATGCCCAAACTTCACATTCGGGTTCCCACACCATCTATCCAAAGGCAATGCTCTATGGATGAATTGGTCAGGGATTTTTGCCTTACGTTTTTCCGCCTCTCCCACTAATTCCATTACTGGTTCGGAAGCTCAGACAAACATCACTCACACTGATCTTAGTAGCCCCCACACAGGCTCATCAACTTTGGTACACCACCTTGTTAGAACTGTCGGTGGCTCCACATCAAAAGCTACATCTCACACCCAGTCTCCTCACTCGGAGCCATGGAGAAATCAGACATCCAAATCCCAAAGAACTCAACCTAGCGATTTGGCTCCTGAAGTCATAGTTTGGTTATTTACAACTACCACCAGACTATGAATATTCTCAAAGAGGCTAGAAAGCCTACTACTAGAGCATGTTATGCAGCAACATGGAAACTGTTTGTTATCTATTGTAACAACAACAATATCAATCCATTTGATGCTTCTGTACAGAACATCATTTGTTATCTGTTGCATTTACAGCAATCTGGATTGGCTTACACATCCATTCATTTACACCTAGCAGCAGTAGCCGCATACTTGCAAATTAGACAACACTTATCTCTATTCAGAGTGCCAGTGATTAAAGCCTTCATGGAAGGATTAAAAAGGGTAATACCACCAAGAGTTCCCCCTGCACCAGAGTGGAACTTAAACATAGTCCTTACAAGGCTAATGGGTCCACCTTTTGAACCAATGCACAAATGTCAATTACAATTCCTCTCATGGAATGTTGATTTCCTCATAGCAATAACTTCACTAAGGAGAGTTGGTGAACTTCGGGCATTAAATATACAAGAGCCTTTCCTTCAGCTTCACAAAGATAGGGTGGTTCTTCGAACCAATCCTAAATTTCTCTCTAAAGTAGTTTCTGCCTTTCATATCAATCAATCAGGTGAGTTACATGTGTTCGTTCCTCAACCTGATTCTGTAGCAGAACGAGCTCTACACACACTTGATGTTAGAAGAGCTATACTATATTACGTAGAAAGAACCAAAGAATTTCGGAAAACAAAGCAACTATTTGTTGCTTTTTCTCCACCACACAAATACAATCCCATATCCAAGTCGGGTATTGCAAGATGGATTGTAAAATGTATCTAAACATGTTATGCCAAAGCAAAAAGAACTTTGATAATACCCCCTAGAGCACATTCCACTCGTAAGATAGGGGCTACTATGGCCTTCTTAAGGAATATTCCCCTAGCAGGCATCTGTAAGGCAGCAACATGGTCTACACCGCACACATTCACCAAACACTATTGCGTAGATGTGTTAGCGAGACAACAGGCAAATGTAGGCCAAACAGTACTGAAAACACTGTTTCAAACAACTACAACCACTACAGGTTAGCCACCGCTTTGGGAGTATACTGCTATATAGTCTATGCAAAGCATGTGATCTACAGCTCACATGCTTGGAACGGATAATGTTACTTACCCAGTAAGCAGCTGTTCTTGGCATGTAGATTCACATGCACCCACCCGCCTCCCCGGTCTCCTGTAGTTGTTGTGGTTCTCAATTTACATTCATACGCATGAACATCTCTATTCTACACTCACTAACTCCATTCTCACCCTCTGCGGGAAAACAATCCAACAATGGAGTCGATGCCCATGTGCACTATCACCGAAAGGAGGAGTCCCCTTACCTCGTGACTGCAAAGACTTCTTTGAACAAAAACAACTTGCAAACATCCGGACCCAACACTAGATGGCAGGAGTATGCAAAGCATATGAATCTACAGCTCTGCATGCCAAGAACAGATGCTTACTGGGTAAGTAACATTATCCTTACTCCGTTTCAGGAAGGACCTAAAAACTTGTCTCTACCCTAAATAAACTAAGGATGGAGTCGGCACAGGTTACACCAGTCTACTCCAGATGAATCTTTGATAGCGCCAAGATGCCTGCCGGGTGAACGTTCGCGCTTAATAAATTAACAATAATAATTATTTTCTTACTCATTGTGAGAAACTGCAGGTGACTAATTGGGCTTTTACTTTTGTTACTGACTAAATCTGCAGCTTTACAACATTTCAGCCAACAAAAACTACTTTACCCAGAAAGCTTGTGTGACAGGGAGATGATCCAAGCAAAGTGAAAGGTAAATGATCTAATGGTGAATCCTTCCAGGGAGGGAGCAGCTGCGCAGCTGACGAGCTAGGATCACTCAACATTCTGTAAGAATGTTCTCTGGCAGAATTTATCATGGACGATTCTTTACAGCAGGATGCTACAGCTTGGAAACTACAAAACACATGTGACTCCAAGTGTGAATCCAAACATAGCCATTCCTGAGCCATGACTTTACCTTTAAGTATGCCCGCTTTCTTTGCTGCTCTGAGATGATTGCCATTTCTACTTCTCTTGACTTAGTGCCTCATGTAGATCTTGGCAGATGGGTTACTCTGTCACAACGGTGATAGATAACCTGTCCACCGAAATATAAATCCCATAGGATATAATGGGATTTATATTTCAGCAGACAGGTTATCTGTCAGCATTGTGACGGGGTAACCCATCCGCTGAGATCTAAATCAGGCCCTAAGTTTGTTCATGTTATTTGTTTTTGAAAATAGCTTTCCTATTGGACAATTGGATTCAGTTAGTGAACAGGGGACATCGCCAGCCACATAGAACTTGTTCTAAGAGAACTTGAAGACATCTTGATCTCAGATGACATCTGTCACCATAGATCATCTGATTGGGTTCTGTCTCCCAAGGTGGCTATGTATGTGCAGGCATGCCTCCATGAGCCCCTCAAAAAGGAGGCACAAAACTGCCTAAAGGTGGAATGCCAAAGAGCTTCAGTAAAAAGTAAAACTTTACTCACTGAAGAATGGCTCTAAGATGATCAGGATCATAGAGTATTTTTCTTCATACTCCAGGAGGGTGTTGAATGGTCCTTGAAAAGAAGGTCAATGAAAGCTTTCAATTGGCACCCTACTTAAAAGATTTGATATGGTGAAAACAACAAAAGAGAAGGTATCCACTCAGCGCTATTGTGTGGTTTTGCATTGAGGGCCATCTGAATGCAAGCACCGTCAACTGTTCCACCTGTGTTTTACTGAGAGTTGACTTGAATTTGGGCAATCTGTCTGTGACTCAGGGATCCCTTTATCAAGGTGCCAAGGAAGTTTATACCCATGTTTACTGCTTTACACAAAGCTCAGAATGCAGTCAAGCAGATCTTGAGCTCTAATGAAAACAAAATTGTCTAATGCGGTTAAGGGCACATGTCGGCTGATATGAATAGGATAGGATAGGATGAGGATTTATAAAGCGCACTAAAACCCGAAGGTGCCAAGGCGCTGAGCGGAAGAGAAGAAGAGAGGAGAAAGAGAGGCTGCTGACTAAACTGAGAAAAGCCAAGTCTTCAGGAGTTTTTTGAACACCGGAAGGGATTCCACCTGGGAAATCGAGGAGGGTAGAGTATTCCAAAGTTTTGCCGCCGCCATCGAGAAGGAACGGCCGCCCCATCTGGCTTTGCGAACTCTAGGGATGATCAGTTTTCTATGGGAGGAAGATCTCAAAGTCCTCCCAGGCATATACCATTTAAACATGGTTTTCAGCTGCTGCGAACCTATATTGTGCAGGGCCTAGTGAACCGTGCACAAGGCTTTGAAGGAGATTCGCTTCCTAATAGGGAGCCAGTGCAGAGTGCAAAGCTCCTCCTTTGCTGAGTGCCTTTTCGGGATATTAAGGATCAGCCTGGCAGCCGCGTTTTGTACAACCTGAAGTCTGTTCAGGGAGGCTGTACTAATATTCAAATACAAGGCATTACAGTAGTCAAGCCGGGAGGTAACCAGTGCAATGACCGTGGGCCGATGGAGTGCTGATGGAATATACGGGAGCACCTTTCTGAGAGTCTTCAGAATGTAAGAGCAAGTGCTGACAGTGCGACTGACCTGAGCCTCAAAGGTCAGGCCCATGTCAAAAATAACCCCCAAGTTTTTGACTGTCTTGGCGGGAACAGGAAGGGGACCGCAATCTCCCGGCCACCAGGCATTCGACCAGGTTGAAGTCTGAGGACCAAAAACTAGGACCTCAGTTTTTTCTGCATTGATCTTAAGGGAGTTATTTTGCATCCATCTGATAATACTGGCCATGCACTGGTTAAATTTCCCGGTGACCGGCTGCAGATCATGAGAGATGGAAACAATGATCTGCGTGTCATCAGCGTAGGAGATCACCTGAAACCCGAAAGATTTGGCCAGCGGGGCCACATACACATTAAAAAGGGTGGGGCTCAGGGATGATCCCTGGGGAATGCCACAGGGTAGGCTAAAAGCCTTAGATCTGAAACCCCCACAGCTAACCGCATTAGTTCTCTCTGTCAAGAATGAGTGGAGGACCTGCAGGGCCTTACCCGAGATTCCCACCTCTTTCAGACGTTGAACCATCCGAGTGGGAGAGACGGTATCAAAAGCCGCCGACAGATCAAGCCTAATCAGCACTACCGACCCACCCTGGTCGCCCTGCATGCGGATGTGATCAGTGGCAGCAATAAGGGTGGATTCGGTGCTGTAGTTGGCGCGGAAACCGTTTTGGGACTGATCTAAGAGCTCATAGGAATCCAAGTAATTCATCAACTCAATGTTGATTAACTTCTCTAGGATTTTAGCGGGGGCAGGAAGAAGAGAAATAGGGCGAAGGTTTTTCAGTTCAGAGGGGTCAGCATTGGGTTTCTTAAGCAGGGGTGTAACAATTGCCTCTTTCCAAGCGTCCGGATAGCAGCCGGAACAGAGGATGTTGTTAAACACCTTGCAAAGAAAGTCAGCAATCGGGTTGGGGACCATCTTGAGAGTGAGGGGCCTGCAAGGGTCAGAGGGAGAACCGGACTTGAGGCCCATAAGAAGACCCAAGGTTTGTTGAACAGTGATCTGGGGAAAAGTTGGCAGAGTAGGAGGGGGATTCCCCATCCCTTGGTCCTGCATGACCTCCACGCCCTCTAATTCTGCCATTTGCATATGGTTGAGCTCCCTAAAGATTTTAAGGACCTTGTCCTCGAAGTAGGTAGCTATTCTATCAGAGAAATCTTGAGAGGGGGGCAACGCCTGCGTCCCAGAGGGTTTGGAGATCTCCTTAATCACCTTGAAGAGCATGCTAGAGGAATTGTCTGCAGCGAGGATCTTATTAGTGAGGAAGTGAGCTTTAGCTTGAAAGATGGCTAGCTTATATTTCTGAAGCAGAGTTTTCTGCTTGGTTTTCTCACTAATGAAAGGGTCTAGCCGCCATCTACGTTCCTGCCTGCGACATTCCCTTCTGAGTGATCTAAGTTCATTCGAAAACCAGGGTGACCTAGGTTTGGCTCTCTTAAAGGTGCGGGTAAGCTTTGATGGGAGAATATGGTAATGTGCTCATGCCTTGTGCAAACTGACAAAAGATGTGTGGGTGGTAGAAATTATTCATGCTTTCAAGACAGATTTATAGACCCAGTCTCATTGAAACAAAAAGTTATTGAAACGGACGTAGAGAGATGTTATGAAAGGAGGCAATTTGTATGTTCTCAGAATTCCTCCACAACGTTAAATACCTGGCTAATTTGCAGACATGTAACTATGGCGTGAATCTATCCCTCAAGAGAGGTATTATTGGAGTTCAGCTGGATTGTAGTGGAATGCCTCCTGCAAAGCAGTGTGAAATGTTTCTTTCTCAGGTGGTTGAGATACTCCCCTCCCCCACTGATATGTTGCCCATTCAACATTCTGGTAGAGCTGGGAAGGGATTTCTGAAACTACTGCAACTTTGCAGTTTTATAGAAGGTAATCTGGATGTGTTTATTGAATTTATTGATGGGGAGAAGATGTGGCCTAACGGCTAGAGCGGTCGACCTCAAATCTGGGGAACCTGGTTCCAGTCTCGGCAACGACGCTCAACATCCTGTGATTCTGGGCAAATCACTTAATTTCGCCGTGCCTAACAAAAATGAATGTGTCCGTCTGTAACGAAACTGGTGCTCATGTAAAGCGCTCTGATGCCCAATACCTTCGGGTCAAGTTTGCGGTATATTAAACTCTGAAAAAACAAAAATCAGTCAGACAAAATTCAATGGGGTAGCTGATTCGAACTCCTGATACCTTCGGAACTCCAACTAGAATTTGAACCTCGAGGTCTTTCAGAAGGTTATGGACATTTGGTGGTCCATGCGGAGCAGATCTGTTTGCTTCCTGCTTCAAAAGGCAACTTCTTATCTTCTTCCCTTGGAGGCCAGTTCAGTACGCAGCAGCAGTAGGCATCTTCCTGTATGAGATCTCAGCTCACATATGTTGGCTTGGGCATACTTGGTGCTTGTTACATTACGTTGGAGGTTGAAAGTTTAGTTCCCATTTCTTCTTTTTTCCAATCTTTCGACCAGGCTTCAGAGATCCTGCGCTAACATACTCACTAGTTTGGAAACTATTAAAGCGATTAATGCCAAACAATCCCCCAGATCCAAGGTATATGCATCTTTGGGATGTAAATACAGTCCTGTGACTGCTGTAGGGATGGCCAGCTAACGATGATTTATCAAGGAAACCGATATTCCTCAGTTAACTGTTAATATGCATGATTTCATGCAGGAGGGTGTCAAAAGTCAGGGGATTTGGACAGTATGATGTTCATACTAGAAGGGTTTTCATTTACCAATTCAAGAAGGGCTGCGTTCAACAGCCCATGGATTACATACCTGAGCTTCCCCGTTAGTTTAGTAGTTTATTAATGTAGAAAGAACAAATCGAGGCAGTATAAACCACGCGGAGCTAGACAAATCCTCATCGCTTTTAGTAATTCGTTTACCCTTGGATCTTCTCCAATGACCGCGTGTTCGTTGAGATGAATTACACAAAGATACCATGTAATTTGGAACCTGTTCAGTGAGAGGAAAAAAGCCAATGAAAATGTTGCCAGTAGATTGGAACATACGAGGTCATCCTGTTGGTCGACTGAATCTAGGTTAAAAAAGATTCCCCTTTAAGCTACGGTATGGATATAGGGTCATTCGTGGTAAATAAGCTTTAAAAGTGCACAATCCTTGCCTTCATTCTTAAGTAGTATAATAAAGACCACTGACTTTAGTGCAGGAAAATATTGGTTCCATTAAGAACATTTGAAAAAGAATTACCCACCCAGCTTTGGTGACCTTTTTAGCAATACACATGAACCCCTTTGTATATATTTTAATTGCACCATTAATTATGTTTTGATTGTGAAAAATCGCATGCATTTTGTTTTGTGGATGTATTGCTTATATAGGGAATGGGATAAGTGTATTTCTAATTGGAACCTGCCACTATTTAACTTCCCTCAGAAGAAGAGGCCTTAATGCAGCCTGATGGTTGTGTTATGGACTGGTTATATCTTTGTTTGTAGTGTAGGATTCCTAAGGCTGTAGTGTTTGTTGGGTGAGAAGTAGAAAGTCGGCTAAAGAAAGTAAAAGCATGGCCTTCGCCTCTATGTCCAGTAGAATTGAAACTTTCTGTCACAAAACTTAAAGCATTTTTTATTCTTATTGATACATCTGCTGGTTTAGACATGGTTGACCACTCTCTTTGTTGATGCAGTAGTGTTTCCCTTTCTTCTTTGGGTCTATCACTTCAAGTTTTCACTCACATCTCTCCTACCAGCCTCATTTGTGACCACACTTAGTCACTGCGGGGCTTCTGAATGGGATGGCCTTACTCTTTTCTCTGTATACATACTCTTGTGCAATCGTCTCACCTCCTTCACGTTCAAATGCCGCTTGTTCATGATGATGCCTAGATCATTTTCTACTGTCCCTCTTTTACTGATCCATTACACTCTTGTATCTCATCCTGTCTCCTCTTTAGTCTTGGGTGAAGTCAGATTTATTTTCTTCATGACCCTTTGTCATCTGTGCCGCCCACTCTTTCCCCTGCTTTCCAGACTTCAGCTGGCAGCCTTGGAGGTATATTTCATCCTTCTTTCTTTTTCAAACTACATTTTCTGCCTTATTCATACATGTTACCAACATTTCAGTCAATCAGTTAATAAATTGTTTATTTCGGGGTAACCCCCATAAAACATACATGTAAACACATAAAACAAGCATTGAAAAAGCAATAGGTCTCGCCTTTGATTAAGTTAAAGCCATTTGCTTTGCTAATGGTATTGTATAGCAAAGCAAATGGCTTTAACTTAATGAAAGGCGAGACCTATTGCATTTTTAATGCTTGTTTTCATTTACTCAGTTTTTTACAAAGTAGTTCCACTTCCCACTGTTTTCTAGCACTTTCAGATTTTTCACAACTGCGACCATTAGAGTCACAAAGCTTCCCCCTCCAACCTTCCTTCGTCCCACTAGTCTTTGCAGGCAGCGTCGTCAGGTGACGTCAGTTTACCATACGTCACATGATGTCATGCGATGCGAGGGATTTAACTCCAGCTGTCATTGAGGACAGGGTAAGAGAACGGTTACTCTTACATGGGAAAGAGAGTGAATTTAAGGTTTATTGTTCTTAATTATTTAAAGTTGCGGATATTAAACGTCTTTAATTAAATCTGTTCACCGTTATGCTGAATTTGGCAGAGCTGTTCTACACCGCAGACACCGGAACAAAACATACATTAAGTAAATAAGAGCCGTTATTTGGGTTATTGTAGTCCGAGGTTGGTGCAGCAGAAACTAAATCATGTGACTGAGGCAGATCTAAACGTGTTTTACAGTCTCGTGTCCACCCCTGAAGAGCTGCAGTATTTTAAGGACGTTGTTCAACTTTGCCCAGCGTGCGCCTAAAACGTATAGCAAGTTATAGCATCATATACGAAGAGTTGCATATGGTTAATTGCAAACAAAATGGTTGAAGAGCAAAAGTGGGGCTTGCTGAGTGTTCTGCTTGCTACGGACCCTGCAGTGCCTGGCGTGCAGTTTTGTCGTTGGGCGGGTAGGTCTGCTTTTTGCAAAGCAAGGAGTGCTGCTTCTTAAGATCACCATTAAGGGGACTTGTCTTAACGAATTAGGTCTGCGGTGTATGTTGAGGTTTTGCTGGCGTTGAGAGCTCAGCAAGCACAGGACCCCGTGGGTTGATGGGAAAGGGGGCGAGCGGAGCCCGTGACTATTGTGATATATGTAAAGGCACTTCTTAAGTTTGGGTCTTAGTAGGCACGCTTGTTGGACAGGGAAGCGCTTGAGAGCACGGCCAGCTGCAGTGGAAACACGCCGAGGTGGCTGTGGTGCAGGATGGGGCTGTTGTGTGTTTGACATTCAAGGCACCAGTGTAGGGTTGCCTTTCTTTTAAACCTAGTATAGTGAGGAGATAGGCTCATGTACCGCTACCTGTAAACTAAATTACAAACAGACTTCAAAGAGGAAGGCAAAATAGAATGTGTCCTTGTGTAGCGCAACTGGTGTTCATGTAAAGCGTTCTGATACCCGATACCTTCGGGTGAAGTTCGCGCTATAAAAACAAGGCAGCGTGACGAAGCTTCTGATAAGAAGCTTAGTTGCCATGACAATGGAAAGCTTTGCACAAGATGGCGTCGGACTGTCCACTATCCGTACGTACGCGCGCATGTTCTTAGGTTTGGATGAATGGCGAGAGCAGCCATCTTTGTCCATCCCTACGCGTGCATGTTAAGCTTTCAGAGAATCGATCGCAAAAGGCACTCGCACTCACAGTACGCTCAGCTTCACCCCGCGCAACCCGCGGTGACTGTGAAATTACATGATATAGTCGGTAACATTACGTGTGTATTGAATTGTGGTCCCAAATTATCTGGCACACTAGTCACAGGAGAAGCGTGTCCATTGCCACCGATAAGAACGTGTACTCCTTGAGTTGTTGGATTAATGACTAGCGCTTGCGGTGATGTAGCACCCTTCACGGAGCCCGGTAACACATGTGTGGGCTCCGCTGGAGCCGAGTACGCTCAGCTTCACCCCGCTTAACCCGCGGGCAGTCATATTTAATAAATAATTGGATGACGACCTCTACTCCGCGGAACCGTGAAAGGAGTACTGATGTGCACCTCGTGACAAAGGCAGGAATCAGTCTGATTGAGCAGCCTCCCGCAAGTGGTGCGCGCGCATGACAAGCGAGAGCCCATGCTTTGTTCTCAGTTAAGGTAAACAAAGATGGCGTCGGGCTGTCCACATGCACGTGCATTTTTTGTCCCTCCGTACGCGTGCACATGTTTAATCGATTACAAAAAGCCCTCGCATGGCGAGAGCAGCGCTGTGCGATGCTAACTCCAGGCGAGATCTAAAAAGGTACAAAGAACAAATCTACAATGACACCAAACACATAAAATACCGTAATAACGGTGCATGTGCATAAATTAATAGGATACTTTTTCAGTTCGTAAAAACAATAATACATTACACATGAATCAAGGTTTCAAATCCCAAGAGCGTCCTAGTTAGCCAGACACAATGCAAGAATTTGCTTATACAGAAGACTACCTAAGGAGATGTCTGAAATGAGCACTCTCCATGGAGCTTGATGCCCCCAGAAGCTTAAATTAAAGCACAATAGACCCACCTCCTTCTCACTGACTGATATACCGGCCAAACAAATAGGATGCGTTCCACATTCTCAGTAGCATACTCATTACATAAAGTACACAAGCTACTATCTGTCATACAGGCTTTCCATTTTCAGATAAAACTATTAATTTGCAAGGTGCCATAGCAAAATTTCAAGAGCAATATATTTAGTCGGTGTGGTTGTATTTCATCCAGGAACAACTCAAACAAAGGGGATGGTTTATGTTCTAGAAATTTTGCTGTTAAACTCTCAGTAGTAGCCCTGTGATGGCTCTGGCTTTAGACAAGTTCCCATTATAGATAAAGCCTTTAGAAGCTGGAGGGATAGAAGCCAGATGTGACCATAATCTTCCAAGTCTCAAGGCACTTAACCACCTTCTAACATGTTGCAGCCAGGGAAGAGAAGCTGATGAGTCAAGATCCATTACTGTCTCGAAAGGGGGCTAATTCTGCACGCGACCAAAATCTAACCCAAAACAGTAAAGGTCCTAAGGCAGCTGAGTGCTCAATTTTCTGTAGCGTGATATCAAACTATAGAGGTATCAAAGGGGTACGATGTAGTAACCTAAAGAAGGATCTGACGAAGTCATTCTCTCTTACAGATAATACTTTTGTATTTTCAAATCCCCAGATTTCTCCACCATACATGGCTGCGACCTGCGCCTTCGCTTTGTAAACCTCTAATGCTGGTGTAACTGATTTTGAAATTGTTGCACGCTGTTTGTTTAACTCTACTGCAGCCCTGTGCTGGAGTGTAGCCCTATCCTTCTCAATATGTGGAGTCCAGGATAATTTTCTATCTACTTAGATTTCCAGGTAGTCAAATCTGTCCACCCTTTCTAAGCAGGAGGGCACTAATCTAATGTTGTCCCTAAAAGACCTATACAGACTATTGGCCAAATAATTCCAAGGTCCTTGCAATCGCAGAGAACTTTGAACTTGGCCAACAGATTATGCAGGCCTACAGGTGTTCTTGAACAGCAAAGTATTGTCTACGAAGAGCACGCCTGGTACAGATAATCCTTTTAGTTTGGGGGCATCGTGTGTACTATCCAACTGGCTCTCAACAACATTGTTAATTTACAATGAAAAAAGGGTGGGGACAAGGACACAACCTTGCCGCACACCTCTACGGATAGGGATATGTTCTGACGCTACCCCTGGCTGCTTCACTGCACCTGTGTGTAATTGTTAGCATGCAGCAGCTTTTATGATCTTGATGATCGAAATAAAGTTATTATGTTGCTGATGTTAGCATGTTGTTTGATTATAATGGACCCAGAAGGACTCCAGACCCCCATCGACCTGAGGGATTTCCACAATAAATGTCTGGGAACCAGATTGAATGCTTTCCTCAGATCAACAAACGCTACACATAAATTTCTTTCTTTAGTTTGACATATTTCCAGAGACTCAGAGAAATCCTAAAGACTTGATCAACAGTGCGGTCATTAGGCCTGAAGCCAGCCTGAAAAGGGAACAAGGCTCCTGTCTCAATAATCCACTGTTCAAGTTTTAGAATGTGTCTACAGAAAACCTTTTGCAGATTGTCCAATAAGCTTATGGACCTGTAATTACTAGAGATACTCCTGCTGCCCTCTTTGTAGATTGGAATAAATTCAGCACCAAGTGATGTTTCAGAAATTGTTGCCCAGGTCACTATTGCATATGCTAATAAATTAATATAAGGGCCCCATATTTTGATGTCCGGGCGAAAAAGATTCCCCCAGGTGTTTATCGGGGCTTGAGAACTTGTCCTTTTTTAAAGATTCTATGGCAACCTATGTGCCAGAGATTGAAAAGGACAATTGGTGGCTAGCTGTTGGCGCTCGCTGGTGTAATAACATCGCCATGTTAACAGAGCAGAATGTGAATATAGGTCTGCAAAATGATTGACCAAATAGAAGGGGAATTGAAGTGGTCGCTAGAGGTGTTACCGTCTCTGCTGGCATGGGCTATGATATGCCAGAAGGCCGAATGTATCTATAGCTTTAGCCTTAATAAGGTCTGTCCATTTCACCTCCTCCCAAATCAGTTTGCTTGTGTTTAAAGTACGCTTGTAATTAAATGTAAATCCAGTATTTGTAAAGCGCGAACAGCTACCCGAAGGCATCCCGGCGCTGGGGGCCGTCGGGAAGATTAAGCAAGCTATTGCCCAGAGTCACATGGTGCTGGGCTGACCTGCCGCCGGTGCTGGGGATCGAACCGTGAGCCCCAGATTCCAGCGTCAGTCGTTAAGCAAGCTATTGCCCAGAGTCACATGGTGCTGGGCTGACCTGCCGCCGGTGCTGGGGATCGAACCTTGAGCCCCAGATTCCAGCGTCAGTCGCCCTGGCCGCGGCGCCACACCTCTTCCCTTTTAGAGCTAGCTGTTCATATTACATACAGGGTACGATGTGTTGTTGCTGTAATAAGTATACGTTTTGCTTTACGACAGTCTTTGGTGTACCAAGAGATATTCTTTGGTGTTTTTTTGGATGTACCACTAGGCATGTACAAGAAAAAATCCTTTAGTTTAGTGACCAAAATACAATGATTCTCGGCGATAGGAATTTCAATTATTGGGGCAGAATCGAAGTGATAGAATTGCCCTCACTTCGTCCTACTCTCCACACCAGCATTTCAGTTTTCTCTACTTGCACTCATTCCTGATTTCCTGTTATTCTCACAGGCGGGCTAATGTCATTTCACTTCTCCTTGGTCTGCTTGCTTTTTTCATCCCATACTTTTTCATCAACACTGATGTTTGGCTTACTCTTCTGCACTTCTTCTTGAACGCTACTATCATTCACATTTCAAAATGTATTATATTTAAATTTCCAAGCATTTTTCTTAGGTCCAGATATTCTCTTGTCCACTCTTGTCGTTCCTTCGTCTCCCTGCTGTCCTTGTTTTTAGGTCAAAGCCTACCACACAGTGCAGCTGTCTGGCTGCGAAAATACTTCTTGACGACATTCTGAAAGCTTTCCTGGGAATGCATTTCGCCCATTGCTTGCCATTGGCTTTGTGGTTTGTAATTCACATTTACTTGCTTTTTATTTGCCGGCTCTATTAGTTTTATGCTGACCAGCAAGTCTTAGTCCCTCCTGTGGAGCATAGCCTGTTTACCATCGCTCCTTGTATTCTTCCACGAGTGCTCGCTTTCTGTAAACAGGCCTTTAAATTTTGTTGTTCTCGTGTCACAATTGCTGTGCATTCAAGACAGAGTACAAATGTCAGGGTCTGATTTCCGAGTGAGCTTAGAGTTTACGTTTCTTTCGCTGACTCAAAGAGAGAGGAATTATGTGACAATCCAGCTGGATACTGGGGGTGGGAAAGGAAAGGTTTTTTTCTAGCACAGTACAAATTTTCAATGTCTGTAAATGAACTGCGCAAATATTTCAAAATATATCAGAATTATGAAAGTCTAATGAAGCACAATTTTTGTAATTCTAAACTGTAGTGGAAATAAATATTTAATACGATCGAAACAGATCAATACACTCATTGAAGCAATTTCCACACATTATCTTTTGTGCGCTGTACAGTTCTATCAGTAAAACTTTATGTGCAAATGTAATGGTCACTCCAATTGAAAATGTGTTGTCTGTAACGGCAATGCGCTACCACACCATGCATACTCCATTTTACGCCACTCCACTACGATACTCTACTCCACACTCCGACACTCCACTCTGCGCCACTCCAACACTCCACTCTGCGCCACTCCCCGACACTCTACGCCACTTCACACTGATACCCCACTCTACAACACTTCATGCCACTTTACTCCACTTTATGCCACTCCATGCTACACCACTCTACTCTGACACGTTACTTACTCTACGCTACGCCACTCCACCCCACTCTACAGCAATCCACTCTACGCCACTCCAATCCACTCTACATACACTACACCACTCCACACTACCCCACTCCATGCCCCTCCACTCTGCGCCACTCCACTCTATTCCGCTCCACTCAATGACACTCTACAACACCCTACGACACTCTGCTCCCCTCTACACAACTCCATTCTATGGCACTCTACAACACGCTACTCTCCGCCACTCTACGCCACTCCACTATACGACACTCTATGCCACTTCACTCTAGACCATTCTACTCCACTCTACGACACCTTACTCCACTCTGCGCCCTTCCACTCTGCGCCCTTCCACTCTGCGCCCTTCCACTCTGTGCCTCTCCAATCTGTGCACCTCTACTTTATGCCACTCCACTCTACAACCCTCCATTCTATGCCTCTCTCCGACACACTTTTGATGTCAGAACGAAAAAGATCCCCCTGGGATTAAATCAGGGTCTGTGGACTTGTCCCTTTTTAAATATTCTATGCTAACCTGTTTGTCAGAGATAGAAAAAGACAAGTGCTCAATTGGTGGCTAGCTGTTTGTTCTCGCTGGTGTAATAAAATCGCCATGTTAACTATGCTCCGGCAATGTAGTATTTGAATATAGATCTGCGAAATAATTGACCCAAATGAAAGGGGAATTGAAGTGGTCGCTAGAGGTGTTACCTTCTCTGCTGCCACGGGCTATGATATGCCAGAATGTTTCTCTAGCTTTAGGCTTAATAAGGTTAACCTTTTTTTAAGGTCTGTCCAATTGCCTCCTCCCAAATCAGTTTGCTTGTGTTTAAAGTATGCTCGTAATTCGACTTAGCTGTTTATATTACAGCAGGGATACAAGATTTTGTTCTTGTAATAAGTATAAGTTTTGCTTTATGACAGTCTTTGGTGTACCAAGAATTATTCTTTGATGGTTTTTTTGGCTTTACCACTAGGCATATACAGGAAAAATTCCTTTAGTTTGGTGAAAGAAAATACAATGAAACTCCACTCTACGACACACTACTCCACTCTACGCCCCTCCACCCTGTGACACTCTACTCGTAAATGTCAATAGACCCAGGGCCGGCTCTAGGGCGGTGCGATCGGTGCGACCGCACCGGGCGTTGACTTGGGGTGGGGGCGTCATTTTTAAAATGGGTATTATCATTTTAAAAGCACCTGCTGCCTCGTTCCTGGCCTCCAGCAACTTTCAGACATCAATTAAAATGTAAAGAAAAGTCTGGTGATTAATCATCTTCCTGGAAAGGGACCAGAGGTTTGTCTAGTGGAAGTTTTGACTCATCCTAAGGTAGCGCAGAGGGTTAAAATGCCTGCTGCTAAGAACCTGTACCATGCAGATGAGGAAGTGCATATAATGTAAATAGGTCAGTGGGTTACTGCTTCTGTAAGAGAGCTCCTTTTGTTACTTGTCGTTTATAAGTCAAAATCCTAATATAGAACATTGAGCTAATAACTGTCATCCTAGAGCTGCATGCAAACTGCAGGGAATATGTTAGAGCTATATGTTTTTTTGCTCAGTCGTTCATCATCCTAATCTTGTGAAAAGGGTTAATTTGGGTAGAAAACAATTCTTATTATGAAAAAGAACCCCTAACAATGATGTTACTTTTTAAATTCTTAATTTGTGCCGTTCTTGAATAAGAACTTAAACTATATTGCCTACCAGTATCGATGACATGTCACCCCTACACTAAACCTTGTAGTAATGTCTGATGTAACATTTCCTATACACTGATTTACACACATATGATTGTCTCTGTGCAATGTGTGTGTGGTGTAAAGTGCTCTGACACCTTACACTGGTATGAGTGGCGCTATAAAACTAAATGAATCTGAGAGACAGTGGTTATGGAGACTTGAGAGGCACTGTTAAAGGGTGCTAGTGAGGGAATCCATGGCAGAGGTGGTCAATGGGGGGGCGCCAACAGACACTGTCGCACAGGGCGCCCCCAGCGCTAAAGCCGGCCCTGAATAGACCCGATTCAGGCTGGAGACGCTCGATTTTAAAAGTGGCTTTATTTTGTCTGTCTCCTGCCTGAAATTGCCTCTGCTTCAATAGAAGTTAATGGGGGAAATACGTTCTCCCTATTTTATTCTTTTTAATCTCCCTCTTTCCTCTTCTAAAATGTTAGCAAGTATGTCTACTCCACGCCCCTCCGCTCCACGACACTCCACTCTTCGACACTCTAGTCCCCTCTACACCCCACTGCACGCCACTAGTTTTAGCCGTGCTGAACAGCAGCGGCGATGGTTTACAACATGGCTAAAATACATTGGCAAAAACAATATCTCTTGCATAGGCAAGACCTATTGGCTTTGGCAATGCTTGTTCCCTTACTGACCGCGCACCCTGCACCGTGCACGTCCTCTCGCTTCTGTCGGTCCCGCCTCCTTGCTATTTCAGGGGCACTGCCTCCCTCTGGACATCTGCCTGCCTCCCTCTCTTTCTGTTTTTCTCGTGTATCTGAAAGCAAACCTTTTTCCCCTCCTAATCTTAAGTGGCGTGTTACCATGCCCGGTTCTCGGTTTTATTGTCCCACTTAAGTACTCCAGTGTGTGTATTTTGGCCCAGCTTGTTCTGAAGGCCCTGTGGAAGAGGCACAATAAAATGGCACTTTCAATAAATTAATGCAGCCGCTCCTCCCCACAGCACGCCCTCTCCTGTGAAGCTGTGTGTGCCCATGCAGGAGCACACAGCTCTATCTCTGGTTGCTATGACCTGGTAATCTTTCTAGACACCAGGCCTAACCTGCAGTTTATGTATATTACCAGGGAGCAACATTGACTGGCTCGATAGTGTAAAGACTAGAGTTATCGCAGCACTAACCGCGCATATCATAAATACGGATTATAAAGTGCCTAGCACTGGCCTGCTGTCCAGCAGTTTGTAGCATTGTAAATCAAAGTGATCACGTGACCTCTGTATTTTGTCCTATCTATATAGGTACATGATTTCTTGAGATGGTTAGAATATCCCCAGTTCATTTTACATAGCTACATAGCGGATTTCCTATATCAGTTAAATTTGCAGATCCTGTTCAAGATAGTTGGTCTGCACCTCTGACAGTATTGTCAGCCAACAGCTGACTAATGCTATTTAGCATGAATACTGCGATGGTCTGATGCCAAAGGAACCTTCAAGATGGCGGTGTTGTCGCTGCACCGATACAGTGGCCCACACCAAGGGTAAATTAATTGGTTTGTGTTTTTGTTGTTGTTTTCCTATATTTTCTCCCACTTAAATGTAAGAAAGACGGGTAGACACACAACGGCCTTTCTTCCCACCTTCCTCTCGAAACGAGTCTGTACCTTATATTAACGCATTCCCCCGTGTGCATCTTCTCTTTTTGAATGTTGTTTTAGCGAGAAATCAGACCATTTAAGACTAAGGAAATGGTGTTGTTTAAATACAAGAAATATTTCCAACCCCATAAATGTAGCAGCACGGAGCCACACTGCTGCACATCACTATATGTGCATGATGGGTAGTATGTCTTCTATTCTGGTGCCATTAAAGACCAAAGTCTCGACCACATTTTCATATTCCATTAGGTGTTTGCCTAGCTCTTTTTTCCATCTATGTACAAGACCGTCTAATAAAATACAATTTAACTAACCTTTTAAAATGTCACAATTTCCAAAGTCTCTGTCGAGAAGCTCCTTATATTTTGCATCCCTATCAGATGCCTGCGGATTGAGCCGAGTACTCAAGTGTTGTGTACTGTCTGCTTATTTCCTATAAGGCCAGCACCTTTCTTAGCTTCCACCTCCTCTCTACCGGGTTGAACAAATAAATATGATTAAAGCATTTCTGCCTTACTTGCTGCGTGGAAATGTTAGTCCTACAGAAGGGTAAACGGAACATATATTAAACTCTATATCAAACAATATTTTCTAAAAACGTAGTCATGGAACTATGTAAATATTTACATCCTGCTATGATGATTGTGACGGCCTCGGCAAATGCATTCAGTCTGGTTGCATCACTGCTGAAGTAACTGATGTCATTTTGGACAAGTATAGGTGGTACTTGGGAGAAATGTCTGCTCATGTGCAATAATAGCCTCAGTGCAAGAGGTTACAATGAGACAGATCACCAGAGTAACAGCTGAAATAGGTGAACTTCCGGAGACGTTCAATACCAGCTCAAGGTCATGCTTGAGGGGACACCGTTCACCCTGAGTTAAACTAATGTGTGGCATGAAATGGTGCGCAATGGCTAAATCTTTATTAACTCACTGGATTTCTTCAGGTCGAAGGGAATTGTTATGTCATGTAATGCAGATTTGTAGAGCATGTGCACTACACCCGGGAGGGTATTCTGACGCTGAAAAGATGTGAGTCTAGCCTAACCCAGGGCCTAGTCGGACTACTCAAGAAGCCAGGTCTTCAGCTTCCTGTGGAATACAAAATGTGAGGTGGAGGCTCTTGTGTATAGCGGCAGGTCGTTCCACGCTATAAGAGCGATGTAGGAATTCGGAGTGTTGATCCCTCCACCTTATCCCTCCATCATGAGTGTACAGCTCAAACCTATCCTTGTGTGGAGGTGTCTTCCTCAGCCAAATAGGTATCTCTTATTAAGTGAAGACTTAGTTTTCTTCAGCAGAGTAGCTCTAGACTCTGATAGTCTTTTTTATCCCTGAAACATTGCCAAAGCTCGCAGATTAGGTCTCCGAATAACTGTATGTATTGTAGTTTGCAAGAAACCTATTCCTTGGTACAGAATTGTTCAACTACCCTTCCTTGAAGCAACTCAACAATATTTTGTTTTCTTGTAAGATCTATCTTTAGCCAAACACAAGGTTATTAGGGTATGATTTTCTCGCATTGCTATCAGCTTAAATCTCAGGTAGGTTCTTTAAGACAACATTACATTTATCATATACCCCATTGCAGACCTGCCAACATACACGGTGCAACCATGTGTCACACGATTTTGGCTCCCTTCACAAGGTCACCCGGTAAGAAGCCGAAATTACATGATGGCAGGGAGAACAAGCTGAAAACCACTGTAAACACTGGATTTCCAGACTGTTTTCGGAGGCAGTAACCAGCGGATGTCCATTAAAAGGTGTGAAAACACCCCAAGACATCGGCAGCCTCTATTACCTTTTTTTGGGGGGTGGGAGGTGGGGGGCTGGTTGAGAGGCAGAGTGCCTCTTAGGTAGCTCTTGTCTTTATGCCCGCCCCCTCCTCATACGGTGAAATTAATTTGTTCGTTTGCAGGTATGGTATTGACCGCTGAATGAAAACTGGTGGCCGTGTGCTGAATGACTCCACATCCGTGTCATGAATTGCACTATAACAATGTGGTCCTCATTACTTGCTTAGGAGATCCTACCTGTTTTAATAGTACTAAAAATGCACCAAGAGCCTTTCAGTCCTATTAGAGCATAGAACATCTACATCTAGATATTCTAGCCCAGTGGTTCTTAACCTGTGGTCTGGGGACCCCTGGGGTAAGCAACGCCTAATTGGGCAGTCTATGGCTGCCTAAAAAATTAAATAATATGAACAGATTTCTAAATCGTGCATAAAAAGAGAATTAAAATTGGAAATTTTAAAATGTTCTGTAAATGTGAAGGAATTTGAAATTGGATGCTAAAAATTAAGTTAGTGTCCTCCGATTTGTGGGAGCAGTGCAAGTGTATTGAACAGAATGTAGTATGGATGATGGGTGGCCTCATCTGAATTTAGAAAAGCTTGAACCTTCCCATTAAAATTCTTTTTATTTTTTTCATATTTGTTTCAAATTTAGACAAAATATTTCAGTATTTACATGTTTGTTTGATCAACTCTTGTTTCCGTATTTTTGTTTTAATGTTTTGACGTTAAAGGCATCAAAGTTGCTTATGCCGGGGTCCATGGGTGCCAACAATGACTCAATGGGGTCCCTGGGTTCCAATAATGATTGAGTGATGGTTCCCGGACTCCAGTAATGATTAAGTGGGGGTCCTCAGAAGTCAAAAGGTTAAGAATCTCTGGTCTAGCCCTTATCAGTTTTCTTTCTACCCAAGTAGAAATGAAATATTCATGTCCAAAGAACAAAAGTAAAGCCCTAAAATATTGTTGGACTTCTAATCTTGCTGTGATTGGCTGTTGAACAGTGCTTGCAGTGGTTATGCATACAAGCCATAATTCCCCAAGGAGAAACTTTGGAATTTGCGGGCAGTGCCATGTTCTTCTGTGGCATCTCTCTTGAATAATACGGTGGCCTGTGGGCCTTTTTATGTTAGTAGGGCCTAGTGCTGTCGTTTTTACATTTTCTGCGAGCAGAGTCCCGTGCTTGCTGTGTGTGAAAAAGATCTAGTCACACGATCTAGTTTTCTTATCATCTTGTGTGTTTTTTTTCTAGGTGGGTGAGTTAGCAGCGGGGCTGCTTGCCGTGGGCTTTCAGCGAGGTGACCGTCTGGGGATGTGGGGACCAAACAGCTACGATTGGGTTTTGATGCAGTTTGCCACAGCCCAAGCCGGCATCATTCTGGTAAGAGAAACTAGCTGCACTTTTATTGTGTACTGACATACAATCAGCCATGTACAGCAGTCATTAATAAGCTCTCAATAAATCACTATACCACGCAGGCCACCTACTTACAGACAGGGCCGGACTGGGAACCAAACCCGGCCCTGGCAAAGTGCTCGGCCAGCCCCCGAGGGGTTGGGGGTGCGGCCGAGCACTTTGCCAGGGCCGGTTTCGGGCGATTTTGTTACATAGGCCGATATTGCAGCTATGCTGCAAAAGCGGCCCTGTAACAAAAACGGCCACCCAGGACCCCAAAACCTGCCCCCACCCTGGCGGCCCACCGGGGAAATGCCCGGTGCCCGCTACGGCCAGGCCGGCCCTGCTTACAGACATCACACATCTTGCCAATGTTGCTTTAGTCGTTGCTTTAGTCCTATGAGGGATCTAAGACCTTAACTTCAGCAATTTGGCACCAATAAATCCATATACTAATTATGTGATGAGAACAACTGTTTTGGTGCTTGGGCCCCACCAGGCAGACGACTGCATGAGGTTGTAATGAGGTTGTTCTTCAAGGTTATCTCAAAACTGCATGAATAACATAAAAATAGGGCTCTGTTCAGTGCTTTAAATGGGAAAAAAATAAGTGGAGGTACTCATTAAAATGAGCTAGATGTGTAGTGAGGGGGCGGGGCTAGGGGCGGGGCTAAAGGCAGGACATGATGATACTTAACGACTTTTATATTAGTTGCAGCACATACCAAAACACGTGAGAAATATGTTTATATAAACAAAGCAAGTTAACTCATTACTCAAAATGAAAGAGAAATGCTATGATATGTTAACATTTCCTTTTTTTTGCAATAGATGCACCTTCTTAATATGCCATACTGTTAATTGCTGTTGTTTGGCACAATACTATATATTTTTGAGCACGCGAGTAGGAAGAAACTGAAAATACCCCCACTTCGAACCAAAGCTCTTATGGCACAAAGCAAATGAAGCAAATCATCATGACCCTCCCCAGAAGATATCTCTTGTCTCTTCCATAGATCTATCCATTCATCCCTTCATCCTTCCATTTACCTGCTGATGTCCACCATTTAACCTTTACATTCTGTCGTCTATTCAGTCTTTCATCCATCATTCAGTTTTTCACCATTCCGTCTGTCCACCCTTTATATACAAACCTATCCATCCATCCAACTCAAAACCTATCCATTCATCCTTTCACACATCCATCTCTTTATCCACCCTTTCGCTCATTCATCAATCCTTTCGCTCATCTATCCATCAACCCTTTCACTCCTTTATTCCATCCACCCTTTCATTCCATCCACCCTTTCACTCAATAACTCCTTTCACTCATCCATCCATCCTCCCTCCCTTTCATCCTCCCTCCCTTTCATTCATCCATCCAATCTTTTACTTATCCACCCATCATCCACCCTTTTATCCAATCATCCACCCAGCAATCCATGCTTTCACTATCTATACATCCACCCTTGCTCACTGATCCATCCACTCACTCACCCACTGAAAATACCCCCACTTCGAACCAAACCTCTTATGGCACAATGTAAATGAAGCAAATCATCATGACCCTCCCCAGAAGATAGCTCTTGTCTCTTCCGTAGATCTATCCATTCATTCTTTCATCCTACCATTTACCTGCTGATGTCCGCCATTTAACCTTTACATTCTGTCGTCTATTCAGTCTTTCATCCATCATTCAGTTTTCACCATTCCGTCTGTCCACCCTTCATATCCAAACCTATCCATCCATCCATCTCCAAACCTATCCATTCATCCTTTCACTCATCCATCTCTTTATCCACCCTTTCGCTCATTCATTAATCCTTTCGCTCATCTATCCATCAACCCTTTCACTCCTTTATTCCATCCACCCTTTCATTCCATCCACCCTTTCATTCCATCCACCCTTTCACTCAATCCTTCCTTTCACTCATCCATCATCCACCCTTTCATCCATCCTCCCTCCCTTTCATTCATCCATCCCATCTTTCACTTATCCACCCATCATCCGCCCTTTTATCCAATCATCCACCCCCTTTCACCCAGCCATCCATGCTTTCACTCATCCATCTATCCATCTATACATCCACCCTTGTTCACTCATCTATCCACTCACTCACCCACCCACCAACCCTCCCTACAATGCTATTTATGAATCTTTGTCGCGGAGCAGACATGTACACAAAGTGCCTCCCATTTTCTTTAAAATACCTCCTGAGAGTGTTTTGATTCTCGCTCTCTCTTTCTCTCACTTTTTTCTTACAAAAAACAGGCATACGAATGCAGGCAAACACATAAGCAGGCACACAAAAGACTTGGATATGATGAAAGCCATGTTATACTCTTCACCTACCATGGCTTTTTTAATTGCCACCAGGGCCGGACTGGCCGTAGCCTGATTGCCACTGCCAGGGGACTGCCATGATTCCTGTGCTTGGAGGAACGCACAGGATAGTGTGACTGTGATTGACAGCACAGGGCCTGAACAGACCCTGCTCTGTCAAACACAGCGTGATGGTGAGCACCGGACATTATTCAAATGAGCCCAGCTGAATAGCTCAGCTGGGGCTCAGATGGGGCTACAGAAGCGGCGCCTTGGCTGCCAGAGACACCTTCCACTCCGGCTCACCAGCACTCACAGCCAAGCCTACCTTTTCATGAGTACCGGTACTCTCCTCGGCAGAAGAGAAGTGCCGGTACTCGGAGGGATAAATCTAAGAAGTGCCGGTACTCAGTACCGGTGAGTACTGGCCCATTTAAAGCACTGGCTCTGTTGTTTTAAGGCAGAACATATATTATCTACTGGCGGTCGCCAGTAGATAGTTATAGTTAGGACCTATTATCCATAGGAAATCCGTAACATTCTATTCCCAATAACTTTGGCGCCGTTTGACGAATCATCGCGAAATTTTAAAAACTAGTGCGGCGCTCCGGTCCGCTCCTGTCTTGAAAGTTTCGGGGTGATTCATCAAGCGGGGGCCGAGAAAAAAGGGGGGTCCCAAAACGTGTTTTCTCCATGTTAATTCCCATAGGAAATTTTAGCCACGGCTACAGCCCGAACTGCTGAACGGAATTACACCAAATTTGGCAAAAAGGTATCGCTTGGTTCAGAAAGCGACCTTTTTTTTAAATGGTGTAAATCCGTTCAGTAGTTGCGGAGAAATTCAAAAAATAAGAGTGAAAAAATCAAGAAAAAAAAAAAGACCGGCATCGTGCCGGAGGCCCCGCCCCCTCCCTGCAGCAGTCTGCAAACGCGCCCCCTGGCGCGTTTTAAGAAGGGGAAGTAATTCAGTAATGCAGAGTGTTGTAAAAAGGGGCGTGGCCTCTGAACACCTCTCTGCAACGCAGCTCTCTGGCGCATACTGGAGGTATCTGGTGGGCCAGTTGGCCCCTAGGGACCCTCGGGATTGAGGAGGAATTAATTCTCCAACTTAAAACGCGCCACAGGGCGTGTTTGCAGACATGTCACTTCAGGCCCCACCCCCTTCCTTCACCATTGTGCAAACATTCCTCTAAAATCAGCCGAACTACGAATTCCGATTTACTCACCTGTTATCAGGAGAGACCTCAGTGCTGCATCTTTGAGCCCAGTACTGATCCTGAAAAGTAATTTTAACCGTACTTACCAGTAACTTGAATTTCCTTCCATAGGCTAACATTGACTGGTTTCACTTGGAAATTCTTCTGTGTGTGGAGTTTTGGAACTTTATAATATTCCTCTAAAATCAGCTGAACTACGAATTTCGATTTACTCACCTGTTATCAGGAGAGAACCCAGTGCTGCATCTTTTAGCCCAGCACTGACCATGAAAAGTAATTCTAACCGTACTTACCAGTAACTTGTATTTCCTTCCATTGGAATCCATTGTCTGGTTTTCAGCAGAAAAGTTTCAAAGTGTCGATTTTCACAAACTACAAATATTCCTTAAAAATCGCCTGTATGACTTAAACTCATTCTTTCAACTGTTTACAGGAGATGCACCAGTGCTGGATCCAGGATCCACCACTGAGTAAGAAAAAGTAACGATAACACTACTTACCTGCTAAGTGAATTTCCTCCCGTAGGATAACATTGGTGATTCTATGTGAAAAAGTTTCTAAGTGTCAACTTTTAAAATACAATAATATTCCTTAAAAATCACTACTGTAACCAAAACGCTTTTACTCAACTGTTTACAGGAGATGTCCCAGGACTGAATCTAGGATCCAGTCCTGTGGTTAGAAAAGTAATCCATAAAGTAACTAATTGCATTTAACTAGAAATTCACATTGAGCTCAATGTTGCATTGTGTTTGAAATTGTGTTGCCCATTGCAACAACTGTAACTACTGTACTTAAGTCTATTGCCTATTTGCAAAGTATTTAAACTAAAGTAATTCATTCTGAGAAAGTATATTTTGTAATGTAATGTATAATGTAATTACAATGTAATTTAAAAATAAAATATGTAAAAATAAATAGTTTAAAAAAATGTAGTAAATCAGTATCAAAAAAATAAATATAACAATTAATACATTTAAAAATTGTCATTTACAAAACCTTTGAAATTCACTGAAAAAAACCATAGGTTTCAGACATGTTATAGTTAGGAATTAGCATTTAAAAAACCTTTGAAATTCACTGAAAAAACCATAGGTTTCAGACATGTTATAGTTAGAAATTAGCATTTAAAAACCTTACAAATTCACTGAAAAAACCATAGGTTTTAGGGACAGTTATAGTTAGTTGGACATTGCACTCGTACAATACCCGTGAAATTCCCCGTTATCGTTAGTTCAGCTAACTATAACTCGCGCCCCCGCAATGCACTGCTGATGACGTCACATATTACATCACTCATGACATGGTCAGTGACATCACTGATGACATCACTGATGACATCTCAAATGACATCACTGATGACATCACTGATGACATCATCCACGTGATAATCTGATGCACCTCCTCACACCCTAATATAACCTTTGATACACCCACTCTAAATTACAGACTGCCATTCGCAAAACCATAGACACTCCAACACCAATAACTACATACCCACTCACTGATTCTTAGGTCTACACACACATCCACTCACTCACCCGTACAGTCACTCATACTTACTCAGTACAGGACTTACTCAGTACAGGACTATCATATGCACTCATACTCCTATATAGACACTCAAACACCGCCACTCATCCATAGAGGTACTCACACACCTAGTCAGTCATGCAAATAATTAAACACACTGCCATTTACTCACCTATACAGTTATACACACACCAGCTCACTTACTCATACAAATACTAGCACATTCTTACGCTCTTATACAATCACTGATACAAGCACACACTCATCCATACAGTCACTCTCACAATCACACACTCTCGCTTATAGCTATTTATATACTCCAACACACATATATACTGCCTTTCACATATGTAGTTACTCACACATGTACCACTGGGACATACATTCACTCACTAACACACTCTTACACACACTTACCCACCCATACAGTCTATCACAGATGCACTCTTGAAACCATCCACCCAGTGAATCACCCACTCACACATCTATGCACAGAGTCGCACACACCCCACCCACACAAACACTCAGGCACCCATACAGATACTCAGACAACCAATCAATAACTCATATAGACACTCATGTAGCTATTCACAAACCCATGCAGCCACTTACACAGCAATAGACAGACATTCACCCAGTTTAGTCACTAACCCATGCATTCAGTAAGATACGTTTAATCACTCACTTATAGAGTTAGTCACGCACCTACTAAATCATCCATACAGACACTTATACACCCACTCATTCTTCAATACGCCTTTCCCTACATATATTAAAAATATTTAAACTTTACAGAAACACAGTCACTGGATGATGTCATCAGTGATGTCATTTGAGATGTCATCAGTGATGTCATCAGTGATGTCACTGACCATGTCATGAGTGATGTAATATGTGACGTCATCAGCAGTGCATTGCGGGGCGCGAGTTATAGTTAGCTGAACTAACTATAACGGGGGAATTTCACGGGTTTTGTACGAGTGCAATGTCCAACTAACTAGAACTGTCCCTAAAACCTATGGTTTTTTTCAGTGAATTTGTAAGGTTTTTTAAATGCTAATTTCTAACTATAACGTGCCTGAAACCTATGGTTTTTCAGTGAATATATATATATATATATATATATATAACTATAGATACACTTTGATCTGTATGTCCATTTAGAAAGTACTGTATGGTTTCTATGGTAACATTTTTCAAGGTATCTGTCAATGCGCCTAGGTATGGTAATGATGGTATGCTATTTTATAGTATTCTTATATTTATTGGAGACCCTTGGTGTCATTACTCATATATGTCAGTTTGATGCCCACTTAGTATTTCTTTCATGTCTACTGCTGATTAGTTGTGGTTTCATCAGAAATCCTATTGGTTGTTGCACTATAAAATGATTGTTACTGGTCCAGCGCGTCATGTGATCAAGACCGCTGAAACGCGGTCGAAACGCGTCAGGCTGGGCAATCGCCACTTTAATTCATGGATGCACTAATTTGGCAATAAAGGCACTGCATTAATACTCCACGTTGTGGTCTGTACCTGTTCTGTTGCTGAGGATGTGGCAGCGTAAGGATTGTGCTTATCTTGTATAATTTTGACGAAGTTCGGCTGTCTTCGCCTTTACGACCCTCCCGCCACACTGTGGCTGACCGGCAATACAGCTGACATCGCAGAAGCGATTCTGTGTGAAACCCGGAAGGAGTACTAGCCGTGTCAGCCCTCCGCAGTCTACAGCATTGGATTTTGGAACGTAGCTTGCAGAGGGAGTTTTCATTGGTACCGGAGGAGTCGGAGGACCCGAGGAGCCATTTGAGTCTCTACGCGGTAAGCGGCTCATCAGTCCGGATTGTGACATTGCGGGTGGTCGGGATAGTGGAGAGAATTTCAGTGCTCAATTCGTAAACATCGAAAACGAATACTTTATTCAGCACTGTCGTGCACTACAAACGATTGCTAAGCTTCTGAAGAATAATGTCAACAGCAGATGCGCTGCGGGACTGAGAGGCCGTAGCTGATGCCCTATTTGAAAACTTACCAGAAGTTGAGGAAGCACAGAGGGGCCAAAATGTTAATGCTAGCTCCAACAACGATGTAAAAACTCCATTGAAAAAACTGGGAAAGCTGTTACGCACCGAATTGACAAAATGGTGGGAAAAGAAATCATTAGAGAAATATAAAGAAGCAGGAAGGGTCCCACGAGGATTAAGGGTGATGATTGCTCCATCCTTTGAAAATCCTAATCCCCTCATGTTGAAGGAGAGGGCATCGAACAATCTTGAGGCGTCAATGAATATGGTGTCAATACTAATTAAATATGCCGAAATTGACAGAGTGGAAATTTAAAAAAAATTGAATCAGTGAATGGTCTGTTGGAAGCAAGTGAAATGAAGGAACAGATCAAGAAAGGACATGATGAGATAGAAGTACGCCTAAAGAAGCATGAAGAGACCATAAAAGCGAGAAAAATCTTTAAATTTGCTAGAGACAAGCGAGATTACAAAACGGGGAGAATTTTTACTTTTTCTAAAAAGTTTGACAATGTTAAGAGGCAAGCGCTTACTAACAAAACCCCGTCTCTGGCAACACCAGCCCAAGCAGGCTTGGAATCATCGGTCTCGGAGATCAGTTCAATGAGCAGTGGAAATGAATCGGATAATGGAAGTGGGACCAACAACTTTGCACCACTTCCTACAAATTTCACTCCAGGTGAAGAATTGAATTTTTTATTGGAAGACCGCCGCCAAACCCTGCGACCGCGCAATCCTGTGAAACAACAAGGAACAGGAGAAACCAACACAGGAGACAGAGGCACAAGCTCAGGAAACAACGGCAGAGGCAGGGGCAGGAGAGCCAAGAAATGGCCCCAACAATAAAAGGTACTGATAACACAGTTATCAATTTATTGGATACTGTTCTATCAGTTGCAGAAAAGCAGTTGCTGGCCCTTGGGCTTTCCTTTTGTCCTGCGAATAGTTTCAAATACACACAAACAAGAGTAGATGTGTTTAAATTTATCCGAAAATTGAAACTTCGTAAACATTTCCAACTGAAGAAATCAACAGAATCGGCATCAAAGATTGCTCACACAACCAGTCTGTCATCCACCGTGCAAGTTTCAGACATCACTACAGTCTTTGGCCGGTGATGACATGAATAAGTCTATTTCCACCCAAGAGGAATTATATGAGGCGGGAATTACATGTAACAGTCCTTCGAGTAGTCCATTTCATCCGCCATCAACCTTCATTCCCATTATGCCCAAAGATGCGATCGATGTTTTTAGCGATTGCGTTATAGACGATCTGAAGAAATTGAACAAAAACATTTTACAGAAGAACAAAAAAAGAAGGCATCAGGAGGTTCAATATTCTAATCTCATACGGAAATTGCAGGGTAACGATAATGTGATCATCAGTAAGGCGGATAAGGGAGGCAATATAGTGTTATGGCCAAAAGCACTATACATGGAAGAAGCCTCACGTCATTTCAATGATAGAGACTGTTACAGAAAAGCTACCTTTGTTGAACTGAGGCAAAACAAGGAAAATGTGTTCAAGGAATTGGCCCAGTGGAAACGCATGGGCCTTTTATCGAAGAATGAATTTTGCTTTTTAAAGAACGATTACCCAATAACTCCTACATTGTATTTCATACCCAAGGTCCATAAGAACGTAACACCGGTACCAGGGAGACCTATAATTTCAGCTCAAAAAAGCCTTCTCGAACCCATGTCCAAATACGTTGACTATTTCCTACATGAGTTTGTTGAGCATCTCCCTTCGTTCATCAGAGACACTAGTCACTTTTTATCCAAATTACAATCTGTAAAGTGGGAAAGTGAGTGTCTTTTGATAGTGATGGACATTAGTTCATTGTATACCAGTATTCGTCATACTGAGGGTATTGAAGCAGTGCGGTATTATTTAGGCAAACGCAATATTCAATTTTATGAGCACAAGATGATTTTAAAAATGATTGAGATTTGCCTCACACACAACTATTTTATGTTCAACAAAGAGATATACCAGCAGTTAGGTGGGGTGGCGATGGGGGCATGCTTCTCTCCCAGCTATGCGTGTTTACACGTTGGCTGGTGGGAGGAGCATGTCCTCAGGACCCTCCACAGTGAAGTGTTTGACATTCATGTACTCCATTGGTGGAGATTTATTGATGATGTTTGTTTAATTTGGAGAGGGTCTATGGAATTGAGACCATCAATAACAACACGCTAAATTTGAATTTTACTGCAGATATAAGCAATGTGAGTGTGCAGTTCTTAGATGTAGAGTTATATATTAAAGATAACTCCATCCATACTAAACTCCACAGAAAAAGAACTGCAGGAAATTCTATACTCCATGCTAGCAGTTCCCACCCAAATCATCTGATTCGGAGTATCCCCTATGGGGAGTTTTTAAGAATCAGGCGTATCTGCAGTTCAGATGATGATTTGGAAATCTGTCAGGCGGAAGCTTTCCAGAGATTCAGAGCTAGGGGCTACAAAACCAAAGATCTTAAAACTGCATTACACAGAGCCAACAGTCACAGCAGGGTAGATTGCCTAGCTGCTATTGCCACCAATGCACTGCCTGAGCATACTACTACACCTGAGCACACTTTAGATTCTATGAACCAAGTGAGACTCATCACTACTTTCAGCCGGCAAGAGAGACAGGTACGCAAAATCTTTTACAAAAACTGTCCCATAGTATTATCAGACATCACTATGTCACAAATTGTGCCAAAGTTTCCCTCTTTAACGTTTAAACGAGCTCCCTCAATGAGGGATGCCCTTGTTAAATCTAGTCCAGAGGTGACTGTCTCTAATACATGGCTGTCGGCACGATCTGGGTTCTATAAGTGTAGCTCATGCCGAGCATGCAAATTCGGCAAAAACATCACTACATATACTACTGCCTTTGATTCCAAACCTGTCAGGATACAGGGTCATTACACCTGCAGAACTGACTTTGCAGTCTATATTTTGGAATGCACGTGCCATCTAAAATATGTTGGAAGTACTAAACTTCAAGTTTTTAATAGAATACTACAACATTTACGAGCAGTAGTTAACTCGGATCCTAATTATCCGGTGGCTCGCCACTTCCAACTAGTTCATAATTATAATTTGAAGGATTTGAATTATTATGTAGTAGGCTCAGTACCTAAATCAATCAGAGGTGGTAATCGTGAAAGAAGATTACGGCAGCTAGAATCTGAATTTATCATGCTGTTAGACACCAAGATACCTAATGGTCTTAATACAGGGGAAGATCTGCACAATTTTTTATAAGACTGTCTTCTTGGTGTCAAGTATTCTATTTATTCTGTGTGGCAATAGAAAGGCTTTTTACCTAATTCTTTACTCTGTTTTTACTGGGTTTTAACCGGGTTGTGCCTAGTTTTACCTGGTCTTAATTGGTTTTAGCCCCATGAATTTGTATGTACTGTATATACCATTTCCAGTTTTACTCAGTTTTTTACCGGTTTCTACTAGGTTGTACCTAGTTTTATCTGGTTTTAGGAGAGTTTTAGACTGGTTTTAGCTTGATGAGTCGTATGTACTGTATTCGTTTGACAGATATCAAATCAATGATGACATTCTCTGTTGGTTTTTGCACTTGCATTAGAATCATTATTGCACTAGCACTTTATGTGAAATTCAAGGCCTTGATGTGTAATATGGAATTAACATCTATGTAGACACTGTGAACATTTGATCTACATTTGGACTATATGAGCTCAACTATTTGTTCATAGAGCACTTGCAATGTATATATCTATGATATGGGCATGGTTTGAGGCCGTTTTTTAAACACATTTTTTAACAATAATATTGAGGTAATGGTGATAGGTTGCACAATTTTGCACATTTTTTGCACTTGCACTTTAACATATGTACTTTTATATAGTTGTCAGCTTACATGAGCTTAATACTTTGAAAGGGAAGTTTGAGGCATTGTATATGACTATAGATACACTTTGATCTGTATGTCCATTTAGAAAGTACTGTATGGTTTCTATGGTAACATTTTTCAAGGTATCTGTCAATGCGCCTAGGTATGGTAATGATGGTATGCTATTTTATAGTATTCTTATATTTATTGGAGACCCTTGGTGTCATTACTCATATATGTCAGTTTGATGCCCACTTAGTATTTCTTTCATGTCTACTGCTGATTAGTTGTGGTTTCATCAGAAATCCTATTGGTTGTTGCACTATAAAATGATTGTTACTGGTCCAGCGCGTCATGTGATCAAGACCGCTGAAACGCGGTCGAAACGCGTCAGGCTGGGCACTCGCCACTTTAATTCATGGATGCACTAATTTGGCAATAAAGGCACTGCATTAATACAACACGTTGTGGTCTGTACCTGTTCTGTTGCTGAGGATGTGGCAGCGTAAGGATTGTGATTATCATATATATATATATATATATATATATATATATAAATATATATATATATATATATTCCACATCCAGAAGGAGCCCGCACTCGAAATGTGGATAAATTCTTTTATTCAAGTAGCGCTTGCTCAAAGGTCCAGGAACGCGTTTCGGCTGTCCATGCAGCCTTTGTCAACCTGAAAAGTGCGCGATAACATCTACACAATATAAATAAAGTCCACAGGTGTTGCTCATTACGGCACTCCAGACAATTAGAAAAACTTATGAGAGCTGAGCAGAAAAAATGGTGGGAGGCCACGTCTCTCCAACGTTACGTGGAAGTTGGTAGGGTGCCAAGAGGACTAAGAATACTGATAGCTCCGAGTTATGAGGACCCCGACAGGGAGATGATGAATGAATGGGCAGAAACCAATCTGGACTCTTCACGTAGGCTACTGGTAATCCTGGTGAAATACGCAGTTAAAGACCGTGCCAAATTGCTGGAAAAATTGAAGAACTTAATGAGGAAATATTGAACTTGGGGCAACCAGATGAAACTAACAAACTTAAGGATGACATGACGAAGAGACTTAAAAAGGAGGAAGAGGTTATAAGAGAAAGAAAAGCGTTCAAATTTCATAGGGACCGTATGGACTATGAAAGTGGACGTATATTCACTTTCGCAAAAAAATATGATTCATTGAAAGTATCCAAATACGGAGGAGGACAGTCAGACAAACGAGCACCAGGGGCCAGAGCAAAGGTAGCAGAAACTTCATCAAATTCAGAGCTCAGCTCAGCTCCCGAAAGTGAATCTGAAGTCGATGCTCGCAAACAGGCGCTCCATCAGATTCCATCCAAAATTTCACTGGCCGAAGAAGTTGATTTTTAGTAATAGAGCGCAGGCAAACCCTGCGCCCACGATATCAGCTAAACAAAACAAGAGTGGAACAACCAAACGCCGGGAAAGACGGCGGGCCAGGAAGCGAAGATACAAACAGTGCATTGCAGCAGAGGCAACAAAAGAGGAGAAATTGGAGACGTTAAGGCAACAAGAGCACAGTGCTAATCTACCAGTAATAAATCTCACAGACGTCGTCCTAAATAAAGCGGAACAACAACTCCTGTCCTTAGGTCTCTCCTATTGCCCGGAAAGTTCTTTCAATTACGCCAAAACAAGATTTGATATTTACAAAAGTGTAAGAAAACTAAAATTAAAGAAACACTTTTTTCAGCAAAATCTAGACCGTGGTAGTCACAGATTGAAAGCAGAAATAGCTCAGGTCTCACAAAACGAACCAAATGCCCTGGAAGAACTTCCATTCAACCTGACCCTGTCGGACTTACCTGTACTTAAAGACATGCAAGAGTTAGCAAATGAGAACACTATGTCTAACATGATGCCAGCAATAGATGTGAGGCTGGGCAATATGGACCAACAAATAAGATTGAAAATACCTTTTAAACCACGCTCTACGTTTAATCCTGTGATGATTAAAGATTCGATTGATATCTTTCACGATAATGTGATAAATGGTATCAAAAAATTGAATTATAAAGTACAGAATTCTACTGAACAAAAAAGTAATAAAAGGGAAATACAATTTCACTTACTTATGAACAAACTAAATAAGAATTCAGATATTGTCATCCGCAATGCAGATAAAGGAGGTAATGTAGTTTTATGGAAGAAGATCGACTACATCAATGAGGCCATGAAACAACTTAAAGATATTGATTGTTACCGCCGCAGTGACTATCAAACTCTTCGAAAAACAACCCAGGATTTCAACACAAAGTTAATTGGATGGAAGAATGCAGGATTGCTAACTCAGGATGAATTCCAATATACGAAAAATGACAAGCCAGTAGTGCCAATCCTGTATTTTATACCCAAAATTCATAAGAATGCCCAAGTTCCACCAGGGAGGCCTATAATTTCTGCCCGTAGAAGCCTTTTGGAAAATACCTCGAAATATATAGACTATTACCTACAGGATCATGTTCATAAGTTGACCTCCTACATAAAAGATACTAGTGATTTTCTAGAGAAATTGATGAACTTCACCTGGCGAACAGAATACCTGTTAATAACTTTGGACGTAACATCCCTTTATACCTCTATTAATCACAAAGATGGCCTAAGAGCGCTCGAATATTATCTTTGCTAAAAGAGGACCTGAACATGCACTGCACAGCACAATGCTTTTAAAAATGGTTGAATTCTGTTTATGTAATAATCTATTTTTATTTCAGAACAATGTGTACCAACAATTGCGAGGGGTAGCTATGGGGGCCAGCTTCTCCCCCAGCTACGCGTGTTTACACATGGGTTGGTGGGAGGAGCTGGTCCTCCTACGAGACCATATACCCCTGGTGACTAACAATGTCAAGGTCTGGTGGAGGTACATTGATGACCTCTTTGTAATTTGGGATGGGTCAGCTATCGAAGCAGAGCACTTTATTGAGGGGCTCAATAGCAATCAACTAAATCTGCATTTCACAGCTTCCATAAGCAATATAAGTGTCAATTTCTTAGATGTAGAGGTTTTCATAAAGGATGGCAAACTAGAGACCAAATTGCATAGAAAACCTACAGCTGGAAACGCAGTTCTGCATGCTGGCAGCGCGCACCCTAAGCATCTCATCCACAGCATTCCCTATGGGGAGATGCTTAGAGTTAGACGGATTTGCAGCTGCCAGGAAGATCTAAACATGGCTCAAAACAGCAGCAAATTAAGATTCCTAGAAAGGGGATATACAATCAAATGCATTGATACAGCAATACACAAAAGCAGGTTGAAATCCAGGGAAACACTACTCAAAAAAGGAAAAGAAAAAGACAAAGAACAAGATAAAGAGGGAGGTCCGGACCTAACTGTAAATACTGGTAGATCCGAGGAAGTTGATATTTTCAGATTCATCCTCCAATATAACAAACAGGAAAAACAGGTTAGAAAGATCATAACCAAAAATTGGCCCCTGGTTCTCAGCGACCCCACAATTGGTCATCATGTTTTCTAACAAGCCAGCAATCACTTATAGTAGGGCTACATCTATGAGAGACATTGTGGTTCACAATGACCCGGGTGCCCCAAACAAAAGTACGTGGTTGACGCAAAGAAAGGGGTTCTTCAAATGTAAAACATGTAAGGCCTGCCAATATGGCAGTAACAAAATGACATACAGAACCCCTTTCAATGATAAGGATATACCTATCAACAAATTTCTCAGCTGCAAGTCTGACTATGTCATCTATGTGCTGGAGTGCCCTTGCAGGCTACGCTATATTGGTAGTACTATATTACAAGGTCATAAAGGGTACTCCAGCACATTAGAGCCATAAAAAACAGAGACCAGGCCTATCCTGTTGCCAGACACTTCGGTGAAATACACAATGCAGACCCAAAAGGCTTGAGCTATTATTTAATAGACTCTATTCCTCTCAACAAGAGAGGGGGGACAGAGAAAAAATGCTCAGACATCTGGAGTCTAACTACATAATGAATCTTGATACCAAACAGCCTAATGGTCTGAACGCCACTGAAGAATGATATACTTGTCTGTAATCTCAGGATCAATTAAAGAGTCACAGTTACGACATATTGTCCTAAATAACATCGGTATTGCATTTCATCGCACAACTGTCATTACGACAACAAAGTTGTTTTATTTAATTTTTACTGCCACCGCATATCACAATGTTTTTACACATAAGGTTAGGTAGTTTTTTCTTTCTCCTTTTTTCCCCGTTCTTTTTTCACTAATAGTTATAAGGTTTTAATCATCAAATCATGGTATTGCACTGGTATTAAGCACTTTAATAGTAATAGGTTTACATGAATTGTTTACATTATATGTACTGTATTTGCGTATTTTGCACTTTTCTGATTAGTCATTAATAATGTATAATAACATCAAGAAATTTAGACAATGATGCTTCAAATGTTATGAAAGAGGCCACATTAGTACATTATTTTTATGTATTTTAGTATCAGTTTTAAGTGCTTTTACAAATTTTCAGTACTATTTTAAGACGGATATTTTAGCATATTTTAAATGGCTATTTTGATGACTCAACCCGTTGAGGTATTATACCTGGATGTTAATTATCTATTTAGACAAATTGAGAGATTGCGTCTCAAAACCTACAATCTAAATTTAAACTCATATCTAAAGTCTGTTGTTCATTTCTATGTATTTTAACTTATAGGCACTTGTCACTTTAAGAGAACACATGGTTAAGCATATGAGAAAAAAACGTTATAAAGTACTACCCACCTGACAGAGCGTGTCATGTGATCAAGGCCCTTGACGGGCTGAAACGCGTCATGGCTGTAGAGGTCGGAGAGCACTAATAAACTGTTCTGCACCAATTTGTGGTCCGTGCTCCGTTTGTGGCGAGGATTCCCAGGTGGTTGACGGAGTTGTTGTGGATATATATATATATATATATTATGTATGACATGGCAGTGGAAATAAATGTGGCCTAATTTGCACGCTATTTAGAGCAACTGTACTAATAAACATTCATACATTTATAACTACAGTGCAAAGGTTAAAGTAGAGTTTATTACCACAGTGCAGCAAAGCTAGCATGAGAAAACCTTTTCCTGCCTCACAGATCGCATTTACAATTTTTTACACAGAGAAACCCCTCCCCTAATAGTAACAAGGTCTCATCAATGTGACTCCTCCATACTGCACAAATGTAACCCCTTACATCCTGGTTTTGGTAAAGTACCTTTTGTTGAAACAAGTACACATAAAAAATGCCATGGTATCAACCATATATGCAGATGCACAGACAGGGCCGACTTTAGGGTGGTGTGACAGGTGCAGCCATGCCTAGCGCTGAGCTGAGGGGCGCTGTCTTTAGAAGTAATTTATGCGTTTAAAACCCCTTGCTGCCAGTTCCTTTTGTGCCGAGCAGTGTTCAAGCAAGAAAAAAAACATCAAGATAACTCTGGTAATTAATGTTCCCTCTAGAGAGATGGAGTTTAGTCTAGTAGCAATTTTGACTCATCAAAATGTAGCCTAGAGGGTTAATATGCCTAGGGGGGTAGGCTTGAAACATGTCAACCAGTAGGGTTTAGGAACATTATTCCTAATGACCCTATTCATCCCCTGTTTTTAACCTTACCGACTAGGGGTCGGAATAAAGTACTTTACCCACTAGCCAGGTAATTTTAAACGCACTTTCTTTTTACTTCACTCCTTCCCTGCAGGAACATCTGCCTCTCATAGTCTGTTAATCAGTGCGCCTGCGTAATTCGTTTGGTCGCAGCACGCCCCGTTCCGTAGCGGAACGGGAAGGACCCTATGATGAAGCATGCCACCAAGGGGTAACCCTAGTGGGTGAGGGTTTTACAAAAAAACTTAAGCGTGGAATATCTTGTTCCTTTACCTGGGAAACGCCTTAAGTAAGGTTGGGTACTTTATTTCTTTAAATAGTTCATGAGTTACAATCATTACCAGACTCTCATTTAAAATATACTAACTTCTAGTATGGATGATGTAATTCCTACCTTGCAATCCTCATTGTCTTATGTAACATTTCCTATAGACCGATTTACACAAGTCTGATTTATTGACTTTGTATAATGTGTATGTGATGTAGAGTGCTCCGACACCCTACACTGAAACGAGTAGCACTGTAAAACAAATAAAATGCATGTGGTACAGGGCTATGGAGAGATGAGGGACACTGTTGGCTGTTGGAGGGTGGTAGTGAGGGAAATCATCGAGAAGGAGATCTATGAGGGGTGTGCAAAAAAGACTGTCGCACTGGGTGCCACCAGTGCTAAAGCCGGACCTGTACACAGAGTATAGTATGCTGTTCATTACTATTGTTGAGGAGAGGAAGGACAACATGACTCACTCTAGAATTCATCTCTCGTGAGCCATGGCTTCTCCCCACAATGGTAATAAATGACATATTACACTGCACATCTGCATATATTCTATACTATATATATTATACATAGTACTAATTGGATCAGAAAACTCTTCAATATGAACATTCTCGCCACGATCTGTGTGTATGTCACTGCTGACCAGATTCAGTGTCTTCCTGTCTTGCGATGCTCTTCGTCTTTTGTGCAAACTATGCATCATATTGTGTTTTCCAAATCTGTACTAATAAAAACATTTATATAAAAAAAAAAACAATTTGAACGTTCACCTGCGTTGTCTCACAGTGCTTCTGCATTTCACCACAGCTTTTCAGCTGGCGCACATTTTTAGAGCATACCCTAATCTCATTCTGACAAGGCAATACCTCAGAGAGCCAAACAAACGTCCCTGAATGCCTAGGCTACACTTTCTGTTGGATGAAAGAAAATGTCCTTTATCTAAATGAGATTAAACAGACATCCTTGTACTAGGTGGTTACAACAATGACAAAAATCCTTTTGTATAGCCCAGAATCACTCATCAACCACATTTCAAAGTTAAAAACCTTTAGATGATCTTCAGTACAGATCTCTCATTCGCCCCACACGTTAACACTGTTGTTGGAGGGGTACAACTGTCCTAGCCCAGCAAATTCCTGACAATTATCAACATGAACTGCCAAGAGCCCTAGTAATTCCCATGCTCCACTATTGTGTAGTGATCTACACTGAGGTCCTGAAGAAGTTTGTTTTACAGACAGCAAAGCCATGCAGCCAAACACTGCTTCAGCCTTCAGAAAATCCGACCTTGAAATCCCTCCACTGGCTCCTTTTGGATTTTGGCATTAGCTGTAAAATATTGTGCACCACCTCCTAGGCCTACTGGAATATAGGAGTCTACTACCTACAAACCTAGTCCTACAGTACAGTAAAGCCAGGTACCTTCTATCGATAAATCTTCACCTTATCCAGCAAAAAACACCCATATGACATAAAGACGGAGGCAGATCTCTGTGTCCAGAGTCCCAGTCTCTGGCATGTCTCTGACCTTCGCCTGATAGCAGAGCCTAACACCTGCTGTTCAGAAAACTTCTGTTGAGTGAGTTTCCCTGGCAATGAGCTATATCTGAAAAGACAAGAATTACCATGGAAGCGCAGTTCAGCTGCCCTCTCCGTGGAAGCCAAGGGAATTAACTGGACAATATGTTCTAGCTGTTCAGTGTGTCCTGCTGGAGGATAAGCCCTCTTCCACAGAGAGACAGTATTGTGTCAAATGTGTAATGGTATCTGATGTTCATCTCCCCTGTATACTGCATGCCCTTCCTCACAAAGAGATTGGAGTAGGGAAAGGAGCAGCCCCACTGCATTTTTATTCTACTTATTTATTTTTCAGCAGTTTTACATAGTGTGAACAAGACCCAATGGGTGACTGTGGTTCACAAAGGAAGTTTCATACAAGCCTAAAAAGTAATGTAATATACTGTGATTGAATTAAACAGTGTAATATGATTTATAAGACAAAACATGCAAAGTTAGGACCATGAAATATAATGCAAATATGTAGAAGATGTCCCTTCAAGTGAGTGAAGGATACAAGATGAGTCATTAAGTGGGTCAGGAGGTTTCTAAATATTACAGTAAAGAGACAAAGAGGGAGAAAAGGGTACACAAAAGCATAGCGAGGAGGTCCAGTCTTGGCGGTTACAAATGTCCCATAGCAGTTGCCCATTTAGGATCAGAACCAACTGAAAAACTGGATGGTAAATTTCCTCCCCTTTCCATGAGGAAAAGGCAGATGATAGAGGTCATTGAGTATCCCAGGATAGTCTTCTTCCAAACTCCTTCTCAGCCAACTCTCCACCTCATACAAGGCTGCAGTGATTTAGGTGGTGGTATGTAGTCACTGGCTGCGTTGGATTGTGCGGTGCGCTCAGGTGTCTTTCCCTCATTAGAGTGTGGGTTACAGACTACTCTAGTGGACCAAGGTGTCAAGTGGGTAGAACAGGTTTATTGTGAGGCTTCATGACAAGGGAGCAATACGGTGGTGAAAAGAAAAACTGGGAGGTGGGCAAACACCCAAGGAGACCTGGAGGCCTCAGGTGGGAGAGGTAATGGGCAAGGGTCCAGAAGAGGGTGATGAAACTGAGAAATCATTGGGATCATGCCTGCTATGGTTGAAGGGAAGCATCATCTGGGATGGGAGAAAACTTAGAAAATACCTTCCCAGCGCATTGTGGGACAACAGCCAGGTGGAAAGACTGGCGCTGAAGGCTTGCCCAAGGTAGGGCAGAGTGGAGGTGCAATGAGAGAAGCAGCCATAGGGCCGGGCTGTAATAGGCAAGGAGCATATGGCAGGTGGAGAGAATAAGGAACACAGGAGGTTAGTGATGGGGATACAAATGATTATGTAACTCTACTGCTTGGTGTTTGCTCTTTGTGCTGAATGCCTTACCTTTGATAGGTGTCTATATTTACTCTGTTTGCTCTGTGTGTGTTTGTAATGATATTCCCCTTTGTCATTTATTTCATTCTTCAAGGTGACTGTGAATCCTGCTTACCAGCTAATGGAGTTGGAGTATGCACTAAAGAAGGTAAGATCATGCCCTCCTTCATTCAGGAATAAAAATATCTTAAAGTGCTAGAATTAAAAGCTTTACAAATACAAAATAGCTTTAAGATCTTAAAGTGATTTTCAAATGACGAACACTCTGCTTTATGGAAGTTAGAGGACTTAAATTGAATTACGTGCCTGTCATAGGTATGTCAAACAACCTTTATAAGCAATGGAAATTGAACTATCTCTTAGCCGCAGCTTCTGAGGTGGACACTATGATATCCAGTATGACCTTGCTTCATTGGTCTGTTTATAAGTGATATAGTAACCAAGTTAACTCAAAGTACACAACGGAACCATAGTTTCCACTGTGGTATATCTTATAAGCCAAAGTGGTTTACTTATGAGCTGATGCTAAAAGAAAACTTATGTAAAAGTCTCAGGTAGTTATGCATATATAATTATACAGTTATCCACGTTACTGAACTTAAATAGAAAAAGGATTATAAAACGCGCTCTGTATGATGCAAAACAAATCTATAGGTATTCCTGTTGGCAGGAGAGAATTGTATTAACATGACATAAAGATTCGAGCATGTTTTGGTCATTCATTAAGTCTCTTGATAATCTTTAAAATGTGATGGTAACTCAGTGAGTTGAAGAAGCAATGAGCTTGTTTCACAGTTCCTTGACTTCTGATAACAACACAAATAACCTGTGGTCTGCAACTGCCCTATAAATTGAAAAGGAGTTCACTATAATCAGACCTAGCCAAGCCCATAATTGTAAGGCTACTGGGCTGATTGGAACTCCTGTAACTTCTCAAAACAAGACGCATCATTTTGGTCAAAAATACTTACTCCATCGCACTCCTGCATAGTTAATTCAGGGACCCCACCTGAATCCAAGAAAGGATCAACTTTACATCTGATCTTTGAAAATGCAATCCCAGTAATTGCAGACACTAGAGGTTCATTGCTCTGTTGGATACCTATTCAAATATCTTAGCTAAAATGATGTTGGAACACCAGGAAACCTGGGTGGAAGATCATAATATGTTAGCATTCTACCAAATCCAGAAAGGGAATTAAGCTATTGACAACATTCTCACTTTAAACATTCAGGCCCTCAATTCTCTAGAAAAGCAGCTGTTTGCTCACTTCTTGGGTTACTCTGCAGCATTTGACAGAGTGAATATATTCTGTGGAGGAAATTAGAAAACTGTAAGATTCAAAATCACAAGCAACACTATGATGTTTTGTAGAAATTCACAGATATGTGGCTTCTAGTTAATGCAGGAGACAGGTCTAGGTTGTGTAATTAAATTTTTTGCCACCTTGGTATTGAATAAGTGTAGTTTGCTGGTTCCACTATAGTCCAGCTTGTTAACTATCAATATTGGTGTGAATTGATCAAGAGGAACATTGCTTCTGAAACTGGTTACCCAGCACATGCTTCAAGATGTTGATGATGCATTGATATTGGCACAAACCCAAAAGGGCGTACAAAGTGCATACATGTATATCTGTGTTTGTGTATATTTCATAATATTATGGTGAACAAAAGTACAATATATGGCTTATGCCTTTGTCTGTACACTGAGCGGATACCAAAACAGTAGGCAGCTACAATTATCTGAATGTTTTACAGGAGGCCTGGGCTGCAAAGGGAGTTCCATGAAAATTAATTATGGAGTCATAACATATGCAGGGAGCGTGTGATCTAGTAGAATGTATTGCCCTTTAGATATTCGATACTTAAACTTTCAAAATGAAAATGAGCCTTACGACAATTATTTCTGCTATCTCAGTGTACATCACATTGTGGACTAAGATTCACGATCCCCAAAATCGTGCTGGTTATAGTTCCGACTTTATATTAAACAATACTTCACCTAGGAAAAGCACCAGAGGGATCCCTTCTGCCTGGTCTTTTATGGCAAAACCATCTTGACTTGGCAAAATCCAACCTAAGGGTAAAAGAGGACTGGACTTCCAACATCCCATTAAAGTCTCTTAAGCTACTGTGAAAGAAAGATAGTAAGTATTAGTCAGTCTCTCTTAGACGACCGAGCACGCTTTGAGAGACTTCACACACCTTGGATGATTAGCTGCATAGAAATTGATCCTAAGCTACAGGTGTATCTGAGCAGTCGATTGACACAAACTGTAAGACAACTTTTCTGTGGGCAAGGTTTTTGCAGTCACATTTCTTAGATACTGACTGCGAAAAAGCCCTACCACAACTAATTGTAAATGTTGTTGATTCTGAGGCTGCTCTATGGAAACCATTCCGCACATCCTCTGCATTTACGAAGGAACTGCATTGGAGAAAAAGAAGGAGCCTCAAAGTTAAACTTTAAATAAGACTCCTAAACCAATCGGCGACAACTTGCAGTTAGTGGTAGCTGTGACAAAACTTTGGGAAGCAGTAGAAGCAAAACCGAAATCTAAATATACCGCCCAACATCACATCACTTGTTTTCTGTCTTGTTCAAACAGTATTAGCAGTCCATAAAATGAGTGTATTGCTATTCTTGTATTCTTGTTTTTTGTATAATTATCTCATCATTCTCTTGTTGCTGATTCTTCAGCAACCATGGTTGTGACTAACAATATGTTTTGGCTTTTCTATCATCTACAGGTTTTCAACCTATAGTCATTTTCGTAATTTGTTTTTTAGTTTTATTTGCTTTTGTTTTGGTGGTAATGTTTACAATGGATTGTATTGTCTATAAAGTAATATTTTTGACCTACTGACAAAAAGGATAACACAGTTTGGCCCAGAAGGGGAAAACAGGCATGTGATTTTGCTGATATTATCTTCTGCAAAGTCATGCTCACTTATGAGAAACGTCTTCCGGCAGATGCATGTGGTGTTGCATGTATTGCTTTCCTTAAGTTGACCTGTGATACTGGGGGCTGGTTTCTTCTGGTATATCAGATGATTTTGGGGGGTATTGTGTTCGGATTGCCAGGATGAAATATTGTAGGTACTGTTTTTTAAGTGGTAACTTGTATTGGATAGCATGTAATACTAATAGTATTTTTTTCTTCTAGATATTATTGTCAGCCACAGTAGATGCTTGTTCATTTTTCAGACTATGCTACGAACAGTAATTTGGAAATCATAAATTACACCAGCATCTCCTTGCACGAATTCCTGCAGTCTGAGAAAGTGATAGATTACATCATGATTATTGTAGTGTATCATAAACTTCACTCGTCCAGTCAAATTGTCACTGGGATGGAGCAGGAAATGTGTTTCAGATGTGTTAACTGCTGACTGATTCCTAGCAGGGTGACCCTGCTTGGAAAGTTATGTAATCTCTCACTTAAGACACTTCCTCAGTGCTTCCTGTGCCAAAATATTTGTTCTGGTTGTCCTTTGTTTTTCCTGACTATATTTGCAGAGTACAACTTCCTACATTGCACTTCCTAGTATTTCCTTTCTGTTTTTGATCTAGTCTTGTATCTATGTAATATTTTGCTTTCTATCTATTTTCAGGCTTTCCTTGGCTGACTTGGCAGCCCCCTGTTCTGATCTTGATATTAGACTACTTAGCAGTCGTGTTTCATCTTCATCCTCTACACCGTTTTTGGTTTCTTGCAGCTTGGATGATATACTTTGTTTCCTTAGTTGGCCTCATTTCGGAGTTATTTGGCAATATTGCTTAAGATAGCCCACCCGATCCATGTCTGAACTATTGTCAAAGTACAGATTCTTGGTGGTTGGTTATTGTTTGTTTCTATGATTTCGACAGAGTATTATTGATTCTCACGTTCCATGGTTCGGGCGACAGATACTTCATGGGAAGAAGTGTAGGGAAGGGGTATTAGTTCAGAGAGTGGGGTCTGGAGGGAAGGGGGTGGAAGGAGTTGCTGGAGAAGTGGCGGTTGCAACCCCCTTGCTAGTTATGTTTCAGTTGACTTCCTCTTACATAGGACAGATCCATATAATCCACATAACCACATCGCACTACACACCACCCTGAAGCAGCCACTACTAGACAGGTCCCACCATATCCTTTCATGGAACGTTAATGGGCTCAATGATAAATGTAAATGAGGTGCAGTCATCAACTACGTTAAAAAACTAGGCAAGGATGTCCTCCTACAGGGAACACACTTAATGGGTATTCATTATAAGTTCCTGGGCCGACATGCTTATGCTCGAGTGTATCATGCGGGCTATACCAGGGGAGCAAGGGGCATCGCTATAATCCTGAGCAGTTCTTTCCCCCTGGTCCTGTCTGTGGTCTCCCTTATCCACTGGGCCGCTTCATCACTCTCACAGGTACCCTAGAGGGGCAAATGTGGTCAGTCACCAGTGCATACATCTCCTCAGTGGCGATTGACTCTTCGCTGACCACCCTAGAAGCTCAAATTGCACTACTGCCCACTGAAACTTTCCTACTCAGTGGTGATTTTAATGCTATGATGAACCCAACTTTAGATGCCCTTAAGAGTAGGTCCACCACTAGAGCAACTCCGCTTAAAACATGGGTCCATCTCCCTTGGGCTTTGCGATGTTTGGAGAAAATGGCACATAGACAACCAACAATTTACCTTCTTCTCTCACTCCTCTTTTTTCCACATAGACTACTTCTTCATGCCAGCCACAGGGCTACCAGGTGTGAGAGAGGTGACCATCCTCCCATGCAGATTACTCCCCAGTGGAACTGCACCTCGGGGCAGGGAGGTCGGCCATCCAGGGCGATTGGTGCCTCAATTCCTATTGGCTAAAAGATGAGCGCTTCGTTGGTCTACCTCCGAGACATAGTATCTACATACTTTGAGACCAATGTTGGCTCATTTGACTCCACCGCCACCACTTGGGAGGCGTTTAAGACAGTGACTCGTAGGCACTTGAAGTCTTTTATAACTGGCACAAGAAAAGAATGGCAGCAGGAGGTAGTTGAGCCTGAAGTGGACATCACAGACATAGAACACATCATCTCTCTCGATGGCGGTACAGATGGCATGTAGCGACAATTAGCTGTGGCGGAGGAGGACTTGCAACAAATCAGATTGAACGCAGCCAAGCACAATTGGTTAGCGACCCAACATTGTATCTATGAGTAGGGTAATAATGAGGGCTGCATTCTATAATGGTTGGTGACTTGAGACCTGGAATCCATGGTGATTCCATTTTTGCATCGTAGCGATGATGAGCTGGTCTCAGAGGCCAGTTCCATTGCTGAGGGGTTTGCAGAGTATTCCTCTTCGCTGTACGCAGGCCGTACTTCACCACATCTAGAGAGAACTGTCAACATAGGCAAGGATCTCCCGGTGTACCCTCTCAGTGAGGCTCAGACAGAAGAATTTGAGGCCCCATCAGGTTTGAGGAAATACAAAGCGCCATTGTCTCCCTAAACTCTGGCAAGACCCCAAGCCTGAACGGGTTCCCTGCCAAATTCTTCAAACGGTACTCCTCTTTATTTGCCCTCCACCTCCATGCTCTCTTTGAGGCGATCACAAGGAGGGGACACTTGACGCAGGACATGAGAGGGGCCACCGTTGTTGTCATCCATAAACTGAGAAAAGATTTCACTGACTGCACTTCTTACAAACCGATCTCCCTGATCAATGTAGAGACGAAAATCTGTACGTGACTGCTGCATGTCGTCCATTCCTTTATCAGACCTGACCAAAATGGCTTTATGTCAAAATGCAAGACTTGGCCCTGCATTCGTCGCCTTGAGCTCATCATGGCTAAACTGGGTAGATGCAGGAGAGAACGGCCCTGGCTTTAACGGACTTTGAAAAGAAAGCTTTTGATTCGACCCATTTGCAATTCATTCTATATATCCTCTGTAGGAAGAACTTCGGATGCCGGTTCTTAAAATTAATCCAAGTGCTCTACTATAAATCTTGGCCGTGGATGTAGGTCAATGGCGCTCTGTCCTCTCCATTCCCAATTGAGGTATGTAGGACTGTCCTCTCTTCCCCTCTCTTCTTGGCACATGTGGTCGGACCACTAGCAGAATGGATCCGTCTAGAGGCCCAACTATCAGGTACCCCCGGGATCCCACGCATGCGAGGATTGGGTGTCCCTCAATTCTAACAACCTTTTGATCTTTGTGCAGAGACCGGAGCAATCCATACCCAGATTACTAGACCTACTGCATTTGTATGGAGAGGCATCTTGCCTGCACGTGAACCATATTAAGTCTCTGTAGCGGGGCTTTGCCCTACTGTTGCTTCCACCTGGTCCTTTACACTAAAAGATGGGCCCTTTAAATACCTGGGAATACATTTCGTCACAGACCGACAGCAATCCTGGAATCTCAACATCACCCACTTCCTGCAAACCATACAAAGGGAGATCACGGTGTGGGCTAGACTCCCTCTATCGATTATGGGTCGAGGGGCTTCATTTAAAATGGTAGCGTTGCCGCGATTTTTGTATGTGCTGCAAAACTTCCCCTACTCCATACCCCCACCCTCTTCACTGAAATTAATTTGCTGTTTAAAAAGTACCTCTGGGCCAGTGCACAGCCCCGAGTCTCTCTCACTAAATGCATGCAGGCCCCATTCGATGGTGGGTTGGGGATCCCGGACATGCACCTGTATTACTGGGCATCACAACTGGTGATAATCAATGAGTGGATATTTGTGAACCGGGACGACCTGTTCGACTGCCTAGATCAGGACTCCCTATAAACCTGGGATTTAGAGGGGATGCTTTATGGTTTATCGGTTCTCAGGGGGGTACCAGAGCCAACTCAAACCCTCCTTATCTGCTGGCACAATGCCCTTAAATTCATTTAATTGCATTAGCCCGTCGCCAATGAACCCCGCCCCCCTATGGCGGTCCTCAGGTGTCAAAACTGGAAGGTTTCAAAGCCTGGGACTTGATTGATTGGCTTCTCAAAATTAGGGGATGTCTGGTCCTGAAATCACATCAAGTCATTCAACACACTGGCCGGGGAATTTGAGCTACACCAAAGTCAATTCTTCTGTTACTTACAGCTCCGACACACCCTGGCACCTTATAACCCCCTCCTGAAACAAGTGCCGGAGTTTAGTGCAAGGTGATGATGTAATTGCAAGGAGATAAAGGGATCTTCTGTATCTATAGGACACTAGTGGTGAATACACCAGGTCCTCTCATGCCTATGGGAAACTGGCATCAAGATATCAGTCCACTGACAGCAGAGGAGTGACAAGAATCCAAAATGGCCTCCAGGTGTCTGATAATATCCGTTAAGCTTAGACTAATCCAGTTGAAATGTTTCCATCAGGTGTATTATGACCCAAATAAGTTATGGCGGATGGGAAAGAAAAAAGACAACCACTGTACGAGTTGCCTAGCCGAGCGCGTTTGGTTCTTTCATTTGCTATGGATTGCACCCTCATTGCCACATATTGGATTGCTATACATGACACTGTTAGCAGAATAGTACGTTAACTGCGCTCTTATAAAAGCAAATAAAAAAGAATTCTAAAAAAAGGTCTTTTTTTTTGCTTGTCCATCTAGACAAACCACAGCCAACTCATCATACTGCCGTTCATATACAGGGTTCCACTTTGTGAAATACTTTACTACCACAATCAATATTCTAAAATGACTTTCTCAGCTTCCAGGACCCTAAAACCGCTTCATCACACCTTATGGCTGCACCTCTTCCATACATACATTCAAAGTTATCTCTAATCATCTCATTGGTTGATCATGTGTCCCAGCTAGTCTGATGTGTAAGACTGGTTGTTGACTTTCCCGTTGCTGACCACTTACCAAAACTCTCTGGTTCATTCACCCCTGGCTTAGACTTTGTTCATCTGTACACAAAAAAAATGGGATTCTACAAGCAGATTGCAGCCTTCATTGGTCGGTTGACTGGTTATTTTGATATTTCCCTGTCCTGTTAGTATCATTTCCACTAGCACTGTTAGGCGACCATGAGTGCATTGTAGCTCTTTGCAGAAAAACGAATTAGATACAAAATAATTAAAAGTGTGAAATGACTTTGACATTAACAAACCCATGAGGTAGGAGAGTGGTTTCTACAAAAGATGAAAGTTTTAAGTTTATATGAAACATGAATTCCCTTTTCCACACTTGCTCAAAAAGCATTTAAACAATCCTCGTTAAACACCGGATTAAAAATGCCTGCGTGTGCCCCGTTGGACATTTATCAATCTATTAAATTAAAGCAGGTGCCTGCATTCATAACCTGTTCACCTCACACCGTGCATGCATGGCCTCAGGAAATTGGTAACTTAGAGACGCAAAGTCAGAGGTGTCAGAGTACGTTTAATCTTTATTGTAAGAATGTTATTCAAAAGAAAACTAATTAACAGTACGAAAGACTGAACCTAGCATATAGAATACTGCATTCTTTCTTGATTAAGAAGGAAATGTCACATTCTCTCCGCGGCCTCCAGCTGCAAGATTATTTTTGCCAAAACATGACGTTCACTGTGTCGCTGAGTTTGTTTGGTGGCCTCCTTTCTGCCTCTCCTTATCCCAACACAACACCCCACGGCTGGGTCTGTAGGGCAGGATTAGCAGTAGATTTAAGTACAGATTGGGGCTGGACCCTGAGTCGGACTTGGTGCTCGTCTCTCTTTCCAGCCCCTTCCTCGTCTCTCTGCCTCGCTCTCTCATTCCTACCGTAGCTCTCTCCTGAACTCTCAACTCCACAACTCTTCTGCCGCGTCCCAAATCTCAGGTTTAAAGTTGCTGCTTGTAGAGTGAGGTTTGTTTGAATAGTGAATCACCTCGCCACAGGCTGATGATGCCGAGAACCGCTATGTACAAGGCTGCATGGACAGTATTGCAAAGGAGAGAAAACGGAAGGTGTGTGTGTGGACGCTACTCACAGCCGAGAGCACTCTGTGAGAGCTGAGCATGCTCTGTCTGACTCTTCTGACTGAGTGGGAGATGTCTGCAGGGGGCAGAGGGGCCGCACATGTTCTCTGTTGTCACAGTCTGCCAGCCTGAGGGATGGTTAGTTAACTGGCTTTATAGCTAGCTGATGGTCATGAACGAATGAATGAATGCATGTGTGCTTGCACATATGACGCATACAAGCAGAAACACCCACTCTATTGTGGCAAGTGCGCCTCACCCTTCTGAAGAAAGTCTATGCATTGGTCAAAGACACTGCAGCATTTAGGCTCTGTGGACTCTTGAGCCCAGGGGCCCAACTGAGCAGCACTTACTGCAGAAGTCCTTGCTTAGCAAACACAGTGGTTGTCAGGGTCTCTAATGTGCATGTATGTCACATGTAGGTCTGCTCACAGTGTCTCAATATGTTGCAGTGTTGCTTCTAAGCTGTTCTTTTTCTGTCTTTCTGCCCATGTTCATCTCGTCGACTGGCATTGAGTTTGCCCTTTTCCCTCGCCATGTTCCATTATTCTCATTCTATCCGCACTTTTCCCGCTTCTCGTAGGTTGGCTGTAAAGGTGTGGTGTTCCAATCACACTTTAAAACACAGAATTACTATGATCTTCTGCTGCGTCTCTGCCCTGAACTAGAGAGATCAAGTGCTGGAGAACTGAAGAGCTCAAGGTAAGTGTCTTGATGGTTGCATCACGGTATGGGATCAGTGCCTGGGGTCTCCTCCAGTCATGGCTCTGCTGTTCTCGACAACATGGAAGTGGTCTATAAGATCTGCTAAGTCTCAAGATCTAAGTTTATGAGAAACCTAAATAGGGAATGTAGTTACTGTTTAAATAGTGGGCTGATTCAAGATTGCCTTTATTGACCTGGCCTGGTGTATCAGACTCCGCAGTCGAATGATGGCCATGGCTCTGATCACCATAGAGACGGAGCCTGAGGTAGCGTGGTGGGCACGACTTGGTGTCACAAAAGCAGTGATTGATCTTCCTACCACAGTGTATCTGTTTCAAGACTGTTGTTTTAAACCCCTCTCTTAATGTGGGGCACACCCAGATAGTTTTCCCAAACCTCAATGTGCTATTTGCTTCCCCTATTCGGAGAAAAGGAAAATGGGCAGGTGTATCTCACCCATCTCTATAACGACCTAGGCACATCTAGATTTAGCGAGTTGTGAGTCGGACAACCTTGTCAGAGGTGCTCTTATCTGCAGGGGTTACTTGTAGTTTGGCAGACCCTCACCCTGATCCCTGAAAGCAGTAGACACACTGCAATTGGTGTTTATAATGATTAGTTATTTATTGTGGTTTTATGGTGGACAATCAGCACACAGACCTTTTTTATATTAATCATAAGATCTATTATTATTATTTCAGCAACCATCAAATAAAACAAAATGAATATTAGAAAAACCCAAAGCTTTTTATACTGCACAATCTTACTTTCTTTAGTAAGTAATCTAAACCTTAACTATATTATTGACAGCCTCTGAATTAAGGTTTTGGTTGAATTATTAGTATGAACTTTTTCTCTAGTATGCCAATCCATGTATTTTCCCTGCATACCGCTCTTACTCTCCATCATTCTCCCCAAGCAGCCAGTCTTTGTGTCTGTTTCTCCTAAATGCTTAGGTATCTTTATACCTTAATCCTCAATGCTTCTCTATCGAGAGAGGATGGGGAGTTATATTGCTGAGTGAACAAAGCGACACATACCAAAGTTAGGCAATTGTATGAAAACACACTTCTTTCCACATTAGTTCTGTGCTTAACTTTGCAACCTAGTGATGTTATATGTAATGCTTGGTGCATGCAGCTTCCTAAACAGCAGAAAGGTAAAGTTTCTCTTTCCTGCATTTTCGTTTTTTTGTTAGTGCAACTGTCAGCCTGTTTATGAAATAATATGTTGATTTCGCTCACTCAGTTAGCAATAATCACAGTTCCAAATATTAGTTCCCTAGGCCCTAAACCTTCAGGTACACTCCCTAAAGGATTAGTGTGGACATGTTTGCCACACAAGTAGGCCTCATCTGTATGTAACATGCACAGGTTGTCAAAAAAAGCAGCGCCGCTTACGCCAAGACATTGCAAAGCTAATTTGCTACTCTTAATCAAGTTATTAAAACTCTATTGACTTCAGAATTGTTAGAAATGGGATTTCTGGTTGGCTAGGGCAAGCGCCTAAGCCAGGCAGAAACCACCACTCTAGTCAGGGCAAGGGACTTACACACTGAAGATAACCCCTGCTCATCCCCTTGGTAGCTTGGCACGAGCAGTCAGGCTTATCCCAGAGGCAATGTGTAAAGTATTTGCGCAACCCACACTCACAGCAGCGACACACTAGGCACACCACAAAAGAAACTCCACACAAGGGTATATGAAAAATAGCCTTTGTATTACTTATAAAACACATTAGAGCATAATCACATATATACACTGTGGCACCTGGCACTAGGTAGTACTTTACAGGGGATTATATACATTACAGGGCCAATCTGGCCACTGTCATCACCATTAGAATGCACAGTTAGCAAAGCAACCAGTAATAACGGGCAATAGTACACAGCATAAACACATTAAGCAAACATCCTAATAATCATCGGTGCACCACAGTAACGCCTGCCACGGTGCACATCTCATGAGGCATGAACATCAGGACAGTTCTTGGCATTACACTCAGCATAACATAAGTAGCAGTAGTGCAGTACATCCGGCCGACCTTAGGCCTACACCTCAGCAGCGACAGGGACCTGTAATACCTCTGCCACAGGGGTGCTGTCCCCCAAGTCAATGTTCCCCAGCGGGGGCCCTGTCCTGGGCTCGCCCCGCAATGCCCCGTTCTGGTAGGCTTCTGGGCCACCTGCCCGCCTACAACCAGAAATGCGGCGATCCCCGATTCCAATAGGGACCCCTTATGCTCCTCCTCTGCTCAACGGGAGGAGCGGGGGCCTCTGTCGAGGTTTTACCCTGAACTGCCACAATTACTACAATGCCCCCCCAAGTAAGGACAGCCTCTGCACACGGTGCACAAACACGCCGGAGACCTCTCCCGGTCTCCAGCGTTCAATTTCAATAATGCCCACGATGCAAGGAGGGGGCGGGGTACAACTCACCCTTGTCTTCCTCAGAGAATGCCCCCTTGTGGCAGCTGCCCGTGATCCGGCGACCCTGCTGTCTCCCAGTTAGGTGCACAAAGTGTGCTGTGCAGGCCCCACTCACCGGGGCCTCTCTTCTCCTTGGGTCAGTCGCGGGAAGTGGCGGAAGGGAGCCTGCGAGGCTCCGGTCCTTCTTCTGCTTCTCCTGTGGCTGTGGGCCTGCGAGGCCCGTCTCCTTCCGATAAAGCGGCCCTCCCCCAACCAGGCTTTACTCTGCCTGGCTTCCGACCTCTCTGGCAGCTTCCTTCGTCGCAGGCCGCCGGCTCCCACAGGTTGCTAGGCAACCGCTGGCTACTATGCGGCGCTCGGTTCCTGGCGAGTGGCCGCGCTTTGTGCCTTCTCTTCAGTCGGGTGGGGGCTCAGCCCAGAATTCCTCAGCCCGTTTACCGCTCCCTTTGCGGTTTTAGGAGGCGTGGTGGCCCTAGAGCCGGGCAACAACGAATTTCCCCCCAAGCAAAAGGGGAGGGGGCACCTCCAATAAATCCAGCGCTCTCTTAGCGCTAAAGCTGCTAAGTTCTGCAGGGGCAGGATCAAGCGCTCACCACACGCTAAGCCCCAAAGTCCTCAGGGGCAGAGCTGGGCCCAGGCAGGCCAGCTCACAGGGCCCTCTAGCAGAGGTGGGGGGGGGGGACCTTTGTGGCGGTTCCTCCTGGCGCCCAGCAGTCCCTCAGCTCCAAGTCGGCACCAACAGCACACCTTATATTGGGTCACAACCCCAATATTTATAGTGCAAATGTCTTTGTTCTACCCCCCTGGCACAGGCCTAAGCCCAGTCAAAACCAGTTCTGGGGGGGTACCTCCATACATTTGTTTATATTGCAAAAACACCCTCATTGTTCGTGTAGGCTCTGGCCCCAGACACACCACAGTGGGGCAGAGCCAGCATTGTACAAGGCAGGCACAGACCTATTCAGGATCAGGGGCTACTCCTCCCACTACTCCAAATGCAGCTCAGGCCCATTCAGCCTAGCGCTGACTCAACCAGCCCCTCTGGAGCCACTGCACCTCCCCAGCCCCTGTCACTCCAGAGCCAGACATGCAATACACATCAGGCAGGCACAAAGATACATAGCACACAGAAATGCCCACTTCTAAAAGTGGCATTTCTAAAATAGCGATAATAAATCTGCGCACACCATTACGCAGCATTTATTACCACATACCAAACTTGATCACGCTACTCCTCTCAGATCAGGAATTACCACTGAAACACACATCAGGGAATCTCCAATGCATTCCTATGAGAGGGCAGCCTCACAGTAGTGAGAAACCAAAATGGCTGTTTGTCACTACCAGGACATGCCACACAGTTAAGGCACATGTCCTACCTTTTACCTACAGCGCACCCTAACCATAGGGCTAACTAGGGCCTACCTTAGGGGTGACTGATATGTAGTAAAAGAGGAGTCACAGACGTGGCACCCACTTTACGTGCCACGTCACAGCGGCAGTAAACTACGCGCGCAGGCCCTGCAATGGCAGAGGCCTGCGATAGGTTTGAAAGGCTACTTTGGTGGGTGGCGCAAGCAGCGCTGCAAGCCCACCAGTAGCATTTAATTTACTGGCCCTGGGTACCTGAGATACCACTTTACAAGAGACTGATAGGTAAATTAAATACACCAAACAGGTGTAGACCAATCTTACCACGTTTTACCATAGAGAGCACATGCACTTTACACTGGACAGCCGTGATAAAGTGCCCAGAGTCCTAAAACCACCAACACCATGTCAGAAAAAAGACTAGGAGGAAGGCAAAAAGTTCAGGGATGACCCTGCAAAAAGAGCCAAGTCCAACAAGAATGATGAAAGTATTTAATCTGCCAAGTCATTATTTTGCCTGATGCTACCTTATGAAAATTTCACTGTTCCTTCTGAGCCAACTCTGCACCTAAATACCTCTCTTGATGTTCTAGCTGTAAACATACATCAGGACTCCAGTGCAGCAGTTACTATTGTGGACATAAGCATACGGTTATGCTGCAATCTCTTAGGGCACATCTGGATTCTTTGTACACTGTGGTAAATTCATCTTGATAACAGTACATGCAAGAACTCTTTGTTAACACTTACCAATGGAGGCATCACACGTAGAACAATATTAAGCAAACAAAACAACCTCTAAAACAAGTTAGGAAAGCAAGGGAAGGATGGCACAGTACCCTTCGGATTCTGGGACGGTGGCCTTGTGGTGCGAGTTGGAGAACTGATAGTAAGGACTGAGAGGAATACTGAGAGGAGACCAGGAATTGTAGAACAACAGTCCTTTCTTCAAAGAAATCCATTGAAGGAGTGGGCTGCAGACAACATGGATAAAACTCCACTCCTAATTAGTTGGCTGTCCTTCCCATGAGACAGACTGTCTTCAGACCTGGCCTCAAGCAGGAGACTCCATACTACCCTGAACCGCCTACTGCTGCCAGTTCTGAGGCACCTCTCCTATCAGCTACTTTCCAACCAGTAAGCACAAATAGCCAGAGAGGAAGAACACCAACTCTACTTTGCTTACCTAAACACCAAGGTAAGTAAAGTAGATTTTTGGCTGCCTTCTTTCTGTCTTCCTTTTTAGTCAGTAGCCCTTTCTGGTGGTGTGGGGGGTTGGGCAGGAGGGGGACAGGTTCTCCTGTTTGTGGGCAGGTCTGAAGAAATAGGGAAGTAGAGTGCTTCCTGGTGATGCCACCCACAACATGCCACTCATAGTCCTCTGATTTACATAGGGCTTTCCGGCAAACAAAATGAAGGCAGCAGTACTGAAACTGACAGCAAATGTTAGCTGCGACTCCCAGTACCAGACAAATCCCCTCATAATGAATGACGGTGAGCAATGCTTGCTCAAGAGACCCATATATCATGTACCCCCCACTGTCTCCCGTGTTAAAATAATAATCTGCCTGGCAGCTGGATACTTTGCTGTGACGTGCAGGTGTCCTCTGCAAGGTCTGATTGTAGTTTCGGCCTCTGAGTGCCTGCAAGACAGTTGTACTGGGAGCTCTTATGCTTTAGAAAAGCTATTAATCGGCTCCATGAGGTGGTGTCCAATAGAATAAATGTGTCTCTAGTACCTCTTATTTATAGAGACAAAAATCCAAGTAAGTTGTGGAGATAGTTTAATGTTGCATTGATACGGGCATAGCACAGGAAAAAGTGACAGGCATAGATGGCTCAGTGAAATACAGAACATTTAGAATGAGGAACATTAAGAGACCATGGAGCAAAAGCTGCGCAGACCCTAATGGAGAAAGTAGGACCACTCAATCTTAAATAAAGTAATAAATAAAAATGTAGCACCCTTTTTTTGTGTACACCTCATGCTTAATATTTGCATGTATGATCCTTCAACCACGGAGAGAGTCCTTTAATAGCAGTGGTCTTGGTCTTCAATGAATCAGTGGCTTATCCCCATTCACTACTGATCCGCTCTCGTATTTAATCTGTCTCTTGGGAGGTGTTGTGATCTTCTGCTTTATTTAAATTTTCTATTTTGAGTTGTTTGTTGAAAACATGCCCCAAGTATTTGATGCCGCTTGAAACATAACCAGAATCGATAGATCTGGCAATATGTGAGTGCACACTGAAAACTAAATTGCCTGCAGGCAGTGTATCCTGGACAGATGGGGGCAACAAAGTCATCTGGGCTTTTTAGAAGGCATGTATTTCTGGAATCTATTCTAAGAGGTTTGTGAGGCTGGCCCCACATACTGGTTTGTACAGTGTGATGATGGCTTCAGAGGGAACTGTTCTATCCTATGCCTCTCTCTTACCTTTGTAAGGGGATGGGGCCCGCCCATTAAGATTTAGCCGGGCCATTCTGGCCCTGATGCTCATTTCACAGAAATTAAACCTCAACAGGAGGCATTTACAAATATAAACATAGCAGGTGCCCCAATTGAAGCTCCACTCTGTAAAGAACAAATGATCCTAACTTCCTGGGCTTGAAGAAGCCAAAGCTAGTGTGTTTTCTCCCCAGTTCCGCATTGAAAAATGATGTGAAATCCTTGGTGAAGGTGAATGCATTGTTGATCTATCAGAGTGCAGTGTAGTGACTGTGAGGAGTGGATTCATTCTTGGCTTTTCCTGGTGAGAGCAGAGTCCAAGGTTTTCCCCTTAAATGGCTATGAGTATTCAAATGTTAAAAATCACATCAAGCTCAGCTCATTTGGCCCCGCCCCATCCACCTTAGTAGTATGCAAAGGTCTTCCCCCCTTTTTACCAGGTTGATGGATACCTTCCCAAAGGGCCTCTTGTACTATTCCTGCCAATTTTGGTGATGCCTTCTTGATGCCAAAGAATATGAGGAGATCTCCACCAAAGAAAGAAGCACTTGCTTCATATAGCTAAGAGGAAGTACCCTTGTTTGGTGGAGATTCACCACTTTGTAGTCTTGTTGTCTATGCTATAGGAGGATTCATGTTATCACAGAGTCTTGGATGAAGACACACTAGGAACAGTCACATTGCCGAAATGCACACAAGGTCGCTGGAGACATTTCCTTGTGGTCCATTACGCAGCTGTACTGTGGAATACATGCTAGATATTTTCCTAACTAGGTATCACTTATTAATTAACCAGTAGAAACTACTCCAGTTGGGTAGACATTTTCTAAAAAAATGTGGACTCTTGTTGGATAAATGGGCAGATGAGGTTCCTTTATGGCCCTGATGCTCATTTCACAGAACTTAAACCTCAACGGGAGGCACTTACAAATATAAACATAGTAGGTGCCCCAGTTGAAGCTTCACTTCTGTAAAGGACAAATGATCCTAACTTCCTGGGCTTGGCGAAGGCAAAGCAGGTGTGTTTTCTGGGTAAGTCCACATTGAATAACAATCTGAAATCCTTGGTGAAGGTGAATGCATCGTTGATCTATCAGAGCCCAATCTGTAGTGACTGTGAGTGGGTTCTTTCTTGGCCTCTCCTGATGAGAGCAGAGCCCATGGTTCTCCCTTTGAATAACTACGAGCATGCAAAAGTGCAAAATCACCTGGGCGCATCACCGTTTGGCTCCGCTTTGTCCACCTTAGTAGTATGCAACTCACAGACACACAGCCACTCATTCACCCACAAAACCACTCACGCCCCCATACAGCACTCACACATCCAGTCACCGACCCATACAGCCACTCACACAGCCACTCACAGACCCATGCAGCCACTAACACACCCACTCACAGACCCATACAACCACTTACAACCCACTTACAGACCCATACAGCCACTCATACACCGACTCACACACAGAAAACTACTCACTCGCCCATACAGGCCAGCCACTCGTACACTCACTTACAGATCCATACAGCCACTCACACACCCTCTCACAGACCTATACAGCCACTCACACACCCATTCACAGACCCATACAGCCAATCACACAACCACTCTGAAAGGTTACAATTAGGATATAAAATTAAAAAAACCTTTGAAATTTCCTAAAAAACCAAAGATTACAGGGATGCTATAGTGAGGAAATAACATTAAAAAACTGTACAAATTCACTGAAAAAAACAAAGGTTACAGGGACGTTATAGTTAGGCTCAGATTTCACTCATGCAAAACCATCGAAATTCAGTAGGTAGTGTTACCTGAGCTAACTATAACTTATGCCCCAGCAATGCACTGCTTATGACCTCACATATTTCATCACTCATGAAATGGCCAGTGACATCACTGATGACATCATTAATGACATCTCAAATGACATCACTGATGACATCATTGATGACATCATCCAGTGAGCGTAAGTGTTTCATAAAATTTTCTGAGTGTTAAAGATATATACTAAGCTTATGCATAAGTTAAATTACTATTCTTTTTGTGCTACCAATGAGTGATACTGTTTCTAATATATGTCATCTGAGTGGCACTGTGTCTGTATCAGTGTGGGAGTGGGTGTCTGAGTGGCTGTTTGGGTGTGTGAGTGGCTGTATGAGTGAATACGTGGGTGTGTGAGTAGCTGTATGGGTGGGTGAGTGGCTGTATGGGTGGGTGAGTGGTTGTATGAGTGGCTATGTGGGTGTGTGAATGAGCATGTGAGTGGTTGTATGGTTGTGTGTGTGTGTGTGACTGTATGAGTGGGAGTGGTTTTGTGGGTATCCGAGTAGCTGTATGGGTCTGGGAGTGGCTGTATGAGTGAGTGAGTGGTTGTGTGAGTGGCTGTATGAGTGAGTGAGTGTGTGTGTGTGTCAGTAGTTGTATGAGTCTGTAAATTGGTATGTGAGTGGGTGTGTGAATGGGTTTATGAGAGGTTATATGGGGGTGTGATTGGGTGTGTGAGTAGGTCTGTGGATGATGTCATCAGTGATGTCACTGACCATGTCATGAGTGTTGTAATATGTGAGGTCATAAGCAGTGCATTGCGGTGGGGCATAAGTTTTAGTTAGCTCAGGTAACTATAACTTCTGAATTTCAATGGTTTTGTACAAGTGAAATCTGAGCCTAACTATAATGTCCCTGTAACCTTCAGTTTTTTCAGTGAATTTCTAATGTTTTTTAAAATTCTATTTCCTAACAATAACGTCCCTGTAGCCTTTGGTTTTTATTCAGTGAATTTCTATATTTCTATGGTTTTTAAAATTCTATTTTCGAACTATAACGTCCCTGTAACCTTTGGTTTTTTCATTGAATTTTGACGTTTTTTTAAATTTTATTTCCTAACTGTAACCTGTAACCTTTGAGAGTGGGTGTCTGTATAGGTAGGTGAGTGGGTGTGTGAATCTTTGAGTGGGTGAGTGAGTGGGTACGTGAGTGTCTGAGTGGGTCTCTGAGTGGTTGTGTGAGTATGTGAGTGGGTGCATGAGTCTCTGAGTGGGTCTGTGAATAGTAACATGAGTGTGTGAGTGGGTAGATGAGTGTCTGAGTGGATCTGTATGTGGGTGCATGATTTCTGAGTGGATCTTTGAGTGTGTGAGCCTCTGAGTGCATCTGTGAGTGAGTGCATGAGTGGGTGTGTGAGCCTCTGAGGGGGTCTGTGAGTGTGTGTGTCTCTCTCAGTGGGTCTGTGAGTGGGTTAATGAGTGCTTGAATGCATCTGTGAGTGAGTGCATGAGTCTGTGAGTGGGTGTGAGAGTCTCTGAGTGTGTCTGTCAGTGGGCGTGTGAGTCTCTGAGTGGGTCTGTGAGGGGGTGAATGGATGAGTGGGTGTATGAGTGGGTGCGCAGTAAAAAAAAGTAGCGTGGTACATGGGAGCAGGTCCTTGTGCCAGCTCCCCCTGTGACAGTCCTCCTGTCCAGCTTGCCTGCAGTCCGCTACTCTCTGCTGCCTTCGGTTTTGTGCCTTCTCTGCTCGTTTTTCTGCCTCTTCTCTGCTTGCTTCTGCCCTCTAAGTTGCCTCTTTCTGCTCATTCTGCCCGTTATTTTGCCTCTTTCTGCTCGCTCCTGACCTTTATTTTGCCTCTTGCAGCTCGTTTCTCACCTCTATTTTGCCTTTTTCTGCTCATTCTGCCCATTATTTTGCCTCTTTCCGCTAGTTTCTGACCATTATTCTGCCTCTTTCTGCTCCCTTCTGACCTTTATTCTGCCTCTTTCTGCTCATTTCTCAACTTTTTTTTGCCTCTTTCTGCTTGCTGCTGACCTTTATTTTGCCTCTTTCTGCTCATTTCTCACCTTTATTTTGCCTCTTTCTGCTCGTGGCTGACCTTTATTTTGCCTCTTTCTCCTCGTTTCCCACCTTTATTTTGCTTCTTTCTCCTCGTTTCCCACCTTTATTTTGTCTCTTCCTGCTCATTAATGACCTTTACCTTGCCTCTTTCTGCTCATTTCTGACTTTATTTTGCCAAATTCAGCTCATTGCTGACCTTTATTTTGCCTTTTCTCTTCGTTGCTGACCTTTGTTCTGCCTATTTCTGCTCATTGCTGACCTTTGTTCTGCCTATTTCTGCTCATTGCTGACCTTTATACTGCCTCTTTCTGCTTGTTTTTGACCTTTATTCTGCCTCTTTCTGCTCCCTTCTGACCTTTGTTCTGCCTCTTCTGCTCGCTTCTCACCTTTATTTTGCCTCTCTGCTCGTTGCTGATCATTATTTTGCCTCTTTCTGCTCATTTCTCACCTTTATTTTGCCTCTTTCTGGTCATTGCTGACCTTTATTCTGCTTCTTTCTGCTAATTTCTCACCTTTATTTTGCTCTTTCTGCTCGTTGCTGACCTTTTATTTTGCCTCTTTCTTCTTGTTGCTGACTTTACTCTGCCTCTTTCTGCTCGTTTCTCACATTTATTTTGCCTCTTTCTGCTGTTTGCTGATCTGTATTCGGTCTCTCTCTGCTTGTTTCTGACCTTTATTCTGCCTCCTTCTGCTCATTTCTGACCTTTATTTAGCCTTGTCTCTTTTTCCTTGGGACCGCAGGGAGCCTCAAGCCCCCCCTCCACCCCCCCAGCTGGCTCCTCGCCTCTTGCAGGAGCCGGCATTGCTGCTGAATAGAGGGATCAGCTTTCTCCGTAAGGGAGCAATCTCTTTCCCTGCCCAAAGAGATGAAACCTCCAGTTCCAGTGGGTGGGAGAACTTTCACAGCTCCCGCCCGCTGGAACCGGAGTGTTTGCTCTCGCTTGGTGGGAGCTGTCAAAGCTCCCACCAAGCAAAAGCAAACCGCTATGTCCCAGGCGGGGGGGGGGGCGGGGCACCCCAGGACATAGCAGGAGCCGGCCTTGGGAGGTGGCGGTCCCCTAGGGCAATTATTGGCTCCGGGAGGGGGGCCATGCACCCCCCCTCCTTTGATTTTCAAGGGCCTGCCCCAGGGAGGTGGTGGTCCCTGGGGCTAAGAATGGCCCGGGAGGTGGGCTGCACGGCCCCTTTCCCATTGTTTTTAAAGTATTGGGCCCTGGGGAGGTGGTAGTCCCCGGGCCGGAGGGGTGGCGGGGGGGGGTCTGTGGGCCCCCCATTAGGTTTTTTAAGCCCTGGGGAGGTGGTGGTCCCTGGGGCTCAGGGTTTCGCGTGCCCCCCATCAATATTTCAATGGCCCTGGGGAAGTGGTGGTCCCTGGGGCTTATAGAGCCTATGGAGGAGGGCCAGTGCGCCCCTCCTTATTTTATAAATAATGCCCTGGGGAGGTGGTGGTCCCTGGAGATCCATGAGCCTCAGGAGGGGGGGCCGCATGTGCCCATCCTCCTCCTTTTAAACGATGCCCCCGGGACCTGGCCCACCCGGGGGCTTTGTCCCAAACATTTGGAATTCAGAATTTTCGCATGAGTCATGGATTCACCGTTATTTTCGGCAAAAAAAGCATCAGAACTAAGGGGTCAGGGTATTCCTACCCTGCCCCCCCCTTTTTTTATTTTTTATAAACCTTTTTTCAGGGACTCGGCTGAAGCAGAGTCCCAAGATGGCTGCCAGCACTTCCTGGTTGAAGTGTTGGCAGCCAATCAGATCTCAGCACGAGATCGGGAGGGTTCTCGGAGCCTTCACTTCCCAAGATATCCACATTTGGTTTTTCTTTAATATCTCCCAAACTACTCAATGGATTTGCACCAATTTCTAAAAAGGTTGCTTTCTGGACCAACAGCTACCTTTCTGCCAAATTTGGTGTAATACTGTTCAGCGGTTCGGGCTGTAGTCGTGTCTAAAATTCCTATGGGAATTAACATGGGAAACATACACTCCCCCTCCCCCCCCCTTTTTTCTTTGCTCCTACTTGACGGATTGACCTCAAGCTTTCCATGCACAACAAGAATCGATGGCACACTATGTTTTGGAAACTTTTATGAAGATTCATCATTGGCACTTTATAGTTAGAATTGCCAGTTTAAGGAATTCCTTGTAAATTTTGTTGCTAATAACTTTGCTCCCTTTAGACGAAGATTCCCAAAACTTTGCATACCTATTCTTCATTCTACATTGGCGGATGATACAAAGTTTTGCTTTGACTTGTTAAGGGGGTTCAAAGATAAAACGGGGGTCCCAAAACTCGTTTACCCACTGATGCATTTTCCATAGATTTGTATCTTGCGTAGCGTGAAAATGGCTGAACGGATTTACATGAAATTTGGCAGGATTACACATTATGGTGTGCAGATGATCCTTTTTGGTATTACTGATAAGTATGGCAAATATTTTTCAGTTATAAGGAATTTCAGCTTAGTGATATCTGTGGCCGCTTTATTTTTGCTAATTTCTCTGTATTTCATATTTGCGGAGGTACCGCAGTACATAAAGGTGACAAGTCATTGTGCGATTGGCTAATGACTGCCTTTACAAAAGTTAAAGGCAGTCATGTTGTTTTTAGGTACACTTAGTCTGTGTTCTGCATTTCGCCATTAGATGTAGGTAAGTATTAGGTTTGATATTTTTTTCCTACCTATTACCAATTTGTTAAAGTGGTAATAGGTAAGGAAAATATTTATAATTTTCGATATATTTCTTTTAAAATGCGTGGAGTACCGTGGTGCTACTTAAGAAGTACTGCAGTGCCCAAAAAAATGTTAAAAAACTTTAAAAAAAACTGTAGTACCCTATATTTGGCAAATATAAGGTACTACAGTGTATTGTCCATTTTTAACATATTTAAATCTTCAATACAAAGTCTACAGAGTACCCAGTAATACCTACAAATTACCGTGCTACTTACATTTTTTTTTTAAATGCTCAGTTCTCCCTAAAATGCTGTAAAAAAATATAGAAAATTATAACTACATTTCTCTAGTTATTAACACTTTAATAAAGTTGTAATAGATATAGGTAAATAGTAGTTTATTTTTGCTGTTCCCTACCTAAGGCCCTAACCCAGAACGCATCAAAACGCAGACAAAATGTCATGAAATTGGCATGGCTGCCTTTTACCTTTTTAACACAGCCATTAGTCAATCATATACTTATCATGCGCATGTACCTCAGTATACCGCAAACGTACCGTGGTATACTGTGGCAGAATATATAACTAAGCATTTAAAAAATTATAACTTTAAAACTACTTACACTATTCATGTATACTACCAAAAATTACCATTTACACCAAATAATATATTTTTCTGACACATTACAGCTACATCTGTTAACGCACTCTCACACTACATCTGTTTCAATTACCACACTCCACTATACGCCACTCCACTCTATGCCACTCTACTCCACTTTACCCTATTACACTCTACAACACTCCACTTTTCGTTGCTCCACTATAGGCCGCTCCACTGTAAGCAAATCCACTGTACGCAAATCTACTCTACAACACTACACTGTACGATATTACTCTATACGCCACTCCATTTTATGAGCGTGTACGCCAATGCACTGTATGCCCTTCCCCTCCACTCTGCTCCACTGTACAATATTCCACAGTACGCAACTCCACTCTACGACACTACAATCTACACTATTCCACACCACTGCATTGAACGCTATTCCTCTGGGCCCCACTCCACTGTATGCCACTCCACTTTACTCTACTCCACTCTACGACAATCCTATAGGAACAAACTTAAAATACACAAATATTAGAAATTCTTCAGTTATAGTTGTAACTTAAATTTATAAGTAAATCACAACCGTTACATTTATATAACTTTATTTATTCTTTAGCTGCAAACAAAACCTAATGTGCACAAAAATGTAAATTTCTAACCTTCTACTTATACCTTTAATTTATAATTTACGCAACACCTTCAAATTATTATAAGTCACGCACCTCCATGCACAGTGTATTCAACTAGGCAGCCACACTACATTAACCATAACTTGCGCCTTCTCCATGCACTGCTTATACCCTTTTATATTATGTCAGTTATCCCATTTAAAATAATATTTACAATAAGAGTTATGACATCTCAAATCATGTCTTTTGTAAAAACTGAGTGCATGGTACAACCCTGCCCCCACCCCGCAGATCTGCCATATCGCTGGACAGTCTGCTTTTCCTTCAAGTTAAGACAACCCTTGTTACTTGTGATGGGCACCCTGATCAATGTATGCTCTTATTTCCAGGCTCGGGGAGATCCCATGACCAACAGTAACTCTGAACAGTGACAGGGCTCAGGTGATCTGCTGCCCACAATGACAATTACATTAATGAATTAAGGATTGGGAAAGCAGTAGGTCTGATGTTGCATGCCAGCTCTTTGGCTTTATTAATGCTTGTCTTTTTGGCTTACGCAAAAAGAACAGTTGATGGACAGAATGTTGAACAAATACTCGCCCCCAGTACAGAGATCTGTGCTGAAATCCATCGGTTTTTTTGCTCACCGCACCATTCCAGCTTGGACTCGGCCAAATGCAAATCAGTCTTGACTCTGCTCCCCATGGGAACAGTACATGGATTTAGGCCCATATCTCTTTACTGGGGGTGAGTGTTCAACATTGTTCAGCATTCCATCCATGTTTTGTTCTTTTTTCTTTTTGTGTTTTTTTGATTTGGCATATTTTTTTGCAAAACCTTATTCTTTGGGAAGTTGCCTAATCAGTGTGTGCGGCCATGGTCGATGCAGGGGTGCAAGAGAAACCGGAAACTGAATGCCTTTTAGAGAATTACTTGAATGTGCCTGGGTTAGCCCCATGGCCAGAAGCCTAGTTAACATCAGTTGTGCTTACCAGGGGACAGGCAGCACGCCAGTCTCAGGTGGCAACTCTAATCACCCCAGGGTTGCAAGGATCAGAGAAGGACATTGAAAAGTTTTGGTTGGTGATATTTGAAATTGCTGGGTCGTGACACTTGCTTTGAATTCAAGCAAACGAGTGAGCCTGACGTCATCTGATATGGTTGGGAGGGGAGGGGAGGGGTTCCTCCCCCGAAGAAATATGTTGAAACAAATTAGGTCAAACAGTGCATTTTCAAGCAGAATTGTAACTTAAATATGGTCAAAAGTCCTAGGCTATGCAAGGGCAGTCATTAAATATTCAAGTACTTTGATTGTGTGGCAAGCCAGTGAAGCATGATGCTCTGCCATGAGTTAAACTCATTTTGTACCCCATTTCACAATAACCCCCATTGTGCCTAGCCAGCATTTTGTCATGGGTACCCTCCTTTTGCAGTGTGTGCCCCCTAATGGCAGTAATTACTTACAGTATACCAGTGCCAACATTTTGCTACTGATACCACCCATAGATCATGGGTGATTCTTATGTCAAAAATGTCCTCTTGTATGCCAGAGCCATTGTTTTGGAATGTCGCCATATGCCCCAATATCCTTATATATATATATACTGTGGTTGTACTCCCGTATGCCAAGAATTATCTCCAGAATGCCAGCACCAAAATTTTGCCACAGGTGCCCATTATGCTAGAATTTCTAGTATGCCGGCTCCCACATTTTTCACTGACACACTCACACACACTCTTATTCTCATTCATTCTCATTAATTGTTCGCCCGTCTCTGCCCTGTTCAACATCAGTAAGAAATATGTCTCTGTAGATGGGGTGAAAATTGCTCCTGATTGACTACTTGACATCAAGGGAAAGGCAAAGATGTTTTGGGGCAGTTTGCCCTCTTCTCTCTGACCCCAGTGTTAACACCTTCTGTGTTCACAACATAGACATGGGAGAAAAATCTCATGTGAACTGCAAGCTATATAGGATGCCAGACTGGAGCCTGGAATATTTTAAGGCAGAGGTTGCCAAAATGCTGAACCTGGAATTAGGTGAGCGCTGCCATAGTCTGTTGGTCAGACCAGTGATTTTTCCCAAGCAGGTTGCATGAACCTCCACTTTTGCATGGATTGTGGGGCTCTTAATGTGGTAACCAAGATGGACACACACCTGAGCTGTTCGACAGGCTGGGTGCTGCTAAGTACTTGGGCACCTTTGAGATGACCAGTGGCTACTGGCAGATCGCATTGGTGCCTATTCCCAAGGAGGAGACTGCCAGAGGGCTCGTAGAAAAATAAAGTGTTGCCATTGAGGCTGAAGAGTGCAACACTTTTCAGCACCTGGTCAAATATGTGTTGTCAGGGCTGAAAGAGTTCTCTCTGTAGAATGTCAGAAGCCCTGCAAGTACCCCAAGGCAAGACTATGCAGTGCCCCTGATTTGAATGCACATGATTATGGATATTCCTTCATTGTGCTGACTGATGCCTCAAACAACAGAACTGGAGTCATTCTCACTCAACTCAACAACCAAGGAAGGGTGAATCCAGTTGCATTTGTCAGTCACAGACTACAGGACTGGACTACCATTGAGAAAGAGTGCATTGTGATAGTCTGTACTCTTAGAAGGTTCCATCCTAACTTATTTGACACAAAGCTTGTGGTCCCGACAACTCACTAGCACTCAATTGATTGATGCCAGTGAAGATTAAAAACCCCAAGTTGCTAAGTTGGTCTATATCTTTACCGGGTTGGCCTTCTCTGTGGAGGGCAAATCCGGGCTGCAGCATTGAAATATAGATGGACTTTCCCGACAGTTTTGCCAAACTGACTACCAGACTTCTCCATCTGTGGATTAAGGATCTGTGTACTTAGATCTGAGAAGGAGCTTCTGCTGTGACAGAAAAATCTCCTGCATGGATTTGTGAGCATATACTCCTGTCCTGAGTTATACAACTTTAAGTTTCAATAGTATTTTTGATTTTTAGTGCCTAGCACTTGATAATTATGCATGCTAACTGATGCCTTGCATGTGTATGCATAATGAAGATCCAGAGTGAGGCTCTGTGGTCTGGAGGGGTGCACCAAGCAGGCTTTCCTTTTTATATGTGATTATAGTCCATGTACAGTTTATAAAAGCCTAGTTACGGGAGTGAGGGGCAGAGGCCCAAGATACCCATTTTTGACTAGCTGGTCCCAGTCAGGCCATTTTCCTGTCTCTGGTAGCCTGCGAGAAGTACCTGCCAGCCTCAGGCTTCAGTGTTCTGCTAAAGTGCTGTGATCCTTTGCTAAAATCCTGAGAGTATGTTATGCACGAAAAGGAATATCAGGTGACTGGTGTTATGAATCTGTATGGCATGTGAGTGTGGTTATGGCACCAGTGGGATCTAGTTTGGATATCCCCAGGTAAAGCGTGGCTAAAGATGGAGACCCCCGCTCAGGCAAGCAAAGAGTATTGTTGACATTCCTGAAATTGTTGTGAAGCAGTGAACATTAAGGTGTGGGAAGATGGAGACAGGGCTCCCTATAGAAATGTATGAGTGGTTTTTCAGCAGCAGCTTGCCTGATTGTGCCTTACTGAGCACTCCCATTGTGATAGATTGAGGGTGTGGGGATGTGGAGACAGTGGCACATGCAGGATGAACCAGCCTGAAAGGGCTTGACATTTGTCTTTCCAATGGGGGCTACTCCAAAGCATTATAATAGTCAGGTGGTAGAACTTCACTCCTCGTTGTGCCCTTCTATTTGGTTGCACTACCTGGAGACATTCATCATCACTACCTTCTGCAGACCATCATGTGAAAACAGATTGTGTCTTCTCTTGAAAGGGGCGATACACATGCTAGGTGAACAACCTCAAACTAGTTCCAGTGCAATGACAGTGAAATCAACATCCTGTTTGGAAAAAACAACTTGAAACATCCTCAGACAGCTCCAAGCTCTCTTACAGACCTAAGAGGTGCCACTCTGCAGAGAGTTCAGGTAACTCTTATGGTTCAGGACTGGTGTCATCGACAGCCAGTCTTCCTGAAATGAAGAGACATCACTTGAAAGTCTGCAGCAACTTTCTGAAGGAGGGTTGTGGATCTTCCTTGGAAAAGAGTCTGCCTTGCCTGCTGAGAGTGGAGAGCATTGGGAACGCCTGCCGGAGGATGTTTACCCAAAGGAGAAGCCCATCTGCGGTCACCTGGAAGAGGGAACTGCCAGGAAGAGCGTATTGGCTAGAGCGACATCACAGGAGCCAACCAAAGTACAGGAAGAGGTCTCCTTGCACCCCCATCCCCCCGCCCACCATTTGAGTCTGGCATGCTCCACCAACGATTTTCACCATGACTACTACCCGTGATCACCCACAACCAGGAGGAATGTCACAGGAGCCAGTCAGAGTTCTGTAGTAGGTCTCCAGGAACTCACCCATTTGAGTCTGGTGCACTGCACTGAAGATCCCAAGTGTAATTACTGCCTGTGGTCACACCAGATCAAGAGAACCATTGCAGTAGCCAATCCAACTCAATTGCAGGAGTAGGTGTCCCTGCCACCTCTTGTGAGCCTGAGCACTGAGCCAATGAGTGGAGTAAAGTGTCATAGAATAGTTTGGAGTGCCGTAGTGTAGAGTGGAGTAAATTATAGTGGAATGAATTAGAGTGGAGGGGCGTAGAGTGGAGTAGAGTGGTTTAGAATTAAGTGACAGAGTGGTGTAGAGTGAAGTAGAATGTCATGGAATGGCTTAGAGTGGAGTAGAGTGTCATAGAGTGGAGTAACATAAAGTGGAAGGGCATAGATTGAAGTGTCGTAGAGTGGCATAGCGTAGAGTGGCTTAGAGTGGAGTAAAGTGTCATAGAGTGGATTAAAATGTGGTGTAGAGTGGCATGAAGTAACGTAGAGGGGAGTAAAGTGGCATGGTGTGAAGTGTCATAGAGTGCAGCGGCGTAGACTAGACTAGCGTTAAGTGGAGTGACATACAGTGGCGTATAGTGACTTGGAGTGGTGTAGAGTGGAGTTTTGTAGAGCGGAGTATACTAGATTTCTTGGAGTAGCATAGAGCGGAGGTGTGTAGAGTGGCATAGGGTGGAGTAGAGTGTCGTTAAGTAGAGTGGTGGAGAGTGGAGTATGCATGGTGTGGGAGAACACTGCCATTACAGACAACACATTTTCAACTGAAATGACAATTACATTTGTATAGACATACAGTTTTACTGATAAAACTATACAGCGCACAACCGATAATGTATGGAAAAGGCATCACTCTGTGGGTTGATTTTGTTTTGATTCTATCAAAATATTTGTTTCTACCACACTTCAGAACTACTAACAAATTTGCTTCATTTGTCCTTGTCCTAATTCTGATATATACTGAAATATTTGCACAGTTAATTTACAGACATTTACACTTTGTCGTGTGCTATAAAAAAGCATTCACTTTCACCTCCCCAGATTGTAAGATAAATCCTCTCACTTTGAAGTCAAAGAAAGCAAAGTAAACACCAAGCTCTCTCGGAAGACAGAGCCTGACATTTGACCTCTGTCTTTGAATGCACAGCAAATGTGACAAGATAAAAACAAAATTTAAAGACTGTTTACAGAAAACGAGCACTCATGGAAGCGTGGATATGCTCCACGCGAGGGACAAAGACATGCTGAATAGCCTAAAACAAACAAGCATTAGCAAATCCAATAGGTTTTGCCTATGCGAAAGCTATTGGCTTTGCCAATGGCTTTTCGCCAATTTGTACTGCAGCGTGGAGTGGAGTGGAGTAGAGTGGAGTGCCATGGCATAGAGTGGGGTGGGGGGACATATAGTGGAGTGGAGTAGAGTGGCTTGGAGTGGCTTAGAGTGGCGTAGAGTAAAGTGAAGTGGCGTGGTGTGAACTGGTGTACAGTGGGTTGGCATAGAGTAGAGTAGCATAGAGTGGAGTGGATTGGTGTAGAGTAGACTGGTGTAGAGTACAGTGGTGTAGAGTGGTATAGAGTGCAGTGGCATAGCGTGGATTATCACAGAGTAGAGTTTAGTAGACTAAAGTGGCATAGAGTAGAGTAGCATGGCGTAGATTGGTGTGGAGTGGCATAGAGTAGAGTGACACTTTGTAGAGTGGGGTAGAGTGACACTGTATGGAGTTGCGTGGCATAGATTAGAGTAAAGTGGAGTGGCATAGAATGAAGTAGAGTGGACTGTCGTAGAGTACAGTGGTGCAGAGTAGAAACCAGTGTTATAGATTGCAGTGGCATAGAGTGTTGTATAGTAGAGTAGACTTGTGCAAAGTAGAGTAGAGTGCAGTGGCATAGAGTAGAATGGTGTACAGAGCAGTGGCTTAGAGTAGAGTGGTGCAGAGAAGAGTAGAGTGGCGGAGAGTGCAATAGCGTAGAGTAGAGTGCAGTAGCTTAAAGTAGAGTGGGAAAAAGTGGTCTAGAGTTGAGTGGAGTATAGTGCAATGGTCCAGAGTAGAGTGCAGTGGCGTAGAGTAGAGTGCAGTGGCATAGAGTTGGGCAGAGTAGAGTGCATAGAGTGCAGTGGCATAGAGTAGAGTGTAGTAGCTTAAAGTAGAGTGGCATAGACTGAAGTGGTCTAGAGTTGAGTGCAGTGCAGTATAGTGCAATGGTCAAGAGTATGGCTCAGTGGCATAGAGTGCAGTGCTGCAGAGTAGAGTGGCATAGAGTGCAGTGGCGTGGTGTAGAGTGGAGTGCAGTGGCCTAGAGTAGCATGGTGTGTCATAAAGTGCAGTGGCCTAGAGTAAAGTGGTGTAGAGTGCAGTGGTATGGACTGGTGCAGAGGAAAGTGGCGTAGAGTCGAGTGCAGTGGCATAGAGCAGAGTGATGCAGAGTAGAGTGCCATAGAGTGCAGTGGCATAAAGTAGAGTGGTGTAAAATGCACTGGTGTAGAGTGGTGCAGATTAGAGTGCAATGAGAAGAGCAGGGTGGCGTGTAGAGTAGTGGTGTAGAGTACAGTGCTGCAGAGTGGTGTAGAGTGGAGTGGTGCAGAGTAGAGTGCAGTGGCATAGAGTATAAGGTAGGGGGTGGGAGGAAAAGAAGCAACATGGAAGGGGGACGGGTAGGAAGCAATAGAAGCTACATGGATGGGAACATGGGAGACAGATTGAAAACACAAGCACTCATATGGAGTGCTTGAACAGAAAGAAAAAAGTAGCCCCAAAATCAGGAGCAGTGGATGGACACAAGTACTTGGTCAATGCTCCAGACACAAGAAGAGGACATGACGCCTTAATTCCGGTACAAACGGGGATGAAGGAAAAAAGAACGATGCTGAAGCTAAAAAATGGTAGGCTAGGGGCGGGCTGTAACCCAACTGTATGTAAACAACATGCCTCGCAGAGACTAGGCGCATGCGCTGTCTAGGTGAAACCTAATAAAGGCAGCAAATAGAAAGCAAGCAAATGTGAGTTATAGACCACAATGCCAATGGTAAGCAATGGGTGGAATGCATTTCCAGGGAGGCTGTCAGAATGTCCCCGAGAAGTCTGTTCCAATCAGACAGCTGTGCTGTCTGGTAGGCTCTGACCTAAAAACTGTATAACAGCTTTATTGTTTATAGTAGTCACAGTTCCATGAAGTCTGGTTGGGAGACATGGAAGAGGTATATTTTTTCATTTAGAGTCAAAGGCATTTTATCGTCTCTTCCACCCCATCTTTTTGCAGTACCAAAATTTGCAAGTCATACCCTTTGAACCTCTGCGTGTGTCTAAGTGGCTTTATGCAGACTTAACACATTAATGTTGGGAGACAAGCATTGATTGTTAGTTCTTGAGTTTTCTTTCTTGTCTGGCAAATCATCCATTCTCCTAAATGAGATGGATGGGTGTGAAGATAGGATGACATCTTAAGTTTGTAAACTAGCCAATGCCTTACTCTATAATCATATGTCCTATCGAAAGGGACCCACTCGGTAACACAAGCTTTAACCTTAGTATGAGATTTAAACTGTAACCTCATAACAAAATACGTCCATTGCTTGATGTGAGTTATTAGCCGCTCAATTGGTAGCAGATTCTTCATTAGCCTGTCACTAGCCAGTGATGTCAAATCACTTGCACCTTCTGCATTCGCTCTTAGTCACTATGTACTTTAAAGGGTGGCACATGGAGCAAGTTCTTTATTAGTCACTTTAATAGATCATTTATTAAAGAACTCCGGGCTTCATATACTAATATTCTAAATAAGAAATCTTAAATTGCGACAAATATCATTATTTGGAATGTATTTTAATGGCTTCAGTAGAAGTGGTTGCAATTTGCTCACCAACTTCTACCAAATGCATTGGTATTTTGAAAACCAATCTCTGTATTAATTGGTTGGATCACAAATTACTGAATCGTAGTGGGTCGCAATTTGACCCACCTGATTAATATGCATGAGGTAGATCGCAAATTATGACCTACTAAGATTAGTTAGTTACTGGCATGGTGGCCTGCTGGGGTCAGCAGACCACCATGTCTGTGATTGCTTTTAATTAAAGCAGTTTTTTAAAACATCTCAATGGGATTTGTTTAAAAAAACAACAACAAAAACCGAAAAGTTTACTACCATTGTTTAGCAGTAGGAACTAGTTCCAGGCACCATTGCCCGCTCCTAACAAAAATTGTTTTATCCACATTCACAAAGGAGAAAGAGTTCCCCTTCCCATTTGCTAAGGTTAACCACCTCCTTTGATGTGGTGGTAAAATATTAATGTTTTGTGAAAGGATTTTAGTCGAAAAACATTAATACATAACTAAAGGAATGGGATTTTGGATGGGGATGCCCTTTGACCTTCCAAATACCGATAACGTGTTACCGAATAGCTACTTGGGCTTTGTACATTTAAAAATGCCATTTTGCGGTCACAAAGGCTCCAATTTGACCTTTGCGACCATAAAATTACTTTGTGCATGCGGCCTTAACTATTTTCTTGTTTCCTAGAAGAGCAGTTTCCTCACTTTGTAGTAGCATTTTTTGTTCTTGGTTCTCAACAATGCAATGGTTAGCTCTCGGCATGTTCCTGTGGGGCTCACTCTGGTAACCTCAGACCTGCCCTTTACTTGCGCTATTTGCATCTCTTTTACTTTTCTATTTTGGATGTAGGGTTGCATAGTCAATAGTCCTAGTATGGTTCATTTGGTGCCCTATGAGACGCTGGGAGACACAGGTATATTAGTATCTGTTGCATCTATCTGCAGGAAATGGGCACAGTTTCTTTTCAAAAGATGGAACCTATATCTTCACATGGACTATAGGACAGAATAGAACTCAGATGGGAAGAACTAAAGAGAACTCACCATGCAGATGGAACCTAGACTATTAGGACAGAATAACTTGTTGGACATTCGGGTTGGAGATTGTTGGGGTAACTTCATCCAGTGGGTGGATATGTTTGCTCAAACATACATTTTCTTTCAGGCTTCCTGACCTGAGGACCGTTATTGTCACTGACGCCAAGATGGCAGGAACATTCCAGCTAAGTGAGGTGCTTCAGGCGGGGAGCACGTGCCATGTGGAGCAGCTACACAAAACGGCGCGGGAATTGGGCTGCGATGATCCCATCAACATCCAGTTTACATCTGTAAGTGCTTAAACACTACCTCTATAAGGCCCTTGTTTGTTTGTGGCACATTAACACATACATTGACTCACAATAGCAGGACATGTGCCTTGTACATTTTGAAGGGATGTCCATTCAGCCCATCTGTGGCTGTAATTCTATGGAAATATAATTTAGAAGATGTCCACCCCCCCACATTCATTTCTCACTTATAGTCTGTAGCAAAAGCCCTTGCTTGTGTCCCTAGCTCGTAGACTCTCACTGGGGGTTCTGACCATTAAGCGAAACACTACATTCGCATTGGGTGTTTGCAGTCTCTAATCCTCACTCAGTTTATTGAGCACTTAATACTTTCTGGGGTTTGTAGCACTGAGCCCTCCCTCTTACCCTGGCTGGGTGGTTATAGCACTGAATCCTGAAAAGTTGTCCCTTTCTCTTAGCCCTCAATGGCTGTTGCAAGTGCTTCGTCCTCAATGGAAGTTCCTAGGACTCAGCCCTCCGACCCTTGAACTCGACCTTCTGTCGGTATCCTTAACACTCACCTCTTCCTAGGTGCCTTGAGCACAATGTCCTCTCTAGGTGTCTCTAGAATGTATCCTCCCTGAGTGTTCCATATGCTCTACTCTTGTAGGGTGTCCCTAGTACTATATCTTCATTTGGTATGCCTAGCCATCTGCCTTTGCTCAGTGTTGTAGCAGTCTCTCCTCAGTCCAGAGCATTAGGAGCTTGCTGAGCGTATTTGCAGCTAATCCTTGGTAGCAATATGCCTCTGGTAGTAAGCCCTTGCTGGGTTCCTTGAATAGCTGATTATTAACGAGCCATCTCAGCAATTCAATGTAGCCTGATTTTCTTAGCAGGTGTTCCTTGGATGTGCCTAGAAAGCGCTGTTGAATATGCGTCCCTAACTGTGATCTTTCTTCTTTTTAAGGGAACAACAGGTCGCCCTAAGGGGGTCACATTGTCCCACCACAACATTGTGAATAATGCCAATATGATCGGACATCGGGTTGGCTTTTCCTGGAAAGAGGTAAGCATGGAGTTTTCTGCAACCACCTCACTGTGTACTTGATTTTGTTGTGGAACGAGTTCAATAGGAAACTAGCTGAGAGATGCACTCGCAAGCAGAGGGATTCATGATCTAGCAGGAAGATAACTCTAGATTTCGCCACATCTCCTCCAAATACCCTAAGGGTTCTCAGAGGATTCCCTGAGTCATCTCATTAGACTGCCAGGAGAGGTCTCATTAGGATGCTCTGGAGGTTCTCTTATGAATTCTTGAATGGATTTTCCCCAGTGCCCTAATTGGATGTACCTTTGAAAGGTCTATGGGAAGAGGCCTCATCTGAATGACTTGAGGTGGACCTTAAACAATTGCCCTTAGACTCCTTAAATGAATTATTTGTGGCGGATTCAAGCAAATGCCTTTGGTGGAGGGATTCTCATAAGAATACCCTCAGGGGTGTCTCTTCTGCATTTCACAAGGGGACTTTTATCTGAATTCCCTAAAGAGAGCGGCCCCTCACCATAGGCAATGAGTGAGGACTCTTCAGAATTCCAATACTGAGGACCTTATCCGAGTGATATCAAATGGGGTGCTTCATCCTTGTGCCCTGAGGGGGTTGTATCGAAATGCCTTGAGTGGGGGTCTCAGCTGTATTCTCTTATGCAGGTGTATCACCCAAAAGTCCTTTGCAGGTAATGCTTTCATGTGATCTCATTCTAATGCTAAAGTTGGCTCCCGTTTGGAGAACTTGGCGAGGGCCGGTCTCCTAAGAGTGATTTGAGAGGGCTGTTGAGCCCCTGCCCTGGGGTAATGTCCAGATTTTCTAGGGACCCTGGTGGTCTCATCAGGATGACCTTCAGTGCTCTCAGCATGACAGCCCTGAGGAGTTTTGCAAGAGGGGTGAATGTCCACATTAGAAGGACCCTCGGCATTCTCTCCAGGTTGCCTTGAAGGCTCACATGATAGCCTGAGTGTCATGATAACATTGTCATGTGAGATACTATTAGAATACATCAGGGGTCCTGTTATAGACTACTGTCACAACTGTTAGATTGGATAATTTCCTATAATTGGTACTGTGGGTTGACAGTGTGCTTACTCCCCTGACTCTTATTCCTTCAGAACATTGTGGATAGTATGGTCTGACTAAGGGGAGCCACATATGGCTATTGTTTTGGACACAGCAAGCAAGGGTAGTCTAAGCATAATTATTGCAACTAAAGACCTTACCTTGGAATGTTGTAAACAACATTTTCTTTTCCTTACAAGGGCGAGGAGGATTAGTTTTCACACAGTAGCCACATTATCAGCCTGTGTACCTTAGCCACATGACCAGCCTGTATACAGTAGCCACATTATCATTCTGTGTACCAAAGCCACATGACCAGCCTGTGTACCGTAGCCACATGGCCAGCATGTGTTTAGAACCCACCCTGGTCCTGGGTGAGCCATGGGTGTGTGGGGGTGAAGGCCATTTTGTTGTTGATGTCTGATCAGACTGTCAAAGAATTCTGCCTCCTACACACAAACACACTAGCCAACTGTTCTCAAGGATTATCTCCCTCACAAACACATGTAGACACCATACCATACATACCCACTTTGACATTTTAAAAAACATTTTTATGATCAAAAATTCAGATTTCACACAAACACACATTTGCATACCGGTGTTCCTCATCCATAAGTAGAATGAGCAACACATACCTCACAATTACCACGTGTGCACACACTTTCAGGAGTGCAACATGCACACACATACGCACTCCAAGGCCTTACCCTTCCTAAGGGAATCTCGCAGAGGTACTCCCGTTTCAGATGTTATGTCATCTTCTGTTGTGTTACTCTGCATTAATAAAGCACTCTGTCACCAAAGATCTCTAGGCTCTGCTGTGTGTAGAAATGTGCATGCAAGAACAGAAAGCACACCCCTCATAAATCTGTAAAGGCTTGTTAAATAACCAGGTCATTCACTCTCATCTGGACTGAATTAAAGATTTTTTAAAGCGTAAATTAGATTAACGAAGTGCGGGAACAGGAGTGAGTTAGCTGAGAGTAGTGACGACTTCTAGGAGAGTAGTTCTGTCTGCTGCTTTTGACAGAGGCTGGGCATCTCCTGAACATGATCTATGCACCATACACATGGCCTTGAAGCATACACCTTGAATCCATGAGAGCCAGTGCGCTTTCTGCAATATTGGGCTTGTTCAAGCAAAACAAGGCACACCTACCTGTAACGTAGCTGTTTATTTTGGACCACGTGAAGTTTACGGAACAAGGCTGAAGGAAGTCCTAGTTGAGATAGTTTGCGTACTACAAATGAGATCCTGCTAACGCTGTAACCGAATGTGCCTGCCTCCAAAGGATAGCTTGGGTAATATCTTTCTTAGAAATTTGATTTTGAGGAGACAATAGCCGAATCTTGAGCTGCCACTGAAAATGAGCTCGAAAGGAAATGCTAACTCATAACTGGAAAAAAAGTATCCAAAAGCTTGATTCAGAAACCCTGGAGCATAGATCTCAGAAGCCACTCACTCTTATTCTCATTTCCAGCTAAGCTCATCTTAATAAAACTTATAGGAGTACGCATGCGTGTGCGTACCCATGCTTCCGTCCCTTCTATCTACAAAGCACCCCTCAGTTCCCACTCACATGCATTGGCCATTGTGTTAGGAGTGAAATAGAATAGAATGATCACTGTTAGTAAAAAAAAAAAACGTATTAAAGTCTTCTGGCTAATTTCTACTCAGTGAAAAAACACAGATGCTCTGGTTTTGCAAGAATTCCATCCACTCACACTGTTCTTGCTAGAGTAGAAGTTAGTAACACATGACAGAGGCAGACCTTTAGCACCTTGCAAAAATATCTTTATTTATGAAATCCCTAAAGTGAAACACAAAATTAAATATGCTCTTTGTCTGCAAAAAAAAAACACATGAGCATTCTTAATTCTCCATCATGGAATCTTCATCAAACATAACATTAAGGGTATTCCTAAGGGCTCCCAACAGACTACTACAAATAATATTTAGAAATGGACAATGTATTAAAATGTAAAAAATAAAGAAATACATTTCAACTTTTCTGAAACAAAACACACAAACGCTGCAGATGAATTATTTTGCTGTTGCTTTGAGGCCCCTGGGCCTGCAGCTGCCACAGTGCCCTGCACCAGTCCAGCACCTGCACTTCTCGATCAACCTGAGGCAAATCCAAAACACAAAAGGCTCTTGCTTTAAGGCTTGTCTTTACATAACGTGTTTTTGTCTGATTACGAATGCCTTTCTGCGTTTTTCAAAAGCTGTCCTGAGTGTGTGAGGCAGATGGGTAGTACACAGGTCTTTTTTGGTTGTCTGACCTCTATAATGTAGAGTGGTAAACATATGCAGGGGCTCAGCCAGACCTCCTACTCCTTCTGCTGCTGAGAAAAGAAAAGGGGTCAAGTTGGCTTTTTGGCCTTCGTACACGAGGATGGATATGTCATCCTTCTTGGTTCCACTGTTCTCGCGCCTTCAACACGGTTGCATCTGGAGTCTTAAAGTTAGGGACACAGCTCTCCACAGAGGCGGCAACAATCTTCAAGAGCTCTCCAGACATGGTATACCTTCCAGGTTTGTAAGGCAAGATATTCAGTAACAATCTGGCATAGTTGAGCTTGGCAAACTGGCATCTGAAGCCTTCAGCAAATACATCTAAACCCGGTTTCCTGTCTGCGTTTGTAGCCTGAAGAAGGCAACGATGTCTTTAATGATGACGAGTCAAGCCTTCATGAAGCAGAGGTGCTGCTTCTAATACATTAAAAAACACATGACCTGCTTAAATCTCCAGAGCAAACAGTCTCCATGTATCTGCTACATCGTTCAAGGCGAGGCTCTAATATTTGCTTTCTTGGTACCCTGATCTGTCATTACTCTCCTTAAAAAGAACCCTAATCAGAAATGTGTATTGTTATGCATGATTGTATGACTTTTTACATCATCGTCAAAATTAGTTTATTATGGTATGATATACCACAGACGACAAAAACAATTGCAAAGCAATGATTCAGTATAAAAATATGCATCAGTCTAATAAAGCAGATTTCAATTTAACTGCATTAGGTGTAAGACATACTACTGCAACACAAACCACAGATTGACAGTAATATCTGCACATATGAAAAAGCCATGGCACAGCTTGTAGAATTCCATGTTTTAGTACCTGAACAAGAAACTGAATTCAAGCCTGTCTATAAAAGTTGCAAAAAATCCTTAAATGCATCATAGTTTGACACGGGGACACACATTAACAACACCAGAAAAAGCACACTCTTTCAAAATGAACCGATTATGATGAGCAATGCCCATTTTAAATCTAGTTAAAGTGCATTCATAAATAGTGGTTACCCATTTTAAATAGGGTTCCAAACCTTTCATAGATTTAACAGTAATAAAGTCCCTCGCTGATGTTTTCAGGACCTCTTCAGACTTCCTGTACGCATTTCTTCTCCCCATAAACCTTCCAGTCAATCACTGCTTGTCTATTTTCTGGATAATTTGTGGATTGCGCTATAACTCCCATATGATGCCTCCAGTTTTAGACAGTCTTAAATGCCCTATTCAAGTGAGCCACTTGGGTTTATCTGTTTGAAATCCTTAAGAGAATTGGGGCCAGTTTGATCTTATCTTCTAGGTATCCACGTCCTGACTCTTCACGGCAGAAGTGAAGTGTTCTGTGTGACAATCTAGCAAATTCCTACAGAATCTACTTTCTTCAATTTGCAAACTTGAGACCTCTGTAAAGCCCAAAACACCAGCTCTATAAGTAGCCACGGGAAAGCATTTGCTGGAGTAGAACATCTTCATCTGCTTGATGGACTTATTGCCTATACTAGAGGTGAAGCTAAAGACAGCCCCCAGAGGTATCTCCAAAGGATCACACCATCTACTAGTGCTGTCAAAGGATAGTCCATGTAAGGAAAGAAGAAACCTTCTCCAGCAGTTCCTCATTTACTATAAATAGTTCTCTGTTTGGTATTTTTTGGGGCAAAGTTTAAAATAAAAGTTTTGGAAGGATTAGTGGTCAGATCAAGGTCATCCATAACAGACGTATTACATGATCTTTGTAAGGAATTACCTCTTTCTTTGGAATGTAAGGTTATAATATAAGGGATAATGCACCCCCAGCCGTTCATTTTAAGGATATTGCGAGTCACTGTGGAGCTCCATAACCATATAGTGGAACGAGGCCAAAGGTCGAGTTGCTTTATAAGGTTATGGGACTCCGAGGTGACTTTCAGTATCCTTATATTAAAAACAGTTCAATATGTCTGTTTAAAAAAAAAAAAAGCTGCAGTAGCTCGGAACGTGTAGAAACATGCTGAAAGATTCAAGCTTTTCTCTATCTAAGGAGTGCAAAAAATACACATTTTCTCTCTGCTTGTCATGGTAAGATATTAAAATAGAACTGAAGAAAGAACAGCAACCCTCCCTTATCGTTGCTTAACAGCTGCTTCAGTTATGTTCCCTGGCCTGCTGGCTCTGGCAGCGGGCATTGTGACGTCAGAACTCGACTGTAATAACCTTATAATAGTCGAGTTCTGACGTCTTTTCTTTATCATTGACTATATGCCCCTATTTCAAACTCATGCGTGAGTCAGACGTGAACCATATGTTGTGAAAGCTACCGTATCTTTTTAATAGCTACAACTTTAGGTAGAAATGTTATCGAAATGTACACTTTTTCTATTGATGAGTTCCCTTTATTTTCCAAATGGGTAAGGGTTTTACCTCGCATCTCGCTCTTCTCAGAAAGGTTATTTCTGATTTCCATTTAAATCCGACATTATTTAATTTTCTTAGTTAATGCTACGGCTCCAGCAAAACAGTTCAGGCAGACTTTAAATGATTAACAAGTGTTGGGTTACAATTTAGACAAGACTAAACGTGCTATTTTAATCAAAATACTTTGTACCGTACCTCACGCTGCTCTAGTGTCTCAGGTGAATAGTTTCCTGCAGTTGCTTATATTCCCAAATATAAACTGCCTATTTGAGGAAAACTTAGACCTTACTCTAGTAGGGGAAAGGCAGCAACAGCTACCCTGTTAGGACACATTCTACTCTTGGAAAGTTGGCACGCTGCAGCCCACTCTGTCTGAGCTCTATAGAATATAGTCTGGGTGCAAATCAGCATTGTTAGAGCCAACTGTTCTCAGGAATATGTTCAGTTATCTCATGTAGATTTACCTTTCCCCCCTTAAGGGCTTGTCTTTGTTCTTCTTTCTTAAACATCTTGATTTTGATTCCATGATAGAGAAGGTAAAGTGATAGTCATTCTCTACCAAGGGCATTGACATCAGACACGAGATGTACTGGCGCCTCATGTGAAGGAAATCTATGGTGCTTCAACCAGAACTGAGGAGCTGGGTTATTGCCGATGATGCAAAAGTAGTGACTTCCCAAGGGCAGCACCTTCTTTCGTCAGCTTGTAGTTTGGTGGTTAGAAAAAAATCAAACTGCATTTTCTTTCTTTCTTTTTATACATTTTAAGACCTCATTTGTGTTGAAATAGTATTCACAAGTGTTCTAGGATCCACAGGAATAGCCCAATAGTCATAGATGATGAAAATCCCAAAGGTAGAATCTTTTCCCTACCTCAGTCTCTGAGTCTATTGATAGCGGTGCCGGACCAGAGCCTGGGTGTCAACTCTCTGCTAGACTGATATTCAATGGCTAACTCACCCTTTTGCACTGAAGAGTTACAAGGCTGTGCCTCTCATCATATTGTGCTGTACCGAGTTCACAAAATACATTTATTTTAAGCTGCCACTGAATGCACTTGAGGCATCTTTTTCTTATTAGCTGCCTCATGCTAGTTGGTTTCCCTCCACTGTTCTTCCATCTTCCACCACTCTTAGTCCCTCATTATTAGTCAGACAGAGCTGAATTTTCTCATGGAAATTAGCTCTGCCCGATACCAAGTGGGTCGGGTTTTCTAGCTGTGGGAGAACTAGACCCGATTTTACGGTGTGGTAATGCCCTGCAGTAGAATCGCATGAGGCTAGGGCTGCAGCAGCTACCAGGCCTCATTTCCCTTTCTTATTCTGGCAAGGGGGGGCTATACAATGCCCCCCAACTCTGTCAGAAAACACGTTTCCCTTCCTGACCATTCTTTCCCCACCCCAGTCACTCACCCTACACCCCCAAAGGTCCCCACGTACATTTACCTCCTACTCGGAGCAAGTGGTAAATATAATATGTGTGAAACCTCACAGAATTCAGAATTTTGTGTGGTTTTACATCTGGAATAATTAGTCCCACATGGTAACTCCTCATCCCGTGGGGTTTTCACTTGTAATTGCACAGTACTGAGGTGGATGATAAGGGTAGAATCTCAAGCAATTTTACCATGACCCCAGTACCGTGCAACTCTGAATGAGGGCCTTACAGTAGAATGTCGGGTTCAGGCGGAAGAGCCCCATACGGTCTCTGGTAATACCTCATTTGTTTGCGATAGTTATGGCAGCTACTCTGTCAGTCAACATCACTGCCGCTGTAGGAAGGAGATGAGGGAACATAAGGGAATGCAGGCCCAAATAGAAAGTTGGGATGACATTGAATGGCATGTAAACTCATTGCAGCATAATCATTAAGGGATGGGGAAACTTGGCTTCATATTTTTAGAATAACTTCAGACATATTGCTTTTTAATGTCCAGTATGAGTAGAAATTAGGAGAAGAGAATGCTTTGAACAAAAAGAAAAAATGAATCAATAGAGCACGATTCTAGAGAGCTACTCATTATCAACGCATCACAAAAATGGATGCACTTGCTACCATCTTTTCCTATGGTCTATAAACTGCTGTTTTTCTGTATATCGCTTTCTTTTTGGAGTCGAATACCGCCGCCGAGAGAATATCAATGAAGTTACTGAAGGAAACCCAGAAATCATGAAATTATAACATTTTTGCTGAGAATGCAGAAATACAAATCATTGGACATCCAGCCTCTGCACACATATTAGGTGTGGAGTTACAGAGGACTTTATTCTTTCAAGTTTGGACAAGCTTAAAGGGTCTTAGCAGAGAAGAAAACACGTAGAAGAAGGATCTTCTATATATAGTACCACTGTATATAAAGTTATAGAGAACCCCTTGTTCACCTCTGTGAATTTTTTCCCGAAACAATTGGTCCTGATGAAGGTGGCAACAACTTAAATCCACCGAAACGTGCGTTGACCAACATCAAGGGAACCCCGCATATAACAACATATCAGTGGAAAATATGATTGATTAATTTCCACCACTGAACTGAAGATCAGATGGATGTTTGTTACCATATTTACTAGGAGTTCCCTGGCTAAACACACTTTGTTTTGTGTATGAGTGTCTGGTATGGATAGGATGTATATGGCTGTTGAGTATGAATGATGGATGTTTGTTTATGGGGTCAAGAGTAATATATTTTGTATTGCTATGCACCAGAATTTGATTACTGTTTTGTTTGCAAAAACTTGGGCCAATCCAAACATGCTGATACTGTTGCAATAATATATGTTTGTATTTGATTGTTTGTTAGTGATATGAATTTATGTTTTTATATAAGGTTGAAAAATTTATAATTATAAACTTGTTTCTGAAAAATCAAAAAATAAGTATGATGAATACAAAAAAAGAAAATAAATATTGGGATACTTTTATAAATAAGCAGTTTGCCCGAGTGGTCCATGATATACCTGCCTTCCATATGAGTCTCCATGAGGCCGATTAGTAAATAATTGCAGGTCAGACGAGTGCTATTTATTGATACTTGCTACCATCTTTTCCTATGGTCTATAAACTGCTGTGTTTCTGTATATCTCTTTCTTCATTTTATCTCCCCCCCCCATCTTCCTCTTTCTGTCCCAGTCTTACAGTTTATTTCTGACCACCCCATGTCGTGTATGTTCGTCCTGACTGATATTCTTTTCTCCACCCTTTCCTTTCTTTCGCTTATTTCTCCTCTCTCCATAGCCATCTTTCCTCTATAAATATGTCAGCTTATTTTCAATCCCCAGCTCAGCACTTATCCTTTCTTCCCTCTCAAATCAGGTATCCCACACCTCTCCCATTCTCATCTCGATCTTTGTTCCTCATTTTTATTACAACTTCCCTGCTTCTCTGTCCAGTACTTCATCCATTTTCTTTTCTTAAACCCAGCTCTCACTTCCACTGTTTCTATCTAATGTTCCTTCTGTTTTTAAATACTTTGTTCTCTAGGATGTCCGGTGCGCCGTACCTGCCCCGCTGTACCATTGCTTGGCATCTGTGGGGGGTTCCATGGTGATGGCCGTTCATGGGGCCACCATGGTCTTTCCATCGCCAACCTTCGAGAGCAAAGCCACACTGGAGGCCGTCGTAAAGGAAAAGTGAGTCCTTCTCTCACCATGAGATTTTTGCCTGTATGTTAGAGTCCAGAGCTATGAGCTGCATATTGTGACATGGTAACTGGTGAAATCAAATGCCCATTATGCTGAAGTGTCCAGGTAGATGTAGATATCTACCTCCTTGGTGACTTGGGTGCCCCTTAGGGTTAAGGGCTACAATTGCTTTTGATCTCCCTTGAATGCCGGTCCACCCATACTGCAGTCTTATCATAAGTGTGATCCTGCCATCATAAGGAAAGGGCTCCCAGTGATGACTTGCTTGGAATATGATGTTGTGGAACTGCTCTCTTTCTCCTCCCCAGTACAATGTGATGAACAGTAGTGTTTGTTTAATCTGGCAGAATGAATGGAGAGGTGGCACAGAATATGTGATGTTGAGAGTAGCACAGAATATGTGATGTTGAGAAGGTGAAAGAGATGAAAAAGTTGAGGAGTTCCATTTTGCTACCAAAATGAAACCCACTATTTAGGTCCAACAGGATAGGGAGGGTGGAATTAGGTGGGTGCAGTGGATGTATGGACAAAAATGACCTTAGTCTTGGAGATGTTAAGAATTAAACTTCTATCCTGTATCTTCTGGCAGAGAGTGAAGCTTGGAGTTAGTTTATAACTGTAGAGAAGATAAATTGACTTGTTTTTAATGAAAAGATAACAGGAAATACCAGACTCGAATCACCAAGCATTGAGATGCCACTGATATACTGGAGGCCATCACTGGTGCTCCAGTGCTGTGGAAGCCCACGTGTAGTAAGGTGGGCATGGACCTGGAGGAGCATCAGGTGTAAAGATAATCTTTAAGGTCAGAGAAGAGCCAGGAGGGTGCACTGCTAGTGACCTTGTGCCAAGGTGGCGAGACCAAGAGTGATGAGCATGGAAGATGAATGATTGAGGTGGGCAGAGATTATGAGCTTGTAAATGTGGGTGAGTAGCCTCTTGTTGTAGTGTATTGAGTAGAAGCCCAAGTAGAGGACCGTGCACGGGTTGTTGGTACTGTTGCTCCAGGTTTGTTGTAGGTAAGCCTTTGAATGGCTTTACTGATGTATGGAGTAGGAAGAGGGATATGGTGCTTGCTTGGTCTAGAAGGGTCAACAGATGGGTTTCTTTTTAGTATTTGGAAAACAAGGGTAGTTGTGGGACATGCAAGACAGCAGAAAGTCTGGATTAGTAAAGAGACGTCAGATTTGAGTGGGGTGAGATTGTGAATGTCTTGTGGTGGTCAGGGAGGACGCAGGGGGGTTTAGCTCATTGGAGAATGGCAGTGCGTTTAGCTGGACAATGAGGAGAGATGGTCGACGGGAAGGAATGGATACAGTGCGTAATTGCTGTAAAGAGGAGACTTTAGCAAGGAGAATAGGAATGTCCTGCTCATTTGGATTCTCCAAGGAGGACAGTTATCCCGCAATATAGGTACGAGATAACATTCAATGAAGTTAATTGATTTTAATAGCAGCCCAGAGCAATACAGTTCATAAATTGAATGTTTATGGATCGCTTATAGGTCAAGTTGGAGGTGGAGTTTCAGAAGGCTGTATCCAATCCATTTGACACCCCCATCTCTATGGCTGCATTGATTCCCTGCTCCAAAGCCAAGGCTTGTAATGGGTATCAATTATAATGTTCCACCCCCCCCAATTCAGTGCTTTTCTCATATGTTACCTGCCTTGTTTGTCCTACAATGGAGGCTGTGCACCACACGCCACTGGAGAGGAGCATGGCAGATCTAAGGAGAGGTGTGGGGCATGGTGAGTCAAAGGGGTCTTTACATTCTTGTACCACTTGATGAGGCTGTGGGTGACACTTTGGGCCTGGGAGGGTGGATGGGTGCCAGCTCAGGAGCTGCAGTGGAGAATTCCTTCAAAAGAAAGGGGCATAGGATAAGCGCATGGTATTTGTGGGGCAGGTAGAGACACTAACCTCCCCTGGACATTCATAGAGCACTGTCGCTGCTCGGTGGGACCCTGCTGAGGATCCGATGAGGGTGTGTAGCATTCAACAGAGGAGCTGGCACTGGGGCATGGACGTGCAGGTTGTTGGTTCTTCTGCTTCCTTGGTGCCTGGTGTGGACAGAGATGGGGGTGAAGCTTGCAGGTTTCTAGCTCCTACTCCACTTTGGACAGGATGCCACTGCATTGAATGTGTATGTTCGTGCATGTAAATTGAGGGTCTCCTTGCCTAAAGCACTTCTCTGGGATACATCCCTCTTGATGGCCCTGCACCCCTCTCTCTGAGTTGCATGGGTTCTTGGGTGCCCGGGTTGTATTTGTGAGGTCCTTGAGTGAATGCATGCTTTCTGTGAGGCACTTGGTTGATAGACAATGCCAGGGATGCCTGCTGTACGACGTATGGATGCCGTGGGGATCAGTAAATTGCAGGATGTTTGTGTTACCAGTGGTTTAATTTGGTGTTCCTGGCAGGGCAGGGCAGGCCATGTCGCTCTTTGTACCCGAGGTGTCTGTAACCCTCGCATCACAACCACAATCGTGGGCCAAGAGGGGGCTAATAAAGCTCTCATCTCAGGTGTCTCTTGTGGTGCCACTTGCTTAGAGGAAGGAGGGTTCTGCCTATACCTTACACTTGATTTCTTCTGAGTAATACATTTGCTGTCTCGAGGTACAAACATGCCAGAAAGCATGAAACCTCTGGCTGCATCCCCAAATTATGGCAAGATCTCATCAGCCGCTCAATTGGAAGTTTAAAGACCGCATGCCAGCTGTGCAGTGCTATATTTGCAGGGGATTTGGTTGTTCTATAGCCTAGGCTGAGAGTGGGAAGTCATTGTCTCTGGTTATGATGTCGTCATGATGTTAAATGTTTACATATGTATTTGCATCGCCATTCTGTTCCTAATCTTAATGCCACTAAATGTCACTGTGCCCTCACATTTCTAGATAGAACAGCTGTTTGCACACTGCACTCTCTGTATTGATTTGTACCATGTTTGCTGATGCATGTTGTATTCTTATTTGCCATTAACCCAAGCAGAACTGCCTGAGTGCAAATGCCTGCCTGCATTTGTAAACAATGTAAAGGCCCTGCACGGTTTGGCTCTTCTAATACACTATTGTCCTCCATGCCCCTCTGTCGCCTTCATACCTGCTGTTTGGTGCTTACACTATGCGAACAGTAGGCATTAAATATCCAGTGTGACCAGGAGACCAGCAGCAAGCTTTGGTCTTGTAGCCAGAGTGCTGTAATAACTCTCCTGAAGTTTTCCCTTAACCGCTTAACCGCGGCGGCAATTCCGCCGCGGTGCGGCGGTTTAGCGGAGTGGGCGGGGCCGCGTCGGCCAACGGACGTTCGCAGCATTACAGAGGTAGTGCTCGCGACGGCCGTTGGCCGACAGACGCACGCAACGGGTTAAAACTTCTCTGAAAATCGGGAAGTGCTATTTTGTTCAAAAATCTGCAGGCAGGAGAAGTGGTTTTGGTTGGCTTATGTTTTCAATTGCCTCTCTACCCTTTTCTGCAGACGCAGCCTTTGTGTGGGGTGAAACTCCTCACAGAAGGTAGTCTTCAGCCTGGAGCCACCCACAAGAGAGGTACAAAGAGGTGTGAACTATCTACGCCTGGCAGTGAACAGCCATAAAGACCGTTACAAGGAAGGAGACAAAAGGGTAGTTTTACCTAAAAGATCCTTCTGACTCTGAACAACAGAGACTGCAGCCTCCTTTGCCTCCACTGTCCATCAAGTGGCAGTGCTACAGGAAGACTAGTCACAAGCCCCTCACAGTAAAAGGACCTAATCGAATTTCTGTAGAAGCATTTGTCCTCACTTTATTGCCTGAGTCTCCTCCCTAGTCCATCGCTCCTGATACGCTTCCACTGTTGTGGAAACAACATCAACCCCATCTTGTGCACAGGAGGAAGCCCAGGGGCTTTCAAAAAGGAACCCACAGACTTCCATCACTCAGCTTTGCTTATACATGCACTGCATATACAATAGCCACACACACAAACACACATAACATACACTTGGATTGGATTAGATGACAGGGTATAAATCTGATTGCAAAACACACAAGATGATGGACGGAATGCTGCACATTGGCAAACATTCACCCCCAGTCACAGATCTGGGTTTAATCCATCGTTATTTTGCTTCACCACGCCACCCCAGTTCAGACATAGCCATATGCAAATCAGTCTTGACCCTGTGCCTCATGGGAACAGTCCAGACCGAACTGCCAAGCCATGTCTTCCCTGGACCGGAATCAAGCATCCTAGGACCGGTTTCAGGCTATCAGCCTTCATCAGCCAGGATAGCTTGACTCCAGTGGCGTAGTGAGCACGGGACCCACGTCTGGGCATACCCTTCCCACTTAGGGCGAAATGCAAAACACACAAGATGATGGACGGAATGCTGCACATTGGCAAACATTCACCCCCAGTCACAGATCTGGGTTTAATCCATCGTTATTTTGCTTCACCATGTCACCCCAGTTCAGACATAGCCATATGCAAATCAGTCTTGACCCTGTGCCTCATGGGAACAGTCCAGACCGAACTGCCAAGCCATGTCTTCCCTGGACCGGAATCAAGCATCCTAGGACCGGTTTCAGGCTATCAGCCTTCATCAGCCAGGATAGCTTGACTCCAGTGGCGTAGTGAGCACGGGACCCACGTCTGGGCATACCCTTCCCACTTAGGCGAAATGCAAAACACACAAGATGATGGACGGAATGCTGCACATTGGCAAACATTCACCCCCAGTCACAGATCTGGGTTTAATCCATCGTTATTTTGCTTCACCACGCCACCCCAGTTCAGACATGGCCATATGCAAATCAGTCTTGACCCTGTGCCTCATGGGAACAGTCCAGACCGAACTGCCAAGCCATGTCTTCCCTGGACCGGAATCAAGCATCCTAGGACCGGTTTCAGGCTATCAGCCTTCATCAGCCAGGATAGCTTGATTCCAGTGGCGTAGTGAGCACGGGACCCACGTCTGGGCATACCCTTCCCACTTAGGGCGAAACTTGATTGCACACTGGTGAGATACTGTCAGCCAGTGCCAAATAACTCATTTTTTGTGAGTGAAAACCCTTTAATTACAGAATAGTGAGGGGAGCCCTTTAATGAGACATTTTTGTTTTTCGGTGACAACTCCCCTTGTGCAGCGTACAAACCCTGTACTAAGGTTGGGATAAACCAGACAATGTTTAAAAGTGCTGTCCAAGGCTTGGCAGGCTAGGATTTGTAAGGTTTACATGATGTATACACTTCAGAATCGCAGGTTTAAGCTGTCTGCCCCAGATATGGAGCACTGTGTATGTTTCTTTCTACAGCTTAAATCCTCTGATTGCTTGCTATCTCAGAAAGCCTTCTTCCACTATACTCCTAAAGCCCTGCATGAACTAATGACCTTGATTTACTTCCGCTTGATTCCTCTCCTTTCTATTTTCAGAGTGATCCTCTTCGTATCTTCCATTCTCTTCATGCCTTCAATTTCTGAGTACAACCTCATCGCAGTTCCATGCCCGTCTGCCTTAATCCTTCTTATTGTAATTCTGTAGTTGGCTGATACCACATTTCATAGATCACAATTTCTCCTCTTTAAAACTCTGCTCCTGTAACCTAACATTATCTATCTACCTAACATTGCCTGCCTACCTCACCAGTCATTCACCTGAAACCACATAGCCCTGCTACTGATCACAGATAACTAGCATCAATATAAACTACTAGCATTAATATAATCTATCACTAAGTCACCGGAGTAAATGCATGTCATTTTTTCTTTAGAGCCTATGACTAATTGCGATAACTACTGGATTTACTGCTAACCTTAGGTTCCAGAGTAGCGTGCTACATGCCGTAAAGTGCTTCAATGTCTTGTCAGGGATAGTTAGCGCTATATAAATATAATTACAATCACTGATAGTTAACTGAAGATATGTTGTTGGTTGCATTATGTGTTGTGCATCCTGCTCAGTGTGCTGAGTGAGATCAGGGGGTTACGTACAGGGGAATCTGGCAGCTGAGGATGCTGGGCTACAGGTGTGTTGAAGGGCTCTAACATGATAAAGCTAATCAAGTAGTTAAGTTTCAGACACTCGTAAGTCATGCAGCTGTCTTTTGTCCTTTATCCTTGCAAGTACCAGCTTTACCAAGCCATGCAGCTCTCACCCTCACACCATAAGTAAAGCATGAGATTGTCTTCAGTGCTTGGTATGAGACACTCTCTCCAGTGTCCAAATTGTCCAGAGCAAAGCGCAATACATGCAAATGATAATGCTGGGGGGTGTTCCACCTTTGCATGTTCCTGGGCACTTGCCCCCCTCATGTGCTCCCCTGCCACTCTTGACTCTACTTTAACCCTGTGTACTTTTGCACCGTTTATGTATGTGCAGAGCTGCTTTTAATATAGTTTACATTAATTTACACACAGCACCTATGTCGCATACAGTTTGTAAACCGGCCCCTCCACAACAGCAGAAGATACACGGTGTGGGCTCTTATTACCTAAGAAATCTGTCTGACAAGATGCTAAATAGTTCAAAATGCATGCGTATGGGCGCCTCAGCCTTTATTACAGGTTATAGGAGAAACTTAACTGCATTAACTTGTGTGCCTGTCGCACAATAGAATATTGCCTCAAGAACACAAGAAAATGCATTGCCACTGGGAGAGCGACTTTCGTAAACTAATTCAGCCCGCATATCAGACACAGGTATGCTCTTTCTTCTACCTAAACTTTCATCTGATAACCTACTGACCTAAGAGGCTATCTTTCAATTTTACAGTCTGAACCATTATACGTCATAATGCAGCTGTGAGAGCCGAACCCCAATAATCATCTGATCCTCAATATTTTGAACACCCCAGTTTTCACCCAATTAATTCTGCTCCAGACCCTCTAATAGATCTAGCAGTTAGAGACTACACTCCTCATACAAAAATATAAATTTCAGCAGAATAAAACAAAATAAATGAAGAACCATTTATAACCGAGTCTGAGTTTTGGATCAAAACTAAGTCAGAATACATTTATTACAGATTTATTAGTAAATGCTGTACAGAGAAAAAAATATGGATTGTCATGAAGGCCAAAATATAGTAATACAGAGTCATAAAACTCAGCCCCAAATAGAGAAGTCTAGAAAAAATCCCAAGTCAAACTCATAAAGAATACTGACAGCATCCCCATATGCATACCTAGGTCAAATGGACCTAAAAATGAAAAATCTCCTCGGCAGCAACAGCTCTATAGACAACTAGAAATATGTTCCCCACATCCCCCACGATTCTAAAGCCCAAGAGGTTTTATAAAAAAAAATCACACAACCTATTAATACACTCTACAAGTTCAGCATGGTGGATCGTGGTTTGTGTTGCATTGGCAAATCAGAAATGGCAACGTAATATTTTAAATCTTTAGCACTAACCCATTTCTTAAGGTAAGAGACATCTTCCACATACTCTCTCAGCAGCTGCACTCTGGAGATGTTCCGCAAAAAAAGAAAACATTTCTTACACAATGGCCCATAGAATTAACAAGCCTTCAATGGAACTTCCAGCGGAATTCCTTGAATATGATAGTTTGGGTACACAATTGTACGTTCATTCACAATACACACTTCCTAACCCAATTGTTCATCTTGAATCCTTGATGTCTTTCATTTGGTGCTCTGCGGAAACAAGAGGAGAGATCGTTTGCAGCGGGACACTGATTGGGAGGGGGCTTAGCAAGAGTGAGATGAGCAGAACACCAGAAACTGCATCCATATTAAAATAATTGGCATCTCATGAAAATGTAGCATAACTACTTCATAGTAGTGTTTTTTACATTTCAAAGTCACTCAGTAAATTAGTTTCAAGTGCAACGTCATTAATTCATCAATTATGACTCTATGCAGCATTAATCCATCAATTTTCTAAAATTATTTTCACCCGATATTATATATTTGCACATTGTTTAAAAAAGCTTCTTCACAGTTCAAGATTTGACTCTCTACAGCTTTGATTATTTACATATTACAGGGGTTAGGAAGACTATCAAATAACAGGGAATCCTAATTACTTCCTCGTGAAGGTAGCACAGACGCATATGCAGTGGTCTTTCCTGCCCTCTATTGTTGTCTTTGGATTATTGCAACTTTTTTTCGTTTTTGGGCACTTGTGGAATCACTGTGGATAATTTTCTCTGAACCACAGTGCACTACATAGGGAGCCCGACTCCATCTTAGATGAATTTGTTTCTGCCACTGGGGTTAGAGTGGTTTTTTAGTACTGTTTAAACATGGCAGATTAAGAGCAGCGACTCAACAGCAAAGACTGGAAAAAGGGAGAAGTAAAACTACTGTGACATCCTGAAGTTCTTTCATACTATGCACAGAAAGGCCTACAGCTCTTCCACTTCTGTTATGATGCAGGGAATCTGTCTCCCTTCATACATGAGGCATGGGGTCTTGATTCCATTTTAACATGCCTCCTGCCATATCTGCACAGTATGATTTTCTTATAACACATGGGATCCTACAATTCATGTATAAAAGCCTGTCTCTAATTTCCTTCTTATAGGCAACTTGTGACTAGTTGCACGTAATAAAGAAATGACACCACCGCTCACTGTAATATATGGGATAAAGTACCCGATCACAGAGGAGTTCCATGACCATTCGGCCTCTTTCTTTTAAAAGGTCATGGATGGAACTCTGAAGTGCCTTTCAATATCCTTTTATTGTTTGAGTGTATTTTATTCTTTATAATACATGTTCACATCATCACCTTTCCCACATTGCAGACACAGAATAAAAACAGAATCTATACTACGAAACACACCAAAAAGCAGTTAGTAATTTTTGCCAAACGTTATTAGGCTCAGTTTATGTAAGTCAGATTAAAACAATGCTGTGTTGAAACATGCAGAGATTCTATCTTTCCTGACCTATAACATGGAAAAAATAAACCTGCTGCCATAAATATCTCCTTTCTAAAAAATATCTCAGAAGAAGGAAAATGCTATTCCAGTTTTCCTTGTTTAACCTGCAGCAGTAATTATGCTTCCCGACCTGCCTTTCACCAGACTCCCTAGGATAATTGGGATTTTACGATTAGCAAAATAATTGCGAAATCAGCACTTTTGTAAAAATCCCCCATTTTACAGAAGTACCCACAAAAATTACCATTCTAAAAATATTAATGCTGGCGCTCCTTTTATTGGCTCTGCACTGTGCATAGCTGAATAAGAAGGGCAAATAACAGGCTACCTGGTGGGCAGAGCTATTAAATTCCTCTGGCATCTTCCTGTTAATCCCTTGGAAATGCACAGTGACCTCCTCCTGCCCTGACAGCCCGCACCTGGTTCTCTGCTTACCTACCGGCTTCTCCCCTATGTTTTGTGGGACCTTGACTCTTAGTTTCTTACTTTCTTTATTTTGCTGCTTTATATAGCGCAAACTTGACCCATTTGCCGCTCCAATTGAGACTGGCTCAATCAGAACGTCTCTTTAGGAAACTATTGAAAACATGGATTTTTGCTGCTCCTGACAACATCGTGTTCTCCCTTATATGATACTTGTTATGAATGCATCTCTCTATAACTATCCTCTCGTTTTCTCCCTGCGTTTTTCTTGATCTTTTTCTGCTAGCGCCAAGATGCTCCTTGGAGCGAACGTAGCGCTTTATAAATAATTTCATTCATTCATTCATATTGGAGCGCTTTGCATGAGCACCAGTTGCACTATGAAGGAGAAAGAGGGGGGTTCAAGACGTTACATATATTCTCACTTTACCCATTTATGTGTGATAGATCATTTGAAGGATCAACCCTGTGTTATTTCCTTGGAAGAGCACAGCTGAAACAGCTGACAGGTAGTTTCTTAAAATGTAAATCCAAGTAATACTCACAGGCATCAATAGGCTGACTAGAAACAGGTGTCTTGCTGCAGAAGGTTGATAAAAAAATGTGTACCTTAGCACTGAATCTACACTTGTAAATATTATACCAGTCTCAGTTCTGTTATTTAAATAACAGAATGTTTTACTTCTATACTGGCATGCATAGCGAGTGTAACTGGTGCAGAACTGCCAACTCACATGCTGCCACCGTGTGACACACAATGTCGGCTCCCTTGACAAGGTCACCCAGTGAGTAGCTGTTATCACACAGCGGCAGGGAAAACGAGCTGACAACCACTGTAAATAGTGGATTTCCAGCTCGTTTTCAGAGGCTTTGAACTGACTGCCGACATCCATTAAGGGGTGTGAAAACACCCCAGGACATCAGCACCAGCCTAAGCCAGCCTTTTTTGGTCTCGCCTGAGCCAGCGCATGCGCTGGTCTGGCGAGACATTTAGTGAGTGGGCTTTAGAAATCCGACCACAAGCTTTTGCTTGTGGCCTAAAGCTTGCGATTACGCGCGCGGGCACGCGCACAGCCGCCATCTGGCTTTCCTTGAGGCGCCATCTGTCTTTTCTCTCGCTTGCTCTCCCAAGCGCCTCGCTCCGCCCCTCCCCCACCACAGAGCGCGTCTCGCAGCCGCGCATCTTGTTAAACTTTCAGCGCGCCACTCGCGGGACGCTGCATTCTTTTTTTTTTTAATTTATTTTTTTAAAGTAACCAAAATGAATGCGAGGCAGCCCACACTGGCAGGCTGCAAACATCGCCCCAGGGCTTGGTAAAAAAATTCATAAGCATTCCGTCTGGGTTTTGCTCGGTTGTCAACCATGTGACATCATCCGATCCAGAAGAGCCTAGAAGGATGGATCTAGTCGAAAGCGCCTCCTCCTACAGTCTCTGAGCAACAGTAGCCGCATTGAATCACAGCTTCTCAGTCCTTTTACCCCAGGAACAGACTAGTAAATGCTGCCAGTGGGGCTGGGAAGAAGCAGGTAGTGTGTTACATTGTAGTGGTATTTACATAGTGCTTGGTATCCTTGATCGGGCTTTGCAGTGGTTTATCGAAGGATATCTGGTGAAGAGAAGGGCCTCCTTGTCATAGTCTAATTTTCAAGTCTGGAGGGGGCACCTCTCTGTCGCTCAATATTTCTCTCATCTCACATACACCCTAAACCACACACAACCTCCCACACGCTGAACACAACGCACACACCAAACTGCACATGAGTGCCACCAGCCACACACTCTAAACACAACTCTCCCACACTCTGAACAATACACACACACCAAACAGCACCAGTGCACCAGCCGCACACTCACACGCTAAATCGCACACAACCTCCCACACGCTGAACCACAACACATATCAAACTCTCCAAAGCACAACAACTATACACTAGTCCTTACATAAACCCACACACACTGGACCCCTAAAACTCACACACCAGCCACACACGCCGAACCACATGCATCAAGACAAACTCACAGCGTCCATAAACTCCAAACCACGCACATATGTATAGACACCAAACTACAAAAGACATACACACATGAATCTACACAAAAGGCACACAGAGGCAAGCACACTAATGCTCACACAGGTGCCCATTCCGATAAACACACATACCCAGACAAGGTATACAGATGAAGGCCCACGCACCCCCCTGCACCACATTTGCATTCACACACCATCAACATCACCCAGTAGACACATGCATGCGTACACAAGCAGGCCGACGGAAACACACAGACCGAGATGCACATTTGCGTACAGAAGTACATGGGTGAAGTCTGAATTGGAGAGACAGCCCCTTTCTCTGTACCTTTGATAAGACTGCTTCTCTCTCTCAGATTTTTGTCATTTCCTCTCTTTTACACGCACACCTACAAACGCGTATTCCTCACCCTATCTTTTTTAACCACACACAGACTTGATCACTCCTCCACCTCTCTTCCATACATACACACACACACACACTTTGCTTGCCTCACTCCTCACCTGTCAGTTTCTCCTCTGTTTTCCCTCTCCCCCCCCCCTCCTCCCTTCTGGTTCTTTCTCTCTCTCAGCCTCGCCAATGCACAAGCCCACCTCCCTCCACCCCTCTGCTCACGGCCTTTCCATATCAGCTTCTGTGTAAATATCAGACTCCCGGAAGCTACTGTCCTTGGATCTGGGAGTGAAGGTAGCAGATCTCTCATTGGTGGGAATCCACCTCCCCTGCCTGGTCATTGTCTGCCTACAGTTGACAGGTTGTGTGATCTTGGCCATATGACCGCATTCCAGTGTGTGACCCCCCGTTGTTGATAGCTTGGTTGTATATTGCATCAGAGAGAAGGCTGGACAGTGTTGGAACACGTTAAGCTTCGCTCTGAGAGGCGGTTAGGCCTGGGCACAAGTAATTCCTTGTTAGAAAGATGTCCCTGATGAGACTTGAGCAGAGGCCGTGACGTCATGGTTCGGTGCCCCTGAAAGGCTGCCAGTAGAAGGGTGGAATGATTCATGTTAAGCCAATGCCTTTTAAAGTCGAAGGGCTGGGGTAGAGACGGTCATCGAATCGGAGAATAGTGCGAGAGCAGAGTCAACCACATGTCGGGTTGTTTCCTTTGAAAGGCCGGTTGGGCTGGAGCAAGGACAGTTCCGTGGCAGATTGCTAGTGTCTGCAAAGGCATTGACCTGCACACTTTCCCTCTTTCCTCACAGGGTGATGGTCACAGGAGTCTGGTAAAGCAATAGGATGTGCACCTCCTTCCGCTTATCAAATACAGATGAACGCGCAGCTCTCGCTGAAAGTCAAGGGTGGTGCTTCGCGCAGGCGAGGGAACCTTGCCAAAGATCACACAGCTCTCAGGAGCCGTCCAAGAGCAGCCGTAAACCTGCCGGGTGAGCCGAGCAGGTCTAGGGGGCGCGTTACAGGCGCTGAGCAGGCCTCACCCCAAAGTGAAACGAGTTTGGCATTGTAAATGGCTATGCCTTTTATTTTGGTTTTAGTTTTTAAAACATAAATAAAAGACATTGTCATTTACAAAGGCAATAGCTTAAACTCGTGTAAATGCGAGACCTATTGCATTGCAAATGCTTGTTTTTTAGGAGTCGAGGGCTTGGAGGCAGGGTGGGGGCAAAAGTGCCCCCTAGGTACTTCTCGGCACAAGGCCCTGCCCCCTCCCATTCCCCACCCCCTCCTCACACAGTGAGATTTTGTATAAATTGGCAGGTCTACTGGGGTGATTTTATCCAAGAGAATTAACGATTTAAATTAACCAACTGGTTAACTGTGATGATGACATAAATATTCCAGTACATCACATAAACAAAGGACTGAGAAGAGGCGAATACGAGCAAAAATACATTAAGTGATTTGCCCAGAGGGACAGGATGTTAAGCTGACGCTGGGTCTCGAACTTGGTTCCACAGGTTCCAAAGTCAGCAGCTCAGGTCTGAATGCTGTCACATCCTCTCTTCTATGCCTCCACCCCCTCCTGTGCCTCTTCTCTCCTGTAGGCGAAACACCCCTCCCCCAACAACCCCAGGACACTCATCACGCCCTCTCCTCATCCCAATGCTCCCCCCATTCCTAAGTCTCTAGTGTCCACACCACTCCATTCGCCTCCTACCACCATGCGCACCTTAGGAATATTGGTTGTCTGAATCCAGAGAGAGCATAGTTTTTATTAGGTCTCGCATGACCCAGCGCATGCGCTGGTCTGGCGAGACTTTTAGTGAGGGCTCAAAAAATGCTACCATGGCCAGCCTAGAGCTACAGTGCATGTGCGCGGGCGCGCGCTTACGAGCAGAGGCGCCATATGGCTTTCCTCGTCACGCTCATTAAGCGCATCGCTCGCCGTGCTTGATCGCGATCGCGATTACTTTCACTTTCGCGGCCGCTTTGATGTTCTCACGGCCGCGTTACTTTTACGGCCGTGTGCCAGTATTAACAAGCATTGGCATAGCCAATAGGTCTCGCTTTTGGGACCTTATAAGTGTTTAGCCATGCAACAGTTGCATGACTAAATACTTATACGGTCCCAAAAGCGAGACCTATTGGCTATGCCAATGCTTGTTTAATTTTAGATATGAACTCTTTGGCATCAGACACACTTTTGTGCCAGGACACTGTGCCAAGTCACAGACTTGTGATTTGTTAAAATCTCCAGCATTGACAGCTTAAGAACCGAGTAGTATTTTTGTGACAGGTACATGTTTTGCCTGCTGCAAAAATAACCCACATTTTTTGCGTTTGGCATCACAAGTTTAGCTTTTTTTGCCACAAAATTTGCCATCTCTGGCTGCAAAATCTTGTGAGTTTGTTTCATGCAGGCATTGTGATGTCAGACCTAGCCCTGCCAAGTACCACGCACCAGGGGGTTAGTCCAGTGCTTAAATTGAGCCGGTGGTTTCTGGTGCTCAGCACCGGCACTGAATTGTCAACACCGGCACTTATAACAGTCTGCCACATGGCAGTGGTGGTTGTCTAATTAAGAGATGAGCACAGAAACAGTTGTTATGAATTCAGTATTCATTAAAATTACTAATACTTACCACCCAAGCAATTCTTATAGCTTTGGGGTCCTAAAATAGTTTAAACTGTCACACTTCTTGCTGCGTGATAGTAGTTGTGTTAGTACTGTCATTGGCAGCACTGGCAGGAGCAATGGGCAGGGTCTGATTGGGATTGCAATTAGGCCCGGGCAGTACCAAAAAAAGTGGCCCACATTCGCGGATCGTGCCCGTTCACGAAACATCATTTGGTTTGTCTCATTGGACTCATTTTTAGAGAAATGTTTGGTAACCTAAGCATTTTAAAGCCTATAGAATTAGTGTAAACCAGAAGCACTACATTTTGGCCAGGTGTGCGAGGTGATATAAAATGTCCCAAGAGCCACAATACCTGATGTGGCTAGGGTTGCCATCTGGCTGTTTTTTAGCCGACATGACCTGTATTTTAATATCCTGTCCGGTGCAAAAATGAAGAAAATCACCGAAAGTAAAAAAAAAAAAATCCTCTGATCAGTATGCATTTCAAAACAGTCATCGTAAGATGAAAGCACTTTAAAATATGTTCTAAAGCTGCTTTATTCATCTGTGAGTAATACCTAAACGAAACAAAGACAGAAAAGCCATGTTAAAAAATATAGATATTTTTATAATAAAGAGTGCTCTCTAATTATCGTGCTCTGGCCCTTGCAGAATCTGATAGCATGAATAAATTGCCATTTTTTTCTAATTACTTTTTTATAGTTTCACATAGGTGCTAGGGCATTGGAGTGATTTACATGAGCACCAGTTACACTACACAAGATCAAATTCATTTTTTTCTTCAGGCGTTGGGAGATCAAGTGATTTGCCCACAATCACAGGTTGTTGAGCAGACGCTGGGACTAGAACCTGGTTTCCCACTTCCAAAGTCAGCAGGTTTGGCTGTAACACAAATCTCCTCTCTAGTTTAATAAAAGCTTAATAAAGGTAGCCTCACAGCGAGTCATGTGCAAAAAACTCTCTCCCTCTCCCCCTCCCCCTCTCTCTCCCCCTCCTCTCTCTCCCCTCCTCTCTCTCTCTCTCCCTCCCTCCTCCAGGAAAGCTTCTCTTACTTCACCCCCTTCCTAGACCTCCATAGCCTAAGGGAGATGGCCTCGCAGTGAAGGGGTCAAGAAAAAGGACAAGGCTACTGCTGCTCCAGTGGGGGCTGAGGTGTAGATGCCCCTTAGCCAGAAAAATACGGCCCCCCCCAGCGAGGACCCTGCATACTCCCACCCTCCCTCACCTGAATTTGATGGCCTGGGAGGGATGAGGGGCAAGACACTGCGCCCTGCTTCTGGGTCAAGCCGGCCCCACAGGTGGGCCGAGGTAAGAATGGCCCAACAAATGGAGCAACACCTGGCCCCCATTAAGGCCGATTGTCACACTTTCCACCCTCGCCCGCCCCCTGAGCCTGAAGTGCGAGGGCCAGGCAGGAATGAAGCAGAGGCTCTTAAAAACAAGCATTGGCAAAGCCAATAGGTCTCGCAATGACACAAGTTGGCTTTGTAAATGATATAAAAAAGTTGGCACAAAAGTCTTTTTTGGGGGCAGTAGTAGCACAGAGGACTTATGTGGTTATCCAAGTTACACTTTATTCTAATTAAACCCATTCCGGTCTGACAAACACATGGATCACGTCCTCAGGCTCTGCCCTCCCCCAGTGTCCAACCCGAAATGGAGACAAGGTTTAGCTTAGGCAGGCAGACCGCTTAGGCCACGCAAGAAAGAACCCAGTGGCCTATTATAAAATAAATCAGAGAGGGAAAGAGAGGAAAATATACTGAAGAGTGAACGAGCTCGCATCTCGACCCTTGACCCGCCCAGGGGCCTCTGGACCTAATAGCTCACCGCGTGCGTGTCTGCACGGAGTCTCGAGTGTGCACGAAGGCACGGCCCGGATCACCTCGCAGTAAGGCTGTGTGCAGAGGGTCACCTTGCTGTGTAGAAACAGTTATTTTATGCCGTGCGCGCGCACTCCCTCACCGCTTGCATGCCTGTGTGCTGTGACACGTCCCTGGGTCCAACATTTCTGATCTGTCATATCTATATATATGTTCACAAATCTTCCTGTGCTGGACACGTTCATCCGCTGGGTTTGTACCGAGGTACACAGTGCCGTCGTGTGTGGGCAAAAAGTGCTGCAGCAACAAATGATGTGGGCATGCATGAACCACTTTACCTTACAGTATATGTAGAGTTACTCTGTGGCATGCATGTATGCGGTGGGCATCTTACTGCATATATGTTGGTATGCAGGGTCAGCTGTGTGTGTGAAATCACCCACGTGTACGGATGTGCACACGCACAGCGTCATCTTGTGTATACGCATATGGTCAACATACGCTATGTGCACTGGATAATCTTGCCAAGCTGTGTGTATATATGGTCACTTTACTATGGGTGCATACACCGGGCCGTTTTGGTGTGTGTGTGCACCGAGTCTAATTGCTCTGGATGTGTGTGCGCACACAAGGGATTCCTACTTCGTGTAAGTGTGCAGTCATTGCTGTACTGTCACCCTGTGCGCGCCCACGAAGGGTCCCACTGTGAGTTCCCTCTCGGCTCACATGTCCACACAGGACTGCCTTCTGGGCATAAAATCATTTCAATGTGTTCATACGTGCACATATTTGGCTGGCTGCGACTACATAGCCAGCTTTGCACATCCATGCATATATGCACAGAAACCTCTCTCCTCAAGAGCTCTACGCAACCGCTGACCAAAGAAGCACAGAGCGACTCAAAATATGAGCGCTAGTGTTCCGGCTAAAAACAATGTTAAAAAAAAAAGCGAAAGCACTGCACCTTGTCTGTAAACAGTAACCTGACCCACAAGGAATGCAGCTGCCGCCCTGCGCGCCGCTGCTCGCTCCCGAGAGCAAAACGCCGTGGGAGTCAACATTACACAAAAGAGGTGGGACATGCACCCGCCTTTAGCCATTTGCGTGCTTTCATTCTTGAAAGACACACGCAAAAGCCAATCCTATGCGTCGGGGGAGTCAGACCCACACGGAGTAGTTTAGAGTAGTTACAAGAAGCCTCGCAGAGCAGCGGCTCGACCTAAACAGCCCACATGTCACCCTTAGGCACCGGCCCTTCGCCCAATGCCATTCGCCTCCCCAATCCGACCCGGGTGGCGCAAGATGCAGTGGCCTCCTGAAGAGGGCCCTGGAACTTATTTTGTTACTAGTTAGTCTAACACATTGTAGTGCTGATGTCCGCATCGGCACACTAAAATGCATTGGTCATTTAGAGAACTCTGTCTCCTGGACACAGTGTGCCTCCTGAGGCGCTTTGCTGTTGCAGGAATACTTATTAATAGAAGTAGCTCGCGCACGAGCTTCGGCGCAACCGGCACCATTTCAGTTTTGCATAGTGGTTTCCAAGGCTCTTTGACATCGAGCACCAACCATTGTAATTATCGCTTTCAGCATTTACAATTATACACTGCCATCTAGTGGCTTCAGAGAAAATTCGTCACATTTGTTTTTCATTAGCTTTAGCGATCAGCACGCATTTATTTTTCAACTGAATGCATCAATGGAAAAACAATCTGTGCTCCGGTGGCCTGGCCACTCTGGGATACATTCGTGTGGATCATATGTGTCTGGACTCATTGTGACAGGAATGGACTAAACAACATAAATAACCAAACAGCAAACGCCCAGAACGACATCATGTGGACCCCCGCACCTCTTGTTTTCCTAGCACCCGCTGCAGATCATTGGTCCCAGCGTCCTCGATTGCCCCACCCGCAATAAATTACCTCCCGGCCTCTTGCGTGGATGTAGAATTAATCCTTGTGAAAGTCCTCTCTCCTCCGCAACATGTCTATGCACACCAGACCCAGCTCCAGGAATTTATATCTGGATGGACCAGGGGAGCGTGGTGGGCCAATGTGTGCCCAGCTTTTGACAATTCCGGAGGTTTCCTACAAGCGCTAGATTTACATTGTTTTCTTCCAAACAGTCATACAGAGCATGTGGAGAGTTATTTGAGAATAAAGCTGATGGGCACAACAAACCTTGTAATTTCCAGCAGCCCAATCAATAAAAGCATTTGGATGAACAGTAGTTCAAGTTTAAGGAGGTCCCTGTAATGACACCCGAGCTTTTGCATTTTTGCACTAGGAAGACTGGCTATTTAACTCCTTGCAATTTGCCCAACACCTATTTCTTTGCTCATTGCGATCTTAGTAACTGTTTATTTTCATGTCATTTTTTTTGCTTTCATTGATAAAAAAGTTTAATACATTTGGAACAAAAGAAAGCAGTGTTCTCGATACCTCAGAGTAGTTTTCATGCCTGGTAATTGTAAAACTGGTAATTGCAGTCAAAGAGGGAACCATCTGGGGCGTATCATACAGAAGCCCCAGAGGCGCCATGGCCCACTTTGTGCGTGTTAGAAGGTGGTTCTGACACGATGGGCCGCCCAGATTTTTCGCTTTTTGAGCACCTATGTGTGGAGCTTTTACTGTGGGAGAGCCTCATAAATTGGGACTCATCCACAGTGAACTCATAATGAAGGAGACGGCATGTGGATTTTACTGGTGTCCCCCTAGCTTGACTAGGCCGCTGCGCAGCAGCTGGAGTAAGGGGCACCGGGCTGGTTACATGCAGACACCTGTGTACAAGCGTGTGCACACGTGTTGGGGCTGCGCAGGGGAGATTCCTGGCGTGCGCAGTCCAGGAGCAGCTACAAAGTTAATGGTGGACTTATGCAGAAGTGGGTGGTGACACGGAATAGGCCTTATACACTGGGAAGGAACATGCCAGGGAAAGTCAGTGTGCTTTACTGTGTTTTTCACTTCATTATTCCCCTATGGGGATGTGGAGCCCATGTGCTAGATTAACTTCCATAAGGCCTACAGATTCCAGACACGCACTAAAGTCCACTGTAGCGGATGTGAAAAGAGTCCAGAGTCATATTTGTACTGCTTTTGGGTCATCCAGAAATGTTACATCTCTCTGAGTCAGATCATAACCAGGGCCTGGCTGGGGGTTGACCTCAGCAGGCTGGATGGATGACCTTTCCCTCCCAGAGCGAAGACCTCCTTTCCACGAAGGGAAGATAGGCGGAGCTACAGGCTCATCCATCAGCAGCTATCACTGGGTGCCAGGCACCAGGCTGCACCTAGGAGGGAAGGGCTCTGGTTTCAGAGACCATGTGGGCAGAGACCCTGGACGACGCCATTTTGAACCAGCCCAGAGGCTGGACAAGAAGGAGGGAGCAGGGGCAGGGAAGTGATGTGGCGCTGTTGGATAGGACCAACAGAGACTTCCTGCCAGCCCCCTACTCAACTTTTAAAAAGTGCTTGCACAGGAAGGGAAGCTCTCTGGGGTGTGGTCTGCTGAGGCGGAAGGTGCTGGAGCCTGGCAATGGGCAGTTGGAAGGAGGTACCCCTGACTGCCCCCCAGGCCCCTAACAGCGTCAGAAGAGGAGCCCAGGACCGGTGCGCAGAAGCAGGGGCCTCTGCGCAGGGAGAAGAGAGGCCCAGGAGGAGAGCCAGGCGAAAGTCTGGCGCAGGGAGCCAGTGAAGACCGCTCCCTGCAGAATGCCCCCTCTTGGAGATCCAGAGGGCGAAGGAGAGTGCTCCCCGTGGCTGGGGGCCGCCGCCAGGAGCAAGAGGACGCGAAAATGGGGCAGATCGGACCCCCAGGGGCTGAGATATGGCCCCCGGAAGGTGAGCGACCTTTGACCCCTGGAGAAGCAGGGAAGCAGGGGAGCGCCGTCGCGCTCCCCGCGAAAGTGCCCTGCCTGGGGACCAGGAGCCCACCCTGGCCCCCACCGAAAATGGAGGCGGGGGAGCGCCGTTGCGCCCCCCGCGAGGAGATCCCCAGGGGGCCCAGGACCCCATCCCCGGAAGTAAAGCCGGGGGACGCCGTCGCGCCCCCGTGAAGCGGAGGAAGGCGGGGGAGCGCCGTCGCGCCCCCGCGAGGAGATCCCCAGGGGCCCGGGACCCCATCCCCGGGCCCCGAAGTAAGCCGGGGGACGCCGTCGCGCCCCCGTGAAGCGGAGGAAGGCGGGGGAGTCAGGAGCCCACCCTGGCCCCCGCGAGCAAAATCCAGACGGGGAGCGCCGGCGCGCTCCCGGGAAGAGGAGGAGGGGCCCGGGACCCCATCCCCGGGCCCCGAAGACTGGGAGGAGGCCGGGGGAGCGCCGCCGCACTTCCCCCGGACCGGAGCAGGACGACGCGTCTGCCCGCTGGAGCGGGCAGACCAGAACTGATCGGCCAGCTCCCGCGGCAGCACACGAGGGTGCTGGCCGCGCGGGAGCCGGCGGGGGCAGCCGGGGTGGGCTCCCCAGGCTGCCCTCCTACCCGTCAGGCTGTCGTGGGTCCCGGGTGGGACTGGGACCCGCAGAAGGAGGAGCCAGGCATTGCGGGGCCCGGGTGGGACCGGGCCCCCAGCACGTGGCCGGAGCGGCCGGGGGTGGGCTCCCGAGCCGTCTCCCTTACCTGGGGGTCCGGGTGGGACCGGGCCCCCCACCCCGCGTGGGAGGTGGCGCGGAGCGCCAGATGGATCGCGGCTCTCCCCGGCACAGCGGGAGAGCCGCTCATCATATATGCATGCAGAGGAGCACGAAGCGCCCCATAATGCCTTGCAAGGCATTTGGAAATCTACCGTTTTTGTGCTTGGTGGCCCCCAGAGGAGGGGTCACCCTCAAGAGTGAAAAAGGGTGCTGGGGGAGCTGCTGGAGAAGCGCAGTCCCCCCCAGCACGAAGGTCAGTCCCACCCTAAGTTTCCTAGGGATTTGGAAAGGATAACCCCTCAAGGGCTCAACCTGCATTTATACACCTTCTAGGCTGGAACTTTTGTTCTACAGCTGAGGGTGTATTGCGATGGGCTTCATGGAGTGAAAGGCTGAGTTGGGGATGGCTCCAGAAGAGCATCCCCTGGAGGTGAAGAGGTGTAATTGCACCAGAACTGCATTTACTAACTGTTATTCTTTTTCTAGAGGGACTGGAGGTCACATATGTAATGTGAAGTACCTGTGTAAGGTGATGTCATAAGCAAAGTGGGATATATTGCCAGACATTCCTGCTAGGGTGTCTGGCTGTATAGGCGTAATCCTGTGATTTCATCTGTGATACCCTTAGGGGCTGTAATTGCAATGCATTCTAATGTCCAACAAAGGTGATGAGTACTGTCATTCTAAGGTGTGCGTAAACATGTATTCTTGCTGCTGCACTTAGGTGAAGACCCAGACTGCTAGCCCTTAAGATATAGAGGTGCATACTTTATGGTCAGTAGGAAATGCTCAGTCAGGGTTATGTGTCACCAAGGCAGGTGTAACCATTTTTAATGCGTGTTGAGGTAATGGGGTGGGTCGCCACTGGGATGGTGCCAGTGCGCAGGGCCCTCGCTCCAGGTTAGGCTCAACACACTGCATTAGGGGGCAAGATGATGTGCATACATGGGAGTGGTGGTACTAGACCCCACCCCCTTTTGGGAGGGGTGGAGATGTTACGCAATGTCACAAAGTAATTCCAACAGCTTATGTATATTTGTAAATTGGTGCATAGTATTGAGTAGTGTGTGTGTTTAATAAATGTACTCTTACTTTTATAAAGCAAAGTACAGACTGGACAATCAATTATTGAGTGTTATTTCTGCGCACCTGCAAATGGCGATTACTAGCCCACACCACTCCCTTGAGTAAAGCTTCAGACTGCTCTGCAACGCTACCCTCTGAGAGTCAGGCGCTACAATTGGGTGTTTGGTTCCCAGTGAAGGACAAATGTAGTCATGTTATTTGTGCAGGCCTCACAGATACTGCCTCGTTTTCCAACATTGGTGTCTAGCGGCGGGAAACATAGTATCCCATTCTGGTGTGCATTTATAGCATTTGATAAGTCCAGTTTTGCCACACATTATCTATGCAGTAATGAGCAAATGGAAGAGCGCAAGGCTCTGAGAAGGGTTCAAAGTTTTGGTTAGGTGAACTAAAGGTATGGGAAAGGAAAGCCCCGCGCACATACGTGTCATGTGAAGATATTATGGTTGAAATGTAAACTGTATTGATATGACCGCGCTATGTTGATGATCATGTGCTAGCGGGATGGTGCTTTCCAGGAAATGATTGCATACAAATGTTCTGAGCCATATTGTACACCTTTGAACCCTAACACTACATACACTACACCTGCATGAGGAGGGTGTCTCCTCAAGAGATAGGGACAACAACTGATACCTACATCACAGGTGGGGGTGTCGGGTGGATTGACCTTTGTGGGGGACAGGAGAAAGAGGGGGTCCTGGGAGATTCCCGCGCTTTTTAAGGGCAGGGAGGGTTTCCACAGAAGGGGCCCCAGGTATTCTTCCCCCGCTGAAAGTACTTGCATTGGCGCAGGCCAAAACCACTGGAAGGGTGGGGCAGGAGGTTTCTTTACCCCGGGTAGTAACGCCCCAGGGGTTCCCATGGTGGGGGACCCCAGGAACTTTTCCCACGGTGGGAGGAGGGTGTGGTAGAGTTGGGTGTCCGGTAGGCCCCCAGGTTAACTGGTGGGGAGGTGAGCGACCCAGAGGTGGCCCCTGGTAGGGGGTGGCCCCAGAGGAGGGTAGTTCTTGAGTGATGGTGTGTAGTGGTAGCCCCTAGGTACCCTAGGTGGGCTAGGTAACTGACCCAGTGGAGATCGGAGTGGGGGTGATGTACTCCCTAGTTTCCAGGTGAAGGGTTAGTGGTGGACCCTGAGGCGACAGGGTCGGGTGGACGGTGACCAGTCCGGTAGGTCCTGTGGGTCTTGAACCCAAGGACCAGGAGCATGGGGGTGTTCCCCTAGCTCGGGGCAGGAGGTGGACTTCTGCAAGGTAGTACCACCCTGAACACAGGTGGGGCCTATCTTAAGTGACGGGACCCTGTGGTTCGCAAAGGGGTGGTGCAGGCCTAGCCGGGATCTTTAGGGTCCTGGCTTGGTGTGGTCGTGCTACCCTGAAGGCAGGTAGGGCCTATCTTAGGGAGGGGACCCTGCTCTTCATAAGGGGTGGTGCAGGCCATCCAGGGACCATGTAGGTCCCTGGGCGGTCTCCCAAGGCGCTGCTGGGAGACCGGGGAGGGCCATGAGAAGTGGGCCTGGGTCTAGCTAACTCGGGGCCCACAGGCTCTCTAAGGGTACTCTGGGAGGAGAGCGCGCCTCTCGGAGTGAAGGGTGCATAGGCCCTGTTCTCGCAGCGGAGAACAAGGAAGGGGTCTAGGTTCCCGGGGTAGTTTCCGTGGGGAGCTACTGACGGGGGGGAATGAGCTGTAGGATGTCTGACGGGGCACCCTCAGTGTTCCTCCCTGGCACTGCCAGTGTGGTAGTGAGGCCGGTCTGAGGTCCTATCAGGGAGCCAGGCCAGTGGCCAAAGGGTGCTTTTCTGTGTGGGGAAAGCACGAGTGGCTGTGCTTTCTTTAGGGAAGCCAGTCGTCCCGAAAGGGTGGTGGCAGCATAATGACCTCAGCGGCAGGCTGAGGGTGAGGGTCCAGAGAGGTTGCATCTTTGGGGTGCAAGGACCAAACAGAGAGAGGGTACTGGTTGGAACAAACTCCAGAAGGGAGACCAGCTAGTGACCCAGGGGATGGGATGTAGACCTGTCCCAGAAGACCGCATCGGTGCTGAGGCACTGGACCCTTGTCCAGAGAAGGGGTAGGCATAGTGTTGCATGCCCAAGGGCAAAGGTGGGCCTAGTGAGGCCAAGCCCATGTAGACCATGAGTGACCTAGAGGTATCTAACCTAGAGCCCGGAGGGTTCTTAGGGTAGTCTGGGATCCCTATCATAGGGGGAGATTTCATGGATGGGAGGAGTAGGTGGTCTAAGCGGATAACTGGTGAGTAAGGGGGGTCTGGTCAGAACCCCTTATAACTAGTTATCGCTGACTACGGGAAGAATACCCATGTAGAGTGGCTACTTCTTCCCTGTAGGAATCAGCTGGGCGCGGCGTGTGTTAGAAGGTGGTTCTGACACGATGGGCCGCCCAGATTTTTCGCTTTTGAGCACCTATGTGTGGAGCTTTTACTGTGGGAGAGCCTCATAAATTGGGACTCATCCACAGTGAACTCATAATGAAGGAGACGGCATGTGGATTTTACTGGTGTCCCCCTAGCTTGACTAGGCCGCTGCGCAGCAGCTGGAGTAAGGGGCACCGGGCTGGTTACATGCAGACACCTGTGTACAAGCGTGTGCACACGTGTTGGGGCTGCGCAGGGGAGATTCCTGGCGTGCGCAGTCCAGGAGCAGCTACAAAGTTAATGGTGTGGCGGGACTTATGCAGAAGTGGGTGGTGACACGGAATAGGCCTTATACACTGGGAAGGAACATGCCAGGGAAAGTCAGTGTGCTTTACTGTGTTTTTCACTTCATTATTCCCCTATGGGGATGTGGAGCCCATGTGCTAGATTAACTTCCATAAGGCCTACAGATTCCAGACACGCACTAAAGTCCACTGTAGCGGATGTGAAAAGAAGTATTCTGCAGAGTCCAGAGTCATATTTGTACTGCTTTTGGGTCATCCAGAAATGTTACATCTCTCTGAGTCAGATCATAACCAGGGCCTGGCTGGGGGTTGACCTCAGCAGGCTGGATTGATGACCTTTCCCTCCCAGAGCGAAGACCTCCTTTCCACGAAGGGAAGATAGGCGGAGCTACAGGCTCATCCATCAGCAGCTATCACTGGGTGCCAGGCACCAGGCTGCACCTAGGAGGGAAGGGCTCTGGTTTCAGAGACCATGTGGGCAGAGACCCTGGACGACGCCATTTTGAACCAGCCCAGAGGCTGGACAAGAAGGAGGGAGCAGGGGCAGGGAAGTGATGTGGCGCTGTTGGATAGGACCAACAGAGACTTCCTGCCAGCCCCCTACTCAACTTTTAAAAAGTGCTTGCACAGGAAGGGAAGCTCTCTGGGGTGTGGTCTGCTGAGGCGGAAGGTGCTGGAGCCTGGCAATGGGCAGTTGGAAGGAGGTACCCCCTGACTGCCCCCAGGCCCCTAACAGCGCCAGAAGAGGAGCCCAGGACCGGTGCGCAGAAGCAGGGGCCTCTGCGCAGGGAGAAGAGAGGCCCAGGAGGAGAGCCAGGCGAAAGTCTGGCGCAGGGAGCCAGTGAAGACCGCTCCCTGCAGAATGCCCCCTCTTGGAGATCCAGAGGGCGAAGGAGAGTGCTCCCCGTGGCTGGGGGCCGCCGCCAGGAGCAAGAGGACGCGAAAATGGGGCAGATCGGACCCCCAGGGGCTGAGATATGGCCCCCGGAAGGTGAGCGACCTTTGGCCCCTGGAGAAGCAGGGAAGCCGGGGAGCGCCGTCGTGCTCCCCGCGAAAGTGCCCTGCCTGGGGGCCAGGAGCCCACCCTGGCCCCCACCGAAAATGGAGGCGGGGAGCGCCGTCGCGCCCCCGCGAGGAGATCCCCAGGGGGCCCGGGACCCCATCCCCGGAAGTAAAGCCGGGGGACGCCGTCGCGCCCCCGTGAAGCGGAGGAAGGCGGGGGAGCGCCGTCGCGCCCCCGCAAGGAGATCCCCAGGGGCCCGGGACCCCATCCCCGGGCCCCGAGTAAAGCCGGGGACGGCGTCGCGCCCCCGTGAAGCGGAGGAAGGCGGGGGAGTCAGGAGCCCACCCTGGCCCCCGCGAGCAAAATCCAGACGGGGAGCGCCGGCGCGCTCCCGGGAAGAGGAGGAGGGGCCCGGGACCCCATCCCCGGGCCCCGAAGACTGGGAGGAGGCCGGGGGAGCGCCGCCGCACTTCCCCGGACCGGAGCAGGACGACGCGTCTGCCCGCTGGAGCGGGCAGACCAGAACTGATCGGCCGGCTCCCGCGGCAGCACACGAGGGTGCTGGCCGCGCGGGAGCCGGTGGGGGCAGCCGGGGGTGGGCTCCCCAGGCTGCCCTCCTACCCGTCAGGCTGTCGTGGGTCCCGGGTGGGACTGGGACCCGCAGAAGGAGGAGCCAGGCATTGCGGGGCCCGGGTGGGACCGGGCCCCCAGCACGTGGCCGGAGCGGCCGGGGGTGGGCTCCCGAGCCGTCTCCCTTACCTGGGGGTCCGGGTGGGACCGGGCCCCCACCCCGCGTGGGAGGCGGCGCGGAGCGCCAGATGGATCGCGGCTCTCCCCGGCACAGCGGGAGAGCCGCTCATCATATATGCATGCAGAGGAGCACGAAGCGCCCCATAATGCCTTGCAAGGCATTTGGAAATCTACCGTTTTTGTGCTTGGTGGCCCCCAGAGGAGGGGGTCACCCTCAAGAGTGAAAAAGGGTGCTGGGGGAGCTGCTGGAGAAGCGCAGTCCCCCCCCCCAGCCCGAAGGTCAGTCCCACCCTAAGTTTCCTAGGGATTTGGAAAGGATAACCCCTCAAGGGCTCAACCTGCATTTATACACCTTCTAGGCTGGAACTTTTGTTCTACAGCTGAGGGTGTATTGCGATGGGCTTCATGGAGTGAAAGGCTGAGTTGGGGATGGCTCCAGTAGAGCATCCCCTGGAGGTGAAGAGGTGTAATTGCACCAGAACTGCATTTACTAACTGTTATTCTTTTTCTAGAGGGACTGGAGGTCACATATGTAATGTGAAGTACCTGTGTAAGGTGATGTCATAAGCAAAGTGGGTTATGTTGCCAGACATTCCTGCTAGGGTGTCTGGCTGTATAGGCGTAATCCTGTGATTTCATCTGTGATGCCCTTAGGGGCTGTAATTGCAATGCATTCTAATGTCCAACAAAGGTGATGAGTACTGTCATTCTAAGGTGTGCGTAAACATGTATTCTTGCTGCTGCACTTAGGTGAAGACCCAGACTGCTAGCCCTTAAGATATAGAGGTGCATACTTTATGGTCAGTAGGAAATGCTCAGTCAGGGTTATGTGTCACCAAGGCAGGTGTAACCATTTTTAATGCGCGTTGAGGTAATGGGGTGGGTCGCCACTGGGATGGTGCCAGTGCGCAGGGCCCTCGCTCCAGGTTAGGCTCAACACACTGCATTAGGGGGCAAGATGATGTGCATACATGGTAGTGGTGGTACTAGACCCCACCCCCCTTTTTGGGAGGGGTGGAGATGTTATGCAATGTCACAAAGTAATTCCAACAGCTTATGTATATTTGTAAATTGGTGCATAGTATTGAGTAGTGTGTGTGTTTAATAAATGTACTCTTACTTTTATAAAGCAAAGTACAGACTGGACAATCAATTATTGAGTGTTATTTCTGCGCACCTGCAAATGGCGATTACTAGCCCACACCACCTCCCTTGAGTAAAGCCTCAGACTGCTCTGCAACGCTACCCTCTGAGAGTCAGGCGCTACAATTGGGTGTTTGGTTCCCAGTGAAGGACAAATGTAGTCATGTTATTTGTGCAGGCCTCACAGATACTGCCTCGTTTTCCAACAGTGCGCACCAAGGCACTATGGTATTACAGAAGGAGGCCCCTTGTGCAGTCCCTTTTGTAATACTGATAACACTGGTGCACATATAGAACCAGCGCATTCTCTCATTTTCATGGGAGCGTGGTCTCATTCAAATGAGGAAATTACTTTGCCTCTGCACTCACCCCATATCATGGATGTAGGCGCAGGTGCAAAAAGATGGTGCACAGTCTGTGTGCCTCCTTAAGCCAGGCTTCTACAGGGTGCCAAGGGGCTACCATGGATCCCCCAGATATCACCATGCAGGTATGTGCAGTCCCTAACTGCACCTGCCTGCAAGGGTATCTTGCTCACCTCTTTAAATTGCAGGCAACAGGCCGCCTGCATTGTGAAACACATGGTTTCCATACTAATAAACAGCCGTTTCGTATTTAAATGAAAGCGCTGCCCCCAGAGCAGGCACAGGTTTCCAGCTGTCTTGAGGGCAGCACATTAATTGTAACAGGGTGCACTGTCACTGTTTGCGCACCTGTTTAAAGGGTGCAGTCAGTGACGATCATCCAAGGCTCTTGGCATGGGCTATGGGGGTGGTGGGAGCAGGTCCTGGCTCTGGTTTTCACCAGTGTAGCCGCATGGAGAAGAGCTCTTCCCAAAGATCACAACTTCATTCCATCCAGTGTTTAATTTCAGGCAGTTGGACATCATTCATTGCTTGTTGTGATATATATATTCTAGGCAGATTCAGCTGAAGGGAGAGAAGCACTGAATGCTTGTGGGCCTTGCAGTGTTTAAGGCCCTGTTTGTGAATAATAAAAGTTTGTGCTAGTATATCTCTAGCATATGGGATCTACATATGTACATGTGAAGTTTGAGTGGATATTGTATATGTGAGTGTGCCTGTGGTGTTTTTGTGCATGTGTGTGGCATGGCCATTCTGGTGTAGGTGTTTCTGTGTGCAGCGTTAATTTGAGCCTGGTGTGAATGTACTTATGTGTTGTGTGTATGGGTATACACATGGTGTTTATGCATGTGGTGGGTGCTTGTATGTGGTGTGTTTTGCATTCATTAAACATTGGATTGGTGTGCAAAATGATATTGATAAAATGACCACTTATTTGAAGCAAGCAGACAGCATATATTTTCTGAATGTGTGTGTGATGTAGCTTTAGATCCTGAAGGTCGAATAATCACACGCTCTGCAGCTTCTGTGAATGAATATTCAGCTGTGCGACCTCTCACTGTAACAGTGAACCTTATCAAACCTAGTGTTAAGCAGTGAAATGTAAAAGGTAACCAAACACTATTTAGGAAATGTGTCCAAATAGAACAGATTACATTTTGTCTTAAAAATTATACATATTTAGTTTTAATATAGCTGTATAAAGTATATACTGAGGTGTATGCAGAGAATATTAATTAATCTGAAAATCATACTTTGTTTGTGGCAAAAGTTTAGTGATATCAATTTTACAATATACGTCTGGAATGAATTATTTAGCTCTGAGGTAAGTTTGGATGATTAGCCATAATGCCACCATGTGTATATCATGCCACATTGCTTAGCTCTTGGTTGCTCTTTATTGAACTGAATTTTGATCAGTACCATTGCTAGTACATGTGAAAAGTAAGATCACTATAAACAGGACCACTGAAATTATGTGGCAGGGGAGGACCAAATTATGTGGCAGGTTGACTAAATTATGCAGTAAGGAAAGACAAATAATGCGGCATATTGCGGTACAGTTTGTGATGGTATTACTTCATGACTTTGTCATTGTTTTTTACACTTCCGGGCATCGGTTTCTCCTCAGTAGTACAATTTTACCACCCAAGTATAGCAATAAGCAAAAGAAAAGTGACCAGTCAGCCTTTGCGAAGGGCCATTAACTTTGCCGCAACACGTGTTGCAGTATTTGTAGCAATTTGTGATCCATTTGAGCTATTAACATTTTTTAAAAACATTCTTTAAAAATCTGCAGATGATAAGCCAGGTTATGATTATGTAGCAAATGCAGCAAATCCATGGTTATGCGGAAAATACCATCGACTCAAAATTGCATAATTACAGTGGCCCAGCTATAACTTGGGAATGTGCAATGTACTGTGACAAGATATCAGAATTTGATGTGTGCCCATTTGTAACTCTGCCACACTGTAGAGAATAAATCCAGCCCAGCACAATGTCTTACTTGAGATTAAACGGTTATTTACTTTAATACAGCATCTGGCAGACAACAGACAGACACACATATCCTAGTAGGCCTTGAAATTCCACATTATGGCTGCTCATCCAATGAGGAATGAACTGCTGCTATCTGAATTGTATAATGCATGCCCCATTCTACAGTGCATTACAGCGCGTATCCTATAAAGACTAAACTACTTTACACTCTCAGAACCTCCACACAGAACCAGCCATAATTGAGGTGCAGAAGGCCATTCATTGCCCTGGGTCTTGGTGCCACTACACCTGCTACATCATTGGTAGGTAAACCCATGTCCCCTCTTACCCAATACAAACCTCCCCAATGTAGCTTGCCTCAGATATGAGCTAGGGTTGTCACCGGGCTATTTTCTTTTTTACTGGCATGACCAGTATTTTAATGTAATAAACTTCAAAAATAGAGAAAATCATCTAAAGCCGGTATTTTTCTCAGTACATAATTAAAACAGCTATTATTAAAACGATACACTTTAAAATGTGCTCTTGAGGTTCTTTGATGACCCCTGACTGATCATTAAAGTAGACAAAGTGAAAATAAATCACAACCTTTGGCCTTCGACATGAAGGTACTCTCTCTGTGGACTCTTCTGCTGTGACTGGGAGGGCCGAAGGTCATGTTTGGGTGGGCCTGGCCCACCTGCTAGAACCTGGCCTGATGCACACACTACCAGACCAAAGGCAGCCTCAGTGGTGTTCTCCAGACACGTACCTGTCAGAGAAACTGGCATGGTGGCTATATGTGCCACTGATGCTTTTTACCGACTGCATAGCACTGACAATACACTTGATAAAGGAAGGTACTAGAGATGGCACGGGTGGCACAGTCCTACAGTGGTTTTCTCCTTTCTGTCAGACCAGATTTCTTACAAAATCTTTTGCTTAAAACAATGCTGCCTTTCTCCTCCTCCTGCTTGTTGTCTCTAGCAATGCAGTCTACCCCTTCATAGGGAATGGTGGAGAATTACCTTTGGGGTGGCTATCAGTCGTAGGCCAAAACTTTCTGGTCCCATCTCCCTCATATTTTCCATCTTCCATTAGTCAAAATTATTACAATGATAAACTCCATAATGTGGGAATGGATAGGGTTCCTGTCTGCAGCGACATGGAAAAACAAGCATTGGCATAGCCAATAGGTCTCGCCTTTTGGACCTTATAAGTGTTTAGCCATGCTACACATTATCCTGGGTGCTGTGCCGTCAGGGATTAAACAGTTGGCACTGGCAAACCTGCATATTTTATTTATTTAATTATTTTTACAAACGTGTAATAGCCATTAAACTTTTAAAGACAATAAAAAATGATTGCCATTTATGGGTCCCGCTGCCGTCCATATGCCACAAAAGCACGCGGAACAAAAGAAGCAAAGCTTGCACAAACACGTCTCCCTTTGATGTCAGTGAATGAAAGTAAACAGACCCCTCGGAAAACAGTGTCTGTCATTTGACCTCTTCTTTGAATACACAGCAAATCTGACCAGATAAGAACATGATTTACAAGCCTGTTTACAGAGGAGCTTGGAGCAGGAATCCTGATATTGCAATCTTTTCACTTCTTGGTGTAAAGAAGGAGCTGCTGTTGCTTGCTGAAAAGACTGCTATGTGCGCTTTACTTTAAAGAAAAACTGTGCTTAGATATATATGGAGCACTGTACTCTTGCTCGCTTAATCAACCAGCTGTTGTAAATGAATACATACAAAAATGCTGATGGTCCTATTTAGTATGAAGTCTGGACATTTGCATACTCTTAAAACAAAAAGGCAGATATTTTTCTTTTGGAAAGGTGGCAACCCTACTCTGGATAGGTGGCCTGACATCCGGTATTTTTTGGCATAGGAAGGGGAAAGCAACAAGAAGTAATTTAAGAATAATTTCAAGAAATGGAGAGCAGAAACACCTGAGGAAGGTGCTGTACATGTTACAAAAGAAGAGTGCTAAAGAGTTACTTTTGATCAGGAACCCGTTTTGTATGCGCCCACCCACACCTCATGACTTTCATCAGTGGAAATCTCAAACTTCGTTTAGAGTTCTTTGAGAAAATGAAGAAGATTCCAATATTAGTGGTTGACTTGAAGCACATACTTATTGTACTTGTGTCATATCTGACAAACACATCATAGAAACACTCCTCACACAGGATTAAAAACAAATACTTCTGTTGTGTTCTATGTAAGAGATAAGGATCATGCCAATAAAAGGAACTTGCCACAACACGTATGTGTGTGGTTCTTACAAATTCCAAACCAGTGCTTTAAGTAGACAGACACTGTCAGGGGATTTCCTCCACTTCCTTAATCTGAATGGAAGAGAAGCAGGCCTTTGAGGTATGCTGCAATACGTTTAAAGTACCAGCACTTTCTAAGCAGAGAAGTACACTGTATAGTGAGTAGCAGCATTCCCATATTTGCACTTAAATCACTGCTCCAATCATGCACCCTACATGGTACAGCAGGCAAGCTTTTCAGTGCCCGACTTACGTTTAGTAGCTAGCGCAATATAAATAGCGGGATTCAATTTGGCAGCCATGGCGTTAGTAATTGAAAGGTTACCCTTCTAAGGAGTTTTTACAGTGTGCTCACATCAGAACCAGGTCACCACGAATGTACAGTAACACCTCCTCCCCGCTATTCCAGTTACAAAGTTCACCTGATGCTGAGCCCTGAAGCCCGAGATCAGCATCAGCCCAACCTCCGCTGAGCAACAAGCTGCAGCAATTTGCACCAGCTGCTGCTATGCCTGTCGCTGCATTGCCTGTCTAGAAACATTGTCCAACCTATCAGATAACTGGATAGACTGATGATTGGATAAAGCCGACCCACGGAGCGTAAATATCACAGTCGTCCTGGAGGACGCATATTTCCAGCTGTTTAAGGAGAAATTCAATAATTTATATAATGTAGTATAAAAACAAATGAATATATACACTTGAGAAGCCATATATTCCCGATTGAAGGTTAATATAAGAAGTAAATATGCTTCTGCAAGACTAGTGCCAAATAATGATTATAAGTCACACTCTATGCACTTTAAAAAAAAATAAAAGCTTCTTTCACAATATTTAGTCACTCACACTTACCTCATCTGAATCTTGCCCATTCATTCGTCTCTTGCTTACTGGATTTTTGAAGACTAATTTCAGAGCATCGGCTGAAACAGCTGAGAGTCTCACAGAGTACTAACACAGAGAAAAACATTGGTAAAATCCCGGTCTTCCAATGCGTCTGTTGTTTGGACGGCATTGCAATCATGAGGGTACAGGAGGAGCAGGCAGGAAGATAATGATTGGGGGATGGGACAGGAACAAACACACCGACCATTTGTTTATGTTTTGCTGTTCGGGAACAGCCATAAACCGGTAGTTGAACAAGATAAGAACATTATTTACAGGTCTGTTTACAGAAACGGCACTCAGAGCGAGTGCAAACACCAGTGCTCCTACGGAGGGCTTGTAAACCAAGAAAAACGAAGTTCCTAAAATGGTAATAAAGTGAGGGATAGTGGAGGAATAGTGTCCCAGCAGGTAGAAGCGGGAGGTCTTTGCGCAATTGACCGGCGAGCAGCAGAGCCGACATGGAAGTGGACCTGGGAGAAAGCACGTTCCGGGTCACCACGCCCTCAGCAGGTCGGCGGTGGAAAACACATCAGTAACAAGCAGCAGCTGTTTTGAAGCACTCGTGCTTGTGCTGGCCTCCACCTTGCGGGAGCGAGCAGCGGTGGCGCGAGAGCCATATGTTTTCAATTAGCACGCGCGCCGCTGCTCGCTCCCGCAAGGTGGATGCCAGCACAAGCACGAGTGTGCTTGAAAAGGAGCAAGGAGCAGACCGATTTCTAAAGGTCATCTCCTAGAGCAGCGCATGCGCGCTGCCTAGGCGAGACCTAATGACTGAATACTGTGTGCACACATTTTCAGTTCTTGCCTTTAGGTGGCAGTGTACCCATTTGCTAGAATAGAGATCTTTCAAGTAGGTGTTACAGAGTCACCATGAAGATTAGTGTATCTTTTTTTAAAAAAAAATATGGTCCTGTTTTTATGCTTTTTGCTCTTGCTTTTCTGTTTCCTTATGCCTTCCTTTATACTTTACTATTTCCCAACGTCGTTGACTGTTTTTATGTTTCCCTGTATGTTTAGGTACACCTTGATAGCACAGCTGTTAGACTTTGTGATCAACAGAAAAACAGCTTTAGGATGCTTAGCACTACTGAGAGATGGTTTTGGACTCCGCCCTCATGGTGATTACCTTGAGTAAGGCAAATGATTGGGCAGAAGTTGTGCTTTTCCACTACAAGAGTGCTTGCTTTGCACGTTTTATCTTGTGGAAGAGTGTAGGCATTGTTGCCTTGTGGGAAACTTTATGGTCAACACAGTAGGCCCCCCGCTAATGATGATGACTATCCAAAGGTAAAGGATGTGGTTGTTTCATTTTGAAATATTATGTCAGATCCCATAGGCCTGATCTATTTATTATGAAATGTTACGACAGAGGCATTATGCCTGACTCATTTATCGTGAAAAGCATATGTTAATGCCAGTACGCCTCTAATAGTGGGATGGTGTTACACTGACTTAAAGCTTGTAGACGGGCATTTTGCTACATGGAACCTACAGATTACAGTAGTAGGCAATGGTTTTGGTGTTAGTTACCCCTTTTGACCAGGTAGTAGATTTGCCCTGTGACTGTCCTTTTTAGGCCCTCTTAGTAGTGGTTATACCTTGTTTTGCTAAGAGTAGTTTGTACATATTTGTCATTTTATGACTGTATACCTAATGATTGCCTTTTGGCAAAGTTTATGCTCAATATAGTAGGCCTTTATTAGTAAATTGCTATTACACGTATCCTAGCCTGTAAAGAGGTATTTATTGTGTTACATGGGATCCCACAGATTTGATGTTGGCAACCTTTCTGACAAACTCTGGGGGTAGCAGATTTTCACTGTGATTTTAGGCCCTCTTAAGAGGGGTTGTATATATTCTGCCAACTGTCATTATTTTATACATGTTTTTAATGTTATGATTGTAATACTTATGGTTGTCTTGTGGGGAAGTTTATGCTTAACACAGGAGGTTTGAGTTGGTTATAACATCGAGCGAGTGGTAAATTCTATATGCCTGATAACTTTATGTGGGAAATATTATGCCATGGTGTATAGGTCTACAGTTTAATCATGAAACGTTATGAAGAATGGAGCAGACTAGACATATGAATTGTGCAAAGCCTATGTTCGGGGCAATTGGCCTTAAAGGGTGGATTGCTATTGCACCATGTTAATAATTTTGTTAATGGAATCTCACAGATTACTTGTGTAGTTGAAGGTTTTGGTGGTGTTTACCCCCTTTTGACAAATCCTGGGCATGGATGATTTGCTGTGTGACAATCCTTGATAGACATTATTAGGAGGGACTGGGAGGTTTAAAATACATACCTACTGCTGGGACGAGAACATCCTTGTATGGTTGAATGAGTGTGTACCTCTGCCCTGTGTGCCTGACTGCAGCTTAAACTAGTATCCTGAATTTTATTTTGTGCTCTGGCATCATGGTAATTTTGTGTGTGTGTGTGTCTGTCTGTCTGTCTGTCTATCTATCTATGCCTGTCACTAGTAATGCAAGGTCCTGAACCTTTTTTGTGACTTCGAGGGGTGCACCAGTGTGCCCTCCGATTGGACTTTGAGCTGCTGTCCATGCCCTGAGATCATCATATAAAGCAGCTCATAGCTTTGTGTTAGCATCCCATGTGAATGTCAAGTGCATGTATGTGCAGTGAGTGTGTAAAACATGTATGGTAGTAGGACTGTCTATTGCATGAGTCTGAGTGCTGGGGCCAGTGGTGTCCATTTTGGATGCCCCTACTTTTAACATGGTACATGATGGAGGATGTGACTAGCTTCTCCCAGAGAGTGGACATGTATTGCTTTCATTTCTGTAGCTGCAGGGTGGAGACCCAGACACTGAAGTGATGGTGGACTAGACAGGACTATGTTTAGAAATTCAGTTGAGGATCTTGTTAGCAAAGCACTGCTGATTATATCCTCCCGAGCAATGTCATTTGGTAGATGGTTGGGGTAAGGGCTGGGACTGCAGTTTCTGATGTTCAGATGTGTAGCGATGTTGATGACTAAATAGGTGCAGAAACCTTGCAATTTATTATGCCCATGTTTTGGATATTCCTGCTTGGAGCCATCCCTATTGTCACCTGCCACCTGCTTTAAGAGCCAGCAGTTTGTGCAATGGTTGTGTCTGGAGATCATCCTGAGACGTACATTTGAAAAAGAACCACCCCACTTAGTTCCAGCCCGAGGTTCTTCTAAACCAAGGAAGGGAGTGCTGTGAAGAGCATTCAGAGAACCTCTGTACAAAAAGGACTGGTATCTGCCTTACAGCCAGTCTCCTAGAGATGAGGGGATGTCACCTGAAGTCTGCACATTCTGCTGAAAGAGCTGAGGGTCTGCATGAAGTACCTAAAAGGCTGGGTGCCTGGTGAGAGAAGCAAGGAGTGTGCCTGGCTCTGCAGGAGGAGAGACTGTGAAAGAGGAAAAGTGTGACATGTTCCTGGGTGAAGCAAACCCAGAGAAAGGTGGCTTGCCCAGAGAGCTAAGCCACAAGTGATATATTTTGTGGTTGGTCCCCTGGTTGCTCTGCAGAATTTCCATGTGAGTTCCATAAGGCTACACCAGAACAAGTATTTTGTGCACCCAGCAATTTGCAGTGGGTGTGAGAGACTGGTGCTGTTGCTGCTACTTCTGTGAGTGAAAGCCATGTTTCCGCTGAAGCAGGAAGCCCTGATTGGCCCAGAGGCTACAGCTGACAGAAAGATACCACTTTGAGGGATTTGGCCTAGAGGCTGTAGCAGCTACACCAGAACACTGGTCTGAGGATGAGTGCTGAGTGTGAGTTCTGCTGCTCAAATCTACCCCACTCATCGTTCCCGCAAACTTTGTCCCACAGTCCCTGCAGGAGAGGAGCCAATGCTATTAGTGAAGGAGACCTTACTGCATCCATTGTGCAGCCAAACTGCTACAATAACTAGCAGGTAAAATGCAGGGCTTAGCCTGCACTAAGGACAAGACACTAAAGTGCACAGACCAGCCTGCTGTGCATGCTAAAACTTATTGACAAAGGGGCAAAGACATTGAACTGAGATGCACAGTTGACCTGTGAGAGTATTTGAGTTATGTGCACCTAATCAGTTCAAAACCCGTAGATTATTGGGGACTGTAGATCTGGGATCTTGACCATATCTGGAGGAAGGGAATACCGTTAAGAAGAGGGTTTATCGCCTCGCATTTAACGCAACTTAGTTTGCAACCCTGTATGTCATTTTAATTGAATTATGTAGTATTTAGCTCTGCTGTGTGATTACAATGCCTTCTTTTTACATAAAAGATGATAACTGAGTGGACATTATGTCCAGCCCATATTGTAATTTCACATGTTGGTTTACGGTTGACCTCTGAGGTCTTGCCCCTATGTATTTGAGAGTTCTGTGCAGAAAGGGTTGTAGTTGGCCTAGTATGCAGAGTAATTGTAATGTTAACACCAGGGTCAAACAACCTAACCACCATGGTTAGGGCACAGAAGCCCTTCTGCCTGTGTCCCCGAATGGGGTCTGACTCATACATACACTTACATAGAGGACCTCTAGATCAGACATTTTAAGACTCTGGTCTCTTCAAGTGTCTCTCACATTCTGCTCCTTTCTATGTAGAGAGCATGGCACAATCTGTTAGCCCTCTTCAGCTATTTTCTTTAATGCCCTGTGAATGACAGCTTTTTGCCTGCTCACATATGCTCATCTATCTGAAAATGAGTGTTTTAGTGCCATGTTTTTCTTTTTTCTCCTTACATAGATCCCTTTTCATTCTTTCTTTCTTTTCTTATATTGTATTTTTAGAACACCCTGCAACTCCCAAGACAGTGCTACAGAGCGCCTGCACTTCATTTTATCTGCTGTACACTACATGCTGTAAGGCCACTGCTTCTAAACCAGATAGCCAACTTGAGGTGTTCATAGTGAGTCATTGTTTTACGGTTCCAAGATGGCCACCGCATGCGACGTTTATTGAGTGTGCATCTGGAAATGGTATAATGAATAGTCATTGTTTTACACACTATCACAATACTCCTAAGCTTGTTAGCCATATTGAAACTTTATAACAATGATACACTATGTACAATACCATTGCACATTGTGGATCCGCTACTGTGTCGTATATTTTATTGCTAGCTTATTCCCGCCACATTTAGGCAGTGGCATGTTTTCTTGTTTCTCCCTTTATTCTTTTAATTTATCTTGCATATGCTTGTTAAGTTTGCATATGTGTTTTATTGTTGTCGGTTAAGTGGGCCAATGCAAGAATGAATCAGAGTGCCTCTATATGTGATCAAGGCATTCTGAGATACGGGTACAGTTCTCATATCTGTCTGTTCTCAACTGTAAATGGGTGTAGGTGTCATCCCTGCAAAATGACCTCAGGAACTCTAACTGCCTCGGTCACCACATCTGTTGTGCCACATCCCCACTTGCCACCAGCAAAGGCCTGTTTCGGGGTTTTGTGCTTCAAAGCTTTCAGGGCTTTTTTAGTCTTAGAACACTTTTATTTCAGGAAACAAGATAGGTTGAGTTTTTGTTCCAGGTGAGCATAATGCATGCTAATTTGTAGAAACACTTTGCTTCAAGTGGCAGGCAAGATCACTGAGCACTATGGCAATGTGGTCCTCACGGCTGGTGCCAGTGACAAGGTGTACAGCTGCATTAATTATTGCTTTTAAGAGACTTAACCTGGATTTAGGAAGAACCACCAAGAGGGTATTGCCTTAATCAACTTTAAGTCCTAGTACTTCTACAACATTTTTCATGTCTATTTGAGAGTGAAATGTTTTAATTTTCTTAACATCCTCCGTAGGAGATGGGTTCCTTTTACAATATATTTAATATGTTTGTCTAGTTGGAGACTAGGATCTTATATAGGATGAATCACAAGGGTTTTGCTTATTTTTACCTGACTCCCAGGAATTTTAAGTGGAGTAATGAAGACAAGATAATTTGTATTGTGGAGCCATCAGGAGGTGCAGATAATAATTATTCCATTTTGGATGGACTTAGGCTCTGTTTGAATTGAGGCATCCGCTACTTGAACTGATCTTGGCAATTTCCAAGAAATGCAACATCCTCAAATGATTTATTTTCAGATGAAGTGTGAGTAAGAGCAGAAAGAGTAGATGCATGGAAGGGGTGATGCTTGCCTATAGGGGCTGTCAGAGGGGATGCAGTTGCCAAAGATTAACCTATTGTCTTGTTTATTATCCAGATGCACATACCTATATGGCACACCAACCATGTTTATTGACATACTGAGCCAACCAGACTTCTTCAGCTATGACGTTTCCAGCCTTGTTGGAGGTGAGTATTCATTGTCATGGATAGGATGCTTATCCCGCTAATCTACCATCCAGCTCTGATTAGGCATAATCTGGTCTGATAGAAAAAAGACAGATTTTCAGCCAGTCCAATTGGTTTCAAAATCCAGAAGTCTGTAGAGTACTCATTATTCTTATTTGCTTCATTGGGCTGATCCGGGAGATTTGCAAATTGTGTTTATCTCATCTTGATCTCTCCACCAAAGTTAAAAATGTAATGTGTATTTGTAAAGCACTCATTCTGCCCATGAGGCATCTTATTGTTACCCAACTCAATGGTATTTACTTTATCTACTTTGGAAGGATGAAAGGTTAAGTAGACCCACCAGGGCTCCAACCTGCGACCATGAGGTCAAACATGATTGTTGAAGTGGATGCATTAGCTCACTGAACCACCAGACCCAGCATAATGATAACCTAGATTTGCAATGAAACAAGGAGAAGACAAAAGTTAAAACCTCATTCTGTCAACAATTCTGTAGCAGCAACCAGATGATTCACCTCCTCATGAACTAACCTTCTGAAACGTGTCCTCATTATAGACTGACTGCTTTGTGAAACTGTACAACTCAAACTCTTTTGGCAGAACCTCCCCGATGTTCCTCACCATTGAAATTTCCAACTTCATGCACTCATTAAGTAAGGCATCCAAACATTCATGCATATATCCACACCCTCCACTCCTAGTGCACCTCACGCATTGTCCCTTTCAACAGCGTCTCAACAGATAGTTGGGTGAAACCCACAAACTGACAACAAAACCGCATACCAGTCCCCAATGGTAAACACTTTTTCCACAGAGGAAATGGCATTTTCAACCACAGCACCTTTCACAAACTACTTGTGTGCTCACCACATCTGCATGCATCAAAATATATGCAAAGGGAGGTTTTTCTTCTCAAACTACCAATAAACCCAGAGTATGCAACACAAACGCTGGCGTTTATCAGCTTGTTAAAAAAATTATAGCAGGCCTTGTCTCACTCATACTTCACTCTCCCTGTTTTCTACCATATGATTAGTCTCACATTATCTCTGATCATTTCTATCTGAACTTTCCCTGATTACAGAGAATCCCAACCCACCTAATTTAATACAGAATGTTCCCAATGTCCTAGAATTGGAACATCTTTTTTTGCAGTCCTTCCTCTAAACTTTTGAGCTGCCTCAAAATATTCAGAACTTGAAATTCAACAACTCTCGAAACTTAATTTATGAACCTCATATTTTTCAGCCTCCCTGCTCCTCGCTTTGTAGCAAATACATACTTCAGGAGAAATGAGTATGCTAAGTGACTGTCCAAAAGAATTTGAAACTGTCTATTAGCCAGTCACCTTTGTGCAGCCATGAGCTTGTCCAGCAATGATTACCTGTTTCAAAGTGAGCACCATTTGACACACACCCTCCTGTGTACCTTCCTGGTTCATGCTGCACATCATCCACATAGAACGCTTCTTCCTTCGACATTTTCATTTCCTTATGCTACCTACTTTACCTACACACTCTGACAAGCTGGCCTAGTATGTCACATCCCTTAGATACTGTTGCAGGGATTCTGCTCAGGTACAGAACTACGCTTGGGACCATAGAACATCAGCATGTAGGGACTGAGTCACCATACCCTGTCAGCATCTATGGACCCGAATCCGACTAGCTCATAGTGCCTCACTTGCCCTCCTAACCATTCCAGAGAGACAAGTGATTTGGCACCCTAGAACACAATACTGCTGACACTCCCAGGATCGTTGTAGCAGATCACCCCCTTTCGTTCTCTCACTCGTACTTGTCCACAATAAATAGAAAAGAGACATGAGGAAAGTTTATAATATTTATTTAAACTATTGTACTCTAATATGCAATAGTACACCACAACTAGCAAACAAATTCAGGTCAGTAACATCATTTGCATAGCTATTAGACCGTATAGGATAAAAAGCACTGTCATATTATCTGACAGATTTGCCTAAATCCACCCTCACTACATAAGCTAAATGATTGTAGATTACAGATCTCTGGGCTTAGGAGTGGACCCCATACCTTAGCATTCATAGATAGTTGTTCTACATCCCAGCTGACGCAGCACCCTTGTCTCAGGACCTTTGCCCTGTCTGCCAGTCTTCGCTCTCTAAGTGTTTAGAATGACATGTATGGGGTTATTTGACAAAACACATGCTTTCAAAAACAGCAGCTGAGTTTCTCTATTATGTCTAGGTGCTAGTGTCCGACCATAGAGAATAACAAAACACAATGTTGTTTGACCTTGCCTAGGCTGGGCAGACCAAATCCCAGGAAAAGAACAAAATATTAAAACATGTGCTAACTATATGTGAAAATACAATGTGCCACAAAAACAAGCTTGTGCTTTGATAACATGTGCAAAGCAGAAGTCGACCTACTACATGCATAGTTTGGCTAACATAGGGAAAACAACAATGTCCATGTGTTAGACCTGGTATCATTGGCGTGAGTCTCCCTTCCATTTTTTCTGATTGCCTCCTCTGTTTTTGATCTGTTTGCTGGTTTTAGATGCTTTGGGCACTGTGCCACTGCTATTCAGTGCCACAGTGCAAGTGCTCCCTATGGTAAATTGATGCATTGATTAGTGACTCCATGATTGGATCATTTGATTTACTTGTCAGACCCTAGTATAGTGCACCAGGTGTGCCCAGGGCTTGTAAATCAAATGCTGCTGGTTCCTTGCAGCACTGGTTGTGCCACCCACAGAAGCAGCTTGTAAAGTGCGTCTCAGGCCTGCCATTGCAGAGCCTGTGTGCAGTCTGACTGCCATGTCGACTTGGCAAGTGCACCCACTTACCAGTCCCTAAACCTTCCCTTTTTCTGCATATTAGTCACCCCTAAGGTAGGCCCTAGGGCAGGGTGCATTGTAGGTAAAAGGTAGGACCTGCCCTGATGTGTGTGGCATGTCCTAATAGTGAATTACAGCCATTTTAGTTTTTCACTATTGCAGGGCTCCCTGTTCCCCATAGGCCAGAATGGGCAGTTAGATTATTACATCTTATAATCCTAACTGACTCAGGGAACCAGGTAGAAATTCGAGTTTAGTATGCCTGAACTCAGAATGATAAAAGACATCTTTTAGTGAAGTTGGTTTTAACATTCTGTGTTTGAAAATACCACTTTTAGAAAGTGGGTATTTTCTTGCCTAACTATCCAAGCCTGCCTCTGCTAGGTTGTGTATTCCTTGTCTGGAGTTTGAGTGACAGGGGCTGGGGGCTGCCAGGAGACACGGTGAGTCAGCACAGGGCTGAATAGAGAGATCTGCATGCAGATAGGAGAGAGGAGTTGCACCTGGGACCTGAATAGGGCTGTGCCTTCCCTCCACAATGCTGGCTCCACCTCCTGTGGTGTGTCTGATGTCCCTGGCCTACACTGTGAAAGGAAAGAAGGAGTTTTGTCAACAAAGTGCTCCAAGACTGACCAGAACTGGTTTTGACTAGGCAAAGGCCTCTCTGCCTTCAGAGAACAAAGAGAAAAGTAGTATAAATATTGGGACCCAGACCCAAGAACTTTAGATCACTTCTGGAACAACAAGACGACCCTTTTGCCAAGGAGAAGAACCAAGGAAGCTGCAGGAGTTGGACTGCCCCTCTGCCAAGTGTGCTGTTTGCTGGGTTGGCCTGCAGTGGTTTCTTCATTGCCAAGGACAGGAGAAGGAACTTTTAAAGAACTTTCATCATCTTGCAGAATATTACTCCAAGGGCTTGATTTGAGCTTGCCTCCTGACCGAAGTCTCAGGGATACCAGACTTCACCCCCTTCTGTTTGCCTGCATCTGGAACTTGCTGTTCTGGTGCTACAGAAGGAATTTGCAACACCGACGGCGGCGAGCGACGCCGTCTCCTGCATCGAAGCCGTGAGCGCTGCCCCGACTTGCAACGAAGACTCAACGCCGACCGCCGTGCCACCTCGACGCCAGCGAGCGACATCGTAAGCCTGCTATAGCCGTGAGCGCTGCTCCGACTTACGACGCTGGCCCGACACCTGCTGCTGTGCCGCATCGACTCCGAAGCTGACATCATCGCGGAGCCGATCGTCGACGTGGGTGGTCAAGAATCTATCGACATCGTGACATCGTACGGAACCGTGGCCTCGGCGCCATCGTGACGTCACCTCCTCTCCGGTCCGGAACCGACGCCTCCCCTGCCTGCGCAAGCATCCAGGTCCCGACGCATCCTCTCCTCCGAAGCAAGGAACCGACGCCGCAACGCGCCAACAACGCCGCACCTCCACGACGCCGTGAGCTGTCTTTGTTTTCGCTTTTTCAAGGTACTGTTCTTTGTGGGTCTGTTTTGACTCCGGGCCCGACGCCGCGCACCTCGCGGTCGGCGCCGTACTTTGGGATTTCTTTGACCTCGACGTCATGATAACTCCAGTTGGGGTCATTTGTTGCTAAAGACTGCTTTTAAGTGAAGAACCTATTTTTAAACTATTTCTACCATCTTGAAGTATTATTGATTACAGTATTGTGGATTTTTGTCGTTTGTGGTCTTGTGATAAATCTATATAAAGAATACTTATTTTTATAAAACCTGTGTGGTGTCCATCTGTAGTGTTTTCACTGTATTACTGTATGTGTTCACAAATGCTTAACACACTGCCTCTTAGATAAGCCTGCCTGCTTGTGCCAAGCTACCAAGGGGGTGAGCAGGGGTTATCCAGGTGTGTAATCCCTTTCCCTGACTTAGAAGCAAGGGTCCCTATTTGGACAAAGGTGCATACCATTGCCAACTAGAGACCCCCAGTTCTAACATTGGTGGTCAGCGGTGAGGATTTGGACCTGCATTTGTGACTCATATACAGTGATTGGTGTACACTACTAGTGAGTGCAGACCAAACGCGACCACATACTTTTTGGTAGAATGTTTTTCCTTGGACTGTTATTTTTCTGAGAACTGCCAATTCTTATTGCCATGAGTCCACCAGCATCTATTGCCTCTATGGATCCAGAGTTTGAGGAAGAGAGGTTGGATACCTATAATGCCAAACAGCTGAAAGCCTTCTGTAGAAAATTTAAAGTTGCTATTCCAGGCCTCACTAAAAAGGATGAGTTCCACAAGGCGCAGAGGGCCTGGGTGGAAGCAAGAAATGCATCTGAAAATGTGGAGCACCCTGTGGAGGAGGTGGAAGGGCAGCTAGATGGGCCCCTGGGCCCAAAGGGGGAGAAAGTACCTACCCCGCCACGCAGCAGTGTTTCTTCCAAAGACATGTCCCCAGGAGAGCTGGAGGATAGGGAGAGAAATAGGGCACACAAGCTGGAGATGGCTAGGCTCAAAATGGAGGGTCAAAAGAACCTAGAGAATAAGAAGCTGGAGTTTGAAATTAACAAGTTAGCCTTGGAGAGAGAGAGAGAGAATGAGATTAGAACATGAGAGAATGTTGAGGGAGTTAGAGATCAAAGCACAGGGCTTAGAACTCAATCCCTCTGGTGGCATCGCACCATCTGTGCCTTCAGAAGGCAGGGTATATATTCCCAAGGATGTCATCAAAGATTTCCATAAGCATGAAGATATTGGGCAGTGGTTTGCAGCCTATGAAATAGCAATGTTGGCCCACCGAGTCCCTGAGAAGGATTGGGGAGCTGGGTTGTGGGTCCGCTTTGTGAGTGAGGGGAGGGATACTTTGTTAGACCTACCCAGTGAGAATAGGATGTCTTATGCCCATATGAAGGAAGCCCTGATGACAAGGTATGGTTTGACCCCAGAACTCTATAGACAGAGGTTTAGGAGTTGCAAGAAGCTGGAGGGAACCACTTGGGTAGAATATGTATCTTTCTTTTGCAGAGCCATGGATGGTTGGGTGAAGGGTAGCAAAGTGGATACTTTTGAAGCGCTCTATGATTTGTTTGCATGGGAGCACTTGTCTGCTAATTGTTTTCCAGAGCTACGCCAGCACCTTATTGATAGCAAGCTAACTAACCCTAGGAAGCTTGCTGAGGAGGCGGACCGCTGGGTCAGTACCAGGGTCCACAAGGGTCATGTGGGAGATTCCGCCAAAGGTGGGCAGGGTCCCCAGCAGAAGAGTGGGGGGACAAGGGTAAACAGAGGGAGTTCCAGAAAGGGCCCCAAAGTAATCCCCAAGGGAACCAAGGGAAGGGTTCCCAGCCTCCCTCTGAGAAGAAGCAAGAGGCCCCGACAGGTAAACCTGTTCAGAGGGGCCCCTGTAAATGTTTTACGTGTGGTCAATTGGGCCACCGTTGGTATGATCCTCAATGTCCCATGAGAGATCCCAAAGCACCACCCCATGCACCACCCCGTCAGATTGCCAGTGTAACCTTGGGGGCGGGGGAGGAGATGGGTGCCCAAGGTGGGTGGGATCCCGCAGAGATGTCCCTTGTCTCATTAGGAGACTTTGAGATGGTCCCTAAAACTCAGCTGCCTGATAACACTAAAAAGTATAGGCAGTGGGTGACCATCAATGGCCATAGGGTGGAAGCTTTAAGAGACACCGGTGCAAGTGTGACAGCTGTCAGTTGTCGGTTGGTGTCCAAAGAGCAGGTTGTCCCCCATGCATTCTTCCCTGTTGTTGCTGCAGACAACTCACAGAGCCAGTGTGAGGTGGCTCAAGTTCCCTTTGAGTGGGGGGGGGGGTCTCAGGTACTCTCCAAGTTGCTGTGAGGCCAGCCATGCTGGTTGATTGTCTGTTGGGCAATGATTTAGAGGACTCCCCTTGGGCTAAGGTGGAGAGAAGGTCTCATTTAGAGATGTTGGGTCTGCCTGAGTGGGCGTGTGTAACCACTCGGTCCATGGCGGCCAGTAAGGGTGATCAAGAGGTTCTGGAGCCTGAAAATATGGCCCAGACCCCTGCCTTAAAGAGAAGAGGTAGGGGGCGCGGGAAACCAGCCCCCATAGTTCCCACGGTCCAGGAGGAGGCAGACCTTGAGGGGGATGCCCTGGAACCTACAGGGGAACAAGTTGCTGAACTGGGAGACCTGCCTGAGCTGACCCATTGGCAGCAAGAAGGAGGTCCCTCCAGGGAGGAATTTTGTGAGGAGCAAAGGAAGTGCCCTTCTCTTGAGGGTTTGAGGCAACAGGCCACAAACCAGGCAGCAGGTGATCAGTCTGGATCACATTGGATCTACTGTGAGAATGATCTCCTGTATACTGAGCCTAAGGTTGCTGAGCCTGGGTCAGCCCGTGTGCTGGTGGTACCCCAGCGCTTCAGAGCCTTCCTACTGGGTTTGGCTCATGACGTTCCTTTAGCTGGACATCTGGGGCAGAACAAGACCTTTGAAAGGCTTGTTTCCCATTTTCATTGGCCCCAGATGCGCAAGAGTTCAGATACTCATTGTAGGACCTGCCAAACTTGCCAGGCAAGTGGGAAAAGTGGAAGGAAGCACAAGGCTCCTCTCCAACCTTTCCCTGTAGTCAGTACCCCCTTTGAACGGGTGGGCATTGACATTGTGGGGCCACTGGACCCCAAGACAGCCATGGGCAACAGGTTTATCCTGGTCTTGGTGGACCATGCTACCCGGAAGCCATCCCTCTCAGGACAGTGACGGCCCCAGTGGTGGGACGTGCACTGATGGGGGTTTTTTCCCGTGTGGGGTTCCCCCGAGAGGTGGTGTCAGACCATGGTACCAACTTCATATCTAACTATATGAAGTCCCTGTGGAAGGAGTGTGGTGTTACCTATAAGTTCACCACTCCTTACCACCCCCAAGGTAATGGGCTGGTTGAGAAATTCAACCGGACCCTTAAGGGCATGATTATGGGTCTTGAGGAACCTATGAGGCGTAAGTGGGATGTCCTCTTGCCATGCCTGTTGTTTGCTTACCGTGAGGTGCCTCAGAAGTCCTTAGGGTTCAGCCCCTTTGAGCTGCTGTATGGTCACCCGGTAAGAGGACCTTTGAGTCTGGTCAAGGAAGGCTGAGAGCAATCTCGCAGGAAACCTCCCCAGGATGTATATAGCTACATGCTGGCCTTCAGGAACCAGACTCGGCGTTTCATAGAACTTGCTCAGGCGAACCTGAAAGCCAGCCAGGAAGAGATGAAGCGGTGATACGATCAGAATGCCACTCTGATTGAGCTTCAGCCTGGACAGAAAGTTTGGGTCATGGCCCCTGTGGAGCCCTGTGTGCTCCAGGATAGGTGGACTGGTCCATTTGAGGTGGTGGAGCGCAAGAGTGATGTCACCTATCTGGTGAACTTGCGGTCTCCCAGGAACCCTTTGCGGGTCCTGCATGTTAACCGCCTGAAGCCCCACTTAGAAAGGTCCGAAGTGGGCATGCTCCTAGCGACAGATGATGGAATGGAGGAGGAGACTGAGCCTCTTCCTGACCTCCTGTCTGCAGCGGAGCAAGATGGGTCAGTGGATGGTGTTGGCCTCTCTGCCACACTGACCCCTGAACAGCAGCAAGATTGTCGCCAACTGCTGGGGCAATTCCCTGATTTGTTCTCCCTGGTTCCTAGTGTCACTGAGTGGTGCGTCCATGATGTGGACACTGGGGACAGTCCTCCTGTGAAGCACAAGGCTTACAGAGTGACTGACAGGGTCAGAGCTTACATTAAGGAGGAGGTCTCCAAGATGTTTGCCTTAGGGGTGATTGAGTCCTCTAACAGTCCTTGGGCCAGCCAAGTGGTTTTGGTCCCAAAGGCTGCCGCGCCTGGTGCCACACCCGAACTCCGGTTCTGTGTGGACTACCGAGGACTCAATTCAGTCACCAGGACTGACGCGCACCCCATCCCCAGAGCTGATGAGCTCATTGATCGGTTGGGAGCTGCCCGGTACCTCAGCACGTTTGATTTGATGTCTGGGTACTGGCAGATTGCCTTAACTGATGGGGCCAAGGAGAGGTCAGCATTCTCCACACCAGATGGGCACTACCAATTCAGGGTTATGCCCTTTGGGATGAAGAATGCCCCTGCCACATTTCAGAGGTTGGTCAACCAGGTGTTGGACGGACTGGAAGATTTCAGTGCCGCCTACCTGGATGACATTGCAGTGTTTAGTTCCACTTGGGAAGAACATCTGCGCCACCTCTGGGAAGTGTTGATGGCGCTGCGGAAGGCAGGCCTCACAATCAAGGCGAGTAAGTGCCAGATTGGGCAGGGTTCGGTGGTGTACTTGGGGCACCAGGTAGGAAGCGGCCAGGTGGCGCCCTACAGCCCAAGATTGATACCATCCTGGCATGGGAACCCCCAAAGACTCAGACACAGGTGAGAGCCTTTTTAGGACTCACGGGGTACTACAGGAGGTTTGTCAAGGGGTATGGCAACATTGTTGCACCCTTGACTGAGCTGACTTCCAGGAAGCAGCCCAAGAAAGTGAACTGGACTGACACCTGTCAGAAGGCTTTTGACGCCCTGAAGACTGCCATGTGCACAGCACCCGTGCTTCAGGCGCCCAACTTCTCAAAATAATTCATTGTTCAAACAGACGCTTCAGAGCAAGGTGTGGGGGCTGTTCTATCACAGATTAATGAGGAAGGCCTAGACCAACCCGTAGCCTTCATCAGTAGGAGGTTACTTCCACGGGAACAGAGGTGGAGTGCAATTGAGCGTGAGGCATTTGCTGTGGTCTGGGCACTGAAGAAGTTGAGACCATACTTGTTTGGGACTCACTTCCTGGTTCAGACCGACCACAGGCTTCTCAGATGGCTGATGCAGATGAGGGGTGAGAACCCAAAGTTGTTGAGGTGGTCCATTTCCCTACAGGGTATGGACTTCACGGTGGAACGCCGCCCTGGTACAGGACACGCCAATGCTGATGGTCTGTCCAGATTTTTCCGCCTTAGTGAAGAGGACTCCCTAGGGGAAGGGTAGTTCTCCTCACATTTCAGCTGGAGGGGACACGTGTTAGACCTGGTATCATTGGCGTGAGTCTCCCTTCCATTTTTTTCTGATTGCCTCCTCTGTTTTTGATCTGTTTGCTGGTTTTAGATGCTTTGGGCACTGTGCCACTGCTATTCAGTGCCACAGTGCAAGTGCTCCCTATGGTAAATTGATGCATTGATTAGTGACTCCATGATTGGATCATTTGATTTACTTGTCAGACCCTAGTATAGTGCACCAGGTGTGCCCAGGGCTTGTAAATCAAATGCTGCTGGTGGGCTTGCAGCACTGGTTGTGCCACCCACAGAAGCAGCTTGTAAAGTGTGTCTCAGGCCTGCCATTGCAGAGCCTGTGTGCAGTCTGACTGCCATGTCGATTTGGCAAGTGCACCCACTTACCAGTCCCTAAACCTTCCCTTTTTCTGCATATTAGTCACCCCTAAGGTAGGCCCTAGGGCAGGGTGCATTGTAGGTAAAAGGTAGGACCTGCCCTGATGTGTGTGGCATGTCCTAATAGTGAATTACAGCCATTTTCGTTTTTCACTATTGCAAGGCTCCCTGTTCCCCATAGGCCAGAATGGGCAGTTAGATTATTACATCTTATAATCCTAACTGACTCAGGGAACCAGGTAGAAATTCGAGTTTAGTATGCCTGAACTCAGAATGATAAAAGACATCTTTTAGTGAAGTTGGTTTTAACATTCTGTGTTTGAAAATACCACTTTTATAAAGTGGGTATTTTCTTGCCTAACTATCCAAGCCTGCCTCTGCTAGGTTGTGTATTCCTTGTCTGGAGTTTGAGTGACAGGGGCTGGGGGCTGCCAGGAGACAGGGTGAGTCAGCACAGGGCTGAATAGAGAGATCTGCATGCAGATAGGAGGGAGGAGTTGCACCTGGGACCTGAATAGGGCTGTGCCTTCCCTCCACAATGCTGGCTCCACCTCCTGTGGTGTGTCTGATGTCCCTGGCCTACACTGTGAAAGGAAAGAAGGAGTTTTGTCAACAAAGTGCTCCAAGACTGACCAGAACTGGTTTTGACTAGGCAAAGGCCTCTCTGCCTTCAGAGAACAAAGAGAAAAGTAGTATAAATATTGGGACCCAGACCCAAGAACTTTAGATCACTTCTGGAACAACAAGACAACCCTTTTGCCAAGGAGAAGAACCAAGGAAGCTGCAGGAGTTGGACTGCCCCTCTGCCACGTGTGCTGTTTGCTGGGTTGGCCTGCAGTGGTTTCTTCATTGCCAAGGAAAGGAGAAGGAACTTTTAAAGAACTTTCATCATCTTGCAGAATATTACTCCAAGGGCTTGATTTGAGCTTGCCTCCTGACCGAAGTCTCAGGGATACCAGACTTCACCCCCTTCTGTTTGCCTGCATCTGGAACTTGCTGTTCTGGTGCTACAGAAGGAATTTGCAACACCGACGAGCGACGCCGTCTCCTGCATCGAAGCCGTGAGCGCTGCTCTGACTTGCAACGAAGACTCGACGCCGACCGCCGTGCCACCTCGACGCCAGCGAGCGACATCGTAAGCCTGCTATAGCCGTGAGCGCTGCTCCGACTTACGACGCTGGCCCGACACCTGCTGCTGTGCCGCATCGACTCCGAAGCTGACATCATCGCGGAGCCGATCGTCGACGTGGGTGGTCAAGAATCTATCGACATCGTGACATCGTACGGAACCGTGTCCTCGGCGCCATCGTGACGTCACCTCCTCTCCGGTCCGGAACCGACGCCTCCCCTGCCCGCGCAAGCATCCAGGTCCCGACGCATCCTCTCCTCCGAAGCAAGGAACCGACGCCGCAACGCGCCAACGACGCCGCACCTCCCCGATGCCGTGAGCTGTCTTTGTTTTCGCTTTTCCAAGGTACTGTTCTTTGTGGGTCTGTTTTGACTCCGGGCCCGACGCCGCGCACCTCGCGGTCGGCGCCGTACTTTGGGATTTTTTTGACCTTGACGTCATGATAACTCCAGTTGGGGTCATTTGTTGCTAAAGACTGCTTTTAAGTGAAGAACCTATTTTTAAACCATTTCTACCATCTTGAAGTATTATTGATTACAGTATTGTGGATTTTTGTCGTTTATGGTCTTGTGATAAATCTATATAAAGAATACTTATTTTTATAAAACCTGTGTGGTGTCCATCTGTAGTGTTTTCACTGTATTACTGTATGTGTTCACAAATGCTTAACACACTGCCTCTTAGATAAGCCTGCCTGCTCGTGCCAAGCTACCAAGGGGTGAGCAGGGGTTATCCAGGTGTGTAATCCCTTTCCCTGACTTAGAAGCAAGGGTCCCTATTTGGACAAAGGTGCATACCATTGCCAACTAGAGACCCCCAGTTCTAACACCATGTAAGAAACACACAACAATACTTTGTTCAAAGTCAAAAAATCCTTGAGCGGTCAACCATGGTTTCACAACTATAACGTTAACATTGTAGTCACACAGGGTTGGACTGGGAGCCAAAACTAGCCCTAAAAATGTAGTCATACTAGTTTGGAGCAAGCAAGCACAATGCACAAGCCCTTCTCCTGCAAGAGGGAAAGATGAGGGTGCTCCCTCCCACTTCCCCCTGCACCCCCCCAAAAAAATAGGGGAAAGTGGTGCATTTTTCATTGCATTATAAAATTCTGTAGCTTTTAAAGGGTAATAAATTAACTGTCTCACCATTTTTGGACTCCTCATCATCCTCCAAAGAATGCATCCCATAGTCTTTAATAGGATAACCTGACTTGAAATTTGTCCCCACTCTCTGATTTCTGAAGTCCATTTTGTCTTCCAGTACATTTAGCAGGCTGTCGTGGCCAATGGTGTCAAAGGCTGTTGAGAGGTCTACAAAGAGTTGTAGACGAGATTTTCCTTCAGCTACTATTTGATAAATGTCATGTAGGTCTTTTACTGTTGCTTATTCTATGCTAAAACATGGTCTGAAACCTGATTAGCAACCATTTGTGATACATTAAAGAAAGTGCGCCATTGGGTATGAGTCCTGCTTTCCATCCTGGAATCGCAGAGGTTTGTGTTAATTAGTGCTCTGAAGTAACCATTTGACTGTGTGAGTGCTATACAAAATACATAAAATCTATATTAACATAAATACAAATTTGACCAAATCTTACCTATTATCGAATTGCATGTATGTTTTTCAGATGCTAAGGGATGTTAGCGCTTTTTTGTTCAAATGTCAGGGCACATAAAAGGCTATCTGATGAATCGAAGTTCACAACTGAGACTGGTCACCAAATCAATACATTCAATAAACGTAAAGCACATTAGGCTTCACAGTGAAAACAAGGAATGATTGTTTTCAAACCATAAAAGTCTATTAAAGGTTAAAAGTTAATTGAAGGGAAAATCATCAAGTTGGTATCGATCAATAAATGAATAAATCAAATAATACGAAATTCAGATCAATGTTATAAAACAAAGAGAACGAACTAGCACTGATTCACCTCAAGGAGAAAGATTTAGAAAAGTCTGTTCTTCCATATAGAGAGTACCCTGAAATCTCCTACTCTGCTGTAAGCTGAATCGAAAAGTGGGCACAGCATTCTCTGAAGTGTAATATACTCGGCACTAGCTCAAATAACGCAGTTCTAACATTTGCACACCTGCACACAGTTCCCATAAAATTATCTAAACGGGTTAGAACTAAATGATACAGTCGCAAACTCATTAGCTTGTCATAATCTTTCACAATACAGCTTTTTTCAGATTCCTTCACACTTACATTATCTGTAGCAAAATGAGATACATGGACCAGTCTGTACTCTGTCGGTGTTTCAGTGAGCATACTACCAGTTATAAAATTCCATGATTATCATAGTGAAAAAAACCACATTTCACATGGGAAAGAAAGCAAAAGAAATCAAGTTTGTTAATTAGGACTTCAGATTCCCCAAGAATTAAAATGTTCACATGTCACAAAGGATGATATCACACTACATGAGCCATTTGAAATTGCAGACCTACGTTAGCTATGGTCAACCTAAGCGTGAATAAACACAATTCTCTTCAATTAACATTTGCGTCTTTGTGTGTTAATGTTGATTAACTGCAAAAACATTTAATATAAGAAAAACCCTCATGGATAATTCAGCTTTTAAATGATCTAAAGTCAGGAACAACAATTTGAAATAAAGGGACACATGATTGGTTCATACATTACACATATCTTGAAGTTAACTATATCGCACTTTTGCCATGCACTGCTTACTATCTCACATATTATAACTCATGACATGTTCTATGACCTCATTAATAACATCAATACAACATCTGAAATGACCTCATTGATGAAACACTGCATGGCGGGGGCGCTAGTTATAGTTATTTCAGCTTACTCACAGCATAGACATTTTGCTACAACTCTGCCAGGCTGGAGCTCTGCTGCCTTTAGCTGGAGATTTTCAACTCCATCAGACAGTGACCGCACTTTAAAATGATGTGCATATCGTTTTAGAGTCCTGTTGCCTGCTCAAGGTGCCACAGGGCACAACTGCTTGGATTGGGGTCTTTGGCCTCTGCTGGCATAGTCCATTCCACTGCGGAGCAGCAAACTAGGCCAAGCACACCCTTTCCACACTTAAATCTTAGGGTAGAGAGGGCGAACATTCCAAAGTGTCTCAGGTAGCGTGGGAAGCAGAGAGTCCAAACTCAAGCAGAAAACTAATAAACACAATAATTTAATGTCCAGTTCTTTTAAGAAAAAGAAGTAGTTTATTCACACTATAACTAAATGCTATGTATAAGAAATATGCAGCAGTACAAGGACTGTATTTTACAGTTGCCACAGAGATTACTACACACGGAAGCTTTGGATTTAAGCGCAGGTGCAGTCTCGCGGTGTTGAAATGGAGCAGATTTCCTGAGGTCTGTCGCCTGTCCTGTTGAATAGGCATTCCTCTTAAGCTGGTTGCAATAACCTCAACAAAGTCCCACCAAAATGTGTTAGTCAAGTTCTCAGTCAGTGTTTTATTCAGGCATTAGCGTTACCTGAAGTCAAGAGTATGTGTGCAGTTGCCAATCTTACTGTGTGAGCAATAGCACTTCCAGTTTCAGGGACTATTTGTGGGCCCCTGACTCTTCTCCATGTCTGGTGGATGGAAACTACAGTGGCACACATGGCTGAGGGATCCCTTCTTCCGGTCTGTGGCGCAGCAAAGACAGCACAGATCCTCTGATCTTTCTTTGTGGCAGGCACTAGAGCAGGCACAGAGGCGAGTCACGGGTTCACGTTAGTGTATCTTGGGTATGCAGGCAGGCCTGGACACCATCAGGCAAACTCCCATAGCAGTTTTTGTCTCTTGGGTTTCTCCTCTCTCTGGACTCAACAGCTGTGCCTTTCCTTCCTCAAAACATAGCTCCTGTTGTACAAGTCACTCCATCTTCTCTCTCAGTAGGCAGGCTCCCAGGTCTTAGGCAGACTCACAGCTCTCCAGCATGATGCACAGACTTGAGAAAATGTCCCCTCACTTCTGGGATGTTGGCTATCAGCGATACCAGTCCTAGATAACAGCACCTCTCAGAGTACTGTGTGGAGTATCCCCGTCCTTGGTCAGTGAAGAAGCTTGGAACTGGAACAAAGTGGGTACATTAGCGCCCCTTTTTTATACACAATTTCTAGACATGGATTGTTAATGAATGGGTTTGGTGTGTGTTCTTTTCACATTTCATTTTCGTTCTCCAGTGCAGACACAGTATTTCTGTAAAGTCGATGGCTCTTCGAGCAGACAGTGACGAGGCTGGATCTAAGTAGGAGTGCCTTTAACTTGAGCTCAATATGTGTGAGGCTTTGTACATTGCTGACATCATCCTTCCTGAATGTGTCACTCTAGAGAAAGATAAAAGGACTAGACTCTGATCTGAAACTTCCCTACCCTCCAACTGCATCTCCTGACTCACCCTTATTCTCATACCGTCAACCAGATGGCAGTGGTCAGGAAGGATTAATCAGCAATCCCCTACTAAAAAGAATGCCACAGCCTCGCTTTCCAGACCCGGATATTCGTGCACGCTGTGCCCCCGCAGGAGGGTGGTGCGGGGCGGCGTGCGGAGGAGCCGGTTCCTGAGACGTTGAGGGCAGCGAGCAGTCCGGCCTGTGAGGATCTGGGGGTAGATGCGCTTTCCCTTGAATGTCGGAGAAAATGGTGCGGAGGCGCCAGCAGGCAGACCGGAGCCAGCATTGGTGGAGTGAGGCCCCCCGTGGGCCCCCAACGAGACGGTGAGGTGGTGCCGGCGGCTGTCCGGAGGCAGACATAGCGGGGGGAGGGCCTAGCAGGCCTGAAGCAAGCCATAAGACAGGAGGTGGCACCTGGGGGGAGCCCGTTTGGGTCACCGGCCCGCGATCGGACAGCCGATGTGCGTAGGGAGGCGCAGGTGTGGGTCACCCCGGCTAGCCATGCTGGTAGGACCACATCAAGAAGCGGTGGCACTGTTTGGGAGTGTGCTGAAAGAGGGAGCACGCATGTGGCGCAGCTGGGCGCACTTGGTCACGAGCATTCGACGCAGGAGTGCAGTAGTGATGCACTACAGATCGGAGGGGCGGGGTGGAGCCCCGGTGACTGTGGAGCGTGAGGAGGGGGCCCCCTGGTTTTACTTGTGGAGGTGAGCGGCGTGAGGCCTGCAGGCGTGATCTGCGGAGGAGAGGACTGGTGTTGGGCTGAGAGGCAGGCTGGTGGTACAGCGGACGTGCCTGGTTGTGTACAGGAGAATAGGACGCACTAGGGGGGCCAGGTCAAGGGCCTCCTCGCAAGCGGCGGGTGCCGGCGACGCTGATCCACCGCAGCAGATGCGGGAGCGGACGGCCCCTGATGATCGCCTGGATGCTATACTGCAGGCCATTGAGCGCTCTAGCGCATCCATGGAAGCTAAGTTGGACAAGGTGGCTCTGGACCTCAACCTGCTGCATGCTGACCATCGGAATTTGAAGGATCGGGTCACTGCAGTAGAACAGGAAGTTGCTGAATTGAAGCCCGCCACGGAGTTCCAGGAAAAACAGCAGAATGCCCATGAAGTTCGGATCCGATATCTTGAGGACCGCATTGAGGATGCAGAGGGCCGCTCGCGGCGGAACAATGTCCGGTTGATTGGGCTCCCGGAAGGTGCGGAGGGCCAAGACGCGGTCACCTTCCTGGAACACTGGCTTAAAACCATCTTACCACATACAGAATTCTCCCCATTCTTCACCATAGTACGGGCGCATCGTGTCCCGGGCAGGAGTCCGGTGACAGGACACGCCCGCTCATCTTCAAACTCCTACACTTTAGGGATCAGGATCGGGATGTGATCCTCCGGGAGACGAGGAAACTGGACGACATCTAATATGAAAACGCCAAGGTGTTGTTTTTTCCGGACTATACAATGAAAGTCCAGCGCCAGCGGGGGTCTTTCTTGCCGGTTAAACGACAGCTTCAGAAGCTCAAACTCTCCTATTCGTTCATGTTCCCGGCCAGGCTCTGTGTCGTCTCTGATGGTAAGTCCAGGTTCTTTGACATGCCTCAGGATGTTTGGGACTGGCTGGAGACGTCGGGTCAGTATTCTGGCCCAAGACCCACGGGCACTGCTGCGACATGGTCTGGGGAAGCAGGTGGTAGAGGATCCTGGCAACGACGGCCTGGAAGGCGGTTCCTGGGGTCAGTGGCGGTGCCTGGTCCAGACCAGATCCATAGAGAACGACAGGAGGTGGTTCGCATTGCGGAGCAGATGGCAAATGCAGCGGCGCCGGAGGCCACAGTTGACACTTCCTTTCATTCATCGGGGGGGGGCTCCTCGATAGCGGACTCATCTGATAAGGTGTCCATGAGAATGCCAGACGTTACACCCCAGACGGCGGATGGTATCGTATGAAAATGGCTGTCCTGGGAGTACATTTCTGGGTACTGTTGTTTGAATTGCTGTGAGGGGGGGGGATTTTTAATGTTCCTAATGTCTGTGTGCTATCATGAATCGGGGTGGGGTTGGTGTGTTGGGAGTGCCTCTGCATCATGGGGGGGTTGCTGTTCTTGACTTTCGGATCTGTGCTATGGCAATGCATTATTAGTTGACTTTGTGGGGATTATGAGAGCATACCCTGCATGGTTGCACAACCCCCTGTTTTCCCCATCTCTTCGGGCCAGTAGGACATGCGGCTAGGTTGCTGTATGTTGTGTTTGGATGACACCTCAATGTTCTTGGGGTTGCCCTTATAAGGTTTCTTCCTTCCTTGTTTGGTTTTTCCTGTTTCCCTTTTGCTGCAGGATTCTATGGGAGGGACATTGGAATTGTTGTGCATGTCCGACTGCTAATTATCGGGATCCGAGAGGGGGGACCGCTATTCACTGTTGTTCACTTCCCTTAGCTCTGCCATGGGTCACGTGATACTTACCTGGAATGTCCGGGGTCTCCGCACGCCTTCCCATAGGTATGCAGTGCACCCCTATCTAAAAGTCATAACGTGCATGTAGCGCTGTTGAAGGAGACGCACCTAAATGCAGTAGGGATTACCCGATTTCAGCGTAGGTGGAGGGGTAAAATATATGCCACGGATTACTCCCTGTTTGCTAGGGAGGCTCTTATCTGGATACGCCCTGGGACACCTTTTGCCATGGATGAGGTTCTTCCGGATAGGGAGGGCAGGTATGTGTTGGTAAAGGGTAAACTGGATGGATGCCACATACTGCTGGGAAATGTGTATGCACCGAATGTGGATCAGGGCCAGTTCTTTGGTCAGCTGTCCCTTGCTCTGGGGAAGTGGCGTGAGATCCCGTGGTTGTTGGGCGGGGATTTTAACAGTGACTTAGCTGTAGGGACTGACAGATCCTTTCCTCCACTAAGGGGCACGGCTGCCATGACCAACTCTGCGGTGCTGAATTGCTGGGCACAGGGCTGGGGTCTGATTGACGTTTGGAGACATCATCACCCGGGGGAGAGGGTGTACTCATTTTTTTCAGTACCTCATAACCTACACGTTCGACTCGATAGGTTCTTTGGGTCCCCCTGCCTCCTTCCATATGTCTCGAAATCGGAGTATTGGGGGCGCACGCACTCCGATCACAACCCTCACTGTTTTGTGTTGGCCTGGGAGGGTGGGATCCCGGGAGTCCCTACATGGAGGCTGCAACCGGCATTGCTTGAGGATTTGATTTTTCGGGAGGCGATTGGAGAGGCTGTAGGGGAATACTTTGCGCTCAATGCGGGGATCGCCTCCTCCTCGCTGGTGGGGTGGGCGGCTATGAAAGTCACCCTGAGAGGGAAGTGTTTGGGGCTGAACTGCGGGCTTCAACAGCAGGTGGCATCGGACCTGCTCGATGTAGAGAGACGTCTGTTGCCGTTGGAGTCTAGGGCGATGGTAGATGCTGGGGGATTGGCTGACCTAGAGGAGGCGCGCAAGAAACATGCGGAGCTCCTGGACCGGCAGTGCTGCCTCAACTTTGCAGCGCACTCCGCGTCAGGGCACGCTAAAGCGGATCGTTCGGGGCCTCTTCTCGCTTGACTGATTCAACAGGAACAGTCGGGTGGGCCAATTACGGTTCTTCGGATGGAGGACTTCGGCACACACAGTTAGAAATCTATGGTGAGCTGTCCGCACATTTCACACGGCTTTGTAAATTTGGTCAACAGGCCCCGGAGGGTACGATACAGCAGTTCTTAGAGGGACTTCCGTTCCCGGTCCTGTTGCCGGAACAGCGGATGGAACTAGATGCCCCGTGCACGCTAGATGAGGTTAGGGTACGATGAGGGCTTTGCCATCTGGGAAGGTTCCTGGCCCGACGGTTTTCCCCATGAATTTTATAAGTCATATGCTGACCTCCTAAGCCCACAGCTGCTCAAGGTATACACGGAGGCACTCGAGACCCTTGCCCTCCCAGCCTCAATGATGGAGGCTACGTTGATCATGCTTCCCAAACCGGGTAGGGACTCCACCTCCGCGGGGGCCTATCGCCCCTTGGCGCTTCTGAATGGGGACTATAAGATTTTAGCGGGCATCCTGGCAAATCGGTTAGCGCCACTGATCCCTCAATTGGTTTACCAAGACCACAATGGGTTTGTACCGGCCCGTAGCATGTCGCTTAACTTACGGCGGCTGTTCCGGGTGATGCGCTGTGCTACAATTAATTGGCCGATGGCCGGTTGTGTGGTGCTGAACTTGGAAAAGGCCTTCGACACGGTTGAGTGGTCCTTCATGTTTGCTGTGCTCCATCGATTCGGACTTGGACCTTACATCCTAAGCCTTATCAGATTACTGTACGGGGTTCCTACGGTTCGGGTGCGACTAGGGACTCTCTTCTCTGACCCTATATTGATAGAACGGGGGACTCGCCAGGGGTGTCCCCTCTCCCCCTTGATCTTCGCCCTGGTGATTGAACCGTTAGCAATGACCCTACGAAACTCGGCGCCGGAATGGGAGATACGTCTTGGGGATGGCACACATGCGATTTCGCTTTATGCGGATGACATTTTGTTGTACGTTAAGGATATTCAGGCGATCCCACGAGTCATCCCTGCTACACTGAGGTCTTTTGTGTCTCTGTCTGGGCTAGGTGTGCACTGGGGAAAATCTTGCCTATACCCCTTTAATCCTGGTACGGAAGACCCGGGTTGGGAGGTGGTAAGGACGGTAGTGCAATGGCAGCCGGTGGCGTTCAGGTATTTGGGGATCCGCATTTACCATAATGATCGGGATCTTATGGACGGTAACATCACGAGGGCGGTCACAGTGCTCAAGTCTCAGATTGAGTTCTGGAAGACGCTTCACCTTTTGGTTATAGGTATGGTGGAGTTAGTCAAAATGGTCATATTGCCGCGTCTCCTTTATTATTTTGCTAATCTACTGCTCTACCTACCCGGGTCCTTCTTCCGCTCTCTGGAGAGGATTGTTAGAGATTTTATCTGGAATAACTCGCGGTGCAGGGTGGCACTGGTGAAGTTGTACCTGCCTCGTTCGAGGGTGGGGCTGGCTCTACCCAACCTAGAACATTATTTCCTGGCGTCTCAAATCCTGTGGGTGGCGAAATGGGTGGAGGGACTACACTTATCTGACTCGGCGGAGCGTGACCCCAGTACTCTCTGGACAAGATCCTCTCCCTATTCCACCCTTGTAACAGATCGAATGAACCTCTTCCTTTACTGGTCCTGACTGCGCGGAAATGTTTCCGCAGGGCGCTTCGTCTCACTAGACACGTCACACCATACGCGCCCGTTGTGCCCATATTAGGTATGCCGACCGTGCAGGGACGCGTACAGAGTACGGACCTTACTGACTGGGTGAGGGCCGGTATAACTATCCTAGGGGACCTATACAGAGAGGGCGCATTGCAGCCGTTCCTCGCTATCACGGACAAAGACGGAGTTTCCCCAGGCCAATTTCTAAATCATGCCTCCTGGACAGCCGCGATGAGGCGCTGGTGGGGAGACATCGCGCAGGAGCTTCCGACGCATCTCCTAATGCAATACGTGCATATTATGGGTACGGGACGCCACCTAGTGAAGTGGTTTGCGGAATCGTTCAGGGAGCATACTCTAGTGGACTTAACACCGTTGCGAGCTAAGTGGGAGGCAGATCGGGGAGGCCCTATTAGGAGAAGGAGTGGTCCGTGGTCCTGGAGAGTCCCAAGCAGGTCCCCAGAAACGCCCGTTTTAGGTTAATCCAATTCTACATTGTCCACAGGGCATATCTCTCCCCGGTCAAAATAAATCAATAATTTCATAGACCTGACGCGTGCTGCCCGCGCTGCAAGCTGGCAAATGCCGATCTTTTACACATGCTTTGGTCCTGCCCCGATCTACATGCTTACTGGGGGGGGGGGTGCTTGGGGTGTTAGCTACTTGCACGGACAGGGAGGTGCCGCGAACATGGGAGACATGTATCACTGGCGTATTTCCAAGAAACAAAAAGCACAAAGCATCCACCCGGTTTCTGGATCTTGGTTTCATCGTGGCCAAATGATTGATTACCCGTAGGCGGAAGGCGGAAGAGCGCCCGCCGACGAAGGCTTGGTTCCTCTCCATGCTGAACTGGGTGAAGGCTGAGGCGGTTTCCCTGGTACGGGAGGATACGCTGGGTTTGCGTAAATTCTCCATTTCCGCTGCATGGAATGCTATGCTGTGTGTGTTACAGGGGTTGGTGCCGGAAGACCCATTGGATGTTCCCACTCCGGATTAATAGTGTGATATACATGGGTAGACCTATGGCCCGAGTTTCGACTTGATGTGTAGACAGAGTCCCTTGTACCCCAAACTGGACGGTCATTTCTCCTAGCAGTCATGCTGTGCACCCATATGATAGTCAACAGGTTCCTGTTTTGTGACAACTGGGATCCGTGTTTCCTTTCCTACCTCTATGCGGCTCTTGTTTCCCCTCCTACCCCCCCTTCCCGATAGCATTTTCCACGTTAGGTGTTTTTCATAAAATTGTTTGACTGCATAAACAGATTGATGTGATATGGCGGAGTGAAGCCATAAGAGCCGTGCTTATGTACATGACAGGTATTGCATAGTTGAATTATAATGTACCATAACGTGATTGTACAGCATTGTTGACGGAGGGAGGAGGTTATATGATTGATGGGATATGCCAATTGTTGTTACCAGTTGTACATAATTTAACTGATGTAACCATGCCGTTGAGCTGTTGATTTACGATTTGGACTTGCTACTTACCTACTGGTTCTGTATGATAATTACTATGATGGTATATCGTTTTATATTCATGTACATAAAAAACAAATCTTTAATAAACAGATCAAACAAAAAAAATAAAAAGGATGCCACAATTTCAAAAGCCAGCCCTGTTTAAATCCATCCATACTACACATGTCATGGGCAGCAGCCTCCAGTTCAGAAATGCAGGCAATGCATTCTGACTGTCTGGGGAGGCTGCATCACAACCACAGTCTTATGCCATGTCAAACCAGAGGCATACAAAATGGATCCCAATTCCTTCAGCATTCACACACTTGCAAACTACATGGAGTCCTGCTACCAGTCACCATGCATAAAAACACACTCTGCATACAACTAAGGTTGTCACAGCAGGGCCTGGTCGCGATATGCAGGTGGAACTTTACTCCAGTGGTCCTGTAGGTGTCACTCTCTCACTTTGAACGTGTGAAATGGCCTCTCCAATACTATGGATTCAAAACAGTATTCTGTCACCAGTGCAGACTGCACATATCCCAAATGACACAGATCCAGGCATTTAGGTATCGTGTCCACTGGGGCCAGGGTCTCCAACCTTTTGAGTAATAAGAGCTGCTTATGTTCAATGAAAATGATCCCAAGCTACTATTATTATTAGTGTTGTAATGGTGAACCCATCAAACAAGATTAAATTGGAGGCCTCCATGTGCAAGATTACTAGAAGTGATCATTTCAATGTATCCGGCAGGGTTGTCAGATTGGAATGCCTCTGCATGGATAATACATAACTGTTATAGCTGCAATCCCCCTGGCACTGAGTCTCCCCAAATGGCACATGATTTAGAACTTAAATATCAGCTTTAAATATATTTTGGAATTTCAGCCATTTTTCTCCAAACAGCAGCTTATTAGTTCTGAAAATACACACCTTTTTGATTGAATACATACTTATCAATTTGGTATGCATATACTAATTCAGCCAAGCATCTAATTTAGCAGGCTGGGATGGACACAGGAGAGCTACTTACACACAGCTGAAGTTCACCAGTAGTTCACAAGCTACTCGTTGGTGAATCCTGCACTAGAGAGTACACTTTTTAGCGCCCTTCCTGACAGCTAGGACAGGGTCCGTCATTTTGGGCTTAGAACTCCAAACACATGCAAGATTATGTGTGTCCTGGGCTGAAAGAAATTGTGATTGACGGAGAACTAAAAGTACAGATCAATGTTTTCGCTAAGCTGTGAATTAAACTTTTCTAGCCGTTAAATTGAGAATAGTTTTTAGTATTTATTAAAAAAAAGAGTCCATATTGGACATCCATTTGGAGGCTTGTCTCTTTTTACCCTGATAGATTCATTTAACCAAATCACTTAAAGAAAAGAAAAAAATTGTTAAAAACTTTGAAAAGTTGCAAGAAAATAATCTGAGTGGCCCAAGTATATGGACAACTGTGCCTTTTTCTAAACTTTGCAAAGGGACAGATCGCATGAACATGTGCATTTTGTTTTGTAATTTAGTATTGCTTTGCATGCTCAAGTTCGATTTTCCTCATAGAGAAAACTTTTTGGCTTTGTTCTATATGCACCAAAAAAGGATCTCTGGAAAAACAAACATTTAGTCTAATGGGAAAACAGCCTTTACCACACAGGCACTACAACATAATTCCATTACCACTAATCAATTACCACGCAATACCTTTACCACACATTTCCTTTACCACACATTTTTACAATGCATATTCCTTTACCACGCATGCCTTTACAACAAAATGGTAAGTATATATTAGGTAAGTGTATGTCACTGACCATGTCATGAGTGATGTAATATGTGAGGTCATAAGCAGTGCATTGTAGGGACGTAAGTTATATTTAGCTTGGGTAACTAGAACTGATGAATTTCAATGGTTTTGAAGAGCGAAATCTGAGCCAAACTAGAACGTCCCTGTAAACTTTGTTTTTTTTTAATTGAATTTCTTAGTTTTTTTTAAATTCTATTCCCTAACTATAACGTCCCTGTAACCTTTGGTTCTTTCAGTAAATTTATATGTTTTTTTACTTTTTAATCCTAACTGTAACCTGTCACCCTAAAGAGTGGGTGTATGAGTGGCTATGAGGGTCTGTGAGTGGGTGTGTGAGTGCCTGTGTGTGTCTGTGAGGGGGTCTGTGAGTGCCTGTGTGGGTCTGTGAGTGGGTCCGTGAGTCCTCAGGTCATACAAAACTCAGAATGCACGTTGAAAATATACTGCACGTTTGTTCTGGACTGCAGTGCAAAATGTAAATATAGTCAGTTGCACCAAAACACTGCAGTCACTAATTCAAATCATCATAAAGTGCATTAGAAATTTGATGATTTGAATTGGTGACTGCAGTGTTTTGCTACAACTGACTATGATTTACATTTCACCCTGGAGTCGGGGAAAAAACGTGCAGTATATTTTCAACGTGTACTCTGAGGACTGTAGGGTCACATGGTAGTCTGTCTTTAAAAGCATGTGGTCACTTTGTATTGGAGAATTGCTCACCTGTGAGAGAGACTGATTGGAAGAGCCGAAACACATCAGGAAGGAGAGCAGACTGCCAGCTTTATTGCTTAATAAAGCGCTTGGTAATTATTGAAATTGGTGCTTCAGCGCATTTCCTTGATATTTGACTAACAGGATGCTCTGTTCCCGTAATGCTGAAGCTGCCCTGCCAGGGTCTGGAGTTCCCATTAACGTAGGAAGTTTGGTCTTATAAGCAGTTTGGGAGCCTGACCCAACCGCCTCCATGGAAGAAAAGGATTTACTCTTATTTAATTGAGAGTGGAGGTGCGCAAGGGATATGAGAGGAGTATTTCACTTCCTCTTGCAAAATTTCAGATCAATGCATACTAAAGACACGAATTAACTGTGGCAGCACTGTTTATATTGAGGAGCAAAGCACATTGAAAATATGATGATTTGAATTGGTGACTGCAGTTCTTGATTCAGCTGACTATGATTCACATTTCGCATTGCAGTCCGGAAGAAACGTGCAACATATTTTCAACGCGAACTCTGGGATGTGTATCACCTGAGGACTACAGAGTCACATGGTAGTCTGTCTTTAAAAGCATGTGGTCACTTTGTATTGGAGAATTGCTCATCTGTGAGAAACGCTGATTAGAACAGCCGAAACGCGCCAGGAAGGAGAGCAGACTGCCAGCTTTTCTGCTTAATAAAGCGCTTGGTAATCGTTGAAATTGGTGCTTCAGCACCTTACTTTGAGATATATATATTCACTGAATAAACAAAGGTTAAAGTAACGTTATGGTTCGTTGAAATGTTGAAAACTCTAAAAACCACTGAAATTCACCAGTTATTGTTAGTTATTGCAAGTAACTATGTCTCTTCCCCCCCACCCCCTTTTTCTCTGCCCCCCGCGCTCACCCCCACCCCCCATCCCCCACTTGATGGATCACCCCGAAACCATCCATGAGCAAACTAGACAAAAAAGAGCATTTTTTGGGAAAGTTTTGTGGAGATTTATCAAACAGCGGTAAAGTTACTAGCAACACAAAAAATGCATTTTCAATGGAAACACGATACTAACTATTACTACCCAGTGGTGACTGCTATATATGTGTATGTATGTGTATGTATATGTATGTATGTATGTATATATGTATGTATATATGTATATGTGTTTATATTTATAGGTAAAGGCATGTGTGGTAAAGGCATTGCGTTGTAATTGTTGTGTGGTAGAGGCATGCATTGTAAATACATGCATGCTAATGTCATACAACCATCTGATCTAATTTGTTTTCTGTCTCTTATGCTCTCCTTTGTGCCATTTTTTTGTGACTTTTCTCAGGTTTTGCCCATTGTTTTTCTTTCTCTTTTGCTATCTTTTGTTGGAAATTTGTCCATTTACAAAACTCTGTTTTTTAACTGAACCAAACTAAAATTGTTAATTGTTATTTAGTGGAGCACTTCCAATACGATTATGTACTGCCTGTAACATGTTCTAAGATGGCCGCCATGAATTCTGCACTATGCAACAACTTGATTGAGCCGTCTTTTATGTCATTGTTTTTAAACTCACGTCATGCATTGACACTAAGGGTGGGCGTAGTTCGCGAAGTAGCGCTACGCGAAGCTACGCGAAGTGCACTTCGCACTACGCGATCTACGCCTAGCACTACGCGAACTGCGTAGTGCGCTGTTCGCGATGATTGCACAGTGCCGGATGCTTGTCCGCACTGTGCAATCATTGAAAACGGCATCTTGCACAGTGCGAGCTGTCTTTTACTGCCGCTCGAGTAGATTTTTACTCGAGCGGCAGCTTTCTCAACGCGGACTGGTAGTTTCTCATCGCGAGCGGTCGCGAGCATACGCGACCACTCGCAATGAGAAACCTGACCTCCCCGCGTTGAGAATCTCACCGGGAGGTTTATTTTCCACGCTCGCGATCGGCAACTTGATGTTGCTGATCGCGAATGAGGAAAAAGTCTCGCCGGGATGTAATTTTGCTTGCTCGCGGTCGCCAACTTGACGTTGAGGACCGCGAGCAAGAAAAAATGACCGCTGCACTACGCTACGCTGCGTTACGCGTGATTGCACTGTGCTACGTGCAATTCGCGTAGTGCGAAGTAGCGCAAACTTCGCAAACTACGCAAGCGTAGCGTAGTGCTTTGCCCACCCTTAATTGACACTTCAAAAGGGTGTTTGTTACTTGGTTTCACCGACATCGAAGAAGGCAGAGTGCCGAAACGCATCTGTCGGTGCGGGGGGGGGGGTCCCAGCACAATAAAATCACTTTTATAGCGAAATCCTGTGAGTGCTCTCCTTTGGCAAGTCAACCGGACGGTTTGGACAAGTGGAGAAATGTATATATATATGTATATGTGTTTATATTCATAGGTAAAGGCATGTGTGGTAAAGGCATTGCGTTGTAATTGTTGTGTGGTAGAGGCATGCATTGTAAATACATGCGTGCTAATGTCATACAACCATCTGATCTAATTTGTTTTCTGTCTCTTATGCTCTCCTTTGTGCCATTTTTTTGTGACTTTTCTCAGGTTTTGCCCATTGTTTTTCTGTCTTTTTTGCTATCTTTTGTGCCTCTTAGTTGTGACTCGTTTCTCCGGTTTTGCCCATTCTGCCTCTTTGCTCTGTTTGTGCAGTTTCTCTGTCTCATTGCCTTTGCCTGTGCCCTTGTATTCCGCTCTTTTCTCTCCCTCAGTGCTCCTTAACTTTTTATTGCCTCCCGCTTTCCCGTCTCTTGCGCCTCTCTGCCCCGCCCCCTACCCCTTGTGCTCCTCCCCTTCCCAGGACCTGCTTAATGGCAGCCCACACTTGCATGCATGCTATTCAACACCTGCTCAATCACCAAACATGCCATAGAGATATAAGACCTGCTACACGACCATTCCCTGGACCTGCTGTTCCTCACAATGGAGATATGGCTGAACCCTAACTCTGCACCAGACATCACAGACTTTGTCGCACCCCTCATCATCAACTCCAGCACCTTCAGCTTCCTTGAAGACCCAAACTTTCAGCTGGAAAACCTCACGGATCCAAATTTTGCAGCTCTCATAGAAAGCCTTAGCCTTAACCAAGCATGTTATCCGGCCTAGCCAAGCTGCTAGACACATATTGGACCCAATTTCCACCTCCCTTAACAAGATCACAGTTGACAAGCCATCACCTATGCCTTGGACACAACATGCTCTCGTCATTTTCAGAATTCTGTTCTGCCCCCCTAAAGACCTAACACCATCAGACCTGCAGCTGGAACAACAACTTCACAGAAGAGGACTGGACTTGCACCCTGGCCATGCTCCAATCACAAGCACACCAGTAGCTTACCGAAAGCCATTAAGTATTTCAACAGCTAGATCGCCACATGCGGAGACACCCTGGCTCTCCTCAAGTGCAGCAGCACTAGCCCAACCATAGGCAAGCTGGTACACAGAGGAACTTGGGCTGACGAAATGTCACTGCAAGCAGCTGACACACAGTTAGAAAATGAGCCCTTACACCGCAGACAAAAACATTTACAAATCTGCACTAAGATGTTACCACCAGCAGATCCAGAACACCAAGCGCACAGCCTTGAAGACTGCATCCATGCCGGCACGAACAGAAGCAAGCAAATCTTCGCTATCGTCAGCATTTTCACCACACCTCCAGCTACCTCCAGCAACATCACCCCCTCATAAGATATCTGCAACAAACTCTCTGAATTCTTCTGTAAAGAAATCTCCCCCATATATGGCAACTTCAACCATCAACCGGACCCTGCCATCCTCACACCTCAGCTTCCCATTGCAGCTGAAAAATGAACCCTGACCATGTGGCTTCCCCTCACCGCTGATGATACCACAACTACCATGAACTCCATCTATCCACTTGGGGGTCCCATCTGCCCTCTGCCCCCACTTCACCTTCACCAAAGGATTCCTGTCAATCAGCGAAGCACTAACACCTCAACCGCCTCCATTGATTCATCCACTTTCCCGGACACCTGGAAACATGCCATGTCACTTTCCTGCTCAAGAAACCATCTACCGACCCAGTTACACTAGTCCCCTACAGCCCTGCTTCCCTCCTACCATACCTGACAAAGATCTTGAAGAAGCTCATCAATAACCACCTCAACAACCACTACAGGCCGGCTTCAAGCCCAACCACAGTACAGAAACAGAGCTTATTGCTACCACAGATGACATCCAAATGATCCCCGACAAAGGAGATACGGCAACCCTCCCTCTCCTGGACCTCTCTGCAGCATGGGACAGTGTCTCACACCCCATCCTCATCAAATGCTTACCCGGGATTAGCATCCACAGACCTGCTCCCCACTGGATCTGCTGCACCTTAACAGATAGAATATAAGCTGGCAGCAATGCACCTTACTCCTTTAAATCCCAAAAACTCATCTGTGGAGTGCCTCAAGGTTTATCCCACAGATCCACCCTTTTCAATGTATACATACTCGTTCTGGCCATCATCATACGTGCATATGACATCAATAGCCTCTCCTACACCGATGACACACAACTCACACTGTTCCTTTCGGTCAAGTCCACCAACACAAGAAACAAGTGAACCGCTTGCATGATCGAAGTTGCTAACTGAATGGAAGCCAACTGTCTCAACCTCAACACCGACAAGACAGAAATAATGTTCTTCAACAAGTACACCACAATATGAACTCCAGCTGAACTTGAACCTCACCCACGCTCAACACCAGTGCCAGAAACCTCGGGATCATCCTTGTCAGCAAGCTGGACATGACCACACAAGTCAGTGCCTCACTGCATCATGCTTCCACACCCTGAAGATGCTGAGGAAGATCTTCAAATTGTGCCCAAGCAACACCAGAAAAACTGTCTCTCAAGCCCTCGTCACGAGCAAGTTGGACTACCGGAACACCCTCTACTCTGGTATCACCAAGCAACACAGCAGAAGACTACAAACCATCCAGAACTAAGCAGCCAGACTCATCCTCAACCTTTCATGCTGAACTCACAGCACACCACATCTTAGGGACCTCCACTGGCTCCCTATGCACAAACACACTCAGTTCAAACTCCTCACTCACACGTTCAAGTCACTACACAACTTAGGACCCACCTACCTGAACAGGTACATCTTCCACCAATCAACCAGACAGCTCCACTTCACAGGACTCTTACTCGCACACATTCCAAGCATACACAGAACTAGATCCGGAGGGTGGGCCTCATCTTACATGATCCTAAAGATTGGAATGCCCTCCCACTTCATACCAGAGCCACCTCCTCTCTTCTTGAATTCCGCAGGAAGCTGAAGACCTAGCTATTTAATTAACCACCTTGCTCCATGCAAGGCTAAGCACACACTCCTGCTTAGCGCTAGGATACCATTGCAGGTGATAGTGCGTTTTACAGATACACATAAGATAACACAACATTCTATGCTTAGAGATGGGTCAGGCATTGGGCTCTCCATGCAAAGTTTAAGAGTTCACACCCCGCTTTTGGTATGATCCTGAAAGCTTAATAGTCTGTTGCTACTCGGCTACATTTGTGTTATACAAATACTAATAGAATACAATCTAACCAGAACAAGACTTTGTATGAGACTTGTGGGAGACACCAGTTGAAAACTCTTGAAATCTTCAAAGAGTTGTACTCAGGACATCATGGTGTGTCTATTTGGTGTCTAATTGGTGCTCTGAATTTCAGGCCTTTGCAGTCTTGGAATAGACTGGGAATCAGCTGGACTCTGGTTCCAGCAGTATTATTGAGCCTGAACCAGCCAGTCCCAGTGAATCTTTCCTACTGTGTCCTGGTGGAGTGTGTGCAGCAGACAACACCAGGACATTCAGGGGGCTTGCACAAATCCAGTTCCCTTTACTGTGCTAGACTGATGCCTGCAGGGCAACGTCTTTTGTTTTACTGCCAGTGCTGCCTGACATTCAAATGGCTCAAAATGGGGACAATTGCTAATTCCTTTTTTGCAAGTTATGTTTCCAGCACGGAGCAGTTGGAGGTCAAACAGATTACAGCTAGAACTTGTCTCCAGATTCAGCAACAAAGTTGCACTGGGGTTCACGTGTTTCAAAGTCACAAAGTGCGATTTGTGTTTTTACTGACATATCTGCGGAGCTAAAGCCCGCAAGAATTCCAAATGAGCAACAGGTTACATGCATATGTTTGCAGAGAGTAGCGAAGTGGGCTACTTTCAGCTAAAAAGGAACAAGAGTTAAAGGTGACTGCTAAAAAGGGTGAAGAGAATATTCTGAACCTTCGCCATCACAGACTCACAAAAAGAAATGTCAGAGCAATGCAAGGCTCCAGGACTTTTAAGTCTATGGGGTGAAAAACTCACTTCTTTAACTCCATCACACTTATAAGATCTGCAAACAGTAATGCCTCAGTGGGTGAAACAGATCTTTATTGCTTTCAGGCATGAAAAAGGCTTTGACATAAGAGCCTCAGAATCGACTAATTCTACCTCTTTGGTGGTCAGTCATTTCAGCCATAAAGGCAGCACTCAAGATCTTCTGCAGATAAGTATTTAAATGACAAGGTTTTTGGTGTATATAGAGCATAAATCTATGAGCAGGACGTCCATCCCGTGAAAGCATCACCATCAATGGTCTGGCTACTCTTAATATCATCATACAGAGACAAGCAATGTTTTACAATTTTCCGGGGGAATCCTTTTGACCTAGACTAACAGAAAATATTATTTTTGGCACTTTTGTTTCCAAATGGTGAATGTCTTTGTGACCTCGGGTATGATCATCCGATTAGTCCCAGGGAATATATGTTTCCATCGATGAAATCTCTATGACCCATGGGTCAAGTTCATCGTGGCTTGTGGGGTGTGGGTCTTTCCATACCTGGCCGACGCAAGGCTCTGAGGTCACAAAGTGGTAACTAGGTGGCACACATGGGTTTAGTTTGAGCAAGGGTTAACCACAGCACCAGGCAGGCAAGTAATTTTCTGGGCCCGATGTAATGCTGGATGAAGTACATTTTTCTAGTCCCCTTGTACAGCTTCAGTTATGCAGGATATTGGACTCCGGATTTCTCTATGGACTGCAGTGTCCTGTAAAGATACCTCCTGTATTGTCTCCTTTTCATCAAGCAGGCTCCTTCTTTAAGGATCCTCCAAGCTGTACTTCTAGAAGGATGCAAAACTTCATGTTTGTGCCCAGCCTGGTGTCCGGTCAAAAACCGCGGAACTCAATAACAATTTCTCTTCCGCACAGTTGTGCAGAGCCTGGATGCTGGCCAGTGAGAAATCTCTGGAACAAAAACTTGGGTATTGTGCTCAGTATATTGTTTGACAGATGCAGATGTGCATCTCAGAACCCATCTCTTTTTGGGTGTTCTTTCACACAGGCTGCTCAGCCACATGCCTTTTTGATGTTCGGATTTGGCAGAAAAGGTGGTGGGGAATTGAGATGGGTGTTTCCTTTCCGTTACTGTAAAACCATGACCCAAAAGGAGAGGGGTCTTCCCTACCTGACTATTACTCAAATCTATCTGCAACGCACCTCTGGAAAAGAATCAAGTGGGTACGGTGAAAAAGATGGCCTTCACTTCAAAGGGACTTACTTTCCCCAACCTCTAATCATATCACCCTGTCTCACTTCACAGATAGAGGGGTGAATGGGTTTTCCACCAATTCACACCTCTATCTTGTCAGCCGTACACCTACAGGAGTCTCAAAATGTATTTTGCTTGCCCATATGCAGCACTAAATACATCCTCTATGACCACCCTGTCTCACTCATACAGGCAAATATATGTGCATGATACAAGGCCCAAAAGGATGGCGCGAAGGGCCATGCGGAAAGGAACTGGTGAAACATTTTCAACAGGAGAGGCTAGTTTATAACTTCTACCAAAGGCAACAGGTAAAAAGGCCTACTCCTACTGAAGGAAGTGACCCGAATCGGGCCACTCGGGTCACTAGTGACCACCTCTCTGCCTTCCAAGAAATGAAGAGTCGAGAAGACAGTAGAGAATACAAACCAAGCAATCTTTATTATAAATGCGCTGCAGCGGATCCCAGTCTGACCAGTCTCCTAAGATGACGGACGAGGGACTAACTCCCCTCAACATAACATCAGATAATATAATTTCCAGATCCCTAGAAACACGCCCAGGCTGGAAAATTCCAGTTCGGGCACTGGTGAACAAAGCAGGCACAGAGGGATGAGTTACCACCTGCAGAACGGGTACATCTTATCACATTCTCAAGGTTGATTTGCTCGAGCTCAGCGCTCTTCAACGTGGGAGCAGGGATACGATAGAGGAAAGGCATGTGGTGGCAGAATAAACAATTCATTAGTACAGTAGGATACGGCCTTGAATATGATACAGAGGAATAGCTCTAAGCTGTCTTCTTCGTTAGGGCAGGCAAGCAATGTGGCAGAGTCTTATTTTCGATCACAGTACAAAATGGCGCCTACAAACAAAATGGTGCCGCAAATGCTAACTTAATGCGCAAAATGCTAGAAAGAGTCAGCTAGACACATTTTCAGTCCAACAGACCCTCCTTTTAGCATTTGCTAACAATTTTGACTATACTAACATGACAGAAAGGTCAATAATTGCAAGGTGATACATATGCATGCTAATATTAAAAAATGCTCTCATCAATGCTCATAAAATCCTGAACTGTTTGCATCATATCTGACGGCTTTGCATTCTGCCTAGGGGCCTGGAGTGCAGGTGTTAACTTACTAATACAATATGAACAGCATGTGGGGAGACAATTAATACACCGGCAACAAGTGAAGTCAACACCTGCAATAGCTACTAGGAAAAGGAGTATTTTCCACCCCCAGGGTGCTATCATACCCAAGAGCCAACCCGAAAGAGACCAATTACCATTCTGTTGATGAATGTCAGATGCAAGCCGGTGTAACTTTTGTATTGCTGCGTAGACATTCGGGGCATGGTATGTACACACAGCAGCTACTACCGATGATGCCACATGCCCCACCCGATCAGCAAGGATGACGTCTAACACCATCCTGTTTTGAAGGGCAACAATTCTCGTAGCCTGAAGTTCAGCTGTGATATTTGTCAGTATTCCTGCCGTTGTGTTAATTACCCCTTCTGCAACTCGTGTGAGTCTGCGAATGTTAAGACCATTTGACATGGGACCCCAGAAAGGCAGAATACCTTTCATGGCATCAGTGAACTGCTGCAGAGTGGTGTCTGTCTGATCAATGTCTTCGGTATTAATAACCCTTCTAACTCTAGACAAGGATAAACTTCTACGGTACAGTCGATGATCTCTGTGATAAGTGGACAGTGCTATATACACTGGGGGAAGAAGTAAAGAAACGTAGCAGACTCCGGACCAGCCCCTAGGAAGCCATACATAGGCCTGGGACCCACAAACAAAATAGACATTGTGGGGTGGGAGTATAGGCGGACTGTTTGTCGTGTTAAGGTCATAAGTATAGTTGCAAACGCTCTTCCCCACTTTAACATTTCCAAAACCTTGGATGCAGAAACTAGCTGTTGTGTTAACTATGGGCACAGGCATCGTTATGTCCTGGGTAATATTACACATGTGAAAGGATTTAAAGTATTCAGTAACATTAAAGTCATGAAAATCCATCATCTCATTCTGGAGCCATGTAATATTTTTCTTCTCTTCAAATACGTTCATACAAGCATCTGGGTGTAAAGTGTCGGGGGCTCCCTGTTCCCCAGGTGTAAACCCTTGGTGCACACTAATATACTGTAACACAGTCTCATAATCACTGTACGTTATGTTCATTGCATCAGCATGGTAGTGGATATACACCATCGTAAACAACTGGAACCAGGCTTCACAGCTCCACAAATAAGAGAAAGGTAGGGACATCAACAAATCATTTTTGTGCATTACAGAAGGGAGCAGGCCACAAACCCAGCAATCAGTAACATTAGTGGTATGATGAGCCTGGTGAAGCATCTGCAAAAAGACATTATCAACATAAGTCTGCCTATGCCTCTCCTTATGAGGGGCCAAAGTAACAAATACATGCTCAGGAGGAACAGGAGTAGTACCAATCAAGGAATGCACAGGATGTTTCTCTTCGAGGAACCATAAAATCCCAGCCGCAACTACCAAAGCGATCAAAACAATTATTATAAAAACTGCTTTAGCTTTGGTGGACCAGCTCGACCACCCGGGACTATTTTGCTCAAAACGGGGCGCTGCCAGGGGCTGTTCTTCCTCTACAACAAGGCGGCCAAATGGGTACATTTATTTTTATTTTATTTTTACTTGAATATATAAAAAACTACCAGAGGAAAGTTCGTACTATGGAGCCAAGACTTTTGAAAAAGGCATACAACAGTCCAGTGTCCTTCTGAGCCTTACTGGTAGACTCCTATTGTTCATCAACGATGGTGCTATTGAGCACTTCACGGTGGGGCTGTGCGATCACAACCCTTTCTGCCTCTTCACTCAGGATAGGGCAACCTCCCTCCTGGGAAGACGCCCCCAACTTATCCTGTCCAGTGTCTCGGACAATGCACCAATCTCCCTTTCCCTACTCTATCGTTGGTACCGTAACAAGGCACATACACCCTATTCTTCATCCATGAAGTCCATCCCTACTAATCTGACTTTTCCTTTGGTGCACTGCCGGGGACGCAAATTGTATCTAGCCACTCCAGGCACTGTCGTCACGGAAAAGAACCTTAAACTCAGAGGGGGCAAGGGATTGGGACTCAAGCTTTTGCGGGCCAGATAGAGAGGGATCCTGAGCAGCCCGTATTTCTGGGGGGACTGCCTCATTCAAAGCATCCTCATTCTCCTCCTCCGTCTGAGCCCATGTCAGTCGGGCATCAGAAAAAGGAACAAAGCGCGGCACCTTCTTCGTCTCGTGGTCCCCTATACCATCCAGGACCCACCGGTCGTAGGGGAGAGGCAGCGGTATTCTCCGGCAATGCGATGAGTGGATCCAATGCTTCCGACCATCCACCTTCACCGCCGTCCGGGTAGCGAGAAGGACCTGCAGAGGTCCTTTCCAGCGTGGCTCCAAGCACCCCTTCCTCTGTTAGTTGCGGATCAATACGAAATCACCGGGCTGGATACTGTGCCCTGGCCCCTCAGGTATTGGCGGCAATGCCTCGTGGATCTGTTGATGAATAGAACGCAAATTTTTAGTCAACTCACACAAATAATCCACAAGCAATGGGTGTTCAATATCAGAAAAGCGGCGGGGCCTGGGGACACCCCAAACGTTCGCAGGACGGCCAAAAACAATCTCATGTGGGGACAATCCTGTTCTAGAGTGGGCCGTCGCCCTTGTGGACAACAGGGCTAGGGGTAATGCATCTGGCTATTTCAATCCTGTGCTCTCCTTGATCTTTGCCAACTTCAGCTTGAGAGTACCATTGTACTTCCCAACCAAACCTGCTGACTGGGGGTGGTTTGCTGCATGAAACTTTTGCTGGATGTGCAAACCGTCGCACACCAGTTGAATAACCTTTGAGTTGAAGTGACTTCCGTTGTCACTCCAAATCAAACGGGGCAAGCCGAAGCGCGGGAAGAACTCCTTTAAAAGGGCCTTCGCCGTTGCTATGGCTGTGTTCTCTTTAGTGGGGTAAGCCTCAATCCATTTGCTAAACGCACAAACAACCACCAGCACATATTTCAGGTTGTTGGCTCGTTCCATTTAGATGAAATCCATCTGGAGAACCTCGAAAGGGAAGGAGGGTGGTGCAAAGTTACCAGAAGGTGTAGGGGTACCTTTTCCAGGGTTATGTATCATACAGACCATACAATACTTTACCAAATGAGTAGCTACCCTTGGAATGTTATCATTCTGCCACACAGGGTCCAATAGTCTACATATTCCCTTCACACTAATGTGGGCTGGTCCATGCGCCATAGTGACTACTGGGAGTACATATGCATCTGGTAACATCCATCTCTGCTTCTCTGATTTGTCTGTCCAACACCCGTCATCGTCTAGCCATCCTGTTCTCTCCTGCTACATTGCTAACTCCTCTATTGTTGCCTCACTCTGAATTTCCTTCACATTGTCCAATGTGTCTTCAAACATTGCATTATCGGGTACCCATCTAGCAGGACCCGCCACAAACATTCTTTTCATTTTCGATCGGGCTGTCTCCTTAGCTGTCTGGTCTGCAAATGCATTTCCCCTCCCCACATCATCAGTAATTGTCTTGTGGGCACTACACTTCCCTACTGCTAACTTCTTGGGAAGTGTAAGGGCTGACAAAAGTCTGTGAATCAGTGGGCCATTTTAAATCTTTGACCCGTGTGAAGTCAGGAAGCCTCTCTCTGCCCAGAGCCGCCCAAAGTTATGAGCGACGCCAAAGGCGTACTGACTGTCGGTGTAAATATTGACAGCCAGTCCCTCACTCAACTCACAGGCGCGAAGGAGAGAAACCAATTCTGCAGCTTGGGCCGAATGATAAGGGACCCGAGATGTCTCAACTACTGTGTGCAAAGTAGTGATGGCATACGCCGCAGTTGTTGTGACATCTGGTAATTTGAAACGAGAGCCATCGACATTTAGTTCCCCTTGGGGCTTGGACAAGGGAACATCAGTCAGGTCTACTCGTCCCTTCGTCTCTTCTTCAGTGCGGAAAATGCAGTCATGCACGTCCACATCCTCACTCTCGGAAGGGAGGGGTAGTAACGTGGTTGGGTTCAGAGTGGCACACCTTTTGATGGTGATGTGTGGTGCAAACAGGGTCAATTCGTAACCAGTCAGACGCGCACTGGTGAGGTGCTGTGTCTTTGTTCTGTTCAAAAGTGTGTCCACAGCATGCGGTACCATAACTGTGAGATCAGTATCAAGAACGAGCCCTGCCGATTGTCGGATTGAGACGGCCATGGCCGCGACCGGTCTTAGACAGCTTGGGAGGGCTCTGGCGACGTTATCCAAAAGCGCAGAGAAATAGGCACACGGCCTTTGCTTACCTTCAAAGGCTTGTGTTAAAACAGAGAGCGCGCAGCCAGCCGCTTCGTGTACATACAACACGAACGGCTTCTGGTAGTCTAGCGTGCCAAGCACAGGCGCAGAGCAAAGCGCTATTTTTAGTTGCTCAAAAGCTTGTTGGCATTCATGCGTCCAAGGCAAAGGTTCATGCACATTCTTAGTTGTTAATTGCAGGAGGAGTTTTGTTAGTAGGGAATAGTTAGGGATCCAGTGACGACAATACGAGGTAATACCTATAAAGGCACGCATATCCTGCTGTGTCTTGGGGATGGGCATTTTTGCAACAGCCTTAATACGCTCAGGTGTTAGTCTCCTTCCCTCCTTCGACAGTAGGTGACCTCCTGTCGACAATATTGGAATTTCGAAAGGGCCACTTTATGTCCATGATGTGCCAAATGTAGCAATAATTTAACTGTTGCGTCTTTGCAACCTTCTTCAGTGTCAGAGGCTATCAGTAAGTCATCGACGTACCGCAGCAATACATTACCTGAGGGAAGTGTAAGGGAATCCAACTGGCTTTTTAAGGCTTGACTGTATATGCTAGGACTTTCAGTATACCCCTGAGGAGCGCAACAGAATCGGTGCTTCTACCGGCCAGGGTGAACCCAAAAAGATGCCTGCTATCTGGGTGAATGGGGATGCTGAAGAAAGCATTTCTTTAAATCAATCACAGAAAAGAATTTTGCAGTGGAAGGAATCATTGTTAGGAGGGCAGTGATGTCAGGGACCACCGGGAACTGGGGATCCACTATCTTGTTAACGTCCCGCAAATCAAGCACAAAACGATAGACATCAGGAGGGACATCAGGTGAGTCTGAGGGCACCTTCTTAAGAATGGGGAGAATAGGACTGTTACACACATTTGCTGCTGTCTCCTCAACCACTCCTGACTTAACCAAATCCTGTATAATCTGTAACAAAGCGCGCTCCCCCGCCTGTGGTATTTTGTACTGGGGGATACGAGGCAACACGGTGTTGTCCTTTACCTTAATAGAGACCGGGGGTATCTGCAACAACCCCACATCAGTGTCACCTGTGGCCCACAACGCGGGCGGCATGTCCTTGAATTCAGCGGGAAGCGGCATATCTTTGGAAAAACACTGCTTAGTACCAGTCACATTTGGTCCTATAGTCATATAGACACCATCCGGGGAACAAGAAATGGTAGCATGCAATTTCTTCAACAGATCTAATCCCATTAAGTTCTCACCACAGTTTGCTGTTAGTAAAAATGGCGAATCTACGGTAAAGGGACCAATGGTCAAAGCAAGGGGTTTGGATATTGGGCTCACGCCGGGACGCCTGAAAAAACTACTGACACGTTATTTTGGCCAGACAGGGCAGCCCCGGGGACCAGTGAACGAGAAACAGAGCTATTCATTGCACCCGTATCCACCAGAAACTTTTTTTCCGAGCCATGCAAATCCACTGTGACATAAGGACCACGCTGATCTACAGGTATCTGGACTGGTCCCTCACCCTGTCCTTGGCTGTCCTAGCTATAGGACATCCCCGTCACCTCATCCATATCATAATCATCATGGTAGTACTGTTTTCCTCGAGGGTCATCAAAATAATTTTGATCAGAACGACTCTGCGAGGGATCATCTGTCTGAACCCCATCACGACCACCTGCTCCACGACCCCATCTCTAGAGCCCCGTCCTCTAGGGACCGCCACTTTCTGCAACAACTCCGGGCACTCACTTCGCCAATGCCCCTCCTTTTTACAATATGCACATTGATTCGGCCCCACAGGTACACTATTCCTATTGGTACGAGGCATCTGCTGGGTCAAACCGGTGCCACGTCCTCTACTGTTCCCCCTAGATGCTTGCTGCATCAACACCTTCGTTTTCAATTCTTTGTTTTTCTTTTCCGCCTTTTCCTTCTCCTCATTCTCCCTGTGCTCATAGTACTGCGCCATGCTCAATATCACTGAAGGGGAGGAGGTGGTCCACGTACTCTCTGAAGCCTGCAACCGAGCAGTTATTTCTGGAAGCAAATTTGTAACAAATCTATTAACGAAAAATCAGACACCTCCTTCCATCAACAAGTCCTGAAATACCACCTCGAACCTGGTGAAATAATCTAATACACTTTCATCTGGCGACATGCTGTTCACTTATCCCAATCAACCCGCCTCGGGGGTATCAGGGCATGCATATAGGTAATCATTTGTTTCGGCAGAGCCAGTATCTCAGCCCTAGGCTTCTCACCAGGCTTCCTCTCCTTATCCCACGCCCTGATCTCATCCCAAGTGCCACCCAACTCCACAATGTGATCTTGGGTATGCACCTGTCTCCAGATGTCCACCAATACCAACAATCCGAAAAACATTTCAATGTCTGCCAACGTCATTACCGTCGACGAGGCCGCCTCTGTCAATTCCTTATAATATGCAGTTGGATTTTTCCTCGGGTCAGGCAACTGGCTCTTTAGAGATAAAACCTCACTCCTTTTCCATGGAGTGTAAACCCACTGTTCTTGAAAACGGGCTTCTACTCACTGCCTGATAATAGCATTCTGCTGATTGCGCAGCTCCGGTATCTCTGGGTGAAAAATGGGGTGTACTTCCCTCATCGGAAACTGAGACCCTGTTGTTGACGTTTTCTGATGCAGCCTACCTCGATAACCTACCAATGTGGCAACATTACTAAATACGTCTTTAGGAGCCAGGTCAACGGCATACACGCGGTCCCGGATGTCATAAATTATTTGAGGTGCAACACCATTAAAACACTGCTCCCACAACCCTATCAATTTGGCCGACATATGCTTGAGGGCGTGCTGCTGCACGAACAGCTCATAATCTTTCATCACACTCCAAACATCTTCCACGCTATAAATTGGACTCCGAGCCCACTGTGCGGCCTGGTCCGCCACCATCTTCTTCTCCTCACTTCCCACATCAGACCGGATCAGCACCCGTCCCATTTGTTCCCGAGTTGCTGCCCAGTCACCCTCATCCGATCCATGCACCGGCGTCCCAATGTTCAACAATACCGGGGAGGAGAAATTCGAGGAAGACCCGATAGGTGGAGGGGCAGACACAAGCGTTGACAATGGCTGCGTTGAGGGTGTGAGTGACGGAGAGAGAGCATAAGCGGAAACTATAGACGTAGCAGGGAGACTCGCAGACACGGTATCGCAGCATGTGAAGCTAGAAAAAGCACGGGGGTGACGTGGCCAAAACAGCTGGGTCAGGGGCAGGAGAACCCGTAAGGGAAACAGGAGGCGCAGAGGATGAAGGCACCGGGACAACTGGATATATTCTCTGCGGGGCATAGGGAGGGGGAGGTCGAGAGTCTAAGAACACCTCCACGAATGTATCACCCTCTTCTCGAGCAACATAGGATTTGTCACATTGCAATCGAAATTTTCTATCAGCACATTCTATCCCTTTTTCTATTTTTTCCCTATCATGCACTACTGCTTTCTGAGTCACCGTCTGCATCTTCCCTCGCCTAGCCTCTTTTTCTGCTCTCATGTGCCTCTGCCGGGCTTCCTTTTGCCATACCTGAAGGGAATCAAACATCGACTGTCTACTCCGTTTTGCAAACAATTTATCTTGCAAGAAATTCAATTTTTGTTCATCAAAGGTACCTGTTAATGGCCACCGAAGCTCGGCATTGTCCCTCGTATATTTGTGCCACAACGTACTAAACAATACCGTGCTTCACATACATGTCAAAGTTTGGGGTGCCTTCTGGTGGTGCAGGTTGACTTTCCTCAAGTCGAGCATCAGCGGAACAACAACGGCACCCCAAACACCACATTTTGCTCAGACCAGGCATCTTAATATAAGATACGTTCAATATTCGCACCAGACGATTAACAAAGTAATTTGGCCCTCAGACCACTCCGAACAAAGGCATCCACAAGTCAGTCCTCAGACTGCACCAGAGAGACAGGCTTCAAGCCCCAGGCATTTTCAAGAGTAGGCCAAATTCACCGAGTTGCCTGGCAGGGTATCCGCAGACACCCCGTATCTCTGAACGGTCCGCAGATCTACCAAGTACAAGCATGTCAAGAAATGGCCTCTAGACCATACTCACGATTATTCAAGATGGCGCCACATTCACCAAGAATCAAGACAGACTCACCTGGTGCACACAGGTTGAACAAAGTTATTTTCCACTGCTGACTCTTCAGACCAAACGGTCAAATCCAAGGGTTTCCCCTTTCCGGACCCCAGCCGGGATGACCGCTGGGCGAGGCACCGCCCGATCAGACAGGCGGAGCAGCTGCAAGAACTAAGCTCTATCGTTTGGGGATCCCCGATCCGCCCATCCGACCTGACGCGGCCCCGTCCTCCACACCCGGTTACGAGCAAGATGGGTCAGCCCGATGGAGTCCCTGTTCAAGTGCCAACTGAAGGAAGTGACCCGAATCGGGCCACTCTGGTCACTAGTGACCACCTCTCTGCATTCCAAGAAATGAAGAGTCGAGAAGACAGTAGAGAATACAAACCAAGCAATCTTTATTATAAATGCGCTGCAGCGGAGCCCAGTCTGACCAGTCTCCTAAGATGACGGCCGAGGGACTAACTCCCCCCAACTTAACATCAGATATTATACATTTCCAGATCCCTAGAAACACGCCCAGGCTGGAAAATTCCAGTTCGGGCACTGGTGAACAAAGGAGGCACAAAGGGATGAGCTACCACCTGCAGAACAGGTACATCTTATCACATTCTCAAGGTTGCTTTGCTCGAGCTCAGCGCTCTTCAATGTGGGAGCAGGGATACAATAGAGGAAAGGCATGTGGTGGCAGAATAAACCATTCATTAGTACATTAGGATACAGCCTTGAATATGATACAGAGAAATAGCTCTAAGCTGTCTTCTTCGTTAGGGCAGGCAAGCAATGTGGCAGAGTCTTATTTTCGATCACAGTACAAAATGGCGCCTGCAAACAAAATGGTGCCGCAAATGCTAACTTAACGTGCAAAATGCTAGAAGGAGTCGGCAAGACGCATTTTCAGTCCAACACTACTATAATCAAAAACCTACATATATATGTCACGATGGGACCTTGGGGCTCGGGTGCATGCTCCACCAGGACATGCAGGGGTTCTATCCCAAAAGAGGGCTGGAAAATATCAAGCTATATAGCCAGTGGGCAGACAGCGATCGGACTGACATTAAAGAGGCACTCCTCACTTTTGAATGACCGACTTCAGATTGGCATTTCAAGTACGTGTTTTAAATAAGCCTTTTGATGACAAGCCACTGATCATTTCTCAGATCGATGACTAATTTGAAAGAATCAAGAAGCAGATGGATATGGCCAAATCTATGAGCACATTACAGCGGAAAACTGCATTTCAAGGCAAAAAGCAGGATCTTTTCACAGAAGTATTCCTTTCAGACAGGAATTCCATCTGGATTCTAGTTGAAGGTGGGTGCAACAGTGAGTTAAACCCATGCAACATGCACAGTTACTATGCGGGTGATTACACTTTTAGAGTATGTTCATATGTTGTGCCCGCTGCTTATGACCTGGAATAACAGAAAGTTTTTTTTTTTTTTAATGGGTTACTGGATTTTAGCCACCTCAGAACAATGCTGATCTAAACCAAGACATTCTTTTACCAAAACTCCAATGCAAGCCAAGCACTACCCACTTCAGTGTAGCAGCCACAAATGCCAGGCCCCTCTTGAACTATTTCAAGCCTAAGGCTTTCTTTCAGTAGGAAACACACAAGAAGCAAGGGTCTGCTGGCTTCTGAAATGACAGATTCCTGAAAATGTAGCAGTTTAGGGCATGGCACCTGGCTATTCATGTATAATCTCTCTCTTTTTTCCTACAGTACCAAGATACTACATTTAAGGGTGCACTAAAGAAATGCACTTAAAATAACTGGGTTTCTTCCATCCTCCAATGTTGGTAAGGCATAGTGGCTACTAGATTCTAGCATGATGCCGGCTGACTTCAGATATGCTTTATGCTGTCTCAATCACACCACCCCACCTCTTCAACATGTGGGGTAAAATGTTGATGTTTCCTTCTGAATTTAAAGTTATGATTCAGAGGGATGATGTTTGACTCCCTTAGCCTTCTCTACAACCCACCTTTAGGCTATAAAGGGTTTATCTCTTAGTACCACCTTCCAACAGCAACCGCTTCACGGACTCTCCTTCGCCAATTCTTACATAAGAGAATCAGCAGATGTCAGTTGGCTGACTGAACTTTGGGACTTTATAAGAAGTAGCTGATTTCCATGCCATCAGTCTCACCAGGCATGTAATAGAATGATTAAGATGTTGGTGAAAGGCACGCAGATGGCTGAAATCCAACAGTTGCCAATAGAGACTGGGGATCTCTCCTGGTAGTGTGTCCATCTTGGAGGCTTTAGAATGTTGTTTTTTGCAGACACACTATTACTACCCATTAACCACCTTGATGCCTTAACCTAGAAGGGTGGCTGAATGTTCTTGAATAAGATGTGTTTTTTCAAATGGTCCATTTTCTGCTGCTTTCATCTCTGCCACCTTTCAGAGGGGTGTTTGGCAGTACATAGAATGCAGCTTCATGGACAGGTTAGGTTTCTGTGCAGAAAGGCATTACCTTTCCAAGAGCTGTCCAGGAGCTCCAATGGCAGATTGTACAGATGATACAGATACTTGCAGTAGTTTGTAGCTCATGGAGGATTGTAATCCAGGATCTTTGTGCCACACATTTTCCACTTGCACCACGAAGCCAGTGGGTTACACTTTCATTTCAGAAGCTGTCATAGATTGCCAGTCAGAAAAGTGTAACCACACTATGAGGGATGAAAGACAGATTTTAGTAAGTTATTGCAAAGCAATAAAAGCCAAAACAATATTGTAACATTTTGAGTATGTCAAAAAACGTTAGGATTTGTGGTTCTTTTCCTCTGGCATCGCATTTCTGACCTTCCGAGTGACTTTCCATGGTCTCTGGAGAATCTCACTAGGTTTAGCTTCTGTTTATCTCAGGATTTAGATGGGTTTATGACTTCACCTCATCCCTAATGCACAAATCAGAACCAACAATGTTATATTCAAATGCAAGCAGTTTCTTACACCATTGGGTACAATAGTGATAGCACACACAGAGCTGCTAGCATAATCACTCCCCCCACCCCACACACTTTCCCCACTATTTCATGAGGTCTGTCCTTTCCTTGAATCACAACATGCAGGGACTCATTGTCCAGCTCTCCTCAGCAAATGTGTCCTTTTAGGTGTTTGTAAATGTTAAACGGTGATCCATTTTTCACCTTGGTTGGGGGGTTGACATTGGGCTTAAGGTTTTTCCAGCTGCATCCGCTGGGCACTGTTTTGCGTGACTGCTGCTGCTGTGTGCCATCATTCACTCTGCTATCTATACCATACTCTTCACTGGCATTTTCATCCTCTCCTGTTTCCAGGTGTTGCTTCCTTATCCTTCACCGTTAATCATAGACCTCCTGGAGGCAGGACCTCTTTTCTACAATACCTATTACTGGTGTGCTTTGTTCTCTATGCTTGACTTTCTCCTAGGATGTCACTCAGAGTTTGACCAGATCTGTACTTGGGCAGCTATACAGTGAATTCAGAGACAGGTGGTGGCACTAAATCTACTATTCCATTGAGAGGAGTTCAGTATTTTGTTGGCAGCATCAGAGGGCGCCTGTGTCAAGGAGGGCTCCTTTCATAATGTTAGGAGTGGGATGAAAGAAGAGCTGAACTCAATTTAATGAAGATTACTTGTATGTAATTGTGCATTATGTAGGCTCTCGCTAATGCTTGCAAAGCTGAGAAATATTACTCTCTGTTAAGGGTGTTAGCTGTGAATTAGCCAAGCCACGATTCATAGGAATTGATGCTCTCTGAAATCAGTTCTTCTACAAAGAGCCGTCAGACAAGCATTTAGTTTGCGCAATGAGTATTTTCCCTTTTTTATGTACTTCTTTAATCTGTCCTTTCAGGAGTAGAGAAGCAGGGTGAAAATTCACACCTGCACCATTGGTCACAGCTGCCTGTGATGTGATGGTCTGTTACTAGTTGATACAAGGTAGGGAGGTTTGGAGTCTGAAGCACTGCAAGGGAACCCTTGTGTAGCCCCCTAATTTCCCTACAAGCTTTGTGAGTTTTCAAGAGTGTAAACATTTTGAATTTAGAGGTGGCTTGGGGAAAATTGATGGTGTACGGAATGATCAGGGGCACTCCTAGTCAGCCCTATTCCTTGTGCTTGAGGGCAGACGTCTGTCTGCATCTTCACTATGAAGGATCCAGAATGCCCACTCAACTAGAGTTTGATTGAAGCTCTAGTCAGTACTTTACAGGGAGAGCTAGTAAATGTTTCAGAATGTTCTGGAGGCATGAACAAACTGATGTAGACGGTCCCTGTTCTGCATTTCTTACAAAGCTTTGATCTTTTGGAGAAGTCACAATAGTATATTTGTAAACACAGACACTTCTCCCAATGCTGATTGTACTTAACCTTAAAGTCCTTGTTGTGGGAACTGACAACATATATTTGACTATGTTTTAATGCAGAAAGAGGCATAAAAGTATGGTAAAACCCAGCATGAACCACAGAAATTAAATTGACCTTTCTCTCCCTCTTCTTTGTATATTTATCTGATAAGTCCTGTTTATTTTTCCTTCTTTAAGGAGTTATGGCAGGATCGGTATGTCCTCCTGAAGTCATGAAGAAGGTGATAAACACTCTCCACATGAAAGAGGTTGTGGTAAGTCTCTGCTTTCTATGGTTTGTATCTGTCTGTGGACTTCTTACTTTTTTTTATTGTACTTCTAAGCAGTTCAGTTTTGCAAAAATGATCTTCAACAGGTTTTCATACTATTTCTATCAGGTAGATAAGTCTTTTATGAAGAACGTCTGTAGTCCAACTAAGTGCATATAATTATTCCTGTGATGATGAAAGAGGTTTCTTGGGTGGTGATTAGCCAGAGTGGCTATGGCTCAGCAGAGAAAACATCATCTCCTGGTGGAGTCAATCATAGAATTCTCAGACGTGTCTTTCCTGTCCATACTTTACTCACATTAAACCCTAAACCAGAAATGTATCAGCATGTTCCTAGAATTGGCACATATTACGACATAAATGTTAAAGTTAAACTGGACACTGAGATAAGAGAGACTGTTAAAAAAAAGACTACAATCAAAATCAAAAGAGGCAAAGGAGAGAGGGGAAACTACAGCACAGTGCTTTAAAAGACAACCTTAAAGAAGTACCACTGGTGTTGAAGTGTAAAGAGCACAAAATTTAATTGATAAGCACAAGGGTGTTAAATTTGATTAAATATCTACTTGTCCAAAGGACGGAATGATTAAAAAATGTACTCATCCTGTAAAAAGTCAATGTATGCCTTTTGGTGACATGCAGTGAGGTGACAAATTATGGCAATCTTTTCATTATGTCAAAACACTGATAGTAGGCTCTCTCTGAGAGCTTATTATGCCAGAGCTCATATTATATCTGGCAAGACTCTGATGTTGCTACCTTTATACAGATATACATGTAAGATTGGAAGTATGAAGGGAGCGGTAGTTCCACGGTTGGAATGCCTTGTGACTCTGTGCACACCAACAAACTTAAATATTTAGGTATATTTACCAACTCCTCTTGAGTGGGAAATGTTTGAATTTTACTCCTGACAAGGGCAGAAATAAAACTTTTTCCAGGGTGGGGAAATAAGTGGGCTTAGAGAAAGTAAAGGGACAGTGAATTAGCATTCACTCAACAGATTTTACCATAAGCAAAATTATGTTTGATTATTTGCTCATGCAAAACTGGAATTCTATGTCAGGACTGGAGGCATTTGTATTTGGGTTCTTTACTCCCATATTCATGCAGCATTACAAGCTCCAATAAACATACTACCAGCAGATTTAAAAAAAACTTAAGACAACATGAAAGAACTACAAGTCACTGAGACATGAGCGCCCTCCACGACGTCCATCAATCTTCCTCCATAACCTTAATCTTTTCTCTGAGTGGTCCTTTTTTCGTCTTGCTTTGGTGGCAGTTAATTACTCCTGGGGGGTCTGGTTGTTATTGCATATTGTTCGTTAACCTGCTTTGGTTTCTGGTTCCATGACTCGCGTGGCACAAGTCTTTCCCTGCAGCGGCATGTGAGCATGGTGTTTATTCTTTGTGGGAGGGATGGTTCTCCAAACACCAGAAGGCACTGTCGAGCAGGACCTTCTATGTGCCGCTCACGCATGAGGCATAGAGTTGGCAGCTGTCTGAGTGGTTTGCTGTGTACCCGCATTTCTGTGTAGAGAACTTTAGTGATAGTTTCACTTCTCTTTACATTCTACACTATGGAAGGCCTTAGATAGTTTAATGCAATACACACTTAGTAGCCGGTGGCACAAACCTCTCCTACTCCTCTTCTGGACTGATGCTACATGACTTAGGGGTGCACTGTTGGTAAAACTCCTCCTTTTTCTGCTTGGTATCACCTTAACTGGATTCCATGATGAGGTTTTTTTTTATTACTCTGATAAGACTCTTGCAGCCGCCCTTGCCTCCTCAGTGAGGCCCTACAATCCCAGGGCACGTAACTGATACTCCTGTCAACATACCATTCTGAACTCCTCTATTGGCTAAAACAAAGGCCAAGAGGGCTGAAGTAGGACACCATAATGCTTTTAGTATTTGCAAACCAAGTTTTGGAGACCGCTGCAAATTCCCTTCCCCTTATCACTGTGGACCAAGGGGTTGACACAGTGTTGAAAATTGAGGTTCCTGGTTGGCAGAATATATACCCTGTCTAAGCAGGGGCCACAATCCTAGTCAGGGTAAGTCAGATACACAACCTAAATTAATCTGTGCCTTTCCTCTGGTAACTTGCCATAGAGCAGACAGGCGTAAATTAAGCGGCAATGTGTAAAGTATTTGTGCACACTTTAATTACAGTAATACTGTGAAAACGCCACAAAGACTCCACACCAGTTTAGAAAAATAGAGATTATTTATTTGAGTAAAACCAGACCAAAACGATAAAAAAAATCAATGAGCAGAACTTGAGATATGAATTTTTAGTCAATAACACTAAAAGGTTACTTGAGGTCGTGCTAGACTGAGGTAAATCCAAAGTTCCAGGCCGACAGTGATGGAGGACAGGCCTGATACAGCGCCCGCTGAAAAAGTACCTTTGTACGGAGCAAGCATCGATGTCTGAGGCTCGATGCGTCGGTTTTGATTCACGCAGTCGGGTTAATGCGTCGAAGTCGAGCCTTGCATCGATGTCTTCGGATCAGCACTGCCTCGGAGGGCACTGAGTCAGTTCGGATCGGCGCAGTGGTGATGCATCGATTTTTGCAGAAGCAGCCTCAGAACCCACTTCTGAGTCCCAGGACTGGAGGGGGCACTTCAATCAAGGGTAGGACTCACAGATGGCAGAGTCCGGAAGCACGGGCAGAGTTGCAAGAGATTTTTGGGACCCTGTGACTTCAGAGAACAGGAGGCAAGCCAACAAGCCCTTGGAGAAACTTGGATTCAAGGATGTAGAGAGCAGGGCCAGTCCCTTTCACTTCCAGGCAAGAAGTAGCAGGCAGCAGGCCAACACAGCAGAACAGGTGGCAAAGTGGTAGTCCCTCCTGTAGCACAGCAGGCAGCAGGCCAACACAGCAATGCAGGTAGCAAAGTGGATTTCCCGCCTATAGCACAGCAGCTTTTCTTTCAGGCAGAATGCCCTTGGTTCCACAAAGTTCTGATTTTGTGGTGTCAGGGGTCCAGTACTTATACCCAAATGTGCCTTTGAAGTGGGGGAGACTTCAAACATTTAAAGATCACAGGGTCCCTGCCTTTCCTGCTCTGGCTCCAGACTCACTACAGGGGGTATGCAGCTCTTTTTGTGGGGACAGGCACAGCCCTATTCAGGTGCAAGTGTCGGCTCCTCCCTTCCAATCTGCATCAGGAAGGCCCATCAGCCTGGTGATGGGCGATCAGGATGCAAATGTCATACCCTAGCTTCCTTTTGTGTGACTGTCTAGGGAGGATGCACAAAGCCCAGCTATCACCCAACCCAGATGTGTATTCAGAGGCACAGAATAGTTATTGTATGAAAATAAGCTTTCTGAAAGTGGCATTTTCAGACTTACAATTTAAAATCCGATTTCACCATGAGTTGTGATTTTAAATTGTGAGCCCAGAGACAACAAACTCCAAATCTCTATCTTTTCCCAATTGGAAATTACACTTAAAAGATGCTTTAAGGCAATCCCAATGTTAACATATGGGAGTGCTAGGCCTTACAGTAGTGAAAAACAAATGTAACATTTTTGTTGCTACCAGTACATGCCCTACCTTTTAAATACACTGCACTGTGCCCATAGGGCTGTCTAGCACCTTCTTTAGGGGTGACTTATATGTAATAAAAGGGAAGGTTTGGGCCTGGCAAGTAGGTTAACTTGCCAGGTCGAAGTTTAGAACTACACAAACAGGCTATGCAGTGGCAGGCCTGAGACATGTTTACAGGGTTACTGAATTGGGTGGCACAATCAGTGCTACAGGCCCACTAGTAGCATTTAGTTTACATGCCCTGAGCACCTAGACTGCATTTTACTAGAGACTTATAAGTAAGGCAAATATGGCAAACACATGTAAACCAATTATACCATGTTTTAAGTATAGAGCACATGCACTTTAGCACTGGTTAGCAGTGGTAAAGTGCCCAGAGTCCTAAAGCCAACACAAATGAGGTCAGAAAAAAGGGGAGGAGGAAGGCAAACAGTTTGAGGTGAACCTGCAGAAAGGGCCATTTCCAACCCGCAGGTTAAGACACAGGGTCCTCTGATGAAGAATCCGGTCTCAGAACACCCCTTGCAGCCTTCTGTGCCCTGTAAGCATCCAAGACTAGTGAACCCAGCTGCTAATCCTGCCAAGGATTCCAATATATTGGAGTCAGAAGACCTCTACCACTCTTAGGTCATCTCCGGCCCCCTCCAGAGAGAAACTTCACCCAATACATGGCACGCAAATTGAGGAAACCTCTCCATAAGGCTGTTAGTGCTGCCTACGGTCAAAGTGCCATTGACCTTCTCTAAAGGGGCAGGTTACGGCCACTCCTGAAATTGATGGCAAGATGGGGACTTTTCTCTCCAGGTTCTTCAAGGATCCCAAGCAAGGGATCAACAGGTGGATGTGTTGACGTACTATACTATAGAGTTTGTAAAGCGCGTGGCAACCCGAAGGGATCCCAGCGCTAGTTCAAAGAGGTTGCATCATATAGAACAGGGAAGACATCTAGAGGCAGTTACTAATTAAAGAGCCAGGTTTTAAGAGCTTTTGAAAGCATAGCTCTTTATTTGTCACTTGGATATCTAGAGGGAGGGAATTCCAGAGCTTAGCTGCATTGAAGCTGAAGTACTGTCCTCCACTTCTAACTCTTTTGACAATTGGGGCAGTCGCCAATTGGAGGTTTGAAGATCAAAGTGGTCTATTGGGGATGCAGGGGGAGGCAAACTGACGTAAAATTGGTGGGCCTTGTCCATGTAAAACATGGTGGAAAATGCACAGTGACTTGAATTCAATTCTTTGGATGATGGGGAGCAAGTGCAGGTCTCTCAAGTCCTGTCTAACTGACTGTGATCTCGGAATTCGAAGTAGCGCGCATTCGACTGCATTATGCATGACTTGAAGTTTCTGGATCACCTCTTTGGAAGACCCCAAGTACACAGAGTTGCCATAGTCTAAGTGGAAAAGAACAAAGGCCTGTACCACCACCCGTCTTGAGTTCTGTGGAAGCAAAAGCAGAATCTTACACAACATCCTCAACCCTCCAAAGCAGCTAGCAGATATTTTGGTGGCCTGGGCTTCCATTGTTAAAGTGATTCTAGCCACATCCCTAGATTGTTTATGGCCACCTTAGAAACGGCGGGGGGGGAGCCAAGGCTAGAAGGCCAGCCCAGGACTTGTTGAGGGGTGAGGTTGTTTCCAAGAATCATTAATTCTGTTTTAGCTCCATTAAGCTTAAAGCACAACTTGTTCATCCAGCTGGCCACCTGCTCCAGGCTAGGTCCAAGGGTGGAAGAAAAAGGATCTGAGTCTGGGGCAAGAGAGAAGACCAGCTGGCTGTCATCTGCATAGGAGACTATGGAGATTCCATAGAGGGATATAATGTCCACCAGAGGTTGCAGGTATATATTAAAAAGTGTCGAACTGAGTGAGGACCCCTGCGGGACACCACAAATGACAGGCAAAGTTTTCAATGAGCAATCCTTATCAAAGACCTGGATTGTTCGTTCCCTCAGGAAGAAACTCACCTAATCCAGGGCTTTTCTAGCAATTTCGGCATTGCCAACCCTATCTAGAAGCTAGGAGTGGTCAACGGTGTCGAAGGTTGCACTAAGATCCAAAAATATGACAGCCACCATAGCTCCTCGATCCCATCTCCTTTTAGCCTCCTCAACCACAGCCAGAAGAGCAGTTTCTGTGCTGCGTTTGGGCCAGAAGCCCATTTGTATGTGGTGCATAATGTAATTAGCTTCCAGGAAATCTGATATACATTTGTTGACATACTTTTCTGTCACTTTGCTAAGAACAGGGAGCAGTGAGATAGGGTGATAATTCCCTAGACAATCGGGGTCTAGGTTGTGCTTCTTTTAGGTCAGCTCAAACCAGCTCATGGTTCCAGGTTAGGGCCGCAGTACCTGTTTCCAAGGAAAGATTAATCGTGTCTAGCAAATTGGGGAAGATGATTTCAGGCTCCAGAGCAAGGATTCTCACGGATGCCGGATCCATCGTGGATCCTGACTTAGTTTTCCTGAACAGGGTGGTGAACTCATCCAGGGAAAGGGGAGTTAATTGGGAGCGCGTAGGGAGATGTCTCTCCTTACTTTTATTTAATGAAATGGAGTTACCACATTCATTGATCACCTTAAACGAACAATAAATGTCATGAATTTTAGTTTTGAAGTAGGTGGCTAAAGTATAGCATCTATCAGTGGAGGGTTCAGACCCCAGAGGATTGATGTTGGGTTCCAACAGGATTTTTGTCATGTTGAACAATTCTGTAGGAGAATTAAGGACTTAGTTAATTCTCACTTCAAAATATGAGGCCCGAGCTTGTCGAATTTCAGTGTGATATATCCTCACTCTCTCTCAATAAAATGTTTTTCATTTTCCCCATAATTTTTCTCCATGCTCTTTCTGCATTCTTACAACTTTTTTTAACATTCTAAGATGAGGGGTGTAGCATAATGAATACTTGTTCTTGGGTTTTTGAGTTATATTTTTGGGGGGATGGTTTTGTCCAGGGAATGGGCCAACCATTCTGAGATCATATTATTGGCAATTTAGGGTTTGAGTCTAGCTCAGGTGATGTTAGGCTCAAAGTGCGATTTCAGCTATTCCGGTTAAGCTTAGACAAATGTCATATTTCTGTCGCCTTACACTTAGGGAATAGGGTTGACATGTTGAGCCCTCATGCTAAAATCTTTAACATGGTTGAAGAGGCCAAGAAATCGGGAGACCTAATTTCCCCCGATATCTTGTCTGATTGGGCATAGAGGGCTCTTTGGTTTCTCAGCAATGTCAACTGCCCCATATCGACTGAACACAGGTGGAGCTCTCACCTACAGAGGCTGGCATGATAGCTTTTTCAAGGAGCCTTTCTGTAAGGAACAGAGCAGCTTCACTTCCCTGGTGTGCGATGAAGTGGGTCTTTGCCAAGTGCTTTACCTTGGCCGGCAGAGGTAGAGGGCGCTCGGCTAGCCGCCCATTTATGCTGGGCTCCCTGAGTGCAATCTTTCAGAGGATTTGGCCAGTTCCAGGAACAGGCCATGTTTGAAACCTTCTTCCCCTCCAGAGGTGGTTGAAACAGAGCCTAGGATGCCTTCACAGGAGCGTGCAACACCCTAGCCAGTGTTACAGGTGAGAATTATCCTCTGTTCCTATCTAACGCTATGGGAAAGACTGGTGGAGTTCCTTCTGGACAGCTTTCACTTGGGATGCATGGGATGGGCAGACTGTTGCAGGCTTTTTCCACAGAGTTCTACAGTGTCTAAAAACAACAACTGGGCCACAGCCTCTGTTCTTTTTCAGAGGTACAGAGTGTGGAGGTGGATACCGAAATCACAAGTTTAGAGTCTATTTTCTTTATTTTTCAGTCCACGATAGGCTTCCTCCATCCACGGTAACTTAAAAGATTTTATTTTTTTAAATTGCAAGACGTCATGCATATCTGTGTGTGCATGGTTGTGTTTGCGTGCGTACATTTCATTAAACTCCTGTAGCATTTTTTTTTGCCAATGCTGTGCTACATTGGCAAATCATGCTTTTCTTTTCGATGATTCTAAACCGCATCAACCAAAAATATTGGCAAAACCAAAAAGTCAGAAAAGTGAGACATATTGTCTTTGGCAATACTTGTTAAGTATGAGGATCATTTATATTGAATACAGTAGTGATTAACTGGATTTCTTGAGACTGGTGTCACTGGTAAATGTTATGAGCCAGGCCAGCTTACCACCTTACCTGGGCCCGGTTGATTGAGCAAATGGAAGCACTCGCATACAGGTAGTAATACTTTATGGGATGGACCTCGAACTGTCCCAGTCCCCTTTATTTATACCTTGTGGTCGCACCCGGCCATAGGGTTGTGTGCTGCACAGACTTGAGGTCAGCGGTCATATCTACAAGCTGGGTGTCTCAATATGTCCCATCTAATGTTAGTCTGCATCTAGTCCCTTTTCTATTTTAGTTGGATTAGACACACATAGTCACGGGGTGGCTGGCTTTGTGTTGGATTAGGGTGTAAGTTGTACTGGAAGCTTTGAGTTGCCTCTGCAGCTAACCTGGTCTCTTGGTTTGGCCTCCTCTCAGCTGAAATTCAGATTTGGGCTAGAGAAGATGTTGTGCTTGTCCCCTCTCAGGCTGCTCAAGTTGGTAATTGTGGCTGTTGGTTCATTGTGGACCTCTCCCCAGGGTTCATAGTTGTTCTATTTAGTCTTTCCATCGGTATTACTGCCTCCCCCTCCCCCCCCCCCCCTTTGGGTGTCCTCACCTTTTTGAACCATGAGACATTTTGGACTACTGTCTCAGCGCCACGCCAGGCTGAGTCAAGAGTATCATTTACTGCAGATACAGTGTTCTCTCGTAGGGTGTGCCGAATTTCCACCCTGGGTGCCAGTTTCAGATTACCACCTGGTCTCCTGGTGCCAGGTTTGGGATGAGGGCCATCCGGTGTTAGTATGCGTTGTTTTTCTTTCTTCTACTCTGCGTCTGTGCAGGATCATGCACAGGCACTTCCCATCCTGGGGTGGTGGGCATTGTGTCCCATCCACTTCCTTTCAGCATCAGTGCCCATGGGGAAATTCTCATCTTGCTGTGAGGGGTGCTCCTATATGCTCGCAGAAACCTGTGTAAACTGGCCATCAAATCTGATTCTTCATCCACTGGCAAGTGCAGTGACTTATTTAAAGTACTCATAAATTGTTTGACAAGTCTGTTAGCTTGTGGCCATTGCGGTATTATCTTGCTGGGTCGAACTCCGAGGTGCTCCATAAGCTTCTGGACTTTGGCCCCTAGGAATGGTGATCCATTGTCCATCCATTTTTTTCCCCGAGATGCCGAACAGAGCAAAGAATTTTCTCTAGGAGAGGACTGTCTTTGGGGAATTTGGCCAACTCTGCTACTCAGTACTTGGAATACCCATCGACCATCACCATTGTCAGGTGCCCATCTGGGTAGCTGCCAAAGTCAAGGCTGACATTGGTCCATGGTGTCTCGCAGCGTTCCTCCATGGCTACTGGTGCCAGGGCCTTGGCTGCACTTGTTAGTTGGCATGCAGGGCATCAGGCTTTTGCCATGTCGTCGATTGTAGTGTTGAGTCCTTTGAACCACACTTTCCCTCTCAGTCGTGCTTTCATTTTTGCTGCACCCTGATCACCAGTGTGTACTAACTCATTTACTCCCTTGCAAATTGTCGCTGGCACAACAATGTGGTGCCCTCGTAGTAGCAGCCCATCCAAGATTACACTGAGCTCATTCCGAACTCTCCACTGCTGAGATAGTTGTTCTTTGTCAGGAGTTTACTGGTTGGCAAGAATGACTTTCACCTCCTCTGTTGAAGGGTGATGATTACTTTCTGGAGCACTTCATCCTTGAGCATGGCTTGGTTGATTTTTTGGCCGGTCAATGCCTTTGGGCATGAGGTTTCGCTCACCATATGCACATAGTCTTTGGTCACCGAGTCCACATTGGCTCGGTTCGCTTCCTGGGCTGCTGGGTGCAGAGACAGAAAATCTGCAGGGTTCTTCGCCCCAAGCCTGAACAAAAGTGAATTGATACTGCTGTAGTTGCACCACCAATCGTTCGATATGAGGGGGTGGGTGAGGAGCAGTCACTCCACACAGGAAGACAGTGGGCTGATGATGAGTAATTACTTTTCGAATCGGAAAACGAGAAGCACATGAGCTGCGGGCTACCATGCCATTGCTGATATTGTCTACTACATAGAAGTCTTCCAAAAATTGGACTCCCAGTTATCTGAATTGTACAAACGTCCATATGAATATACTCTTTGTCACTTTGTGAAGCCCTGAAGAAGTCTCTTTGGGAGACGAAACGTGTTGGCTATGATCTTCTGCCTTTGTGAAAATATGAAATAATGAGAAATCCTTTTAAGAAACACACATCTGGGATTTGGATATCTTTCCGTGTGCTCACTGTCTCTTGAACACTGATGTTGGATTGTTAAGATTTGTTATACAGTGCTGAACCCTTTTGTGTTTAAAATTACTTTGAACTCACGTCTGCGCAGGTAGGGATGAAAGTGTCTGCAACCCCATTTGATTGCTAGGGCTTCCCTCTCAATTGTCATGGCTCTCTTTCTTGGGTCAGCATTGCTCCGAGACCGATGGAGCTACCATCCACAACAAGTTATGGGGTTTTTTTTAGAGTCAAAATATGCCATCGAGGCATCATCAAGCAGGGCTTGTTTTACATTTTTAAATTCCATGGCTTCTTTCTGACTCCAGCACCAATTTACGTCTGTCTTCGTTTGTGCTAAGAGCTGCTCCAACAGTGTTGCGAGACTGGGAATGAAACAGACAGAGTATATGGCCATTCCCAGAGAGCTGCGCTCCTCAGTGGCGATCGCGGGGCGGGTACTTGTTAAATCGCTTCTGACTTCCTGGGGATTCAACTTTAGTCCATGCTTTGTGGATATGTAGCCAAAGAACTCAATAAGTGACTCAAAGAATGAGCAATTTTCGTGGCGTAACGTGAGACCATGGTCTCAGAGTCATTGCTTTGCAGCCTGCAGCCGGTGGATATGTTCTTCAAGGATTGCTGGGTATAAAAGAATATCTTCACTGATATTCATGACCATTGCAGGCCAGAGAGTGTTGAGGGGATGGCTTTCTGAAACATCTCTACCGGGAAGGATATTCCAAAGTTCAGCTGCTTGTAGTGTCGTAGACCTAGATGTGTCGAGAAGGTTATGATATTCCAGCTCTCCTGATCTAGCAGTAGCTGATAGAATTATGAATTAAGCTCCAATTTCGAGAACCATTTTTCTCCCTTTAGGTCGGCAGTGATGTTGTTCATGGTAGGGGCGATGTGCCTCTCCCTTTTGATTGCTCTGTTAGGGGGACGCATGTCAATGCAGAGCCCTGTTGTTCCAGGTTGTTTAGGCGTCTCTGCGATGAACATCAGGGACACCCAGGAAGTGGGACTGGATATTGTCTCGATGACATAGAAATGTTAGAGCTTCTCGAGTTCTTGTTCCAATAGCAGCCACAGGTGGAAAGGCCCACTGCGGTGCCAGAAGGCCATGGGCTTCACTGACTCGTTTATATGTAGCTTCACAGGGGGTCCATTGAGGCATCTAGCCCTTGAAATACATTCGTAAATTACCCTAGGAGGGGGCCTACTTGAGTTGCTAGAACAGCGTATTCAAAGACGCCACATGGCAGTGTAGGTGCGCCAGAACAATAGCAGGGCAAAGCTCGGCATGGCAGGCCGCCCAGTGCATCATACTATGTGGCTCTCCCAAGTCTTAAATCCTGATTTGGAGCGGGGTGACAGGGCATGGTCGTTCCTTCACTGCGGCACCCGCTGCAGTACAGGTGCGGTGGGGGTGTTCTTCCCTCGTCACCAGTGTAATGAGCCTCGCCTGGCCAGCTTACCACCATACTAGGGCCTGGGTGGTTGCACAAATTGTAGTACACGCCGACAGGTGGTAATACTTTATGGGATGGGCCTCAGTGGGTCCCAGTCCTCTATTTATACCTTGCAACCACGCTCAGCCATGAGGTCAGGTGCCATATCTATGCGTCAGGTGGCTCACAACAGGCAGCACATGGAAAGGCACCCCTCTGTAGTGAGATTGTAGTGTAGTACAGATCAGAGATGAGGGTTTCCTGTGTTTGAGTCATTGTCAAGAGCCGAGTGACCTGTGCTGGTAAAATACAGAGATCAGCATTTCAATTAGAGCAACAAGAGCCCTAATGGATGACTTTAGGAATGATCCTTTTTTGGCAGTCGGATACGGTATTAGTCTATGGAGAGTTTGATCAATCAAATTTAGGAACAATCTGGCACATGATCCGTTGACACTGGTTATCTGTGCCCACTTTGTTGGGCTGTGTGAGACACTGCAGTGGTGTGTTTTGAAATTTTTCAAACTCGTACCTGTACAACGCAAGGCTCTCACGTGCAGAAGTAGAGTTTTTTTCATCCAGTGAGCTAGATAAGGAAGGTGCATGATGTATTTATAAATCTTAAACTTTCGTGACAGGGTGACAGAGCAGCCTTAGGCATTGCATCTAATGCCAGAGAGGACAATCAACATATTTATTGTTATTTTAGTGAAAATGACAATATTGTTAGATGTTGTTGCTGTTTGCTTTTGTGACATACATGCCATATAAACACCCTACATTAAGCACTATATAAACGCTACAATACAATACAAAATATGAAGGTTGAGCACGAAGAAAGAGATGCTCTGTATAGTACATGCCAACATTTCAAAAGAGAGAGTAAATGGAAAAAATAAGTCAAGGGAATTTATTTTCCCAACTGACTATCATTAAACAAGCATTGGCAAAGCCAGTAGATCTGGTGTCGTCTGCCAGCCTTCTGGCAATTCTTGTTTTGTTTTGTCATGGCTTTTGCAAAAATTAATTGTTTGGGAAATTGCTGGGAGTTTGTCAATCTTAATAAAAAATAGACATTGACTAATGATGCCGTACCTTCTAGTGAAGTACGCCAATGACTGAAGTGGGGTGACGCGTTGCCCCTTGATGCATTCTCAGGTGGGTTGGAGAAATATGCGAGTGACACAACCACAGATAAATGGATGAAGTGTGTTAAAAAACCCTATAATTAACTATGTCATACACATAATTTTAGTAAAATTAATAGGTCTTTGTTAACCAAGACCTTAAAAAAGCCAATGGTTATGCCATTGGCTGTCAGCCTCTTGCCTTTGAGAAAGAAAGAAAGAAAGGAAGGTGACCCAATTATATATATATACCCTCACTTCAAAAGTGAACATTTTGGTTTGACAGTAACAAAGGGTGCTCTCTCTCCGTTCCGTGGCTGCCAGGTGTCTCCTCTCTAAGGTTGCCCTCACTCTCCTGCATCCACTCTTTGTCTAGCCTGTTTTTTCCCTCTGATGCCTGTTGTCTCCAGTGGATGTCCACATCCCCTCCCAGCCAACACTGCTGTTGATTCCTTGCGATTACACTCTATCCCCTTTGCATTCCATGACAGCCCTGTTTTCCTTTCCTATTTAGGTCGAAGCCTACCAGACAGCACAGCTGTCTGGTTTGCTGAAGACATTTTTGGGACATTCAGAAAACTTCTCTGGGAATGCATTTTGCCCATTACTTACCATTGGCTTTTTGGTTTGTAACTCACATTTGCTTGCTTTCTATTTGCTGACTATATTTGTTTTAGGCTTTTCAACTTGAGTTAGTCCATTCCTTGGAGCATACCCTGTTTACTGTATCCTTCCACAAACTCCCTTTCTGTAAACATTCCTTTAAATTTTGTTCTTGTCTTGTCACATTTGCTGTGCATTCAAAGATGGAGGTCAAATGGCAGACTCTATCTTCCGATCTAGCTTGGTGTTTACTTTTCTTTCTCTGACTTCAAAGTGAGCGGCTTTATCTGACAATCCTGCTGGGTACCCTTGTGAGACGAAAGGCTGTAGGATGTTTTTTTTTCTAGAACACAACAAAATTTAAATGTCTGTAAATTAACTAACTGTGCGAATATTTCAGAATATGTCAGAATTAGGTAATCACAAAGCACATTTTGTTTTGAAATTCTGGAGTGTGGAGGAAACAAATATTTTAATACGATAAAAAAAATCAATAAGCTTGGTTATGCCATTTCCACACATTGTGCGCTGTACAGTTTTATCAGTAGAACTGTATGTGCAATTGTAATGGCCATTTCAATTGACAATGTGTTGCCTATAATGGCAGTGTGCTATCGCACCATGCATACTCCACTCTACCCAACTCCACTGTACAACACTCTACTCTACCCTAGTCCACTCTACAACACTCCATGACACACTGACACTCTACTACCCTCTCCGCTATGTCACTCCACGTCACTTTACACCACTCCACCCAATGCCACTCTAGGCCAATGCACCCTAGGTCATTCTACGTCACTACACCACTTTACTCCACTCTACGACACTTTACTTCATTCTACGGAACACCATTTCACTCCACTCTACGACACTTTACTCCACTGCACGACACTCTACACCCCTCCACTCTACAACACTCTACTCCACTCTACTCCACTCTACGATGCTCTACTCAACTCTCTGTCATTCTGTATCACGCCACAATACTCTACGACCCTCCATGACACTCTACATCCATTCACGACATGCCATAACCCTCTACTCTGACACTCCACTCTACACTACTCCACATTGACACTCAACTGCACTCTGCAGCACTTTACTTCACTCTACAACACTCTATGCCACAACACTGGCCCTTTACTCTATACCCCTCTACTCCATGCTACACCCCTTCATGCTTCGCCCCTCCACTCTGCGCCACTCCACTCACCTCCACTCCACTCTAATCCATGACACGCCACTCTAATCCATAAAACTTCACTCTAATCCATGACACTCCATTCTAATCCACGACACTCCGCTCTAATCCCTGACACTCTACTCTAATCCCTGACACTCTACTCTAATCCCTGACACTCTACTCTAATCCACTACACTCACGCTAATCCACGACACTCCATTCCAGTCTACGACACTCCGCTGTATGACACTCTATGCCACTCTACAACACTCAACGACACTCCACTGTACGTCACTCCACTTCCCACTCTCCTCTATTCCACAACCTTTTAGGTATGCTGGTGTACAGCATTGTCAAAACACATTTCCAAAGACCATTGACTTTGCCAGTGCTTGTTATGACTGTTCTCAGTCCTCTTTGGCTGATTTTAGCCTCCTTTTCTGCCATTTTCTCTGCCTATGCCAACCCGAACTCGACGTGATGCATACTCTGAGTCAGTGCATGTCTGCTTTGAAATAATGGATTTATTATACACAGCGATTTACATAAGAAAATAGATACTTTATTACTCCAAAGAAGGAAGAAATGAAGAGTCTTATTTGCTTCAAAAGAATTCCTACCAAGTGTAAGGAATAAATATATCTGTAGACATCTGATAAATACAGCGACTTTGCCAGCGAATGTGGTGTGGAATCTTGCTAGTAACTTCTGACTGTCTGCGCTTTGGGGTGCAGGGCATGATAGACAGTAACTTAGTGAACAGAGATATGTGAAATGAAGTGGAGATGTGAGAAGATGGAGGTAGACCTGCAAAGTGACAAGGTCATAGGATGATAGATCAAAGTTCAGTATATGTGTTTACACATTTGGAGAGCAAAGTGGGGTACAATAGGAAAGATGTATGAGGGAGGATAAAGAGAGATGCAAAGGAAGATCTGAGGCTTGTTAACTTGATGTCACACTGGTACCAGCAGCACAAGTTTCATGTTAATTAAATGGGTTGACTCTTCCCCAAGGACCAGCCTCACAGCTGCACGACAGTGGCATGCTGGGTGGGAAGGGTCAGGTCAGAAGTGCTACTTGTGATAAGATTAATATCTTTGGGCCTGATTTAAATCTTGGCGGACGGGTTACTCTATCACAACGGTGACGAATATCCCATTCGCCGAACTATAAATTCCATTATATCCTATGGGATTTATATTTCAGCGGACGGGATATCAATCACTGCTGTGACAGAGTAGCCCATCAGCCAAGATCTAAATCAGGCCTGATTGTCTTCTACCTCTGTAAATCGATGGGTTAGTACACTCTTTTACAGATAGTAGCATGATGGTGTTTTTAGTCCGGGTAACAGTCAGTAGTACGATGTCTTTAGTTAGTGCAGCAGTCATGAAGAAGCTGTTGAAACCCCATGCATAATCAGCCATTTGGTGTCTTCTGTGTCTTTAGCATTTGGTGGGATAGTGTCTTCAATCTGCAACAACTAGTTAGATAGTAACTTAAGTTTCATTTGAAGTTGGTAGGATTCTTTATTCACTTTATTCAACATTGTGTAGGTTGCTGTCTTTAGCCTCTGTCGTGGTCCGTGACATGATTGTGTTTTCAGTCCCTCTAACAGTTCGTGGATGATGCTTTCAATTTATGGGACAGTCATTAGGACAGTATAGTCAGGTAATGCAACATAGTAGGATCAAATTGTTTCTTCCCTCTGTATTACTTTCAGCAGATTGGCGTTCAGTCCATGTACACTGCGCAAGATGGTAACCTCTCAGTTTGCAGTGTTGCATCTCTAGTCATGTAGTGTCTTAAGGGACTGTAACAATGGATACATTGGTGTCTTCAGTCTATGCTAAACTCTTCAACTCCTGTAACCCACACTGAGATGACGCCTTCAGTTCACGTAATGTTCAGTAAGGTGATTTGCAATACTTGTAAATGTTTTATTACATAAGCTCTGGGGCTGCAGAAGTCAGGCTTGACCGTTGGCCATACGTTTTGCTGAACTCAACCTTCAATTTTTGAAGTTTTCATAAAATTCTCTATCCAGTTACGGTTTATTTGTAACAGTTTGGTTCAGTCTCACAGGTAAGCAGATTTCCAAAAGTGTGAGCGATCAATGGTCTTGTCAGATTTTTTTCTGGCAGGTGGGAGGAACTTGCAGACGGGCTTGGAAGATGTCGGTAGTTTGCTGAAAGATGCGGACATTCACCGGGAGCTATCGCCGCAATGCATCCTGGGAAAATAAAACAGACATGAGTATATGATTTGTTGTAAATGCAAGAGCCTGTTGGCGGAGGGGTGTGGTTGTGTGTGTGTGTGTTTGTAATATGAACGGCGTGTGTTGCAGTTCGGTATGTTACGTTTCTTTGTGTGTTGGAAAAGTATTGTACTGCGTGTATGCTGGGGGGCTTAAAGGATTAGACAATTGCAGGTCTGGGAGACACTTTATGGATCTGTCTCATCCTCACATATACTTGTTAGGGTGTCAGGTTTCAGGTGAGAAGGAAAGTTAAATGAGAGGTGGGGGCAAAAATGTTTTCATTTGCTAATAACGTTGGATCTGTAATCTGCATGAAATATGAGAGGCTTGTTAGTAAATTAAGCTTAGTGTGGGAATATCATGGTTCATACAGATCCAAGGCATGATGGGGAGAGATAGGGAAGGGTTCAAAACATCTTTGATTTGCTTATAACGTTGGCATCATTTGACAGACAAATTTACACAACATCTGACTGATTATTAGAATGTAGAATTTACTTTTGAACTGATGAGTTTCATGAACTTTCAATCAAGGATCAAAAAGCGACAATTCGGTCATTTACATGTTTGGTTTCCTGTTGGTATTTAAATTAAGCCCAGTGTAGGGAACTTGGGTTTTATGCAGACAAGGAAGAGTAAAGAAAACTATGGGGGGGGTAGTTGTGTCTAAAAGTCTTTTTTATTTACAAATAAGTAGGTTGCTCTTTGACAGATCTTAACAACATTTGGCAGACACTTAGCATGTTTAGCTTACCTTTGGTATACTGAGCTTTCTGCAGACATATCAAGGTGCAGTTAAGTGTGGCAAAACTATTTATTTGTTTAAAAAAAAAAAAAAAAGTTGGTGTTTTTTGACAAATCCGCAAACAAGGCAGAGATTTAAGTGTTTCGTTTTTTGTTCGTATGTCGTGTTTGGCACATATTTTTCAGTGGGATTAAACTTAAAAGGGGGTAGATGTGGTATACAAATAATCATTTTCTAATAACGTTGGCTTTTTAAATTAATCTTTATGAAATTTGGTAGCATTTTGGTGTGGAAGCCCAGTGCAGTTATCTCAAGTTTTACGTAGATCGTATAAGAAGAAACAAAGGAAAAGTTGGGATCAAAACACTAATTTGCTAATAATTTTGGCACCATTTAATAAACCTGAACAAAAGTTGAGAAACCTGAATTGTAACTTAACTTGCTAACTGTGTGCGCAGCAGGGGGGTTGGTGCCCTGATTGGTTTGCTACCTGCTGCAAACCCCCATTACACATGGCTGAAGGCTACATGCAGAGGGGCTTAGCCGCAAGGTGGGCTTGTCGTAGAGCTTGGTATATGACCAGTCCCTACTATCAGACTCCGCTGCACATGCCTGAAGGCTATTCACAACAAGGGGTTGACTGCAATATCATATAGAGCCATTATCATTCACCACACCCAGCACATAAATGAGCACAACCACTGGTAAAAACTGAGGGAATAACTCATGAAAAAGTTCCTTTTCAAAGTAATTCTCTGAAAATTACCGGAAAAACTAAATTAAAAGTAAATTGTGATTCATGTAACACAATCACTTATACCTTTCCATAAGAAAATAGCTTTTACTGCAAAAAACAGTTAATGTGGTGTTATGGTTCCATTTGCAAAGCTTGAAATTTGATAATTGTTGTACCATAAGTCACACCCCCTCCATGCAGTGCTCATGATATCACACATGATTTCACTGATGACATCATAAATGACATGATTGATCACACCACTGATGACATCACCAGTGACATTAATGGTAACAACACAATTTGCTCCTTTTTCATCACTTTTGTTATAATTACTGTTCCTTGTCACACCATTTTCCTGAAACTACTGAAGAGAGATGTTCTGGATGTGTATGGTGTGTTGGGTCTACAACAGCAACTGTGTCAGTGCAACTGTCAGTGGTTGTGCTTCATGGAGGGTGTGGGGAAGGTTCCTGTATGAGGGCATGTGGTGTTGACCCCCTACTGTGAGCCACCACACCTTACACAACACATTTCTTTCCATTAAATATTTTCCCCTGAACAGACATTTTTTTTCTATTAGGGGTGTGGCTACAGTGCTCTCTTTTCCAGCAAGGATAGGCTGGGACGACCACTACAAGCTGAGGCAGCGTAAACTGAACTGTGCTTGTCAGATTGGCTGGTGTTTTCACTGTGGGCAGCCTAACATGCGTAGTTCAGGCTTCCAGAAGCAATGATACCAAGGAGATGACACAGCAGAGATTCAGCCCCATCAGTCTCCGACGGGGCGTTGTCTTTGCCTGACCCAGCCAATCCTGACACTTCTCTTATGCTGTTTAGTATTCTAAGCAGCATGAGAGCAGTGCTTGGATTGGCTGGGATGCTTGGGTCTTATCCTGTGTGGGACCAGCATGCGCACATTAACAGCCAAACAGTGCGACACAGGAGAATCCAGATGACAAGGTAAGAATTATGTTTATTTTTGGCAGTACTCCATGCTTATAGCAGATTGTAAATGCTTTATAAATATAATGTTCCCCCAGCAACTATGCAATAAGAATTTTGTTCTGCACCTATTGCTGCAAAATGAAATCCGTATTTCAGAGGTGATCAGAGCACATTCTATTTATAAAGAATTTACCATCCGTTATAAGCATATTTAATATTTACACGCCTCACCACAAATTTGTCAACCGCCTCTGGTGGGCTTATGCTGCTGTTTGTACGGTCAAAGTTTGTAGTGAGTGTGTTGTGTGATAGTGGCTGCATGGCTTTATGATCAAATGTGTTGGTGTGTGGCAGTGAGTGTGTGATGATGAGGTGTGCAGGTGCTTGTTGGTGGCTGAATTGGTATCGGTTTGTGCTATCGCATATGGTAGCGACTGTGTGCCACATGGTGGTGGGTGCATAGATACATGAGCTGGGTCCTATGATGGTAGGTGCATTGGCATACAACATTTGTTGTGTTTGTGTTTTTTATAGTGGCTCTTTTAACACATCATGGTGCGTAAGCGGTCCTTTGACGCTAGGTGTGTGATAGTGATATGTTATGTTATGTTAGCCAGATTTATAAAGCGCGCAGCTGCCCCAGCGAAGAGGCGTCCCGGCGCTGCGGGACGCCACTTCGCTGGTCTGATGATAGATGTGTGGGCCTCCACTATTGGTTGTGTAGTGCTATATAATAGTGGGTGTGTGGTAGTATGATGGTAGGTGTGTGGTCTTGTGATGATGGTGGGTGTCTAGTTGACTGAAGGTGAGTGTGGAGGCATATATTAAGAAGATACAACCAGCTGCTTGGTACAAAGATGTGAATCCACAACAGATTCCTGCTGTAAAAGAAAATATAACATACCAGTAACAATGGCTTTACCTGTCAATATCTGTTCAGAGTATCATGCAGTGAGGTGAGGGGTGTTAAAATTTAAGCTGGTCTCACTCAAGCACAATGTAAGAATCTAAACAGGTCTCAGATTTGGGTTGCATTATGGCATTCTGAACATCATCCAAAGGGTCTGATTTTAGACTCGCCCTCATGTTAACATCCAGTAGCAAACCATTTGCAAAACTTTCAAGGACAATTAAGGGCTGCAAACATACAATGATAGAATGATGCACAGTATGTGCATCAATCACACAGAAAGCTGCTCAATCAATTTTACACATGAGTAACGTTTTCCTGCGCAGGTGTCAGCAGCGTTAAAAACAGCAGAGCTATCTCTCACATTACATAACTCTTATGAATGTCTCAGGTAGAAGAATGGTCTCCAGTGCTTGACTGTTAATGCCTTAGGTAGCAACAATGGCAGCGGTTACAAAGCACTGTTGCTTGAAATAGCAAACCTCTCCGTCACAAGGTTCAAGGCTTTATTCAAAAGAGCCATTCCTCTGTTTACATGGCTCTTTCTAATGTCTCAGATAACAGAGTTAGTGCTATGCAACTCTGAGCTATCCCTCAGGCTAATAACTCTTGTTGCACATTGGTTACGCATCACCATCCTAAAACTAGAGCCATCCTTCATGGTACACATTTTAGGCTGAGGGACCCGACAGTAGGGCTATCCTTCCAGTTACCAAGATTTCTTCTGTGCCCTGCAATAGGTTCTTCACTAGGAAGGCTCTAGAAGGTCTTGGCGCTGCCATTAAGGAGTCAGACGAGAGCTGCCTGTCTCCTGCCAGGATTGGCCAACTCCCTTGGCAGACCCTCCGCCCACAGAAAGTATCTGGGGCTTAGGGCCTCTCTCAAAGAGTTAGAGTGCCAAAGTACCTCGACGATGGATACTTCCTATAGGAAGAAGGGCCAACCTTAAGGGTCTGAGCAGGCAGCCTGCCATCTGGCTGAAGAAGCCTTCGTACGGCCATCAATGGGTCCAACGAGAACTGCGTTCTCCTTGCCAGTATTGACCCATGTCCCAAAGTGCCCATCTTCCCAAAGAATCTGAGACTTGAGCCTCACTCTAAGAATTAAAGGGCCTGATTGCCTCCATGCAGGATCCCTCCTGGAGGAAGAGTGTTGTGCTAGGAATCTGAGCACAAGACTCTACGTCTTTCTACTGGCCCATATAGCTCCTCCAGACTCACCGAGGGTAATGGCTGAAGAATTCTCAGCACTGCCATCAAGAGGTCAAGAGGGAGCGCTGCACCACTGCCCCAGCCCCACCCGCCGGAGGACCTTGAGGCATCGTCTGTTACTTAAACTACAGCCTTAGCATATCCATCGCCAAGACACTTTTTTGAAGGGTGTTTTCTAAGCGCATTTCATTTATTTGTGCCAGAGTCCAGTCTTATGCCTGTCCAGCCCTAGACAGGCCAATTTAGACCAGTTTTGTGTAATACCATACGGAGGGTTCGCCTTTAGACTAAGTCTATGATAGTGGACTTTGCTTACATATAGTTATGTGGCGGTAATAAAACTAATTAGCTAATAATTAGTTTTAGGAGTTGGCCTAACGGCAAGGGCGGTCGACCTCTAATCTGGGGAACAGGGTTCGAGTCTCGGCAAAGACGGCAACATCCTATGAGTCTGGGCAAATCACTTAATCTCTCCGTGCCTAACAAAAATGAATGTGTCCTCATGTAACGCAACTGGTGCTCGTGTAAAGCGCTCTGATACCCGATACCTTCAGGTCAAGTTCGCGCTATATAAAACTCCGTTAAATAAATATGTGTTAAGTTTTCTTTATTGCTGGTAAACCCTATATATATATCACTGTCCTGTATGTAATGTAGCATTTACCAAGTGATGTCTAACGTGATGTACATTACCTTATATGCCAACTCTTTACTAATTGTTGCGTAGACAGCCCTGTGACTAATACTAGGATTAACGTACCAGTACATCCTGTATTTGTGTTCATTTCCTTCTTAATCTTCCATGATCTCTCTGAGTATTGAGCAGCTCTCTCTTACTCGTTCTTTACAAGTCTCTCCTTAAGCGGCTTGCAGGTGAAGGGGACACAGAAGAGACCTCAAGGGTAAAAGTCAGCTCAGGGTATGTCAGGAGGACCTCTCAGATAAGTGAAAGCCAGGGTATTTCTAGTGAATTTAGATTTGCCTGCAGCAGAAGGGAGCTACGTTTTGAGGGGGTGGGGGGCTGCAAGCTGAATGAAGCAGGTGCGAGCTAAGAAAGTTTACTCTTGGGAGCGAAGCTGATAGGCACTATGATGGAAAAAGACCCACACACACAACTGCAAAGAGTTTCTATCTAAGTCAGCTGTAATTGGAGAATGTACTGAGAGAACCAACATACCCAGAGTAGGAACCACCATAATTAATAGAAAAGGACAGGCTTGGTGGGATTTCCCCGTGAAGAGGTAGAAAGCAGCATGAAAGACCTGTATGTTGGGAACTCAATGAGTTAAGAAAATCACTGGGGCAGGACCACTTTTTTGGGAGAGTCCCCATTTTCCATGGAGTTGGATCTGTTCCGGCTAGGGATACATTAGTTCATGCCTCAGGCAGCTAAAACGTCCAAGCAAAGCATGACCAACTTATTTTTTCAAAGCAAAGAAGGGGTTTCACAAAACCAGGACATAGTGTCAAACAGAAAAAGGTGAAATGCCACCTCCCGAACTAAAGACCTACAAGCGTACTTGGCTTGAAAAAAGACTTTGACAACTCACTGTCAGAGGGCCTCACCAGACTGGTTTGAAAGCAGCTGAACAAATGATTTAGTCTGTGGATGACCCAAGCCAAGTGGTGTCGGCCTCTGTCTCGCTGGAGTCTAAGATTAAGTCCCTCAAAAGTGTAAAAACCTCACAACCTTTTTCAGGAGAAATAATATTAGGATCCTTAACCTAAAAGGAGTGGAGGAAGACGATATGAACGTCCAGTCTATCTTCAGAAAAGTACTAAATTCAGAGGGCTCCTTAGTTGTTGGTCTTGAAAAAGTACACAATCTGGAAATAGTGCACAGACATTCCAGACAAACAGAGCGGCAAAACTATCCTATTACATACTAAAGGTGTGGATTCTCAAAGCTGGGAGATTAGGCGTATAAACTATTCAAAGACACCAGGACAGCCGCGGTCGGTGTAGGTGTGCCGGCCGGGCGGTGACGTGGGGCGGGGGAGGGGCAGGGTGGGGGGTAGCAAAGTATGGATTACGGACCTATACAGGTAAGTAAACATTTAAATCAATAAAACGAATTTCGTTTGGCGCACTGCATCGCCAAATGCGATGCAGTGCGCGCAACGAAATTCGTTTTATTGATAAATGTTTACTTACCTGTATAGGTCCGTAATCCATACTTTGCTACCCCCACTGCCCCTCCCCCGCCCCACGTCACCGCCCGGCCGGCACACCTACACCGACCGCGACTGCACCAGGATGACACATTTTCAGGGCTTAGCTGCACCAACTTTAGCCAGGAAAAAGTACCCTTGTGTGGTGAGGGCCCTTACCAACAAGCAAACGCGGTACATACTGTTTTTTTCCTGAAGGTCTACAATTTAAATGGAAGGTCAGGGAAGCCATGGTGACAACAGTGGAAGAAGCAAGAAAACGTCGGGACATGCCGGACGAGGGGCAGGAACCTGACTTTAGAAGCAGGAATAGGGAGCAAGGACATACTGGAAAAATAATTTGTTGAAATAAATGAATGATGATATCACACATGGTCAAGTCATTGATCGTAACTCAGCAAGACAGATATTGAAACACTACTACAGAAAACGAATGCAGACCTATAAAAAGGAGTCCTGGTATTTCCATAGCCCATACACTGATGTTCTACCAAGATATTTAGCATCCCACTAACGCATAATTAGTAAGGACGTAGTATGTTGCAACACTACTGATCTACCTTGACTATTTCCGCGTTCAATTCTGCCGGGGTAACAGTGGTATAGTTCCGAATATGTGTCAAGAGAGCTCTGCTGGGAGCCCTTCTATGCCCCTGAGGATGGGACACACTCGTGAGGCAGACATATGAAACAGCAGTTTCGTTTATAGCTGTTCTCTTACCTTTGTAGTGTTGGTAATAGTGGCAGTTCAAACAGGAGGGGAGGGGGGTCCACACACACCTGAGGGCATTATGAGTGGCATGAAATTATTATAATCAACCTATCATTAAGTATGATCTTTTCAACTTATTGTCAATGATTGTGAGGAGTCTGATTTCCCCAAATAAGTGGCATAGGTTCTGATCATATTGACGAGAACACAATTCAGCTATTGTGTTTCTACAAGAGACTCGTCTAAGAGAAGAATACCAAACACGGATGAAACCAAGGGTCTATCCCATCCACTATCACTTTTCACGTGTCTCTAAAACAGCGAGGGTGGCAGTTCTGTTTAAGTGTAATGTAACATTAGAGCATGTCCTAGACCAGCCACACAAGGGAGGTTCATATTAGTTCAGTTTGTTTATATGGAAACTAAGGTGACACTGCTTTACATTTATGCCCCCAACACAGGCCAGGAAACTTTTATTAGTGACATTGTTCACTCACTCAGTCATCTGCATCAGGAGGACATAGCCTTAGGGCTGGTCTTAGATGAGAATCTATGCAGATTCACTCACTAAGGAGGGGCAGCTAGGGCAACTGAAAAGAAACTGATGGTGGTAATGGAAGAATTGGGGCTCACTCACACCAGAGGATATTTGCATGCTTCTGTGAGAGACTATTCCTATTTTTCTTCAGCGCACAGGACCTATTCAAGGATTGACTAATTATTTGTAAATCAGAAACTGGTGGATAGACTAAATTGTGTGGAAATTAGGATTATATAATTGACCACACTATGGGCCTGATTTGGAGTTCGGCGGACGGGTTACTTCATCACAAATGTGGCAGATATCCCGTCTACCATACTAGAAGTGCCACTGGATACAATGCACTTGTAATACAGCAGACAAAATATCAGTCACACAGACCATTTCCTGATTCACAACCCTGCCCAGTCGACTGGTCTGATCACAAATTCCTCTTCATCTATCTGCACAGGAAGTGACATTGCTGGTTTCCTGCCAAAACCATCTTTAAAAGAAGTCTCCAGGCAAGCAAACTTTAATTCCTAGCATCCATTTTCACAGGAAGTGACACCATTTTATTCCTCAGCATTCATATGTACAGGAAATGACATCACTTCCTGAATTCTCGCTACTTTAACCAACTCCTCAAGGTGTACCACCACTCGGGCAGACGGATACCAGGGCTTTGCCTGTATGGGCCTGTTAGGGCCACATTGGGCTTTGGGGCAGAAACCTACAAGGTGAAATACAATCATGGGCATTAACCAGCACTCTACACTGCCACACCTACACCTAGATGACTTACACTCTCACACAGCATCCTCACAACGCACAGACCCAGCCTTGCACATACTCCACATTCCACTAACGATCACACCCTTGAATTACAGAACACAAATTACAACTCCTGGTCATTAACACTTCTTCTGCAGTACTTCAGGCACCAGACATTGTAGACTTCATCATCTATCACAAGATTGAAACCCTCTTCATCACAGAAACAAAATTTACCCCCACATTTTCGCACATCCTCAATGTCCTTCTTCCCACAGGCTATTGCACCCATCATGTGGACCATGCACATAAGATGGGACTGAGGATCAGGCCTTGCTATCATCCATAAGTTCTCCTGGTCAGACACCCCAGCTTATAGCGATTTCGCAAACAGCTATTCTAACGCAGAATAGGTGGAGGACCATGATGGCCTTTATTTCTAACACAAAGGCCACTTAAAACTAAACAGCCTCCATGTGCTGTGTTTTTTCAGTTTACTTCTGTGTTTGTATTGTGAAATGTTATTTCCTATACTTGCCGCGTGTTTTAATGCTCTTGTATGCATGAGCTGCCTGCCAGTACAACAGAATGGAAACTTTTCTTGAGCAGCTTATCGATGTGAGACGTTTGCTGAGCAAGACAGTGAATCTGTTGTTGTTTAAATTAAATGCAACATGTGGAAGAAGCAAAGAGTTTTCCAATTACCACCCTAACTGCAACATTGTCTTTCTCAGCAAGTTCTTGGTGGGAGAGGGTCACTCGCCAATGACAGTCAACAGAAGGTATTTTAAACCTCTGTGACCTCCATTCAGGCTTTAGATGAGCAAGAGGTGCTTAAACCACCTGGAATTACATCAAACAACTTTACCACCTCCAACCAACCAGAAATCTTATTAACGTACAGCCTGTTGGCAGCTTGTAACACAGTGGACCATGTGAAGCTCTTAGGCAGCCTGGAGAAATTGGTGGAAATGGAAAGCACAGCCCCCCAGTTTATTCATCCATTGTTGCCAGATGTAGAGAACGGGTCACAACGGAATTTTTTTCTCATTGGTGAAAAGTGTATCCTGTTGCATCCCAAATGGGTCTGCTCTTCAGTGCCTACATTAGAACCCCCTCACACTTGATTGCACAATTCCAAGTTAAAATCGAAATGTATGTATCTTCTCAAATCATCCTAACAAGATGTCTAGGTTTCTTCCAAGCATCTTAATATGAATGAGAGTTAGCTTCTATCCATCCATGGGTATATGGCCAACCTCATGATGACTGGAAAAAGCTTTAATGCAAGCCAACATTTTTACCTCTAGAGATGAGTTTTACTTCAACTCCTGTTCAGTAACTTAATCACTATTACAAGCAAAGCATGGTATAGAGTTGATGAGAGCCCTAACACATCCTTTGACTAGACTACTGTGATATTGTCTGTGCCGAAAACATAAAAAAAGCATCTATAAACTTCAGAGACTGCATAATTGGAAGGTCAGGCTTTGGCTAAATCGTGAAAAATCTCAGCACATCATGTCAGCACTGAGAGTAGGAGAAGGAATCATATTTAATACTTTCTGTATTCCGCACCAGACACTGGACCAATTGCTCTGAATACCTTCAGATACTGGCCTTTCACCACATACCAATGGATAAACTCAAATCCAGCAGCTCAAAAGGGATCAGTCCTTCCTCCTTCAAAAACAAGAAACACAGAGGGAAAACTATGTCAGGGCAGTATTGCATCTATGAAATACCCGAGCCTCCCTGCTTTGACACTCCTGTACAAGGAAGTCTTCCTAAAGTGGTCTGTCATCCAGGCAACCATGTCCCATCGTCTCCACAGACCTGTCCCCAATTTCACCTCCCTCCATGATGATATCCCCAGAACTACTAAAGAAGCATGTTGAACATCAAAAGCTTACAATCTCAGCCCTGTGAAGTGATCCACAGAAAGGTGTGCGCTCTATGGGACATAAAATGAATTAAATACGATTGGGCACCAAAAGAATTGTTCCATTAAGGGGACAATAAGCAAAAAAGAAATAGGTATAGAGCTGAGGCCTCTATTGCAACTCGGGTCATAACTTCCATTGAGGCCTGTCAGGAGGGTTCCATGGTGTACAATGTACCTAGTGGAGTTTTATGAGTGAGAGTGCCTTACGATATCGAAGAACTAATAGCATAAAGGCAACACCATGGTTATCATCTGCCTATACTATGAGATTGACTAAGATGTTTTAACGACTGACTCATTGCCTCAGTGCTGATCTAAATCCGGCCTGTCCTTTATCAAAGAGTTTGTAACCACCAAAGAATGGGTGTAGTTGCTCCATCACAGCTCTCTGAAGAAGCTTATCTGGGAATTGTGAGTTAGTGATAGGCCTGAATTTTGATATATCTGATGGATTTGCTTGGAGTTTTTTTAAGGAGTGCTGCTTCTCAGCTGCCCATTTGAGCCTGCATAGGACTTGACCTATCAGTAATAAGATGCTGATTGCCTCACGTTACAATGGAGATGGCAGGGAATTCAACAAAGTTTTTACTAGGGAATGGACATAGGTCATCCTGTGAACATAATGGTTTGCTCTTAAATGATAGTCTGGAAAATAGATGGAGAAGGGTTAAACCATGTGCAGGTATCAGTGGACTACAGTCTTGGATGTGGCCTGAACTAGGGATATTTCAAACTCCTCTTGTGAATGAGCCTCTTTACCTAAAACTTTACCTAAAGTGCCCTTAACTGCAGGGGTAATTTCCTGGAGAAAAATATGGAACTAGTGAATTTCACAATGATTGTAATACAAAGAATAGTTGTTGCTATTAAGGTTTTGGGGTTTCTAGAGTGCCTGTGGAGGGAGCTGGATTTGATAATAATGGAGAAATTTATTTTTTCTTTCAGAGTTAGGTTTTTGTGGAAATGTAGATGTTTATGTAATGTGTGTCATAATTCTGGAATGTATTTCTGGTTTTGGAAAGCCTCATATGCCCTGCTGTCCTTTGAGGACATGGCAGAATTAAATTGTTTTTTTTTGTTGTTTTTTTTAAATTATCAAGTTCTTTTTTTTAGCCTTATTGTCACTTGACTGAACATATTGATCAGCCATCCTCTGTTAAAGTCCAAATCTAATTTTAATTATTTATCTGATGTTTCCTGGCCTTTTTGGTGGTGGGGTCCTTAGGTTTTTTACAGTAGGTGCAGTTTGAATCGAGATAGATAACCTTACACGCTAAAGTCATGTGGACAGCAAAAGTCCATTGGTATGGGATGCATTGTATGGTATTGTAATTGCATTTTTAGGGTGCATTGTAATCCTGACTAACCGGCAAAGCAGAGTAGTGCATGGTTAGCTCAATAACCAATGAGAGCGTGGTTGGTTGGAAGATGGATGACCTGCAGTGTGGACTATGTGGGGAGCGTTTTGATGCCATGCATGAGTGACCAAGGTGGTGCTTTTGTCTTCAGTCACCGCACTTATGCATGTGATGGCTGAAAGAGGAGTGAGAGACGGAATGCATGCACTTCACATTAATGAATTGGTGTGCTTAATTGAGTGCGTATCTATGGGATCCAACCAGGAGTCACAGAGCATTTATTTATTTATTAAGGGTTTTATTCAGTTCAGACATGATACAAAAGTATCAGAGCACTCGGCATAGTATCAGCTGAAAAGAATACAAGATAAAACAGTAATATCAGAACGTATTTACATATGTACAGAGAGAAGAAGAAATTAACAGTGTCAAATGGGAATAATGGCAAATCTTAACATCTAACCAATAATAATAGGGGGCGAAGATAAGTAACTAGTGAGTGAGGGTGAGCAGCATTTTACTCAACAGCAAGTCCTTAATGGACATTACAGTGATGCAGTGAGATGCTATCAAGTCTGGAAGTGGTGGTGGTATAATAGGTTTTTCAGTTTCTTTTTGAAGGTATGAAAGGGAGAGATTGTTGTTCAAGTTGGTGGAACAGAGTTACAAACCATTGGGGAAATTCCTGAAAAAGACTGTGTGAGTGTTTTACTGGTCGTACATCCTGGCGTCTGATGGAGCAGGTTCTCCTTATCTCTGAGGCGACGTTGACGGCCTGAGTCCCTTTTGCCATTGCTTAGATGTGAGTTTTTAGATTGAGGTTTCTGACAAGATGGATACCCAGTGATTTTGAGAGTTCCACAACAGAGGGTTTGCAGTTCAGAATCGAGAGGTGAGTGTCCCATGTTTAAATCGGGACAGTGATTGATAGCGGAGAAAGTAGGAGGCCTTTTTTTGTGAGATGTGTTTGAGGTGGTAATGTGGCATCCAAGTCACAATATCATTAGTGATGTTGGCCATGTGTGTGACATCTTCAGGGGAAGACATTTTCAGATAGAGCAGAATATTATCAGCTTAGAAGTGGAGCAAAATGTTGAAGTTGATCAAATTGAAGGCTAGTGGGGGTCCAAACAGAGGTTAAAAAGTGCAGGGGGTGAGGAGGGGGGATAGAGCCTTGGTGGATACCTACAGGTGTGGGACTGGAGGTAAGATTGGCCATTTTGTATACTGGGTGTGATTACTCATGTATGAAGAGAACCATCTAAGAACTGTCATTCAGCCCCATTTATTCCTTAGGGATTCTAAGAAGGGTGACATGATTTACCATGTCAAAGGCAGCGAAGAGGTCAAGACGGATGAGGAACACTAGTTCTCACGGTTTAGGATCGTCATCTATTTATAGAGTGGCAGTCTCTGTACTGAAGCCTGATTGCAACCCATCAAATCGGTTGTTTTCTTCAGTGAATTGTTTGAGCTGGGACTCAAAGCACCTCTCTAATACTTTAGCCAGAAATGGGAGGTTGGAGACCGGGCTGCAGTGATTAAGCTCAGCTGGATCCATACCTTTATTTCAGGGGTAATACTTGGTCAGTTTTTAAGCATTTGGGGACTTTCAGGTTTGTCCATTAGGGAAGATAGAGGTGATGATTTCCTGAAGGAGCGCAGTCTGAATTGGTTCATAGCTGTGATACAAGTGTGTTTTTAGGTGATCGGTTTGATCAGTTCAGACAGGGAGACCGCTTTGAAGTAGGTGTTGATGATTGTGGCTTTTAAGGTAAAATCGTTGTGGCCTTGTGAGTTTTGGGAGGTGAGAGAATGCTACATTGTTTTCATTTTCTCAACAAAAAACCAAGGACATTTCTTGCATCTTTCTTGTTTTATGTGTTTCATAAGTCATTTAATTTAGGGAGTGTGGCTTGCTTCATAGTTTCAAGGATTTTTTGAGTGGTTCTTTGTTTGGGCAAGCACCTTTCTTATATGAGAAGCTTTAGCTTAAACGATGAGTTATTTTTATAGTTTCTTTCGTTTCGGAGTTGAATGAAATTTGTTGCCGATGGCTTTTGATGCCAGATTCTTTCAGGGGTTCCCAGTAACTTCCTACTTTGATTTGTTTCTTTCGTAAACCAGTGTACTGATCTTCTAATTTGAATTCTTAGACACTAATATGTTGATCATCTCTTGTGCTCTCTTTTTATTGACCTATCAGCTATTCGACTCCTTGTGCAGGAGGGAAATGAAGCAGGCTTGTTCCACTTCGGAGATAAGTATGTGAGGTTTTTCCAGTTTCTCAGCCAGTGCTTGGGCCTTCTAGGATGACCTTTCTTGAAGATTTGTGCAGAATGGAGAGAAGGGAATGGGGAAATGGTCTGACCATTCGACTTGGATAGAATATTCGTTTTTAATTCTCTTTTTAGCAATTAGGTCAAGTTTTGCACCTTTTATGTGAGTGGGGACAGGTGGCAGTTTTTGGAAATAATGCCACCTGTGTTTGCCGTCTTAAAGGTTGAGCACACAAAATATTTTCAAGAGAGCAAGAAAGACTTCTGTACTTGTTAAAGTATTTTGATGGAGATGTGTTTGTGGTGAACTGTTGCTCCTCTGTGAGGGAGGAGGAGTGGATATAAGAGGTAAAAACATTCTGCTGTCGGGCTGTGTTGGGTAAATCACACTGCAGCTGGGTCGGTATCTATAGAAAAGGTAGATCTCAAAGGCTGTTGCTGGAGATGTGCTCTCGTGTGCCCGGCTGTACTGCGAGCGGAGTATTACTGACCTCTTTACCTTGCTAATGGCGGCTGATCCTCCGTGGCTTCTTGCTGGGTGCTTTGCAGGCCCGGAAGGCGGCCGTGTCTCGCAGCTGCTGCCCTTTGTACTGAGCGGGGGTGGCGCAGGCGGCATCCGGGCGCGCGCGGCTTGACTCCAACCACCTGCAAGAGACAGAGGGGGGTGAGGCGGGTGGTGTGGGCCTCCGAGGCCGCTGACAACAGAGCGCAGGACCCTGTCCACACCCCTCAGACAATGGAAAGTACTGACTGCTGTGTAGCCGTGAGCAGAGAGGGGACTGATGTGCATGGTGATGCACTGACTAGGCGTCGCTCTTGGGGTGCAGCTGAGAGTACGTACTCAGTCTCTGCCTTCTACGGTGGTATATCGTGCAGGGTCAGTGGCTCTTGCCTGTGCCGTGGTGGGCTGATGTGCAGCCAAGAGTGTCAGCCTCTCTAGTGTAGTATAAGTGTTAAGACTCCGTGCAAGTTGATTTGAAGACATTGTGTCTCTTACCTGCGCAGTGATGTCAGCTGACAGGTGCAGTGCCAAGGGTTGTTGGCCAGGGTCAGGTTTTCCAGGATGCCATACGGGAAGTTTTTCGGCAGGTTGCTCAGCCTGTTGTTCTCTATGTGGGCAGATTTCAAGGTTGTGACCCCCGTGAAGGCTTTATCGGAAATCTGAAATAGAAGTGAATCCCTCGTCAGTTGAGTCAGTGAGTCCACATTTATCCGTTTCACACACCTATCTGTGGTCTTTGGGGAGGGAATTTCAAGGCCTTGCTTTTATGCTTAATCTGAAACACTCTAAGGGGCCCATTATGACTGACCTGGATTTTTCGGGTGGTAGTACTATATTACCAGTGTTACCGACACTGGGGGTCCTAGTAACTATGAGGGTGATATTACCAGTGATTACAAGTGGAGCCCAGAAGTTCCCCGGATAAATTAAGAATTACTGAAGGAATTTTTAATTCTGGGTCCGATTCTCTCAGTAATTCCTTTGTAGTGTAGCTCCTATTTCCCTAATAGGCTCTGCGCATTGGAATAATATATCCTATAGGTTTGACATAGGACTAAGGTCGGTATGTCCCTATCGAGTATATTAAACTTAATTACTTGTGCCAGCTAGCTCAGAGGCCACTAGAAACTTCTTGACAACAAGAAGGGAGTAGTTTCTGGCAGCCGCAAGACATGACCAATATGTTTCCCTTTTAGAATCAGAACGTGTCCCAGAGTCGTGGAAACACTAGATAACTATTTCACTCAGCTCAGTCGTGCATGCTTAGTTTTCCTCAGAGTTACACAGAAATAATAGACGAGTGTTTTCAATAAAAGATTTATTGAACAGTCTTGTTTCTGGTGTAAATATAATGTGCTGTTACGATCACAAGACAGTATGCGAGATAAATAATGTACAGGGTGACAGTAGAAATAAATAATACTGCGATAGCATTATCTTTTAGTACATATGCTGTTACATAAATAACACAGACTAAAAACTGCGACTACTCATACGATGCGGTGCTAAGCTAGTTCTACCCCAATGTACCTAGGTGTAGGACGAGGTATGAAATAGGTGAAGTATTCCTTACTATGGTATACTAAGAGTAGGTTTAGTCTAGTATGCCTAGTATGCCAAGAGTCCCTCTAGGTTCTTATCAGCTCCATACCTGAAGAATGAGAGAGGTTGGAATCTCTTTGCCAGACTCGAACTCCAACACCCCGCAAGGAAGTCAGATCACTGGAAGGTGGAAGCTGGGCTCTCTGCGTGCAGGGAATGGCAGCGTCTTCTCAGTGCGTCAGGCCGGGATACGGGCTCCTCTGAAGTTGAGGTCTCCTCTAGTTTACAAGGGCTAGGGAAGGTATATTTATACCTGAGAGTACCTTAGGAATGTTAGCATTGACGTGAATTGGGTAGCGAAAGACGTCATGGATGAACCCCTAAGGAATAATGGTTCATGCATAATATATGAGGCCTTGAAGAAATCAATAGTCCTGGACTAGGGAAACTCCCGCAGCCTAAGGGTCTGTTCTTCATGAACTCGTTGTGACGTTAGGGTGGACGGATGTCAGAGACCATGCCTGTATTTGGAGTGCACGGTTTAATGCCTAAATAAGGCCTGGGATTCTATGCCTATATAAGGGCAGGGCGAATTGTGCCTATATAAGGACATGATATTTGGAAAGCCTGTTATGGACACCCTAAGGAGAATACAACACCCACTCCTCTTTCGTGTATACGATAATACATAAATGCTAAACATTTAAAATGCTGAACATAAAAATGGAGTACCGCATATTTCTAAAATATTTCATAAAACCATTTTAAAAAAGGCATTTAAAAAAAAAAAACATATTAGAAGGCAAAAAGGTACTGTACATTCGAAGCATTGCTTATCATTTCAGGCATAACATTCGAAAATAAATGCAATTGGAATGAAGTAAGCAGTAATATTTACATGTGACAGAAAATGATCGATAAGTTGTTCAAAAATCAAAAGTCATTTCATGTCATGAAAATCAAATGAACTGTTTTTAGACACATAAGATGACTAAATGTCTGTGGAAGGACCGCCAAGTCTGTACTATAAGGCTAGTTCTACTTTAAGCAGATTGAAGTACCATTTTCGTTCGAAAAAATGGGAAAAAGTTCAAATTTTGGTAGAGTTCCAAGTTTTTGAAAAATGAAGGCCAAATTGTTGCTCTATTTCTGGAACACTGTATGCCGAATCAGAGTCAGTTTACGGGTCTGGTGTAAACATTAGATCATCTATTTCTATAGACAAAACATCATCCACTGTAGTTGGTGTGAGTTGGAACACCTCGTGAAGCAGGTTAATTGCACAGAGATGTGAAGCATTGCTTTCAATTGTCGCAATGTTCGCGTCCGTTGTTACCTGTGTGCCTGTAGTTCTTTCTCGTACCTCAGCAGCAGCCGGAAGCGTCTGTGAGATCTCAATGAATGCTGTCATCAGGATAGGAAGCCGCTGGGGACAACACATAGCATGGGCCGTTATTTGGTCCAGCAGAGTATCGACGTCCGTTGGCGCATCCAATGGAAATGTTAGACATGTGTCCAACACGCATTCTACACCGCATAGCAGGCATCGTAGAACAGGTAAGATGCAATCTTGCCAGATTGGTCTAAAGGACAGGAACCATGTGGTATTAAGGTCCCGTAGACGATTTATGCCCAAAAGCTGTACTATTTGCTCACAGCACTTTCGTTCAAGGAGAGCTTTCTCCATGTCGCTCGGAGTGATGTCGGCGAATTGGCTGGCCATAGCGAAATAGCAGGAAGAGAAATAGAATTCCGGCAACGAGTGCTAGAATTAATGGTATGCCACCAAACACCGAATGTGCAAAGTTCGGGATGATTCCGAGTATTGCCTGGAAAGGTGTTAACAGACCCGAGCAGATGCCCTTAAATACATGTACAAATCCTGTTGTATCAGACATGTTGAAAATTCGTCCTATCATTTCCACAAAATGTATAGGGCAGTTTGTACGTATTAAAGTCTGTATCTCAGCCGAAGTCCTTGCAATTTGCAGATCATAGGTTTCTTTGGCCGAGGTCAAAGGCACTGTTTGTTGTAAAAGCATGGCTTTCATTCTGCTTAAAGTATCAAATCTTATAAAAGAGACGTTCAGCGAAGGCCATAGAGGCGACTCCCTGACTGTGTCTATTGGGGCAAACAATACTTGCATACAGCAGGTGACCGTTACTAGATATGGGATGCCTGGCAGCATGCCACAGCAACTCTGATCATTCAACATGAGGTAACTCCCATTAGAAAGTTGTCCAAACGTTGGATTATTCACAGCAGCTGGTGTACCCTGCTGATGGCAAGACAAATTTGCCACAGAACCATTACATGCCCCGTGCAAGGAAATGTCCTGACATAGAAGTGATCCGCTTAGTGCACGTTTACAGTTTCTACTGCTTAAAAACACTTCACGATCTCCGCTCCAACATCTATATGTATACGGTAAAGCCCAAGATGTCTTAATGTATTCCTTACCCAACCTTTCATATTTGCCTGCTTGCATTTGTCTGAGGCAATACTGAAACTGAAAAGTAGTCACAGGTAGTGTAATTTTGCCATGAATAAGCCATTCTGTAGCTGGTTTTTCTGCCACCGTGAATGGTAACTTTTCCAGTTTTTCAATGCTCAGCACTGTATACTTTGCTCCTCTTTGTGCCAGTTCGATCTGTTTATCAGTGAGATTGTATTCTGCAAACAGAGCCGTTGTGTTGATGAAACGCCAAGGCACATAGCCCGCTCGCAAAGATTGCAGCGTCCAGCTTAATAACATAATAGAACGTATTTGAGATTGGCATTGTTGTAACATCGCCAAATCTTGTTCTAGTATGTCGATAGCAGAGGATACAATGCCATCCAATGAATATATTCTGGAGGACAAAGTTGTTAACCCATTGTCGACCACAGAGAGTGTTTTCTCTAAATTAATACGATCAAGTTCACGTAATCGTTCTGCGGCCTCTATCTGTGACACCTTCCATGCTTCATTGTATGCAGCATAGATGCCGGCATATATGAAACGTTTTTGACGCGGTTTTCTTGGTCCAAGCAAGAAATCCCTAAGATCTGCGTCTTTTGCAAGTAAGGATAAGTGTTGTTTCACATCCTGTAGTGTAGATGTATGCAGCCAATCGAGGCATAATTTCCCTACACTGTATGTTGTTACTACCCCCGGATGTTGTCTTTGGACGTATCTTGGGTCTGGCCTATGAATGGTAAAACCCTGAGTTTTATTCAGGAATCTTTCCTGACAGTTATTCGTGTCTGTGGGCCAGATCAACCATTTTTTCCAATCAAGATTAGATCTGTTGAGTTGTAGTATATTCTCAACTGTCACCACTGCCTGTGTTTCATTATTTTTTGCAGGAGTTGGTACAGAAGGTGTGTTCATCTCTTTGATCTTGGCTAATCCAAGACAAGATGTTTGTTGGACAGTTTCATTCAAAAACATTATTTGTTCAGGGATGATGCAGGCTCTAAATAAAGCTTCTATCCCTTGTACTTGCCATTCTTTAGTACCCCACAAAGTTTTTGTGTCTATTGTGTCTTTCCAAAAGTCGAAACCCTGTCTAGACAGTTGGGCATTAAATAATGCAGAATAAATCTGTTTTGTATTCGTTAACATAATTTTCATACCTGTCTTGTTTACATTTTTATAGTAAAACATTTCTGGATCAGATGTATTATAACCTGAAAAATATGGAAATTTACTAGCAAATGTTTTTGAACTACCTTTAGGTGGTGTAGGACAATGTTCCCATTGGTTAAACATAAACACATTTCTTGGATATGCAGTTTTATGCAAATAATGATGACCATAGTGGTTATAACAATACAGTTGTTCATAGTCTGATGAACCCTCTAAATATTCATTTTTAGAAAATGCAGCAGATTTTTCTAGGTCAAACATAATGTCAGTCACAGTCTCAAAGTCCCAATCATCAGAATAGGTACTGGACGTGATTAGATCACTTAGTGAAATTTTAAACAAATGTGGAATGTTCAACTCTTCCGTTGGACCGAATATATAAAAATCTGTTTTGTCCCACACTATACCGTCGTGTATAGGAACAGCTGTGATGTTCACTGATGACAAGTCCCTTGCTTCACGATGGGAGGATTTATGAGGTTTCAAAAGTACGTTTACGTCTTTTCCTTCAGTGTTCACATGGATGTATCTGCCACTTATAAGCACGCTTACAGTTGTTACCAAAGCTAGCCAGAGCAGGAAAACAAAAAGCCCAGATGTAATCCAGAGTTCAATCCATGGAGAAACCAAATAAGTCTTTTTCAGAAAGTGAAGAAAGTCTTGTATTTGCTGCTTGAATTTCAATGACACTGGCGTAGTTTCAGGTTCACTCGGATCTTCTGAGAACGTATCAAAGTTTATGAAATAGCCAGAAGCAGTTCTGGCAATTGTTGGAATTGCATCAGGATTCGTAGAAATCACTGGAACCAGTTCATCACGTGCCACATTGGTGTAGACAGGTGTATTTGGACGAACTGTTACTTGGTGTTCAAGAGGGATGAGTTCCATAGCGTTGTTGCTTAGTCCTTCATTTGTTTCAGCTGAATTCTCGATTGTTATCAGTCTTTCAGTATGAACCTCTTGGATAGTAGCGAGAGGAGTGCGTTTGCTACTAGGTTGGAGTCCACGAGGCCTACTATTTAGTATTGGCCACATACTGTGGTTTGATGAGGTCGATGGACACAAATCTTTTCTCCTTTCTTCCAGCAAGGGGCGGCAGAAGTACTGTTCTCGTTCCTTGAACTGGCTAGGACAGGTACTGGTTGTCTGTAAGAAGGTCCAAATTCCTTCTTGTCCGCAATTTTTCTCTGACTAGATCCCCAACTTTTGGAATCCAGACAGGCCTTGCTGGGACAGCCGGTTGATCCCCAGTGGTGGTTGACTGTAGGAATACGTTGCTTTGTTTCGTTCTTAATTTGTTTAAGTCCTGTAAAACAGCCAAACGATCTTTGATATCAAAGGGTTTATTTTCCACCACTGTGCCTACGTTTTCTAAGTCTGGTACCCACATTCTTGTCCCAAATAGGACCTCATATGGAGTGACCCCCTAGAGAACTTCTTGGCAGGTTGTTAAGTGCACGTTGAACTCCACTAAGGTGTTTGACCCACCCGTCACCCGAACCTAATACTCTAGCTGTTATAGACTGCTTTATGTCCCGGTTTTTCCTTTCCACAACCGAATTTCCCTCAGGATGGAATGGAGAGGAGTACCGCAATGCAACGCCCAGACTGGCCATGGCCTCTTTGTAAGCCCGAGAGCTAAACGCAGGACCCTGGTCAGAATGTAGCGTGCCTATTGCGTATATGCCGATAAAGACTCGCAAATCTTTTATAACAGTTCGAGCGTCAGCTGAGCGCTGAGGCCATAACCATAGGAACCTAGATTCAGTATTTGTGGGAATGCCTTTGTCCAGTAGGACGCAGGTGCGTAGATAGTCTTATGCTGTCTAACAATGGTGTCTGCACTGGGTTGCCGCATTCGCAGCATGGTGTCTGGTGGCTCTCCCGCTGTAATTTACAGTCTAAGCAGTTGTTGACGAATATGTGAATTTCTGTATTCATCCCAGGCCACCAGTACATCTCTTTTAAAGTCAAGATAGTTTTAGAGATCCCTTGATGTGACAGACCTTCCCCCAAATGTGTTTCATAAATCAAGGCTGCTCTACGTTCCATGTTTGGTATTACCCTATCCCCTACTCCAGGGATTCGAGCAAAAGGAACGTTGTTCGCATCAATTACATAAGAGTACTTGAGTGGAAACTTTTTTGGTAACGCTGCACTGCAGCCTTTGCTTGATGCATTGACAGCCAACATTATCTCACCGTCTATTTTTGTTTTTGAACGAGTGATCGCAGCTACGGAAGCCATTTGTACAGCCCCCTTTGCTGCTTCATCAGCCAATGAATTCCCTGCAACGTGAACGCCATCACGTTGATGACTCAGTGTGTGGATCACGTGAGCCTTTGGTAGTTCGTTTTTCAACTGAACTACTTGTCCCCAAAGCATTTTGTGCTTTATTGTGCCACCTTTCGCATCTTTGAAACCATTTTCAAGCCAGTTTTGTATATATTCATTATACGACTGAACACAGTAAAAGGAATCGCACACGATTAGTGTGGGGAATTCTCAATCTGTACTTTCAAGTGCCAGTTTGAATGCTTGTAGTTCAGCTCGCTGAGCTGTACAATCTCCTAGAGACTGCGTTTTTGTGACCATAGGTCTGAAGATGCCATTTCGCATGCGACCTTTAACGATAGCGCACGCTGCACCTTAAGCTTGCTTACCCCCTATTGCGGGTTGTGCGGATCCGTCAGTGTAAATTATGAATTCGTACTGATCGAGAGGCAGAATTTCTGTAGGCAGGGGACATTCATGTTCATACTGCAGGAAGGCTTGTGTTTTCAAATCTGGATCAAAAACATATTCAACATCTGTTGCAGCAAGAGAATTAACCCATTGTATCCATCTTGGATGCAATGCCTTAGCATTTGGAATGCTTGCTTTTGTAACCGCTTCTAAAGCAGGTACTGGGGTTTTGATAATAATGCGTTTCCCTTGGGCTAAGGCTCTTTCTTTTGCTACAGCGGTTTGAACTGCTGTTAGAATTTTTCAGTTGAACTGAAGCGCATTTCCGCTTGTGTGTACAAGTGTGATTTATACGCTATTGGTATTTTCTCACCCTCATTGAAAGTTAAGTAGGTGAATCCGCATTGACCCGAAATTATTCGGATCACTAAATTACGTTCACTTACGCGTGTTTGTAAGTGATGTGTTGCTAACATGTTAGCCTGGAGTGAACGCAAAATTTCTGTGTGTTCCTGTGTCCAGTTTTTGATTGAAAAATCAGGTTTGATTAATGCGTAGAGAGGTTTAACCCTTTCTGCGTAGTTTAAAAAGTATGTTCTTCCAAAATTTAGGAAACCCAGGATGGATTGTAAATTTTTTAGCGTCTTTGGAGGTTGGAGCAGCGCACACTTTTCTAAAAAGTTAGCTGCCAAGCTCTTGCCTTCACTTGAAAGCTCATATCCTAGAAATAGGACATTGAGATGGGCAATTCTGGACTTTTTAAAGTTGAATTTGTAACCCTCAGAGGCGAATCCCAGTATAATGGTGCTCACCCTGTTCAAGTGTTTTTCCAGGTCATCGTCTGTCAGATAAATGTCATCGACATAGGACAATGCCTCATTGTCATAAATTTGTAGTAACTCCATTACCCTCGCTGAGAATAAACCTGGGCTATTCTTGAACCCTTGTGGGAGTCGACAAAAGTGACGCTGGGTCCCCATTATGGAGAATGCTGTTAAGTACCTGCTCTCAGGTGCTATGTTTTGACAAAAGAAACCATTTGAGATATCTAATGTGGTTTTATATTTTTTACGCACAATGTTATTCATTAATGCTGTGCTATGTGCATTTTGCACTGCAAAAGTTTTAGAACAAGTGTTTAGGTGTCTGTAATCCAAAACTAGACGATATGTTTTGTCTGGTTTGGAGACAGGAAACAAAGGATTGTTCATTGAGGAGGTGCATGTTTCAATCACCCCTTGGTATTCAAGTTGATCTAAGATCTCCCTGACCTGTTTTTTAGCTTCTTGCTTAATAGGATACTGCCGTTGTGCAGTTGGTTCATGTTTCAGATGTATTTTATGGTGAGGTGAGTCCTCATCCCATCCTACATGATTTTTATTTAATGCTGGGGCCTGGGCCACTGCCCATTTCCTGGCATATGTATATTTTAGGTTTATTGGAATATGGTTGGAGAAGGCAGGCATAATAATGTCCTCGCCATGTGGGCACTCCCTGACAAATTGTGGTGGCCAGTCCTTTTCTGCTAGAAGTATGTCATAGCCCTTTGATAGTCTTTCCCAAAAAAGTGCTTTCACTTGTCTAGGTTTGTCTCCCTCCATCCGGAGTGTTATTTCAAATAACCTTTGTGGAGTACTAACCCTGGTGTCTACAGTCTCAACTGTGATGTACTCATTCAAGTCCACTATCTCCAGAAGTTCCTTCACGTTCTGGCGAACTATTGTGACTTCTGCTGCACTGTCCAGCATGGTCTGAGCCCATTCTCCGTTCTTGAGTTGTGATCTCAGTATTCTCGGCATGTCTGATCTTCAGACCTGCTACCTTCTTTTGGAGAATTGAGGTTTTGTTTTATTTTTTGGAGCGTGTTTGTCGTCTTTCGATGTCACGCGTTCTTCTCTGTGTTCCGTCCGTCCTCTTCTCTCCGAAGACTGTGGTGAGATCTGAAAGGGACGAGAGGAACGTGTATCAGTATCTTGATACCTATCAGGTTTTCTCAAATTATCCCTATTCCTGAGGTTATACCTCCTTTCAGAGGGCTCCTTTTGAGGAGACCTACCTCGGGATTGAGAACGTTTCTCGTTTGATTTTTGTTTAGTAGACTCCCACTTCTTTTTAGAAGATGTAGGAGTTTGTTTTATTGAGTCCTTCTCAGGACTTTCAGATAGTTTCGGCTTCAGTGGTCTTCCACCCAAACTATCTCTGCCTAATTCTGCATAAGATTGTTCAATTATTCTGGGTAGCTCAGTTTGATGTTCTGTAACATCGAATTCCCTCAATTTTTGGCGGATCGCAACTGCTGCTGCCTCTCCTTTAATATTAGATAATATTATAGTTGAGACTTGCTCGAAATTTTTCAGTAATTTCATACCTAAATTTAGAGCAGGCTCTGCCCCATATTCATTTTGAATTTGTTTGAGGACATCAGGTATTACCGCAATTGACGGAATGCCATGTGTTTTAGTATAGATGGCAGCAAAGACTGAACCCCATGTGGTGCAGTCCTCCAGTTGTGGTGTGATCCCCATTGGTAAACTGATTGTTAGGATTCTGTGTTTCTCATGCGGGCTAGTATTTGGAAATACTGCTTCGATTTGAGTAATTTTTGAGCTATCCAAAACGGAATTTGCTCACGTTTTGTGGGCATTTTACCCATGACTGAATTGAGAGTCTGTGGTGTAATTTTTAGTGTATTCCCCTGTTGGGGAGTTGGATTTGGATATGTCAATGGTGGTCGGACTGTAAAAGTCTGCATGACATATTGGACCAATTGTCTGTAAATTTTTATTAACTCTTTTATTTGAGTATGTAATTCCTCATCTGTCATTATATCCAGTTCAGGATGAGGTGTGTAGCCGGCTAAAATCGGCCATGTTGCTCCTGGTCTACCTAGTGGACCGAGCCTGGTGATGTTTTTGTGATGTTTTAGGGCGCCTTTAAACCAGAGCTGATGCTCTTGGTATGTTAATGGAATTTCAATATCCTCGAAAGGAATGTATTCCTCTGGTAGATCATCTTCTTTGTAGAAGTGAAATGTTTGTGATGTTGGATTGCATTCCGGAAGTAGTACCCATGAATAGAATACCTCTGTCTGAAATGATTCATGTGCCTCTATCACGAAAACTGCTCTACCTCCTCTTGGCGATAGGCCGTGTTTTATAAGTTTTAGAGTTATGGCTCTTCTTATGTTTTGAGGGATGTTTATAACACCCTCCTCGGTTTCATTTAAACCTGTAAGGTTAAAAAGTGCTGCTTGGGCTTGATCAGCCGCAGCTCCACCGTTTCCGGTTTCATTGTCACCGTCAGGCATTTTTGTTGTTTGAAAAATGTAGAACAAGTTTCAAGGGAACAAAGATAAGGTGCACAATATTGTGGAACACTGTATCCTTCAACGTTGAGCAAACCAAACAGCTAATATATAGGGTGCTTCCCTATGTAGCCTTGGTGGATACCTAACCCTGCCCACTCCAGACGTCTTTTGGAGTATATGGGTAGGGGTCTCTGAGAGAAAATAGCACGGCTGAGTTACTCAGTATCTAACGTTGAATTACTGCCTAACCAAACCATTGGGCGCCATGTAGTGTAGCTCCTATTTCCCTAATAGGCTCTGCGCATTGGAATAATATATCCTATAGGTTTGACATAGGACTAAGGTCGGTATGTCCCTATCGAGTATATTAAACTTAATTACTTGTGCCAGCTAGCTCAGAGGCCACTAGAAACTTCTTGACAACAAGAAGGGTGTAGTTTCTGGCAGCCGCAAAGACATGACCAATATGTTTCCCTTTTAGAATCAGAACGTGTCCCAGAGTCGTGGAAACACTAGATAACTATTTCACTCAGCTCAGTCGTGCATGCTTAGTTTTCCTCAGAGTTACACAGAAATAATAGACGAGTGTTTTCAATAAAAGATTTATTGAACAGTCTTGTTTCTGGTGTAAATATAATGTGCTGTTACGATCACAAGACAGTATGCGAGATAAATAATGTACAGGGTGAGCAGTAGAAATAAATAATACTGCGATAGCATTATCTTTTAGTACATATGCTGTTACATAAATAACACAGACTAAAAATGCGAGTACTCATACAATGCAGTGCTAAGCTAGTTCTACCCCAATGTACCTAACCTAACCTAACCTAGGTGTAGGACGAGGTATGAAATAGGTGAAGTATTCCTTACTATGGTATACTAAGAGTATGTTTAGTCTAGTATGCCTAGTATGCCAAGAGTCCCTCTAGGTTCTTATCAGCTCCATACCTGAAGAATGAGAGAGGTTGGAATCTCTTTGCCAGACTCGAACTCCAACACCCCGCAAGGGAAGTCAGATCACTGGAAGCTGGGCTCTCTGCGTGCAGGGAATGGCAGCGTCTTCTCAGTGCGTCAGGCCGGGATACGGGCTCCTCTGAAGTTGAGGTCTCCTCTAGTTTACAAGGGCTAGGGAAGGTATATTTATACCTGAGAGTACCTTAGGAATGTTAGCATTGACGTGAATTGGGTAGCGAAAGACGTCATGGATGAACCCCTAAGGAATAATGGTTCATGCATAATATATGAGGCCTTGAAGAAATCAATAGTCCTGGACTAGGGAAACTCCCGCAGCCTAAGGGTCTGTTCTTCATGAACTCGTTGTGACGTTAGGGTGGACGGATGTCAGAGACCAAGCCTGTATTTGGAGTGCACGGTTTAATGCCTAAATAAGGCCTGGGATTCTATGCCTATATAAGGGCAGGGCGAATTGTGCCTATATAAGGACATGATATTTGGAAAGCCTGTTATGGACACCCTAAGGAGAATACAACACCTTATTTTGGCTGTTCCAATTGAACCATTGCCGATCTGCGGTGTTCCCACAGATCTGATAATTCTGATAGGACCCGGGAATTAAGTGACCACTTGTATTGATGTTAAGAGGAGTCTCACACAGGCCGTGGGATGTTCTTGAGTGCTTTGAAATTTACCAGATTTTAAATAATGAAAATATTACATAGGATAATGGTTATATCTAATGCTGACTTCTGCATTGTTGTTGCTCAGAAAAGTTATTTTGGATAATTTATCCCTAAGAGAACAAGATTGTGTATTTTTTAAATGTACTAGAGACTTTGAGAAGACCTATGCTGGGGTAAAAGGCTACTCTGAGTCTCTGAATTTGCTGGGGTGCTTTCCCAAATATTGAAATATACTGGAAAAGCTCACTTTGCTTTAAAGCAGTGTTTCCCAGCTATAAGGATGCCTTTAAATTCTGTATTTATCTTGTCACATTTGCTACGCTTCAAAGACAGAGTTCAAACGTTAGGCTATGTCCTCTGACAAATTGCTCTTCTATTTTTAACATGTGGATTTACAAACTCACTTTGCAGCCAGAGAAAAAAAGTAAAGTGAATTATGTGACATGCTGGTGTACTGGGTGTGTGAAGGGAAAGGCTGTAGGATCTAATTTTTTTGAAACACACAACATGTAAATAATTGTAAATGAACTGTACACGTTCAGCACTTAGGAAAATGAAGCGCATTTTCTAGTAATTGTGAAGTGTAATGTTAAGAGGTTTTAATAGGATCAAAATAAATCAACTCTACTTGGTGATGCACAAATTATAAATATTCACTGAAACCCGATTTGCACACATTATCCTTTATGTGCAATATAGTTTTAACAGTAAAATTGTACGTCTGTGCAAATTTAGTGGCCATTTCAATGGAAAATGTGCTCTTCTTAAATGACAATGCGCTACCACACAATGCTTTAGTTGCATTAAAAAATTGCCCACCTCTTGTTCATTAAAGATAGGTAAGTTGCAAAAGTTTGATGTTCTAAAAATTGGGTCATGGTTCTAAAACGTTTGGGAAACACTAAGATCCGAGCCACACCCTTGGCTTGGCTCTGCTCTCCCAGTTCATTTGTTGGCTCGCCTATCTCTACCTTTGTTCCCTTTGCTCCCTCTCATGTGCCTTGCCACTGATCGCTCCCTCCCCAGCCTTCCTCTAGTTTGTTGTTTTTTTTTTGTTGCAATTTTTATAAAGAGCAAACTCGACCCGAAGGTATTGGAGCATTTTACATGAGCACCGGTTACATTGCACAAGGATACATTCCTTTTTTTGTGGGCACGGGGACATTAAGTGATTTGCCCAGCATCACAGGATGTTGAGCTGACGCTGAGACTCGAGCCAGGTCCCCTAATTCCAAAGTCAGCAGCTCTGGCTGTTACGCCCCATCATCTCCCCATTCCTTTGCTATTTTCCACTCTCTGACACTTGCACTACTACTTTCTCTAAGCTCCTTCTTCCCCCATCTGTTCTTTTTCTTATTTCCCTTCTCTCCTTGCACCCTGACTAGCTCTCTTAGCCCTCCATCATTCCCTAGCCTCTCCTAGCTATCCTCTTTTCCCGCCTCTTCCCCTCTCATCCTGGCCTCTCCTCTGCTACATCACCAGAGCTTCCTTTATATTGGACATGTTCCTATGAATACAGGCGATGTAACTCAGACGTCTTTTTCAGGTGGTTAATTTTAGCAGTAGCTCTCTGAAGAGGTCTCTCTTTTCTGCTGGCCCTCCCCCTGCTCAGAGTCCAAAGGAAACGTTTTCTGGCTTCAGCCGAGGGCTCGCTCTCAGGCGGTTCTCTGTTCGGTGTTTGTATGTCTGCGTTTCCCGCTCAAGCAGATCTCAGTCCTGGCTGCAGTCTGAAGCAGCGGTTATTTTTAGCTACTCGTGCTGGGGGTCAGCCACTCGCCCACCAGTGTTTCCCTTTCAATATCAGAGAGAGCACCACAAGGGTGAAATCCTTCCTCTCAGCTTCTCCTGCCACTGCCCCAGCTCCTACCCCTACCCTCCCTTTTTTACTTTGGGCTCCAAACTTCCTTGTGTTTACATTCCTTTACTTTGTGTACTTTCTATTTTTCTGCCTCATTTTCATTCACTCTTATTGTTTTTTAACTGCTTTAGTCTGTTGCTCCTCTCTCAACTCTTATGTATGGGAAGACATTCCTCTTCTGATGGGTTCTGGAGCATTGGGATATAGGCCTAACCGCGAGGGCCTCTTTCCTCGATCTACCATGTCTTCAGCTAGCAAATCTGAGACGCCCCCGACTCCATGTGCGGACTCCGGACAGCGTGCCAGGGGTTTTAGTTTCCTTATCCCATAATTTTCTTAAGGCCCAAAAGTTAACTGTAAGAATATTTGATAACTACATACATGCCAACATTTTAGAAGAGGAAAGTGGAAGATTTTAAAAAGATAATCGGGAGAATGCATTTCCTTCATTGACTTCTATTGAAGCAGAGGCAATTTCAGGCAGGAGCCAGCCAAAAGAGTTACATTTTTAGCTTAAAAATCGGGAGTCTCCCATCTAAATCGGGGTATGTATGTAACTATAAAGGTATATTTTTCAGCTTTGTTACAAGTACCCCAGTGGGATGGGTGGGTTGATTCCTCACCCCCACACCCCTAGTGTTCTAGATACTGTAGGACCCATAAACTCTGCAGTTAATAGGAATTGCTAAAGAATCAGTAATTCTGGGTCCGATTCCAAGTAATGCCTCATTCTTGCCTGCAGTTTTCCCTGAAAATTTCAACAGCTGGAATATCTGGAGTAAAGATGACAGGTCCGAGGTAACATTGTAGACTTCTTGATTCCTGAGGGAGCTGGTAGCAGGGTTACTAGCCCCAATCAGAAATTTCAAGTGTCGTACAGTAGTATGCTAAACAGTGAGCTCAAATTTCCATTTAGGTATATCCGCTTCCCTTAGCAGTGCCTGTGACTCATTATGCTTGTGCAGCAGCATGTGCTTGAGCAGGGCAATAATGTGACCAAGTCAGAGATCTCAGTCTGATTAAAACTAAATATAACTAATAATTTAAAAAAAATCTTTGTAAATATACAGAGAAACCATACCATTAATAATATGGTGTGGCAGATTTACCATCATCCATCTGCACAGGAAGTGACATCACTCGTTTCCCACCCAACCAGTATTTAAAAGAAGAAGCCAAGCAAGAGGACTTCATTCCGCATTGTTCATCTGCACACCGCTAACCATCCCTTGCACTCCTTCCCCCTCCCAGGACCTACTTAATGTCAGCAACAGCACAGACACGCACAGGACACACCGCTGGAATGCCAAAGCCCATCTACGCCCATCCGCGCCTGGACTGCACCCAATACCAGAAAATCAATCAATCGGGCTTGTAGAGCGCACTACTCACCCGAAAGGGTCTCAAGGCGCTGGGCGGGGGGATGGGGTGCACTCTCATGCATGCTCATCAACACCTGCTTGCTCACCAAACATGCAACTGAGAGATGGAACCTACCGCACAAACACACTGTAGACCTGGTCTGCTTCACAGAAACCTGGCTAAACCCAGCTTCTGCACCGTACATTCCTACAGCCACCCCTGGTGGCTACAAGATCGCCAAGCAAGACTGTCAGCACAGCACAGAGGAGGAGTTGCAGTCATATTCAAAGACACCATTAGTTGCACAACCTACATGGACAGCCCCACCAGCTACATGGAACACCTCACGTTCAAGATACGCATCACAGCCAACTTCTCCCTAGGCGAAACCTTTATATACCAAACAACAAGAACCCACACCAATTTTACCAGCAATTTCATGGACTTTGTTGCATCCCTTATCATTGCTAGCACCTTCATCCTCGTCGGAGACCTTAACTTTCACATAGAAACCGTAGCGACCCCCAACTCTTAGAGAAATTAATCAACTGACCACCTTAGCAACTGCTCTTCGATGCCACACAGTTCAGATTCAGGTTCACCCACAGTACAGAAACCGCACTGATCACTGCTGCAGATGACATCTGTATGATCCTTGATGGAGGAGACACGCCAGCCCTCATTCTCCTGAACCTCTGCAGAGTTTGACACTGTCTCACACCTCATCATCATCAGGCGCCTGAACAAGATTGGCATCCACGGACCCACTCTCCGCTGGATCTGCTCCTTAATGGATGGAACACAAGCTGTCAGCCTGGCACCTTGCTGCTCGGAATCTCGCAAACTCATCTGCATAGTGCCTCAGGGTTCATCACTCAGCCCCACCCTCCTCAACACATACTTAACCCCTCTGGCCAATGTCATCCATGCACATAACATCAGCAACCTCCTAAGGAGATGACGTGCAGCTCCTACTCTCCCTCTCGGGCAAAACCCCCCAACACAAGAAACAAATTCACCACCTGCAAAACCAAAGTCGCTAACTGGATGAAAGTCAACTGTCTCCAACTCCACACCTAAAAACAGAAGTAGTGATCTTTGGCAAAAACACCTCACCACAGGACTCCAGCTGGTGGCCAGTGGAACTCAGATCCACACCTACACCCAGCACACTAGGAACCTCAGACTCATCATTGAAAGCAAACAGGACACGGCCACATAAGTCCACGCCATCACTACATCCTGCTTCCACACCCTGACGATGCTGAGGGAGATCTTCATGTGGCTCCCAAACAACACCAGAAAAACTGCCACTCATGCACAAGCCACCAGCAAGTTGGACTACAGGAACACCCTCTACGCAAGGATCACCAAGCAGCTCACTAGAAGACTGTAAGCCATCATGAAATTTGCAGCCAGCCTCATCCACAACCTCCCAACTCCCCTCATCCACAACCTCCCAATCTTCCTCATTCACTCATGGCACCACACCTCAGGAAGCTCTACTGGTTAACAATACACAAACAATATAATTTCAAACTCCTCACTCATACATTCAACGCACTATGCAACTGAGCGTCCACCTATCTGAAAGGTCACATCTCCTTCCATCAACCACCCAGACACCTCCGCTCTGTTGGACTCCTACTCCCACACATCCCACACGTACACAGAACTAGATCAGGAGGATGAGCATTCTCTTACTTTGCTCCTAAAGCAGCGATTGACCTCTCACTCCACATCATAGCCTCTTTCTCTGTTCTTGAATTCCGTTAGACGCTGAAGACCTAGCTTTTCTGTTAATCAACATACCATAAGCAAGGCTAGGCACACACACCTGCTCAGCCCCAGGATACCCTTGTGGGTTATAGTGTACTTTAGCAGTACATATAACAGAACATACACCAGTAGCATAGCAAGGGGGGGGGGGTGGTCCGCCCCGGGCGGGTGGAGTTTTAGGGGCAGCAGCTTCTAAACCCCCCCCTACCCACCTCCCGCTTTTACCTGCAGTCGTCGCGGGGTGGCAGCAAAGGCAGGATTCGCCAGCACCCTCCAAACCCCCCCCCTCCAAAAGCAGGGGCCACCACGGGCGGCCTAAGGCCTAGCTACGCCACTGACAGACACAAACACACCTCCACCCTCCCCGCTTCACCGCTCTCTTCTTCCTCAGTTCGATAATTTTCTTTGGCGTACCTAGAAGTGATGTTTTACATCCAAAAATATTCATCAACTGTATTGGAGCCAAGCAGGATGGCCCACGACACAGGAGCGTTTATAAGAACGCAACCGGTGGGGGGCATTAGTGAATGCTTCGTATTTTTCCCCCGAACTGATGATTTGGTTTTGGGACTCCCAGTGTGTGTGAGTTTAACAATCAGTTTGGAAATGGCTGGAGTAAGATGCGTGCTTGTGACCTGTATATTGTGTTTTGGCATATCACATTACATTATAGTGTTTTACCCACCTACAGCCTTGGTGTTCGAAGTGTTCAATACCTGGCGTATGTATATATTGTTTTATCTTACATCGAGAATCATATCTTATTTATAGCTTCTCTTCCTTAAGAGCTGATTTATGTGAACAACATTTCCTTTCTTTCTCAGTCTGCATGGAAGAATAGTTTTATTGCGACTGTATACTGCGGTGAATTTGCTTGCCCTAGCATTGCTGGGATACCTGTAGTCGGTTTCTACTGCCCCAGGCCCCATCCTCTATTGCCTTATGTAAGAATCTTCCTCACTGGTGAGGAAGAAACATCTCGGAGTCTGTGCTGACCGTTTTAGCACTCTGCAGTGACCCTCACCATAGTGCTGCAGATTGTCAGTGAAGCCTGGCCTTTCTCTGCAGAGGTCTTGGAGGGGTCACTGTGTCAGAGGAGGTATAGTGTCAAACCCTGGCACGTCTCCAGATTAGTAATGGGCTGCCTCCCCAGGCCTCAAGGACCCCCCACCCCGTCGCAGGTGCGGTCGAGAACACGTGTGCGCTTTAGGGGGGGCACACGATTATAGTAATAGCATATTTTTATATAGCGCTTATTTTTTGCCACTTATAAGCTCTGCAAAAACCAGTTGCTTCTGTTACATAATTTAAAAGTACTTGGTGGGTGTGGGTCTCATTTTTAAGAGCTGCCCATAATTCACCCTCAAAAAGAAGGTTCTTCCCTCCGATATCCCCTACTATCTGGCGAACCTTAGACGAATTTGCTTCATTAAAAGGATATTGTAAACATAGTCTATACACTTGCCTTTATCTGTACTCTACATATGGGACTTAGCTGTACACCTTCCCCTTTTCCCCTTTCATTACATTCATTGCGTGACAAGGCCGGGTGCTACACCTCGCTACATTCCTTGCCATCCTTAGACATGTTCTCAGATTTTCTCTTTTCTTACTTCAATTAGCTCTAGTATAAGGAATTATTAAAGGCACGCAACCCTATACCTCATTGCTTTACGGGAATTCTTTATATATTTTTCTGTGCCACTTATGCCTGTCTTACATGTTTTCCGCATTATGCGGTCTTTTAGTAAGATGATGAACTAAAACGCATATTTTATTCTAAGTACTGTAATACAATGAATTATTTTGTACTATGATATACATCCTGTATGACGCAAGGCCTATGCATCTTTGTACTGTACTTTGGTTATTTAAATGCCAATAAAATATATTGAACACAAAAAAAGTACTAAATGACTTTAGAATGATGAATGGCTAAGTTTTGCAGCGTGAATCTTTCTGGATTCACTATGCTGTGCATTATTCCGCCATCTCGTGGTTGGGTCCGGATTCGTAGTCTTTTCTTTGTTTTTGTGTTTTTTTTGTTGTTTTTTTGTTGGCCCAGGTGGGCGGCGACGCCCACCATTTGGTGTCTTCGGTGGCGTCGTCGCGCTTCGGCGGAAGCTCCCACCTTTGGTAGCCATCTTCAGATTCTTTTTTCCGCCGTGGGGTCTGGATTGTTGCCGAGAAGTTCCAGAAAGTTTGGACGAAGAATCTCGAAAAGTTGAAATTTCATCACAGAAGATGTACTCCTGAGTCACCGGACGACGACACTAGTACCGGAGAAGAAGGACGACGAGGTAGAAGGTCCACGACCGAAATCTCGACGCCTACAGAGAATGCGCTCACAGGGGGCTCCCTAAGCGCGGTTGTGGACAAGACTCCGTTCAAGTTCTGCAGAAATTGCCACCACAAATACGCCCAAAAAGACCAGCACCCAGTCTGCAACCTCTGCTTGCCACTCGACCACGCCAGCAAAGACTGCAACGCGTGCTCGGCGTTCACCCCGAAGACCCTCCGGGTGAGAGACAGACAGAGAAGGGCGAACTACAGCATGCAGGGCCAGGGACCAGCACCATCTCTCCGAGACCTGGGTCTCTCGAGCGGAGAGGAGGACAACATCGCAGAGGGACCAGAGGACTGCGCTGTCGTCGAAATCGAAAAGAAAACGTCGAAGGAGGTAAGGGAGTCGTCGACCCCAAAACACCAAAGCGACGCTCGAAAGAGTGAAGCCAGAATCCCTAGCGACACTCCGAGAAGTGTAGCAAAGTCCTCGAAGGGAGCGTTGCCGCCGAAACACTCGGCGAAAGCAACAGCACCAAGGGACAAACAGCCGAGCGGATCCTTGGACAAGGACTCTCAATCGGCGAAAGCCTCCGAAAACGAAGGCGTCGAAGGTCGTCCCCGAGCGAAACCTCGACACCGAGAAAGGAAGGCCCGGCGTCTGTTTCGACGACCGCGACCACGAAGAGAGGCACTGCACCACTCGACGCCGAAAAGGTCCACGAGATGGCGAAAAGAAGAGGAGGCTCGAGGCAGAGATGGCGAGCATCCTGCAACGCAAAAAGACTTCGACGAGAAGATGAAACAATACGCTATTCCGTCGAAGCAAGCCCACGAGGCAGTCGAGGAGTTCGAGGCCGAAGTCGTCGAGGCCCGGGGACACCCGAACAGCTCGAAGACCAGGACGAGGAATACTACTACTTCGAGGCCGAAGGCGAAGAAGAGATGCTGTCTTACAGGAACTCGGCGTCCTCTGAAGTACAAGACCTAGACTGGCAAGACCTCGACACAGAGTCACCAGAAGAAGGGGTAGACACTTACCCCTCGAGACCTTCGCCGCCAGACGACATCGGAGTCTACAATGAGGTCGTGCAGAAGGCTGCAAAGACTTATGGGGTCGAAATGCAGGAGGAAAAAACAAAAGCAGGTTTCCTCTTGAAACCCTGCTCCCCCAACAGACAAGGAGCCAATTTCTACCCATGTTACCTGGCGTTCTCGACCAGGGAAGGGAGGCCTTCAGGGAACCAGCAATCTGCAAGGCGGTTACCCGAGGAGCGAAAAGAAGTATAAGCACTCCACAAAAGATCCTGCATACATACAGGGGTCTGTACCAGCAGACTCCATTATCGCTGCAACAGCCAGGAAGAGGGCCGGTGTGCCCACCAACACAGGCCCACCTCCAGACAAGGAGAGCAAAAGAATAGACCTCACAGGACGTAAGGTGGAGAGGAACGCAGCCATACACTGGCGTATCGCCAACTCCAACGCCCTCATCAGCAGGCATGCATACCAGCATTGGGCAGAAATGAGCCAGCTCATTAAGCACCTGCCAGAAGAACACCAACAAAGGGCCAATTACCTAGCGGAAGAAGGCAAGGCCATCGCGAACACTTGCCTAAAGTCAGCCTTGGACGCAGCAGAGAACTCCAGCAGGCAAATGATGATAGGGATGACTGAGAGGAGACACGCATGGCTCAGGATCTCCGGCTTCAAACCAGAAGTACAGAGCAACATCATCAACACACCGTTCGACGGTGAGAAACTGTTTGGAGCAACAGTTGACAACAAATTAACACAACTAAAGACGGACAACGAAACTGCAAGGTCCATGGGAGCGCTGCAGTTCAGGGGAATGAGAAGAGGGAACCCCTCAAGGCGAGCCAGTGGTAGAGGAGGCAATGCACCTACCACTTCACACCAATCACAACAACAAGGGTACCAAGGGAACAACCAGGGCCAAAACCTGCAGGGACAACAGCAGCAGAATTGGCAGTACCAACCCAGAGGACGGTCCTTTCGAGGGCGCGGGTACGGACGGGGACAGGCCCGAAGAGGGGCCAGCAGCCCGCCTCAAAGTGACTCCACACACAGAACAAGCCCCCCACCGTTAACACCAAGGTTGAGGGAAGTCCGCAAAAGGAAAAGATAAAGAGCAGAAGCACACAGCAAATAACCACCGAGCATACGACACCAGTGGGAGGAAGAATAGGAAAATTTCTCACACAATGGAGGAAAATTACCACGGACAAATGGATACTAAACACCATACAGCACGGGTACTGCATAGACCTCCAAAAACACCCGCCAGGGAGAAGACCAAGACATCGGTCAATACCCGCAAGAGAACTAGCCCTCCTCCGCCTAGAAGCAGAGGAACTGCTACAAAAAAGAGCAATAGAGCCAGTTCCAAACAACGAAAGGAACAAGGGAATATACTCAACGTACTTCCTAGTGCCAAAGGTAGACGATACACTAAGACCAATACTGGACCTCAGATTCCTGAACAAGTTCGTAAAAACTCAAAAATTCAAGATGACTTCACTTCAGGAAGTAATACCCCAAATCCAAGAAGGGGATTACATGGCGACCTTAGACCTAAAAGATGCATACCTGCACATACCCGTCAACCGCAAACACAAACGGCTATTAAGATTCGTGATAGGCCACGATCACTACCAGTTCACAGTGCTAGCCTTCGGACTAAAGTCCGCACCAAGAGTGTTCACGAAATGCCTAGCAGCAGCTGCAGCGCACCTTCGGAGAAGGAGCATACATGTATACCCCTACCTCGACGACTGGCTGGTAAAAGCAGGATCATACAGAGACTGCAAAAAACACATCAAACAAGTCATAGAAACACTGTCCACATTAGGTTTCTCAATACATTGGGAAAAATCGTCAACAGAACCCCAACAAATCAAGATATTCTTGGGGGCACAAATAGACAGCACACAGTCCAAGGTGTTCCCCAGCGACAAAGAGAAGTATAGCGCTCCTGAGGGAAACACGTCATTACCGCAAGGGGCAAGTTCTGACAGTGAGGACGGTGAGCAGGCTAATGGGAATGATGGCATCATGCATCCACCTTGTCCCGCATATCAGACTGCACATGAGACCGTTCCAGGAATGGATACAACAGCAATGGTCACAAGCCACAGGGAGTTGGGAAGATCTAGTGGTTGTCACACACGCAGTGCAGAAAGAAATAGCGTGGTGGAAAGAAGAGAACATATTACAAGGGAAGCCATTCACACAGCCAACTCCAACAGTGACCATCACAACAGACGCCTCACAGCAGGGCTGGGGCGCGCACATGACCAGACTCCGCGTCAGGGAGCTCTGGTCACAACAAGATGCAGTGAAACACATCAACTACCTAGAACTCAAAACTGTGTTCCTAGCCTTAAAAGCCTTTCAAAAGCAGCTTTACGGCCAGCGAGTGCTGATACAAACAGACAACACAACTGCAATGTTCTACATCAACAAGCAAGGTGGGACACAATCAGCACCGCTGTCAAGTCTGGCACAACAGATCTGGAGATGGGCCATCCCTCTAAGGATAGACCTGCTAGCAATACACCTCCCAGGAATAGACAATGTAGAAGCAGACCGACTCAGCAGGCAGACGTCTGCATCCCACGAATGGGAACTGAACCAACAGGAGGTGCAGCAACTGTTCCAAAAGTGGGGAACACCACGGATGAGACAGCTTTGCAACACCCCAGAATGCAAAATGCCAACATTACGCATCCAGACAGCCGGACCAAAGGTCCCTAGGGAATGCCCTATGGATAAGTTGGTCGAGGCAATTTGCTTACGCTTTTCCCCGATACCACTGTTACACAAAGTACTCAGCAAATGCAGGAGCAGCAGCATGACACTCATACTGGTGGCACCTCAGTGGGCCAGACAAACATGGTTCTCACAGAGAATGGAAATGGCGCAGGAACCAGCACACAGGTTCAGCAGAAGGAAAGACCTCCTCACAATGCAAGACGGAAAAGTGCTCCACCCAGAACCAGACAGCCTCAGCCTAGCAGCATGGCTCCTGAGGACCTAGAATTCGCACACCTCAAACTACCTCCAAGCACCATGGCAGTACTCAGAGAAGCAAGGAGACCCACTACAAGATAATGCTACATTGCAAAGTGGAAAAGGTTCTCACAATGGTGCATTACAGAGGGACTGCAACGAAAAGTCACAAAAGAATCAACAGTACTGCGATACTTAACACACCTACTACAAAGCGGGCTGAGCTACTCGTCACTAAGGGTTCACCTAGCAGCCATAGTGGCCTACACCAGGGAGAAGCGGTGAAAAGCTTCTTCACCTCCCAAGTGGTCAAAAGATTCCTGGAAGGGGCTAAAAGAATAGCCCCCATAAAAGGATGCCAGCCCCAAGCTGGAACCTCAACACTGTACTGACACAGTTGATGAAATCACCATTTGAACCCATACACAAGATCACACTGCACATGCTCACACTAAAAACGGCTTTCTTAGTGGCTATCACGTCACTGCGAAGAGTCAGTGAACTACAGGCTCTCACACTACAAGAGCCCTACTTGCAAATACACAAGGACAGAATTGTCATGAGGACGGACCCACACTTCCTGCCAAAGGTGGTGTCGCGGTTCCATATCAATCAAACAATACAGATACCAAGTTTCTTCCAGAAACCTTCAACACCCTCAGAAAAGGCGCTACACACGCTAGACGCCAGAAGGGCAGTGATGCACTACATAGAAAGGACGAAGGAATGCAGGAAAACAAAACAACTCTTTGTTTCCTTCGCAAGCAGTTTCCTGGGACGACCAGTAACAAAAAATACCATTGCACGGTGGATTGCACAAGCAATACAACTCTGCCACAAGCAGGCAGGACAAGAGTTACAAGGAGCCGCCCAGGCTCACTCAACAAGGAAAAAGGGAGCAACGGTTGCGTTCCTAGCGAACACACCTATACAAGACATTTGCCAAGCGGCAACATGGTCTTCCGTGCACACGTTCACCAAACACTACTGTGTTGATATCCAAATAAACAAATAGGCACAAGTAGGACAGAAGGTCTTACAGCACATTTTCAGCAACCAATGCTCATCTTCCACCCAAACACCGCAATAACAAAACCGCTACTAAGTCTATGCACAGCATAGTGAATCCAGAAAGATTCACGCTGCAAAGCGAATAGTTTCTTACCTGTCGGTGTAGTTTTGCAGCTGAAGACTTTCTGGATTCACTAGCGATCCCACCCGCCTCCGCCAGGAAAGATAACATAGGAGGTTAAGGGTACAACTGAACTACATACAAGGTTAAAGGGATCAAAGAATAATTGAAGGATTAAAGGTTAAAGACATAGACAACAAAAAACTGTAAGAGGAAAAGAAAAAGAATCCGAAGATGGCTACCAAGGTGGGAGCTTCCGCCGGAGCGCGACGACGTCACCGAAGACACCAAATGGTGGGCGTCGCCGCCCACCTGGGCCAACAAAAAAACACAAAAACAAAGAAAAGACTACGAATCCGGACCCAACCACGAGATGCACAGCATAGTGAATCCAGAAAGTCTTCAAGCTGCAAAACTACACCGACAGGTAAGAAACTATTCGTTATCCCATTTAGATTTAAATTTGTGACCTGCAGGTTACGTTGGATATCAGCAGCGAACGCATAATTAACTGCTTATCCTTGCAGGCCTAAATGACTCCTCATTTGCTGCTGAGGATAGATGATGCACCTGGGTACTGTGCCAGGCCATCAGAAATTGGAATATTTTAAGAGTTTCTTATCAGAAGTTTAACAGGTATTAGCTTTAATAGTTGCAAAACCGCGTTGTAAAAATGTATCAATTGATCAATTTTTTTAAAACATGCTGGAGAGAGAACGCTCTTTTCTCTTAGGTCCCTGGTGATTGCGGGATTTGCTATCTGCGCATAGCCATATTGTAAAGTATAGAAGTTATAATATTATATTTTTCAGGACTTCTTTTATCGCCCAACCCGATCCCGCTGCACAGTAGGGAAAAAGGCCTGAAATCTGGAACTCTCTGAGTCTCAGGCAAGAATAGTAAGTGTTTTCCTTTCTTGAAGAGGTTCCACTTCTTTCAATTTCTGGAAGAGGCTGTCTTTCGGCTCTGGCACAGTCTTTCCTTAGTCTCTGGAAGAATGTCTTCTGCTCTGGGTCAAAGGAAGATCATTGCCTCATGACAGCCTCCGTAAAAGTATCCTCGTCTTATTTCGGAAGGCGGTTCCTCGCAGGTTCAGGAAGAGGTTCTTTTCTTCACCTCTTAAAGTGGTCCCAGCCTCTCAGGCTTCGGAAGATGTTTGTTTTCTCAAGCTCTGGTAGAGGTTCCTTGCATCTTGGGCTTTGGAAAGAGTTCTTCTACATTGAGGATCTGAAAGTTTCCTTTCCTCTCTGGAAGTGGTTTCTCTGATCTTGGGCTCTGCTAGAGGGTTCTATCTTAGGTTTGCCTTGGAGAGGTGCCTTTCCTCTTGGCTCAGGGAAGAGGAGCCTGTCTTTCATATTCTAGAATAGGTTCCTCTCCCTTTGATCACAGGAAGCAAATACCTTGATATCCTGTACTAGAAAGGATCTTGTTAAAAAGGTTTATTCTCTTTTTACACTCTGTGGCAGGTTCTTTCTCCTTTGGTCACTAGAAGGTGCTCCTCTCTAGGAGAGGTTTCACTCCCAGTAGGTTAGGGAAGAGGTTTCTCGCCTTTCGAGTTTAGATGTTCTGTGCCTCCTGGGCTCTGTTAGAGGGTTTCCTTCCTCCTGCACTCTGGGAAAGGTCCTCTCCCCTCAAAGACTCTAGAAAAGGCGTCTCTCCGGTTGGACTCTAGAAGAGGTTTATTGTCTTTTAGTCCCTGAAATATGTTTGCCTACTCTTGGGCCATACAAGGCATTCCTGCTCTTGTGCCCTTTTCTGATGCCTTGGAAATGCCCCCTCCTAGTCTGTTTTGCCACAGGTTCCCCGTTGTTCATGCTCCTTTTCTCTCGGCTCTGGAAGGGCTGTTTCTAAAGTGTGGTGCTTGGAGTGCTCCTCTGCTTGGAGTGATGTCCTTCATGTCATGTGTCGCCTCTTGCCTCACGGCGTGGTGTTTGGGGTACTCTTGTTCTAGGGTGTAGTGGTTTATTCTGAAAATGCTCCATTTCCTGTATCCCAGCTGTGCCATAGGCATGTTGTATCATTGTGCTGTCCATCATACATTGAAATGCCCCATCTCCTGCAGTCTTTTTTATGCTACTGGGCGCGCTTTTGTCATACCCTGGACACAAGGCATGTTTGTTTTTGGCCACTTATGCGATCACATTTAAGGTGCACTGTGCTGTGGGGCCACAAACATCATGTAGTGCGGCAGTATTGTACAATACCAAAATGGCGAGTGGTTCTTCTTCTCCCCTTGGCAAATGGAGTGAGCTGGGGCAGTGGGGGGGGGGGAGGCGTTGGCTGAGGGCATGCTGGGGAAAAGCCAGAGGGGAAAATAGGGGACATAAACATGTTCCTAGCTTATGTCTCCAAAGTTCATGGCAGGGCCACTGAAAATATGTGATTCTGCATCCGCAACATTTTTAGCATAATTTTACAAAAACAAATTTGTTTCTAGGTCAAACAGATCAAAGGTTTAAAGGATCAAAGGTTACTAAAAATGTGGCCATATCTGTTCGCACCCGCTGAAAGACGCTTCGCAAAGGATAACTGATCATCTTTCAGTTGCTTATTTATGTATTTGGTTGTTAAACTGGTGCTAATGAGGTGACATTTTTGCCCAGACAGCATTACCAAATTAGAAAATAATGAAGTGATAATACCATCAATGTGCTGCATAATTTGCCTTTTCTTGCTGCATAATTTAGTCAACCCTGCCGCATAATTTGGTGCTCCCCTACCGCATAATTCCAGTGGCCCAGGTTATAGGGGTGCTGCCCTTCATGCCCAGGGCAGGCCCCTAGATGGATCTGTGTTTTCTGGCTTTCGCTGGCCCTGTCGTGCTGGCAGCACGAGGTGCCTGCCGGGCTGTCTCTGAATTTTGGTATTTTGCTGTGATCTGAAGGTTCTTCCGTACACTCAGGGTGGAACAGGAGCCTCTTTGTAGGCTGTGTGGAGAGCCCATCAATAAACACACCTCCCTTTATGGGTTGTAAGAGAGGAGGGTGGGAGGGAGAGGGCCAAGGGAAAGGGGTAGCGAGAGGAGGTGGTGTCAGAAGGAGGCGCGAGGGCAGAGGGGAAGAAGGCCTGGAAAAGGTCGCTAGATAGAAATACAGCTGTTTACCTGTGCTCTCCAAATGTGCTTGTGGTCTTGCTCTGTCTGTGGTGAGTGTCTCTGTGTACCAGGGTTACTGGTCTCTGCTTCCTTCCTGAGCTCATGTTTGCTTTGCTGTACAGCTCGGCCTTTAAGCCATTGCATGACACAATGTTTTTGTTGACAGTGGTCGAAGTAGTGGAAGGAACCGTGGTCTTGGTTGGAAAAAGCTCTGGTGCGCGTCTCAAGGCCCCCCTTCAAGGTTAGGAAGGGGTGTTGTGAGTAGGCGGGGCAAGCAAGGCAGCAGTGCTGTTGGTTGCAAAGCAGCACACCATGGTAAATAACTGAGTGGGTTGAGTGGAACTTTACCTAGCACAGGCAGGTTGTCTCTCTCTTCAGCATTCCACCCAGGGACGTAGGTACCATTGGTGCAGCAGGAGCAGTGCACCGGGGCCCAAAGTCCTAAGGTGCCCATTGAACCCTGACAATTGCTGAAGTTTATCTCACCAACAGCAAAGGGACCATTTTTCTTACCTGCACGAGGTTCCATGGCGTCCTTGCTACGCTACTGATTCCACCCCCTCCCCGCCCAGCACCGCGAGCAGAACATTTCTCTCCCATGTCTCCCTTCACACGATTGGCTATGTATTATGTTACTCTGCTCATCCCTTTTCTCCGTCAGCTTGCTTCCCTTTCCAACTATACTTACCCCTTCTTTTAATATCAGGTGGTGCAAATTGTACGTATTTTCTCCGCTGAAGAACAAAATGCTGAGTTAACCCCATTGTCATTCGAACTGCTGTTTTTCTGGCTGTGCACAGTTCTCTTCCAAAGGCATCTTACCATGTGCCTGGTCACCATCGATCACTGGATGACCAACAGCAAATTCAAGTTGAAAGGCGCAAGAACCGAGCTCATGGTGGAATCACAGACAGTACAAGCTGTCCACTGGAAACATGACCAGTACACTCTCATGGTGCCTGCCCCTTACTAGTGAACTTGGTGACGAACTTTGGAGTCCTTATCGACTCCAAGCTCCCTTTGATGCCTCAAAACATTATACCAGCTGAGGCAGATTAACTAGCACTGAAGCTGCTCCTTAGAATATTACCTCCTACCCTTCTCGCAAACAGTGAAGGCAGGTTGACTCAAGTGGTTTCCCGCCTGAACTTTACAAATAGTGTCCATACGCTTGTCCGAATATCTTTAGAACAGATTGTAATGACTCCCAAATGCAAATGGCAACCTCAGGGTCCCATCTTTGGCAAGAGCTAGCAGGATCATGTTCTGTCTACATGTATTATGTCTCCTCTCCCACTCTGATCTTGTGTCACCTGCTGTGGTCTTGCCCATTTTGATAATTTTTCTCCTTTATTGATCATGTTTACTCTCCCATGTTAATCAACGTCTCACCTGCATTGGTTGCATCCTGCTCTCATTGACTATGTTATCACCTACTTAAATAATGGCCCGGCTGCCTTGATCTGATCTCCTCCACATCGATAATATCCCTTTCACTTTGATGGTCTCCTCTCCCACATTGATCAGGTCTCACCTGTATTCAATTCTCTACACTGGATCCCACGAAGGCGGTTTGTGTGTAATTCACAGAGCATTCGACAGACAAGGCCCCTGATTCCTCCAGCAGAACCTTACAAAAGCATTACCTCGCTTCTTCCTATATTCCACCCACTGTCGCAGCCTTTACAGATGATGCAAACAGGGGCGCGAGGCTCAGTCCGTCTCTGTTTATGCCGCATCTGTTGGAATGAATTTCCTTTAGACCCTCCACTCACTGAAAACCATGCGGGCCTTTGATGTAGCTGGGAAAGTCTAACCGTTTCCCAAGCTCTGATTGTGCTTTGTCAACAGTTGCCCAAAGCAAGAAGGGGCCAAACTTCATTCTCAGCAAATGTGGGTTGCATTAAACCTCCACGCTGATGTATACACACAGATGCAACCACACCATTTGCATTGTATCGCTCTGATTAAGATTGCTTCATAATTTAACCTAATGAAAGGACTTAGCACCTGTTTTGCTCTCACAGTTTGCTTCAGTTTTAGTCTGGTTTTTATGTAGTACCGCATCTTTTCTTGGACTGCACACCACACAGTTTGATAAAGAATGCTTCTGTCTTTAACTGCCTTTGCCTTTGGTTTAATCACAGTGTGATCGTGTTTTTCCTGCCACATGAGGTGTGATGAGGTGGTGGAGGCAGGGTTTTTGTACCAGAGAAAGTGAGAGATTCTTTAGGAGGTACCGGCCCAGGCCCTCTCTCTAGAAATTATTATTATTATTAGCGGATTTGTACAGCGCATAGCTGCCCTAGCGACGGGGCGTCCCAGCGCTACCCAAAACACCAGTAAGTAGTGACAGCCCAGAAAAAGGAGAGAAAGTTACGCCGGAAAGAGCCAGGTCTTTATGGCTTTCCGATAAGCTAGGTGATCTTGGAGCCCTCTAACAGCAATCGGAAGGGAGTTCCAGAGTTTGGCCGCTAAAACTTTAAAAGAGCGACCACCAGCTCTGGCTCTTAGAGCTCTGGGGGTACATGCCAACCCTTGGTCAGCTGACCGCAGGAGACGGCTCAGAACGTACGGTGTTAGCAGGTCTGCTAGGACCGGAGGAGCTTGTTGAGTCAAGATTTTGTGAGCAACGCATAGTGTCTTGAACTGGATTATTTTTTCTACCGGTAGCCAGTGTAGCTTAGGTAAAAACTTAAGACACTGAACATGATTTCGGAAGCGACAATAGAGTATGGGCTGCTGCGTTTTGTATTCTCTGAAGGCGCTGAATACAGGATTTGTTGGCACCCAAACATAGGGAATTGCCATAATCCAGTCTAGATAAAATTGTAGCCTGTAAAATAGTCTGCCGAACTTTGGGCTCAAAGAAGCCAAGCGGAGGTTTTAACCCTCTCAGGAGCCCGAAGCAGGTCCCTGCGGCTAATTTGGATTGAGCGTCAAAAGAAAGACCTCTATCGATCCAAAAGCCCAGGTTCTTGACCGCCTCCTTAGGCAGAGGTGCTGGTTTTAATTGGTCTGGCCACCATTGCTCTGACCACATATCGCTGTCTCTCCCGAACAGCAGAATTTCCGACTTACTGGCATTTAGCTGCAAGCAGTTCGTTGTCATCCAATTAGCGATCACCAGCATATCCTCCTTAAATTTGATGAGATTATTTTTACATTTCTTAGAAATGGCGATGACTAATTGGGTGTCGTCGGCGTAGGGAACCAAAGACAGCCCTCTGCTTTTTGCCACCACTGCCAAGGGTTGTACATAGTTGTTAAAGAGCACGGGGCTCAGTATCGATCCTTGCGGAACCCCATGTCTGATCGCCATCTCCTGGGAGTGGTAGGGTGGCACTATGACCTGGAAAGTTCTGCCCTCTAGGAAAGAGCGAAACCAGGCCAAGGCCGAACCCCCAATCCCTATCTCCTGTAACCTGCACAGTAATATTTCATGGGAGACAGTGTCGAAAGCGGCATATTTTATTTAAATATATATGGTCATCAAGCAAGACTCGGAAACACTTGCATGTAGGTCACACCACAAACCCACACCCTGCCAACTAAGCGCATCCTAGAGTGTGCGCTAACCATCTGCTAAGTAGTCGAGCACCTTATTAAGGGTTTGAAGCACCATAAAGATACAACCAAAGTACAAACCAACTATCATATGTATTTTTTTTTTTTTACACTGACATTCACTTTAGTGCGGAGGGGGACACTTGCTATAGATTATGGGACTATTTGTTGCGTTGAGATATTTGGTGAGCAAACTGGGACCGTGGGAGGGTGAGGGTGAACAAGAAAGCTAGCTTGTAAATATTTGTTGCTGGTGAAGTTAAGAAATTGCTTGAGCTCCGTGACATGATTTGACCCCCGGTCTATAACAAACAAGTATACTGCGAATGTATTTTAAACCAGGTTTCAGAAGCTCAGCTGATGCCTTTGTATTTCGCAGAGCTAAAGTTGTTACCATTTGCAGCATGTTTTTTGTTTTTTTCTAAGCTTTGAGAATTGAGATTACCCATGGGTAGGAGAGTACATATTTGTCCTATTATTGCCAGCTCAAAACAAAGGCATGAAGCTTACTGGGATATAATGGTTAAATTTTTTTCATGATGCGTCGCTCAGTCTAACGTGGAGCTGTAGTGAGATAAAGCATTCAGCACAAGCAGCTCTCTACTCTTCAATTTCCGACCTAGCTTCTTCTGCATAGGATGACCAGACGTCCCAGTTTATCAGGACAGTACTAATTTTAATACATGCACCTCAGGCTCCTGAGAGACTCTCTTGGGACAGATGATCGCCCTGGCTGTACTCCGGGTTTGGACTGGCCTATAGGGCAATCAGACAGTGCCCAATGGGCTAGTCTGAAAGATCAGTGTGTGGGCCAGTTTTTAGGTCGAGCCTCGATCGACCTGTTGTATCCTCTTCTATGGGCTCTGGCAAACCCACCAATTGTCATTAGCTGTTATCTGTGTCATTTACAAATGCTGGCTTGCTATTGGTGCATTTGTTTAAATGTCTCTCCTTTGTGGCGATTTCACTCAGAGAATGTTTTGTTTGGCCATCACACTGTACAGCGTGTGATGGCCCCTCCTCCCTCCTCCTGTAGGAGCATTGCATTGCAGCCTAACACTGCTTGTTTACTTTCCATTTGTGCTGACATACAGCGGAAGGCATGCCTCCTCATCCTTCTTCTGTGTTTAGCTTCTGTTTCCCTCTGTCAATACCAACGTCATCATTGCGGGACTTCCTGGAAGTAGTGGGCTGGGCCGTGGATGGCTCCAACGCAGGATTTGAACAACGCAAGCAGCAACGCAATCATGCAGGGAAGAGGAAGAGCAAGGTAGTTATCTTTTGGGCGCCCTCTGAGGCCTGGGGTCTGGCTATGGCAGGCAAAAAAGAGTGTGAGGAGCCAGAGGGTCACCCTGGTAGCTCCAGGGGCTGGATGGGTGCAGCTGCGGCTCTTTGCTCGTGTCAGTTATAGAGCAGTCCGGCACTCCAGGCTGGAGCCACACGAGGTAGTTCTGTGGCATTTTCAGGGAGCAGGATCTAAAACGTTATAAAATGTGTCTTCTCTTTATAAAGCTGAGGCAGATACTAGTCAGTATGCTGCACTAGGTCCAAAAATAGAAGCCCTGGGTGCCAGCTTACCGAAGAGGTGTTAGTGTCATATATTAAAACATTGGCCTAATCTTACGTTTCCACTTCATTAACCTGGGTCAATTGGTTGTTTGGGGGTGTTAGATATAGAATTTAGTGTTTCCCTATTAGAAACGGGCATTCTTTGGTTTAAAGGAAAAGGCTGTCGTAAATGAGCATTGTCAGAAACTCGTGTGCGTCAGTCTTTAACTGTGCAAGTACTGTCATGTGCTTTGCCCATGGGCTGTCAATTTACGAGAGGGAGAGTAAACTTAGGCCTAAATGTCACCTGAATTAAATGCTGTAGCCCTTCTGAAACGGTGCGAGTCTTCTGCCTCCCTCGAGAAAAAACGAGGGTATGACAATGACCTGCAAAAATATTTTTTCTCCACGATTCTTCAGTATTGGAGCCCTACAGATGCATGTTTTACCTGCAAACATAAAAATACTATTAAATGTTTGAATGGCAAAATGTTTAGGAGTCGGTGTGGGGTATGTTTGCTTTTGCTTTTGAGGGTAGACAGAAAATGCGCACTTGTGAGGTTTTTATTTCCCCCTAGCACTTGTGCAGAGAAGAAGCAGACAATTTATTTGTATTTTTCTTGGGTTGCGATGGGGAAGAGCCTTGGAGTGGGGGCCCGGTTAACAGAGATGTCTTGTTTTGATTTGCCTGGCCTTGGCCTTCGTAGTTTCCTCCTAAATCTTTACCAGAGCGGCACTGCCCCAGGCAGGTATCTAGCGCTACAGCGTGGACGTCTTTTGCCTGGTCGCTGTGCATACTCGTGCTTTATTTCAAAAGATGGTGCATGCACACGTCTTTCTCCGTAGCAGTGCTAAGGCATGGATAGTTGTTGTATGGGGAAACGCATTGGGGTAGTGGCAGTCTTTTCATTCCGAGCTGCAGCCCCTTAAATGGGACAGTCTCATTTATTTTCAGAACTGAAGCGCATGTCCTGTGATGCACCAGTGCACTAAGGCCAGTAATGCTTTGAGATGGATAGTATCACCCCTTTTCTGTGTGACTGCCTGGTTTAAATGAGGGAGTAATTGTACTCTGCGGAGCCAACGTGCCTTTTGAACTGCATAGTGCACGAGGGTGACATTCGGACTCCGCCGGTCCTCTGTGTAATGCAAGACACAGCACGCTTTTGCACATCTACGCAGCTTTGGGTCGGATGGTACCTAGCTCTTAAATGTGTTAGTGATGTTGTGATTGAACTCCACTCCAGAGGACACTTGCACTGTTGTCCCCGGTTCTTCAAACTGTGCGAATGGAGTTTGCACTGATTCGTCCTGTGATGTTGCTTGTTTCTGTTTGTGACACTTGTTTTGCTTCTGTTTATGCTGCATTTTTGCTCTTTGTGAGTTTTAGCTTAGTTGAAGCAATTTTCACTGATACTAACCGTAATGTCCTTGCTCACTGTTAATTAAATATGTCCCACCTGCCAGTTCTGTGCATGGGGGAAGCTTGCACTGCTACTTTTTAGGTTGAGCCTGGGCTGCGCATTTGCTGCTCTGCGAGGCATGCTGTATTCAGGTATGGACTTGAAGCCCCGCCCACTCTCCACCCATATTTTTCATTGGCTTGTGTCATTGTCCATTGTATACTCTGGCTTTCCATTGGTCAATAGGCTTAGTAGTGCCTACTTAGTACCGCCTTGTCTCATTTTGTAACCTCCCATGAGGACATCTCCTGTTGCATGTGTTGTTGCTCGGTAGGCTGTAATTACAGCCTCCGAGCACAATTTTCTGAAATAGCTTTGCCCTGCCTGCTCCTGCAGGCAGGACACACGATCTCTTATCGCATAAAGCAAGTATTTGCAATGCAATAGGTCTTGCCAAGCTATTGGCATTGTAAATGACAAAGCCTTTTATCTGTTTTAAAAACACATAAATAAAAGGCATTGCCATTTACAATGCCAATAGCTCAAACTCTCGTAAATGCGAGACCTATTGCATGGCAAATGCTTGTTTAGAAGTTGTTGGCCAGTTTTTACTGTTGTTTTTCCCTGAAATTGCCACTTTTTAGCTATCTGCTTTCCTAATGGGGGCCACTTTAGTTTGGTGCCCTGGCCTATTTGTTGTCCCAGTCCAACCCTGGCTGTGCTTCTGCAGCGAAGGCAGAGATGTGTCACACGTGGGGGCTAGTCTATGCCTTCCCTTGACTGTCACAGTGTGGCAGCTTAAGCCCACCCCTCTGCTAATCAAGAACTTCTATAGACCGGATGCGAGTGTGGGCGTTCTCAAGTGTGGTGGAAAGGCTCTATAGTCTGCCCCCCCCATGTTTCTGGCCCACACCATAAATGGTGGGTAGAAATTGATGAGCAGTGTATGTAATGGCAAACATGGCCACTTCACTGGCATGTTTACCTACTGGCGGTCGCCAGTAGGTAGTTATAGTTAGAACCTAGTTTCCATAGGAAAAGTGTGTTTTTTTTTTTTTTTTTTTGCTAATAACTTTGGTACCATTTGACGAATCTTCACGAAATTTTCAAAACTAGTTTACCGCTCACTTTAGCTGCTGTCTAGGAAATTTTGGGGTGAATCGTCAAGCAGAGGTCGGAAAAAAAGGAGGGTCCAAAACATGTTTTCCCCATGCAATTTCCCTAGGTATTTTAGAAATGACTACAGCCCGAACCGCTGAACAGAATTACACCAAATTTAACAGAAAGCTAGATCTTGGTCCAAAAAGATCTGTTTTTGTGATTTGGTGTGAATCCATTAAGTAGTTTTGGAGTTATTAAAGAAAAAAGATTTATGTATATCTAGAGACGCAGAGGGTCCGCAAATCCTACAGATCTCAAAACGAGAAATGAGGAATACCCTTAGCCCCCAGGGCTAGAGGTGGGGTCCTCGGGCCAAAAGCTTTTTTTTTAAATTTATTTTCCCACAAATCTGCAGAGGAACCGCAGGAAAATGGAAAATAAAGCAAGCACGTTTTCCCGTGATTGTTTTCGCTAGCCCCCAGGGTCGGCCAGGTCCAGGGGGGGGGAATTATATTATTATATAATGGAGAGGGAGCACATGCCGCCCCTCTCCGGGCCACTTTCGGCCACAGGGACCCCTTCCCCTGGGGCCACGCCATCAAAATCAAAGGGGGAGTGGATCCGCGCATCCCCCCCTCCCAGCCCAATTTTGGCCCCACGGATCCCATCTCCCAGGGCCTGGCTGATGTACAAAACGGGGAGGGGGGCCACGCCGCGCCCATCCTATGATGATTTTGACCCCAGGGACCCCACCCACTGGGGGCCAGCCTTAGCAAAATGGGGGTGGGGAGCCCCCTCCCCGGGCTTCCTTTGGTCCCGGGGACCCCATCCTCTAGGGCCCAGCTGTGCTTTAAATAGGGAGGGACCGCGCTGCCCTCCACCTGTAGTCATTAATTCTCCTGGGTACTCTATGCCCACCCCAGAAAAATAGCAGTTTCCCTGCCACAACTGGCAGGGAACCTGTGTTTTCTCTCGCTTGGCAGGAGCAATTTCAAAGCTCCCGCCAAGCGAGAGCAAACACTAAGTCTGCTCCCATCGAGCAGGAGTATGAAAAATGCTCCTGCCTGCTGGGAGCAGATTTTTCATCGGTTTTCCTACCCCCACTGAAGTGGGCAGGGAAATGGATGAAAATATTGCTCCCGCCCGCAGGGAGCAGCATTTTTAGCTGGTGGGAGCAATGTCGGCTGCCGCTGGAGGCGGGGAGCAGGCTGGGGCCTTGGGGGCCTTGGGGTTCCACCCGCAGCCCCAAACAAGGATGGAGTGGGTGCCTTGGGTGGGCTTGTGTCCTAAGGTAACAATAATTCACGCCCTCACTGTGCACTACTAATTACCCCACATATTACATCAGTCATGACATCTTCTATGGCATCATTCATAATATCACTGCAACATCTGCTACAATATTATTGATGAGAAAACTGTGCATGGCGGGAGCGTGAGTTATAGTTATCTTAGGGCACGAGTTATAGTTTCTTGAGATAAGTATAACTATAACTACTGAATTTCAATGGTTCTGTGTATGTAAAATCTGAACCTAACTATAACATCCATGTAACTTTATTTTTTGAGTGAAAAGAAAATATATGTGTGTATATATGTATATATATATATATTTTTTACTTTCACTGAAAAACTCATGTAACTTTGTTTTTTCAGTAAAAAAAAATATATGTATGTATATATATATGTATATTATCTACTGGCGGTCGCCAGTAGATAGTTATAGTTACAACCTATTATCCATAGGAAATCCGCGACATTCTATTTGAAATAACTCTCTTGCCGGTTGACGTATCTTCGCAAAATTTTCAAACTTTATGGCCCGCTCCGGTCCGCTCCTACCCTGAAAGTCTCGGGGGGATTCGTCAAGCGGGGGCCGAGAAAAAAGGGGGTCCCAAAACGTGTTTTCCCCATGCAATTTTCCATAGGAAACTTTAGACACGGCTACAGCCCGAACTGCTGAACGGAATTACACCAAATTTGGCAAAGAGGTAGTTCTTGGTTCAGAAAGAACCCTTTTGTTAAATGGTGTAAATCCGTTCAGTAGTTGCTGAGAAAATCAAAAGTAAAAAGATAGTGATATCTATGGTCGAGTAGGGTCCGCGTACCCTCAGCGCACCCTGCGCGCACCGTCCCGATCACGAGCTGCATGTTAATTGGCTGTCAGCTGGCTGTCAACATTCCGATTCAGGAAATGTTGGCAGCCATTTTATCCCTCGGTAGAACCGAGGGACAGAAACAAGTGCGCAAAGCGCACAAAGGGGGCAGGGTAGAAACACCCTGACCCCTAGGTTTGCTCAGGGGGTCCCACAAGGACCCCTGGGCAAAAAAAAAAAAGATATTTTTTTTAAAAATCGGCAGGATGCGCTCAGGGTGCGCGAATCCTGCCGGAAAAAAAAAAATCGAAGCGCAGTCTCCCGCGCTTCGATTGTATTTTGCCCCCGGGTGGCCCAAGTCCCGGGGGCATGGTGGGGGGATAATTTAATGTGTGGGGGGCCTCAAAGGGCCCCCCAAGCCCCCGGGACGGCCAACCCCCGGGGCTTTAATGAAAAAATAGTGCGGGAGGGCTCTTCTGCCCTCCCGCAGCCCCAGGGACCGCCACCCCCGGGGCTTCTTTTTTATTTCAATAAGGTGTGGGGGGGCTCCAGCCCCCACACGCCCGAGGACCACCACCTCCTCGGGGCACTTATAAAATAAATGTGGGGGTCCATTACGGACCCCCAGAGCCCGGGGACCACCACCTCCCGGGGCTGTGCAATTTAAGGGAGGGGGCCGCGCGGCCCCCTCCTGGAGCCCTTGATGGCCCTGGGGACCGCCACCCCCAGGGCCGGCTCCTCGCAGTGTCCCGGGGTCCTACCCCCGGGACACTGTAGTTTGCTATGGCAGGACGGGAGCCTCGCGGCTCCCGTCCTGCCATAGCTAAACTGCTTTGGATATTGGAAGAGAGCAGGAAACCTGCTCTCTCTTCCAATATCCAAAGCACATTGCTTTCCACATGGGGAGCTGCATCTTAGCAGCTCCCCATGTGGAAAAGCAATGCCGGCTCCCAAGGGACGCGGGGAGCCGGCGGGACTGTGGGGGGATTGGGGACCCCCGCACAGTCCCCAACGGAGAGGGCAAGCCCCGGGGGATGGGGTCCCCGGGGCAAGTAGTGGCCCGGGAGGGGGCCACGCGGCCCCTCCCCAAAAATAAAAAAAAAAAACGGAAAGGCCGGCCCCGGGGGATGGGGTCCCCGGGGGACTTAAATGGCCTGAGGAGGGGAGCCACGCAGCCCCCCTCCAAAGAAAAAAAAAAAAATCGAGGCCATGCCCCGGGGGATGGGGTCCCCGGGGCCAATACAGGCCCAGGGAAGGGGGGCCACGCGGCCCCCTTCCCGTTTAAAAAAAAAAAAATTAATTAAAAAAAAGGGGTAAGGCCCTGGGGGATGGGGTCCCCAGGGCCCAAAAACAGGAAAAAGGAAGGGGGGCCACACAGCCCCCCTTCAGGGGACAAAAAAAAAAAAACGATCGGGCCCGCAGGCCCCGCTCCTTCCTTCACCACTCTGCAAACGCGCCCCCTGGCGCGTTTGCAGAGAGGCAATTCCCCTTGAATACTGGGGGTCCCTGAGGGCCAACTAGCCCACCAGGAACCTCCAGTATGCGCCAGGGAGCTGCGTTGCAGAGAGGTGTACAGAGGCCACGCCCCTTTTACACCTCTCTGCAACGCAGCTCTGTGGCGCTTTTGGATATACCTGTTGGGCTAGTTGGCCCCCAGGGACCCTCAGGATTCAAGGGGAGTTAATCCCCGACTTAAAACGCGCCAGGGGGCGCGTTTGCACAGTGGTGAAAGGAGGGCGGGGCTTCAGGTGACATCTGTGCAAACGCGCCCCGTGGCGCGTTTTAAGTTGGGGGATTAAATCCCCTTCAATCCTGAGGGTCCCTGGGGGCCAACTAGCCCAACAGGTACATCCAGAAAGCGCCACAGAGCTGCGTTGCAGAGAGGTGTAAAAGGGGTGTGGCCTCTCTACAGTCTCTGCAACGCAGCCCCTGGCGCATATTGGAGGTTCCTGGTGGGCTAGTTGGCCCCTAGGGACCCTCAGGATTCAAGGGACTTAATCCCCCAACTAAAACGCGCCACGGGGCGCGTTTGCACAGATGTCACCTCAGGCCCCGCCCTCCCTTCACCATTGTGCAAATATTCTTCTAAAATCATCCGAAATACGAATTCCGATTTACTCACCTGTTATAAGGAGAGACCTCAGTGCTGTATCTTTCAGTCCAGTACTGGTCCTGAAAAGTAATTTTAACCGTACTTACCAGTAACTTGAATTTCCTTCCATAGGATATCATTGCCTGCTTTTTGCTGAAAAAGTTTCTAAGTGTTGATTTTGAAACCTACAAATATTCCTCTAAAATCAGCCGAAATACGAATTCCGATTTACTCACCTGTTATAAGGAGAGACCTCAGTGCTGTATCTTTCAGCCCAGTACTGGTCCTGAAAAGTAATTTTAACCGTACTTACCAGTAACTTGAATTTCCTTCCATAGGCTAACATTGACTGGTTTCACTTGGAAATTCTTCTAAGTGTGGAGTTTTGGAACTTTAAAATATTCCTCTAAAATCAGCCGAAATACGAATTCCGATTTACTCACCTGTTATCAGGAGAGACCTCAGTGCTGCATCTTTCAGCCCAGTACTAATCCTGAAAAGTAATTTTAACCATACTTACCAGTAACTTGAATTTCCTTCCATAGGATATCATTGCCTGCTTTTTGCTGAAAAAGTTTCTAAGTGTTGATTTTTGAAACATACAAATATTCCTCTAAAATCAGCCGAAATCCGAATTCTGATTTACTCACCTGTTATCAGGAGAGACCTCAGTGCTGCATCTTTCAGCCCAGTACTGGTCCTGAAAAGTAATTTTAACCGTACTTACCAGTAACTTGAATTTCCTTCCATAGGCTAACATTGACTGGTTTCACTTGAAAATTCTTCTAAGTGTGGAGTTTTGGAACTTTAAATTATTCTTCTAAAATCAGCCGAAATACGAAGTCCGATTTACTCACCTGTTATCAGGAGAGAACCCAGTGCTGCATCTTTTAGCCCAGCACTGACCCTGAAAAGTAATTTTAACCGTACTTACCAGTAACTTATCTTTTCTTCCATAGGAATCCATTGTCTGGTTTTCAGCAGAAAAGTTTCAAAGTGTCGATTTTCACAAACTACAAATATTCCTTAAAAATCGCCTGTATGACTTAAACGCATTTTTTCAACTGTTTACAGGAGATGCACCAGTGCTGGATCCAGGATCCAACACTGAGTAAGAAAAAGTAACGATAACAGTTTTTACCTGCTAAGTGAATTTCCTTCCATAGGATAACATTGGTGATTCTATGAGGAAAAGTTTCTAAGTGTCAACTTTTAAAATACAATAATATTCCTTAAAAATCACGACTGTAACCAAAACGCTTTTACTCAACTGTTTACAGGAGATGTCCCAGGACTGATTCTAGGATCCAGTCCTGTGGTTAGAAAAGTAATCCATAAAGTAACTAATTGCATTTAACTAGAAATTCACATTGAGTTGAATGTTGCATTGTGTTTGAAATTGTGTTGCCCATTGCAACAACTGTAACTACTGTACTTAAAACTCTATTGCCTATGTGCTAAGTATTTAAACTAAAGTAATTCATTCTGAGAAAGTATTTTTGTAATGTAATGTATAATGTAATTACAATGTAATTTAAAAATAAAATATGTAAAAGAAATTGTTTCTAAAAATGTAGTAAATCAGTATAAAAAAAATTAATATAAAAATTGTCATTTAAAAAACCTTTGAAATTCACTGAAAAAACCGTAGGTTTCAGGCACGTTATAGTTACAAATTAGCATTTAAAAAACCTTTGAAATTCACTGAAAAAACCATAGCTTTCAGACACGTTATAGTTAGAAATTAGCATTTAAAAAACCTTTGAAATTCACTGAAAAAACCATAGGTTTTAGGGACAGTTATAGTTACAAATTAGCATTTAAAAACCTTTGAAATTCACTGAAAAAACCATAGGTTTTAGGGACAGTTATAGTTAGTTGGACATTTCACTCGTACAAAACCCGTGAAATTCCCCGTTATAGTTAGTTCAGCTAACTATAACTCGCGCCCCGCAATGCACTGCTGATGACGTCACATATTACATCACTCATGACATGGTCAGTGACATCACTGATGACATCTCAAATGACATCACTGATGACATCATCCACGTGATAATCTGATGCAGCTCCTCACACCCTAATATAACCTTTGATACACCCAATCTAAATTACAGACTGCCATTCGCAAAACTACAGACACTCCAACACCAATAACTACATACCCACTCACTGATTCTTAGGTCTACACACACACATCCACTCACTCACCCGTACAGTCACTCATACTTATGGTCACTCAGTACAGGACTATCATATGCACTCTTACTCCTATATAGACACTCAAACACCGCCACTCATCCATAGAGGTACTCACACACCTAGTCAGTCATGCAAATAATTAAACACACTGCCATTTACTCACCTATACAGTAATACACACACCAGCTCACTTAATCATACAAATACTAGCACATTGTTACGCTCTTATACAATCACTGATACAAGCACACACTCATCCATACAGCCAATATCACAATCACTCACTCTCAGCTTATAGCTATTTATATACTCCAACACACATATATACTGGCTTTCACATATGTAGTTACTCACACATGTACCACTGGGACATACATTCACTCACTAACACACTCTTACACACACTTACCCACCCATACAGTCTATCACAGATGCACTCTTGAAACCATCCACCCAGTGAATCACCCACTCACACATCTATGCACAGAGTCGCACACACCCCACCCACACAAACACTCAGGCACCCATACAGATACTCAGACAACCAATCAATAACTCATATAGACACTCATGTAGCTATTCACAAACCCATGCAGCCACTTACACAGCAACAGACAGACGGATACAGACATTCACCCAGTTTAGTCACTAACCCATGCATTCAGTAAGATACGTTAAATCACTCACTTATAGTCAGTCACGCACCTACTAAATCATCCATACAGACACTTACACACCCACTCATTCTTCAATACGTCTTTTCCTATATATATTAAAAATATTTAAACTTTACAGAAACACACAGTCACTGGATGATGTCATCAGTGATGTCATTTGAGATGTCATCAGTGATGTCACTGACCATGTCATGAGTGATGTAATATGTGACGTCATCAGCAGTGCATTGCGGGGCGCGAGTTATAGTTAGCTGAACTAACTATAACGGGGGAATTTCACGGGTTTTGTACGAGTGAAATGTCCAACTAACCATAACTGTCCCTAAAACCTATGGTTTTTTCAGTGAATTTCAAAGGTTTTTTAAATGCTAATTTGTAACTATAACATATCTGAAACCTATGGTTTTTTCAGTGAATTTCAAAGGTTTTTTAAATGCTAATTTGTAACTATAACTGTCCCTAAAACCTATGGTTTTTTCAGTGAATATATATATATATATATATATATTGATACCAATCCTGGCAGCGACGAACAGACAGGCACTGACTCCGTGATATGATGACAAAGAAGAGGTTTATTTAACCTACAACGACCTAGACGCGTTTCGGCGGCGTACCGCCTTGATCACTACATCAGGTACACTCTGTTTAGCAGTATATATACTGGTCACTCACTAGTGGTTGCCAAAGCAACCTGTAATTTAACAGTAGACATAGAAGTTACACATGACTAATGTATTCATGACTGTGCACATTTTAACATTTAGAAAAAAGCTAAGTAAAATACCGAAAAATGAAGGAAAAACAATATTATTGTTAAGGACAATTTCCCTTTCACACAACAATAAGTTTAAACAATAAAATAAAGAAAGTCAGTGTGCTCCTTATATATAAAAACAGCGAACCTATATTTGTGCCCCACATAGACAGAAAAAATATCTAATATACCTAGATAATACCAATTGAGAAATAAATTACATAAATATGTAATGGCGCACGGTCAAATTAAATTATTAAAAAAGTGCAAACAGGCTGAAAAACAAAAATGGTTAGGTTCGAACTAGGGCAAAAGAGAATAATGTGCCATAGCGATATAAGGTCCATATGATAATTAGGGTCCTGCTTAAAACAAACCAACATGAACCATCTGAACTGTTTAACTAGTCTTTTGGCTATAAATATATGCAGTACTAAATGATACCGAGCCAAGAAACTTGATTGAAACAGACAACCTATCTCGCCCAAGTGGGCCGAAAACATGAAACTCGATAGCACAAAGATAAATATGATGTATAAACTGGACGGGCGCCGTATGTAATATTGAAGTGTAAAAATGTATAAATTTACTTTTAATATTTAAAAAATGTCTAATGTGGTCTAATCTATTGTGAGTGTAAAAACGTGAAAAATAAAGCAAAATAAATAAAAGTGAATGTGACCTAACGTTACGGAGACTGGGCAGGGGCGGGACAGACAGCTCCAGATAAATTACAGATGAACATTCAGTGCCTCATCCGCATTCATCCCATTGGGAATTTTTGAATTAAGGAGTATGATGTACCTAGATTCTAATCTTCTAAGGTCCAATTGTCTATTCCCTCCTCTCGGATTTTTGGGAACTGTATCAATCACATAGAAGAATAGATCCTGTGCCTTACCTCCATGCGATGTATTTATGTGCCTGGCAACAGGGTAGGCAGGGTCATTATTGGAGATGGCCCTGAGATGTTGTAGGATGCGGACATGCACGGGGTGGATGGTGCTACCCACATATAATTTGCCGCATGTACAGTACAAGACATAGACTGCAAAGTCTGACTTACAGGTGAAACTGCCTCTGATTTCATAAGGTGAGTGTCTAAATGGCATCTGCACCATTTTGGTGTTGACCCCATGCCTGCACGCTTTGCATTTTGTACATTTATGAAAACCTTTTTGGGCCTTAAGCCACGTGCAAGCCTTGGTAATTGAAGGGGCGTTGCTGACTAGCTCCTGGTGCATGGATTTGGCCCTCCTGAATGTAATTTGCGGTGTTCTAACGCAAGTGGGGCCAATTACTGGGTCATTGCGTACTGAGTTCCAATGTCTGTGTAGAATTCTACGTATGTTTGCGTGATAGGCATTGAACCCTGTGATGAATCTCGGGATACCAGTTATAACGGGGCAGTTTTTGGCTTCACTGCTTTCTTCTCTCCTGAATAGAAGGTCTTTCCTGTCTATGTTAATGGTTTTGGATTTCGCTTTAGACAGTGTCTTAATACTGTACCCTCTGCGTTCTAATCTGTTGCATAACTCGCTAGTGGATTGTTCAAAACTTTCCGAGGTGCTGCAATTACGCCTCATGCGCAGACATTCTGCATATGGTATGCTTTCTTTCAGTGGGGTAGGATGAAAACTACTCGCGTGGAGTATTGCATTACCAGCAGTGGGCTTTCTGTATGTTCTGGATTGTAGTTTGTTATTTTCCACAAATATTTCTAGATCTAAGAAATGTATGCACTTAGTATTAGTTTCGCATGTGAAAGTGAGATTGAGGGCATTATTATTTAACTCTTGAGAGAAGGTTTCAGCACTCTCTTCAGTCCCTCGCCACAGTATAAATATGTCATCAATGTATCTGACATATAAGACAACATTCTCAACCATTTTATCTCTATGTGTTTTCATGAGCACTTGCTCCTCCCACCAACCCAGATGCAAATTAGCATGGCGGGAGCGTGAGTTATAGTTATCTTAGGGCACGAGTTATAGTTTCTTGAGATAAGTAGAACTATAACTACTGAATTTCAATGGTTTTGTGTATGTAAAATCTGAACCTAACTATAACATCCATGTAACTTTATTTTTTGAGTGAAAAGAAAATATATATATATATTTTTTTTACTTTCACTGAAAAACTCATGTAACTTTGTTTTTCAGTAAAAAAGTATATGTGTATATATATATATATATATTAACCAACAATACGCCCGAAAGCTTGAGGGCGCACACACCGGCAGAGGAACCATCGGGCTTTCACACTGGCAGCTTGCATCACACAAGCAACTTGCTTTGCTGTTCCGAAAATAATGTTCCTTAGACCTTACGCGTTTCAAGGCTTGCGCCCCTTCATCTGAGGTCTCTGCATCTGCTGGTCTCACAGGCGGTTCTCTGCATGCGCCTTCTTATACTACCCTAAGTGGGCCCCGCCCATCGCGAGTTACTGAACGGGATTACACCAACTTTGGCAGGAAGCTAGATCTTGGTCCGCAGATTGTGATTTGGTGTAAATCCGTTCAGAACTTTTTTAGAAATTAAGGGTGACATTTTATTTGTATATCTAGACGAGAGCCTCTCACTGGAGAACCAGTTCAATAATAGAGCTTTCTGATTGGCCCAGGGAGCTTTATTTCCCCTGTGCTGTTTGCCCGTAGGAGAGAGCGCTCTGGTTGGTTGCCAGCAACATCAGAAAAATTTTGCTGACAGCCATTACGGGACTTGGGAACTTAGACCCCTGCCCTGAAGTTTTAAAAGTGATGTAAGGGGACAGGGTAGGGATACCCTACCCCCCTTGACCCCATGGGAGGGGGGGACCCAGAAGGCCCCACCACCCACCCAAAATGCAAAAGAAAATCGGCATTTGAGATGTCCTCAGTGAAGTCATAAATAATGTCATAGAACATGTCATGAGTGATGTAATAAGTGAGGTCATTAATAGTGCATTGCGGAACACAAGTTATAGTTCACTCTGCAACTATGGTGAATTTCTGTGTTTTTTTTTTCCAAAACGTTCATTTTGTCACTGACATGTTCACCTAACTATAACTTTACTTTAGCCTTTTGTTTTTTCATATATTTGCTTGATAGGACACTTTTGCCTTTTCAAAGTTCTGGACATACTGTGTTACTGTTACCAGTTTCATGGCAATGCTGATGGATTGTCCAAGGCCCCCATTGAATGCTTATGGAATATTTTGGGTCCTGGAGTTTAGCAGGAAAGTCTTTTGGAGGAGGTCAGTGGCCACTAAAGTGAGATTTCAAGGACTGCACACGTTTAAAAGGCAGTGTAGCAGTCTGGTCATGCTGGTTGTGTTGAGGAAAGAATAAAATACATGTTTGTTGTTGTAGTAAAGGTCCACAGGCTGGATTGCACAAGGACAGTTAAAAAATAAAATAAACACTGTTCATGCAATGTCATGACGTTTCTAAGAATTAGCAGGATTTAATCAAGGCCAATGTGACGTTTTTAACCTGGAGATCAGTGACACCTTATGCAGCCATCCACGAACAATAACAAAACATTACAAATTGTGAGCAATTTCATGTTTAAAACAATTGGCAGCATGCAACAGTGGCAATGCAGATTGGTTTTGAAATTAAAGGTACAGAATGCATCGAAGATTAATGACTTAAATACTATTCCAAATGCTGCACATTTCTAAGAGTTGAGGTCGTGTTGATACAAACCAACCACTTATGTAACAGGCCATGGTTGTGTGGTTAAATGCACGTTTGTAAAAATGAAATGCTGTGCAATTTTTAATTTGCCGTCTCGTTTTTAAAAACATATGGTGTAATTTCAGAACATAGGCGTAAAGTGACTATTGGGGAAAGGAGGAGCGGGTGGCAATGATTTCTTGTAGTTGTGCTTTTCAGGCCGTTTCCAGTGAAAGATGCGTGACTATGGGCACCAGTTCAGGATTTGTGTTTGCGTTCTGGAACTTGAATCCTAGTTTTGCAAAGGGGTAAACAATATTCCAATTCCCACAACGCAAAGGAAATAAGTGTACTGAAGTGGCTAGTCCTGCCTGGGCCTGGGAGCTTTGAGTGGCTGGATTAGCATCCGTGGCCTATTATCCACAAATGCCATTTCTTTGAATTTGAGAGCAGCCTTTCCTCATCCCACTCCTGCAGTCCGTCTGCATCCCTGGAGAGGTGAATGTTGGGCCTGAAGGCTGCAGGTATGTGCTGGTGCATAGAGGTTTCAGGGAGATGCAGCAGTCTGTGTGCCAGCTCTCCCAAGTAGCTCCATGTCATGTGTGACATATGTAACCAGTCTTGAATTTTAATTCAGGAGTATTACGCGTTTGGGACTTGTATTTTGATATTTCGACTGAAAGTATTGGATCACATGATGTTAAGTGCTGTCGCCTAAAAAGGTAGGACAAGTTGTGGGTGCCTAGCCACCCAGGACCGATAACCATGGTGTAAAGCAATGCAAAACAAAACAAAAGGGTCAAATTGATCTCCCAGTGAAAAAAGTAAGATTTCAGTTAAGCTTTGAAAAGATTTCTGTTACTCGACAAGTGGTAGTCTCAGGTTAAATACCTGTCCCTGTTTAAAATTTAGGGAATGTGGCCACCCTGTGTCATGGACTATCACCTTCCACACAGTGCACATGCTCATCGATCAACACAATGAAGACACTGCGGTGTCGCCATCATCATGACACCTTCACCCAAGGGCTTTTTTTTTAGGTCGAGCTTGGACAGCGCATGCGCTGCTCTGTGAGCCATGCTACATTAGAATATGCACTTGAAGCCCCGCCCACTCTCCGCCCATATTTTTCATTGGCTTGTGTCATTGTCCTTCGTAAATGCTGGCTTTTGATTGGTCAATAGGCTTGTTAGCCCCTCCTTAGTACCGCCCTGTCTTAATTTGTAACCTCCCATGAGGACTGGCCTTTTTACTTCGGTAGTTACATGGTACGTCTTATTTCGTCTGTAAGCACTATTTTCTTTAATGAGTTTCTGATTGCAGGCACGAGTGCTTTCCTGCAATGTGCTTTCCTGCAACATTCGCAAAAACAACAGTTGATGGACAGAATGCAGAACAATGTCATACATTCACCCCAGTACAGAGATCTGGGCCTAAATCCATCGTTTTTTTGCTCACCATGCCATTCCAGTTTGGACCCAGCCATATGCAAATCAGTCTTGACCCTGTGCCTCATGGGAACAGTCCAGCCCGAACTGCCAAGCCAGGTCCTCCCTGGACTGGAAACAAGCATCCTAGGACCGGTTTCGGGGTTTCACCCCTCTTCAGCCAGGATAGCTTGATTCCAGTGGCATGGAGAAGCACGGGACCCACGTCTGGGCATACCCGTCCCACTCGGGGTGACAAATGCAAAAACAACAGTTGATGGACAGAATGCAGAACAATGTCATACATTCACCCCAGTACAGAGATCTGGGTCTAAATCCATCGTTTTTGCTCACCATGCCATTCCAGTTTGGACCCAGCCATATGCAAATCAGTCTTGACCCTGTGCCTCATGGGAACAGTCCAGCCCGAACTGCCAAGCCAGGTCCTCCCTGGACTGGAAACAAGCATCCTAGGACCGGTTTCGGGGTTTCACCCCTCTTCAGCCAGGATAGCTTGATTCCAGTGGCATGGAGAGCACGGGACCCACGTCTGGGCATACCCGTCCCACTCGGGGTGACAAATGCAAAAACAACAGTTGATGGACAGAATGCAGAACAATGTCATACATTCACCCCAGTACAGAGATCTGGGCCTAAATCCATCGTTTTTTTGCTCACCATGCCGTTCCAGTTTGGACTCAGCCATATGCAAATCAGTCTCGACCCTGTGCCTCATGGGAACAGTCCAGCCCGAACTGCTAAGCCAGGTCCTCCCTGGACTGGAAACAAGCATCCTAGGACCGGTTTCGGGGTTTCACCCCTCTTCAGCCAGGATAGCTTGATTCCAGTGGCATGGAGAGCACGGGACCCACGTCTGGGCATACCCGTCCCACTCGGGGTGACAAATGCAAAAACAACAGTTGATGGACAGAATGCAGAACAATGTCATACATTCACCCCAGTACAGAGATCTGGGCCTAAATCCATCGTTTTTGCTCACCATGCCATTCCAGTTTGGACCCAGCCATATGCAAATCAGTCTTGACCCTGTGCCTCATGGGAACAGTCCAGCCCGAACTGCCAAGCCAGGTCCTCCCTGGACTGGAAACAAGCATCCTAGGACCGGTTTCGGGGTTTCACCCCTCTTCAGCCAGGATAGCTTGATTCCAGTGGCATGGAGAGCACGGGACCCACGTCTGGGCATACCCGTCCCACTCGGGGTGACAAATGCAAAACCAACAGTTGATGGACAGAATGCAGAACAATGTCATACATTCACCCCAGTACAGAGATCTGGGCCTAAATCCATCGTTTTTTTGCTCACCATGCCATTCCAGTTTGGACCCAGCCATATGCAAATCAGTCTTGACCCTGTGCCTCATGGGAACAGTCCAGCCCGAACTGCCAAGCCAGGTCCTCCCTGGACTGGAAACAAGCATCCTAGGACCGGTTTCGGGGTTTCACCCCTCTTCAGCCAGGATAGCTTGACCTGGCTTAGCAGTTCGGGCTGGACTGTTCCCATGAGGCACAGGGTCAAGACTGATTTGCATATGGCCAGGTCTAAACTGGGGTGGCATGGTGAGCAAAAGAATGATGGATTTAACCCAGATCTCTTGACTGGGGGTGAATGTTTTGATTTGTTCTGCATTCCGTCCATCAATTGTGTGTCTTTTGCTTTCTCGCCCTAAGTGCGCCAGGTATGCCCAGACGTGGGTCCTGGGCTCACTGTGCCACTGGAATCAAGCTATCCTGGCTGAAGAGGGTGAAAGCCCGAAACCGGTCCTAGGATGCTTGTTTCCGGTCCAGGGAGGACCTGGCTAGCAGTTCGGGCTGGACTGTTCCCATGAGGCACAGGGTCAAGACTGATTGCATATGGCCAGGTCTAAACTGGGGGTGGCATGGTGAGCAAAAGAATGATGGATTTAACCCAGATCTCTTGACTGGGGGTGAATGTTTTGATTTGTTCTGCATTCCGTCCATCAATTGTGTGTCTTTTGCTTTCTCGCCCTAAGTGCGCCAGGTATGCCCAGACGTGGGTCCTGGGCTCACTGTGCCACTGGAATCAAGCTATCCTGGCTGAAGAGGGTGAAACCCCGAAACAGGTCCTAGGATGCTTGTTTCCGGTCCAGGGAGGACCTGGCTTAGCAGTTCGGGCTGGACTGTTCCCATGAGGCACAGGGTCAAGACTGATTTGCATATGGCCAGGTCTAAAACTGGGGTGGCATGGTGAGCAAAAGAATGATGGATTTAACCCAGATCTCTTGACTGGGGGTGAATGTTTTGATTTGTTCTGCATTCCGTCCATCAATTGTGTGTCTTTTGCTTTCTCGCCCTAAGTGCGCCAGGTATGCCCAGACGTGGGTCCTGGGCTCACTGTGCCACTGGAATCAAGCTATCCTGGCTGAAGAGGGTGAAACCCCGAAGCCGGTCCTAGGATGCCTGTTTCCGGTCAGGGAGGACCTGGCTTAGCAGTTCGGGCTGGACTGTTCCCATGAGGCACAGGGTCAAGACTGATTTGCATATGGCCAGGTCTAAACTGGGGTGGCATGGTGAGCAAAAGAATGATGGATTTAACCCAGATCTCTTGACTGGGGGTGAATGTTTTGATTTGTTCTGCATTCCGTCCATCAATTGTGTGTCTTTGCTTTCTCGCCCTAAGTGCGCCAGGTATGCCCAGACGTGGGTCCTGGGCTCACTGTGCCACTGGAATCAAGCTATCCTGGCTGAAGAGGGGTGAAGCCCGAAACCGGTCCTAGGATGCTTGTTTCCGGTCCAGGGAGGACCTGGCTTAGCAGTTCGGGCTGGACTGTTCCCATGAGGCACAGGGTCAAGACTGATTTGCATATGTCCAGGTCTAAACTGGGGTGGCATGGTGAGCAAAAGAATGATGGATTTAACCCAGATCTCTTGACTGGGGGTGAATGTTTTGATTTGTTCTGCATTCCGTCCATCAATTGTGTGTCTTTTGCTTTCTCGCCCTAAGTGCGCCAGGTATGCCCAGACGTGGGTCCTGGGCTCACTGTGCCACTGGAATCAAGCTATCCTGGCTGAAGAGGGTGAAACCCGAAGCCGGTCCTAGGATGCCTGTTTCCGGTCCAGGGAGGACCTGGCTTAGCAGTTCGGGCTGGACTGTTCCCATGAGGCACAGGGTCAAGACTGATTTGCATATGGCCAGGTCTAAACTGGGCTGGCATGGTGAGCAAAAGAATGATGGATTTAACCCAGATCTCTTGACTGGGGGTGAATGTTTTGATTTGTTCTGCATTCCGTCCATCAATTGTGTGTCTTTTGCTTTCTCGCCCGAAGTGCGCCAGGTATGCCCAGACGTGGGTCCTGGGCTCACTGTGCCTCTGGAATCAAGCTATCCTGGCTGAAGAGGGGTGAAACCCCGAAACTGGTCCTAGGATGCTTGTTTCCGGTCCAGGGAGGACCTGGCTTAGCAGTTCGGGCTGGACTGTTCCCATGAGGCACAGGGTCAAGACTGATTTGCATATGGCCAGGTCTAAACTGGGGTGGCATGGTGAGCAAAAGAATGATGGATTTAACCCAGATCTCTTGACTGGGGGTGAATGTTTTGATTTGTTCTGCATTCCGTCCATCAATTGTGTGTCTTTTGCTTCCTGCAACATTCAGCGCACCATGCGCTCTTTCACTTTTATTTAGTACATATGATTTGTTATGCCTAGATGGGCCACCTTAGCGAGATCTGTGATTTTTCCGCACTTTATCTTTAAAAAAGGCGGTTGCACGCCTTTAAGCTATTAGCATTGTAAATGACAATGCCTTTTATTTATGTTTTAAAAACCAACACATAAATAAAAGGCATTGTCATTTCCAATGCCAATAGCTCAAACTCGCGTAAATGCGAGACCTATTGCATTGCAAATGCTTGTTTTACCTGTGTTTGGCTGCGGACGCCGTCGCTCTGGCTCCAGGTTCCATCGCCACTAGTAAGACTATTTTCAGCCTCACTCTTCGTCCACAAGGAAATGTCGTCAGGCCCCACACTGTGCCCACTGCCCCAAATATGATAATACTAATTACTAGGAAAGAGGTGAGATATTAGGTCTGATGTGCACTGCAGATTGCTACACCGCCTCTCATGTCGGCTGCAGGCTTCATTCACAGCGCTATCTGTCGATGTGGCACTGACTCGAAACCCAGCCTCTCCTTGACCAGGCAGCAGCACCAGCGCGCGTGGCGGGGCCTAGACGCGAGCTCAGAGGATGCTGCCTGTGGTACCCGAGGGTGAAGGGGATGCATCCGCATAAAGGGCTGTAGCAAACCTCACTCTGATGGCCACAGTGACAGCTGGGCTACTAACAACTGTCCGAGGAGAAAAGCCGCCTTTTAAAACCTGGCCAGCCACAGTAATATGGTCATTGGGGTACGAGTGAAACAGAGAGAGTGCAGCACGACCTTCCTTTCAGCTGTTCAGATCCTTGACTTCACCCCGGCCCAAATGACATCTGCTCACAAAAAAAACACAAAGCCTTGTTCTTAGTAAGGGGCGACGTGCAGGGCTGCAGGTAGCTCTGAAAATGAATTGTACAAAAATAATAAAAGCATTTCATTTTTTATCCGCTCCCCGGGCAGAAATCAAGCCCGGGAGTATGTCTTTACAAGTGCCACTAGTGTGATGACAGCCAGTTGCCATGCCACACTGCTTTTCAGGGTGACACGCTCGTTAGTAATCGTGTTAGTGTCGAGATGACGAGAAGTGATGGTAGGTTTCAAGATAACCTGAGGAGGGGAAGCACCTCGAATCCTCTTTAGCTCTGGATCAGACAATCAAACTCTCTTGGTCACCAAGACGTGACTAGACCCAGGGCTTTAAGTGGGCCGGGTCTCACCGGTGCTGAGCACCGGCAGTTTTTAAAGGGGGCTTCGAAACGGGTCTCTATCGGGCTCTGTTTTGTGCCCTGGCATAGGCGGACTGCAGTGACAGCAGGCACATCGATGTGTGCTGCTCACACTGCTCACTTCTCACTATTGGAGAAGTTACGGCATGACGTCATGCCAGGTGAGCGTTGTAGGTTAAGGGAAATCCTTTAAAGAGAGTCATTTTCTCTCTGGATTTCCCTTCTCTTTTTGAAACTCAGGAGCAGCAACATTGTCGTGGTGTCACCAGGGCTTTAAGTGGAAGCTTTTTCAATATTATATATAAGCCATAGTTGCTGCTTATTTATCTTATGCAACTAACAACCATTGACAAAGCCAATAGTCCTGACTTGTTGTAGGTATGATGTTACTTGTTGTATCATATATCTGGATGCAATGACAGAAACAGCAAAATACAAGTCGGGCGGCACACTATGCTAAGCTCAGATTTTTAGCTTACTGTGTTTTTAAGCTACGCCCTTAATTACATTGGCCACGCCCCTTTGAGAGACCCCCCAGTTTTTTCATCCCACTTAAACCCCTGACTAGACCATTTTTAAATGCGTGAAATGTAAGGAAACGAAACATGGGAAATGCGTTCCAAGTAGTTGCTGCCCACATCGTCCTCTGGTTTTAGACCTCACGGCATGCATTCTTCTGCTCAACAACGAGTCTCAGATGGGGGGTGGGGGGGATTGCAGCTCAAGAGCTCCGCTGGCACACTGCACTTTTAGTGTTCTGAGTAAGTCTAGACACAGCACAATCTTTGCACTGGATACCTCTGCAGGAGAGGTGCTCAGCTGGGACACAGAAGCATCCGTTGGATACGCCTGCAGCCGAGGAGCTCCGTTGGGAATCAGATTTTTTTCTGAACTAGATGAGTGTGTACCTGAGGTGCTCCGATTCCACACAGAGACATCTAAGACCTGTGCACGTGTGACACACACAACCACACACAACCATCGCTAAGCTGCATGAGTCTTCAACTGAGGAGCTGCATCTCCTAACACCTCTGCTGTGAGCTGAATGAGTCTGTAGATGAGGAGCCTCTCTGGCACTCACAGTGATGTCTGGGCTTCGTGAGTGTGCAAGTGAGGAGCTACTTGGCACTCACAATGATGTCTGGGCTTAATAAGTGTGCAAGTGAGGAGCCTCTCTGGCACTCAATGATGTCTGGGCTTCGTGAGTGTGCAAGTGAGGAGCCTCTCTGGCACTCAATGATGTCTGGGCTTTGTGAGTGTGCAAGTGAGGAGCCTCTCTGGCACTCAATGATGTCTGGGCTTCGTGAGTGTGCAAGTGAGGAGCCTCTCTGGCACTCGATGTCTGGGCTTTGTGAGTGTGCAAGTGAGAAGCCTCTCTGGCACTCACAGTGATGACTGGGCTTCGTGAGTGTGCAAGTGAGGAGCTTCTCTGGCACTCACAGTGATGTCTGGGCTTCGTGAGTGTGCAAGTGAGAAGCCTCTCTGGCACTCACAGTGATGTCTGGGCTTTGAGAGTGTGCAAGTGAGGAGCCTCTCTGGCACTCAATGATGTCTGGGCTTTGTGAGTGTGCAAGTGAGGAGCCTCTCTGGCACTCAATGATGTCTGGGCTTCGTGAGTGTGCAAGTGAGGAGCCTCTCTGGCACTCAATGATGTCTGGGCTTCGTGAGTGTGCAAGTGAGGAGCCTCTCTGGCACTCAATGATGTCTGGGCTTCGTGAGTGTGCAAGTGAGGAGCCTCTCTGGCACTCGATGATGTCTGGGCTTTGTGAGTGTGCAAGTGAGAAGCCTCTCTGGCACTCACAGTGATGACTGGGCTTCGTGAGTGTGCAAGTGAGGAGCTTCTCTGGCACTCACAGTGATGTCTGAGCTTCGTGAGTGTGCAAGTGTGAAGCCTATCTGGCACTCACAGTGATTTCTGGGCTTTGTGAGTGTGCAAGTGAGGAGCCTCTCTGGCACTCAATGATGTCTGGGCTTTGTGAGTGTGCAAGTGAGGAGCCTCTCTGGCACTCAATGATGTCTGGGCTTCGTGAGTGGGCAAGTGAGGAGCCTCTCTGGCACTCAATGATGTCTGGGCTTCGTGAGTGGGCAAGTGAGGAGCCTCTCTGGCACTCAATGATGTCTGGGCTTCGTGAGAGTGCAAGTGAGGAGCCTCTCTGGCACTCAATGATGTCTGGGCTTTGTGAGTGTGCAAGTAAGAAGCCTCTCTTGCACTCAATGATATCTGGGCTTTGTGAGTGTGCAATTGAGGAGCCTCTCTGGCACTCACAGTGATGTCTGGGCTTCGTGAGTGTGCAATTGAGGAGCTTCTCTGGCACTCACAGTGATGTCTGGGCTTCGTGAGTGTGCAAGTGAGAAGCCTCTCTGGCACTCACAGTGATGTCTGGGCTTCGTGAGTGTGCAAGTGAGAAGCCTCTCTGGCACTCATAGTGATGTCTGGGCTTCGTGAGTGTGCAAGTGAGGAGCTTCTCTGGCACTCACAGTGATGTCTGGGCTTCGTGAGTGTGCAAGTGAGGAGCTTCTCTGGCACTCACAGTGATGTCTGGGCTTTGTGAGTGTGCAAGTGAGGAGCCTCTCTGGCACTTACAGTGATGTCTGGGCTTTGTGAGTGTGCAAGTGTGAAGCCTCTCTGGCACTCACAGTGATGTCTGGGCTTTGTGAGTGTGCAAGTGAGGAGCCTCTCTGGCACTCAATGATGTCTGGGCTTTGTGAGTGTGCAAGTGAGGAGCATCTCTGGCACTCAATGATGTCTGGGCTTCGTGAGTGGGCAAGTGAGAAGCCTCTCTGGCACTCACAGTGATGTCTGGGCTTCGTGAGTGTGCAAGTGAGAAGCCTCTCTGGCACGCACAGTGATGTCTGGGCTTCGTGAGTGTGCAAGTGAGGAGCTACTTGGCACTCACAATGATGTCTGGGCTTAATAAGTGTGCAAGTGAGGAGCCTCTCTGGCACTCAATGATGTCTGGGCTTCGTGAGTGTGCAAGTGAGGAGCCTCTCTGGCACTCGATGATGTCTGGGCTTTGTGAGTGTGCAAGTGAGAAGCCTCTCTGGCACTCGATGATGACTGGGCTTTGTGAGTGTGCAAGTGAGAAGCCTCTCTGGCACTCACAGTGATGACTGGGCTTTGTGAGTGTGCAAGTGAGGAGCCTCTCTGGCACTCACAGTGATGTCTGGGCTTCGTGAGTGTGCAAGTGAGGAGCTTCTCTGGCACTCACAGTGATGTCTGGGCTTCGTGAGTGTGCAAGTGATGAGCTTCTCTGGCACTCACAGTGATGTCTGGGCTTTGTGAGTGTGCAAGTGAGGAGCCTCTCTGGCACTCAGTGATGTCTGGGCTTTGTGAGTGTGCAAGTGTGAAGCCTCTCTGGCACTCACAGTGATGTCTGGGCTTTGTGAGTGTGCAAGTGAGGAGCCTCTCTGGCACTCAATGATGTCTGGGCTTTGTGAATGTGCAAGTGAGGAGCATCTCTGGCACTCAATGATGTCTGGGCTTCGTGAGTGGGCAAGTGAGAAGCCTCTCTGGCACTCACAGTGATGTCTGGGCTTCGTGAGTGTGCAAGTGAGAAGCCTCTCTGGCACTCACAGTGATGTCTGGGCTTCGTGAGTGTGCAAGTGAGGAGCTACTTGGCACTCACAATGATGTCTGGGCTTAATAAGTGTGCAAGTGAGGAGCCTCTCTGGCACTCAATGATGTCTGGGCTTCGTGAGTGTGCAAGTGAGGAGCCTCTCTGGCACTCGATGATGTCTGGGCTTTGTGAGTGTGCAAGTGAGAAGCCTCTCTGGCACTCACAGTGATGTCTGGGCTTCGTGAGTGTGCAAGTGTGAAGCCTATCTGGCACTCACAGTGATGTCTGGGCTTTGTGAGTGTGCAAGTGAGGAGCCTCTCTGGCACTCAATGATGTCTGGGCTTTGTGAGTGTGCAAGTGAGGAGCCTCTCTGGCACTCAATGATGTCTGGGCTTCGTGAGTGGGCAAGTGAGGAGCCTCTCGGGCACTCAATGATGTCTGGGCTTCGTGAGAGTGCAAGTGAGGAGCCTCTCTGGCACTCAATGATGTCTGGGCTTTGTGAGTGTGCAAGTAAGAAGCCTCTCTTGCACTCAATGATATCTGGGCTTTGTGAGTGTGCAATTGAGGAGCCTCTCTGGCACTCACAGTGATGTCTGGGCTTCGTGAGTGTGCAAGTGAGAAGCCTCTCTGGCACTCACAGTGATGTCTGGACTTCGTGAGTGTGCAAGTGAGAAGCCTCTCTGGCACTCACAGTGATGTCTGGGCTTCGTGAGTGTGCAAGTGAGGAGCTTCTCTGGCACTCACAGTGATGTCTGGGCTTTGTGAGTGTGCAAGTGAGGAGCCTCTCTGGCACTCACAGTGATGTCTGGGCTTTGTGGGTGTGCAAGTGTGAAGCCTCTCTGGCACTCACAGTGATGTCTGGGCTTTGTGAGTGTGCAAGTGAGGAGCCTCTCTGGCACTCAATGATGTCTGGGCTTTGTGAGTGTGCAAGTGAGGAGCCTCTCTGGCACTCAATGATGTCTGGGCTTCGTGAAAGTGCAAGTGAGGAGCCTCTCTGGCACTCAATGATGTCTGGGCTTTGTGAGTGTGCAAGTAAGAAGCCTCTCTTGCACTCAATGATATCTGGGCTTTGTGAGTGTGCAATTGAGGAGCCTCTCTGGCACTCACAGTGATGTCTGGGCTTCGTGAGTGTGCAATTGAGGAGCTTCTCTGGCACTCACAGTGATGTCTGGGCTTCGTGAGTGTGCAAGTGAGAAGCCTCTCTGGCACTCACAGTGATGTCTGGGCTTCGTGAGTGTGCAAGTGAGAAGCCTCTCTGGCACTCATAGTGATGTCTGGGCTTCGTGAGTGTGCAAGTGAGGAGCTTCTCTGGCACTCACAGTGATGTCTGGGCTTTGTGAGTGTGCAAGTGTGAAGCCTCTCTGGCACTCACAGTGATGTCTGGGCTTTGTGAGTGTTCAAGTGAGGAGCCTCTCTGGCACTCAATGATGTCTGGGCTTTGTGAGTGTGCAAGTGTGAAGCCTCTCTGGCACTCACAGTGATGTCTGGGCTTTGTGAGTGTTCAAGTGAGGAGCCTCTCTGGCACTCAATGATGTCTGGGCTTTGTGAGTGTGCAAGTGAGAAGCCTCTCTGGCACTCACAGTGATGTCTGGGCTTTGTGAGTGTGCATGCGAGGAGCTTCTTGGCACTCTAATAGCTCCTCCGATACAAAGGCTTTCATTCCATGAGGGTCGGTAATCCTGATTAAGGCGTCAATGGGACTCTGCACTTGGATCAGAGCCGCAACATAAACATTTAACTTTTTACCAAGCACAATTACCCCAGGTAAAACTTCGTGATATCTATGCAGGGGAAATGGTGCAGCTCGGAATGGAGGGAATCATATAAGACTCTCACAGTATCCCTCATTTCGAGGTGAGGAATTTAGAACGACTGGAAAACACCACGCCCCACCCTGTCCGCAGGCATCGGGTATTACCACCCCGAATACTGGAGAATTCATAATAATGCTCATGGGTCATGTCTGAGCTGGATGGGATTGTAGCTTAGCAGCCCCTCCGCAGACGTTTAAGGCATAGACCGAGTGAGCGAATGCCCGGGGCCCCCGCATTCTGAGGGGCCACTGGGAAAGTGACTTCTTCTCTATTTTACTTTTATCTATTCCTTTATCTCAACCTTTAACTTATTATTCAATTTTGTTTGCCATCATAGGGCTTGAATTAGTGCACCATGGGTAATACAATTCAAAGTTGTGCCGAAACAGGGGCCCCCTAAATATTTTTTGCACGGGGCCCCCAAAATTATTAGGACAACAGTGAGTCCCTCGTGCACATAAAACCACATCCGAGCTGGATGAGGCTGCAGCTCCGGAGATTCTCGGGCATAAAATGATTACCGAGCTGGAAGTATGTGAAGCCACAGATCCCACCCAGTGCCATGGAGTCTGCTGCAGGGCACTTTCTTAGGCACGCGCTTCAAGTATCTTAATACATCTGCAGTAAGGGTCCCCTGAAGCGTGCCTCAGCATTTCCACAGGTTTGAATATCCCTAATTCAGGGAAGAGGATGACCTCATCCATCATTCAACAAGGCATTCTTCTCGGCTTTCTCCTAAGAGGATTGAGCTATTAATCACCTGCGACCACCGCTGGAACCCCAACATCAGCCCTTGAATTTCTGGGATTGGTAGGGGACACCAGTTACATCCTGGGTCCAATAATTGTCCCCTGAGGAGCTCGGATGGGTGGAGATCACAGATACCTTCTAGACCAGATAATCATTTTGTGAAGAGCTGGGATTGGCTGTGGGCACTGGTGACACACGCACAATTACTAATCACAGATGAGCTGCGATGGATAAAGGGCATTCATTCCTCTTGATCTGACCATCGTTCTCTGAGGAGTTGTGAAAGGCAGAGGGCGTACACACTTTACGGAGGAACACGTGGGATCAAGGAGCAGGTACAGGCAGCACTTACCTTCTCTAGGCCCATGTTGTCCATGAAGAGCGATTCCATGTAACGTCCAAAGGACTGAAAGGCGAAGTCGGGGAGCGATCTGAGGGGGTTGTGGGAAAGCTTCAGGTCCTCCACCACCCTCAGCTTGCTCATGGCTGCCACCGGGTAGCTGCTAAGCTGGTTACCTTCGAGGTGGAAGATGGCGAGGTTCTCCACTTCATCCAGGGAGCCTGGCTGCATGGTGGTGATCTCATTGTTGGAGAGGTACAGCCAACGAAGGTCCTTGGCTCCGGCAAAGGTGCCAGGCTTCAGCTCACGGATCTTGTTGTTGCTCAGCTGCAGTACGAAGAGGTTGATGAGCGGGGAGAAGATGCCTTTGGGAAGCTCTACCATCCTGTTGTGATCCATGTACAGGTACGTGAGCTCGGACAAGTCATCGAAAGCCCCTTGCTTGAGCGTGCTAATCTCATTATTGGACAGGTAAAGATAGACAAGCTTATTCAATCCCCGGAAAGCTCCGCCGGCGATCTCTTTGATCTGGCTGTGCTGCAGATGAAGGCTCACCACCCCTTTCATCTCCTTGAAGGTGTTGGTGGCCAGCACTGGGAAGCTGTTCCTCTGCAGGCTCACGAGCAGGGTCTGGTCAGACACCTTGGGGACCTTCTTCAGCCCTGCTCCATTGCATATGACATGCTGCTGTCCCCCCACAGGGCAGTTGCAGTTTTGGGGGCACGCCTGCAAGATAGGGATGGCCCATGACAGCAGAGTGAGCTTGAGGAGGAAGCTGGTGCAGTCCATGGTCAGCACTGAGAGGAGCTGCAGAAGGAGAAGAGGGAAAGTGTGCTGAGCTGTGAACACAGGGCTATTTATAATCGCATTTCACAGCAGACCCAATCCAAAAACCACAAGCAGCAGCCAGACTCCTGCGTGCAGGCGGCACATTTTGGGAGCAGAGTGTGAAATTAACCCCAGTGCAACCAAATAGAGATGTTCTGGGCCGGAGACCAGGCAGAGCAAAACAGTATCGGAAAAAGAAGAGGAGAGTTATATTGGGAGGAAGAGGGAAGGGCTGGGGAGTCAGGGTCATGTAACAGGGAAAAGAGAGAGCAGGAAGGAGGGACCGATGTACACCTGGGAGCCTGGACTTCACCTCTGGCCAGCCCTGTGTATGTGTTTGAGTATAGTCTTACAGTCAGTGCAAATGTATTATAGTTTCTGCAATTTCGTCTTCGGCCTTCAGCAGTGTTCTCTTAAATTATTTTCATTTGTGTGTGGCACCAGTATATTTGTGTGCATACTCTTCTCGTCTGTGTGCGCAATCTAAGGGAGTGATGAACTACTATGCTAGTGACCGTGGTGAGTGTGCTGTCACGTCTGAAGGTTGTTGGAGTGCTGTGAGGCCACATAGAAGGCATTAGAATACTACACAAATGTCAAGTAACAGTAACAACCAGGGGCCGGATTACAGAAGCAAGCGGGGGTCTAATGGGCATGTGCACCCCGGGGCACTTTGGTATTACAGAAGGGGCCGCAGGTGCTTGTGCTGCCCCTTCTGTAATACAGATAGCGCTGGCGCTACATGTGTGCCAGCGATATCTCAAGAGGGCATTCCCTCATTTGAATAGGGGCGTGGCCCCATGCAAATGAGAGAATCTCTTTACCTCTGTGCCCGCGCCGCATTATGGATGCGGGCACAGTGGCAAAGAAGCTGTCAGGAGGTGCACTGACAGTGCGCCACAAAAAGGTGGCACACTGTCAGTGCGCCTCTGATGCAGCCCTCTGGAGGGTGTCAAGGGGGTCTCAAGGACCCCCAGACATCCCTTTGCAGGTGGGTGCAGTCACTCTATACACCCGCCTGCAAAGGGGATCTCTCCCCACTCTTAAAAGTGCAGGTGGGTGCCGCCTGCACAGTGAAACACGGAGCGGATGCTTCAAAGCCGCTACGTATTTCACTTGAATGCACTGCCCCCAGGGCAGCACAAGATCGCAGCTACCCTATACACATCGCATTCAACATTGGAGGGCGCACTTTCCCTGTTTGCGCCTGGCGCACCAATTTGAAGGTGCGCCATGGCGCAAACAGGGAAGGTGCACCCAGTTTGCTTAATTACAGTGGGAAAACTGTTGCAAAAGCACTTTGGTGTTAAATAAATCCCAGTATCACTCAGTGAGTTAAACAGTTGCTGCTCACATAAATGTTGAATCGTAGGTTACAAGTAAACATCCTAGCAAAGCTGACTTAGCCTTCTATCCGTGCAAGGGCAGGAAATCGAGTATCCTAAAACTGAGTATTAATCATATGTGTTACTTGAAGCACTTTAGAATGGCATTTGTGTCGTATATAGCACTACATATCAAAAACAAATTATTATTACCACGTTACCCAAATTAAAGAGCTGGACCTCTAAAAAGATAGTGTAGAAGAGCAATTTGGAATTACTTCCATGCAACACTGATCCAGTTGATTGGGTGTGGTGGGCTGAAAAGCCTTTGCACCAACTCAACGGAGTTTACATTTCAACATCAGTAGATACTCCCTGAACAACACCAATTCCGACACACACAGAACAGCAGAACAACAAAGAGCAACTCCTAGAATTGATCAATAAGTGATTGTGCAAATCCTAAATTCTTATCATGAATTGGGTTGGTCTGTGACAGAGATCAAGCACAGGTTGAAAGATTGTGATGTAAGTCTTCGGTGGCCATAGAATCACCTAGTTGATCACCTACTTGGCCCGTGGATATCTGGTAGAGAGCACTATCTGACATGAGTTGCGAGCCCAAAGTAAAGACATTTTTTTGAAAGACCTTAATTTAGCGAATAAAATGGTAGCACCTATGAGTTTTGTACAAGAATGACTTGGAAAAAAGAGTACTGCAAATGAGGCATGCAGTACAAGGTTTGTTGCTTGTTCTTTTGCAACATCAGTGGTCAAGAGAATGCAGAATTTATTTATTCAGGAAGGTCTGCTCTCCAATTTCATTTTATTATATGTAGTGATGTATTAAAGGTGGGCAAGCCAGCAAATTCTTAAAGTGGGCCAAACCATGGGTATGCTTTGGCCCTAAGAGCAAAGGTATTCGCTGATTAGGAAGAGACAGTGATTTCTGTGGATAATATAAAGGATATTTGGTAATAACAATGCATAATGGCAATTACTGCTGATACAGGGATGCTGAAAGAGAAGACGTTCATACACAATGCAAATAGAACACCAAATACTGTTTATGCAAATTTTGAAAATATATTTGAAAAGACAACTTTGGTGTGCTCAGTGTCCCAAGTGAACATAGACCTTTGTCATCCAGCAGCAAGAGACTGACCAGGGCGGTTCTCTTTGAAGACGGGATGCGAATCTACTGATCGCGAGTTGTGGCTGATGTGGATGGCCCACACTTCTGCTTGAGAACAGACACGGTGATCTTCTACTTTGCGCAGTGACATAACATGCCCGCACCGCTCCATATTGTTTTCCATGACGTGTCCATCATTACACGCTCCGGATATCTGCCAGAGTGTTTCCCCGTTCCCCCTCACTGGGTGCCCAGCTGGGCCCTATGTGAGTAACATATAATTCCTTTTCCTCACTTGGTTGTTGAGCACTAAAATCATTCTGGCTTCATCGCATTACGTTTCAGGTGTCCCCTGTCCTTGGGTCCTGATGAGATCATCCCATTGCTCAAGAGATCGAAACGCCGTCGACTCGCATTGTAAACGAACCATACCTAGGCTCTGTGATGTAACCATAAGGCTGTAACTAAACATTCTGTATCACATAATGGTCGTTTAGATGTACCAAGAAACTTTGTTATATGTCACAATTTGTCACCCAATGTGTGTTGGTTCTATGTTCACTTGGGACACTGAGCACACCGAAGTTGTTGTCTTTTCAAATATATTTTCAAAATTTGCATAAACAGTGCTTGGTCTTCTATTTGCATTGTCTATGAACATCTTCTCTTTCAGCATCCCTGTACCAGCAGTAATTGCCATTGTGCATTGTTATTACCAAACATCCATTATATTATCCACAGGAATCACTGTCTCTTCCTAATATACTATATACCCTGGTTCCTAGTGAGTAGGGTTTCCCTGGTCTTTTGAACACGAAAGTATTAGCTGAGCCATCTAAAGAAGTAGCATGCAAATTACATCACAAACGTAATGTAAAAATAGGATAAAGATTCTTTAAAATTAAAAAAATATATATTTCTTCAACATTTATAAACATTCAAATTTAATACAATTTCAGTGGGTCTTAACCTTTTGACTTCTGTGGACCCCTACTTAATCGTTACTTGAACCCGGGCACACCCACTCAATCATTATTGGAATCAGGGCCCCCCCCCCGACTGAGTCATTAGTGAAAGCAGTGTACCCTTGCCTAAGCATTTTTGATGATTTGAGCCATAAAACAATACGCAAAAATACAGAAACAAGCATTCATCAAACAAATGTACAAATTGTTAAATATTTTTTCTAGTTTGCAAACAAGTATAGAAAAAGCAAATGTAACTTTATTGGGAAGGTTGAAGCCTTTCTAAATTCAATTGACTCATCGTCCATACCAGATTCTGTTTGATGCACTTGCACTTCTCTTACGAATCAAGCTGAGAACACTAACTTATTTTTTTAGCCTCCAATTTCGAATTCCTTCACATTTACAGAATGTTTTAAATTGTTCATTCTACTTCTTTATTTGTATACACTTTATTAATCTGTTAATATTATTTAATTTTCTAAGCAGTCGCTGACCTCTGGGTAGGCTTTGTCAACCCCCAGGGGTCTCCGGACCACAGGTTAAGAATTACTGAGATAGATGATATCACTGTATTGAGTGAGCTTTATTGAAAGTATTCCTTTCTACACATGAACTTAGAAATATTCAAGAACACTGCTGTGCCCTGTCAATGTTGCCGTCGGTCAGACTAATCAAGTTAAATAAAACTGAGACATTATATAAAAAAAAGTTATAAGAATACTCTTATGTGAAAAAGAAGGCAGGGTACCAATTTATATCTATAGCGCTGGTTTTCCCTTATGTGGCGCATCTTTTTGAACACTTATAATGAAAACAATCTGCAGAGGGATTATTGTCCATCGCAGCTCCATTCCCTTTCGGGGCTTTGCCAAGAAGGCTCTGTTACACGACTTTACGGACATAGATGACATGTCCTTACTTTAACGACGGTGGCTGTCGACGGCCCTCATGGTGGCCAAGATCTGCATACTCCGGCATTGACGTTCTCCCCCGATTGCCACTCCCCAGGAATGGTCCCTGAAATTGTATTGGTTGGCCACATATGAGCTGCAAGTGTATAGCTTCAGGATAACTTGCATGTATTTGAGAAAGTGTGGGGCCCCTTCCTATGTTTAGGTGGACTCTGATTTTGGGCTTTGGGGGGGTTACACTTCTCGCCCGCTAAGGCGCTGGGGGTATTCACGGATGGCTGTTGGGACCTGAGCGTGTCCTGATGTGTGGGGGAACGGTGGCATGGGCCTGGTGCTGCTGGGCTGGGGTGTGGGTGTGACGGTGTTAGCTGGTTGGGATTCCTCCTTAGCAGGACTATGGTGGGATGGCTGCCTAGCAAGGCCCCCTGTTTGGATGGGGAATTTTTTCCCCCTGTTGCTGCTGTATATGGTCCTATGCTCATGTATTTGGTTTTGTTTCTTGCTGGTTTGTGCTGATGCTTTTGCCAAAGACGATTATCATATTATAATGTATGTACATGTCATGGGATGATGGTATTTGCTGCGTGTAAACCTTTGAAAATCTGAATAAAGAAATGTTCAACAAAAAAAAAGATAATTGGGCAGATGATCAGTATTTTATAGAGGAAAGCATTATCCTTTGTTGAACTAGGAATTTGTTAGTTTTACCTGCTGTGTCTTTTTTGTAAAAATACAGTAGTATTGCACAGCAGTTGAAGTATTGGTGATGAATTTACTTTTCGGGAAGAGAAGGGGGTGCTTTAATCCTGCATATACGTTGCTCCGTGAAATCTGGCTAGAATTCAAGATGGCCGCCACATTTTCAACATAGGAGCCAGGTGGTTTACCTCAACAACGTGCTTTTGTATACTACTCGCGCTGTTACCCACACATGCAAGTGCGCACAGCTGATTACATTGTTGAGAAAGTGCAGAGGCTGCTTTGTTGAGAACCTCATGCAAGATGGTTCAAAACCAGTTCATGATCCCCAAAATAACAAATTGTGCTAGAATAATGAAAGGAAACTAACCAAAACGTATATGGCGAGTTCCACAAAAAATGCTGATGAAATTCTTACTCTGGTATCAGCCAGGAAATGCATGAGACTTCCACGAAGAAGAATGCTCGTCCTTCCAGCCAGTGTTTGTTAGAAGTCTGGAAATAACCTCAAATGGCCACCTCCATCCACCAATCAGCCGGTTATGAGCTCTGCAAAGATTCAAACTGGGAGCAATGAGGATGTGACAGTAGGTTGTTCAAAAACAGCGTATTACCAGGGTCTCAGCAAATACCAGTGATGGTGGGCTTGCTAGGTCGCTCATCGCCAAAATGTGGTATTTATGGTGGCAAAGAGAAAGACACAGGAAACATGTAAGATGAGAAGTTATTTACCATTCTATTAATCAAGCCACCTCACCTTCCGAACCTCCACATCAGGCTTGATTTTATTGGTTTTTAATTCAAAATGGTCAGCAAATGTATTGGATTTAATTTCTGAGCTGCCATGCCTTCCTGAGATACAGGAGGGGCCTTCTTCAACTCACTGATAACCGAGAAAAATCCTAACTTGTGGCACTACATGAAAAAAACACAGCCAGTACCAAACATTTTTACTTTTCTGAATAGAAGAGTCTTATGCCAAGTATAACTAACACAACAGAGATACTGCATGGAAAGGAGCAGTGCAAGTTCCAATTATACCAAGAACAATACTTGTGACATTCCATTGACACTGGCAGCACATACTGCCACCATCCAGCCTACTAACAATCTCCCGAGATGCTTTCTGAAGGCTGAGCCTGGCAATAGATTTAAAAGGAACATAAGGAACAGACACCACACTTTGTGGCACCAGTGACTGCACAATCATTCTTTCTTTGTCACATGGGTAGGTAGAAAAGGGTTGTAGCTCTCCACTAACACCTTGGGTCCTAAACTGGTAAGATAATATAGTGGGCTAATGCACCTGCTGCCAAGATATTCCTGCAATCTGAGGCTTCACAAGTTCAAATCTTGCTATCATTCCTGTACAAGAGTGGAACAGCAGGCGCTTATTGAGCCTCAAATGTGATGTTTTGGGGCATTTTGAAAGGTAGAGGCATAATTCACTTAGACCACTAGTGGTATTTGCTATGGATTAACTTGAGCTGTGTATGCTGCAGCGTCTTCTCATCGGTATTCTTGAAAAAACAAGGATCAGTTTTCCCAACTTTGGTTCCAAAGGGTAGTGAACGCAATAAAAAATTTGAGACTTGTGACTCGAGGAAAAGGTGATGGGGTACAGAGATGGAGGGTGGTTATAGGAGAGGATGAGCATATAAAAGATGAGGGTAATGAAAAAGAAAAGGATAAGAAAAAATAATACAGAAAGTTTAATTAAATAAGAGTAAAAGAGTGAGAAGAAGGGAAGAGAAAAATATGTCAGAGATAGTTGAATAGAGAGTAGCAGGAGGGAATTAAGTCTCATGAAGGAGAGATGGTGTTGAAAATATTGTAAGTGGTGGGTGTAGGAGGATGGAAAGAGATTGAGGAGGTAGACTATAGAGCAAGAGAATGGGGAGTAAAGTGGGTGATGGGAGTAGGGATGTACTGTGGGGGTAATGGGAGATTAGTAAAGGGAGTGGAGGGCACGGGTGAAGGCAAAAAATGAGAATAATTAGAAAAGAAGGTGGTCGGAGAGGAGGTGGGTGAGAACATTAAAACTGGTTGAGAAGGGGCCACAGAGTGAGTGTGAAGAGACTAGAGTAGAGTCGTAAAAAAGAAAGAAGAGGGTGATATAGAAAGAGTGGTTGGTGTGAATGGGGGAGACCAGTGAGAGAGTAGTAGAGAACAAGAGGAGGTAACATGCCGGTCACTATTTAGGAGAAGCATTTCAGTTTTGAGGCACTCATGATCTGTGCGTTTCCTTTTTGTTCGTCTTAAAATACATCTTGCACCAAGGACTGGCAGACAAATATGTTTTTGAGGAACTCGTCAACAAATTTTAAGTTTAGTAATTAATCTCAGAAGATATACTCTTGAAACAGACCATGTTTGTTGGCTGCTGCCTCTGTTAAAAATGTTGAAAGTTTCCAGTGAAGAACAGGTTCAGGGCAGCAAGAGTGCAAGGTCCCGTTATACACACGTGCGTACGCACCGAAGCACACACGCTGCCACTTGCAAGTTGCAGCGCAGCAGTGCAAGCTTCCTTTAAATATACAACCTCATCACCCTACAGACGGGACTCGGGAGCAGTGAAGTTGAGGCTGATGGAAGCTGGTGGGTTAAAGAGGGTCGAGGTTGAGGCGAGGAGAGAGAGAGAGGAGGGAGAGTCGAGGGTGAGGAGAGAGAGAGGGGGGGGGGGAGTCGAGGCTGAGGTGAGGAGAGAGAGGGGGGGAGTCGAGGCTGAGGTGAGGAGAGAGAGAGGAGGGAGAGTCGAGGCTGAGGTGAGAAGAGAGAGAGAGAGAGAGGAGGGAGAGTCGAGGCTGAGGAGAGGACAGAGGAGGGAGAGTCGAGGCTGAGGTGAGGAGAGAGAGAGGAGGGAGAGTCGAGGGTGAGGAGAGAGAGAGGAGGGAGAGATGGGAAGAGGCGACAGGGAGGAGGACGAGGCAAAGAGAGGATAGTGAGGAAGAGTAGACAGTGAGCTGAATAGGAGGGTGAATTGGTAAGCAGGAGAGTGAGGCAGAGAGAGAGGGTTGAGGAGAGAGGAAAGGTGAGTTGGAGGCAGAAGGGGAAGTTGGAAAGACAGAGTAGTCTTCCCTGTGAGGTGAGAGAAAGTCGAGGGTGAGGCAGCCGGCATATACTCGTTGTGACTCGGAGGCGTGCAGTAGGTGCCTAGAAACGGAAGCCTTTGGTGGGCAGCAAGCTGCAGTGGCTGAGGCGCTAGCTTCTCTTAACGCCCCCTGCCCCCCCCACACACACACACACACGTGACAGGACGTGTTCGTGCAAATAGCAGGTTGATAAGAATGGACCCCAATGCATATTCATCAGCGCTTCAGATTAACAGCCCAGGGACCTTTGTAGTCGCAATTACAAATCCTTTATTTGCATACTTTGGAACCGCCTTCCATACAGCAGGCTTTAAAGTGTGTCAGCCTTGGCAGGACTCCTGTGCTGGCATTCCCGGTGCCTCTGGCACTTATCCTTGCCGCTGGGCGTGACCATGTGTTCATCCTGGCGGCTTTCACTGGCACGCTGCCCGCACCTCTGACCGACTCTGTTTTCCGGTTTCTCTTGGCTGTGGCCGGTGTTTGTCGGTCATTGCCAGGCGGCGACGGTTGTTTGCACTCTGAATTTCACAGTTTGGTATGAGTCAGTGCTGGGCACAGTGATGCTCGCAGGAGCTCCCATGCAGATTTTTCCATGCCAGCTCCGGTGGTGGCACTCAGACAGGGCAAGAAACCGCTCACAAAGAGCCTGTGTGTCTTCCGTTGCCGTCGGAGCGCTGGGTCACGGGCCTGGTCTCTCTGGAGGGTCGAAGGCTGCTTCTCCGAGGAGGGAGTGTGTGGGTGTTTGTCTGCACTTGGTTACTCGTGTTTTGAGTTGGTTGTTGCCTCTTTCTATGTTATGTTTGTTCAGGGCTTTGAGTGGGCCGGGTCCAAGGCCCGATAGTCATTAGAAATTGACTTTGAAGGCCCTACATTCAAGTCCCTAACTTTACTGGTAAAAACAGCGATCGATTTCTGAACAATGAAGGTAAAAAACTGTAAAGTAATACCCGTTGTTCCTGTTTATAGTTAATATTCCCTATTTAATCTTCCATCTTCTAAGAGTGTTAGCTATTTCCAGGAAGTTGTATTTTTGTAAGTTTTTTTTCCACGTAACATATCACTCGTGGATGTTGCTTAATTTGAACTGAGTCCCCTAAGGTGTTTATAATGGGTCACAATTGAGAACTCTGGAGCAAAGACTGAAGACGGTGCGAGGTTCTAACTCTGCCAGTGAGTGAGTCAAAAAGGTGATCAGAATTCATGGTTTTCCAATCCTTGCCCGCTCTGCGGAGCTCACAGGGCAATGGTCAGGCATTCCAGTAACATTTGTGATTCTCTGCAAATGTATGTGAAGGAGGGACACACAGCTGCCAAAATATTGACAAGGCCAAAGTAAAAGAAAATGCAGTGCTTACAGGTGAGTGAGTGGTAGTGTTTAGGGGGCAGGGTGAAGCGAAGGACATGCAAAGAAGCACATTTACGAGAGGATGAAAAGAGGGTGCTGAATAGAAAAGAGGTGAGGTATGCAGATGATTTGGACTTATTTTTGGGACCGGCACTTATTTTTCCACATCATATATTTACAAGCTCAAGAAAGAAAGAAATACACAGATCCAAAGACAGAGGAGGAGAAAGATGGCAAAACCGTCACAAAGGGAAAGAGCAGGAGCCTGCAAGAGTGAGAACAAGCATTGGCATAGCCAATAGGTCTCGCCTTTGGGACCTTATAAGTGTTTAGCCATGCAACAGTTGATGTTGTTGCACCAAGGATATTGTGCTGCATAACTAAATACTTATAAGGTCCCAAAAGCGAGACCTATTGGCTATGCCAATGCTTGTTTAAAGTCTCTACTGGTTTTGTTAACTTTTGGCCAATCACTGTCCAAGAAAGCATTTCGGCAGTCCGCCCCCCCGCTGTTCCCTCCCTCCTCTCTTGTCTTGGCCCCCACTGTCTGTTGCTGCTGCACCCCCGCCTCTTTTATGCTGTATATCCTTAAACCTTCACAAGATCAAATGACGAGAAGGGTTGTTTGAATACCAGCGCAATGTCAAGCAGTTATTTTGCTTCCACTGGGCCATAGACGATCAAGTCCTCAGTGCTGTTTTATTACCAAGAAAGAAAGTGGCAGTAATTTAAAAGAAACCAAGTTCTCATTTCCATGTAGGTTATTCTTGCGGTGCCCGTTGCAAAAAAGGAACTCCACTATGACTGCTATATGGAGCACTCCTCTGGTGGTGGACTCCAGCACATGTGCCAGGAAGTCAGGGAAGCCAAATAAAACAAGAACCAGCAATAGCTATAGGATCTAGCAAAAGCTGAAAGTGCATCTTTAGTCACTAGTGAAATTAGGCCATCAATAAACACATCATAGATTACCTCATTTTCCCTTGCACTAATGCGCCATTCTTTGATAAACAGATTCATTGTTGCATTCATCTATCCACAAAAAAACTCACAAACAAATACAAGCATATGCATGATAGATTAAAACAAGGTATAAAAAAGAAAAACATGTCACCCCCTAAATGTAGCAGGAATAGATTTGCAATTAGAAATGTAATAAATTAAACATAGCAGTGGGCAGTTTCCGTGGGAAGGTATTGTGCAGTGTTTATTATTGTTGTACTGATAGAAGATGACAGACGTGTTCACTGTAAATGTGGTGGCAACCTTGGAACAGTAAAACAATGATTTACTGGAGAATACTATTACAATGCGGATGCCCTGATTAGAAGCAGTCACCGTGTAGGATGAGCCACACTGTAGATCACCAACCAGTAGCTCGTGAGCTACTGTAGCTCTCTAGCTACCTCTGAGTAGTTTACCTGTGTGCAGCCAGTTTATTAAATTCGAAAGCTTTTGATTGGTTGAATTAATATACATATAAAAAAATTGAGATAATACAACACTAATAATATTAGTAGCTCTCAGAACAGATTGGAGACCCCTGCTGTAGATAAAAAAAACGGCAACTGAGCAGCCCAGTGGCGCTGTCGAGGGAGCTTCAAGGTGCTTTAAATGAATGCGAAGCAAATAAATCAAAGGGTACTTGAAAAAGACAAAACCGAAAGTAAAAGAGTGACCAACCAACCCTAGCAGTGAAGCACACTTATTTTGAGACAGGCATGTAAATGTGATGAGGCAAAATGCTGTGATTCAGCGTGCTGACTTATTGCCCCATGCTAAATGCTCTCATGGTGGATACAGAATGTAAATGACACTCAAACAGACCAATGGCTGAAGAGGGCTAACCTGAATCCTGTCTATGCACGGCTATGTATTTTTTATGATTGTTTTTATTACAGAACCTGGCAGACAGTTAAAGTATTCAAGCGAGACCTATAAAGTACTTCAGTGCACCCACAGTTAAATACTAAGATACAGTTAGAAAAACAGTATACAACACCTCAAATGAGGGGCTAGCAACGATTATCACAGGGTATATCTCCTGCACACAGAGTTTGTTGGAGGGAGCAAATAACACCAAAACCTTTGCCTACTTGGGTAAACTGTGGGAGTCCTTGCAACACAATAACTCTTTATAGGCCTTACTACAATCCAATACAATCCACCCCTATAAGCATATTAACTTATCATATACATTTCACCATAAATAAGAAAAAAAGTAAGTGTAAAGGTAGACAAAAATAAAATGAAATTATGCAAAGGAAAAAGGGGCAACTGAGATAAAATTGAGAAGTGTTAAACATGAAGTAAAGACTAATTTAATGAAACACATGGGATAAAATAACTGAAATTATACTATATAGAAGTAAAAAAAAAAAATAGACAAAACAAGGTACAACCCTACTTGTATGGGTGGCAATTATGGCAGGCCCAGAGGTAGACTTCCAAACAGGCGGATGCCTCTGAAAGGTCAGCCGAGCAGTGGCAGATGTGGTCACATTTCAGGCTCCCCTGTAAGAGGACATTAGGAAAAACAGGCCTTCTCTTTAGGAACAGATAAGGCTGGGACTGAGTCAGTCCCATGTCAGGGGCGCCTCTCACAGGCTGATAGAGCTTGGAAGAGTCTGTCACGAAAGAACTGTGTAAGAATGTACAGTAGGGCTGGGAAGAGTGAGCTGGGTACCACCCTGCTCTGAAATAACAAGAAGACTAAGACTTGCCGTACTGTCCTGCACTGGAGTGCCTGATAGATACTGCTGTAGTGAAGGTTCCAGGGCTCCAATGCAAGCCCGCTGTTGCATGTTGGGAAGTAAAGGGTAACCGGACATGGTGTACAGTGTCCCCTCGCGCTCCTGGTAGGCAGGCTACAGACTGTTGCTTTAATAATAAAACTCAATATGTTATTTAATGAACGCTGACCCAGCACCGGGTCTTCATGCAGCTACAATGACACAGCTTGCAGTAAAAGCCCACCTTCTACAGCTCACTGGACAACACCCCAGGCACAGAGCTGGTCAGTCTATACTCCTTGCTCCAAAGGATATCCTGACAAAATTGTATCTGTAAAAAGGGCCGTGTGAGGGGTTGCAGGAATGCGGGGAAAAGCACATGGAGGAATACAGAGGGGGTGGAGGGAGAGAGGCAAGCGGCCAGAAGAGAGCATTAGGGGGCGCGGTAGAGAGGACAAAACACACATACAAAAGAGTAACATGGCGTGCAGGGGTGCACAGAAGCACTCAGTGCTTATCAGCAACAGGAGCGCAGGGAGAGAAGCATCCGAGGGACACCACTGTAAAATAAATGCTTGCTTATAGAGTGTTCCACTGGAAAAAAAAACAAGAACCAGAAGCAAGGCAGCATTAAGTGCCAGCCTCAGGACTATCACTGTCCCAGTCTATGGCTTGGACCACTCTCAGATGCCAGCCTCAGAAGCAGGCCACTGCCGGTTTCAGTTGCCGACCTAAGGAGCAGGAAAGCTTTACGAGCAGAAAAAAGTACAAAAGTTACAGTGTAACTGAAACTGAAATATTCGTTTTTAAGAAATAATAAAATATCAGGGCAATAAACATTAAAATAAAACACAATTCACAGTCCTTACCTATCATTTGTAATAGCAGCCTGTTTGAACAAGAACACACACACTGCTGCAAGACTCGAAAAAAGAAAATGACATTTGTTTTTTCTGTGTCCACATCCGCTACCCCGTCTGCTCAATCAAGGAGCTGAAATGTACCCTGCCCAGGCATTCTTTTGAACTGATGAACCAGGGCAGCATGGCGCTCTTACTAAAACTGCTCTCTGTGAAGATATCAGAGCTGTATAGACTGCCACAGCAAACAAGTGACGCGCGGCCGTGAAAGTGACACGGCCGCGCGGCCCCGAGAAGCGCTCTGTGGTGGGGGAGGGGGAGGAGCAAGTAACATCAAAGGCAGATGGCCTGGAGCATGCGAGGAATGCACGTTACTGTGCGCGTACTCGCATGCTGTAGGCCAGCCAAAAGTTGTGGTCGCATTTCTAAAAGCCCACACTACAAAATGTCTCTCCCAGAGCCAGCGCTGAAGCGCTGGCTTTCAGGGCGAGACCTAAAAAGGGCAGGGAGTGTCTGGTAGTGGAGTAAAAAGGCATGAAGTTGTTTTAAGACTGCCAGCCTTGGTTTTCGGCGAGCTTTTAAGTACACCAGCCGCGAGCTTCTGAGCAGAGCTTTGGGCTCCGAGACCCTTTCTTTTACAAATTAAGCACTGAGGAGATGTGAAGAGAAATAGGACAGCATGTCTAACATAGAGCGAATGCTAAACAATGTTCCAAATGCGCACTCCTTGTTGCGGTCGAGACAACAGCGGTCTGTTGGTAAATGCAGTTGGCGTTTTTGAACGCATTCAATCAGCAGAGGTATCACAGCATACTGGCGATATTCAGAATCGAGACCCCTTGATGAAGGGTCACTGGCAGTGGTATAACCCAGGCCCCTGCAGTCCCAATGGTTTGGGGGCCCCCAAGCACCAGGGTGGCCCCCTCAGCACAGAACTCTGGCCGGAGAGCTCCCCATTTAGTCCGGAGGGGACCCCTCACCGTACCTTTCAGGGGGGGCCCCCTCAAGTTTCGTTACGCCAGTGGTCACAGGACTCAAAATGCATTGGGTATGATGGACAGCAACAAATACCAAAGAACAATGTGTTGCTACATTTTCAAAGTATGTCAATTAAAAACATGAATGAAGCCGACACGCCCAAAAACTTGTGCTAAACGACTGAGTGTGCTTTAACGTTGGCATTTATCAACTTCTGTTTTTGTGTATTTTTGGGTAAAGTTTTGTGTGTGTATATATATTTCACAGCACAATATCCAAATGTCAAGGATATCTCCAACACCCATGGAGTTGAAAATGCAGTTTATTACGACAAGTATGTCCTCACTAACGTGTTTCGGCCATAGCCTTGATCACGGTAAACTGAGGAACTGGCAAGACCATTACATACACTTAGCTGTAGACATAAGCAACAGACAAAAATAATAGCGTAAGTGGTAAACAAATATCGAAGGCAGCTGCCATATTGGCACATACATTCACAACTCAAAATAAATGGAATAGCCCAAACTAATATCATGTCACCGTTGCCCAACAGACATATAGGCAACATAATCGCAATATATGATGGAATAAACCAATAACAAAGGTGAAATTAACAGAAAACATCGAGTTGCGGTTCTGATATGTGAGATTCATCATGAAGTCACAAAGTCATTGTAAAATTCTAAATGACATCTCTTTGAAGGCACATAGAGAAAATATAATATAGATTAGCAGTGAATACACTCTACTCCACTGAGAACTGTAGTGCTCAATGGCAAGTCTCCTTGTGAGTGCAGGGCCACAATGTACGTCGCACGGTACGTCTGAGGACTAACAAAGACGACCGCAGCATGGCAGATTGTCACATGTTAAGCAAATCAATGTAACACCAGATAAGGTATTATATACAGTGTGTGACCTCTTACTGTGCGATATACTGAGCACCCATGGGCTTGTGGGACTTGTAGTCTAGTAAACAATAAAGGAAATCAAAGAGAGTAGAATAATGTAAACACAGTGGTGGGTTTGATAGCTAAACGAGTTAAGTTATGGTTCCTCACTAGAGGCCACAAAGTAGTATGCATAATGTATGCTGCGTCCACCAGCCCCGCCTCATAACTGATGGGTCAAGTGGTGCATGATCCTGGGTGCGCAGTGGATGCACCTCAGCATGTTAGTCCCACCCGAATATAGCTAAAAACCATAGGAACCGACTGTGGCAGGGAAAACACGCATAGAGATTAAAAGTAACACAGTGCTGGTGCCCCTGGAGTGAGCGACCTTGTACTGGGAAAATGCTGGCAGAATATAATTATATATAGTATCCATATGCAAACAGGCTGGTCTTCTTTACCCTCAGTCCTCAAACTATGTGTTATGTTATGTTAATTTGCTCTTGTATAGCGCGTGTACACCGACAGGTCTCTTAGCGCTTTGGAAGAAGTAAAACACAGTCAAAGGCGGGATTGTCTCCATGGTACTGAAAGGTCTTAGGCCGTATCTAATGCTTCCCTAAAAAGAATAGTTTTTAGCTGTTTCCGAAAGGGAAGAAGACTGGGTTCTTTACGGAGAGTAACGGGCAACTGGTTCCAAAGTTGTGGCAGAAGGACCGAGAACGCTCGTCCCCCTTTGGATGTGGTGTTACATCGTGGGCAGGTCAGCCGGCCGGCTTCTGCTGAGCGCAGCGCGCGCCCTGGCACATATTTGAGTAGGCGTTCTTTTATGTACCCTGGGGCGTGTCCGTGTAGACCTTTGTGGGTAGTGCACAGTCCCTTAAACTTCGCTCTTTGCTTGATAGGCAGCCAGTGCAACTTGCGCAGCAAGGAAGTGGCGTGAGTTCTTCTGGGCAGCCTGAAGATCAGCCTGGCTGCGTCGTTCAGTACCACCTGCAATTTGTTAGTGAGTTTCTGGGGGAGCCCGACATAAAGCGCGTTGCCGTAGTCAAGTCTCGAGACAATAGTTGCTGATACAATAGTTTTCAATGACGAGACTGAGAGAAGAGGAACCAGTTTCCTCAGCTGTCTTAGAAGACCTATACATGTTCCGACCACAGAATTGACTTGGTTGGTCATAGAGAGCTCAGAGTCGATCTTAATGCCCAAGCTTTTCACAACGGGTGCTGGGCTGGGAGTGGCCCCCAACTCTTGGGGCCAGAACCGATCGCTCCAGGGGTTGTTTTTTGTTGAGATGGCTAGGACTTCAGTTTTGTCTGGGTTGATTTTTAGGGAGTTGGCAGTCTTCCAGTTTACTGTGAACCTGAGGATGTTCTGGGCTGACTTTTGGGCATGGGCCGAATTATTGATCCTCTGGATGAGTTGGGTGTCATCCGCGTAGTTGAATACTCAGCAGTCCATTTCGGCTAGTGCGGCCACCAGAGGCTGTAGGTATATATTAAAGAGGAGAGGGGACAGTGCGGAGCCCTGGGGGACCCCGCAAGAGATGTTGCCCTTTTCCGATACCTGCTCACCCGGTTGGATCCTCTGCGACCGTCCTGATAGAAAGGATTCTAACCATTTGTAGGCCTGCCCCCGAATGCCCAGGTCCGCCAGCCGGGTCAGTAGTTTTGTGTGGCTGACCGTATCGAACGCCGCTGAAAGATCTAATAAGATCAGGGCGCTCGATTCTTTGTTGTCGGCCTTGTTCCTAAGTTCATCCAGTACTGATAGCATGACCAGCTCCATACTATGGTGGGCTCTGAAACCTGCCTGGTGAGATTGGAGTAGCTCGTGTTCCTCCAGGAACGCTGAGATTGTCTTCAAGACGTGTTGCTCAACAACCTTCGCCAGGAAAGGGAGCTGGGAGATAGGCCTATAATTTTTGAGCTCGGCCCTATCTGCCCCCGGTTTCTTTAATAGAGGAGTAACTCTAGCCTCCTTCAAGTTTGAGGGGACCTGGCCAGTCGCCAAGGAATTATTCAGGAGGGTGAGAATCTGACTTTCCAGGACAGGAAGGGCCATCCTGAAGGTCCTCGGCGGGCAGGGGTCGGCAGGGGAGCCTGATTTGGTGCCATTCATCGGGAGCATCAAAGACCTTGGGTCTAGTTGAGGGAAGCTAGTGAGATGATGACAAGAGAGGGGTAGGGGTGTAGTCAGCTCCAAGGAGCTCATTGTGATGGGGGTGTTTTCAATCTCCAGGAGGATGTCTGTTACTTTCTGGAGGAAAAAGGACTGTAGTACGTTACAGTCTGTGGGTGCTGCTGCGGATTTTGCATCTGACTTTTTGCTGAGTTCTTTTATGATCTTAAAAGTCTCCTTTTGTTTATTTGGCGCGTCTGTGATTCGCGCCTCATAATACTCCGCTTTCCTGGATATGATGGATTTTTTATAAAGTGTGAGTAGAGATTTATAGGTTGTTAGCTCAGCGGGGTCGTAAGCTTTCCGCCACCGTCTCCCGGCTTGGCGGAGGCTCTGTTTCCTTTCCCTCAGTACCTCATTAAACCAGGGGGCCCCCTTGCCTTTATGTCTAATTCTTTCTCTGCGTTCTGGTGCTACTTGATCAATAGCAGATTGTAGAGTGTTACTGAGGGTTTCGCTTTCCGAGTCAATGTTGCCTTCCTCAAATTTGGGTGAGGGTAACCTCTGTAGTGTGTCCACTAGGTTGTCTGCCTGAATTTTATTCCAGCTCCACACTTTTCTCCACTCAAGAGGGGGTTGTGAAAGTGGACTATCCATCGGAACCCAGCAGGAGATTAATGAGTGGTCAGACCAGGCCCAGCGCCGAATATTCGTTAGCCTGTCCTGGGGGTTAGAGGACCAAACCAGGTCTAGGGTGTGCCCTTTAATGTGGGTTGGGCGATCCACCAGTTGATGGAGCCCCATGGAGGACATTGCCATGTCAAGCTGCTTGGCATGCGGCTCTCGTGGTGTTTTTTCCCAGTGGTAGTTGAAGTCTCCGACCACCACGAGTCGCTGGTACCGTGTACTGAGGTCAGACATGGTCTCAGCGAAATGATCGTTGAAACCAGGGGTTACCTCCGGGGGCGGTAGACTACCAGGAGAAGGAGGCAGGAGGATTTAGAGGAGATTTTAACTCCTAGCATATCTGTATTATCCACGCTCTCTGCTATTATCTTGGTGGCCATGATCCTAGTGTTGAAAAGGATCGCCACTCCCCCTCCTCTCCTGTTATGTTGCCTGTTGTGCAAGAGGGCGTCAAAGTCACCTGGGAGTGCAGCGATGATATCAGGGACAGATGCGTCACCTAACCAGGTTTCCGTAAGTGCCAGTATGTCAATATCCCCCTCCTGGAGGAGCGCAAAGATCTCCAGGTGGTGTCTCTGTAGAGATCTTGTGTTCAAGACTGCTACTTTTAAGCCAGGAGGGTTCCACGGCCTGATGCTATTGTGAGGTGCTGGCCTCAGGCTCGTGTGGCTATCTGTCCCGTTGTGTCTCAAAAAGTTTTCGGTTCTCAATTTAGCTGTGACATTGTTGTTAAGCGCATAGTTACCTGTGGCTAGGGACTGCAGTTCTAATGCGGAATATCTCATTGCTGGACCAGGGGTTCTGGCCCCTGGACCCGGCCGGACGCGGACGGGCGCAGACGGGCTTGCCTTAGGCGTGCCTTTGGCGCGCCAGTGGCGCGCCCGCTGCGCGCATCCACTGCGCGTTCGCTCCAGCGTCACAGTTAAGCTGACCCCTTCCTCCCACCAACCAATCAGCTCTGCTGTGCAGCAGCTGTACTCCCCCCCAAGCACTAGACCGCGTTTAGGAAAGCGGAAGTGCTCTGATGTGGATTTACGGCGAAAAGATCGTGGAAGCAGGTGAGACAAACAAATTCTCCCCGCGCTTTCCCCGAAGTGCAATCAGTAGTTAAAACGACTGTATTTCACATAAAAACAGTTGTATCAGTGTCACAAAGCACAATGTTAGACCCAGTATAAGAAACATGCAGAAATCCTCCCCAGTGCCTTACAATTGTGTCATGAAGTCTACAGAGATCAGTCTCCATTCTGCCCATGTGGGCTCGCACACAAACTTGTGTGATGTGATCTCTGCTAAGGTGATGTGAATAAGATAAGTGCAGTGCAGTGCCCAGCTGGCTACCCCTGGATACATTCCGTGTATGTACCTGTGTAGGAAAGATTAAAAAAAAGAAGATTTGACGGTTAAAAGCAGTTCAGTGTACCGAAGTACCTAAAGAAGCAACAGAGGGCAACAGACAGAAATGTACAGATTATATACATCCTAAATGTACATACATCTCCTCACTAGAGTTCAGACCCCCTGGTGCCAGTGTCTCTATATCCAAAATGTATTTAGATTCTAGTATCCTTAATTTGTATTCCCGGTTGCCCCACCTAACATCAGGGGAGACGGCATCAATTACCACAAATCTTAAGAGGTTTTCATTGTGAAAATGTACCTCCATGAAATGTCTAGCTACTGGGTACTGTTAATCATTGTGTCGAATGGCACGTTTATATTCTAGTATCCGTTTCTTGGCTCTGTTGATGGTGCTGCCTATGTAAAGTTTATTTCATGGGCTAATGAGGCAATACACGCATTAATCCGTGTTGTAATCACAGTTTCCCTTGATAGTGTGGGTCCTGATGCTGTTAGGGATTTTGACCCTCATGCAGTTAGAACTGTTGCTACAGGCTTTGCACTTCATGCAACAGAAAAAACCTTTGCTACCACCAATGTGTATATTGTTAGCTGTATCTTGGGTGACCATGTTGAAACTCAACTTGTCCCTTAGGGATCTGCTTTTTCTGAAACTGTATGCAGAGTTTCATCTAGGTATTGATTAAGTACCTGGTCTGTCTTGAGTATGTGCCCATTCTTATTGAACAACTTTCTTACCTTGTATGCCTGGGTAGAGAAAGTAGTGATGAATCTCACCTGGTCAGGCTTGTTCCCATCAGGATCCATCCTGGGGTGTAAGAGACATGGTCTGGAGACTTGATCAACTTTGGCACAAGCTTGTGTGATAACCTTATTGCTATACCCTCTGTCTGTCTTTCATGATGACTTTTTCTTTCTCAAATACCTCAATCGTGCAGCAGTTACGTTTTGCCCACAGGAGTTCCCCATAATGGATGCTGTAGATCAGACTAGATGTATGGGCACTAGTGGCATTGAGGAGACTGTTACCTGCAGTGGGCTTCTGGGGTAGCTTAGTATGCAATTGCCCATTACTGACTACCACCTCCACATCCAGGAGTATTATGCTAGTTCTACTTGTTTGGGCTGTAAGCTGAATGTTCCATAAATTCTTGTTGAGATTAGAGACAAAGTCAGTAGCCGATCTCTCATTCCCTTTCCAAATGACAAAAATGTAATCAATGAACCTGGTCCACATAATCACCTGGTTGTCAAAGCTCTCAAGCTACATGGCCACCTGTTCCTCCCACCAGCCCATGAACAAGTTTGCATAGCTGGGGGCGAAACCGGTGCCCATCATGGTCTACTGCAGCTGTCTGTACAGATGTTTGTCAAACATAAAGAAGTTGTTTGTGAGGCAGTAAAGGATCATATCCAATAACAACTCAGTGTGGAGTAGAAGTGAGATGAATCTAGCTCTCAAGAAGTGTCTAAAGGTCTGAATGCCTAAGTCATGCCTAATGATTGTATAGAGGCTACTTGCATCAAGGATCAGCAATGTATAATCATCTTCCCAATGTACATTTTCAGAGTCAGAAAATGTGTGGTATCCTTAATGTAAGCTGGAAGTGCATAGTGATATATGTGCTTGGAAGTGTTTTCCAAGAGAGACACAATGGCAGACACAATGGGCCTACTCGGAGGCTTCACAGCATCCTTGTGTAGCTTGGGTAGGAGGTATAAGACCAGAATTTTGGGGAAATCACACTTAAGATAGAGGTGTTCATCCAGCTCAAGGAGGCCTTTGTCTCCTCAGACCCCAAGCAATTGCCAGTATTTGTGGTTAGAAGATGTTATTTCAGAAGTGTTGGATGGGGCAAAACAAGTGGAGTCCCCAATTTGTCTCCTCCCTTCACACAAATGTCCAGATTTAGAGAGCACTATAACTTTCCCACACTTGTCAGATTGGTGAATAACAATGGAGAGGTCCCTTTCAAGGTCCTAAAGAGCTACATACTGGGCATGTGGAAGGTTGCTCTTAGGATTGCCCAAAGTTATGTACCTCATACTTTTTAACTCTTTAATGACACTTCTTTCAAAGACCTCAATAGCATCACAATGGATGGATGGTTTAAAGGTGGACTTGGGTCTGAAAATGCTAGGGCATGGTATGTCTACCTCAATATTGAGATTGTCAAGATTCAAAAAGGGATCCTCATGACTGACAATACCCCCATCAAGTGTGGCTAGAGAGTGAGATGTTTCAATATCAATACTGAGCTTACTTAATACTTGTGAGGGAGCATTGCTGTGAGCTTTTTTTAGATTTAAGATTAAACCATTTTGTTAATTTGAGTTTTCTCAAAAAACAAAACAAGTCAATTCTAGTTTGTATATAATTCAAGTTGCTGGATGGACAAAAGGATAGTCCAAGCGATAAGAGTCTGATTTCCTACAATACTTCTGTTTGGAAAGGTTGACCACATTCATTTTTGCGGTTGTCTGACCCTCGTTGCCGTTCCCACGGGCATTGGTCCTTCTTTTCTTGAGTCTTGCTTTTGCCTGCTTGTGCCTTTTTTTCTTCTTTGTGTGCCTCTGCCTCACCCCCTACCCCTCTGGAGGTTCTGCTCTGATTACTGTTCTGTCCTTTCTTGATTTAGCATTTGACATTGTTTTAAAAAATTTCTCCTATTGATGTTGGTATTTGTTTGGGTGCCTTGGTTGAGGGTTGTTTCCGAGACGTTGTACAAGTTGCTGTCTGATGCATCACTTTCTTCTGGATCTGTGGTCACTTGGATACTTGTGTTCTGTTTTGTTTGATGGCCTGAGGGTCCCTCCATGAATAGATGATTGTATTTCCTATGGAAAGTCAGGGTTCTTCCTGACTGATAATCTTTAAAGTCATGCAAGAATTTGCGTTGTTTTTTAGTGGTGTTTTCTTCTTCACATTTAGCTGGTCGTATTTGTAGTTTAGAAGAGAACTTGTCGAATGCCTCTTTGGAGATCAGCCCCCTAAAATATTTGCTGAGTCTGTCAATCTCGTCATGCAGTTGTTTGCGATCTTTCAATGCGTATTTGATGAGAATCTTCATTATTGTTAGTCAGCATTCTTTGGAGTTGTTGGCCTACTCATCCAGAATCTCCGGATCTGGATCTTCATAGGATGGCACTGTAAATATTCTTAGACCCCTGGGGACCCGTTAAGCATCTATATATTTTTGTAGGGACTCAGCTTCCCACCACTTGGCTATCTCTTTTTTATGTAGTTTTTCAAATTTTTCTTGTAGTATTTGGACTCTCTTGCCATCCCCTATACTACTGCTGGTGCTGGGGACATTTCTGCTGGCAATGGTATGTGCAAAAAAACTCCTTTTTCTTTGCTTCTGAAGTTGAGGCCATACTGGAAGGGCTGAAGATGTGTCACAGATTCCTAAATCCAAATGCTGCTGGGAGAGCAAGCGCACCCTCACTTCCTAGCACCTCTGCGTCCCTCCATGTGTGCACAGTACAGCCCCAATACCCAGTATGGAGGCAGCAAGACAAGAGTAGTCACCATGGCACAGGGCGGTCCCAGCCATGTCCTCCGACTCTGCAGTTAACCCTCTGTGTGGAAGTGGCTCCTCCTCGTCCCGCTGCTTTATGCTGCTGTGGCTGCTCTCTGATCCTAAACTGAGTCCTGCACCTAAATATAGCGAGGGAGTCCTCTCCCCGCAGCATACACCCAGACGGTATGGCATTGTTTAGTATCTCGTGTCCAGGCTCCAGACTCCCAACAGTAGCTACATGGTCCCTTGTTTGAGCCCCCCAGCAGTGTGGGTGGACACAAACACGTGACTCATCCCCCGAGCTTGCAACATAAAACAATACCAAGAGCCGGAGTTCAGGGGCTAATAAGTCGGGCTCTGGTTGCCCAAATATCACAGCACAATATCCAAACATCAAGGATAACTCGAACACCCATTGCTTTTAAAATTCAGTTTATTGTGACAAGTATGTCCTCACTAACGCGTTATATATATATATGTACAAATCAAGAGAGGGAAGGAAAAGGGGAACGGAGGTCGTGACTCACTCTCCTCATATACAGTGTCACAATCAAGAGCGAGTCAACCTCAAGTCATGTAGGGTGGGCCCACTGGATATAGGGTAAAGACCTTTTTCTTAAAGTGAACTCTCATTCACTGAATGTTATCCAATGACATGCTTCATCATCGAGTTCTTCCCAACCCTCTGAGGGTCGTGGTGCGCTGCAACCACTTTCCTTACCAGTGAGCACTTTTTCAGGAATTCATGCCATGCCAAATACATACACAGTAGGGATCTCCAGATGGAAGTGTGCTCAGTAGTCACACAGTCATCATGGGTCCCCACTCGGCCCAAGACCTATTCACCTCCTCCGCACCAGCAGCATCATTAGCACTGCGCCAACCGCCATCCAAATATATCCCTCCTTCACACACTGCTCTCACTGCATGTTGCATTGCATCCACAAGGCGCCCACTGCCCGCACAGCCTTGGCACTGCACACATGTGAACCCTCCAGCACTCATGCTGCAACCTACAGTGTTGTACAATGCTGCCTACATCGCCTGTCCTGTACACAGCAGTTGTTCATTTGTGTCTCTCTCTCATATGTATCAAATCCTTCTGCCTGGCATCTCTCCCTTCCCACCAGTACTTCTCTCGTAACTGAGAGGACCCTCTTGAGTGAGTGGTGTAAGCATGCTGTATGCCAGGTACAGAGGCGTGGAGCTGCATTGAATCAATATCTGGGGCAGTGTAGTGACGTTGCAGCTGAAGGCACATTCAAATTCATTCTTTATTATACATTTAAGATCATCACAACATACATGCAAAAATTAAAAAGGGTTCATACAACTGCCCGTTTAATGGAAGACTATAGGTTATGCAGGCATGACATGAAATAAACTAAGGGCATTGTTAAGGAGTGGATTTTACATTTACTGTACTGCACTCCAGACTAATAATTCTGGAACAGTGCCTGGTTCAAAGACAGTCTTTGCTGTGGACTTAATGCCCGCCCCCTCGTGCTTTGACATTCTCTTGGGTAAGTTTTATGTGTAACAGAGGTCACTTCGACCTGAAATACATTGACTGCGTTGTGCTTCATCTCTGTAATCTGCCCCTGAGATGCCATGAAAGTCAGCAGTAATGTGGGTGCAGTAAGGTGGGCCCCTCACATCTTTTAAATGAGTGATTGGAAACTTGTGCAGGGCAATAGTTCCCTGCACAGTCGTCCTGGTGCTAGGGCTGCGCAGATATTCGTAAACGAAGAAGAGCCTTTGGGGTATATTTATTAAAAAGTTGCGCAGAAAATCACCTTGCTGCGCTGCGTGACAGGGAAAGGGCAGGAACGCACTGTGTTTAACATAATACGGCGCATTCCTGTCTTTTCCGTGCCCTGGCGCACAATGTGCTGCCTAGCACCAACATAGACACCCTTGCACCATGGTGCAAGGGTGCCTGCATTGTAAGTAGGATTGTTTTTGTGCAGAAAGGGACACCTTCCTGCACAAAGCAATCCCCTGCGGCATTTTCCTCTTTCTGTGTGTGCTGCTTTTCAACATATTTTTCCTCGTTACGCCTCCACTCGGATGCGTAGCATTTTGAAGCATTCCCAGGTCTACCAGTAATGGTAAATCTGGGAATGCGCAAAAATCCATGGATGTTGCGTGGGAACACCCATGCTCCACCCATTGAACGCCTCCCTGGGACAGTGTAATGCAACGCAGCGATTTGCGCTGTCTTGTATTACTCTATAATTATCAAGCCACTCAGGGCCACGCAAGGTGGCCTTGATAAATCTTACTTATGAGTTGCTTCACTCTTGCACCCCGTTGCGTGGCACAAGGGCAATGCAACTCATTGGCAAATATGGCCCTTGATTTGTTTTGATTATGAGGTAAACGGGTAGACCTTTAACTACTTCCTGATCGAGAGAGGAGCATCTCTTTGACTAAGATAAAGAAAGAATTAATTCCATGCCTTAGTCAAGAGATAAATGAAGGAACGTCCTCCCATTCTCTATCAGCGGGGTACAGGGACTAAGAGAAGACAGGCTGTACTAGTCCAAAAAGAGCGGGCAGGCGGGTTGATAGTGTGCGCTGCTGCTCGATGTATCTGGGATCCATGCCATCGATGGCTTGGATTAAAAGGAAGAGGGCTTTAAACCGGCATCTCTTCCAAACTTTGAGCCAGTGCAGGCTTCCAAGTGTTTTGATATGACAGAATTGTTTCAGCACAAGTAACAGTCAGGCTGAAGCATTTTGAATAACCTTCAAGCAAATTGTCTGTTTCTTGAAAGTTCAGGGTAGATTACATTCCAATAATCTAATCTGGATGTTATGACAGCCTGGACGACAGTTTTTCTAAAATTCCTACGAATAAAAAGGAGAATTTTCTTGAGAATCCTGAGCAGAAAAACATGTGGACCATGTTTTTGAAATATGCCCTTGGAGGGAAAGTTTTTGAGTCAAAAATAGCCCTTTGATTTCTGGCTGAAGAGAGATTCGGAGAAGGTGCAGGCAAATCGTCCAGCCACCTCGCAGAGTTCCAGCTGGCAACCTTGCCAAAAGGTAGAATTTCAGTTTTTATAGAATTTAGTCTAAATGAATTAGCATCCATCTATTGAGTAATGGATAACAAGTGGCATCAGATGATCCTCTGCACTGTGGTAAGATCTCCGTCTAGTCTCAATAAATCCAAATGACCAAATGATACTCACCAGCGAAGCCCCATATAGATTAAACAGTGTTGGGTCGAGTGCTGAGCCCTGAAGGGCACAGAAGGAGTTTCTTTTGAGGTTGGATAGAAATTGTGGTATGAAACCTGCTTGTGCACTGTTTGACCAGAAGGATGTAAGCCAGTCTAGGGCATAGCCACATACTTCTGTCACTTTCAGGCGCAAAAGTAGTTTCCATTGGAGGCTGTGTTAAAAGCTGCCTCCATATCCAATAATATCAGGTCAAAAGCTTAGATGGAGTCAAAACGCATGCACAAGTCATCTAGTACGTCTATAAGGATGAATTGAGTACTGTGGTCGTGCCTAATTACCATTTGCTATTGATCAAAGTTCTGTAGGGTGTCAAGATGTAAGGAAAGAATCTCATTTACATTAGCTTCTATACTTGTTGCCGGTCCAAGGAATAGAGATATTGGCCTAAAATTTGTTCAGTTCTGGGGATCAGCATTGTTTGTATTTTTTAACAGTGACAGATCATGGCTTGCTGCCAACAAGCAGGAACTGAGCCAAAGCCAAGTTCAAGCAAAAGAGTGAAGAGATTGAGGACTGGGGCTAATGTGGCAACCCAAAGCTTAGGATGTTTTGGTGAACAAGGGTTTTGAGGATCCTTGGTCCAGGTGCCACTGCATCTGCTACACTAATGATAGTTACACCCATGGGGCGGAGCTTAGCTGGGATGCAAGATGGCCGCTCTCTAAAGAGGCTCCACCGGCCGAGCCCAAAATCCTGCCATCATCCGCTGATCAGCGGGCTACCCAACCACCCGACTTGCCACAGCAGTGACCCCAACCTGAGGCACTCCCACTGGATCAGTTTGGCCGCATTTGCTGACCTCTGTGATTCACTGTGCCGGGCTCAGGCCTGCTGGTATCGTGGTGCGGCCTGTGCCATGCAGCGGAGCCCCGTCCTCTGGTAGCACCTGGGGCAGAGGCTGCCATTCCTTGCTGGGATGTGCCTCCCGGGAGGACACACTTTGCTGTGCCGGCTGCCTAACTCCAGAGCTGTCATCCAGTGCTGTGTGGCGTGGTGCCTGCTCGCTGGGCCCTGGACCTGGGCTTTGAGGAGGCCCATCGACCCTATCAGAGCCTCCGGACTGGCACCCATCACTGGGGCTCCATGTGAAGAGGACCGTCTGCATCTGTCTGCACCTGTCTTGCAACGTGAGGCACGCGCCTGAAGTTTGAGCCCGGGATAATGGACCCCAGACATCCTGCTGGCTGTGAGTGCAGCCGCACAGGCCATAGCCGGCCTTCCTGCTGCGGTGCCGTGTGATCCACAGCCGGGCCCCTCAGTTTGCCCCGTCACTCTGGCTATGGGGTGCCTGGCCTTGTGGGTCACGCGACAGGACAGCGCCAGCCGTATAGACTCCACGCCGCGGCCTGTGCTATTGCTCACCTCCCCTGCCGCCCATGAGCATGTGGATCTGCCTGGGGTGAGGTTGGCTGTCGGCCAGTGACTGGCTGGGCACGAGGCAGCGGAGTCTGGCTGGTGACCCCCTCTGGTGCTGGTGGCTCACGTGTGATGAGTGCATTCGCATTTTCCCCAATATGTCCTCACACAAACTGTGCCCAGTAATGCCAGTGTAGTCCACCTGATTTACCTTCCTCGCCCACGGTTCTTGGGGATCGGCGCCTCTTCAGCCAGCATTGGGACCCGCTCCTCTGAAGGGAATAGTGGCAGCTGATACCCACGCGGTGGATTAACCTAGCATAGCCTGTTGTGCTATAGCTCTCACAGGGGCTTCTCACCGAGCCTGGGACCTGGGCCTGCTTGTGCCCCCTGGTTGAGAGAGCGATCCAGGATTGGGCAGGGCTCTGAGGACACAGCAGTGCATGCCACGGACAGTGGTTCCCTTGGCCTTCGTTCCTGGAACATCCGGAATACCCTGCCCATTTTAGTGGTCGGCCAAGACTACCCCCTCCTGCTAACTTGCTGCCTGGGGTGCACGTCTACCACAATTGCTGCATCGCCCGGTCAGGGTAAAGCATAATACCAATCAATCGAAGCTCTTGTTCAAGGGCAAGCGGCTCACCTGTCAGGTGGACCATGAATCACGATCTGATGTCTCCCTGGATCACTCTGGGCAGGACAGTCAACAAGATATTGACATAAAGGGGCTCCTAATGGATGTAAAGACAAGTCTGAAGGCCATAGATGCTAAGCTAGACATCCTTACTAGCCGCTTGGATCATGTCAAACAAAGCGTAGACGAGCATGGAGCTAGACTGGATCATCTAAAAAATTGCGTATTGGATGCCGACAATGCACAGGCAGACTCCAAAGAGCAACTATTGAGGATGGACAGGGTACTCCATCATTAAGGCCAAAACTGAAGACCTCGAAGCATGCTCCCAGCGCTACAACCTGCGGATTTCAGGTGTCCAGGAGTTCACAGCAATCACCAAACTGGAGGACTTTGTGGAGACTATGCTGCGTGAACTATTTGGGGAGGGCTGGTCCACAGTCTTCGTCAGGCAGGCAGGCTCACCGCTCGCTGGGCCCGCAGCCCCCTCCAGGCGCTGATAACGCTCCGTAAACCGAACAAACCGGCAAACAAATGCAATTCCTACAGAGCTCTTTCATTAATTAATGTTGATAACAAAATTTATGCCAAGATCCTTGCTAACCACTTTGTGCCGCTCCTGCCAACTATAGTTTGGCCCTACCAATCGGGGTTTATCCCCGGTTGCTCCACATCACACAACCTACGCACCATCTTTGCGTTTATGCACCATCTTAACCCCCAGATCTCCACAATCACTGCCCTTCTAGAAGCTACCAAGCCGTTAGATGGAATGGCCATACCTCTTTCCCTTGCTAGCATGCCTGGGCTTCAGCTTGCGGTTCATCAGGCAGATGCAGCTCCTTTATACCCTTCCCACTGCTCTGGTTAGATTGAATGGACTACTTTTCGACCCCTTTCCACTCACTCGCAAGCACGCGACATGGATGCCCACTATCGACGCTCCATTTCACAATAGCGATGGTACTGCTGGCGGCAAAGCTCAGGCAATGTCATGGGAATAGGGTCATCGGCTTTACCACCAGAAGACTCATAGTTTCGATGTATGCTGATGATATTACTCTCTATGCTAGTGACCTGTGTGTGAACCTGGCCCCCCTGACGTGCAAGGTGGTCCGATTTGGCAGATACCCAGGAATCCAGTTCAGTTGGTCCAAATCCATTCTATTTCAACTCAAGGGCAGTACGCTGCCAAATCGCAAGGAAAACCCGCTCAAATGGGTGACAGGACCGGTTCGGTACTTAGGTATATGGCTTAGCCGAGACCCTGAAGAACTATGGCGTGCTAACTATAGTCAGACCGTCGACTGGCTGAAAGACAGAATTTCCATCTGGTCTAAACTCCCATCGTTTCTAGCAGAACGAATTGCCATAGCGAAGACGATAGTCCTCCCCAAACTCCTATACCTATTCCTTAATAGTCCCCTTCCACGGACAGTTCCAGTTTTCTAAGCGCATTAAATCTAACCTAATGGCATTGATCTGGGCAAATAGACAACCACGTGTATCATGAGATCTCCGCATTTTGCCGCTTACACAAGGTGGTTTGGGAGCGCCTGACATGAAGCTGTATGCCATGTGCACCCAAGCTCAATTTCTCCACTATTGGCTTCACCCTACTCCACTCCAGCCCCACACGGCCATAGAGCTAGACCGTGTATCCTCGTGGCCATTGACAATGGCGCTCTATATACCCTACAAAACACAAGGGCAGAAATTGACATTGTAGCATGTGTACGCTGGGCTTGGGAGGGATTGCAAAAACGAGCTGATCTGGCGTTTCTATATGCCCCATCCATCCCTCTAGCCAGTAACCCTCAGATCCCGCCGCTCCACAATAGAGGTGCTGCGATGCGGGCGCAAGGGCAACAACTCGAGACATTCTTGGACCTATTCCCCGAGGATCAATTCATCCCTCCGTTCAAGGCCACGTCCTCCCAGACTCCTACCCTCCTAGACACTACTTTATTACCAACTCAGAGCTGTTTGCTGCACAATTCTTGACACTTTTCCTTCTCCCCCACTACCCTTCCCAGCACTAGAACTTCTCCATGTTTCCCCATCCCCACACAAATTAATCACTCACCTATACAACAGTATGCAATCCACTACACCAGATCACCCAAGGCATGGGACAAGGATATAGAACCTCCTCTAACAGATAAGTAGTGGGTGTTTTGCTGCGGACAACTGGAATCACTCTCTCCAAATTATAAACTGCATTTAATGCACTTCATATTTCTCCATCCTCTCTATCGCACTTCGCTCCAGCTTTTCAAAATGGGGTTTGCCCCTGTTCCTCGCTGCCTCCGCTGCGGTTCCCCCAGGTTTCCCATCTCCATCTGGCATTGCAATGTCAGAGGATGGCGTCGTTCTGGGAGGAAGTATACACGACCATACATATAATCACTGGCCACTTACCACCCCCTTGGTAGGGCTCCTAGCGTCCGCCTCGGACACACCTGCCTCTCACCGCCGACTCACTGCCATTTGTTACTATTAGTCAAATGCAGGGTGGCCATGCACTCGGGGCAGAAACCTGCTCCTACCTTCCGGGCATGGCTGTGCGATGTCACCTATTGTCAAGTACAACTATCCAATTACTGAGAGTTAATGCCATTACTCTCCCGTCCCAAAAACATATGGAAGCCCTTCTTATCGAGACTGCTCAGTGGGCGCACTCTGACCAAGAGGGCAATCAGCCGTTTACTCTAGCATCCCAGGAGTATTATTGTGTGTCAATCAGAATCTTGCTGGGGTATGCAGATGTAAGTGAGTCCGTGGTAGTGTTGCCACAGCCTATGCCTGATAACATGTTGTAAAATGCCGAGTATATATGGCTCAAGATCTAAATCCTAGCCTTTGTCTGTTATTCTCTCAGACTATCTTGCAAAAAGGAACTGTTCAGCAAAAACACCAGATTGTGTATCTGTGGCCCCCGGACCTCTTCCTTGATGTTTTCCCCCCTCCCTCTCCCTGCCGCATGACCCTCTTCCCAGCTCCCCTCCAGCGTGGTTCCTGTTGTTGTAATGTTCTTTATTGATAAATGGCAATAAAAAAATGATAGTTACACCCCTGCTCCTCTTTCCACTGCTGCAATGGAGTTTCACAGAGAGACTAGGCACTAACCTTACCTGTAATTGTGTTTGATTCTCATCATTGCCCCCCTCCTGGGAATGGGCGTGAAAAATGTGTGCATTTGCATCTACCCCTCTTTTCTTCCTGGCTTAGAGTTGTTCTCTGCCTTTTTCATTCCTATAGAACAGACTGATGCTTTTCCCAGATGTTGGCATGATTTGTTTGAGGGTACTGTTGAATTTTCTGTTTCCTTCATTTGGTTCACCTATTCTTTGTGGGTATTATGGCTGATCAGGCTTTACTTTCCCTTGCCTTTGTGCTGCTGCATGCTCACATTAAGGGTATATAAGCAAAGCTTGCACTGCTGTTCCCTGTTTGTCATTGCTTTCTTTGATGTCATTAAGGGGCTTATTTATGATTGCCCTTCGTCACTTTTGCACCACATAAAGTGGTACATGCGTGACGCAGGGCTCTCATTTTGATTTATTAAGCCACGCAAAGCCATTCTGCATGGCTTCGAGTGGCCTCATAAATCATGAGTAAGGCGACACAGTGCAAATCGCTGCATCGCCTTACTCTGCGCCCAGGAGGCGTTCCATGGGGGTCACGGTGGGTTTCCCCACACAGCACCCATGGAATTTGCTGCCGCCCCGCATTTACAAAGTAGTGTAAACCTGGAGAAGCACCAAATCTGAATGCCTCTTAAAGTGAGGCGGAACAAGGAGAAATAGGTTTATTTCTCTTTGTTTTTATCCTCTTTCCATGTGTGCTGCATTCTGCTGACATATAAAATAAAGAAAACGCCTCTAAGGATTTTTTTTGTGGAGGAAGTTGCTCCTTTCTGAACAAAAACAATCCTGCCTGCAATGGAGGCACCCTGCAAGGGTGCCTATGTTGGCACTAGGCTGCCGAAACGGCACCAGCGCAGGAAGAAAGGACAGGAATGCACCATATTGCTTAAAAACGGTGCTTTCCGGCCCCTTCAAGGTGCTTTGCTGCGCTGCCCTACGTCAAAATCCCATAAATGAGGGCCTTAGTATATAGCGGTGAATCTAGTTACTCTCTTACCTTTGGCCTAGTGTGAAAGTCACAATTTCACCAAATTAAAGGCTATGCAGGCTCATATCGTTTGCATGTTACATTTAATTGTCTGTGATTCAGCACCAAAAGGTCACAGTGTAGAACAACATTAAATGGAATGCTGAGTATGAGAAGCGCAAAAAGAGCAATTGATAGACGGAATGCTGAACAATGTCAAACATTCACCCCCAGTACAGAGATCTGGGCCTAAATCCATCATTTTATTTTGCTAACCATGCCATTCCAGCTTGGACCCAGCCATATGCAAATCAGTCTGGACTCTGCTCCCCATGGGAGCATTCCAGCCCAAACTGCCAGGCCAGGTCCTCCCTGGACCAGAAACAAGCATCCTGGGACCAGTTTCAGGGTATCACCTCATGAGCCAGGCTAGATTGACTCCAGTGGCATGGTGAGCACGGACCCACGTCTGGGCAAACCCGTCCCACTCGGGGTGACAAATGCAAAATGAACAACTGATGGACAGATTTCTGAGCAATGTCAAACATTCACCCCCCCAGTACAGAGATCTTGGCCTAAATCCATTGCTTTTTTGCTCACCATGCCATTCCAGCTCGGACACAGCCATATGCAAATCAGTCTTGACCCTGCTCTCCATGGCAACAGTCCAGCCCGAACTGCCAGGCGAGGTCCTCCCTGGACTGGAAACAAACATCCTGGGACCAGTTTCGGGGTATCACCCCTCATCAGCCAGGCTAGCTTGACTCCAGTGGCATGGTGAGTGCTCACTGATTTGCATATGGCTGGGTCCAAACTGGAATGGTATGGTGAGCCCAAACTGGGGTGACGTGGCGAGCAAAGTACCAATGGATTAAACCCAGATCTGTGGCTGGGGGGAGTGTTTGAAAAGTTTCAACACTCCGTCCATTTTATTTTGTGATGTGAGTATGACAAACAGCAGCAATGTTAAAGTTTTTTTTCTTTTCTCTGCAAGGATAGGCTTTGCAGTGTTGGTCAGGGCCATATAACAAGAACAACTTATTACCCCTACGACCTTTGTCCTTCTCCAGTCATAACGGGAAAGCTGTGTCGGATGCCCTGCCAACCCCTGCTGAGCGCCACGAGGGTCATCCTGCCCAGCAATCTTCCTGTTTTGTTTTCTGGTCCACATTAGATTAAGACCAAGAATAGCTGTTTCACCTACCTGCGACTCCTGCAGGGCTTGTATCTGTAACAATTCACCAACTGTGGTCTTCTGTTGGGTTTGGGGAAAACGGTTGGTGCAGCATTGTAAAATGGTAAGGTGGGAAAAGATCCTTAAGTTTGGTCAGCAGTAATGAAGTTTGTAATTGTTAAGGAGTGGACACAAAGGCATTTTATTGTTTCCTGAATAACGGAAGTAGCAACCATATCAGCAAGTATACGCAGTCAAAAGTGGAGACCGCACATGCACCAGCTTTCATTTGTCACTTGAACAACGAAGCAGGAACATTTAAATGGATGAGGTTTGAATCAGTAATCCGGTTTGGAACTTTTTGTGCATTTTATATTTTTGTACATTATTAACAACGTGCAGAACATACATTTACTCTTTATTTTACATGTGCACACTGACATGGTGTTACTGCATTTAAAACTAATTTCCTATGACTTGTAGAAGTGTATTTTCCTGGCTTATTTTAACTAGACCTCAGTTTAGGCCCTCGTTCCATCTTGTTCAAAATTAATGTCTCCTCCTGCAAGCTCACTGTTTGTTATTTCTGCAGCAGACATTCAAGCAGTCATGTTTGTTTGTATCCATTGACATTGTTCTTGATGTTATCACAGAAAAAACTTTCCTGCGTGGTTACAATAATGTTGCCTTTCCCAAGGTCCTTCCGCTAGCTCACTGTACCCTATTCTTTCATCATAATTTGTTGTTGGTCTTGTAGCTAGCTTGTCCTGCCATCTCTGGATGACTCTAGCATGGATTAGACAGAATCAATATTCATGTAATGGGATAGTGCTTAGATGCTAAAGCAATATGGTGTTTAATGAAACTGTGCTCTGATTTGCTGATAGTGTAATTATTTTGCTCACACCATGATGATTTAGCAGAATTTTATGATTTTCTATGCAAGAAATTGTATAAAAACACTCAATTTTGTGAATGAGACAGAACGTTCCTGAAGACCGTCCTATGCTAATAGGGATGCTGTCCATTTCTCTCTTGATTTTGCTGCTCATTTGGGATTTAATTTAATTTTGATTTTACACTTAATCTGTATGCCCTATTTATGGAGAGCCTTCATGACAATGACTTTAGTCATTTGCATTTATGATATCCGAACCACACCTTTTGAATTTGTGTAATAAATCCTTAAAATGTTTTTCTACCTTGGAACTCAGTCAAGTCTGTCCTAGCTTAATTAACTGTATTTTTGATAGGTTGTAGGGTGCCTTATCTCGGGTACACATTCCCTCATGAAATTGCGGTTTAACACTGTTTCCGATTCATCAACCCATGGGCGTGCTGTTGAGGTCATATTTTGTGGTATAACATTTTTGGGGTTCCCCACACAGGTAAATGTGGGATGTTTTGAAAGGAGTGTAATTATTTATCTGGTGATTTTGTCCTTTACAATATCATTTTTTGAGTGGAGAAGGTGTTTTTTTTAACCCTTGGGAGTTAGGAAGATGGGGAGACATACCAGAAAAAGCCCATTATATGGAAACCACTTCCTCTTATCCTCTGAGGGAAACCCTAGTGGTGTGGGGGGTGGAGTTATGAGTCACTTATTAGAGACTATTTCAGAGTTGAAAAAAGTCAGGTTTCTGTAGATAAAACCTGTAGCAATCTTTTCTGATTATTCTTCAAGTTCTGAAAATGAAGAAATGAAGCCTCCTCCAATGCCTGATGGGCAGAAATTGAAATGGGTGAACAGGCATGTGCTGCCAGATATTCTGTCACATATTAAGGTAGGCATTTAAAGAGGAAGAAGTCCCAGATACTTTCTATTGAGACAATTTCCAACACTACCCACAAATTATATTTGTTGACTTTACTCTATTTGCACGAGTATTTGCTAGGTTTATATCTTATGTACTCTATATTTTGTATTATCTTTGAATACAAAGAATGTATATGACTTTGTGAAATCAAATATTGCGTACGCCTGTTCCCTTCCTGATTAATTCATACGATAAGTCACTGACATTTCTGCCCCTATTTTAATTTTATACGGTATTCGTTCTAGGACGTACTATCAAGATTGACTTTTTTTATTTTTCTGAACGATCCCCTTGTTGGCACATTACCTTCAGTGAGGTCGATACCCAAGCTCTCAGGGGGTCATTGGGCCGTCCACCTTGTGATATTTAACAATTGAAGGAGCATTCTTTGGAACAGGAGATCTCGAAAGCTAAAGCTGACATCAAGCAAAGCAACATTTTAGAATGACCTTTGTTGGTGATTGGGTAAAGAGAACAGTTTTTTGTTCTACACAGGGTGGTTTATTTGAAGGGAATAGGCAAAGAAGATAAGCCTCCAGTATTGCAGTCCATATAATACCCTCAAACTGGTATATATTGGGGGTTTATATATTGTTGGTTAATGATGGTTTCTCAGAGGAGTCTTTGAGCATTCAGCTCACTCAGTTGTATTTCTAAACTCACATTTTTCATCTGTTATTTATCACTGTGTAAGGTTCTGTAGAAAGGAAGTAGTCAGAGTTTGTCATCCAAATCCCTTTAGTCTTCTGTGTTGGAAATGTTTTTAATTCTGTTCATTTGAGAGGTGATCACAGCACTTCAAAGTACCTGCTGGTGTCATAGTTCCCATGTGCGACAACCCAGATAAATCTACATTAGGGATAATGGCACACCTTTATTTGCTTGCTTCGTTGGTTGAGTAAAACAATATCCATTTACACCAACAAGAACAATTTTCCAAATAAAATTGTGTTGGCGTCAATGGAAGCGAGAGAAGAGACTACCTGCTATAAAGGGTTATAAACTCTTCTTGTTAAAATGCAAGCTGTGACATCCTGGATTCCAGACCGCAAACAGAAGAGTGACCCCTGGCTATTAAAGTTCTGTCTTGACTTCCCCATTGTGGTCTGACGCTAGAGATACAAAACCTTGGAATTCTTTTAATTAAATAATCAAAGCTAACCTATAATCCTGTCAATGGGTACCTAGTCATTTTTTTTAATGATTTGTGGATTTGTCTAGCTATCAGAATAGTTAGTCAAATGACCAGGCGTATAATTTGAGCAGACTATCATTTCCTGTATATGTACTTGAAGTTTCAGAGTCATTGAATCTTTTGTTTTCGACTGCTTTGTTGGTGCATTGAAGGGCTGTATGTGAGCATGGGCTTGGTGATATCCCCTGCTTTCTGCATTCCATTCAGAAAATGGAAGACCATTCTGTAGCAGCTACTGCAATTTCCTTTGTCACAATAATGTTTTATTTGGTGGTTTATTAAATAACTGGAAAACTCTCACAGTTAAAGGAAAACATGTTGATTTACATATTGCAATTCGAATTCAGCAAATTACGATGAATTGGAAGGATAATATGTAAATATTACATATTGCCTAGTGAAATGGTGCATATTCCAACCATAAAATAGATAGAATTAAGTAAGATAAATTGGATCCTTTAGACAAGAGAGACATTGGGTGGTTTTCATTTACGTTTTACTCGTGTAGAACCTATATTAATTGTAATCAAAGATTAATTGAAGATGTAAATGATTCTAAACCTCCTTAAGTTCATAGTATTCTCTCAGAAATTCAAGCGCTGTATATTTTTCTTTGGAATTTCTTTCTCTTAATTCAATTCCCTCCTCTTTCCATCTTCTCTATCCCCTTTTTCTCCCTATTCTCCTTTATCACCTGATAAAAAAAATCTGTTTATATTTTGGTGCCTTATAATGTCATCAGACTGTACTTTTGCATAATTAATTAATTGGTTTTGCATTTTTCTTTGAGATATTACTATGGAAAATTCGTCTTGTTTCTTTATTGATTGCATGTAACTTATATGGAATAAAATGTATCAAACTCATTTAGACTACAAAAGAGTTGACTTAGAAGAGCAATCCTCAGTTTCTTGTCAGAAGGATTGGGGAAAAGGCTAGCACCCCATATTTTTGCTGGACCATGCGCTCTCTAATGTAGCAAAGACAGATTGAGCTTTTTCCTTTGGCTTTGGAGTGTTTCATGCTTTCCCTGGGGCTAAAGAGTGGAATCTAGCTGCATTGCTCCCTCCTTCCTTCGTATGTACAATAGTCTCTTGAAGTCATACAGACGGAATGAGCTCTGCTTTGCCCTGGCTTTAGATTAAATCCAGATCTGTGACTGGGGGTGAGTGTCTGAAAAGTTTTAGCACTCTGTCCATCATCTCCTTGTGTTTGCTTAGATTAGCCCACGCCTTCCTTAAAGATGTACTTGGACCTTGATCCGCTTTCCTCATAGCTTAGGTTATTTCACTTTATTTTCAATGGCATAGAAGCATATTGTTTTTGTATTATCTGGCTTTGGAATGATCCACACACTCTTTGGGAATAGAGGCAGCAGCGTAGCTAGGATTCCAGGGCCCTGGTGCAATCAGTAAAAATTGCCCCTTTGACTGCTGTCAGCATAGTAAAATACAGCAATTATCAGGGCTCAATGGGCCCCTCGGGGTCCTTGGCCCCCCCAGTGCCGCTGACCCTGTATAAAGGTGGGCCTAGTTCTGCTTGTACCTTCGTCTTAGACTGATGCATACTTTCTTTGAGGCTATAAAGGTGCATACTTTCTTTGAGGGTTCAAAGGTAAGTGTAAGTCACCCTATTCACTTGTCTCAGGACGCTTTCTTTTCCCTTTCACGTTGTTGTGCTTTTTCTTGTCTTTGACTCGTTTGATGCACTCTTTATGACGTCTTTCCATTTTCTGCCACAGGTTGCCTATGGTAGCACAGAAAACAGCCCCGTCACCTTCCTGGGATTTCCATATGATGATTTCTTCCGGAAAACACAGACTGTTGGCGCCATCGCGCCCCACACTGAGGTAACGCCGCTTGCCAGGCTTCCCGTTTATGGTGCAGTGCTGTGCACTTTTTGACTGCCTTGCACGGCCGGCTTGCATCCTGGTTTCCCTGTGCCCTAACATCTGTATTACTTATGCAAACGCCACCAAAACAAAGCACTCACTTCTTCCGGGTCAGCCCGAGCCCCACCTGCCGAGGAAAGGTTGATTCACTTGTAGCCCCCCAGCAGCAGCGCTGCGTGTCATGAAGTTGGTGTTGGGAGCATCGAATTGCGGCCCACAGCGGCCATAAGGGGGCACACAGATGGTTAACCATGGCCAGCCTTTGGGTGCAGTTCTCAACTGGGACTGCAGAGGAAGTCCTAGGAACCCACTTGCAGGACTCTCTTGTGTACCCCATGCTAAGAACACACTGGGCTTCTCCTGCTGGACAATCTTTCTACTTGCAGGGTCCTGCAGACTCCTTCCCTCTGTCAGCAGGCATGCAAATTTCCAGACAATATGCAGACCCTCCACTCCTCCTTCACAAAATGCAGAAGTTAGGCGAAGTCTCCTCACTTTTGGGAGACTGGCTGTCAGCAAACAGCAACCCTAATAACACAGCAGTCCTTCGGGTACCCTGGGAAACGTGTCCTTCTTTGATCATGAAGATCTTCTAAATGGAACTAAGTGGGTAGTTTAGATCCCCATTTTATACATATTTTATAGGTAGGACATGTGGATCGACTGTCACATATTTCAGAACCAATGTTTCAAGTGTCCTTCTTAGGCTGATCGCCAGACATAGCCTTTGTGTAAAGTAATGCACTGAAGTTTCCAAGCTGGAGCACCAACTATATTGGCACAATGAAGGGAGTTTCTGACATCAGCCTTCCTAAAGCAGTAATCGGGTGTAGGCAAAAGGGCAGGGTTGACCTAGAAACGTCTTCACCTTAACGAAACAGAGGAACTATAATCTTACCCCTCACCCCTACCATCAGCCAAATGGTAGTGTTTAGGAAGAACTAATCGACTTCCTATGATGGCAAAGCAAAAAAAAAAACATGGGGAGCTTACACATCTGGAATTTACATCTGAAGCGCCTGCATCCATTTCCTCCCTAGGACAAGATCAAGCAGTGGATGGCATTGAAAAAGGGCATGAAACAAACTGTGCTGAAAATAGCATGAAACTCCAGCTTCCTTGACATCCTGTCAGTAGACCGGCCTGGCCTAAAACTTCATCAACTAAGACAAAGTGTATTTTTCTAAAGGCAGGCTTGCTTTCATTCATCTAACTTCAGTGTCTGGCTCTCCACCCTCTAGCCACAGGAAGGCAGGCAATGCAGTTCCACTGTCTGGGGAAGCTGTCCTCATCCTCCATCTTGTGCCATGCCAAACCAAGGGTATTCTCATAGGTATTGCCTCCAGATACCAAGCATCATGGTCCATCACAACCAAGATAAAGTTGGTGCCTGATGCTGAGGTGGGTCAAATGGACCAACAGTGTCAATTCTTAGCCACTCAAAAGAAACATCTGCAACTGACTCTGGCACTAATGGTACCTTGGTCTTCTCTTCGGACTTCTCCAGCAATGTATCTTTCATAGATTCACATGACTATCAGATTGGGAATCTCTGATAACTTTAAATAGCAGTAAACTGTGTTAAAAAGGCCATAGGCCCAACAACGTTTAGTAGTATATCCACCTTTTTTAAATCACCTGAAATGTTAGCCATTGAGGTGTTAGTGCTGAGCTGTCTGCTCTACCTAGAAATCACCAAAATTCAGACTTTTACTGCATGTCGTGTTTGAGGGATTCACAGAGGAGAGCACTGCTCTGACCTTACATTGGCTACATTGTGCCTTCTACTTGATTTTCCCTGGACTTCAGCCAGACCTAACTTCAACTTTCACAAACTGTGAGTTATTTTAGGGAGTTTATAGAGTTTTTCGTCTTCCGGTCTAGAGGGGCGCTGTCACTATGGCAGAGTCCTGCTCGGATTTACACAGATGATCCTGAAAATCAATCCATTTATTGTCTTTATCTGTCTCATAAGGTGTCTCACTGTGACATCTTTAACACTGCCCCCTCCCCAAAACTCTTAAGCAGGGGAAAGGAGCTTAACTCCACATCAACTGGAAAAAATCATTTCGCCCTTCCCAAAAGGATACCCCCTCATCTAGGAATGAGTCAGTGCAATGTGGTTCCTCCAAGCTCTTACATGATGGTGATGCAAAAAACGATACATGGGGAGCTTCCTTATCTGGAATTTATATCAAAAGTGCCTGCATCCATTTCCTCCCAAGGACAAGAACATGCCTTTGTCAGAGATGGCATTGAAAAAAGGCCAGAAACAAGCTGCTGAAAATAGCATGAAAATCCAGCTTCCCTGACACCCGGACAGAAGTTCCTCCTAAATATTCATCAACAAAGATTCTACAACATAATCATAGAAGCACCCGTCATAGATGACCACCTTGCCTGCAAAGCATTCGGGCAGTGTCCAGTTGTTGTAATAGAAGATCCCATCAACGACACTGCTGATGGTGACACATTCAATGGCCAGGCCCTCATCGATGGCGGCAACAAAGGATTCAAACATTCCAAAAGCGGATTCCTCAAATGCAGCATCTCTAGGGTGCATCCAGACAGCACTACTTAGAGTACACAGCAATCGATCCTAAATGCTCTCCACATATCACTGGATGCTCCAAATAGTGCAGTCTGGACACACTCTGGAATTCATAGAAAATCCTCCAAATCATCTACCTGATGATTTGTGAGAATTCAACGAAACAATCTTCTCCTTTTAAAAGGAGCAATCAAGAAGGTGCCGACATCCTAAAGAAATCTGGAATTATGTTCTATATTCTTCATGGTCAGGATGAAATCAGGGGATTGGAAACTAATTCTAAATCCCTGGGGGGTCAAACTAGTATCTGAAGAACCAATCCTTTCAGATGGTTACTCCACAGGAAGTCCTTGTGAGGCTTCAGTAACGGGAGTACCTTATCTCCTCAGACCTTCATGAAGCTCACTTTCATGTCCCAATGAACCTGAACCGCAGGCAGTATCTGATTCCCTGTGGCAACATTACCAATTCAAAGCACTTCCTTTCTGAATAATGTCAGCTCCTTAGATAAAGTGCCTATCCTCTGTGGCTTTCTCCTTATGCAGACAAGTGCACCAGTGTTACCCATATCCGGACAACTGGCTCCACCAGAGGAAGAGTCCTGTAAGTCCACAAGCATTGTTTCAACCATTTCTACAGATTGGGTCTAACACTGAAAACTCACATATCCTCTATCCTCTCAGCAGCAAAGTTATAATTTTTAGGAGCTACCCTGGAGGCGCAACTTGGGAAAGCATTGCCCTCAGCAGAACTAGTGGTGAAACTGCAAACCTTGGCAAAGACTTTCTGTTCCAAAGAGGCGGTCCCAGTGTGATCTTAGAAATCATTGCTAGACTTAATGTCATCATACATCAGTTTAGTGCCCATCTGTAGGTTGTGGAAGAGGTCTGTACGGCAAGCGCTAGACAATGCAAGAGAAGCAATGGCATCTTGGAACTATATAGTGCGGATATGCAGAAGGTTCAAACAAGCCCTGCCCTGCTGAAGATTCCCAAGAAATCTCAGTGCAGGTCTTCCATCCCAACCCAATATGGACAGGCTGACAATGACAGTGGATGCATCAATGGAAGCATGGGAAACCCATATGCAAGAATTGTCTACAGGAGGTCTCTAGCTAGAAGTGGAAAAGACACTCAACATAAACATTGTGGGGCTGGGTGTCATCAGGCTAGGTCTACAAGCATACCTTTTGAGACTTGCGGGCCAAGCCATGTTGATCAAGACAGGCAAGACAACTTTAATGTATTACCTCACCAAACAAGGTGCCAGGTGTTATTGTCTCTCTCACAACAGTCACTAATCCTGAGTTATTTGGCCACAGTTAACTTAGTAGGTATTGCAGTGGAACGTCTACCAGGAGTCTAGAACAAATAAGCAGATTCACTCACTTGCCCCCTCTGAAACTTCCACGAGTAGGAGCTCCACCAAGATCAACTGATCCTCTGAAAATGGGGTAATCCATATCTAGACTTGTTCTTTACCGTGCAAAGCAAGAAATGGCAATCCTACACCAGCATATACTGGTAACTGGGATCCAAAGGTGATGCCTTTGTTTATGCCTTTCAGCCATATCCCCTTATTCTCAGGGCACTGAGTAAAGGCAAAGCAGATTGCTGTTCCCTGATTGCCCCAGAGTGGTCCTGCCAATTCTAGTACTGAGCCCTGTTGAGACCACCACAATGTCCACCAATACAGCTCAAGATCCAACCCAGGCTTTTTTCCAGAAACAACAGACAAATAGTTTCTCACAACCTAAAGTCATTCTACCTGGGAGCTTCATGATCACTTAGCGTTCGACTTTTTTAGAGAGATTGGCGCAAAACCAATCACTTGCTACAATAAATATTTATAACGGATAATGGAAGCACTTCTGTATGTGGTACAAGGACAAAGAACTCAATCAGATATTGATACAACCCCATTAAATGCTGCCATGCTTACTTTACCTGGCCAAAAACGGTCTCAGATGCTCACCAGTAGAGTTCATTTTGCCACCATGTCGAGGTTTAGAAGAATTAACAAATCATCATTGTTAGTCTTCCACAGAATTGTCATAGGATTCACAAAGAGACATTTTAGAGTCACTCATGTGAGGTGCCATTCTGTGCCATGGTTGTTAAATACAGGGCTTAGTCAGTTGATGCTGCCTCTTTTTGAGCCAATTAATACAGCACTTCTGAAATGCATCCTGTGGAAGATTGTGCAGTTGCTGGCTCTCACTTCTGCAAAGAGAGCTGGCGAATTACAAGCCTTTACCATAAAAGAGCATACCTCCTTTTTATGACAGACAGTCATCCTGCGCACTATCCCAAAATTCATACCCAAAGTCCCATCAGACTTTCACTTTAAGAAACTTAATTCTTCAATCCTTTTCCCCAACCCATCCACATTAGCTGAAAAGTCTTTGCATTTGCTGGATATCTATAGGTGCACCAGTCTCTACATGGAAAGAACTAAATACTTTTGTATTATTTGTCTGTTTTGCCCATCCAGGCAGAGGCCGTCTATTGTCCAAACAGGAAATTGCCCATTGATTGTCATCCTGGATCACCTTTTGCCACACTAGGGCTACCCACCCACGTCAAGGCAGAGAGAGGGCGGCAACTGTTGCTTTCTACACTAAAGTACCTTTTTAAGACAGTTACCACACAGCGATGTGGAAAAGCAGGTATATTTCCACCAAGCGCTATGCCTGGATATCAGTGCAGCAGCCAACTCTTCAGTGGGTCAAGCAGTTTTATGCAACCTGTTTCAGTAAAAGTGAGCCTGCTTCCGCTTTCTTCAAATTCAGTGTGCTGCTTACTGTTTTGATTGAAACTATGGAATCTATGGAAGATCCAATGCTACTTGCATAGATTCCCAATCAGAGACTCATTATCTATTACTTGTATCCTTCACACTTGTGCTATGAAATGTGACCTATGGTGGCTTCTTGGGATTGGGACCTCAGTACTTCAACCTCATTCACTGAAGCTTGGATTATTTCAACTAAGCAAATGTGCTACTAAACAATCACTGTTGTTGGGCCTAGGGCCATGTTAACCTTGTTTACTTCTATTTAAAGTTACCAGTGAGTCCCTGACCTAATGATGGGAAATTATTCAAGCATGTGAATCTATGAAAGAAACCAACTCTGGAGAACTAGAAAGACAGAAAAGTTCATGATTTCTTACAACTCATTTGGCCAGTGGGACAGGTTCTACAGAATCTCTCTGTGTATCTGCACATCCTTGGCCAGTAGAACAGAGTTCAGCCACCTATCCTGGATCTTTCTTATGCCCAAGTGTCCTGCCTAGGACAGTAGGTGGGCCAATGACAGTGCACTAAAAAAACTACTAACTTCTTGCTAGCTCCTGGCCCAGGATTCGTGGAATCACAGTGAAAAAGTCTATCCTCCCATCCAAAACAATGCCTTTAAACTACTCCCTTAATGACCTGTTCCTGGGTCCCCATAGGACACTTAGCTTGCTCTTGTTAGAACACCTCCTAGATGGGTCCTCCAGCAGCTAACAAACCCCGAGGCTCTGAAAGTGACCCAAACTCCAAACCCTGGTCTGTTTCAGGTGTCTTATTATCCTCTTCAACAGAGGCGATGGACGCCACGGCTTGTGTCTTCTCAGTCTGCTCTGATCTGCTCACGATCTTTCTCTGGTCATTGCAAAAGCAGAGCAGTCTCTGTCTCTACCTGAGACTGATGTACAGCTTGTGTACTGGTCAACCCTGCTGCCGTTGTCCTAGCCATATAGGCTCCTGGTACTAAACCAGGGGCAATCGAATCATTGCTTACCAGATATACACCACCTTGCATCTCTCGCACCTCTACACTGATCATGGGCATCTTGCCATGGATTTCTACCTCAAATTGAGCAGTTGGGTACTCAGTGTCATCCCCACTGGCTACCAAGCTTGAGCCACTGGCACCAGGGAGAATATCCTCAGGTTTGAGAAACTGCCTCGCAATTATAGTCGTATAAGCATTTGTATTCCTCAGGTAAAAACCTCCCTCCCATTGATACTAGCCTGGATTTTCTTAAGGGCATCTTGGTCCCTCTCCCAAATGTCCATTGTTACTATGTTGAGTGTAACAAAGGTCTTTCAGGTCCCTTTACTCACAGTCAACACACTTGCTATTATGGTGAAGCTGGAACAGGGTCTTTAACCTGACAATCTTTTTTGTAATGCCCCATCTTGTGCCTAGTAACTTAGGGCTTGGAAGAACCTTCCCACCCTCCCTTCTCCTTGTGTTCCTATCTTGGAAACCAATCCCCTTTCTGCTTGTGTTCTCCCTTGGACCCTTGGAAATGTCTCTTGTCCTTATCCTTTGGTTAGGAACCAAGCTGTTGGGAGTTCCTTTCTTCCTTTGGCTTAGACCCATGCTGCTTCAGTCCTTTGATAACCCCAGTTAGCTAACCACTTTTCATTCAACACTGCAAGTTTCTCAGGGTCCTTCTTTGTGAAGTTTGACTGGTATTGCTTAAGTGGGGCAGAGCTCGTCTGCCTGAGTCACTCTGTTGCAATGAACTGGTTTAGGACATGAACATCCTTGGCCTCCATCCCTCTCACCTGCTCATTCCATTCAACTGAGCACACCATGAATCCAAGTTTCAAAGGCAACATCACCAGCTCTCTTATTTTCTTTGAATACCTGACAATACTAAGATGGTTTCAGCCCAAACCGTCTGATCAGAGCTTCCTTCATCCGCTCATAGTTTGTTTGATCAGTTACAGACATGCTTCCTATGACTGTTTTACTTTCTGTGAGTAAACAGCTCCAAGTGCATGCCTTTGACACCTCAATCAGTGTCTGCGCTCTACAAGTGATCTGATTCCAAAATATGCTGGCCGTCCACATAAATGTGCAGAAGTTCTTTTGCATATTTGGAAAGTACTCCTGTAGAGTTGGAGGAGGGTTTGCCTCTCGCAGATGTGGTTCTCTGCTGATGTCTTGAGCTTTTTCTTTTCTAAAGTGAACTTCCCCTGGCTGCACACATTTACGATACTTCTACTAAAGCTGTTCACACTGTTTAATCCCAATTCACTGTCAAGATAAGATCTATTCCCACAGAAAAGGACGACAGCTTCTAACAGTATGCTGGAATGCTTGCTTTTATTACTTAAGTTGTGTAAAGCAGATGCTTTAGCCTTAGAACGTTTTTGGCATTTCCTCTTCATGCCTCAGTACCTTTCTTGCACTTTGTAGGCATTATCGGATTGATTTTTTCAACTTAATCTATTAGGTCATTGTGATCAAATTCTAAATGTTGTAATAAACAGGGTCATGATTTGAATGGCGTAGCAGGTGCAGTAGCATTGGGCCCAAAAGTTGTCAGAACTCCTCTAAACACATAATATTGCTATAGTTAACTACTAAACAGGCAATGACAATTGCAGTTATCTTACAGTTAAAAGGGGCATGATTTAAATGGTGTAGTAGGTGAAGTGGCACCGGGGTCAAATGTTCTCATAACTCCACTAAACACTACATAGTGCTATATTTTACTACTAAACAGGCAGTCACAAGTGCAGGTATCTTGCAGGCAACAGGGTCATTATTTAAATGGTGCAGCAGGTGCAGTGGCACCAGGACCAAATTTATCAGAACTCCTCCAAACACCAAATATTGCTATATTTTACAACTAAACAGGCAGTCACAATTGCAGTTATCTAGCCAGCGGTAGGGTTGCGATTTAAATAGTGCAGCAGGTGCAGTGGCACCAGGACCAAAAGCTCCAGGCACCCCACTAAACACCTAATATTGCTATATTTTATTGCTAAAGAGGCAACCACAAGTGCAGTTACCTTGCAGACAACAGGGTCATGATTTGAATGGTGCAACAGGTGCCATGGCACCGGGCCAAAAAGTTGTCAGAACTCCTCTAAACACCTAATATTGCTATATTTTACAACTAAACAGGCAGCCACAAGTGCATTTATCTACCAGGCATTAGGGTCATGTGCAGTAGCACCAGGACCAAAAGCTCTAGGCACCCCCCCAAACGCAGAATATTGCTACATTTTGCTACTAAACAGGCAGTCATGGGTGCAGGTATCTAGCAGGCACTAGGGCCATGATTTCAATGGTGCTGCAGGTGCAGTGACACCGGGGCCAAATGTTGTCAGAACTCCTCTAAACACCCAATATTGCAATATTTAACTATTAAATAAGCAGTCACAAGTGCAGTTACGTTGCAGGCGCTAGGGTCATGATTTCAATGGTGCAGCAGGTGCAGTGGCACCGGGACCAAAAGTTGTCATAACTTCTCTAAACACAAAATATTGCTATATTGCACAACTAAACAGGCAGTCACAAATGCAGTTATCTTGCAGGCACTAGGGCCATGATTTGAATGGTGCAGCTGGTGCAGTGGCATCCGGCCCAAAAGTTGTCAGAACTCCTCTAAACACATAATATTTCTATTACATCAATGAATCCTATTATTTCCCTCTTTAATTTCATTTTTCAAACTTTTGCTATTACTTACCTGCACTATACCACTAGTAACAGCACAGTACATTGCCTTTTTGTACATAAACAAGTCATAACACTTTAACAGACTTTCTGTAACTTATATTGTGCAACTACTCAGCAAGCTACAACTTACAACAAAAAACTGCTTATTATTATTAATCACATAGGCATAGGCAAACCTAGTGCATTTACCAATGCTTGTTTCTTTTTCTTCTCATTCCCTTTCCTCTCTTTCCCTTTCCTCATGGACCTATCCCTCCTGTTCTCCCGCTTCCTTTCCTCTTGTTCCTGGCGAGCTGATCTCAATTTCTTCCCCTTGAACTCTTTAGCCTTCTCTTCCTCAGTCACAGCTTTCTGTAGAGTCAGCTGCAAGTTCAGGGTCTCTTTTAGAGTTAACCTACCCAAGGGAATAACTTGTAGAGTCAGTGACAGGGGTACCCTTGAAATCCGGGAGGGGCAATAGGTGAGAAGATGTCCTAGAGAAATACTGGAAAGCAAATGTGGGGATATACTAGGGGGGTGGGGAGCGTATTCTGAAAACCTGAACTAAGTGGCCAGGAGAGACTGACACCACAGCACCTCCTCCTTAGTTTCTTAACAAGACACCCTCCGCAGACTTTATCATAGTTTCTTCCCTACTGTCAAGTATTCTTTAACTGCTCTTTAACATAACTAACAAGGATCTACCAATCCTCATTTCTGGGAGCCTTCCATCATCTCTCTAAACACAGATCCCTTAACTGTTCTACGGATATTGTGTTAAACCAGCCCTGTTTCTGCCATTGCACTGTGCAGGTAATGCTGTGCTTAAGCTGATCTTATTATTCTATTCAAAGAAAGTTGGAACACATGGCATTGGCAGATCTCATGCCACTTGCAGCCAATTGTCAGACCCTGTTTAGGGGCCACAGTGCAGACAGGGGTCGCTTGGGCCCCAGCAGAGGTGATTGGGGTCATTTGTCACTATTGTCCAGGAGCCTCTCCTGCTGTGGCTCTGCAAATGGGGCCACATGCAGCCCTCTTGTGCACTTGGCTTTCAGGCTAGCGAGAGAGAGCAGCCAGTCTTACTAGGGAGGCAGAGTGTGGGGTAAGAGCTCAGAGCTCAACAATCAACCAACAGACACAATAACTCAATGCCTCTCCCAGTGCTCATCTTTTTGTGAAAGAACTTACTTTTAATCTGACAGCAGAACTAAATACTACATAATCCAATTGCCAATATTGGTTTTCCTCCTGATCATGATTCTCTCCCTCCTGTGGGTGCCACACCCCGTCCTCTACTCAGCTCTTTCCTTTTGGGCGATCCTATTCATTACAATCCGCCAGCAGTCTCTAGCAGAAGCATGTATTAGGCATTATTAGGATACGATCAAAGTGACTGAATGAACATTTAAACCCAAAAGGATAAATGTTCATTCAGTCACTTTGATCTTATCCCTATAGTGGTTAGTGTTCAGAATTAGTTTCAAGTGCTTGTCCTTGCATCAGCCGTTGCAATAATCTGTTGAGGTCATAGGCAGGGATCTGCAGTGCTCATACTTTATTTCTTTTACAGTTGCAGTGCAAAGTCAAGCTCGGCCCACGCCATGGCCTCTTGATGGAACACACAAGTGCAGCTCAGTAGGCTTTTGCATAGTGATGCTGATGTACGTGGATTCTAAGGCAAGGCAGTTGTGGCCCTTTTCTGGTTCAGTGCAGACAAATTCCACGGCAGGTTAGGTGCTCTCTCTGCAGAAGTGTCTGCAGGTGTGTGCTCCTTGCAATTGAGGCCTACCTAGGCCTATCGGATCTCCTCTAAGCAGCCACATGCTGTCGAAAGCGGCAGTCCTGAATTGTGGCCCACAGTGGCTGCCATGGCGCACACAGATCTTTTGGTGTAGTTTTTGATGGATTGAAGCCATGTATGGAGTCAAGAGGACCCACTTGCAGCAAAGGTTTCCCAAGGGGAACTTTCACACAGTCCACTTTCACCAAATTTGGGACACACTGGGCTTCTCTTCCTCCACAGTCTCTCCTTTTGCGTATCCCAACAGTCTTGTCCTGGCTCTCAACAGGCTTCTAGGCGCTAGACAGGCCCTCCACTCCTTCACCAGAAAGTGAGTGCAGACTGGCTGTCAGGCAGACATCAGCCCTGGTAATACTGCAGTCCTTCCAGTACTCTTCAGAGCACGTCCTTGTTTGGCGAAGAACTTGGAACTGGGACAAAGTGGAATGGTTTGGATCCTACTTTTTGAACATTTTCTAGACAGGGGCTGTGGATCCACTCTCCCAGACTTCAGAACCAGTTTGGGGTGGTTCTCGTTCAAATGTACTTCTCAGCCTGCTCTCAGGGCACAACCTTTGTGTAAAATGATGTTTCTAACAGCAGGTGCAGTCTCCAAACTAGAGCACTCACAACTGGCACAGTGAAGTGTAAGGTGTCTGCAACTGGCTATCAGCCCTCCCAAAGCAGTATTCTGGGAAATACAAAAGGTAATGCCTGGCCCCTAGAATCTTCCTCACCTTAAAAAACAACAAGCACTGGCATAGCCAATAGGTCTCGCCTTTGGGACCTTATAAGTGTGTAGCCATGCAGCACATTATCCTAAATGGAACAAGAAGCAGGCGGGTTTACTTTAATTCCTGCACTGAAACCAGCTCCCACTTATAAAGTAGCTGTATTAGCCTTTTAATGGGCAGGACATCAATTCACAATTTGCACTCCTTTCCCTTTCCACTGGCCCTTGAGCCCCCTCATAAACTGCTTCTCATATAATGATTGACATGACGTGCCAGTGTGATTGTCAGAAAATCTGAAGCTCATGCCCCTCCCGGCCCTACAGACCAAGATACGCCCCTGAGCACGCAGCCCCCAACCTACCCCACCCCCATGTTCAGCATGAGGCACAACTGCTATGAATGCACTGAAACGTCACATATAGTCCATCTATTGCAGTAGTTAACCTTCCTTCTGGTATCATACAAGCCGAACCAAGGGCATGAAACCAGCTCTTCCTCTGGCCTTGAACGTAATCCCCACCCTTCCTCCGCAGCTTCAGCCCTCGCCCAGCTCTGGTGCTGCACCTCTCCGTGGAACCACCTGACTTCTTCTGGTGCTTCTGGACAGCAGGCATCTTTTGCATTTTAGGATTACATTGTAAGAGGCACACAGTCCTACAACGTTAGGGACAGGAGTCATCAGTTCTTGACTCCCTATGAGTCCAGGACCTTCAGTTTATTTATTTATTTATCTGTGTATTTTTATAGCACGAACATTGCCCAAAGGTGCTAGAGTGCTTTATATCATAGATGGATCATTACATAAAGTACAAAATTACATAGTCCAAAGATGTTGATACGTCACAGTATAACAACAGATCACATGGACATCGGAGTCTAGTCATTGCCGAAACTAAACCAGAGAGGCCGAAACTGGGGAAGAGATGCTAGCCAAAATGTCTTTGAAGGGGAAGGGCTTTCAGCTCCTATGTAAAGATAACCTTCGAAGAAGTGGTGGTGCATAGGGTTGCAGGTAAGGAGTTCCATATTGTGGTGACGTTTCCTGTGAAGGATGTGCCATGAGTCGGGGGTTCTATCAGCGGCGCTTCAGCATTAGTTGGTAGTTTATGTTAAGTTGGTTTCTCAAATTGTGCTCTGTGCCACACCACGGCCTCCTCAAAGAAGAGATGGGAGGAGCGACCTCGAAAGAGACAGCGAGAAGACAACAGTAAGAGGATGAGGGATGTGAACAGAATGTAGCTACACCGTTGCAAGCTGCAGTAATGACGGGTGTACACATACAGCGCAGGGCTTTAAGTGGGATGAAAAAACTGGGGGGGGGTAGCTCTCATAGGGGCGTGGTCGATGGCTTAAAAACACATTAACTAAAAATCTGTGCTGAACATAGTGTGCCTCCCGACTGGAATTTTGCTGCTTCTGTCATTGCATCCAGATATATAACACAACAAGTAACATTACACCTACAAGAAGCTAGCGCTATTGGCTTTGTCAATGGTTATTAGTTGCATAAGATAAATAAGCAACAACTATGGCTTCTTTGTATATAATATTGAAAACGCTTCCATTCTGCAATGATGAGCCTGTGAAAGTACTATAACGAGTCTCTTTGAAGTTGCATCAAAGGCACTGAAGGGTGGCACTGCTGCAGAGTTAAGATTCCTTGTTTCACACGGAGGGTGAGGGCAAAAATGGAGAGCCCGATAGGGACCCGTCTCACTTAAAGCCCTGCATACAGGTAAGAATGCTACAGCACATAGAATCATGTCTCCTTGTGTAACGTAACTGGTGCAAAAATGGAGAGCCCGATAGGGACCCGTCTCAGCGCCTGCTTTTTAGACCTGCTGGTGATGAGCATGGGCAGGACCCGGCCCACTTAAAGCCCTGCATACAGGTAAGAATGCTACAGCACATAGAATCATGTCTCCTTGTGTAACGTAACTGGTGCTCATGTAAAGCTCTCCAATACCTTCGGGTCGAGTTCGCGCTATATAAAACTACAAAAAAATAAAAATAATAATGATTCAAGTCATACAGCGACAGAAAGCCTCTCAGGTCCAATCCGTTGAATTCACGGCGCTTTTTGCATGGATTCTCTCCCCCCTGGGGGCTTGTGATGTGCATGCACTTAGCAGAGCCAAAGTGCACTTGTCTAAATATCAGATCCCGTTACGCCCCTCACTTCCTCGTCTGCGGGACAGCAGCAGATGTGCACCGGGCAGCAGACTGACCATATGGCGACACGAACCCCAGGGACACAGGAGCCCTCTACCCATCTCAGCACTCTGTGGGGCGAGAGCGGGGCAGGAGGCTGTCCTCGGTGCTACTGGAAGATGCGCTGTGATTTCTTCCTCCGGGTGCGCAAGAGACAGATGTCATTAAATATGTCTTCAACAAGCATATATCACGATGCAAGCTCCCGTCCGATTAGTTTACAAATCAACCCACGAGGAAAGCTCTTAATAACTTGCATGCTGCATCCTTCTCCGCTCTAGATTTTGAAATATCACAAGAAGAGAGGGTCTACACGCCTCTCCGAAAACGATGAGAACTTTATGCTTTCGAAACAGAACTGTGCTTTTAAAATTATGACCCTTCCGATTCAGTCAGAATATTAAAACCGGAGAAGAATTAATGTCTGATGAAATGAAAACGGTGACAATTTCAGTAGTACACAAAATAACTCTGAAACTTTAACCCACAAAACTGAGAAAGATATATATGTATGTAAATACTTATATATAACAAGCGCGGCCACGCGGCCGCGAAAGGAATGTGAGGTATGCAGCTGGCACACGGCCGCGCTGCTGCTCCCTCCCGAGCTCCCTAGGCCAGGGGAGAGAGAAGGCGGGACATGCACCCGCCCTTGGCCAATTGCTTGCTGTCTTTCTTAGAAAGACGCACGCAAAGGCCAATAGCTGTGAGCAAAAAAAAAAAGCACGAGCGTGTGGTCCGAGTTGGAAGTCCTTACTAGAAGCCTCGCAGAGCAGCGCATGCGCGCTGTCTCAGGCGAGACCTAAAAACTGCAGTCCCACGTATTACCCCTACCAACAGTCAAATGTCAGTGCGCAGGGTTTAACGATCGAGCAGCCCCTTGCTAACTACTGGCCTGATTTAGATCTTGGAGGATGGGTTACTCTGTCACAACTGTGATGAATATCCCGTCCGTCGAAATTTTAATTCCATTATATCCTATGAGATTTTCATTTTGGCGGATGGGATATCCGTCACCATGTGACGGAGTAACCCATCCTCCAAGATCTAAATCAGGCCCTAAGTCTTTGTGGAATTTCTAAAGGTAGCCCTGTTTCCATCCTTCGCCCTCCAACCATAGGAATGCAGGCAGTGCACTTCCAATGTCTGAGTAAGCTGTCCTCATTTTCCATCTTGTGCATGGTAAATCAGAGGCATCCAAAGTGAATCTCACAGTCTTCAGTACTCAGGCTCATACAACACACACACAGAGTCCTATTACCACGCATCTATTCATGCACATTCTTTACACACACACACACACACACACACACACACACACGATCTCTCTCTCTTTTTCTGTCTCTCTCTCTCACACACCCACACCTTGTTAGTGCTAGGTTCTGGTTTCACTTAGCAGTAAAACCGTACCCGAAAAGGGCCAGTAGGCCTCATACTCACTTACACAAATAAAAAGTCTGATCATGCTATGCATTCACAAAACACAGTACAATGCCACCATCACTTTAGGTTCTGGACCTTGCGTTGTCCGGGATAGGCCTATACGCACACGCTAGATTAGCATGACGAAAGGCCCAAAATATGTCAGGATATCAGTTTTATCAGCAGGCGGGCACACATGTACTTATTAGTTCACCATGCATGGGATTTGGTACCAGGAGAGGTGTCACATTGTCGCAGTTGGGCCTTTCATAATTCTTCGATATGTCCACCAGACAGGAAGCCTCTCATGACATCATAAGTTACTCCAACTTTGATCGCAGCATGGGAAAACAGAACCGAACAGTGCAAATTATACTTTGAGAACAAGTAAGGCTCCAAACAACAAGGAGAGTACCTTCACAAGGAGTTGAAGAAATTACAGTCTTAGACTGCTAATGCGTCTAACGATGACATGTGAGAAATTCCTCTAGGTTTGAAAACCAGCCTCAGGGCCATTGATGATACAAACGATATTCTACGGAAAGGCTGGACTGGATGAACGAATGGATAGATAAACAGAGCAAGCGGATAGCCTGTGTGGAGTACCGCATATCTGACCTAAAGATATCACTGCTGCATCCTACAAACGCCTACTACACTTTGAAAGAGTGTTCTCATTATTCAGTGTGAAACATGAAGACCTCAAATCACGTTCATGGTGCAATAATATCCTCAACTTGGCTTGGCAGAAACCAAAAACATAGATGCGACTGAATTATTAGTTGAAAATCTGCTTAGTATAGTAGATCCCATTTCTCAGAGACCATTCTCTTACCCAGTTGCTGTCTCCTGGCAGTCCTCCCAGGGCCAAAATTGACCGATTCCTCAATTATTGGGACCTCAACACATTCTTGAGACTTGCCAGGGAAAGGGCAGGATTGAATATAAGGGAATCATGATATCTATATTTTTGACTTCAGCACCACAGTGCAAGAAGCTAAAAGCATTCACAAGGTCAAGAAACCGCTGCGCTGGAGATAAAATAAGCGATGCTGTATCCCGCAAAATTCATTGTGTTCTGCGATGGCAGTGCCCACACCATTACTGAGCGCAAGACTGTAGTGAAATTCATCAAAACTTGACTTCAGGGTAAATGCAGAATGGTACGGATGCCTTGCAGGCTGATCAATATTTCTAATGCAACAGACAGCTTTTATTGCAACATGACAACATAAGGTACATCCCCAAGGTGCTGAAGCTTTGCCTCTGGAGTCGAATATCTAGAAGGAGTGAATGAAACAATATGCTACCCTTTTTTATCAACATGGGCACCCCAGATTTATGCATAAGGTAGCCTGAGGTTGAGGTGGCCTCAGTGTTTCATGACGCTGAGAACGTTTTTCGGTTCTTAGAGTGGCCTTTTCCACTTGTGAGTACTGTAGATATAGGTTTAGGTGAATATATGATTAGTCTTATAAAATTTCTACAAAAGACAGGAACTTGTCGGGTGCACATAAAGGTATTAGCACCCATTTTAGGTTTTGTCTGCACAGCACTTGCGATGTGCTTGCAAAGTCTCTTGTATTTAAAAAAACAAAATCTTAAAAGGGGCTTAGAATCTGCCCCTTAATTACCTGAACTTACCATTCGTTGATTCCAATGTCGCTCTATTTTACGTGCTTCTGATTGGCCAGCACGTTGCCTGCTTTCACTTCCTGCTCTGCTGTCCATGCCGTGGTGTGGAGCTTGGACCAAGTACAGCTTCTGGTCTAATTCTGCTCTAATTTACGTGCTTTTGATTGGCCAGCACGACTGACGGCCAGCACTGACTGGCCAGCACGTCGTCTGCTTTCACTTCCTGCTCCGCTTTACCATCCATGCCATGGTGTGGAGCTTGGACCAAGTACAGCTTCCGGTCACTGGCTACTGGTAAGTGTCCTTCCACTCACTACTCAGTCTGCAGGTCCTTTTTTTCTTCAAATTTACGAATGAGCACTCCATATGCATACGTTTGCAGGCCGTCCTCTCCTCCCAGCTTGTTGTCGCACTCCTCCCTTTGTGTGCCTGAAGGGATACTTTTTTGTAATTTTATTTTACTGCAGTAAACTGTACATCTTTAAATTTGGGCAAATCACTAAATCTCCTCGTGCCTGCCCCCATGGGTCCCCATCCCCCACCACATCCTGCCTGTCGCTGCTTGCCCCCGTTTAACTCCCATTGCTGTATACAGTTCACCTCAATCCCCGACCCTGCTTCCCCCCCCCCCTTTTTTAGCTCTCGCCTGAGCCAGCGCATGCGCTGCTCTGGTAAGACTTTTAGTAAGTGGGCTTCAAAAAGCCGACCACAGCTTTTTGTGTGGCCTAGAGCGTGCGGTTACGCGCACAGTTACGAGCACCGGCGCCATCTGGCTTTCCTGTCTCATCATGGCTCATTAAGTGCTCGCGGGCACCCTTACAGCCCGCGATCGCGATCACTTTCACTATCACGGCCGCGCGGCAGCGTCACTTTCACGGCCGCGCGGCCAATGCTTGTTTTTATTTACTTTTAGCGCGCGTGCGCCTCCTCGCTCGCACCTCTGCCCGTCATTGCTTCCGTCCTTCCGGCGCCTGTCACTCCGTCTGAGCACACTCGCTGAGAGTAATGGGCATCCGCTTTTAAGCAATGCTTGTTTTATTTGCCGATTGCTTTGGTGTTAAAATAAAAAAAGAACATTGTCATTGTATATGTGGCAACATGGTCCATAATTTGTATTTTCTTGTTCCATAATTTTGCCATTCTTGCCACACAATATGTTTTTTAAATGCCGCAAACTTTGTGTGGGGCCCTTATCACACTTTTGGGCACACTCAAAAGGGGGATGTTACGGAGACAAGTTACCATCCCCAAACCAATTTCTGGACGTGGTCGCCTATCGCCACCTGCAGGCCAAAACTATAATTTGTGTGCTGTAATCATATGTAATCGCCACAAGAAAGATCTGAATGGCGTCTGTTGATAGGGTTGAACGTGTGATTTTAAGGAGTTCTGCCTACAAAAGGTATTCCCTGTTCTTGTTTCCAAACATCCTCTCTTCATTCTTCCCTGATTTATCTCACCCTTCCATGTTCCATTCCTTCGTTCCTTCTTACATGTTCGCTCCCTCGCTTTCTAACACTCTTCTCCGTCGCCACCGCGTTTCTTAATTTCCAGCCTGTCGTTCCCCTTTCTCATTTTCTATCCTGCTCTCCCAGTCACCATCTCTCTTCCCCCTTAGACCTACCATCCTATCTTCTCTGTTTCATCCCTTTCTTTATCGGGGTATCTCTTCTTTTTCTTTGATGCTCTCCCGAACTATTTTCTGTCCCTGTCGACCCAATCTACCGCTTCTTTCACACACTCGCATGAAGCGCCTTTTCTCACCCTCTCCTGCTCCCTTGACATCTCTTTCTCTCCCCTCTTAGACCCCTTGTTCTCGCTGGTCTTTTTCATTCCAGACTCTCTTCCCTTGCTCACGGGCTCTCCCCACTTTTCCTCCCCTCACTCTCCCAGAATCTCCGCTCCATACGTGAACGAGCCAGGACTTCATACATGGTCTCACTCGCTCCTCCTTTTCTCATTGCTTTCCCTATCTTCTCAACCTCGGCTCTCTTCATTCTTTGCCCCGTCTCCACCTTTTGTCTTTTTCATTCCAGTTTCCCGCCACTCTGTCCCCCTTTACATCTCCTGCTCATTACTCTTCTGAACCCTTCTTCTCCCTGGTCCTGTTTCTACTTTGTGCTTTCTTCGCCCCCTTTTCTCCCTCACTTCACCATCTTCTCGGACCCTCATCTTCTCCTCTTTCCCTTTCCTATTTTTATATCTGCATTGTCCTTTTCCAACACTCACTCCCTTACGTTGTCGCCTACCTCTCTCCCACTCTATATGTCTACCCTCTTCTGACCGCTCCTTTCGTCACACCTTTCTTCCCCTTTATAGCCCATCTCTTTATCCCGCCCATCTTTCATATTCTGCCATATTTTTCCTTTTTTACATTACCTTCCCGTGCTCCCATCAATCTCCCTTCATAAATTCCTTATTATCTTGCACACTCTCCAGCCCCCTCTGCCCTTACCAATCCCACCTCTCTTTCATCTCTCTTCGCACCTCGCCATGACACTTCTCTCCCACCTACTCCATCTTCAATGACGTCACTTCATTTCAAGAACCTTTGATGTTCCTAAACACACCTTGCCCTCAGCCCACTCCCTCACCCAACCCTCCTCGCTCTCTCTCTACACACTCTTACTTCACTTCCTGTCACTCTCTCCCTCCTGCTCCTTCTCGTCTTCCTCTGACTCTCCATCTGTCTTGTTCTCTGCCTGCCCCGCCCTCTCTAGCCTCTCTTCAACAGTCAAAGCCTTCTCTTTCTCCCCCCTCTCTCGCTCTTGATCCCCCACCCCTCTCACTCACACAGATATCTAAGCCTCAGAAATCCATTTCTGGGGAACCTTGGTAAATTGTAATTGCATTTATATAACACTTACTACCCCTGACGAGGTGCTGAAGCGCTTTACCCTGGGCAGCATGCTGCTACCGAACCCAAGGTTAGTGGCTAGTCATGTTATTGGTTATTGGGGTTAGTTTAGTGACTCAAGCAACTATTCCATGCATTCACTAGAATTTCCTTGGGGTAGATGAAATAAATAGCAGTTGGGTGTTAACACTAGTGGGGTGGGGGGGTGGTTGAGGTATGTGAGTTGATGCAGATGTTTATTGGGATTCTTCATGCTGATGTTTGGTGGGATTAATAAAATACAGATGAATGCAGATATTCTGAACCCTTTCCATGTTACAAGCAATAGGCAGTTCTCGGGCACAGCCTCCTTGTCCTAGCCTCATCGCAGCCCTGGGCCCTTTGTGCAGCAAACCACTCACTGGTGTTGTTTGAAGACCTAAACCTTTCCAGCAAATAGAAAACAAGCATTGGCATAGCCAATAGGTCTCGCCTTTGGGACCTTGTAAGTGTTTAGCCATGCAACAGTTGATGCACTTATAAGGTCCCAAAAGCGAGACCTATTGGCCATGCCAATGCTTGTTTTTGTTTGCAGTTTTATATAGCGCGAACACCACCAGAAGGTATTGAAGCTCTCTACATGAGCACCAGTTACTTTACACAAGGACACATTCATTGTTTTAGGCAGAGGGAGATTAAGTGATTCACCCAGAATCGCACAACGTTGAGCCCACGCCGAGACTCAAACCCGGTTTCCCAACTCCATAGTCTGCAGCTCTCTCCCTAGCCTCAGTTCAACAGTTTGTGATTACGGACAAATCACTTAATATCCCCGTGCCTAAACACAACCTACTTTTCCCATTTTAAAAAATAAATTGTTGTAGTTTTTTTATAGCGCGACCACCATCGGAAGGTATTAGAGCTTTACATGAGCACTAGTTAATTTACACAAGGAAACATTCCTTGTTGTAGTCACAGGGAGATTAACTGATTTGCCCAGAGTCACAAGCTGTTGAGCCGACACAGAGACTCGAGCTCGGTTTCCCAGCTCCATAGTTGGCAGCTCTGGCCCTTACGCCACATCCTCTCCCTAGCCTTTCAGTTCAACTGATTGTGATTACGGGCAAATAACTTAACCTTCCCGTAGGGGTGAATTACTTGCCCTAGAGAGTGGATAGCAAGAATACAACTACATGAAGAATACGATACCCCCGAAGAACAGGCCTGCACATTGATATAATGCCGCATAGTGCGTTTCTACAACAATCGAGTTTGAAACGTAAGAGTATATGGTTAATGCACAGATGGAAATATCTGATGTTATCTTATACTCCTCTTGAATATGAAAAAAGGTTTTATAAATAGCAAAACATATTTGATTAGATTAGAGTCTTGAGGCTACAGCTCACCTGAAGGAATCTCCATTGTGAATCCTGCCACACGACATGACCTCCTCTGTACAAGCAGTTTGGTTTACAAAACCCACAAAGCAGGCTCGGGTTGCACACAGCATTTGCAAGAACCAAGATAACTTCTGTTTTGTTGTAAATGCTGCATAAAGCTCAAACTCCAGGTTCCTTCCTGCCAGCATGACCCCGGTAAAAATGTTTGCACTCAACACAGAGGGTGATGTCAAGCACTCATTCCGCACATGCTCTGTAAACCGTTGTTTACTTTTTCTGTGAACATAAGTGAGGGTTACTACAGGAATTGCACATGATTAGTCAATGATCATCCAGGTGTTCAATGTTATTCTGTACAAACAGCTTGATCATAATACATCTTCCTGGCCTGCCAAGCAGAATCACACCCCTAGCCTCAATTCAACAGTTTGTGATTATGGGCAAATCACTTCATCTTCCCATGCCTAAACACAACCTGCTTTTCTCATTGTAATTTTTTTGTTGTTGCAGTTTTATATAGCGCGAACACCACCCGAAGGTGCTTTACATGAGCCCTAGTTACATTACACAAGGCCACATTCCTTGTAGGCAGAGGGGGATTAAGTGATTTGCCCGGAATCACAGGCTGTTGAGCCCACGCCGAGACTTGAACCCGGTTTCCCAGCTCCATAGTCGGCAGCTCTGGCCCTTACACCACATCCTCTTTGCAGAGGACTGCACTCTGCACCCACTGATGGGAAAAAACCCAAAGCAAAATGGACACAATGCAGACACTACAGACAGTTTTATTATTGGGAAATCGTTCAACCCACCACTCTCCTACAAACGGTCCGGAGTACCACCTGGACATGGTAAGAAATCAGCAAGAAAGGGGGTAAAGTGCAGTTCTTTTCTTCAGCCCTCCCACTTTGAAATATTCCAAAGTCCCTCCGCCCCCCCCCCTACCATGGAAAAGGAAGAAGTGAATGCACTACGGAGTAGAGGTATGACATTCTTAGGTCATTTGTATGTAGAAAGGAAATTCCTGACTCTGAATCCTTACCGACAGAAGCACAAAACTAAACATTTTCATACACTAGAGGCTGATACAGGCTGTGTAAATGGCCTTTCAGGTTTTCCCAGTGGAGCCATCCAAGTTTTATCACTCACTCAACCGAGTTCTTCCCATGACTCCGGGAGACGGTTCCAGCTTATACACTGCATTCCTAAATTTTCGAAAGGCAAACACACATCATGCACATAGACAGACATTGGGTGAAAGATTTGGAGATGGAAATAGACAGCAGTATATGGCAGTACTGTTATATGCAAATTGACGCAATATTGTTGAACAGCAAACTGCTTGTACTTCCCTCTGGTACGAATGCTTAGGTTTGACCTGCATGTCAACGGTGTTGGTACCTGCATAGATACTTTGCCGTGGCACTGCCCAGACATTAACACCTTTTGGCAGGAAGTCATTGACACTGTATTTAAAACTTTAGTAGGCGCTATAGACCTCTCACTGTAGAATCTCTTATTGGGATTTGTGGCAAAAATCTTGAAATAGGCTCGATGCCCGATTGCAGCACTCTTGCGGGTGGTCAGAGACTTGTAGCGATAACATTTCTTCAGAGGAAACAGGACTGGCTCATGGTTGCTGTCTCTGCACAAATACTTTTAAAGAGGGTGCACTCTTCAGTTCTTCCTTGATCATTTTGAAACCTTTCTCACATTCATCATTCCACTCAAACTCAAATTCCAAACTTTTTTTAGTAGAACTCTCACTGCATGAGTCTTCACTGAGATGTGCTATAAATTTGCAAAAATTCAACCATCCCTTAAAAGAAACACAATTCCTCTTTGACAGGTGTCTGAATTTTAGCTAAAGTGTTCACCATATCTTCTTTTGGTTTTATGCCTTGTCCAGTAATTGTGTGAGCTAAATACAACATTTTCTCTTGCCCAAAACAATACTTCTTTGCCCTTAATATCATCCCATGTTTCTCAAATCTGCTGAGTACTTCTGAAACACTTGCATTGTGTTTATCCCGGTCTCGTCTAGAAATTAAGACTTCATCTTGATAAAATCTTACTCCACGTAAATTTTCAAGCGCCAGTGGCATGCCTTGTGAGCCACACATAGATTCATTTTGAGTGACTATATTAATTGGTCACACAGCCATAAATATTTTGAATACGCTTTCTAGTGAATAATGTAACAATAGGTAGCAAAACCCAAATGGACATCAACAAATAAAGGAACGTTCTGAAATGTTGTTGATGGTGATTGTTACTTGTGCAAAACCGTTTTTTTCTCTGTACCTGCTGCCCCCATCTTGTTTCCCTAAGATCCCTCCAAGGTATGTGTAAGCAGACACACCTTGTAAATGCAGTTTAACTGCAAGTTTTGCCACACACTATGACTTGCAACTAGTATAGCAACTTCATTCCTTTGGTTAATATTATGCACTTAATCTCCAATGGCTGCCTTTAAGATCAACCTAAAATGTTGCATGGTATTTTTACTTAAAAGTCAAATGGCAACCTAATCTCCCCTTGCAAGCTTGGGTATCAACTAGAGTAAAGGTAAATAGCCAGCAAGGGGATCATTCAAATAAACGATTAATATCTAAATAGAATGTCCCAAGATGGTGACAAGCAGAATAAATCAGAAAAGGGAACCGGCAAACGCAATATATCATTTATGAAAAATATATATTCTTTATGCTGCAAGTAACGGAAAGCATAGGATGCATAACAAACAAAACCTTCATACATTAATCATGTATACGTAAAGTAGATAAAAATTGATTGAGGGGGTAATAATCCAAGAATTTACACGGAAGAAGTGGAAACGCCGTCGACGTTTCGATCTCCAATGCCAGCAGTACATGAGACCATCATCAGGACCATAATGATTAAAGGAGATTTGCATTAACCCAAAAATACAAATAAATGTATGTTTGCTTGATTGTTTGGGTATTATTTAAATAAGCTACTTCGATTAAATCAGATGGGAGAAGAGCGGCAACACTGGCAGCGAGACTTGACTGGTTGAGTATTTGTTAAATCGGCTCCATTGACTCAATGGGAAAGGAGAAAAACTGCAATTCTGCTAAACAAAAGTGGTAAGACAGCGATCCAAGAGCAGATAGGCTCTTCCCCACGTCAGCTTTGCAAGGGGGGCTTTTTTTCAGCAGTACGACTGTGCATAGCACAGATGTGGAAGCAACCTCAGGCACCCTCGCTAAATATGTGGTGGAGAAAGCTATGGAACCTCTATGCCATGCAAAAGTTCACAGCCATCGTCAGGGACAGGGTGGCCAAATTTCATTTAATGTGGCATCCATTTACCACTTATATATGACAACAACATAGAACGGGAGTAATGCAGCTACTGATGTCCAAAAGACTAAGTGCCCAATTATGACTTTTGGCGGTGTGACGGTGGGTGGCTCGCCACCGCCGCGCCCCTGCACCGCCAAGAGTGGCTGCCGCCAGATTACACGTTTTTTGTAGTCGGGCGGGCAGCGTGGCGGTCCCTCGGCGGTGCTGTTCAAAAGGCTCATTGTGAGCCTGAAACAGCACTGCCACGGTACCACTAATGCACGTTCCTGCACAGGAAGAAATGCACCATGTTGTGCACTTCTTCCTGTGCAGGACCTGGGGGTGCAGAAATACAGGGGGGTACAACATGTGCCCCCCTGCATGCACCCCATTGACCCCCTTTTCTTCCTCACCGCCGGCAGTTACATGGAGAAAGAACCTCCGTGAGACCACTGGCGGTGAGGAAAGTCGTAATATGCTTGGCGGTGCCTCAGGGCACCAACAAGCATATTGCGCTCTCAGACCACAGCAGGACTGCCAGGGAATGTCAGTTCCCTGACAGCTGCGACAGTGCAATGGCGGTCAAACTGCCGAAGTCCTAATATTGCGGTCGGACTTCCGGTGCGGTGATGGCTGGACCGCCACTGCCACGCCCCCCTCTAGTCTGGCAGTCCTCGGACCACCAGACATAATCAGGGCCTAAGGGCTCCAGATTTATGGGTGATGTCCCCCTCCAACACAGAGGGTGACCCGCCCTGACTCTCTTGATTGCAAAACCTAGGAAGCCTCCGGGTAGCCATGCGCTATACAAATCGACTAGATTAGATGATATCATTAACAAGACACATTCCTGCTCCATTGGTGTTTTCCATTACTGTACATTTTTGCATGATATGCAATATTTAAATCTGGATGAGAGGGAGACATAGCAACTATCATGAGTTGGGGAATAACGTTGGACTTAGCTAGATCAACCCTGTTGTACAATTCAGGGGTATGGACTTGTGCCACATTCCTCCAGATATTTGTCTTCACCAATACATATGATGACTCTGCAATGGTCCCAAAAAAGTGGCTTTTTATGACAGGTCACCTTTAGCATGTTGTATTTGGTACACACATACCTTTATTCCCAAGCCCCAGCTACCTTAATCAGATTGTCACCTTCTATTTCCCATCAGGTGTGCGACGATCGGCCACAGAGAACGTTTCAAATTCCAAAAACAAGATTTTGAACATATCATAAAGCAATGTTCGTCATGACCTACTTTATGTAATGTCCCTTGAACTGCTCTTTAGTAAATGCCTCTGTCCCACCCTTTCATAGGAAACTGTTACAGCACCATTATTTCTCCTAATAATCTTGGCTTGGAGGGGAATAGATAGAATCAGACCAGCACCAAGAGGCTGTGTAGTTTGTAGGTGTACTTTTAAACAGTTGACTTCACTCTAACTCGAATTAATGAGATCACTGTAGGCCTCGTTGTCCTACTTGGATGCATGGCATCTTGCCAGTCTAACTGCACTGAAAAGGAATGTAAAAAACCTATGAAACAAGGCAAGAGTTTAGGGCTCTCCCACACCTCTCTCATAAATCGAGCCTTTCTTGCTCCTCTGACGTTATCACCCTTCAGGTGCTCACTGCCCCTTTATGTGAGGGCATCCTGAGTCAGATGGACTAGTATGTTCCCCCAGAGTATGTGTCCTGTCTGGGACACCTATCCCCACAAAAAGGAGCTCCAAGGGATGATATCTTTCAGAGTACCTTCACTTATATCCTTCTTACACAGAATAATCGATCAGCCACTGCCTCTTCGCATGCAGACTCATAATCCTGTTTCCTGGTTTTTCAACCATTCAGCACACTGCACAAATTGTGGTCGGTTTCAAACCACACCTTTTCAGACTTATTGAACTGACATCACAGTGGCATCTTCTAGTGACCCTCAAATCTTGTAGTTGGAGTCTTACCGTCCGCAATCCTCACCTTCACCGATTACACTAAACTCATTGGAGTATGTATTTACTAGAGGGTTGCACCCATGTGAAGGTATCTCTTTGTTGGTCTACTCGGCTGCCTCTCGGCTACCGAGTTTTTAAGGGCAGACGAAAGATGTATTGAGGTCGTATGGTTCCCCCTTTCTTTTTGAGAAAGTCAATGGTTGTGCAACCTTGCTGTGCTATTTTGAATTTTCGACCCTTGAAATGCTACATGATCATGAAAAGATTACCTCTGGCTCCTCCCCACCACGGAGGAGCGTTTTTTTTAAATGTAATTCCTAATTAAAGCTTCTGTTGCGGGATCGTCTAGGTTTAGTTTACTGGGTGATGTGTGCGTGTGAAATGTGTGAACGTATGGTGCACAGGTGTAGTGAGAATGACTGTGTATGTGTTTCAATGTGAAGGAGCTGGAGACAGACCTTGGTGTTATGCAGATGCTGTTCTCGTCACTCTCTCAGTTGGTCTGTCTCTTCTTCAATAAAGTGTTCTTATAGAATAGTGTGTGGTGCAACTTCTTCCCTTGTGAACGTTTTCCCCAGAGGGCGACCCCCAGGAGGAAGATCTTGTTGTTATTAGTGATCCAGAAAGCCGGACAGTGATCCCCTGCAGTTATCAGAGAGTCAGAAAGCTTACTGTGATCTACTAAGATGATCAGGGATTGAGGAACCCTGGTGTCATTCGTCTACGGTTGCCTCTTTTGAGCAGGCTTGACTTTGACTATGTGGGATTGGGGTTGGTTTATACAGCCACAGGTGGAAGAATCGGTGCACAACATTAGCCTTTGGACTCAGGCGTTCTTTCTTTCTCCAGGCGAAGGTTGTGTGCACGCAGACGGGTCGTATTGTACCCTTGAACGCCCCTGGAGAGATCCTGATCCGAGGCTACTGCAACATGTTGGGATACTGGGGCGCTGAGGAGCAAACTGAAGAAACATTCACCCCTGGAAACTGGTACAAAACTGGGTAAGTAGAACTGACCCAATGCAAAATAGAAAAAGCAAAACCCTGTTTTACAATCCTTCTGAAATATTGGTTGCAAAATGAAATCCGTAAAATGTTTCAAGCATTTCAGATCCAAACTAATAGTGGGCCTGTTCTGCTAATGATTATTACTCATTGGATATGATTATGCAAAGTCATAGGATGAATGTACAAATTTAGATGCTGAAGGGAATGGGGTTAGGTGTGTGTGGCCAAAAATTAAAAACATGAAACAGAAATGTAATTAACAAGTGTTTTTATTGTAATGTAGTAAATTACATGTTCATTATTACTAGTCAAAGCAAATTGCTGCTAAGCAGAAATTTGTTAAGCAGCAGTGTTGAAATCGAATCTGATTAACCGGTGGTCGACATGTGGCCTACTGGGGCATGGAGTTAGATGGATTGTGGTGCTCCATTCCGTTTTTGAGGACTTCACCACCGGAAATGAACCCGGAAACTGCGGCAACACAAAGGAAACATCTACAGCTGCTGCCATCCTATAGAAAAACGACTGAGGTGAACTTCAGCAGTTCATGGGACTCAGTGCTGGGCCATTGAGTGAAAAGTTGTGACTGTGCAGCTTGGCTACTCCTATAGTTCTGTGATGGGTGACTCTGCCGTCTGTGCTTGTGGTGATGGATGAAGCGAGTGCTGGCCAGGAGACGTCATCACTGGCTGCTCAGGGGGGTCACCCCGATTCAGGGTCGACAGGACTGCTGCACTGTGCTCAGTGCCCCTGAAGTCGAGCACACTCAAGAGAAGAGTCTCCTTATGCAGAGGTGAGTGGCCCATCGCTGCTACAACTGCAGGGAGCTGTGACTCTGGCAACACAAATGCAGTGCAGTGGGAGCAGGCGAAATAGCCTTACGGGACCTGCTAAACAGAGAATTCCAGGCAGCTAACACAAGGAGATGATGGACGGAGCGCTGAAACTTTTCAGTCACTCACCCCCAGTCACAGATCTGGGTTAAATCCATCATCATTCTTTAGCTCACTTCGCCACCCCAGTTCAGACACAGCTATATGCAAATCAGTCTTGACCCTGTGCCTCATGGGAACAGTCCAGCCCGAACTGCCAAGCCATGTCTTCCCTGGACCGGAAACAAGCATCCTGGGACCGGTTTTGGGCTAACAGCCCTCATCAGCCAGGCTAGCTTGAATCCAGTGGCAAAGTGAGCAAGGGACCCACGTCTGGGCATACCCTGCCAACTTGGGGCGAACAAAGCAAACACAAGGAGATGATGGACGGAGCGCTGAAACTTTTCAGACACTCACCCCCAGTCACACATCTGGGTTAAATCCATCATCGTTCTTTAGCTCACTTCGCCACCCCAGTTCAGACACAGCTATATGCAAATCAGTCTTGACCCTGTGCCTCATGGGAACAGTCCAGCCTGAACTGCCAAGCCATGTCTTCCCTGGACCGGAAACAAGCATCTTGGGACCGGTTTCAGGCTAACAGCCCTCATCAGCCAGGCTAGCTTGAATCCAGTGGCAAAGTGAGCAAGGGACCCACGTCTGGGCATACCCTGCCAACTTAGGGCGAACAAAGCAAACACAAGGAGATGATGGACGGAGCGCTGAAACTTTTCAGACACTCACCCCCAGTCACAGATCTGGGTTAAATCCATCATCGTTCTTTAGCTCACTTCGCCACCCCAGTTCAGACACAGCTATATGCAAATCAGTCTTGACCCTGTGCCTCATGGGAACAGTCCAGCCCGAACTGCCAAGCCATGTCTTCCCTGGACCGGAAACGAGCATCCTGGGACCGGTTTTGGGCTAACAGCCCTCATCAGCCAGGCTAGCTTGAATCCAGTGGCAAAGTGAGCAAGAGACCCACGTCTGGGCAAACCCTGCCAACTTAGGGCGAAAAAGCAAACACAAGGAGATGATGGACGGAGCGCTGAAACTTTTCAGACACTCACCCCCAGTCACAGATCTGGGTTAAATCCATCATCGTTCTTAAGCTCACTTCGCCACCCCAGTTCAGACACAGCTATATGCAAATCAGTCTTGACCCTGTGCCTCATGGGAACAGTCCAGCCCGAACTGCCAAGCCATGTCTTCCCTGGACCGGAAACAAGCATCCTGGGACCGGTTTCGGGCTAACAGCCCTCATCAGCCAGGCTAGCTTGAATCCAGTGGCAAAGTGAGCAAGGGACCCACGTCTGGGCATACCCTGCCAACTTAGGGCGAACAAAGCAAACACAAGAAGATGATGGACGGAGCGCTGAAACTTTTCAGACACTCTCCCCCAGTCACAGATCTGGGTTAAATCTATCATCGTTCTTTAGCTCACTTCATGAAACAGAAATGTAATTAACAAGTGTTTTTATTGTAATGTAGTAAATTACATGTTCATTATTACTAGTCAAAGCGAATTGCTGCTAAGCAGAAATTTGTTAAGCAGCAGTGTTGAAATCGAATCTGATTAAACGGTGGTCGACATGTGGCCTACTGGGGCATGGAGTTAGATGGATTGTGGTGCTCCATTCCGTTTTTGAGGACTTCACCATCCAAAATGAACCCGGAAACTGCGGCAACACAAAGAAAACATCTACAGCTGCTGCCATCCTATAGAAAAACGACTGAGGTGAACTTCAGCAGTTCATGGGACTCAGTGCTGGGCCATTGAGTGAAAAGTTGTGACTGTGCAGCTTGGCTACTCCTATAGTTCTGTGATGGGTGACTCTGCCGTCTGTGCTTGTGGTGATGGATGAAGCGAGTGCTAGCCAGGAGACGTCATCACTGGCTGCTCAGGGGGGTCACCCAGATTCAGGGTCGTCAGGACTGCTGCACTGTGCTCAGTGCCCCTGAAGTCGAGCACAGTCAAGAGAAGAGTCTCCTTATGCAGAGGTGAGTGGCCCATCGCTGCTACAACTGCAGGGAGCTGTGACTCTGGCAACACAAATGCAGTGCATTGGGAGCAGGCGAAATAGCCTTACGGGACCTGCTAAACAGAGAATTCCAGGCAGCTCCCAGCTCTGTGAGTGAGGAGGGTCCATTGGCAGTGAGACTGAGAAAGTCTAGTTCCATGGCTGGAGCAGACATGTAAGCTCTGGAGGGCCTAATGCGACTGGAGGAGCCCGGAGAGACTTCTGCACCCCGTTCCTTGAACCACAATAAACTCAACAGGCTGCGTAAACATTGTAACCCTTTCCTTGAATGAGAGCAAAGCAGCCTGCCCTTTCATACACTGCAGTTAAAAGGGTCCTTCTGGATTTTGCAACGGGTGAGGTAGCCCACCAGCCTACACCATCCCTGTTCAGCCTGGCATGCAACATCCATAGGGCTCATGATGAGTGGTTATTGGTGAGTGAAGAAATTCAGAGGAAGCCTGTTTCGTGGGGTACCGGCCTGAGAAGGAGGGGTTGCTGTCAGTTTGGTAAATACTACTTTACAGCGCTGATCTTATGACAGCAGGGGAGCCCTGCTTGGCAGGGGTCTTGTTAGAAGGTGGTTCTGACACTATGGGCCGCCCGGATTTTTCACTTTTTGAGCACCTAAGTGTTGAGGTTTTACTGTGAGAGAGCCTCATAAATTGGGACTCATCCACAGTGAACTCATGATGAAAGAGACTGCATGTGGATTTTACTGGTGTCCCCCTAGCTTGACTAGGCCGCTGCGCAGCAGCTGGAGTAAGGGGCACCGGGCTGGTTACATGCAGACACCTGTGTACATGCGTGTGCACACGTGTGGGGGCTGCGCAGGGGAGATTCTTGGCGTGCGCAGTCCAGGAGCAGCTACAAAGTGAATGGTGTGGCAGGACTTATGCAGAATTGGGTGGTGACACGGAATAGGCCTGATACACTAGGAAGGAACATGCCAGGGAAAGTCAGTGTGCTTTACTGTGTTTTTCACTTCATTATTCCCCTATGGGGATGTGGAGCCCATGTGCTAGATTAACTTCCATAAGGCCTACAGATTCCAGACACGCACTAAAGTCCACTGTAGCGGATGTGAAAAGAAGTATTCTTCAGAGTCCAAAGTCATATTTGTACTGCTTTTGGGTCATCCAGAAATGTCATATTTCTCTGAGTCCCTGGCTGGGGTCTGGCCCTGGCAGGTTAGATTAATGACTTTTCTTCCCAGAGCGAAGATCTTCCCTCCAAGGAGAGAAGATAGGTGGAGCTACAGGCTAATCCATCAGCAGCTGTCGCTGGGTGCCAGGCACCAAGCTGAACCAAGGTGAAGGCAGCAGTGGGGAAAGGGTCTTGTTTCAGAGAACATGTGGCCAGAGACCCTGGACGACGCCATTTTGAACAAACCCAGAGGCTGGACAAGGAGGAGGGAGCAGGGGCAGGGAAGTGATGTGTCGCTGGTTGATAGGACAAACAGAGACTTCCTGCCAGCCCCCTACTCAACTTTTAAAAACCACTGGAAGAGGAAGAGAGCTCTCTCTGGGGTGTGGTCTGCTGAGGCGGAAGGTGCTGGAGCCTGGCAATGGGCAGTTGGAAGGAGGTACCCCCTGACTGCCCCCCAGGCCCCTAACAGCGCCAGAAGAAGAGCCCAGGACCGGTGCGCAGAAGCAGGGGCCTCTGCGCAGGGAGAAGAGAGGCCCAGGAGGAGAGCCAGGCCAAAGTCTGGCGCAGGGAGCCAGTGAAGACCGCTCCCTGCAGAATGCCCCCTTTTGGAGACCCGGAGGGCGGAGGAGAGTGCTCCCCGTGGCTGGAGGCCGCCGCCAGGAGCAAGAGGACGCGAAAATGGGGCAGATCGGACCCCCAGGGGCTGAGATATGGCCCCCGGAAGGTGAGCAACCTTTGACCCCTGGGGAGGAAGGGAAGCCGGGGAGCGCCGTCGCGCTCCCCGTGAAGGTGACCCAAGAGGGGCCTGGGGCCCCATCCCCGGGCCCCGAAGCAAAGCCGGGGAGCGCCGTCGCGCTCCCCGTGAAAATGTCCCCCTACACGGGGTGCCAGGAGCCCACCCTGGCCCCCGCCGAGCAAGTGAAGACGGGGGCGGGGGAGCGCCGTCGCGCCCCCCCACAAAGAAAGGAAGCGGGGGAGCGCCGTCGCGCCCCCGCGAAGATTGGCCATAGGGGGCCCGGGACCCCATCCCCGGGCCCCGAAGTCAAGTCGGGGAGCGCCGTCGGGCTCCCCGTGAAGATATTCCCCCACAGGGGTCCAGGAGCCCACCCTGGCCCCCACCGAAGCAGAGCAGCCGGGGAGCGCCGTCGTGCTCCCCATGACGAGGAGGAGGGGCCCGGGACCCCATCTCCGGGCCCCGAAGACCGCAAGATGGAGGGGAGCGGCGTCGCGCCCCCCCCGAAGATGTCCGGGGGCCCAGGACCCCATCCCCGGGCCCCGAAAAGCAGGCGGAGGCCCGGCACGTCTGCCCGCTGGAGCGGGCAGGCCAGAAATGCCTTGCCGGCTCCCGCGGCAGCACACGAGGGTGCTGGCCGGGCGGGGAGCCGGCGGGGGCAGCCGGGGGTGGCCTCCCCGGCCTGCCCTCCAACGCGGAGGTCCTGTGGGGGTCCCGGGTGGGACCGGGACCCCGTACGAGAGAGGAGGGGCCCAGGTGGGACCGGGCCCCGAAAATTGGCAGGAGCGGCTGGGGGTGGGCTCCCCGAGCCGTATCCCTTACCTGGGGGTCCGGGTGGGACCGGGCCCCCCACCGAGGCCAGAAGATGCGGCGCAAAGCGCCAGATCGATCGCGGCTCTCCCCGGCACAGCGGGAGAGCCGCTCTTACGATATTCACGAAGAGGAGCCTGAAGCGCCCCATAATGCCTTGCAAGGCATGGGGAAAACATCGTTTTGGTGCTTGTGGTGGCCCCAGGAGGACGGGGTCACCACCAACTTGCTGCAAGGGTGCTGGGGGAGCTGCTGGAGAAGCGCAGTCTCCCCCCAGCACGAAGTTAAGTCCCACCCTAAGTTTCCTAGGGATTTGAACAGGATAACCCCTCAAGGGCTCAGCCTGCTTTATTACACCTTCCGGGCTGGAACTTTTGTTCTACAGCTGAGGGTGTATTGCAAAGTGCTTCATGGAGTGAAGGGCTGAGTTGGGGATGTCTGGAGAAGGGCATCCCCTGGAGGGGAAGAGGTGTAATTGCACCAGAACTGCATTTACTAACGGTTATTCCTTTTTAGAGGGACTGAAGGTCACATATGTAATGTGAAGTACCTGTGTAAGGTGATGTCATAAGCAAAGTGGGTTATGTTGCCAGACACTCCTGCTAGGGTGTCTGGCTGGATATGCGTAATCCTGTGATTTCATCTGTGATGCCTTTAGGGGCTGTAATTGCAACGCATTTTAATGTCCAACAAATGTGCTGAGTACTGTCATTCTAAAGTGTGCGTAAACATGTATTTTTGCTGCTGCGCTTAGTGAGGAACAACCCAGACTGTTAGCCCTGAATATGTAGGGGTGCATACTGTATGGTCAATATAAGATGCTCAGTCAGGGTTATGTGTCACTAGGGCAGGTGAACCTATTTTTAATGCGTGTTGAGGTAATGGGGTGGGTCGCCACTGGGATGGTGCCAGTGCGCAGGGCCCTCGCTCCAGGTTATGCTCAACACACTGCATTAGGGGGCAAGATGATGTGCATACATGGGAGTGGTGGTACTAGGACCCCACCCCCTTTTGGGAGGGGTGGAGATGTTACGCAATGTCACAAAGTAATTCCAACAGCTTATGTATAATTGTAAATTGGTGCATAGTATTGAGTAGTGTGTGTTTAATAAATGTACTCTTACTTTTATAAAGCGAAGTACAGACTGGACAATCAATTATTGAGTGTTATTTCTGCGCACCTGCAAATGGCGATTACTAGCCCACACCACCTCCCTTGAGTAAAGCCTCAGACTGCTATGCAACGCTACCCTCTGAGAGTCAGGCGCTACAATTGGGTGTTTGGTTCCCAGTGAAGGACAAATGTAGTCATGTTGTTTGTGCAGGCCACACAGATACTGCCTCGTTTTCCAACAGGGCTTGAATAGACTTTGTAGAAGCGCACCAAGAGACCGGGGAGGCGTCCTGCCCTTGCTGAAATTCCTAAACGAAGGTACCCGGCCATTTATAGACTAGGAAAAGTATAAACTCTTGGTCTTGAAGTAAATGCTTACAGGATTTCTGCAAGAAGTACAATGGGTTCCCACATGACCAGATCCTGTCTCCTGATAATGTGTGGCTCTCAGTAAAAAAAAGGTATTGGTCACCCTCGACTCCAAAAAGGCATTTGCCTGTCATCGCTTTTAGGCGATAAGGAAACATCGATGTCTGATTCAGCTGACGACTGTGTGGAAGGCACATTAGACTGCCAACATGAAAAATGAGGTGATCTACATTGAGGCCACCATAGTTTCTAGGAGCTAAAGTTTGTCCAAAACAGAGGGTGTTGCCAAGGACAGTTTTGCTAGAACTGTGCAGTTGGAGTCATCAATATTGGTGACACAGGATGTTTACAAGATGCAACAGAATTGTAAATACTTAGACCTACCGGTCTTCATTCACATTGAAACACAGACTGACTGACCAGAAGAGAATCTGCGAGCTGCCAACATTCTTAAAGCTACCAATAACTTCCAGATACAAGCAAAGAAATTATGACAGTTGGTACCTCTGAGGAGGGTTGAAACTCTGGACCCCTCTGCTGATTGCCCAAACCTCAGGTCATAAAATGAGATGGAAGAGCAACTTATAGTCTATAGTTGTTTTCAATTTGTATTAAATGTTTGTTGCTGGATTGGAATACTTTTGTGTTAGCATTGACTACTGGGATTTCCCAACATAACACCGGGAAATAATTCAAGTATGTGAATCTAACAATGCTGGAGAACAGTATTTATAGGGAAGTAACTTTTTCTTTTGTGTATTGAGATGACAGCTGCTAGAGATTCTATCTTCATAGCTGTTGCCAACTCTTCTGAAGATGTCGCCCCTATCTTTTGAGGTCATTGAGTTGGTTGGGCTACCGAGGTGCTTGAATTTTGAACGTGAGTGCTTTATGGTCGAGTTGGTTTGATTTTATAATGGCTCCAAGGATTGATTTGTTTGCAGTAGAGAGTTCACATTAGATAATTGAGTGGCTTCTCATAAGATGAACTTTGAGTGCTGGTCATGTGGAGTGAGTGGAATGTCATTTATCGAGTGTTTAGGTGTTTCAAGATGTTTATGTTGATTATCCAAATGGAAGAGCAGAAGGAGTGGCTGAGAAAGGAATAGCCCAATGCTCAAACCTGTGGCTATACAATGATAATGTTCTTATTGTGGCATTTCTCACCTTCTACTTAATAGTGAAATCCTTTCGATAGATGTTTGAGTTGTGCTGGAATAACATTAATTGGCATGATAAGCTCTACGAAGTGTTTGACGAATGAGGTATTCTAACCGGGTGCTCTGTAATGAAGGTGTAAACACAGGAAGTTGGAAGATGTAGTTTGATAAAAACAGTCTGGAGCTGTAATGAACGATGTGAGTGTAGTTTGACCATTAAGTATGTGCAAGTTAAGGATTTATGTAGCCTCAATTTTCAGGCTAAATCTTGCCCAGCAACCCTAAACCTAAGGATCAGTTTCACTGTTTTGTGTTTTTTTTACAACGCATCGCCAAGGTTGATAAATTTAACCTGATGAATGCTCATTTTGTCAAAATGGAGTCATTCAATTCCGATTCCTATTGTCCTATGTCCTATTCCTATTATTTCTGCTCTCAGCACCCTCCCCCCCCCACTTTTTTTATCCTCCTCCTTCTCTTGCTTTTCTTCCTGGGGCGTGGTAGTCTGACTGTGGGCCTCCGTTACTTGTAGCTACTGTCCATGAGTCTGTCAGTGTCATTCTACAGCCAGAGCCCATATGTTTTTGAAAGTTGTATTCTATATTCCCAAACATGCATATGCTAGAATGATTAAGTTGTATTCCTGGAATAAGACAGGGCAATCTTGTATCACATTAGGGGACCAGGACTTTTCATCTAATTAAAAGAGGGCTGATTATAGAGCCTTTTAATTACATATAGAGGATTTAGAACCTTAAATGGATAATGTATTATTACACCAGTAAACAGCAATAATGACCCAAACTGCAATTACATTGGCTGTCTTTTAAAAGAAATAGGCTTATGATTTTCTTTTTGAAATCGTATGCAGTAAAAAACAAGACAAATCATGCCTGACAAAATCATTTAAATACACTAGAAGCCCTCGGGTCCGAGCAATGGACAACCGGTTGTCCCAATGAAAGAGAGATAGTGGACAAACTGTGCTGTGGAAAGGGGGGGTGTCCCTTTTAAGGACGGTTTCCCTCACACACCAAAGGTGTCATGCTTCATCATGGGGATACCTCCTCACGTCACGAACCTAGTCGTGCCGCGGGCTACAACCCCCTCGCTGCGAGGGAGGAGCTCAGGGATGTTTTATTGAGGAAAAGGGGTATCACTAAGACCCAATGTGAGCGATTATGTGAGTGAGGTGGTGCAGTGCTGACTAACAGTGGAAAAACTCTAAAACTAGCTACAAGGTAAGCCTACCATAGTTTATTGATGCTTCCTGGTGCCAGGATTAAAAACAAAATCAGGTAGTGTGGCTGCCGTAATTAAAGACAGCTGCACTGACAAGGGATCAACATGTTTCAACCGTATTGACCTCTAATAGTGTCATGGCCTTCTTCAGGATCTCTTACTTAGCTACTGCAAGTGTGTGAGAAAACAATGAAAAATAATGAAAAATGAGGGTGCACTAAAAAAGCGACGCAATGTAATACAAAACCAGTGATCCGGCTGTTCAGCAGATTCACTGGTGTACCTGTGGTGATATAAAAACAACATATCACGGAGATCAATGAAGATGGCGACGGGAGCGGACGCAGCTTAGTGAAGCTCCGCGCCCGCCCGCGGCAAAATCCTACATTATCCTGATCTGGCCCCCACGACTGGTGGAAGCATCGCCTTGTTGCAGGGGAGGTAGCGGTCGTCGACCAGGTGGACTCTGGGGGACCGGCGGCGGGCCGGAGGGCACTTTAGCCGGTGCCTGGTGTGGCGCAGCGCGGGAGGCTGCGGGCCCCGTGGAGCACCGCCACCCCAAAAAACCCCACTCTCGCCTACGCATCCGGCCCCCCACGGCTAGCGGACCATCGCCTTGCCGCTGGGGTGGAGGAGGAGGACTGTTGGGCGGATCCGAGGGACCGGCGAAGATCCGGACGGCACATTGGCCGGTGCCTGGGGCGACGCGGAGGGCCGTAGGCCCCGCAGCACATCGTAGACCCCGGGACTCCTCACTGCTCGGTGCACCTGGCCCTCACGACCGGTGGATCTGCCGCTTTGCTGCGAGGGAGGAGACGGTCGTCTGCTGGATGGTTCGTCTGAGACCGGCGGCGGTCCCGAGGGCATATTACCCGGCGCCTGGTGTGACGCGGCGTGAGAGGCCCCGGGGCATCGCTGTGTTCAAGGGGGCGGCCTCAATAGGCGTGCGTCTGCTGCAGTGCTTCTAGGGGACGAGAAGTTTAACGAAAGGCAGCGGCTGCGGTGCTTCCTCCCTCCCCTTCCACATTTGCGGTGGCTCCGGACCCGTGGCTGGCGGGCCTGTCGTAGGCCTGGACATTGGAGGTGAGGTGGGGGTGCGGAGAGTGACTGTGTATTGACCGTGGCCTACCGGGGTCCCTTGAGGACTACACAGACAAGACAGGCGCTGTGGCTGTGGCCCTCCCGGCTTGCTTCTGCCTAGATTCCTGCTCTTCCTGGGCCGAGTGAGAACTGCTGCATATTACAGGAGTGGGCTCTCCAAAGTATACGTAGTGGAGGAAGCCGATGCTACAGCGAGGACTAAGGGGGCCGGACGGGTGGCCTTTTGCAGACATTGAAGCCACGTCTGGAGCTGCGAGGAAAGGCACCTGCTATCTTTGTGGGAGTGCTTGAGAGACTTGTCGGACTGGTGGTGACCCCCCTCCCCCTACCCCCGGCGGATTAGCGGGAGGTGCCTGATTGATGACACGCCGGGGGTGGCTAGTAACCATCTAGCGCATCTGTGAGTGGGCCCGATGTCCGGGTGGACGGGCGTTCTGTGCGGCTGACAGTGCCGCCAGCAGGAGTGTGCTGTCCGGCCCACGAGCTCTGTGCTGACTTGGGGGGGACCCCGGACTGGGTCTTGGGGGACACGGTGGGCGTTGCAGTTGGCAATGGGGAAAGATCGATTACCCAAGGCTGTCCAACAAACGAAGATGGATACATTTACAGCTCCTAATGTGCCCACGTGGACGGCTGAGACGCCTGGCACCGCGGCAGGGGGAGCGGTGGGGCGCACTGAGCCTACAGAAACCCAGATTTTAGCTGCCATCGAAGCTTCAAGTGTGAAGGTCCAGGAAAAAATCAACGCAGTCTTCCAGGATGTGGGGTTACTCAGGGCGGATCTGCGCGCTGTGGCGGAGCGGTCCCTGACCACGGAGCAGACGGTCAGTGAATTGCGGGAGGAGTTGTCGGCCCTGAAGGTGACCCTCACAGAACTCTCACACAAGACGGTGACCCTGGAGCGTCGTGCAGAGGACGCGGAAGGGAGGTCCCGTAGATGTAATCTACGCTTTGTGGGTTTCCCTAAGAAGGTGGAAGGGACTAATCCAGAACTTTTCCTTGAAAAATGGGTAAAGGAGGCGCTGTCAACTGCTGAACTCTCATCTGTTTTTATTATAGAGCGGGCGCATCGGCCACTTGCCGCGCCACCGCCGCCTGGGGCCCCACCCGGTACACTCTTTGCTCGGATTCTCAATTATAGGGACCGGGACAGTATCCTTAGGACAGCGAGGCGTGCGGGAGATCCGATATTCGAGAATCAGAAAATTCGTATCTTCCCGGACTACACACGTCTGGTCCAGCAACAGAGAGCTTCCTTTCTTGGAGTCAAGCAAAAAATGCGAGCCATGGGATTGCAATACATGCTTCTTTATCCAGCAAAGCTGAAAGTCCTCCATGCAGACCGTGCGCATTTTTTCACAACGCCGGAGGAGGCGTGGGACTGGTTGGAGGTGCATGGAGACGGTAGAGTGTTGCGGGGGGGACGAGTGGTGGCAAGATCCGGGCCACATGCCTCTGGAGCAACTGGAGGTGGCCGCTCACGCAGATGCAGAAAGAGCTCTAAGTCAGTTCAGCGAGTGGTGGTACAACAAGACGGTTCCTTGGACCTGGAGAGTGCCGGTGAGGGGGGGAGGACAGGAGGTCCCCTAGAATCGATCTGGAATCGCAACGGGCAGAGCAGGATGCCGCCAGGTCCCTGGTCGAGGTGGTGACAGCTACGGGTTCGGACACAAGTATGGGTGACGTGGTGGAGGACACCCCGCAACAGTCGGACCCTGCGTGATTAATCTATTCGAGGATGCTGTGACTGGTAGACGATACCAGTGGAGGACCGCAGGGACATAAATATGTGCCTCCAGTTCTGTGGGGATACGTGATTGGGGGAAATTTTTGTAGGGATGTTTGCTTTCCTTTGCTTCCTCCTTCCTCCCTTATCCTTGCTTATTGATTATTCTCCGGTCAATTGGGGTATATGGATGACTTTGGTACACTATGCGGGCGGGCACCATCTTTGGACCTCTCCTCCATGCTTTTCTCCCCCTTTATATTTTTCTATTCTCTCTCTATCTTCGCCTTATTCATTTCTTTTATTGTCTTTTGGAATTTTTTTTTTTTTTTTTCTCCTCTCCCTCTTCTTTTGGGGAGTTGCAGTTTTTGTTTGTTTAAGGTTGTGCTTGTTGGGATGTGAGATTATGTATGGTGTGGTGTGTGGGAGTGATTGTCGATTGGGCTGGTGTCGTGTTTTAGCTGAAGGCTGCATTGGTGGCCTTGGCGTGGCGTAACCTTGGTCCTGATCGTGGGAACATTTGGTATATTTCTGGTAGTGAATGTGTTTTGTATGAGGTAAGGTGTTTGAGTGGTAGAGATGAAAGATTTTGTTTTTGTTGATATTGTGTTTTTTGTGGATGAGGATTTGGTCGGAGGTATAACGTTATTTGGTTGAGATGGGGGGGGGTTGGGATGGGAAGTTATGTGGGGATGCACGCCGGTTTTTAAGCAGTGTCTACCCGGGGGTTGGGGGTTTCAGTTGTTGTTTTTTTTGGGGGGGGTGGGTTTGTATGGACAGCGGCGACAGGCAGACTTGATGTGTAGTGCAGGGGGAACATGGGGATAGAGGTTGGTATGGGACACTATAAGACCATCACATGGAATGTGAGAGGGCTAAACTCATTTACAAAATGTTACAGGGTGCAAACATATCTGAGGCGGATGGGTGTCCATGTGGCTATGCTTCAAGAGACTCACCCACGGGATACAGAAATACAGAAACTACACAAAAAATGGAGAGGTCAACTGTTTGCATCTACTTTTTCCTCCTGTGCAAGGGGGGTAGCCATATGGGTAGCCCCGCAGGTCCCTTTTAAATTGCGTAGTTATGAAGCAGATGTAGTGGGTAGATATGTAATTGTACATGGAGACATGGATGGTATGGAGGTGTGTTTGGTCAACGTTTATGCTCCTAACCTGGATGATGCAGAATTCTTTGGGGATCTGGAAGACAGGTTGCTGCCATTCATTGGGATTCCCATGATATGGGCGGGGGACTTCAATTGTGTTTTAGATGGGGCGCTAGACAGACACCCCCCCAAGCATCACACGAAACCTCATATGACGGTAGCCCTGAGCAGGGTGATGGATAGGCTGCAGTGTGTGGATGTATGGCGTGATACACATCCTGGAGAATGTCAGTTTACATGTTATACCCCGGCCTGTGCGGTACATAGTAGGTTAGATTGGTTTTTGATAGCACAGGAGCTGTGTGCTGGTGTGGGTGGAGTTAGCTTACTGAACCGTTTTCTCTCGGATCACGCCCCGGTGTTGTTGGAGTGGGGACCCGAGAGGGTTAGACCGAGAGTCACGATATGGCGGCTGCAGGCACAGACACTAAAAGATCGCATTTTTAGAGAGGAACTGGGGAGAACCGTGACTGGTTACTTTGGTGAGAATTGGTCCACTACCACTTCCAGGAGTACTGAATGGGACGCTTTTAAAGCGGTCACTAGAGGGGACTGCCTGGCTAAAGTGGGAGGCACTAGAAGACGCTTGGAGGGGGAACTAGGGGAGGCGGAAGACGCACTGGCCCAGTTACAGAGCAGAGCGCATGCGCCCAGCCACTCTTCTGAGGCCCTTTTACAGGCACAACGCACGGTGGGGGAGATCTGGGACAGGCTGGACTGTATGACCCGTAGGGAATTTCAACAATTATTACATAGGGAAGGGGATAGATCCGGTCGACTACTAGCGTGGTTGTTAAAACGTGAACGTTCCCCCCCCGCTGATTCTACCGTTGCGTCGCCCCGAGGGTGGTTCTGCGAATACGCAGGCTGGGATTAATAAGATCCTGTTTGATCACTTGGTGACCACGTACAGTGAAACTGCGGGAGACAAGGACCCGGACGGGTGTGCTTTTCTCCGGGGACTCCCGCTCCCGAGGCTCTCAGATGACCAGCGGAAGGAGCTAGAAGCGGAGATAGGGATGGACGACCATCGGGTGGCCCTAGGAGAGATGGCCAGGTGTAAAGCGCCAGGCCCGGATGGGCTCCCTGTCGAATTTTATCTGGCGTATGCCGATACCATCCTCCCACGCCTTCTGGACATGCTGCGGGAAGCAAAGAAGGTGGGTATTCTCCCCCAGTCCATGCGTGAGGCACAGATAGTTATGCTCCCCAAGCCCGATAGGGACCCTGAGGACCCTGCTGCATATAGACCCTTGTCCATGTTGGGTGTGGACCCAAAGGGGATAATGGACGGAGTGTTGAACATTGCAAGCACTCACCCCCAGTCAACTGATCTGGGTATAATCCATCATCATTCTTTAGCTCACTCCGCCACCCCAGTTCTGACATGGCTATATGCAAATCAGTCTGACCCTGTGCCTCATGGGAACAGTCCAGCCCGAACTGCCAAGCCATGTCTTCCCTGGACCGGAAACAAGCATCCTGGGACCGGTTTCGGGTTCAAAACCCTCATCAGCCAGGCTATCTTGAATCCAGTGGCAAAGTGAGCAAGGGACCCACATCTGGGCATACCCTGCCAACTTAGGGCGAACAAAGCAAAACCAAAGGGGATAATGGGCGGAGTGTTGAACATTGCAAGCACTCACCCCCAGTCAACTGATCTGGGTTTAATCCATCATCATTCTTTAGCTCACTCCGCCACCCCAGTTCTGACATGGCTTTATGCAAATCAGTCTGACCCTGTGCCTCATGGGAACAGTCCAAGTTATTGGCTAAAGTTTTGGCCCTTCGGCTACGGAGGGTGGTGAACTCCCTGGTCCACGAAGACCAAGGTGGATTTATGCCCGGGAGGGGTACGCACATGAACCTGCGTAGATTGTCACATGTCCTCCATTCGGTTGCCGACACGGACCTCAGGGCGGCGGTAGTCGCCCTAGATATCGAAAAAGCCTTCGATACTCTTCGATGGGCCTACCTTTGGGAAGTGTTGCGGAGAATGTGGTTTGGAGTGGAGTACATAGCCTGGGTTAAGCTCTTATATCAGGTACCGATGGCTAGGGTGCGGGCTGGGAGACATGTGTCGGAGGCCATTAAGATCGGGAGGGGCACGCGGCAAGGATGTCCTTTGTCTCCGTTGCTGTTCGCCCTGGCCATGGAGCCTTTGGCGATATGCCTGCGCAGAAACATGGAGCCATGGGGTGTGACCGTGGATGGTCGCACGCATGTAATTTCCCTATATGCGGATGACGCCCTCCTATATATCTGTGAGCCAGAAAGGGCCATTCCCGTGGCGTGGGAAATATTACATCGTTTTGGAATTTCCTCTGGTCTCCGAATTAATTGTCAGTAGACTATCCTTTTCCCGCGGTTTTGGCACGGGGGGAAGTTCAGGATCTCCCGGAGGTCGGCATGGCCTGGAAGTGCGATCGCTTCCGGTATCTTGGACTGCAGATTGCACATAGTCCAGAGGCCCAATATGATCTGAATATGGGACGGGTCTTGGATGGTCTAGAGGCGTCCATAGCGTTCTGGAATAGGTTACCTCTGTCGGTCATGGGGAGAGTAGCCTTGACAAAAATGGTGCTGCTACCCCGTTGTCTCTATGTGCTCCAGAACTCCTTTGCAGAATCCCGAAGTCGACACTTAACAGCCTCCTGATATCCTTGGTTTGGGCTGGAAAGCGGAGTAAAGCCAAATTGGATTTATTAACCCCTTGACCGCGATCGGAATTCCGCTCGTGTGCTGGACATTCCGATCGCGGGTGGGGTCGTGACGAGCTCAGCTCGTCATGCGCACAGCGCTACCGCGCAGCATGACGAGCTGAGCTCATCATGAGCACGGAAGGGGTTAAAACTTGACATGAATGATGGTGGCCTAGGGTTGCCAGACCTCAGATTATACTATATGGCGGGCCTGCTACAGTATGCTGCCCAGTGTTGCATGGGAGAACGTACAGTTGAGACGGAATTACTGGGGAATTGGAATGAGGGGATGCAACTCCAGCGCTACCTAATGATGGGCTCAAGAGCTCCGAAGTCGTGTCCCTATATAGTTCGCCAGGTTACTGAGGTCTGGGAGCAGGCGGTGACTTGGGTGATTAAAAAAGCCCCATATGCTAGCGCGCTACCGCTGCAATGGTTGCAGGGTTTTCAGAAGGCACAGGATGTCATGGACCTCACAAAATGGTATGAGGGAGGCTGTGCGACGGCTGGCGACTTATACCAGAATGGAACGTTTATGACCTTCCAAAATGCGCAGGACTGGTTTCAGGTGCCACCGGGACACTTTTTACAGTACGCTAAGATTTCACGTACCGTCCGGGAGATGTGGACAACATTTCCTGACGAACCGGTAGAGACCAATACCCTGGTGACATTGTTGGACCCAGGATCCACTCGAGGGCTTATCTCCCGCTTATATAAGGCATTGAAGGCTGATCAGGGCTCGCATTTAGACGGGGTTAGGGCACGTTGGGAGGAGGACTTACCTGCCCCTCTGACGGATGGTGAGTGGAGGAGAGCATTAGCACAGGTGGCTGAAGCTACCAGTAATGCACAATTTAAACTAATCCAATTTTATTATCTTCATCGCACTTACTTGACTCCCCAGCGTCGGGCTCGATTTACGCCAGGATTTTCTTCTGCATGCCCGCGATGTGGCACGGATCCGGCTACTTTTTTACATATGGTTTGGAGATGCCCCCGTCTTCAGCGGTACTGGCACCAAGTGGTGCAGTCTCTTGGCACAGTCACCGCAGTAGGTATGGAGATCTCCATAAAGCACTGCCTATTGGGTGTCCTTCCAATGCCCAAGAAAGGGATGAGGATGCGCTACAGGTTCGCCCTCCTGGGACTGGTTCTGGCAAAAAGGCGAATAGCTATTCACTGGGTACAGCCTGGTCCACCTGCGTGGACAAAATGGAAAGAGGACTTACGGGAATGGGGGGTAGTTGAGGAGTGTCGCCTTAAGATAGTGCATGGGAAGTGGCTTTGGACTGGAGGGAAGTCTCACAGAGTATTTTGTCAGGTTAAGGGAATCTGGAAAAACCTCTTTTTGCATTCGAAAGGAGCAGCAACTTGAGAGACAGAGTAGTACAAACTAGACCCTCAATCACAATGAACACTGCCAGACAAAATACTCTGTGGGACCTCCCTCCAGTTCAAGGCCACTTCCCATGTGGTACATGCATGGTGTGCCCACAGACGTCAGCCACTAGGACCATCGACATAGGCACTGCCAGACCATGGGAGCTTCGCCAACATACCAATTGAAACAGTGATCGGGTGATTTATATTATATTATCACCTGCCCCTGTGATTTGAGGTATGTTGGCATGACTACACGCAAGGTGAAGACTCGCATTTTGGAGCACAAGAGCACGATAAGATGTGCTAAACAAAACACCAAACTCACCAAACATTTCTACGAAAAGAAACATCCAGCAGATACCATGAGGTGGACAGTGCTTGACAAACCCAATCTTCATCCCAATACCCCTAATCTCTCGAAAAGACTATTACGCATTGAACAACAGTGGGTGTTTAGACTTGACACATTCACCAACGGTCTAAATGATGAGATTCCGTGGCTGTCGCTGGTATAATTTGGAGTATGTCTCTCAACACCGGTACCACGGATTGAGACAGTGGGTTACCTCGCCATCCATTGATAATATGTAGGAGGTTTTCGAACTGAGCCACGCTTATTAAGGTTGTGATTGGGTGGCTGAGACTCTTATCTTGTAATGCACTTTAGGTCACTACCTGAAAATATGTCACTATCCTCAATCTAATATCTCATTTGCAAGTGGTCCCGTAAAACATAATGGGTAATTTTAAGAGAACAAGTGTTTGATTACGCTTTGAAATCCTGACGTACCTCCAATTCCCATACTGCTGGGCACCAGGCATGCTTGCATGCACTCAGCAGTCACACTTGCCACATCGCATATGTGTGCCTTGCTTTATACTTAACACACGCTGGTGACACCAACATCATGCTCCTTTGACACGATAATGATCGTGGGTTCACGTTTAGGAAATTAGACAAGCAGAACACTTACATAGAATGTGGGCGGAACTTTTCCTACAGGAAATTAAAACATTGAGCTTTCTTCAACCCAGGTTAGCGTATGATGGGCCGCCTCTACAACAAAGAGGTTTCGCTGTTCTCCTGCAGCTGGCCACATCTTAAGGGATCCCCTGTCAAACCCTATACGAGCACTGAGATCGGTGCCGTCCCGAATAAACTACGATTCCCAGCAGGCCTATAGCATACTTCCGGTTCACTGACATGCTACGTCCGGGTCATAACTCCGTTATAACGCGGATCCTTGCCCTGGGACAGCGTTTTGCCTGCTTCCCGGATAAACGCTGTCGCTACCACGCAAAAGTGAGTTGGTAAGTTCGCCCTACACAATCAGATTTGTAAGCGCTTCCATAAGCGACCTTTATTGGAAGCGCTGCTTTATCCTCCCACTGTATGATCCAGAGGGGACCCGGTTTGCTGCCACCGGTCCGCCCTCTGTTATGTTTTGCCTGCCTTATTTTAAACCTTTTTAAACCTACTTACTGATGTGCCTGCTACTCTAACTCCGCAAGCATTCTTTCCCAGCCTTCACCGGGCCACCCCCTGTCACCCGTGCCGGCCCTAACTTAAACCGATTTCGACATGGGTCTACACTCAATCACTTTAGTGCGGGATATCATGTGCTTGACGTAATCTTTCCCTCATATCCCTTCACAGTATAGGGAGTATATCTCCTAAAATTGTTAACATTTTATCCCCGTTGGGCTTACATCAGGCATTTTGCCCGTGCATAAGCCATACCGCTGACTCGCGGGGCCCGAGCTACCTTTAGCTTCACATATTGGGTGCGTAGTTCTGACTTACATATTGTAACAAGCCCCTAGGCTCCATCTGTGATCTTTTCACACACCTGGCATATCTTGCGTACATTGTTTTATGGTTGCATCATGGCAAATAACATTAACTTACTCATACCTTGGTTTTAAATCTTTTCTGTTACTGGATACTTGTTCATATATATGCTAATAGGCAGTATCATAATAACTTGTACACCCTCCACCCCTACTCATTAGGTTGGATGGGCGTTTGTACCTAGGGCCATGTGCCAGGGACAGATGATGTAAGATACCTGACGTTTGCAGGTGAGTGTTACACACAAAGTAACTACTTGATAAGGCACTCATTCTACAAGATGGCACTTGCGTTACTCACCTAAGTGTGATGGGTTGTCTTTCTAGAATTGTGAGAATGTGGTTCAAACACGCTGCAACCTAATTTCTAATTGCGTGATATGTTGTTTTTATATCACCACAGGTACACCGGTGAATCTGCTGAACAGCCGGATCACTGGTTTTGTATTACACTGCGTCGCTTTTTTAGTGCACCCTCATTGTTTATTATTTTTCATTGTTTTCTCACACACTTGCAGTAGCTAAGTAAGAGATCCTGAAGAAGGCCATGACACTATTAGAGGTCAATATGCCTGAAACATGTTGATCCCTTGTCAGTGCAGCTGTCTTTAATTACGGCAGCCACACTACCTGATTTTGTTTTTAATCCTGGCACCAGGAAGCATCAATAAACTATGGTAGGCTTACCTTGTAGCTAGTTTTAGAGTTTTTCCACTGTTAGTCAGCACTGCACCACCTCACTCACACAATCGCTCACATTGGGTCTTAGTTATATCCCTTTTCCTCAAAACATCCCTGAGCTCCTCCCTCGCAGCGAGGGGGTTGTAGCCCGCGTCACGACAAGGTTCGTGACGCGAGGAGGTATCCCCATGATGAAGCATGACACCTTTGGTGTGTGAGGGAAACCGTCCTTAAAAGGGACACCCCCCCCCCCTTTCCACAGCACTGTTTGCCCACTATCTCTCTTTTATTGGGACAACCGGTTGTCCATTGCTCGGACCCGAGGGCTTCTAGTGTTATTTATCATTTGAATTGGGGAGAGTGCCCTCGCTGGTCCCTTAAATCTCCTCTAGCCCCCCATTGTGTATTGACAAAATCATTTGACATATATTATGAGAAGAGGGCATACAGTCTAGTGTTTTGGTGTGTGATGTAAGTGATGATCGAAACAAAATGGCAAATTAAAAACAGAGCACAGAATTGCTGTCAGGGCATTATTTCCTTTTTTAGCAATCTGCTGCCTTTCCAAAAGTAGAAGTCCGAAATCGGTCAGCGTTTTCCCAAGGACGTAAGCAACATTTTGCAAGCATTTTGTGTCACCTTACAGAATGGTTCCCGTTGCAGTAGAAGATTTCAATGATGGTGAGCAGTTGTAGCTGACGATTTCTTCAATAAGGTTGATTGAAAAATCATTGCACATGAAAAGAGAACGAGATGTTTTTTAATGAAGCAGAAAAGTGCATTTGCTCTACAGAATGGCGGAAACTCTGCACAAAAATCATCAGTGCCCAGGAGACTCTACTGGGAACTGGGAAAGTCACACGAGGAGGGGCCCAGGAGACCAAGGAAACACAATGTTATATGAACTAGCCTGTGTCAATGGAGAACTTAGACAGCAGCGTGCGTGACGGTGAGGAGGAACAGAGCCTTTGAAAATGGTTTCCCAGAGTGTCAGCCCAGAGGTGGGACAGACCTAAGCATGTGGTGTTGGAGATTAGGGGGATGGTGAGGTCCACAGAGGAGCACGTACCTTTCTGCCCGGAGTGAGAATGTCACCTATTGAGACCCTCAGTGACCTCAAACCAGGAAGAGTCATATCACGAAGCATCCGAGCTGGATTAAATTGTCTGGAAAGTTTTAACAGAAAAACCGTAGAACATCTGTGGCAACCCAGACATGTAGGGGAGCAGAGGTCCAGACAGCGGCCGGATGTGCACATGGATGGGCTGATTCAAGTGTAGGACTTGTATGAATCTGAATCACGTGCGACACTCGGAAAATGGGCTCCGGGTATAGCGGTCCAGCACAGACATCGCTGACTGCCCAGGGCTCACAGGTGAGTAGAGAGAGTGGTCCTCCACCAAGATGATTCTGCAGGCCCTCTGCTGCACAGCACAGTAATCCCAGCAGTCCCCTCTCTTTAGGCCATGGCAGGCAATGGGTGGGAGCTCAGTTGCTTTGAAGAGGACCCTGTATTGGCTTCATAGGCTCATATTCGTGGTGTATGTTAAACAGAATCGTGTATGGTCATGCTATAGGTGTGAGGGTGTATGGAAGAGTGATGTGATCTGTGGTAACAATGAGTTATCCCTTGTTGTGCTTGCAAACTATATATAGGTAACCTTGTTTGGAGAAGTTCATTGGTGAATATGATAGTTCTATTGGTAATGTGTTTCTTTGAGAATGCAGTGGTGCAGTCCACCTTTACTCATGCTGTTGTTTGATTTTCAGGGACATTGGCACCTTGGATGAGTATGGTTACTGTCAAATTGTCGGGCGTATTAAGGACATGATTATTCGAGGTGGCGAGAACATCTATCCAGCAGAGATCGAGCAGTTTCTACACACGCACCCTAAGATCGATGAAGCACAGGTCTGGAAAAGCAAGAGGATTCCTCCAGCTCGTTTGCCCATTTGGATTTACTCATTTATGTTCTGCTGCTGGCCTGATGGCCATTTGGAATGACAGTTTCATGATACAAAGTTGAATGACACACAGATAGGAATATACTCTGTTCACCAGTAGTTCGGTGTAAGATACTTCACGGAGATTGGAGCAGATTCATGCACCACACGTTTCTTGTATTGTACTCATGCAGTAGGGGGCAGATTCTGTGCGACCGTAGTTCTCTGTATAGCATCCCGTGCAATTAGGAACAGTCTTGGTGCATCACAAGCTCGTTACATGGTAAACCATGGTGGTAAGAACAGACTTGGTGCACCAGACGTTTTTTTGTATAAAAAACCACGCAGTCTTGAACAGAGTCAGTGTGACAGGAGTATTTTGTTTGGTGTGTCATCTATTTAGGAGCATACTAGGTGCACAAGGAGTTCTTAGTATAGTATGCCATGCATTTAGGAGCAGACTTGTTGCCCCACAAGTTCTATGCATTTTATGTCCTGCTGTTATGGCCAGACTTAATGCACCAGGTGTTTGTACGGCATACTGTGCAGAAAGGACAGAATCAAAGCACCAGTAGTTTGTTGTATACCATGTCAGACAGTCAGAAACAGACTCCATAATTAATTCAATGGCGTACCATGTAATTAGGCACAGACACATTTCTCCAAGAGTTAATTTTGTTGTATGCCATGCAGGTATGACCAGTGCACCAGGAATTATTTTTATTTTATGCTATGCTGCTCGGCTCAGCCCATTGTATGTTATGGTTTTAGAACCAGACGCAATGCACCAGGAGTTCTTTGTATGGTATGCTGCATTTATTTGTATAGTGCAAGCCAGGCATCACTGGTGTCGGAGTACTGTACACAAATGTAGGTACAAAACAGGCTGACATTACAGACATCAAAGGAGCTTCTTGCAGATGTAATGTTGATGGAAGGACAACCTGCATCTGTGCTGTTGTATATTTATAAAAAATAATTCTTTGTGGATGGAGTTGTCTGTGAAGTCTTGGACTGAAAACTGTCTCTTCCTCCCAAGGTGGTTGGCATAGACGATGAGCGGATGGGAGAGGAGGTCTGTGCCTGTTTAAGGCTGAAAAGCGGCCAGGAGTGCACTGCTGAGGAAGTCAAGGCTTTCTGCAAAGGAAAGGTAAGACTTTGATCTTCTCCAGCATCCCATATACAGCTAAATCTTTTCTTGAAAAGCCAAGTAAGAAAATAGTTGCTTGCCTGTAACTACACTTCTCCGGCATTGGTATCTTTCATAGATTTGCATGCTTGAATTTGCAAGAGGGACGTTGCAAGGGAGTGGAAAAGTGTAGGGGCCTGACCTGGGTTGGATGAGCAAAGGACATGGATTTCTTCATGGGCCTGGAGTGCCCAGTTTATCTGGCTAGCGGTTGTCCCTGTAAATAGTTTAAGATTTGGAAAGACTGGGCGGAGTATCGGGGGATTTAAATAGAACCCTGCGCACCAAGCCCATGGACACAACGAATTGCACTCCAGTGAGGCTACATTACATCCTGAGCAATCATTCAGCAATTCAGATTGGCATCTGTTGTGAAATGCAGTTGTGGATTTTGAAAATCTGATGTACTCGCATGCGTCATTGAGGAACTACAAGAAAAGCTAGAAGACATCATCCCTAGTAGTATCTTGAATTTGCCTGCTGCAATTTGGATTTTTGTATCTGTATCCTGGGCTAGGTTCATCCATCACAAATCTCTTTCTTGTGAGGAAAACACTTTCCAACTATCCAAAATAAATCTCTGCTCCTAGAAACAAAATCTGAGTTACAGGGATAAAAACAGATGTCACCATGTCCAGTGTCAATCTGCTTTATTGGCTGCCTAGATGTGCGAATTGCCAAATAATGGAAGACTTGCACCCCAAGATGGCATGGATGTGCTGCTACAGGTGATATGCATTTTGTAAAGACTCATGGACTTGTGTTGAGGCCCAATGGAAGGGTATTGAACTGATAATTCTTTTCTTGAAAAAAGATTTTATTATGTTTTTGAACAAAACAGAATAAAACCAAGGCTAGGTCAGACATGTAGCATACAGGACAAGCAGGTCAATCATCATTATCATCACATAATTCCACTCTGAGCAATGTACTTGCACGTAAAACAAGCATTGGCATAGCCAATAGGTCTCGCCTTTGGGACCTTATAAGATAAATTAAAGGCATTGTTTTTTAAATAAATAAAATGAATAAACCTCGATTAAAAAATGCATTTCCCGTTTTTCTAGCACAAGTTACCTGCCTGTTTATTCAAAGAGCTCTGTGAAGGGATGGCTGAGCTTTGTATAGGATAACAAAGCCTACAGCAAAAAGTTAGATATGGTAGACAGCTGCAGTCCAACACGGATTATCCTTCTGGAAATTAAGAGTTTCTGGCTTTTTCCGAATTTCAAATAGTCTCCTTTGAGTCAGATAAACGGCCTAAGTGAAATACAGTGGAAGCTTGGAACGCAAAGATTTTGTACCACAAAATAAGGGCCACGGCAATTATGTAGAATCTGGAGGTCAAAATTTAACAACAGGGTCGGCCAATTGTGGCAAAACAGTGAAATTATGCATTATATTATGAGATTAATGGGAAATGTTGCTAATTATGTGAAACGGTCTAGTGATTTTGACGTTTTAACATAGTTGATAAAACCGCTATTTATGTGCCAGCTCCTCTTCAAAATGTTGTCCAACAACACTTCTATATTTTGTCTAGCACTGAAGTACAGGAAGGCCACTTTAGTATTGCTGTCCTTTCTAAATAACAGAGAAAAACACACTTAGTTGGATGCACCATCTAAAACATTGCGCTGAACAGAAAGCAAGTCTAAAAGTACACACGTATGTAATGAAAGGTGTGCGTCATATGTTCGCACATCTCTTACACTGATTTCCGATTCAGGCTTACCATGTGTTCACTCAAAAGGGGCCTATGGAGCACCCCTGTCCATTAAAAAGCAGCACTGCAGCAGAGTATACCATTCTGTATATTAACCTGCCCGTGCAGCCTAAGAGGTACTTTGAAATATAAACATTAGATCTTAAGAAGTCAACTTGTCAGTGGTATTTTTAATTTTACAATAACCTTGTTGAAAGATATTGCATTCGGAACACTGTCAGTGATATATACACATTTGTATGGATAAAAAAAATCAAGACAAAAAACAAAAAGATTCTTTACACCCTGTTTGAATTACATTAAGTTTTAAGGGGTTTATTTCCTGATACAGACAGAAGTCTGTCCCATCAAATAGGGATGTTTGCTTTTTCTGGGCAGCGTTATCACCTCTTTAAATGTCTCACTGCAGCAACATACTGCTGAAGGTGACCACTCACATCCACAAAGTGTCTGCACTGACATAACCGGGATATACGAAGAACGGTCGGGCACACAGTGCCCATTTCCCTGCTCGGTTTCAGTTTTCTCACTAGTAATTACGTAAAAGAGCATTTGGCTCGGGGTAGATTAGTTACAAGAATGAGCAAATGGAATCAATAACTAAGGTTCTGGCCAGGCAAGCCAAGCCCAGAAAGTGCTAGGACTGCAGGTGAAGCCAGATTTTCAAAAAGGTCATCCCCATCTCACTACAAAAAGCTGCCTGCTGAAACCGCTCTATTAGAGACGTTTCAGACCGTGGTGAAGCCTGGTTTATGGAACAGGAGGAGAACTTCTAAATGTCTGCCTGCCAAGTCACTGTGGGGGGAAAACATGACTGGTGTAGGGAAATGAAGAGTTTTTACACAGCCTTGGGAGCGCCAGCAAAGACAGAATCACAACACAATCAAGTATGCAATTGGCAACGTCTCAAGGAGGCAAATTCGAAAAGGTGCCACAGGAACATGAAAAAAAAATTAACAAGCCCGGGAGTGGTGCACGCACATTAAATAGGCTGAAAAACAAAGTTGCAACAAACGCGACCGCGAAAGCAAGCGTGTGAGCGTGTTTGTTTACTTAGGAACATAAGGCAAGATCACGATAAGAAAGGTATGCAGCTGGCACAATGCGCGCCGCTGCTCGCTCCCGAGCCCCCTAGGCCAGGGGAGTGAACGTTAAAAGAAAAGGCGGGACATGATGCCGTCTTTGGCCATTTGCGTGCTTTCAGTACTGAAAGCCACACACAAAGGCCAATTGAATATGTGGGAGTTAACTAACTCCCACGGAGAAGTTTAGGAACAGTGTGGAGGGCTCACAAGAAGCCTCCCATAGAGCAGCGCATGCGCGCTTCGCTAGGCTCGACCTAAAAAGGGGGAGTGCAGAAGGATCTCCCCTCTAGACCTAAATGCAATGTAGCCTCACTGGAGTGCAATTCGTTGTGTCCATGGGCTGGGTGCGCAGGGTTCTATTTAAATCCCCCGATGCTCCGCCCAGTCTTTCCAAATCTGAAAGTATTTACAGGGAGAACCGCTAGCCAGATAAACTGGGCACTCCGGCCCATGAAGAAATTCATGTCCTTTGCTCATCCAACCCAGGTCAGGCCCCTACACTTTTCCACACCCTTGCAATGTCCCACTTGGCCACAAGCAATCCCATCCACAGCAGGGCCTTCTGATATCTTGAACTGATAATTCTGACCATTGACCATTGAACCTTAGATATTTTCTATGACAAACAAGGAATATGCATCCTCTATGACTATTAATGCAAAATGATCCCCTCCATTTTTGGATTGAAGTATATCCAACGTCGTCACCATCTTGAAGCCTTGTTTCTTGATGAATTTTGTGGACCGCTCTTTTTCTAAAATTGTTCCCCATTTTGTGATTTTTTTTTTCTTGATAAGGAAGATTCTTGAATACTACCCTTGATTTCGCAGGGCCTTCGCAACTAGCTGTGCTGCATTCTTGTAGAGGAGATGAAAGATTTCTCCCTGCACAGCTTCTAGGTCAAGATTGTCTTCTTTCTTTGGAGGTTGAGGACATGGCCTAGAAAGAAAATCTTTTGGAAGTGGATACCAGAATATGAGGTGGTGTTGGCAAGGTCAGGAGACACACCAGTATCTTCCCCCCCAGCAGTATAGATATCCAAGGGGCAGCAAGCTGAGGAGTTACGTTTGACAAGCTTAGCTATGAGAGGCTCTTTGCTCTTTCCTTTGTTGTTTACTGGATGACTTATGGTGCTTTCCTTACTGTGAGTAATGTTCTCCATGATGCCCATAGTAACGTTATGTTCGAGGCATATGAGCTGTAGATCGTATACTTGTGCATAGATCGCCATCTGGTGTTGGGCTCGGATGTTTGCACTTTGTTTTTGTCTTGGAAGAAGTCTTTTGTAGTCACGAGGTAGGTGACTCCTCCTTAGGACAATAGTGCGCATGGGCATCGACTCCATCTCCAGATTGTTTATTTCCGCCATCGGGTTTGGATGTGTATTGCGCCGCTCCGGTTTGGGATCGTCTTCGAACCTTTTCGACGCGCAATCCTTACCACCCGACGGTATTGTTTTCGATCGTGGTTTCCCTTTCGACGCGCATCGTAAAAATCCAACTACTTCGATCGACGCGGGCCGCGAGGCCTACCCGCGCCGACCACGCCAGCAGTCCATGGAACGGACTCCATTTAAGAAATGCCCCGGGTGTGGTGCTAAGTCCCCACACACGGACTTGCACGAGGTCTGTAACCTCTGCCTCTCCCCAGAGCACGAAGAAACCAGCTGCGAGGCCTGTCGATCATTCCGATCGAAGAAAACGATTTGTGACCGTCGGGCTCGACGTCACGAGATGAGACGCGGCACTAGTCCGGTGCCAGATATCTTCGGAGAAGAATCGGAATTCCAACCCGGCGCCGAAGAAGAGGAAGGACACATTTCCGTGTCTGAAGCCGACGACTCCGACATGGAAGAGGACTCGAACATCACTCCGGCTCAACGAACTGTGAGTAAGGAACTCCAACTGCCCACAAAAACACCAAAGACTCCGGTTATACCTTCGCCTTCAGGCTCAGGTCGACACCGTGATACTATTTCAGACGCCCCGCCTTCGAGCCCGGCTATGAAACATAAAGACAAGCCTTCCGGCTCGGGATCGAGCCAACCCCGTGCAGGTGTCGAACCCACATCTTCGGCACCGAAACACAAGGCTAAGTTTGACGCTCCGCTGTCGGCACTAAAGACATCTTCGGCACCGAAAGATTCACATAAACCAAAGACTTCGGAGCCAATACCACCGAGACCGAAAGCTCCGGAACCAACACCGGCTAAACTGAAAGCATCGGAGCCAAAACCAGTTATAGAAAAAATTTCGGAACCAAAAGGAAAGCGTTCGGATCCGAAACAGGGAAAAACCAAGCCTTCGGAGCAGAAACAGCCCGCACCGAAGGGCACCGACCCTAAAAAACACGGAAGCCCTCCTAAACAGACTCCATCCAAAGAACTTCCTCCACAAGAGTCTTTGGATCCGAAGCAAAAACAGTTGCATATTGACCCAGACACTGGGAAACTTCGAGCAACACTTCCCAAAAAACGGAAGCTGGACCTCCCTGAAGACTACCACATACCTCTTAAGAAAAAAGACATGGGTACTAACCCCTCTCCCCCTTACATACCTCCCTCTCCTCCACCTTTTAACCCACATCTGCTAATTTCACCAGCAAATTCACCACCACCATGTTTTTCACCTGGGCCACAGGATGATAATGATGGGGATGGAGATGAAGACTGGGAAGGGGATGGGAATGATAATCAGGACAACATTCCACAGGACCCAGACCCGTGGGATGATTATGATAAAGACCCGGATCATACTAATGACCCCGATCTATATCCCTCCAGACCATCACCACCCGATGGCAATATTGGTTTCGCACAGCTCATTAACCCCTTCGATGCGCCCGTCGGCCAACGGCCGTCGCGAGCTCTACCTCCGTAGTGCTGCGCACGTCCGTTGGCCGACGCGCCCCGCCCACTGAATAAAACCGCCGCACCGCGGCGGAATTCGCGCCGCGGTTAATAGAGCTGCTCAATACCAAGAGGTGGAATTACATACTGATCCCTTGGAAGAGGATTTCTTAGTGGAAACTTTCGCTCCCTCACAAAAAACCACAAACACTCTGCCCATGCTCAAAGGTATGATAAAACACGCCAATGAGGTATTCAAAGACCCTGTTTGAGTTAGAATACTTACGCCAAGGGTAGACAAAAAATATAAAGCCGCTCCTACAGACCCAATTTACATCAGGGGTCAGGTACCTTTAGATTCGCTTGTTGTTTCAAATGCACGGAAAAGGGCAAACAGGTCACGCCCCTCCACCTGACAAGGAATCAAAACTTATAGATGCATCAGGCAAGAGAATCGCATCTCAAGCTGCCAATCATTGGCGCATTGCCAATGCACAAGCTCTCCTGGCGCGGTATGATAGAGCTCACTATGACGAGCTAGAAAAACTGATGCAACATTTACCAGACCAATACAAGGATAAAGCTCATGACCTCATTCAAGAGGGTAAACTTATCACAAACACTTCCATCAAATGTGCCCTTGATGCACCTGATACAGCCTCGCGTGCCATTAACACCAGCATTCTGCTACGCCGACACGCTTGGCTTCGAATCTCAGGATTCAAACAAGAAGTACAGTCAGCACTTCTTAATCAGCCATTTGATCAAGAACACCTTTTTGGCCCCACAGTCGATTCTTCATTGGAAAAAATGAGGAAAGAGACCGAGACTGCTAAAGCCATGGGGGCATTACAACTACCCTCTAATAGAGGTTCTTTTCGTCGCTCCTTTTATAGGGGTGGCTCAAAGACGGCTGCATCAGAAAACACCTCCTCGTCTTATAAAATCCCCAATCAATCTTCCTCATCCAAAGGATATTTTCGGGGAGGATACAGAGGGAATAACAATAGAGGAAGAGGCAGGGAAAACTCCACCCGCACTTCCCCTACCACCAAACAGTGACTTCCCTCCACTAGAGGGGCCTTTCTCCTTGATATCACGGGCAGAAAGAGGGAATTGTTCGGATTTAATTGTTTGCTTGAACGGAATCTTTCTTCTTTTAAAAATTACTGCTGCTAGAATCGCTTTTAAAAATTATCGCTGCTAGAATTGCTTTTAAAAATTATCGCTGCTAGAATTGCTTTTTGTAAAAATTATTGCTGCTAGAATCGTTTTTAAATTAACTTTTATTGCGTTATTTGCACAGGGGGGAGTGTGCTCACAAGGGAGGGGCTATAATCCTTTTGGCATCAGCGTCAGGTCAGCGTTCTAGTGGCTGTACCTGACGCTCCTCAAAACGCGGATAAAAGCGTCTGATGACGCGAACGCGCAGCGGGCGCGCCAAAGGCGGCCTAAGGCAAGCCCGTCTGCGCTCGTCCGCGCCCGACCGGGCCCAGGGGCCAGAACCCCTGCTCCCTTGCCCCCAGACCATTGGGGCTACACTAGAAGTCAGCTGAAACAATTGAACATAACTTTGAGCCCTCAATGTCTGCACTCGATCAGGTTGGAAGATCCCGAAGTAAGGTGTCCTCACTGTCACTATGAGCTATCTCCAAACCTACGCGTTACAGTTCCGGTAAGAAAATGTGCTAATTTTAACTTTTTACTGCTTAACTGCCGTTCCCTTCCGAAACATGCGACAGAACTCGCTCTACTGTTATCGGATCTCAAACCTGAAGTGTTGTTTCTGACTGAGACATGGCTCTCAGCCAGCTCAGAGCCTGATATCGTTAGAGCCCTTCCTGCGGGCTACACAATTAAAAAACTAACAGAACGACAGGAATGGGTGGTGGCATTGCCATCATATATAAAAATAATTTATCCTGCCGCCTACTCGGCAGTCCCTTATCGGATTGTGAGAATGTCCAATTCTCGATTGAATTTTCCCCCTCACTCACTTTCTCTGGCATTCTCATTTACCGTCCTCCCGGGGCGGCAGGCCCATTCTGTAAATCTCTGCTGGAGACAGCTATAGATCTCACCAACTCTTATGCTAATTTTACTCTCCTGGGCGACCTCAACCTGCACTTTGACGACCCCGCGGCATTGGCCGCCATTGATCTCGCCCAAGACCTTGCGTCCTTCCAGCTCCAGCAAAAAGTGCACCACGCTACCCATAATAAAGGTCACCTCCTTGACCCTATTTTTTCCACGTGGTCAGACCACTTTCTAGTCCCTTTTTCATGGTCTCCCGCTATCTCAGACCTCCATGCGCAGCGGTTGCAGACTCTTAATCGCCCCTGGGCCAAACTTCCGCTGGAGGACTAGTCAGTTGAGCTCATTAAAACCCTACCCCCCTTGGAGTCCAACCCAGTGACTGCTTATAATCATTTTTTTTCCTGGATCGCAGACTCTCTCAACGGAGTACTCCCCAAAAAATCTATGCTGAAAAAAGTTGGCTCGCAGAATTCACCATGGTTTTCCCCTAAGCTTCTCCTTCTTAAACAACACTGTAAAAGGCAGGAGAGACTTTGGAGGAAAGATTTCTCCCCCAACAGGAAGTTGGAATACAGAGCGTCTCTCCGCATATATAAAGCGGAAATCAAAAAATCCCGAGCCTCATATTTTGAGGAAAAAATTTCCCTTTCAGCCAATTTGCCCAGGGAAATTTTCAAAATTGCTAAAAAACTTTTAAAAGTTCCGGACCCGCCTCCAATTCCCGACGTGTCAGGACGTCGATGTAACGACCTTGCACAATTTTTCCTCCTTAAAGTACAAAACATCGTTAAGCTTCTCCCTGTGGATGACAATGACTTTTTAACTTCCACTTCTGACTACTGCCAAGGCTCCCATGTCCCCCTCCTGGAGTCCTTTACTCCCCTGTCGTTGGCATCCTTTTTACCCATTTTAGCCTCAGTAAAAAGTGGGTCACCGCTTGACCCCGCTCCACTCAGTATCTTGCAAAAGGTCACCCCCTTAGTTGCCCCTACCATTCTCAGCACAATCAATGCTTCTTTTGCCTCGGGTCTGGTCCCTCCCAAATGGAAAAGAGCTATGGTTAAAGCCCTAATAAAAAAGCCCCATCTTGACCCATTTGATCTAGGCAACTACCGCCCGATTTCGCTCCTCCCTGGTGTGAGCAAAATCGCTGAAAAATATGTTAACTCCTCACTCTCTGGCTTCTTGGAGTCTCACGACCTTCTCCACTCCTCTCAAACAGGCTTCCGTCCCCGACAAGGAACGGAGACCACACTACTAGCAGTGGTGGAGGAAACACGAAAGATTCTTGACTCGGGAGGCGCTTCCGCTATCATCCTCCTTGACCTGAGCGCAGCCTTCGACACGGTGAACCATAATATTCTAGTTCACCGTCTCAGGAGGATAGGAGTGTCAGGCCAAGTCCTTGCCTGGCTCCAGTCCTTTCTGGAAGGAAGGTCGTTTCAGGTGTTTGAGGATGATACCATCTCCGATCCTTTCCCCCTGCAGTGTGGAGTCCCACAGGGCTCCTCCCTGAGCCCTACCCTTTTTAATGTTTATAAGGCCCCCCTGGCGGTTACTGTCCATATAGTCTCGTACGCTGATGATACACAACTGATCGTAGCACTGAATCAATCCGACCAGTTGTACACGGACCTACATTCTTGCCTAAAAGAAGTGGTAAAGTGGATGAGTCTTTCACACCTTGAACTTAATGGCGACAAGACTGAGCTGATGTTGCTTGGCAATTATTCAAACTGCAATCTCAAAACCCTCTGGCCTGACTGTATGGGTACGGTCCCTACTCCAAAAGCTGAAATAAAAAGCCTAGGGATCTGGCTGGAGCAAGATCTCTCTTTTAAAACCCAAGCCCGGAAGACGTTTTCCACATGCCATGGCATACTGAAAATGATCCACAAAATGATTCCTCTCCTTCCCTTCCAAGCAAAAAGACTTCTGATACAGGCGTTAATCCTATCCAGGATCGACGTGGGTAATGCCCTCTATCTGGGGGCACCCAACTCAGTAGTCGCGAGACTTCAGATTATTCAGAATTCAGCGGCTAGGCTACTCACCGGCACGTCCCATCGTTGCTCGGCAAAACCAGCACTGCGCTCCCTGCATTGGCTCCCAGTGCCGGAGAGAATCAACTTCAAGGCCCTCTGCGTGTCCCATAAAATCTTTAATGGAAATGGACCACCCATCTTAAAGTCCTTGATTTGCCCCTATAAAGCCCCCAGAAGCCTCCGATCCGACTTTCTCCATCTGGCTGAAGTCCCAAGAATCAAGAGGGCAAAGAGTGGCGGCAGGCTCTTCTCCTACAATGCCGCCAGGCTCTGGAACGTGCTCCCTCTTGATCTACAGCGGGAACCTAATCTTCCTACTTTCCGCAAACACCTGAAGACCTGGCTTTTCCCATAACCCTCACTCTGTCCTTCTAATCTACCGCATAGCGCTGGGATGCCTCCGGGTAGCCATGCGCTTTACAAGAACCCTCTCATTCATTCATTCATTCACTACCCCCGATCATTCCACTCCTGTCGGGGGACGTCTATCACAGTTCCTACCTGTCTGGAATTCAATCACAACAGACAAGTGGGTAAGACAAATTATCCAGTATGGTTACTGCCTGGAACTCACCTCTACCCCCCCAAACATTCCTCCCAGACAACGTCCAATGTCCACAGAACATCTAACACTTCTCAAACAAGAGGTTCTCTCTCTATTACAAAAACATGCAATGGAACCAGTCCCCTTGCCTCACCAAGGCACAGGGGTTTACTCCCTCTATTTTCTAATCCCAAAAAAGGATGGCTCTCTCAGGCCCATTTTGGACCTCAGACCGCTAAACCTCTACATTCAGTCGGACCACTTCCACATGGTCACTCTTCAACAGGTGCTCCCACTACTTCAACAGGGTGACTTTCTCTCCACTCTGGATTTAAAGGACGCCTACTTTAATATTCCCATTCACCCCGCTCACAGGAAATATCTCAGGTTCGTGGTAGATGGTCAACACTACCAGTTCAAGGTCCTCCCATTCGGGGTGACTACAGCACCCAGAGTCTTCACCAAGTGTCTCGCAGTAGTTGCAGCCCACTTAAGAAGACAGCACAGGGGGGCGTGGCTTAGCAAGCCAAGATGGCGGTCGCACCTTGAGAGTGCTCCTGGACCCCTCCGCTATCCGCCCAAGATCCGCCTGTCCCTGCGGCCATCCAGCTTTCAGACATGTTGCCAACCCATTGCTGCAGCTCCTGGCAGCGGACCCGGCCGTGGGGCACCCTGTGATCCCTCGTTTCCGCACTTGACGAGCCTGCCGGGTGCCCTCACCTGCAAGATGGTGGCCTCCGTGCCCTGACTCGTGGCACCGAACTTTTTGGAGAGAGCTGCCCGGACTCACACCACTGTGTCTGTGTTGGCGGGGACGACCTCTGAAGACACAGCAGGCAGCCCACAGACAGTGAGCCGCGGGGGCCCCCTGGGCGAGCGAAGAGCTGGCTGTCGCCGGCGCCGCCTGCATTCCCTTCCCCCCGGCCGGCTGAGAATCTGCGTTGGCGGCCTGTTGCTGACAAATTTCGGTCCTGCTTGGTGCTGAGCTCGGCCTCCCTGGCGTGAGGCTTTAGTCGCGAGCTGCGACGGCCGGAGGCACCCAGGACTGGTCCGCTGGCCCCCCGCGGCGCAGCTGCGGTGCAGGCCGCCATTTCGGGCGGCGGAGGACGGAGATTGGCGACAGTTGGGGCCCGGCTGTGACTGACGCTGTCTGGGGTCCAGTGCGCGATGGACCCGGAACTCTGGTGAGTGCCCGGCAGAGGGGGGGGCTGGGACTGTGTTGAGTGAGGCCCCCCCCACGCGCTTGAACTGATTGCTGGGCGGGTGGATTGGCTCCTGGACTGTGCGGCGTGGGGTTCAGCCCCTGCTGCTCCTACTCACCTGCTGTGCTCCCGCGATGCCGGTCCGGCCCCTGCCGGGCCCCAGGGACTGAATCTGCGCTGCTGGCCTGACAAGAAGAAGCACCTAAGGGGGGGTGGAACCGGCCGTGGGCACCGAGTGGGGTGAGGTCCTAGGAGAGGGCCTCCTCCACCGCCCCCCTGCCTCCGACTTGCTCCTGTGGCTCCTGGCACCGACCGCGGGCCCTCCAATACAGAGGCCCCTGTTGCTGACCTCTGGGCCGGGCCTCTGGTACGCTGCTTCCGGTGTGCTGTAACATCCAAGGGAGGTGGACCCGGCCGCATGCAAATGGGGCGTAAGGTCCTGGGAAAGGGCCTCCTCCGCCGCCCCCCTGCCCCCGACTCGCTCCTGTGGCTCCTGGCGCTGACCGTGGGTCTTCCACTACAGAGGCCCCTGTTGCTGACCTCGAGACCAGGCCTCCATCAAGTTGCCTCCGGTGTGAGGTAACGTCCAAGGGGGGTGGAACCGGCCGCATGCAGCGAGCGGCGTGAGGTCCTGAGAGAGGGCCTCCTCCACCGCCCCCCTGCCTCCGGTTGCTCCTGTGGCTCCTGGCGCCGGTCGTGGGCCTTCCATTACAGAGGCCCCCGCTGCTGACCTTGGGACCAGGGCTCTGTTACGTTGCCTCCGGTGTGAGGTACCGCCCAGGGGCGGTGGAACCGGCCGCATGCACCGAGCGGCGTGAGGTCCTGGGAGAGGGCCTCCTCCACTGCCCCCCTGTTGCTGGCTTGCTCCTGTGGCTTCTGGCGCTGCCGTGGGCCCCCATTACAGAGGCCTCTGTAGGAGACACGTTGGGGCCCCCTGCCCTGCTGGATGACGACCATGGGTCGAGACAAGCCAGCCAAAACCCCTGCCACCCAGACTAAAATGGACCGATTCACCACGGACTCTGGGGCGACTGGAGGGAACGTGGATAAGGATGCCCCACCTGCTGCGGACCTATCTACCATCCTTCAGGCCATCCATGCCTCGCAATCCTCCGTAGAGGGCAAGATTGCCGAAGTCCGTGTCGATGTGACCCTCATCCGGCAGGACCTTCGGAACGCCACGGCCCGGATTAAAGAAGCCAACGCCCGCATTTCCACCGTGGAGGATGAGGTTCAGCAACTTAAAGGCCAAGTCTCTCGTCTCCAGTCTCCCACCCAGGAGCTACATCAGCGGGCGGAAGATGCAGAAAACAGGTCCCGCCGCAACAACCTTCGCCTGGTGCGATTTCCGGAGGGTGCGGAGCAGGGTCGGACGGCAGACTTTGTAGAGAAGTGGCTACGCTCATGGATCCCCGAGGGCTCCCTCTCCCCATGGTTCGCGATCGAGCGGGCGCACCGCTCACTTGCTCCTAAGCTGCCTCCGGGGGCACCCCCCAGACCGGTCATAATGCGAATCCTCAATTTTAAAGACCGCGACTCTGTTTTGGCCGAGGCCCGTAAGCAGCAGCACCTCAAATATGACAACCACGCGATCATGATCTTCCCTGACTACACTCGCGAGGTCCAGGGTCAGCGCCGCTCGTTTGGGGAGGTCAAGCAGAAGCTGCGCGCCCTCAACATACCATACAGCCTCCTCTTCCCGGCACGCTTGCGAGTTGTGTTCTCCAACAGGACCCTCTTCTTTGATACCCCTGAGGAAGCATGGACATGGGCCACAGAGGAGCGCCCTCTACAGGCCGGCAACCGGAATCCATCACCCGTAAGTGCAGCTGGAGGCGCCCGCCGGGAGGTCCCGGCCCCCCGGCCTCAACACAACCGCTCCCGCGGGTGCCGCGGTCAGAGGGGAGCCCACTCGGACTCACCATTGGGCCCCTCTCACCAGCCGACGCCTGGGCCGCTCCCCGGGGGCTCCCTGGTCATGCGGAGATCTGGCTCCTCCGGCTGCTTGGACCCTGGGGGTGCCTCGCCTCTGACATCGCTGTTGGACCTGCCGGATACAGATCTCTCACGTAGCCCGACGCTTCTCACGGGTCCTGCCTGAACTCGTCTCTGCCTGCCGGGCTTGGCTCCGCGGCTGGAGACAGCGCATCAGCTTAACTCCACTTCAATTCCCGTTGGACTTGATTATGCACATCCTGCTTTGAGGAGGGGTCCTCCACGATTCCCCATTCCCAAGCGTTCTAGTTTGGTTCTCTTTTAGTTCTCCACTGTTAGGGCGACAGTTGCTTCCGTTCCTGAAGTATAGGGTGGGGGGTGGGGGTTGGGTTGGGGTGGGGGGACTGTTGTCCCGAGTTGTATTGTTTGTTTTTGTTGTTTCTTGCACCAGCACTTCTGCTCAGCTGCGAAACGAGTACGCAATGACCGACACTGTACATTTGCGCCCGTTGCCCCGCACAAATACACCACCGCGCCCATTGTCCAAGCCGGGTGTCCGACCCTTTGCCCAGTCTCTCCATGTCGGACAGCTATACCGGGATGGCATCGCTTCATATTATGTCCTGGAATGTTAACGGCCTCTTAGATAAGGTCAAGCGCACTGCGGTCCTGCGATATGCCCAACGACACACTGTGGACATACTGATGCTCCAGGAGACCCACCTGGTAGGCAACCACTGTCCCTTTCTGGCGCGCTATGGCTATGGTGGGATCTGGCACTCTGGTTTTACCCGAGGATCACGGGGGTGGCGATCCTGATACGCCGCGCTCTTCCATTCGTGGTGCGTAAAGTGGTACATGACCCTGGGGGCTGCTTTGTTATCTTGGAGGGGAACATTGGAGACAGGCCCCTGAACCTAATCGCTGTATACTCCCCCCACCCCCTCTCTGCTGTCCTCCACGCTTCAGCGCCTCACTACACTAGTGGCTGCCCTACCCCCAGGGACGACGGTTGTTGGGGGAGACTTCAATGCGGTTATAGACCCAGGACTTGACACTGATGCGGCCCCGTCCGTCTCCCGAGTTGCACAGTCTGCCCTCCTTTCGAATTGGGCTGCTACGCTGGACATCGGAGATGCCTGGAGACTCTGGCAACCGACCACTCGTATGTACACTCATAAATCAACCTCCCACCACACACATGCTAGGCTAGATTATCTCTTCCTGCCGGCCTTGGCCTGTCGGTCAATTCAGGCCATCACCATCCTTCCCAGGGGCTTATCAGATCACTCCCCAGTATCTCTGCAGATGGGCAACCTCCCGGCGTCCTCGCGCCCGATCTGGCGGCTAAACGCCTGGTTCCTTCAGGACAAAGACTTCCGGAAAGAGATAGGGGACGAACTCCGCCATTACTTCTCCACTAATCAGGGCTCGGTCTCATCTCCTGGCACTCTATGGGAGGCCAGTAAGGCCACCATCCGTGGCTATGCCAAAGACCAACTCAAACTCCAACGTACGAAACAGGACTCCCGCCTCACACTTCTGGAGGCCCAGGCTGTACTGCTTGAAGCCCAACCACCGGGGGAAACAACAGAGGCCCAGGATCAGAAACTGGCGTTTCTGAGGGATGAGATCAAGCAGGCCTCCCTGGAGGCCGCTAAGCTGCTGTGGAGGTCCTCCGTAGCACGAGTGTATGGGTGGGGAGATAAAAATGGGAAGCTCTTGCATCGTTTGGCCACCTACCCTATGGCCAATCGTATCATTCCTGAGGTGATTGACTCACACGGGGAGATCCAGCGGACCCCCGTGGCGGTGGCCCAGTGCTTCTCCACATACTACGCTACTCTCTACTCTGTGCAGCCTCCAGATCTCACACTCCCGGAACTCCTCCAGCGTGAACGGCTCCCCCTTCCGTGGCTCAGTGAATCCGAGGCAGAGGACCTAGATCTTCCGATCACCCCGGAAGAAGTTAACGACGCCATCTCACGCATGGCCGCGGGTAAGATACCAGGGCCAGACGGACTCCCACAGGAGTTTTATGCGTCCTATCGAGACACGCTGGTTCCCCACCTCTTAGAGGTGTATCACGAAGCGGCTGACCGCGGCTTCTTCCATCCTGAGACAGACCTGGCCACCATTGGGGTGATTGCTAAGTCTCAGCCTCCCTCGGCCCACTGCTCTGATTATCGCCCCATCTCCCTCATTAATTCGGAGCTCAAAATATTCGCCTCGGTCCTGGCTAACTGCATACGTCCCTATCTGGATAAGCTGGTCCACCCAGACCAATGTGGGTTCCTGCCCTCCCGGGGAACCAGGCACTGCCTTAGACGTCTCCACCTCGCTCTTGCGCATCGGCAACAATTGACCCCCTATCTCTCTTTGCTCCTCGTGGACTTCGAGAAAGCATTTGATTCGGTGGACTGGCGATATCTGGAGGCAGTGTTGTCGGAGATGGGTTTTGGGACCCCCTTTCGCAACCTGGTCAGGACACTCTATTGTAAACCACGAGCCCAGGTAATGGTCAATGGTGCCCTTTCGCGCCCCTTCCCCATTAGGAGGGGCACAAGACAGGGGTGCCCCCTTTCGCCCCTCCTTTTCGCGTTAGCGATAGAGCCTTTTGCGTCTCTGATTCGCACTGACCCGCTTCTCACGGGATGGCGATGGCCCGGCCTGGTGGAGGATAAGATTGCCCTTTACGCTGACAACGTTCTGATATTTTTGTCAGATCCAGCTCGATCGGGCCCTCGGTGCCTCCGGGCCCTCCATTTCTTTGAACGAATCTCTGGCCTCCGATTGAATTCGGCCAAATCGGTCCTGGTCCCTCTCCATCTTTCGAGAGAGTGCTTTTATTGGCAGTCGTCGATTCCCCTTCGGCGGCAGTCGTTCAAGTATTTGGGGATCTGGGTGGCCCTCCTTCCCGACCTCTCCTGGTCTCTCAACGTCACTCCTCTAGTGAAACGGGCTCGTGCTGACTTCCTTAGATGGCAAACGCTGCCACTGAACCCTATGGGCAGAATAGCCCTTTTTAAAATGATGGTTCTGCCAAGATTTCTCTACATGCTTCAGAACACACCCATCTCCTTCTCGCGGTCATGGTTCCGGGAGATGGACGGCTTGGCCACCAAATTTTTATGGGGAGGTCGGAGACCAAGGCTGGCCCTCACCCAGTGCCGGATCCCGCCCTTTGACGGTGGTCTGGGCATGACGAACCTATATCTATATTATCTGGCGACTCGGCTTCTTACCGTGCCTGACTGGTTTAATGGTGGTTGGTCGGACCCGGCATACCACCTGGAGCTACATAACCTGGGTTTCTCCAACATTCAGGGGATGCTATACGGGAACGTCATCTCCCACACTCTGCCTGAGGTCACGTGCGGGGTGCTCCTGGCCTGGCGAGCCTCCCTGCGCCACACCCACTGGTCGGGCAAATTAACCCGATATACCCCACTGTGGTGCGGAACATGGCTCAGGGATGTTGCCGCTCTCTCTGGCTTTAGAGCTTGGGACCTCATTGGGATTTCACAGCTTGGGGATGTTTGGGGTGGGAGCCACATACGTGCTTTCCCGGATCTACAAACTCGATACTCCCTCCACGCATCCCAGTTTTACCGCTACCTGCAGCTGCGCCACGCCCTTCACGCTCACATCTCGGAGGGGACCTCCTTACCCGGATATAGTCCACCCGAAGCCCAGGTCATGACTGGCAATTTGGGGAAAGGGGGGATCTTCCGCATCTATCGCTCCCTCACAAATAACACTCCCAACTCTCTATCCCATCTCAGGGGCAAGTGGGAGGGTTGACTTGGATCCCTGGACGACGCTGATTGGAGAGACGCGCTGATGGCTCCCAAAACGGTCACAGCCTCAGCGCGGCTCCGACTAGTTCAAATATACTACCTACACGCTGCCTACCTCACACCGTCGCGTCTTCACCGCGCTGGGCTCCGACCTGATGCATCCTGTCCCCGCTGCGGATACCCCCAGGCCGACTTTTATCACATGGTATGCCCCACAATTACGCATTATTGAAAATCAGTAACAGGGGAACTCACAGAGGTTCTGGGTTGGGAGATCCCTCCTAGCCCGATGAACATACTCCTGGGTATTACCGAGGGACTGGATGGCTCCAGAGCTGAGAAGCTTTGTTTAAACACGGCTCTAATGGTGGCCAAAAGAGATATTGCGGCCAACGGCTGAGCCCGACTGCTCCCACAATGGCGCGTTGGCGCAGGGGGGTGGATTGGTGCGTTGCGCAGGAGCGACCCATGTATGCGGCCCGAGGCTGCCCGAAGATGTTTCGTAGAGTATGGGGCAAGTGGGTCGGGGTGGTTGAAGATTGAACATTCCAGAAGATCACTTATGGACTTGGGCAAAGACACTGTTTATTTCTGCTCATATGTTGGACTTACATGCTGGGGTATTAATCTCTCGTCAATGTTTTTAATTGCAAATGTACTAAGAGCTGGTATTGTTTTTCTTTGCTATCTTTATAAAATCAATAAAATTGATTATCAAAAAAAAAGAAGACCGCACATTCATGTTTTCCCTTATCTAGACGACTGGCTCATAAAAGCCAAGTCACACAGCAGCTGTGTGCAACACACACACAAAACAATCCAACTGCTTCACCACTTGGGATTCACGGTAAACCTCACCAAATTCCACCTCCAACCGTCCAACATACAACAATATCTAGGGGCTACAATAGAGACTTCAAGAGCTCTAGCATACCCCAACCCAGTCAGGATAAGTGCCATACAAGCTCTTATACAAAAATTTCAGCCTCAACACTCACTACCAGGGCGAGTGTTCATGCAGTTAATCGGGATGATGGCCTCTTGCATGCTCATCGTCCCTTATGCAAGACTCCAAATGCGTCCCTTACAGGAGTGTTTGGCACATCAGTGGAACCAGGCTCAAGGTCAGCTAACAGATCTGGTGTTGGTAGACGACCGCACCCATCGCTCTCTGCAGTGGTGGAACACACAAAACCTTTCCAAAGGGCGGCCGTTCCTCGACCCGGTTCCAAGATAGTGCTAACAACAGACGCATCGCTCACCGGCTGGGGAGCTCATCTTCAAACCCATACCATTCAGGGCATATGGACCCCTCAACAAAAACAATTCCACATAAATTACCTGGAATTATTGGCAATCTTCCTAGTGTTAAAATCTTTTCAACTCCACCTCGTAAGCAAAGCTGTCCTAGTCCGTACAGACAACATGACAGCAATGTATTATATACAAAAGCAGGGGGGGGGGGGACACACTCTCTCCAGCTTTCACACCTAGCTCAAAGCATATGGAGATGGGCCATTCCTCAAAACATATATCTCCTTGCAGAACACCTCCAAGGAGTACACAATCAAATTACTGATCTACTCAGTCGCCAAAAACAGCAGATCCACAAATGGGAACTTCATCCTCAAGTTCTGCTTCCATTCTTTCAAATGTGGGGCCACCCAGAAATAGACCTGTTCGCCACACACCAAAACGCAAAATGCCCAAAGCTTCGCATCCAGGTATCCACACCCATTGTCCAAAGGCAATGCGCTATGGATGAACTGGTCAGGCAAATTTGCTTACGCTTTTCCACCTCTCCCACTCATTCCGCTAGTGGTTCGGAAACTCAAACCGCATTCCCTCACAATGATCCTAGTTGCTCCAGCATGGGCCCAACAGCCATGGTTCACAACCCTCTTGGAACTATCAGTAGTTCCTCATCAAAAGCTACGCCTCTCACCCAAGCTTCTCACTCAGAACCATGGAGAGATAAGGCATCCAGATCCCAATCAATTCAACCTTGCGATCTGGCACCTGAAGTCTTAGAGTTTGGCAAACTTAATCTACCGCCAGACTGCATGAACATCATTAAGGAGGCTAGACGTCCTACCACTAGAGCTTGCTATGCCGCTAAGTGGAAAAGATTTGTAATTTACTGTACAAATAACAAAATCAACCCACTAGATGCTTCTATTCAAGACATCATCTGTTACCTTTTGCATCTACAACAATGTAACCTAGCGTATACACCCATTAGACTACATCTTGCGGCAATAGCAGCCTATCTCCAAAACAGACAGCATTTGTCTTTGTTTAGGGTACCACCTATCAAGGCATTTATGGAAGGACTTAAAAGAATAATTCCACCTAGAGTTCCACCCTCTCCAGTATGGAACCTAAATGTGGTATTTACCAGGCTCATGGGTCCCCTATTTGAACCTATGCATAAATGCGAATTACAATTTCTCACATGGAAAGTAGCTTTCCTAGTTGCGATCACCTCTCTCAGAAGAGTCAGTGAACTCCAGACATTAACCATACAAGAACCATTTCTCCAAATCCATCATAACAAAGTGGTTCTTAGGGCTAACCCAAAATTTCTACCTAAAGTCGTCTCTGCTTTCACCCTTAACCAGTCTGTAGAGCTCCCAGTGTTTTTCCCTCTACCAGACTCAGTAGCAGAACGGGCTCTTCACACACTAGACGGAAAAAGAGCAATACTTTACTACATTGAAAGAACAAAATCCTTTCGAAAGACTAAACAACTTTTTGTGGCTTTCTCCCCACCTCATAAAGGCAATCCTATCTCAAAAACAGGGATTGCAAGGTGGATTGTTAAATGCATCCAAATGCACCTTCACCATTCCCCCTAAGGCTCACTCCACACGTAAACTAGGGGCATCTATGGCATTCTTAGGGAACATTCCCCTAGATGACGTTTGCAAAGCAGCAACTTGGTCTACACCTCACACGTTCACAAAACACTATTGTGTAGACGTGCAAGCAAAACAACAAGCTAGTGTGGGCCAGGCTGTATTAAGAACACTTTTTCAAACCACTGCAACAGATACAGGTAGCCACCGCTAAGGGGGTAACTGCTGTATCGTCTATGCACAAGTATACGATCTACAGCTCATATGCCTCGAACGGAAAATGCTACTTACCAGTATGCATCTGTTCTTGGCATGTAGAGCTGTAGATTCGTATATGCCCACCCGCCTCCCCGGATACCTCTATCTGTTCCAGTACTATCTTACTTAGATACATTACACATGGACATCCTTTTCTATTTCTTACTAACTCCATCATAAACCCTCCATGGCAAAACAATATGGAGATGGAGTCGATGCCCATGCGCACTATCGTCCTAAGGAGGAGTCACCTACCTTGTGACTACAAAAGACTTCTTCCAAGACAAAATCAAAGTGCAAACATCCGAGCCCAACACCAGATGGCGATCTATGCACAAGTATATGAATCTACAGCTCTACATGCCAAGAACAGATGCATACTGGTAAGTAGCATTTTCCTTTTAATTGGATTAGTCTGTTAATAATACCACCTTTTTGGCCATAGTATTCCGTTCATTGGTAATTTTGAAAAGCGCCCAAAGAAACGTTGTCAGTATTGACCTTGATGACTTGTAAGGCCTTCTCCACCCATTTAAAAAACAGGTGCTCCCCATCAAGGGGCATATCTAGGGCCTTAGACTGCACTTCAGATCTAAGCAATATGCTACAAAGCTAATAAAAATGCTTCTGTTGACAACTGGCAAAAGGCAATTTTGGAGGCATGTAATAAGAAACAAGAGCGGACGATTCAAATTCTCATTCCTTCAAGATAACCTTTTCCTGGGAGTCATTTAAATCTGTCCATGAGAACAGAGCCGTTGTGCCTTAGTTCTCTAATATAGCATTATACGATGGTTCAGGCATTAGCAATCTTTGTCAATGTTGCTGCAAATACTTTAACATGCATGCCTATGGTGGCCACTTGGTGCCCTTTCCTGTCTGGGAATACTGTGCATGGATCTGTAGTGTTGAGTGAATAATGTTGCACCGCAGTTGAGATGACTGAATAATTCTTAATTTGATCAAAGAAACTGGCAGCAGTTGTATCAGGAGGCTTATACTTTTTCTCTACCGGAGCCACAAATGTTGAGATTGTGACTGGATTCCTCATACAAGTTAGACTTTCTTCCTAACAGTAGTCTATGGTATGAATAGATATGATGGATCTCCTAGCTTTATCTTTAAAATAAAAAATCACGATTGTCTTTACTTCCATCTTTAATCTCAAGTGGGGAATTGTGAGGAACTGGATCCTGATGAGTTCTTTCTGAAGGGCTATATGCATCCCATATAGGCATATGGCCATCCAGAAAGGACATGTTGCTATCACCCTGATCATCATCAATACCATTTTCCTTACTACTTTCACCTTTGGAATCTGGAAAATCGTCATCTGTGTCTTAAGGATGTTCATACAATGGCCCAAATAGAAATGAACATTCACGGAGGGACAATGACTGGGTTAGATTGTGTAGAAGACGATGGAAACTGAGGAGTCACAGGTGACAGTACCATTGGCACTGATGGGTGAGGTACCAATGGAACCCGTCTTCTTTAAAACTTACTCTTCAATGAGTCCAAAAGCTCGGCTGGCACTTGGACTTCTGGTGGAGCTGATACCATCAATAGGGGGTCTGTAGCTCCATCTATTGCCATGCTGGTATATATAGGTTTCCTCATGCTGAAAGACATCATCATGAATTAATTGAATGTACATATCCTTATGAGTTTCTACTCAAAACACATCATACTGACTCATCATCTTCCTCAGAGTAATCTTGCATTAACTCCTGCTCCTCTCTTTCCTTGGTGAATATAGTGAAAAGGAACTCATTATTTAGTAGCCTTGGTGGATATTCCAGTATTAGTCACATGGGAGAAATAAACAATTGTACAGGAATGGCTCACACTACAAAACTGATGTGCAAGGGTATAGTAAGTATTGTTGACTGTGTTGTTCTCATTCTTGTTGAGGAAGTTACAGTTGTCAGATATATCACCAGCGGTGGAGTTGATGGTGCAGATGTGATCCCTGGTGCCACTGTGATCAACAATGTATATGTCAAAAGTGAGTTGTTGATGGGGATTGCCAGGGGCGGCTCCTCCACGTGGGTGGAGGAGCATCGACCCACTGCTTTCTCACTGTGCGAGAAGCAAAAACATAAAATGGTATAAATACCATTTTATGTTTCTGCTTCTCGCACTGCGAGAAAGCAGAAGAAGGGTTTGGTTGGGGGCGGGCGGGTGGGCGGGCGGGTCGGGGAGGAGTGGCTAGCCCAATGTTATGGGTGCTGACTGTTTGGTCGGCCCCAGGGCTGACCAAACCAGTAATGAGCACTCTCCCGTTTTCTCCATGTAGACTGCATGCAGCCTGCATGGAGAAAACGGCCTCCCCATAGACGCCTGTACGGACGGCGTCCTAGCCAATCACAACGCTGCCATTGCAGCGTTGTAATTGGCTTAGGGGAGGAGAGGGAGGCTGCCTGCTTCTGCTTCCTGTGAGCAGAGAGAGAGCAGGAGACAGGACGCGGGACCGGAGGCGAAGTTTTTTTTTTTTTTTTTTAATTTTATTAAATTCGGGTCACTGTCAATTTCTTGCTCGTAGTCCAAGTGGTCTTGATCATAGTGGATGTGGTCTTTGTCATTGACACCATCTTTCTTGTCATCAACAGAGTCTTATTCTCCGAACAAAGAGGCTTGTTAGTCAACAACAGTGATGCTGACAATAATTTCTTTGTTGACAAGACTGTTGATGATGAAGTGTTATTGATCATAAGTGTGTGGCTGAAGGGTATGTTGCTATTGAAGAAGGTTTGAGAGACCACTCCGAAAGAGCCTTGCATGGTCCATCGCTGGTCTTTCGGATCTTGGTTGTGTTAGGAGGCTTGTCATCTTCACCAAAAGTTGGTCCTCAGAGGCAGAGCTAAAGGACACCTTACTGATTGAGAATGACTTGACAGGATCTTAGGAGGCAGGATCCAATGTTCACTTCTTGGTCTTGGCAGTGGTCTATAGGGGAGCACGCTTGACAGATTCAGCACCAGGTACCTTCAGTGCTATTAAGAGCTTTCCTTTTCTATTTTAGAATGTCTTGCAGCTGAAGTTCTTGCAAATGGAGCATTTCTTCATATAATCTAAATACTCTTTGCTGGCTTTGTAAGAATTACAAGTGTTGAAAAGTCATTCCTTCAAGCTGTTGTCTGTCCTGGTGACAATTTGACAGAGGTCTCTGGGATCAGCCTACCTAATCACAAAAAGGAGCTTAGGTTGGCGGATGATAAACAAAACAGAGACAAAAATTGGAATTTAGGTAGAAAAAATCATTTCTGGATAAGAACAGAGAATTATATACCATATATTAGATGATAGCTAGCTCCACGCATAACCCTCCTCCTTTCGCAGCTGGGATTTGGACCAGCCATGACGGAGTTATTTATTAGATGGGCAATAGAATATCTGAGCAGTCGATCACCGAGAGGGACTGGAACTCTGTTTGTTCATCTGATTGGCTGATCTTCAAATTATAAAATAAAGTGGATAGACTACATATAGTTTATGGCTGTCTTAGTGTGGTTTGAGAGTAAGTGTATGCTGCTATGTTAACGTTGATTACTGAGAGCTCCCAGTCTGACATCAGGTGATAGTTCAAACATGTGGATCTATGAACGATCCAATGCTGAAGAAAAAATAAATTTCAAAGTTGCTTGCCAGAGTTTGTATACCTGGCCTGTTTTTGATGTACCTCCAACATTCTGTTCTGTTTCAAGTGTCCTGGAAGGCAAGAAAGAGTTTGCATGGTCGGGGTGGGATTTCAGTTGCCATGTAAAGTTGGGGTATGCATGGTGTGGGAGGGGAAGGGAGGGACCACCAGTTCGAAATTATTTGATACAAGTTGCCAAGCAAAAAAGAACGTAGGAAGTACACCCTATAGGGTACACATGCATGCTAATAAAGACAGACACAGAGGATAGATAACTCTATGAGTACCACACAGAAAATTAAAGAGGCCACGATAAGCCTTATGACATGGAACATAAGAGGGCTGAATGACCAACGTAAAATTCACAAAACGGTCCTCTATTTGCAGAAACACAACGTAGATGTCCCTATCTTACAGGAAACTCACCTGGCTCCTGGATTGGGTCTGCTGATGCAGAATAGAATGAGGGGCACCTATGTGGCGTCCGGATTCACTTCTCATGCACGCGGGGTATTGATATGGGCTTGCAGGGGATCCGGAGTGCAGCTTCACGAGGTGTGTGTGGACGCTGGAGGCAGATATGTGGTTGTACGCTGTCGCAAAGATAGTCTTGACGTACTACTGGTTGGTATCTATGGCCCGAACTATGATGACCCCCAATTCTATAGATCACTGAAAGATAAAATAGCTGAATATGCGAATATTCCCCAGCTCTGGGGGGAGATTTTAACTGTGTTTTATCACCTGAACTCGACAGATCAAGGGGGCTAACCAGAAGACCATCTGCCGCAGCCAAGGCAGTCCCCACAATAGCGGAAGATTGTGGGTTGTTAGACGTCTGGCGATATAGATCACCACTAAGTAGGGAATACACTCACTATTCATCCGCATATGACATCCACACACGTATTGATTATTAGCTTGCTTCAAAGAGCTTACTCTCCCACATACAAGAGTGTGTTCATCTGCCGCGTACACTGTCCGATCACTCACCTGTTAAGTTAACACTCACATTTCAGGGTTTGCAACCTAGGGTACTCATGTGGCGGTTCCCACAGTATTCATTGCTGGACACAGTATTTCGAGAAGAGCTTGCTCAAGCGATAGATGAATATTTTCTACACAATATTAGGAGTGTTACAAGTATGGCCACCATCTGGGAGGCTTTCCGTTGCGGACAATTAAAATGAGATATATTCGGGAGGAACACTCTGAAAGCGATAGGATAGTATAATGTGATAGTTTATTCCAACCTGCATGGTAAAAGCGATAGGTATGTAAGCCCTACTGTAACGAGAGTTAACACATGGATTATTTATGAAGAAAGCGACTTGTTGTTTGTGATCTCTGTATGTACTCACAATGTTCCTCAATTGATGCATATGTGTACTAATATAATGGCTACTGTAATGAAAAATATGTTAAAAATGGCAAATAAGGGACGTGGCCAGCGCTATGGCGGAGTAGCTGGGAAAACCGAGAGCTCCGCTGGCCTCGGAGACGATCCTGATATATATCCTGGTTCCCCATCGCCGAAAACACGAAAAACTGCCGGCGGACACTTCCTGGAGGGTAGCAGCAGCCCCGGTGGACCGGGGGCGGTGCTGCTGAACCCGCAACTCAACTTTTTGTGGAGGTCCGGATCGGCGCTCGTCCGATCCCAAGATGGCGGCGGCTCTGCGCTAACGGTCCCCGGGTCCGGAAAAGAAAGCAGCGTCGAGCCGAGCCCCTGAGTTGGCAGAACCCGCGAGCAGAGTCGGCGGGGATCGGAGTCGTGCCTACCCGACTCTAGACGGACCCTTTGCCGGTGGTGAAGGGGGGAACGGCGCAGCGCCCGAGACGACCGGACAGCATACGTCGCCCGCCCGGCTTCATGGTGAGAGGTGCCGGGGGCGAGAGGCGCAACTGCTACACCTTTCGCCAGTCTGTCGGGAGGCCGGGAACGGTTTGGATTGAAGAGCGGGAGTGGCGGCCCTGCGCTCTGCTGGCTGGTCCTACGTGCTGTGCCCTGGGAGCTGCCTGAATTCCCCGCACCCTGACTCCGTGGGGACCCCGTCCTGGGGTCGGAACTCGGTGAGAGGAGTGGATTTGCCCCCACAGTCATCGGATTGATGCTGCTGTGCTTCGGGGGCTCACCCACCTGAAGGTGACGCGCCCTGGGGACCTAATCCTCGGCCATTGCGGCCATACGCCCCTGCCACATACCGGGACCCGGGCGGTCTGGATCACCTACCTTTGCCGAGCCGGTGCTCCCTGACCTCCCGGTGAAGACCTTCTCGGCGCGAAGATCGACGCGCGGTCTCCCCCCCAGGCTGGCGAAGTGACCCGGACTGGTGCAGGTTTTCAGGGCACAGGGGCCAGCTGTGGTATGGACCACATACGGCTGTGAGCCCGGCAGACATTGGTACAAGCCATAGAGGGTGAAGATGGCCCTGATCCCCCGCTTGAGGTATAGATATTGAGTTACGCAGCAGCACCACGCACCGAGGACAGTATTGCTCACCGTGGGAGGCGTTGACTCTGGGTCGTCGGCCGTCGAGGCGGAGGGGGACTGTTGTGGGGGACTGGAAGCGCCCTCGGCCTGACGCCGGTGGTCCTTTGCCCGGCGGACTCCTTTCGGGAGCAGTAGGGCATTGAGCCTGTGTCGCGTTTCCTACTGCCTGTGGCGCGGCGAGACGGCCCCTGGTGCTGCGGGGTGCTGGAAAGGCGGCCTCGATCCCAGTGTTCCAGTGCCTGAGAGCCATCAGGATTGTCGTTGGAGCGGTGGCCTCACGAAGGGGCCAACGGGGTACACCCCGCTGGTGGCGAAGAATGAGGGCCTGCCCCCTGGACCATACACCCCGGAGCTGGCGCTTATGATGGCCAAAGATAAGGACCTTAAACAGTCTCGGCAGGGTAAGAAGGACCGATACGCAAAAGTGTTACCAGGCCCGATGGGTGCGGAAGGAGGTCCCGCTCCTCCCTCGGACACCACCACTATCCTGCAAGCCATCCGTGAGTCCAGGGAGAGTCTAGAGGGGAAAGTGGCGGAGGTGCGATCGGAGGTCACCCTGCTGCGCCACGATCTCCATAAGGTCTCGGACCGGGTGACTGAAGCCGAGTGTCGTATCTCGGAGCTTGAAGATGCCTCCCATGCCACACTGAGGGATGTATCAGGGCTCCTAGCATCTATGGCGGAGGTGGCATGGAGAGTCGACGATGCGGAAAACAGGGCCAGAAGGAACAATCTTAGATTTGTTGGCTTTCCGGAAAAGGCGGAGGGTTCTGATCCCGGACACTTTCTACTGACCTTTCTGAAACATACCCTACCGCAGGCGCCATTCTCGACGTGTTTTGTGATAGAACGAGCCCACAGGATGCCAAACTTTGCACCCCCACCGGGAGCCCCACCTCGTCCCCTGATAGCACGCTTTCTGAACTTCCACAATAGGGACTTAATACTGCGGGAAATCCGGAAAAAGGGTGAAATTCGCTATGAGAACACCCGGGTGATGGTCTTTCCAGATTATTCCCGAGATGTGCAGAGGCGGTCTTTTGATCAGGTGAAGGCTAAATTGCGTGCAATGGGGCTCCAGTATATGCTACTCTTCCCAGCTAAACTGAAAGTTCTGTTCCAAGGCTCCTCCATGTTCTTCCAAACTCCTGAAGAGGCTTGGTCCTGGATTGAGGAGCGCCCACAACTCAAGACGGGGACGCAGAGTGGCCCCACTTCGGCTCCAGTGAAACGAGGGGGCATGTCCCAGGACCGGCCCAGGGAAAAACGTTGGCGGAGAGGGACGAGAGTACGTGGATCGGCGGGGGGCACTCCGGGACGAGTGTTGAGATCCAGGGTCACGGACAGGCCCCTATCGGAGTCGGGAGAAGATACGGCTCGTTCACGTTCTGTGCATTCTGTGGCTAGATCAGACGACACCGGACAAGCTGAAAACTCTGAGAGTGAGGAATTAGAAGAGGGGCAGACTGACCACCCATTGCTGCAAAGCATTCAGAGGTTGGAATCAACAGACCAGAACCCCCGGGCTCCAGACGACACGAATCACCAGCCCTCTGGCAATGGCGATGGGGATTGAGAACAGAGGCCGGCTGGCGCCCCCAACAAAGAGTAAGACTTTCCCGAGGTTCGATACACACCTAGTGACTGTAACTTGAACGGGGAAATCGCTCCTAGTGAGCTCAGTGTGATAGTCTTGTTCAGTTAAAGTGTGTGGGGGGGGGTGGGGGGGGGGTGACAGACCTCTTAACTAGATCACCCGTACCACAGTTGTCATGTTGACGAGTTGGGGGCGGTGGGGGTGTCTGAAGAGTGTTGGGTGGGCGGGTCGCAGAATTACATATGTTTTTGAGATTGTTCGATGGAAATGGAGATCGTTTAACCTAAAACTGTGCTTTGAGTGATGCAATGCGGGACGAGAGAGGGGGGGAGTGGGGCGGGTTACCACCACAGGGCTGGGCCGGGACTGACCCCTTAGATGACGTATGATGGTAGATGATAGTTATACCACAATGACATGGAATGTTAATGGATTAGGCAACAAAGTTAAGCGGGGTTTGGTGTCCCGGTATCTTAAGCGACATAAACCTGACGTTGTATTCCTACAGAAAACACATTTAATGGGATCGAGCTGCTCCTTTTTTAGGTCGGGGCCAATACACCACTTTAGCCCATGCGGGGTTCACCAGGGGTTCACGGGGAGTGGCAATCCTTATAAAAAAATCCCCCCCCTTTTGCGTTACGCAGCAGTGGGTGGACACTGAAGGGACATATCTGGCGGTACGAGGGGTCTGGAGACATAGGACTTTCCTCCTTGTGAGCGTCTATGCACCTCCTCGCTTGCAACAACGCACACTAGACTGCATAACTACGCTCCTTTTACAATCTGGCCCAGCCATACATATACTGGGGGGGGGATTTCAACGATGTCATTGATCCCGTGTTAGATCGCACACGACTTCGAGCGGGGGGCCCCGAGACCACCCCCCTGGCCCGATTTCTAGATACTCTGGGACTATCTGACCTGTGGCGGGGACACCATCCACGCCGGAGAGCGTACTCCTATTTCTCGGGGGCCCACAGAGTATTCTCCCGCCTGGATTATCTCTTTGCCCCAGCGGGAGACATACAACAGATTGATACGATAGAGTACTTGGCATGGGGCATATCTAATCACTCTCCCCTGTTGCTGAAGGTGGGTGGGAGACCTGTTCATCATACGCCACAATGGCGATTGAATGCATGGGCACTGCGAGATAAGGCAATTGCCGAGGAGCTTCGGATAGACTCCGAGCTCTACTTTAGTGAAAATGAGGGCTCAGTTACGTCTGCGGTGGTACTATGGGAAGCCTATAAACCGGTTCTACGAGATAGAGCACAAAATATAATCGCCTGTAAAAAGAAAAAAGAGGCCGAAGACATTGAGAAATTGGAACGTAGGCTTTTAGATCTGGAGGGTAATGACCCGACTGCAGTGCCCGAACATACCCAACGGCAACTTGAAATAACCAGGCGGGAATACCTCGCCCTCGCGACTAATGAAGTAAGAGCACACCAATTAGCAACCCAACACACACTTTACGAAACAGGGGATAGGGCCGGAAAGCTGCTGGCGTGGTTGGGACGGAAGGAACTAGAATCACGCTGGGTACAGTCCATTACGGAACGGGATGTCACCTACACCACCCCTGAAGCCATAGCTGGAGCCTTTGCAAGATATTATACTACATTGTATACAGCTCACACCCAGGCGGACGAATCACAGATACGTAGATACCTTGAGGGCATTGAGTTGCCCTCCTTAACAGGACGAAGCAGACAGCCTAGAGGGTGATCTGACACTAGCGACAGTGACAGAGGCCATTGGTCGATAGAAACCGGGCAAGACTCCAGGGCCCAACGGTCTTCCGGGGGAAATTTTTAAATTGAATAGTGCGTTGCTGGCGCCGCATCTCCTCAAAATGTTCCGAGAAGCCAAGGAGCAGGGGATCCTCCCACGAGACCTTCGGCTGGCCACGGTGGTGGTCATACATAAGGCGGGGAAACCTGCAGAGGAATGCGGATCCTACCGCCCCATATCCCTCCTTAATATTGAAACAAAGATTCTGGCTACAATCTTAGCGAAACGACTCCTAACCGTGATTCTCTCCCTGGTCCACATGGATCAGTCGGGGTTCATGCCGAAGCGCGCCACCCGTTTTAACCTGCGGCGTCTTGCCAACTGGATTGACACGATACAGGGCCGGGACTGCCCCCACTTGCTTTTCTCGCTTGACGCGGAGAAAGCATTTGACATGATACACTGGTCTTTTATGTGGTGTACCCTGGAGGCGATGGGCTTTGGCCCCGTCTTCCGAGCATGGCTAGCGCTATTATATAATAAGCCGGAGGCAAGGGTTCGTGTCAACGGCACTCTCTCAGATAGCTGGCCAATACAGCGCGGTACACGACAAGGCTGCCCCCTATCCCCACTCCTGTTCGCCCTCATATTGGAACCGCTGGCTTGCGTGATCCGACTCCGGCCGGGGCTTGGGGGCTTTCTAAAGGATTCATGCCTTTACGATGCAGAACGCATATCTTTATATGCGGATGACATACTGTTATACATCACGCAACCGGACGAGACACTCCCCCGCATATTACAAGTGTTCGAAGAGTATGGTTCCTACGCGGGCTACAAGATAAACTGGAATAAATCCATCCTTTATCCGGTGAGTGGCGAGACAGATCCCCAGACCTACCCGAGCTGTCTGAAGATGACTACGGAGGGGTTTCTTTATCTTGGGCTCTATGTCACCACCGATCCAGAGGTCCGGTTAGACCGTAATATCAGGCGTGTCCTGGGAAAATTTCAGGCAGATGTGAAAAGGTGGAGGGCGCTCCCTTTAACCATCATGGGTAGAGCCGCCATGTACAAAATGGTGACATTGCCCCAATTCCTTTGTGTTGCAAAACACATATCACAAAATACCGGATACTATCTTTGCCGCTATAGACAATGAGTTGCTTCTCCTGTTATGGGACGGGGCCCACCCACCCACGCATAGCCCTGCGAACCTTGCAGCGTAATGCATATAATGGTGGATTGGCCCTACCGGACATTAGGGCATACGATAGAGCAGCACACCTTATTGTTCTCAATGAATGTAATCACGCACCCGCCGACCACCCCACATACAGACTGGAAAGGCTTCAATTCCAGACACGTTCTTACGTACACTACATATGCGGGGGTCCCGGGGTCACACGCCTCCTTCCAGCAACCCAACGAGTGATAGCGGCATGGAAGGGTGCAGAAAAACAGATGAAATGGGAGGGGACACCCACACGAGAGACCCCTCTGTGGGAAGGTGCCCGATTGACCGAGATCAGGAAACTAAGAGGATTTAGACAATGGGACCTTATAGGTATCTCCAAAGTAGGGGACCTACTGGAGGGGGGCTCCCTAGCCTCCTTCTCAGTCCTGCAGGCTAGATACCAGCTTCATGACTCCCAAGCGTACGCATATCTGCGTCTTAAACATGCCTGGCAAGCACAAGGGCTGGTGGACGTGAAGCTGCCCGAGTACGCCCCGCTAGAAGGTAGGCTCTTGCAGGAAGAGCTCTCAACCCAGGCGATATCCCTGACGTACAAAACACAAATAAATAGCGCCCCGGACAACCTTGGCCCCTTGCGCGCCAAGTGGGAACTCACCACTGGTCCCCTGGAGGACATAGATTGGGAGGCGGCCCTCATGCACACGCGCGAAGTAGCGATCAGGCTGCGGCTGCGCCTCATACAGTACAAGATCCTTCATAGATCCTATCTTGACAGGACACGCTTACACAAGATGGGAAGAGCTGAAGACCCAAATTGCCTCAGATGCCACGTTGAACGTGGTACTTACATACATACCTTGTGGGAATGTAGCCATATCCACACCTATTGGTTCGCGATCCGCGAAGAACTGAACAATGTATTAGACTCCCAGCTAGAGTTAGATGCAAAATTCTTTCTATTAGGAGTCCCTACAGATGTTGACCTGCCGAGACACAGGCTCCTCCTGGCTAATCTGGGGTTAGTAGTGGCCAAGAGAGATATAGCCAAACATTGGGGAGCCCAATAACTTCCCACACTAGCGGAATGGAAGGCCAACATGGACCTGTATATGGGGGCGGAGAGGGTAGTCTACAAGGCGAGGGGCTGTCCACGTAAATTTCAGAAAATATGGAAGCCCTGGATAAAATACTACAAATTAGAGTTGGATGTGGAAGGGGGAAGCCCCGACCCGATGGGCGGTGGGTCGGAACCAGGTACCCAACAGCAGTGATGCCTAGCCCATGCCTGAACGAGAGGACTGTAAGAGACCTATCCAAAGGCTTATTTACTGATGTGTTTGTTGTGGCTCGCTTTGTCCCCTTGGTGGATCTACTGCACGTCACCTCGCCCATATATGTAACTCCTCATTTGACCTTGACCGCACGCCATGTATCAATGACTCCTTTTCCAAGGTTTATGTGTTATGTTTCATTCTATAAAATGCAAATAAAAATATTAAAAAAAAAAAAAAAAAATGGCAAATAAAGTTTAAAAAAAAATGGGTTTGCATGGTCAGTCCAGAAGTGCTCTAAAAACGTACACAAATCTAGTGTTGGTGTAGGAGCTTCAGATTTTTATTACTCGTGGAGAAGTCAAAAAATGAAGTAAACATGCTCCATTTATTAATTTGATGTCCTGCTTTATTGCCCTGCTTTTTTGTGTGTTACCTGGTTTGCTGAGAGGCCATTCTTAAAGCTCTGTGGATGCTTGGATTGAGTTTCATTAAGTTTCAACAAGTGTCATTTAGGTGAGGTGGATAAAGCACCTGGATTTTCCACCTAAAATGAGACAAATTTGAAATTAGACACTTTGAGCCATAAAGATAGATATGTCACGTCACTACTGAATTTTCTTGTGAAGAGCGGATCATTAGCGGGAGAAAGTAAAATGTAGTGAAAAGGTAATCCTGTTTTTCAAATTCTAAACTATCCCGACTAAAAAGCTTAAAAGGTAGGTTTGATGCTGTTTAAGGAATTTTGAGAGGCGTTGCGTATTGGTGGCTCACTGTTCTCTTCTTACATAATAGCATTGTGAAGCGATACCTAGTTACTAGAGTTGGTTTTAAATTGCTGCCTTCCATCAGCTAACGTGTTTCATTTTTTGGAGCTTTTGCAGGGATTTTTGGGTTTGTTTTCTTTTTTGTTGCAACGGTTACCATATCACTCAAAAGTTCTCTTATGTTCTTTTTATTGATATATGCTGTAACATTTCCCTACATAAATTTAATGTTTTCATTCAAATCTTTATTTATGGCCCCAAAAGTTGGTATTGCTTTATAGAAGCGGGCCTACATAGGAGCAGCTGCGTTGGACATGAGTGCCTTGGTCTAGGCTGGCTACTTGGAAATTTGCTTGTATCCTAGTTCATATGCTCACCATACTGTTCTTTTAATAATAGTTCTCTCTGTGGTTTTTATAAATTAGTCGAAACAGTAGCATGCTTGGGCTTCTTTCGTTACTGATGGCCAGAGCTTATTTGTACTGCTGTTTTCTAATGCCACTCTGCTTTGGTAGCTCATGTTCAGAAACAAAATATGATAAGCTTTTATGGTATGTATCTATATGATCTATGCAGTGCACACCTAGCTACACTCTATGCTGCGCCTCTCTACACCACTCTACGACATGCCACTCTACTCTGACGCCCCACTGCACTCTACTAGAAGCCACTCCACAACACTCCACTGTACGCCATACACCTCCACTGTACGCCATACCACTCCACTGTACGGCATGCCACTCCACTGTACGATACGCCTCACCACTCTACAACTGGGCACTTCATTGTACTACATGGCACTCCACTCTATGCCACTCCACTCTAAGACACTCTGACACCCAGCTCTAGGATACGCCACTCCACTCTACAACATGCCACTCCACTCATGCCATTCCACTCTACTGTACGACACGCCACTCCACTCTACGACATGCCACTCCACTGAAACCACTCTACAACACGCCACTCCACAACACTGCACTGTATGACACTCCACTCCACTCTATAATACGCCCTCCACTCTAACATGACACTCTACTCTGACACTACACTGTATGACACTCTCCTCTACTCGACGACACTCCACTCGACAACACTTCACTCTATGACACTTTACTTTGCTCTCCGCCACTCTATTCAACGCACTTCAGTTGATGCCCCTTCACGGTACAACACATCACTCCACTCTATGGCACTCACTTTACTACACTCTACACCACGAGGCTCGATGACTCTCCACTCTGTGACACTCTAATCCACTCTACGACACTCTACTTGACGCACTTCAGTCAATGCCACTCCACTGTACAACACCCCACTCTACTAAACGCCACTTCACACTATGAAATGCCACTCTATGCCACTCCATTCTGAGCCCCTCCACTCTAAGACACTCTACAACATGGCACTCTATGAAAAGCAACTCCACTGTACTCTACGATATGTCACTCCGCTCTACTGTACAACACGCCACTCTATTCTACTCTACTCCACTCTACGCCACTCCACTCTACGCCACTCCACTCTATGCCACTCCACTCCACTCTATGCCGCTCCACTCTATGCCACTCCACTCTACTCCGCTCCACTCTATGCCACTCCACTCTACGCCACACCATTCTAACCAACGACACTCTACGAGACAACACTTCACTGTACGCCACTCCACGTCACTCCATTCTGACCCGTGACACTCCTTGAGACAACATTCCACTGTACCCCACTCCACTCTACGCCACTTAACTCTACACCTCTCTACAACACTCTAAGACACTCTGCCCAACTCCTCTATGTCACTTTACTTCACTCTACTCTGACACACTACTCTACTTCACTCTATGCCACTCCACTCTACGCCAATCCATTCCACATCACTCAGTGCCACTTCACTGTATCACACTCTGCTCCACTATACATCACTCCACTCTGCTCCACTCTACCACACTCTACAACACTGTGCTCTACTCTACACCGCTTCACTCTACAAGACTCTACTCCACTCTATCACACTCTACCACACTCCACTCTCCCACCCTCCACTGTATGACACTCCACTTTACGACACTCTCCTCGGCTCTCCTGGATGCCACTCCACTCTTTGACTCTCTACTCCACTCTAATCCATTCGGTGCCACTCCATTCTACAGCACTTTACTCCACTCTATGCCACTCTACTCTATGCCACTCCACTCAACGCCAGTCCACTCTGACACACCACTCCACTGTACGACATGCCACTCTACAACATGGCACTCCACTGTATGGCACTCCACTTCCCTCCACTCTCACTCTACGACACATTACTCTATGACATGCCACTCCACTCTACTCTGACCCACCACTCCACTCTCCTCTATGACATGGTACACTACGCCACTCCCTATCTATGCCACTCCCCCTCTACGCCACTCCCCCTCTACACCACTCCACTCAACTCCACCATATTCCACTCTGACACTCCACTCGACAACACTCCACTCCACTCTGTGACACTGTACTCCACTCTAAATATAATCAGATATCACTGTAGTAGTTTATTATTAACTTACCATCTACTATAAAGCCACCATAAGGTATATGTTTAACTTACCTTATTCTTACCATATAGGTCTGTTTTACTTTTTCTGATACCTAAACAAATATGGTTAATATCGGTACAAGCGGTATGCAGAGTGTTGGAGGCTCTTGCGCCCTGACACTGGAAGGATTCATTGGCCACAATACCTTGCCCCATGAGGGCTTGCCCACAGCCACTTCCTGCTGCTGTCTGACGCGTTATAAAGCACTACCACTACTTCTGCGATGCGGGACGCAGACTGCTGGGGGTTCCTGCCTGCCTGACACTGGAGGACTTCATTGGCCACAGTACCTTGCCCTGTGAGGAGGGGCTTGCCCACAGCTGCTTCCTGCTGCCTTCTGACATGCTATAAATCGATACCATGATTCCCGCGGCATGTTACACAGAGTCCTGGGGGTTCCTGCCCGCCTGATACTGGAGAACTTCATTAGACACAATCTTTGCCTCGTGAGGAGGGGCTTCCCCACAGTTGCCTCCTGCAGCCGTCTGACGCGCTATAAAGTGCTACCGCGTGGGGGCTTTTCCCGGGCCAAGTGCGGGCACGTCCTGCGCCCGTCATTGACAGGAAGAGGCGGGGCAACCTCTCTTGGTTTCTTCTTCTGCCACCAGCCCCCGCGACTTCATCCTTGGTCAGTCCTGTGAGTACATTTAAGCTTCTGAAAATGGGGAAAAGGAAAGCTGCTGATAACTCTTCAGGGGTAAGTTATGCAGTGAAGAGCGCCAAGCGACACGCATCAGGCAATTGTACCCTTGATGCTATCGACGAACTGATAGAGAAGGTGGAGGGCATCTTGGGTTACTATTCGATTAACCTAATGAGAATGGTGCAAATCCAAAAATTACTCATTATTTTAAAGGGGAGATTAAGAAGGGAAATACGGAAAACAAGGAAGCTTCTGTTGGCCAAAAGAAACGTGCAAGTACTGTTGGGCAGATCAGACCTTTCCATCTTTATTGAACCAGGCAGTCCATCTACCCCCATGGTGAATGCCCCCTCAGGGGAATATGCAAACCGTCCAAGAAAAGAGGTGTGTCATGTGCCCAATATAAACTGTTCTAATTGTTACACCCCTCTCGCTACCCTGGTCGAGAACACTCCCATGCTCCAATCCGCTGAGGGCAAAGGCTCCACTCGGGCTCCAGCATCAGAAAGCCCTGACTCTATTAAAGCAGAGGTGGAAGGTTTGAGGAAGGCTGTGGAAGCATTTGGATGTATGGTCAAGGAGACCTATAGACTCAATCAAGAACTGGCAGTAAAATACGAGGCCCTTTTGAGAGAACTATGGACGGGTGAGGCCAAAAATCGAGCTTCCCCGTTTTGTGGATGCCCTAGTTTGGGGCAAGCTCAGGGGAACAGGTTCTTCAAGGCCCCACAAGTACCTTGGGCCCCAGAAAAAGTTACCCAAATTAGCCCAAATTTAACTCTCGGTATAAAGAACCCCCTCCCGCCCCCCAGTTATTCCAAAGAGGTAGCAAGCCAAAATTATCAACTCCAAAATATCCATGATAGGGCCAGTATTGGAATTGTTAAGTGTTTTCAACAAAGTATGCCAATAAATGTTAATTCCCAGATCTTTTTCCCAATCTCAACCAGCATCCAACCAGGTACTCAACCCGATATCCAGCAATGTCTCTATGCCTTAAGCCATGGCCCATCAGTGAGTGCTCCACTGCTCCGTCCAAAGAAGATCTTGCCACCATTTCGTCCATACCAGCCTGGGATTGCTCTTTATATGACAGTGGCCCCTAGATTGACTCCCTGCCAAAGGGAAAGTCCGGAATCTCCACTGAACAAGGTGATATATGGGATACGCCACAAACGAAAATGTCTTTCCCTGATTCGATCAGATATTGTTTTTGCAGAATGCTTGTCCAACAACTCTTGCAGCTATGACAACGTCAAGCTGATTGTGAGAGACCAGGCCATTGTAAATGGTCTTTTGGCCATGGAAGCTCTATCATTGCCACACTCTGTCTCTGGGATCTAATTTAAACTGGTCCAAGTTCTTGTGAATACATGCAGTTGTGTCAATCCATTTAACATTATTCAACCACCATTCCACAATAGTAGTGACCAACTTCCCATGGCAAAAGCTGCAAATGATTTCACGAGCGCACTACATGACCCCTCAGAAGACTTAATCTTGCAGTCTTTTACAAACAGAACATGCTCCGATCAAAGAAATAGACACCAGGGCACCACCCAACAGAGGCAAATGAACCTCCTTCATCTCCACTCAAAGAAATTGACTGACTGGAACCCACATCACTACCCAACCTTTTACCTCTTCTAGTAACCCTGCCTCTTTAACGCCCAGTTGGGGGCGCTCAGATATGTCAGACATTGATGCCCAAGGAATCCCTACTACTTCTACACTGAAGGCTTTAGCAAATGGCTCATGTTGTATTCTTTCATGGAACTTGGCTGGTTTAAAAACTAAATTAAATGATCCTGATTGGGGCCTGTTTGTCGATCAACACAAAAAGTGTTTTCCAAGAAACTTGTGCCCCCGAACCTTGTTTTAGATGTGGCTATTCTAATTGTTATTGTCCAGCTTTGTCCCAGCCGAAAGGCTGACCAATGGGGGTTTAGTAATTTGGGTGAAAAATGTATTAAATTGCACCATCAAGAGGCTGCTAGTCTTCTCTCCGGAAATACTTGGTCTCTATTAAATAAAGACAAGCGCATTTTTCTTTTTAACGTGTATAATAGACCTCAGAGTGTGAATAGGGAATCACCTACTCTAGCACTTTTAGATAACTATATAAGCTCTTTACATCCTGATACATACATGATTGTTGCAGGTGATTTTAATGTGGTATACAAACCTTAGGTAATTGTGCTCAGTTTTTAAAAGATGAGGAAGAAGCCCATTGGCAGATTCCAGTTAGACATTCCCCCCTTAAGGAAAAGCTCAACCTTGGCTCTTCAGTTGTTGGGCATCACATTAAGACAAGGGCTAAGAGCCTGCAGTGGTAGATCCCATTCTGATCAGAACGGTGCTATGACCTTCAAACATTCAAATACCTCAAGTAGAATTGACTACATTTTATTATCCCTAAACACTTGGCCATTTATGTCTGATATTGTAGTCTTAGAAAGGGAGGACAGTGACCATAATGCCCTGGTATTACAACTAAATGGGCTGGTTGAGCCTGGTAAAACGGTAACAAAACCAACTCTATCGGGGAATGTAGTCCCCTCCAATAATAAAAAAAACCTTAAAATGATCATTTGTGGAAACACATCTGGATCTCTAGAAGCCGGTGTACTCAATGGTGACAGATGCTATTGAAAAGAAGGCCCAGCTATCAGATGATATAACAGATCCAAGCCTAACAATAAAAATGCATGAAGATTTGTTTGGTGGGTTGAGAAACCTGCTATCTAGAGCCCCGACAAGAGGAGGGAGGGGTCGTACCAACCCAAATCTGTGGTTTAATACACAGTGTAGGACTGCTAAATCCCATTTGCTGGGTCTGATAAAAGGTAGAGATCATGATAAAATCCCCGAGGCTTGTAAGGAATATAAAGAAGCCTTAGAACGAGCTAAATCTGACTGCGAAGTGGAGGTTTGGGCTGACCTAACTCATCCTGCCTATTAAGGGGATTCAAAGGCATTCTGGCACATTATAGCACATGATAGCCGCTCCGTAACCTTGTCAGTAGCATTCCATGTTAAACCACAAAAGTGGGTCAACCACTTTGGTAAGCTACACGCAGTATGCAATGAAGAGGGAGTATAGCTGGATACTACAAATCGGGAATTCACCAACCATCGAATTGCAATAGATCCCCTTGTGGTTTCTAACCTAGGTTCTTGCTGGGCCCTAGACGCAATCATTGCCAACAAAGCTCCAGGTCCAGCTTGTATTCCGCCTGATCTTTATGCAGCCGTACCTGAAATCTGGTCAAATTACCATTATGTCATTACAAAGGCTATACTAAAAGGGGGTCTGCTGCCCGAATCGTGGCGCAATGCTAAGATTGTGCCAATTTATAAGACGGGGTCAAGGGTTCCAGGGGAACCAAAGGCCCATTAGTCTCCTAGATGGGCTTCAGAAGATCTTTTACCTCCGAGTACTCGGCAAGCTGACTGACTGGGTACAATCTAACAATATACTTGTTGATCTACAAGCAGGCTTTAGGCCAAAAATTAGCACCCTGGATAAAATTTTAACATTTCTGACCTCTATATTGCAAAACAGTAGAGTTGGGCAAGGGTAATCTCCACATAATCTCCGTAGATTTGAAATCTGCATTCAACATGGTTCCCAGAAAGGAAGCGATAGGAAGTTCTAGCCAGAATAGGAGTCCCAGCTAATATCCTAGATATCATCATAAGGATCCATGAGAATAATTCTGCTTGTGTCAGATATGGGCCGAAAGGGGAATTGACGGAAGCTTTTGAGATAGAGGAGGGTGTGCGACAGGGGTGCATACTAGCCCCAACACCTTTCACCCTGTATATAAACGACCTAGCCGAAGAGCTAAACTTTCCATACAACGATGCTCCAAAAATTGGCCCTATAAAAATCTCTACCTTGCTATTTGTAGACGATACTTTGCTTATCTCTTAAACTCCAAGTGGCCTGCAAGAGATCTTAAATTGCTTTATGTTGTTTTGTTCAGAGCAAGACCTCGAGTTAAATATATCTAAAACGAAATGTATGGAATTAAATGAATGAAGGCCTCATTTTGTAAGATTTGTGGCCAATAATTCTCCCCTTGAGCGTGTGCGCAACTTTGGCTATTTGGGGGGACCTTGTCCCAAAATTCAAGCTGGAAAGCAGAGATAAGCAAGAGTGCACTTAAACTCCAGCAAGAGTCGGGGTCAGTCCTTAAAATGACCAGGAAAATTAAGTCTAGGAACTTAACTCCAGCTTTAGAACTCTATAAATCAAAGGTAAAGGGCGCTGCTTTATATGGAGCTGAATTGTGGGGTCACTCCTGTATTCAGGAGGTATCTGTGGCAGAGAATCATTTCCAAGACAGCTGCTCAACCTACCACAAAGTACCCAATGCGCCCCTTGTTGCTGGACATGGGATTGTATCCAATATCTTTTACAATCCAGTCCAGACCCCTCTTGTTTTGGTATAGGCTTTGGGCTACACCCGAATTGGACTCGTATAGGTCTTCTGTTAGAGACTTACTATCCTCCCCAGATCATTGAGAATCCCCAGGATTTTCATACTTAAAGAACATGTTTAAAGCCCTTGGTTTGGAAACCTTGTTGGCTAATTCCGACGAAGCTGCTAAGATATCGAAGCAGTCAATCAAAGGCAGGTGTAGGGATTATTTCTGGGGAGAGTATATTTGGAAATGTTCCTCAGGAAACCGAACAGATCAGTTCTTAGACCACAAGATTATCCCTTTTTACGAGGACTCCTTAAATTCCATACAAGCCTCTTTCCCTAGACAGCTTTATTTGAAGTTTCATTATGCAACCCTCCCAGTGGCTGACTTTGTAAGGAGTTGCAGGAATTTAAGTAATCTGAACCACCTTTGCCCAACGGGTAATGTTGGCCGTGACTCTATTGACCACCTTGTCTTCATGTGCCCAGCCTTTAGATGGCCTCAGAAGAAATGGATCCTCCCTGTGTGCCGACTGTTGGGCTTAAGATCTTCCCAGCTAGCACTGAGGATTTTAAAAACTGGCACAAGGGAAATGATAGTGATCACTTTAGCCAAGTACCTGCATACTGCTTGGATAATTCGTATCCATGTAGGCTTAGCGGACAAAAACATATCTATGTAGGTGCAGTGGCCGAACCAGCGTTGTGGATGAGGAAAGCCTTGGGAACCTTTTTAGATCTATTTTAAGTGGGCCCCTACTAGATATCGGGTAGGAACTGTGGCTATAACGAATGATGTAGTTTTATCTTATTTTCCTTTTTAGTTGTTTTTAACATGTTTATCTTATTATGAATCGTTGATCTGATGTATGTGTTATGATGGATTTGTAATCCGAAACAAACACATTTTGATGATGATGATGGTACAAGCTCTTTATCTTTTGAGATATTTAGTTAGTTCTGAAAATAACTTTTTTTTAAATGAGGAAAACTAGTTTTATTTTTAAGAGGAAATTTACCTTTTCTAGCAGAAAGCTATACATTTGTATTTAGTAAAATGCTACAGAATCCCTCACACGGTCTGGACAATTTAGTGTGTACGTTTTCAACAGGGATTCCCCTGAAGGAGAACTAGGATTACAGGTAAGCAGCTTATCCTCTCTCATTCTTCCGACAATTCACACATCCACTCCCTTACTATCTATCCTTACATGTCCTCACTCACAAATTGCTTACTCACCCATCCATCTCACTCTCCTTTTCATCTGCTTACCCTTTTCTCATTCGCTTGCTTATTCACCCAGCCACTCACACACCCACCCATCCATCCATCCATCCAGGTGCTCCTCTATCTGCTTGCTTACCCATCTATCTATTTCTACACTCACATATCTGTGCACCCATCAACTAGCTCAGTTGAGCTCTTTATTAAAGCTTTTGGCATAGGCCTTTGAGCATAATAAAACATTAACAACAGAATAACACATTTGATTTCATAAGTAATATGAGTTCAATCACAAATAATCCCTATATTCCTTGGTGATCACAGTCTTGGCAGCTTTATTACCTCTGTGAGGGCTTCAAAGTTCCAGGTGCTTAATGCTGAAAATATGATACCTGCATCAGCCCAAAGGGGTTGACCAAGAAAGGATACACTTGTCTCTGCCACCTAATAATAGCAAGTGATGATCACTTTTTTGCCTTGGATGCTTCACGGTCAGTTCCACGTCCACCCTTCACATGAACCAGTGGAATCTTGTCAAGAATCATAACCATAGCGGCATTGTTGAGTTGGCGGTTTAAACAGTTTTGACGGAGTTGGGGACTTCCTGCATGCCCATCTATCATTTAATGTAAATGAGAAAGTGTTCTTTGGTACTCCAGGTGCTTATGTGTTGGGGGTGCCATGTGCCCTCATTAGCTAATAGGTAGTTGAATAATAGTGGATCTCCTCCAGCATTCTCTCAGCTAGGCGATGGCTGTTTCATTGATGGCAGCCTCCTGATTAGACCTTGAAAAGGGTATCATTTCATCTTGCCTCTTGATAATACAGTCTCTCATAGGCTGAAGTAGCTTCCTTTACCAGGTCTCATGGTAATGATGCCACAAAAGAATGACATGATCCGGAGATTCCCTAAGCACCATGGGTGAGGCGCATCTGTAGTTCTTTAACATGGAATGCTCTGGTCTCTGATATCCATAAACAGTAAAATACCCCGCGCACCTGTAGCACCCCAGAACATTCCTATAAGAGGCAACATTTTGTCTATTTTTAAAAACGAATCATATTAGCTAAATTAACAGTATAGCGTATTTGCTTGAAAAGCCCAGCGTATTGGACCTTTTTTGATACTCAACACTTTACCTTTAACGAACTCCAAGCCTTCCCATCTTGCAGCGCAATTGAGTGATGGAGTTAATTTTTCTGAATAACCTGAAAATGACCTCCAAACACTGCTCCCTTTTTAAGTCTCATCTTGGCTGAAAAACTGCAATTTTTAGGAGGGGTGTTGGCGTCACTCCACATTTTTAAATGTCCATCTTCTTTTTCTGAAGTAGGTGTCTGTTTTTTTCCTGAGGTGTTTCTCCTCTCTGCTGTCTCTAGAATCACCTTGCTTGTTTTTTTTACAAATTCCCCTTGTGTAGAAGAAAGAAGGGCTGGAGAAAGTCTGTTTGGGACAGACTGCTCTTCTAGTCACTGCTTTGCGCACTTCTGGTTGACTGCAAGGCATCCCTTTTCCTGTTCCATTTCTCTAGGGAAACCTTTTTAGACCCTCTGAACTTAAACTCCATCAACTCACTCAACATACCCATCCTAGGACTGGCAAAGCCTTCCCATACAAAACTGTAGAAATAAAAGTGTTACACTGTTGCTGGTGCCCCTTTCTGGGCACCCATTAGACACATTATAAAGGGAGGTCCCCTGCCCTAGCAAACCCCCGCCACCCACCATCATGTCCAACAGTTCATGGTCCTCCCATCAGCATTCATGTCTCGCCATCCAGCTTGTACAGTGTCTTATTTTTCTCTTACAGTTCACCTGCAGTTCTTGGGGTCACTTGGGGGCATTTGGTGTTCCTCTTGTAGGAGTTGTGCCTGTCGGCGTCAAATTCTCAATTTTCATCTGCTGTTCCCCTAAAGTCGTCCACTATTGCATTTTATTCTAGACTCGCTGCCGCTGCCAATGCAGTGTATCTGTCTCTGAACTTGTACATGCATTGGACACCTAGGGAGGCGTCTTTTACTTATTGATTTTCTCCATCTTTGTGAGTGAAGTTCTTCCCCTAGATGGAGTGTTCATAACCTTCCCTTGTAGCTCAGTTAATTCCATGGCTTCCTGGGGGTCAGCAAAAAAAAATGCAAGCCTTTTTCTGCCATGATATTCGAATTATCTGAGGAGTGTATTTTAGTAAGTTGACTCATATCTTGCACGCCTTTTAAGTGAAGCCTTACTTTTATGCCATTGGCGCTCTGTTCATTAGTCTACTGTCCAAACTTACCGACGCAGCACTAATTGCATAAGCCACTCAAAATTAGATTAAATCAAAGTTTTTGAACTTGCATCCCAGTAAGGCTGTGAGTCTCCCTTTTTAGAATGATTAACAACTGGGGTCCTTTTTTAGGCTGCACTTCCTTGGGTGCCAGCCAAGATACGGTTTCTGCAGCTTGTAATCAGGGCTTTGTTCAGGATTCCAACCTTTCACTTGAATCTCAGATTTCATCCATTACAAAACAGTATCTATTTCAGATAAATAACAATGTGGGTTACATCCTTTCCTCTCACTTTCTCATAGCATAGAGTGATTATTGCTGGCGCCTTTACACAGTCAGATTAAACAATAGCAACTCTGCATAGCTGTGTATGCCCAAGAAGACGCTGGACTGATTGCAAATCCTTCAGAGTGTTGCAGTCAGGTTTGCATTTGATCTAAAGAGAATTGACTTATGTTTCTAAATACTGTAACCAGTTGCTTGTTTGGGGCTCAAAGTTTTTTTATGGTTTCTTTTCTGCATTCTTCTGTAACAAATTTTAAAATAAATCACCACCCATCAACTGAGATCCTCCTCTAACGTACTCTTTTCTATTCCAAAATTCAAACTGCAAAAGTTGCCCTCTCTTCTCCTTCTCAACCCCTGCTGCCGTACAGCGTGAGGCAGCTAAGCTATGGGCAATTTAGGTGAACTGAGGGAGGTCCAGAGAGGTTTGTGTTCAGGGACCATTAACTGCTCAGCCTGGGACTGACCAGTGACAACAAAAGGCCCCCCCGCTGCCTCATTGTAGTCACTGCGATACAAAAGGGGATGATGGACGGAACGTTTGAGCCAATCAAACACTCACCCCCAGTCAACTGATCTGGGTTTAATCCATCATCATTCTTTAGCTCACTCCACCACCCCAGTTCAGACATGGCCATATGCAAATCAGTCTGACCCTGTGCCTCATGGGAACAGTCCAGCCCGAACTGCCAAGCCATGTCTTCCCTGGACCGGAAACAAGCATCCTAGGACCGGTTTCTGGCATTCCAGCCGTCATCAGCCAGGCTTGCTTGAATCCAGTGGCAAAGTGAGCAAGGGACCCACGTCTGGGCATACCCCCGCCAACTTAGGGCGAACAAAGCGATACAAAAGGGGATGATGGACGGAACGTTTGAGCCAATCAAACACTCACCCCCAGTCAACTGATCTGGGTTTAATCCATCATCATTCTTTAGCTCACTCCACCACCCCAGTTCAGACATGGCCATATGCAAATCAGTCTGACCCTGTGCCTCATGGGAACAGTCCAGCCCGAACTGCCAAGCCATGTCTTCCCTGGACCGGAAACAAGCATCCTAGGACCGGTTTCTGGCATTCCAGCCGTCATCAGCCAGGCTTGCTTGAATCCAGTGGCAAAGTGAGCAAGGGACCCACGTCTGGGCATACCTCCGCCAACTTAGGGCGAACAAAGCGATACAAAAGGGGATGATGGACGGAACGTTTGAGCCAATCAAACACTCACCCCCAGTCAACTGATCTGGGTTTAATCCATCATCATTCTTTAGCTCACTCCACCACCCCAGTTCAGACATGGCCATATGCAAATCAGTCTGACCCTGTGCCTCATGGGAACAGTCCAGCCCGAACTGCCAAGCCATGTCTTCCCTGGACCGGAAACAAGCATCCTAGGACCGGTTTCTGGCATTCCAGCCGTCATCAGCCAGGCTTGCTTGAATCCAGTGGCAAAGTGAGCAAGGGACCCACGTCTGGGCATACCCCGCCAACTTAGGGCGAACAAAGCGATACAAAAGGGGATGATGGACGGAACGTTTGAGCCAATCAAACACTCACCCCCAGTCAACTGATCTGGGTTTAATCCATCATCATTCTTTAGCTCACTCCACCACCCCAGTTCAGACATGGCCATATGCAAATCAGTCTGACCCTGTGCCTCATGGGAACAGTCCAGCCCGAACTGCCAAGCCATGTCTTCCCTGGACCGGAAACAAGCATCCTAGGACCGGTTTCTGGCATTCCAGCCGTCATCAGCCAGGCTTGCTTGAATCCAGTGGCAAAGTGAGCAAGGGACCCACGTCTGGGCATACCCCGCCAACTTAGGGCGAACAAAGCGATACAAAAGGGGATGATGGACGGAACGTTTGAGCCAATCAAACACTCACCCCCAGTCAACTGATCTGGGTTCAATCCATCATCATTCTTTAGCTCACTCCACCACCCCAGTTCAGACATGGCCATATGCAAATCAGTCTGACCCTGTGCCTCATGGGAACAGTCCAGCCCGAAATGCCAAGCCATGTCTTCCCTGGACCGGAAACAAGCATCCTAGGACCGGTTTCTGGCATTCCAGCCGTCATCAGCCAGGCTTGCTTGAATCCAGTGGCAAAGTGAGCAAGGGACCCACGTCTGGGCATACCCCCGCCAACTTAGGGCGAACAAAGCGATACAAAGGGGATGATGGACGGAACGTTTGAGCCAATCAAACACTCACCCCCAGTCAACTGATCTGGGTTTAATCCATCATCATTCTTTAGCTCACTCCACCACCCCAGTTCAGACATGGCCATATGCAAATCAGTCTGACCCTGTGCCTCATGGGAACAGTCCAGCCCGAACTGCCAAGCCATGTCTTCCCTGGACCGGAAACAAGCATCCTAGGACCGGTTTCTGGCATTCCAGCCGTTATCAGCCAGGCTTGCTTGAATCCAGTGGCAAAGTGAGCAAGGGACCCACGTCTGGGCATACCCCCGCCAACTTAGGGCGAACAAAGCGATACAAAGGGATGATGGACGGAGCGTTTGAGCCAATCAAACACTCACCCCAGTCAACTGATCTGGGTTTAATCCATCATCATTCTTTAGCTCACTCCACCACCCCAGTTCAGACATGGCCATATGCAAATCAGTCTGACCCTGTGCCTCATGGGAACAGTCCAGCCCGAACTGCCAAGCCATGTCTTCCCTGGACCGGAAACAAGCATCCTAGGACCGGTTTCTGGCATTCCAGCCGTCATCAGCCAGGCTTGCTTGAATCCAGTGGCAAAGTGAGCAAGGGACCCACGTCTGGGCATACCCCGCCAACTTAGGGCGAACAAAGCGATACAAAGGGGATGATGGACGGAACGTTTGAGCCAATCAAACACTCACCCCCAGTCAACTGATCTGGGTTTAATCCATCATCATTCTTTAGCTCACTCCACCACCCCAGTTCAGACATGGCCATATGCAAATCAGTCTGACCCTGTGCCTCATGGGAACAGTCCAGCCCGAACTGCCAAGCCATGTCTTCCCTGGACCGGAAACAAGCATCCTAGGACCGGTTTCTGGCATTCCAGCCGTCATCAGCCAGGCTTGCTTGAATCCAGTGGCAAAGTGAGCAAGGGACCCACGTCTGGGCATACCCCCGCCAACTTAGGGCGAACAAAGCGATACAAAACCCAGATCAGTTGACTGGGGGTGAGTGTTTGATTGGCTCAAACGTTCCGTCCATCATCCCCTTTTGTATCGCTTTGTTCGCCCTAAGTTGGCAGGGGTATGCCCAGACGTGGGTCCCTTGCTCACTTTGCCACTGGATTCAAGCAAGCCTGGCTGATGACGGCTGGAATGCCAGAAACCGGTCCTAGGATGCTTGTTTCCGGTCCAGGGAAGACATGGCTTGGCAGTTCGGGCTGGACTGTTCCCATGAGGCACAGGGTCAGACTGATTTGCATATGGCCATGTCTGAACTGGGGTGGTGGAGTGAGCTAAAGAATGATGATGGATTAAACCCAGATCAGTTGACTGGGGGTGAGTGTTTGATTGGCTCAAACGTTCCGTCCATCATCCCCTTTTGTATCGCTTTGTTCGCCCTAAGTTGGCGGGGTATGCCCAGACGTGGGTCCCTTGCTCACTTTGCCACTGGATTCAAGCAAGCCTGGCTGATGACGGCTGGAATGCCAGAAACCGGTCCTAGGATGCTTGTTTCCGGTCCAGGGAAGACATGGCTTGGCAGTTCGAGCTGGACTGTTCCCATGAGGCACAGGGTCAGACTGATTTGCATATGGCCATGTCTGAACTGGGGTGGTGGAGTGAGCTAAAGAATGATGATGGATTAAACCCAGATCAGTTGACTGGGGTGAGTGTTTGATTGGCTCAAACGTTCCGTCCATCATCCCCTTTGTATCAGCTTGTTCGCCCTAAGTTGGCAGGGGTATGCCCAGACGTGGGTCCCTTGCTCACTTTGCCACTGGATTCAAGCAAGCCTGGCTGATGACGGCTGGAATGCCAGAAACCGGTCCTAGGATGCTTGTTTCGGTCCAGGAAGACATGGCTTGGCAGTTCGGCTGGACTGTTCCCATGAGGCACAGGGTCAGACTGATTTGCATATGGCCATGTCTGAACTGGGGTGGTGGAGTGAGCTAAAGAATGATGATGGATTAAACCCAGATCAGTTGTCTGGGGGTGAGTGTTTGATTGGCTCAAACGTTCCGTCCATCATCCCCTTTGTATCGCTTTGTTCGCCCTAAGTTGGCAGGGGTATGCCCAGACGTGGGTCCCTTGCTCACTTTGCCACTGGATTCAAGCAAGCCTGGCTGATGACGGCTGGAATGCCAGAAACCGGTCCTAGGATGCTTGTTTCCGGTCCAGGGAAGACATGGCTTGGCAGTTCGGGCTGGACTGTTCCCATGAGGCACAGGGTCAGACTGATTTGCATATGGCCATGTCTGAACTGGGGTGGTGGAGTGAGCTAAAAATGATGATGGATTAAACCCAGATCAGTTGACTGGGGGTGAGTGTTTGATTGGCTCAAGCGTTCCGTCCATCATCCCCTTTTGTATCGCTTGTTCGCCCTAAGTTGGCAGGGGTATGCCCAGACGTGGGTCCCTTGCTCACTTTGCCACTGGATTCAAGCAAGCCTGGCTGATGACGGCTGGAATGCCAGAAACCGGTCCTAGGATGCTTGTTTCCGGTCCAGGAAGACATGGCTTGGCAGTTCGGGCTGGACTGTTCCCATGAGGCACAGGGTCAGACTGATTTGCATATGGCCATGTCTGAACTGGGGTGGTGGAGTGAGCTAAAGAATGATGATGGATTAAACCCAGATCAGTTGACTGGGGTGAGTGTTTGATTGGCTCAAACGTTCCGTCCATCATCCCCTTTTGTATCGCTTGTTCGCCCTAAGTTGGCAGGGTATGCCCAGACGTGGGTCCCTTGCTCACTTTGCCACTGGATTCAAGCAAGCCTGGCTGATGACGGCTGGAATGCCAGAAACCGGTCCTAGGATGCTTGTTTCCGGTCCAGGGAAGACATGGCTTGGCAGTTCGGTCTGGACTGTTCCCATGAGGCACAGGGTCAGACTGATTTGCATATGGCCATGTCTGAACTGGGGTGGTGGAGTGAGCTAAAGAATGATGATGGATTAAACCCAGATCAGTTGACTGGGGGTGAGTGTTTGATTGGCTCAAACGTTCCGTCCATCATCCCCTTTGTATCGCTTTGTTCGCCCTAAGTTGGCAGGGGTATGCCCAGACGTGGGTCCCTTGCTCACTTTGCCACTGGATTCAAGCAAGCCTGGCTGATGACGGCTGGAATGCCAGAAACCGGTCCTAGGATGCTTGTTTCGGTCCAGGGAAGACATGGCTTGGCAGTTCGGGCTGGACTGTTCCCATGAGGCACAGGGTCAGACTGATTTGCATATGGCCATGTCTGAACTGGGGTGGTGGAGTGAGCTAAAGAATGATGATGGATTAAACCCAGATCAGTTGACTGGGGTGAGTGTTTGATTGGCTCAAACGTTCCGTCCATCATCCCCTTTTGTATCGCTTTGTTCGCCCTAAGTTGGCAGGGTATGCCCAGACGTGGGTCCCTTGCTCACTTTGCCACTGGATTCAAGCAAGCCTGGCTGATGACGGCTGGAATGCCAGAAACCGGTCCTAGGATGCTTGTTTCCGGTCCAGGGAAGACATGGCTTGGCAGTTCGGGCTGGACTGTTCCCATGAGGCACAGGGTCAGACTGATTTGCATATGGCCATGTCTGAACTGGGGTGGTGGAGTGAGCTAAAGAATGATGATGGATTAAACCCAGATCAGTTGACTGAGGGTGAGTGTTTGATTGGCTCAAACGTTCCGTCCATCATCCCCTTTGTATCGCTTTGTTCGCCCTAAGTTGGCAGGGGTATGCCCAGACGTGGGTCCCTTGCTCACTTTGCCACTGGATTCAAGCAAGCCTGGCTGATGACGGCTGGAATGCCAGAAACCGGTCCTAGGATGCTTGTTTCCGGTCCAGGGAAGACATGGCTTGGCAGTTCGGGCTGGACTGTTCCCATGAGGCACAGGGTCAGACTGATTTGCATATGGCCATGTCTGAACTGGGGTGGTGGAGTGAGCTAAAGAATGATGATGGATTAAACCCAGATCAGTTGACTGGGGGTGAGTGTTTGATTGGCTCAAGCGTTCCGTCCATCATCCCCTTTTGTATCGCTTTGTTCGCCCTAAGTTGGCAGGGGTATGCCCAGACGTGGGTCCCTTGCTCACTTTGCCACTGGATTCAAGCAAGCCTGGCTGATGACGGCTGGAATGCCAGAAACCGGTCCTAGGATGCTTGTTTCCGGTCCAGGGAAGACATGGCTTGGCAGTTCGGGCTGGACTGTTCCCATGAGGCACAGGGTCAGACTGATTTGCATATGGCCATGTCTGAACTGGGGTGGTGGAGTGAGCTAAAGAATGATGATGGATTAAACCCAGATCAGTTGACTGGGGGTGAGTGTTTGATTGGCTCAAACGTTCCGTCCATCATCCCCTTTTGTATCGCTTTGTTCGCCCTAAGTTGGCAGGGGTATGCCCAGACGTGGGTCCCTTGCTCACTTTGCCACTGGATTCAAGCAAGCCTGGCTGATGACGGCTGGAATGCCAGAAACCGGTCCTAGGATGCTTGTTTCTGGTCCAGGGAAGACATGGCTTGGCAGTTCGGGCTGGACTGTTCCCATGAGGCACAGGGTCAGACTGATTTGCATATGGCCATGTCTGAACTGGGGTGGTGGAGTGAGCTAAAGAATGATGATGGATTAAACCCAGATCAGTTGACTGGGGGTGAGTGTTTGATTGGCTCAAACGTTCCGTCCATCATCCCCTTTTGTATCTCATTGTAGTCACTAGCATGAGCAAGGGAGTCCACCAGATGCGCTATCTTAGCAGGGGCCGACTCTGGGTGGGCCTATTGTTATAGACAAGAACTGATGAAAACTGTGACCAAGTTAATTTAGTGCCATTGTTGTCTTCATATGGTCACAGTTTTTGTCAGTTCTTGTCGCAGATAATAAGCCCACCCTCACATGTTTTCATTGAGTTTTTCTGTCCGATACATGTGTGGAAATTGATGTTTGAGGCATGTGAGCTGTAGATCACATGCTTTGCATAGCCTGCCATCTAGTGTTGGGTCCGGATGTTTGCACTTTGTTTTTGTTCGAAGAAGTCTTTTCCAATCACGAGGTAGGTGACTCCTCCTTTCGGTGATAGTGCGCATGGGCATTGACTCCATTGTTAGATTTTTTTTCCGCCATCTGGTTCGGATGTGAATTGCTGCGCTCCGGTTCAGCACCGTTTCTTTGGTTCCCTTCCACGCGCAATCCACTACCCTCGACGGTATTGTCTCTCGATCGTGTTTCCTATTCTCCGCGTATCGTACCGACTCAAAGACCTTCGATCGGAAAACTCGTGGAGGGCCGTTGGGCCTACCCGCGCCGGGATCGCTAGCAGTCGATGGAACGGACTCCATTCAAGCTCTGTCCAGGGTGTCGCGCCAAGTTTCCACGCACCGACTTGCACGAAGTGTGCAACCTCTGTTTATCCCCGGAACACGACGACAAAGACTGCGACGCGTGCCGATCGTTTCGATCGAAGAAGACGCTTCGTGACCGTCAGGCTCGACATCACGAGATGCCACATCAGGGCGGCTCCGCACCGGATATCTTGGGCGAAGATTCCGATAAAGAAGAACTACACGCTCAAGGAGCCGAGGAAGCACAACACATCTCCGTGTCCAAAGCCGACTCCGACATGGAAGAAGAGGAGCAAGTTACACCAGGCCAGCGTACCGTGAGTACAGAAGCTCACTTGCCCCAACAACACAAGACCAAAAAGGCTCCGGTTCTTCCTCTGCCTACAGGCCAAGGTCGGCACCGAGAAAAAGTTTTGGGCGCCCCGCTCTCTGGCCCGGCGCCCAAACATAAAGAAAACCTTTCCGGCTCGGTCTCGAGTCGGCCCCATGCCGGTGGCGACCCGAAATCTTCGGCGTCGAAACCGAAGCATGTCATGATCACTATTCCACCGTCATCGAAGTGCAAATCTTCGGAGCCGAAGGGTTCAGAGCCAAAACTTTTGACGCCGAAAACGGCGACCAAAGACAAAATGACTCCACCAAAAGAGTCTCTGTCCGACGTTCCACCTTCGGATCCAAAACAGAAAGAGCTCGTTATACATCCAGACACTGGACATATCCATGCCAAATTGCCTGAAAAAAGGAAAATGGACCTACAGGAGGATTACCACATTCCTCTCACGAGAAAAAATGTGGGTACTAACCCTTCACCACCTTACATTCCACCTCCTTTGCCCACTGATCCCAACTTACTCATCACACCCATAAATTCACCACCACCACTATCACCTGGCCCACAGGATGAAGGGGATGGAAATGGGGATGGGGATGAAAATAGGCCACAGGATACAGACCCATGGGATGACTGTGACACCGACCCAAACACGGATAATGACCCTGATTTATATCCGTCCAGACCCTCACCACCCGACGACAATATAGGATACATTGAGTTACTTAATAGGGCTGCTCAGTATCATGGGGTGAAGCTGCATAAGGAGGCTTTAGAAGAGGATTTCCTATTCGAGACCCTAAGTTCCTCTCAAAGGGCTAATCATACACTGCCAATGCTTAAAGGGACGCTAAAGCACGCAGATGAGGTCTTTAAAGATCCTGTGAGAGCAAGAACACCTAGGGTGGAGAAAAATATAAACCTGCACCTACTGACCCCGCCTACATCAAGGGTATGCTGCCCTTAGACTCTCTTGTGGTTTCCAATGCTTGCAAGAGAGCTAACTCACAGACCACAGGTGAGGTCCCTCCTCCTGATAAGGAGTCCAAGTTAATTGATGCCTCCGGCAAAAGAGTTGCGTCACAAGCAGCCAATCATTGGTGCATTGCTAATGCTCAAGCTTTGTTAGCTCGATATGATAGGGCTCATTATTATGAGTTAGAAAAGCTCATGCAATTTCTGCCTGATGAGCATAAATCTAAGGCTAATGATCTTATCCAGGAGGGCAAACTAATCACCAATGCCTCCATCAGGTGCGCCCTAGACGCAGCAGACACAGCAGCCCGGGCAGAAAACACCAGCGTACTGCTACGCAGGCATGTTTGGCTGAGAATCTCAGGATTCAAACCTGAGGTGCAAGCCTCTATTCTCAACCAACCATTTGACAAAGAACACCTCTTTGGCCCAGCAGTTGACACCTCCTGGAAAAAATGAAAAAAGACACTGAGGTCGCAAAGTCCATGGGAGCTTTGCAGTTACCTTCAAATAGGGGTTCCTTTCGTCGCTCCTTTTACAGGGGTAGCTCTAAGAATATATCCACAGAGAATCCCTCCTCCTCCTCTTACAAGGGCAACAACCAATCGCCCTCATCAAGAGGCTATTTTAGAGGAGGTTTTAGAGGAAACAACGGTAAGGTAAGAGGCAGAGGCAACTCCACACACACTTCCCCCGCAAATAACAAGCAGTGACTTCCTTCCGCTACCCCCTGATCATTCCACTCCCGTCGGGGGACGTCTCTCCCAATTTCTCCCTGTCTGGAACACAATCACCTCAGACAAAGGGGTTCTACAAATTATCCAATATGGTTACTGCCTGGAACTTACAGACACTCCCCCAAACATTCTTCCAAGATCACACGCAGTGTCACAGGAACATCTCACCCTTCTGAAGCAAGAAGTTCTCTCTCTGTTAGAAAAAGGAGCTATAGAACCAGTCCCATTACAATATCAAGGGGCCGGGGTATACTCCCTGTACTTTTTAATTCCCAAAAATGTCGGCTCTCTCAGACCTATACTAGACCTCAGAGAACTAAATCTATACATTCAGTCGGACCACTTTGACATGGTGACACTCCAACAAGTGCTCCCGCTCCTTCAACAAGGCGACTTTCTGTCCACTCTGGACTTAAAGGACGCATATTTCCATATCCCAATACACCCTGCTCACTGCAAATACCTCAGGTTCGTAGTAGCAGGCCACCATTATCAGTACAAGGTGCTCCCATTTGGAGTAACTACCGCACCCAGGGTTTTCACCAAATGCCTGGCAGTAGTCGCAGCTCATCTACGAAGACAACACATTCACGTCTTCCCATACTTAGACAACTGGCTCATAAAAGCCAGCTCACAACAGAGCTGTCTACGTCACACTCACAAAACAGTGCAGTTGCTCCACAAACTTGGATTCACAGTAAATCTATCCAAGTCCCGTCTCCAACCTTCCAACACACAGGCGTATCTGGGAGCCACGATAGATTCACAAAAAGCTCTGGCCTACCCCAATCCGGACAGAATCTGCAACATGCAGACTCTAATCTGTCAGTTTCAGCCTCAACACTTATTGCCAGCTCGAGTGTTCATGCAGTTGCTAGGGATGAGGGCGTCTTGCATCCTAATAGTCCCTTACGCAAGACTTCAAATGCTTCCCCTCCAGGAGTGCTTAGCATGTCAGTGGAACCAGGCTCAGGGTCTGTTATCAGGTCTAGTGTTGGTAGACGGCCGCACCCATCACTCTCTGCAGTGGTGGAATACACAAAACCTTTCAAAAGGGTGGTCCTTCATCGACCCTGTTCCACAGATAGTGCTTACAACAGACGCATCGCTCGCTGGCTGGGGAGCTCATCTCCAGACGCATACAACTCAGGGCATGTGGAGCCTACAGCAAAAGCAACTTCACATAAATCATCTAGAGCTGCTAGCGATTTTTCTAGCGCTCAAAGCTTTTCAAGTTCATCCAGTAGGCAAAGCTGTCCTCATTCGTACAGACAACATGGCAGCAATGTACTACATACAAGAACAGGGAGGGACACACTCTCTCCAGCTGTCACAACTAGCACAGACCATCTGGAGATGGGCTATACATCACAAAATGTATCTCCTCGCAGAACACCTTCCAGGAGTAAACAATCAGATTGCAGATCTGCTCAGTCGTCAAAGACAACAGATCCATGAATGGGAACTCCACCCTCATGTTCTCCTCCCATTCTTTCAAATGTGGGGCTTTCCAGACATAGATCTGTTTGCCACAAACCTAAATGCAAAATGCCCAAGCTTCGCATCCAGGTATCCACACCCATTGTCCAGAGGCCATGCACTATGGATGAATTGGTCAGGGATATTTGCCTACGCTTTTCCACCTCTCCCACTCATTCCATCAGTGGTTCGGAAGCTCAGACAGGCGTCCCTGACACTAATCCTAGTTGCTCCCACATGGGCCCGTCAACCATGGTTCACAACCCTGTTGGAGCTCTCAGTAGTTCCTCACCAAAAACTACATCTCACTCCCAATCTCCTCACTCAGAGCCATGGAGAGATAAAACATCCAGATCCCAGTCATCTAAACCTTGCGATCTGACACCTGAAATCTTAGAGTTTGGCTACCTTAATCTCCCGCCAGACTGCATGAACATTATCAAAGAGGCTAGACGTCCTACCACAAGAGCATGCTATGCTGCAAAGTGGAAGCGGTTTGTAATATACTGTAATAATAATCAAATCAACCCACTTGATGCTTCAGTTCAAAACATCATTTGCTATCTATTACATCTGCAGCATTCCAATTTAGCGTACACATCCATACGCTTACATCTTGCTGCAATAGCTGCATACCTACAGAACACAACATCTGTCACTCTTCAGAGTGCCAGTCATTAAAGCATTTATGGAGGGACTTAAAAGAATCATTCCCCCAAGACTTCCACCTGATCCAGTGTGGAATCTCAACATTGTCCTCACCAGACTAATGGGTCCACCTTTTGAACCATTGCATAGATGCAATTTCTCACTTGGAAGGTAGTTTTCGTATAGCTATCACATCACTAAGGAGAGTGGGTGAGCTTCAGGCACTAACCATAGAAGAACCATTTTACAAATACACCAAAACAAAGTGGTTCTTCGGACCAACCCTAAATTCCTACCTAAGGTCATTTCTGCCTTTCATATCAACCAATCTGTTGAGTTGCCTGAGTTCTTCCCTCAACCAGATTCTGTGGCAGAACGTACTTTACACACCTTAGATGTGAAAAGAGCACTACTTTATTATATAGAAAGGACAACACCTTTCCGTAAGACAAAACAACTATTTGCGGCTTTTGCTCCACCACATAAGGGCAATCCTATATCAAAATCAGGTATGCAAGGTGAATAGTCAAATGCATTCAGACATGCTATGCAAAAGCAAAAGGAACATTAACAATTCCCCCTAGAGCGCACTCCACACGCAAACTAGGGGCTTCTATGGCATTCTTAGGAACTATACCTATAGATGACATCTGCAAAGCTGCAACATGGTCTACACCTCACACATTCACAAAACACTATTGTGTAGATGTGTTAGCAAGACAGCAAGCTAGTGTAGGCCAAGCAGTTTTACGTACACTATTTCAGACAACTACAACAGCTACAGGTTAGCCACCGCTTTGGGAGATAACTGCTGTATAGTCTATGCAAAGCATGTGATCTACAGCTCACATGCCTCGAATGGAAAATGCTACTTACCCAGTATGCATCTGTTCTTGGCATGTAGAGCTGTAGATTCACATGCGCCCACCCGCCTCCCCCGGTACCTATACCTGTTGCAGTAACATCTTACTTAGATACATATATACATGGACATCTCTTACTACTCTTACTAACTCCATTATCACCCTCTGCGGCAAACAATCTAACAATGGAGTCGATGCCCATGCGCACTATCACCGAAAGGAGGAGTCACCTACCTCGTGACTGGAAAAGACTTCGAACAAAAACAAAGTGCAAACATCCGGACCCAACACTAGATGGCAGGCTATGCAAAGCATGTGAATCTACAGCTCTACATGCCAAGAACAGATGCATACTGGGTAAGTAGCACTTTCCTTTTCACCCATACTTTTAATTTTGCAGGGCATTCTGGGTAGGAAAATATGCAGGGATCCATGAAAGCCACTGCAACCTGGAAGCATGGCCAACAGTGATCACTGCTGTATCTGGGGAGGGGAGGTGTTGTGTATATGTGCATCTCTTACCTCTCCTTCTTGGCCCCTGTGTTTGTCTTGTCCCAACCAAGTGCTCCACCAATTCCTCAACCTTATCCCTGTCCTGTCTCTCCCCGGTAAGATGCTGCCCCTATCCCCAGCTCCTCTTCTCCCCCTAACACCTGATCTGTGTCCCATCTCCACCAGCCCTCTCAAACGGGATAGGCTACATTTAGATTCAGGACATATAAGGCCAGCAAGTTTGTTGTGGAGCTTGCATTGCTGTGCTCTTTCTGCGTGAGGTCCTGTTGGGTGTCGTCACTGCTGTACCAGTGTTGCATGCCTGATGGAAGTTAGCACTGCTATGAGTGTTAAACCAGCACTATAATTGTAAGGAAAGCTTGACCTTAAACTCCCACTGGTATATTATTGTGTGTCTGCACGCGCGCACACTGTGAATGCTGTATTTTGTGCAGCTGCTGTGAGTGCTGTAACACTGTCACTTCAGTTTTGTCAAAACTGTTCTATGCACAAGAGATGTTGCACTGTTTCTGGTATGGTATATGGGGGCGGAGGGGGCTTACAGTGCCATTGTTTATGTTGTACTCAGACTGTGAGTAAAGAATCTTGCATGCTCCCACCCATGCAGTATACCTTGTCTATGTGTGAGAAATTTGCATTGCTGCTGCCTGTACTCACTGGTTTATAGGTCTCGCCTACAGGCAGCTTTAGGGAAACAACCCTATTGTAGCCAATATAGACTTAAAGCTGGCTTACGACCAACCCTTGCTCCTGATTCTATAGATTTCTTGTCTATCTCAGTTCTCTACGCTTGATTTGATAGCTTTCCTTCCTAGTCTTGTATTTGACCCGCCCAAGGAGCATTTTGGTCTTAGTGTTTTGATCGGAGGACTTGTATTCTTCTGCTGATGTCAGACCTTGCATTGCAGTCCATGAGGAACTTCCTTCTCTTCCCCCTTTGTGTCAAATTTTGTTCCCCCTATTCCTTTCCTGCCCCTGCTCTCATTATTAAAAATATATATATTAGTTCACCACCGACACCCAGTCCCTGCTTGTCCCCCTACACCCTTTGTGCTCTTAATGCCATCCTCTGCTTTATCAGGTGGTGAACACTGTAATGTGGTTTTTCTGCCCTTCCAGGATGGCAGCTTACGAGTGCACAAGTGTGTGCAGCAGCCATGTTTAAATAATTATGCATTAAGAAAATGTATTAAAAAATAGACACTATTCCTGCATGTCTACACATGGTGAGAAAGCAAAAGACACACAGATGAAGGACGGAATGCAGAGTAAATCAAAGGATTCACCCCCAGTCAATAGATCTGTGTTAATTCCATTGTTCTTTTGCTCACCATGCCACCACAGTTTAGACCCAGCCATATGCAAATCAGTCTTGCTCCTGGGCCTCATGGGAACAGTCCAGCCCGAACTGCCAAACCAGGTCCTCCCTGGACCAGAAACATACATCCTAGGACCGGTTTCGGGGCATCACTCCTCATCAGCCAGGCTAACTTGAATCCAGTGACACAGTGAGCCCGAGACCCACGTCTGGGCATACCCGGCGCACTTAAAGCGAGAAAGCAAAAGAGACACAGATGATGGACGGAATGAAGAGTAAATCAAACATTCACCCCCAGCCAATAGATCTGGGTTTAATCCATTGTTCTTTTGCTCACCATGCCACACCAGTTTAGACCCAACCATAGGCAAATCAGTCTTGATCCTGTGCCTCATGGGAACAGTCCAGCCTGAACTGCCCAGCAAGGTCTGCCCTGGACCGGAAACAAGCATCCTGAGACCGGTTTCAGGGCATCACCCCTCATCAGCCTGGCTAGCTTTAATCCAGTGACACAGTGAGCCTGGGACTCATGTCGGGGCATACCTGGCGCACATGGTGGCCAGTTTAGAATGGTTTTTCTTTTACTTGAAGCACAATAATTCCCACATGGCTGATGTGCCTGTGAGCAGTTGTGTGGCAGCCATCTTGGGGGAGAGGAGGAAAAATAGCATTTGCAAGGTCATCATGGGTGAGACTTATTGGCTTAGGCAATGATCGTTTTTATATCTATTGTTTTTTGTTCTGTTTTTCTTTTAGGTTTGGCCTTTGAGATGGCTTTACTGTCTCGCAAAGCTATATTTTTTCAGAAAATTCGGATACAATGTTTTCTGGGCCCAATTACTTACCATTGGTCCTCTGGTGGATCTTTTTAACGCGACTGAGAGGTGATGGGAGTTAGCATTTACATTCCATCAAATTTCAGTTAACAGTGCAACCCATTTGGCTACACAATGAGGACCAGGAATCGGGAGCCAAGTTTAAGAAGGTATAATACAAATTAATAATCAAGTTCAAATACACAACTCTTAAGACCATGCTGTAAAGGTACAGAATTACAATGGGAAGTTCCAACCTCCTAAAGAAGTTGAGCGGGGCTAGTATCAAATCAACAAGCAATACAAAAGAGCAGCATCAATATTGGTGCTCAGAAAATAGTCTAAGACTCTCTCGCCTATACATTAGTAATTCAAATTTCCTAAATCCAGTCCAGTTCAAAAGGATGGTTCGGTAACCTAAGGTCTCAAGATCAGGGAATTTCCATGAAGGAATTAGGACAAGACAAAGCCAGGCCAGTAGGAAAGTGTTAGCATTGCAGAAGCTTGGTGTTGCAAAGTCATCCTGTGCCCTGGGCACCCCCCAACTTTTTGCTGACTGGTACTGGTGGTAACTGACTCTGACTGACCCTCGGCTCTGCCTAACCAGGGCCAGTGCAACGCTGAAAGCGACACATTAGAATACAGTTAAAACACCTACATACACTAGGGTACACAATGGTATGGTGGGGTACCCCTGTGATTGGCATGACCTACCCCATAAGCCCCTAGTACATAATAGGGCAGGGGGATTGAAACTACCTAGAAGTCCCTAGTACCCTTGGGCATGGCAGTTTAAGAGGCCAGCAGCCTTTCTGCACTTGCATGTGTGCACTGCTGAGGCCTGAGGTCAGTTTTAAAAGCAGCCCTGGGTGCCATGACTGCTTTTAAAAAGTAAATTGTGCCCAAACTCGACTTTGGGGTTTGGGGCACTTAAAAATGGATAACCTACAATGTTTGGCATATTAGGAACCCCCTGGGTCTTCCCTAGGTATCCCAGGGGTGGGAGGTCAGATATTTATAAGGTACACCCTTATAAAATTAGTTTTTATATGCCTGGGTAAAGTGAAATTTCACATTTCACTCCCACATTGTGGTAAAGGGCTGCCCAAATTCGACTTTGATGCTAGGAGCACTGTGAAGTGAGGATCTGCAATATTTTTGCAGATTCGGAACCCCTAAAGTCTCCCCTAGTTGTCCTATGGGGTGGGGGTCCTGTAGATATAAGCAAAGTACTTATAAAATATGTTTTTGTAAGTCCTGGTGCTGGAAAAATGGCCCAAGTCATTTTTCCCATTGCAAATACCCTGTTACATAGGTTAACATGGTAGGAAGTTATTAATTAATAACTCTTGATAGGAGAGGGCTAGAGTTGCCATTCAAAGAGTTCCCCGAATGGTATTAATAAATCCAACAATATGATATTGTTGAATTTCTCCTAAAGTGTACCTACAAGAAGTTATAAGACTTTCTTGTTTGTAAGTCCAGATTCAGCCTTCCAGTGGTCTGCCCTGATTGGTCAGAGTTAAGTGGATTAGCCAGCCTGCCTGGAGAGGTGATAAAGAACCCAGGGACATTTACAACTCTGAACGTTCTACCTCAGGCAGATGGGGGGATTAAGGAAGGTATGAGCAGATGCAGGGGGGAGAGTAAGTAAATTAGCCATCATAGGGGTGTGTTTAGCCAGCTCTTGCCTCCTTGCTGGAGAATCTGCCATTATGAATTTGGAAGATTTGATGCACTCTGGGACAAAATAATGCCACACTCTACAGGAAGTGGTCATGTCGTTGAGGAGTTACCCTGCTCCCATTGGTCAGGAGTGACCTCCTGTCTGACCCAGAGAACATGGAATAAGTATCTGAGAGGGGCAGAGCCCTCCAGATCTGCTGCTTGAAACTTACTGAAGCAAGACATTGCCAAGCTGAGAAGTTTTGCTGTGCAAAGATTTCTAAGGCCTGACCTCTGAAAACTGCACCATCTGAAACTACAGCCCTGTGGATTATTTTGCTGAAAAAGAACTAAAGAGTGGACTACCTGAAAGCTACAGGTTAAAAGAGCTCATCTGGAACATCACCAACTAAATCTGCACCTTGGAGAACTACCAGTGGATTTGTAAGGGTGACGTCCCAGTGGATTGTGGGAACTGAAGTCCTCAACTTTCAAGGACCATCTTGGAGCTTCCAGACCCTTGGAGTGAGTTTGAGACACTTTGGGCCCCTTTGAGGAACTTCAGGAAGAAGTTCAAGCAGTTTGAAGAACTTTGGAGGAACTTTGAAAAAAAGCTCCATAGAGGGACCGACTCAACCTGGTCAGCCAAGCCGCCTGCCTTCAACCGCGAGTCAGCCAAGCCATCCAGGTTCGTCCCGCTAAAAGCTCCGTCGGTCCGACTTCCAGAGTTTGACCGGGAGTAGAAGAAATCTGAAGCCGGCGAACCCTCACCGGATCCGGCTACATGAAGAGCATCGAGATACCCCGCGAGAAAAAGCTCCAGAAAAGCTTCTAAGTCCGCTCGTAGAAAAGGTGACCGGGAGCAACCGCGAACGCCAAGCCGCCTGCCTTCCATCGCGTGTCGGCCTGGGCTCCTGGGTTGCCCCGCTGAAGCACTAAAGAAAAAGTTTCTAAGTCCGCTCCAGGGAAGTTGACCGGGAGCTCGTCGAAAGGCCATCCGGCGAACCCTCACCGGATCCGGACTGGCTGGGAGCTTCGAGGGACCTCGGGAAGAAAAGCTCCAGAAAAGTTTCTAAGTGTGAAGGTAGAAACTGAGACCGGGACCTGCCGCAAGCTGTAGCCGCCCAGGGCTCACATCGCGGTCGGCCTGAAACTTTGACTTTGCCCCGGTCTATCGCGAGCAGGTATCCCAATATGGCGCTATAAACTTCTAAGTGCTATATTTTATTAAATCTTTGAAAATTCATATCTCCGGTTCCCTACATTGGATTTTTGTCATTTTGGTGTCATTTTAAAGATAAAATTATTTCCTATTTGTATAAATTGGTGTTGGATTTTTATTATGTGTTGTGTCTTAATTATTTACTGAATTGGTGTTTTTAAATGCTTTACATACCTGTCTTTGAAGTTAAGCCTGTCTGCTCGCAGCCACGTTACCAAGGGTTGAGCATAGGAATAATTTTCTAAGACCTATGCTGAGTCCTATCATATGTTAGTGGCCTTGTTGCCAGTGGCAGACCTACATTTGCCCCTACCAATAATCCACTTTCCAACACTTGGTCAAGAATCTTTAGTGAATCAGGAATAAGTGTTAGCCTTAGGCCTTAGGAAAAATCAAGGGAAAGCATTGAGGTCTAAACCTCTCAAAAGTCATTCAGGTAATAAGGGATCAGGGAAGGTGTCTGCCAGAGAGTTCTGTATAATGTCTGCAGAAGGGTTCAGCCAAGCAGTTCTGAAGTCAGAAAAGGTTTGGAAGGGGCTCTGTAGGGATCTCTGAAGGGGTACTGGAATCAGATGGGGTCTGAAGGGAACTGAAGTCTGATGGAGTGAACACTATGGTATATCACACAAAGTCTTTGGGTAGCACCCCTTGTACGTGTTATCACAGGCCCATTGTTCTTGTCCACTTCTCAGGTTGCAGACTGCAACATCAGTAGGCTATCCCACACTGGAATGGGAACAACATCTCTTTCTCACACACACGTTGGTTGCAATATTTGCTCAATAGTCCTTTCAGTTAACACTCTGGTTCCCTATGTACTGTCATCAAGGTCTTCTTCTCAGGCTCTTTCACCTGCCTCTAGTACAGTAATGTATCTATTTTAAACTAACAATGCATGTGAATACCTGCAAGGCAAGTCACTTCAGCAGAAAATGGAAGACAGTATTTTATTAAATGCAGCATGGTGAAATACGAATCTATATTATTAGTGCACGCATTACATAAACTTTATTGTTTTAAATGAAATCACATTCTACATACATGAGGATGGTTTCTATCTAGTTTTCAAGATGTTAAGTGTTATTCATGTTGTATAGCACATGTTTATGGAATTCGATTTTCATCTTCATAGTGGGCATATTGCTAAATGAGGATGGTTTTATTTCATCAAGAATTCAATGAATAGGTATAGTAGCATGATTAAAACACACACATAAGTATATTCTCTAACTCTACAGTAAATGTACTCTTTGATAGTACTGTTGAATGCAACGTTTTCATTAATCATTTAACCACACAAGAAACATGTGCTAAATGCACATTCATGTCACGTACCAGTTAACATTTTGTGATGTATTTGTGAGGTGTCAAGAGTGGGCAATTGTGCGCTGCACCAATTAATACATATTATACTTGGAAAGAGGGGATTTTGATCAGTGAGCTTTATCTGTTTGCCTATTAAATCATCATTGACATTTTGCTTTTGCCCCCATGGCATACAGCATGGGGCAGTGGATCAGCTGCTGTACCCATTGGCTTCCTTCACTATGGGTGTCTGCACAAATGCTGTGCACATTTTTGACATCCACCTAATAATAATTGCTTTTTCGTCAGTTGAACATATCCTTTTCTTTATATTTTTCTTATATTAACTTTAAATATTGATTATTCATTTTTGGTTTAAATCTGTTTTCATGAGAATTTTTCAAATAGTTAAATAGTACAAACAACCCACACTTACATCCACTGGCCAATGGGGCTTCAACATGCTTGCATGGGCAGGAGGGGAAGGAACCTCAGCGGAACATGGAGGGAAAAAAAACCCAGTATAAACAAGCACAAGGGAACACTCTCTGCAGTTCTCAAGAAAACCGGCGTAGGCAGTCTATCCAGCAAATAGCGGGGCTAAATCGGAGGGTGGAAATTTCTCCCTCGTGTGACTCGTGTACAGCTTGGTGAAGGCAGAATATGCTGGGCAGGTCAACTCCCTAAATCCCTGGGCGAGGTATCGCAGGCAGGGCGCCCATGTTTTATCGAAGGAGAGTAATTTACATTCAAGCACTGCAGTCAGTTTCTCCATACCAAAGAGAGTCGAAAGATTATACAATCACTCTAGCTTTGTTGGAATCGTATCCGTCCCTCATTTGGCCAGAATGACTTGTTTGGCGGCGCAAAGAGCCAGGGTGATAGCTCCGCCTCCGCCACGCGCTGAGCGTAGCGGGTAAGTTAACGTGTTGGGAAGACCCAGCAGGATCTAACTGGGGAAACGTGATATATCTGTGTTGTACATTTCATTGATAGCGGTGAATACTTCAAGTCAGAAGGGTTTGAGTATTGAGCAGGACTATAAAGCGTGAGTCCGTGTCCCTCGTTGACCACAGTGTCTCCAGCATTGACCGTCCTCATCTGGCTTCCACTTAGCCGGTCAGGCAGGGGTATAATACCAATAGTGGGTGATTCTTAAGAGTGTTTCTTTACATCCAGCACAACAGGCAGATGTACGTGCTCGGTACAGGTTGTGTTCCCACTGCATGGGGGTGAAGGGCTGTTCGCACTCTAGTTCCCATCGTCTTTTCGCTGATGAGATAGGTTTATTTGCTGGGGTGTTAAGAAAGGCATAGATCTCTGCCAGTAGGCTTTTATCTGATACACGGGTTAAAAGCCACTTCTCAAAAGGTGTTAAGTGATCGGCAGGCATATGGTCTGATGTGGGGTTGTGTGACCCAACGCTTAATGGCAAGTAGAGGGGATATCATAGTCCGATTGAATTTGCGCAAAGTCTCCTAGACTATCCTGAGCAAAGAAATCTTCCACTCTCTTACAACCTGCAGCCTGCCAGTGTGTGAAGGATGTTCTACACCCAAGCAGTTGCGTCACTTCAATGATGCAAAAGAAGATTAATGGGCCTTTGTGATGTCACTTCCTATGATGTATTTTCCTGTGATGTTCCTTCTCATGAAAATTAGAAGAGACTCGTGTCTTCCGTTTTGCACAGGGCCCCAACAATCCTAGGGCTGGTCCTGGTGGGTGGTGTAATAAACAAATCAATGGTAGTCCGTTCGTAGTTGGTAACTTCAAGTGTATTTATTGAAGATTGAAGTTACAAGTAAGAAAGTACATAAATAGCGAGCCCCACCAGGAGCAGCCTGTATGCTGCTCAGCCCATAGACCAACTGACTCAAACCATTCCAACATTCTAACTTCCAACATTCTAACACACACATATCATGGCTGAGCAGCATACTACAACATCTCCCTTCTTTACAATGAGAAGGGAGAAACTCTAAAAAGGTATAACAAAAATCACATTAAAAGGATTAAGCAAAAACATGGCAAGATATGATGATAAATTAAAATTGATAGAAAACGCTGAGAGAAAGTAGTGAGTGGGAAAGAACAATAAGGAAGACAGTGGGAAAGAGCAATAAAGAAGACAGTGGCACTAAAGACGACTCAATCACCCATCTCCCTTTCTCCCACAAAACAACCAACGCACTCCCACAACAAAACAACAAGTGACTCAGGTACAAAGATCATGAAAGCTGGCCGGGCCGACACGAAGGAAATACTAGAGTACGATCAAGAGTGTGAAGAAGAAAGCAGGGAAAGCAAAACACACAACATGACGCAATAAAAACAATTTGTAACAGAGTACAGATGTGGGGTGACCACATTAAATAGATGTGGGGACACACCACATGAAACAGTAGAACATGTGCATAAGATGTGGATGTACCACATTAAACAAAGTAAGTAAAAAGTAGATGTGGGAACTCCACATGACACAATACATTGAAATTGTGAAAATCTCCCTCAAGGCATGTTGGGAAGAAAGGTAAAAATGTGCATGAGATGTGGCAGTGCCACATGAGGCAGTAAAATTTCCCTCAGAGCAGGTTGAGGTGAAAGGCGGCAGGTTAGCCCAGCACCATGTGACTCTGGGCAATAGCTCGCTTAATCTTCCCGAGGGCCCCCAGCGCCGGGACACCTCTCCCGAGGTAGCTGTGCGCTTTACAAATGCTGGTATATATATATATATATATATATAAGGTGTGCGGAAATGGCACACGGCACAATGTGACAAATGAAATTGTGAAAATCTCCCTCAAGGCATGTTGGGAAGAAAGGTAAAAATGTGCATAAGATGTGGCAGTGCCACATGAGGCAGTAAAATTTCCCTCAGAGCAGGTTGAGGTGAAAGGTGTGCGGAAACGGCACAATGTGCCACATGAAATTGTGAAAATCTCCCTCAAGGCATGTTGGGAAGAAAGGTAAAAATGTGCATGAGATGTGGCAGTGCCACACGAGGCAGTAAAATTTCACTCAGAGCAGGTTGAGGTGAAAGGTGTGCGGAAACGGCACACGGCACAATGTGCCACATGAAATTGTGAAAATCTCCCTCAAGGCATGTTGGGAAGAAAAAATCCCATCCTCGTCGCCAATTGTAATAAACAAATCAATGGTAGTCCGTTCGTAGTTGGTAACTTCAAGTGTATTTATTGAAGATTGAAGTTACAAGTAAGAAAGTACATAAATAGCAAGCCCCACCAGGAGCAGCCTGTATGCTGCTCAGCCCATAGACCAACTGACTCAAACCATTCCAACATTCTAACTTCCAACATTCTAACACACACACATCATGGCTGAGCAGCATACTACAGGTGGTTTATAACTGGTTGCTGCTTGTGTGTGCTTCCAGGGTAATACTGAGCTGATTTTTTTCTTTTCTGTTTTCTAGGTCGCATACTTCAAGACCCCTCGATATGTGTTATTTTTTAATTCGTTTCCGCTCACCGTGTCTGGAAAGGTAAGAATGACCAAGGGGAGGAGGGCCTGTGCTTGGGAGGGGGAAATAGCAAGGTGTGCAGCACTTTAGAATACGAGCCCCGCAGGCGTCAGCAGGGCAAGCTTCCCTCACAAGTGGAACAAATAGACAGCAGAGGCAGCAGTTCAAGCTTTCTTCGACATGCACTGCCAGGTTTGGCACAGGCAGCACCGAGGAAAGCTTCACTCATATACACGTAAAGGAGAGATGCACACAGGCAGCGTTAGCACAGACCTCCCTCACAAACACTGTACAGCAGCATCATCATGTCAGCAGAGTTCTGTCGCATACAGGACAAGTCTAGCACAGACATCAGGGCAAAGAATCCGTCACCCTCAAAACAGGCCCCTTATGCATTTAAAAGTCACAGCACAGGCAATCGGGGAAGCTCTCATTACACGCAGAGTAGGTGCAGCAGTGGCAAAGTTAAGAGCATTGAAGTGTCTCTCTCTGGTGCTCGCTCTCTCTTTCTCACTCGCACAAGCACATCTGGCTATTCAATGTTTCTAAATACACACAGCTGCAGAGCAACATTGCAACATCTGTCCCACAGGGAAGATGTACATCCCAGGGTGCTGTGGTGCTGCAGTGCATGCTTCCATTGCACTTGCAGGACGAGTATATCATGGGCAGCAGTCACCCAAGCATCCGCCACACTCAGAAAGGCTGAGCATAGGCAGCAGTAGTGCACACTTCTGTCACACACGGAGCGAGAGTGGCTCAGGCAGCAGTAGTGCACACTTCTGTCACACACAGAGTGAGAGTGGCTCAGGCAGCAGTAGTGCAAACTTCTGTCACGCACGGAAAAGAGCGGCTCAGGCAGCAGTAATGCAAACTTCTGTCACACACAGAACGAGTGCAGCTCAGGCAGAAGTAGTGCAAAGTTCTGTCACACACTGAGCGAGTGCAGCTCAGTCAGCAGTTGTGCAAACTTCTGTCACACACTGAGCGAGTGCAGCTCCGGCAGCAGTAATGCAAACTTCTGTCACACACAGAGCGAGTGCAGCTCCGGCAGCAGTAATGTAAACCTCTGTCACACACAGAACGGGTGCAGCTCAGTCAGCAGTAATGCACCCTTCTGTCACACACGGAGCGAGTGCAGCTCAGGCAGCAGTAATGTAAGCTTCTGTCACACACAGAGCGAGTGCAGCTCAGGCAGCAGTTGTGCAAACTTCTGTCACACACAGAGCGAGTGCAGCTCATGCAGCATTAATGTAAACTTCTGTCACACACTGAGCGAGTGCAGCTCCGGCAGCAGTAATGCAAACTTCTGTCACACACAGAGCGAGTGCAGCTCCGGCAGCAGTAATGTAAACCTCACTCACACACTGAGCGAGTGCAGCTCAGTCAGCAGTAATGCACCCTTCTGTCACACACTGAGCGAGTGCAGCTCAGTCAGCAGTAATGCACCCTTCTGTCACACACTGAGCAAGAGCAGCTCAGGCAGCAGTAATGTAAGCTTCTGTCACACACAGAGTGAGTGCAGCTCCGGCAGCAGTTGTGCAAATTTCTGTCACACACAGAGCGAGTGCAGCTCATGCAGCATTAATGTAAACTTCTGTCACACACAGAGCGAGTGCAGCTCCGGCAACAGTAATGCAAACTTCTGTCACACTGAGCGAGTGCAGCTCGGTCAGCAGTAGTTGAAACTTCTGTCACACACAGAGCGAGTGCTGCTTAGGCAGCAGTAATGTAAACTTATCCAGTATTAGGGTATCTTTCATAGATTCACATGCCTGAATCATTCCCCGTCGTTGGGATGGGAGTCCCCGGTACATAAATAAAGTAATGTCTCATTAGACATATAGAGTAATAGGCTAAGAGCCTTACATTAGTAACATATCCATGTCCTTTTGTAAAAAGGACCAAACTCTAGAAAAGAACCAATCAGCTATCACCACCCTGTGGAACCTTCCTGGAAGGAGCTCTAGTCCCTCAGATTTTCTACCGCACGTCGTGCTAAGGGAGTCTCCACTGAGCTCTGCTCAATTTTTCCTTGTTTCTGGATTCCCAGTGATTTTTTTCTCCACCATTCCTTCTGTGTGAAGTTCTCAGTATCTTCATGACAGATTCTCCTAAGAAAGGCCTTTTTAGGCCCTGTGCTTCCTGTGGTAAAAAGAGTCTTCATGTCGACGATCAACACAAGGACTGCCTCTACTGTCTTTACCCAGATCACTCTTCAAAGGACTGTAAGGTATGTCGTACCTTTTCTTCAAAAACCATCAGAGACCGGGAGGGACGCCTTTTAATTTGGCTGCAGAGACTTAAAGACAAAGACCAAGTTTTGTCTTCTGAAGAGAGTGAGGGCTCCTCCAAATCTTCAAAATCCTCTCAAAAAGGCCCAGAGTTACTTCTCCAGGACCTTCGTCGCAGCCCCCTCAAAAGAAGACGCACAAAAAGTCTTCAGAGGCACACCTTAAGGCTTTACCAGCGAAGGTTGCTCCACAGGAGGTTCTTCACACCTTTAAAAAGCCTACTTCCACCTCGATGACTGCCTCGTCGACGGTGGCTTCAACGACGAGAAAATGCCCATCTACAGCCGTGAGAGTGATCTCGTCGACGACAACTGTCTCTACCTCTTTGGCGTCCTCTGCATCGTCCACGTCGACGACTTCATCGTCGACGGCGGTTAAACCTGTATCGTCGACGATAAAAATTAAGAAATCATCGTCGACGACCAAGCCAGCGTCGACGCTACAATCGCCGACGAGCGCGTCGACACCTGCGTCGGCGAGGAATGTTCCGTCGACGGTTACCCCGTCGACGACGAGGGCCCCGTCGACGACGACCACACCGTCGACCAGGGCTCCGTCGAAGACGACCACACTGTCGACGAGGGCTCCGTCGACGACAACAACACCGTCGACAACGGCTCCGTCACTGGGAACTTCGTCGCTGTTACCCTCAATTGTGTCCGTCGGTGCTTCACAGTCGACGACTACACAGACGACGGACTCGTCGACGACACCAGAGTCCAAAGTGCGTATGTCCATCTTAAAATAACTAAACGCACGTTGACACCTGCCCTGACTTCTCCTAGCAGGGTCCAGCCCTTACCTCCGACTCACCTTTTGGAAGAAGAGGAAGACTCAGACGGTGGCAGTATGTTCGGAATGGCTACAAGTCCTTCTGAACTTCATGTCAAATACCATGAGAGTTCGGACTATGACGAACAAGGACCAGAAGACCAGACATACTTTCCTGACGACAGCCATCCTCCCCAACCTGCCATGGTTTGTCTACCTGCGTCTTTGGTTTCTGACCTCCAATTTCTAATTACTGACTACAAGCAGAGATTTCCTACTTCTGCTACGTCTCCTGCTCCAGTTGCCTCTCCACCGCCAAGGCTACAACCTCCACCTCCACAGTCTGTGCATGTCACGCTACCACCTTCCACGGATGATGAGGAGGATGACCAACAAGAGGAAGGAGAACTCCATGATTCCCAATCGACTCATGATGAGTGGGATGACTACGTTATCCCGTGTCCAGTGTCCCCGGTGCCTACTCAAGCTGATTCGCCTCCTGAGGATATCGGGGGTTTTCATAATGTCTTGGAAAGGGCTGCCCAACGTTTCCAGATCCCAATGCCTTCTCTCCAACAGGATTGTTTCCTTTATGACTTTAAGGAACCTTTTAAAAAGTCTGTAAGATCTATACCCATTATAGACTACATCTGGAATCAGGGTGTTAAAATAATGCACAATCCATCTTCGGTTGCCCCAGTGTTACCTCGACTAGACAAAAAATACAAAGCTCCGGACACCGCTCCGGCCTGCCTTACCGGACATCCCAAGCCTGATTCCGTCATCAGTCAGGCTGCTCAGCGGAAATCTAAAAACCCTTCTGCTCCGCTGTCCGCTCCTCCAGACAAGGAAGGCAGACGACTTGACAATATTGGAAAACGTTTTTCTTCCATGTCTGCATTAACAGTGCGTGCGTCTAATTCCTTAGCGTTATTAGGGCGCTATAACAGACAGATGTGGGCGGACATTGCTCCATACTTGGGTGCCTTGCCGGACGAATCTAAGGAAGAAGCAAAGAAGATCTTGCTAGAGGGCGAACGTTCGGCTTCCGAAATCATCGATTGTGCGATGGATATCGCCTCTACTGGTTTCCGCCAACTCGCTGGCGCTGCCGTACTACGACGCCAAGGTTGGCTGAAGGCGACTTCTTTCCGGCCGGAGGTCCAGACAAAAATTCTGGACATGCCCTACGATGGTCAGCTTCTTTTTGGCACACATATTGATGAAGCTCTTCAGGGCATAAAAAAAGGATACCGACACGGCTAGGGCTCGGGGTACCCTTCAATTTAAAACCCCCCTTTCCGTGGCTCAAGGGGCAGAGGTCAAACTACCTCCAGGGGAGACTACCAACACTATTGGTCTTCCTATTCCTCCTCCAACCAATATCGGCCACAATACCAGCAACGTCAACAACAGCAATCGTCTTACACTAAGACCTCCTTTCGAGGAAGAGGAGGACGACAGAAGGACACTCCTCGGCGGCAATGACTTTTCCCTACCGCCGGTCTCCATTTCCTCTCCACCCTCCAAAATAGGAGGAAGGATTTCCCATTTCTTACACAATTGGAAACAAATAACAACGGACCGTTGGGTTCTTCAACTAATACAATTTGGACATTCCCTGGAGTTCATTCAAATTCCTCCCCAGATCCCTCCTCGACCTATGCTTCACAAACATCTACGCCTTTTACTCCTGGAACTTTCACTTATGCTCCAGAAGGGAGCAATAGAAAAGTTCCTCTTCGTCAACGGGGAAGGGGTTTTACTCCCGTTTTTCCTGGTGCGCAAAAGGAGAAGAAATGGAGACCAATCCTAGACTTGAGAGGTCTCAACAAGTTTCTAAAGAAACAGTCGTTTCGCATGGTAACCATCCAAGAAGTACTGCAACTTCTCAACGCAAACGACTACATGGTATCTTTGGATCTTCAAGACGCCTATTTCCATATCCCTATCCACCGGAATCACAAAACGTTTCTGAGGTTCGCCGTGGCAGGCAGACATTACCAATTTCGAGTCCTGCCCTTCGGGCTCAAGTCAGCTCCACGGATTTTTACGAAATGCCTTTCTCCAGTGGCTGCATACCTCAGGCAACAACACCATCAGGTCTTTCCCTACCTCGATGACTGGCTCGTCAAGGCATCTTCTCTAGACGGCGCGACCAGGTCTTCCAACACCTGTCTACAGCTTTTCAGTCGCCTGGGACTCACTCTCAATCAGGACAAGTCTGTCCTCCCTCCTTCTCAGCGGATATCCTTTCTGGGTGCTACTCTCGACACAACCCAAAAGAAAGCTTTCCCATCACAGGAGCGACAAAACAAACTACTTCATTTGGCAAACCAAATAAAAACCAAGCAGTCCCTCTCAGTACGCCTCTTCAAATGCCTACTTGGAATGATGTCGTCCTGTATTCTGCTAATTCCTCATTGTTGCCTCCACATGAGCCCTCTCCAAGAAGCACTGTCGGCTCAATGGATTCAATCCGAAGGATCCTTCGACGATGTCATTCAGGTGACCCCTCAGATGGTCACTGCTCTACAGTGGTGGACTCGTCCACGGAATCTTTCTCAAGGCCTGCCCTTCTTGCTCCAAGCTTCTCCACAAATCATCACAACAGATGCGTCCCTGGAGGGTTGGGGAGATTTCCTCCAAGAGCTCCGAATCAGCGGAAAATGGTCTCCTTCCGAACGGAAGCTTCACATAAACCTCCTCGAGCTGCGAGCTGTCTATCTGGCTCTCCTGGTGTTCCTTCCCAGGATCAAACGTTCTTTAGTGCTTGTCCGAACGGACAATACTACAACAATGCACTACCTGAACAAGCAGGGAGGTACTCATTCACTAACACTCTCTCACGAATCTCAGAAGATCTGGAACTGGCTACTTCTCCACAACATTTCCCTTCGGGCGGAATACGTTCCAGGAACAGACAACGTACTGGCCGATTCACTAAGCAGGCAACAAACAACATGTCACGAATGGGAGTTGAACCAGCGGACTCTCAACCGCATATTCTCCCAATGGGGCACTCCTCTCTTGGACCTATTTGCTACCAAGCAGAACGCCAAATGCCAAAACTTCGCAAGCTGGCATCCCCAACGAGGATCTCTAGGGAATGCATTTTCGATCGCATGGTTCAACGTCTTTGCATACGCTTTTCCACTGATTCCCCTAATTCCCAGGGTCCTCAGGAAGTTGAAGGCAGAACCCTGCACGCTCATCCTGATAGCTCCTGCATGGCCACGCCAGCATTGGTTCACGGAGCTCCATCTTCTCTCCCTGGAGTCGCCGATCCCTTTGAAACCGTTTCCCTCTCTCCTCACAATGAACAGGGAACAAGTCCAACATCCGGATCCAGCATCTCTCAGGTTATCGGCTTGGCTCCTGAGTTCCGAGATTTCCATGGCCTAAACATTCCTCCGGACTGCAGGGCAGTTCTGGCTCGGGCTCGAGCCGACAGTACTAACAAAAAATATTCCTTAAAATGGAAGAGGTTCTGTATTTGGTGTAAGTCGGCGAACATACACCCTCTTTCGTCTTCTCCAGAGCAAATATTGCCTTACCTTCTCCATCTGGCAACTTCAGGTCTTGCTCATGCCTCTATTAAAGTTCACCTGGCAGCTATATCCCGTTTCAGGAGATCTTCTGCAGGTCCTTCTCTTTGGTCTAGTAGACTGATTAAACAATTTCTCAAAGGCCTATTCAGGACTTTTCCTCCCGTCAAATCTCTGCCTCCCACTTGGCAACTCAACACAGTTCTTGCTCAGATCATGAAACACCCTTTCGAGCCAATCCACAGAGCTGATCTTAAATATCTTTCTTGGAAGACGGCACTCCTTCTAGCCCTTACCTCTGCAAGGCGAGTAAGTGAGCTTCAGGCATTCTCAATTCAAGACCCTTTCCTTCAGTTCAAACATGACAAAGTTATATTGCGAACTAATCCTAAGTTTGTGCCCAAAGTCCCGTCAGACTTTCACCTCAATGAGCCCATAGTCTTACGGACCTTTTTTTCCAAATCCTCAAACGCCGGCAGAAAGAGCTCTACACTCTCTAGACCTTAAACGCTGCCTTAAATTCTACCTTGACAGGACAAAGTCGTTCCGCAAATCCAACCAACTCTTTGTGGCTTACAGTTGACCTAGGAAGGGTCTTCCACTTACTAAACAAAGTATCTCCCGGTGGATCTCTGGAGCTATTACTTTCTGTCACCAGCAAGCGGATCAACCCTTGCGTTCCAAGGTTCGAGCCCATTCCACTAGGGCGGTTTCTACCTCCATGGCACTCTTTGCAGGTGTGCCTATCACAGACATTTGCAGAGCGGCAACATGGAAGACGCCGCATACATTTACCAAGCATTACTGCTTGGATACGGAACTCATGAAGGATGCTGCAGTGGGACAGGCGGTGCTACGTCATCTATTCCAATAGAGGTGAGCCTTCTTCTCTTCCCACCATCCTTGCTCTTATACGCACATTTCTTTATTGTGTTCTTTGATGGTTTTTTCTTTGATTGCAGTTTGGTACTTTCTATGTTTCACATTGATATGTTATTATCTAGTGAATTTGTATATGCTGTACCATCCAAAATGTGCTTATCATTGCTTACTACTCTGATTCAGGCATGTGAATCTATGAAAGATACCCTAATACTGGATAAGAAATGAGTTACTTACCTGTAACTGCAGTTATCCAGTATTGGTATCTTTCATAGATTCACATGCAACCCACCCACCTCCCCTGGAAGGGCTCACCTCATGCTCTCAGTAATACACCTACTTAGCACTGTGCTTACGAAAATCTGAGGGACTTGAGCTCCTTCCAGGAAGGTTAAACAGGGTGGTGATAGCTGATTGGTTCTTTTCCAGAGTTTGGTCCTTTTTACAAAAGGACATGGATATGTTACTAATGTAATGCTCTTAGCCTATTACTCTATATGTCTAATGAGACATTACTTTATTTATGTACCGGGGACTCCCATCCCGACGACGGGGAATGATTCAGGCATGTGAATCTATGAAAGATACCAATACTGGATAACTGCAGTTACAGGTAAGTAACACATTTCTTCTGTCGCACACAGAACGGGTGCAGCTCATGCAGCAGTAATGTAAACTTCTGTCACACACAGAGCGAGTGCAGCTCCGGCAGCAGTAATGCAAACTTCTGTCCCACACAGAACGGGTGCAGCTCCGGCAGAAGTTGTGCAAACTTCTGTCACATAGAGGTTGAGTGCAGCTCAGGCAGCAGTAGGGCATACTTCTGTCACACACAGAACGAGTGCAGCTCAGGCAGCAGTAATGTAAACTTCTGTCACACACAGAACGAGTGCAGCTCAGGCAGCAGTAATGTAAACTTCTGTCATACAGAGCAAGTTCAGCTTAGGCAGCAGTAACAAGTGCAAACACCTGTCCTAGACAGAACAGGTGCAGCTCAGGCAGCAGTAATGTGTGCAAAGTTCTGTCACACACAGAACGGTTGCAGCTCAGCCATCAGTAGTGCAAACTTCTGTCACAGACAGAACGGGTGCAGCTCAGACAGCAGTATTGAAAACTTCTGTCGCAGACAGAGCGTGTGCAGCTCAGGCTTCTGTCACACAGAGAATGGGTGCAGCTCTGGCAGCAGTAGTGCAAAATTCTGTCACACACTGAGCGAGTGCAGCTCCGACAGCAGTTGTGCAAACTTCTGTCACACACGGAGCAAGAGCAGCTCAGGCAGCAGTAATGTAAGCTTCTGTCTCACACAGAGCGAGTGCAGCTCCGGCAGCAGTAATGTAAACTTCTGTCACACACAGAGCGAGTGCAGCTCCGGCAACAGTAATGCAAACTTCTGTCACACTGAGCGAGTGCAGCTCGGTCAACAGAAGTGCAAACTTCTGTCACACACAGAGCGAGTGCTGCTTAGGCAGCAGTAATGTAAACTTCTGTCGCACACAGAACGGGTGCCGCTCAGGCAGCAGTAATGTAAACTTCTGTCACACACAGAGCGAGTGCAGCTCCGGCAGCAGTAATGCAAACTTCTGTCCCACACAGAACGGGTGCAGCTCCGGCAGAAGTTGTGCAAACTTCTGTCACATAGAGGTTGAGTGCAGCTCAGGCAGCAGTAGGGCATACTTCTGTCACACACAGAACGAGTGCAGCTCAGGCAGCAGTAATGTAAACTTCTGTCACACACAGAGCGAGTGCAGCTCCGGCAGCAGTAATGCAAACTTCTGTCCCACACAGAACGGGTGCAGCTCCAGCAGAAGTTGTGCAAACTTCTGTCACATAGAGGTTGAGTGCAGCTCAGGCAGCAGTAGGGCATACTTCTGTCACACACAGAACGAGTGCAGCTCAGGCAGCAGTAATGTAAACTTCTGTCATACAGAGCAAGTTCAGCTTAGGCAGCAGTAACAAGTGCAAACATCTGTCCTAGACAGAACAGGTGCAGCTCAGGCAGCAGTAATGTGTGCAAAGTTCTGTCACACACAGAACGGTTGCAGCTCAGCCATCAGTAGTGCAAACTTCTGTCACAGACAGAACGGGTGCAGCTCAGACAGCAGTAGTGCAAACTTCTGTCACAGACAGAGCGTGTGCAGCTCAGGCTTCTGTCACACAGAGAATGGGTGCAGCTCTGGCAGCAGTAGTGCAAAATTCTGTCAAACAGAGCGAGTGCAGCTCAGGCAGCAGTAATGTGTGCAAAGTTCTGTCACACACAGGTCAGGCCAGGTCTAAACTGGGGTGGCATGGTGAGCAAAAGAATGATGGATTTAACCCAGATCTCTTGACTGGGGGTGAATGTTTTGATTTGTTCTGCATTCCGTCCATCAATTGTGTGTCTTTTGCTTTCTCGCCCTAAGTGCGCCAGGTATGCCCAGACGTGGGTCCTGGGCTCACTGTGCCACTGGAATCAAGCTATCCTGGCTGAAGAGGGGTGAAACCCCGAAACCGGTCCTAGGATCCTTGTTTCCGGTCCAGGGAGGACCTGGCTTGGCAGTTCGGGCTGCACTGTTCCCATGAGGCACAGGGTCAAGACTGATTTGCATATGGCCAGGTCTAAACTGGGGTGGCATGGTGAGCAAAAGAATGATGGATTTAACCCAGATCTCTTGACTGGGGGTGAATGTTTTGATTTGTTCTGCATTCCGTCCATCAATTGTGTGTCTTTTGCTTTCTCGCCCTAAGTGCGCCAGGTATGCCCAGACGTGGGTCCTGGGCTCACTGTGCCACTGGAATCAAGCTATCCTGGCTGAAGAGGGGTGAAACCCCGAAACCGGTCCTAGGATGCTTGTTTCCGGTCCAGGGAGGACCTGGCTTGGCAGTTCGGGCTGGACTGTTCCCATGAGGCACAGGGTCAAGACTGATTTGCATATGGCCAGGTCTATACTGGGGTGGCATGGTGAGCAAAAGAATGATGGATTTAACCCAGATCTCTTGACTGGGGGTGAATGTTTTGATTTGTTCTGCATTCCGTCCATCAATTGTGTGTCTTTTACACACAGAACGGTTGCAGCTCAGCCATCAGTAGTGCAATCTTCTGTCACAGACCGAACTGGTGTAACTCAAGCAGCGGTAACAAGTGCAAACTTCTGTTACACACAGAACGGGTGCAGCTCAACCAGCAGTAGTGCAAACGTCTGTCACACACAGAGGAAGTGCAGCTCAAGCAGCAGTAGTGCAAATTTTCTTCACACATCATACTATATGTACTGCAGTATGCTATCACAAGTGCAAGTTTCCTTTTCACAGGAAATACTTGGACAGTAAAATTGCAAGCTTCACTCACACACAAATAATGATCATCCTACGAGGCCCAATAATGGAACTTCTTGTGGCATAGCAAACAGCTTAGGTTCGTAGCAATGCAAGGGTAATCCTCTGACATAGAACAGTGCAGAAACGGGTACTGTACCCCCAGTTCACCTTACAAAGAAAACATACAGCATGGGCGGCGGTAGTGCAGGCATCGCTCACCCCGGGGAGAATGAGCTGCACAGTGCAACCTATACAGATGCAGCACAGTGCAGCCTATACAGATGCAGCACAGTGCAGCCTATACAGATGCAGCACAGTGCAGCCTATACAGATGCAGCACAGTGCAGCCTATACAGATGCAGCACAGTGCAGCCTATACAGATGCAGCACAGTGCAGCCTATACAGATGCAGCACAGTGCAGCCTATACAGATGCTGCACAGTGCAGCCTATACAGATGCAGCACAGTGCAGCCTATACAGATGCAGCACAGTGCAGCTTTCCATATGCTGCACAGTGCAGCCTATACAGATGCAGCACAGGCTACCGAAGTGCATGTTTATTTAACAGATACCAAAGAACAGGTATATTATAGGCATCCGCAGTGCACATTTCACCTACAAAGAATAGTATTGTTTGGCTTCACGACCTTTTGTTCTGTTTTTTTTCCGAAGGGTTACGATTATTAATTGTTTCAAACAAGGCATATGCCAAACATACTTTTTAAAGAAGTCATTATTTTACCGGATGAGGACATGAAAAGAGCAGGTACAGCCCAGGCAGTACATCTGCATGCTTGCCGCGCACGCACAGCAGGTGCAACGCCATCAACGTAGAGCAAGCTCTTGGCACACAACAGGTACAACAAAGGCAAGGGAAGGGCAAGTTCCATCCATCTATCATGCACTGCCTTGGGGTGGACTCTCTCACCTGCGCAGGTACACTGTAGGCATCCCATAGAATGTCAGCAGTGATATAGGCGGTGGAGCCTTCCCGAGCATGCAGTGAACCTAAAGCATGAGCAGCAGCAAATGTATAGCTCTCTCACAGAACAACAAAGGCAAACTGTCCCCCATCAACACCAAAGAACAGGAGCATCATGAACAACAGAAGCGCGTGCTTCCCTCACACACAGCAGCTATGCCTGCTATTGATGGCAGCACATGCCGGAGCTGTGCAGGCCTCCATCACAGTCAGAGCAGGGACAACACTGGTATGAGAAGTAGAGCATTTCATACACGGAAATCACACACACTACTCCTGCTCCCCCCTCACAAGCAGTGGAAGATGAAATGCAAGCTTGCACCACACAGATCACAGCAAGTAGCAGCAATGCAAGCGCCTCAAATACAACAAGAACAGCCCACGTGGAGCAGCATCGCAACCTTCCCTCACACAAAACCTGGACAACCATGGCATTGTTTGGCATTGGTCATAGCAAGGTAACACTTAACATGGCTTTAGCACTGCCAGCTTCCCTCACACAAATGACAGTTACATTTTTACAGCAGTGTAAGCGTCCCTCAAACACAGAACACGTGCAGCACATGCTAGATTGATGCTGGCCTCCCTAAAGTAGGCCCCAGAGCATGTGCGTCAGAAAGGAGCTGTAGTACACATTTCACTCACATATACATCAGTTGTGGCACCAGCAGGGACAGGTGTGTTTCACTCTTACAGCATAGCCAGCTACAGTGCAAGCTTCCCTCACACAGTCTGCAAGACACAGTAAGCAGCCGAACAAGTACAGCGGAAGTAGCAGCTGTGCAAGGTTGCACGCATGCCATGTTACCATGGTACAGCCTCTGTAGCAGCAGTGCAAGCTTCCCTCGCAGACAGTATTCAAGACACAGTAAGCAGCCAAACAAGTACAGCGGGAGAAGCAGCTGTGCAATGTTCCCTATGTAGCACACGTGCCATGTTAACATGGTACAGCCTCTGCAGGAGCATTGCAAGCTTCCCCCGTAGGCGGTAAGCAAGGCACAGTAAGCAGCCAAACAAGTGCAGCGGGAGAAGCAGCTGTGCAATGTCCCCAAGTAGCACGCATGCCATGTTAACATGGTACAGCCTGTGGGGCAGCAGTGCAAGCTTCCCTCACAGACAGTAGCAGCTTTGCCAGGTTGCACGCATGCTACGTTAACATGGTACAGCCTGTGTGGCATCAGTGCAAGCTTTCCTCACAGACAGTAGCAGCTGTGCCAGGTTGCAGCATGCCACGTTAACATGGTACAGCCTCTGCAGCAGCAGTGCAAGCTTCCCTCACAGACAGTAGCAGCTGGGCCAGGTTGCACACGTGCTACGTTAACATGGTACAGCCTCTGCAGCAGCAGTGCAAGCTTCCTTCACAGACAGTAGCAGCTGTGCCAGGTTGCAGCATGCCATGTTAACATGGTGCAGCCTCTGCAGCAGCAGTGCAAGCTTCCCTCACAGACAGTAGCAGCTGTGCCAGGTTGCACGCATGCCATGTTAAGATGGTACAGCCTCTGCAGCAGCAGTGCAAGATTCCCTCACAGACAGTCTGCAAGACACAATAAGCAGCCGAACAAGTACAGCGGCAGAAGCAGCTGTGCAATGTCTCCAAGTAGCACACATGCCATGTTAATATGGTACAGCCTCTGAAGCCGCAGTGCAAGCTTCCCTCACAGACAGTAGCAGCTGTGCCAGGTTGCCCGCATGCCATGTTACCATGGTACATCCTCTGTAGCAGCAGTGCAAGCTTCACTCGCAGACAGTATTCAAGACACAGTAAGCAGCCGAACAAGTACAGCGGCAGAAGCAGCTGTGCAATGTCTCCAAGTAGCACACATGCCATGTTATCATGGTACAGCCTCTGTAGCAGCAGTACAAGCGTCGCTCGCAGACAGTATTTAAGACTTAGTAAGCAGCCAAACAAGTACAGCGGGAGAAGCAGCTGTGCAATGTTCCCCATGTAGCACACGTGCCATGTTAACATGGTACAGCCTCTGCAGGAGCATTGCAAGCTTCCCCCGTAGGCGGTATGCAAGGCACAGTAAGCAGCCAAACAAGTGCAGCGGGAGAAGCAGCTGTGCAATGTCCCCATGTAGCACGCATGCCATGTTAACATGGTACAGCCTGTGTGGCAGCAGTGCAAGCTTCCCTCACAGACAGTAGCAGTTGTGCCAGGTTGCAGCATGCCATGTTAACATGGTTCAGCCTCTGCAGCAGCAGTGCAAGATTCCCTCACAGACAGTCTGCAAGACACAGTAAGCAGCCGAACAAGTACAGCGGCAGAAGCAGCTGTGCAATGTCTCCAAGTAGCACACATGCCATGTTATCATGGTACAGCCTCTGTAGCAGCAGTACAAGCTTCGCTCGCAGACAGTATTCAAGACTTAGTAAGCAGCCAAACAAGTACAGCGGGAGAAGCAGCTGTGCAATGTTCCCCATGTAGCACACGTGCCATGTTAACATGGTACAGCCTCTGCAGGAGCATTGCAAGCTTCCCCCGTAGGCGGTATGCAAGGCACAGTAAGCAGCCAAACAAGTGCAGCGGGAGAAGCAGCTGTGCAATGTCCCCATGTAGCACGCATGCCATGTTAACATGGTACAGCCTGTGTGGCAGCAGTGCAAGCTTCCCTCACAGACAGTAGCAGTTGTGCCAGGTTGCAGCATGCCATGTTAACATGGTTCAGCCTCTGCAGCAGCAGTGCAAGATTCCCTCACAGACAGTCTGCAAGACACAGTAAGCAGCCGAACAAGTACAGCGGCAGAAGCAGCTGTGCAATGTCTCCAAGTAGCACACATGCCATGTTAACATGGTACAGCCTCTGAAGCCGCAGTGCAAGCTTCCCTCACAGACAGTAGCAGCTGTGCCAGGTTGCAGCATGCCACGTTAACATGGTACAGCCTCTGCAGCAGCAGTGCAAGCTTCCCTCACAGACAGTAGCTGCTGTGCCAGGTTGCACGCATGCTACGTTAACATGGTACAGCCTCTGCAGCAGCAGTGCAAGCTTCCCTCACACAGTAGCAGCTGTGCCAGGTTGCACGCATGCCACGTTAACATGGTACAGCCTCTGCAGCAGAAGTGTAAGCTTCCCTCACAGACAGTAGCAGCTGTGCAAGGTTGCACGCATGCCATGTTAACATGGTACAGCCTCTGCAGCAGCTTTGCAAGCTTTAAATACAGCAGGGGAAGTGGGGGATGGTAAAGAGGGAGAGATACAACCCACTCTATACCCATGAGCTTCTGTCACACATTGAATAGGTGGAGCTCATCCACTAGCAGTGCAAGCTTCTCTCTCACACACAACAGATATTGAGTGGGAAGCAACAGGACACACTTCCCTTGCACCTGCCCACTCAGATGTACGGTTAGAGCAGCAGTAGGGCTATTCCTTCTCACAGAGTAATTACAGAAGTGGCCCTAGAAGTGAGAGTCTACCTTGTGTGCAGATCAGTAAGGCAGGGGCAAGGGCAGTGAGTCTTCCCTAACACAACAAGTACAGTAGGGGTAGAACTGTGAGGCCTTTCGTCTCACATAAAAAACTGCACAGGCAGCAGCATTGCAAACGTCCTTCACAGACTCAGAAGAGTAAAGCAGGCCCTAAGAGTATTTTGAGCGTATCTTGCAAATCACAGGTGCATCACAGACAGCAGCAGTGACACAGCTTCACTTGTGCAAAATAAATACATCTGTGGTAAAAGCATTCCTCAGACACAACAGGTGAAACTCATAAGACAGCAATGCAGTTATCCCCGCACAAGCCGCGTGCATACAACAGTAGTGCCAGCAACAGGTTAAGCTTTAATCTTGAACAGAAAAGGCAGAGATCTTCTAACAGTATTGCCTGCATCCAATAATGACAATTCGAGTAGTAGCACAGATAGTTTCTTTCCTCATGCTAGAAGAGGAATATTGGGGATCTGGAAACAGAAGCTGTATTTATTTTCTGGTGTGGAGAGTGGGTTATGTCACGGAATTCTATTCCTTGCACCCTGACCAGTTGTTTTCCTTGCACACTTACTCTTTCTCCTTTTGTTCCAGGTGAAGAAGTATGAACTGAAGGAGATTGCAAAGAAGACACTGAATCTCTGAGTGATTGTTAATGATACTATGTAGAGAACATTGTGGGGTCTGGTTGCCCCCGTGCTCCATTCAGTTTGTCTTCACTTATTTGGTGCGGGCCCAAAACCACCATTAAGACTTTCTTTACTCAATGAAATAGGTTGTTCCTTACCCAGAGCCAGTATGCAATAAAAAGGTCTCCTGTGGAGACCGCTTTCTCTGCACAACAGAATTAGGCAGAAATTTCAGACAAGTTAACATTGGAGGATAACCTCAAGAGAGGGTGGTGCGACTAAATGCAGGGTATCGCCCAAGTCCTCTAGCCTTCGGTACTGGTATGTCTGCCTCTGAAATTCCCCTATCTGCATTACCCATTGGGCAGAAGTTATATGACTGCTGTCCTCTTTAGTCTCAGGTGCCACAGTATGTCATCCCTTTTAGTCAAAGGCTTCACCTACTATTGTCCCTTTTTGATCTGAAATACAATAACCGGCTTTCCTCAAGGATCTCAGGTGACATTCTGCCACCCCCTTGATCAGTGCTCCCACCTTCTGACATCTTCTTTGGTCTCACATGCCACTTCTTCCTCATTACTCTAAGTACAGCATCCCCGTATCCATAAGGACCACTCTAACGCTGCTCCAATTTAGGAAAGAGTTGAAGACTCACCTCTATAAAAGAACACTACATCACAATGTATTAGTCATCCACTACTCCGCTTCCTATCCACTTACTCGTTGGCTTTAAGCTTGCCTTTGACCATGTTTTGCGCTCTGCTGCCTTTGGCCAGGTTCGCGCTGTAGAAATACCAAAGAACAGAGGTGCCTCTAACCGCCATTTTTATTGTCCAGTGATTGTCCAGTGATTGTAATATCTGCCATCCACATTGGTCTGGCATCCATCCATCAGCAATTATATCAAGTCCTAGCTTCTGTTGTGCCCCTTTGGTGTGAGGTCTCATTTCTGCTCCCTTTATTGAGCTGGGGACCCTCGGTCTTCTTTTCCCTTTGGTCAGTGGTCACAGCACCAGCCGTCCTTCTCTGTTTGATTAACTGCAGTCAGCTGTCCTCATTAGTCAGCAGATCTATGAACTTCTGTAGTCATAGGACTTCCATCCAGTCCCGATGATGTAGGTCCCATCTCTATACCACTTATGTAAAGACTAGAGGCCCAATCTCTTCAAGCAACCTCTCATTGTAGTACCAACATCTTGCTGCCAGGCTAATCAAGAGTTTACCAGCTGTGCCTCCTCGCATCCATAAATTATCATTCTCCCAGCCTTATCCTCGCCATTCTTACTGCATTCACTCCTTTTTTATCATCCCTATATGACAACCTCATCCTGTTACCCCTTCCTTTCCTGCTTTACCATTACCCTCTCTATACTTTTCTGCCCCCATCCATACAAAGAATGTCTTCTGACTTCAGATGCTGTGCAGAATATACCTTCCAATCCCAGCAAATGCTTTTCGATCCACCTCTCCCTACTCTGATTGGGTCAATTCCCTCCAATCAATGGACATGCTAACGATCACATATCAAGTCTGTAGGAATGGACTTTCAGAATTTGACATGCTTGTAATCCCAGATGGACCACTTGAGAGTAAAGCTTCATAATGCACTGTATTTATCACATGTGCTTCTTGAGTATCTTTCTAATGGCAGAACATGGATTATTGCTGCGCATCATGAACAATGGTCTACTCACCCATCGCTCTGTGTGTCGTTGCTCTTTCAGAAACATCATCTCTATCCCATCATGAATACATCACTGCAGCCCAGTCATGACTAGTAAAAACAATAATATTGTGTCCCATTATGAAAACATTCAACTGAAAAGCAAATAGCAAGGCTTGTTGTGGAATCAATTTAGTGAAGTTGGTTGACTGACAAACCCTGGAACCTATAGTCGTGTGTCCCGTCACCGTCAGTCACACTCCTGGATGCACAGTATCTTTGAATGACTAAATCAGAGCATAAGCCATAGCGCTAGAAAGACACAGCGATGAAGGTGCAACACCAACTGGTGACAGGCTTCACAGAAGCTGTAGGCCTTATTTGAGCTGCATCACATAACAGTCTACTTGCAAAGCACACATTGACAGCTCAAGTTCGCTTGGTGCTTTTAGCAGTTGGTTGTTTCCCAACTGATGTTGCTCGCTGTTTGGATGTCAGGAGGTTGAAAGGCTGAGTTGACCTGCTGAGATTCAAACCTGTGACTACACATTTAAACAGAGGTCCTTGTAGTGAACGCATCTGCTACAACCACGGGCCGCACTCTAGCTCTCTCTTCCAATCTTCCTTTCTATCTCTTTATTTAGTTCTCTTTTGGCCTTTCTCTTTCGTTCTCTAATCCCCTTTTTCTCTTAGTTTTACATCGATTTCTCTCTCAACCCTGCACTTGTTTATTTCGCTTCATGGAGTTGACTGTCAAATTCCTTTGAAAACATAACCTTAAATAAGACATGATTTTTCCCAAAATGAATGTGACATGTTTCCAAATAAAATGTGTTTTTTAAAATAATGGATTGTATGATTAAATATTTTAATGGAGGCATGCTGCCCTTAGGACACCATTCAGAACATGGGCAGCTTTTATAATAAACTAATAAACCCGAAATCTAGTACTTTTGCCTTTTTTTCCCTTCTGGGACTTTGTGCAGATGGTAAACCTATAGATCCAGAAGGCCAGCACTGGAAGGCTGCGCCATGCACCGGAGGGACTTTGCAGACATTTCTTACTTTCCGAAGAAGAAACCGTGATCCTAAATGTTTCATTTCAAAGACTGCCAAAAAATGTACAGGATTGTGCTTGGATAATGGCGTAATGTGGGTTGTGTTGATAGGGATTTGATGTGCTTATGTGATAGTAATGGTTCATAGAGCTCTGATCTGGATTGTGTTTTTATTGATTACTTTGTTGAAAATTCCACCTTCTGTTGCTTTTTTCTTTATAAGTTACTCAGTGTCTAAAGACAGAAATCTCACTGAAGTCACGGACACCTGAAGCTGTCTGATGGAAGTGTATTGTTTATTGATGGTTGTCCAAAGGACTGTGTGCAACAAAAGTGGTAGGTAGCTTGTTAGTTGAAGACGGCTGGTTGTGTGTTGAAAGTGATGAGTTTTGTAATATGGAATAAGACTGGTTTTCGTGTATTGTAGTGAGATGTCTGGGCATGATGTAGAACATTAGTTCTCTATGGTAGTCGATTTGGTATTGTGTATTGATTGTGGTGTTTTTTTTTTGTTTTGTGCTTTTATTGTTAATAGTAATGGGTCTTGACAATAAACGTGTTTTATATTGTGTTTGCAGGGTTTGCGTGCATTTGAATGAGTAAATGACTGAAGGAATTTATAAAGCACACAGCTACTCCAAGGAGTGTACCAGCGCTAATAGGCTTAGCATAAGGATAGGTGCAACAATGCTCATGTGCTGAAAAGAAATGAGTGTTTAGAGCTTTTCTAAAAGACGGCTCATGCGAAATAGGCCATAAAGCAGGGTCAGCCTGGCCTACAGGGCAGTCAGGCAGTGCCCGGGGTGTTGGTCTGATAGATCAATGTGTGGGCCGTTTTTTTTTCAAGTTTGTGGGCCTGTTGTTTGGTCTGGTGGGCTGGTTTTTACTGTTGATTTCCCTGATATTACCACAAACATTGCCTGTAGCAAACATAAATGCATGCAGGCTCCCATACCTTGCTAAACACCTATACACAGTGTCATTACAAATTCAAAACTGCCCTGTTTGCAAATGTGGGCCACTTGATTCGATAATGAAGGTCTCTTTTATTCTGGTGCCCGGACCTATGTCCCTATGACCCACCTGGTTCCATTCCCCACCAGCCATAACCATGAAAGACTGACCACCAATTCTTACCCGGCGAAAGGCTCGGGATGGTAACCAGCCAAGCTGTGGCCCCACATCGGGATCTAGAAGGCTGATGGTGATTAGTTGTTGGGACCCTAATACCGGCTAAGTCCAGTCTCGAAGTTCTAAGAGCGTAGACCACTGTCTTTTGTGTTTTTAATGGCAGGAGATCCAGGAACTTCCTGAGGGATCTGAGTAAAGAAAAACAGGTGGCAGCCACAGAGGGGATTTGGGGTGAAAAAGCTTGTTGTCTGTTTTTACACTCAGATTCCTGGCTAGTGAAGAGGGACCAGGGAAAGGAGGATGGTCCTTAGACCTGCAGCTATGCAGTCATTGCTCTTTCATATGGCTCAACAGGGGAATCTCGGTTTTATCGGCATTACATAGCAGGTGGCTCTCTACCAGCCAATGCAGAGTAGCACAGAGGCTAGCTTTAAACGGCTCAGATGCAGTGGATGAAGAGGGATCAGCTGTCAAAAGCAGCTGAATGTCATCAGCATAAGAGATCGTCTTAAAGCTGTAGGATTCTATTAATTTGACATGGGGTGCTAAGAAGATATTAAACAACATGGGGCTCAAAGAAGATCCCTAGGGCACCCCAAAGACAAGCTTCTTTGCTGATGACAATCAAGGGGCAAGCCACACTTCTTGTTCCCTCCCACTAGAAAAGATTATAGCCATCTCAAAGCAGTCCCACCTATGCCAACCTCCGAGAAATGTTGTAGTAAAATGAGGTGTGAAACCATATCAAATTCTGCCGATATATCAAGTAAAATGAGGGAGGAACTTTCCCTTTTGTCCAACATGATTTTAATAGTCTCTATGATCTCCAAAAGAGCTGTTTCCGCGCTGTGACATTGACTGAAGCCTGACTGAGTGTAATGAAAGAGGGAGTATTCTTCCAGATAAAAGGACGGAGGAGCATTAACTAATTTCCCCACAATTTTAGAGGCTGCAGGCAGCAGAGAAATGGAACAGAAGTTGAACAAGGCCTCAAGGTTGGCAGACAGCTTTTTTTTTTCTCAAGAGGGACCACTTTAGCCCTTTTCCAGCAATGAGGTACTCTCGCCGAGTCCAGAGAACATTTTATTTAGTCATTTTTTTAAATCATTTATTTTCTCCCTACACACCACATAACACACGTTAAACAAGCATTGGTAAATGCAATAGGTTTTGCTTATGTGATTAATATAATTTTTTTATTGTAAGTTTTAGCTTGGTGAGCAGTTGTGCAATATAAGGTACTGAAACTTTATAAAAGCGTTATGACTTGTTTATTGAAAAATCTAATATATTGCGCAGTAACTGGTGGTAATATAATGCGGGGATATTAGCTAAAGGGTGGAGAACAAAGATTAAAAAAACAAGCACGTTTGAAATGCGTGCAGCCACAGGGAGATTAGATAAAAGGAGGAGGACAAACCAAACGAGCAAAGCGCAAGCACTGTGCAGGCAAAACCTAACGAGAATGTTATATGTTTGTTTGAATGTTGAGAGCATTTTTTTTTTTTTTTTTACAAAAGGTTCAGATATCGGACTATTCTATCTGGTCGGTGAATTTTGGGTTTTATATTTGTAAGCGAAACTCGAGTTTTGTTTCGTCCAGGTCAGGGAGCAGTGAGTCAAAGTTAAGAAACATGACTGAACTACGTTGCAAAAAGTTTACATGGGGTCAGTAACCGGAGTAGGGAGGCTGCCAGATAAAAATCTCCCCAATTCAATCTAATCTGGTACTCTCAGTAGCCTCGTAAAGCAAGATGGATGAGATGACAATGGCAGGCTCTGAACCTTGTGACCCACCTGGCACAAAGATGTCAGCAGTAAGTGCTTAACCCACTGATGTTTTGTTTAAATGGCTTCAGTGCTAAGATCTATTACTTGAAACTCTGGAAGAAAACAGAGGTATAACCATACCCATTTGTGCTACGTGACTGTGCATGGTGTTTTAAATTGGAAAAAAGAGGAGTGACGTCAGTTCCTCTGTCCTTTGTCCAGCGACGTCATGGAAATTATAATTTAGGACTATTGTATTCACTTAGGAAGACACTCAAGTGTAGGGAGTTGACCTGTACTCATATCTGCAATGACTCAAAATGCATTTAGAAAAATGCATTATTAAGAAGACAAAATAAAAATCAAACTAGGAACTACGCGGGGGAGGGGGCAGATTACACACAGAGGAAGTACATGCTTAATCCTAAACCTTCAGCAGCACAGTGTGGGTGTGGGAATTGTAAGAATAAGCATGATGCAGCACCCGGAAAGAGAGCAGGAGGGGGAAGTGAAAGGAACAGGAAGGTGAACAAGTGTGAAGGACAGTGTGGAGTACTGCTGCATACGGGGCGACTCACCAGCATCCATGAACAACAATGTGGCAGGGCAAGACTACCACAGGAAACCCACTGCCTACCTGGACACAGTCGGCAACCAGAAACCACGCTGACACAGCCAGTATACAGAAAGTAGTTATTGCCAAGCTATACCTTAACCCTGACGGAGCACACTTACTATGCCCACGCCCTGTCAGGAATCAGATAAGCCTTCGTACAATGGCAAGATATAAACAAGAATGTGGGAAGGGGATGTGATGTGGGTGGGGGGCAAGCAAAACACAGGAGATAGGGACAAAATTAACAGGGCAAGCAACAATGGGACAACAATGACAGGGGAAGCAACGACGGGGAAACAACGGAACAACAGCAATGTGCAGAGGAAGAAGGGAAACACATGCACTCTTAAGGAGTGTATAACTAAAATTTAAACAATAACAAGGAAAACCAAAGCACTCCATTAGTAATAACAAAAATTGTATGGAGTCCAAACAGTCAGGACTTGTGTAGAGATGAGATGTTGCTTTATTATAAGGATGCGTTGATTACAATGATCTTCAGTACATTTATGTTTCACAAAATTCATGTTCTTCAGTTCTTGATATTGAATAACAGCCGACACGTGTTTCGGCACGCAGTGACTTTATCAAGGCTGTATGAACATTGGTAAACAGCCTTGTACATACCTTCGGTACAAGTTTAGTTCTACACTGGAGAATAATTGAATTTGGACCCAGTACTGATTTATTTTCACATTTTAGGTGAAGTATGAGCAACTCGCTAAGGGCCTGTCTCTTTTGTTTCTATATTATTCTCCTTTTTTTTCTTCTTTTTGCTGCTGTTCTTGTTAGATTGATCTATGGCTCATACATATTCTGTTTGAAGGAGCGTTTACATGTACCTCCTGCAAATTCTAATGCACTCTCCCACACCCTACACACACCACTCCTGCACCAACAGCACCGCACTCGCTCACATTCAAATAAACCAGTCACCCACTCATGCTCACACAAACCAAACACACCCACAAAACATGCCACACTCACATACTTGCTCCTCAACACCAGCTTGCTCACCAAACACGCCATGAAGATATGTGACCTACTGCACAACCATGCTCTAGACCTGATCTTCCTCATGGAAACATGGTTAAACTCAACCTCTGTACCCGACATCACTACAGCAGTCCCCACTGGCTACCAGATCACCAGGCAGGACTGTCAGCACAAGCTATGGTGACATGAGTTGCCTAAATGTGAGAAATGAGAGGGCTCTTTGCTGGGAGTGAGAGGCCTTTCAATGAGAAGGAAGCAGCCTCTGTACAAGAAATGACCGGGTGTGGTATAGGGAGTGAGATATCTGTGAGAGGGGTGCTACCTTACCTATTATGTTGATCTTAACTGAAGCTTTAGAAAAGCTTCCACTATGGGGATGAATGAAAAAGATGAAACTCCTTGCTGGCTAGCATCTTTCCTCATCAGTCCTCACCACAGGTTATGTCCTTCTCTCCCCCGCCCCATCCATGTCCTCTTCGGTCCCCTCGACCAGGGGTACTTTCGGATCTGTTAAGCTGTTTCAATGCAGGAGTTTTCTGGAGCCTACCTATTGAGCCTCTAGGGGGTCTGAGGGAGGCATGGGATGTGTAAGTCATGCTGTGGCAGTTCTGGCTGGCACATCATCATTCTAAGCATGACAATGAGCCGGCTTAGCTTTGTGTGCTTCGGATAACACTCTGTCTCAACGTGTGCTGCTCACTCTGAAAGGATGCAACATTTTAAGTTGTACACCGGCAGCCGAACCAGGCCAGGCCGGTGGGGGTCCACTTCACCAATGGAAAATAAACCTGCCCACCAGCTGCCCTACAGCATAGGCCAGTGGGGCAATGGCTGATTGCCCATATTGCCTATCCAACCTGGAGTGCAGTTGATGGACCAGCATGTGTGGGGCAATGCAAGGCCTTTTTTTCCTTCTGGAGCAGCTTCATCCCCTCAGAGTCCACAGATACAGTCTCCCAATAAAGCGCAATATATGTCTTGATGATTCACCAGAAGTTGTAAAAGCTAAATTGATACAATAATGGATTGAAGTCATGTTTCCATTTCTCGTGTTGTTCTAAAGCAAGAACGAGTTGCCCCTGGTGAGAACTGTTGATCAGTGCAGGGTATGGGGGAGTTCCAGACATATCCCAGATCCAGCAGTTATTATTGAGCCGGGTCCAGGCTTACCACAATAAAATATGATGAATTGATCCCAACACCGGAGCACATTCAGCAGTGCACGCATGTTGTCTGTTTTCCTGCAAGGGGTGACGGGGGCTTTCTAATTTTTACTTCAAGCTGGGCCCAAAACAAAGGCCGGATTTAATGGGCCATCAACCCTTCTTTCCTTTGAGCATCATCCTGGGAAAGTAGAAATTCCTGCCATAATAGCGTTGCTCTTAAAAAATAGCTTATTTTACTAACTTGACTTGCCGAGCTTGCTTAACAGATACTTCGTGCCAGATTTACCAACGGTTTTGGCTCCAGTCAAAGTCACACCATGTGATGCAAAGCAGCACAAACTCTTGCAGAAAACATGGGAAAGGAGCCCTTTTATCACTGCAAATAGTGTTTGGCGTTGCTTTTCGCCACTTTGAGTCAACGGAGCATTACTTTGGTGTAAATTGGGCAGATTAACTCAAGCACAAATACTGTTTGATGCAAAACCCAAACCACTAACATAACCAGATTGGGCTTTGCGTAAAATAGTAGCCTCCTTGAAACAGCCGCTAACATGAAGGATGTTTTCATTTCTCCAAATATTCCACACATCGCATGTGTACTGCACTGTACAGCACACTTATAACATGTGGAATGTTTAAAAATAGTATAGGATTATGTACTGGAAGAGTATGCTTCCAGTACAAATCCAATGCTATATAGCATACACCCACACCTCTGCACCATGATGCAAAGGTTGTGCCTGACATAAGGAAGCCTGTTTGTGCACCAGGCAGAGAGGTAGTGAGCAGCAGCAGGCTCTTTTAAATAAATGTGGCTCTGCAATACCTTTTCCTGCTTGTGCAAAGTAGCACAACAGCTTTGGTGGTTGTGCTAACAAATGATAACTCTGCCTCTTGGTATACATGCCTGGCCTGCCCAGCCTTCACCTGCACACTCACAAGCAGGTAATGACAATTAAATTGAATCTTTCAGTTTTATTTCTCTCTCCTTACTTCACCTCAACTCTTCTACCACTCTCTTAATATTTGTTAACTCACCTTCTCTATGTACCTCATCCTCTCTCCCTAGCTCATCTCTTCTACCTCACCTTTGTCTACCATACGTCTTTCTCATTAGACTCAATATACCTCACTCAACTTCATCTTCATTTACCTCTCTAGACCATGTCTCTTTCTATCACTCTGTGTGCCTGATCTATATCTACTAGTCTCAATCCCCTCTCTTTACCTCATTTCTCTCTGTTAGCTCCTTGCTTTTCCACCTGACCTCCCTGTATCTCTCCTCTATCAACTTCACTTCTCACATAACCTCATCTCTATCTTTATCGACCTTTAACTCTCTCTCCATGTGTCTACCTCTCTCTCAGCCCTTTCTCTACTCCACCACTCCCCCTCACTTCTCTAACCCATTTCTCTCTAAACCTCAGTACCTCCCTTCTTTCCACTCCACTACTCTCTCTCACTATCTAACCTCTCAATTTATCTCACCATTAGTTCAATCCTTTGCCTCTACACCTCCCCTTTCTCTCACTACACCCCTGTTCCCTTTTCTTCATCTCTCTAAATATCTTACTCCTATCTCTATTTCTCTAACTCTATCCCTCGATCTCCATCATTTAACTCCCCTCTCTCGCTGTCTTTCTCGCTCAAACACGTCTTTTTGCACCTCCTTTTCTATTTCAACTCATCCCTTCTTCTCAGCTTTCTCTATCAACCTCTTTTATAGATGAATTTACCTCTCCATCTCTTCCTCACATTTCTTCATCTGTATATAATCCTCACCTCTCTGTCTATTTCACGCTCCTGACTTTCTTTTTTGCTCTACACCATATTTCTCTTACTACCATTTCCCTTCTCTCTCTCTTTTTTCACCTGCTCCGTTCTTCTATACCTCTTCTAATTTTTCTCTTTACTTTGCATCTCTTTTTTTTACCTCAAGTCTCTCCGTCTACTTCTCGTTGCCTTTAGCTCGCTCTATTTCATCTATTTTTCTACATTACCTCTCTCTCTACCTTACCCTTTGGAGTACTATTCTCCTCAGCCTCCTCTCCCCATCTCTCTCTCTCTACTGCACTCTAAAACCTCCCTATTTCTCTTCCTCGTTTTCTCTACCCACATCTTCCTCTTTTTACTGAACTTTATCTTTCCTTCTGACTAACTCACCTGTCTCTGTTTGCCTTATTTCTCTCCCTAGCTCACATATCTTTCTACATCATCTCTATCTCTAGTCCCTTCTCCCTCTACTTCACGTCCCTCACTTTGCTGTTCTCTTTATGTCTCTGTCCATCTCCTGTATACTGCCCCGTCCCATGTCTCATACTAATCAGGGTCATAGGTGACTGCATAGCCGGAGACGTTCACACATACAGAGGAGAAACGTGATGCGGTAGGAAAAGAGAAATAAGAAGGAAGTTGTTACATTTTAACCAATGGAATGGTGAAAATATTCAGAGAACCGCTGGGATTTTAACTATTGCACAAGACTGCCAGTAGTATTTCAGTATTATGCACTAGTCCAATAACCATCTAACAGGTTACCCTTAGCATGTTTTCCTACAGTGGGAACAAGAAGCTAGTTAGACAATGAATTCCACATAAAATGTTGTAGCAAGTAGAAATATGCAGATCCAAATTGAAGAAGAAAGGGCTTTATCAATGAATTGTTCAAGTTTTCTTTTGATACTATTTGACTGGCGCATACCAGGCAGCTTGTGCTTTCGGCTTTTTTTGCTTATGTCTGTTACTGAATGTTTACCATATTGTTTGTTATTGTTTGCCATCACGAGGGCTTGAAAGAGCCGAAAGAGGATTATACATTTATAATTGTTTTAAACCGGGGGCTCCGAAATATGTATTGCCCAGGGCCTCACAAATTCTTAAGATCTCACTGATCCGCACTGGTAGGCATTATATTTTTAAAAGTGCATGGTTGGGGAAAAACAAAAAGTCAAGATATAAAACGTAATACAGTGGTTGGGGTTCTCCGTACTAATAACACTTTATTGCTACACAAAGCAAAGAATTTTAGCAACCTTATGAAACAACAAATTGAGAACAAACACTAAGGTTCTAAACCCAGGCTTGGAGTTTGCATGCAACTCCTTTGATGCCGGTAAATAGATCACTGTGCTGCACTAAAAGGACTGCACCTTATGAACTGCGAGTAACAAAATGATCTCTGTGTCAAAAGCAGAAACCAACATACCCATGTACATAAAATACAATTATGTGATCTGCTTGCTGTACAATGTGCTTTACAGCAGGCGCATCAACCCTCTATGCTACTTTGGAAGTGAAAATTGTGACTAGACACAGATCACTCCAAGAGCATTAACCATCAAAGTTGTCTTGCCATTTTTATATGCCCTTAAAATTACTGGGCACACAATTCTTTGCAGCAAGTGTCTTAACCCGGTGAGATATTTTAAAATGCAGCCTCTTTGCATACAACTAATAAAGGCAGAACATATATACTGTTATTTGTCCTTTGGTAAGTAAGATTTCCAGTATTATGTCAATATACATGTATATTGACAGAATACTGGGAATCTTACTGTTAGATTTGGGGGTCTCTAGTTGGCAGAGGTAGGTACCTTTGACCAAATAGGGACCCTTGCGTCTAGTCAGGGTAAGGGGGTACACTCCTAAAATAACCCCTGCTCACCCCCTTGGTAGCTTGGCACGAGCAGGCAGGCTTATCTCCGAGGCAGTGTGTAAAGCATTTGTGAACACATACAGTAATCAAGTGACAACACTACAGATGGACACCACACAAGTTGTATATTAAAAATAAGTATCTTTTATATAGATTTACCACAAGACCACAAACGACAAAAATCCACAATACTGTACTTCAAAAATGGTAGAATTAGCTCAGTTCTCTTTAAGATGATAAATGCGACACTTTGAGTTCAATGTACCTTAGGATGCGTAACGCTATACAACGAAAGTGTTGCAGGGAATGTGATGCGTCGGTTCCTTACACGCAAGAACGGTGATGCGTCGGGTCCCTACTGATGCGTAGGGGATGCGTCGGTTCTTCTCGGCGTGGGGAGGTGATGCGTCGGTTTCTTACTGCGCTTCCGTGGCGATGCGACCAGCAACGCCGTGATGCGATGAAGATCCGGTGCAATGAAACAAAGCTGGCGTCTTCTTGATGCGACACGATGCGTGCACGCCCGACGGCCGTGCGGCGACTCAACGATTCTTCTGAGCCGCGACAGGCCCTGCGACATGCTTCCGGCGTCTGGTGCGACGTCGATCCTCTTCTCCGGCGATGCGAGGCGCTTCGGCAACGATGCGCCGGCCGTGCGGCGACTCAACGATTCTTCTGAGCCGCGACAGGCCCTGCGACACGCTTCCCGGTGATGCGGCGGCGTCTGATGCGACGTCGTTCCTCTTCTCCGGCGATGCGAGGCGCTTCGGCTGCGGCGGCTACGCTTCTTCTTCGTGAGTCGCGCTTCCAGCTCCTTGCGACACGCAGTCCCTCAGAAAGTCCAGCACAGCAGCAGGCACTTTACAGAAAGACTCTTGGGGAGCTGGTTGGTGAAGTCTGTTGTCCCTGAGACTTCAGCAGGAGGCAAGCTCTTCTCTCAAGCCCTTGGAGATCTTTTACAAGTTGATGAAAGTACACACAAAGTTTCTTTCTCCTTTCTTTGGCAGTCAGGCAACCACTGCAGGCCAATCCCCCAAAAAGCACTCCGCATAGGGATAGTCTCCTCCTCAGTTTCTCTGGTTCCTCTCCTCAGCAAAGGTTCTTCTTGTTTCCCAAAGTGATCTAAAGTTCTGGGGTTTGGGTCCCCTCTTTTATACACCAAAATCCTTTGTCTCTGAAGGCAGAGAGGCCTTCGCCTAGTCCAAACCGGTTCTGGTCAGTCCTGGAGCACTTTGTTGACAAGACTCCTTCTTTCCTTTCACAGTGTAGGCCAGGGACATCAGACGCACCACAGGAGTTGGAGCCAGCATTGTGGAGGGAAGGCACAGCCCTATTCAGGTCCCAGGTGCAACTCCTCCCACCCATCTCCATGCAGATTTCTCTATTCAGCCCTGTGCTGACTCACCCTGTCTCCTGGAATCCCCCAGCCCCTGTCACTCACAAACCCAGACAAGGAATACACAACCTAGCAGAGGCAGGCTTGGATAGTTAGGCAAGAAAATACCTACTTTCTAAAAGTGGTATTTTCAAACACAGAATGTTAAAACCAACTTCACTAAAAGATGGATTTTATCATTCTGAGTTCAGGCATACTAAATTCGTTTTTCTACCATGTTCCCTGGGTCAGTTAGGATTATAAGATGTAATAATCAAACTGCCCATTCTGGCCTATGGGGAACAGGTAGCCTTGCAATAGTGAAAAACGAAAATGGCTGTAATTCACTATTAGGACATGCCACACACACCAGGGCATGTCCTACCTTATACTTACAATGCACCCTGCCCTTGGGCCTACCATAGGGGTGTCTGATATGAAGAAAAGGGAAGGTTTAGGGACTGGCAAGTGGGTGCACTTGCCCAGTCAACATGGCAGTACCACACTGCACACAGGCTCTGCAATGGCAGACCTGAGACACACTTTTACAGGCTGCTTCTGTGGGTGGCACAACCAGTGCTGCAAGCCCACCAGCAGCATTTGGTTTACAAGCCCTGGGCACACTCAGTGCACTGTACTAGGGTCTGACAAGTAAACCAAACCAACCAATCATGGAATCACTAATCCATACATCAATTTACCATAGGGAGCACTTGCACTGTGGCACTGAATAGCAGTGGCACAGGGCCCAAAGCATCTATAACCAGCAAAAACACATGAGGCAACAGCAAAAAAATGGAAGGGAGACCCACGCCAACAGTGCCAGGTCTAACACGTGTCCCCTCCAGCTGAAATGTGGGGAGAACTACCCTACCTCCTGGGAGTTCTCTTCACTAAGGCGGAAAAATCTGGACAGACCATCAGCATTGACGTGTTCTGTACCAGGGCGGTGTTCCACCGTGAAGTCCATCCCCTGTAGGGAAATGGACCACCTCAACAGCTTTGGATTCTCACCCCTCATCTGCATCAACCATCTGAGGGGCCTGTGGTCTGTCTGAAACCGGAAGTGAGTCCCAAACAGGTATGGTCTCAGCTTCTTCAACGCCCAGACCACAGCAAATGCCTCGCGCTCAATCGCACTCCACCTCTGTTCCCGTGGAAGTAACCTCCTTCTGATGAAGGCTACGGGTTGATCTAGGCCCTCCTCATTTATCTGTGACAAAACAGCCCCCACACCATGCTCTGAAGCGTCTGTTTGAACGATAAACTCTTTTGAGAAGTTGGGTGCCAGGAGCACGGGCGCCGTGCACATGGCAGTTTTCAGGGCCTCAAAAGCTTTCTGACAGGTGTCAGTCCAAATCACTTTCTTGGGCTGCTTCCTGGAAGTCAGCTCTGTCAAGGGGGCAACGATGCTGCCATACCCCTTGACAAACTTCCTGTAATACCCAGTGAGTCCTAAAAAGGCTCTCACCTCTGTCTGGGTCTTGGGGGGCTCCCAAGCCAGGATGGTCTCAATCTTGGGCTGTAGGGGTGTCACCTGGCTGCTCCCAACCTGGTGTACCAAGTACACCACGGAACCCTGCCCGATCTGGCACTTACTCGCCTTGATCGTGAGGCCTGCCCTCCGCAGCGCCATCAACACTTCCCAGAGGTGGCGCAGATGTTCTCCCCAACTGGCGCTGAACACTGCAATGTCATCCAGGTAGGCGGCACTGAACTCTTCCAGTCCAGCCAACACCTGGTTGACCAACCTCTGAAAGGTGGCAGGGGCATTCTTCATCCCAAAGGGCATAACCCGGAACTGGTAGTGCCCATCTGGTGTGGAGAATGCTGACCAAGCTCTTGCCCCATCAGTCAAGGTGATCTGCCAGTACCCAGACGTTAGATCAAACGTGCTGAGGTACCGGGCAGCCCCTAACCGATCGATGAGCTCATCAGCTCTGGGGATGGGGTGCGCGTCAGTCCTCGTGACTGAATTGAGCCCTCGGTAGTCCACACAGAACCGGAGTTCTGGTGTGGCACCCGGTGCGGCAGCCTTTGGGACCAAGACCACTGGGCTGGCCCAAGGACTGTTAGAGGACTCAATCACCCCTAACGCAAGCATCTTGGAGACCTCCTCCTTGATGCAAGCTCTCACCCTGTCAGTTACCCTGTAAGCTTTGTGCTTAACAGGAGGACTGTCTCCAGTGTCCACATCATGGATGCACCAATCAGTGACACTGGGAATCAGAGAGAACAGATCAGAAAACTGTCCCAGCAACTGGTGACAGTCATTCTGTTGCTCAGGGGTCAGGGTGGAAGAGAGGTTCACACCATCCACTGACCCATCTCGCTCTGTCGCCGACAGGAGGTCAGGAAGAGGCTCAGTCTCCTCCTCCATTCCAGCATCTGTCGCTAAGAGCATGCCCACTTCAGACCTCTCCAAGTGGGGCTTCAGGCGGTTGACATGCAGGACCCGCAAGGGGTTCCTGAGAGACCGCAAGTCCACCAAGTAGGTAACAGGACTCTTGCGCTCCACCACCTCAAATGGTCCGGTCCACTTATCCTGGAGCGTGCAAGGCTCTACAGGGGCCATGACCCACACTTTCTGACCAGGCTGAAGCTCTACCAGAGTGGCATTCTGGTCGTACCACCGCTTCATCTCCTCCTGGCTGGCTTCCAGATTTGCCTCAGCGAGTTGCCTGAAACGCCTAGTCTGGTTCCTGAAGGCCAGCATGTAGCTATATACATCCTGGGGAGGTTTCCTGGGAGATTGCTCCCAGCCTTCCTTGACCAGACTCAGAGGTCCTCTCACTGGGTGTCCATAGAGAAGCTCAAAGGGGCTGAACCCTAGAGATTTCTGTGGCACCTCACGGTATGCAAAGAGCAGGCATGGTAAGAGGACGTCCCACTTACGCCTCATAGGTTCCTCAAGACCCATAATCATGCCTTTTAGGGTCCGGTTGAATCTCTCAACCAACCCATTTCCTTGGGGGTGGTAAGGAGTGGTGAACTTGTAAGTTACCCCACACTCCTGCCACAGGGACTTCATATACTTAGAAATGAAGTTTGTACCTCGGTCAGACACTACCTCTCTAGGGAATCCCACTCGGGAGAAAATTCCCATGAGTGCCCGTCCCACCACGGGGGCCGTCACTGTCCTCAGAGGTATGGCTTCCGGGTACCGGGTGGCATGGTCCACCAAGACCAGGATGAACCTGTTGCCCATGGCTGTCTTGGGGTCCAGTGGCCCCACAATGTCAATACCCACCCGTTCAAAGGGGGTGCTGACAACAGGGAATGGCTGGAGAGGAGCCTTTTGCTTCCTCCCACTCTTTCCACTTGCCTGGCAAGCCTGACAGGTCCTGCAGTGAGTATCTGAACTCCTGCGCATTTGGGGCCAATAAAAGTGGGTGACAAGCCTCTCAAAGGTCTTGTCCTGCCCCAAATGTCCTACTAACGGCACATCATGAGCCAGCCCCAGTAGGAAGGCTCTGAAGCGCTGGGGTACCACCAGCACACAGGCTGACCCAGGCTCAGCAACCTTAGGCTCAGTATACAGGAGATCATTCTCCCAGTAGATCCAATGTGATCCGGACTGATCACCTGCTGCCTGGTCTGCAGCCTGCTGCCGCAAACCCACAAGAGAAGGGCACTTCTTCTGCTCCGCGCAGAACTCTTCCCTGGAGGGTCCTCCTTCCTGCTGCCAATGGGTCAGCTCAGGCAGGTCCCCCAGTTCAGCTACCTGTTCCCCTGTAGGCTCCAGGGCGTCCCCCTCAGGGTCTACCTCCTCCTGGACCGTGGGAACTGCGGGGGCCGGTTTCCCGCGCCCCCTGCCTCTTCTCTTTAAGGCAGGCACCTGGGCCCCCCTCTCAGGCTCCAGGTCCTCTTGAACACCCTTACTGGCTGCCATGGACCGTGTGGTCACACACGCCCAGTCAGGCAGACCCAACATCTCCAAATGAGCACTTCGCTCCACCTTAGCCCAAGGTGAGCTCTCCAAATCGTTCCCCAACAAACAGTCAACATGCATGGCTGGCCTCACAGCTACTTGAAGAGTACCAGAGACCCCCCCCACTCAAAGGGAACCTGAGCCACCTTGCAGTGGCTATCTGTGTTGTCAGCGGCAACAGCTGGGTAAAATGCATTGGGGACAACCTGCTCTTCAGACACCAGGTGACACTTGACAGCTGTCACACTGGCTCCTGTGTCTCGAAGAGCCTCCACTCTATGGCCATTGATGGTCACCCACTGCCTGTACTTCTTCGTGTTATCAGGCAGTTGGGTCCTGGGGACCACCTCACAGCCTCCTAAAGAGACAAGGGACATCTCTGCGGGACCCCACCCACCTTGGACACCCCTCTCCTCCCCCAGGGCTACACTCGCCATCTGCCAGGGTGGAGCACCAGTGGGTGCTGTCTTTCCAAACTGTGGGTACTGGGGATCAACCGACTTATGACCCACTTCACCACACTTGTAGCACCTCAGGGGTCCCCTGGGAACATGCCTACCTGTCGGGCCCTGTGCTTCTTCTCAGGGGGTGGCTGGGAACCCTTCCCTTGGTTCCCTTGGGGATTACTTTGGGGCCCTTTCTGGAACTCCCTCTGTTTACCCTTGTCCCCCCCACTCTTCTGCTGGGGACCGTGCCCACTCTTGGTGGAGTCTCCCACGTGACCCTTGTGGACCCGGGTGCTCACCCAGCGGTCCGCCTCCTCAGCAAGCTTCCTAGGGTTAGTCAGCCTGCTGGCGTAGCTCTGGAAAACAATTACTTGACAAGTGCTCCCATGCAATTAAATCAAAGAGCCCCTCAAAATCATTCACTTTGCTACCCTTCACCCAACCATCCAATGCTCTGCAAAAGAAAGTGACATACTCTACCCAGGTACCTGACTCCACCTTCTTGCAATTTCTAAACCTCTGTCTATACAATTCAGGAGTCAACCCATACCTGGACATCAATGCATCTTTCATGTGGCTATAAGAATTATGGACTTCAGAAGGCAAGTCTTACAGTGTGTCCCGCCCCTCACTAAGGAACCGCCCCCACAACCCCGCTCCCCAATCCTTCTCAGGGACCCGGTGGGAAGACATGGCTACCTCATAGGCTTTGAACCACTGCCCAATATCATCATTCTTATAAAAACTCTCTCACCACATCCTTAGGAATATACACCCTAGCTTCAACAGGCATGGACGGTGTGCTGCCACCAGAGGGAGTAATTTCTAAGCTTCTAGCTTTCAACTCCAACTCCCTCAAACTTTTCTCATGCTCCAACTGCATTCTCTTTTCTTCCAGGGCCAATCTCCTATTTTCTAACTCCAGTTGCCCACCCAACTTGAGCTTGACAAGCTCCAATCCATGCATCCTGTTTTCTTTCCTGTCCGCCAACTCCTCTGGGGACAGGCTTTTGGCAGAAACACTGCTACCTACTGGGGAAGTTGCTCTCTTCCCCTGTGGACCCAATGGCCCTTTCAGCTGCTCATCTGCATTCTCAGCCCCTTCCTCATTCTCAGGGGTATTCCTTGCTTCCACCCAGGCCCTCAGCGCCTTTTGGAACTCATCCTTCTTGGAGAGACCGGTCATAGCAACTTTAAATTTCCTGCAGAAGTGCTTGAGCTGTTTCACATTGTAGCATTCTAGTTTCTCCTCCTCCCAATCATAATCAACAGATGCTATGGATGCTGCGTTATCCATGGTGGTTAAACTTGGCAGTTCTTTGCAAAAATAGAACATCCCAGAAAAAACAATCTACCAAAAGTATGTGGTCGCGTTTTGGTCTGCACTCACTAGTAGTGTTCACCAATCACTGTACATGAGTCACAAATGCAAGTCCAGAATCCTCACCGCTGACCACCAATGTTAGATTTGGGGGTCTCTAGTTGGCAGAGGTAGGTACCTTTGACCAAATAGGGACCCTTGCGTCTAGTCAGGGTAAGGGGGTACACTCCTAAAATAACCCCTGCTCACCCCCTTGGTAGCTTGGCACGAGCAGGCAGGCTCATCTCAGAGGCAGTGTGTAAAGCATTTGTGAACACATACAGTAATCAAGTGACAACACTACAGATGGACACCACACAAGTTGTATATTAAAAATAAGTATATTTTATATAGATTTACCACAAGACCACAAACGACAAAAATCCACAATACTGTACTTCAAAAATGGTAGAATTAGCTCAGTTCTCTTTAAGATGGTAAATGCGACACTTTGAGTTCAATGTACCTTAGGATGCGTAACGCTATACAACGAAAGTGTTGCAGGGAAGGTGATGCGTCGGTTCCTTACACGCAAGAACGGTGATGCGTCGGGTCCCTACTGATGCGTAGGGGATGCGTCGGTTCTTCTCGGCGTGGGGAGGTGATGCGTCGGTTTCTTACTGCGCTTCCGTGGCGATGCGACCAGCAACGCCGTGATGCGATGAAGATCCGGTGCAATGAAACAAAGCTGGCATCTTCTTCTTGATGCGACATGATGCGTGCACGCCCGACGGCCATGCAGCGACTCAACGATTCTTCTGAGCCGCGACAGGCCCTGCGACACGCTTCCCGGTGATGCGGCGGCGTCTGGTGCGACGTCGATCCTCTTCTCCGGCGATGTGAGGAGCTTCGGCAACGATGTGACGGCCGTGCGGTGACTCAACGATTCTTCTGAGCCGCGACAGGCCCTGCGACACGCTTCCCGGTGATGCGGCGGCGTCTGATGCGATGTCGTTCCTCTTCTCCGGCGATGCGAGGCGCTTCGGCAACGATGCGACAGTGGTGGCGACACTCTTCTCCGTTGATGCGGCGGCGTCTGATGCGACGTCGATCCTTTTCTTCGGCGATGCGAGGCGCTTCGGCTGCGACGCTTCTTTGTGAGTCGCGCTTCTAGCTCCTTGCGACACGCAGTCCCTCAGAAAGTCCAGCACAGCAGCAGGCACTTTACAGAAAGACTCTTGGGGAGCTGGTTGGTGAAGTCTGTTGTCCCTGAGACTTCAGCAGGAGGCAAGCTCTTCTCTCAAGCCCTTGGAGATCTTTTACAAGTTGATGAAAGTACACACAAAGTTCCTTTCTCCTTTCTTTGGCAGTCAGGCAACCACTGCAGGCCAATCCCCCAAACAGCACTCAGCATAGGGATAGTCTCCTCCTCAGTTTCTCTGGTTCCTCTCCTCAGCAAAGGTTCTTCTTGTTTCCCAAAGTGATCTAAAGTTCTGGGGTTTGGGTCCCCTCTTTTATACACCAAAATCCTTTGTCTCTGAAGGCAGAGAGGCCTTCGCCTAGTCCAAACCGGTTCTGGTCAGTCCTGGAGCACTTTGTTGACAAGACTCCTTCTTTCCTTTCACAGTGTAGGCCAGGGACATCAGACGCACCACAGGAGGTGGAGCCAGCATTGTGGCGGGAAGGCACAGCCCTATTCAGGTCCCAGGTGCAACTCCTCCCACCCATCTCCATGCAGATTTCTCTATTCAGCCCTGTGCTGACTCACCCTGTCTCCTGGAATCCCCCAGCCCCTGTCACTCACAAACCCAGACAAGGAATACACAACCTAGCAGAGGCAGGCTTGGATAGTTAGGCAAGAAAATACCTACTTTCTAAAAGTGGTATTTTCAAACACAGAATGTTAAAACCAACTTCACTAAAAGATGTATTTTATCATTCTGAGTTCAGGCATACTAAATTCGTTTTTCTACCATGTTCCCTGGGTCAGTTAGGATTATAAGATGTAATAATCAAACTGCCCATTCTGGCCTATGGGGAACAGGTAGGCTTGCAATAGTGAAAAACGAAAATGGCTGTAATTCACTATTAGGACATGCCACACACACACACCAGGGCATGTCCTACCTTATACTTACAATGCACCCTGCCCTTGGGCCTACCATAGGGGTGTCTGATATGAAGAAAAGGGAAGGTTTAGGGCCTGTCAAGTGGGTGCACTTGCCCAGTCAACATGGCAGTACCAGACTGCACACAGGCTCTGCAATGGCAGACCTGAGACACACTTTTACAAGCTGCTTCTGTGGGTGGCACAACCAGTGCTGCAAGCCCACCAGCAGCATTTGGTTTACAAGCCCTGGGCACACTCAGTGCACTGTACTAGGGTCTGACAAGTAAACCAAACCAACCAATCATGGAATCACTAATCCATACATCAATTTACCATAGGGAGCACTTGCACTGTGGCACTGAATAGCAGTGGCACAGTGCCCAAAGCATCTATAACCAGCAAAAACACATGAGGCAACAGCAAAAAAATGGAAGGGAGACCCACGCCAACAGTGCCAGGTCTAACACTTACCAAAGGACAAATAACAGTATACATGTTCTGCCTTATTTAGTTGTTCACAAAGAGGGTGCATTTGATTGATCTAATATTATTTGTTTTAAGTTCACATTGATAAATTGATCAACTTTTTAAGTTCTTACGATTTCCATTGCACCCTTCAATCATGTCTTCCTACAATACTGATCTTTTGATCATTTGTCTTTAGCCAATGCCCCTTGGTTTTGGCATCATCTCATTACTTTTACCCAGACCTGCTAGCCATTTGTAACGCTCTGAAACATATCTTTTCAAGCTGACTTTTTTTATCAATAGTTTTTTGCAGTCATGACTAGTGGTTATGTTTTATCTTTGCGTTCAGTTTTGTTATTTGTTATGCTTGTTAGGTTGCATGCGTTGTCTACGATTTTAATATGTGCAACACAAGCTTTTGCCCACCGCTAGGCAGCGCTCAAAAGCGTCATAGAAATATTAAAGTACATACAACAATCTAATCTTACAATTTGCATGTCTTGCCCCATGCACAGATGTTAGACTCAGATCCATTGTGTTTCATAGGCCTAGGGTTTGCAGCTGGCTGAGTGAGTCCTTTATAGGTTGAGCCCTGAGCCAGCGCGCAAGCGCTGCTCTGGGGTTGATCTGGGGTAGTTAAGTATGGGAGAGAAGCCCCGCCCACTCCCCCGCCCATATTTTTCATTGGCTTGTGTGTTTGTCCTTCTAAATGCTGTCTTCTGATTGATTATGAGGCTTGTTAGTCCCTCCTTAGTACAACCATGTCGTCATCTGTACCTTCCAATGGCTACTGGCCCCTTTACTTGGTTGTTACACCCTAAGTGTTTTATTTTCTTGATTGACTTTCTCCTATGTTAGGCACGACGCGCGCCATCCATGCCCGCTTTCACTTTCGAAGCAGGGACAATGGCCGCTGCTTGTTTGCAATGCCATAGGTCTCGCATTTAAATACGAGACCTATAGCATTGCAAATATTTTTGTTCTCGGTTGGTCCCCCCCTCCAACCCTGGGACTGGATATCTTCCCAGCAGCGGCGTGTCCAGTGGTTTCCCACGTCCGTCCGGGATGTGCATCCCCGCCCTCGCCTGTTGTTGGTCTGAGAAGTGGCCAGGCGCGGCGGGGGCTCGGAGCCCGGGAGCAGCGAGGGCGGGGGAGCGGTGCTCTGAGAGTGCAAAGCTAGGTCTGTCCCTTTCATTTTTGTGTTCATTCTCTCCCTTTCATTTTTGTGTTCATTCCACTGTGTTATATGTGGAATCTGTCTATTTATTTCATCAACTATATGAAAGAACAATGGACACTGACAAATATGTTTGAAAAAAACATTATACAATATTGGTGAGTAATCCAGTTATTCACTTTAGCTTTGTACTGATGCTCTAGTGCTATGCAGACAACGCAATAATCGTATTTGTCTTCTTCACAAAATGATTCACAAAACATCTTTTCAGACATTGTGCACACCAGATAACTCTGGTCATTATTTGTGTACGCTAACACCAGCCTTAAATAGCTTGTAAGAAAAAACAATCTTTCCACCTGTATTGGCTTTCTGAAATGTGGAGCACGTAAAGCCAGCGCCCCCTCCGCCTCTAGCCACCCAACTATTTTGTTGGGTTATCGAGGGAATAGAAAGCTTTCTCCCCAGGTTAATAAGATCTCCGAAGACCGGACTGAAGCCAGCCGTGAAAGACTGACTGACGTCCGCCAAGACGTTAATTCATACAGACAAGAGAAAATAGAAACCTTGTATGTCTCAAGTTCCTTTGCACAAATTGTTCAGAAAATTGCTTTGATTTAGTTGGCCAAGTGATTGGGTCCTCGGGAATCAATAAACGTTTTTTTTCTCGCATAAGTATTTAAATGTATAGTAAATGCTACGAGAACGTGTATGGACGAGATTGTTTATCTACTAGTGGCAAAATAATAGAGCTTTGCTGCATTCAAACTTTGTTAGTTTGTCAATGTCTTGTATTTCTCTTGGGTGTTTCCTCAGAAGTAAAAGGCAGGACTCACCAACAACTGAAATGCGTATTTCTTTATTTCCAACCCAGAAGCATAGGGAGTTCAGTAATTAGTTTTTTATAGCCTCTGTCACTCCAATTGGAGATAGATAACACGAGACACTGTAATGTTCTCAACCTTCCTTACTCCCAAAAGTGAAACAAGCTGCCAAAAGTCTTTGTTTTCCTCCTCCCAACCCTTTCAACCCTCGTGCTAGGGGTAAAGCGTTAGAGTGCGAGAAGGTGTTTGCCCCGGATGTTGGCGGGGTTCACATGCAGGGAATAGGGGCGCTGCAGTTTTGAGAGGAGGAAGTTAATGCAGAGACTGAAGTACGGAGTACGGAGGTGTTATCCTGTCCTTCCATTGTTGGTGCCTGGGTGCCCCTCTCTTTTATCACTCTTCACCGGTGCTCCAGATAAATCCTCTGGGTGGGGGGTGATCTGCCAAGAGGGTCATTGTAAGAGGCATGCAAGAAGGGGGGAGACTGGTCTTTAGCCGAATGCATTCCACGATCGCTCCACAATGGGCCGCTTACTTCGCTGACCCACGAGGAAATGCTTTGTACTGTATTGGGCCAGAATACACAGCTCTGCAGAGGTACATCAGTTCTCACATTGATGCATCACCCGTACCGTTCCAGTACTGAGACTCGCATACAGCCCTCCAATGCTCCTCAGTCCTGACCTGCCGACTCAGGATATTGCAGTAACTGGGCCAGTGGTGTAACACAGAGCCCCGCAGCCCCCATGGTGCGGGGGGAGGGGGGACGAGCTCCAGGGGGCCCCCTCAGCACAGTACTGTGGCCGGAGAACTCCCGATTTAGTCCGGAGGGGCCCCTCCACGTACCTTGCTGCGGGCGGGGGGGGGGGTCAAGTTTCGTTAAGCCAGTGATCAGGGCATGCTCACACCTTAGTCAGTGCGCCTCGTTCCTGGCCCACAGAAGCTGCTATTCCTGGACTGTGACGGTTAATAACTACATAACATGACCTCAATGGCTGTAGGGGGCAGAGGAGTCTGAGTTATATCAATTTATTTTATTGGTCACAGGTTTTTCATGGCAAACAGATAGTGGGAGAGGAGCCGGAGGTAAGTAACGTAGACAATGTAAAAGCCTGGCTGCAGGCGGATTAGCAGGTCTCTATTGCTCAGCAGGGTGTCAGGGGCACTAATGCAAGCAAAGGAAATAGGCCCCTTGCGCTCATTTGGATATAAAAACACTGCTATAATCGGAGTGATTGGGCCTCTCACGCCCGTGGTCCCCAGTGCCACTGTACCTGATATACTGTGTTGATACCGATCCGGGGCATTGATCAGGGTAAAAACTGCATAAGAGACCAAGTGCACATTTGCCATAAAGGTCGTCATTCCTACCTTGACAAGAGACAAAAGTAAGGGTTAGAAATCAGACATGGTGCATTGAGGACAGGTAGGTTGTCAAGCTAGTATACCTCTTGAGGAATGTATGACAACAGAGGATACCACCTCCACCCAAACCTTGGTATGGTATTTCAAACATTACGGGAAATGTTGTTTCCTTGTGCAGTGTGCGAACACCAGGACACTTCACTGTGCCTGCAGGGCCAGCTTTCCTTTACTTCTGGGCCCTGTAAGGACACTACTCCGCTCTCATTATCTGACGAGGCTGGGCACTGTTGTATGTCAAGTTTAACAGCTAGAACATAACACCGTGATGGAAACAAAGAAGCGCAAACTGTCCCTTCGCAGCTAAGAGGCTAATTAAGATTTGGATAAGGGTGTTTGTAACTGTCGAGCTCTGTGTGAAGGAAAAGTAGGTCTTTCATGCCGTGTAAGAATGTGTGGTGCGTCTGCCGGTGTGATCATGCTAATAACCATTAATTTTGCTCCTAGTAATGTCTATACCCACTCAAATGAAATAACTTTAACACCATTGGAAAAAAAACAGATTGAAGAAAAAATCTGCAAGTTTCTAAACTTAAGCGTTGCAGGTAATATGCAGCTCGTTGATGTGGGTGCATAGTTCACTGAGGGAAAATACCGGGATTGTACCTCATGAACCACAGGGAACACGCGAACCTTTGTAACAAAAGCATGAACCCACTGAGCTATACTTCATAAAGTACAAATCTGTTATCAATACTTTTTGCGCAGAAACAAGCACATTAAGTATCTTTGCTAAATCATAATTCAAACCCGTGACCGAATAATGGGTGCTCCTCTCCTGCAAGTGAATTAACTGCCAGAGTTAACTTGCTATTATACACCTTGAAACTTGCTATATTAACATAGATCTCTGCAGCAGGTGCCGTAACCCCAGTGTTTTCTGTGGACAGGTGTTGTCAGTCTTCAGCACTCTAAAGGAAAGACCACATTGTCAATGACAACAGATTTGGGTTTAAAGTTCTAAAACATGCAGCGTTAACACATTAGAGAGATGCACAAGGCCGGGAACCAGCAGGAACAGATGGAAAAGGATATAGTAGGAAAGCAGTCCCTCACCCAGCTCAATGCAAGCACTCAAGTGGAAGTGAAAGGATACACCCAAGCAGCCAGTAGTATGAGGTGACAAACGAATACTCCACTGGGCTTGGCCAAGACATTGATAAGCTCTGAAGCCAGTGTCTGAAAGAGGCTGGTTGATGAAAGCCAATGGTAGAAAGGGGCAAACCTTAAGCCTACTCTGTGTATATTGTTGGCAGTTAGTCTGTTTTGATAGGTGAGCTGCCAGAACCCACACCGTAAAAAAGAGGTGCGGAGAGAAGTCCATACTGGGCTCTCTTTCTATCCGTCATGGCTTTCCAGTCCCAGCTTAAAAATCCGCTTGGAGGCGGTTTCTGTGTGTCCTGAGGGTGAAGGGCTCGTGGAGAATAGGGGGGATCACTAGCAGGACAAGGATCACCAACAGGGCTATACCCACCAGGGCGCAGGGGGCAGAAATACTAGGACCAGGAGAACCAAGAGAGCCAGTGTTGGGTTGGAAATGTCCTCTGCGTGGTAATGGAGATGCACCCCTGCCCTGAGTGCCAACTGTACCGATGTCTGAATCCCTAATGCTGATTTTTGTTGTCAGAGGAAAACACTGATCATGCTTGTGTGCCATGACATAGGCCTGTCTCACACATTGCGGTCTTGTTGGACTGGGAGGTGTGCCCAAAATGCTGCCCTCATAGTGGTGGAAGGACACTGCCCTCCCCAGGAGTTAAGCAGCACGAGTGCGGTGGTGGCAGTGTACTGTGTAGTAATCAGTAGGAGCGAACTAGTCCTTTTTAAGTCGAGCCTGGGCAGCGCATGTGCTGCTGCGAGGCATGCAGTATTGGAGCATGGCTTTGAAGTCCCGCCCACTCTCTGTCCATATTTTTAATTGGCTTGTCATTGTGCTTCGTAAACGCTGGCTTCCGAGTTGTTAGTAGGCTTGTTAGTACCTCCTTTGTACCGCCTTGTCTGCATTTGTTACCTCCCATAACCACTGGACCTTTTACTTGGGTTGTTACACTGTATGTCTTTTTTAGTCTGTGAGCACTATTTTCTTCAATGAGTTTCTCCTTCTGCAGGCACGACATGCTTTCCTGCAATGGCGCCACTTTCCTTGCACCATTGGCGGGAGGCAGCTTGTTGCGAGAGCTGTCGAGGAAGCGTACATTAATCCCAGTGATATGGCATAAACACTACACACATGAATGCAAACCTCTGGAATTGTATTTACATTTGAGAGCCTCATGTTCTATTCATTATTGTGTATCTTTCCGGCCCCGATGCTCACTTTCGTATCTGCACCTCTCAGTCAAATAAGAAAACACATTATTACAACTAGCTGTGTGGTTTCTTTCACAACTCGGGAGTGGCACAAGCGATGCAACAGCAGACATCCCACATAACTCCGCTCTACTTTCACTTGTGAGCTGCTGCACCACAAGCTGACACCAATTATAATCTGCAAATAAGTAACCGATTTAAAACTAAATGGGGAGAAAAAAAGGAGGTCTTTTCTAGGAGCAGCCAGAGTAATTTAAAAAGGACAAACATAATTTCCGGTTCCGGTTAAAAAAATATAACCCACAGGGCGAACAACAGAAAATCGTCATCTCTTGAGGGCCGTATTAAAATTGCCGTAGGGTTAGCAAATACTCTTACCTATGAGCATCTTGGATACCCCCTTGCTCACAATGTGTACAGCAGCCAGCTTCCTTCGGTGCAACCACACAAAGAAAAACACCACTGTTTGTGGTGAATATTCAGGGAGCGCTTCATGTTGTCAGTGGCGAACAGGCCTGCCCGTGAGCAGTAACGGAGGCAAATGAATTTCGGGTTTGCGCCTCCCACTCTAACTCCTAAATGGTGTGTCCTAACTCCAGAACACCTTACACTACCAAAGGGGTCATTCCTATTAGTTCCTTTGGATATATAGATAGTTACATACATAGATATGTATTTTACACACTGGTATGCAGTGGTTTACAGGCTTTGCAGGAGGGCTTTTCTGGCTTTCCTTATTCCAGTTTTGACTATAAAGCAGTCTACTGGTAGCCCTCCTGAGACCAATGGATTTGGACGATATACAGGTTGTCCCTAAAACTATTCTCCCCATTTTCAAATCGATACAAAGACGCGTTCTAGTCTGCAGAGGACCTCTGATGAACAGTATTTTCACTGTTAGTCATCCCAAGGGTAAGGCTCTTTGGGAAGCTACTGTTTTGTTCTGTAATGCCATGTAAATGGTTGGTGGAGAGTCCGAGGAATCTGGAAGGTTGGTGTTTGTGATTCTTTCCATGTATGGCGATTTACAGAAACTTTCTGCTGTGCACCTGCTCTTTCATTTCTCCCTTTTCTATTGTTTTCCTTTTATTACCTCAATGTTCAAGTCTGTGAGGCTAGGTGGTACTCAGTGGCGGGGTAGAGGGCGACAAGTGTTATTTATCTTAACAGCCTTTTGTGGTCAGTAGTTTGAGGAAGTCAATGCTGCATTGTATAGTGGGTCAAATGCAAGTGGCAGTATTATTTTATGTTTGCATGATGGGTAGACTTAATATCTTCTCTCTAAACATCAAAGGCATAAACCATCCAGTGAAAAGCAGGACATTATCAGAGTATGGGTGGAAACTGAGAGGAGATGTGATGGGGATTACGCATGTGGAAATTACTTCAGGGACACCGCGCTCTGTTTCAGCCTTTTTAAAAACAAACTTTAATGCTGAGCGCGGCGCCCACTTCAAGGACACCGCGCTCCTTCAGCATTTTTTTTTTTTTTACTTTAATGCTGTACCCACTTCATGGACACCGTGCTCTGTTTCAGCTTTTTTTTAAAAAATTTTTTTACTTTAAACTTTAATGCTGAGCGCGGCGACCACTTCAGGGACACCGAGCTCTCTGTAGTGCAATAGGTCTCGCATTTTCCAAACTTTGACATATTGGTATTGTAAATGACAATGCCTTTTATTATTCCAGGTTTTTTAAACACATAAATAAAAGGCATTGTCATTTACAATGCCAATCGCTCAAAATCTCGCAATTGCGAGACCTATTGCATTGCAAATGCTTTTTGTGATACTGTTAGTAAACTGCCACCACCCGAAACTAGCAATCTACCCAGCCTATATGAAAGACTGAAAAGGTCGCCCCAGCTAGGCCGAGGAGCCATTCTCGCTTTAAAAAAACATATATAATCTGAGAAGCTCCGGTGTCCCCAGGAATTGTAGATTTCCAATAACCATGTTCTTCAAAAAAGGATTTTTCCATTTTTATTTTACCTTGTATTGTTCATCAGCTTGCTCAGATATGACGGTAGGAAAGCATTTGTATTATTAAAACCTTGTGTCGAATGTGATCTATACTGAATATGGGGTGGGTAACTTGTGTGCCTGTAAATGTGAGTATATTTTTAGGTTGAGCCTAGCGGCAGCGTGCATGTGCTGCTCGCTCTGCGAGGCATGCTGTATTAGGGTATGCACTAATAGCCCCGCCCACTCTCCACTCATATTTTTAATTGGCTTTTGCCATTGTTCTTCGTAAACGCTGGCTTCCTATTAATTATGAGGCTTGTTAGTCCCTCCTTGGTACCGCCCTGTCTCCTTTAGTTACCGCCCATAAGGACTGGACCTTTTACTGGTGTTGTTACATGCTCTGCTTTATAAGTTGGTGAGCACTATTTTCCTTAATGCTCTTCCCCTATTCCAACCACGATATCGCAGCACGCCCACTACTGTATTTATTTAAATTATTATGCGTTCTGCTTTAACTATAGCGGCCGCAGGTATTCAATTATTTCATTTACAGCGTGGTCCGCTTTCAGTGTAGCAACCGCACTTATTGAATTTTTTTTTTTCAGGCGGCCGCTTTCACATTAGCGGCTGCGCTTATTAATTTTGTTACTTAATAGCGCGGGCCACTTTCAGTTCAGCGGCCGCGCGGAACGTTTCTTAATTATTTTATTTTTGTTTTGTGTGAAAGCGCACCATATGCGCTTTCACTTTAATATTGTCCGTGCCCCTTTGTTTAGACGCTGCTGACTGTAACCTGAATATGGTGAGCAGCGTCTAAAGAAATGGGTGCGGCCAACATCAAAGTCTCTCGCATTTGCGAGAGTTGGAGCTATTGGCATTAAAAATAACAATGCCTTTTATACATGTGTTGGGTTTAAAACACATAAATAAAAGGAATTGTCATTTACAATGCCAATCGCTTAAACGCTCGCAAAAGTGAGACCTATTGCATTGAAAATGCTTGTGTTTTTTAAGCAGTCTCGGCGAGCAACGCTGTTTAACGAAAGATGTTCTAACGTATGTCACGGAGACTCCTGTAAAAGTTTATGCACTTACTTCTGTAAACATGTGAATTTGTGTTGTGCCAGCAGAACGTAAATACCCGTTAGAGTAGTAAACTATTAAAAGATGGACCACCTATAATAATCCATTTCCTGTTTGTGGTTTTTTTTTTGTGTGCTTTTTTTCTCACATAGTATTCTGTTTGTTAATATTTTTGTTTGCCTTTTTAATCAAATATATCAAATTCGAATCCCTCCAGGTTGTTACTATGATTGTGAGTGGTACGGATCTAAGAAGACATTGACAAAATATTTCTTTGCTGCATCTTGATCTCTATTAATTTTTTATAGTTTCCGGAGGTGGACGTGACAGAAATGTTGACATGTTTGTTGGAAGCAGTGTGGGAGAAATCTGCACCTCTGGCTGCGGGAGGGTGGTGGAAGCTTGGATGAAAGGGAGGACGTAAATGGCGTGGCCTCAGAGACTTGGTGGGATCAGTGCCCAGGGACTTGTTGGCTCTGGAAAGCAAAGCTTTACACGTGTGTGTAAAGGAAACATTTGGTTGGGTTGCTGTGCCCGTGTGAAGTCACCGTTGGTGTAACCACAGTGATTTCTGGGCCTTTTTTGGTCTGTGCGCGTATATACTCACCAGAGAAGGCATGTAGTGAGGCTATGGAGATATAGTATATACAGTGCTTAATTTGTAAACTATTAAGTGCAAGGGCTCTGACCAGGAGGCCACTGCAGCTTGCACCACCCATCGCCCATGTCATCGCTGCCAAAACAACTACTAACCATCTCTCCCGTAAATGCGACAGTTCAGATTATTCCCGGTCCCCAAAGCTAAAGGAATGGCTGGGGAGGCAGGTATTAGCGATTTTTTTAATGTATATTGTTTTCCTAAACAACTGTTATACTGCTCATCTCTAAATTACATGAGCAGCGCCACCTTGTGGCAGACTGCCCTAAGTGTGGTGTTGACAATTAGGTGCCGGTGCTCAGCACTGGAAAGCACCGGCTCAAATTAAGCACAACTGTTTATGTATTAGGATAAGGGCACATGTCTCTGAATCTAAGTGTAAGAAAGGGAGGAGCGGCTAATTCAACACGGATGCTGCCATTATGCCATGATGTTCTTCTTCTCTCCCATGACCTTCAAAATTATCAACAATGCAGTATTGGGCACTGGCTGTAGCCGACTTCACAGATCTCGAAGTCCTAGTCGTCTCCGGAAGCATATGAAAATCAGTACAAAGGCAGAACATTCTTAGAAATTCAGGCGCATTAGTACGTGAAAGGCAAGCATACAGGGAGGTAGGTGCATTTAATTACGTTTTGCAGCAAATGTTGTCTTGTCTTTTTTTATTCCTGCTTTATTTGGTTTGATCCCTTGTCGCTGTGCCGAAAGTGTGCTGCAGAATATTGGATTTCACAGGCGGGGGATTATGAATTACGGGACACAGCCTGCCAGCCACGGCAGAGATTATCCACACTCAGAAATACCCCAAGATGAACAGAAATGGTGGCACCTCTTCTCAGGAGAAGGAGTCGGGAGTTATTCCACTGCATGCCAGAGCAAGTTTGGTCCCCTATAAATATGTGGTCCTACATAGCCCTTTTATGCACTAAACTGGAGAATAAGCCCGTGTAATTGGGTTTGATTTCTGCACACAGTATCCAGTCTGTCTTTTAAATTTACTCTAAGTTCTAGTAAAACATTGAGGGCTCAGGGTGGCCCGTTGAAACACAAAGTACGCAAACATCACTAGACCATTGTTCCCAAACTGTGGGTCATGACCCACTAGTGGGTCACAAAAGTCCAGGTACGTATAATGTGAGAAGTTGGCTTTGTATATGCTGTCCACTAATTAAAGTGGGCACCTTGCACCAGTCCAAACAACCCTTATTGATGATTAGGTCAAAAACAACCTTTTAAGAAAGCTATCCTAGTGGTAGCTGTGGAGAGCAGCCGTCAGGCTAAGTCTCGAAGGAATGTAAAGCAGCTTGTTTTACCAGAACAGAACCTCCTGAGTGACCAAATGAAAGGAGAACCACACAAGTGTTATTATAAAAAATATATATTTATTACTAAACACTCTCTACTAATCTCTACACAAGATTAGAACATAAAGCACACAGTACTTAATCAATGGAACGACAATAAATAGCACAATACACAGCGGGCTCCAGGGGGAGACCGAACCATATACTAAGAAAGTGGTATAACAACCACGACTTCAATAGACACAGTGCCTAGAGCATGTAGAATCGCTGGGACCCCAAGGAACCACCCAAAGGAGTGACACAGGGAGCCCGCGGAGGACGGGTGCAGTGTGGGAACACAGACGCGAGCTCCGTACAACTCTATGGGAAAGTCGCGGTTGGAAAATTACAGTTTAAGGACACTTCGGAGAGGACTTCGAGCAAACCCTTTGGAACATAGAAGGTTCTAAGGCCAGCACCCTTGTGAGTACCGAGGTACCGTGTTACTTATCCCAGAGGAGCCGGGTGCATAGGGGTCAAGTGGTGTCGGAAACCCTCGTCGTTTTCAATGGCGTGATGCGAAGAAGTACTGCTGCCATGAAGATGAAAAGTGTCCGGTGGAATCCAAGCCTGGATCCGAGGTGAGAAGAACCTGAAAGCAGAGGGGACAGAGTCTGGGTCACTTCAGGGTGACCAGGGGCTCGATAGACTAATGCCCACCGATGTTGGGTGCTTCAGGTGTGAAGATAGGATGTTTGACTCTGCAGCCACGGGGACCAGGAGACGTCGACGATGACCAAAGTCCGGAGGTGAGCTGTCCCACAAAGGATGTCGAGTGCTGGGGGGTCAGTGTCCGGATTGAACACCAACAAGCCTTGGCAAAGGCAACCCATGCGGGCAGAGGAAACAGGTTACGGTATGGACCAGCAAGGTCCAGGAGACTCCAAGTTATGGGGAGTCAGGACACGTCTGGAGCAACCAGGGAAGCCCAAGGAAATTCAAAGTTACCCTCGCCAGGACCCACAGGGCAACGGACCAGGGATCGCAAGGAGACCTCCAGCGGAATCACAAAGCACCAGCCCACAGAGCACTCGTGGAGTGGAGGCCGGCGATCTTCAGTGGAAATGCTGCTCGGGGTCGGGACTACATGTAGCCAAAGCACAGCCTCCGGGATTGTCAAGAAGCATATTCTGCTGCAAAAGTACACAGTGCAAAGGGGTTCGGGTTGCACGGTCCCCACGAGGGATACTGGTCTCAGGATCAACGTCAGGGACGCTTGGGAACCCACCTCCTGTGTTGCAGAGATCTTCGGAGTCCTCAGGAGCTCGGGAGATGCAAACCTGTCAGATGTGTTTAGGTGCCTGCTGCTGCAGGGGAGTAACTCCTTTACTCCAAGGGAGATTCTTCTGTCGTCCAGCGAAGTGTAGACCGTCGAAGTACTTGGTTTCTGTAGCAGAGTTTAGTCCAGGTAAATTCCAAAGTCCTGTAATCAGGTTTCCTACTTTATACCCAAGGACGGGGTTGGACAAACTCTGGGGACCCTCCTAGGGGAGGGACAGGACAGAGGGGTGGCTACACCCATGTCCTTTGTCCAGTTTCGTGCCAGAGCAGGAGCCAATGGCTCCTGCGACTGGTTTGAGCCGGACTATGCATGGGGACACCAAATGTGCCCCCAGTGCAGACTTTCTGGCACTCTGAGAGTGCACCCACCCAGCCCCAATACACTAAAGCCTGTCTGGGAGGTGGTCACACCTCCCTGTGACAGGAAACCTATTGTCAGGCCTTCCCCTGCTCGAGCTTGGCTCAGCAGCAGGAGGGCAGACTTGTGTCTGTGGCTGGCAGCATCCATTTTGTGCTGCCCAGGTCGAGAAAGCTGGTACCGGGTAGACCGGTGACCCACAGTAGTGGTTCTACAAGGGAGGAATCATACCTCCCACACCAGTTACTGGTGTGGAGGTATGATTCCAAGGTGTTTGAAACCAAACACGACATAATTCTAAGCAGCCGTTTTAAAGTTAGCATTTACCGCGAGGTTATAATGCACTTAAATATATATGGTTGGCTGCATCACAGACAACCCCGGAGAATAGCTTCCGAAGGCTGCAGAGGGGCCCTACTCATGCAGGGGCACCTTCTCACATCAAACCCAGCACCCTGCCTTCAGGATTGATAAGGCCTGCTATAGGGGTGACTGATAGGTTTACATGTGTAGTGATTTGGAATAGATATAGGGAACCTATATCTAAGTAAGGGGTGCATGCACCACCTTACACAGGCTGCAGTAGCAGACCTGTGGTGTCATTTTGAATGGTCTCTCAGGGGTGGCATAATACATGCTTCAGCCCCTGGGAGGCCTCTGGTGTACCTATGCCCTGGGTACAGGGTGTACCATGTACTAGGGACTTATAAGGGTACCCCAGAATCCAATCTGGAGTGCTCCTAAAGTACATGCAATCAATTTACAGGAGAAAGCAGATAGACTGGGGTCCTGAACAGCAGGATCCCAGCCAGACTAAGTCGAAAACAGTGATACATCAGCAAAAAGTGGGGGTAACTATAAGAAGCAGATCCTACTCTCCTACACAACCCCCCCCCAAACGTAGGGACATTAAACTAACAATGACCAGTTGAGTCTTCATGTTCTAAGTGGAAATATCTTGAGAGTCCATCTTCATTGGCATGGTTACTCCCAGGTCTATGTTCCACTGTATAGTCCATCCCCTGTAGGGAAATGGACCACCTCAAAAGTTTGGGGTTTTCACCCTTCATCTGTTTTAGCCATAAGAGAGGCTTGTGTTCTGTCTGAACAATGAAGTGAGTGCCAAACAAGTATGGCCTCAGCTTCTTCAAGGCCCAAACCACAGCAAAGGCTTCCCTCTCATTAGCTGACCAACGTTTCGCTCTGGGGGTCAGCCTTCTGCTAATAAAAGCTACTGGCTGATCCTGACCCTCTTCATTCAGTTGTGATAACACAGCCCCTACCCCCAACTCAGATGCATCAGTTTGAACAATGAGTTGTTTGGAATAGTCAGGACTTTGCAGAATGGGAGCAGTGCACATGGCCTGCTTCAGGTCATCAAATGCCTTTTTACAGCTGACTGTCCACTGAACTTTCTTAGGCATTCTTTTGGAAGTTAGATCATTCAAAGGGGTCACTATAGATCCATAACCTTTGACAAACCTCCTGTAATACCCAGTCAGGCCCAAGAAAGCTCTAACCTGAGTTTGGGTAGTTGGAGCAACCCAGTCCATGATGGTCTGGATTTTGCTCTGCAATGGTTGAACCTGACCTCCACCCACAAGGTGGCCTAGGTATATGTAGGAAGGTGGAATCTGACTGCATGGTTGCCCCCACTTTTTTCCTGGTGTTTTGCTGGTTTTCGACTTAGTTTGGCTGGGATCCTGCTATTCAGGACCCCAGCCTATCTGCTTTCCCCTTAAATTGATTGCATGTACTTTAGGTACACTCCAGATTGGATTCTGGGGTACCCTTGTGAGTCCCTAGTATATGGTATACTATGTACCCAGGGCATAGGTACCCCAGAGGCCTACCAGGGGCTGCAGCATGTGTTGTGCCACCCCTGGGAAACCTTTTAAAATGACACAACAGGTCTGCTACAGCAGCCTGTGTAAGGTGGTATATGCACCCCTTACTGAGATATAGGTTCCCTATATCTCTCCATATCACTGCACATGTAAACCTATCAGTCACCCCTATGGCAGGCCTTATCAATCCTGAAGGCAAGGTGCTGGGTTTCATGTGAGAGGGTGCCCATGCATGAGCAGAGCCCCTCTGCAGCTTTCGGAATCTTTATTCCGTGGTTGTTTGTGATGCAGCCAGACCATATACTCTTAAGTGCCTTATAACCTCGCGGTAAAAGCTAACTTGAGAATGGCTGCATGGAAACATGTAGTGTTTGGTGTCAAACACCTTGGAATCATACCTCCACGCCAGTAACTGGGTTGAGAGGTATGATTCCTCCCTTCTAGAGGGAGCAACATGGCACCACCAGTACACCCGGTACCAGCTTAACAGAACCCTGGCATCACAAAATGGATGCTGCAGTCACAGACACGAGTCTGCCCTCCTGCTGCTGGACGAAACTCCGGCAGGGGAGGCCTGGACAATAGGTTTCCTGTCACAGGGAGGTGTGACCACCTCCCAGACAGGCTTTAGTGTATTGGGGCTGGGTGGGTGCACTCTCAGAGTGCTTTGAAGTCTGCACTGGGGGCACATTTGGTGTCCCTGTGCATAGTCCAGCTTAAACCGGTTGCAGGGGCACACAGCCCCTGCTCTGGCGCGAAACTGGACAAAGGAAATGGGTGTAGCCACCCCTCTTTCCTGACCCTCCCATAGGTGGGTCCCCAGAGTTTGTCCCACCCCTTCCTTGGGTATAAAGTAGGAAACCCTGACTACAGGACTTTAGATTACACCTGGACTAAACTCTGATACCAGAAACTAAGTACTTCGATGATCTACACTACGCTGGATGACTGAAGAATCTCCCTTGGAGTAAAGGAGTTACTCCCCTGCAAGGCAGGCACCTTTAACGCAACTGACCGGTTGGCATCTCCGAGCTCCGACGGACTCCAAAGAGTATTGCCACACAGGAGGTGGGTTTTCCGAGTCTCTGAGGTTGATCTGTGCCCTCAGCAAGTCTGAGGGCCGTATCCCTCGTGGAGACCATGCAACCCGAACCCCTGGACACCGCAACCATTTGCAGAAGCATCAGCTTTCCGGCGACCCCTGAGGCTGAGCTTTGGGTTGCTTGTAGCCCTGACCCCGAGCAGTAACTGCACCGAAGATTGCAGGCCTACACTCAACGAGTGTTCCGTGGGCCGCCATTTTGTGATTCCTCTCGGGGTCCCTTCGCGATCCCTGGTCCGTTGACCTGTGGGTCCCCAAGAAGGCAACTCTAACTTTTATTGGGCTTCCCTGGTTGCTCCAGATGTGGCCTGACTCTCCATCGCTTGGGGAGTCCCCAGGACCTTGCTGGTCCGCACAGAAGCATCTTTTCTCTTCCTGCGTGGGTTGCTGTTGCCAAGGCTGGTTGTGGTCAATCCGATTACCGACACCCCAGCCCTCGATATCCTTTGTGGGACAGCTCGAATCCGGCTCCTGGTTGTCGTCGACATCTCCAGGACCCCGTGGCTGCAGAGTCAAGCTTCACCTCTTCGCACCTGAAGCACCCGACATCGGTGGGCATTCGATTGCTCCGCTCCTGGTCACTGACTAGTGACCCAGACTCTGTCCCCTCTGCTTTCAGGTTCTTCACATCTTCGATCCAGGCTTGGATCACCCCAGACACTTTTCTTCTCCACGGCAGCTGCACTTTGCAGCAGATCGCCATTGAAAACGACGACGATTCCCGACACCCTTTGAAACCTATGCACCCTGCTTCCCTGGGTGAGGTAACTCGAGTACTCCGGTGCTCACGTGGGTGTTGGCCCTAGAACCCCTTAAGTCTAAAGGGGTTTGCTGAAAGTCCTCTCCTAAGTGTCCTTTATCTTTAAAATTCCAACCGCGACTTTCCGCATTGAATCCTACGGCGCTCGCGGCTGTGTTCTCACACTGCACACGTCCCCCGTGGGTCTCCTGTGTCACTACCTTGGGTGGTTCCTTGGGGTCCCAGCGATTCTACGTGCTCTAGGCACTGTCTAGTCAAGTCGTGGTTCTGATACCACTTTCTTAGTATATGGTTTGGTCTCCCCCTGGAGTCCACTGTGTATTGTGCTATTTACTGTCGTTTTAATACTGTGATACTGTGTATCTTGAACTCTAATCTCATAAAGGGATTAGTAGTTAGTGTTTAGAAATAAATACATATATTTTATATATATCTTGTGTGGTTCTCCTTTCATTTAGTTATTCAAGAGGTTCTAATCTGGTAAATCAAGCTGCTTTACACTCCTTCAAGACTTAGCCTGAAGCCTGCTCTCCATAGCTACCACTAGGATAGCTTTCAATAGAGGTTGTCTTTAAACCTATCATCAATAAGGGTCGTTTGGACTAGTGCAAGGTGCCCACTATAACTAGTGGACAGCATATGCCAGGCCAACTTCTCACAGTATACAACCTTACTCTGCCCTATCTGGCACTTGGTGGCCTTGATAGTGAGGCCTGCTTTTTGCAGAGCCTCTAAAACATTTCTCAGGTGGACCAGGTGATCCTCCCAGGTGGAGCTAAAGACAGCAATAGCATCTAGATAAGCTGCACTATAGGCTTCCAGACCTGTAAGGACTTTGTTCACCAACCTTTGAAAAGTGGCAGGTGCATTCTTCAAGCCAAAGGGCATCACCACAAATTGGTAGTGCCCACTAGGGGTTGAGAATGCTGTTTTGGGTTTTGCATCCTCAGCTAATCTGATTTGCCAGTAACCAGCTGTCAGGTCAAATGTACTCAGAAACTTGGCAGAGGCCAAAGTATCTATAAGTACATCTTCCCTGGGTATTGGATGGGCATCAGTCTTAGTGACTGCATTGAGACCCCTGTAGTCAACACAGAACCTCATCTCTCTCTTACCACCCTGGGTGTGAGGTTTTGGTACCAAGACTACTGGACTAGCCCAAGGGCTATCTGAGGGCTCAATTACTCCCAGTTCCAACATTTTCTGGACTTCAGTCCTGATACAGTCCCTGACATGGTCAGGTTGCCTGTAAATCTTATTTTTAACAGTCAGACTGTCACCTGTGTCCACCTCATGTGTACACCAGGCAGTCTGACTTGGAGTCAGTGAAAACATATGTCTGAACTGATTGAGGACTTTCCTGCAATCAGTTTGCGGTTGTTCAGTGAGGCTGCCTGCCAAGGCTATACCATCCGCTGAACCATCATCGGGGTTCTGTGAGAGCAGGTCAGGGAGTGGATCACTCTCTTTCTCCTGTCCCTCATCAGTAGCCATGAGCAAGCCCATGTCTGCCCTGTCCACATATGGCTTGAGCCTGTTCACATGGAGCACCCTATGGGGGCTCCTGGGAGTTCCAAGGTCCACCAGGTAGGCAACCTCTCCCTTCTGCTCAAGTATAGTATGGGGCCCACTCCACTTATCCTGGAGAGCTGCTGGGGCCACATGCTCTACCACCCATACTTTCTGTCCTGGCTGATACACAGTCAAAACAACCTTTTGGTCATGCCAGGCCTTTTGCTAGCCTCAAGGTTTTTGGATGCCTTCTTCATGTACTCAGCCATCCTGGAGCGGAGACCAAGTACATAGTCCACAATATCCTGTTTAGGGGGTTTGAGAGGTAACTCCCATCCCTCCTTCACTAGACATAAAGGACCCCTAACTGGATGTCCAAACAGAAGTTCAAAAGGGCTGTAACCAACCCCTTTCTGAGGAACCTCTCTGTAGGCAAAGAGAAGGCAGGGCAAAAGGATGTCCCATCTACGCCTGAGCTTTTCAGGGAGACCTTTAATCATGCCCTTGAGGGCTTTGTTGAATCTCTCAACTAACCCATTGCATTGTGGGTGATAAGGGGTGGTAAATTTGTAATTTACTCCACACAGCAGTCAAGTAACCAGACATGAAGTTTGTACCTCTATCTGAATCTACCTTCTTAGGAAAACCCACCCTGGAAAAGATTCCCAGGAGGGCCCTAGCCACAACAGGAGCTGTGGTAGTCCTAAGTGGAATTGCTTCTGGGTACCTAGTGGCATGGTCCACCACCACTAGTATGAATCTGTGCCCAGATGCAGTCTGAGGATCCAGGGGACCAACAATGTCAATCCCAGCCCTCTCAAAGGGAACCCCCACCACAGATAGTGGTATCAGGGGGGCCTTTGTAGTACCACCTGCCTTACCACTGGCTTGGCAAGTGATACAGGAGCGACAAAACTCCTTTGTGTCCTCTGACATATGAGGCCAATGAAAGTGAGGAACAATTCTGTCCCAGGTCTTGTTTTGGCCTAAGTGTCCTGCTAATGGGATATCATGTGCCAGTGTCAATAGGAAGCCCCTAAACTTCAGAGGTATAACCAACCTCCTGGTGGCACCAGGTTTGGGGTCTCTACCCTCTGAGTATGAGTCCATCATCCCAGTAGATCCTGTGGGACCCACTGGTACTCCCAGCAGCCTCAGCAGCAGCTTGCTGTCTGAGGGGTTCAAGAGAGGGGTAGTTCAGCTGCTCCTGGCTCAGATCTGCCCTGGAAGGGCCCCCTGTCCCCAAGAACTCAACCTGATCAGGTTCAAGTTCCTCTGAGACAGTTCCTTCTTCAGGACTAAGATCATCTCCCTCAAGAGACTGATCTGTATTCTGAGGCAGGGGGGAAGACACTGCCTTACCCCTACTGCTCCTTCTCTTGGAAGGCACCTGGTCCATTATTCCAGGATCCAGGGCCTGTTCAGTGGAAGACATTTTTGCCTGTTACCTAGTCATGGCAAACACATCTGCAGGGATGCCCAGCTTTTCTGCATGTGTCCTGAGTTCCACTTCAGCCCATGCTGAAGTCTCCAAATCATTGCCCAATAAGAATTCTACAGGGAGGTCTGCACTTACCACAACCTTCTTAGGGCCAGTTACCCCCTCCCCCCAGGGAAAATTCACAACTGCCAAGGAATGGTCTGTCCTGACATTGCTTGCATTGGTCACTTGGTACAGCTCACCAAGTATGATTTGTTCAGGGGCCACAAGATCTTTTGTCACCATTGTGACACTTGCATCTGTGTCCCTGTATGCCATGGCCTCCTTACCATTAATCAAAGGCTGTTGTCTGTATTTGCCCAGATTACTGGGACTGACAAATAAGGAGGCAATATCCATGCCTCCATCACAGACTAACACAGCCTGAGTTAGAATTCTGACTAGGCCAGAACCCATCTCAGATTCCAGGGTTAACCCTACTACACCCTTATTCTGAGTACCACCACTTTGAACTGAACTAGGGGGAACAGTGGCCTTAGGGGCAGTGGTGGCAGGAGTAGAATCCTTGGCCTTTGGACAATTGGCATCCTTTGTCCAATCGGTCTTCTCTTTACAGATATGACACCAAGGTTTCTTTTTGCCTTTTCCCTTGTTTCATTGTGACTCCCCCCCCCCAGATGAAGACTTTTGGGGCCCTTGTGAAGACTTCTGGTCTTTACTCTTCTCCCCACCCTTATCTGAGGTTTTAGAATCTTGCTTCTTAGAGTCACCACCTTGGTTCTGAGCTTTCTGCTTCAACCTGGTTCTGACCCATTTGTCTGACTTCTTTCCCAATTCTTGGGGAGAGGTCAGATCAGAGTCCACCAGGTACTGATGCAATAACTGATTTTGGCAATTATTAAGGATCTGCTCCCTCATAATTAAATTGTACAATCCTTTAAAATCACACACTTTACTGCCAATTAACCAACCTTCCAGAGCCTTAGTAGCACAACCTACAAAGTCAACTTAGTCCTGAGTCTGTGCTTTCTGGGTGTCTCTGAACTTAATCCTGTATTGCTCAGTGGTTAAGCCGAACCCATCAATGAGAGCACTTTTCAAGACTGAGTAGTTGTCAGCATCCTCTTCTCTAACAGGGAGGAGCTTATCTCTACCTTTGTCAGCAAAGGAGAGCCACAAGATAGCTGCCCACTGCTCCTGAGGGACCCTCTGCACTTTACAGGCCGTCTCTAGTGCAGTTATCCATTTGTGGATGTCAACCCCACTCTGGTAGGGAGGGACTATCTTGTTCAGGTTCCTATGATCATGAGAATACTCTCTAGTTCTAGGGACACTGTTGCTGCCACCATGGGACTCTAGTCCCAATCTTCTGGTTGCTCTCTGGAGCTCTAGGGATTCCCTGTCTAGGGCCAATTGCTCTTTCTTGAGCCTGAGCTTGATTCTCTCAATCTCCAGTAATTGGCACTTCTTATCATGAGAGGATTCTCTCCTTTTTGATGCAGAGGTCCCTACAGAAGTACCTGAATGATCAGACTCCACAGAGGGAGTTCTGGATCTTCTAGGCAAACTCTGTACTCTTCCTGGTGGAGTAAAGAGAGGCCCACTGGGCCTTCTCCCCCACCTGAGGGAAGAGTTGGATTGTCCAGGTGGGAATCATTTTGATCCCCCTGGTCAGGGTTTGAGTCCAGGTCAAAGAAGTGTTCACTTCCTGCTCTTTCCTCATCTCCTGTCCCACCCACTCTTTCTACTTCATCAGACCCTGGGGTCTTTCTGAGGTCATCCAAGAGCAACATCTCTATTAGACGGGTGCTTGCACTTCTCCCTGTCCTCAGCTTCCTAGATGCACACATATTTCTCAATTCTGGGAATGTGAGATGGTCGTACCTAGTTGGCAGAGAGCCACTGGCTTCTTCTCTAGAAGACATACTAGTGTTATGTGGTGTAGGCACCTACTTAACCTAGTGGAGACTAAACTCTCTTGAGTTGGAGAAAGGGTGTGCTAAACCCTTGACTTACCCAACTCCAAGTTCAGTAGAACTTACTTTATTCTAGTCTTGATGTATTATATGTACCTAATACTTTTAGTGGTTTTCAGTTAATCACCCAATGAGATTTATCTGGTAAAACAATAGCAAGCTTGAATCCCAACCGCTGCACACCAATGTGAGTAGTTGGCCTGGTATATGCTGTCCACTAATTAAAGTGGGCACCTTGCACCAGTCCAAAAGACCCTTATTGATGATTAGGTCAAAGACAACCTTTTAAGAAAGCTATCCTAGTGGTAGCTGTGGAGAGCAGCCTTCAGGCTAAGTCTCGAAGGAACGTAAAGCAGCTTGTTTTACCAGAACAGAACCTCCTGAGTGACCAAATGAAAGGAGAACCACACAAGTGTTATTATAAAAAAGATGTATTTATTACTAAACACTCTCTACTAATCTCTACACGAGATTAGAACATAAAGCACACAATACTTAAACAACGGAACGACAGTAAATAGCACAATACACAGCGGGCTCCAGGGGGAGACCGAACCATATACTAAGAAAGTGGTATAACAAACACGACTTCAATAGACACAGTGCCTAGAGCACGTACAATCTCTGGGACCCCAAGGAACCACCCAAAGGAGTGACACAGGGAGCCCACGGAGGACGGGTGCAGTGTGGGAACACAGACGCGAGCTCCGTACAACTCTATGGGGAAAGTCGCGGTTGGAAAATTACAGTTTAAGGACACTTCGGAGAGGACTTCGAGCAAACCCTTTGGAACATAGAAGGTTCTAAGGCCAGCACCCTTGTGAGTACCGAAGTACCCATGTTACTTATCCCAGAGGAGCCGGGTGCATAGGGGTCAAGTGGTGTCGGAAACCCTCGTCATTTTCAATGGCGTGATGCGAAGAAGTACTGCTGCCAGGAAAATGAAGTGTCCGGTGGAATCCAAGCCTGGATCCGAGGTGAGAAGAACCTGAAAGCAGAGGGGACAGAGTCTGGGTCACTTCAGGGTGACCAGGGGCTCGATAGACGAATGCCCACCGATGTCGGGTGCTTCAGGTGTGAAGATAGGATGTTTGACTCTGCAGCCACGGGGACCAGGAGACGTCACCGATGACCAAAGTCCGGAGGTGAGCTGTCCCACAAAGGATGTCGAGTGCTGGGGGGTCAGTGTCCGGATTGAACACCAACAAGCCTTGGCAAAGGCAACCCACGCGGGCAGAGGAAACAGGTTACGGTGTGGACCAGCAAGGTCCAGGAGACTCTCCAAGTTATGGGGAGTCATGGCACGTCTGGAGCAACCAGGGAAGCCCAAGGAAAATCAAAGTTACCCCAACGCCAGGACCCACAGGCCAACGGACCAGGGATCGCTAGGAGACCTCGAGCGGAATCACTAAGCACCAGCCCACAGAGCACTCGTGGAGTGGAGGCCGGAGATCTTCAGTGGAAATGCTGCTCGGGGTTGGGACTATACGTAGTCCAATGCACAGCCTCAGGGATTGTCAAGAAGCAAATGCTGCTGCAAAAGTACACTGTGCACAGGGGTTCAGGTTGCACGGTCCCCACGAGGGATACTGGTCTCAGGATTGATGAGAGGTCAGATCAACCTCAGGGATGCTCGGGAACCCACCTCCTGTGTTGCAGAGATCTTCGGAGTCCTCAGGAGCTTGGGAGATGCAAACCGGTCAAATGTGTATAGGTGCCTGCTGCTGCAGGGGAGTAACTCCTTTACTCCAAGGGAGATTCTTCTGTCGTCCAGCGAAGTGTAGACCATTGAAGTACTTGGTTTCTGTAGCAGAGTTTAGTCCAGGTCAAATTCCAAAGTCCTGTAATCAGGTTTCCTACTTTATACCCAAGGACGGGGTTGGACAAACTCTTGGGACCCTCCTAGGGGAGGGACAGGACAGAGGGGTGGCGACACCCATGTCCTTTGTCCAGTTTCACGCCAGAGCAGGAGCCAATGGCTCCTGTGACTGGTTTGAGCCGGACTATGCATGGGGACACCAAATGTGCCCCCAGTGCAGACTTTCTGGCACTCTCAGAGTGCACCCACCCAGCCCCAATACACTAAAGCCTGTCTGGGAGGTGGTCACACCTCCCTGTGACAGGAAACCTATTGTCAGGCCTTCCCCTCCTCGAGCTTGGCTCAGCAGCAGGAGGGCAGACGTTTCTGTGGCTGGCAGCATTCATTTTGTGCTGCCCAGGTCGAGAAAGCTGGTACCGGGTAGACCGGTGACCCACAGTAGTGGTTCTACAAGGGAGGAATCATACCTCCCACACCAGTTACTGGTGTAGAGGTATGATTCCAAGGTGTTTGACACCAAACACGACATAATTCTAAGCAGCCGTTTTAAAGTTAGCATTTACCGCGAGGTTATAATGCACTTAAATATATATGGTTGGCTGCATCACAGACAACCCCGGAGAATAGCTTCCGAAGGCTGCAGAGGGGCCCTACTCATGCAGGGGCACCTTCTCACATCAAACCCAGCACCCTGCCTTCAGGATTGATAAGGCCTGCTATAGGGGTGACTGATAGGTTTACATGTGTAGTGATTTAGAATAGATATAGGGAACCTATATCTAAGTAAGGGGTGCATGCACCACCTTACATAGGCTGCAGTAGCAGACCTGTGGTGTCATTTTGAATGGTCTCTCAGGGGTGGCATAATACATGCTTCAGCCCCTGGGAGGCCTCTGGGGTACCTATGCCCTGGGTACAGGGTGTACCATATACTAGGGACTTATAAGGGTACCCCAGAATCCAATCTGGAGTGTACCTAAAGTACATGCAATCAATTTACAGGAGAAAGCAGATAGACCGGGGTCCTGAACAGCAGGATCCCAGCCAGACTAAGTCAAAAACAGTGATACATCAGCAAAAAGTGGGGGTAACTATAAGAAGCAGATCCTACTCTCCTACACATAAATAATCAGATTTTTGATATTCATAAAAACTTTATTTCGGCAATCAATTGCCATAAAAGCATCAATAAAAACAAGCAATAAAATGCGGTGAATTCATAATATATAGACAGTTTGAAAAGGTAGTATAAAAATTAGATACAATGCTGACCAATAATCCAATTGATAAAATTAATGTAGCACCTCACACAACCCAAAATGTGACCAGAGGAATGCAATATTATGATCACTCATGCACTTCCTGCAATATCATTCTGCTGGGCCGTTCTTTTGAGAATGGCCCTTCGGGTGTACCACATATTGAATAAGAACCGTGAGATAGAGTAAACAATAGGCATTTGTGTATTCGATTTAAATATCCTGTACACTTCAGAGCAGCGTCTTGACCCCAAATTTCTGCAAAGTTGGATTAGCCAGCGTGTTCTGGCCTTTCCATAACCCTTGCAGAAAAATAGCACGTGCAGTTCCGTTTCATCGGTGTAGTTACAGGCCGGGCAACCCCCGTTTGAAGCCCCCTCCCACTTGCGAGTAAAGGCGCGTAATGGGAGGACTCCGTGTCTGAACTGGACATAGAGTTTTTTGGCGAGAAGTGGCTGGATATCATCCAGCACCAGTTCTAAACTATACCTATTTTTTACTGCCAAAAATTCCACCGTGAAACGACCAGCGGTATTTCTTCTTTCAAGCTCGTTGAGCTTTTGCTCTCTGAAGCTCTCTATCAGGGTCTTTCTTGCTGTTGTTTGAGACGTATATTCCGCATTGTACCATAGATTGCCCCTACCCAAGCCCTCACAAATGTTCTTAATGTTGGACAACCAAGGTATCCTCCCTGAACCTCGCATACCCATTATGTCAGTTATTTCCTCCCTATAGGCGGATAACTCCGGGGTACTCCAAAGGCGACGCCAATAGAGGAGGGGCCTAACCCCTAGGTCTAAACGGAGTGGTGTTAATGGAGTACTGGTGGGTAGGCCCAAAAGCTGTCTAATGAAAGAATTCTCTGTTCGCATTAACATGCCCAATGCACAATGACCCCAGAGTTCTGCTCCGTAGAGGGCAGCAGACCTGGCCTGTGCCTTGTAGATTTCCATCACTGGGCTAAGTGTTTTTTTGGGGCAACTCCTATATCATTTTAAAATACCCCCCACTATTTGGGTAAGTTTCAGTCCTGCTTTATTTATTTGTGCACCCCAATCCATTTTCTCAGTCAACGTCAGTCCCAAATATTCAAAGGTGGTTACTCTTTCAAGGGGTCTGCCGTCCAAGCAAGGGTTGGGGCGGGTGGTGTTGCCTACATTAAAGGCCATGTACTTAGTTTTTTGCAGGTTAATTTCCAGGCCTCGTTGTTTGCAGAAGTCGCTAAAGTTGTCGAGAGTCCTCTGAATTCCCATCGGTGATTTTGCGAGGAGAAGCGTATCATCTGCAAACATCAGGGCCGGGATCTTGCGCTGCGCCAACCTAGGGGCATTGATGTTCTTTCCGGCGCTCAGAAAGTCTATTAGGCCATTAATGTAGAGGGAGAAAAGTGTGGGAGCCAGGACACAGCCCTGGCGAACCCCTCTCTCCACGGGCGAAGGGGCTGAAAGTTCACCACACTTTCCATATCTAATACAAGCGTAATTACCCTCATGGAGACGTTTTAACTGCACGCACAGGTATTCTGGCACTCCCATATCTCTTAAAATTGCCCATAATTTCTCCCTCGGAACCAAATCAAAGGTAGATTTTAAATCTACGAATATAAGATAAAGGCTACCCCCCTCGATGGTAACGGATTTCCAGTATATCGCCTGCAGTCTAAATAATTGGTCGATCGTGGATGTCCTAGCTCTAAACCCGGCTTGGAGGGGGGTTAAAATATTGTGTTCCTCTATCCAGGATTGTAAACGCCCCAATAAGACTCGGGCGAAGATTTTCTGACCAACGTCTATAAGACTGATCGGGCGATAGTTAGCAGGCAGGAGCGGGGAGCCCTTTTTATAGATCGGTATGATTTCGGCTCCCGCCCAAGTAGTGGGAATTGCCATGCCTTGTAATATGGCATTAAACAGAGTAGCCAAATAAGGAGCCCAGATGGTTGGTTCAGCTTGGTAAAGATCGCCAGGGATCCTATCCAAACCAGCCGCTTTTGCAGGTAGGATTTTCCCTAAGGCGTCAGTGGTTTCTCTTACCGTGATTGGGGGGGCATCATCCTGGTTTAGACCCGGGTGCGGCGGAGCTCGTGCCATACTATCATCCCCTTCCTTGTCCCTTCTATAGAGGATTTCAAAGTGAGCCCTCCAAACACCTTCATCTAAGTTGGGTTCGATGGCCGATCTACCAGCCTGGGAGTCAGTATTTAAGATGTTCCAGAAGGACCTCAGATCATGTGAAATTAATGCATTTCTGAGGTCTTCCCATTTTTGGGCAACCCAGTGCTGTTTTGCTTTAATTATGGCGCGTTTATATACTGCTCTGGATTCTTTGGTTTTTATTTTATTGCTACTTTTAATGGCTATGATTAAGTCAGTTTTAGCAGCTCGGCAGTTGGCATTAAACCATTTATGCTTGGTCTTTTTGGGCGCTCTCTGTATTTTATTTTGATTAAAAAAAGTGGCCATGATGTCAACCAGATCTTGATGATTTTGTGAGATCTTTAAAAGTGTATTGGGGGCTCCAGTACTCTGTTAGTTGAGATGTGGTTAGGAGATGAGGGACTATTTGATGGTAGATGTTGGCCAATTTGTCTTGCGATTTGGAGATTTCGGCCCAACGTACTCTTCTCCCTCCATTGGTCAGGATCATACTTTGGGCTGATATTGAGGGTTTAACCTGTGCCTTCGTATTACCTGGGGTAACTATTTCTAAGATAAGGGCATCATGGTCACTATCGTGTCGCGGGCAGATTTTAAAGTCTAACACCTTATGCCAGGACTGTAAGTCTAGCATAATATAATCAATTATTGAGGTGTGGCCCGTTCTATTAAAAGTGTGATTTCCCGGATTATCCGATGTAGTACGTCCGTTACATGCGCTTAAAGAAAATTTTAATGTTAGACATTGTATTTGGAGTGCTAACGGGGTCCAGACCCTTACTGGTGAAATATTAGGTTCGGTAATACACCAGTATAGGTCCTCCTCATCTAGTTGACCTGTTACCAAACTGTCCAGGGGCTCAAATTGGCAGTTAAAATCGCCGCCAATAATTACTCTGCTATTTATTGGTATCGTTGAGAGAAAGGTATTAAGTTGGTCTAGAGTACTAGACTCTTGGCCCCTATACGTCGGGCGTGAGTATAAATTTATAAGCAAAATGCTTTTTGTCTGAAAAGTTAAAAGAACACAGAGAATATCCCGAGAGGAACTTTCAATAGATTTTGCCTCACAGCCTAGATGAACTCCAATCCAAGTAGACAATCCTCCTGATGGTCTACCTCTCCCCGTATGGATCGCTGGGATACTAAAGACCACGTACCCCTGCCTACTCAATTCATCCCTAGACCATGTTTCTTGGAACATACAGATTTCGTGTTGTTCGATGAAGAGTTCCCATTCAGGGTTCTTCAATTTAGATGTTAATCCTGCTATGTTCCAAGAAAATATTTTCACACTTGGGATGTGCACTGAAGTGGGGTATAAGGGAGGGTCGATGGTTGTACTATCTAAGGTGGACTCTTTATGATGAAGTGAGCTTGGGTTGGCATTTAAGTTGGATGTTTTTCTGGCTAATGGGGAAAGTTTTCCATCCTTGTTTATTGAATTAATTGGAAGCGAGACAGCAAGGGGTCTATTTGGATTCGGTATGTCCTCAAAATCAAGATTCGGTTTATCCTCTAGTAAACTGCTTTTCCCCGCCTCTAAAGGTTGAACTATGGTCTTAGCTAGTGTTAAATAGTCACTCCTTTGAGCGGTCCCTCTTGTCTGTGTGGTATGCATGCAGGATTGATCTCTATCTTGTGTGGGGACTACCACTTTCGTTAGTCAGTCTACTGCCTCAAGAAGACTAAACCTGTTGTTCACTGGGATATTAAAAAATAGTGGAGTTGTTTGGGCCTGCAAGGGTGTGAAAAGTTGGGAATTCTGGTTAATTGCCCACTTCGGATAACGTGCTCCTCTATACTCTTGTGGATGCTGACCAATGGGGTAGAAGTAATCTAGGGGCAATAGATTGGTAGATCTTCCTGGCCTGGCTGGGTAATGGTATTCTAAGAGATGATTTACAATCCCCCTGTTCCTAAAATTAATAACAATACAGTCGCCAGCAATATCTTTGGGCCTCCAACCTACCCACCCTACCCTACGAATCATAATGATTTCCTCACTGTCTCTAATGGAAAACTGTTTGTTATTAGTTAACCAATGAATGCATTTGTTCTTCAGATCAAAATAGGATTCCCTAGTGCCTTTCTTTAAGTCAGGGACTCCAGCTAAAACGACTACGTAGGGGATTGATGCTGGGGGTAGATTGATGCAAGGAAGGGCTGTCCCTGCCTCATGGGGTCCCTCCTGTGGCCTGCTCTTTTGCCTGACCCTTGCACCAATGGTGGGGCTATCAGGAGTTCCAACAGCCCCCCCCAGCATTGTCCTTTTCTTTCTGTCCTCCCTGCTTAAGCTCCTGCCCATAGGTAATTTTTCCTTTCTCCACCCCCTTAGGACTACTGTGTTTCTCTCCCTCCTTCTCTTGGTTAACTTGTGGTGTTTTGTTAGGAGGGAATATGTTAGCTTTTACGTGCTGGGGGCCGGGTCTTGTATGGGACAATGTGTTGGCCGGCTCCTTTTCTTTCAAAATCGCCTCAGACCTATCCACCCACCGTTCTACTAATTTTGCGAGGTTATCAACCCGATCCCATACATTTTTTAGTTCGTCCCTCAGTATGGTCCTTATTTGGACCTGCATGTCAACAACCACGTCCATGACCCAGGTTGGCTGTTCTGGGCCTCCATTAGATAGGGGCTGTGAACATTAGGCCTTGCGGCGGTAGGAGTCTCAGAGACTGGAACTTTTCGTTTTGACCCTCTAGATGCAATGGCTTTAGTTTTCACATTTTTTGTGCTGGCCCCCCCTGGGTGTACAACACCCACCCTGCTTTCTGCGGAGGGGCCTGTATCACATGTAGCAAGTTCCTGGTCCGTAATGTAAGGAGAATCAGTTAAGTCAAGTGGGCTAAGAGGTGCCACAAGATTAGGTGTGAGGGATAGTCGCCTCTCTGTTAGCTCAATCTCGTTGGCCACTACGCCAATAGCTCTCTGGAGCATCCGGTTGATTGATGTCTGTTGGATAAAAGAGGCCGGCTCTACTGGGGCTACATTTTGCTTTCCCGCCCCTGCTCGCCTCCCCATATTTGCAGGAGGGATTAATTTAAAATTCAAGTATAGATGAACAGGGGGCCTTGTGTCACTGACCTTGGTGAGGATTTGAGGGGGTCCACTTCCAGAGCCTGTCCTATTCCCCTTCAGGAATTTAGGGGGGTGGCCCAGCCCAGCCTCTTCCGGCCTCTGACGGGTGCGGACGGGCCCGCCCTTGGCCCGGGCACGCCCGCGCACGTCCCGCGCTGCGGGAGGGCTTCCCCGCTGTTATCGCGCCTCCAGGCGCCACGATGTCCCCAGCAAGCGTCAGGCAATGCCTGCTGGGGGTTGTGGTTTGGCCATAGGCGCCGTTGCCCTCACGGCAGGTTCCTGATGAAATGCCCCCGAGCCGTTCCCCTCACGGCTGGACAATCGGCGGCAGCGAAGCGGAGAAGCAATGCAGGAGCCGTTCCCCTCACGGCACTGGCGTCTAAAAAAAAGTATTAAAAAAATATTTACATCAAAAAATCGCTCCGCCTCATGTCCATTAAAGCTAGGTGAGTTGCGAAAATTTGTCTTTTCAAAAATTGGGTCGTGGTTCTAAAGGGTGTGGGAAGCACTGCACTAGGTCATTCATGATTCAAGCACTTTTTTTCTTTTTTCAATTTTTCTGTGCTAACCCTACCTTCCCATGCAATTTCAATGTTGACGACAGAAACAGATTGCGAATTTGGAGTTGGCATAGCTATTGAATATTACTTTTGGATTCAGAGCTTCTATTTACGGACAAAGACTTTTTTTGAAAGTATGTCATGCTACGATGCATTGGTCTCAAACATGATTAATAATAGCCTTTGTTTTCGCACTTGTGCCTTGCTGGGAGCTTAGCTTCCAATTTCAAATAAATGAGGTTGCAATCTTTTTTTAAACACTGAATGCTTCCCAAAGACTTTCCACATTTGTTGATATGAACACAACATTTTTAGGTCGAACCTAAGGGCAGTGCGCATGCGCTTCTCGCTCTGCAAGGCATGCTGTATTGGAGTATGCTCTTGAAGCCCCGCCCACTCTTCGACTCATATTTGTCATTAGCTTATGTCATTGACCTTCGTAAATGCTGGCTTCTGATTCGTACACAGGCTTGTTAGTCCCTCCTTAGTACTGCCTTCTCTTCACTTGTAACCTCCCACGAGGACTGGCCCTTTTACTTCGGTTGTTACACGGTCTGTTTTATAAGTTGGTGAGCACTATTTTTTTAATGCTCTTCCCCTATTCCACACACGGCATTGAAGCACCCGCCCGCTTTGTTTTAAATAGTAATATATTTTTATTCAAATTACAGCGCAAAACGCTTTATAGCGGCCGTGCTTATTTAATTATTTATTTAGCAGCGTGGGCCTTTTTTTAAGTCTTCTGGAAAACTCCCAACGTTAAGGAATTATTGATCAGTGTTCTGACTGGGATAGCCACTGAAGTTGGTGATAGTCCTTTGAAGGAGTGCAGAGGGTGTGTTAACCCTGCCCTGGAGGAGCTTATAGCGAAAGGGTAAGTGCTGTTTGTTCTTTTGTGTGACAAATATGATTCCAATATGTCTGCTTTTGCTGGGTAACGTGTTGCTAGTTTGAGACAAAATTCATGCAAAATGGGATGGGTTCCTTCAGCGCTTTTGAATTTTTAAATTCTGTGAGTATTTAAAAAAATTCTTTATTGGGGCTTTTTGCATTGTGGATTCTGCTTGAGTGGTAGCGTGTTTGTTTTTACAGCTTTTTTGATTGTTAACATTCTGTTATGTCTGTGTAGGTGAATTTTGTCTGAGGGTTGTTTGTTCTGAGCCAGGAAGCTTTGTGATTTGTAACCCTTTGGAATGTGACCATATCTGGTTTTCTAAAAATGACATATAAGTTTCTCCTGCAATGTGTGTGAGTTTGGGAATGAGCGATTGTAGAGTGGAGAATGCTAGTTTGGAACCAAGGATGCATAGGTCTGGGTATTTTGCATCTAGGCTTGAAACTGTGACTAGAAAGGTGTTGTGGGAGTGTTTGGGTAGATGATTTTGTATTGTTCTCTTCATTTAATTATGGTTAAGCTGGAATGCTTGCTTGCTAGGCTTTCTGTGGGAATGCATTTTGGGATATTCATTCAGTGTATTACATAACGTTACTCATTTTGATTGCCTAGACTGCCTGGTAGTGGTGGGCCTGCACAGAATTCATGCTGTATTATGATTCTTCAGCTTTTTATCACGTTCTTACTTTTGCTTTCTGCAGTCTCTCACACAATAGGGTATCCAGGTGCAAAACTACCCTTTCAGGGTTCGCACAGATACAACAGTGTAAAAAATATCTTTCGGGGGGCGTGGCCTGGATGCGCATGGAGTGAGATGTGCTCCATCGAGACTCTGCTCCGGCGCTTCCCGTACTTACCTCTCTCCTGGTCACCGGGCCCGCTTTCTGCTTTGGAAAGCTCGGATACCTGTTGGGGACTTCTGGCCGACATCCTGAGCTGCGGGAGCCACTCGAAAGCTACGCTTGCGTGGACCTTTCTGGCCGGGCTCGGCCCGACTCGCTTCCGCCACCATCTTGGGCTCCGACTGCCGCTGTGCCTCTGCTGGTGCTGGGTGAACTGCTCTGGTGGCGGAGAGTGGCGCTGGCGACGGCGGCGAGGTCCTCGACAACCTGACCTCCGCCGATCTGCTGGAGCCCCGAGCTGCCGCTGTAACCCTCAACTGGACTTTCCTGGCCGAGATCGGCCCGACTCGCTCTTGCCGTCCTTTTGGGCTCCGATCATTGCTGCACCCCCGCCGGCGCCTGGAGGCCTGCTCCGGAGGCGGAGAGCAGCACTGGTGACGACGGTGAGGTCTTTGCCATCCTGACCTCCGCCGATCTGCTGGGCCCCGAGCTGCCGCAGGAACCTCCGGGAGGCCCCGGTGATTGCGCTAGTAGACGGCGGCTCCTCTCCGGATCGAGACATCCAGCTGTGAGGGCGTTCGGCCCCCCCATGCCCTGAGGGAACAACGGACAGCGGCTTGGGCGGTGCAGGTACCGGAACGGGGGGTCCCCTCCACGTGGGCCCCTGGTCTGCCTGACCTCTGCGGGCCCTTCGGCGCCCGGCCTGCCATTTTGTCCCTGCCTGCCTCTGGTGCTTCCCGGCCCTTGCTTTGCTTCTGCCCTTTTCTTGGGACTTTGTCTCCACGGCGCAGAGCGGAGGAGCGCGCACACTGCAGGTGCCCTCCCACCAGAACTCGGCCCGACTCCTTTGCTTCCTGGCCCTGTGTTGCTGCAGCATCAGCCTGTGAAGGTCCTGGAGTCCCGGTCCCTGTGGAGACTTGACTTGCCTTGGCCGCTCCTTCCCTGTTCGTGGGGCCTTGTGGGGCCTTCGGTGTGATCCCAGAGACTATCCCTGCCCCCCTTCTTGTGTGCCCCCCTGCCTGGTCTACTGGACATGCCCTTTGGTCGGGGACCTCGCTGGACCTGCTGAGCCGGGGTAACGACCTGTGCAGTACCCTTGTCTGCTGGCGCGGGCACTGGTCTCCCTTTTACTCTTGACGCCCCTCAACGCTGGGGAGACCTCGGCCCTGCCTCCGTCCTGTGTGTAGCAGGGTGGGCCTTACGCACGCCGAGTGGCCCCTTACTTCTCTGCTCGCCCACCCCCCTCCTTGGTCTTGTCACTGTCTGGAACGCTCTGGTTCTTCTCTGGCTGGGGCCTTGGCGCTCCTGGTCTTCATAACTATGCCTCCTAAGCACAGAGGCAATAAAGAAGCCTACCCGGTGGCCTCCCGTGAAAATCCGGTGACTTCCCTGTGGTCCAAGGCGCCCCCATCCGCACAGGAGGATCCCACTGCGTCTTCGGCACCCTCTGGTTCGTCCGCCCAAATGATACCAATCACCCAGGCCTATATGTCGTCCTCCTTGCAGGAAATCATGACTGAAATCGGCTCCCTCCGACAGGACTTCAAAGCCGGGTTGCAGGATATCTGCAGGGATGTCGTCGAGATTGGCGGCAGAGTTGATGGCCTTGAAAGGACACTGGATGCCAGGACGGAAGATATTGAGGGCCTCTGGAAGAAGGTATCCGAGTTGGAAGACCAGAACATTACCCTACAGTTGAAGCAAGAAGACCTGGAGAACCGCAGTCGGCGGAACAACCTTCGCATCCGAGGAGTCCCATTGGGAACAGAGGGGACAGATATCCTGGCGTACACGGCGGACCTCCTACATGCCATCCGCGAGGGTGAGGGTACCTCGCCGCCCATGCTGGATAGAGCACATCGGGTACCTGGCCCCCGCAACCGTCCTAATTTTGTCCCAGACATTATCACGAGAGTCCACTTCTTTGTGGACAAAGAAGCCATCCTTCGTAAGGTGCAGGGGGTTCAAACGGTCTCCTATAATGGGCTCTCTATACAAATTTTTCAGGACCTTGCACCTTCTACGCTTCGCCGGAGGAAGACCTTTAAGCCTGTGACAGACAAATTGCGGGACCTGGAGGTTAAATACCAGTGGGGCCATCCCTTTGCCTTGATGTTTACCTGGGAGGGGAGGCGGCGAGTTGTTCGGTCTTTGCAGGAGGCGCAGCGTCTCCTTCGCCTTCCTGTGGATTCGGACAATGAAGATCTTCCATCCTCTCGCGCACGCCCTGCGGGCTCGCTCCGGCCGGAGTGGTCCACTGTCCCTCCTCCTCGCTCCAGACGCCTCTCGAGAGATCTTGAGTCATCACAAGCCAAGCAGGATGCCATCAACCATGTTTGCTCCCTGAGTGCCTCCCCGTCTCTCACGAACTAGACGCCCTCTATACAGAGGACAGCCTGTCTGTCTTTCTACCAGGGGTCCGGCCTGGTGGCTGGATCAAGTTGTGCTTTTTCCATTGCTACACGGGATGGATGCCGCCAGCGGAGGCTCCTCGCCCTGTGTGTGTCTGCCGCCCCCCTCTCCAGGGTCCTATAGGAGAGTGACTTCTCTGGAATGACCCACATTCGGGAGTCTGGGCTGTTCCGAATGGACTCTACATTGACTTGGCCCAGTTGGCCTGTTTTTTCTTTCTTCTTTCTTTTCCTTCTTTTTCTTCTTACTCCTTCTCCCCTCTATGGGCTCTCTTTGGATGCGTCCCTGCCCGAGGCTGTATTGTGGTGTTGTTCTGGGGGTGTGTGGTGGAGATGTTGGCAATTGCTCGGGGTCGGCTGGCCCTTTACTCCTGCGCTCTATCCATTCCTTTTGCCATTGTTTGTCATCATGCCCTTCTACCTCCTCTTGAGTGACCTTGTGGGGCTGCCTGTTTCCTGGCTATGGGGTTCATCTCCCATCGCTTTCTTGGGGAGTGCCTGATTGGATATGTGTTTTGGGGGGCTCTGGAACTTGCTGGTGTGGCTGAAGCGTGTTGCCCCTCCTCTCTTCCACCATGACACGCACCGTCGCATTCCTATCCCTTAACGTGAAGGGACTCAACTCCCCTAACAAGTGCCGACAGGTGTGGCGCTACCTACTTCACCATGATCCTGACGTGGTTTTCTAACAGGAGACCCATCTGCTTTCCTCTGACACCCATCTCATGTCGCACCGCAAATACCCTACTCAATTCTGGGCGTGCTCCCCGACTAAGACTAGAGGTGTGGCAATTTTGTTTAAACCTGGCTGGCGCGCGATGACAGCCCGGACTGTGGCTGATGATGGTGGGAGGTATCTTAAGGTTAACATGGTATGGGGTCGGGGTTCCTGTACCTTTGTTAATGTTTATGCGCCTAACCAGAAACAGGATATGTTCTTGCGCCACCTCCTTGGGTCTCTGCTTCGTTCCCTCTCAACCCCTGTTGTTCTGGGGGGTGACTTTAACTTGGTTTGGGACCCTGAACAGGATCGCACTGCACGGGGGCACCATGTTGCTGGGGCGATGTCAGCGACATTGAGGAATGACATCACCGACCTGGGATTGGTTGATCCCTGGAGATACCTCCACCCAGACTCCCGGGATTATTCCTTTTTTTCTCACGTCCATGGCTCTTACTCGCGTATCGACTATTTTTCTCTCGCTTTCTTTGGCTCACTTGCTGTGCACCGCGGATATCTCAGACATCTCCATCTCCGATCACGCGCATGTTCTGCTTACGCTCCAGGTTCCCGATGCCCGCGCCTGCCCCCCCCAAGCCCTCCGTGACCCGGTAGATGTGGCGGACATCCGTAAGCAGATTGAATCCTTCTTTGTGGTGAACTCTCTCTCCGATACTCCTGAGGATGTCCGTTGGGATGCCTTTAAGGCTACTGTTCGGGGAGTCATTACCTCAATCTCCATTGCCCGGACCAGGGAGGCATGACTGGTTGAAACCACCCTCTCCCGGGATATTAAGGACTTGGAGCGTGCGGATTAAGCCTGTCCCTCCCTTGCTAATAAGCGGCGCCTGGCAACCCTGCGTGGTCAGCTGCGCTTACAGCGAACTAATAAGGCCAAACTCCTTCTAGTTAACCTTAAACAGGAATACTACGTGGGTGGTGATAAAGTTGGGGCGTGCTTAGCACGCCGTCTACGGACTCAGACGGCTTGCTCCCATATCGCGAAGCTCAAGCGGCCTGATGGCTCCTGGGCTACCTCTGAGGCAGACAAGGCTCATACACTGATGGCCTTCTACTCTGATCTGTAGGCCAAGGATCCTTGCTCTCCGGAGGCGGTTGCGTCGTTTCTGGACTCCTGTCCCTGGGACCTTATTGATCCATACTTCACGGAGTTTCTTGATGAGCCTATCTCCCACGAGGAAATTGCGAAAGCATTGAAACAGCTGCCGACGGGCAAAACCCCGGGTCCTGACTGCCTTCCGGTCGCTTTTTATCGGATCTTCTATCCACAATTGCGGGACCATCTTCTCCATCTCTTTAATAACTTTACTGATCATACCGGCCTCTCCCCCATGATGAATGAAGCAGAAATTGTGCTAGTTCCTAAACCTGGCAAGGACCCGACCCTGGCGGCTTCCTTTCGTCCCATCGCTTTATTAAATACTGACGCTAAGTTATTCACCAAAACCTTGGCCAACCATTTGGAGCCTCATCTCCCGGGCCTTGTAGACCCGGATCAGGTGGGGTTGATCCGCCACCGTCAGGGCACGGATAACATTCGGCAGATTGCCCATTTGGTAGAAAAGTCGCGAATTAGAGATATCCCTGCATGCCTGGTCTCTCTTGACGCCGAAAAGGCGTTCGATCGCGTGGATTGGGGTTTCCTTCGGGCAGTCCTCCAGAAGGTTGGCTTGGGGCCGGGTTTTATCTCTAAATTGATGGCCCCGTATGCGAAACCTACCACTCGCGTTCGCTTCAACGGAACCACCACTGCTCCTATCCCTATCCACCAAGGCACTCGCCAGGGGTGTCCGCTCTCCCCTCTCTTATTTGCACTTGTCGTTGAGCCCTTAGCTATCGCTATACGCAGCAATCAGACTATACGGGGTATCCGTATACGGGGTGCTGAGCACAAGGTTCCCTCTTTGCTGATGATCTGCTCTTGTCTTTGTCCTCTCCCTCGACCTCCCTTCCGGCGGTGGCTGGGCTACTGAAGTCCTTTGAGACCGCTTCGGGCTATCGGATTAACCTCGCCAAATCTCATGCTCTCAATCTCACACTCTCGGCTCGGAGGTCCCGGGTTTGCGGGACTTGCTCCCGGTGCAGTGGACGGATGAGTCAATTCGCTACTTGGGCCTAGACCTGACTCCTAATCTCGCTTCTTGGTCCTCCTCTAATTGGCCTAGGTACCGTAAGTCCATCCGTGATGAAATACGTCGCTGGGAGTGGCTGGGGCGCCTTAAACCTGTTAAAATGTCCCTTCTCCCTAAGATTCTTTATTTGTTCCAGTCTCTTCCTACTCCCATACCTCACGCTGACATTCAGGCCTTACAACGGGATTTTACCACGTTCATCTGGGGGAAATCACGTCCCCGCTTCTCTCATAAACTACTTATGCTTCCCAGGTCTCGGGGTGGCCTGGCCTGTCCCAATTTGTTGGACTATTATTGGGCTTGTCATCTCCGGTTTATATCGGAATGGATCGTTCCCGAAAGCGAGAAGCACTAGTTCCATATGGACCGTGCGGTGGCCTGTAGACCACTGTGGGATCTGGCCTGGCTCCCGCGCGGGGCATGCCCTCGCAGTGCCTACATAGCAACCCCAACGAGAACGGTCTTAGAGATATGGGATAAATTGGCACTCTCCCGGGGCCTTACGACCTTCCCTTCCACTAACACCCCGCTAACACTCAATCCTGCATTCCCCCCTGCTTTGCAGTCTCAGGTCTTTGCGGCTTGGACCATAGAGGGTCGGCGAGTACTTCAGGATTTTTTTCAGGGCTCTGCCCTCCGCACCTTTGATCAATGCAAGCAATTCTTCCATCTCACAGATAACGCGCGTCTGCAATATTGTCAATTGCGTCATTGGCTAGCTTCCCCAGCGTACTCCCAGGGGGTGACTCGTCAGCTCACCCCCTTTGAATCCCTAGTGCGTAGATTCGAGGGGTCTCGGGGCTTAATCTCCAAAACCTACTCTGTCCTGCAACACTCTCGACAGCTCTCGCCTCATGGCTACCAGGTGCGTTGGGCCTCTGATTTGGCTGCTGACATCTCCCCGGAGGACTGTGGAAGGACATCCCTAAGGTGTACCGTAGCATTTCCCAGCGCGAATCTGCTTACAAACTAATGACACGTTGGTACTACACCCCTACCCGTCTGCACCAGATGTTCCCGAACACTCCCTCAACTTGCTGGCATTGTCGGACGGATAGAGGGGACTTCCTACACATTTGGTGGTCTTGCCCGAGCCATCTCATGTTCTGGAAGGAGGTCCTCAGTCATATCAAGGAGGTGGTGGGTTTCACGGTCCCTTCTACCCCGTCCCTAGCGATTCTGGGCATTCGCCCTGGCACATTGAAGGCCATGTCTACGTCCCTCTGGTATTTAATTCTCCTTTTATTGGGAGCTGCGCAACAGTCCATCGCCTCCTGCTGGAAGCGGCCCCACCCTCCTCCCATTGCAGCGTGGTTTCTCTGGCTGTGGGATGTCCTGTCCCTGGAACTGCTTACGGCCCGTCTCACCCACACTGACGCACGCTTTCTGGCGTCCACTTATACATTATCTCACTAAAACTGAACACTCCCGCCTGATGCCCCCTCAACTGCGGGCCCTTCAACCATTCGATGACCCTCTGGAGCCCTTCTCGCGGGGCAAGAGACCGGTTACTCCGGAGTAACCTGCCTGACTGGCCGGGCTGGCCCCTGTGATCTTCTGTTCTCTGGACTCCACCCTAGGCTCTCCCTCCTCCCCCGCACCTCTTGGGCGCATCCACATCTGACCTCTCTTCTCTTATCCTCTCCTTTGAGGGTCATGCCCTCTGCTGTCTTTTCCTTCTCTTTCGTCTTTTCTCTATCTCTGGCTTCTCTCTCTATCCTTCTTTTGTTCTATAATGATCTTGGTTCTATGCATGGCAATGTGTATTAGTATTGTCGCAGTATAAGTTGTAACTTCCGAGAGGGTGGTGACCCTAGACTTGCTTTGATTTTGTTAGGCTTGCCCATCTGGGGGGGTTCTTTTTGACTATGCTGCTGTTGGTCTCTAATACTGGACTATGAGACTTTAGCTAGGCCCACATTTGCTGGTCCCTTCCATGGCTTCCCCTACGGGCGTGGAGATGGCCCTTTTTCTTTTTATAGTTACCCCCTGTATTCTGGAACGTTGCTATGCCCGCATCGCATTTGTATTTTCCATCCCACCTAGCTCAATTTATCCCATTGTGGGGGTCTTGATCTGTTTGCTGCTTCTATTCCCCACTTTTGGTTTCTTCCCCACCCTGGTCCCTCAAGTTCTGCGACATGTGTACAACTTTTTTCTTTCTTTGCTTGTATTCAATAAACAGATATCAAACAAAAAAAATATCTTTCTAGCCGAATAATTAGTGGATACGAAATATAGCAAAATGGCACAACTGTGCCATTTTTCACATTTGCTTTCCACAAAAAAGCTGTTTCCACCAGCCTAACTGCTCAGTCACTCTAACTTGAATCATCTTGCTCCATAGCTTTCAGTTCTTGTCCCTCAGTCTCTCAGTCTGTCATGTTCTTTGTTGTTCCTCTCAATCCAGCAGTCACTCTTGCCTCCCATTCTAAGCCCACCTCACACTCTCTCTCTTTCCAGTGACCCATTCTTCTGCCTTACTTGCACACTCTCAATCCCTAACAGCAGTGGCCACGCAAGATGGCTGACCGGACGCGTTCCTAAATGGCCCCAACTGAATCCTACATAATCCTGCCATTTGCTGCTACACAAACGGGCCAGTTGCTTCAGTATTAGTTGCCGGTGCACTCCCACACCCATGGACTGTGTACTTCACCCGGCGTCATCGCTCCGGGAGTGGGGATTGCCTCAGCGTGTAGCGGGCCTGATGATCATCAGCTGCGGCCTGGGTGCGCTTGCGGAGCTCCTGGCGCCGGGAGAGGGGCGAGTGAGCGGTGCTGCCTGCGGCCGCGGTCCGAGGCTCCTGATCACCTTGCCTGGTAGAGACGGGCAATTTCGGGGTGCGGCTGTGGTTCAGTCCCCCCCTCTTCTGCCTCATGGACTAGTGGAGCCACCTTGAGGGTGCAGACTGCGTCGCGGGGGCCTACCTTGAGACTTCACTGTGGGGGCCATTGACAGCCACGATTTGGGCGGAATGGAAGGCCTCTATCTTCCTGATTGAGTCCGTGGGGCCCATTGGTAATGCCGAGCCACTGTGAACTTCTGGAGAGTGCAGCTCAGGGGGGGGGAATCTAACTGGTGTCGCTGCAGGTGGGGGGGGCATATGCCATGGGAGTCAGGCTTGGCTGCCCCCCTCCTCTCTCCTTCCTCCTTCAAGCTGACTCGGGTGGCGCAATTTAGACAGCGCTGCTCATGGGGGCCTGCGCTTGGACTGAGTGGGCCTCCGGTGTCACTGTAGCCTGCTGCCTTTCCCCATCCGGGGACTTGCCCAACATTTTGTGGTGTTTCTATACATTCTACACTTTCCCCTGGGCCCTGGTCCCCTGCTCACATCCCCTGTGGGTGAATAGAAGGATCCGTGGGTCCTCCCAGGATGGTAGCTGCTTGCAGGTGTAGTGAGGATGGGCCTTGGCGGGGCCTCGAAGGCGGCTGGTGCCCGCATTGGACTTGATAAAGGGACTGACGCAGAGACAAGTGGCATAGAAGGTGCTGTGGCCCTGGGAGAGTCTACACAGGTGCCCTCCTCGGAGCGGCAGATTCGACAAGGTGGTGTCCGAGGTGACCCCGTGCCGGACTTGCCCACTGCAAAACCCCTACAGGCAGAGATCCTTGCAGCCATTCAGGACTCCCGCGTGGTGTTAGAAGGTCAAAACCAAACTGTGGCCCTTCAGGTGAACCTCCTCTGCAGAGATCTCCGAAAGGTATCGGACAAGGTTTGGGTCACTGAAGGGTCCATTGCTGAACTTCAGTCAGAGTTGGATTCGCTAATAAAGCAAGTGACTACTATCACATCCAAAACTGGGGTCCTGGAGGCACGGGTAGAGGACGCAGACAGGAAGTCCTGCCGCAACAATGCCCGCCTCCTGGGGTTCCCTGAGCGGGCCGAGGGGGACGAGGCGCATACTTTTGTCTAACGCCTGGTCCAGGACATGCTGAAGCCTATGGGGTTGTCCTCATTCTTTCTCATCCAGAGGCTGCATCGGGCATTAGTGACTCCTGCCCCCCCACCATCTCCCCGGCCAGGGTGCCACCATGAGCCATCATAGAGTGTTTCCTGAACTATAAGGATAGAGACAGTATCCTACACTTGGCCCGGGAAACTGATAATGGCCGTTTCGAAAATCACAAGATCTCTGTTTATCCCGACTGCACCCAAAAAGCACAGGGGAATCAGAAAGCTTCATGGAGGTTAAGAGTAAGCTGAGATCCATGGGCCTCAGGTACATGCTTTTATATACTGCCAGACAGTGGGTGCTCTCGGAGGGCAAGTTTAATTTCTTCAACTCACCAGAAGACGTCTGGAGGTGGTTGGAGATGTGGGACAAGATCCCACGAGTCAAAGTGGGCTCATTGAGAACTGGATCCAGTACTGACAAAGGTGCGCACAGCCCGTACTGGAGTTCGCATGAAGAGCCTGTGCCCAGTGAGACTCGGGCCCCGGCAGTCAGGGTCCTTCAAGGATTGTCATTCAGGGTGATGGTATCATGGTATTGGCTTCCCGTAGGGATGCATTGAGATCGGAGGGAGACCTGACTACCCCAGTGGCGGCCGTGGTCATGGGTGACTCTGCTACCTGAATGGGGATTCAGTGTTGCTTTATGTTTACCTCTCTTTTTTTCTCCTCGGGGGGGGGTAGGCATCCTGCCAGGGCTGCGGATGAAGTTCTATCAGACTACTACTTGCATTCTAAAGCTGTGCTTTTTCTTTAATGTGTCAATTGGTATGGCACTGCACCTTGTTTGGGGCTTCGGGGAGACCTTTCTGCGAGTAGTGGTAGGCCATGGTTGTGGGTGGTGGGGTTAGGTTGCGGGTCCTCACAGCATTGATACGAATGGATGAGCAGTATGGTTTACTGTTGTTTTACTGTTTATCCTGGGTGGGGGGAAGTGGTGCATGTCTTTTTGATTTGCTCTCTGTTTTTTGTGGAGGGTGCATTTTTAGTAGCAGTGCGAATGAAGTGGTACGATGCTAAGTTTCTTTTGGTGGGGTCTATGGATTAGCTAATCCTGTGGGTGGGGATGCGACCAGATTCTGAGGGATGGGTTACTTCTCCTGATGGCTGAATGTACGAATATTGTCACGTGAATGTCAGGGGATTGAAGGGCTACTCCAAGCGGTATAGGGTACACTGGTATGTAAGGCATAACAAGGTGCAGATAGCCTGCCTTCAGGAAAACCATTTTATGGGTAGTGAACCTCAAAAGCTGGGGAAGAAGTGTAGGGGTCAGCTCTTCTTCACGACTTACTCCTCATATGCCAGGGGGGTGGCCATTTGGATAGCACCTGAGGTCCCCTTTCATCACACATACAGTGAAGCAGATGCTGACGGGCGTTATCTCCTGCTCCAAGGCACACTAGATGGTAAGGCTATCACGATTCTAAGTGCTTATGCCCCTAATGTGGACGACATGAACTTCTATGAGGGGATGCAGGACTTACGGTCAATATGGGGTCCCCAGTGATTTGGGTGGGAGACTTTAATTGTGTTCTGGATGGCGGAAGGGATTGGCAACCACCAAAATAAGGGACAAAGCCACTGATGACTAGATCGCTTGCCTTGGTTATGCAGAATCTGAGATTCCTGGATGGGTGGGGCATGCTGTGCCCAGCAGGTGCCTTGAATACACTTGCCATTCCAAGACACACAGCAGTTATAGTTGCCTGGACCACCTACTGGTGGCTGGAGTGGACCTGTTGTGGCTGCGCACGGTCACTCACCTGGGGTGGTTCCTCTCCGATCATGCGCCAGTGCTGCTCTGCTTGCCATGGGGCAGAGACCTCTGCCTTGCTCGGAGCTGGTGCATGCCTCCAGAGCTCCTGACTGATGCAGTCTGTAGGGAGTCACTAGCGACCACAATCACTGATTATTTAGCAATTAGTTGGGGAACCACCACCGCCAGACCTACTGAGTGGAAACCTCTCAAGGCGGTCATGAGGGGGGCATGCATAGGGACCACATGCAGTGTCCGGAGGTAGTTGGATGCAGATATCAAGGTGCAGGATCGGTTCTTAGTTGATCTTCATAAGTCAAAGGCGGGCTCTGTAGAGGCACCTGCCGAGGTGATGCGAAAACTCAGCTTGCCATCCAGGATCTCTGCGACACCCTGGACAAATGTACTTTAAAGGTGTATCACCAATGTTTGCACAGGGAGGGGGATAAGTCCAGTATGCTCCTGGCTTGGATTCTACGCATGTACTGGAGGCCCCATCCTGCACCTTCACGCGCCAGATGACAGCCTGGTGACGAGTCAGCAGGACATCCTGCATACCCTTGGGGCGCATTTCTGAGCTGTGTATCACGCTGGTGCAGTTGGTCATCCGGATGTGGCAGAGAAGGATCTTGCGGGGTGAGTTTACCACGCCTAATGACTGATTGTGTGCTGGAGTTGATTGGGGCGGTCACTTAGGAGGAGTTGGGAGTGGCCATGAGAGACCTAAATAAATTCAAAGCCCCTGGCGGGGAAGGCTTGCCTGTAGAATTTTTTCAGACCTATTTTGTGGTCCTCAGAGAAAAGCTGCTAGGTCCTTAATGAAGCTCAGAAAGAAGGGATCTTTCTGCCCACCATGCGTGAGGGCACTGTTTGCCACATGTTAAAACCAGGTGGGGATCCTGTGGACTCATCCTCATATAGGCCACTTACTATGCTTAATTCAGATGTTAAGATTATCTGTAAACTGCTGGTGATAAGGTTGGAAGGGGTTATGGATGGAAGGGGGAGACTGGTACATGAAGATCAGGGTAGGTTTATGCCGGCTCCCAGTACAGCATTCAGCATCCGTCGGCTTACCCATGTGTTACATGAAACTATGGAGTATGATCAGGAACTGGCCCTTGTATCAATAGACCTGGAGAAAGCCTTTGATACCGTGGAATGGGGCTATCTAATGGCGGTGTTGCAGGGAATGGGTTTCGGGCTTCTTTTTCGAGACTGGACCCTGTGGTGCGCACCAACGTGGGGGTGCAGTTTCGGAGCGTAGACAGTGGGGAGGGGTACTCAGCAGGGCTGCCCTCTCTGCCCGCTCCTCTTTGCTCTCACAATGGAACCTTTGACATTATTGTTAAGCAGGGAGCTGGAACCCTGGGGCATTTGGGTGGGCGGCTCCAACCATATCTTCTTACTATATACGGATAACGTGCTGATTTACGTTCATTCCCCTGGAGAGGCAGTGCTGCTCCTGATAGGGCTGCTGGCTGACTTTTGTGTGGTCTCCGGCTTGAAGGTCAATGTCCGGAAGATGCTGTTATTTGACCCTAGGGAGGCTTGTGGTGACACCTCCTGAGCAGCTTCCAGACCTAGCAATTCGTTGGGAGACTGAGAGTTTCTGATACCTGGGCATCATGGTTACGCACATGGAGGCCACTCACCAGCGCATGAGTGTGGATAGGGTCATGGGGGGACTCACAGGATCGATCGGATCCTGAGAAGGCAGTCGCCAAAATGGTTTTCCTTCCATGCTGTCTCTATCTAGGACAAAATTTGCTGTTCCCGCTTGGCTCACGAGTTTTCCACAAGCTAAACAGCCTGTTGGTCTCATTGATTTGGGCATGACGGCGGAGCAGGGTAGCTCTGTCGGTCCTTAAAAGGGACATGGAGGGCAGCAGCTTGGCGCGCCCAGACATGCAACTCTATTACTTCACGGTGCATCTACAGGATGCTGCTCGGTGGCTTGCAGAGCCTGAAAAATTGGGAAAAAATACTTTTCCGAGACATGCTTGGGGAAGACACATTGGTATCTAAGCTAATGCGAGGGGGGCGATCGAAGCGTTCAATCCCGTATCTGGTGCGGCATACAGCCACAGTTTGGGAAATGGTGGTTAAGAAGGTGCTTTGCAGGGCTCCCTTTGAAAGGGAACTGGGTCTCCGGGATCTGGCATAGTTTCATGCAATTGATTTGGATATGTTCATGTTAATGGGATTTATAGAGCGCGTAGCTACCCAAAGGCTTCCCAGCGCTATGCAGTGGACTGATGAATGACAGCGAGTAACAGGCAGTTAGTAGACCTCAGTAAACAACCATGTTTTCAGCTTTTTTCTGAATGATGTCTCTGAGGATGGGAATCTGATCGGGAGTGAGTTCCACAGCTTCGGCGCCAGGTGGGAGAAAGCTCTTCCCCCCCCCCCCTATCTGGCCCTTTTTATTCTGGTGGTTTTTAGCAGGCGCTCAGAGCCTGATCTCAGACATCTGTTGGGGAGATGTAGGCACACCAGTTTCTTAATCTTGCTGGGCTCTTTATTATTTATTGCTCTGTGGGTTAGGCAAAGTATTTTAAACCTAATTCTCGCTTCAATCGTAAGCCAATGTAAGTTTCTACGATGTTCTAAGACTGATTCTTTCATGGGGATTTGACACAGGAGCCTGACCACTGCATTCTGGACTTCTTGTAACTTCCTAATGACATATTTAGGTGATCCCAGAAAGAGCGAGTTCCCGTAGTCCAGTCGTGAGGTGACAAAGGAATGTATGATCATTTTCCTTAACTGTACAGGGATAAGCACGAGGATCTTACAAAGCATTCTTAATAGCCCAAAGTACGTGCCTGCCACCTTCCTTGCTTGGTTCTCCATGGTCAGCTCCTGATCCAAACAGAAACCAAGATTCTTAATGGCCGTCTTGGGGGCCGGGGCCATCCCTAGGCAGTCGGGCCAGCTTACTAGGGGCTTAGGCATACCTGCATTACCAAGGACCATCATTTCGGTCTTGTCCCCGTTTAATTTCAGACAGCTCCCTATCATCCATTTGACTACTTGTTCTAGGCAATTGGCCAGCTGACCTGACTCCCCATTGGTCCTGGAGTCCAATGACACCACCAACTAGGTGTCGTGAGCATAAGAAGTAACTGAGATCCCATGTTCCTGTACTATATCAGCTAATGGCTGCATATAAACATTGAACAATGTGGAGCTTAGTGACAAGCCCTGTGGTATGCCGCATGTCAGGGGTTTGCTGTCAGACAAGAAGTTGGCCTCCTTGACTTGAAAGGACCTATCCTCCAGAAAGGATTTTAGCCATTCCAATGCTTTGCCCTGAATACCTGTTTCACTTAGTCTATGTGCCAGCAATCCATGATCCACTGTATCAAATGCTGCGCTTAAATCTAGCAGAAGTATCGCAGCAGATCCCCCCCTGGTCAAGGGTCATCTTTAATTCCTCAGTTACCGCTAGTAAAGCCGATTCCGTGCTATGCTGTGGGCGGAAACGCATCTGTGTGGGGTGTAACCGGAGATGATCTTCCAGGAATTGGGACACGGTTTTGTTAACATGCTTCTCCAAGATTTTACTATTAAATGGGAGCAATGATATTGGACGGAAATTCTCAGGTAAGGCTGCATCCAAATTTGGTTTCTTTAGCAGCGGTTTAACTACTGCTTGCTTCCATGCAGCAGAGACTCTCTCTACCTGTCTGAAGGGAGAGATTTAGCATATGAACTATTGAAGGCAATAGGACCTCCATAGCCTTTGCAAGGATATGTGGAGGCGCTGGATCTAAAGGGGAGCCTGATCTAATCTCTTTGACAATCATTTGAACCGTGTCGGTGTCCAGATCTGGGAAGAAGGATAGGACAGGGGTTACAGCCTCCTGGTGACCTGATTCTGAGATGGCAGGGTTGTACAGAGTTGATTTCCCCTGTAGGGAGCTGTAGATATCTGCGACCTTTTTATGAAAATAAGTGGCTGGCACGTTACATTTCTCTTTTCAGGCTTGGTGGTGAGAGGTGTCTTGATTTATCTATGGACCAATGGAGGGCAGGTGGTTGTCGGTTGGCCGAGACCAGCCGAGGTTTTTTTCACCTTCCCAGATGCACAGGAGACTTTCAAAATAGGGCCGGGACACTTACTGCACTATGCTAAGCTGGAAAGCATGGTGAGGGAGGCGTGGAGCATCTTCCCTGCGGCGCTGCAGCCCTCCCAGGTTTGGTTGGCCTGCTTTGGTGGGGGGAGGGCAGACACCTGATCACCCTCTTCTATAAGGCTCTTAAGGGGGGACACGATACAGCATCCCTATAAGGCACAGCGGGCATGGGAGACTGAGCTGGGGGAGCCTATCGCGGATGCGGATTGGGTGTGTTCCTGTAAACTGGTAATGACTGTCTCCTGTAACTGCAGGTTTAAACTGCTGCACTTTAACTACCTCCACACGTATGTGACCCTTTTTCAACTAAATAAGAAGGATCCCACTAAGGCAGCGAAGTGTGTGCATTGTGGGGCTGTGAGGGTGCCACCTTTTTACATCTTGCCTGGGCCTGCGCTGCAGTTCACGGGTTCTGGAGGGAAGTGGTGCCCAAGATTGAGGCGTCTACTGGCCTCACAATCCCCCTTACTCCCGAGGCATGTCTCCTGGGTATGGTGGCGAGGCCCAAAGGGTGGAAGATTCCATACAAGATTTCCTAGCTTGCCCTCCTCCTGGCTAAGCGGTGGGTGGCCATTGGGTGGTTAGGATCCCGAGCACCGCAAGTGTCATTCTGGCTTAAAGAAGTGCTCGAATAGGGGGCGGCAGAAGAACATCACCTGCGCCTATCTCGCACTGATGAAAAAGCTGCTGATCATGTGATGGCTTGGGGGCTCCTACTAGACAGATTTAATGGTGGTGAGAACTGAGACCCCGACTCTGGCTCCGGAGAGGAGGAGTGACAATTGTGTGTTTCATGTCGATTTGTACAGGAGTTGTGGCAGCCAAGTGTGGCTATGATTTATATGCACTAGACTAGCTTTGTGACTTGGACTATGTTGTACTGTATTCCTCACTATGTATCCTCATGCTATGATACCTTACCATGTTCAGAGACACTTATCACTGGAGGCTGTTGCAATACTTCGATGTGAAATGAAGCACCTGTAGTATGGTCTTTTGCGTTGTTTGTTATATTGTTCTACATGGAAAACTAATAAAACAAATAAAATATTTTTTAAAAGAATGTAAAAATGTTTTTTAGAATCCCTAACAGCACCCATGGAAGCATGAAGGCACAGAGATTATTCATGCTTACTTTATTGTGATAATAAAAATTACAGAGGAGGCCAACTATCCAATCACTGGGATTGCATTTTACAGGAGTCTGCTGGCGGGAGCCTCCCAACCATGAGGTGCTGTAAGGGGGCCTGGTGGTTGTGACTTCATCCCTCATCCTTCACAGCTCCATGCCCTGATTGCTGTCCAGATACCGTCTCTTCCGCCCACTGGTCCCCGCTCCATGCTCTTCCATGTTGGTGGACGCAACAGGCACCTCCTTGGCTTCCGGTTGCCGTGGGGTCTTAGCAGTCGCGTTGGGAGTGGCAGACAGTTGTTGGCATAGTCCGCTTCAGCATGAGAGGTATCAGAACTCTGCTCAGGGTCATGGGGTTCTACCCATGGAAGTAGAACGTAGAGCGTGTGCTCGGCATACAGTTCGTAGGCCCATTGGCTAATGGAAGAGATTGAAACAAAGACACGAGTTAGTTACTTAATGAGGTGCAGATCCTCAGTTCCCCCAAACTCCAGTCTTCTCCCCACTCCTACATCTCCCTGTCAAACTCCTAGGTCCACCACCTCCCCAGCTTCTCGCTACTCTTATCAAGGGTGAAAGGTGCAAGCAGCAATACACTGGCTTTCACATAATGTATTAGAGGAAATAAACACATTGCTATTGTTCTAAGACCTGCACTTCTGTTACCACTCAAAGCAGCACTTTGCAAAGTGTCTTTGTTAAATGGCGGGACTCTTTTGCATAGTGTCTGCTACTTATAATAGTAGTGTTTTACAGTTTTTAAAGACTCCCCTACAGTTCTGTAATGTCTCAGTGAAGCAGCACAGCAGGATGTAAAGAGGAGCTAATTAACATCTCAGAAGACCCTCAGCTGACACTCAAGCTCGTGGGAGAGAAGCGAGGGGATATTTGATGAAAACACTGTTTTCACTATTTTCTTTTGAAGTGTGAAAAGTTGGCAAAACTTTAATGGTACGACATGTTTCAAAAAGAGGCTCTGTATATTTTATTTTTAGTTCTAAATTGTAGCAAAGGCAAATATTCATTCATGGATCTTTGTACATCTCTCCACGTTCTATCTTGCAGGCACATATGTACTCTTATCAAGTCTTGGTTTTATTCCTTTTAGCATTTTCAGCTCTGCTTTTAACTTTATAGAGGCAAAACTACAGTCGTAGAATACAAAAAGGCTAAATGAGCTACTCATATGCAGCTTGAGATCTCTGTAATGTCTTCATTTAGCTAGGTAGCCTTAACGAAATGGTGCAAGCTCTAAAACTCTGATTTTGGTTATCCATCATTTAGTCTGTCTCATAGGTTTGTTGGATGTGCCAGTTTAGTCTTTTAATTTCAGTAAGGGCAGTCCTAATGACCTGGTGTCCTAGGTTCGGTAACACAGTCCCGTTCTTTCACCAAATTTCTTGCCAAGTTTCAGCACCTGTCCTAGTTTTCAAAGTGGGCAAACTCAATACATAGGGAGGCAGGTTTTCATGTATTTTGGTGCAGAATTAATTATTTGACCTTATCAGAAAGCAATTTAGTTAAAACAGCTAATACATTGTGTAAAGGTTGCACCTAATTCCTTCTAGTACCATATTGACTGTCTTCCTTCTGTTTGTCAGTGCTGTCAAACAAGTCCTTCTGTGCCCTTCAGTTGAATCAATACAAAATTACAGTCCCACTCATATGTTTGTGGACTGTTTCGGTTTTTGATTTATTAAATCTAATCACCGTATGTATGTGGTGCTTTACAGGGGCCTGCTGCCTCAATGCACTCGTACTTGTATGTTACTCATGCATCACTTGGCAAATTCCAGAGCACTCAAGTTTCCCACAAGTGTGTAGGTCATCAAGATCAGGATTTCTCTTTGCATTCTAGAACTTGTAAGGATAAACCAGTGGAGTAACAATAGCCCCCCACATCCCCTGCGGTGCAGGGGGACCCGCGCTCCAGGGGGCCCCCTCCTGCACTGTGTACGGGTGGCAGCTGAGAGTTCCTGACTGGGTCCAGAGCATGGGGGTCACCTTTATGTACTCTGCAGGGGGTCCCCTCAAGTTTCGTTACACCACTGGGATAAACAGGACTGCAAAACCCAGACTACACAGAAAAAATGTACTGGATGAGTTACTAGCGCATGGAACTGGGAAACGTGCGAGCTCTCAAAGTCTGAGCTATGCATGGTGGACTTTTCACAGTACCGGTGTTACATGGAGGGATTCTTTGTATGTCTTTTACACAGGGCCACACGTAGCACAACGTGTACTTCATGGGCAGGCCACCTGTCAAGGCATCGCTAAAAATGTTTTTAAGGAGGCACACAAGAAGCTACAGAAAAAGGTGAGCAGGTTACAAATAATGAAGAGAGGGTGCACGAGTGTATGCAGGGCCGGCTCTAGAGCGGTGCGACCGGTGCCACCGCACCGGGTGCTGACTTCGCATGGGGGCGCCTGTTTGCTTGTGTATATCGTGCTTAATAGCACTTGCTGCCGCGTTCCTGGCCTCCAGCAATTTTCAGTCAACAATTAAAATGTCAAGAAAACTCCGGTGATTAATGTTCTTCCTGGCGAGATCGGAGTTTTGTCTAATAGAAGTTTTGATTCGTGGAAGTTTTGATTCATGGTAAGGTAGCGCAGAGGGTTAATATGCCTGCTGTAAAGAACATGTACCATGCAGATCACAAAGTGAATGTAATGTAAACAGGTCAGTGGGTTACTGCTTTTGTCAGAGACTTCCTTTTGTTAGTTGCAGTTTACAGTGAGCTATTAACTGTCATCAAAGAACTGCGTGCAGGCTTCAAGGTATAGATTAGAGCATATGGATTTTCCCCCAGACTTTCATTATTCTAATGTTGCAAAAAGGGTTCATTTGGGTACAAATCAGTTATTGTTATTAAAGAGAGCCCCAATCCATTGTGTTACATTGTAAATTCAGAGTTTGTGCTTCTCCAGACCAAGTACTCTTCAACTATACTGCCTACCTGTATGGATGACAGGTGAATCCACCCCTTGTTGTCATCTGTCTTATATAACATTTCCTATACACTGATTTACAAACCTATGATTGATAGTCTCTGTGTAATGTGTGTGTTATGTAAAGTGCTCTGACACCTTTCACTTTTATGAGTGACACTATAAAATTAATTAAATGCATCTGAGCGAGAGTGGTTATGGAGACTGTTAAAGGGTGGTAGGGAGGGGATCCGTGGCGGAGGTGGTCATTGAAGGGCGCAAAAAAACATTGTCGCACTAGGCGCCACCAGTGCTAAAGCCGGCCCTGAGTGTATGCATGGATGTACTTGGGTAAGCAGCACTGCATTGCCCTTATATCAAGTTACACACTTACTGCTTTAATTTTGGGTTTAGGTGTAGTAGGATTATCTGTTTGTACATATGCCCATCTCCATAGTTCATTAGCTTTCCACTCTATCTCTGGACACACTATTACATGAAACGTATTACATGGTGACCAACAGAGAGAGTGATTGGACATGAGGACCTCTTGGCACATCTCATCTGGCCATCTTTCTGTCTCTTGGAACCTCAGAGACTCTATTTAGTTTCCACCTCTGTCTTTGCTTCTCGGGCTTTAAAGCTGTCAGGGTATACTGTGTGCCTTTGTGCTTGTGTGTTGATGATATATATACATGCATTTAGCTAAATATATATTAGATAAAAATAGGAGTCAAAATGTCCACTTAGTTTGTATATTTTCGTATCTGCTAAACTCTATACTCATAGACTCTACTTAGTCTCCACTTCTGTCTTTGCTACAATACTATAGCTATACCTTATAGACAGAAGTGTGTGTGTGTGTGTGTGTGTGTTTTGTGTGGCCACCTATTCTGGCGATTTCCCTGCCATCTGCCCACTATCTGCAGTCTCAAGCTCAGTCTTTGTCATGACATATTTGCACTTTATAAACAGACGAGTGTGTGCGCGTGTTTGTGGCCAGTAGGCCAACATATTCTGCCCATGTTCCTGTTATCTGCAACTCTGTCTGCAGTCACCAACCAGCTCTACCGTTGCTCAGACACTATTATTGCATTATTTAGAGAGGTGTGGCTACACCGACATTTAAGGTCAGGTGAAGCCAGGCACATCCATCTATAGTCCCCGGTGCAGCCTCATACACTCTACTAAGGCCCTTATTATGAGTGGCCTAATAAATTGCCCCCTCTGTGCATACACCTATTTCTGGGGGTGTCACAAATATAAGTTTGCCTGATTTTATGACGATCTAGTTACCTGCTCAGATTGTACAACTCGGGGCACAACGCAAAATGATGGAGACCCCTTGAAAATTTTGATTAGGGGCCACTTGGTCTTCCATATCTCACTGCTATTCATCAGCCTACGATCGAATGGGGGCTGCTTGAAGTGTTGGGGAGCCTGAAAGATTGGGGACCCTCTCCTGCCCTGAAGGGGCTTGAGTTACGCCCCTGGTTAACAATTACTAAATGCCCGCTAAACTCCGGGATAGGATTTTGTTGAGGAGTGTGCGAAAATCCAAATGCCATTCCTCATATGGATGCTGAAAGCATGCAACTATCAGACATCAAAGTTTTGGTATTTATCGGTGCTAATAAATAAGGTATCCGCACTGGGTCCCTCATAATGAGGGCCTTAGTTTACACCTCCGTCTCTGCTCCTGATGCTTTAAAGGTGCCAGTTTGTATAGTGTGTATATAGTGCCTAAGAAAATACCTATAAACTCTCTGAAGTGCAGCAAAGCAGGTTTCATCAGAGAGAACGCAGGCAGGAATGTGGCTGCCCGCCGCCCCCAAAGGGGGCCCCCCTAAAAGGGGGGCCCTTTAGTGCCATTGCGGCACAAGCCTACCCCTTGCCCTAGCTGCAGAGGGCTTCCGCCTGGAGCCCGCGGTTCGGGGTGTGTGGGCGTCACTTCCGGTACGCCCGGGGGGGGGGGGAGGGAGGGTATGTATACCCCTCTGACCCTCCCAGCGGCCTCTTTGCCGCCAGCCTCGCCGTCTTGCTGGTCGAGCTGTTGGTTCGGGATGCGCTGAGGTCATGTGGTCTCGCGTCTGATTGAGGTGAGTGCGGCCTAATCCCCTCCCAGGTGCCCCCCCCATAGGTCCCACCACGTTTGGTTATACCCATGTGGGACCCCCGCCTCAGTAATGCTTCCCCTGGTCTAGTCACCGCAGGGTGCACGCCGTTAGCTAAGGGGAACTGTGGCGAGGGTTCGGGACGGGGCCAGGGTTGGGGAGGTAGATCGTATGGGCCGCACGCAGCAGATGGTGTCTATCAACCAGCTCCAGCATCGATCAGCTCCCTGGTCACCGCCTCTCCAGGGGCCCTGTCCCCGGAGGTCTGGTCGCGCGGCAACAAAGGGCGAGGCTGGGAGTAGCCTCATTTGGCCCGTGGGCGGGTAGCCCCTCCCTCCCAGTAAGCCTTTACAGCCCGAGTAGTTGAGCTGGGTTGGTGCCTTCCTTCACGCCGTGTCCGTCGTCGGCGGGAGCTCGTGGGTCGCTTTGCTGTGCGGGGGGGGGTCGGAGCCTCGGGCAGAAACTTGCGGTGAGTCTGTGCCCTTTCCTCCAATACGACCCACCACTCCCCCCTAGCCACAAATGCGGCAGCCGCACAAGCTTTGCAGGGTCCGTGCGTGAATGGTGGGCAACGAGTCAGTCCAAACGGTTTCCCCGTCTGCCGGGGTAGGGGGCACCAGGGGTTGGCCCTCCACCCGGGGCTCGTGAGTCATCCCGCCTCCGGCCTGGCCATCCCCTCAAGGTGAGATGTGACCTTCCACGGCCAGCGTCGCTCGCTGCTGGTGCCCCTGGTCGAACTGGAAGTGCCAGGCCCCCTGGTGTCTAGGGAGGGGCACCGGCCTCGAATCCATGAGGTGCTCGGGACGTCCGGTTTGAATAGAGGCCGTAGTGGTTCCCAGGAGTAGCGACAGAGAAGGGTGAGTTATTTGGTGCTCAGCAGTCGAGCGAACAGCGCAGTAGTGCGCTACCGGGCACTGCATTCTAGGAGCTGTATTCTAGGAGCTGTGCGGGATATGGGGGTATAGGATCTTGGGCACATGTAAAACAGAAACCCAAGTAGCCCTAGTAAAACAGAACCATACGGGGGTGGGCGCAAGCACATGGGCCTCCGAATCTGACGCCCCCCCACTGACCCTCCCCTGAAATCCGAGATGGCATCCGGCAACAGCTGGCTTTGTGGCCATCCTGCTCGCCCTTTAGACGTGGGCAATCTGGCACGCGTTGCTGGTCTGGCGTCGGCGGGTGCGGGTTACATCCCCGGTCCCATGGTCGGCTTCTTATGTTGTGGTGAGTCGTGTCCCTTTCCTCCCGGGTGTGCGGTCCTCTGGAGGATTTGTGAAAGGGGTTGGAAATGGATCTGGCGTATGGGCCAAGTGCGGCCGATGTTGGGGCACCGCATTCTCGAGTAGATGGGTTGTGCTAGTACTGTAGAGTAGCCAGAGGCAGCATCTGTCTCGCGATTGGTGTCTGAGGACAAGTCAACACCAGCCCCCCACCACCACCGGCACAAACTCCGGTGTGCCCTGCCCGTCTCGCGTTGCGGCCCTGGGTCGGGACTGAAGTATCACCTCCTTTCTACTATCGGGAGCCCCTGAGCCGAGGCACCATACGGTCATGGTTGCAACCGCTCTCGGGGGCTTGCAGTTGTTTTGGTGCGGTCTTGAAGTTGTGTCGAGGTCACTGCACGTGGAGGGTGTGCGTTTCCTCATGGTACCGTGTTCCCGAGCGGAGGGGTCTCGCTGGTATGCGTGTACGGGATTCCATGTGCGGTTTGCTCCCCCCTCGGCAGCAAAGTCAGGAGGGAGCTCTGCGGCGTATATGAGTCCGAACTTTAAAGGCAAAGGCACTAGGAATTTTGCTATTCAACAGAAAACTAAAGCCAAAACGAGGGTGCGTTCCGGCCGTGATGCCGTCTTTGATTCGAGTCTTGGAGTCGGGTCACAATCCTGTGATTCGGGGTTAACCCTCTAATCTCCCGTGTCTACAAACGTTTTCGTGTCTTTGTGTGAGGTAACTGGTCCACATGCAAAGCGCTCCTATACCTGCTGGGCGGGTTCGCGCTACATAACTGCAACAATCAGTGCACAAAGGATTGAGGGGGTGCCTCCCTGCTGCCCAGACTTGCAGTAAACCTTTAGTTCCACACAGCCAGAGACCATTTACCAGCCTCACATGATTTGGTGAGAACGTTTTGAACAGTCTGTCAGGAGCATGTTACCAGACTAGCATAAATTTGTGAGAGCATTGCACACTAACTGTTAAATGATTAAATTATATAGAAAGGGTGCCTTAGTCCAGCACACAGTGCTACAGGCCCGCAGGCGTTGTTGTGGTTGTGCGGATCGGGTCCGGCGGGGGCGGGTCTCAAAAGCTGGGATCCGGACTGCACTTCGGCTGTTGTTCAGATTTGTGGCTCCGGATCGGGCACATGCCGGAATTCATAGTGTCAGCTAGGCCTCGAGGAAGCCGAGTGTTCGCAGCCTGCCTGGTGTGAGGATATCAGACTCGGTTTCGTGAACGGGCAATATCTGCACAACCGTACAACCGTACAACAGGCGCACGCCCTGCGCCAGCGTTTGTCGCGGACCCCCAGCAATTAGGCCAATAGTAATCATCCAGTCACTACCTCCCAGCCCGGATGAGGATCCTTAGCCCGCCCGCATTGAGTAATGTCTATAAATGTATTTGGGATATGGCAGGTAAGCCTGTCTAGTCCCATTGGCCAGTTACATCTAAGTTTTCATACTGCCGTTGCGTGGGCTCCACTGGTATGGCCAGTTTTATGAGAGGCTCTTGGGAGATTTGACTCATTGAGGAGGCAATTGTTTTCATTGAAGGGGGCATTGTGCACCCTGGCTCGGCCCGGACTGCGTGCGTCGGTCCTGGCGCTCCAACACGGTGTGAGTAGCTTGGCTGATGCGAGGCGGATGAGTTCTATTAAATTCAGCGCCCTCCGCTGCCCCCCCCCCCTCGTTGTTAAATAATGTCAGGGGGGAGGGCGGTCCAAGCAGGTTGGTCATTGCAGCATTTAATATTTTGGACCCCTGGGTGCAGCACGTTGTCTGCTTGGTGCTGTATCTCTGGGGAAGGGTTTGATTCATTAAGCGAATGGTGTCACTCTCGCAGAGCGGTGTGGTGCCTGGACAATATTTTGTGTCCATTCTATCTACCCTTTCTGGCATAAGCTGACTGCCGCAATCTTGGTCTGAAGTGTCAATTGTTGATTATATTATGGTTTCAAGTTCATACAATGACAAACGACACTGCGTTCCTTTCGACACTTTACCCTGGATGGTGCTTCATGTGGTAAATTCAAGCTATTGGTATTCGTAGGTATTATAGCTGAGTCGAAGGGGGATAGGAGTGGCTTTAAGACACCCCCCTCACCCCCCTCTCTCCCCCCCTGAACTCGACTATTTAGTTCGCCTTACATTTTCAGAGACGGGTTTCAGGCCATTGTAGATAGGGGGAACCTTTTTACCACTTAATTTCAAACAAGCAAAGCGCAGTGCCTAGGTGCTAGTGTGCCATGGCCTGCGTGGTGGTAGTTGCGGTTTGGACTGTGACTGTCAGGAGGACGGTACGAACCCCATAGGCCTCCTGCAGTGCCACAGGACAGGAGCTGGGCTGCACATGGCCCAAGCGGCGCATTGCGATGCTATGTGGGCATACCAGGGTTGGGAATTGGAACACTGTGGGCACGGCACTGCGTCTGGCAGGGTGCAACCACGTTGCATGGGCTCTGCCTCCCTGTCCTCGTCAGGGGTGCGCGCGCCTAATTAGAGCCAAAATCATTCTGGGCCTTGGGCCCGTTGATGCATGCGTCGGTTTGTGCAGCACAGTTCTTGTGTCAGGGCATTCGGGCGCAGCAGATTGTCGGCTTCACCATGCATTGATTAAAAAGTGAACGTAAAGCAAGCAGTTTGAGCATCAGTAGGTTTGAGGTGAGCCAGTCCGTTTCCGGCGTAGGGGCTGTGACTCCTGATTTGAATTTTTGAGTCCATAGTCGATGATGCGTGTTGATTACATAACTGGATGCGATGACTGAGGAGGTTCCTGCAGGGCCAGAATCATTAGGTGACTGCAGCACGACAAGTCTTTTAAAGGCACTGGTAAAAAATGGTGCATGATAAGTAGTCCTTAAGGCCCACCCCTTGCAAGGATGGCAAGCAGGGGTCACACGGGGTAACGAGCTATTAGCTGCCAGTCTTTTGAGCAAATAACCAGCATGAAAGTTTGAGGGAGGCTGCTGAGTTGCCCTAGCATTGTTTGCCTCGTTTCGGGGCCAGTGATGGTTACTTTTCAGGGTAAGGTTCGAATTCTTAGTTGCATTTGGATACTTTGACAGGTTACCCTTACTCCTGCAACACGGCGATAAAGTTGTAATTTTGTGGAGTGTTGAACTAGGTTGCACCTGACCAGAAACCCATCATAGATCTTGCAGTCCCTTCATTGCATAACATAAGAATTTTAACATTCCTCTAGGAAGCCAGAGTTGTTGCTTAGTCAAATTATGCAGCTATCAACCATGGATAAGGCATTGGCCCGGGCTGGCAATACGTCCAATGTGGCGGGTTGATTAAATAGTTGGACACTAGGACAAAAGATGCGGAACCATGCGGCACGCGATGCCAAACCATTCTTCACCTGCCATTTAAGATGTTCGGCAACCATAGATAGTCACACCTCTAATCTCAATCATAGCAGACTGACTAATCAGCAGCAGTTGCGTCGATAAACAGTTTAGTTCCACACACTCTTCATGTGGTGAGCATGGAGATGTGTTAGTGCAGTTGGTGGAGGACAAATAGGGAAAAGAGGTGTGTAGCTTCAATGCGAGGTTAGGTGGTCGAAGGGTGGTGTTGACTTTGTCAATGTCAGAAGAGTAACTAAGGACATCAAAGTCCCCCCTGTGTCCTCCGTCAAAGTCCGACTATGTCCGTTAAAAGCTCTGGATGTATTTTGAGGCCCTCTTATATATGATAAGGGAGATAAAGTGCCTGTCATCGACAAGTTCTGATGGCTTAGGGAGCGGCGAATGCTTGGTCTGATCACATTGGCAGGTGATTAATGCGTGGCTTCGCTTAGTATGCCACCCTGCAGGGGCTTTGCTAACTAGAGTGAGGCAGTGGATTGGGTTACAAGCATTGCGCTCAGAGAGGGGTCCTTCGACATCATTATTACTCTTAAACGCGGTCAGTGTACAGGCCAGGGAATGGCGGCATGCCCCTGTGTGCTGGGGATGGTTTGTTGGTGGCAGCGTTGCAGACGCTTGTCGCAAGCTTGCACATGCGGTTTCCGCAGATTTTGAGGCAGGCTAGCATCCCCAGCATGTCTCCACGGGGATGATGTGTCTTTCGGGTCATGACGAACAAGTAGAGCTTGTCAGGAGCGATGGTCAAAGGGATTGCACTTAAGCCAGGTAATGTTAGCACCCATCCACACCAAGCCGATTGTTAAGGTCACCCTGGGCCGCATTTACACAGCCCAGCAGTAGGCCCTTGTGGTTGTCAGTGCCATGAATTACTAAATTGAACGGAACAGGAGGCGTGTCCGTGGGTTACACCAGCAGAAGCTTGGGGAGAGCTAGACCCCACCCATGGTCAAGGTCTAGGTTTAAGTAGTTGGAGTGGCACTCTTAGTTGACCAGGGGTTCGATGCTACACGAGGGCATTGCCGCGTTGCGGCCAGAGCACGGGCATTGGGTGTTTCCCAGGGGGCAGCAAGTGGAGGCAAGGCTCTTTCCAAATCTGGCACCAGAACACAAGGTAGTCAGGGCCAACTTGTCTGTTGGGTGACTTGAGTAGGCACCTGTGTAGAGGTCACTCCAGAAAGGGGCGAGTTGTCTCCAATAGTGGGCACCATACATATATTGTTTCAAACCAGATTTGACACCATTAATGTGTTCACCAGGGTCTAGCAAGCAAAGAGGTCTGCGGGTCAGACAGATCCTCTTAGCTGGTTTGCCTAGGGGGTTTCACCTCAGAGGGAGATGAGCTGGCGGAATTCCCATAAGGAACAAAAGATGCATGGCATGGGCAGGTGGGCCCCCCCTTGCTCATTTTCACATACCACTAGTTATGACATTCCTGTGCGCCATGATTTAGAAAGCAAAGGGACTGCAAGGTCAAGCATAATCCTCCTCGCCCGATGAGCCAAGGCAGGCAGGCGGGAGTGGGAGCGGTTACATAACAAGGGAGCTGCGGTCCCACAGTGCTAGAAGGACGGCAGCTAGGTGGGATCAGCAAATAGATGGGGCAATGTGATCCTTGGTGTTGGAAATCGCCCCGCCCAAAGTTGGCACGGGGCTAGGTCCGGTGAGGCAGAGGAACTTTCCCGCAGGAGGGTGAATAGTTCCTGGCACAGGTTCACAGGATAGAAGAGTCTTGGGTTTCTGCAGACACTAGCTGACCCAGGCGAAAGTCAAGGGCTACTGTGATAGAGATGGGGTTCATCTATCACCAGTAGGGAGTGATCTCTTCCCTTAGATTTGCAGGAGGCCTGGAAATGAGCGGTCGCATGTTGTAATGCGCTGTTTGGTGAGTTCAGCAACTACATGGGGCAATGTGAAGCTCTGATGGGCGGAGATGATCCCCCGCAGAGGTGGCATGGAGCTAAGTCAGGGGAGGCCGTTGAACATCCCTGTAAGAGGGAACTGTTCATGGCGTAAGCTCGCAGACCAGTGGGGTCTGGGTTTCATCACACAAGCTCATCCAGGCAAATGTTAAAGGGTACTTTGAGGAGGACGGGGTCCACTTGTCCCCGGTGGGGATGGACCTGTTTCTCCTGCATTTACAGGAATGTTTGGAAAGGGCAGGTTGCAGGTAATAGGAGGTGCAGTGGTGGGGGGCCCTGGCTGCGACGGTGGCCGCCCCCAGGGCTGTGGCGGAGTTACAGGGCGATCTGGAAGCAGTCCGGTACAGTAAGGGTACCACTGCGGCAGACGGGTACAGTAAGGGTACCTCTGCGCGGCACAATAGGGGTGCCAGAGCCAAAGACCAGGATCCTCAGGGCAGGGTCCTGGAGAACCGCGACGGCGCCCCGTTAGTCCTTCGGGCGGTTGGGGGCCTGACCAACCGGGGGTTTGCCCTGATACGCTCCGCCCTGAAAGGGGCGTGAGTAGGATGGTAACAAGGGACACGTGATCCAGTGGTGGATCAACAAAGGTGTAGCGCTGACCGGGCATACATCCCACAGTGCTGGCTCATCAGGCGGGCAGGGGCAGCATAGGTTGGACGGCTGCCTGCCCATGGATCGCCCGTAAGATAACCCACCTTATTGCATACTCTTGTATGGAATAAACCTGCGTCAGTTTTTCCCATAAACAAAGTGTCTTGTGGTTTATTTATGCACGTTCGCCTATGGGGAAGTGGGGGGATGTTGCCGGTATTGGGACTAACGTGTAACAGATGTGTGGTTGAGCTCAGGGGGATGGAAACAAGCAGCACCCCTCCCATAAATTAAGTGATGGCGCTACTGAAATTAAAAGGTTGTGGGACGTAAACCACTGCCTTGAATAGTATGAAACAAAACAAGCAAGCCCTTCTCTTCCAAGGAGGTTTTCAGGGGGCTTTTTCCCATAAAAATTGAAACACAGAAGACACAAAGGTACCTTTTATGATTTTTCTAAAGATTTTTTTTTCCAAAAGCACTAGGATCAAAAGGCAATTTTTAAGAGGAATTCTTGAAGTATTCAAGTACTTGACAAAGAGCTGCCCATATTTTTGTCGCCAGCAGAAATAATGTAATCATACCCCACGTTGGCTTTCCAAAAAAAATACACATTCCAATAACTTGCGGCACGTCAACGTTTTGGTTTTCTATACGAGGCAAGTGTCTTAATACTAGCCTATGAAAATGACACTGTACCTTGAAGCCAGATGACCTGCACACATTTCTTAAACGTTGAGTGTGAGACTGAGCTACATACACCTAGTCAAGGGTTGCTCTACTGCTATTAATAGTGCATGGTCTTGAAGCTCCCCTCCATGAGCACAATGGTTCATTTCACGGCACATTTTGAAATTCTTACAAAATAAATCAAAGTAGCTGCCCACAAGTCCAAAGTAGTTATCCGCAAAGATAATACAGACCCATCCGACACCAAAAACTAGAGACCAATCTCTCTACTCAACGTAGATTGTAAAATGTATGCAAAAATCCTTCTTCTTCAGGGCAAAGTATTTTAGTGAGCACTGTCCAAGTATTCTTGGTGGGAAACGCCAGCATCAAACTGTGTTAGTACCGTCCTTTGGTCACTCATATAATTCTTCTAGTGCATCAAGTGTTGTACTATTGTTCCCTTTAATAAAAGGGTTAAAGTCTAGATCAGCGGTGTGTCGCTTAGCGTCTCAGTCGTTTCCGAGTCTGTGGGTTATTTCGGTTAAGTAACGGGATAGTCCCGTGTCCGGAGAGTCATCAACGACGACTCTCCGTACATGGGACTATCCTGATACTTAATCACAGGACTATCCTGTTACTTTCTAGGGCGAAACGCGTTGGCTGTACCTACTTGTCAAAAGAATCTAAGAAATAAAAGAATCTTTCTACATACACAAGAAACCAGTGAAAGAACTGTTATTGAACATTGAAGTATCACCGTATAAATTGTATTGCCTCTCATCTTTCTGTCTAAACTGTATTCAATTTATGACCATGTGGCAGCTGGTCGTTTGAGGTGGGCAATACGTGTGCTGCAATATATGAGTGACTAGACTGGGTAGTGCAGTGTTTTTGAGCCTTGCTGCCATTTTTTGCCTTGAACAGGTGTTCGTATTATATGACAACTCCTCAGCCAAAGTCAGGGCTAATGGCTCCCTCTCTGAAAAATTTAGTCTGTCACAAGGAACTAGGCAAGGGTGCCCTCTTTCACCACTGCTATTCCTCCTGGCCATAGAACCTCTCCTCTTGAAAATTCGTCACAACCCCGTCATCACAGGCATCCCCTTTGGCTCCACAACTCATAAAGGAGCAGCCTATGCGGACGACTTCCTTGGATTTTCTGAGGAAGCAGAAACTTCTATGCCCGAAATCCTCAAGCTAATCAATGCCTACTTTCATACCTCCTACTACACACTCAACAAAGAGAAAACAGAAGTTTTCCCGCTCAACACCCTCTGCACGCCCACAATTATCAACAACACAGATTTCAAATGGCAAAACCTCCACTTGAAATACTTAGGCTTACATCTAGGTAAATCCCTCTCCAAGTCCCGCACACATTCTGAAAACATCTTACTGAAAAGGAGCCAGGACCTGATTGAAACTTGGTCCCCCAAGCGCATGATGTGGTGGGGCAGACTAGAATGCACCAAAATGCTAATTGCCCCACAAGTGAAGTTTATCATCAGTATGTCCCCCTCCAATTAACGGATTTTTTCTTCAAAACTGTAAACACGTATACTACTCAGTTCATCTGGCGTAATAAACAACCCAGAATCGCCTCCAAAGTCTTATTACTTAGTAAAGAGAAGGGAGGAATGGGTCTACTCAACTTCAGTAGAATGCAAATGGATTTCCTACTTAAACAATCCACACACTGATTCAGTCCAATCCACCCTACTCCCGCCTCCCCTGTGGTCAGAAAATAAGGAATACCTCTTTCGACCATTTACGCAGCTCGCGTCTGTATTAATGGACCACTTTAAACCGCAACATTCCTTTAACATTCTTAGAGACACAATTCTTGCTGTAAAACACCTAGACAAGCTCTGCTCGATCCGAATGAAACATTCCTCATGTGTTTCTATCTGGCACAACACACTAATAAAAATTGACTGTAAAGCCCTCCACTGGCACTCATGGTCATCCTGCAATATTCTATACATCAAGGATGTGATCAAAAAGGACAACCTCATCCCGTTCTCCCTGCTTCAAGTCTCTTCAGGCATTCCAAATAAGGAATTCTATAACTTCCTAAAACTCAAAATAGCAATCAATCGCAACCAACACTTCCGAAACCCTCAACCCCCGCCAAGTATCCTTACAAAACTTGCCTCTCTATCCACCCAAACTTATCAAGCCTCGAACATCTACAGAATTCTCCAGGAATCAAGCTCTAACCCCTTTCATAAATATCAAAAGAAGTGGGAAGGCTATTCCCACCTAACTGATAACATTTGGTAACTGATTTGGAAACATGCCGCTAAGAGTAAGATATCTCCAATCATATTCCAATACAAATACTGGTTACGACATAGAACGTTTTTGACCCCAGCTAAGCTCTTACTCAGAAGTGGGCGACCTTGACCACATGATCTTTTATTAGCCCCTGCTGAAATCATATTGGGAAGACATCAACAAAACTATCAATGACCTCTTTCACTGCACAGTATCACTAGACCCAGTGTTAATCGTCTTAGGACCCTGGGCTCTCATCAACCCCCCTCCACTCAACACAACTGCACTACTTCTATTTGACTTGTTACTCACACTGGGTGTTAAAACGATCCTTTGTGATTGGAAATATTTCAAATCTATATCTTACCACACATGGTGTGCCTGGGTTTGCTTCCTTAGAAGCGCAGACATTTTTCTTAACCAAAATTTTGTACATGATAAATCAAGACTTTTATGGTCACCACCTGATGCTCACGTCCCAAAAAAAATAAAAAAATAGCTGAGTGCATTTCATTAACAGAGGGAGAGCATTGGTGGTGCTCACTGCCGTGTCCCCGTACAATTGCCGCACTCCGCTGACGCAGCGCGCGCCTCGCCAATCCCATGGGGCACCGTGCTCGTCACGTGTCTAGCAAGCACTGGACTGCGACACCACATATCTCCCCCTTTTAACAACATTACAAAATGCATGTCCAAACAACTACCTGTGCTTACAAGAACAATGATTGTGCAGGGGTTAGTCAACACAAAGTCTTTGCATGGAGACTCCGCAACGGAGGAGCCCTGGGGTAACGTTGCTGCTACCTGCAGGGAACTGTGTGGTTGTTGGTGGGGTGCAGGGTGGGGAGAGGACGGGACGGATGGGAGGCATATGTGCTCCGGCTAGGGCTTCCAGGGGGGAAGGGGTGGGAAGGCCCCTAGCGTGTCTATGTGGTAAATTCGTTGTACCTACTTGGTCGCACCACTAATCTACCTGTGCGGGTGCGTGTGCCGGAGGTCTGTGTCTCGTGTGTTTCTCCCTCTAGGCTGTTACTGTGTGAAGTGGATGCTCTTTGTCTTTTCCCTAGGGTTTCTGTGTGGTCGGGCATCTGGGGTGGTGTTTGTTGTGCGAAGGCGTGGTTGTCTTGTACTCCTGTGGACTCAGCACTGCCCCCTGTCCCCCCATTCGGGCCACCAGTCCTGGAGCCGTCGGTGGGGGCGTCGTCATCCAGATCCACAGTCTCACCTTGGGATCCAGCTGTGGAGGGTGAGCCATTTGCCTGCCACCGCAGGACTTTGTTGCACTTCGCCATCCGGCTTTGGGACCATACTTTTCCGTCGCTCAGTAATGCAGATCGAGAATACAGGTCTCTGATTTGGAGAGGCTGGCTGAATTTGCTGTCGCCTTTCTGTCCGCGGTGACCCAATCTCACTCGCACCCAGTCTCCTCGGGCTAAAGAGACTTCTCGCACTCCATGCGACTTGTCGTAATGGTCTTTGTAGATCTTTTGGGCTTTCAGAATGTTGCTTCGGACCACTGCCGGCGACCATTTACTTTGCAATTTTAAGTCCATCCATGCCAGGTTGTCTCTCGTGAATGGTTCCCTTCCTCGCAATATCCGGAACGGGCTGTACCCTGTGAGGGTGGGAGTGATGCGATAGGCCCACACGGTGTTTTTTACTTCCGTCTCCCAGTTCTTGCCCGCGCCGATGGCGGCCTGGACTGACCCCATGATCACTCGGTTGAACCGCTCTGCTTGACCGTTGCCAGTGGGGTGGTACACTGGGGTGTGTTTGTTCCTTATGCCATTTCTCCTGAGGAAAGCGATCCACTTTTCCGAAGTGAATTGGGGTCCGTTGTCGCTTGTGATGAGTCTCGGAATTCCTTCCCTTAAGAATGTGTTTGTCAAGAATGTGATGACGGCATCGGCGTCTGCTGAGTCGCAAATGTCTACTTCTGGCCATTTCGAGTACCGGTCGACAAGGACTATTACGTATTTTGGTACTCCCCATGCGTCCAGGATGGGGCCTTGGATGTCCACCGACAGTTCTTCCCATGGGTTTGCGGGCGTAGCGAATTCTCCCATTGGGGGTCTCAACAACTTGTGCGTTTTGTCTGCATTGGCGCAATGTTGGCATGCCCGGACAAATCTTTCCACCGCGTTGTCTACCGCTGGCCACCAGTAAGACTGCTTCACCCTGAGTTTGGATTTGACGATGCCCAGATGGCCTTCATGCAGTATGCTGAGGAGGCGGTCCAGCAAATCCTTGGGGGGGGGGGAACAACCTTGTCCCCTCTGAGGAGGTACGTGGCATCGTCGCTGAGGGATAACTCATCGCGCACTTCCCAATACTTCCTGAGATCGTCCTTCAAGTGCTTCTTCTCCGGCCAGCCCTGGGTAATGAAAGTCTTTATTTTGGAGAGATCCTTGTCACGTTCGTAGGCCGTTTGCCACTCTTGCGCGCTGATGATTGACTCTTGATCCGCTGTGAGTGCCACTTGGTATTCTTCCCAGCTGTCGGCGTGTGGGGCAACTTCCATCGCGGCCGAACGGCTGAGAAAGTCAGCTACTTTGTTCTTATGGCCAGGCAGGTATTCCACGTCGTAGACAAAATCAAGGAGTCGGAGCGTCATTTTGGCGATGCGTGGGGTGGCTTTAGCGTGCCCACTGGACGTGAGGACCTTGATCAGCGGTTTGTAGTCCGTGCGGAGCGTGAACTTGGAGCCCCAGAGATATTGCCGAAATTTCTCCATGGCCCAGATGGAGGCCAGCATTTCCTTCTCAATGACGCAGAACTTTTCCTCATTGGGTGCAAGGGAGCGGGATGCGAACCCAATAGTAACTTCCGTGCCGTCCTTGGAGCGCTGTGATAGAACTGCCCCTAAGCCCTTCTCACTGGCATCAGTCGTCAGTATGCTGGGGGCTGAGCTGTCAAACCCTTGCAGGGGGATGGCGTTGCAGATGTCGCTTTTGATGGTCTCAAATTCCGCAGCGGATTCTGTCGACCAGTGGAACGTGTTTTTCTCCTTCAGCAGCTGGCGCAAGTTGTGAGTCTTAGTCGCGAAGTTCCTGACAAATTTGCTATAGAACTCCGCCAGTCCAAGAAACGAGCGTACTTCGTCTTTGGTTCGGGGTCTGGGCGCCGACCTGATGGCTTCGACGTTGGCTTTCTTCGGAGATATTCCGTTTTCTCCGATCTCATGCCCCAAATACGTGACGGAGGGTAGACCGAACCGGAACTTTTCCAGTTTGGCGGTGAGGCCATTGGTCGAGAGGGTTTGCAGGACTGTGCGGAGTGTCTCATCATGTGCTGTCTTGGTTTTACCCATCACTAGGATGTTGTCCTGGAAGTATAGGACGTCACGGCAGTCTTTGAACAACTTGTGCATGAGCTTCTGGAACACTGACGCTGCAGACGCCAGTCCAAAGGGCAGTCGCCGAAATCGGTAGCAGCCAAACGGGGTAATGAAGGAGGTCAACTTCCTTGACGAAGGGTGAAGCAAGATTTGGTCGTATGAGGCCGTTAAGTCGATTGTCGAAAACCACTTCATTCCGGTGGTTTGGGCTAGCATGTCGTTGATCCGTGGTAGTGGGAACTTGTCTACCAGTATGTTTTTGTTAAGCTCGCGAAGGTCGATGCAAAGGCGTACGTTGCCGTTAGGCTTGCGCGCCACTACCAAGGGCGCGAGCCACTCTGCGCTTTCGATGGGTTCTATTACGCCGTTGTATTCCAGGCGTTGCAAGTCCAGTTGTATGGCGTCCCTGCAGTTGAACGGGATGTTCCTCACTTTGTGGCTGACCGGAACAGCGCCGTCCTTCAGCTGGATTTTGTGTGTAAACTTTGACAGTTGCCCGATGGTCCCACCAAAGACGTCAGGGAATTCTTTGCGCAGGTCTGCTACCTCCTGTCTGGGAGGGTAGTCAGTCATTAGTACCTGCGTTTCTCCGCCGGGGTTGAGTTGGATGCCCAGTGCTCCTTGGTCGACCCATCCGAGGACCGAGGGACCTGTTTCGGCCACATACAATTTTCCTGTTGTCTCTCGCCCCTTGAACTCGAAGTGTAGCGGCCGAAACCCTACCATGGGGATCTTTTCCCCTGTGAAGGTGACAGGATGTACGTCAGTAAGGTGTAGGTGGTGTCCTATGGTGTTGGCAAAATCCCTGTCCCATATGTCTTTCTGTATGATTGTGAATGGGGACCCTGAGTCTGCTACCATGGAAATTTGGACCCCCCCAATGGTTAAGAGACAGGACGGTTTCCTCCTAGAGCTGCTCTCAATGCCTAACACCTGTTCGTCTATGCACAAAATGCAGTTGTCATCACCATCATCTTCCCTCGCTTCGGGCTCAGAGTCATACATTACACATTTAACAGCCTTGCTGTTGGGTCTCCGCCTGCAGACTTTGCCAAAGTGTCACCCCACAAAAGGAACACTTTACATGGAAGGCAGGGCATCGTTTGTCGTTGGCCATGTGCGTCAGGCTGCCGCATCTGTAGCAGGAGCTTTTCGAGTCAGTGGAAGGCCTGGGCGGGCCAGCGGAGGGTTTCATGGGTCGTCGGCCAAATTTGTGTCCTGCGGCGGAACTTGGTTTGTCCCTGGGAGTGTTCTTGTCGCTCACTTTGCACACTGTCGGCTTGACGTTTGTTGTCTTTTTTTGGCAGCCTCAGCGCATCGTTTGGACAGTTCAGCCTTTTTGACGATCGCTATGATCTCATGGAGGGGCACTTCTCCACTCACCCACAACTTTTCCTGCACGCTGGTGTTGACTGTGTGCATTATTATCTGATCTCTTACCAAGTCATCGTGCAGATGGCCGAACTTGCAGTTTACAGCTAGTTTTTTGAGTGCTGCGACGTAGTCCTCTACTGTCTCAGTGTCACTTTGTTTCCGTCGGAAGAAGTTGTATCTATCTATGGTCGTGCAAATGACCGGCTGGTAATGACCGTCCAGGTCATCCAATGCATGTTGAAACACGTCTTCATCCGTTGCCGCTCTCGGTTTCTTGACCATGTTCTCGTAGACTCGTAACCCCTCCGGACCGAGATTATGGAGCAGTATTTTCTTCCTGCGTTTGCTGGAGAACTGTTCTTCCCCTTCATCCTCCAACGCTGATAAATAGTTGAGGAAGTACCCTTTCCAATCCGCCCATTTCATGGCCGGCTCGCCTGGCTTGGGAAGGAACGGTACCGGATTGGTCAATGAGAAGGTCTGGGCACACATTGTGAGGGACTTGCAGGTGTCCGCTGATGAGAAATGTCAATGGGGTGCCAGGCTAGTGGTGTTGGATTATGATGGGGTAGCTAGGGGACGTGTCCGTGGACCACTCCTTCTGGTGTCTCTGAAGGTCAGTTTGTGGGTCTGGGCCGCAGCGGTGGCGTGGAAGCGACGCGACCTCTAACTTGTCCAGTGCAGGAGATGGGCAGAAGGGCGTTGCCCAGGTAGATACCAGTACTCAGGCACTGTACAGGTGGGTGCAGGATACGGTGTCTGCTGGGTGGCTTGAAGGCGGAGGATGACCGACTGGTGGAGGCGTGGCGGTAGCAGGAGCGGTAGTACACAGTGGCTGGAGCGCATGGAGGGTGCACCATGTGCTAGCACCTCTCTCGTGCGAGCAGGAAGGCTGTATGGGGCTTCAGTGGCAGGTGGCAGGGCGTGGAGCGTGCGTTGGCTTGCCCGGTGCTTGAGCGCTGCTACCCTACCTCCAGTCTCGATGTACAGGGCGCCGGAATATAGCCACTCCCTCGTGGGTGGTCGCGGTCGTGCGCGACGCTCTTCCTCTGTGGTGCGGGGACCGGGTGCTGCAGGCGAGGCGGTCGTCCAAAGCAGTGCAGGCGGGGTCCGTACAGACTCGTCGCCAGTCTGTAATGTACATACAGTGCCCAGTAATAATCACAGGAACCGCAGGTAGTGTTATTTGTAGGTTTATTCCATTAACAGAGGGAGAGCATTGGTGGTGCTCACTGCCGTGTCCCTGTAAATTGCCGCACTCCGCTGACGCAGCGCGCGCCTCGCCAATCCCATGGGGCACCGCTCTCTTCACGTGTCTAGCAAGCACTAGACTGCGACACCACATTGACCACCTCATCTGAATTTGGGATATCCCCTACCCCCCCCTCACTTCCCCCTCTCTAGATCTACTACCCCCCCTCCCAACCCCCACACCCTCTCTGTTTCTGCCCCCTTTCTTTTGTACTCTCTATTACTCTCTCTTATTTCTCTCTCTCATCGAGAAGTAAAGTCCCCCCGGACCACTGGATTATTAAGGACAATATTGCGAATATCTCAATCGGTAAACTATTCCTCTCACGGGCCTACACCATGTGTTGCTTCATAGCACCTGAACGGGAGGAGTACGTCTTCCATCTGTCAGGCTGAAACATGATAACTGGAACTTCCTGTAAGGCATTTTGCTTCTCGTCTGCCCTATTCATTTGTTATTGTATGTTTTCTTTTATTGAAATGCCTATTAAAACAGTAGTTGGCAGAAGCCACTTAGTGGCAAAGATTGAATAACCACGTGAAAAGGGACGTTACAGAGTAAAAAAATATACCAAGGCCGTGTGGGACATTTTTCAACTTTTAAGACTGTGGTTTCCCTCAACAGTCTGCCTGAGAATAGTTGGACGGGGTTGACATCCATAGGGTATAGGCCCCATCCTGGCGACGCCACTCGCATCTTACAGTGTGTGTATGCTCAGTTTACATTTCCTGAGCATTCTATTCGTAACTCTTAGGAACGTCTGCCCTCTAGTGGCAAGATCAGTAAAAGGTCGTAGCATTTAAAGTACAAGTTCCAGTATAGACGACGCTTCTTCGTGTTGTCTTTGGTCACTTACTCCTCTGTACTTTCGTCGCTTACTTCTTTATTCTGTTTACTAGGTGACCCGGTAACCTGTGCCATGGTTCTTATAAAAACGTACGGAATTGTCCTTTATGCCAGTTTTCCTGTCTTGCATGTGTGGCTCTACGCTTCAACCAGTGCCATCTAAAACAAGCATTGGCATAGCAAATAGGTCTCGCCTTTGGGACCTTATAAGTGCTTAGCCAGAGGTTTTGGCTTGGCCTTTGTTTTTAAGCTATGTAGTAGAGCAGTGTGGCTGCTGTGCAGCATGTTGAAAAGTTATAATAAACAAGAATGGCCACATTCCTAGAGGAGCAAAAAAGATCAACCGACGGAGAAAGGCGAGCAGGTCAGAGAAGAGACTGTGAGGGGGACACAGAAAGGCAGGTACGGGACAGTGAGAGAGCAAGTGTGACAGTCAGCCACACAGAAAGAGAGGCAACGGGAGAGATGTAGAGAAAGGAGATTCTCGCAGAGTCACGTGGATTGAGGCTCTTCACCCTTGGGATGTCATCAGCCAACACAGTGTGTTCTGGGAATTGTAGTCATAGCGGATGCCATTGCTGACTGCGTAGTACCAGTGTGAGCGATCTAATGATTTGCGTCAGAAAAGCCTAGGGCTGGAGAGAGGGAGACGATTTCGTAGTACAGTGAGTGGGGGTCTGGGGCGCACGGGATGATGCTGGGTTTGGAGACAGGAAATATACGGGTGCGGTGTGGAGACAGCAGTACTTTGGGGACAAACGTGGTGCCCTCGCTCTCCGAAGCTCCTTTCATACTGGTCTCTGGATAGTAGTAGCTGCGATTGCATCTGACAGGCTGGACTTCAGAGAGAAAATGCTTTTACCTAAACAATTAAAATAACCCACGGGGAAAGAGGAATGTTCCTTCTGACGTGCAATAAATCTTCACCATGAACAGATGGCTGTATCCATCTCACAATTAAAGTGGAAATCTGTAGAAATCCCAAAAGGTGTGTGCATCACCGAAACAAGCGAGGCTTGCACATTCTAGCTTATTGACAGGAAACTTGTCGAAATAACTTCCCTGTCACGTCCTGACAAGGAAGCGAAACGGGGACCTATCAGAAGACAGACAGACTACCACAAGCTGTGCCTGCCAGTGTCACGTTTCAAAAGAGGTGGCAACCTCTACATCTGCTGCCTGCCTGGTGCGAAAAAACTCAATAAACAACCGGCAGTAGTGCAGCAAGGGCAGGCTAACGGAAACAGCTGAGCTTGTCACCGAAATCAAAGGATTAATTTCCAGGTAGCCGCCTCTTCATATCCAGCTGCCTAGTGCCAGACAGCAATGCCAGGGAATTGCTCCAGCCACACAATTCCGCTGCCAAACACCCCCACTTGAAGAATATAAATCTGCTGTCAGGGGGCATGTGGCTATGTAGGAAGCCAATTGTTGGGATGAGAGCGACAGAACAGGCAGTCAGCGAACCATGAAGTAATTATCTCCAGCCCCGCATATACCAGACGAAAACTCGCCGGCAGTGCCAATAAATGGTACAGCTGAGTACAGTACCTTTTATCTAGTGATTATTTCCTGTAGTCCAATCACGAACATGGCTAGCGTTACCAGCATAGAGTGGAGAACACAGAAGGGGAGGAGACAGCATATGCCCCCTTTCGCAAACCAAATAGTCGCCATTGTTGAAACAAGCAGCGATGGGGTGGGGGGGCGGCACTGCATGGGGAGATTAAGTAAATTGTGAGCAGCGACGGGCGCTAACCTAAACAAGCATTGGCGCGCGTGGCCACAAGACGCGATATGTGGTGGGGGAGGGGGAGAAGCGGGAGTTGTTTGCGCGTGCGGCCAATGCTTGAAAAACAAGTATTTAAAATGAATGATGCTCTCGGAGGGAGAGGTTATGGTTCAGCGGTGAGAGGTGCCGACTCGAGAGCTGAGGACCAGTGTTCGAGCCTTGTTGTCGGCTCAACATATGTGCACGCGCTTGCCTTGAAGTAGGGGAAACACACACGCTCGTAAAACAAGCATTGGCCGCGCGGCCGTGCGAGACGCGCTCTGTGTTGGGGGAGGGGGAGGAGCGGGAGAGCAAGTGACGCACGGCCCCGAGACGCGCTCTGTGGTGGGGGTGGGGGAGGAGCAAGTGAGAGGAAACCAGATGGCGCCTGGAGCATGCGAGGAATGCGCGTTACTGTGCGCGTACCCGCATGCTCTAGGCAAGCCAAAAAAGCTGTGGTCGCATTTCTAAAAGCCCACTACTAAATGTCTCGGCCAGGTCAGCGCAAGCGCTGGCTCAGGGCGAGACCTAAAAATTATTGGAGCCTCGGGCAAGACTTATTTTCGGGGTCCTTTTCGGAACAACTTGATTTTTCAGCTTGTTCAAACCCTCGTGATGCCAAGTAATATTGAATTACACATTAAACGTTATTTCGGAAAAGGGGTCGTGCAAAAAGAGCTAAACATTCAAGCTGCTCTATCGATCAGCCAAACTGTGCCAAAAAGACATTTTAACACGCGTTGATAATCCATTAATTTTTGTGCTTGAATCTAGATTTTTTTTTGGTCTTGCCAAAGCAGTATTTTTCATGCAATCCAATGTCTAACCAGCTTTTCCTCCCACTGTAGGAAGTACCTGAGAAGAGTGACTTTGTGAATGTTTAGTGGATTAGTGCATAATATTAAAATAAGACCGAAGCACAAAGCGCTTGGAACTGTAGGTTCAATTGACGGATACTTGTAATCATGAATAAAGACCACATCACAATTTCTCATTGTTGCTGCAACAGTGAAAATCACACCATCGCTCAGAGGATTTTCACCCTTTTCCATCGAGTAATATCTGAATATTTTTCCTTACATCTCTTCTATTGCCTTGCTTCTCCTCTCCTTTTCCTAGGTGTACACTTCCCTGGCTAGGTAGTAATTTCCAGATCTTCTGAGTAAGCTGGAGGAAAAGAGCAATGTGGTGAGGTAGGTAAAGGATGGGGGCATGGGAGGTAAAGATAGAGATGAGGCACAAAGATAAAGGAGGTAGAGAGCGGCATAGGGTAAAGAGAGAAGAGGGAGGTAGAAAGAGAAAGAATGAGATGTGCCAACTTAATGTTTAGCCTCCAATTTCAAATTCCTTCACAGTTACAGAACATTTTAACACTTCCAATGTTCTATTTTGCTTTTTATTTAAATCCACTTTATGAATCTGTTAATATTATTTAATTTTCTAAGTAGTCACGGTCCCCTTGTGTAGGCATTGCAGAAGCCCAGGGGCCCCTGGGCTACTGGTTAAGACCCAACCGCTGCTGTGGAAGAAAAACCGATCAGGGAGAGAGAATGGTGAGGCAGAGAGAAAGGTAGAGGGGCTGAAGGATAGAGAGGGATGAGTTATAGAGAGAAATTAACTAAGAGAGAGATAGAGGTGAGTTAGAGAAAGGGAGGAGACAGAGGGGGGGAGGTGAGGTAAAGAGGATGAGTTGAATGATAGGAAGTTCAAAGAGAAGAGAGAGAAAAAGGAAGCAATAATAGAGAAAAGAGGTAGAAATAGAAAGGTAACAATAAAGGCATCGGGTAATGAGAGATGAGTTAGAGGGGACACGGGTAGAAAGGGGTGTGGAGGGTGAAGTGACAAAAGGTGAGGTAAATTGAGAGGCCAGTTAGTAAGAGAGATGAGGTAATAAAAGAGATGTGCGGTAGAGAGTGGAATGAGAGAGTGAGGTGAGTTAGAGGGTGATAAGGTAAAGAGAGGGCTGAGAGAGGGGAAGTGCAGAGACGGAGTTCAAGATAGAGAAGTGAGGTAAAGAGAGAAATCAGTTCAAAAGAAAGCAGAAGTAGATGGTAGAATGATAAAGGGAGGTGCAGTGGAAATAGAGAAGTGATGTGCAAAGGGAGAGAGGTGAGGTAGAGAGAGTTATGTAGTGAAAGGGAGTATGGATATGGCTGTGGCTGATGAGGGGTGTTACCCCAAAACTGGTCCTAGGAATGCTTGTTTTTGGTCCTGGGAGGACCTGTCCTGACAGTTCAGCCTGAACTGTTCCCAGGGGGAACAGGGTCAAGACTGATGTGCAAACGGCTGGGTCCAAACTGAGGTGGAATGGTGAGCCAAAAAACTATAGATTTAACCCAGATCTCTTCACTGGGGGTGAAAGTATGACAATGTTCAGCATTCCTTCTATCATCCTTTTGTGTTGCTATAGTTGCCTTAAGTGGGAAGGGTATGCCCAGACGTGGGTCCCGTGCCCACTGTGCCACTGGATTCGAGCTAGCCTGGCTGATATGGGGTGATACCCCGAAACCGGTCCCAGGATGCTTGTTTCCTGTCCAGGAGGACCTGGCCTGGCAGTTTGGGCTTGACTTGTCCCATGGGGAGCAGGGTCAAGACTGATTTGCATATGACTGGGTCAAATCCATCCATCCATCATTGTTTTGTGTACATTGATTAACACCTGAATACAGCAATGAGCAACTATAGGTGATCAGTTAACCATTGCAAAGGGTCTGTGGGTGTGGTGCACCAGGTATGGTGTATATTTTACTGACTTTTGAGCCATTCGAGCTAAAATCACAATTTTTGTTGAAATCTGCAAATTATGCAGCAGATAGGGGATTATGTGGCAGGAGTGGTAAATACGTAATTATGCTCAAAATACAGCCATCATGGAATCGTATAATTCAAGTGAAGAGAGCAAAGACATTTTTCATCGAGCTATAAATAAGTGGTTACAAGTAGTAGATGAGAAAATAAATGTTGCATCAGTCACCTATGTAAAGGTGGCACTTGTGTTCAGAAATGAAAGTTCATTAATTATAATGTACCTCACGGAAATGCAGCGGGTCGGCGAGGCTAAAATGGGAAGGGTAATAGTGGACTCTAAAATCATATTCTATGTGTCTGGAGCTATAAAGTAAAATTCATACAACTTTAAGTTCTGCATATAGTTACATTTTTCTGCTAGGTTCTACTATTGTTTTGCTGGGATTGATTAACATGAAATGTTTAAATGATTTCTGTTTTAATAGTTAAATATTTTATTATATATAAATTGAGAAGTACAAAAAATATTGCTATTTCAATTACTGAACTACTTTGTACAGTATGTAAAGTACTTTGCAAAGTACCTATGTGCAGTATTTTAAATAGTTTGTGTTACTTTGCCATTACTTTGATCAGTGTGTGCTACATCGCAGTACCTCAAGTCATGTGTATGTTACTTGGACAGTGCATTGGAAGAGTGATTTGTTTTTGTAGTACTTTGAACTGTGTGTTACTCAGGCAGTACTTTTAATTGTGTGCCATATGTATGTAAATGAACACTGTGTATATTGCTCTCTCAGGGGGAGAGTTACTAAGATAAGATTTTATGCCGTGTTTGCATCACAAAAGTGACGCAAATCGGCGCAAAATCTTTTTTTCCGTACTAAATTTGTTTAGTGCTGGAAATAACATGAAAGTAACGAGCAGTAACACACAGCACTGCTTTGCATTACTTAGCGCCAAGGGGGTGTACCATGGGTGGTGCATGGGCGTTTCTGATGCTAAAACCTGTTTACTAAATAAAGTATACAGGGTTTAGCATCAGAAAACTGCGCCCTTTTGCAGTAGTCGCAAGGAAGGAAGGAGAAGCTTTCATTTCTCCTTCCTTTTCTGACTTTGTACGTGAGATGCACTTTACAGCACACACACCAAGAGGGAGAAGGGTAAAGTTAGTCTAAGCATGGTATTTTGTACTGGAAGGCTATCCTTCCAGTACAAAACCTATGCTTGACTCACAGAGACACCCTTGCACTATGGAGCACAGGTGTCTCCGAGGCGCACGGCATCTGATTTCAGTGCCAGCGCTAGGGAAAGGGAAAGGGGAGGAGAGTGCCATATTTCTGACAATATGGTGCTCTCCTCCTCTCCTTTTCACGCAGCGCAGCATTTGCGGCTGCTGCACAGCTGCACAGCGCTGCATGAATAAATGTTAAATCTGGCCCTCAGTGTTCCAAAATGTTTCTTGAGCAGTTCATGGAACAGTGTGTGCTAACTGGCCAGTTCTTTCAATGGTGCCTATTACTAACGGATCCTTAAACCGTTTTTGTTACTGGGGCAGTATTTTAAATGGTGTGTTTCCTTACAGCACTTTGCACTGTTAGTATATTGCATGAATGGTATGTTGAGCTATGTGTACTGATGTTTTTTGACCTGTGTTTTTTTATATGTGTGTGTACTGAGGGTTCTGTGTGCTTTCCAGGCAGATCTTGTGTACTTTGATGCTACACGCCAAGATCTTGTCAGAACAACTAGATAGTGCACCCACCGTATGATGATTGATCGATCAGGTGCATAGAATAAGTCCTGCATGAAGAGCGCTCTATCCCTTCTCACATACTTCTAAAACATTGACATGCATAACACCAGCAGCGCACTCGCCGTGACAGGACCAGACCACGTGTCAGGACTTCACGCATCACACCTAGGTCTTCCCACATCGGTCATGCCACAATCACACATACAAACCTGCCAGTAACTGCTCTTGGTAGTTTAAGCACTAAGATGCCACACTAGTGGAATCTGTGCTCTTTGCAAACATTAGATAACCTAACATAACTTTGAGCAGTGTTTTGATGTTTTGAACAATGGCTCGGGCAGTTTTTTGAGTTAAGCACTTTACTCATGTTAGTACTTTGAATGGTGTGTGATTTACACAGTGCTTTGTAGCATTTGTACTACTCTCGCCATTACACAGCACTTTGCAGCAGTTGCACTACTCTTGCCATTACATTGCAAACTTTGTGTCACTTGGGCTGTAGTCTTCCTGATGTGCACTACTTTGAAAGTACTTTGAATGATATTAAATGTTAGGCAGGCAGTACTGTACCCATTGTGTGTTACTCTGGCAGTACTTTCTACAGTGTCCTACTCAGGTTGGATACTGAAATGTGTGTTTCTTAGAGTACAACTTTCCCTAATGTATGTTACATGGTGCAGTAGATTACAGGGTGTGTTTTATTTGAATCAGTAAAGTGCATGATGTGTTAGTGAGTGCACTATGCTGTAGGTGTATGTGTTAATAAGGTAGCAGTAAGTATATACTCACTGTTTGGATGTTTCGCCTCCTTAAATATGTTGCAGTGTTTCCTGGAGTAATTGTTCATCTGAAAAAGATTGGTGACAGATTTAGATTACTATCAGAGCAACATTCTACAGATCACAGCCAATGCAAAGCTGTGACTATTACTATCACAGGTATGTACTTTGGTTTTCACACTCAACCAAGCCTTCTCTTTCTCGCTAAAGAGCTTCAGTTGCTTTTCTGGCTGCAGCCAGACCTAGGGAAGCTATGCTGTTCCATTAGGGCCTTTTATAGAGCCTCACAGACCTAAAGGTGCAGGTATTACCTCCAGAAAGTACCACAATGACCACTCTACTGAAGAATAGGTACGAAAGAGCCTGTTTTACAGCCAAACGTGCCCACCCTACCACAATGGAAAACAGAAGGTCCTGTTCTGCAGCACAACAGATCCAAAAGAATCCACTCTATCTTAATAAGGAGCCAAATGGACCATCTCTGCCACAATACCAAGCCAGAGGAGTCTACTGTATCTCAATTTATGGTCAAAACGGTCAGCTCTACCATAATACAGAGCCAGAGGGGCCACTCTACCTCAAAAGTGTGCCCAATTGACCTGCTCTACCACACTACCAAGACACAGGGGGCTGTTCTGTTTCTAAGCCGCACTAGAAAATGACTACTCTACCACAGACAAAAAGAGGAGAACGTGTCCTCCTGTGCATTCAAGGAAAGTTAGAAGGACCTGCTCTGCTTCAGTACAGACATGAAATGCCAGCTCTACTTCTACAGGGAGTAAGAAGGGCCTGATGTGCATCAGTACAGAATTGGAAGATCCCTATCACACATGTTTAAAGGCACCGTTGGCGGTCTGAGACGATCTTTGTTTTAGTGATTTTTGAATAAGAAGGAAAAAACCTGTATGGATTGTGGCTCCTTTTGTCCAATTTCATTGCTTAATGTGAATTTTAATATCTTGTCTAGAATTCTTTTGAATTGACTTTGCAAGGAGATCTGTACATGAATTGTGGGAGACTAATAAGGCTTTGTACTTAATGTAGACATGATTCACTTCGCTCACTTTGTAATAGAGTAGATCAATCAGCTAATAAATTAGGTTACAATACTGTGATAGCTTTTTCTTATCTCCTGAAGGTAGTACCCAAGTTACTGAAAATAACACTTGATTAACCCTTTTGGGACAGAGAAACCATGCTGTATTGCATCTAGACTTGATACCTTCTTAACAAATGATCTTTAAGAGTTTTTGCCAGAAACACTATCTGCTCATGGTTCACCTAATTGCTGTTAGTGTCGTAACAAAGTACTTTGACTATTGGGCTTAAATCAAAAATCTCCTTGATCCGTACTCCTGTCACTGGAAGCCTCACTCACTGAAATCAAGTTCCACTCACTGCGAGCAAGTGTCACTTAATGGGAGAGACTGGCCCTCACCGCTTCTGGTGCTCAGCCTGTTCCTGTATAGGAGTTGTTTGGAAATACGCCTTTTCTGCACGATCCGCCTGGATTTTTTGCCTTTTGCTAGACCCTATAATTTTGCTGGCTTTAGAACTCTGCTAATCAGTAGTACAGTTCCTGTGCTCCCCTTTAAACATGGTTAAATTGGCATACTCCTATTTGGCATATTTAACTTGCTTATAAATCCATAGTATATGGTACAAAGTGTAGCCAGGGCCTAGGAGATAAATGTCACTAGTGGGCTGCACCACTTATTGTGCCATCCACTACAGTAGCAGTACAAACGTGGCTACAGGTCTACCATTGCAGCCTGACTGCAGCAGTGTAAAAACTACAATCCGACTTGTCAAAATAAACCCTTTTGATAGGTCAAAACCATCCTTTTAAATATTATAAAGTCACTCACAATGCAGGGCACATGGTATTTAAAAAATAGGACATGTAGAAATGTAATGTAAACATGTCCTTACAGTGACTAACTACTTTCACTGTGGCAAAATTTACCACTACAGTGTCAAATCCTGCTTGATTGTAAAATCCTGCTTGACAGGTCTGCTGTGTTCACATATAACTCTTGGGGCACACTTGGAAGGGGAGAGAACAGAATGCCAAGACAATTCTTGTGGGTTCACTGTTTGGTTGCTGAAGGACTCTGCTGTTGACCTGCCAGACGTCTGCCGCTAGGCTTGTTGTGGGTACAGTGGCTGCCTCAAACTGGATTGTAGTTTTAGCTTTGGGAGGACACTAGGATAACCATAGTACACTCCCCACACACACACGCAGCCATCTGAGCCCAAGTTCAATATGGCTGATGACTTTTGCCGTCTTGAAAAAAGCCCAAAGTGGGTAGGGTTGGCCCTGGAAATGTTTACCCCATTTGATAGGGCTTTCCCAAAAGTCATTCCCACCTACTAGCTAGTGTCGGGCATAAATGTGGCTCTCAGGCACCCACTTTATCACACTTGCTGGACATGCGGAAGATCAGAAGAGGACTGTACCTGTTGTCTTTGGACTGAGAGGAGCCCTGAAGGACTGGACCCCTCCCTTTTGTACCCAGAACAAAGAAGTGGACTTCAAGGTTTATTTAGCTTCCCTCCTATGGGGCTACAATGAGACAACAAGCTGTGAGAGGCCTTTTCCTGGAATCATCCAGCTGACCAGAGGAAACTGAACCTGGACTGGGCCCTGCTGTTGGCCCCTGCCTCACACTCTGTGAGTCTATATGTGCCTCCTTTAAGATCCTGGGGATGGGGGTTTAAAAGTGTAGACCTGAGGTTAATTGGGACTTACAGGACTTTGTCAGAAGGCAAAATCTTTGACCAGGACGAACCTGGCTGGTGTATCTGACCCATGCTCCATCGCAATAATCCTCATATTGCCCCTAGGTCTCAGTCTACCGCGACCATTGATTAACATTAGCACTTTGTGCTTTTTGTCGCTATTTCTACTTAAAACTTTAAAAATTCATTTCTCCAGTTCCCCTTATTGGAGCTTTGTCATTTTGGTGTCATTCTATGTATTACATTTTACTCTATTTTTCTAATTCAGTTTGGGATTTTTATTATTTTGCATTTCGACTTTATTACTTGTTTTGGTAGTAAATAAATACTTTTGTACATTGAGGGTTCATCCTGACAAGACTTATAATTATTACTTGAAGTGTGCAGTTGCCCACCCCAAGTATTAATCCAGTTTCTTACAGGAACAGGTTTCAGTTGCTAAAACGGAGTCTCAGTGAGATGATGTGTTTATCATTGAGCAGTAGGAGGAAAAATGTTGACTGTCTATGCATGGGCGTGACCTAAGAAGAATTACAACACTTTATCAGAGGCGTGGCCTATTAATTAAGGGCAAAGCACAATACCTGTGGGCTAATATCAAATGACTGAAAAGCACAGAGCTACTCTTTACACAGAGAAGTACAGAAGCTGGCAACCAAATGATATTTAGCATTTCATATTGCACCATTATCCACAATAATTAATTTGCCAAGGGACATGTGAAATCCAACAGTTCACTAGTAAAGAAAATGCTGAGCTCAATATTGATTATTTAATGCAGAGCGTAACCACCCAAGCCAAACATTCAACTGTCTTTGTGCAGCACTAAGAGCTACTTGCCTAACACAGAAGACAGGGGTTGGGAATGGAGGAGCCCAAAGCGCATGGATGAGGTTGGTAGGCAAAATATTCCGAACGGGTGCCATTTTCAAATTAGAGGGCAGTGCCGGACTGGTCATATGACCACTCTAGCATTTCCCCATTTGCCAACAGTGTAGAGGTCTTTTGGAGTGGTTTGGCCTGCCATGACCCCATAATGCCCACAAGACCTCATTCTAGTAGAAGCCACTTGAAGTGTGGGACTGGCTTGAACATTTTACCAGGGCTGCTATTGATTTCAGTCTGGTTTTGCTAGGGGGCATGCACACTACAGAGCACTGGGCAGGGGAAAAGTCCACAGTGCTTTGCTGATGGGTCTTGTGTCACTCAGAAACCCCTCAACCAAGCTCTAAAGATGGCATGAGAAGCGTTGGTGACAGAGTTGAAACACCTAGATTCCCCCTCCTTTGAGGAGACACCCGATGCCCCCTAAGATCGTATGTGACACATCCACCTGCTGTGAGGAATTCCACTCTAAGGACACGCAGATTCCCTTGCATGCGACGCCGGAGGGGAGTCTAAAAGCCTAGACAATGTGTGTCGGCATACGTCACTATCCTCCATCATTAGTATGTACCATTTCCTACGTTGACAATAAAAGACTGACTCAGCCACGGCACGCGCAGGAGGAGAGGGGAGGGAGCGGTTTGTTTATTACAGTTTGATCTGAACCTTAAACCTCAGTGACCTCTCGTCTAGACATGGCTGGAAAGATATGTGCAATTGTGAATCCATACTAGTGTGCACGATACATATCCATGAATGAAATACTTCTTCACACCAAGCCAGATCGAGGGAGGGATGACCCTGACTATAAGATTACTAACATCGTATATGTGTTATTTTATACTTGTGCATTACTGCATGTGAAACCTGGTCTCGTTCTGCAAAACAATAAAAATCCGTTGAATTTTTTTTTTTAAAAAGAGACTCTAAAGACCAAAGGGGTAGGTAAAGAAATTAGTGTACCCTCCCCCCTCATTTTGTACCAAACGTATTAATGCCCCAAAGCAATTGTGCCCAACCGTTGCTACAATCATTTGGCACTGGGATGCTCCAGAAAATATTTCTCCAAAAATGGGGACAAATGAGGTCTGTCATTAAAGGGGAGTTTCTCTCCCTCGCCACCATCTGAAAAACTTAGTAAAAATGGTTGCAAAACAGAATTTTCCATTTCACTTTCATGTCATAATGTCCAAAAAGCAGTAGGCTGTGGAGGAAATTCAAGTAATGCTGGTATGCAATTTCAAAAATTCATATGGATTGGTATAGTTTTTAAGATGTATATGGCATTTCTCACTATTTCCACCTTCCATATTCTTGCATGTTACCATCCTGTCCCGATAAAAGTATATTCTCAGTATTATATTATGACCGAGAATTTACTTAAAGGAGGCAGGGTCAAAATATAAAAAGATGCATTGTAATCTATGTCAGTAAACACCACACCTGTCACTCAAACCAGACAGACCTCATAGGCTCAGACATTTAAGCTAGTGTTGAGGCTACAAAAAGCTTGCTGATTCATCTGTAATGTTACTGCAGTCATACAGGGCCTAGCCTTTGAAAGCACTACTTAAGATAATGTATTAAGAAGCGTTGTCAATCTAGATAAGGGAATGCCTCCACATGAATTGTGACATAACACGCAGAGGAGGGAACTTGTATCAGCAATATGAGATTTCAACTTAGATTTGATGAAAATTAAATAGCATCTTTTGATCTAATAACTAAATTAATAAGTCCTCAAACAACAACTTGACACTTCCTGAAAAATACATCTTTCTTAGGAATTGGCTAAATATATCCAGCCCTACACAGAAATTTTTTGTAGTAAATCCACAAGTACGTTTCCCAAATACCATCTTGTAATTTTCATCAAGTACTTATGTGACCACCATCTGACATAGAAACAATCTACCTCAAAAAAATATAGGGATGCTTATATTACCCACCAGTTTCACAGATACCCAGCTTACGTCAAGATGCCTATCAGACAAGATGCCTATCACAAGGCATGGGTGACTATCACTTGTCTTTGATGCCACAATATTGACAAGGAAGGTCACCTTATGCCAGGGACATCATTGTGCCAGGAGTGGCCACGATTATGCTTAATATACTTACAATGTACCAGTGAGGAGTACCTCATGCCAGGGCCACCATAATGCATAGAATAATTACTCTGTGACAAAGAGGACCACCTTAAACCAGGCCATCAGTATATCAACACCACACAGTATCCCAAGACACGCTGCCTTATGTCAGGGTCTCTTCAGTGCCCTTAAGACCCACATTATGCCAAAGAAAACAACTTTATGTCTTGGCCACCATATCACCTTAATGCCCACATTATGCGAGAAAGGGAAATCTTGATGACTTGAATGTTCACAAAATGCCAAGGAGGGTGATCTTATTCCATTGAGATCATTATGGCAAAGATGTTAAGGATGATGCATAGTATTACCACAATGTGCCAGTGAGGTACACCTTAAGCCAAGGCTACCAGAATGCCTAGAATGGCCACCACAATCTGTATCAGTGAAACAGTCATCTCAGTCTTGGGATTTCCCTCTCATTTCAACAGAAATAAATCAGAAGTCATGCCACTCAACATCCCAAACCCTTTACCAATCAAGATGGATGTAGAGGACCTCGTCCTGAGTGAAGAGTCCACCGAACAAGGCAGTACTATCAGACATGACGGAGGGGCAGGAAGAGACATCAAGAGCAGACTGAACAAGGCCAGGAATGCCTTCAGAATGTTGAATGATGTATGAAGGTCATCTCATTACACCACAAACACCAAGCTAGAGGTTTACCAGAGCTGTGTTCTGTTCACACTCTTGTATGGTTCTGAATACTGGCTGATGATGAAAAGCGACTTCACCAAACTGGCAGCCTTCCATATCAGTAGTCTGAGAAGAATCTTGTGCATTTTCCATCTGGGAATCATCTCCAACCGGGACCTATTCACCAGATGGAAGCAAGAGAGCATGGACACCTTCATTATCAGAAAAAGATGGAGGTGTATCGGACGCACCGTCAGAAGAGAACAAGACTCCATCACAAGAACAGCTCTCCACTGGACCCCAGAAGGCTAACAGAAGAGAGGCAGGCCAACTGGAGGTGAACTGTGGAAACAGAAACGAGGACCCTGAACCGCAGCTGTGGCAGCATACAGAAACTTGCCCAAGACACACCTTCATTGAGGCCATAGGTGCTAGTCAGAAAAACGGGTAGTAAGTAAGTCCCTAATTGCTTCTTTTTTCCCAACTTCCCTCATCTAAATCTCTATATCTTCATTTCGATTTTCACACTAAAGTGTTCACACAGATGCATCCACCTTCTTGCACGCATGTTTGTCTTAATCCCTTCCCTTCTATTTCCCTTTCCCTCCCTCCTTTTATATTTCTTAAAAATTGTATATTCCTTTTCTGTTCTACCCTTATTTCATTGTACAGCTCCTCTTTCTTTCTGTTCCACTTGGCCTTTCTATCTTAATTTCTCTTTTACTCTTTCTTTATTTTTTCCACGCCTTTCCATTTTTCTTTCTCACACTTGTTTCTTTCCTTATTTATTTCACTTTCTTTCATTTTTACTTTTTAATCTTAGATTTTTTTCTTACCCCTTCTGCTCATTCTTTATTGTTCTTTTATTTTTCTGTTTAAGGTTTCATGCCCTCCTCGTTATCATATTTCCTTCATATTCCCTCTTTCTCCATCCTATTGATTTTCTTTATTCCTTTTACAATATGCTCCTTTCTTTCAAAGTATTCTTTCTTTTTGGTGTTCTATCTGTCACCTCCCTCGCCCTTTCTTTCTTATCCCATTTTTATTTCTTTCATTTGTTCTTCTCTTTTTTTCCTCCTTTCTTTCTCTCTTTTCTCCTTTTTCCCTCACCTTTCACTTTTCATCTTCCATATCTTTAGTTCTTTATCTTTCTTCTCCTGTTTTTTCTCACCTTTCTGTCTTTTCAACTTTGTCTTCTCCCTTTTCTTTCTTCTCCGAATTACTTCTTCTCCCATTTCTCCAACCTTTCCCCTTGTCTTTCTCATTTTCCTTCATTCGTTTTCCACATCCCCAAACTTCTAAATGTTCTTTCATTCCATGCTTTGTCCTTCTTTCTCCAATTTTCTTTTTCTCACACCCCTTCTCTTTTTCAGTCCTAGCTCCACCTTTTCTCTTCCTTTCTCCTTTTCTTCCTTCTCTTTCTGTTTCTCCCTTCCCTTTCTTTCTCATCTGCTAACCTTTCTCTGTCTTTTGATAGGTTCTTTTTACCCCTTCATCTTTCTTTCTCACTTTCTTTTTCCATTTAATTATCCTTTCTTCTGTCCTGAGAAAATCAGAACTATAGAAAGACTGACCTATTAAGACTAATCTAGACAATAAACTAAGGGACCTCCTTTACAAGAAATTGGCGTAGGGCAAGGCTGCAAGGCTTCTTGCTTCACTGTCCTACATCAATTCGAAAGGGCAGGAATTCACAGTACTTACAAGATACGGTGCATTCCTGTACTTTCAGCGAGCGCACAATTTGCAGCTGAGCACAAACGCCAGGACCCTTGCATGCTGGTGCAAGGGTGCCTGTGTTGGCGCAATTGTTTTTATGCAGTAAGGGACACCCTCTTGCACAAAAACAATCAATGGAGGCGTTTTCCTCTTTCTATGTGTGAGGAAAAAACGAGGAGAAATTAAGTTATTTCTCCTCGTTACGCCTCCCCTGGGGAGGTATAAAGTCTTGACGCATTCCCAGGTTTACAGATCCTTGTAAATCTGGGAATGTGCCAAAACCCATGGGTGTTGCGTGGGAAAACCCACCGCAACGCCCATTGAACGCCTCCTTGAAGTAGAGTAAGGCGAGGCAGGGATTTGCGCTGCTTTGCCTTACTCCATATCTATGAGGCCATACAAAGTCACGCAGGGTGGCTTTGCGTTGCCTCATAGATTTGATTGAGAGACCTGCGCCACCGGAGCATCATAAAAAGTGACGCTTTGGCGGCACAGGCCTCTTTTAAATGAGGGCCGAAAACTGTTACTCTAGGATTACAAAATCAACCCAGCATCCTGTCATGAGAATTCACTCAAACACTCTTTACAATGTGAACAACCCCATGCATCCCACACACTCACTAAAACAAGCACCCCACTAAAACCTTGGTAAGTACAGTTGTACCTCATAAAGTGTTCTAATAAACATACTTTCACTCATTTATTACTATAGAGCAAAGGTCACGTTCCATGTTATTGCCACAGCACAGCTTAACATGAGGAAACAAAGCTTATTGTCTCACAGATTCCATTTTAAAACCATTTGACAGAGGGAAACAACTTGGGCCATATTCACGAATCTTAAGTATTGTAATTCTGTCTCACTACACAATTTAATCCCATATGTTCTGGATACGATTATATATATATATGTTTTATAAAGGCTGCACATAAAAAAACACAGCATGCAGAAACCATACCTGCAGATCCACTTTGTGGGATATGCTATTTATTAATTAGCATTGGTGGGGTGGGGGGCGCGAGAAGGGAGGCTGGCCCTCTCGTGAATCATGGCTCCTCCTCACACTCACGCACGGTGCTAAAAAGCATCTCACATTGCACATTTTAATATATACTATGTATAGGGTCCGACAGATACGTAATAATGACAATAAACAGCATATCACACTCACCACTCGTTTATTGTCATTGCCAGGGTTAAGTGCAGGCGCCCAGTTAAAGACCTCACAGTCATTATAAGCAGATTTCACTGCCTAGGGCCAAGTGAACCTCCTACCAGTTCGTATTTTGCCCCACATTCCCTACGTCCCCTCCCCTTCCACAGCCTCCCCCAGGGCTCCAATGCCCCCTGCCTTGTCGTTCTGCTCTGAGTGCCCTCATGCCAGGACTCGTTTTTCTTGCCCCGAGCATGTTTGCGAACTAAAAACCTATCTGTGCAGATTAGCTCCCAGCCTAGTTGTACTTCTTACCATGCCGCATATTTGCAGAGGTGAGCAACCTTGCTCTTTTTGTGCTGCGGTAAGTGGTATTTTATGCCAGTGAAAATCAATCAATCATTCTGTCTAAACTGACAAATACACATGTGCAAACACTCTGGTTTTGCACCAAAAAGCTTATAATATTTTAGTCTTCTCCCGCCTAAAACTTCTTTGGCTCCAATGCATTAATTTCTCCTAATTTGTTTCAAAATTTCCCTCTTAATTGTTCATGCATGTTGGCATATATGCAGACGTGAGCAAAATGCAAACATTGATTTTTGCTACCATGAAGCAGTATTGATCATTCCAAAAGTAATGGAAGCAAGTTAGCGCATTGCTACAGTCAAGTACTGTGCCGATAGGAGAATTTCCTTTTCTCTCTGTTCTTCAATTCCAGTAGCTGCCAAAAATGGTTGAAGTAAGCATTATAATAACAACTGGGTCACATTTACTGTTGCTGCCTTTGTCTGTCCTTCCCATCTCTACCCTTTTGCAAAAAAAGGTCGCTTTCTTACCTTCCAAGTGTCAGTTCCCCTCTGCTGTCTTGTCTCTCGCGCTCCTCTATTATAAGGGCACGCGGGTTCTGAGAGGGGAGTCTCCACAGACGTAGAGATGCTGGTCTGCGTCACAAAACTGAGACACGTATCGCCCGGGATGTTGAAACATCCTGTACTTCTTCCTCTTATAAGAAGGAATTCCCACGACCATCACTTGGTAAAACAGCAAAGTTTGTGTTTAGTGTCGCACAGCGCCAGCTGCCAATTCAAAGCAGAACCATTTTGTGCCTCGCGCTCTGCCTGAAACTCAGGAGTCAGATGGTCGCCAGCTACACCCTTGCTTAGTTGTAGTTATTGGCTACTACCCCATCCACCATGCCAGCACCACCTCCGTTTGAATTAACTTTTCATTTGCACTTCCCTCGTTCTGGGATCCTGTTCTGTGCAGTCACACTTCATATCATACATATTTTCTGAAATTGCTCCATAATCCTTCCCACCCTGATTCATCTCATCAGGGTCAGACTTGAACAAAAAACAGGATTTGAAACCAAAAAAAATACAAGTATTGGCAAAGCCGGCTTCCCTCTGTCAGTGCTTTGTGTTCGCCAATATTGGCCTCCTCAGTGATGGATGCTTTTAAAATGTTCCGTGCTGGCAAAATCAGTAGAGGCAACTGGCCACATTAAAAGTCTCTTTCTTATATTTTGAAGATGGCTGCCACATTGTGTAAAACAATGTAGTGTGAAAATATAGAAAACAAAGGGGCTTATTTACAAGCCCCTTGTGCTGCAGATGCGTCACTTTTAACATGGGAAAAAGTGACGTACCAGCAGCGCAAGGGGCTTGTAAATAAGCCCCAAGGTTTTTATACTTGCAATGCGGTAGCCACATTGCATCATGTCACATTGTATCATGCAATGTGGCAACTAACATTCAAAATGGCATCTGCATCACGTCCCACTCCAGGTTGCATCACGTGCATAAGAATACATTTTCATGCTGGCTAGTCTCCACTATAAGTACCTTAAAAGCATCCTGCTCAGGCAAAGCCAATAGAGGTGGTCAGCATGATGTGAGGGACGGCCCGTGGAAGAGGGGGAGGTGGTCAGCATGAAGTGAGGGACGGCCCGTGGAAGAGGGGGAGGTGGTCAGCATGAAGTGAGGGACGGCCCGTGGAAGAGGGGGAGGTGGTCAGTGTGATGTGAGGGACGGCCCGTGGCAGAGGGGGAGGTGGTCAGCATGATGTGAGGGACGGCCCGTGGAAGAGGGGGGGTGGTCAGCATGATGTGAGGGACAGCCCGTGGAAGAAGGGGAGGTGGTCAGCATGATGTGAGGGACGGCCCGTGGAAGAGGGGGTGAACTGGGGAACTAGGGCATCAAGAGTTGCAGGAAAGTGCTGTGAGACAACATTCAGGACTTCAACTAGACTTCCATCCAGCATCTGGCTGGAGTGAAGGCCATCTCTAGTCGGTATGCGGAGGGAGGATGGGAGGGAGATACAGGATGCAGGAGTTTGGGAAGAAAAGGAAAGAGTGCAAGCACACTCTAAGTGCTCACAATAGAAGAGACAGCAAGAACATGCACTAGCATGGAGTGCTAAATAAGAGAAGACATGTGAAAATGAAAAAGGTTGTTCCATGATGTGAGTAGTGGAAGGATACACCTCATCCAATCAAGACTGAGGGTAAAGAAGAAACGGGTTAAAATTTGGGGCAAACACAAGAATAGGGAGGAAAGGAATCCATTCAAGAGCAAGGAATGGAGATACATAAGAAAGCCGTCCAGTCATGAGTAATGGGCTGTCCCAAAGTCCACTCCATGTAGTACTGTTTGCAGCTGAAGCTGTCTGTCGAGAAACCGCAAAAAGTGTGCCACATTTACAAATCAGGTAAATGTTGCCTGCAAACAACCACAATGGTGTGTGCACAAATTAAAAATTATCTAGCTATCGTAACGGAAAGTTTCAACTCTATTAAGGACATGAAGGTGAAGATTATGCTTTTCTTTCTCCTTTAATTTCTCCAGCAGCCCTGGATTGTTCAAACAGTTAACAACTACATTTCCCAAGAACCATAGGGAAAACAAATTAACAAAATTCCAGCCAATCACATTCATGTAATGTTCATAAAGTCCCTTTTCTCTTCTCATGCCCCTCAAACGTCGCTCAGTGTGCCCGTATTTCTCTTGCTTAGCTGACTTGTTGCCTATGAAGGACAAAGAACACATTATAGATTGTGACTCCTTCCCGTCAGCATCTCATAGTACATCAGGATTCAAAGCATCCACAAAAGAACAAATATGTATGAGCTCAACATGCAATAGCTTGTCATACGCATGGTTTGACAAAGTGCAACGGAAGAGGCATATAGCAACACAATTTACTTACTGGCAACAAGTTCCGCCCATATACTCCGGGAGTGTACAGGGTGGGGTGATCGTCTTTGCTCGTTAGAAGGGATAATCCATGCCTTCATGTCCTTAATAGAATTGAAACTTTCCATTCTGATATCTGGGAAATTTTTCATTCTATGTCAGGACCAGAAGTGAGGATTGTGCTAGTTTAGAGCTTACTGACTACCAATGTGGCGACATCGGCCACTGGTTTGAAATAAAACCTCTTGAAAGTAGAGTCAGAGGACCAGTCCACCACATTCAGGATATTCTCTAGTCTGGCGCCTAAAGAAAAAGTCTTGGAAGCCATGGCCCCTTTGGCAGGGTGCCCTCAAAAATTCTTTGTGTCAATCCCTGCATGATCCATTATACCCATCTGGCCATGGTTGGGGAAGAAACTCCTTTGTGATGTATATGAATGGAAATTAGTAGTTGTCTCTGGCTTTGCTGAGCAAAGGCCTGCTGCTTGTCTGTCTATAAATGTTAAAAGTAACTCCCTCTGGGGTAAATACTCTACCTGTTATATCAAGGTCTCTGACATCCGAAAACCTCCTGCAGGATACTAAGCAGAGGAGCATTGCTAACTTAGCAAATAGTTCCTTCCTCAACATATACTTATTTCTTTGCCAGGAAAGGAAAAGATTTAGGACTTTGTTTACATCCCAAAGAGGGAAGTACCTAGGTTCCGGAGCTAATGAGAGACAGATGCCTCTGAGTAGTTTCCTGACTAGTGGGTGTTCACCCACTGGGTGACCGTCAATAGGGGTGTGGCCAGCTGATATGGTAGAGTGGAAAATAATACCTTGTTCCGAGATGGTTACAAGGAAATTCAGGATACTGACAAACTCCGACTCCACAGGATCCAAGTTCCTCTGCATTCACCAATCCTGCCATCATGACCATGCAGATTTATATCTTTTAACCATCCTGTCTGCCCATGCTCTGGAAAGGAGAGGTTGAGCTTGCCGCAAAAGGCCAGGAACTTTACTTCCATACCCCGAAATTCTCCAGGCCATTAAATGTAAACTGCCCTTCATCACAAGGAGGTGAGGATTCCCCAGGGGATCCCGAAGAAAATCTGGGCAAGAAGGCAGAAGGATTGGAGAATCCTGGGAAAGTTCCATCAGAACTAGATACCATGCCTGAGATCCCCAAGTCAGAGTCACCACCACAAGGCCCACCAGCTGCCTCCTCACTTGTGTCAATAGGCGCATCAGCACAGAGAAGGGAGGAAAGGCGTTGCCTTGTTCTTTGGTCCAATAATGTAGGAAGGCATCCATCACAGTTGGGCTCAGATCTGGCCTCCAACTTAAGCAACTGTGAGGTTGATGATCTTGTCTGGAGGCAAAGAGTCCTGTCGTGAATGAGCCCCAACAGTTTGAGAGCTGGTTGAAAATTGCTTGGTGTAGCTTCCACATGCTTGTATCCTGAAAGTCTCAAAATTGCCAGTCCACGATTGAGTTGGATCTGTCCAGCAAATGCTCTATCGTTACTGTGATATTCTTCTCCAGGCAGAATTCCTAGAAGGTTCTGGCAAGGTTTGCGTGGGCTCTGGATCTCGTTCCGCCTAAATGATTGTCATATCGCACCACTGCAACATTGTGCATCTTCAGACGTACTTTGGATGGATTATGTCCCTGGTATAGCATTGAACTGCGAAAGAGCCGGCTAGGACCTCAAGACAGTCGATATGTAGGTGTCATTCTGAATAAGCCCACTTCCGTTCTGTGGAAAAATTGATACACCGAGTGCCACTGATCTCTCTGCTGGCATCTGATTCGATGATGAGGTCCAGGGTGAGACGAAGATGATTCTCCCATTTCATGCCTCCATTTACAAACACCAACCTATCTCTTCTGTTTACTCTGGAGTTAGTAGGACCTTCTATGAGTATGTGAGTCCCTTCCTGAGGTAGTGTGCTTTGAGGCGTTAAAGGGCCCTGTAGTGGAGGGGGCCCAGGAATATGGCTTGTATTGATGGCGACAGGAGGCGGACCAGTCTTGTGATCTGACACAGGGAAGTTTCTTTTTTGGTGAGAGTTTTGCATGGTTTCAGTCTGATTTTCTTCATTTTCCTGGACGGGAGACTGAGGGTTGCTTGAATGGAGTCTATCACATAGCTTAAGAAGGTAATGTGTTGTGATGGAACCAGGATGGACTTCTTCTCGTTTATGACAAACCCTGGGTTCTCCAGGAAGGATACTGCCCATTGTAGGTGCACCGTCAGTTTACCAGGACACTGGTCCTTTAAGAAGATGTTGTCTAGGTAGACTATGAAGCATGTCCCTTGCAATCGAAGGTGCTCTATTGCCGGTCTGAGAATGTGTCGAAGACAGAACGAAAGGCAGCGTTGTGAATTTGTAGGTCTCTGAAGTCCCCAACTGAATTGCAGGAATCTGTGGTTCAGAGGGTAGATGAGAATGGTGAGGTACACGTCCCTTAGGCCCAATTGAGTCATTTAGTCACCGGGCCTAGTCACCCGGCCTCAGGAGGTCCCTGAGAAGGTGAATACCCTCCATCTTGAAGTGGCGGAATACCAGCCACTCATTGAATTCCCTTGGGTTTATTACCCCGTTGATGGACAGAGGTGGGAATGATTCCACCTTTTGCAAAAAGGGCTGAATCTCGTCTTGTACGAGGGTGGCAAAAAAAGGACAGAGAGCGAGGCCATAAACTCTTTACGGGTGAGCTGAAGAATTCTCTTTGGAACCCTTGCACTGTCTGGAGAACTCAGACATCTGATGTAAGGGGCTGACAGTTGTGGACAAAATTTGCCAGTGTGCCTCCCACCTTTAACCTGTAAGAAGGAAGAAGACTCTCCTGAGGTGGCCTCTATCACACCTGTGTCTCTGGAAGCCTCTGGACAGAGGGGAAGAACCCCCCAAATCTGGACAAGTCTTGCCATTGGTCCTGTTTAGCGCCTTGACCTCTGGCGGGGGCTTGAGGGGAAAAGCGGTTGGCTAAGCACCCTCTCTACCATGGCCGACCCCTGCAAAAACCTTTGGGTTAAAAATCCTTTTCATAGAGGTTTACGCTTTGTCAAGAGTGAATGTGGCTACAAACTTCCCTAGCTCCTTGAGGAAGAAGTCCCCTAAAAGACCCCCTTAGGCCACTGGTTCAGCGTCTAATGTTGAGAGGTCTCCTAATTTTGGGTCGACTTTGATAAGGAGTGAGCAACATCCCTCAGTAGAGAGGGCGCAGTTATTGTTGCCAAGGAAGATAATTGCCTTTTGGGCCCAACCCGAGAGGATATCAGGAGGTATCAAAGAGCCCATTTCCTTGGCCTCCTTAGCTGTGTCAAGAATCTTTGTTAGGGGAGCAGTTATATCGAAAAGCTTATCTTGGCATGACAGCCAGGAACGGTCAATGCCCTTCTTCAAGTCTTGAATGCATTTTGTCAGGAAGGTGGCCATTTGTGCATTGATCTCGGGTGTGAGCACCATTTTCCCATGCAGCGATGGATGGGGAGATTCTGCCAGGGCACTTCCTTGTCCAGCAGCTTACGGAGTCACCCCACCACATAGTCGGGCATTATCTCCCCAATCCGAGGAATAGGGATGGAGGATATCATCAGGGTCTGACATATAGGAGATCGTACCCTGGGTGTCATTGCCGGGATCCCCATCTTTGGGAGGAGCAATTGGGGAAGGGCACCAGGGCCTACTGTGCCCAGTGTCACCATCAGAGTTTGCTGGGGAGTCATCCCCATTGAGAGGATCTGGTGTCAGTGGGCGGGGGGCCCCTAGGCATCAGGTGTCCCTGGATTCCAAGCTCTGTCCTTCTACAGAAACTCGTTGTGACAAGAAAGCTCTTCTGAGCTTGGCAAAACCATCAACATCAACACCATGATCATATCTCAAGGGGGCCATCACCCAGGCTACTGAAAAAATTGTCACCCCAGAGAAGACTTTGAAAGGGATTCCTCGTCTACTTCAGACTTGTGTGAACCTTGCATAATGAGGGCACAATTGAGGTCTGGGTGATAAGCAGAATAATAGGGGCCGAGAGGTGTAGTCGGAACAAGCTCAAAGACACTGCGGTGCTGTGGTCCAATGCTGAGGAAAGGAAATAGTGTGGAGACAACCACGCTGGCTGCAGAGAGTAGTGTACATCACCCAGCATGCTACGATGTGGAGCGTGGGCTCCCTCTAGCAGTTGGATGACTGCTCCGCGCACGGCCTCACAGAGACTTTTGGAAATAGATCTTGGCCACATAAGGAGCGCCGAAGTGTTCCCGCCATCGTGAAGGAGAGCGCTTAATAGCTCAAAAAAACAGTAATGATATTACACACACCCTTAGTAATAAAGAAGATAAAGACTCAGTTCCCCACATGAGGTGACCATGAGCACTTATCTGCGGCTGCCGGAGCAGCAAAGAAAGAGGGGACATGAGGAGAAAAAAGGGACTTTATGGACATTCCATGAACGTGATTGGCGGGAACAGGGGCGGCTCCTCCGCTAAGGCGGAGGAGCTTTGCCCCACTGCTTTCAAAGCAGTGAAAAAATTAAAAATAAAATGATAATAACTTTGTTATTATCATTTTATTTTGTTAGCTGCGGGGCTGGGATAGGGCGGGGTAGGGCTGGGGTCACAAGGGGGAGGAGTGGTGTGCACACTCTAAGTGTGCATGACTGTTTGGCTGGCCAAACAGTCATGCGCACTTTGCATGTGCCCCACCAGGCTGCATTACACAGCCTGGTGAGGAACATGCCCAGGCTCCCATTCCCCGTCTGAGTGCCGAACTATGGCGCTCAGACCAATAACAATGCTGCATTGCAGCGTTGTGATTGGCTCAGGGTAGGGAGCCTACGTATGCTTCCAGTTCCTGCTTCCTTTGTGGAACATCGGCAGGGAAGTGGAGGAGAGACGCGGCTGGCCGAAGAGGTAAGTGTTTTGTTTTTTTTGCCTGTTTATTTTCACCCCTCCCCTCTCCCGCCCTGCCACCCCCGTTCCCTGCCAGCCGCCACAGGGCGGGAATATTGCTGATTTGTTTTCCCTGTGGTTCTTGGTAAATGTAGTTGCTAACTGTTTGAAAATTCCATGGCTGCTGGAGAAATTAAAGGAGAAAGAAAAGAATAATCCTCGCCTCCGTTCTTGACATGAATCAGCTGAAATAATGTGGAAACTATATTCATCTTGAGGAGCCCATTAAGCTTATTAATTCTATGCATACGCAGTTTTGTTGGTTCACAGCAACATTTTCCTGGCTTGTATAAATATAAAGTCTAAAGTGTTCTTACATGTAGAATGATAACATATTTAATTCGATATTAATCTCTAGTGAAATTAGTGTGAGTGATGTTAATGACTGTTTGCCATATTCACAAATCACAATTCAAGACTCATGCTATTTTAGTAGTACCAGGGAAGCAGTGGGACGCTTCCTGGAAAACATATCTTTCCAGGATTATCCACTAAAAGAATTCTGAATTGAATTATTGAATGGGATGAGAGATAGAAGTGAAAGTGAGAGAGGCAGTGTGTGTGTATGTGAATGCATGCCTCTTTCCACAAGCCTGCTTTGCTGGCAGTGCATTCCGCACAACAATTATCACTCACTGGCTTTTTAGTCAAGCACGTCTAGAATATTCCTATGGTCAGGAACCCCAGTCCAAGCCCACATCTCAGATATAAACTCATCAACCAGCCCGCCCAGAAGCCTAAGCTGAGAATTGAAGAATTGCACTCATATATTAAAGCAAGCTGGAGCTAAGCCTTACATAAACCGGTGTAAATCTGGAAATGCGTGTGAATGCTACGCCTCCCCAGGGGAGGCTTAGGGAAGCGCAACGAGGAGAAATGTATTCATTTCTCCTCGTTTTTGTTTCCAGTTTCTATGCGTGTTGCATTCTGCAGCACACATTGAAAGAGGAAATCACCTCTAATGATTGTTTTTGTTCAGGAAGGGTTCCCTTCCTGCACATAAACAATCATTGAAAGAATGCTGCTTTTTAACTTCTATGTGTGCTAATGCAGCACACATATGAGTTGAAAAACGGTATTTCAGATTGTTTTTGTGCAGGAAGGGAACCCTTCCTGAACAAAAACAATCTCCCCACGACGCAGGCATCCTTGCACCATGGTGCAAGGGTGCCTGCGTCGGCGCATGGCAGCAGTTTGTGCGCCAGCACAGGGGGAAGCACAGAGGTGCGACATATTGTTGTAAATATGTCGCATCGCTGTGCTTTCCAAACTAACGCAGCACGGCGCAGCAAAATGACTTGCTGCACCGTGCTGCGTTAGTTTATTGTAAATCTGCCCCTTGATTCTTTTGGCCTCTACTAGGGATGTTGTCTGATTTCTTAATGAATTTTCTGCTCATTTGAGAATTAATCTATTTTGATTTTACCTATTATCTTGTACTTTTACTATTATTGGAGTCTTCATGGCAAATGATTTCCATGTAATTTAATGAGATTGCTACTGCATTTGCAATTTTCAAATTTCTGTATTACACTTTAACCTTTAATTAACCTACACGATTTTTCTAAATTCTAATCTCAAACTCCCTTTTTGAGTCAGTCCATTCTCATTGAATGTACTTTGAAATGGTGTTTTGAATCTTGTCTCTAGGGACACATTACTTCATAGACATTGAGCTTAACACTGCCCCGATCTAACCAACATTTGGGCACACCACTGGCACGCAGATTTTCTAGGGGTGCAGCGCGCCATACTGAATAGGCACATATATGTACACAGATAAATTGGAAGATATACGCTACAAGATTGATCCTTGTGATAACCACTGACATACAAAATGAACTTTAACTAGAGACTAACATCTTAGAGAACAGCATGTGAATGAGATGTAGTTGAGCAATACCATATTAGGATTCAGCTGAAGGAAATGGTGCAGTCCCAGTTGAGAGGGAAAGGTATTCCACAAATCCTTCAACTTACTCCCTCCCCAATAAAGAACCAGACACAAACTGTGAAAATTAGGCCCCCTTCTTTAGAGATACAATTGACAAAATAAAACTTTCTCTTTCACAGACACCTTTTACTCGTGATACTGGAAAACCAATTGTGAAATACTCCACTACCTACATTAAATTCAAAGAGATTTAAGAATCATACCTCAGCAAAACCTTCGCTAAACTGAGATCCTCCTCCCGCGTCAAAGATCCAATACATGCCACCTTCATCAAAGGGAATAGCACCCTCCTGATACCAATATGGACTAAACTAATCAAATCTTCTTTATCGCAGGGCGCAATGCCTGATGGCTTCAAAACTGATCAAGTCCCTCCCTTGTGAAAAAGCTGGGAACTGACACATAAGATTTTAATAACTATCCCCCCCATCCAACTTACCTTTCCTAGCCAAGGCAGTAGAAAGTTGTATTGAAAGCCAAATAAAAGAATGAATTGACAATGACAATCTCTTAAATATCTTCCAAGCAGGTTTCAGGACCGGTTGTAGCACTGAGACTGGAATGCTTCAAATTGTAGACAACCTAGTCTTTATCCTAGACAAAGGTGATTCCTGCCTTCTCACTCTCCTCAACTACCCCACACTTCTAAAGATCCTTGATGAAAGAATGGGCATCAGAGGAGTGGTATTGAGATGATTCATATTCCTTGATAGCCACTCTAAGGGGCATATTTAGCAAACCTTTGCTGAGCTGAGTGAAAGGGAGAGGGCAGGAATGCACCATATTTAACATTATATGGCGCATTCCTGCTCTCTGCCTGCGCTGGCGCACAATGTGCTGCCTAGCACCAACGCAGGCACCCTTGCCCCATGATGCAAGGGTACCTGCGTTGTAGGCCTCACAAGCATTTGCCAATTTCTCAGTGTACTACAAACTGCAGCACACTGATAAAGAGGAAACAAAGAGGAGAAATAAAGATATTTCTCCGCGTTGCGCCTTTTGGGGGAAGGGGTACAATTCAGACGCATTCCCAGGTCTACCACTCTTGGTAAATCTGGGAATTCATCAGAATACATGGGTGGATGTGTCGGAACACCCATGCTCCATCCATGCAACACCCTCACCATGCAGTGTAACACATGGCAACGACTTCGCTGTCTTGCATTACACTAAATTTACCAAGCCACACAGGGCGTGCAGTGTGGCCTTGGGTGGCTTGATAAATCTCAGTGTAGGTTTTGTGCTGCCCTGCATCTCTTTGCGTGGCGCAGTGCGATGCAACACCTATAATAAATATGCCCCTAAATCTATAAAATCTTGAACTCCACCTCAAACTCTTCACCAATCTAACAAGTTGTCCCACAAGGATCTATGTTCTCATCCACCTTCTTTGACCTTTACATGAAGCCACTCGGTGCCCTTCTACAAAACTCTAGCCTTTCATATGACTTCTACACAGACAGCATACAGCTATATATGAAAGCATACTCTCCAACTGACATTAAAATCCTTGCAAAAGTCTTAGATTTCAATCATAGATGACTTACCACCACCTCAAACTAAATCCTTCCATAACTGAATTCTTAGTGATCTATGCACACAATTGGTGGGCACTGGTGCAATCACGGGTAAATACCCTTAATGTCATGTTTTGCCCTCCGACTTGCCAACCACATCACTGATAGTGCTAAAATCCAATGTTTTCAGCTGGACAACAGTAGCAGTCTTTAAGTCCACATCAACACAATAGCAAATGGACCTTAATTCCAAATCAAACTTCTATGAGGAATTAAACCTTGCACTCTCCTAATTATAATGTATGAAGTTACAATGCAGTCCTTTACCACGCAGGTGCCTTTACCACGCATGGCAAGAATATGTAAGGCAATATATTACTGTATTACCCAGTGGCAGTTTCTATAGAGAAGGTGTTTTTTATTAACTTTTGCGAGGTTTCCAAAAATAAGCAAACTCACCTCAGCAACGTTTCGGGATGATCTGTCAAGCGGGGGCCAAGAAAAAAAGGGGAGGTCAAAAAAGTAAATTGCCCCATACATTTTTCATAGACTTCTATAGGCAGCTCTAAGGCAAAAACTGCTGAAGGGAATTACACCAAAATTGTCGGGAAACTAGATCCTGGTCCGCAGATTGATTTAAGGTTAAAAAACAATTGTATATCCGTGCGATTGGGTCCGCGAGAGTCTTTCAAGAGTCTTGCGGGAGAGTCAATTTAAAAATAGAGCATTCTGAATGGCCCGGGGAGCTTTTTTTCCATTGGGACAATTAGCTACCGCAGAAGTCAGACTAGCGTGGGAAGGAGAATGTTGCTGGCAGCCATTACAGGAATTAAAGGCCATTAAAGGTTAAAGAAAATGGATAGAAGGAGGCAGGGTAGGACTATCCTGCCCCTCCAGGTCCCATGGGGGATTCAGAGGGACCCCCCCAGGGCCAAAATGAAAAAAAAAAAAACAAATTTCACTGTAATCCCACAGTAGTCCCATGGTGGTTGCCATTTTATAACATAAATGGAGAGGTGGGCGTCATTAAGGCCCCCCTCCCCAGCCTCTTTAGGGCCCCGGGAACCCCATGCACTAGGGCCAGGAAATTTAAGGGGAGGGGACGCGCCCCCCCTCCCGAGCCATTTCCGGCCCAGGGGACCCCATCACTGTGGCCTAATGCATTGAATAAGGGGGGGGGGGCGCTTTGCACCCCTCCTCAAGATGTTTTTGGCCCAGTGACTAAATCCCATGGGCTCAATATATTTAATAAGGGTAGGGATGCAAGGCCCCCCACCTCAAGCCGTTTTTGGCCTGGGGACTTTATCCCGGTATCCAATGTATATATTAAGGAGTGGATGCTCATGTCCCCCCCTCACCGAGTCTTAAAAAGGCCCAGGGGACCTATGGCTGTCACTAAAATTAAAACGGAGGGGGGTCACACACCCACCCCCCCTTTCTTGAGCCTTTAATGGCCCCGGGGACCCCATCTGTGGGGTCTGACTCACTTACTGTGTCTTGGGAAGCCCACCGCCAGCACACAGAAGTTTTCCTGCCCGCACTACTGTGGGCAGGGAAACCTGTGTTTGCTCCAAACACTAAGTCTGTTCTCAGCCAGTGGGAGCTTTAAAAATGCTCCCGCCATCTGTAAGCAGACTTGTGTTCTATTTCCCTACCTGCACTGATGCGGGCAGGGAAACAGAAAAACATAAGGCTCCCTCCTGGAGGAAGCAGCATAACTACCTGCTCCTTCCGGCAGGAGCAAAGTTGGTGCCTGCATCATGCGGGAAGCAGGCTGGGGCAGCGGGGGCCCTGGGGCTGCACCCGCTACCCCAATGTTGTGCTTGGTGGGTGCCCCGGGAGGGCACTGCGGCACCCACCTATAAATAATGGAGGCCCCAGGGTATGGGGCCAAAATAGGCTTGCGAGCTGGGGCCGCGTGCCCCCTCCCCATTTAAAAAAACAGACTGCGGTCCCCGGGGCCTATGAGGGTTCTGGGATGGGGGCCACACAGCTCCCCTCCCCTTTTTGATAAAATAAGGCCCCGGAAAATAGGCTCCGTGGGGCATATTATGGCTTGGGTAAGCTGGCCCTCTTCTGCTTTATAATATGATGCGGCCCTGGGGTGGGGTCCCAAAGACCTAATAAGGCGGTCCCCCCTCTCCTTTTAAAAAATGGGCAGCCTTGGGTGATGGGGTCCCCGGTGCTTGAGAACACTCGGGGAGGGGTTGCTTCACGGCCCCGATTTCCTTTAAAAAAGAAAACACACTGCCCCGGAGGATGGGGTCCCTGGGGCCCAATAAGGCTTATGGAGGTGGGCTGCAAGCCCCTGTTCCCTTCGATTGTTGCCCCATGGGAATGGGTACACAGAGCCCAAGAAGGCTCAGGGAGGGGGGCCATGGGGCACCTTGCCCTTATATTATTGTATTTGGCCCTGGGGATGGGGTCCCCGGGGCTTATTAAGGTGAATGTCCCCTCCCCTTAGATTTTGGCACTCACTGTTGGGGTCCCCTTGGCCCAAGAAGGTTCAGGAAGGGGTGCTGCATGCGCCCTCCCCTGTTTAATTGCATTTGGCCCAGGTGGATGGGGCATTTTAAGGCTTGGGGAGGGAGGCCACGCCTTATTGGAACTGGCCCCAGGGGATAGGTTCCTAGGGCAAATTAAGGCTCGGGGAGGTGTGGCTCATGCACCCACTCACAGACTGACACACACACTCATGAAGGCTCTCAAAAACCCACTCAGACACGCTGAAACCCAGTCACATACTGACTCATACACTCACGCACCCACTCACACACCCAGTGGGACACTTATGTAGCCATTCCCAGACCCACTCGGACACTCACATGCCCACTGACAAACCCGCTCAGATACTCTCACACCCAATCACAGACCCACTGAGACACTCATGCACTCACTCAAGCACTCACTCTCAAAGGTTACAGGTTACTGTCAGGAAATAAAATTTTAAAATCCTTAGAAATTCACTTAAAAAACAAAGGTTACAAGGACGTTATAGTTAGGAAATAACATTGAAAAACCGTAGAATTCACTGAAAAAAGACAAAGGTTACAGGGACGTTATAGTTTGAAAATAGAATTGAAAAAAACCTTATCAATTCATTGACAAAACCAAAAGCATCAGGGAAATTATAATTAGTCTCAAATTTCACTCGTGCAAAACCATTGAAATTCAGCAGTTATAGTTACCTGAACTAACTATAACTTACGCCCCCGCAATGCACACAAACACACACGCAACATATATACACATACACACATATAGAAACAAACACCCACATATCACACTGATATGCTTACACATACAGTATATACACACTCGCACAAATATACATACAAAAGGACAGGCAGGAACACCCAGTACTGCTCTCCGCCCACATTGGGGAGCTGTTAGGAGGGATGTTGGACGGGGGTGTGGGCCATTGTGGTCTGAAGGAGATGAAGCCTCTGGGATCCGTTCAGAGGCACTCAAAATGCCTGGGGCTGTTGCCATTGCAAATCAGTCCTTAAACTCGAGATAGTCGCAGCGATATTAGGCAAGGAACTATGCCCTTCCCTGTTTCCTTTCAAATCCCTCTTGGGTCCTTTCTCCTTTCCCTTTGAAGAAGGTATTCCCACCCCCATACTAAAAATCAACAACAACAAAAAAAAACTACCAACTTAAGCATGTGCATTAAAAATGTAATGTTATATTGATTAATCGCTTCACATGTTCTGCTCCTATCTCCTTGCATTTATATCAGAATGCAGCTAGCATGGTAGTTGTAGTTCTATTTGAAATATATATGCATATAACATAGCCTGTTTCTGTGGTGAATTGCTCTTGGCAACGCTATTGATATATAAAAACTTATCATTATAACACGCGGGTTCTGCCCGTAGCCCTCACTCTGAAGTAATCTTGAAAGAAACACTCATATGTGCTGTCCAAAGAGAAACCCATCTGGTGGCGAATTGCACACTGCATAGCAGAAGGTCTGGTATCAGTCACAGCACCCTTGTTCGACCAAATTGCGTCATTCTGGGCAAGGCTGTATTTCATGTGTCTCCTTATGTCCCTTGTTACGTAGGTGAGAACTTTCAAATGCTTGGGCTCTGGATGTGCATGGGTCTAAGAACCTCTGTTTGGATTTAATGTCCTACAATGTTGTGCTACATAGGATGGAATGCCCGGTTAGTTACCGGCAAACTTAATTACTCCGTCTACAGGTCTTCCTCGTTTCAGTCTTTACTGCATGAGCAGTCCTCTGCTCCCACAGAAATTGATTACCTTAACCAACCAGCAAAATACACCCAATATGGCCACCCCTATCCCAGGATGCCATATAACCGGAAGCCCCACCTAACTCATAAATCGTAATCCTGTGACATTGGATTCCAATCCTGCAGCAAGTGGAGGACCAGAGGAAACAAATGTAAACAGCTCCAAGAGATGATTGCCAGATTCAAAGCCATTTCCCTCTGACTCTGCAACCAAGTTCTCACAGGAACCAAGTCTTGGGCCAGAAGAAACTCCAAATGAGACATCAATCTCCATCTCTGCTCTTCTGACAACAGTACTTGCCCCAGATCCGTCAGAAACACTGCCCCAATGAACTGGAGCCACTGTGAAGGGGACACATGGGACTTTTCCAGGTTGAGGAGAATCCCGTGCTTCTCCAGGACCGCACAAATATGCTGAATATTTTCTTGTGCGTTAAAGGAAGAAGGAGAAGCAACGAGCCACAGGGAACAGTGTTAATCCCATAAGTGGTTGGTTGCTTCTCAACTGAACCTGCCCAACGAATTTCAAAGCAAATGACAGTGCAAATAGTAAAGCATATTAGGCTCTATAATGGAAACTAGACAAGAATTTAAGATGAAACCATGAAGAGTTATTTAAGGATTCAGATCATTACAGAAGACAAATGTTTTGAATCAGTCAATTAGACATTTAAATAAGATCGTATGATGCTCAGAATAAAATGCCGGAAATGAACAAACAGAACCAGATATAGTTCAGCTCTAAGGAATAAATCAAAGTTATTTTTCAGAGGTCAAGCCGACGTAGTGTTGCCTTTTAAAATCCAAGGGAGCCCACAAACCTCAAGAATGCCCTTCTTTTAAAATGCAAAATAAAATAAACACCATACATGAATACGATGACTTCAAAATCACATAAATTGTACCAATCAGGTTAAAGAAAGAACAATACAGTTTCTGAAATCCCACTATATAGCACTATCCCACAGATTCACATATTGCAGTTCTTATCCCAGTTTCCCTTCAGACACCGAAATCGTTAGTACAAATATTGCTATCTGTACATAATTTTAAAGGACAAGAATCACCGTTTTCCCAATAGGCGAGGCCTTGAAACAATTCACTCTCAAAAGTTCACTGGGCTACAAAGTACTAAGGAAAGAATCCGCATTCTGTACCTGGGAAAGTGACCTTAGGTATTTAAACATTGTTTTCAAAGTTGCTCATTCATGAATAGCCTGTGTGACAGAGACAAAAGATAGTTGGCTGCATGCAGCACCAGGCATTGTGAAATCAAGGCCTACATTTAGAAAACGTTAAAGGTAAATGCAATCAGCTTCACACACATTTTATCTATTGTCGTTTTAATACTATTAGACAAAAAAACCTTTCTCAGCATCCATGTGCTCTATACCTGGCGAAGGGAAAACATACTTGGAATAATAAAGACAATAATGCTGCATACAGAGTGACATACTTAGGTTTTACCGTCTCTAAACATTGTAAATAACAAGAGTTACTAAAAGAGTATGCATGTATTATTTCTGTAATTTAAGAGATGTATTTTAAATGCATTAACATGTAATATTAATTAATAGATGTGATCTTGTATTGAAAGATGACTTAATATTGTTTACAAATTAGTATTATTGTTAAACCAGTTCATGTCATTATGTGGAGATGGGCTTCTAGGGCTTCTTTCTATAGAATGTTGCGCTTTCTTTAAACTTGGGATAAGCAATGCAAAGCTGCATTCATGTTTCTGTAGTTTGACTCTGCGCCGTTCTTCCCATGTCCCTGAGATGTGGCTGCCTTGGAAAGGCCCTGCTCTCCCCTGGGATACCGAGATGCTCAGCGGCGTGGTACGGTGGGCAGAAGAGCGTGGATGGGGATGAAAAGAAGAGGCTAGCGCTGAAGCAACATGAGTCTGCAGCCGTATATGTGCACGTGAGTGAGCGAAAGCAGTCAAGCAGAGATAACTTTGTGACGGCGGGAAGGGCATGCGAAGAAGCGGCGGAGAAAGGGGGCATGGGCAAAGCGCAGGTGCAAATAAGTGTGGAGGGAATTGTAAATGCGGCCTTTTATGAGCTAGGGTTGTGGGGTGCGCGGAGAGAGGGTACTAACAAGAGAACTAGTGCAGGAGTCGCAACAGGGGCAAGTATGTTTCAGGAAGGGAACCTCGTTGTGCCACGAAGGAGTGGCATCTTCTACATTGGGGTTACCTGCACACCTGGGAAGTAGGTAATACAAGCTCAACTTGCAAAGTCGTACAATAGTTCCCCCCCCTACACCGAATTGATGGTCTAACTTTGACTTTCCATTTGAATGCATTGTATATTTTGAGCGTTTAATGCGGAAACAGACTATTATGAGCGAACATGAGTTTAATCAGTACTTGAAAAAGGCGGGGTGGGCTCTAAAAGGGTCATGGCCAAAGACCAATAACTTGGAATCCTTTCAAAAGGCGTGGCCTAAAACATGTTAACTAAAATCCTGTGTTTCAAACCGCATGGCTTTTGACGAGTATTTGAGTTCCTCTTGTGAGTTTTCTTTTATTGCATCTAGACCTAACACACAACCATGCGCAAACACCTAATACAAGCCTGACCTATTGGCTTTACCAGTGCTTTTTGGCAGGATTAGATAAATTAAGAAAAATAATAATTTTATTTTGAATAATTAGAATTTAAAATGTTTCAACTCTGAGAATATTCAACTGTGTATTAAACATTATTATGCAGTGGCGGCTCCTCCGCTAAGGCGGAGGAGCGTCGCCCTACTGCTTTTTAGCAGTGAAACAAATGGAAAATAAAATAATAACTCACGTTATTATCATTTTATTGTTTCCTACTTCCGCAGCCCTGTGTGAGGGGGCAGGGGAAGAGTGGTAGCACCCTCCTAAGTGCGAGGGCCGGCCAAACAGACTTGCGCACTTCGCATGTTCTCCATGCAGGCTGTATTACAGCCTGTGTGGAGATCACGCCCAGGCTCCCAGTCAGCGTCTGAGCGCCTAAACACGGCACTCAGACCAATCACAACGCTGCTAAGGTAGTGTTGTGATTGGCTGACAGGGAGCCTGGGTGTGCTTCCTGTCCAGGCCAGCGAGGGAGGACTATGGAGGAGAGACGCAGCAAGGAAGCGGCGAGAAGGTACTTTTTTTATTTTTTTATTTTAATGCCAGTGTCCTCCCGCCTCTGCCCCCCTACCTCCAAACCATGCTGGCTGCCACTGTTATTATGGTCTACGGATCGGGTAGTGGTCTTGGAGTGTTTGTCACTTCCATTCTTCCCTTCACACAACTTTCATCTGCAGTCTGTCACTCTGTTAGACACTTAAGCCAATTTCTCCCACACCTTTCTAAAAACCTCCATTTGCATGTAGAATATGCTGTGGTGGAAATGAGGGCAATCTATTCAGATCGTAGATCGGCAGCTGTTATTTAGGTGAACCTGGGCCGGCCCCAGTGAAATGTGGTGATTTTTCATTCAGCAGCACCACAACTTTGTGTGCTTTGTTTTCAGTTCATCAACCTGCAGGGGGTGAAGAGGTCTCCTAATTTCAGTTCTAACTGGGCCCCACACAAATGCCTCATTTAAGGGGCCATCAGCACTCCTTTTGTTCATGTCCCCTCCTATCTGACAACTTGTTGGAGCCTAACACCGTCCTGACAGCTTGTCATTTCAAAAGTGCTCAAGAAATAAACTAGGATTTGGTTGTGAGTTTATGCAGTGTCGTAACTTGGGCCTCCATGGTGTGGGGGGGGGCGAGCTCCCGGGGGTCCCCTCAGCAGAGTACCTTGACCTAAGAGCTCCTGACTGACTCCAGAGGGGGGCCCTGCCATGTACTTTGCTGAGGGGCCCCCCTCAAGTTTCGTTTCTGCACTGGGTTTGAGTTTTTGTAGGTAAGAGATAACGCATGCACTGCAAGATTGTCAGATACATCTGTCTGTGAGTAATTACACGAATAACCATGTATATAGCACTTAATGAATTTTAATTGCTACTCAAACCTTTTTGGTAAATCTTAGAATAATGAAAGAGAGAAGAAAAACGTTAAGGTTTTAAATGTATGCCTTGTGATTTTCATGTTCTTTGATGCCAGTTAATAACTAACTAAGCTTTATTAGATGGATTGTAACTTGTGACCTACAGGACACACCAGAATTTCTGCAACAGAATCATTCAATTTGCCACAGTACCTTGTGGTTGGAAGGAAGCAAAGTTAATCGCATTATTAAAGAAACCATCGGCTGATAAAACCATTCTTGCTAATTATCACCCCATTTCTCTGCTCCCAGCCTTCGCCAAGATATTGGAAAAACTCATTAACAAACCGCTTTCTTCCTTTTTGGAGCATAATGTGTTACTCCTCCCTTCCCAGTTGGGCTTCAGCACCGAGACCACTCTGTTGGAGGTAGCGGACACAATCAGGCTAGTGGTGGATCAAAAGAAACAGATTGCACTGGTTCTCTTAGATCTATCCACAGCTTTTGATATGGTCTCGCACTCCATTCTTTTGCCTGCATCTCAGTGCTATAGGGGTGTGTGGTTTAGCCTTGGCGTGACTGAATTCCTTTCTGGCAGAGAGGCCTCAATCAGTGGATGGCCCCTTAGGTTTCAGAAACTAAGGCATTGGAGTTTGGTATACCCCAGGGCTCGACTTTGAGCCCTACACTATTTAATGTGTATAGGGCTTCCCTGGCTTCGCTGATTGAATAGTTTGATGTACACATTGTTTCGTACGCTGACGATACGCAGCTTCTTCTTATACTAGATCATAAATCTCCCAATGCTATTAGCAATTTTATACTTGGTTGATTGCTGTATTTCAATGGATGCGTGACAGCAGTCTCCAATATAATGCTTGCAAGACCGAAATTTTGCTTTTTTGGGTTCTCCCCACCCCCTGACCTGGGATAATGATTGGTGGCCACAGATGTTCCTCCCCCACTGGCAGTGGTAGCGCGCAATTTGATGGTGAAGTTTGATAATTCTGTGTCTTTTGGGCCTCTGGTTGTTGGGTTAGTAGGTACCTGTTTTGGCCTGCTAAAAATGTAAAACAAAATTAAAAAAACTCCTGTACCTGCTCCCTCTTAAGCAGCAAAAAATTGATACAGGCTCTGATCACTTCTAGGTTGGACTACGCCAACTCACTCTATTGGGTTTGCCTTCCTATCTTCTTAGAGACTGAAACTAGTACAGAATGCTACCGCCCGACTTCTGATGCGTCTCCCAGGAGAGCTTATATTCAGCCAGCCCTAAAACATCTACTTTGTCTACCTGTGAAAGATCATGTCCGGTTCAAAGGCTTAGTCCTGACTCAGAGCTTTTCATCGTAAGGGCCCTCAGTCTCTGTCTAACAGATTTTTTTCGTATCACCCGACCAGATCTCTTCAGTCCTCCAATTCTTTGTTGGTGGTCACTCCTCGGTTCAAAAGGAAGAAATGTGGTGGCAGCTCTAATGCCTATTTGGCTGCCAAGGAGTGGAATGTTCTTCCCCCTACAACTATGGGTCTCGGAGGATATCTCGATTTAAAATAAAAAAAAATAAAAAAAACTCCTTACAACCTTGCTCTTTGGATCTGCTTTTTAATTGATTATTTTATGGGTCTAGACTTCATTATTAGCGCCGGGACACACTTTGGGTCCAGGGTGGGTCCTTGGCAAAAGCCAGGGGGTCAAGGTACCCTTTACTCAGGCCCCCTTATATATATTTTTTTTTAAATCACTTTAGGACACAGGGACTGAGCTCCTTGGTCCTGTAATGGCAGCTGCTACATTTTTTTTTCATGTTGTGGCCAGCCAATCCTAGTCCTCGGTACAGCAGGACTGATGGGTCCCAGGGTACTGAGGTGGTCTTTGGGGGGGTAAGAGGCAATTGGGGAGGAGTGTGTTTGAAGACCTCATGACCAATCAGGTTGCTCTGTTTTCTTTTAAGCTTATTTTCTCAAAAATGGCTAAACACATTTAAATTAAATCACAAAGAGCACACTTTCTGGGAAAAGATCTAGCTTTCTGTCAAATTTGGTGTAATTCTGTTTAGCTCTTTTTTCTGTATCGTTGTCTAAAATTCCCTATAAAAATTGCATGGGGATAAAAATTATTTTTAAACTCCCTTTAGGAACACTGACAGGGATGTGGTTGGTTGTGTATTTAACACTATTTTGTGTAATTAAAATGTCTCTTAGTTGACCTAAACAAAGTCTTTTGAGAAGTGAGCAACAAAGCATACAACCAAATGTTTTCCCATATGGAATAATTTGACTAAGAATTTAAGATTTTATTACAAGACACGGAGGCTCCTATTATGCAGTCTTTTCTTGCTTTATTAAAACAGCAGCCAAGCAAGAACTACATTACCCAAAATGAAGGAGAGAAAAACTAATGAAGTGACGAGCTCCCTTAATTATGTTGACTGCGAACAACAAGTCCTCTCTTCTTGCTGCTCGCAGTCAAGATAAGTACAGCTTTTATTTTGTGATTTTCCTTTTTACATGAGTAGTTTCTTTGATTGCGTTTTTGGGTTATAACTTTGATTAGCTTGACTCTTGCGCTTATTTACTGTATTTATTTTGTTATTGTTCTTTTGGCTTTCTGTTAATGCTTTTTCTGTTTCCTTTCATGATTTCTATCTAAATATGTATTAGCGCCGGATAGGCGCTTTTTATTTCCCCATTTGTCTCTCGCGGTCTACCGTTTATCGTGCCGTTTCTTCCCTACTGTTTTCCTGACAAGGCTCGTGACCCGTCAGGGAGTCTCTCTGCGCTCGTTCTACGCGCTGACACGCTGTTAATTCCTGTCAGCAGCGCTCTTTTCATACCTGATGGTGCCAGTCCTCTTCTGAGCTTCGTTGTACCTCACAAGTCTAATTAACTCCGACCTCAGTTGTGGTTTTTGACTATTTCCGCTTCTAAGTAGTAAGTCTATTTTCATTCCGGTTCTTCTTGTACACGCCCCTTGTTTCTTTCCTGTCAGATTTAACCCTCTGTTTGCCTAAAAAGAGTTTTTTCTGTTTTTTTCTCTCTTTCACACACTTCAGAGTGTTTATGATGTCTGAGGAAGAGGAATCTCTACAGTTTAAGGACAAATTAAAATCTTTTATTAAAGATTCAGTTCAGCAGGCAGTTTCCATTTCTATGTTAGAGGTGTCAAAAAATTTGGAAACTTCTTTAACAAAAATGTTTGCCTCTTTTAAACAAAATATAAAACGCCCGGCTCCTTCCACTTCAGGAATTTCCATTAAACTTGGTCCTCCCACCCGAGAGGTTTCCAAATTGGGTCCCCCTTCTTCCCCTCTCATTTCTAATTTAAGGGACAAAGATGATGATGAAGATCAGGGGATGATAGATGACTCAGACAATTTGGATGGGTCTAATGACCAATTTACTTACGGGCCTCTGGAGAAAAGGTGTAAAATTTCTCCTGTCGACGGTGGTGCGTTTCACCTTGAGTCTCAAGAATTGGTTGACCATTTTGGTTAGCCTATGTTTAATCCTTCTCTTATCCACCATCCCAATTCAACTGAATGGTTTCCTACTGAGCATGTTGCGGAGTATGTTTCCTTTTATTTGCGCAATGCTCTTGATAAATCCACTAGAAATAAATTAAAATCGGAATGTCCCCACCCTTCCCTTCCTAATTTTATTACTAACGCTCCCATTATTGATCCTAATATGCTTATGTTCTTTTCAAAATTTAGCAAAGATCCTAAAAAAGGGGCGGATAGAGCTTGGTCTAATTGCCAAGATAGATTATTGAATTTGCTGGGTCCTCTCACCAGAATTTTGGATTTGGCCGAAGAAGCCAAGATTGAGGGCACTTTTATTGACCCTGATACCATTTCTAATTGGGCCCAACTGGCGATTTGTATTTTAGGCAATACCAATGCCCATATTTCCTTGGAAAGCAGGAAAAGTCTTCTTCTAAAAATAGATCCTAAACTAGTCTCCTTAGCTTCTAAAGAAGAGGGCCCTGCTGCTAGAGGTTTGTTTGGTGACTCTTTTATTAAGGAGTCAAGCAAATATGTTGCCACCTTCACTACAATGGACAAAGCTCAGACTTCCATCAAAAAGATTTTTTCCCCTCTGGTTTTTGCAAGGGCCGGCAAAGGTCGGAGCCGCTTTGCCGGCCGCTCTTCCAACAGAGGCTCCTTTAACCAGCAAGGTCAAACTGACTCCTTCTCAGGATATAAACCCCTGTTCTACCCACGTTGCAACAGAGGTTTCCGGTTCAGAGGCTTTAGGAACAAAGGAGAACAATTCTCTGGTAAGTCTTTTCAATTCTGGCCTTCCTCCCGTAGGAGGCAGATTGGCTCTATTCCAAAGTTTATGGATTTCTCTTTCCACAGATCCCTGGGTTCTTCAAGCGGTTCAAGGGTATTTAATAGAGTTATACGATTCCCCAACCCAATTTTCTCTTCCTCTTCCTTTACAGTTCTCTCAGGAGCAAGACATTCTTATACACAACGAGATTCTTTCTCTTCTTTCCAAACAAGCGATCCAGCAATGTTCCTTCGGGATTTCTCAACAACGTTTTCCTTGTTCAGAAAAAGAACAAGAAATTTCGTTTGGTCCTGAATTTAAGGGAATTCAACAACTTTGTAATTTATCGCCATTTCAAAATGGAAACAATCTTGCATCTAAGAGACATTCTCATCCAAAACGATTGGTTGGTCAGACTAGACTTGCAGGACGCTTATTTGACAATTCCCATCCATCCTTCTCATTGAAAATTTCTCCAATTTCAATGGAAAGATTCTTTTTACCATTACAAGGTTTTCCCATTTTGCTTTTCTTCAGCTCCTTGGTGGTTCACCAAGCTTCTTCGTCCAGTGGTGGCCTTTCTCAGAGCTCAAGGTGTTCGTCTCATCATTTATCTCAGTGATATTCTCGTCATGGCTCAAGACAAAGATCTCCTGTTAGTCCACCTTCAGCTTTGTCAGAATCTTCTTTCTCGTTGGTTTTCTGGTAAATCTGCAAAAGTCCGTCCTGTTGCCAACTCAACAACTAGAATTTCTCGGTTTTCTCATCAATACTTCACGGTCAATTATCCAACTTCCTCATCACAAGGTAGCTCTGATCAAAAAGGAGATCCGTCATTCCCCCTCTCTTCCGACGTTCTCCCTAAGAGCTCTTGCCCGATTAGTTGGTCTCTTGGCCTCCTCCATTCAAGCCATTTTTCCAGGCCCTCTTCATTATTGGGCCCTTCAACGCTTAAAGATTCGCACCTTCGCAGAGGTCTGGCCTATTCAGATTCAATTTCCCTTGATCAAGAACACAAAGAAGAGCTCCTTTGGTGGCTCCAACATTTAGACACTTGGAACGGGAGAACAATTTTTTCTGCCGCCCCAGATCTTGTATTAGAATCTGATGCAAGTCGGACAGGTTGGGGCGCAAGATGTGGTCAGTTCTCGACTGGAGGCGTATGGTCTCGGAAGGAGTCCTTCTTGCATATCAACAGTTGCACCATTCTTCTTTGCATGGACAATCTGACTGCGGTCAGATATATCAATCATCTCGGAGGTACAAGATCAAAGATTCTTGCAGGTCTATCTAGACACCTTTGGAAATTTTGTCTTCAACGCAATTTGTCGGTACGGGCAGTTTACCTCCCAGGAAAGTTGAACGTGGTAGCAGACTGGTACTCCAGTCACCTGCAAGATGCCAGCGACTGGAGGTTGCATCCTTCAGTGTTCAGTCATCTTTCTTCTATATTCGGAATAATATCAATAGATCTTTTTGCGTCCCGTCTCAATTCTCATCTTCCTTCCTTCTTCAGTTGGAGACCGGACCCGTTGGCCCTAGCTACAGATGCTCTTCTCCAAACTTGGCCTCAGTCTCTTCTATATGCCTTTCCTCCCTTTCTTCTTATTGCTCGAGTTTTGGCTCACGTTCGCAGACCGCAATCCTCGCTAGTCTTGATAACTCCGTTTTGGCAAGCCCAGCCCTGGTATCCTTCCCTTCTGGAGTTGGCCTTGGATTTTCCAGTTTGGATTCCTCCTTTCCTGGACATTCTTCTCAACCCCTTAGGTCAACAACACAACATGATTCTAGACGGATCCCTGTCTCTGGTCGCTTGGAGGATTTCGGGTCATCCTGGAGAACCCCAGGAATTTCGGAGGAAGCTATCCGTCTCATACAACAATCATGGGCGCCTGGTACCTCGAGGATTTATAAATCAGCCTGGTGTTTGGACAGGAATTCCAATCCCCTTTCAGCCAATGTCACTTTAGTTGTTAACTTTTTAGCTAATTTAGCATCTCAAGACAAAGCTTACTGTACCATCAATACATATAGATCCGCTATCTCTGCAGAACATACACATGTAGGTGGAAGACCTATTGGGAACATCCTTTGGTGTGTTGTCTTCTAAAAGGAATAAGACATTCTAAACCTCCTGCCCCCAGATACAATTCCATGTGGGATGTCAATTTGGTTCTTCAATTTTTAATTTCTTGGCCCGATAATGTTTTACTCTCTCTTAAGCAACTGTCTGCTAAGCTTACTATGCCTATGTGCTTCATCTCTGTGAAACGTGTTTCTGACGTAAAAGCCTTGGATGTGTCTTATTTCTGTTTTTTCTTCTAGAAGTGTCTCCTTTCAAGTATTCAGTCATACAAAAACTAATTTATCTTCTATATCCCTTTTTTCCTTCTCAACCAAAATTGTGTGTGGCTAACTGTTTAAAGACTTATGTGTCTCGCACTGCAAACTTAAGATCTTCGTCTTCTCCTCAATTACTCATTTCTTTTCAAAAACCTCACAAACCTGTTTCTTCTCCTACTTTAGCTCGTTGGATTAAATGGATTATGTCTCTTTCTGGAGTTGACGTTTCATCTTTTGGTGCCCATTCGGCCCGAGGGGCTATGGTCTCTCGAGCTTTTTGGGCTGGGGCTTCTTTGCATGATATAAAAAAAAAATGTAAATCTGTATTTGTAAAGCGCGAACTACTCACCCTTACGGGTCTCAAGGCGCTGGGGGCCGTCGTGGAAATTAAGTGAGCTATTGCCCAGAGTCACATGGTGCTGAGCTGAGCTGCCGCCGGAGCCGGGGATCGAACCGTGAGCCCTGTGCTCCGAAGTCAGCTGCCCTGGCCGCTGCACCACACCTCTCCTTAAATCTGCAGATTGGTCTAATGTTAATACGTTTAGAACCTTTTATTGTAAACCTATTTCTCATGTTTCAGATGCTGTGATTGCAATGCTTTAAACTTGCATAATAGAAGTCTCCGTGTCTTGTAATAAAATTGGGATTTTCCTAGCCTTGGTGTCAGAAAGGCTAGATTTTATTAAAGACACGGAGGCGAGTTTTATCCCTCCTCTATTTTGTTTAACCCTCCCATTTTATTTTTCAGTGCCTAATCCTTCCTCCGGTTCCTCAACTTAACCAAGAAGAAAGTTCTGTTCAATTACGAATCCTGGAGTTTTGTTCTGGATCTCTCTACATGGACTATCGTCTATTTTCTCCATATTTCTTGGAATGTTTTTTGGACTTTTCCATTATGTTAATTGTTTTGTTAACTATTTTTCCTTTTCTGTTATTCTTATTTAACTTTCGCATCAAGAAAAGAGGACTTGTTGTTTGCAGTCAACATAATTAAGGGAGCTCTTGTCATTTCATTGGTTCTCCCTTTATGATGTCATTTCGTAGTTTTTCTTTCCTTCATTTTGGGTAATGTAGTTCTTGCTTGGCTGCTGTTTTAATAAAGCAAGAAAAGACTGCATAATACTTGCCTCCATGTTTTTAATAAAATCTAGCCTTTCGGACACCAAGGCTAGGAAAATCTCAATTTTTTTCTACATTATCTGCAGTCTTATAATGTCTTCTACCTTTAGTCTGACATCGTAGCACTTTCTTAATTTAATGGCCATTTGTACAGTTCGGGGATTTCCATCTGTCAGTTGTGTATGGTTGTTTGTACATGGAAATCATGTTGAAACTGATTAAGTTAACTCTACCAGACAGGTTGTGTAAGACATATGGGCTTACCAAGAACATAGAAGGGCTTGCAGCCCACCCATTGCTTACTATTGGCTGTCTTTACTGTTACTCTCATTTGCCTGTTTGTTACTCGATGGCTTGCCTTATCCATCTTGTCTGTCCCTCATCCAAGCATTGTCAATTTATTTGTGTTTTTCTCTGCTTTCTAGGGAACTACTTTGGTCTTTAGTCTTTTTTTTTTCTTAAGCATGCCACAAGAGTGCATTAGTTTTCCACATGGCTCTCGCCTCTGTGCTTCTCTCCGCCTCCCCCTGTGATGTGCTTGCCCATGTGTGCTTCTCCTAACAAATTTACATTGTTCTCTTTGTCGCCCGTTTGCTTTTATTTGTTCCCCCATCTTGCTTCCGCCCGTGTTGCTTTTCATCTTTCACAGTACCTCCATGTTAAAATAGCGTTTCGCCTGGTGTGAACAACATGGTCAAAGAAATGAGCAAAAGAGCATGTTACCCAAATTCTACCCCTACTCGCTGTTTCCTTACTTAAAATGCTTCCACAGTTCTCTATAATTGAATGTTGCATCAGGAGTGGGGCCTGAGACAGGCTGTTGACAGCTTGTTTGGTAGTGTCTTTCAATCACAAGCTTTCAATCAGCACATTTCAATTTCCTAGTTATTCTTCCAAGCAGAGCAAACCCTTGTGGGCAAAGACTGGACGAGTATGAGTAGGGCTTTGTGTATTGAAAATTAAGTAGTCCAGGAATTTCCACTTTGTCCCTCTCCCACATCTCAGTCCTTGCATTGTGAGGACAAGGAACAACCAGTCAAAATTGAATAACAGAGTCTACAATCCATGTCACCGATGACACTTACTGAAGAGTAAATGAAATGACAATATTTAAATGGAACACTATGTGAAAACCATCTGTACGTGGTGTTCCACCACAAGGGCTGCCTTGCCCACCATATAAATGAGCTTGTAAGGCTCTGACACACTGTTTCTATCATGAGGGAATATTGTCTTGGGCCTTACTGGTTCAAATCTATCTAAAAATTCAATAAGCCGACAGTCCAACTTTGAGCAACAGACATGTTGAAAGCTGCATCCAGATGAAGCTCTAACTGTTTAATAAAGGTGTCCAGAGACGCCTTAGTTTGTAGCCTATAAATGTTTGACAATTAAACCACTTTAGACTAAGGCCAAGATGAGGAACCCACTCTTGTGGACCAACCTTAGACTCCGTTAACAAGAGACATCTCAGGTTCCTTGTATGCCCTGTTAATCAGCACCTTAATTCACCTGCTCAGGGTAGTAGAGATACATTTCTTACCTTGGTAGCCCGGCCCTAACTTGATAAAGAGGGACTTGGGCTTGCCAGAAGAAACTAGTGTGGTCTTGAGAAAGTTCTGATTGTCCATCATTCATCCAGGGATTGACAAATATCCAAAGGTGGGTTGCCAATACCTTGAGGGAGATAGTGGAGCACAATGTCCTGATAAGGGTAAAAGTCACAGGTAATCCTAGGTAGAATAGCCAGGGAGAGTCACACAGCCAGATCTTCAGGAAGAAATCGAAGATGGGTCTTGTTTAGGGGCGCCCAGCACATCAATAAGTTAAAAAGAAGTGATGCAAGAGAGGATGGAGGCTGGCCTTCATGACAGATTTGCCTCGTGCATTTTGTTGAATGACAGAAATAGTTTTATACTGTTTGAAAACCTACTATATTGTGTGAAAATCTGATCTCACTAACTTAGAAGGCAGTTCTGTTTTTTATATTTCCTCTGTGTGCGGTTTTGTACATTACTCAATCTGGGAGACTTATTCCTACTTAGGTAGGGAACATGATCTAAAAAGGATGTAATAAATTGCTGATGTTTGCTATTGTGTTTGTTGTACTTTATCTACATTATCTTGGGCATAAAAGACTGTGCAGAGTCGTGATAGACCGGAAATGCCCATTCATGTCTATTGGTTGCGTCAGGAAAAGTTTCTTTTGTTGACCATTATTTTTATTCCATGACTTGATTCAGGGTTTTTGGCTAGGGTTTTCAGAAAGAAATAGTGCTGCTTTCTTTGTGTGGTTGTTAGGAAAATAAAAAGACTTTTGGACAGTTTCCTTGTAAGTCTGGCTTTAGCCAAGTCCCCCTATTTTTCAATATTTGTTTAAATAGAATGTACACATGCAGTGGCCTTGGGTCAGCCTCCTTAAAAAAATTGGCTTCGTTGACAGGACTCTTCCGTCATTAGTTTGGGACCTTGTCAATCACTTCTTGGATGAGCCCATAAGAGTTCTCAATTATCCTCTTTCTGTTGGCTGTTCGTTGAATATTTCTCTTTCTATTAGAATGCATGTTTGTCTATTAGTAAAAAAGGCCAGTTGATGCATATTCTATATTTTTTTCTGAAAAATGCAGTCACTCGTCACCTAATCAGTTCTTCAATGGTCCTCTCTCCTAACCCTGGCCACTGCTTTTTAAACAAAAAAATCCTTTTTTGCCACATGAAATCAGACATGGTTGCATAATAAAACGAGCTTTGCCAAAGCCAGTATGTATGGCACTATCTGCCAGCCTTTTGGCTTTGTCAGTGCTGGTTTTGTTTTGTCATTGTTTCTGTTAAACTTAATTGGTGGGGGAGCTGCCGGTCCCCTCACCAACCTAAAATAAGCATTGACAAAGCCGATAGATGTCGACCTTTTGACCTGTTGTCTGTGCCAAAGTTTACCAATGCTATGCAGCATTGCCAAAAAGAAATACTTTTTTGCCAGCATAAGAAAGGAGCAATGGCAAGGTATTGCCTGTGTGAGAGCTATGGGCTTCTCCAATGTCTTTAAGCCCTGTTGTACAGCAGCGTGGCTGCTGTTCAGCATGGCTAAAAGTTAGTGGCATAGAGTGGTGTACTTTAGAGTGGAGTAGAGTGGCATTGAGTGGAGTGGTGTTGACTGGAGTACAGTGGCGTTAGAGCAGATGGCGGAGAGTGGAGTGCTGTAGAGTGGCATTCTGTGGAGTGGTATGGAGTTGACTAGAGTGGCATACAGTATAGAGGCACGAAGAGCAGTGCCATAGAGTGACATAGATTGGGATGCAGTGGAGTGGTGTGAAGTAGAGGGCCATGGAGTATAATGGCATAGAAGGCATTGTGTGGAGTAGAGTAGAGTGGCGTACTGCGGCATGCAGTGGCATAGAGTATAGTGGCATGGAGTGGGATGGCATGGCATAGAGTACAGTGGTGCAGAGCGGAGCGGTGTAGAGTGGCTTTGTGTGGAGTGAACTAGAGCAGAGTGGCATTATGTGGTGTAGACTGAAGTGGCGTGGAGTAGAGCAGAGGTGTAGAGTGGAGTGGCGTAGAGTGGACTTGTATGGAGTGGACATAGTGCGTTGCAAAAAGGCGAAGAAGAACTAGGACGAGTAAGTACACATACTTGGTGCATGCTCCAGAGAAGAGCTAACACAAGAAATGAAGGGAAGCCTACGGGAGTTAAGCAATCAAAAGATTGACAATGAGTGACAATAAAAATAATTAATGGTATGCTGTGTTAGGGTTGTAAGCCCACTGAATTGAAAACAATACGTCTCGCAGCACAGTGCATGTGCTGTGTAGACAAGACCTAAAAATGGCACAGTGATGTGTTCTTGCATGTACGTATCATGATGCTATAGCAGTCTGCCTTGATGACATGCGCATGCATACACCAATGCATACACGGCATGAAGCAGCTGACATTTATTTCATATTAGCCATCCAAGGTGGCACATACCACTTGGAGCTGTAAATAAAAAAAAATGTAAAAACTACTCAAACTTGTGCAGAAGCACATTTCACAGATGAAGCAGCCTGGGCTGGGAAGGGTGGGTTTGGGAGAAGCAATGGATAAGGTGAGGAAGGGAGCAACTTGATGTGCACAGGATAGGGGGAGGTATTTGAGGGAGCATCAATACACGAAATAGAGAGCTGGACTGCAACCATGAAGTGCTTAAAGAAAAAAACTTCCCTGAATGTGAGCAGTGGATCAGGTCAAACAAATGGTACAGAAGCTATGCTCTAGAGGACAAACAAACGCAGTATGAGAAAGAAAAACCATTGAATAAGAAGCAAGCAATGAGAGAGACAAGAAAACCAGCCAAGGCTAAACTGTGGGCTGGCTATACGGCTACTGTACGTTTTTTGGTATGGCCACAAGAGGAATACTTTTTTGGTCTCAGAATATACGCCTTACCATTCTGGTTCCTGCACTGAAGGAAACAAATTTTTTGTATGGCTGTCGTCTCTGAGAAAGAGCAGAATGCTTTCTCTCACAGTGAAGATATCCACTTGTTGAAGCAAACTGTCCTTCTGCCCCATGCTGTAGAGGGTTGGCAATCAACACACAAACCATTAACAAACAAAAGGAATAAGAAAAAATAAAAGAACGACGGAAAGAAGAGAAAAGGCAAAAGCAACATAGAAAGAAGACATAAAGTGATCAAAATAAGAAAGAGAGTGGTGAAGGGGAGTGGATGCGCCAGAAGGGGGAGGGGGAGGAATCGATGTCAAGTCCTAGAATGAAGGACGGGAGTTCCAGGAGGCCCGTCCAGCAGGCATTGCGGACTACTCCAAGGGATCCGGCTGTCCACCTCTAGAATAAGGCTCCAAAGGGTCATCGAACAATTGTAGAGCCCGTAGTCTAGGAGGCATAAGACGGGAGTGTTCAAGCTTAGTAAGGTGGTGCACGAGAGGACGCCATATGCGGTCAAAGCGTGTATCCGTGTGAGCAAGGCGGGCAGTAAGCAACTCTAGGGAGAGAAGGTCCCATAGACTGAGAAACCATGCAGCAATAGGCGGGGAGTGGGGCCGTTTCCAGCAGGAAGCAATGGTCTGTCGCGCTGCGCCCAATAGATGAAGAATGAGGTGCCAATGGGCCGAGGTCATGGCCTTTAGCGTGTTGGGTCGAATGCCCAGGAGTGCCACAGATGGGATAGCAGGGATCGGGAAACCCACCACCTCCTTGATATGGCTGAGGACCTCCTTCCAGAACATAGTGAGCTCCGAGCAAGACCACCAGATATGTAAAAAATCCCCTCTATCAGTCTGGCATCTCCAACAGATCGGGGAGGTGCCCGGGAACATCTGATGCAGGCGAGTAGGAGTATAATACCACTGCGTCATTAGTTTATAGGCAGATTCACGCTGAGGAATGCTACGGTATACCTTAGGGATGTCCGTCCATAAGAGGTCCCATTCCTCCGGGGAGACATCAGCAGCTAAGTCAGCGGCCCAGCGAGTTTGGTAACCATGGAGTGGAAGATGTCCAGAGTGCTGAAGAACCGAATAGGTTCTGGAGATGAGGCCCTTAGAGCCGTCGAATCTGCGGACCAGGGATTCAAAGGGGGTGAGACGCCGAGTCACTTCCCGGAGATATTCGGGAGATGACAGCCAATGACGTACTTGGCAGTACTGTAGGCGCTCCTTGTCAGTTAGACTGAAGAACTGTTTACATTGATGCGAAGAGCGGAGCCCTGGAAGAAGTCCTGGAGGACACGGCGACCCTCCACGGTCCAAGCCTCAAAGGAACTGGGCTGAAGAGCAGGAAGAAACGCAGGATTGCGCGTGAACGGTGTGTTAGGGGAGGGAAAAGTCGTGAGACCCCGGGTAAGCGCCAGTCCATCCCATATCTCCAAAACCGTTCTCGTCGGCAAATATGCACTGCGTGGGCGCGCTGCACGCGGAAGCCAGGCGAGGTCCCAGAGCGGTCTACAAGCCACCGCCCGGTCCATATGGAACCAATGCTTCTCACTTTCAGGGACTATCCACTCTGAAATAAAACGGAGATGGCAGGCCCAGTAATATTCCAGTAAATGAGGACAGGCCAAACCACCCCGAGATCTGGGGAGGAGGAGTATCCTGTGGGAGAAGCGGGGGCGCGATTTCCCCCAGATGAACTTAGTAAAGTCCCGTTGGAGGACTCGAATATCCGCGAGTGGAATAGGGGTGGGGAGAGACTGAAACAAGTACAGGATTTTGGGCAGAAGAGACATCTTAACAGCTTGAAGACGACCCAACCATGCCAAAGGAAGTCCCTCCCACCGTCGCATCGCCTCACGAACAGAGTTGCGGAAACAAGGCCAATTCGAGGAGGTCCAAGTAGAGAGTGTAGGGGTTAAGTCTAAGCCCAGATACCGAATCGACTCGTCAGTCCATTGTACGGGGAGCAAGTCTCGTAATCGCTGGACCTCCGATGAAGGTAGCGTGAGATTAAGGGCGTGGGATTTCTCCAAGTTGATGCGATAGCCCGACGCAGCCTCAAAGGAGTCCAAGAGCTCAGCCACAGCAGGTAGGGAAGACATCGGAGAGGAGAGAGATAACAGGTCGTCCGCAAAAAGAGAAGCCTTATGTTCCACCCCAGCCATACGAATGCCGTGAATGTCCCGATGGTGTCGGATGGCAATAGCCAAGGGCTCAACAGCGAGCGCAAAAAGAAGGGGAGACAGCGGGCACCCCTGCCTCGTGCCCCGGTAAATAGAAATAGGGGCGGTGGTAGAGCCATTGAATCGTATACGAGTAGTAGGCTTGGCATAGGAGGCCATCAGCTTAGAGATAAAGCCCGGTCCCAGACCAATCTTCTGAAGAACCGCTCGCATGTAGCCCCAGTCCACACGGTCGAACGCCTTCTCGGCATCAAGGGAAACTAAACAGGCAGGGATGGCTCTGATACGCGATTTTTCCACCAGGTGGGCAATACGTCGGATATTATCAGCGCCCTGACTATGCCGGATAAAACCCACCTGGTCGGGGTCAATAAGTCCCGGTAGATGGGGCTCCAACCGGTTCGCTAAAATTTTGGTGAAGAGTTTGGCATCTGTATTTAACAAGGCAATGGGGCGGAAAGAAGCTGCCAGGGTCGGATCCTTTCCGGGTTTAGGGACCAGGACAGTCTCCGCTTCATTCATCGTGGGAGAAAGGCCCGTACTATCCGTAAAACTATTAAAGAGATGGAGTAGATGGTCCCGCAGCTGCGGGTAAAAAACCCGATAAAAAGTAAGCGGAAGACCGTCAGGACCCGGCGTCTTGCCCGTCGGGAGCTGCTTCAGAGCCTTGGCAAGCTCCTCCTGAGAGATGGGTTCATCAAGCAACCCCTTAAAATAAGGGTCCATAGGATCCCAGGGGCACGCATCCAGAAAACTGTCAGCCGCCTCCGAGGAGCAAGGGGCATGAGCATAGAGATCCTTATAGAAGGCCATAAGGGTACAACTCTCGTCTTTCTCCGAAGTGGCCCAGGATCCATCAGGGCGCTTGAGCTTGGGGATATGAGAACAAGCAACCTGGGCTCGCAAACGGCGCGCTAAACACGCTCCAACCTTATCACCCCCTACGTAGAATTTCTGCTTAAGATTAACAAGTGTCCGTTCAGCCTTATTAGTACGGTGTAAGCGAAGTTGGCCTCGCAGGGCAGCCAGACGGCGTTTATTAGCAAGAGAGGGAGTGGCGTGGTCCACGCGCTCAAGATCTTTAATCTCCCGGGAGAGAGTGGTCTCCACCAACCGGGCTTCACGGGTCCGGGCAATAGATATAGAAGTGATGACCCCCCGAACAGTGGCCTTGAAGGCATCCCAGTGAACATCCCCTGACGTATCGTCAAGGGTATTAGACGCAAAGAAAGATTCAATCTCCTTGCGGATATCCGCCACATCTACTGGATCACGGAGAGCCTGGGGAGGCAAACGCCACCGTGGGAGGGGATCAGCGCGAAACGCGGGAAGTTGGAGCGTAAGCAAAACATGCGCATGGTCAGAAATAGAGATGTCCGAAATATCCGCCGAGCCAAGGTCACGAACCAAGGGAAGTGAGAGAAAGAAGTGATCAATCCGCGAATATGAACGGTGAACATGGGAATAGAAAGAATAATCCTGGGAATCAGGGTGGAGATATCGCCAGGCATCAACCAAGCCAAGGTCAGTAATGGTTTTCTTCAATTGCGATGACATTGCCCCTGAGACATGGCGCGCCTGTGCCGTACGATCCCACTCAGGCTCCCAAACTAAATTAAAATCGCCTCCAAGGACAATAGGGGTAGAGACCGCACGTAATAATGTCCCTAACTGCTGTCGCAAATAAATATCCTGATACTGATTGGGGGCATATATATTAACAAAGGTGCAAGAGCCCCGGCCCCAAACCATTTCAATTTTGAGAAATCTCCCATTTTTGTCAGCTATGCATTGGGAGGAGGTCGCTCGCCAGCCAGACTTAAAAAGAAGCGCCACCCCCCCCCCCCCCCCCCAGTCTTGGTAGGGGAACTCGCCCAAAACTGGGTGGGATATTTGCGGTGGGACATGAGGTGCGTGTCAGAGGAGAGCAAGTGGGTCTCCTGAAGAAAGACCACATCAGGATCATGTTGGGAGAGATAACGCCAAACCTGGCGACGCTTAGAGGGAGAGTTGAGGTCCTTTACATTAAGGGAGAGGAAAGTGACGGTGCGGGTCATAGTGTGAGAGAAAGGGTGAAGCGTGCTTCAGTGCCAGCCATGCGCAGGAAAAGATGAGACCGGGGCCCAGCTAGAAGCAAACCCAAGGAGTTAAAGAGGAAAGCCCCTAGTCCTGAGAGGACCATGGCCCCCCCCAGGCGCGCAGAGAAAGGATGGAAGCAGTAGGACGAGGGCAGCCGCAGCCAACATACAGCAGGCATACAAATAAAAGCCCATCCAACCCCACACAGTGGCCAATAGGCTCCCCCTGCAAGCCAAGCGCAGCATTGCCGGTCAGGCATCAGGGATGGCGCATCCAGAGAGAACAGCAAAGAGAAAAGACAAAGAATAAACAAAAGGAAAAAAAAAGAAGACATAAGAGATGAACAGGCCAACCGGGCCACGGGAATGTAGAGTCTATTCGGGACAGTCCAGAATCCCGAAGGTGGACCATCACAGAGAAGTCACTCTCCTATAGGACTCCAAAGAGGGGGGGTGTCGGACACACATGAGGCGGAGAGCCCCCGCCAGCAGCCTCCCGTGCATGAATGAGGAAAAAAGCACACCAAAAGCCAGTCACTGGGACCTAGCTGGAGAGTCTTGAGAGGAAGGCATGGGGCGTAGGCACAGCCAGAGACATCACAGCGTTGGAGGCAGCTAGTTCGTAAGGGACGGAGAGGCACTCGGAGACCGCACCTGATTAATGGCCTCCTGCTTAGCCTGTGCAGAGTCAGGGTCCCTGGAGAGGCGCCTAGAGCGAGGAGAAGGAACAGTGGACCACTCCGGTCGAAGAGAACCCATAAGGCGTGTACCAGGGGGCGGGAGTTCATCGCTCTCTGGGTCAACGGAAAGACGGAGAAGACGCTGCGCCTCCCGCAGGGACCGAACACTCCGTCGTCTACCCTCCCAAGAGAACAGCAAGGCAAAAGGGTGCCCCCACTGGTATTTAATCTCAAGCTCTCTCAGTTTGTCCGTCACAGGCTTGAAGCTCTTCCTGCGCCGAAGCGTTGAGGGCGCGAGGTCCTGGAAGATCTGGATTGAAAGACCATTGTAAGAGATCGCTTGGACTCCCTGTACCTTGCGGAGGTAGCTTCCTTGTCAGCAAAAAAGTGGACCCTTGTAATGATGTCCGGGACAAAGCCAGGACGGTTGCGGGGAGCAGGCAGCTGATGGGCCCTATCGAGCATAGGCGGTGAAGAGCCCTCGCCCTCCCAAATGGCATGAAGGAGGTCCGCAGTGTACGACAATATGTTCGACCCTTCTGTTCCCAGTGAAACGCCTCGGATACGGAGGTTATTCCGCCTACTGCGGTTCTCCAAGTCCTCCTGCTTCAACTGGAGGGTGATGTTCTGGTCCTCGATTTCAGTCACCTTCTTCCAGAGACCATCTATGTCCTCCGTCCTAGCATCCACTGTGCGCTCAAGGCCATCAACCCGATCGCCAATTTTAGTGACCTCTCTGCGAATGTCTTGCAGCCCAGCCTTGAAGTCCTGGCGGAGGGAGCCAATCTCGGTCTTGATCTCCTGGAGAAATGACGACATATAAGCTTGGGTGATGGGCACCCCGGAAGAAGGCACCCCCGAGGACGTCAAGGAAGAAGCAGAATCATCTTGCGTGTTGGGAAGCGTCTTGGACCACAAGGAGGTCACCGGATTCTCCCGGGAGGCCGCAGTGTCAGGGTCCTTAGTGCTCCTATGCTTAGGAGGCATCTCCGCAATAAACAAGGATGCAGGGGGCCCTGCCTCAAGGGATAGTTCACAGTCAAATCAGGGAGCGGGCAAGTGAGGACCCGGGAGGGGCCAGTCAGGCAAGAGAGGGCGCGGATACCAAGGCAGCGCGGTCCCCGGCTCCCAGGACGAAGCCAGGGGCTAACAGTTCACAGGTGCGCAAGGGCGGCAGGATAACGACCAAGGACAGGCAACGGCAACCCCGGAGGCCAATGTGAGGCGACAGGGGAGCAGACAGGCAGGAAGAGCAGAGTATACTCCCCAGGCAGAATATAGGCCCAAAGCTGCGAGGAAATCACCAGGCTGTATCGAGGCTAATCGGTCCAACCAAGGGCTAAGGAGAGAGTCAGTGGGAGGAATTACAGACGTACTGGACCCAGAGCAGGCCCCCGCAGTGACCAGGGGGTCTCCAAGGGCCACAAGGAGCAGGTACGTGTCCCGATGGGGCCCAGAGGGCAGGAGGCACCAAGGCAAGCAAGCGGAGAGGAGGGGGGCCAGCGTGCGAATCCTCAGACAAATCGACCACCTCAGGCAAGGGTCAGGCAGCAGGGAAAGGAGCCAACATCAGGGCCGGGGGAGCGCAGGCCTCAAGGAAAGGCAAAATGGCGGCAGGGCCGAGGACCTCAGCGAGAGCCCCCCGGGCCACTCAGGCCTGCGACGTCGCACCCCCCCGTCCCGGTACCTCCCGCCGCAGCGCGGCACAGCAGTGTCTCCTCGTCCGTCGGGGCCTGACGTCAGCGCCGCTCCTCCGTGCAGCGAGGCCCAGCAGGGTAGCTTCCCCGCCGTCTTCAGTAAATGTCCAGCTTCCGATGAGGAGCGGCAGCCACCCACAGGTTCCCAAGCGATGCGGGAGCAAAGCAGGACCTCCGGATCCCCCCAGGGCACAAGCGTCAGGTCCGTGCAGCGAGGCAGCGTGTCAGATCTCGCCCGTGACTCCACCGCGGCCTGCAGGTAAAATGGAAGCGGGAGCGGGGCAGATCTACGCCAGCCAAGACCTCCGTCTAGCCGGCTCCCCGGGCAGCACCCACACCAGCAGATATTAGCAGCGAGGTTCCCCAAGGTTTTCAGGGCTCAGCATTGAAAATGATAGTCTCAGTGGCCAAGTAAATAGCTAGTCTCGGTGGCCAAGTAAATAGCTTATGCGGAAGGTGCCGGAGCGGAGACTCGATAACACACGTCTCACTCCATGCGCGCCCAAGCCAGTCTTACACTTTTAATGTGGTTGGAAACTGGAGTCATGGATAATTATACTTGTGTAGGGGGAGTCAATTGATTTTGCTCTTATAATATGAATTGATGGTTAATATTGTGACATTTTATTAACTGAGTATTTATTCATCATATTATTGTTACCTCTTTGTACTCGCTTTTATTAGGTGTAAATTTATCCAGAATATCTCCATTTTTGCCATATTTATGATTGAGGATTGAAATTGTCTTTTTAAATTAATTCATGAAATTTGTATACTTTTTTAATTATGTAAGAAAAAAGGAACAGTCGACAGTATGTCTTTCATGTTAATAGAATTGTGGTTATTTGTTTCGATGGGTGGTGAGGCTCACTCACTTAGAGAAAGGCTTCTGTGTAAGCTGAAATGCGTTGGTGGTTGAAAACTGGTTGCAATAGTAAAATAAATAATTTGCACACGAACGGGAGTGCCTGCTGTTTTTCGGCTGTCCGAAACAAACAGGAATATATATATTCATTTATTCGGCGTGTTGCCTCCCGGGAGAATGACTTTAACTGGCAAGTAATTGACACTCAATGCCCACAACACAGGGGTGGTGATCATCAACGGATTTTGAACAGACTTGAGTGCAAATGGATTTTCAATTGCCGCTCTATCAATCATGGCTTAAACACTTTGGAAGAATGGAATGCTATCCTTTGATTTGTCACATGCCCTTCAGCATATGGACTTACTGCTACTTAATCATTAGAGCACACCACTCGCTCTATTCCACATAATCATGTTCCAGCATTTATTTATTATTTTTTGTGCCTTAATCGTTAATTTATATGGTATTATTATCCTCTTTCCAAATGTAAATATTTTGTACGTTCTGTAACGCATGTTTTTGCTTTTCAATTCCTCCCTCTCCTTGCCTAATCCTTCTCTGAGCACGGTAGACACTGGCCAGTATTCAGGGAATGGAGACTAGTTAATTACCTCCCTACCTGCCACATCACGCATGTGCACATATCGCGCGGACTAGTTGTTTTCACTTCTCCAAGCCGGTCCCTTTAACTTCCGGTCTCCACCTTCCTTCCTTAGAGACCCGACTCAACCGTCACAAGACGGAGCGGCTGCCTGTCTCTGCGTCCTGACCGACTGATGCACTCATAATTAAGTAAGTTCCTTGCAAACTTCAGATATTGACTCTGCCTTGGCCCCCATGCCATCCACCCTGATTCTACTCTCCCCTTTTTCTCCCTTAGCTCCACTTGCCTACTCCGACTACGCAGTGTCTTTTGCTGATACGCAGTAATCGCTGAGACCGCTGCGGCGGCCTGGGCCGACTCGGATTCACGAGCCCCCGCTTGCACTAAGATACACCAATTATTCGGTTCTTGGAGGCCCGTGCAATTATACGAGTGCACCCCCAGTAAGTGCTGTGCTAATTGTCTTTGTACAACACCCTCTTAAGCCCTTTGCCCTACCTACTCACGTTAATTTATTCTACAGGACGAGCTCTCAGGATCATATTCCCTGACTCCCCGCCCTCACAGCAACAATTAGTCCTTTACGGGGGCTTCCTCCAGAATGCCTAGTAAGTCGTTGGGCACAATTCAGTTGATCAGCACTATACCGTAGACTCGCTCACCCCTCGCTGAATTCATCTCGCCATGTTGCCATAGCCTCCACACATTAGGCACTTGGCACCGCTAAGAATTCTTCGCTTCCATGGTTGATCCACGTCTATCTGAATTCACCTCACCATGCTGCTATAGCCTCCAATCCTTAGGCACTTAGCACCGCTAAGATTTCTTCGCTCTCATGGTTGATTCATTCTCCTACTGCAAGGATTGGCATGCCCGTACCGTGGGTCGCTACCTTATTAAGGTCAATCTTGACCAGTGTAATATAATCTCTGTTACAGAAAAAACTGTTAATTGTCTGGAGCACTACGCATGAATTTATATTTTTTATTTTTTATTATTCCGGGACAGCTTTTTCAATATATGTATCTTATATCCATGTCTTATAGATTCTTCATGCTCACAAATTTTGTCCTGATGATGATCTCAAATCACTGAGATCGAAACGCCGTCGACCTTTTGTACAACAAAAAACTCCATTACTGTTTAAAAATTATTGTTAGGAGTTTTTAGGTCGAGCCTCGAGTAGCGCGCAAGCGCTGCTCTGGCAAGACTTTAAGTTAGGGGGTTTCGAAAGCTGACCAGACGCTCGTGCGCCATGGCCTTTTCCCTGCGGTTACGCGCGCGGCAGACATCTGTTTCCAATTATCGTGCCCAGACGCGGGCGCGATAATTGGAAACACATGCCGGCCGTGCGGGCAAAAGGCCATGACGCACGAGCGTCTGGTCAGCTCAGCAGGCTGCCGCGCTCGCTCGCCCCCGCTCCTCTCTTGTTCCCCTGGCAGCCAGCAGACATGAAACGCTCTCTGCAGCATCTGATTCGTATCAGAGACAGACTCTACCCCCGCATCTAGCTGAAATCTTGGCCACCTGACAGAGAATAAATGTATGGGACGCAGTCAGCCATCCCGTGCAGCTCGCGGCGCGCACCTCACAGAATAATGCGATGCAGGGGGGGCGGCTGAAAGAATGCCATGGTCGCGCGCATTTCCAGCAGAACTCGAGGATCCCACCGCAGGCCCCTGCTTACCTCCTGCCAGCCCTCGGCTCTCCAGCTGTACACCGGGCAGCCTGGCAGCGCTGCTCGGAGGCGGGTCTGGTAGACTGCTTGCAGCCAGTCTCCCGGGTGCTTTTCTGGGTACCAGAGGCGCAGAACACGGCTCTCCGCTGAACTCCTCGTCCGCACGAGACCGAGCACTGAAGAGAGACATAAAGTAAGTTTGAGCATTCGAAGGTTGGTTCACGTATTATATTATTTGGTTTCTGAGATGTTATATAAGCACGTGTGAGTGAGTACACACGGGGAAGACTATTGTATCTTAGACCAAACAAAGGATGCAAGTGTGACTTTCGGAGTCAGATTTCAGTGTAAATAATCACTTCGCTCAAAGGACCATCTTTTCCTCAACAGACAACACATGTTCAGATTATAGCACAAATATTGCACCGCTTCTCTTGATAACAGGCAACGATTTCAGACAAGGGTGAGACCGAGATCTCATTCACAGCCCTAACCTTCCTCCCATTCCTTGTGTTTGATCGTCAATATTGCACTCTTATAATACGTTTTATAGAAAGCAAAATATACAATTAATAGATTAATAATGACGTGCATAGTTTTAGAAGCAGAAAGTTAAGGTTTTTTTTGTTGCATTTTTTAAGTTGCGATACGTCACGTCATCCAACTTAATATAGAGCATTCCTATGGCCTCGCAGCACTCCCGGCTGACTAAGCATGCCTTTCTTATGGTTTTATCGCCACTCATAAGAGGGAGTCACAGTTATGAATACAATAATACATTTTAAAAGACCAGGTAACTGGGAATGAAAACAATTGTGTGAGCAGTGGTTGGAAGAATAACATAAAACGGATGGGTAACAGAGCATTTTTTCTATTTGACTTCAAACCGGCTCCTTCTTTCTCCGTTTCAACATCTTCTTACCTTCATGCATGCATTTGTATTATATATTTATATATCCATTATGACGTCGGTATACATACATACATACATACACATCCCGCTCTCCACATTTCTTTCTCACACTCTCACCTTATGTCTCTCTCATGGTCTTATTCTCTCTCTTTCACTATCTCTTCCCTCTCTATTACTCACCTCTCCGGTTAAGTCTGTCTCTCAATGGCGCTCTCTCAGAATTTCCCCTTCCCTACTTATTTCCTCTCTCCTAGTTTAAAATTATTGGTATACAGATGGATAGGGTGAGTGCCATACATAAGGCATACTAAAGTGAGTTTTGTTTAACCATAAACTGGGAGTCGTGCAGTGCTTAATTTGAACCTGTGGTTTCCGGGGCTCGGCACTGGCACTTAATTGTTAACGTTCCTACAGGTTCCTACAGAGTCTCTAGAGATGCAAGTCCAATGGGGGCATCTCACAAAAAGTGAAGGACTGGCCTCACACACCACCTGGTCTCATGCTTCATCATAGGCCGTCCTCGCCCTCTAAAAACTTCGTTTGATAGAGGGCGGGCATACACCTGAAGACAGGGATGCACTTCTAAAACTAAGTGGTGGCCCGTGAATAAGTGAAAGTGTAATTTAAAAACCATTAAACTTGTCCCCAAGTAGTTTAATTAAGGGGCAAATCTATGGTATTAAAAGAAGTGAACGGTAATATGGGAATTCATTATCCCTTTACCGTAAAAAGTGGTGTTCACCACCTTGAGGAAGGCAGTTTCTTGCACTCTTACATAAAACACATCCTAAAGTTTCATTTGAACTTCTCCTTTCTAGCATTCTGTAGTAAATATACAATTTTAGTACGAATACATTTACTTGTTTGTAAAAGTTCTCTGGATGATGTTCATCCATTGAACCCTTTCCCAAGTCCCTCTGTGGCTTAACATGCTTATATTCTCACAATGTTTGTCTACTGAGCATCTGATACAATAGGCTTAGCATTGAAACAATCCCAGGCAGCAGTCCACCTAGATTCTCAACATGGTCCTTAAATTTACCCACATTCACTGCTTTGAAGATGAACACAATTTTCACATCTGAGAAATAAATCTAGATCACTTAGATAGAAAATGCATTTCTTGGCCTCTTAGTGGTGAATATATTTAAGGTAAACAGAGTAGATCATGGGGGAAAACAGGAAATCAGTACAAAATATCGCTAATCATCCAGTCCATTTACAAACCTGCCCCTATTAAGGTTAATTATTGCATCCTAAAATGTGTCTATTAATTCACGGTTACCTGAACAATATTGTGAAGAAACATCCAGATGGATGCAGATTAACTTCTATAAAAAAAATATCCAAATTATTACTCTCAGACAGTGGATTACACCCATGGATCCCAGGATACTTTAATGAAGGGGCAAACAAGAGGATAGCTGTCAGAAATTGATTACAAAGTTAACTTGCAGGACCTTTCTCAAGCATTTCTAAAGCTGACTTAGTTACAGTTTAATACATATGTGAATGAATACTCTTTCAGACAAGCATTGGCATAGCCAATAGGTCTCGCCTTTGGGACCTTATAAGTGTTTAGCCATGCAACAGTTGATGTTGTTGCACCAAGGATATTGTGCTGCATAACTAAATACTTATAAGGTCCCAAAAGCGAGACCTATTGGCTATGCCAATGCTTGTTGCCTATGTTGTCAATGCAATGTATGCTTTTAAATGTCACTTTCAATCGCCACATCAAGCTCTTTTTCACTTTTTGTGAGCACAGGAACTATATTCTAAAAAGTTTTGATATAAAACTAATAAATGATTGATTTTTTGTTCTTTTTATTGAGTTTTCACATGTATGATACATAGAACAATCACATATAATATGTACGGGACCAGTAAACATTTACAACGATCAATCTATTTTCAAACCTCATACCATAGTATAAACAGAAATGGCCAAACTGCCCATGATCATGCAGTGCAGTGGGGGATATCTGATACAACAGAAGTGGATCGTATCAATCAGTATCTACTAATATTGCAGTAAGCTAATGAGGTTACGGGCTTTTTGCCACAAACAAATTCGTGCCACAAGCACTTTTTCCAATGTCTTCTGTCGGCCGTGCCGTATCATCTGGGTTGGTGATCAAACTATTTTATATAGAACAATAAACCATTAAAAGATAATTCAAAAGAAAAAGAAAAAAGATGGGAGGGCGGGCGGGATCAGCTAAGAAAAAGGCATACTACCTGCGCCTATCTTAATATTACCAGTATGACAGTTTTAAATATGCCTGTATTAATCTCCTACTGCTGCATGTCGGGCCAGTATACAGTAACTATGACAATTATTTAATAACATCTCAATAGCAAGGTACACTACACCGCATATATATACCATATTAAATAACGTTGGAAGAGCCTAAGGGGTAAACCGGGGCTATTGCCACCTGAAGGGCAGTTAGGATTGCGTTCCAAGCGGCGGAAATGGGGTACTTGCGCAGCCTAAGCGTATCCTCCCTCAGCCGAGAGATGGCTTCCACTTTAGCCCAATTCAGCATGGATTGTATCCAGACTTTGAGTGGTGGGGGATCTTCAGCTTTCCATCGCCGCGTGACAAGCCGCTTGGCCACGGCCAGCCCCAAGTCCAAGAAACCAGAAGATGCCCTATGTTTCTTATCTGTGGGAAATATTCCTATGATACAAGCTTCCCATGTGTGTGTCAGTACCCTATCCGTGCTTGTGCGCAGCATCTGAGTCACACCATGCCAGTATCCCCGCAGCCTGGGGCATGACCACAGCATATGTAGAATATCAGCATTCACCAATTTGCAGCGTGGACAACAAGCATCTATTCTTTTAAAGTACCTAACAGAATAGACGCTTGTTGTCCACATATAGGGCCAAAGGCCTTTTCCAGGTCCAAGACCAAACAGCCCGCTGTGGGCCAAACCGCTGTGGTGTTAGGCATTACCCTGAAAAGTCTACGATAATCAGCGTAGTGTTACGGGCTGGGACAAAACCATGTTGGTCTTGATGGTTCCAGGTGCGGGGTGAGAGGCGCCAATCGACCTGCTAACACCTTATAGTCCCCGTTTAACAGTGCCAATGATCGATAGGCACTTGTATGCATGGAGTCTCTGTCCGGTTTCGGAAGCGTGATCAACGTCGCTTCTGTCAGGGAGTGTAAGAAACTGGCTCTAAAGTGAGCTACAGTGTGTATAGAGTCCAAGGGGTTTGGCAGAGGTTAAAGTTAGATAGAACCTTTCTCTCTAAAGTGGTAGCTTGGTCGAGCAGTAAGGCAGTATCAGAGGACAGTATAAAGCATTGATGTACACACTCAGTCAGCAAATGAATCCACACACTCAAGAACTGAACTCTAGGCCAATTGTTTTGTATAAAAAAATATACTGTTGTTTTATTTTTAGAACCAAGCAAGCCTGGCACAGGTAAGCATAAAAATACTTTTCAGTAGTAAATTACTTGTATGAACACAGTTCAAAATTGCAGTGTAACTTGTACTGGTTTTGGTTACAGTTTTAAGTAAGCAGTTTGCAACACGTTGCAGGTATAGTACATTCAATTGAATGGGCTTTTTAAGTAAAATGCAGTTAATTACTTTTCAGATTACTTTTGCTAACACAGGACTGGGTCCTAGATTCAGCCCTGGGACATTTCCTGAAAACAGGTGAGTAAATGCGTTTTGGTTAAAGGTACGATTTTTAAAGAATATTATTGCATTTCAAAAGTTGACACTTAGAAACTTTTTCACATAGAATCACCAATGATATCCTATGGGAGGAAATTCACTTAGCAGGTAAGTTAGGTTATCGATACTTTTTCTTACTAAGTGCTGGATCCTGGATTCAGCACCGGGACATTTCCTGAAAACAGTTGAGAAAATGCGTTTTTGTTATTCGGCTGATTTTTAAGGAATATTTGTAGTTTTCAAAAAGTCGACACTTAGAAACTTTTTGGGAGAAAAAGTGTCAATGTTATCCTATGAGGAAAAATGAGTTATCGGTTTTGAGTTAAGTAATCGGTCTTTTGAGTTAGGGTTCTGGGTAAGACTCAGGGGTCTCCCAGGGTCAGTGATGCACTGTTGTTGCACCCTCAGCGGCACTAGGGCGGCCGGGTGCAGAGTGTTGAGGCCCAATGTTATCCTATGGAGGATAGGGGGACTCCGGTTGGTGGCTGCTGGCAAACAGGCCGCGGGGTTGTGGGAGCAAAGCTCCTAGGGTTAAGCTCAGGGCACGTTGGGGACCAAGTTAGCACCAAAGGGGCACCCTCAGCGGCACTAGGGCGGCCGGGTGCAGGGTGCTGTTTTGAGGTCGGGTGCCCTGTTGATTTCAATGGAGATTCTCCGGGACAAAGAAACACTGCAGGCTCGGGGACGAGGATCTTCCAGGAGCAACCACCACTTCGAGGGGTAAGTTGGGATGTAGAGGGTTGGTTAGGCACCGTACGTTTGGGCACACATGGCCGTGGGGCGTCGGGTCCAGGGGTGCCTTGGGACGTCGGCTTTTCTTAGCCGCTCTGGTCGCAGTAGTGGGGGTCCTCTGGATTGAGGCTGCAGGCGTCGTCAGGAGGCTTGAGGCAGGTCAGGGGTCGCCAGATCTCAGGTCAGGATTGCCGGGGGGACCTCCTCTGGGTATTTGCCCGCTCGGGCCGGATTCGGCGGGTGCAGAGTGTGCGGGATTCGCGGTTCCTGGCTGGCACCAGAAGCTGCAGTTCAAACACGTCCGGTGTTCACGGGAGAAACAGCTTGAAAAGTGAAGGCAGGCAGGTCCTCCGGGGTTTTTGAGGTTGCTGGCCGCTGGACACGCCGGGGTTTTGCAGGAGCAGGTTCGAGGGGAGACAGGCCTGTAGGGCTGGGGCCAAGTCACTGGGTGTCGTCCTCTTGTTAGCTCTGCACGGCTTCTCGTCCTTCTTCTTCCTTTTCTTGTTGTTGCTGGATCTGAGGAAAGAAGGTTCAGGGTGCCCCTAAATACTAAATTTAGGGGCGTTACAGGTAGGTAAAGGGCAGGGACCAATGGGTCCCTTCCCTGGGGTGGGTACACCCCCCTATTCTGCCACTCTCCAGTGGGAGGGGGGCGCAGGAGCCTGTCCCTGGTTGGCTGGGTCCCCCCATCCTCAAGATGGCGGGGACTCGAGGTTGTGCTTCACCTCGCCTCCCCCACCTTAGGGGTGGAGTTGGCAGAGGTGGGCACACCTCTCTTATTCACTTTGTTTTTCCCGCCGGGTCTCCCGCCCAAAGTGGGGGGTAGAACCAGTGGGGACCAGTTGCTGAGTACAGCAAGTGGTCTGGAGAGGCTCACAAAGGCGGTATGCCTTTGAAGCTTCTCCTTCGTGAACCCTGCCCATCCTGGGTGAGGAGGCTTGGCACCTCGTCCCAGAATGTGCATTGTTTCAGGCCCCCCAAGAGCGGCAAGCTCTCGACCCAGGGGTCCAGAAACATGTCTGGTGGTGGCAGCCTCGGCAGCCACTCAGTCAGGTCACTGGGAATTGATCGAGTTTCAGGGGGCATCTCTAAGATGCCCTCTGTCGTGCATTTTACATTAAATCCCACACTGGCATCAGTGTGGGTTTAATGTGCTGAGAAGTTTGATACCAAACTTCTCAGTCTTCAGTGCAGCCATTATGGTGCTGTGGAGTTCGTGATGACAAGCTCCCAGCACCATATACTCTTAATGGCAGCACTGCATTTACAGTGCCCAGGAATGGACCTGGGTACTGTAGGGGTACAGGGCTCATGCACCTGTACCCTCACCACTGGCATAGGGCATCCAGCTAGAGGGGTGACTGATGGATGCCAGGGCAGTGGTTTGTGGGCATGGCACACAGGGGTGTGTGCCATGTCGACTCTTCACTTTGTTCTGTACCAAGACACGCAGCCTGCAAAGGCAGTGTGTGTGTGTGTCAGGGTACAGGGCCTCCAAGGGTGGCACAATAAGTGCTGCAGCCCTTGGGGACCTTCTCTGGTCAGAGTGCCCTGGGTACCTGTGGTACCATTTACCAGGGGCCTACCTGTGGCCAGAGATGCCAATTGGGTTTAGGCTTCAATGCAGTTTTAGGGAAGGAACACAGGCCCTGGGTACCTGATTGGCAGGAGCCCAGGGCACACTCAGTCAAAGCACATCAGCTATTCAGCAAAAAGTGGGGGCATACCATGCAAGAAAGAGGGCACTTTCTCTCACAACCCCCCAAACGAAAGATGATGAGACTAACCTTGCCCTTGGGAGTCTTCATTGTCTAAGTGGAAGAACCTGGAAAGTCCATCTGCATTGGCATGGGCAGTCCCAGGTCTGTGTTCCACTTCAAAGTCCATTCCCTGTAGGGAGATGGACCACCTCAAAAGTTTTGGATTTTCCCCTTTCATTTGCATTAGCCATCTGAGAGGTCTGTGGTCAGTTTGAACTAGGAAGTGAGTACCAAACAAGTATGGTCTCAACTTCTTCAGGGACCAAACCACAGCAAAGGCCTCCCTCTCAATGGCACTCCAACGCTGCTCTCTGGGGAGAAGCCTCCTGCTTATAAAAGCAACAGGTTGGTCTTGGCCTTCATCATTGGTCTGGGATAGGACCGCTCCTATCCCTAGCTCAGAGGCATCAGTCTGCACTATGAACTGCTTGGCATAATCTGGAGCTTTTAGAATTGGTGCTGAGCACATTGCTTCTTTCAGGGTGTCAAAAGCCTTTTGGCAACTAACTGTCCAGTTAACCTTTTTGGGCATTTTCTTGGAGGTGAGTTCTGTGAGGGGAGTCACAAAGGACCCATATCCCTTCACAAACCTCCTGTAGTACCCAGTCAAGCCAAGGAATGCCCTGACTTGGGTCTGGGTTGTTGGAGCTGCCCAGTCCAGGATGGCCTGGATCTTGGGCTGTAAGGGCTGTACCTGGCCTCCACCAACAAGGTGGCCCAAGTACACCACAGTGCCCTGCCCTATCTGGCATTTGGATGCCTTGATAGTTAGACCTGCAGTTTGCAGGGCTTTTAAAACCTTCCCAAGGTGGACCAGGTGATCCTGCCAGGTGGAGCTAAAGACATCAATATCATCAAGATAAGCTGCACTAAAGGACTCCAACCCAGCAAGGACTTGATTCACCAACCTCTGGAAGGTGGCAGGGGCATTCTTTAAACCAAAGGGCATAACAGTGAACTGATAGTGCCCACCAGGTGTGGAGAATGCTGTTTTCTCTTTTGCTCCTGGTTCTATGCCAATCTGCCAGTACCCTGCAGTTAAGTCAAAGGTACTTAAGATTTTGGCTGCACCCAATTTGTCTATCAACTCATCTGCTCTTGGGATAGGGTGAGCATCTGTCTTGGTGACAGAGCTGAGCCCTCTGTAATCCACACAAAACCTCATTTCTCTCTTTCCATCCTGTGGGTGAGGTTTGGGGACCAGAACCACTGGGCTAGCCCAGGGGCTCTCAGAGGGTTCAATAACCCCTAACTCCAGCATCTTGCTGACCTCAACTCTGATGCTTTCCTTGACTTGGTCTGACTGTCGATAGATCTTGTTTTTGACAGGTGCACTGTCACCAGTGTCCACATCATGGGTACACCAGTTTGTCAGACCAGGGGACAAGGAAAAGAGCTTAGCATACTGGTGCAAGACTTGCTTGCAGTCAGTCTGCTGTTGGGCAGAGAGGGTGTCTGAAAAGACCACTCCATCTACTGACCCATCTTTTGGGCTGTATGAGAGGAGGTCAGGGAGAGGTTCACTCTCTGCTTCCTGCTCCTCATCAGTCACCATCAGCATGGTGATGTCAGCCCTGTCATTGTAGAGCTTTAGGCGGTTCACATGGATAACCCTTTTGGGTGTCCTGCTTGTGCCCAGGTCAACTAAGTAGGTGACCTCACTCTTTTTCTCCAGGATAGGGTAAGGGCCACTCCATCTGTCCTGGAGTGCCCTTGGTGCCACTGGCTCCAACACCCACACCTGTTGCCCAGGTTGAATTTCAACAAGTGCAGCTTTTTGGTCATACCAGTGCTTTTGAAGCTCCTGGCTGGCCTCAAGATTCTTGGATTTCTTTTCCATGTACTCAGCCATTCTGGACCTTAGGCCAAGCACATAGTCCACAATATCTTGTTTGGGTTCTTGGAGAGGCCTCTCTCAGCCCTCCTTTACAAGACAAAGTGGTCCCCTCACATGATGGCCAAACAGAAGTTCAAAGGGTGAGACACCTACTCCCTTCTGTGGCACTTCTCTGTAAGCGAAAAGCAGATCTGGTAAGAGGACATCCCATCTCCTTTTGAGTTTCTCATGGAGCCCCATAATCATGCCTTTCAATGTCTTGTTGAATCTCTCAACAAGGCCATTGGTTTGTGGATGATAGGGTGTAGTAAACTTATACTACACTCCACATTCCTTCCACATGTGTTTCAGGTAAGCAGACATGAAGTTAGAACCTCTGTCTGAAACCACCTCCTTAGGAAACCCTACCCTGGTGAAGACACCAATGAGGGCCTTGGCTACTGCAGGAACTGTAGTAGTCCTAAGTGGGATTGCTTCAGGGTACCTAGTGGCATGATCCACTACCACTAGTATGAATTTGTTCCCTGAGGCTGTGGGAGGTTCAAGTGGACCCACTATGTCCACACCTACCCTTTCAAAGGGAACCCCCACGACAGGCAGTGGTATCAGGGGGGCCTTTGGGTGGCCACCTGTCTTGCCACTGGCCTGACAGGTAACAAAGGAGCTGACAAACTCCTTCACCTTTTGGTGCATCTGGGGCCAGTAAAAGTGGCTAACTAGCCTTTCCCAAGTCTTGGTTTGGCCCAGATGTCCAGCTAGGGGGGATGTCATGAGCTAAAGTTAGGAGGAACTCCCTGTACTCCTGTGGCACTACCACTCTCCTGGTGGCTCCAGTATTGGGGTCTCTTGCCTCAGTGTACAGTAATCTCTCTTCCCAATAAACTCGGTGGGTACCACTGACATCTCTCTTTGCTTCTGAAACAGCTTGCTGCCTCAGGCTTTCAAGAGTGGGACAGTCTTGCTGCCCCTGGCACAGCTCTTCCCTAGAGGGTCCCCCTGGGCCCAAGAGTTCAACCTGGTAAGGGTCACGCTCCATGGGCTCAGTTCCCTCTGGGGTGTCCAAGTCCTCTCCCTGAGGAGAGGGGTCCTGATCCTTTGGCTGTATAGAAGCTGGTCCCCCAGTCTTCTTACCTTTTCTCTTGGTAGGTTGGGCCATTCTTTCAGGCTCCAACACTATTTCTTCACCCTGCCTTTTGCTCTGTGCTCTTGTTTTTACACACACCAATTTAGGGATGTCCAGCATTGCTGCATGGGTTTTTAGTTCAACCTCAGCCCAGGCTGAGGTTTCCAGGTCATTGCCAAGCAGACATGCAGCTGGTAGCTTTGGAGAGACCACTACCTGTTTCAGGCCAGTAACCCCCCAGTCTAATGTCACCATAGCCATTGCATGATTAGTGGTAACACTGTCAGCATTGGTGACTGGGTAAGTACGCCCAATCAAATATTGCTCAGGGGAAACCAGTGTGTCTCTCACAATAGTGACACTGGCACCTGTATCCCTCAGAGCTTCTATCCTAGTTCCATTGATCCAAGGGTACTGTAAGTATTTCTTTAAGTTGGGTGGCCACACAGCTACAGTGGCAAACTCAACTTCCCCCTCTGAAACTAGAACTGCTTCAGTGTGCATCCTGATTTGCTCTGGGCACACTGTTGATCCCATCTGTAGACTTGCCACCCCAGAAGTAGCTGTACTTGTGGAACTAGGGGCCTTGTTGTGAGGGCAAGACTTGTCTACAGTTAAGTGTCCCAACTTCTTACAGTTGTTACACCAGGCCTTTGTGGGATCAAAGTTCTTACCCCTATAGGGCTGTGGCACATAGGGAGTAGTTTGAGACCCACCCCCTGTACAGGTTTTTGGGGCCCTTTGGAAGACTCAGACTTTTTATCTTGGGGATTCTCACCACCTTTCCCCTGGGGAGGTTTTGTAACCACCTTCTTCTGGTCACCCCCAGTGGTTGTCCTTGTCACCCTAGTCTTGACCCAGTGGTCTGCCTTCTTTCCCAATTCTTGGGGAGAAATTAGACCTAGGTCTACCAAATGCTGATGTAACTGTTCATTTTCATAAACAAATTATAAAGTCCAGTAAAGTCATGCACATTGTGTCCAGTTAACCAACCATCCAGTGTCTTTACTGAGTAGTCTACAAAATCAATCCAGGACTGGTTCTGGGTTTTGTGAGCCCCCCTGAATCTAATTCTGTACTCCTCAGTGGTGAGTCCAAATCCCTCAATCGGAGTTCTCTTCATGAGATCATAGGACCCTGCATCTGGCCCAGAGAGGGTCAGAAGCCTGCCTCTGCAGTTGCCAGAGAACAGTTCCCACAGGAGTGCCCCCCAGAGAGGTTTCTTCACCTTTCTCAGGTCACAGGCCCTCTCAAAGGCTGTGAACCATTTGGTGATGTCATCACCCTCCTCGTATTTAGGGACAATCCCTTTGGGGATTTTAGGATCATAAGATTGCTCTTTATCCTTGTTATTTGTATTGCTGCCACCATTGATGGGTGCTAAACCCATCTCCTTTCTTTCTTTCTCTAGAGCCAGGAGTCTGGACTCTAGATCCAGTCTTTTGGCCAACCTGGCTAAAAGGTTGTCCTCCTCATTGAGGCTGTCCTCAATGTCCCCACCAGAGCCTGAGCCAGCCCAGAGGTTAACTCGTGGAAATAAGGGTGCAGGGACCCTTTCTTCCCTAGGAAGTGGTGGAGGTGGGTTCCTATCTCCATCCTCCTCACTCCTTTCCTCCTCTGGTTGGTCATCACCATTTTCAGAGGGGTGGGCCTTTGCATACTCAGCCAGGAGCTCCTGGAGCCCTTGTTTGGTTGGATGCTGGCCCATTGGTATATTTTTAAGTTTACATAATGTGAGAAGTTGGCCTGGTATATGCTGTTCACTAGTTAAAGTGGACACCTTGCACCAGTACAATTCGACTCTTATGGTAGGTAGGTTTAAGACAACCTTTATAGAAAGCTATCCTAGTGGTAGCTGTGGAGAGCAGCCTTCAGGCTAAGTCTTGGAGGAATGTAAAGCAGCTTGTTTTACCACACAATCTCTTGAATCACCAAATGAAAAGACACCACACAGGTATATATATCAAATATATATGTATTTATTACTAAACAACTCTCTACTAATCTCTTGTGAGATTAGAAGTCAGGAACATATGCATAAATCAACGTTTCACAATAAATTAAGCACAAATATGGCTGGGGCCCTAGGGGCGTACCAGACCATATACTAAAAAGAGACTTAAGAACAACGACTTGCAAAGGGACAAGGCCTAGGGCCTTCAGAAGTGCTGGGGCCTCACGAAACCACCCAAGGCAGGTAAGTAAAGGACCCACGGGGGACGAGTGCAGTGAGTGAACACAGGCGCGGGTCGCCGTTGACTTCAATGGGGCAAGTCGCGGTTGGAAATTAAGAGTTTCAGGGCACTTCGGGAGTAGCTACAAGCAAGTCACTTACAGGGTAAGTAGTTCTAGGGCCAACACCCACAGGAGCACCGTAGTGCTGGAGTTACCTCACCCAGGAAGCCGGGTGCATAGGTGTCCTTTGGTGTCGGGTCGCGGCGTCGTTTTCAATGGGAGCCACTGAAGACTTGCTGCTTGCGACGACAGGAGAAGTGTCCGGTGGAATCCAAGCCTGGATTCGGAAGAAGGAAGACCTGAAAGCAGAGGGGACAGTGTTCAAAGTCACTGGGCAGTGACCCGGGGCAAGGAAGATGAATGCCCACCGTCGTCGACAGATTCAGGTCGTTCATGGGTGTCCTGACTCTTCGGCCACGAGGTCCAGGAGGCGTCGAGGATGACCAGGAGCTGAATTCAGCGTGTCCCACGAAGTCTGCAGCTGACTGCGGTGTCGGCGACCCGTTTGGAGCCAACAAGCCTTGGCAGCAGCAAGTCTCGTGGAAAGAGCAAAAAGTCAATGGTGCAGACCAGCAAGGTCTGGGGAACTCACCCAGCGAGGGTAAGTCAGGGCAGGCCTGGAGCAACCAGGGGAGCCCTTTGGTTCTGTAGAAAAGTCTTCAGGGGACCCACAAGCCAGCAGGCAAGGGATCGCGAAGACGCCTCGGGAGGATTCCTTCAACAGGGGCCCACGGTCACTCGGGACGAGGTAGGCTTCTGATCTTCGGAGGGATTCCTGCTAGAGGCTGGGACCACACGTGGTCCAAAGCACAGGTTCGTAGAACGTCGTGAAGGGGTTGCACTCGACAATAGTGCACAGTACCCAGGGACTGCGGTTCCTCGTCACTCGTGGGGTCCACTTGCCTCCGCTTCGCTGGGGACTCACGATGGCCTTGGAGAAGTCAGGAAATCCTCGTCTTGGGCTGCAGGGACCTCGGGCTCCGGCGGGAGCGGTGTAGTTTGCGACCGTCGTTTCAGTTTTTGGTGCCTGCCAAGCAGGGGAGTCACTCCTTGACTCCAAGGGAGATTCTTTCAGTCTTCCAGAGGTAGTGGAACGTCGAAGGTCCGGGATTCTTCTTAAGAGCGTCGTCCAGGGAGATCTAGTTTGCAATGCACAGGTTCCCCTCTTATACTAAAAGGAAGGGAGGGACTAGCTCTATGACCCCACCTATGGGAGGGTCAGGGAGTGGGTGGCTACACCCACTTCCCTTTGTCCAGTTTCGTGCCAGAGCAGGGGCAGGTAGCCCCTGAGCTGGTTTGAACTGGCATATGCACAGAGGAGCCTTCTGCTCCCCAGTGCAGGACTTCAAAGCACTCTAGGAGTGCACCCACCCAGCCCCAATACACTAAACCCTGTCTGGAAGGTGGTCACACCCTCCTGCGACAGGATACCTATTGTTGGGCCTCCTCCACTGCGAGTTTCGGTCATCAGCAGGAGGGCAGACCAGTGTCTGTGACTGGTGGCATCCATTTTGTGATGCCAGGGCTCTTCAGGATTCTACCGCGTTTCCACAGTAGGTACATGTCTATCCCGCTAGAAGGGTGGAATGCTACCCCCGCCGCCAGAACTGGCGGGGGGGTAGTATTCCAAGATGTTTGACACCAAACACGACATGTTTCCGTGCAGCCATCCCAAAGTTAGCATTTAACGCGAGGTTATAATGCGCTTAAGAGTATATGGTCAGGATGCACTACAAACAGCCTCAGAGAAAGGTCTCCGAATGCTGCAGAGGGGCTCTGCTCATGCAGGGGCACCCTCTCACATAGGAACCAAGCACTCTGCCTTCAGGATTGATAAGGCCTGCCATAGGAGTGACTTATAGGTTTATATGTGTGTATCTATGTAGTGATATAGGTCGCCTATATCACAGTAAGGGGTGCATGCACCACCTTACCCAGGCTGCAGTAGCAGACCTGTGGTGTCCGATTTAGTCTGCTTCCCAGGGGTGGCATAATACATACTTCAGCCCCTGGTAGGCCTGTGAAGTACCTATGCCCTTGGTACCTAAGGTACCATATACTAGGGACTCATAAGGTACCACAGTATCCAATCACTAGTGCACCTAGAGTGCACTCCAAGTCGTTTAGAGAGACAGAGAGGCTGAGGCCCTGATTGGCAGGGTCCCAGCCAGACTATAGCCAGAAACCAGTGTACACATCAGAAAAAAAGTGGGGGCAACATAAGAGGCAGATCCTACTCTCCTACACATAAGGACCTTATCTCTTTGAAAGACAAGTGAAGATAAGGGGTGAGGTCGAGCTCCTCAACCATGTCCTGCATGTCATTATTATCTTCACTAATAGCTGGGTTGTTTTCTTGAGACATTCTAACAAAAAAGTTCTAACCCCTCTATCCTTGACTATAGTGACTTTATATTTTCTAAAATTCTAAAGGGACTTAAGCAAGGCCCTAACAAGACTTTTAGTAGTTTCGTAAAAATGCCAATTTGAAAAAAATCAGAATTCTAAAGGCAATTTAAGAGTTCTGTCGTGTGATCAGATGGTAACCAAGTAGTCCAACAAATGCAAGTTTGTATCCCACCGCTGATCCACCAATGTAAGAAACTGGCTCTATATATACTGCACCAAAGTGAGGTACAGTGTATATAGAGTCCAAGGGGTTTGGCAGAGGTTAAAGTTAGATAGAACCTTACTCTCTAAAGTGGTAGCTTGGTCGAGCAGTAAGGCAGTATCAGAGGACAGTGTAAAGCATTTGATGTACACACTCAGTCAGCAAATGAATCCACACACTCAAGAACTGAACTCTAGGCCAATTGTTTTGTATAAAAAAATACACTGTTTTATTTTTAGAACCAAGCAAGCCTGGCACAGGTAAGCATAAAAATACTTTTCAGTAGTGAATTACTTGTATGAACACAGTTCAAAATTGCAGTGTAACTTGTACTGGTTTTGGTTACAGTTTTAAGTAAGCAGTTTGCAACACATTGCAGGTATAGTACATTCAATTGAATGGGCTTTTTAAGTAAAATGCAGTTAAGTACTTTTCAGATTACTTTTGCTAACACAGGACTGGATCCTAGATTCAGCCCTGGGACATTTCCTGAAAACAGGTGAGTAAATGCGTTTTGGTTAAAGGTACGATTTTTAAAGAATATTATTGCATTTCAAAAGTTGACACTTAGAAACTTTTTCACATAGAATCACCAATGATATCCTATGGGAGGAAATTCACTTAGCAGGTAAGTTAGGTTATCAATACTTTTTCTTACTCAGTGCTGGATCCTGGATTCAGCACCGGGACATTTCCTGTAAACAGTTGAGAAAATGCGTTTTTGTTATTCGGCTGATTTTTAAGGAATATTTGTAGTTTTCAAAAGTCGACACTTAGAAACTTTTTGGGAGAAAAAGTGTCAATGTTATCCTATGAGGAAAAATGAGTTATCGGTTTTGAGTTAAGTAATTGGTCTTTTGAGTTAGGGTTCTGGGTAAGACTCAGGGGTCTCCCAGGGTCAGTGATGCACTGTTGTTGCACCCTCAGCGGCACTAGGGCGGCCGGGTGCAGATTGTTGAGGCCCAATGTTATCCTATGGAGGATAGGGGGACTCCGGTTGGTGGCTGCTGGCAAGCAGGCCACGGGGTTGTGGGAGCAAAGCTCCTAGGGTTAAGCTCAGGGCACGTTGGGGACCAAGTTAGCACCAAAGGGGCACCCTCAGCGGCACTAGGACGGCTGGGTGCAGGGTGCTGTTTTGAGGTCGGGTGCCCTGTTGATTTCAATGGAGATTGTCCGGGACAAAGAAACACTGCAGGCTCGGGGACGAGGATCTTCCAGGAGCAACCACCACTTCGAGGGGTAAGTTGGGATGTAGAGGGTTGGTTAGGCACCGTTCGTTTGGGCACACATGGCCGTGGGGCGTCGGGTCCAGGGGTGCCTTGGGACGTCAGCTTTTATTAGCTGCTCTGGTCGCAGTAGGGGGGGTCCTCTGGATGGAGGCTGCAGGCGTCGTCAGGAGGCTTGAGGCAGGTCAGGGGTCGCCGGATCTCGGGTCAGGATCGCCGGGGGAACCTCCTCTGGGTATTTGCCCACTCGAGCCGGATTCGGCAGGTGCAGAGTGTGCGGGATTCGCGGTTCCTGGCTGGCACCAGAAGCTGCAGTTCAAACACGTCCGGTGTTCACGGGAGAAACAGCTTGGAAAGTGAAGGCAGGCAGGTCCTCCGGGGTTTTTGAGGTTGCTGGCCGCTGGACACGCCGGGGTTTTGCAGGAGCAGGTTCGAGGGGAGACAGGCCTGTAGGGCTGGGGCCAAGTCAGTGGGCGTCGTCCTCTTGTTAGCTCTGCACGGCTTCTCGTCCTTCTTCTTCCTTTTCTTGTTGTTGCTGGATCTGAGGAAAGAAGGTTCAGGGTGCCCCATAATACTAAATTTAGGGGCGTTACAGGTAGGTAAAGGGCAGGGACCAATGGGTCCCTTCCTGGGGTGGAGTACACCCCTATTCTGCCACTCTCCAGTGGGAGGGGGCAGGAGCCTGTCCCTGGTTGGCTGGGTCCCCCATCCTCAAGATGGCGGGGACTCGAGGTTGTGCTTCACCTCGCCTCCCCCACCTTAGGGGTGGAGTTGGCAGAGGTGGGCACACCTCTCTTCCTCACTTTGTTTTCCCGCCGGGTCTCCCGCCCAAAGTGGGGGGTAGAACCAGTGGGGACCAGTTGCTGAGTACAGCAAGTGGTCTGGAGAGGCTCACAAAGGCGGTATGCCTTTGAAGCTTCTCCTTCGTGAACCCTGCCCATCCTGGGGGAGGAGGCTTGGCACCTCGTCCCAGAATGTGCATTGTTTCAGGCCCCGAGAGCGGCAAGCTCTCGACCCAGGGGTCCAGAAACATGTCTGGTGGTGGCAGCCTCGGCAGCCACTCAGTCAGGTCACTGGGAATTGATCGAGTTTCAGGGGGCATCTCTAAGATGCCCTCTGTCGTGCATTTACATTAAATCCCACACTGGCATCAGTGTGGGTTTAATGTGCTGAGAAGTTTGATACCAAACTTCTCAGTCTTCAGTGCAGCCATTATGGTGCTGTGGAGTTCGTGATGACAAGCTCCCAGCACCATATACTCTTAATGGCAGCACTGCATTTACAGTGCCCAGGAATGGACCTGGGTACTGTAGGGGTACAGGGCTCAGGCACCTGCACCCTCACCACTGGCATAGGGCACCCAGCTAGAGGGGTGACTGATGGATGCCAGGGCAGTGGTTTGTGGGCATGGCACACAGGGGTGTGTGCCATGTCGACTCTTCACTTTGTTCTGCACCAAGACACGCAGCCTGCAAAGGCAGTGTGTGTGTGTCAGGGTACAGGGCCTCCAAGGGTGGCACAATAAGTGCTGCAGCCCTTGGGGACCTTCTCTGGTCACAGTGCCCTGGGTACCTGTGGTACCATTTACCAGGGGCCTACCTGTGGCCAGAGATGCCAATTGGGTTTAGGCTTCAATGCAGTTTTAGGGAAGGAACACAGGCCCTGGGTACCTGATTGGTAGGATCCCAGGGCACACTCAGTCAAAGCACATCAGCAATTCAGCAAAAAGTGGGGGCATACCATGCAAGAAAGAGGGCACTTTCTCACAGGGAGGCTGGGAGAGAAGCGCCTTCCAAGGCTTCCGTATATACCTTTAGGAGGTGGGGGCTTAACAAATCGGCGAATTACTTATACAAATCGTGGGGGAAGCCATCTGGTCCAGGGACCTTACCAGAAGGCAGGGCTTGCATTGTACCTCTTACTTCTTCCAACGCCAGCAGGGTATCCAATTCCCTTCGCTGTTCAGCAGTGAGGGTGGGAAAGGTAAGGCCATCTAAAAAAAAAGTGTACTACTGTCTCGGGGACGTTCAGGGCCAATTTATAAAGTTTTGTAAAGTGTGTGGTCAGCTCACTATGAATTTCGTGCTGCGTGTACTTAAGTACACCCTCCGGCAATCGAAGTGCAATGATGGGACCCGTGGCTCTGTCCTGTTAGATCTGGGCCTTTGCTAGCATGGATAATCAATCAGCTTTGGCATTTACCGCCGGTGAGTGCGCTGCAAAATTCAAGCACCTTTGATGTTCGAGAAGCTCTGTATGTCTTTTACGTGCCTCTAAAAGCTGGGCAGAGTCTAGTACGCCTGCCGCTACTTGTGATTCTAACGCCAATATTTCCTTTCCAGTCCCAGTAATTCTGATTCTATTTGCTTCTTCTAGCCGCTACCCAATCCCAAACACTTCCCCCGTATTGTGGTTTTCATGGCATCCCACTCTACCATAGTGGATGAAGCAGTCCCCGAGTTAAGAGTGAAGTAGTCGCCTATAGCTTCCCCTATGGAGTCCCAAAAAAGGGATCTTCTAACATCGCCGGTTGTAATCTCCACGTGGGGATAGCAGGCGTCCCCCCCCCCCCTGCCAGTGTAATATAGTGTGGGTTGTGGTCAGAATGCGTACGACCCCAATAGTCCAAGTCCTTCATGTAGGGAAGCAGGGGGTTGAACCCAGAAACCTGTCTAGTCGTACATGGGGTGCCGAATAAAATGAATATATTCTTCCTGTAGGATTCCGATGCCTCCAAATGTCAACTAGATCCCACCCCTGCACCCAAGTACCCAACACCGAAGAATTGGTTGAAGCGGTTGTACACCTCGGGGTGGGAAATGATCTATCGAGACTCATGTCTAGAACGCTATTAAAATCACCTCCAATCAGCCAAGGGATTTCGCACCATTTCCCCAGCACTACAGATAGCGAGCTAAGAAAATGCCCCTGGTCCGTATTAGGGGCATACACATTACCCAACAACGCGTAGCACCTGTCTGGTCGACCTTTCAGAAGAACATATCTGCCGTCCTTGTCGACAAGGACCTCTTCTGCCGCAAAGGGTGTGGCTGGGCGGATCCACATTAGGGCCCCACGTGCAAACACTGAGTAGTCAGTGGCGTATACTCTCCCTCTCCATTTTCTTTGCAGTCGGGCCGTTTCAACTTTGTTTAAATGTGTTTCCTGTAACAGGGCAATACATACGTTATGTCGCTTTAGGTAAAAATAGACCGCATATCTGCGAGATGGTGTACGGAGACCCCTCGCATTCCAAGTAAGTATAGTTTGGTCAGTCATAACAATGCTTTAAGTGAGTACAGAATGTGACCTGGCTCATGGATGCAGCTGAGCAAGTAGATTGGCAAAACATAATATCGCCGCCCGGTCCTCCCTGAAACCTACTATTACAACCGAAAGGAAAATGAATAAACCTATCTGGCAACCAACAGCATTAGTGCGGTCCCCAAAAAAACTAGAGGTACTATCCAAACCCTGAAGGAAAACGAACCTTCAGTACAAATAACTGTTTCCCTTTAGTAAGGAAGGTATGAGGGGTTGTGAGGCCACACAGGACAAGCCACCGTGAAATCCCAAGTTAGCTCCTGTACCTAGCATCCTACCACACATTTCCGCAAGGGCGGCCCACAAATATTATTTGGAGATCTACGTGTTTCTGCCATCATACTGCCCCCAAAGTACATTAAACAATACAAGGATATAAAAATACCAAATTTCATTGGGCTACAGTTCTACATCCAGTTCATGGCAGCAGCTTCAGGACCCCAGCTGTTATACGATACCACCAGAGGTCTGCGGCGTCACATCCAGCATCTGCAGTGACACACCATCCGACAAACCAGCCGCCGATGAACCATCGTCTTCCGATGAGTGAACCGGAGTCCCCTCTTTGCTGTTGGGTACTGCGGTTTCCGCAATTCTCTCTGCTACTCGGACCGCCGCCTGTTGTTCATGCCTGATCAGCTCCAGGTCGGGTGCCACCGACAGAGCCCGGTGCCGCTGCCTGGATCCTCGACGGCGACCTCTCATTCCGCCTGCTTCCTTATTCCTGCCACCTGGGATGCCTGTAGGTCTGGGCCCGAGAACCGACCCATCATCTGCAGCCAGTCCCATGTGTCTTGAGGCGTGTCAAAAAAACCTCGACTTTCCTTCAGTGACCACACGGAGCCGTGCTTGGAGGAACAACAAATAGGTAATGTCTAGTTGCCTGAGTTTCTGTTTAACATGGAAAAAGGATCCTCTCTGACGCTGGACCCTTATTGTGTAGTCTAGGAAAAAGAGGACCTTCGCATTCTCGAATTTAATCTCTGGCATCTTCCTGGTCTCCTGCAGGATCATGTCACGATCCTTGAAGTGTAGCAATCTGAATATAAGTGAACGCGCCCCACTGCCTGGCGCCGGCCTTCAGCCAACGATGTGATGTGCTCGCTCTATGGTGAAAAAGGAAGAAAAGGCAGGGGAGGGCAGTAAGTCTTTAAGCCAACACTCCAGAAAGGCCACGGCGTCCTGACCCTCCACCCCCTCAGGCAGCCCAATTAGGCGAACATTATTCCTCCTGGAACGGCCCTCTACGTCCTCCACTCGTTCCTCCAATTGTCTTATCATGGCCTCATGTGGATTTTGCTTTTTTTTCCAGAAACTCAGTGGCAGGCTTCAATTCTGTAACATCTTGTTCAACAGTAGCAACTCTATCCTTCAACTTCCGATGATCTGCGTGCAGCAATGTAAGGTCTAACGCAACTTTGTCTATTTTGGATTCTACAGATTCTCTGGAGCGCTCTATGGCAGGCAGGATGGCATCAAGACAATCCTTCGGGGGGGGGTCCTGCTGTGGTAGCGGTTGTGTTTGATCCATTTCTGTCGGTCCGGTGTGCTGCGGGGAGGCACTCGATCCCGCTCCCCTGGTGCGACCCATCTGTCCTGCAAAAACCTCCATTACGGTCCGGTTGCCTCGACTCACCAGCAGGGTAGGGCCAGGTGTCCAGCAAGGCCACACTGCTCGCCTAGTGGCAAAGATGCGAGGAGCCCACACCCAACCTCCTGCCTGGGTGTTCAGCGAGAGTATTCTGGACCTATCATTCAGCTTCCTTATGATCCCAGATCAGCAGCCCTTGTTCGTGGCCCAATGTTCCTCTCCCTCAGCTGTAAGCACACCAGGATCACAATCATCTGACTTACTCTCGAGCCAGGCTCAGGTCACAGTAGGTGTCCCGCATTGCAGTGGTCATCGACGATCGCCAACCTTCATATACATGCTCCTGCGGTCCCTTGTGGTGACCTTCTCTCCTGTAAGCGTAATCCCATGCCGTGCGGGGTACAGACCACACACCAAATTGCTGCAGTCTCTTCAATGAACAGCCGGCCCTCTGCCACCAACTCGCCATCATGCGTAGGGCCTCTCTTGCTTCTCAGTGCGCTCCTGCCTCGGGTTCCAGTCCTGCCCACGACCTGCTTTCAGCTCATAAGGGCTCGGGTACTCTGACATATGCCCCTTTTGCAGGCCATACCTCTGCGTTGTCGTAAACAGGGGAGTACCCCACCAGCCATCTCAGACTCTGCAGTTGGCCTGCCACCGTCCAAATCGGGCTCCGTTATCGTCCTCCCAGACGTACCTTCCAGGGCTCTTCCATAGATATCATGCCCACGGCTTCTCGCAGAACCCACCACATCAGCCCGCTGCCTCGATCTCCTGTCTGATTGGACCGCAAGTTATCTCCAGCGGTAAGCCAAGTGAGTCGCAGTCTTGGTCTGCGGATCAACGCGCCGCCGCAACTATCCATGGCGGGCAGACGACGCAGGTAACAGCTTCCTTCGCTCCCTGTCCCGCTTAGAGCCGCTGCACTCCCGCCGATTCCGCAGTAATTCTAGGGCGGGTCTACGTTCAGGCCAACCGCAGGACCTCAGTGAGCCTTTTCGGGTGAAGCGCCACCCTCTCCAGTCCTAGTCGGACAGCTCTTTGCCCGTCCCCAAGCTCCGTGGCGGTTTGCCTCGGGGGGGGGGGGGGAGCGATGCACTCCTCTGCCCCCTGCTCCTGTGTCGCTGCCGCGTCCCTGCACCAACTACGCCACAGGCCCAAGGCCATGCCCGGCCGGGGCTCGACACACGGCAACAGCTCCCTCACGGCGGTGATTTCATTGGTGACAACGCACCACCAGCGTCTAGGAGGCACACCCTGTGTTCGCCGTAGCATTTCGTTGCTGGTTCAAGGTATGGGCGGAGAACTGTATCGGATTACGGGCATTAGTGGCGAAGCGGTCTCAAAGCACGTCCGCCATGTTACCCGCGCTGGCCAAGCCCCCTAATAAATGATTGATCATTTCAATGTCCACGTTTGTCCTTTCCTACTATTGGAATTGTCTACTTTTGCTCCCTTTGGCTTTTATTCAATAATATGCCCTATGCCTTTGGCTAAGTGATTAACACTTTATGAAATCAAAAGCTCTTGCTTTTTCCAGGACCTTTTTGGCCTTATATGAACTATTGTTACCCTACAATATCCTGTTTATAAAGAGTGTCATTTTTGACTTTGTCAAAGTGTCAGAACACCAAAATATAAAAACTGGGCCTATGGGCTTTATGAAGGGTCAGAATATCAACATATACAAAGCACATGTATTGTTTTCGTCTGAAAATGACTATTAATTATAATGAAATGTATATCATTAATTAACAAAGACCAATATATAATGAAATTATCATAAAAAATAAAGTTTTATTTAAAAAAAAAAACATCAGCCCATCTTGAGTCTTTAAATACATTTTCAGGTTACAAAGTGCAGCCATAGAACTGACCACAAGGAGGCTCTGCACTCTAGCTGAAGAGCATAGAGCTCCAGCCAGGAGTGCTTTAAAAATATGGTAAGCTCTCCTGGGATCATGGATTTAATGACCTAGGAGACATCCTGTTTTTTTTTATGTTGCTGGGCATTTTGGGGGGGGTGCCCCCCTCCAGGCCCCAGGGACCCCATCCCCTGGGGCCTAATGTGGGTGCCCATTCGGGGCACCCACAAGTCACCTTTTGATGGGGAGGCCACAAAGGCCTGTAAAGCCCTTAGGTAGAGCAGGAGCCAGCACTGTAGGTATTTTTCTAAGCTCATGCCAGGTGGAAGCAATCTGTTTCGCAGCCCCCAAGAGCGCAGGCAGGGGAAAAAATGTGTGCTCACAACCGGTGGGAGCATTTTTTGCAGCTTCCACCGGAGGGGAGTTCACATTTTGTCCCTGACCGCTCTCTTGCTGGCAGGGAAACTGTGTACTGGGAGTGGACTCCTTAGCATACATATTGTGAGCCGGCCCCAGGGGATGGGGTCCCTGGGGCCTTTTGATGGTCAAGGAGGGGCTGTGTCTCCCCCTGCCCTTTTAGAAATAGCAGCCCCGGGGAAAAGGGTCTCCGGTGGCCTTTGCAGGCTCAGGGAGGGGAGCAGCACGCCCCCTCCCCTATAATTGTGAATCAGGGTATATCTACCTTATCTTTTTTCTACCTTTATTTCTGGACTCTGGACTGAGTCTGTAATCCTAAAATGGCCACTGACACCTCGTTGTTGACATGGTGGCAGGCAATCGGATCTCAAGGTTCTGGGGATGTACCGCGACATGAAATATGCATAAATTGTGAGACCTAATTTCTCAACTACTGAATGGATTTACACGAGAAGTTTCTAGACCAAAACTTGCTTTCTGACAAGTTTTGTGTAAATCTGTTCAGCAGTGTTTGCGGTATCGCTGTTTATTTTTCCTATTGAAAAATAAATGGGGAGAACACGTTTGGGACCCTCCTCTTTTTCCTCAGCCCCGCTTCACCCCAAACCTTTCCTGTAAGGTGCCGAGGTGGGAGAAATTTTTTGTGACGTTTTTGAAGAATCGTGAAATGACACCAAAAAATGATTTTCCTTCAGAAACCTGATCCTAAAAATAACTACCCAGTTGTAACCGCCACTGGGAGATATATAATTTAGGGGGGGGTGTGTGTGTGTGTGTGTGTGTGTGTGTGTGTGTGTGTGTGTGTGTGTGTGTGTGTTTTGAAAAAAACTAAACAAAAACACTGAAATTCACCTGCACCTGCCAAATATTTCAGATGCCATCAGTGAAGTAATATGTGAGGTCATAAGCAGTGCAAGGTTTACTTGGGTCATTTACATATAACTGCTTTATTTCTTTGTTTTATTCTGTTTTTAAACATTCGGTTTTTATTATCATTAGATGATCTACGTATAACTCCATTTAACATGTTGTTTTTTTCAGTGAATTTCTAAGATTTTTTTTAACTGAGGTAAAAAATCTTACTACTTTACTCACGTATAACTCCACTTTAACCTTTGTTTTTCAGTGAATTTCAGTTTTTTTTTTTTTAATGTCAAGTAAGATCCTACATCCATATGTCTAGGGCCAACCAAAACCCATCCCCCGCAAGAATCCAGCCCCCCTTGCTCATGGCCTTCGTTCGAGAGCAGCGTGTGGTTGACCAGAGGGCCTGGCCTGTGGCAACGCCTTAAACCCAACCACCACTGGCAGCCAACCGGCCACAGAACCCCACCATACGTATACCCCTTTTTAATTTTTTTTTTTTACCGGTCTCACGCGAGCACAGGGCTCCCGCGCTGGTTCCTGTGAGTGTCCCGCACAACCACATGGGGCTTTGCTGGGTCTCACGGGACTCGCCCAGGAGCTGTCAAAGACTCCCACAAGAATATCTTGGGGCTGGCACGCTGAAAAAAAATAATTTTGGGCCCAGGGTGGGTCCCTATGCCACAAAGGCTAGGGGGTCAGGGTCCCCCTACCCAGCCCACCTATATTTAAAAAAAGAAAATTACTCAAGGACGGAGCTCCCGTGTCCTGTAATGGTAGCCGCAACATTTTTTTTTTCATGTTATGACAGCCAAGCAGATTCCTCAGTACAGCTGGACTGCTGGGTCCAGCTGTACTGAGACGGCTGATGGGGTTAAAAAAAAAAAAAGCCCTCCTGACCATACTGATCACTCTATTTTGTTTTTTAGGTCGAGCCTAGCGGCAACGCACATGCACTGCTCGCTCTGCGAGGCATGCAGTAGTCGAGTATGCTGTATAAGCCTCGCCTTCTCTCCGCCCATATTTTTGATTGGCTAGTGTCATTGTCCTTGGTAAATGCTGGCTTCCGATTGATAATGAGGCTTGTTAGTCCCTCCTTGTAACCGCCCTGTCTCCTTTTGTGACCTCCCATGATGACTGGATCTTTTACTTGGCTCAGTAGACGGTCGGCTTTATCTAAGGGGTGAGCACAAGTTTGTTTATGGCCACTTATGGGGACAATGGCGGATGCTATTTTTTGCTAGATCTGTGCTATGCACAAATACCGATACAAATGCATATATTAAATAGGCCTGAAAGTACATGTAGTAGATTCATGCTGTCAGGTCATGCTGCTCTTTTTTCCCATGATTGTGTTTTAAAGGGTTTAACACAAGCACCTAGAAGAAGCTGTTTCTTTCGTACGAAGAGGTAACCTGCATATTTTTACTCGTTCTCCCCCGTTGGCCCACTGACGGTGAATCTTGGACATTCAATACGATTTCTGCTGAAACTCGCGAGGTTTCGTTTTTAATTTATTAATTTGCGCCACCTACAATTGGTCTTTGGTAAACACGATGCTCAGAGCCGTTAGTGGCTCTTGTCCTGTCCCCTAAACTCCCTCGTGTCCTACCCAGTACCTTTTTTTTTTACGGGAAGGCAGCGCTTCGCCGCTCTGTCAAAGCCATTTCTCTGTCGAATCTTAGCCAGCTAGCAGCCCTTCCTGCCTTTCTGTTTTCCACTTTTTTACAAACTGTCTCTAAGATTGCATCGGAATTGGGGGGCGTGGCTTCGCCACGGTGCAAGATGGCCGCAGTTTAAGCGAGCTCTGCCGGCTGAGCTAATTATCCACCAGTTTCCAGCCGATCCGGGGGCCATCCGTCCCTGATGCTGCCCCGCGGCACCCTGCAGTCACTAGCGGCAGTGGCGGGGCACCGCTAATCCCGCAGCCGGGTGATATCTGGAACGGCCATGGACTGTGAGCGGCCGGGGTGGACTGGGGCCTGTGCGTGCGGCTCGCGCCCGATGCTCCAACGGCCTGACGGAGGCCCCACAACGCCGAAGACCCGCTTGTGACGTGAGCGAGTGCCAGACCCTACTTGCCTCCCTCCGGTGGACACATCCAGCTGTCCTGCCACCCGGCCGAGGCGCGGTATACCGCGGCATAGCTGGGGCCTGTCTCGCTGCGGACGGCGCTGCGGAGTAAGGCCTGCCGGCGCCGGGTGAGAAGGGGCGCAGCGGCTGAGGGCGGCGAGTGGGGGCTCGCGGAGGCCTGTCTGGAGCCGTGGAAAGAGACCCCGGGCCTCTGGGATTCTCGTGAGGCCGCCCCGCCCGGCGAACACCCGAACGCCTGGCCGGTTCGCCAGTCCCCCTGCAGTGCCACATGAGGCGGATCCTGTGTCCGAAGGAGCCGGATACTCCGAGGCACGTGGCGGCCCGGGACCCGCCGGCTGCCGCGCCATTTAACATGCCGGGCCCAATCCAGCGGGCCGTGATTCAAGATACCGGAAGAACAAGTAGCCAATCCCCAGCCTCCAGGGAGCCAGGTACCTCCATTTTCTTTCTGTGGAAAACCAGACATCGCACCAACGGTGAGAAGCGCTTGGGCCCTCCATCGATGCTAGGTGCAACCTGCGCTCGCACCCCCTGACGCCCATCCCCGTGCGCCAACGCCACGCGCCTTAGAACTCTTGCGGCCTAAGCAGTCCCCGCGGCGCGCCGCCTGCTTCCTGTGACTGCGGCCCTAGACCAGTGTTCTGGATAGCAGGCCCAGATAGACGTGCACTTGGGCCTGGGACATAGAGCCGCTGAAGCCACGAGATCTGATATCAATGCGGCACCTGGGAGCCTGAATCTGTTTCAACAACCGCCAATTATGCACCCTGTGAAATAAAGTGGTGCTGGAGGGGTGAAAAGGCGCCTGGTGACCTCCGTGCGCGGGGGCGAGACAGTCCAGCAAAGAACACCCCCTTCAAGCCTGTGCAGACCGACTATCGCCGGGCCGACACACCTGTGACCATGGGTAAAACGGAGGACAGACAGTCCAAGCTCAGTTTTGATAAAATGCTGCGCTAAGCAGACTGAAAACGAAGGGGAAAAAAATGCTGCACCACACCCTCGAGAGGATGATGTGCCAGAAGACAAAGAGCAAGATCTGAGAGCCATACTGCTGGACGTTCAATCCAGTTTGAGAAACATTGACGCCAAATTAGACATGCTCTCCACTCGCCTGGACAGAGTCAAAAATAGAGTGGACGAGCATGACACCCGACTTGACCACGTGGAAACCAGAGTCTCTGAAACTGAAGATAACCAAACGGCCACGGCGGAACGCATGCTCCAAATGGACAAAGTGCTGGAGCTCATAAAACAAAAAAACGAAGATCTTGAAGCCCGCTCAAGAAGTAACAATCTCTGCATAACGGGCGTTCCCAAATCCACAGCCATCGCCAGAATGAAAGACTTTGTCGAGACAATGCTGAGAGACCTCTTTGGCTCAGACCTGTCGCCGGTCTTCATTGTCGAGCGGGCCCACAGATCACTGGGGCCGCACCCTCCACCGGGAGCTTCCCCAAGGCCCATTGTGGCACGTCTCCTAAATTATAAAGACCGCGACACCATTCTACGACAAGCCAGAGAGCGGGGACTCACTCAATACAAAGGTGACGTTGTGTCTTTCTTCCCGGACTTCACCCTAGCTGTGCAAGCCGCTCGACGTGAATTCCTGCCGGCGAAACAGCTTCTACAAAAAAACATCAAATATGCCATGCTTTACCCAGCCAAACTCAAAATCACCCTCAACGGCAAGACAACTCATTTCACAGATTCGAAACTGGCTCTCAAGTTCGCCAAGCAGCAGGCTCAAAAAGAACGCTCCCCTGAGACTCATGCAAGTTCCTCCACGGCTGACGCAAGGCTGAGTGATAACGACTAACTGTCACCAACACGGATTCAAGAGACGAGTGCAAGGAAACCGGGAGCGGTCAGCCGCCGCCTCAGCCAACACTGCTGGGCCCTTTGGAAGCCGCTGCCCCAGCTAAGTGAACTGCGACCGAGGAGTGTTGGGGCGGGGTGGGGGATGGGTGGACTTTCCTCTCCACACTTACGCTCAGCCATCCGACCTCATGGCGGGTAGACCCCGCAGTGTCTCCACTACTCCCTGGGATGACTCCCAGAAGTTCTGTTTACGGGAGGGCTTGCCTCAACCTGATTGGGGGGTTGGAGTGGGAGGGGGGAGGTTGGGGGTTTGTTCTCTCAAGTTTTTTATTTGCATAAAAATTCTTGCCACATCAACACCTTTTCCTATCACCACACCTGAGACTAACAAGATCACACTGACACAGGTCAAACACGACCACATCACCAGGAATTCCTCAACTGTGAATGGCTAAGAGGGACACGGTCAAATTAGTATCCTGGAATGTACGGGGGCTTAATGATGCTAGGAAAATACGTCTTGTACACGCATATCTGAACAGACACGCCATAGACATTTGCCTTCTCCAGGAAACCCACCTCTCAAGTAATACACTACCATCTCTCCTCACTCGTGGATGGGGGGCCACATACGCTTCCTCTTACTCTAACTACGCAAGGGGGGTGTGCATTTTAATACGTAGAGATCTGGCCTAGACTGCATATGCTACACTGAGGGGCGCTACCATATCCTCGCAGGCAAACTCCACAATCACTCCGTCACCCTCTCTACTGTGTACGGCCCAAACACAGACGACCCGACATTTTTTGCTACTGTCTGGCAACGTATCGCAAGCACCACCCCGCAAACAATGCTCTGGTGTGGAGACTTTAATGTCCCATTGACGGACAACATGGATCGGGCGGGGTGTGCTAGACGGCCCCACCCACAAGCGGCATCCACACTTGCGGCAATTATCACAGATAACCTCCTCCTAGACACATGGCGAGAAGCGCATCACGACACACGTGAGGGCACCTGCTTCTCCCTACAGCATAAAGCGTGGTCGAGAATCGACTATTTGCTAACATCCAAAACCATGCTCCCCTGGAACCCCCAAGTTTCTCACCTTCCCCACACCCTTTCAGATCACGCACCGGTCCTGCTGACCCTTCATCCCCCACACGCACCAACACGCGCATTCTCCTGGCGACTACCTCCAAACGCACTTAGAGACCAAGTCTTTCAAGAAGAGATACGCGCTGCCATCGACTCATACTTTGCACAGAACACCGGGTCTGTAAAGTCCCCTGCCATTCTTTGGGACGCCTTCAAAGTGATTATTCGAGGGGAGTGCATAGCCAAGCAACATGGGGTACTCCGAGCCATCCGGGGTGCGCTCTCAACCCTCGAATCTGAAATTTCTGCGCTTGAGACCCAATTTCATCAATCCAATGACCCAAAGGCATTAGCCGGCATCTGTAGTAAATTAACCGCATACCAAGAAGAAGCAGCTAGGGAGGTCAAATTCCTAGGTAGAAAAACGCAGGCACGCAGATGTGGTGAGGGAGACCGCCCGGGCAAGACACTAGCTAGACTGCTCCAGAAACCTCGGGCATCTTCCTACATTACAGGCTTGATAGATTCAGAAGGCCAGCGCTGCTCCTACACCCCCGACCTCATGCGCATCATGGTGGGATTCTTCACCCAGTTATATTCTACTTCCCGAGAGGTTCTCCCCTCGGAGCTGCAGTCATACTTTGACGCCATCGAACTAGTGTGGCTCTCCAACTCCCACCGAGACTTTCTGGACTCTCCCATCACTGCCGACGAGGTGCGGCAGGCCATTGCTGGCCTTTCTCCAGACAAGGCCCCTGGCCTGGATGGACTAACTGCATCCTTCTACAAAGAATACTCAGACCTATTAATCCCCGGCTGCTGGAGGTGTATCATGCGCTGGAGGTGGGCTCGCTGCCACCCTCAATGCGGGAGGCTGTAATCTTCACGCTTCTCAAACCCGATAAGCCTGATGATCAGTGCGATTCCTACAGGCCCCTATCGCTTATCAACATCGATAATCAAATTTTTGCGAAGGTACTAGCAAATAGACTACAGCTGCTGCTGCCGGTAATGATCCGGCCAGATCAATCCGGATTTATACCGGGCCGCTCTACAGCGCACAACCTCCGGACCATGTTCGCAGTAATGCACTACCTACACCCCCACACGACAGCGCTGGCAGCTTTGCTCGACGCAACCAAAGCGTTTGATACATTGGAATGGGGATTCCTGTTCCCCCCCCCCCTCCTGGCCAGAATGGGTCTTGGTTCCATCTTCCTCGCACAAATGCGCCTCCTATATACCCTGCCCACCGCCCGAATACGGTTAAATGGGCAAATATCAGAACCTTTCCCGGTCAGCAGGGGCACACGACAAGGTTGCCCCCTTTCACCACTACTCTTCGCCATTGCGATGGAGCCCCTCACTGCACACAACATGCAAATCGGGGGGTGGGATTCACAACACGAAGTCTAACCGTGTCTCTGTACGCAGACGACGTTACACTTTGTGATTCATCCAGAACAGAACCTATCTCCTCTAATTCGCAAGCTTATTCGCTTCGGAGGGTTATCTGGAGTCCAGATTAACTGGAGTAAGTCAATACTTTTCCCACTGACGGAAGCTACAGTTTCGTTTCCCGTAGAGTTACCCCCTCCAGTGGGCAACGGGGCCAGTCAAATACTTAGGAATACACATCAGCAGAGATCTGCCCGAGCTGTGGCAGGCCAATTTTGGCAAGGCGATGGATTGGTTCGAGGAGCGCATCCCCATGTGGTTGAAACTCCTTCTATCTCTGGCGGGCCGAATCGCCATTGCAAAGATAGTGGTTCTACCCAAATTCCTCTATCTATTTATAAACATCCCCACTCCACTCACACAAGCCTTTTTCAAAAGACTTAGGTCGAACCTCATCGCACTGGTGTGGGCCGGGAAACAGCCCGGGTTAAATACGAGCTACTGACCCGGCCACAGCTTCAGGGGGGGTTGGGTGCACCGGATCGACAGCTATACGCGCTCTGCGCCCAGGAACACTTCTTACATTATTGTACACATCCCACGCAATTTCAACCGCACGCCGCAGTGGAAATTGACGCGGTCTCACCCTGGCCTCTATCCACAGCCCTATTCGCCCCATACAAAGGACCGTTTCTGAAATAGATACCCCACAGTGTCTGAGGTGGGCGTGGATTGGGCTGGTGCGGCGCGCAGGCGTTCCTCTCCTATACGCCCCTTCAGTCCCGATAGGGAAACACCCCTTATTACCTCCTCTGCAGGATGGTGGGGCCTGCGGCCGAGCGGCCAGGCTCAACATGCACACCTTTGCTGATCTCTTTCCAGGAGATCTTTTTCGCGACCCGCCGACGGCACCTAGCGCACCGCTGGACACCTTTTTGTACTACCAATTGCAGGCGACCTGCCGAGAGCTCTTCCCAACATTTCAGGCGACCCTCTCTGCATTAGAATACACTTACACTGCCACTTCACCACGGAAACTCACCACGTCACTGTACCAGAACGTGCAACGCACCTCACCTGCAGCACAAACACCAGCCCGGGCAGCCTGGGAGGAAGACCTCGCTCTTCCACTCACAGACGCACAATGGTCGTTCTGCTGCAGCCAGCTCAAGTTACTATCCCCGAACTACAAGCTGCGTCTCATCCATTTTAATTTTTTACATCGCACCCCAGTGTTATTACACAAAATGAGATTATCGCCAGACTCTCAATGCACAAGATGCCATGCAGATGCAGCAGATTTCATTCACCTCGCCTACTGGGACATGTGGCAGAGCTACCTAAGACCTCTCGCAGACTCGCTGCGTTGCTACTACTTCTCGCTAAACGCAGGATTGCAATGTGCTGGGGCGGCACCCTGGCGCCCAAACCGAAAGACTGGATAAAAGACATTGTTTATTGTCATTAACAGTTATCAAGCTACTGGGATTTAATGCCTCTGAGATCTCCACCCTGTGATATTTGGGATCCCTTTCTGAGTTATATGCGCCAACAGGAATCGATCCCCAATTCACAAAACACCCCCTAGTTATGTGTCAATTAATAAATGTTCCGTGCCACTGAACTCATGATATACATGATGTTGTCTACACACGTAATGTCAGTTGTGAAATTTCATTGGTATGCACATACTAAAAAGTAATGTATGTAAACGCCAACGCTATAAATAAAGTTTAAAAAAAAAAGATAGCATCGGAATTGGATTGTCCTTTTGACGATGGGGAAAAGGAGTCTTTTTAAGTGTCCACTCCTCTCTTGCGTAGCATTTGGCCCGAAAATGATCGTAAAATTAATTACGAAACAACCTCAAGGTAATATAGTAAGCTACTCTGTACAGCGAGTTTCACAGGCAGCCTCAGTCATGGGGAAGATTGGCTGAAGTCAAAGTAGATTTACACCGACCTTTGGCGGATTTTCTTTTTAATTCTCAAAAAATCTACACATTGTCTTGGGAAGCTGAAATACTCGCAGATTTGTAGGACCACTCAGTATGGCAATTCTTTAGAGATACGTAAATGTGCAGGGTTTACATACATGCAGTGTAACTGTTTATTAAAAGGACGTTTGCACTTAATTTTTTCCTCCAAGTGGAGAATATTTTGCAGTATGCGGTGTGAACCTCTTTCTCTGTATGTTAGAATTCAGGACAACAACAAAAAGCAATTTTAAACCCATGTACACTCCCACCCTTTTAAAAAATAATAAATGAATATGCAGAGGAGTGCACCTTGTGGTCCTTCACACAGTTTTTTTCTTATTTCGTATAACAAACTAAAATTACAAGATAAATAAATGGAAGAACAAATTAAATGAATTGGTAGAAAACTGTTGTCCTGTGATTTATTTTTATAATGCCGTACTAGCATTTAATTTAAAAAAAACCTCATCATATCAACCCCTGTAACAACTATTTTTTAATAAAAGATGACACGTGTATTAACTACTGTAGAAAACCCTGGTTCAACTCCGAGCATTTGTTTGAATAACATAACTTGTATTTTTAAAGGGCAACGTTCACCCTGGAGGATATTTTGAGGTTCACGCTGAAATACAGGTGTTCATTGTTACCCAGCGGTACTTATTTTATCAACCTCGGAAGAATGAAAGGCTGAGAGGACCCACAGGGATTTGAACCTGTGTCCATGAGGTCAAACACACATTCCTGCAGTGTATACATTAGTCTACTGAGCCATGGATCTGCGAGGCATGCAGTAGTAGAGTATGCTGTAGAAGCCTCGCCTTCTCTCCGCCCATATTTTTGATTGGCTGGTGTCATTGTCCTTGGTAAATGCTGGCTTCCGATTGATAATGAGGCTTGTTAGTCCCTCCTTGTAACCGCCCTGTCTCCATTTGTGACCGCCCATGACTACTGGATCTTTTACTTTGCTCCGTACACGGTCGGCTTTATCTAGGGGGTGAGCACTATTTTGTTTATGGGCACTTTTGAGGATAATAGCGGCTGCTATTTTTTTTTTTTTTTTTGTTGTCTCCTGAGTGCGGCGCCTGCTTTAGGGACACTGTGCTCAGTTTATTTATTTATTTATTTATTTTAATTTAATACTGAGCGCGGCGTCCACTTCTGGGACACCGCGCTCTGTTTAAATTATTATTATTTTTTTACTTTTATAGTGAGCGCGGCGCTTGCTTCAAGGACACCGCGCTCAGTGTTAAAGTTTTTTTTACAAAACGAGCGCAGTGTCCTTGAAGCAGCGCCGTGCTCAGTTTTACACTTAAACAAGTATTTGCAATGCAATAGGTCTCGCATTACTTGAGTTTAAGGTATTGGCATTATAAATGATAATGCCTTTTATTAAAAAAACAAAAATAATAGGCATTGTCATTTACAATGCCAATAGCTTAAACTTGCGTAAATGCGAGACCTATTGCATTGCAAATGCTTGTTTTAATTTGCGGACCTGGGGTACCAACCATCTGGATATCTTTTTTTTTTTTCTTTCAATTTCTCTAAAACAATGTAATGAATTTACAACCGATCACAAAAAGCATACTTTCTGGGTAGATATCTAGCTTTCTGCCAAATTTGGTGACATTTTTTACAGCCGTTTTTTTGTATTGCTTTCTAAAATTCCCTATGGAAATTTCATGGGGCGAAAGGGTTTTAAACTCGCTTTTTCTCAGCCCCCACTTGATGGATCACCCTGAAACTTTCCAATAAGGAGTTGAGGTGGATAAACTTTTTATGTTGGAAAGTTTCGTGAAAATTCATCCTATGGTGGCAAAGTTATTAGCAAAACAAAACTTCTTCCTATGGAAACACATATATATATATATATATATATATATATATATATATATATATATATATATATATATATATATATATATATATATATATATATATATCTTAAATCTCTGCAGCTTGTGAGGCCGATAAAGCAGCACTTAGTTTGTTACAATTTCATTTGTATTCATCATTAACATGCCTTCTAACTTGCATCTCCCTTAACTTGATTTGACCTTGGTCCATTGTGTCAGCACTTTTGCCAATCCTTTGTTGATTTGACATCTTTTCTGGTAAGTTTCATATTTTGCTAATCCGCTACGGCCTACTCTGTCAGGTTCCTTTTTTCGTTCGTATTTGGGGGCTATTGGTCTTACCCAGCCAATGTCTCTTTGCTAGGAAGATACCTAGTACTGCAAACTGATTTATTCATTTTCTTAACCTTTTTCTGTGGGAGAATTCCTAATGGACACTGCCTGATACTAATGTCTGGTTTCGTTCCTGTTCACCGAAGGAGCCCTTCTATTAATGAGCCCCAGAATATTGAGATTGTTGTAAAATTCCATACCCTATGTATAACTGCAGCCAGCCTGGGGACCTCCCTGGGTATATTCGTGCCCTTTTTGGCAACTGCTTCCTTTCTCGATGCCGAGCAGTTCTGCTTTTATCTCCTCCTGGTGATCCAGAATTCCTATTGCCCACATCTAGGATACAACGTTTGGGGTTAAGGACCACAGGTGTTCATGTTTATTTTGTCCACTGGACATGTAAGCCAACTCCCCTGCAGTACAGGCGGTTTGGCTGTCAATTTACAGTACTTCAGTATTGATATGTGAAAGAGGATTGCTCGCTATTCAAATCAAGATTTGTATCAATATGGATACATTTTTAAATAAATTATACTTTAACACAAATAGCGATATTCAATATATGAATAATAGGAAATACAGGTTTATACACTGCCTGGAAAGACAAAAAATGTATGTAGAATGCCACTGTAGGTCACAAGCATAAGTCCCTGTCGCTTGATCAGCTCTATCCAAGGAGTGCACTCGAACTCTGGTTGTTATGCCTGTTGATGCATGTAGGGTTGAACGTCACTGACACTGTATCCATGTGACAATCTGCTCCTTATTTTATCATTCAGGATAACCCGGTAGGTTTACTTGTGACACACTTCTGCTGCACAATTACTCTACAATGATTTTATGTAGCTCACCAACGGAGTGCTAGATTCTTTTGGGTGAGAGCGAAACACCCCAAGGTGATGTTCGTTTGACATGGGAGGCTCCCACCCCCATGATACGCCATGACACTGCTTACAGTTGGTGGCAGCTGTTAATTTTGGGACTTACTTTTCCTAGTATAGTCGAGCCTTCTTTTCACCCATATTGTGTGAAAGGTTGGCTACCCTTGGTCTAGGTGGCCCTGGATATAAGTAGCATCTACTGTTATCCATAGGATTTACTGGTAGTCCGTGTTGCTGTCTTCCCTTTTGTCTGGAATTCACCTCTGTGCTGCTCCTCTGATTATTGGGAAACCGTGTGCATGAGTCTGGCTTCGGGTACACCATGAGTGAATGAAGCCGGGAGGATCTTATGTTACTTTGTGAGCCTAGGCATAGCCTGTTAAAGCAAGTCAGCTTGTGGCCTAATAAGAGCAACACTTGAAGGGTTTCATGTTTTAAACAACTTTTATTCATTAATATGTTTCAATATGGGCGATAACTAGCTTGCGCATTCAGTAGCCTCTTTATAGAAAAATGTTTGTGGAAGTGATGCACCCATTATCTCCTAAATATCTCGGTTTCAAAAACATTTTAAATGTTATAAGGGCAATAGCTGAAATTTTACAAAGATGGTAGATGACTGGTAAAAGAAGAAGTAATCAGCAACCGGACCATCAGAGGAAGTACATTTGGGGGCTGGGAGAATTAGACCCAGAGGTGGAGCTGGTAGGGCAGAGTTCAAGTGGGTGGTGACATGAAAGAGATGAGGCATGGACAAAGGAGAGGGAGTGCCACCAGCAGGAAATATAGGGCTTAAGGGTGTGGCAAGATTTGGCATGTCAAATTATGGTCGCAGATTATGCATGAATATTGGGGAATGGGGCACTTTATGTCGTGTCTACAGAAGACAGGAGGTAGCTCCCTAGTAATGGGGGCATAGTAAAGACTAGGACCATGATATAGACCACATAATGAATGCCAGGGGAAGGGACCGATCTCTTGGGGAGCAAGTTAAACCTACAAATCAGGTAAGCTTGAGTAGCATGGGAGTGGGCTTAACAGGGACACAAGTTCTAAGAAGGCTGAATGACAGTGGCTTTGATGCCTTTTTTTTGGGTGAGATGACTGTCGCTGATTGTTTCTTATGTCACCCTATTTAATTCCTAGTGGCCTTATTGTGAGAAGCGCTGCAGCTACTGTAACTTCAATAAGTACATCCCTCGTGTGGTGGATGAGGCAGCCATGGGGCGTTGTCTCAGGCGAGAGGCAGCATACCTGATACAGCTCAGCCAAGTCCGAAGGTAGGTGACTTTTTACGGTAATCGTAGATTGGGTTTGTCTGTAATGGTCCCATCTTGCAATTCGGTAGTGCTTATCCCAGGAAATTCTGAGACGATCCTGGCTTCATGGATGCATTCTGATATATATCTGCACTGATGGAGAGACTCAAGCTGTTGGCTTAGTTTGTGGAAGAGTGTAGAGACTCAATACAGTGACAAAATATACAATCTGGGGAACCTATTGAGAGTAGCCTAAGTATGCAACTGTGGCTGCATATGCAGTATAGTATAGCTGTTCAGCTTGTGAATTCTCCATCCTCAGTTTTTGCCTGGAGTCATTCACATGCCTTCTTTCATGGCTGTTCAAATGGTGCTGTGTGAAAGAGTATTGAGAATATAACACTAGTTCTCCAGAGTGTGCATTGAACACTAGTGACTGCTAATGTTCACATCAAGGTAGTGTATGTGGATTTATACTTTGTCCAGATTATACTTTGGTGTATGCTGAACCAACATGTCTTTTTAACATGTCTGTTTCTCCATTCCCAGTCCTTTAGCTTTTAATCTCTTGAGGGAGAAGGTAATAAACTTACTTAGCTCTAAGCATCAATAAAAAGAGCTTCGGTGCTCTTGAAGCAGAGCACGCCTGCTAAAGGAGTTTTAAAAGAACAGGAGACCTTAATTTGGGATGACGTGCTGAGATTACTGTCACTGTGGTCGCCATGTCTTTGATAGGTTTGTTAAAGGGCGAGTTGGTTGATAGGGAAGAGAAACTCGTAGTTGGTGCTGGAAGGAGGATCTATCTTTACAGGTCTTCAGTTTAACAATCATTTACCAATTCATAATTGGTGAGTGCAGGTATTATACAGATGTACATTGGTATTGTGGGCTACAGATCAAATGTGCACCAGGTTGAAACAGTCCAGAGAGGGACAAGAAGAGCTGGACCTTCCTTTCTTGTCAACAGTGTGCCAGAGTCCTTGTGGTTGCATGCTGCGCATTCAGAAGAGTTTGAGGATGTCTTTGTTTCTGTATTTGAGGATGACTTGCTAAAGGCTAATGAGGCCAGCTCAATTTCTATGCTTAAGTATGAAGGAGTCTTGTGTTTAAGGCCTTTCATGAATTCCAGGAGTTGAGTAGCTACTTCCTTTTCTAGATTTGAGAGCCAAGGAAACTAGTGAAGGATATATGGTTTCTCAGAGTAGAGAGGGAGAGGCCGGAAGTCCAAGAGAGCTTAAGAGATAGGAAAACAAACTGATACAAAGATGGATATCAAGAGATGGAAATGGGCAGATTGAGGCGGGCAGAGGGAGGGGTGATTGGAGTAAGAAAGTGCCAGTCCCCATTTGGTGGGGGAAACAGGGTATACAGAGCGGGACTATTGGGCCCCAACTCTGGTGGGTGAGGGTGTTTGCCACTGGTGTCCTGGGGCCTGTCCTACTGCGGCTCTGCAGTCTGGTCCAAGAACACTCTTTCTGCAGTTGACTCTTAGAATTCTTTGGCTGCTCAACCTCACTGCCCTAAGGGGGTTGGGGGGTAAGAGCTCGGAACTCAACAGTCAAACAGACAAAATAATGTCCAGCCCAGTGCTTATCTTAGTAATTAGAAAGTACTTTAAAAACACAGCAAAACATTATACCACACAGTTCAATGTGTCTCCACTGTGGAACTGTGATTCCAAATACAATTGATAGATGAGGCTTTACACTCTGTATGGCACCCTTTCTCCCATCTAGGAGTTTCTCTAGTGTCTATGGGACTCTGACTCAAGCATAGGCGTTGACTGGTCACAGATTCAGTTCATTAAGTTTCCTCTCATGGAATATTTTGTGTTTCTGTTCAGAGGTTCGCACCTAAAATTATATTGTGTAAATAAGACAGTGTTCCTGCTGCAAAGCATGGTTTACGAGTCTAGGTCAGTCTTTCATGTTTTTAGGACACATTACTTGCTCACATTTCAGTTGTGCAGGCTGGTGGGAATTCTCTTTCCCTGCACTTGCTTGGAATCAGTCAGTGGCAGCACCCAGCCTTTGAGTGTGTTATATTCCATATAGGTACCATAATATAGGCCCCGGTAACTTCATTACCCTTCACCTATATTCTTCCCTACATTACACTTGTCACGGTTTACAGGGACTGACCTTTTACCTAGATTCGACACTGCTATCAGAACGCAGGTTTTCCCTAGTTCGAAATCTCATACATTATGCATGAGGATTCTTGGAAGCACAGCAGGACTACCATCTCCTGTATAAAATCTATGTACAAAGTTCATGCCCGACGTCATCCTTAGGCCGACACAGTAATACAGCGAGGCAGGACCCCTGGGGAGACCATGGGTGTGTATATATACATCACATCTTGCTAAGATAGGGAGAGGAGACCGAGACTTCCTGGCCGACACACAGAGCAGAGACGCTGAGGTTCCTGCATGCAGACACTCCAGCTCGCAGTGGTCTAACATCCCTCGCGGGGTGTCCAACTCGAGACCAGGACGGGGTCCCACAGTCTCTCACTTCAGGTAATGGAGTTGACTAAATCCTTGAGGGATTCTTGGCTTAACACCTACATACATGCTAGGTACACGTAGGTACATCTAGTTAGGGAGGCATCGTAGGAGTACGCATCTTTTATCATGTGTTTTATATACTCTAATGTATTCATGATTATTGCAAGATGGTAGAGCTATACCATCCATTCACCTTTATAGTACTGCTAATCATTTATATCTTATACTGTCTAACCGTTGTTGCAGCTCATTTATTCTACACAAGAATAACAACTGTTCAATAAATGCTTATTGAAAAACGCCCAGCCTGTTTTATTCAGTGTATCTCTCTGAGACAGACTAAGTAAGCACGAGTGACTGAGCGAAAGGTAGTATATTGTTTCCGCGGTCCTGAGGGATCAGGGTTGTCATGTTTGATGGTTGCCAGGAACTATTCTCTCCTTGGTAAGAGGAGATTCTAGTGGCACTGTGAGCTAGTTGGTACAAAAGTTCCAACATACCCGGTGGGGGTGTTTAGAGTTGGTCTGACACCAATCCTACAGTGTATGTTGTCTAAACGCGCAGATCCTGTATACTTTTTATAGGAACTACACGACATGGTGCCGCCAACGTTGGTTGGGTACTTATTTAACAGTAGAATCTGAGTAGTTCAGTCGTGCTATTCTCAGAGACCTCTACTGACAAATCCCCAGAGACGTCTGGAGTGGGAGGGCACAAACTCCGCCACAGCTGAGTAGGCGAAAAATACTATGTTCGAGGCATATGAGCTGCAGATCACACACTATGCATAGATCGCCATCTGGTGTTGGGCCCGGATGTTTGCACTTTGTTGTTGTATTGGAATAAGTCTTTGGAATTCACGAGATCGGTGACTCCTCCTTTGGACAATAGTGCGCATGGGCATCGACTCCATCTTCAGATTGTTTTTTTCCGCCATCGGGCTCGGATGTGTTCCTCGCGCTCCAGTTCGGTGCCGCCACCGTTCTAACTTTCGACGCGCAATCCTTCACCCTTTCGTCGGTATTGTTTTTGATCGCGTTTTCCTTTTCGACGCGCATCTCTACATACTCCAATCCTTCGATTCCGGTCGTCGCCGCAGGCCTTCGGGCCTAACTGCGCCATCAGGCCTTCTTGGCTCATGGAAAGGACTCCCTTCAAAAAGTGTCCTCAATGTGGATCCAAGTTTCCCCACGCCGATCTTCACGAGGTGTGTAACCTCTGCCTTTCACCCGAGCACGAGGCCAAAGACTGTCCAGCTTGCGCCTCTTTCCGCTCCAAGAAAACCATAAGGGATCGTCGAGCTTGAAGAAATATGGCTCGATCGTCGACATCCATACCAGACGATATCTTCCAGGTAGGCGTCGATGTACCCGAACAGGAACAACTCGAAGAGGGCCTCGGCTCCGAAGCCGACGATTCCGACGTCGAAGACATCACTCCTGGGCAACGGGTCGTAAGTACTGACGTCGACCCCTCCCCACCATCCATTCCGGCAAAGGCTTCGGTAACACTTTCACCTTCAGGCCTAGGTGCACACCGGGACAAAACTTCCCACGCCCCGCCTTCTGGCTCGGCCAAGAAGTCGACAAATAAGCCTTCAGGCCGCTCGGGCTCGAGCCAGCCTACCCTCGGCGCCGAAACCCCATCCCTGGCACCGAGACCAAAAGATAAGCCGCTGTCTACGCCCGCACCAAAGCCGGGTTCCACATCGGCGCCTTCGGCACCGAAACCCACCGGCACTGAGCCTTCAACTCCGAAAAAACCATCGGACTCCAGCAAACAACCAGTTCCGAGAACCGCTGGACCTCAACCTTTGGAGCCAAAAAAGTTACCGGTACCGGCTCCAAAGACCCCAACGGAACCGACAAAAACTCCTGCTTCCAAACCTAGGGAGGTCAAAACAACTCTAAAATTGGTGCCACACAAACATTCGGACCCGAAAAAATCGGCGCCGAAACACCACACTTCACAGGAGGAGCTTTTCCAAAACGATCCAACCCAACAAACCCTGGAAATAGACCCAAATACAGGTTCCCTTGTGGTTAGTCCTTCCAGGAAGAGGAAATTGGACAAACCTGCACCAGCTCCACTCCCTCTCAAGAAAAGAGACATTGCCACTTCTCCTTTCAGGATCCCTTCTCCACCCCCTCCTCCACACCACCTCTCTCCTATTCCATCTCCAGTACCCTCAGAATCTCCTCCACCTCAGGATGATGAGGACCCTTCTGAGTACGAGGGTGATGATCAACCCTTAGGAGAACCTAGCCCTCCTAATATCCCAACTGACCCATGGAACAATTATGGCACACCAGATGTTCCTGACACACCACAGGATGATGTCTACCCATCTAGACCAGCCCCTCCAGAGGACACTATAGGGTTCACTCAGCTCATACATAGAGCCGCAGAATACCACGGTGTAGATTTACACACAGACCCTTTAGAAGAAGACTTCCTTATGGACACTTTCGCACCATCTCAAAGGTCCACTTCTATTCTCCCAATGTTGAAAGGGGTAATCAAACACGCTCCTGAAGTCTTTAAAGATCCTGTAAGGGCTAGAGTCATTAACCCCAGGGTAGAAAAGAAATATAAGTCTGCCCCAGCTGACCCTGTTTACATTAAAGGGCAACTTCCCTTAGATTCTTTAGTAGTTTCTAACGCCAGGAAAAGGGCTAATTCCCAAACCTCAGGCGATGCTCCACCTCCTGATAAGGAGTCAAAACTCTTGGACGCATCAGGTAAAAGAACAGCGTCCCAGGCAGCTAACATTTGGCGAATTGCCAACACACAGGCGTTGCTGGCTAGGTACGATAGGGCACACTATGATGAACCGGAGACCCTACTACAACACCTTCCAGATCAATACAAAACAAGAGCCAGTGATCTCATACAGGAAGGCAAGATTATAACAAATACCTCCATTCGGTGTGCTCTAGATGCTGCAGACACAGCCTCACGAGCCATTAATACCAGTGTCCTTTTACGTAGACATGCATGGCTCTGTATTTCCGGGTTCAAACCCGATGTTCAAACTGCCATACTAAATCAGCCGTTTGACCAAGAACATTTATTTGGCCCTAGTGTGGATTCATCTTTAGAAAAGATGAAAAAAGACACCGAGACAGCCAAATCAATGGGAGCTTTGCAATCCCAAACTCCCAGAAGTTCCTTTCGTCGCTCCTCTTATAGTGGCGCCTCTAGAGGTTTTACCACGGATAACTCCTCCACGTCCTATAAAAGTCCCACCCAGACCTCCTCTACCAGAGGTTATTACAGAGGAGGCTACAGGGGCAATAATAACAAGGGTAGAGGCAAAACCGTCAATACCCATACTGCCTCCACCTCCAAACAATGACTTCCCTCCACTCCCCCCAGACCATTCCGGTCGGGGGAAGATTACTACAGTTCCTACCTGTCTGGAACACCATTACCACGGACAGGTGGGTGAGACAAATCATCCAATCCGGTTATTGCCTGGAACTCACTTCAACTCCTCCAAACATACCACCCAAACAGCGTCCAATGTCAGTAGACCATTTAACGCTTCTCAAGCAAGAAGGAATTTCCCTCCTACAAAAACATGCAATAGAACCAGTTCCCCTGCATCAGCAAAACACAGGGATCTACTCACTGTATTTTCTCATTCCAAAGAAGGATGGAACTCTGAGGCCCATCCTCGACCTCAGACCATTAAACCTCTACATACAGTCAGACCATTTTCATATGGTCACTCTTCAACAACTCCTTCCTCTACTCAAACAAGGCGATTTCCTTGCCACTTTAGATCTCAAGGACGCCTACTTCCACATTCCCATTCACCCTGCTCACAAAAAATATCTTCGATTTGTAGTGGACGGTCAACATTATCAGTTCAAGGTGCTCCCATTCGGAGTCACCACAGCACCCAGAGTCTTCACAAAATGTCTGGCAGTCGTAGCAGCCCACTTAAGAAGACAACAAATTCACGTCTTCCCATACTTGGACGACTGGCTCATAAAAGCCAGGTCGCATACCAAGTGTGTAAATCACACACACACACCACAATCCAACTACTTCACGACTTAGGGTTCACAATAAACCTCACAAAGTCTCACCTCCAACCGTCCCACATCCAACAATATCTAGGTGCCACAATAGACACCTTAAGAGGCCTTGCATACCCCAATCCAGCCAGGATAGCAAGCATGCAAGCCCTTATAACAAAATTCCAGCCGCAACACTCACTTCCAGCTCGAGTGTTTATGCAACTAATAGGGATGATGGCCTCTTGCATATTCATAGTACCGCATGCAAGACTCCAGATGCGCCCCTTACAGGAATGCTTGGCACGTCAGTGGAACCAGGCTCTAGGTCAGCTAACAGATCTGGTGTTGGTGGACGACCGCACACATCGCTCTCTGCAGTGGTGGAACACCCAAAACCTTTCCAAAGGGCGACCGTTCCTAGACCCAGTTCCACAGATTGTGCTAACAGCAGACGCATCGCTCACCGGATGGGGGGGCTCATCTACTGCATCACACCATACAGGGCACATGGACACCTCAGCAAAAGTTACTCCACATCAATCATTTGGAGTTACTCGCAATCTTTCTGGCATTAAAATCATTCCAGAAACAGATATCAGGCAAAGCTGTCTTAGTCCGGACGGACAATATCACAGCAATGTATTATTTACAAAAACACGGGGGGACGCACTCTCTACAGCTCTCTCAACTAGCTCCGAGCATATGGAGGTGGGCTATTCCTCAAAACATATTCCTCTTAGCCCAACATCTTCCAGGAATTCAGAATCAGATCGCAGATCTGTTAAGTCGTCAAACACAACAAATTCACGAGTGGGAACTTCACCCACAAGTTCTTCAACCATTTTTCCAAATGTGGGGGCATCCAGAGATAGATCTCTTCGCCACACATTACAACACAAAATGCCCAAGCTTCGCCGCCAGATATCCACACCCATTGTCCAAAGGCAATGCGATATGGATGAATTGGTCAGGCAGATTTGCGTACGCTTTTCCGCCTCTCCCACTCATTCCATTAGTGGTGCGCAAGCTACAACAGCAGTCACTAACACTGATTCTAGTTGCTCCAACATGGGCCAGACAACCATGGTACACAACATTGCTGGAACTATCCGTAGTCCCGCACCAAAAGCTACACCTCTCCCCACATCTTTTAACACAGAACCGTGGAGAGATCAGACATCCAGATCCAGCACAGCTCAACCTAGCGATCTGGCTCCTGAAGTCCTAGAATTCGGTTACCTCAATCTTCCACCTGATTGTATGAACGTTATCAAAGAGGCTAGGCGCCCCACCACTAGAGCCTGCTACACAGCCAAGTGGAAAAGATTTGTTATATACTGTACCAATAACACAATCAATCCTCTAGATGCGTCCATTCAACACATCATATGTTACCTGCTGCGTCTTCAAAGATGTAATCTAGCATACACATCAATTAGATTGCATCTCGCTGCCATAGCAGCTTACCTACAAAATAGACAACATTTGTCATTATTTAGGGTACCATCCATTAAAGCATTTATGGAAGGTCTCAAAAGAATAATTCCTCCCAGGGTATCACCCTCTCCAGTGTGGAATCTAAACATCGTCCTCACTAGATTAATGGGCCCTCCATTCGAACCTCTACATAAATGTGAGCTCCAATTTCTTACATGGAAAGTTGCTTTCCTTGTAGCTATCACATCTCTCAGAAGAGTCAGTGAGTTACAGGCACTAACTATTCAAGAACCATTTTTGCAACTCCATCATAACAAAGTGGTTCTCAGGACAAACCCCAAATTCCTTCCTAAAGTTATTTCTCCCTTCCATCTCAACCAATCTGTGGAGTTGCCAGTATTCTTCTCGCAACCACAAACAGTAGCAGAAAGAGCTCTTCATACACTAGATGTGAAAAGAGCCCTCCTTTACTACATTGACAGAACAAAACCTTTTCGCAAAACAAAACAACTTTTTGTATCCTTCTCACCACCACATAAAGGCAATCCTATATCAAAATCTGGTATTGCAAGGTGGATTGTCAAATGTATACAAATTTGCTACCACAAAGCAAAACGTACACTATCTATTCCCCCTAAAGCCCACTCTACCTGTAAAATTGGGGGTTCCATGGCATTTTTAGGGAACATTCCCTTAGATGACATCTGCAAAGCAGCTACATGGTCTACACCGCACACATTCACAAAACACTATTGTGTAGATGTGCAGGCAAAACAACAAGCTAGTGTGGGCCAAGCTGTACTCAAAACACTATTTCAAACTACTGCAACAGATACTGGTAGTTGCCGCTAAAGGGAGGTACTGCTATGCAATCTATGCATAGTGTGTGATCTGCAGCTCATATGCCTCGAACGGAAAATGCTACTTACCAGTATGCATCTGTTCTTGGCATGTAGAGCTGCAGATCCACACGCCCACCCACCTCCCCGGCTACCTTTACCTGTTCCAGTATTATCTTAATTAGATACAACATACATGGACATCTCTTTCTGTTTCTCACAAAACTCCATCATTTCCCTTCTTGGCGAAAAAACAATCTGAAGATGGAGTTGATGCCCAGGCGCGCTATTGTCCAAAGGAGGAGTCACCGATCTCGTGACTTCCAAAGACTTATTCCAATACAACAACAAAGTGCAAACATCCGGGCCCAACACCAGATGGCGATCTAGGCATAGTGTGTGGATCTGCAGCTCTACATGCCAAGAACAGATGCATACTGGTAAGTAGCATTTTCCTTATTAGCTGTTGGTTAATCAAGCTTGAAGGACACAGTGTTCCTAAAAATTGTGCAAAACACCTTATCTTAGTTCCCTTGAAAAGTTATTTCGTGTTCTAAACACAATGACTAATCAGGTCTTAGACCCACTAAACATGCCATTGCCGCTCTCGGAAGACGAGGAAGATGCAGACGCAATACATATTGCGGCAAACATTAGAAACGCAGTCACCCTGAAACAGCTTGCACATGGTTTAACACCTAGGGGTGGCATAGTAGCTTTTGTGATTGAGGCACACGAATCATACAGAACAGAGGTATTTTATTCATGGGTTACATTCCCAGCAGCAAATGCAAGAACAAATACATTTCATTACAATACAGAAGATGAACCACCAGCGGAATATTGTCCGTATGAGGATATTGAGGTTCCGCTCACGTACCAGGAACATTTATACTGGTTTAAAGGCACCCTATCCCATACAATAAGTAGAGTAAGACTCGGCCCGCTTGGAAGAGAGGGAGCAACATGGCCAATATTAGCAGCCTACACACCACATCCTGACATCGAAACAATGCCAGGACCAGACTTACTCATACTTCACAAAGAATTAATAAAACTTTACAGGAACATGACGCAATTCGTCATGAGGACACTTGCAGTCCAGCCAGTGATGGCAACAACAAATACAGCTCACGTTCAAAACACAGCAGCTAAGATTACACCACAAACGTTACACGCAGTAATGGGTAAAATGCCAGCAAAACGTGAACAAATGCCATTCTGGATAGCTCAGAAAATAACACAGTTAGAAGCAGTATTTCCGAATACTAGCCCTTATGAAAAACACAGAAAGCTGACAATCTGCTTGCCCATGGGGATAATAACGCCACAGATAGAGGATTGTACCTCTTGTGGTACAGTTTTTGCTGCCATATATACCAGAACTCATGGTATACCGTCCTTAGCAGTAATTCCAGATGTATTAAAACAAATACAAAATGAGTACGGAGCAGAGCCTGCTCTGAACTTAGGGATGAAATTACTAGGTAATTATGCCCAGGTATCAGCTATAATTTTTGCAAATATTAAAGGGGAGGCAGCATCCGTGGCTATCCGCCAATGCCTAAGGGAGTTCAGTCCTTTAGAACAGGAGCACGAACTACCTAAAATAATTGAAACTGCATTTGCAGAATTAGGCAGGGACAGTTTGGGTGGAAAAGCATTAAAACCACAACTGATGGGTAATACAGAAAAGGAGACCATCAAGCAGACACCTGCTTCATCAAAAAAGAAGTGGGACAATAACAAAAAACAAAAAGTTAAAGAAAACAGATCTCACTCCAGAGGTAGAGCTCCTCCACAGGAGCCCTCCGAAAAGAGGTATAACCTTAGGAATAGGGACAATATTAGAAGACCTGACCGGTATCAGGATACTGATACACGTGCCTCTCGTTCCTTTCAGGGTTCAACGAAAAGCTCCGAGAGGGAAGGACGGTCAGACAGACAAGAAGAGCGTACAAGGCCCAGAGACAAGCAGCACGCTCAAGAATATACTTCCAAAAAAGAAGATAAACCAAAACAAAAGCCACAGTTCAAGAAAAAGAAGGTTGCAGGTCTATAAATCAGACATGCCCGGAATTCTGAGTACTCGACTACCGAACGGGGAGTGGGCTCTGACAATGCTAGACAGTGCGGAAGAAGTAACAATAGCTCGCCAGAACCTGATGGAATTTCTGGTGACAGCGGACTTGAATGATTATATCACAGTGGAAACACCTGATACTAGGGTAAGTGTCCCACATAAATTGTACGAAATAACACTCCGAATGGAGGGGGACAAATGCAGGACAGTTAGAGGTCTTTTTTGGGAGAACCTAACGTTTGGCTATGACATTTTGTTAGCTGAACAATATTGGCCGCCAGCATTTGTCATGGATTGCCCTAGGGTAGAAACAGTAATTTTACCAACATTCTCCGACCATGTTCCCAAACATCTGAAATATACATATGCGCAGGAGTGGGCGGTAGCCCAAGCTCCGGCATTCTACAAAAACCATATTGGATGGGATGAGGATTCAACCCACCACATAATTCCATTGAAAAATATTCCGACTGCACAAAGGCAGTATCCAATAAAGCAAGAAGCTAAAAAACAGGTCAGGGAGATCTTAGATCAACTTGAATACCAAAGAGTGATTGAAACATGCACCTCTCAAATGAATAACCCTTTGTTTCCCGTATCAAAACCGGACAACACATACCGTCTAGTGTTGGATTACAGACATTTAAGCACTAAAACATTTGCAGTACAGAATGCACACAGTGCCGCATTAATGAATAACATTGTGCGGAAAAAATACAAAACGACACTAGATATCTCAAATGGATTTTTTTGCCAACATATAGCACCTGAGAGCAGATATTTGACAGCATTCTCAGCGCTAGGGTCCCAGCGTCAATTTTGTCGACTCCCCCAGGGGTATAAGAATAGCCCGGGGTTGTTTTTGGCTAGGGTAACTGCATTACTTCAAAATTTGGATGAGGAGGCATTGTCCTACGTAGATGATATCTATCTGACGGATGATGACCTGGCGGAACACTTGAACAGAGTAAATACCATAATTTTGGGATTTGCCTCTGAGGGTTACAAATTCAACTTCAAAAAATCGAAGATTGCCCACCTTAATGTCCTTTTTCTAGGATATGAGCTTTCAAGTGAAGGGAAAAGCCTAGCAGCTAACTTTTTGGAAAAATGTGCGCTGCTCCAACCTCCAAAAACACTAAAACATTTACAATCAATCCTGGGATTCCTGAACTTTGGCAGAACATACATTTTGGATTACGCAGAAAGAGTAAAACCTTTCTACAATTTTAATAAAACCTGATTTCTCAATCAGACAATGGACACAGGAACACACTGATATCCTTCGCTCTTTACAAGCTGACATGATCGCTTCAAAACACTTACAGACACACGTAAATGTACGCAACCTGGTGATCCGTATAGTTGCGGGTCAATCTGGGTACACCTATCTAACATATAATGAAGGTGAGACCGTACCAATAGCGTACAAATCACATTTGTATACAAACGCTGAGATGCGCTTTGCGTCAACAGAAAAAATTCTGACAGCAGTACAGACTGCTGTAGTAAGAGAAAGAACTCTGGCTCAAGGGAAGCGTATAATAGTCGTGACTCCAGTTCCAGCCTTAATGGCTGCGACAAAGGCAAGCGTTCCCAGTGCTTAAAGCCTTACATCCAAGATGGATACAATGGGCTAATTCTCTCACTGCAACAGATGTAGAATACAGGTACGACCCAAATTTAAAAACACAAGCATTTCTGCAATACGAACAAGAATATCCTCTACCAAATGAAATAATGCCTCTAGATCAGTATGAATATATAATTTACACTGACGGCTCGGCTCAACCAGCCATAGGGAGTAAACCGCAATACAGCGCAGCGTGTGCTATCGTTAAAGGTCGCATGCAGGATGGAAAGTTTCATCCGAGTTGTACAAAATCACAGTCTCTAGGAGACTGCACGGCACAGCTAGCAGAACTAAAAGCACTAATACTGGCACTGGTGAATACGGATCGAAAATTCCCCACACTAATCGTGTGTGATTCCTATTACTGTGTACAAACATATAATGAATATTTACATCACTGGGGACAAAACGGGTTTAAAGATGCAAAAGGTGGCACAGTTTAGCACAAAATACTATGGGAACAGGTAGTGGAGTTGAAAAACGAACTACCAAGGGCTCATGTGATACATACACGGAGTCATCAACATGATGGCGTTCACATTGAAGGGAATTCATTAGCTGATGAAGCCGCAAAGGGGGCTGTACACACGGCTTCAGTAGCTGCAATCACTCGTTCAAAAACGAGAATAGACTTTGAGATAATGGTTGCGATTATTGCTACACGCAATAATTCAGCAGTACCGAAAAGGTTTCCACTCAAATACTCCTACAAGTTAGATGCAAACAACGATCCATTTGCTCAAATTCCTGGAGTGGGGGATAGAGTAATACCAAATATGGATCGTAGGTTAGGATTAATTCTAGCAGCACACGAGGGTATAGGGTCTGCACATGCAGGAGTTACAGCAACTGTCTCTCTATTGAAACAGCGCGATTGGTGGCCAGGACTAAGAAAGCAAACTAAGGACTACGTCTTGAAATGCGACATCTGTCAGCAGATGAAAGGCTCCACAGTAACACGTCCAGCGCAGGCACCATTACTAATATCAGACAAACTACTGGCGTGTGTATATTTGGACCACTGCGGCCCCTTACAATCCGATGGGTCTTACAAGTATATCATGGTTGCAGTGGATTCCTGCTCTAGGTTCCTATGGGTGTGGCCCCAGGGCTCGGCTGACGCTCGAACTGTTATAAAAGATTTGCGAGTCTTTATAGGGACATACGCAATTGGCACATTACATTCTGACTGTGGCCCCGCGTTTAGCTCTAGGGCTTACAAGGAAGCCATGGGAAGTTTGGGTGTAGCACTGCGGTACTCCTCTCCGTACCTTCCCGAGGGAAATTCGGTTGTGGAGAGGAAAAACCAGGACTTAAAGCAGTCTTTAACAGCTAGAGTATTAGGCTCGGTGGAAATTGGGTAAAACATCTCTATGGAGTTCAAAGGGCATTAAATAATCAGCCAAGAAGGGGTCACTCCTTAGGAGGTCTTATTTGGGACGAGAATGTGGGTACCTGATCTTGATTGTGATGGCACAGTGGCGGATGAAAAACCTTTTGACATCCATAAACGTTTGGCTGTTGTACAGGACCTGAATGAAACCAGGGCACTACAGAGCAATGTCCAGGTGAAAAGGACCGCCACTGGGGAAGCAAAAAGTGTCACGGCAAGACCTGTCTGGATCCCTAAAGTTGGGGATCTGGTCAGAGAGAAAATAGCGCACAAAAAATAATTTGGGCCATCATACAGAAAGCCTGTACCTGTCCTGGCAGTTGAAGGAAGAAGAACAGTACTTCTGCCACCTCTTGCCGGTAAAAAGGAGAAAAGATTTGTCTCAATAGACCTGATCAAACCACACTATGTGGCCAATACTGAGTAGTAGGCCGCGTGGACTCCGAAGTAACAGACACCCTCCTCTCACAACTATACAAGAAGTTCAAATGGAAAGGCTAATCACGTTTGAAGGGTTACCTGCATGGAATGATGGGCTAAGCAACAATGCAATGGAACTCGTTCCTCTTGACATTGAAGTTCAAAATGAGAACTCCACTGAAAGACAAATTTCAATTCAACCAAACACGAATATCTACGTCAACATGCCCCAACAAGAGCAAGCTACAGTTTCCACAAAACCAGTGCAGTTACCGAAAATTGGTCGAACTGCATCTGGCTATTTCATTGATTTCGATACCTTTTCATTGGATCCAAGTGAACCTGAAACGATGCCAGCCCAAAAATCTAATCTACAGCGATTCAAAGATTTTCTGAACTTTCTTAAAAAGACTTACTTGGTATCACCTTGGGTGGAACTCTGGGTAACTACCGGGATACTTTTCTTTCTTTTCTGGATAGGCCTAGTAACTGTCTTTAGTATGCTTATTAGTGGAACATATCTTCGAGAAAGCTCTGCAGCACAAAAAGTGAATGTGATTCTGAAACCACATCTATCTTCACATCGTGAAAAAGAGACCTATCATCAGTGAACATTGCAGCAGTTCCTATACCTAATGGTATAGTGTGGGACAAGATTGATTACGATATATTTGGTACGACCGAACTTTTAAAAATACCACATTTATTTAAAATTTCATTGAGTGATATCATTACCTCCAGTCCATTTTCCGATGATTGGGATTATGAAACTGTAAATAATATGTTGTCTGATTTAGAAAAATCTGCTGCATTTTCTAACAATGAAATGTTGGAAGACACATCAGACTTTGAAACAATGTATTGCTATCAACATTATGGTCATCACTTTCTGCATAAATCTGATAATCCCAGAAATATTTTCACATACCACCAATGGGAACATTGCCCGACCCCGCCAAAAAGCATCTCAAAAACATTTGCACAGAAATTCTCGCATTTTTCAGGGTTTAACACATCAGACCCAGCCTCGTATTATTATAAGGTTGCACCAACACCAGCACAGAAAAATATGTTGACAAACACCAAACAGATTTATTCTGCTTCCTTTATTGCCCAGTTGTTTTGAACAAGGTTTTGACTTTTTGAAAGACACCATAGACTTGAAATCTGTCTGGGGCACTAGCGACTGGCAGGTCCAGGGAACAGAGGAACTATTTAGAGCATGCCTTATTCCTCAGCAAATAATGTTTATGAATGAAACAGTGCAACAAACAACCTGTCTTGGACTAGCCAAAAACAAAGATTTAAATACACCTCGAGTGCCAGCACCATCACACACTGAGGGTAACATCACAAGAAGAGGTTACACTAGATGCCATCATGCAATACAATAGATCAGAGCCCGATTGGAAGGGATGGTTGATTTGGCCCACAGACACCAATATCTGTCAAAATAGATTCTTGGGTAAAACCAAAGGGTTTAGTATCAACAGGCCAGATCCACGTTATGTACAGAGACAACACCCAGGGGTAGTGACATCATACAGTGTTGGGAAGTTATGCCTCGATTGGCTAAAGACCTCAACACTTACACATGTGAAACAACACTTATCCTTACTTACAGAGGATGTGGACCTACGGGATTTTTTACTAGGTCCTAGGAAGCCACGTCATAAACGTTTCTATTATGCTGTCTATAATGAGATTTGGAAAATATCACAAGAGGCCGCGGAAAGATTACGAGAAATAGATTGTATAAATCTAGAGAAGGCTCTAGCAGTGGTCGACAATGGGTTAACGACACTAATATCCAGGATATATTCTCTAGGCAACATTGTATCTTCTGCTATTGATGTACTAGAACAGGATCTGTCCATATTGCAACACGGCAATCACAATTGCGTTCTATTATGTTATTAAGCTGGACGCTGCAATCTTTGCGCGCAGGCTATGTGCCTTGGCGTTTTATAAACAGTATGTCTCTGTTTTCTTCGTACAATCTGACAGAAAAACAGATACAAATGGCACAAACAAGAGCAAAATATACAATGCTGCGTATTGAAAAATTGGATAGATTAGCATTTACAGTGGCAGAGTCACCGTCCACGGAATGGTTAATCCATGGCCACATAACTCTTCTGGTCACTACTTTTCAATTCCAATATTGCCTTGAATAAATGCAGGCAGATATGAAGAGATGGGTAGGGAATTCATTAAGGAATCCTGGGCATTACCGTACAGATGTCGATGCCGGAGTGGGGAAAAAGAAGTGTTTCTAAGCGGTACTAACTGCAAGAATACTTTAAGTGGATCACTTATATGCCAGGATATAATGCTTCATGGGACCTGTAACGGTTCGGTAGCTAACTTAACCTGTCACTTAAAGGGTGCCCCAGCTGCCGTGATCACTCCGATGTTCAGACTACTTTCGAATGGGAGTTACTTGATGCTGAACGATCAAGGCTGCTGTGGGATGCTTCCGAGCATCGCATATCTGGTAATCGTGAGCTCCAGGGTTACTTGTTGTATGCAAGTATTGTTTCCACCAACACATACAGTCAGGGAGGCGCCGTTATGGCCTTCACTAAATGTTTCGTTAATACGGTTTGATGCTTTGAGCAGAATGAAAGCCATGCTTATACAGAAATCTGTACTATCTGAAAAAGCTCCCTCATGACCTATATTACTTTCACGGATTGAACATCAATTCAACATGGGCTAACAAACTATTACATAACAATGACACAATTTGAAACGAAAAATTTATAGTTTCATCATTATTTATTTCATTTCTTTTTTTATGTATCAAAATCCTTATACTTTTTTCCTTATTTTCTTAAATATAAAAATATAAATATAAACATGTAAATAATCACAATTATTACATACAATATGGAATACAAAACATAATTAACTTGATGACCCCTGAGTGAAAAAGAAAGAAAAAAATGTTTCTTCATTCATACAAACATCCAAACTCATACACACTCATACTATATTCACAAATACATAGATCTAGGGAATGGAAGATAAAGGATTACACAATCTCCACGACCAATTAAAGTAACTGCATACAGCAGGATCTAAACAACTTTGGTCGATGCGCGTTTCGGTGGTTTAAAGAATGGTAGTTCCACCTTCCTCAGGACCTTAACCAAATAACGAGAAAACACATAGACACCCAGGGGATACCTGAAAAGTATAAACACATTATATTGAAAGCCCATGACAAGAACAAAATAAGTCAATTAGACCTTATTTAAAAACATACAATTCAAATCTTACTCACTTTAAGAAAAAACAACACCAAACCACCAGCCACCGAAAATAGTGAAATGAAAATGAGAGTAACATGTCTCTACCCAAACTCACTGTGGGAGAGACAAGAGTTAAAATGTTTGAAAATGCACACAAAGAATTCTTATTGAGTGCACCAATCACCTAGTAGAAAAAGTGTACAGCCAACAGAATCAAGAAAGACCACATAATCCGTGGATGAAAAAAAAACATACTATACAGCCTGTGAGTATGGCGTATACTCTAAAGTTTGTATAAATACCCACTTGTTGGAAAATGTGGATGAGTAATGAAGCATATACTGATGTTCTCTGTAAGGGAATCTTGCTGCGAAATAAACCGCTGGCCACTATTGCCAAAAGTGGCCGTCTATTGACTGATAAAACACGTCCTGTAAAAATAAATCATACACGAAGTATTGTGAACACGGCTGGGCCAAAGATCGACATCTAGACCTTATTGACAAAGGGGGTGAGTTGTACTTTACCTAGGACTCTAATTTGTCATATGTCCTTGGGCATATGCTAATGTACTCTGTACAGAAGTGCCGATGCAATGTGGGCCGCTGGTCACTGATGCCAAAACCAGCCGTTTTTACGATTGAAAAAACACGTCCTATGAAGATGAATAACACACGAAGTGTCATAAGCATGGAAGGGCTACAAATCAAAAACTAAGGCTTGCTTCACCAAAGGGATCGATTATATCTTACCTAGGACTTTAATATACAATGCGTCCTAAACCACTCTGCATGTGTGCTGTCTTTCAACGAAACTTAATGCTCCTGTAGATGAGAAGGAGGGCCAGATGGTTTATAAAGCATACGGGTGTTTTTCCACGCTGCATATATACAGAAAATATATATAGTACCACCGCCTACCTACTGTCTCGGGGTCAAGCACTGTTCAAATTAATTAATCTTGTGAGTTCATGTTATACTCAGCGGCTTCGTGAATGTGCCATAGTTTGTAATAGGTATATCAAAGTCGGTGCCGTATAAACTCTGGGGGAAAAAATGACGTAAACTACATGAGTTCTAGTTTACTTAAATTTAAAAGCTATAATCCGTGTGTCACAGAGCAGAATATATAATGTACATCAGAAGCGTTTACTAAGGAACACCAATGCGAACAACTCTCTCTCTAAAAAGCTCGTGGAGCATATACTTATATATATATATATATATATATATATATATATATATATTAATGTAATCGCATGAGACAATTCCCTCAAACTACTGCCCGATAGATTGAATAGGTCCGTGCACACAAAAAACAACTATATAGAGACTGAACGAATAAAGCAGTCTACTAGGAATATTCTAAAGTGGTCAAGGCACAAACGGATGGATCGAGGAGGTCTAAACTTACCAACACAGGTAGCCTCACATTCGTGAATCTATCGAGGTCACGGGGTCCAAGAAATGACTCAACGTGGTTAATGGCGGCACACGCTCACCAAGATTTTATAGGGGCAGTGTGCCTCAGTGGCGCGAACGCTAGATCTAATCACCTGATGAATGGTAGAGTCGGATATAGGACTGAAAGAGCAAAAAAACCGACGCCATCTTTGAATGGTGTAAAAACCTCCCGTGTAGACAGATAAGATGTGTATTAGTATATGCGAGAGAGAGAAGCGCGGTTCGATAACAAAAAGGTGCGTCGATCTGAAAGTACAATTGATTACTAAACAAAATGATTTATTGAAAAGACACAACTTTGCCTGTATGTGTCTTTCCCCATACAGGGCTATAACAAGTACACTCCCTATGTCATCTATCAGTAATATATCAAGAAGGTAGATTACAAAGGTAGAAACACCCTCAAATAACTGATTAATTGTTATAAAGCTCCATAATAAAACACTTACACAAAACTTGATTTATAGGGTATAAATGGAACCGCCTGATAGCACAAGAATTTGAAAATTATGAAACGAACTGTCACATAACCTCTTGTGCACAATGCTATAAAAGGCATGTGGCAGCTTGATTTGAGGAAGAAATATACAAAATATTCCAAAGAATGGAACTCACAAATCTGTTAAATATTTTTGTTCAAAACAAATCAAAGGAAAGAAGATATAAGCCTAGATCAATATATGTCACCAAGATCTGGACTATGCCCTTTAAAGCTCTGATCTTATTGAAATACTGGTAAAAATATTCCACCAATTATAGACTGGATGACTTGGTATACTGATTGATTTGGAGGCATACAAGGTGGACAAATAATACTAAAACATGTTATTTAATGAAGAAATTACCTAAGTGATCAATATATGACTCCAGTGTCGTCCCAAAGACCAAAGGACATAAATATAACAAGCATGATGCAGAAAAGAGTATATGAAATACCCGCCAACAAGATGCTAAAAGAAGCTGAGTTGTCGAGTTCTGGTTACATTCCAGACAATTTCTTCATTCAGTCCCTGTTTAACACTATTCAGAGTAAAAATCCAAAATGTTTCTCTTCTTCTACGGGTAACTTCAGCAGGAGCCCCTGCCTGTAGCTTAACTTTCTCCAAGATACACCACCTAAGGTCCTTTTCTGAGTGTTGTTTATCAAGAAAATGTTGGACTAGAGGGGCCGTCATCTTATGTGTACGGATGGCGGACTTATGTTCACTGTATCTCGTCCGGAACTCACGCGCTGTCTCACCTATGTATGCCAGATCACAAGGACACAACAACATGTAAACAATGTTATGGCTCCTGCAGTTGGTAAGATCTTTTAACTTTATTTTATAGCCCTTATAGGTCAAGAAATCCGTAGTGATGGCCGTGTCACACGCGTGGCACGATCCACATTTATGGTTACCTAAGACTACAGGCAAGCCAGTAATAGTAGTCTGACGTAGAGTGTTATGTGGTAAGGGTCTTGTGTGCACCAGTATGTCGCGCAAATTAGGGTTTCTCCGATAGGCCACCAGAGGTACTGGAAGTTGGAATTCATTCTCATTAGTATTTAAGATCTTCCAGTTCTTGTAGATAATATTCTTGATCTTATAATTGAGTTGGGAATGGTTGATGACACATGTCACTTGGTCACGAGGTGGACGTTGTGTGCCTTGTAGAAGGGCATCACGATTATAATACTTCGCCCTTTTGAATGCGTGTCTAACCTATGAGGGTAGCCCCTAGCCAGCAACCGCGACTTAAGTGCATCTCCATGTTTATGAAAGTCGTCCATGTTGGTACAATTACGCCGCACCCGTAAGAATTCCCCAAAGGGAATAGAATCTTTCTGACAGGTGGGATGGAAGCTCTGGTATTGCAATATTGTATTTTTGGCTGTGGGCTTCCTGAAAAGACTGACTTGTAATACATTATTTGATCCAAAAATCAAAACATCTAAGAATTCGACCTGATTGGAGCTATACTTGGCAGTGAACTTGAGATTACTATCACTGGCATTAAGCCACAAAATGTACTCATGCAGGGTGTCCATATCACCATGCCAAATGAAAAAAATGTCGTCAATAAATCGTCTGCAAGAGCTGACATTTTCAAAAAAAGGAGCCGCTTCATTAAAGACATTTTTAAGCTCCCATTCACCCATATAGATGTTCGCTATACTAGGAGCACAAGAAGCCCCCATGCTGGTGCCCTTAACTTGTTGGTAAATAAGCCCATAGAAATTGAAGAAATTGTTAGTAAGAACTATCTCCAAACATTCAAGAATAAAACCGTCAGGTCTTTCTCCTGGGGATCTCTGAAGGAGAGATGCCACTGCCAGTAACGCCTGACACTGAGGGATGTTGGTATACAACGCCTCAATGTCAAGCGTTACAAAAATTTCAAAACTAGGGTTATATGGCATGCCTTCAATTTTGTTTATAATATCACCCGTATCACGGATGTAGGAGACATAGTTTTGAGTTAAAGGGCATAAGGAGTCAACATACTTTGACAGGGGCTCAGTGCTGGAGCCAATAGTGGAGATGATGGGGCGCAGCGGTGGATCAAGCACATTTTTGTGAATTTTAGGGACCCCATATAGTGCTGGAATAGTGGGGCAAGGTTTATTTAAGAACATATGTTCTTGTTGGCAAATAAGTCCCAAATCTAGGGCTCTCTGAGTCACTGCTTGAATAGTAGTATTCAATTTGGTTAGCTCTCTGGGATGAGATTTTTTATAATGTTCAGGAATTGCCAGCATTTCCAAGATCTTATTGTCATAGTCAGGTTTGTTCATGACAACTATCCCACCACCTTTGTCGCAGGGCTTAACAATCAAATCATGATTATGTTTGATCTTCTTCAAAGCCTCATTATCTGTCTGGGATAAATTACTGCGGTTGGTGGAGGGATATTTAGTAAGACGGGCAATTTCTTTGATGACATTTTGCCCAAAAATGCTAACTTCAGGACCTACCATGTCCAAGGTAGGTGTGAAATGGGAAGGAGGTTTACAATTCGATTTATTTTCATCATTCTGATCCATTGGTCTGTCCAAGAAAAACTTTTTAAGTCTCACTTTTCTGAAAAACGCAAACAGGGCTTCATGTAACTTAAAAGAATCGAGACGAATACTTGGAACAAATGAGAGGCCACGACTAAGGACAGATCGTTCCTCATTTGTAAGATTAGTAGAGGAGAGATTAAAAATAGGTAAGGTGTCCATATTGTGGAGATCATGTCCACTAATAGTACCTTTTAACGCCAATACTGTTGATTGCGTGTTTTCAGGTATGGTTGTTGTTGCTGTGGGGCCATCTGCTGTTGTTCCCCCCTGTCTTGTGCCCATCTTTTGTTTCTCCCTCTGTATTGGCCTCTCGATAAAAAAGAGGACTGACCAGGGAAAGATTGTTGTGCCATTTGTCTACCCCTATAGGGTCTAGGATTGTAATAAACTCCTCCCATATCATGGGGGTTATCATTGTCAGAGTCTGATGAGTTTGTGTCCGAAAAATTAATAATTCTTCTTCTATAGTTGTTCATATTACCTTCTTGGTTAGGACCTTGATTCCAATCTTGGTAATAGGACACATTAAGGTAGGGGTATGCCTTCTCTTGGGTATACCACCTAATGTCCTTTTTCAATTTATCAGTTTTTTTATTAACCAAGTAAGTCTCAAAGTCCTTCATATCAGTATTTATCTTCTCTAGTCTTGCTTTCGCTTCTTCAAGAGCCGTTGAGGTATTCAATTTATTCTCAAGTGCCACTATTTCTTGGCTCAAAACAGACATGACCTCTTTCGCTGTTTCTATTATTAAAATCATCCAGTCCCTGGAGCAGCGGTTCGAAATAAGTGACCACCGCTCGAGGAACTTGCGGATTTCAACAAATAGCGCCGGGACATTACGAACCCTCAAACCTGAGGGTATAACTCCTGCCCATACTCACTGTGGGAGAGACAAGAGTTAAAATGTTTGAAAATGCACACAAAGAATTCTTATTGAGTGCACCAATCACCTAGTAGAAAAAGTGGACAGCCAACAGAATCAAGAAAGACCACATAATCCGTGGATGAAAAAAAAACATGCTGTACAGCCTGTGAGTATGGCGTATACTCTAAAGTTTGTATAAATACCCACTTGTTGGAAAATGTGGATGAGTAATGAAGCATATACTGATGTTCTCTGTAAGGGAATCTTGCTGCGAAATAAACCGCTGGCCACTATTGCCAAAAGTGGCCGTCTATTGACTGATAAAACACGTCCTGTAAAAATAAATCATACACAAAGTATTGTGAACACGGCTGGGCCAAAGATCGACATGTAGACCTTATTGACAAAGGGGGTGAGTTGTATCTTACCTAGGACTCTAATTTGTCATATGTCCTTGGGCATATGCTAATGTACTCTGTACAGAAGTGCCGATGCGATGTGGGCCGCTGGTCACTGATGCCAAAACCAGCCGTTTTACGATTGAAAAAACACGTCCTATGAAGATGAATAACACACGAAGTGTCATAAGCATGGAAGGGCTACAAATCAAAAACTAAGGCTTGCTTCACCAAAGGGATCGATTATATCTTACCTAGGACTTTAATATACAATGCGTCCTAAACCACTCTGCATGTGTGCTGTCTTTCAACGAAACTTAATGCTCCTGTAGATGAGAAGGAGGGCCAGATGGTTTATAAAGCATACGGGTGTTTTTCCACGCTGCATATATACAGAAAATATATATAGTACCACCGCCTACCTACTGTCTCGGGGTCAAGCACTGTTCAAATTAATGAATCTTGTGAGTTCATGTTATACTCAGCGGCTTCGTGAATGTGCCATAGTTTGTAATAGGTATATCAAAGTCGGTGCCGTATAAACTCTGGGGGAAAAAATGACGTAAACTACATGAGTTCTAGTTTACTTAAATTTAAAAGCTATAATCCGTGTGTCACAGAGGGGAATAAATAATGTACATCAGAAGCGTTTACTAAGGAACACCAATGCGAACAACTCTCTCTCTAAAAAGCTCGTGGAGCATATACTTATATATATATATATATATTATCTACTGTCGGTCGCCAGTAGATAGTTATAGTTACAACCTATTATCCATAGGAAAACCACCACCTCCCCGGGGCTGTGTACTGAATGGGAGGGGGGCCGCGCGGCCCCCCTCCTGGAGCCCTTGATGGCCCTGGGGACCACCACCCCCCAGGGCCGGCTCCTGCAGTGTCCCGGGGTGCCTACCCCTCGCGGCTCCCGTCCTGCCATAGCAAACTGCTTTGGATATTGGAAGAGAGAGCAGGGAAACCTGCTCTCTCTTCCAATATCCAAAGCGATGCTTTTCCACATGGGGAGCAGCATGTCAGCTGCTCCCCATGTGGAACAGCAATGCCGGCTCCCAAGGGACGTGGGGAGCCGGCGGGACTGTGGGGGATTGGGGACCCCCCCACAGTCCCCAACGGAGAGGGCCAGCCCCGGGGGATGGGGTCCCCGGGGCAAGTAGTGGCCACGCGGCCCCCCTCCCCAAAAAAGAGAAAAATAAAAAAATAAAAATAAATGGAAAGACCGGCCCGGGAGATGGGGTCCCCGGGGCCTTAAAATGGCCAGAGGAGGGGGCCACGCTGCCCCCTCAAAAAATAAATATAGAGGCCATGCCCCGGGGGATGGGGTCCCCGGGGCCAATACAGGCCCAGGGAAGGGGGCCACGCGGCCCCCTTCCCGTTTTTTTTTTAAGGTAATTTAAAAAGGGGTAAGGCCCTGGGGGATGGGGTCCCCAGGGCCCAAAAAAGAAAAAAGGAAGGGGGCCACACAGCCCCCCTTCAGGGAGAAAAAAAAAAACGATCGGGCCCGCAGGCCCTGCCCCCTTTCTTCACCACTCTGGCGCGTTTGCAGAGGGGGACAATTCCCCTTGAATACTGGGGGTCCCTGGGGGCCAACTAGCCCACCAGGTACCTCCAGTATGCGCCAGGGGCTGCCTTGCAGAGAGGTGTACAGAGGCCACGCCCTTTTTACACCTCTCTGCAACGCAGCTCTGTGGTGCTTTTGGAGGTATATGGTGGGCTAGTTGGACTCCGGGGACCCTCAGGATTCAAGGGGACTTAATCCCCCAACTTAAAACGCGCCACGGGGCGCGTTTGCACAGTGGTGAAGGGAGGGGCGGGGCTTCAGGTGACATGTGTGCAAACAGGCCCCGTGGCGCGTTTTGGGGATTAAATCCCCTTCAATCCTGAGGGTCCCTGGGGGCCAACTAGCCCAACAGGTACATCCAGAATGCGCCACAGAGCTGCGTTGCAGAGAGGTGTAAAAGGGGTGTGGCCTCTCTACACGTCTCTGCAACGCAGCCCCTGGCGCATATTGGAGGTTCCTGGTGGTCTAGTTGGCCCCTAGGGACCCTCAGGATTCAAGGGACTTAATCCCCCAACTTAAAACGCGCCACGGGGCGCGTTTGCAAAGATGTCACCTCAGGCCCCGCCCCCTCCCTTCACCATTGTGCAAATATTCCTCTAAAATCAGCCGAAATACGAATTACGATTTACTCACCTGTTATCAGGAGAGACCACAGTGCTGCATCTTTAAGCCCAGTACTGATCCTGAAAAGTAATTTTAACCATACTTACCGGTAACTTGAATTTCCTTCATAGGCTAACATTGACTGGTTTCACTTGGAAATTCTTCTAAATGTGGAGTTTTGGAACTTTAAAATATTCCTCTAAAATCAGCCGAAATACGAATTCCGATTTACTCACCTGTTATCAGGAGAGACCTCAGTGCTGCATCTTTCAGCCCAGTACTGATCCTGAAAAGTAATTTTAACCGTACTTACCGGTAACTTGAATTTCCTTCATAGGCTAACATTGACTGGTTTCACTTGGAAATTCTTCTAAGTGTGGAGTTTTGGAACTTTAAAATATTCCTCTAAAATCAGCCGAAATACGAATTCCGATTTACTCACCTGTTATCAGGAGAGACCTCAGTGAGTGAGTGGATGTGTGCGTAGACCTAAGAATCAGTGAGTGGGTATGTAGTTATTGGTGTTGGAGTGTCTATGGTTTTGCGAATGGCAGTCTGTACTTTAGAGTGGGTGTATCAAAGGTTATATTAGGGTGTGAGAAGATGCATGAAATTATCACATGGATGATGTCATCAGTGATGTCATCAGTGATGTCATTTGAGATGTCATCAGTGATGTCATCAGTGATGTCACTGACCATGTCATGAGTGATGTAATATGTGACGTCATCAGCAGTGCATTGCGGGGGCGCGAGTTATAGTTAGCTGGACTAACTATAACGGGGGAATTTCACGGGTTTTGTACGAGTGCAATGTCCAACTAACTATAACTGTCCCTAAAACCTATGGTTTTTTCAGTGAATTTCAAAGGTTTTTTAAATGCTAATTTGTAACTATAACATGTCTGAAACCTACGTTTTTTTTAGTGAATATATATATATATATATATATATATATATATATATATAGTAATGTAATCGCATGAGACAATTCCCTCAAACTACTGCCCGATAGATTGAATAGGTCCGTGCACACAAAAAACAACTATATAGAGACTGAACGAATAAAGCAGTCTACTAGGAATATTCTAAAGTGGTCAAGGCACAAACGGATGGATCGAGGAGGTCTAAACTTACCAACACAGGTAGCCTCACATTCGTGAATCTATCGAGGTCACGGGGTCCAAGAAATGACTCGACGTGGTTAATGGCGGCACACGCTCACCAAGATTTTATAGGGGCAGTGTGCCTCAGTGGCGCGAACGCTAGATCTAATCACCTGATGAATGGTAGAGTCGGATATAGGACTGAAAGAGCAAAAAAAACGACGACGCCATCTTTGAATGGTGTAAAAACCTCCCGTGTAGACAGATAAGATGTGTATTCCTTATATGCGAGAGAGAAGCGCGGTTGGATAACAAAAAGGTGCGTCGATCTGAGAGTACAATTGATTACTAAACAAAATGATTTATTGAAAAGACACAACTTTGCCTGTATGTGTCTTTCCCCATACAGGGCTATAACAAGTACGCTCCCTATGTCATCTATCAGTAATATATCAAGAAGGTAGATTACAAAGGTAGAAACACCCTCAAATAACTGATTAATTGTTATAAAGCTCCATAATAAAACACTTACACAAAACTTTATTTATAGGGTATAAATGGAACCGCCTGATAGCACAAGAATTTGAAAATTATGAAACGAACTGTCACATAACCTCTTGTGCACAATGCTATAAAAGGCATGTGGCAGCTTGATTTGAGGAAGAAATATACAAAATATTCCAAAGAATGGAACTCAAAAATCTGTTAAATATTTTTGTTCAAAACAAATCAAAGGAAAGAAATCTGTGCCCTTAACTTCCGCTCGAGAGACCTTTGATCTTCAAGTTGCAAGGTCTTCAGCAGAGATACAGGCGCTTATACGTACAAATTGCCCCTTCCATTGGCAGAAATGGTAAATCGTATCTTTAACATGTCTGATACGACAGGCATCGTCCACCTATTTAAGACCATAGGTTCTGGACTATTAAGCACCTTTCAGACGGTCCTCGGAGTTATTCCAAACTTTATACACTCCGCATTTGGAAGCATATTTGGAGGGCTGCCGCTAATCCTGTTTCTAATAGCAGGTATCCTGATTGTCGTTTTTCTGTTACGCAATGGACGTCCCAGTGACCAAGGAGATGGAAACAGTACTCCTGGAGCGAAAATACCGTGATCGCATGGTACAACTACTAGGCACACCTCACCTAAGGGAACTAAGTGCTTCTTGGTTCTTGTCATTTAGACCAGTCTGGATGGACTGCATCTTACCTGTCCTCCGATGCCTGTTTTGCGGAGAAAAATGCGTGTTAGATCTCTGTCTGACACTCCCATCATGTGCGCAACCGGACGTTGATGCTTTACTGGACCCGATAACGGCCCATGTTCTGCCGTGTCCCCAGCGTATTCCCATGTTGATAGCAGCATTCCTGGAGCCACCACAGGTAGTATCTGCTCCTGTTGGTATGGACACCGGCTCCTCCTCTGACACCCAGGCCTTGGATGGCGCACAGGCTGCCCCAGCACCGGCTGTGGACAGTACGGAAGATCATCTGTGCTCAATTGACATAATCTGCGAGGTGTTACAGGGACCGTCGACTGCGGAGGCAATCAACGAAAATGTTGCATCTACCAGCCAGGACACATAAACATTTGACTCATTTGGCCTGTGTGCTGGGGAAAAATTAGACTTTTGGAAAACAAACAGAAAATTAGAACTCCGTATCAAAATTGACATTCTTTTTTGAGCAAGTATGGCTTTCAAATACCTGTAGTAGTTCGGACTATACCTACGGACATATTAGTGCTGTAGCTTAAGTATCAATTTCTAATATTTTTCCTTTTAATACTTTTTAACACCTTTTTAACAAATTTTAAAACGATGTTTTTTTTAAACACGAGACACTAATGTTTTAACTATTTGCGTACAAGTATCTAATACACCTAGTAGTACGGTTAGAATTTAACTATGTCGTCCATTCGGAAGAGGAGTGGGTGTTATATTCCATATGGGTACCATAATATAGGCCCCGGTAACTTCATTACCCTTCACCTATATTCTTCCCTACATTACACTTGTCACGGTTTACAGGGCCTGACCTTTTACCTAGATTCGACACTGCATTCAGAACGTGGGCTTTCCCTAGTTCGAAATCTCATACATTATGCATGAGGATTCTTGGAAGCACAGCAGGACTACCATCTCCTGTATAAAATCTATGTACAAAGTTCATGCCCGACGTCATCCTTAGGCTGACACAGTAATACAGCGAGGCAGGACCCCTGGGGAGACCGATGGGTATATATACATCACATCTTGCTAAGATAGAGAGAGGAGACTGAGACTTCCCGGCCGACACACTGACCAGAGACGCTGAGGTTCCTGCATGCAGACACTCCAGCTCGCAGTCGTCTAACATCCCTCGCGGGGTGTCCAACTCGAGACCAGGACGGGGTCCCACAGTCTCTCACTTCAGGTAATGGGGTTGACTAAATCGTAGAGGGATTCTTGGCTTAACACCTATATACATGCTAGGTACACGTAGCTGCATCTAGTTAGGGAGGCATCGTAGGAGTACGCATCTTTCATCATGTGTTTTATATACTCTAATGTATTCATGATTATTGCAAGATGGTAGAGCAATACCACCCATTCACCTTTATAGTACTGCTAATCATTTATATCTTATACTGTCTAACCGTTGTTGCAGCTCATTTATTCTACACCAGAATAACAACGGTTCAATAAATGCTTATTGAAAAACGCCCAGCCTGTTTTATTCGGTGTATCTCTCTGAGACAGACTAAGTAAGCACGAATGACTGCGCGAAAGGTAGTATATTGTTTCCACGGTCCTAAGGGATCAGGGTTGTCATGTTCGATGGTTGCGAGGAATTATTCTCTCCTTGGTAAGAGGAGATTCTAGTGGCACTGTGAGCTAGTTGGTACAAAAGGGCCAACATACCCGGTGGGGGTGTTCAGAGTCAGTCTGACACCAATCCTACAGTGTATGTTGTCTAAACGCGCAGATTCTGTATACTTTTTATAGGAACTACACGACAAGTGTTGTAGGGCTACTGGACAGCATGTGGTAACAATCCACTACTGAAATCGTGATGGGAGACCCTGCACCACACGGATCGGCTCTGGCTTTGCTCCCAAGGGCAGTCAGCAACTTCCGGGATTTCTTCTTACCTGGAACAGACCTGGCTTCTCTTCGCTGACACTCTTTCCCCCTGCTGGCTCTACCGCTCTCCTTCCCTCTCTGAGTAGCCAGGCAGGGTTCTGGGCACTGGGGAAACCTTAAGCTTCGCCAGCAGAAAGTGTAGACTTCAGGTTAAGGTCCCTCACCTCTCAGAGATTACCTGTCATACAGACCCAAGCAGTAGTCGCACAAACTCTTCGAGTACTCTTCTGAGCATTCCCTCCTTGATCAACAAGAACTAGGAACTGGAAACACGGGTGGTGGTTTGGATCCCACTTATATACACATATTCTGCACTGGGTATGTGGAGCCATGATTGAAGACTTCAGAACTGGTTTGGGTTAGTTCTCTTTCAAATGTAATTTTCTGGTTGTTGCTCAGACACAGCCTTTGAGCAAGGTAATGACTCTTACAGCAGATAGCAGTGGGGCTGGCTCCAAGCAGCAATATCCGTAACAAGGGAGCAATGTAGTTGTGCAATCAATCAATCAATCTTTATTGTGTGATTACTTAAAACCATTGCAACTATAAAACATCATATCAAATTATTTCATGTATTAAAACCATATTTTAAAATAGGCTTTGATAAGACGATGATAGCTGAGTTATTCGAATTTCAAGCCCTTATTTGTGTGGCAACATGTACCGTCCCATGATTCTTAGGTTTTACAAGCAATCTGTTAAAAAAGGATAATTTGAAAATGTTAAGAGTTTTGCATTGTGGAGTTACGGGTAATCCTGCGGTTTTTCCATTTTTCCTCCTATATGACCAATTCGGGCGCCGCATAGCTCCAGGTAGCTATGACGAGTAGGTACTGATTCTGTTGGGCGCTGGTATTGAGGTAGATGAGTTTTAAGTAGATCGTCGGGTGGCCCAACCAGTTGTCTGCGAGTTGGAGTTTGGCATTTTTCCTGCCTTGTCTAAAAACTGGACCAGGCGGCAGACTAGTCGAGATCCCCACCTTCGAAGCATGCCTTAACTGCCTTCCTGCATGTTCTTATTCTCATTTTTTTCAAAGCAGGTTTTAATATGCATCTTCCTTCCTTATCTAATCTCCTGCATATGCATAGTAGATGTATCATATCCTCTTTTAATTCTCTGCATAGTCGGCAGTTAGTTGTTGTTTGTAGGCGTTTCCACGAGGCAGATGAAACAATGATGGGAGAATGCTCAACCGTAGATGAAGGTATTTCTCCTTTGTTGACCGCGTGAAGCCAGTGCCTAAGTAGGTTTGAGGCGAGTCTCTGGTGTAGCTCTGAAGACAAACCAACCATGTGCCCTTTTCTTTAGCGCCGCTTTGTCCTCCACTAGCGATACAATGTTTACTGTTTTGTTTTCCAGCCCTTTGAAGTTTTTATGGGATCCAGCGCTCTCCCAGAGGTTTCGTAGTGCCAGGCTGTCTATTGAATTTTGTAGATAGGTCATTGCCGCGCTACCTTTTTTTGATTCAAGCTCATTCCAGAGGTTGGTGTTCAGGATCACAAGACCCGCTCCCTTTATTTTGTGCCAGCATTTGACATAAGCACCCTTCCGCGCTATTTGTTGATTCCGTAAGCCGAATTCCAGTCTTATTTGTGCCAGGGATGTATATTTAGGAAGATTGAATATAATTCTCATTGTCCTGGCTACTGTGCTGTCCAAGATCCGCGCATCACCTCCTTGTAGGCACTCACTTCCGTAGGTGATGGTGGGTATGAGTTTCGCTTGGATCACCTGTAGCAAAGGGGTGAGACTTAGTCCCACCGTTCTGAGTTTGAGGAATGCAGTTGTGACATCTCTGCACTTGATTGATATCAGCCTCCCAGAAGCAGCAATCAGGATTAGACAAAAAGACAGGCCCTCCCTAAAAACTTCCTAACCTTGAAGAACAGAAATTGTAGATCAACACATTACCCCAACCATTTGCCAAATGACAGTGCTCAGGAAGAACTAATCAGCAGCACTTTGCTAACACTGTCCTATTTGAACTTCTAGGGAATCCCTTTCTCCATCATCTTTCACTTCAGTGTCTGGGTCTCCTCCCCACAGCCACCGGAATGCAGGCAATACGCTTCCAATGACTGGAGAAACTTTCCTCATCCTCCATCTTGTGCCGCACTAAACCAAGGGGCATCCAAAATGGATCCCACAGACTCATACTACACACCAATTCCTACTGCTATACATGTTTTACACACTCACTACACATACACACACTCAACATGCATGCGGGATATCATCACAAGGTTCTCGGGGTGGGGTCATATAACAGCGGAACTTTATAAGAATTGGGTCAGCATCCCGCTCTCTGTCTGACTCTGAGAAAAAGGTCGGGCTATCCTAAAGATTCACAAAACACAATACGCAGAAACCACCACTTTACATGTCTATGCTGGAAATGGACAGTAGTCCTATGACCACCACTGTCTGTGCTTCTCCAGGTTGCAGAACAGGTTCTGGACCTTGCGTTGCCATTGATGGGCCCTGGCCTCTGCACAAACTCTAGATTAATGTGATGCTGGGGCCAAGCAAAAAGTCAGTATACTAGTTTAAAATCTAGTCAGGCACTCGGGCCGGAGTTCACGGCCATAACAGGTGACATTTCCATCCCAACAGAAAGAATAGAGGGAACACATTATTATAACTGCACTTTGAGCAGAAAGTGGCAGCGTGTTAAGGACAGGGGTAGAAAGACAGACATGAAATAAACACACACAGGAAGACAGAAGGAGAAAAGACGGGACAGACACAGGTACAGAGGGACAGACCGAGACAGACACAAAGAGAAACTAGCAGAGAGTTACAGAGAGAGAGACCAGTATAGAAGTACTGTTTGACTACGACAGACCAAGATTGGGAAGTGGAAAGGAAAGAGACAGGATGTGGCGTACTGTCCGCGTGGGGCAGAATAGAGGGAAAGAGAGAAGAAAATAGACTTAGACGGAGTGAAGAGGCATAGATACAGAGAATGACAAAGAGTTTTAAAATATAAAAGTATGTAATTGAAAGAATATATGCTGAATAGTGAGTTTTTAAAAAGCATGTCCCCATAATATCCTCTGTGTACCAATGTGATTATTCGGCTCTGAGCTTTATCAACTGCATGCAAGCGTTTTGGTGAACACCTTTATTTTGTAGCGCTCTCCTACCTATTATATTTTATTGAAATTGGTTTCCTCATTCACACATCCTGATTAATAGAAAAATGTGTTTTATTCTAAATGTGGGTGCTGTGAATAATCTGTAGTGTTCCAGTTGTAATTCTGTTACACCATTCCAATTTGTCATTGATGAAGTTCGGGGTGATGTTTTGAATCATTGTCCATCTTGGTTATTTCCTTATGCTTTAAGATCCATTGTTCTCTCTTTTCTGTCCCCTCCATTTGTCTCACGCTGTGCAGTTCACCTGATGCTTTTCTCTTGTGCCTCTGCAGGATCTCCTCTGTGTTCTTTGGTGGTGGCACCCCAAGCCTGGCCAGCGCTTCTACCATTGCATCTGTCCTGGAAGCCATCTCTGCCAATGCTGAGCTGCCAGTTAATGCTGAAATTACTTTGGAAGCCAACCCAATGTCAGTGGGTGCCTCCCGCCTGGCTGAATTCCGGGCAGCCGGTGTGAACCGCATGTCCATTGGCGTTCAGGTAAGGCATGTTACCAGGCATATCCTGCTTCTTCACATCTCTTATTCTCCCCATTTCATGCCAATGCCTATCCATACATCTCATTACAAGTCATCCCCCCATCAGCCCCTCCCTAATACTCCACATCTCAAATGACCCAACCGATCTCATGTGGCAGCGTATCTGTCAGATGTCTCCAACCAACCAAATCTGTCATGACCCACCACAGTTGTCCATCTTCCTGACATTCCCTCGTAAGTCTCCTGCCCATTCTCCTTCACTTCTCATGTGCTTTCTCTGTCTCATCAATAAACCCACCCCTTTACCTCCAGGTGCATCCCTCCTCTCTTTCCCCTTGCTCATCTTTTCTCTCTGTGGGAGTTGTTGCTAGCCGTGCGATTCTTGCTTTATGTGCTGGAGGTGGCCCAGTCTCTCTGATCTGGGCAGATATTTCTTTCTTTCCGCAGTTCTTTCCCCTGATACAAGGACTGCTTAAATGCTGTCCCACTCTGCCATTAATTGCTACCTAATAACCTCCCACTCCTTCTTGCAATCCTACCCACTTTGTCTCTAGCATTCTTGTGACATTGAAATGATTGGTGAACACACCGCTACATCTCTAACTGTCTAAAAGCAATAACCATGGAAATCAACGAGAGACCATGCAAAGCTCACAATACTGAATCTCTGTTTTTCAGTTCCTACATTGCAATGACCTTCCTTAATATGTGATATCTTCACTGTACTACTAGTATTATTAGGGCCTGCTTGATACACTGATTGTGATAGAAGGTGTACTCGCTACACTAACTGGCTTGAGATTGCCATGCCCATACATGGAATCTTGGACAAGCACTTTTCAAGTTTTTCATTTCCTTAATTTACTCCCTACAGCAGTGGTTCCCAAACTTTTGACTTCTGGGAACCCCCACTTAATCATTACTGAAACCCGGGGACCCCAAATGAATCATTATTAGAATCCGGGGTCCCCCCACAAGTCGTTACTGTAAGCCGGGGACCCCGACCTAAGCAATGTTGATGATTTGAACCGCAAAACAATGCACAAAAATACAGATAAAAAACATTAATCAAACAAATACACAAATGACACTTTTTATTTAATTTGCAAACACATATAAATAAAAAAGAAATCAAAATGTAATTTTAATAGAAAGGTTAGAGCCTTTCTAAATTCAATTGAGGCCACTCATCATCCATACTATATTCAGTTTGATGCACCTGCACTGCTCCCACAAATCAATCTGAGGATACTAATTACATTTTTAGCCTCCAGTTTCAAATTCCTTCGCGTTTACAATATGTTTTAAAATGTTCAATTGTACATTTAGCTTCTTTATTTATATACACTTTATTAATCTGTTAATATTATTTGATTTTCAAAGTAGTCGCGGACCCCCTGAGGAGGCTTTGGGGACCCCCAGGGGTCTCCGGACCCCAGTTTGGGAACCACTGCCCTACAGGACAAAACTGCAGTATCATGTCCATGATATGCGAGTTCACTTGAAGCACTGACCAGCACATGGCCTTCTCATATTGCACTACACGTGGTGTGGATCACCTCACAGTGCCTAGTGCCCTTACTGTGCTGCCCATGGGATTGGGTCCCCGCACTGCGCTGATGTGGAATCCTTTCACTGCAGTGCCTATGTTTCAGCTAGAAAGTCTCAAAGATGCTTGCCTTTTGTCAGACAGAAAGTACACAACTCCAATGGTGCTTATCATCCTCTCCTGCTTGGATTGAGGGGTTATAACACCCCAGCTCCAGTGAAGCTCTAGAAGCAACATATACATATCAACCTCCTATGCATCATCTATTTATCATTATTTCTAAGTGACATGCTCTTTCTGATCTTTCACTCAAATACTCAAAGATTGATCGTCGTATGTACAAATGTAAATGGTACAGAGGAGTCCTGTGGCACACCATTCTTCATATGGCCAGTTGCTTTACAGGGGACCACCTTGACTTAAATGATAAAAGTAGCCTCTTGCCTGACTCACCCTTTCAAATTCAGTGGGTGTGGCAAGGCCAAGAGGCACTTTAAACAAACTCCCACATAACACGCAAGTGTAATCTAGAAAAATACTTTTGTATTCAGATGACCCAGTAGAGTGCTCAGTCATCCGAAGGGTGAGTCCTAGCATTAGGCTGTAAAACGTTCTTAAGTATATTCAAACTACTGCACTTTTTGGGTGGCAATCCCTGAGATGTAGATGAGGCTTTTTAAGTCTGAAATAACGGCAGCTTTAGTGTCAGCATTCACATACATATATATTTATACACGTACCATCCAGAACACCACTGCAAGACTCCTACCCAACCTCCCATGCCACACCCACATCACACCTCCCCTCAGGAAGCTTCACTAGCTCCTCATTCACAAGCGCAGCCAAGTCCGACTTCTCACGCACACATACAAAGCCCTACACAACACAGGACCAAAATACATGAACAGCCCCATACAGTTTAATCAACCCACCAGACACCTACGCTCTGACTCACACAATTTTCCTACGTCTCACCCAAGACGTTGGACGACCTCTCTCAACACATCAGAGCCTTCTCCTCACTTCTTCAGTTACGTAAGAAGCTGAAGACCAGGCTCTTCATATAAGCACCTTGGGGACCACAAACCTACACACCTGCCCAAGCGCCTGGATACCATTACGTGTGATTAGTGTGATGTACAAATCAATATAACATAACATATATCTCACACATAGACGTACTCTGGGTTGCTCTTTTCATCCATTGGTCTGTTCATCTATCATTCACATTTTCCTTCTACCCTCCACGGCACACTGCAGGGGACAGTGCGTCAGTCAATTGCAGGCTTTGGCTCTTTTTTTCACTGTGAATGATGGCATTTTGCATGATAAGATATGCACATCACTTCTGTGCTAGGGCTGGTGACCAATAATTTACTTTGCCTATGCTTTTTTTCCATTGTTTTACTATTTTCTTTTTAGTCTCTCTTGTGTGTTCAAGCTATGTTTTAAGTTTGCAGTAATGAAAGCTGATAGTATACTTTCTTTGCTGTAGCAAGAATATTAATTTCCTGTGATGTGCTTTAGACATAAAAGGTTTTTTATACCTGTTCTAAGAACGTCTGTCTGCTAGGAAGCACCCATATGTTCTATTAAAATTATATCCAATGGTTAATTTAAAAAAAAATGAAATTACAAACATCTGGCAACCATGTTTGTGTAGGCGTGTTTACTTTTTTAAGTGTTTTATATTTGTAGCATATATTTGTAAAAAAAAACAAAAAAAAGTAAATGAACTATCACACCAGCTTGACCGAGCCAGACCTATTGGCTATGCCAGTATTAGTTTCTCAACATGCAGGTAGAATTGGGATATGTGGAGATTGTTCACAAAGGGGAAGTGGGAGAAGGGTTCATCATGCATGGTGTTTTGGCCATCCCCATCTACATGGTGCGGGGATCAATTACAGCCAGCTTCTACATGCTCCTCATTGTAGCTTGGCTGGGTGCTTTGCTCCTAGGTCCTGGGCAGTGGCGGCTCGCCGAGGGAGTGGTGCGGGGTGGTGGGGCGGAGGTGGGGCAGGGTGGGGGGATAGTGAACTTGGACATACGACGGACAGAACTCCGAGGGAGTGCTGTCCGTCGTAAGTCCGAGTCCACTACCCCCCCACCCTGCCGCACCGCCCCGCACCACTCCCTCGGCGAGCCGCCACTAGTTCTGGGGCATCTTGCAGACCTATAATTCAATAAAAAGCAAACTATTGCTTACTGTACCTCTATGCCACTGGCAAAGGCCACCCATGCTTTAAATACATCGTCGGTAGAGATTCTTGTTGTCTTCGCTGTTCAGCACTGTCTGATGATAGTTCTGCAGTGTGGTCCATTGTACACATGCTGGTACTGCTCCTTGCCTAGATAAAATCATGGATGGCCATACATAGAATGTCTGTGTTTGCTGGATAGAACCTTGTCAACAAGGATCTCAGGCTTTAAAACTGTGTTTGGTGGACAGTTTCTGGGTAATACTGATCCAAGTCTGTTACTCCATATTTCTTGGACAGCCTCTGGATGATACCGAACAGTAGTCCTAACTCGATTTTGTTGCACAGACTCTAGACAATAAAGACGCAGGGCTCTTAAACTGGTATTTGGGCATTATTTGAGCAATTCTTACTTGAGGCTCTAAATTGTTTTTTTGGATAGTCCCTGGATGACGCCCACCTGAAAGTCCTGGGGCGGACCCACACAGCTGACCATGCGCTGAAGACTCTGCAGGAAGCAAAGATGCTTTTTCCAGGTAGGACTTCAGTGGACCTTATCTTTGGAATGCCCGGACAGACTGTTACTTCATGGATGCAGAGCCTGAAGGATCTCTTGGTGCTGTCTGATGACCATGTTTCCCTCTACCAGTTGACCCTGGAGAGGGGCACGTCGCTCTTCCGTCAGGTTCAAGACGGGTTCCTGAAGATGCCTGGGCCCGAGGCGACTGCTGATATGTATGAGGCTGCACGATGCATACTAAAAGATGCTGGGTTCCGGCACTACGAAGTGTCCAACTTTGCCAGGAATGTAAGTCTGCAGTAGCTCTTCATCTCCATGTTTTCCTCACCCCCTTCAAAACTCATCTTCTCTCACCGCACCCTCTTCCACCAATCACCCTAGGAAATCTTCCTGTGCTTTGTTTTTTGGGTATGCCACAGGGCTGCAACTTTCTCTCTGTGACTGTTATGATTGTTATTAATTGGTTCTGTTTCCAATTGTGCGGGGATTAATAATACTGTATGAGCAGTGAGGCCTGGGTGGCTTCTCTTGAGGGATCAGCATTTTAACTTTGCTTCCTTTCCCCAAGACAGCGCCTGTGATGGTTATTGATGCTTTCCTCATATGATACTCAAGCTATCAGTGGATCACTGCCTTCACCATGATGTAAAGTGACGATAATCCTAAAAGTGAAGGGCTCCCCTTTTCACGTTCTTTAATCTCAGGTGATAGTGACCGCGAGTCCCCTTTATCCAAGGAGGTCATAGAAGGCAGCGCTCTCCCCCCTTTATTCTGAACTGTTGGTGTTGAAAGAAGTGCATTTTTATCAGAGGGGATGGTACTCAAAGGAGTTCAGCACTTCCCCACCCACCTTAGGTGATGGCGATGAAAGGATTTCAGTGTCGTCCCTTCAGTGATGGTGATCAAAGGCGCGGGGGGGCATAAAGCGCAGCCCTCCTTGCTACCCCTTTTCAGAGGTTTAGATGGTCATAGGAGAGCAGCACAGTCCCATCTAATTTGAGATGATTATGATCGTACTATGAAGTGATCGCAGGGAGGAAGCGCTGCCCCCTTTTATCCGAGGTGATTGAGATCGTAATAATGCAGGGCTGCTCCACATCCACCTCCCTATCACAATTTCCTCTGATGCCCGGACCCGCTCCTCAATAAAATGCTCCTCTTGCGACTGTAGGTTCATGACTGTCTTTCTGATTGTGATTTTTTTTTCTCTCCTGCAGGGAGCACTGAGCACCCACAATTTGGCATACTGGCTGGGGAGGCAATACATTGGGATTGGACCAGGTGAGACCTCAAATTGATGGGGAGTGGTGGCTTGCACATTAGACACCTGTTCTAGTCTTGTTCTCACTCATGAACATGGCCTGGCAAACTTGGAACTGCATGCAGAGCAAGACACACACTGCTGGGGTCAAAGCCCTGAGGATCCCAAACCTATGCTATAGCATATCACTTTGCATATCACTTTGCACATCAGTGTCTCCACCTGACACTCCATGTCCATAAAACATAAATACCACACAAACAGTGGAAAATATGCAGCAATGACTGGATCTTGTTAACTGGTATTTGAGAATTTCCCTTCAGTGTCCCTAATAAAATGCTCAGACATTCCTATAGTGTCAATTGGCGAAACAGTTATGTTGATACTGGTCTGTCCAGGGTTTAGGGCAAGGCGCGCTTTCTGGACTCTCGTGGGGCCACACCTATGCATTGTCTCACATCCCTTGGTTTGTGGCCACTTCCCTTACAGCCTCACAGTAGAGCAGCAGGTCTGGGCCCTGTTTGGTATTTCTTCCTCTCCTTCCTAAGATGCAGAAATAGAGATCAGACGGACCCCTCCCATAGATTCCACATGCCTAGAACTGCCCCTCCTAGCCATGGGAGTCTTGAGGGTTGTGTCTGGGCATTCGGGTCAGGAGGATGGCTTTTGGGGCTCAGCTGAACCCCACCAATAGGTTCCACCTTTTCGCTCAGTGTTTGCTTCTGGGCAGTATATCCAATGTGGCATGCCTATGGGCTGTTGGGTTTAGTGTTTTGTAGACAATAGAGTAGTTTCCAAAATAATGTGGTTATCAGTGGTTCCTGGGTTAACCTTGTTGGTTCCTGTGTTTTTGTGTGCGTATAAAGCATTACTTCACGTTTCTCAAGGTTTCCGATTACCTTTTGCCGGTGGGTTCATCTCCTTAGTCTTTAATTTTGTGTCTATGACTTTTGATTCTTTTTCCTCTTACTTGGGGTCTCTTTGTGGGTCCTAGGATCCCTAGCTGCCTTTGTAGCTTGGTTGGGGTTCAAGTTCATGGCTGGTGTTCTCTCTGCTTCTCATCTCCATCTAGAAATGTAAGTAAGAATTTTTTTATGCCTTTTGTGTTTTTGGCTCCTGAAGTGGAATCTTTTTGTTGAGACACTCCCCAGCTTTCCATTTGATTTCTGCTGGCTGGTTAAAGTGGTTAATAAATTGTACCCTGTCATTGAGAGGAATGCGGTTTGGCAGGAGGAACCATACTTCACTTTTCCCCTCTCTTCATTCTCCCAAATATTTAACATCTTCTGAATTCTGGTATAAATGTCACGCTAGCCTTCATGGATCTCATTTCCAGCCATTAAAACAAAACAAAAAAATAAATCTTTATCGCTGGAGATGCTAACATCTTACTCCATGACCCCACACACTCTTGTACCTGCTTCTCTTCTTAAAACGTCATGTCAGCTGGCCTCCTCCAATTAGTATTTGGCTTTGCTGTCACACACTAGATCTGTTCATACTAGTTGGGGTCCTTCTGTCTCCACCCTTTATCACTCCTGGAATGTGGGGAGACCACTTACTGATGTCAATCCATAGCCCCACTGCCCTGTCCTAACCCTGAGGGCTTTCATGTTGGTCCATCCCAACGTCAGCCTCATACTTCAAAGATGTAAAGCTGCATTTGAACCAAACATTTCTGACCTTATTGCAGTTTGACTTTTGCCCTCACTGGAATGTCCTCAGTACCGCTATCCTGGAATCCTTTGTAAACTCCAACATCTGATGGGTGTAGAAAAGAGTCAAGTAGACACTTGTTTATAGACATCCTCATCCTCCTCAGCTTATATGTTGAAAAACCCATACACACCCCCACTTAACTATACTCTTCTTATTGCATGCAAAAATTGCAGGCAGAATTGTCAAAGCCACGAACTACCCAAATGTACTCACCAGAATAGTAGCAAACCTGAAAAGCCCTTCAGGCCTCTCCAGTCCCATCGCACCTTCCAAAAGATATGGTATTGAACTACAGAACTTTTTCGTTGGAAATATTGTCAAGATTAAGACTTTCATCCTTGCAGGCCAAGGGTGTCAGTCAGGGAATGTATGCGCCCCATTTTGTTTGTGTTGTTGCTTCTCTATCCCCCCCCCCCAGTCACTTTCTAAGATGGGCAAAAACCCACAAAGTACCTTTCAATGACTTTAAGTTGGAAGAAGCAGGCTGAAGTTACCATGTTGATATGAGATTGCATCGAATGATGGGAAATCAAAAATAGACACCCAGTAGTTTGACATTAGCCACATGGACAAGCACAGAACCTTAAAAAGAAAGCTAAAGAACGTCAGGGTGTTCGTCGTTGTATGCAGTTCAAAATGTTCATCCTTGGCTAGTTTGGATAGCATGTATCTTACGTGGTTGTATTTGGCTTTCCTATGTAGTTCTGAGTGGTTTGCTTTTCATTAACATTGAGTTGCTCAGTCAAGTCAGGACGGGCCCTACCCCGAGTGTACTCTGAGTCTTAGGCAGATAAAAGTGTTCATTATCATATGCTGGCCCAGGGCTCTTCATACTGTGTTGGTAAGATTGTACTTGCCTCCTGTTAGTTTCCTGTATCTTATGCCAGTCAGAGAACATATTTATTGCTGAAAAAAATATATATTCAGGTATTAAGGCACTCCATGAAGTATTTGTGTATATTTAAGGATTAGTACTTAAGAACTGCCTTGCAAAAATGTGCTTGACAAAGCTGCATCTTGCCATATCCTTTAAGAGGTTTTTGTGGACTGTATCGAGAGTCCCTCTCACACTTGGGAGTGGATCACTTAATGCAATGCAAGCTAGATTTTTCCACTCCGCTACTTTTACCAGCCTCCAGTGGTCCTGTACCACTGATAGGACTCTGCTCGCTTAAAGCACACACTACTACTCTTCTATGCCATGGGGCTTTGATGGGAGGAAGCTCACATCGCTGCCTCATCTCCGGAGAGGGGAATTATGCCATACCTGGAGGAATCTTGTAGCACATTGGCAGAGTAAGGATGGTTAGAAGTTTTCACCACATATCCCATGGGACTCCTGTAGCACTGGAAAGACACTCCTTGGAGGTGACTCACACTTGTGGGGTACTATATCACAGACTGGACACAGAAGGAGGAAACGTATCTCTGTAATCTTTCGGCATAGGCCAATGATGGGAAGAAACCACACTTACTGGGGTCTTGTAATGCTGAAAGTGTACTCATTGGAGTAACTCACACTGATGAATGTAGCTTGTGGGAGAAGACACTATTGGTTGGATGCTCACACTAAGCACCCACCCGATTTTATTTTTTTGGGATCTAGGAGAACAGCTGTTAGAGAAATGTCTTTGAGAGATGCCTTTGGGAATGTGTCGTTTGAATTCCCTTTCATGTAGGTTTTAATTAGTAAAGCACGAAGGGGTTTCTTTCTTTTAGGGGCCCATGGCAGATTTGTTCCCCGAGGTGATGGGAAAATGCAACGTGAAGCCCGTATACAGACGTTGGAGCCTGAACCATGGATGAAGGAGGTGTTGAGTCGTGGACATGGCACCAGGAAGAGTGTGGAGCAGACCCGGCTTGAAGTGTACGTACCTCATTCACTGTTGTCTCTGAACTGATAGCGTGGAGTCACAGGTGTCCTAAATGTACCAGTGACCTTGGTACTTATAAAACGGAGGCCTGACTACCTCATCTCCTCCTCGTGAGTCATTTTTCCCTATACTCAGTATGAGCACGTACAAGGTGCCAGAGATCCTAGTATCATTGAAATAGTGGTGCGAGTACCACTGTTCAACATTTCTCTGAAGTAATGAAGGTGTAAGTATGCAAGGGAGGTCACTCACACAGTATCTCTTAAGTGGTGGTGTGAGGACTCCAGATGTGCTTGTGACCCTGGTACCTCTAGACAGCTGCTGTGAAAACTCCACTTCTGTAGCATTTCTTTTATTAATGACTGATCCTAAGCTTCAGTTTCAGGTCTCTGTTCCTTCACAGTGTGTCCCATAGGTTCCTAAGACTGTTCCCTCGGGTTCCTGTTCTTGTTTCTGGTGCCCCACCCCTCTTGAACATCTCATCTTCTGTGATAAACACACCACACCTCTTTTACACCTCAACTTCTTGCACATCATGAATTCCTTTGTAGTCTCGGGTCCTTCAATACACTCTCATCCCTCTGGTTTGTGATCACGGGTGACACTGCATCCATCCTACATTTAAGCCCTCGGCTCGCGTGACACCTCTCACTCTTCCTCTTTGACACCATAAGCTTGCCCCGGTGAGACCTCAACTGTGACCATGTCTCCTGCCGGCTCCTGTGACCTTTACCCCTACTCCCTGTATTATGTTCCTTAGCCCTCCCAGTTCCGGTGGCACACCAAACATACAGATTGAAATCCTCGGCTTCTAGAAACTGCTTTCATCACCCACTTGATTATTCTTTATCAGAACCTGTGACGTTGAGCCCTCGGCTGCTGTGACATTGCCCTCATTGCCCCTTTCACTCTGGACTGAATTTGTTATGAGCACCCTACCATAAAGATTGTTTTTGCAGGTGCTGAACCTACTCTGATTTAGCTTAGAAAAAGGAGGGAGGGCTTCATTAGCGTCTTGGTGGCAACAAGGGTATTTGTTGGAAGGAGTTCAAATGGACCTTCCATGGAGAATGATCTTCCGGCCTTTACATTTTAAATGAATGACAAGTAAGATCTTATCTTAGGGCAGGTTGATGTCCTTTTGATTAGACTGAATGATATTCACTAAACAAACTGTTGCATGAATATTAAGGCACTTTAATGTTAGGCTAACGTTTGTACAACAATTCTGTCTGCTGCTGGTTGCCTAGGAAGTGATCTTTTGGCTGTGTGTTATGGTCACGTTTTCTAAACTAAAATCAGCTAAACGCCTGAATGTTGTATCTTTTGCAGTTTTCTGTTGTCGCTATCTAATAAATAAGCATATAAACTGTAAAGGTAGGGAAAGTGGTTAAGATGACAGGCCCACAGTGCAACATGAGAAGTGCATCATTTAACCTGATTAACTAGGTTTGTTTAACCAGTAATAGCGACTTCCCACCATAAACCTATTTTAAGAGATTAGAGAGGAATCAGAGTGACAGTAGGATACCGGGGCTGGGTTGTGCAATAGTCCTTGGGAGGTGCAACAGGCTTTGCTGCTGCTGTTTTCCTGCTGTTGCACCTCTGGGGCACTTCCGTATTATAAAAGGAAGTGAAGATAGATGCTTTCACTGCCTCTTTGGAAATACCGATCATTTTGGTGCACTTTTTGCTGCTGCTTGATCTCAAGGGTGTGCCAGTGTGTGCCCAACATATTACCGATGATGTCACAGGGAGATAACAGGCTGTCAAGAATCAGACGGGAAACAGCCACTACAACGCGGCCGGTTCCACGCATTACCATAACCACGCATGCATTACAACACATGCGTGGTTACCACGAAATGCCTTTACCACCCATACCTTTACTACGAGATACGCAGTAAAGGCATGTGTGTTAAAGGAAAAATTAAAAAAGGGGGGCCCCCCCCCAAAAAAGCGTGCGATTAAAAAAGGGGGGTTGGGGGGGCTCCCCCCCCCCCCAAAAAAACGCACCTGTTTCAGTCGAGATGTGGAGGCAATCGGCGTCGTTAGAGGAAACGGAAAGACACTTCCGCTTCCTCTTAACGACGTGCAACGTAGATCGGAACTTCGGAAGAGAAAGGAGAGGAGAGGGCGTGGAGAGGTAAGGGGGATTTTAGATTATGTAAATAATTATTTAAGGGATGGGGTCGCACAGGGGTACAGGGACGGGGAATTATGGTAATGGGGAAGGGATCGGAGATGACCTTTACCAAGAAAATGCCATTAACATGCATGATTTTAGAACGAAAAACGTTGTAAAGATATGCGTGTTAAAGGCATTTTCGTGGTAAAGGTTATGAGTGATAATGGCATTCGCGTTGTAACGCATGCGTGGTAAAGGCATGCGTTGCAACGGAATGCGTGGTAACGTCATACAACCGAATCAGACATAACACAAACCAGTTACGAAGTAGCGCACAGTTAGTGCCCCCTGAGCATGCTGTCTGGCAAAGGTACAGGGGTACCAGTGAGCACCTAGGTATTCCACTCTTAAAACCTCTAAGAGCTCCATAGGCATTGAAAGTTGGACCAGCAGTTTAAAACCGCTGGTCCAGCAGTTTAAAACCGCTGGTCCGTCTTTTAATGCTCTGTGCCGCCAGTGCAGGCTCAAATTTGTATGCAAATTTGTGCCTGCAATCGGGATAACAATTTTTTTTGTAATAAGGTGGACAGTCTCAATCTTTGCCTGCTATATCCAATGAGGGTGCGCACGACCAGTTATTACGCAACTATTATGTTTAGACACGTAAACAATTATAAGTTGATTATTTTGCACACGGAATAGCGTGTTACCTTTAACCCTTAACATGTAACATACATTGTTGGTTAGTTACTTAAACGAACATGTTTATTAATTATTTTACAAAAATATTAGGAGGTTAACATTTTTTCATTTACCCTGCTCCATCAACTCCCCCCTTTGGTGATTTTTAATATCACCACAAAACCTAAGTTATACAATTTTCTCAGACAGCATATATCTTTTATCCGTTTGCTTTTGTTAGTTTACACAACTGTATCCCTTTCAACTTGTCTCTTCGTTTTCTTGTACATGTTCTCTTTTATTTCTTCTAATTCTATTTCTCCCATTTCTCTCTCTCTCTCCTTGTTTATCATGTTTTCTTTTTCTATCTTATTCTGCCTTCTTCTTCTCTTTATACATGTTATTGCAAGCTTCAGTACTAATATTATTATTATTATCACGGTTGCTATTATTATAACTTTCCCTATTATTAATCCACTCATTCTTGTTAACCAATTTATTACTGAAGAAAACCCTTTACCAAGTTTTCCCCATGCACTTTCAACCTCCAGTGGAACAAGTTCTTTGTGCAAACTTGTAATATTTGTTATATACTTCTGTATATTTTCGCTTTTATCTGGAATGTAAGTGCAACAATGTTGGACTTTCAGCATTCCACAGACTCCGCCCTCTTTTGCCAAAAGAATGTCAAGGGCAAGTCGGTTTTGCATCACCATAGCTCTCATGGCAACCATCTCGGTATTTACCATCAAGAACCCTCCAGCAGTATCTGTAGATAAACGATCTACCACTGTGGATAATTTCCGAATTCTAAATGCATTCAAAGATATTCCCACTGCTGGTATTAATGCACCAAAAATATCACCTACTATTTCTGAAAAACTTTCCCTTTTTCTACGTGTAAAGGTATTTATCATTTTGTGTGTTCCTTTTTCTTTTCTATCCACATGAAAAATCTTTGGAAAGACCAGGCCTAAGTAATATGACCCATACCAATGGTCCGGCAACCTATAATAAGCCCTATTTCCGCAAACATAATAAATCCCTGGAAATATTGGATCTTTTCCACCTTTGAATCCCCATCCACCTAAAATTTGGTAATTGTCATGGCAATTACTGGAACCCACAAAATAATTGTCATATCTTGTCTTATTTCTTCTAATGCACAACCTTCCCTGTTGGGGCCAATCCAGAGTCATAGCTGCATTTGTCTTTTTCTTGTCATGATTGTCTTCCTCAAACGCCCAAAGAGGTGTTTTTGTCTCTTCTATCACTTTTCTTTGAAATTTCACTCTTCTCTCTTCCACCATCTCTAAAAATACCTTTTCTTCTTTCTTTAACTCACAGGTAAGGTTGTACCTAATTATACTATCTAATGTTAAAATCTTATCCTCTAAAAAATATTCACCAAACGTTTTTCCCTCTTTTATTTTGTTCAGCTCGGGAACTACAGAAACTTTCGCAAAAATCTTATTTGTCAGTGTAATAATATTCTAATCTACCTGTTTTATAAAATAAACTTGCTAAAACGCTACATGTTATTCCATACGTCAAAGGGAGGTGATGATAAGTCACACCCTCTGCTACAGATGCAGGCAACTGCATACAAACATAGCAATCTCTTACATCCATTGTTTCTACATACTCATATAATAATTTAGTAAAAACATTTTTTGAAAAATCTGTTATTGATTTGTCCTTGTGTAATTCTGCACTACTTTTTAAAATAACTGGTTCTTGAGTGTTAGCTCCTTTTTTCTTTCTCAGTGTTATTAGACATTTCTACTACAGCTAAACTAATTGGAATAGTGATTGCTAAAACCACCCATACTGTTATTAATAATCCTGTACAAAAGCAACACATCTTGCACCATCTACTTAAAAACTCACATTTACAATCTCTACTATTCTCCATTTTGTTTGATAACCTTATTTATTTGTTTTCCAGAAAATTGTGTCACTACACCTCAGAAATGACTTATTTGCCACTCTGTACTCAAATGTTTTGTCTTTGCTTGGTACTTTCTTTTAATTCTTTCTCAGAATTCTTTCTTTGTCACATCCAGTAAATTCGTCAGATCCAGTGTTTTGTCAAATCCGGTAGAAACTATTTAAACTTCTTCAGGTTTGTTGCACTTCACTTTCTCCCATCAGGTTTCTTTGTTCTGGGTTTTCGTGAGTGTTCTTTTCTTCTTTGTTGCTAGTCAAAGCAAGATACAACCATTCAGGCGATCTATACTTCGGATTTACCTTCTTTACTCTTTTCGTTTTCTGCAAGTGTTTTCCACCTTGTTTTTCTTGCTCTCTCTGACTTGTTATTTCATTCACTTGTTCAGCACTTTTCCCATCCAACCTTATGATTCTGTATCTTAATTTTCTTACTTCGTTGGGCCAATTGTCTCCTTTTCTTGGCCTTTTTGCTTCACTTCCTTTTTCCTCTTTCTGTTTTCCAATTTCTTTTTCTTGACTCTAGCTTTTGGTTTCTTTCTTCTCCGCTTTCTTCAGATTCTGTTTCAATTCTCTCGTTATTGTCTCTTATTTTGAAACTTATAATTTCATTTTATTCTACTTGTGGTTCTTTTCTTATCTTCCTTCGTTCACCTATTTCTGTCCCTCCTCGAGGTTCTTCCGAATTTGTGTCAGTCTCCCTATCTGCTTCTAAATTTCCCTGTTCTCGTGTTTGACTATTTGTCCCTATTGCTCCTCGGGGATCTTCCGATTTTTCTAGCTTTTTGTTTGAAACTCTCCCTTCTTCATCTATCAATATTATCTCCGAAGGATTTTTACCACAACTTGTACTTGGTTGCTCACTGTCACTATTTTCTGGCTCAGTTTCTTCTCTTATGCTTTCAAAATTCCATTTTCTTTTTAGAATTTCTTCACAATCCGAATGCTCTGTATCAGATTCTGAACTGGTGTCTGATATTTCCAGATGTCGACTTACAGGTCGATCTTCAAGTTCTGGAACTTCAGCTATTTCTTCTACTTCTTCTACTTCTTCTGTCGTTGCACTTGGGTCTTCCAGATGTCGACTTACATGTCGATCTTCAAGTTCTGGCACCCTGTTTGTTTCTTCTTCTGTTTCTGATGCTGAACTGTTATCCAATACTTCCAGATGTCGACTCGCATGTCGATCTTTAGGTTCTGGAACTCTGATGGTGTGACTGGCATGTACCCAGTGTTTCACTCCTGCACACTTGACTGCAGTGGTCGTCACCAGGATCACTTGTCGTGGTTCGTCCCAGCGAGGAACCAAACCGTTTCTTCTCCGGTGGACTTTTATGCGGACCCAATCTCCTGGATTCAAGTTGTGAGCTGGTTTTCTTTCAAGAGTGGTCGCATCCGGTCCAACCTGATGAAACACAGAACGCACCACATCAGCCAATCCTTTGCAATAATCCAGCACTAGATCATCAGTTATAGTCAGTAGTTTGTTGACAGGTACTTGTGCTTGTCTCATTGCTCGTCCCATAATTATTTCATGGGGACTGAGTCCAGTTTTCCTTTCCGGAATACTTCTGATTGTCATTAGAACTAATGGCAAAGCATCTGGCCATTTGAGTCCTGTAGCTTGACACATTTTTCCTAACCTGTTCTTGATTGTTCCATTCACTTGCTCTACGATTCCAGAAGCCTCTGGTCTGTATGCACAATGTAGTTTCTGTTTAATACTAAGTGCTTCACAAATCAGTTTAACTAATTCATTTTGGAAGTGTGTTCCTCTATCGGTTTCAATCGTGACTGGAAAACCATACCTCGGAATGAATTCTCGCAGCATAAGTTTTGCTACCGTAATACTATCATTCCTTCTTGTTGGGTATGCCTCCACCCAACGGGAAAACAAACAGACTACCACTAGGACATACCTTAGTCTGTTGCAAGGTGGCATTTCAATAAAATCCATTTGCATTCTAGTGAAAGGACCCCCTTCTCGTCCTATTGTTCCTAGACTCACTACTGTCTTCCTTCCTGGATTTAACTGTTGACAAATAAGACATCTCTGACAAAGACTCTCCGCTATGGCTCTGAATTTTGGATTGTACCATGTTTGTCTAAAAAGTCTGATCATTGAATCTCTCCCAATATGGGCTTGTCCATGGTACATCCGTGCCATGTCAGAAATCATGCTATCAGGCATAACTGGTCTCTCATCTCTGTAAACCCAAACATCAGTCTCTTCATGTTTTCTACATCCTGCTTTTATCCATGTATCTTTTTCCTCATCCTCTGCAGCTTCTTGTAACTGTCTCACCTCATCCCATGTTTCAATAGAGTTAGTAAAAAGCAAAGGACAAGAAATATGCTCTCTTTCCCGACATTTGTTTAAAGAAACCACATTCTTTGCACAATACTGTGCCATTTCGTCAGCATATTTATTACCAACAGTTATGTAGTCTTCCCCATTTTTATGTGCATTGCACTTCACTACAGCAATCTGTTTAGGCAGCTGTATCGCCTCAAGCAGCTTTTTCACAAAATCTCCATTTCTAATGGGCGTTCCTGCAGACGTCAAGAAACCCCTTTGTGACCAAATCTGACCGAAATCATGCACCACCCCGAAGCCGTACTGGCTATATGTCACAATCGTAACCCGTACATTTCTTCCCAACTTACATGCTTGAATCAGAGCTACTAATTCAGCAACTTTGGCAGATCGTACACCTTTCAGACAAGATGCTTCCATTACAGTTGCTACTGTGCAAACTGCATATGCTGCACTTAGAACTCCATCACTCGTTCTCAAACATGACCCATCCACAAACAGAATATAATCTAATTCTTTCAAAGGCTCATCTCGTATGTCAGACCTTGGTTTTGTACAGTATTCAAGCACATTCAGACAATCGTGATCTACTTCATCCATTTCAATCACACTCTCTTCATCTGGCAATGATGTCGAAGGATTCACATTCATACATCTGTCAATGGTCACATTATCTGTACTCAAAATTACTTTTTCATACCTAGTCAGCCGACTATGTGTCATGTATTGGGTTTTCGTTCTTGTCAAGAGAATTTCCACAGAATGGGGAACATACACTCTCAATGGATACCCCATCACTATGCCTTCACTCTGTTCCAGACTCACACAAGTAGCCGCAACTGCTTTCAAACATCTAGGCAATGCTTTCGCTACAGGGTCTAAAACAGCCGAGAAATATGCAATTGGTCTTTTCATAGTTCCATGTCTCTGTACCAAAACTGAAAATGCACATCCATCTCTTTCACTGCAATACAGCTCAAAATCTTTCTCATAGTCAGGCATTCCCAATGCTGGAGCTTCACATAATTTCTTTTTCAGCTCTCTGAATGCTTTCATTTCTTCATCATTCATTTCAAAAGGATCTTTAACATCCTTCTTTGTCAGTTTCTGCAATGGTTTAGCAATTAGTGAAAAACCGCTTATCCATTGTCGACAATATCCAACCATTCCCAAAAACATTCTTACCTCTCTTTGTGTCATTGGAGCTCTCATTCCTTGAATCATTTTTATTCTTTCAGTCGTTACCTTTCGCACTCCTTTCTCAATTTTATGCCCTAAATACTGGACTTCTTGTTGACAAAACTGCAATTTTGAAGGGGACACTTTATGTCCTCTTTTTGCTAAATGATTCAGCAAAGCAATCGTATCATTGACACATGCTTCTTTCGTTTTTGATGCCACCAGTAGGTCATCAATATACTGAACCATCACTGACTTTTCTGGCATTCTTAAATCTTCCAATGATTTCTTTAGGATCTGATTAAAGATTGAGGGACTTTCTGTGTACCCTTGAGGAATTCGGCACAATGCCAAAATACGCTCTCCAAACCGGAACGCAAATAATGGCTGGCTATCTGGATGCAATGGAATAGAGAAAAATGCATGACATAAATCAATTACTGTGTACCATTCTGCTTCACGTGGAATCTGGTATAGAATCACAGCAGGGTTTGGTACTATCGGGCAACAAGGCACAACAATTTTGTTTACCTTCCTCAAATCTTGTACAATTCTATATGTTCCGTTTGGCTTTTTCAGTCCCATTATTGGCGAATTACATGGACTACTCATGATTTCTTTTAGAATCCCTTGTTCAATCATTTTATTTATTACTGACGTTATTCCTTCAATTATTTCTGGTGTCAGTTTATACTGGGGGGTATTTGGGTAACTCGTTCCCTCTTTCACTGTTATTTTAACGGGATCTACTCCTTTCATTAATCCTACATCTTCTCCTGTAAAGTCCCACACTTCTTCTTTCACTGTCTTTTTCAATTCAGTTGGGATTTTCTCTGCATCAAATACAGGAAACAAACCATTTATTTCTGGTTCTAAATTCACCATTGTCATTTTATACAGCACATCCTCATCTGGAGTCTGAAATGCAATTCCGTCTGGGGTACAATAGATAGTGCAGTTCATCTTGCACAATAAATCGCGTCCTAAAAGGTTCACGGGACTACAATCGCATACCACAAATCGGTGCATTTCACTAAATGGACCAATTCTTACCTTCACTAATTTAGTAAGAGGCGTTTTAATTTGCTGATTTGATACTCCAACTACTTGGATATGTTCACCTGAGAGAGGAAGGTTTGGAATTTCCACTGACCTAACAGTAGAACGGGTAGCTCCAGTGCACCATTCACTTCTCCATCCACAAATGGACCAGACTGATCTACCTCTAGAGTTGCGCCAAGCACGCACTCTTCCCCCTCTCCTAGGCACCGTCAGGAACTTTCATCCGTGTCATCCTCATCCTGTCGTAACCAATATTGAGAAATTGCAGCTGCACGCGGCAACTGTTACCTGTTCTCCTCCGTAGAATCCTGTTTCTGTACTGTATTTCTGTTGGTTAACACTCTTGGGAAGTGGTGGTTGTGGCACCTGACCTTGTTGAGTAACTACCTCACTCTGCACCTGTGAATTTAATGATTGATTTTCCACATTAGGTTTTGGAGGAAATTTACACTTGTTTCTCCAATGTCCTAGCTTTCCGCAGTTGTGGCATGGCCACTTTTTCTTTGCCTCATCTATGCTCATTTGTCCTTTTCCTTTACCTATATTAGGTCGGGATTTAACCTGTCCTGTTTCATTACCAGTATTACTCAATTGAGCTTCTTGCTTCTCTGCAACTTTCACCTGCGCCCACATGGCTTTCTCTTTCAATTTACGCTGTCTACTCTCAATATCATCACTGCAATACTTAGCATATCTCAAAACTTCATCGACTGTGCTATTCTGCCAACCAATCATGTGCTGCTTAATCATTTCACTTATCTCTGGTCTCAATCCATATACAAACCTATCTACAAAATTACTTGTATCCTTCTCATTCAATGTCTCATAACCACTATACTGTTTGAAGACCAACAACAATCTCTCATAGTAGGCGTGCACTGACTCTTTACTTTCCTGCGTTGTTCTGTCTATTTTTACCCAATCTGTTTCTTTTGGTGGAATTTTATTCTTCAGAAAGGTAATTACTTGGTCGTACTTCCTCATCACTTCTGGTCCTGGCGCTCCTGTTTTAGCGTCCCTTGGATATTCTACAGTTGGCCAATCAATAGTAATCTTACATTCTGTCCACAAATCAGCTGGCACTACTATATCAAACAATCCATCCAGATCTATCCACAGCACGTTTGACACCTTAACAAATCTCTCCACTTGTCTGTACCATTCTACTGGTTTCTCTCTCAATTTGGGGAAGTATATCCTGTCTGGTCCACGGAACATGCACATAACTACCACCTGGAGTTTCTCTCATTGGGTATTCCCTAGCAACTGGTTCCCTATCTGTCACTGCAAAAGCCAAAGATGCTTTATCTGTTGTTTTCTCATTCCTCTTTGACCATCTATTTCTCCATCTATCCACATCACCCCATTTTCTCAATAAAACAATCAACTCTTTTATTTGGGTCAGTCTTCCTGATGTGTTCAAATTCTCTGTCTTTCTCACAAAAATCTACTCTGTATGGTTTCTGCAACGTTCTCACGTTTACAAATTCCACTCCTAGTTCACCTGCTGTGTCTTCCAATTTGTCATGTAAATTTCTAGCTCTCCAAGTAAGACTCTTGCACAAAAACATAATCTCATCATCCTGATAATTTTTTTATTTTTCTGTTCCAATTGTTCCCAAAATCAATTCTTCCATGTCTATTTTCAACCTAATTACATCTAATGGTTTCTCTTCCGGTTCTTTTGTTTTTAGCGCTTTCATCCATTCATTTAACTCATCTGGAGTCGGACCTACAGGCGTACTATTTAATTCTATCCAATCGCTGCTTCTTTCTGGTGTTCCTGATGCGGACTCTGTCACCATAGGCATTCTCCTAATATCATTTTCATTTATTGTCAAATTTGTAGGTGGGCTTGGTCTATAGGTACTAGCCAAATTGTGTGCACCTTCATTACTCATTTCCATCCCTTCTCTTTTTCTTTGCAAATGTGAATTCATGGGAATTACTAAAGAACGTTCATCAATTTTCTGATTCTCAAAAATTGGCATTACTGGACCTATCGTTACTGGTACAGTTACAGCTTCCATATTCTTTGTCAATTCTCTTATTTTCTCAGTCAATTCTTTTGTCGTTTTTGCTAATTCAGTTGCATTGTCACTTTCTATCTCTTCATTTTGTGAAGTTTTAAATTGTTCTTGTGACCTATTTGTTTCATTTCTTCGTTCGGGTTTTTTATTCCTCCCAGTTTCCATTGGCGGTGCATTAGGTGTCACCACCGCAGAAGTCTGTTGGTATGGAGGTGGGTTTCTGTTTAAAATATCTTCCAGCAATTCGTCATCCGTTTCACTACCACCATACACATACTTTTCTACCACTAAATGCTTCTTTTTCTCTGTACACTTTCTCTTTGCTTCTTCCTCAACTGTAAAAGCTGGAAACAAACCTCCTGTCATGTTAGCATATCTCCAACGCTTTACTCTGTCCTCATGATTTACTCCCCATAACCTTCCAGGCAGAAACTCATGATTCTTTAATCCTCTGAATCTCTCTCGCTCATACATCTCATCTTCCCATTCCGTTAAAGCTTCAAACTGTGTCGGTCTAGGTCTAGGTTCTAACAGTACCATCTTTTCTCTCAAGTGCCGTAGTACGGCTACATTAAATGAACCATTCTCAGGGAAAGCCAATGCTCCATCATTCTTGGTGTATTTTGTCCAATTTTCTAACCATATGCATGTATGATATCCATATTTCAGCATCATATGTGAAGCTGGTGATTTTGGTGGAGGAATTATTTGTCCCTCTCTAGTCACTACCTTTTTGTCTTTCTTAAAGAAGTTCTTAACTTTCGACACCCATGACGTTTTCTCTTTACCATACTCCTAGTATGACATGATTCACAACCTTTTTCTCCTTAAACGATCCGCAATTCAACACTGTTCTCTATGCGTTATTTCAACCAATACTAGCGCGACTCACACCAACACTCCAATCAGAACGATTTCTGTCTACCGTGCACTGACCAATCCCAGCGCGGCTTCTGTCTACGTCAGTTCTGCTCCTGTTTTCATGTGACTAGCGCACTGTCCAATTCCAGCGCGGCTTTTGTTTACGTCAGTTCTGCTCTTGACCCCTCCTTTACAAAATTTATCGGCAATTTCTTTTTCAACAATTCTTCGTTAGTTACAACACTTAAAACCACATTTCCATTGTCTGATTCGCTAAACCGAAAAGATAGCTTTGACCATTTACACAAGAATTCTGTATTTTCCAGTAGGCAGCGCTTACCTCTACCCTACCACAGAATTTTTAGTTTCGCCGATAAAGTAGTACTTCCCTCTACCTTACCCTTCTTTCAAGCAATCAGTAAACCCGTTTCTCTGGGGATAAAACACATGTGGAGACTATACTGCTCCTGAGAATTAAGGCCAAAGTTTCACAAGAAAACCGATCACTATTTCACTTACACACCTTTTATACGCAAAATGTTCCTATTATAACACAACCTGTGTTATTACCATAATTGAACTCAGACAGTGTACAATTCCATGTGACTTCTCTTGCCACACGTGTTCCACTTCCTACTTCCCGGAAGCGTGAAAACTTACATATAACATAACGCGACCCAACAAAAAGTGTTAGACATGAACTTATCACTAATCAATAATCAATAATCACCAAACTAATCTATAGTAACCATAACTCTGCTACCAAGAAATCTGAGCCAGCGCTAACAATAAAAATAATTCTCCTATATACTTTGGTCATCCAGGTGCAATTACTCCTTCAACACACACTCTATATCCATATGACGGTGGGGCCCATAACACCGCATATACATTCACTTACTCATTTGTTCCCTGGATTTCCTCCGTCAATAACCTAGGAGAAAAACGATTCGCTGGAAGGAGACGGGATACCTCTTTAACATGACATAATATTTCTCTTTGCTTTAAGGTATTCCGCTCATTGCTCGATGGACCAACTAGTAGGAATCAGTTGATGGTGATTAAGACCAGCTCAATCACAATAAACTCTTTAATATTTCATTTTAATCATTGAGCTAAAGAATCACGGAGTCATTTGTTTAAAGAATAATAAAGTTTATATAAAGTTTTGAATGCAGGAAATGAGGTTAAGCTTATTATTCAGATCATTACATTTATCATCAATATAAGAATAACTTGAAATTGCAATGCATTTTTATTAGACGGAAAAATAAGGTTTTCATAGCAAGAACTCTTAAAGATCAACCTATCTGGGGGAAATCTAATAGTTCTAAAATAAAAATCTATCAGGAAAATTCTCCTCATTCAGCATCTTATACTCAACTGGAAAAGGAAAATAGCAGCAGCAGCAGCATCAGCTCGTCAGCATCAGCAACCGCAACTTCTCTCATCTACAGCATCTAACTTCTCCAGCATCTGCTCTCCAGCAACTTCTCCTGCAGCCTCTCCCACAGCATCTAACGCAGCATCTACTCTCCAGCATTCTAACCCCTCCCACCAAGAGTAGGTCTTCTTATACCCTAATTCTAGCTTACAGCATAAAATGTTTCTTCTTCATGGCGTGACTTTCTCATTGGTCAAAACTCAGGCCCATATACATTTTAATCAAACTTCCTGGTCTTAACCAGTTCCTTGTGGAATGTCCATGCAAGCATCGTTTCCCACAGTTCATGCAATTGCTCATCCGTTTCGATCAGTACAAATTGTATCTTTTTCTGTTACATTTTGGGTTTAACAGTTCCGTCTATTGATTCAGTTGGACTTCTCACGCTTCTTGCTGATCATCTTGGCACACATCTGCTCAGAAAGGTCACAACAGCCTTGACCATACTTCCATCTTAGCCTCTCAGCATTAGCACGTGATCATCCCTTTTCCACAGCCTCTCTCCTCTATCACATGGTCCCCCGCTCATGCGTACTCTAGCAACTGGCGGCCATTTTATATTGTTGCTCGATAGGCCTAAGCGCACTATTTTCAAAGATAAACAAAATATTGTTAAAGAAATATAAACCCTTTCGTTTCCCTCCCATCTTTCTACGTACCCCAATTAGGTATTACCTAGCAAAAAGCAACATATAAAGCTGTCCCTTACTTACCATCGCTTTATTTTGCAACCACACGTTTTATTTAAAAGCACAGATCATGCATTTATTATATTAATTATTACGCAACTATTATGTTATGTTTAGACACGTAAACAATTATAAGTTGATTATTTTGCACACGGAATAGCGTGTTACCTTTAACCCTTAACATGTAACATACATTGTTGGTTAGTTACTTAAACGAACATGTTTATTAATTATTTTACGAAAATATTAGGAGGTTAAAAAATTTTCATTTACCCTGCTCCATCACATGTGTGGAGCACATATGTCAGGGTGACAAGAACAAATATTCCCTTTTTACAAAAATTGAACTCCATCCTGGAGTTAAGTTAAAAATAAGCCATATCTAAGCTTGAAATTTCAGTGAGGTGTAATGCAGGGTATTTACTCATCCATACAGTTATGAAAAGGCAGCATTATATAAACTTTAAAAGAGGACAAGCAACAGTGAGGAGCCCTGTGTGACTATACAAGTAAGGATGGCTTCATCAAAGAGTCAGATCCTGAAACCCGTGGCCAATAGTTAGTGAAAGATTGTGCTGTGAGGCTGTGATCCACTGCTCCCAGTCACTTCAGTTTGTTATGTGTTATGTTATGCGTTTTGTAAAGCGCATGGCTGTCCCAGCAAAGGGACGTCCCAGCGCTAGAGAACCGGAGAGAGAAGAAATTAGATGAATAAGCTACTGAAATAACCACGTCAGTAATATATAGTTGTGCACCTTTAGGAGAGCAATTTAGCAATCCATCAGAGTGCCTTCACCCTTGTCAAGCAAACAGATGAACCCATAAGACAGAGAGGTTTCAGTCTGTTTTAGCTGAGTTAAGAATGGATGTTTTCTTTTTTTTGGGGGGGGGAGGGGTGGGAAGGGGTTTTTTTAATTTTATTTTTTTTAGATTTAGATAGCTCGAACTAGACCTGAAGGTATAGGAGCGCTTTACATGAGCACTAGTTGCGTTACAGACGAACGCGATGGTTGAGTGAAAGTCATTGATGGCTATTGAGGAACCCTAGTAGCTGGGACACTAATAATCTTCAATTGAATTTTGGCCATTGCTCGCAGGTTCTAACACATTGTAGGTTCTCTGCTTCTCCTTCTCTGGCACGTTTCACGTGTAGGCTGCTACAACAGCATTCACCACTTTTCCCCCTTTGCTCCTTGAATTGAGTTGTTTCCATTTTGACCACTCCTGGTGCTGTGATTTCACCCCTTTCCTTGCCCCTTTTGATACATTTTGCTATTCTTCTCTCTCTCAGCCCTTGAATCTCATGAGCTTTGATTCCATTGGCTTCTGTGATTCTACCTCCCCTTACCCGTTTGATTTTTTTAATCTGGTTTGACTCTACCATCTCCTGCCACTTTGATGCCATCCACGCTTCTAGCTCCACCATCGTTGTCCCTCAGCTCCTGTGGCTTAATCCCCATCACCAATTTGAACTCCTTTACTGCTATCTCTCCTTCTCTTCTCTCCTATTTCATCTCTTGTCAATTGTGACTCCATGCTAGTACCCCATCATTCCTCTGTAATCTGGAACTCCATCTTCCTTAACTATGGACATTGAAATAGACAGACATTTTGACGAGAGACCTGAGAGCAACAGACATGTGAGAACGAAGACTAGATTCCACCCGGAACCCAACGTGCATCCCACACTGTAATGCATTCTTCTGAATGCCAACAGCTCAATAACGCTTTAGCAATTGCAAAATGGAGTTTTCAAAGCGGAAGAGGATATGCCCATGTTGTTCGACCCACGGACTCGTTTTAATTCTTGGCTTGTGTAGTGCTTTTTCTGTGTTTCTCCTGTGATCACTTTGGTTTCTCTATATGTACTTGCCACTCATGATCCACTCTTGTCCACTGGCTGCATAACATTCCCTGCTGTTGTCATCTTTGTGTGTAATGGCTTTATTTCTCCATAGGCTGGAAGAGGCTTTGGTCTTAGGGCTGCGTTTGGACTCTGGAATCACACATGAGGTGAGTTTTCAATGATTGCACTTAACTTAAAGAGCATCCCTTATTGATTTTTGGTGATTAAGCTGGCTTTAACGACTGAAATTTGAATTAATATTGCCATTGTTAATGTGAGTGAAGATTACATCTGTGTAGTGATAGAGTGGGCTGATATTTACCAAGAGATTGACATCACCTTCTGATGCTATTCTTGCTTGGAATGCCCCACTTTTGCGAAGGTTCTGTCCAAATTGCCTCCTATAGATGTTTTTGTGCTTCGTGTACTGCCCCTTGTGGGTCTCTTTGTGTTGCTCTGTAGGGTTTTTTGCATGCTGCATCCAGAAGGGTTCCCCGTGTTTACTCCTTAAGGACCTGTCTGTTCTGGTCTGTGGAGTGTTCTCCATGGGCGCTTGTATGTGCTACTTCATGATGTGGTTGTGGGCGAGGGAGTTCCACATGTTTTTTGCATAGATGTCTGCGTTACTGCTTGCTGTGATGTTTTGCTATTCTCTTTGCTCCACCATTCAGTTGTGTTCTTCATGGTGCCTGATCTCCTTTGCTTTCAAGAGTTTTTTCTGTGAGATATTCACTTTTTTGCCCAGTTGCTTACTTTTCTGTCTGCCTTTTCTGTCTGCCTTTGGTTGTTTATCTGCATATATGTTTGTTAGGCTTCACCCTTTCTTTCTGTTAGCACTGGCAGGAGCTTGAGCCTCCCCTGAGTCTGCATGATTTATTTGATGCCTCTGAACCTGTGACAGCTATGATTCAGCAGGGCCTGCTTCAACTGGATGACAGGTACAGTAGTCACGTAAAGGAGGTGGTGCACCTGGTAGATCTTACATGAATTTGAAATGTTTATATTAAGGCTGCTGTGGGGGTGGTATCTTGAAGAGTGGGAACGATAGTGGATGTTTAGGTGTTGGACTAAGATGGGTGGCTTGTTTGTTTTATTTTTAGAATCCTTGTTGGTGAGGAGTTGTTCCTAGTGTGATCACTTCCCTTGTGTTCTGCTGCAGTATGTTCCTGCAGCATCCTGTCACTATTTTTTCTAATGTCATGGTGTGTTTGTGTTTATCATTTGGTGTTCTGCAGTATTCCTGCATAAATAACGCTCTATGTGGCATATTGTGAATAAAACTTTGTACACATCTTGACATGTCTTGGCCCCTAAGCAGTAGGTGACAAAATCAGGATGATGCTACACCTAAGGCACACCATGTAGTAGTAGTGCATGTGGATGCCATCTGCTATGTGGATGCCTTTCTGATTTCAGTATCCTCAGTCTAGAGTTAACTGCCTACCCAGGATCTCAGGATCTGTAGTGCCTTGCATCTTAATGGTGCTTTGAGATTTTGCAATGTAGCGTGTGCATATAAGGTGTGCCTCAAGATGGAGATGAATGCCTGAAAAAGAGGCAACCATCTCTCTTCCTATGCAGCTACAAAAAAGTACTGTCTTAAAGAGTGTCACTTTGTTCTTCTTTTGTAGGGTGGTCAGGAAACTGTAAAGTCATTTGTATGTTGTACTTGTCTGAACTATGCACAGCTGTAAGTTGTGTGTCTTTAATCTTTACTTTCTATTTGCTGCGTGGCCATGAACATACCTGGGGGCTTGTGCTAAGAATGGGTAAGAATGGGAGTGGATTGTCTCTAGACCGACACAAAGCCACCCCATACATGCACACAACCAAACTTTGTGCCTCAGGCACCTGGGAAAGGAAGAGACTGTGCAAGACGTTGCTATATTGGATTACTACTACAAGGGAGCACCACGGTGTTCGACGACTAGTGAACATCAGTATATTGACATTCCAAATAAAGTATGTAACATAAGCAGATCTGTACATTCTCATGTATGCATACAGAAACCACCAAATATGCCTCAGTACAGCCCTTTCTGTTACATCCTCTAGTCTTGTGCACTCAGGAGTTTGTGTCCTCCAGTTTGAAAAACCTGTGTGCACTGTTCTGGTGTGTCTGGAGGTCCCTTTCCAAGTCCTTATGTAAGAATTTGAGACCAGTTGCAACATGGCATGTTACCTGACTATATAAGGTATGATCTAAAAGGCTCAAGAAGGAACAACAGTAGTAGGCCTGTGCGCATGAAGGACATTCTTGCACAACACACATGCCTGACTTTTACGGTGTCTGGCATGGGAACAAGGTGGGTGCACAGCATAAGTGAACTGATAAATGGGCTATTAGACACCGAAGTCTGACATCTAAAGTATATGGTAAAGCACAGTTTGCTGCCAACCCTTATTTACTGTTGACCTTACTGCACATCTAGGGAGGAGTGAAAAATCTACCAAGCTTTTGGCTTCATTGCTGGACTGATGGGCTACCTATAGCCTTTTTTGGATTACACATACTATGATAGGAGCAGGGTACCTTGCACTCCTCTCTAGCCTGTGACATTGCTGGCATTTGCAACTCAGAGTTGTTGTGTGCAGATATCCATTAGCTTTTGGCAAAGGACAGGGTATGTATTGCAAAGGGGATGATTTAGGACTTAAGCCCCTGACACTGTTATTCTTCTTGCACACTTGCAGGTCCTTCTTCGCCTATCCTTTGATAGTGGCTCCCTTCTACCTACCTGCCTTGGTGGAACAGCACTCTGTAGCCACAGGGAATCGAAATTACATTTACCCAAACCTTCACAGTCTTGTCACTAATGGTTGTTGTAGACTCCATTGATTCCAGTGTGCCATACGCTAAGACACCATTGGCTTTTTTTATAGGCAGGGCTTTTGTGGGTCTTATGCCACATTTGTTTATTGTCCTATGCGCAGTCCTTCGTAGATGTGTGCTAGCCATTGATGCAACTGCTTAGAGACTGGGTGTTTTCCTTGTGTAAATACAAAATATTGATGAGTTAATGGACCTCTACGGCTTAGAGAGATACATAAACCGGTTATTTTGTGATCAATAATTGATTTTTGTAGATATGTTAGGTCAGTTTTGTAGGAAATAAGTTCTGTTAAAAATCTTTCATGGGCACTCATCTCTGACAACGGGCTCATTTTTGTGAATTTCACACTAGTTCTTATTTTTGTTCCCGGGGGCTAATGTCCAAGAGAAGGTGTTATATGTGTTTTTGCTCCTTTTGCAAACACTGAGGGATGCATCCCCACTCATACTACAGTATGGGTGCTGCCCTCCCCAGACTGTGGGGAACAGAAAGGTAGATAGTAGTTGATTGTTCTCTCTTGGGGGGGATCTCCATTAATAGTCATATTAGTGGAGTGTGTGATCCCTGTGCTGTGACTTCCCAATACACGCTACTTTGATCATTTGTTGCTCCACCCTTCATTGAAGACATTTTGATGAAAATAATTGTGAAGATGCTCTCTGCATTGGTTGTCAATGAACTTTAAATTGAAAGGGGCACACCATGTGATTAATGCCACCAGTTTCCAATAAGTTTTCGGTCTGCGCCAGCCTGGACATTCATCAGTCTCCAGTGCCTCAGCGTCGAAATCAAAGCATGTCGTGGTCCACATCACACCTTTATCGAAGACTAAATCTTCGGAATCGAAAGGTTCAGAGCCGAAACTTTCGACACCAAAAACGACAAGCAAAGACAGAAAGACTTCACCAAAGGAGCCTCGGTCCGACATTCCACCTTTGGATCCGAAACAGAAAGAGCTTGTTATAAACCCAGACACTGGACATATCCATGCCAAATTGCCTGAAAAAAGGAAGATAGGTCAACAAGAGGAGTACCACATTCCTTTGAAGAGAATAAATGTGGGTACTAACCCTTCACCACCTTATATTCCACCTCCTTTGCCCACTGATCCCAACTTACTCATCACACCCACAAATTCACAACCACCACTATCACCTGACCCACAGGATGAAGGGGATGGGGATCAGGATAGGCCACCGGATACTGACCCATGGGAGGACTATGACACTGACCCAAACACGGATAATGACCCTGACTTATATCCGTCCAGACCCTCACCACCCGACGACAATATAGGATACATTGACAGGGCTGCTCATTACCATGGGGTGGAACTACATAAAGAGGTTTTAGAAGAGGATTTCTTATTTGAGACCCTAAGTTCCTCTCAAAGAACTACCCATACACTGCCAATGCTTAAGGGGATGCCTACACACGCAGATGAGGTTTTTAAAGATCCTGTAAGGGCAAGAACCATCACGCCTAGGGTTGAGAAAAAATATAAACCTGCACCTACTGACCCTGCCTACATCAAAGGTCAGCTGCCCTTAGACTCTCTTGTGGTTTCCAATGCTCGCAAGAGAGAGAACTCACAGACCACAGGTGAGGCCCCTCCTCCTGATAAGGAGTCAAAATTAATCGATGCCTCCGGCAAAAGGGTAATGTCACAAGCGGCTAATCATTGGCGCATTGCTAATGCTCAAGGCTTTGTTAGCCAGATATGATAGGGCTCATTATGATGAGTTAGAAAAGCTCATGCAATTCCTGCCTGATGAACATAAATCTAAGGCTAACGATCTTATACAGGAGGGCAAACTAATCACCAATACCTCCATCAGGTGCGCCCTAGACGCAGCAGATACAGCAGCGGGCGCAGTAAACACCAGCGTACTGCTACGCAGGCATGCTTGGTTGAGGATTTCAGGTTTCAAACCTGAGGTGCATGCCTCTATTCTCAACCAGCCATTTGACACAGAACACCTCTTTGGTCCAGCAGTTGACACCTCGCTGGAAAAAATGAAAAAAGATACTGAGGTCGCAAAGTCCATGGGGGCCTTGCAGTTACCTACAAATAGGGGTTCCTTTCGTCGCTCCTTTTACTGGGGTGGCTCCAAGAATATTTCCACAGAAAATCCCTCCTCCTCTTACAAGGGCAACAACCAATCGCCCTCATCAAGAGGCTATTTCAGAGGAGCTTTTAGAGGAAACAATGGTAAGGGAAGAGGCAGAGGCAACTCCAAATGCACTTCCCCCGCAAATAACAAGCAGTGACTTCCTTCCACTACCCCCGATCATTCCACTCCGGTCGGGGGACGTCTCTCCCAATTTCTCCCTGTCTGGAACGCAATCACCTCAGACAAATGGGTTCTACAAATTATCCAATATGGTTACTGCCTGAAACTTACAGACACTCCCCCAAACATTCTTCCACGATCAAACGCAATGTCACAAGAACATCTTACCCTTCTAAAGCAAGAAGTTCTCTCTCTGTTAGAGAAAGGAGCTATAGAACCAGTCCCATTAAAATATCAAGGGGCCGGGGTATACTCCCTGTACTTCTTAATTCCCAAGAATGACGGCTCTCTCAGGCCTATACTAGACCTCGGAGATCTAAATCTATACATTCAGTCGGACCATTTTCACATGGTCACACTCCAACAAGTGCTCCTGCTCCTTCAACAAGGCGACTTTCTGTCCACTCTGAACTTAAAGGACGCCTATTTCCATATCCCAATACACCCTGCTAACCGCAAATACCTCAGGTTCGTAGTAGCAGGCCAGCATTATCAGTTCAAGTTGCTCCCATTCGGAGTAACTACCACACCCAGGGTTTTCACCAAATGCCTAGCAGTAGTCGCAGCTCATCTACGAAGGCAACACATTCACGTCTTTACATATTTGAACGACTGGCTCATAAAAGCCAGCTCGCAAGAAAGCTGTCTACGTCACACTCACAAAACAGTGCAGTTGCTCCACGATCTTGGATTCACAGTAAATCTGTCCAAGTCCCATCTCCAACCATCCAGCACACAGGAGTATCTGGGAGCCACAATAGATACACAAAAGACTTTGGCCTACCCCAATCGGCCAGAATCCGCAACATGCAGACTCTAATCTGTTCATCCTCAACACTCATTGCCAGCTCGAGTGTTCATGCAGTTACTGGGGATGATGGCGTCTTGCATTCTAATAGGCCCTTACGCAAGACTTCAAATGCGTCCCCTTCAGGAGTGCTTAGCACGTCAGTGGAACCAGGCTCAGGGTCTGTTATCAGATCTAGTGTTGGTGGACGGCCGCACCCATCGCTCTCTGCAGTGGTGGAATCCACAAAACCTTTCAAAAGGGCGGCCCTTCATCGACCCAGTTCCACAGATAGTGCTAACAGCAGACTCATTGCTCACTGGTTGGGGAGCTCATCTCCAGACGCATACAGTTCAGGGCATGTGGAAAGTGTAGCTCAACCTTAATGGAATAAAAACCATCATCGGAACCCTACCTTAGAGGCCAACTACAGACCTATCTCCCGTTTATCATGTATAACTAAAATAGGGGAGAATTCCTTGGCACAGTGGCTTGTGAAAGATCTCGAGACTAACTATCCACTGGATGCTACCCATTCTGACTTCAGACCAGAGATTGCCTCATGGACACACTTGGTCTCAGTCTTGAATGACATTGGAAACAGTCGTGATGAAGGCCACCTGTGGGCGTCATCCCACTTAACTTGTTGGCTGCCTTCAACGCACTCTGATTGACTGGTTGTCGTAGGTCAATAAATGTACAAAAACAACGATTACTTTAGGGGAAGGAATAGACCTAGCCTCCCTTGGCTAGTAAGGTATGTACAAAAATATTTTTGCTACAGTATGCAGATATCATTAGTTGTCTAATTATTATATCTGTATAACAAACCCATAATTTAGGATTCAAAATATAGGTGCTCCGACAAAATGGCGCGGTGATTAGTAACATAAGTGAGTAAAGTGCGCACCGTCAAAAGATCAGTGAAAATCTGCCCTGGCAGTGTTTGGCCAGAGCTCTGAATAAATGCAGGCCGGTTTTCAGTGATCTCTTGACTGACTATCTTCATATCAATTGCTTGATGTCTTTCTTTATTGTTTTTGGTGTCCAGTTATTCTGGTGCATCATCAATACTTAAATCCAGCCATTGCACTTACTGGGTTGCTACCACGCTGGCCCTGATGATGACCCTGTAACATTTGCTTTAAAGTGGAAAGGTCAACTATATCAGTAGTGGTCTGATATTCATGGAAATAATGTGCACATTTAGTCTAACTTTGAGTCTTGTTGTTAAAGTTGTATCAAGTAGCATTGTATATATTGTAAATAGGACATGCACACTTTACTCACTTATGTTGCTGTGCTGTTTTTGTTGGGGCACCTATATTTTGAATCAAATTATGGGTTTGTTAAACTGATGCGAAGATTACACAATAAATGGTGTCTGCACATTCTGCTAAAACAATGTTATTGTACATACCTTACTAGCCAAGGGAGGTTAAGCCTATTCCTCCCTCTGAGGGAATCCTTGTTTTTTTACATTTATCAACTGCCCAGGATCGCCCCATATTGTTTTGCGATTGTCTGATGTCCCCATTAGGGAGATTGGGCTTACTTGGTTTTCCTCCTTTTTGACAGGCTGCAACTAATCCTCATCCCTTGGGCCTTTCAGGTTGAAATCGTGTGCAGTTAATTGTGGAGTCCTTCAGGGCTCCTCTCTGCCCCCTGTTTTGATTAATATTTACACCGAATCCTTATCAATATCATTCATTCTTTTGGAATAGACTGTATGTCATATTCCAACAACACACACAGCTTTCCTTTTAAGTTCGATTGCTCCATCTTCCATCTTGTTTGTGAATAATTCAAACCTGGATGAACAGTAGTATGCCTAAATTAAATGCCACTAATTCTGAGGTTCTGATCTTTCATTCCAACTCCTCATGGAACGCCAGTTTGCTGCCCTGTGTACTGGTAGCAGTCTCGATCGCGGTGAAAAACTTGGGATTCAAGTTTGATAAAGATCTCCCTTTAGAATCCCAAGTTAATGTGATGGAATCAGTTTTTTTTCACCAACTGAAGCATTTAAAGAAAAGTCTAAGAGTAATTCCCCTAGAACTCTGGTCCTGCATATCTCGCCACGAGAATAGACTATTTAGGGATCTTTGCGAGACTGTTAACCAGACTGCAGCTATTCTAGAACATGGCGGTCAGTTTGGTGTCTGAGTTATGCATATTTGACCATATTACAGAAGCCAGGAGAAAGCTGCTCTGGCTGCCAGCAGAGCACAAAATAAATTAGCTTTAAAACATTATGCCCAGGCCACAAAGCACCATATGGGGTATGGCACCTGCATTCCCCCATTCGAACCTTGCGACTGTCGCCTGATATAGGTGTGCCTGTGTAGAGGGAAAGCATTCTTCTTTCAGGCTTTTCAACTTTGGAACAGTCTTCCAGCTTCGCTCATGACCACCTGGACCATCTGGCCTTTTGGAGAAAAAAAAAAGAATTATTTTTTGTTTATTTTATTTTTGTATTTTATAATCACTCGCTGTCACTTTTCTGTTCTCTTCTTTTCTGATTTCTTTCTAATTTGGGTTACCCTACTAGTGAATAGATGTCTTTTAGGTGAGCAACACCCTTACAAATACTTGGTTCATTAGTTCATTCCAAATGAAGCTATGCAGCACCAGATCCCACAGAAAGGACTCTGTCAGGCTGAAGCTACTGCTTGGAAGCGGACTTCTCAGAATGGAGCGAAACTGCTCTGACCAAGAAACACAGAACAAGGGACAAACTATATAGATTTGCAGTTTTGGTTGACCTGTATAAACGTATAAAAAAAGGAGGGTGTGGCCACTCACATGAAAAATGGCAAACGTGTGATCCTGATCTCCAGCTGTGCTGAGATTCTTATGACATTGTGACAGGTGGAACCCCACCGAACCTCCCAATTGCGAAATAATGACATTGGGGACATGAAGCATGTGCCAGTTCTCTGTGTCTAAGGACTCACTAACGGCTGCATGTAGGTCTCAGGAGCCTTCAATAAGGCAGCTGTCCAGCAGTGAGAAAAGATGAAGCCGACTGCAATGGGGGTTGTAAAAGAGTTGTACAGTTCTGCTGCTTGCCCTAAACGTCCCTTTCAAAAGCGATAGTAAAGCAGGGCTGGTTGCCATTTTGTGATAATTCCCAGGTGAGTGAGGTCACAATGGGCCTGTAGGCATGGAGGCGGTGGCCACCATCCCCAGCAGTCCTGGGATCACAGCAGTGGCATACCTGGAAGCCCTGAACCTGAAACCCACTCCCACTGCATATAACAATTGGGCCCAAGTGGCTTCGGCCTCTAAGATGGTGACGACTTGGCAGTGAGCTGGTGAACCCAAGTCACACATGCAAGGTCCCTGAGGGCAGACAAGGGATAGCAGGAAAAGAGCAGCACAGCCAAAGGTTTACCTCCGAGTGCCCCCTGGTGCATGAAGCTGGCAAGGAGAAGGTGGCCTTGGGAAGGGGATGAGAGTGGGAAGGTGGCCCCAGTGGCCATGAGATCGCTTGAACAGTGTGCCCATTCACCCCCAGTGATCACAGGATGAGTGGGTTTGTGCTACATTAGCAACAGGGCTGAAAGTAAAGGGTGTTGTTAAGCTGTATGGAGCTCACGCGGCCCGTGAACGCAACAAGAACAACAAATCCTAAGTTAATGTGGAAATGTTGATCCTCGGCACACGATGGAGTAAGCGCAGGAAGGTCTGACAAACCTGGATTAGGGACAATTATATTTGCTTGGTGAGGTAGTATGAGGCTTGAGCCTGGGTGGCCATGTTGGAGCCTTCCTAGGGGCACGCCCTGAGATACCCAAGATATTCCTACAGAACACAGAGAAACTGAAAGCCCCATATAAAAAATGTTGCAAGAAATAGTGTGCCCCTGTCTCTGGGTCCTCAGTTAACCAACAGGCCGGACTTAGGTGATCACATTTCCGGGTGGTTTGCTTGGGGACCCATTCTCTGGAACCAGTGAATGACATTGTGAAAGCTGCCCCTATAACTGTCTGATTATTGTAGACCTGCTGAAAACTTGAAGAAAGGTGGACCCGAAGTGTTGAGAGAGAATTACCCACAAGCCTTCCTTGGAGACGCTGCTGTTAATCACCATTCTTAGAGACAGAAAAGACTCCAACACTAAAGGAGATGTTTCATTTGGGAGCCTCTTGCAGACTTGAGGGAATGAAAGGTGACAGAGCTAGATCACCACCAAGAATAAGGCCCCAGACAACTTAGCCAAGGATCAGAGTGGTAAGAAATCCTGATAATTGGCCCAACCTGCTATAATGAGGTATATTGGTGATCACTCGTCCTTGGAAATGGGGAACCCCTCGCCCATTATAATCTAAATTGTATATAGTTGACCACGGTGAGTTCACTAGAATTTTTTTTATAAGAATTGTTTTATAATCCATTAAAAGATTCTATTTGATGCGTTATGATAATCCATTTATTTTACCAGGATCCCATGATCAAGGATGATTCTTAGTGTCAGAATCATCCGTGTTCCACTTAATGATGGTAACACAGCCGACAGGTGTTACGGCATGCAAGCCTGGGGCTTTTTCAAGGCTGATAAGAAAATGAAAACACGAAAGGCAACATATACATTTTTCAAGCGATAAGCCATAAATAATAATACATACGGGAATTAGAAACAAATGCAGACCCATTATGTAATCCTTGCATAATAACCATATTGGAAATGTGGAAGGGGAAAATAGTGCATGGGATATAGGGGCGTCGGTTCTTGCCAGAACAGTGTGGCATTGAACACACGTGTCCACATTTATATACAATATGTTCCAATTTGCACCGGGCATTATTGGTTGTGGCACAGTTTAGAACATTGCAATATATAGAGTCATAGCAAAGTACAAAAATGTCATGTCAAAATCAGTTATGAAGTGTTCAATCAGATTCATATTATAGAAGGCAATTAGAATTAAGGAAAGGAAATTCCAACTCTTGAGTAGGCGCCCAGTGTGACAAAGGAGAACCCGATTTCGAATCGGCATAGGTAAACAGTATTAATGGCAAATAAATCAGTTGAATACATACGTGAAATCGTTTATTAACTACTACCTCCAATAATGGAGGTCTTCAAGGGTTTTCGAGTCACAGGGAAGTCAATAATAACATGATACCAGTGATTTTGAAGCTGTGCAAAGACAGCATCTTGTGTACCTCATACCTCCCAATATACCTATTAAATGTAGAAGTGAAGTTATTTACAAAAATATGGGCCACTAGTTTGGAAGACCTTCTACAGTCTTTCATTTATCCTAGTCAAACTGGCTTCATTAAGGGGCATGGCATGAGCGAAAGTACCTAGAAGGCCTTTCACCTGATAGATCTCACCAGGCAAAGGGGGAGAGAGGCTGTGCTTCTTTCTCTTGATGCTGGTAAAGTATTTATTGGGTGGACTGGGAATAAATGACTATTGTGTTAAAGTTTATGGGATTTGGCCCATACTTCACATGGTGTATATTGGTTAGTTACCAACCACCAAACAAAAGCATGATTTTTATCTGAATGGGGAGATGGCAGGCAAAGGTTGATATCTAGAAAAGGACTAGGCAAAGGTGCGCCCTCTCATCCTAACTTTTTGCTCAGGTTATGGAGCCTTTCTTGCAGAGGATTAGGAAACATCTCAACATCTGAGCTATTGGGATGGGACAGAAGACTTTTAAAGTGACGGTATTCACAATCAATGTCCAACTTGCCCTTACTGAACCAGTACAATCCATGAGAGCAGTTATTAGACAATTGGAAGAGTTCAAAGCGGAATCGGGGTTCTGAACGAACATTCACAAATAAGAGGGATTGAGGGTGGCCAGGGAATGGTAATGCTCCATACTCTATAGGCTCATAAACTGTTTCATAAACTGTTTCGAAATCCAGCACCTCACGCAGGAACGTGGGAGGAGGCAGAAGTATAGTTGAAATGGTCTTTATTAAGACACAGATAACAGAGACCCCGTCCAGCACCTGAGACTAGCAACTGTCAACTGACAAGTTTCACAGTCTTCCATGGAAACCTGTGGTTCCACATTCTAAGCATGGTCATAAGGTAACATTCCTTTATAAACCAAGACACTACATCACCTTCCCCCAATACACAATAAAGCATTATAAGAAATGAACATGCAACATAATGAGAAATGCAACTAAAATAAGAGACAAAGAGAACTTCTATATAAGGTGGAAAGTGTGAGAAACTAAACACACAAGCACAAGGCAAAGTAAAAACAGCAATTCAAATAAACAAAAACCTAAGCCTGCAGGACACCAAACAAAATCTTGCAATCTGGTAGGACGTCTGACCATCCTATGAGGCCTAGAGCTCTTTTCTTGTGGAGCAGACTCAGAAGTAGAGATGGAAGATTCAGACACATCCATGGGATGACATTTGGACACTGTTCAAGTTCCACACTCTGTGGTTATTGGTCTTAATAGCATTCTTAAAAACCTTAATAACCTTGAAAGGTTTGCTAAACTTCGAACTTCCTTTACCCAAGCGCGGAGACTTGATTTTAACCCAGTCACCCACAGACACAACGGTTTCTTTCACAGCTTTACGGTCATCGAACCATCTCTTCCTCTTTTCCATGACAAGCCTTTCCCTTTCTTTCCACCCTTCCACACAACCAACATTATCATCAACCAATGATCTTTTAGCAAAGACCCATGAAGGACAGACCTCCGTGTTCGCCACACTTCCTTTGAATAAGCGAAAGGGGGAACTCCCAGTAGAAAAATGTGGTGTAAACCTAAACTCCCTGACTTTCCTTCTCATGACTACCTCCCAGTCCAATCCTGTCACAATAGCCTGCTGCAGAGTCGCCTTCAACACTTTCGCAAATCTCATTGCTTTCAGGATGGTAAAGAGCTGCCTTCTTGTGTTTGATCCCACTTCAAGACAAGAATTCTTCAAAAACTTTGGAAGTGAATTGAACACCATTATCCGATAGCAATGAAGATGGGAATCCCTCCCTCTCAAACATTTCATCCAAAAAATCAATTATCACCGTCGACTCCACAGAGTTCACAACTTTAATTTCTGGCCATCGTGAGTACATATCCATAGAAACTATAACATACCTATCACGTGTATTCCTTTTTACAGGACCCAGAATGTCTATAGCAATGTCAGACCAAGGCCCCTTAGACTGTTCTCTCGTTACCATGGGTTGCGTTCTGCATTTTAATATCTTATCACTGCATGCACACTCTGTACAATTTCTAACCACTTTCTCTACATAAACATCTATGTCAGGCCACCAATAAGCTTCCCTAATTCTCTCCTTGGTCTTGACAATTCCCATATGACTGGCATGAGCGCTCTTCAGTAACCGTTCCCAAAGATCACGAGGGGGAACCAACTTGCTGCCCCTCAAGAGAATACCATCAACAACAGACCATTCCTCTTTAACCTGCCAGAAGCCCTTCAGTTCCTCACAACAATATTTTTTCTCACACCATTCACCCAAAACCATCGTCCCTTCCTTTTGCAACAATTCGTCTTTAGCTAAAGACTCCCTCCATTCATTTTCAGAAACAATGCCATCACTAATCACACACACATCAACCTCCTCCTCAAGTTCTTCACCACCAAACCATTCACCTTCACCAGACAACCCATTCACCTCATCATGAACATCACCTAACCTGGATAAACAATCAGCCAACGTGTTGCTGGCACCAGGAACGTAAAACAATAAAGTCAAACCCTTGTAGAGCTACCACCCATTTTCGAATACGGTGGGAAACAAAATCAATGCCTTTCTTTGAAAATACCTCCTTCAGCGGTTTAAGGTCAGTTAATACCATGAACTTACAGCCCCACAGAAACTTATGCAATTTACGGATGGCCCAAAATATAGCGAGAGCCTCCCTCTCAATGAACGAATAATTGCATTCCGCAGCTGTCAAAGGTCTAGACAAAAAAAAGATAGCCTTCTCCTCACCACCAGATTTCTGAAGGAGCACTGCACCTAAACCCTTGGAACTGGCATCAGTCATTAAATAAGATTCTTTCTTCGGGTCAAGCTACCTAGATCAGGCGCCTTGTTCAAACAAACTTTCAAATTCATCATTACAATCCTTGGACCATGCAAACTCACAGCCCTTTTTTAGAAGATTTCTCAAATGTCCTGTGACACCAGCAAAGTTGGCAATAAACTTGTGATAAAATTCAGCCATCCCTAAGAACTTCACAAGTTCAACCTTATCTTGAGGAACCATAAGATCGCAAACGGTATTAACCAAGGCAGGTTTTGGTTTGATGCCATTTGCCGACAACAAATGCCCCAACTACTCGATCTCTGCCACATCAAAACGACACTTATCAGCTCTCAAAGTCAGACCCGCATCACATAACCTTCTCAAGACTACTCTCATCCTGCTATCATGCTCTTTAGTGTCAACACCTAACACAAGGACGTCATCTTGATAGACCTTCACACCGTCGACACCCCTCAAGATGCGCTCCATAACTCTCTGAAATACAGAGGCAGCAGAGATAAGACCGAAAGTCATCCTCAGAAATTTGAAAGTGCCAAACGGTGTCACAAAGGCCGTAAGATCTTGAGAGGTGGCATGCAGCTTGACCTGTTGATAGGCAGAAGTTAAATCGAGAGATGAGAAATGCTTTGCCCTGCTCAGCGAGCACAACATTTCATTGATGTTAGGCAGAGGGTAATGGATCACCACCACTGCCTTGTTCAGCTGGCTCAAGTCCACACAAAGCCTGGCCTCTCCATTGGCCTTGCGGGCCATGACAATCGGGGAAAGCCATTCTGTGGCTTCGACTTCCTGTATTATGCCATTGGCAACTAACTTGTCCAGCTCAACCTTCATGCTCTCTTTTGCCATGAGTTGTACACCCCGAACCTTAGCCACTTTAGGCACAGCACCAGGCTTAATTTTGATGTAATGCACATAGTTCTTGAGACACCCCAGCTTACTGTCGAACACCTCAGGAAATTCCTTGACCCATGCTTTCCACCCATCACCAACTTGACAAACCAATGGCATCTCCTTCAAACACAAAGAGGGACTCTCATTAGGATCTAAGAACACTTGCAAATCACGTTGATGGAACCAGCTTATAAGGGAGTCTCCTTTCATGGACACATACTTTTCCTGGATGATCCTACCCTTGAAGTTAATCGTGCCCCAAAAATAGCCTAACAGATCGATAATTTCTCCACCATACCCCTTTGGCCTTAAATCAGGTTTCAATAACTTGACTTTCTTCACAAGGTATTGTTCAAAGAAAGATTTAGGAATTAACGTCACCTTGGCTCCAGAGTCCAAGAGCATCTTTATTGGAGCATTGTTAATTAGCACCACCTCCATGGGACCGTCACTGCCAGATCCCTTGATTTGACAGATGTTTATTTCCTCTAATTCCAAATCATCTTCATAAAGATCCACTTCCCTAATCTTCTTTTGGTCTTTACCGGATCTACAACATTTCGCAAAGTTACCTTTGCGCCTACACACACTACACGTAACTTTCCAACCAGGACATCCCTTAAAATTTGCCATGTGGCCAGAATTACCACATCTGAAGCACCTTCCTGAGAAGGTTTGTTCTCCACCTTTGCAGGGATTTTGGCTCTAGACATTTTTCTTTATCAACCACCAATACACCATTTCCACCACTCTTACTCAAAGGCTCATTCTTACGAATCATTTTCACACAGGCTTTACAATGTTCATGAGTCTTGGCTATAGTGAGTACCTCATGTAACGAGGGGTTATCCTTCTGCCACAAGCTATCCCTGGCTTTATCAATACTACAGCCCAACATCAATTGGTCTCTGAGTCGTTCATCCAAAGATGCTCCAAAATTACACGTTGAAGCAAGTTTGCGTAACTCGGTAACTCCTCCTGTCTCTGCATCCTCCTGCCAAAGTGGTACCTCGCAAGAACAGTGCTAACTTTTGGCAAGTAGTGTAAGTCCAGTTTTTTTATGGAGATTTCAAATTTGTTTAGACCTGTAGCATCACTATCCGAGAGTTCAGGAAGGTGTTCGAAAACTTCTTGTCCCTCTGAACCCAAACAGTGCATTAAAAGAGATGTTTTCCTCTCAGCACTGAGAGATGTCCCAAAAACCCTTGCATAATGAGTAAAAACTTTCTTCCACTTCACCCAGGGAAGAACTGGTTCATCAGGTGAAGATAAAAGGAAGGGAGGAGCAGGCACATTTTGCATTATGACAGATATGAAAAAGAAATACTTAATCCCCCCAAAAATACTAGATAAAAAGAGACTTTCGCTAAGGACTTGTTATAGAGTGAGAGTGTTAAAGTTATGAACACTTTGAATTGATTACACAGAGTATAACCTACAACAGTAAATATAAATTGTAAACTCAAAGAAATCAATAAACCTAAAGGTATCAGCACCCTCCTCAAACACATTGTGTTGGAAGAATCTGAAGTAGATGAAGTTAAATGTAGAAAGCTGTGCGCTTCAGCGCAGACGACAAACTCTTGCAGAACTGAATTTTAAATATGTCAAAGTAAAGCTGTGCGCATCAGCGCATACAATGAACTGTAAACAACTAAAAGAAGCAAACCCAAAATACCATATAATTAAGTGGTAGGCTGTGCGCATCAGTGCAAACTTGAAAGAAGTACCAGAAATTGAAATGAGCTGCTCCGATCAGCGTAATGTTCAGACTTGTGCTGGAATGCTGTGCGCATCAGCGCGAAGTTGATGAGGAGAAAGACAGTTCAGCGTACCGCCCAGAAGTGTGCTAAAAGGCTGTGCGCATCAGCGCCGACTCGAAGAAACACTTGTCGAGGTGCGCATTGAGCCCAATCAAATATGGCAGCGGGTACGTTTGCGGCAGACATGGGATGACATCATGCGGCAACGCGTTGAAGCTGGAAGGAAACGCTGACTGTGGATCAGAGAGCGTGCAACAAACCCTTGTTCCGCGCGACAACACACGCGAGCAGACAGCAGCACCACAGCTACGCCTCCACTCACATCACCAGGCAACAGAGCTCCTCGTTACCGATGTCTTCACGCGCCTTCACGGGCCTCGCCAGCACGCAACTTCTCCGGTGGCAATGAAAAATTAAGGAAAAGTGCGAGGCTCTTCTCCAACTTGGGCACGGAATGTACCCAACGACATCCTCTCCTCAAACGAGAAAAAGTAGGCTCAGCAGGATTTTCAGGAGCGTTTTCCAAAGGATGGTGTGTTGAGGTCTCTTAAAGGTAAGCCCCTTGTTCTCCAGTCGTCGCCAAATGTAAGATCCACCTCACGCAGGAACATAGGAGGAGGCAGAAGTATAGTTGAAATGGTCTTTATTAAGACACAGATAACAGAGACCCCATCCAGCACCTGAGACTGGCAACTGACAAGTTTCACAGTCTTCCATGGCAACCTGGGGCTCCACATTCTAAGCATGGTGATAAGGCAACATTCCTTTATAAACCAAGACACTACAACAACCCTGTTTTATGTGCAGCAAATAGTTTCCCCATCTTTTTCTGGCCCACTAATCCTCTATTGGTGCCTGGAAGAACCATTCGCTATTTTGTGTAGGCATGATTATGCCCTATAAGTTGGCAATTTTGTCCAAAAATACTATATGTCTTTCCCGCTTTTCAGTGCTTTTTGCATAAGGACATTGCTCGCTTACAAGACCTCTGCACAATGTATATCAAGGGGAGGGAAGAGACTTAAACTGATGCAACCTACAGTGCACTGACAAAGGGAGGGTTAGGGTGTAGCGCATTTGTTACATTATTAAGCCTTCCATATTCTATACTTAGTGAAATGGTGGCATGGAGAAACAGATAAGCTATGGTGTTTTATCAATCGAAATCTCACATCTCTTCCTCCTGGGTTGCCCAGACTCCTTGTGACTGAATCAACAACTTCCATCGGACAGCTTTTACAGTCCCTATAGATAACATCAGCGACCAGTCCTGACAATCCATTATTGGATGCCTCAGGTTTGTTGACGAGAAATGATTGTCTGCCAGGGTTCACCTTGAGCCGTGTTGGGCTTCCTAAGGAAGATGACCCTTCCCCCCTCCCCCACTAACTGATAAACTGCTTATGGGGTTGCTGCAGACCCTTCCGTTTAAGCCATCAGCTCTGAAATCTAGAAACTATAATATGCGACTGTCTTCCATCTGCAAGTCTGCCTTTTGGTTAGCTGCTTTCCTGAGGATGGGCTAACCGAAAACTACTATAATGATGCCTCCCCCTCTCTTTTAGAACCAGAGCTTGGAGCCCTACATGGAAGCATGTAAACACCATTAGGGGACCTGGGCAGTTGGGCAGGGACAAGCGATTCATATCTTCTGATTCACTGTCCCAGAATTGAATCAAACATTGCTATGCTTGAAGATCCGCAGCCCTTTAATCCACTCATCTGTATGCCCCACACATCTATCTGCAATTCAGAGGTGTGAAGCACTGGCCATCAAAATCTTAAACCCAACCGTATCCCTATAACAATAACAAACTTTTCCACTTTTTCCAGTTTGCCACTTTCCTTCAGTATGGTAATTGTACGTCTCTGGCCCATAATATGTACATCTGTGGCTGCCAAGTGTACATGGTCGTAGGAAACATGACAAACTTCTCACACTAGCCACATCCTGGTCCCAGATGTGTCACTCACACTTGCCATCTTGTCTACTCTCTGGCTGAAGAAAGAGAAGTCTGTCATGCGATTACAAACACCAGTGTGATGTTACCTATTATCTCTCCACCGATTAGGTTTCTTGCTCAATACAGCCCATTAACAATTGCGAATCCTGCAGCCGATACTCCTAGCTGGGATTCAGAAGTAAGTTGCAGGACGCCCAGGAAAAACGACCATTGAAAATGCCTCTGCCCCCCTCAACTGTGACTTTTATTTGGTGTCTTTAGTTTGTTTCATACTGTTTCTTTTCTGTTTTCCAAACCCTCATTGTGTCCTAGAGAAAACACTGACTGATTGACCACTGCAACCTTGGACATTCAATATCTAAATAGGAATGCTTGGCTTTGGTAGTAAATGACTTGCTCATCAGAAAGATACCCAAATGCTATTCATGAGCTAGAGAAAGTGCCAGAACCATTCTCTTCAAGAGCGCAGTTGATCATAAGTTTTTGGTGTATTTTATTACCACCAAGGGACCTAGAAAAGGATCCCACCGATCCTAAGCTGTATGATGTTTAGCCTCACAGGCATTTCATTTTGTGGTGGATCATGTTATTTGAAAAAGGTAAATTGGTACAGCTTTTGAGAGAACTGGAAGGAGTTTTTTGGAGCTTTGTGGTGTTTGCTGAAAGTGATTGGTACTTCACTGAGGAGGAATGTGCTATAGATGATGTACTTTCATACAAGTTATGGAGACGTTCATTATGGGGGTGGCTGAAGGTTGATAATAGCTGCATTAACTTTGGACAGCAGAGGAAGAGAATGAATTTGGGGCTGATGAAGGATGGTCTGTCTGTCTTCCTCATGCGTAGAATAATTAACTTGGCTCATGAAAACCACTTTTAAAGTAGTTGGCAACAACACAGAGTAATAGTGGTAGGGAACGAGAATGTTGAGGCTGCTGTCAACGATTGTGTAGTGTGCTCAGCAAATGCTAAGGTGTGCAAGACCAGGGTACGTTACGAACGTCGCGTCCTGGATGAGCAGCAGCTGCCTGAAGCTCAACTCGGAGAAGACAGAAGTCCTCGTCCTTCGACCCACCCCCTCTGCAGGGGACCTTCAGGAAGAGCCTCAAGACCTGGCTCTTTGGCTGAATCGGAACTGCACGTCATCACCCTCCCCCCAAACCCACCACCAGTGCCTTGAGACCCTCACTGGTGAGTAGGTCGCTTCACAAATCCCTGATTGATTGAATGTTGCAGCCAGGAGAGGTTCTAATCAGGGTGTGGGACAAAGGTGCTTTGGACCCTCTTGTACATCTTGGAAGTTTTGAGGCGCATTATTGTGCTTTCAGATTAATATAGTAAATCAGTAGTTTGAGGTTCTCAAGGATGTCCAAACCTGTACATTTGTGTGATTTATTTGACCGTGTGTTGTAACCTGGAGAGGGTTCCCTGGTGAGTATTCCGTATGGAGTATTTTACAGAATTCAGGCACAGTTCTGCTTAATTTATTTAAAACTAGGTATGGCTCATTTATCTATTACACACCAGAGCACCACACTGTATATTCCCTACTCCAATGAGTTGGTGCTGAGGTCAAACAAATTGATCGGTGAGGGTGTACAGTTAGCTGTGGGAATTGAGTACAGAGCAGTTTGTGCCTATCACACCAACAGCCTCTCACAAAAGAGTCCTTCAGATCTTATGATTGAGATAAGTGCTGATCCTAGACGGATAAACCAGGTAGACAAGAGTGTCTGTCCTTAAACGTTAAGATTTGGAAGAGGGTCAGGAAAAGAACAAGAGTTGCAAATAATGTGTGAAGGCGATGAATTTCAGAGAACTCTTTAAAAGTAAGTAATCTGATGTATTTTACCAAGGGTTTTCTGTGTTTTGGGAAATGAATGAGATTAAAAAGGTTAGTAAGAGTTAAGGTGGGTCCTATTGGAAGCAGAGATGTGTGGTGAAGGGTATGTTTAAATGATGTGAAGAAGGGAAACTGAGATCAGTGGTACGAATCCTGGTGGTGTAGTTGGCTCTAAAACCTTCACTGATGCCATCTGAGTAAAAAGTGTTTCTGTGATATTTGTAACTGTATATGGAGCATTATAGTTATTCATTCTATTTTTGTTCATTGTTTTTCCATTGTGTGTGATATAGGAGGGAAATATAGGTGTCACTAGACATGTGACAGGCTACCTGGGTGGGAGTGCAGAGTTTCTAAAGCACACTAAACACATGCATTTGTGTTTAGGGACTGATGGTTTGATGTAGTTTGATGTAGAGGGTGCACTATGTCAGTGGGCAGAGTTTGTGATGCAAGTGATGGGTGTGATGTAGGTTGTTCAAGCATTTAGTGACTTCCAGTTCTTTCTGTCCCTCCCCAGGGGTCTGCGCTGCACATGGCGAGGCTTGGCTGTTCTGGATGGACTCCTGCCTCCACTTCTGACCCAGCTGCAGCACTCTTGGAGGATTCCAGCTTATACACGTACTTGACTTGACCTCTTCATGCAGCCCACAGCCTCCGTTATTGAGCTATAACACGGTTTCCAAACTGGGAGTCATTACCAACATTTTAAACATGGTCATTTTATGTAGTTAAAAGAGCTGCCTGTGACAGACAACAGATTGGCAAAGCATTATTTTTATTTCATGTTCGATCACTCTCAGTATGTTCTCAATTATCGCAGCTGCTCTCCATCATTTGCTTGTCAGTTTCAATCATATGAAGGGAATCCTAAAAATGTTCTTATGCTTTAGGAAGATTTGATGCAGACTTGTACGTGGGCAGCGAGGAGCAGTGTCTTGGATAGGCTCCTTGCAGACCCTCAGTCTTCGAACAGAACCACATCATTCTCTTGACTGTTCTAGGTTATGTTCCGGGAACAGTTCCAGTTGAAGGATGTGTCATATGGTGCAACGGAGCCAGAGACACCTCACCTAGGCTCCTTCCTTTCCCAGGGCAGGATATGAATCTCTGAGATATGTGGCTCCCGGTACAGTAGTTACTGAGGAGGCAGATCCTTTTGGGTCTCGCTCATCACTCCCAAAGAAGATGTTGAACACCGGTCCTAGAGCAGCCACTCACAGGATAGGATCCTTTGCATTTCATTGATTTATTGAGCTGTGTGTGTAGTACACTTGATTGCTGAGGAACATCCCCAAATTACTTCTAGTAATGAGTTGCAAGAGATACTTATTCAGGCACATTTGTATAGGCAGTCATTGACTTTGCACATTTAACTGTTGTTCTTGATTTATTGTCTGATTCTCTAAATGTTGTTTTTTACATGCATATATGGTAAATAAAGATTACTATATTTTTATATGAACCTGCAGTGTTTCTTGTTGTGATTAGAAATGTAGTAATAGTCCAAGAACAAGTAAAGAAACTAGGGGTGTGCACAGGGGACAAGTCCTAAAAAAAGAAGTGGGGGACTAACCTATCAGTATGCAAGTGACTTCATAGCGCGTGACATCACAGCGTGTGGCATCATAAGAAGTGACATCAGATCTTAAGCCCTCACATATATGTTTAACATGTCTATCATGAGTACATTAAAGCACATTTAGAGTATACAGGGAAACCCTCCTGATGTAGGCAAAAGATTCACACTTTTGTAAGCTACACATTAAACAATGTTGCCTTTTGTCAGCGTAAACTTCCTCTACCCATAGTGCTTTACAAGAAAAAATAGTGATATTTAAATTATTACAATGCCCCCTCAGGGGTAGTAAGCACTATATAAATGCTATTTATTTTGTGTAAATACTGGGAAAGACCAACACATCTGACAGTCTTACAGTGCACGCATATCTCCTAAACAGAGCCTGAACAAAGTGAAAAGCTGCCTCTCTTTAGTATGTGTGAAGTGCTAACAAGGTGTGAGCCTTTGTTTCCCCTCTGCTGCATTTGCTTCTAAGTGTGAGGCTCCTGACTGCTGCCAGCCAGGAGACTCCAACAAAAGGAGGCCTGATGACCCCTCAGATTGGACCTTTGTTATGGGCCCAGCAGGAGTCTGAACTAAGAAAGCCGCCTGAACGTTGTTGCGATCGAAAGCAGACAACAACGTGCAGGCGCTGCTGAATGTGTCCCGGTGTTTGCAAATTACACCGGGAAGCATTCAGCATATTTTTCAGTGGGGCCCAACTTCTTGGCAGGATGGACGGCGTCCACCCTGTGAAAATAGTGGGTGGACGCCGTCCACCCGCATGTACCCCCGCTTGTGCCCTGGGTGTGCACCACAAGACTCTGCGGGGTTGGATGTTGCATAAAAAATTTGGATCACGTGGCACTGACCTATTATGCCTCACAATGGTGTGTTTCAAAGCTGTGCCCGAAAATGGCTCTGACCACGCAGTTAGTTAGGGCATGGTTGCAAGGTCTCTGAGGTTGACCAAATTGCAAAACTCCTAGCACAGGTTAACCTTACTGTCTTCAGTGGAGACTGGAAATTCCAGAATTTCTGCAGCTCTCTGAACCCCAACCTCAAAGGAGGCTCTTTCTTCCCTACGGGGCCCCAAAGGTGAATCCAGGGTAAACTCCACTACTATTTGGTCCTGGATAGTGGATAGTGTCTGTGGACCTGCAGGACGTGTCCGGCAGTCAGACAGGAAGTACCTCCACTTCTTGGTAGGGTCAGAGCACTTCCGATTTACTGCACTGCCCTTTGAATGTAAAATTCGCCCCTCTGGTGTTTGAGGGTCATATCTGTGGTTGTGGCACATCTTCGCAGGTCCGGGATACACATTCCTGTATCTCGATGACTAACTCCTGCAAGCAGATTCGCCACAGCTGGTTTCGGCCTACCTACAGACAATGCTGTCATTCTTGCCACTGGTGGTGGGTTCTCCATCAGTGACCCGCAACCTTATCTTCAGCCAGTACAGAGGGTACCCTTTAAAGGGCACTTCCGGCACAGTTGCTTTGAGACGTACCTGCCCTCACAACTAGTCCAGGACATTCGGCAATGATTAGGAAGCTGTTTGGGCTTTTGGCATCCAGCTGTTGCCCCACATCCGTTGATATATGCGGACTCTTAATTGGAACCTGTGGCTGCAGTGGGCCCAGCACTACAGATGCCTTTTGGCCAGAATCTGCATTTCCAATGAGGCAGCTTGAGATGTTCAGTAGTGGATAGTGTATGTCAACGTGACATGCGCAAGCAGGTTCCTTGCCCCCTTCAGAGGTCGAATTAGTAACAGCTGCATCATCTGTGGGACTGGGGAGGTAATCTGAACGAGATTCAGATCAGAGGTTTCTGGTGTAAGATGGACCAGTACCACCATATAAATCTTGTGGAGCTAAGCGCCATCCAGCTAGCCTTAAAGGCCTCTCTGCCTCCTTTCATGGTAATCCAAGTGCCAATGGACAACATGACCACCATGTATTAACAAGCAGAGCAGGGTGGGGTCTAGTGCCCTCTGTCTTGGGGTCCTAAAGTTTTGGTAATAGCGAATAGTTATCTCTTTGCAGGGTATCCTAGCAAGATCCCTTAAAATCAGGGCAGAGTAACATATGAGGCATCACGAGTGGTGTCTGCCAAGAGGTCCCATAGGGTATTTTTGCCCAGTAGGGTATGTGATCGGTAGGCATAGTCATTGACTCCGAAAATACTCACTGTCCACCCTTTTGGGATTAGAGTTTCCTCCTAAAGGGTTTGTAGGACACTCTTTCCGCTTTCAGGTTGACTGCGATCTCCTATACACGTTTCCACTTCTGCCGCGGATCCCGCACGTCTCATCATAATTCGGGCTCGACTGAGCACAGTTGATTCTGATGGCCCCAGATTGGGCTGGGTGGATCTGGTACTCCAAATTGCTGACCCTGAGCATCTGCCCTCCACTTCATCTGCAGGAAGACCTGCTGTCCCAGCAGCAATGCAGGTTGGAAACCAAACCGAGCAGCCAACCGAGGGGCTTTTGTCTAGTATCTAAGGTGGTTGATGTCATGTTAGAAGCCAACTGCCCTTCACCAAATCAATTTTTTTAGGCCACTGGTTAAGTTTATTTACTAGTGCAACAAGAAGCAGGTTGACCTACAGGCTAGATTATCTGATATACTTTTGTTTGGGTTATCTTTGGCCCGGTAAGGCTTTGCTATGGCCACTTTTTAAGAATTGCATATTGGCCCATTCACCTTCCTCCGTTTGGCAGATCTGCCCTCCTTTTTCAAATAGCCAGTTGTGATTCATTTTTTTTAAAAGTGCTTTCATATGTGTTTCCCCAGTCCCCTTCATTATGCCACTGTAATGCCTTAATGTGGTCTTCATCTTTCTGATGTGTGCAGTTGAAAGGGGTTTGATTTGAATGGTGCAATGGCACTGGGGCCAAAAGTTGTCATAACTCCACTAAACACCAAATATTGCTATATCTTACTACTAAACAGGCGGTCACAAGTGCAGTTATCTAGCAAGCGCTAGGGTCATGATTTCAATAGTGCAGCAGGCTCAGTGGCACCTAGTCCAAAAGTTGTCAGAACTCCTCTAAATGCCTAATATTGCTATATTTTACAACTAAACAGGCAGTCATACGTGCAGTTATCTAGCGAGCATTAGGGTCATGATTTCAATAGTGCAGCAGGAGCAGTGGCACCGGGACCAAAAGCTCCAGGCACCCCACTAAACACCTAATATTGCTATATTTTATTCCTAAACAGGCAACCAAAAGTGCAGTTACCTTGCAGACAACAGGGTCATGATTTGAATGGTGCAGCAGATGCAGTAGCACTGGGCCCAAAAGTTGTCAGAACTCTTCTAAACGCATATTCTTGCTATATTTGAGTACTAAACGGGCAGTCACAATTGCAGTTATCTTTCAGTTCAAAGTGGCTTGATTTAAATGGTACAGCAGGTGCAGTGGCACTGGGGCCAAACGCTCTAGGGACCCCACTAAAAGCAGAATATTGCTAAATTTTACTACTAAACAGGCACTCACAAGTGCAGTTATCTTGCAAGCACTAAGGGCATGATTTCGATGGTGCTGCAGGTGCAGTGGCACCGGGGCCAAAAGATGTCATAACTCCTCTAAACCCCACATATTGCTATATTTAACTACTAAATAAGCAGTCACAAGTGCAGTTACCTTGCAGGCACTAGGCTCATGATTTCAATGGTGCAGCAGGCGCAGTGGCACCGGGACCAAAAGCTCCAGGCACCCCACAAAACACCAAATATTGCTATGTTTTACTACTAAACAGGCAGACACAAGTTCAGTTATCTTGCGGGCACTAGAGGCATGATTTGAATGGTGCAGCCGGTGCAGTGGCACTGGACCCAAAAGTTGTCAGAACTCCTTTAAACACACAATATTGCTATTACATCAATTATTTCTATTATTCCTATCTTTCACTTCGTTTTTCTAAATGTAGCTATTATTTACCAGTAACAGCACAATATATTGCCATTTTGTACATAAACAAGTCATAACACTTGACCAAACTTTCTGTAACTTATATTGTACAACTACTTAGCAAGCTACAACTTGCAACAAAAAAACAGCATCTTATTAATCACACAGGCGAAACTTAATGCGTTTACCAATGCTTGCTTGTTATGGTGGCTGGTAGGAGTAACCGACAATAAGGCATGGTAGACAAGTGGAATAAGCAAGCAACAACGGAAGGAGGGGGGGTGGGGGCAAGCAGCACAGGCAACAGGGAAGCAGGGGGGGGTGGGGGCAAGCAGGTAACAAAGGATACAAAAGGAGGGTGGCAAGCAAAAAAAGAAAGAAGGGGAGTGGGTGGGGACAGGCAACAACAGAAGGAAGGGAAACAGCCGAAAGAGGACGTTGGGAGAGGGACGAGCATGGGCAACAACGTAAGGAAAGGAGTGGGTGGCGAGCGGAGATGGGCAACAATGGAAGGAGGGGGCAAGAAGCACAGGCAATGATGGACGGATGGGAGAGGTGTGCGCAAGCAGCACGGGCAACAATGAAAGGAGTGGGCAACCAACACGGGCAGCAATTGAAGGAGGGGTGGTGGGTGGAGGCAAGATGACAGACAGCGAAGGATGGATAAGTACATGAAGAGCCTGAAGGAGAAACATGCTGCAGAGGACAGGCCACAGAGCTTGGATTAAGAAGATTGGCTGGAGATACAAGCAAAGAATAGCAGCCTGTAGAGGACAAATTGCTGAGACAGGTTTCACGGATGGGCTGCAGAGAAACTACAGAAGATTGATGGCAGAGACAAGCAGAAGATACAGACTGCAAAGAACAGACGAGAGAGACAGGTTTCACAGGACAGGCTGCAGAGAAACTACAGAATATGGATGGCAGAGACAAGCAGAAGATACAAAAGAACAGACGAGAGAGACAGGTTTCACAGGACAGGCTGCAGAGATAATCGAGGGGTAAGGCAGGCAGTCTGTTTTCTACTGTTGCAAAACACACAGAACAACTGTACTTGTTAAACTATTTACTTATGTAAACTAGGCTTAGTCGGGCAGGAGCATTCTCTCTCTTGTACATATTATTTATTGTCATTGCTCTATTTCATCACAGAACACACGGCTGCATGCTTGCAGTCTTAAGGGCTCTCGCTAAGCAGTACACCATACAGCATCACGCGGCTCACTGCACATGTGCCGATGATAACTATAAAGATAGTATTCCTTTATTTTAGCTGATGTCTATTTCATAATTAATTTGACTTGCAATGTTAAAAAAAAAAAAAAAAAAAACGTTCTTGATGGAATGCTTTAAATTGTTTCACAATTCCAATGTGTACTTGAACCACAAATCTGTACATTGTGACCATGTAACATCTTATTTCTCTCCCCCCTAACAATGTAGTGGTCAGTCCTACCTCCTCGGTGAAATTCTCCCTCCCCTACACCAGATGGAATCTCACTGGGTTCCCTAGGAAAGGCCACAGATGGCTGGTTCTGCCAGCAGCATCACTGCCTCCCCATGGGACGCTGTGGAGATCTCTGGGCCTCTCTCGCCACTCTCCTTTCTCTTCTTCTCAAATTGCAGAAATAAGATGGAGAACGGCCACGCCACACATCATTCAAAGGCTGCCCGGAATTCTGTGTATTTTAAGAGGCCGTGTATGTGCGTTAAATGTTGTAGCACTTAAAATCAATTCATTTTGCAGCTTGCTCCTTTGAACACTCCTAACGGAAACATTAATTTGTCATTTTAAATTGAGGAATGTGCAATAACACGACGGCAACAATTTAAATAGGTAGTCACATTCTCAACAGCTTGTGTCACAGCCACCTGTGAAGCAGCACTGGGGTGGACGCTGAGCGCAATGGCACACCACCAACAGTGCATTGGCCACGATTCACACCATCTCACCTGCTGCTGTTGGGCACATGAGCATTCTGTTCTACCCAAACTATAGTATGAAACCCGATCGACGTTTTTAGGTCGAGCCTGGGCAGTGCATGCGTTGGTCTGCCAGGCATGCGATATTTGAGTATGGAGTTAAAGTTCCGCCCACTCTCCGCCCACATTTTTCATTGGCTTGTGTTATTGTCCTTTGTAAATGCTGACTTCTGATTCGTTAATAGGCATGTTAGTCCCTCCTTAGTACCGCCTTATGCATAAAAGGAAGACAGCTGGAATCACATGCACTCTCAAAAGGTGCTTCACGAAAAAGACAAAAAGAGTTCCTGGAAAGCAAGCACTGGTGGCAGAATAGCAGGAACCAATCTGAGGTGGCAAACAGACTATGCGCCACGGGAGAGACAATAAGATGCTGGGCAGGCTAAACCAAATAAAGTCAGCAAATAAAAAGAACACAAATGTGAGTGACAAAACACAAACCTAACGGTAAGCAACGGGCGGACTGCATTCAGAGGTCAGCGTTCAACATGTTGCCAATATGTCTTTGCAACCAGACAGCTCTGCTGTCTGGTTGGCTTCGGCCTAAATACTGGTCAGTTAATCATGTCAGTTAATCATACAATCTGGCAGGGCGGTGCTCCGCATCCACCTAGTAACCTCAAATGGATCCACAATCAGCATTTGACAGTAATTTTACAGCTCTAAAAACATGTTGGAACATAACAGAGTCCGGTAGAGACATACTCACAGAAGACCAGCCTTGTAATATATAAAATGAATAGAACTAGGACACTATAAATATAGTCACTTTGACCTGCATAGTGCCAAAAATTGACGGCTTCCATTATTTCTGAGAGAGAAAATGTTTAGCAACCTGCCAGCTAAGTGTCTTCAATCTTGGAGAATGTGAACTAACCAGCAGAGACAGCAATGGAGATGGACTCATCCATCCCCTATGAAGGTAAACTCCTTGGTAAAGAAACACACCGGAGTAAACCAACACACTAGGGAAGGTTTGCATCTAGAAGGAACTAGTGAGAGGGATTACAAAGGTTAACGTGATTGCCGAAACAATGAAAACAAGCATTGGCATAGCCAATAGGTCTCGCACCACGTGCTTCCCTTTCATTAGAGTACAAACGTCTGTCTGTTTACGTATGAAGCCTTTGTGATAAGTAAAAAATGCAAGCTGTACGGTTAAGACACATTTTCACTTTAACCTGACCAGGATTTGTCGAAAGCAGGATTGTATTGTACGCATGCCGGTCTGTTTGTTATTTTTATTTTCTATAATTCTATTTTTAAAAAGTATGTACCTTTAAGGCGATCTGTAATTTGTATTTAATGTTTGCGTTTATAACTGATTTTAAAACGTTCATACATACCTGCGCTTGTAATAGAATATGCAGTGGCCTCAAATGTAGGCAAAGGCCAGCGTGCCGTTAAGAGTTTGCGGTATATGAATGAACCCAAGGCGTGAACACATAGCGAAATGAAATTTAAAAAAAAAAACGCGAGTGGTGACGCGAGTTGTGCGCACGCGCGCGACGAGAAAGTGCTGTGCACGTCGCGCGCGCGCGCTTGTGCGCGTAACCGCACGCTGGTGGCAGCTTTCGGAGCACTTTCTAAAGCCCCTTACTAAAGTCTCGCAGAGCAGCGCATGCGCGCTGGCTCAGCGAGACCTAATGAGTGATCCTCTTAGGAATTAAAATTCCTTTTTTGTGTACCTCCCTCACCGTTTGGTATACTGTTACTACTGTGATGGTGAACAAAAAGAAACCAGAGTCCTAATAATGTCAGAAAAGGTAACAACTAAATAAATACCTGAACTAAATAACTGGAGACTTCGATCTGTACCATATCCCTGATATTACAATTATCTGGTACCCGTAGATCCTGTGACTTCCAGAAACTGTTGAAAACTTGCCGCCTCTTTGGCTTGTTGATCTCTCATAGGCAGTGCTGACTCTGCTTCCATGCACAGAGCCTGTTTGCCATAGCCAAATGACTGTGCCTGCCATGATGGTGCTCTGCATGTGGCTGTCCGGGCAATACCCATTAGTCCCTCCACTGATATCTTTATATTAATTGAGTGTGATGCTTTTGCTGGTTCCTGTATTGTGGATGAATGAGGGTATGTGGGGGCTGGCATTGGATCTTTGTAAAGAACAAGTTATTGTGCAAGGGGGTACACCTCCAAGTAAAGACAGTACATGACTGGGCTGCTCATTTTCAAATGCGTCACCGGGCTAACAGGACGGTGGACTCTGTGTCTGGCAAAACACTGTAAAGCACTGAGGTCAAAACTCAATGGGGTTTGCTTGTTTTCCTGCTCAGGTGCGATACAACGCACTGGACTGTCCTTACTTATGTGTGTGTTTTTATAACGCAAACCAGACAACTACATAGCAGTAGGAACAGCGTGCTTTATGAAGGAGCTGGCATGTTTACAAAAATATAGCAGAAATGGATAAACTTCCTACAATAGAGAGCAAAATAAAGTTGGATATTAACCCTTTCAGTGCGTCTGTTGGCCACTGGACGATACTGGGGAGGCATATAAAGGCCCCACTGGTGCTTTGCACCAGAAGGACTCCTTTATTTTATTTTAACCCCTTTAGTGCGGTCGTTGGCGGTCACGACCTCTCTCCCTCCCCAGTGCAGGTGTCTGCACCAGAGAGAGTCCTTAATTTTCATCATGCTGCTCAATAAGAGCTTCTCGGGCAGCCTGATTCTTTTTTTTTTTTTGTCTACTTCAGTGACAATTGGCGTGCAGGGCTTGCTGACGCAATTGCAGTAAAAGTGAAAGTAAAATGAGCCCCCCCAAGCACGGATTCTCATGGGAGAGGTATCACTCAAAAGGGGAGAATCCAATGGTACCTCTGCCCCAGGAAAGCGATCCCCAGGCAGGGACCCACCCTCTAGCCACCAGGGGTTAGGGGGAGCTGCCCCTTGGGCAAGGGCTTGTGCTTCACCAGGAGCAAATTCATAATTTGTCTTTCTGACCCCCGCCCCCTGGTGAGCAGATGGGGGCAATTACCCCCTATCCGCCCCACCCCCTGGGGGAGGGGGGCAGAAAGTCCACTAGATACCAGGAATGTTTTTTCATATAAAATTTTACGGGTGGGGGCTGCCCACCATGGGCAGAGCTATGCCCCCACCTCAATTTAATGGAGCAACAGTCTTTCTGCCTCCCCTGGGGGGTATATGGGATAATTACCCCCGATATGCCCCCGGGGCAGAAAGCCCACTAGAAGCTGGGAATATTTTTTTATAAAAATACAGGGGTGGGTGCGGTCCAGAATGAGTATGGCCAAGCCCCCACCCTAATTAAATGCCCCACTCCAACTAAATGGGGCAAGTCTTTCCGCCCCCCCTTGGGGGCAGATGGGAATAATTAACCCCAATGTGCCCCTGGAGGGGGCAGAAAAACCACTAGACATTGGGGTGGAATTTATGCAATATGTTTGGGGAGGGAGCAGCCCCCCTGGGCATAGGCCCGTGCTTCCCCCACCCGGGGCCAAATAGACTTTCTGCACCTCCTGTGGGATAGATATGGTATTCACCCCCAATCTGCCACCCCCTCCCCTGGGCAGAAATCCCACCATACACCAAGAATTTTAAAATGGTGTCAAACCAAAAAAAAGGCTGTGGCAGCTTAAACTGGCATCGAGCCATATCCCTGCCTAGTGGCGTCAATAGTGTCTTTCTGCCCCCCTGGGCACAGATAGGAGGCTTGTTTCAATAGGGAAGGTTGCCCCAAACTTGCCCCGGAGCGGTAGAAAGTTCACCTGACACCAGGAATTTTTCCTTTGGGTCAAAAGAAAGTGGTCTGGGTGTTGCACTCTGGCTTTGGCCACACAAACCCACCGCCACCCTTTTTACGGAGTTTTATATAGCGCGAACTTGACCCGGTATTGGGTATCAGAGTGCTTTACATAGCACCAGTTGCGTTACATGAGGACACATTCATTTTTGTTAGGCACGAGGAGATTAAGTGATTTGCCCAGAATCACATGATGTTCAGCGTCATTACCGAGACTCGAATCCGGTTCCCCAGATTCGAGGTCGACCGCCCTAGCCGTTAGGCCAACTTCTCTCCCTGCCTCCACTCTCCAGGTCAGACAGGTGGCAAAGCCCACTGTATGGCGGGAATATATATTTTTAAATAAAATAATGGGGTGGGTGTTGCCCATCCAAACATTAAGCCCCACCCTCACCCCTAAAACTTCAACAGTCTTTCTGCTCACCTGCAGACTGAAGCATCCCATCCCAATGGCAAGCGAGAGGACATTTGATTCTTTTGGGTGTTTTTACATATGGGTCAAGAGAGTGTGGCTAACTCCCATTATCGTCCCACTTGCAATAGTGAATGGCTGCACTTTTTGGACTTGGCTAGGCTGCCACCTGGAAAAACAGACACTGACAGTTCTGAAAACTAGACATCCGGGGAAATCCAGTGTGATGTGCTTCACATGCATCACACAATATTTTCTTACCCACAATGCTCTGCAAACCTCAAAGTTTGACTAAAAACACATCTTTTCCTCACATTTCTTTGAGGACAACTTCTGGATTCTGCAGGGAGCAAAACATATTCTAACACACAGCATTCCCCCAAGTCTCCCGATAAAAAATGGCACGTCTCTTGTGTGGGTGGGCCAAGAGACCTTGACACAAAAGGCCCTAAAGTGCTACATGGAGAGATCGGCAACAGGGGTAGCTGCAGGATTTGGGGCTGTGCTCGGTTGCCACCCAAGGTAACTTACCAACCACAGTCATTTTTAAAAACTAGACAACCAGGGGATTCCAGGGTGTTGTGCCTTATGTGAATCCCACAAGGTTTCTTACCCACATTGCCCTGCAAACCACAAGATTGGCTTGGAATCACAAATTTTCCTTATACTTCTGTGATGGAAACTTCCAGAATCCACAAAAATCCTGAAAATTCTTACCACCCATTATTGCCCCACTTGTGCTGATAAAAACACTGTTCCACTTGTGCGGTTGGCCTAATGCCTGCAATGGGAACGGATCAAACTGAGGTCAATGGAAGTCCCCTTGCAAGGGCCATCTTCTGCACAAAAAAATAATTAAAATCTTCTTCTCTCCACTTCACCCCCTCCCCCCCCACCACTACAGTAACAATTTTGTGTGCTTCTGTTGGCCTCCACTGCTGCTCAGCCTTCCACCCACCTCACTGCCGAAAGTGTCCTTTCCAGGAGAAACAAATGAGACCAGTTTCTGCTACTACCAGCATTCAGCAAAACAAAACAGGCAAAAAGGACCTTTGCCTTCTTCCAGCATAAAGTCCGAGGTCCCCTCCCAATAACCAAATGCTCTGTTAGAGTCTTCCAGGCTTTCATGCCTTCACCAATTAAAGCCACACGTGTACAGCATTCTTAGTTATAAAGATAATAGTGAGGTTCCTTAGCAAGTTCAAAGGGACAGGTTGCACAAAAGCACCAAACTGTGTGTGGCATTTTGTTTGGTCGTATGCTAATAGTTCTTGGTAGGATCCATGCAATCGGTGCTCATGGATCCAGTCACGTGACCTTTTTCAGAAATCGGGCTGCACAACAGGCACTGAGGAACAGGGTAAGCATTGATACTTCTGTTATTGACTTCAGAAGAGGACATGATGGAAAAGGAAAACAAGACCTCTAATATATAGAACTCATTTAATTGCAGATTGCTACTGTGTTAAATTAACTTTAAAAAAAAATCAAAAGTAAGAGCAGCACTTTGAATTCTGCAGATATGTTCTATGTTTAATAAACTTTCCTTAAAAAATCCTTTTGTGAGCTCAGTTTCTGATGCAATTGCACTTGCAAAGTTCAGTGCAGGTCCACAGCACCTTCTTGCAAGCCCACTTGCCTGTGCTACCAGCTGCAGCTTTATAGCCATACTTGACAAGTACACCACATGCCTTAGATGCCTCTGGCAGTGCTGCCCACAATGTGGTCCAGTACTGACTGTCTCTATCCATTTTCCACCTCCATCCCTCCGGAGGGGGTAGCTCCTGCTGAGGTATGTCACATGTGGACCAGATCCCTGCTTGATAAACAGCATGCTTTGAATGTTCAAGAAGAGCAGACTGTTGGTGGGATGGCTTCCATTGTCTTGTTTTGCTGACAAAACATTTGTCTGTGGGCTTCGTTCACTGACTCCAGTTGGCTTGTTCACTGGTACAAGATAACGGTGAAGCGTTCAAGAATTCGCAAGCTGTCACTCTGAATGTCCACCACTATGAATAGATTACTGGCAATGTTGGCAAAGCCTGCTGAAACATCCAGATAAGATTTCCAGGCCATCCATCCTGCTTTGTTCCCTTTTCCAAGGAATGCCGAGACAGTGTCACAGCCAGTGAAGCTGTGAAACACCGGCAAGGCTGTGGATTTCTCCTTTCCCAAGGTCTGAGAAATGACATTAATGTCTATGTAGGAAAAGCTCCTCCCTGTACCGAATGCTACTCAGATATTGGCCTTGGGACACAAGTCTTGCAGCTGGTGAAACTTTCCTATCATAATTACTACGACATCGGTGTCCACAGTGCGGACCAAACAAGACATAGAGCCTTGTTGCAGGGCATGTTGTACATGTAAGACCAGCCTTGTATCTGCCTCTTTGTGGTTACAGGCTGGCATAGATAGGTTACTGCCTCTGACCAGAATGCCATCGCTATATGTTGTCACTACTTCCTTGCTAGAGTGGAATTCACTGCTCTCGATCTTCTCAGCCAGTAACGTGAACAATTCCTGTTTGTTGGCTGCATCACATAAGAAGTTTTACCACTGTCCTGGAATTTTATTTTGACTTGCAAACTTTCTGCTCTTTTCTTTTCCTCTTTTCTCTCCGACAGAGTATTTGATGCTGCCTTTGACATACCTGTCCCAGACAATGTACACCTTTATCGAACTATCAAGCTGCTGCACTATGTAAGGTATGAAAACATTAATGGCACAGTTTTCAAAAGTCCTGACACCTGCAGTTGGTGTGAGGTGTACCACAGCAGTACCATCGAACACTTTCACTTCTGTATCAGCTGTTTCTTCCAAATACACCAGCTCAGGAGCAAGATCCCGAACGTTCACCTCTGATGGTTCTTCTTCATCCAGTTCTTCCACGTTGGCCAGCAACACAGTTGCATCATCAATGTCATTGAATTCAAGTAAGTTTGGTGCTTCTTTCTCTGATGTCTTTACCAAGCATGTCATTAGGTCAGACTTATTCCCTCCAAAAAATTCATTCCTTTATCAGACCGGAACGGTGGAAATAGGTGGTTTTCATGACTGAAGAAAGTATTCATATCACACACACTCACGGTGTTGTGCGACGATGTACAGTCTCGAGAAAAGGCTGACATCTGTCTTCAGACTTGCAATCTTGTATGCTTTTTTGCCGCTGTCAAGCGTGCCTGTTCAAAGAATTCCCCAGGAGCAGAAGCTGAACCCAATACCCTCCACTAGTATTTACGCTGATAAATAAAATATCCGTCAGCATGAAATAATAGCAGGGGGGAGTGGAAGTGGATAGAGAAGAGACTGCCTTGTAGAGAACAATATCACAGTGTAGTATCTTCATGTTGTGTTATAATGTTCTATGTTATCTTGTCCCTAGCTGCTCAGCCAGTGTGAGTGTTCTGTGTGGAATGTTGGTGCGTGGGCCATGATTGGAATGCTTGGGTGACTGGTGCGAGTGGTGACAGTTGGTGGATGGGCTGAGCAGCTAGCAGGCTGCTCCTGGTGGGGCTGCTGTATTGGATCTACTCTACATTATCATCTACTTCAATAAACCTACTTAAACTACATCTACCAGCGTGGACTACGTTACTACATTATTTTTGGCGACGAGTTGGAGACTTGCCCACGCTCTACAGTTGGTCTGAAGGAAGCTGAAGATGACATTTACAAATAGTCAACATGTTGGGAAGAAGCTTCATGATCTACAAGCGCAGACAAGAGACACGAAAAAATGCAACAAGACTGGGTCACAAGAGGCCATACATACAGCGCAAGTTGTCATTCAAGAGGATGTTTTGAAAACTAAGGAGCCGCAAAGGAAACAAAAGAAAATGGAACAGCACGCCTTGCAGCCCCACCAGTGTCCATTACATCGGACAGCCCCAGCCCAAGCGTGCTGTACTCTGTTTCATCTAGACACATTTACAAGAACTGCGCCTTTAAGGAAAGTAAGCAACATCATTTTAGACTTTCTCTAATGTGAACGCTGCGCAAGGACATGTGATTGGAGTGTTATGCTGCACCAATTTGTTGAACATTCACAGTATCCATTTCAATAGCTCAGCAAAAACAAATTGAGAATTACATGAAGCCTTGGTGTGTTTTGGTGTTTATATAAGACACAGGTGAACAGCATCGGCGTTTCTGTGTTGAAAAGGTCAGAGACTTACTATCTGAATGCAAACTCATCGGATTTAAAAGATTAGATATTAGTCAATTGACACTTAATCTTGGGGAATGGAAGCTAGAAGTAACTTCTGTTCATGTCATCAGTTTTAAGTAAGTGGGATGACTGCTACTGTGAATTTACGATGTTTGGATTTACAAACCCTACGTCTTGTGCCTGGTCCCTGCGCTGTGTTATGGTTTACTAAATACGCGTACCCAGCATCAGTTTGCACTTTAATTCAAAAGTGTATTTCACTTGTTTGAAATCAGTCTTCACATTTATTGCCGCAACGGGTTATGTATGGTGAGCCAATTTTTGTCTCGATTTCTTTTTTTTTTTTTGTAAATTGAGGGCCTTCAACCCTGGAGCAATGACAGTTAAACCGCTGCGGTGTGGTTTAAATCCAGTCACGAGTCGCAGGTAGCGCGTGCACACCTACCTGCATTAGAGAGTTCTTCCTTCCGAGGTCTTCGTTGCTAGACAACCTGGAACTCTGCTTTGGACGCTTTCCAGCACGCCAACGCCAGGAGCCATCCGGCGTGGCGTACTCTACGTGCTGCTATTTTTTATTTTTTTTGTTTGTTGTGGAGGAAATAGTGGGCATTTTTTTTACTGCGGTGCGCGAACATTCTTGAAATTGGTAGAACACTATTGAGGGCACTATCAGAGCGGCAGTGACTTTAAGCTAACCCATCAACAGCGTATTATGGATGTGTATCTGGCTGCAGCGCTTTCTCTGCCTACGAGGGATCTAGCTGCTCTCTGGCTGCAGCGTTCGGGTTCTCTCCAGTTCCAAGATTCTTCGGCCGACGTGGATTCCAGCAACTTTTTGGCAATGTTGTGATGTCCCTTTCCTCAGGTATCGATTCGGCACTCGGCTGCCGCTCATGTTGCACAGAGCCATTTTTAAACAGTACTTACTATTTTAGCTTGTCTTAAAACTGCTTTTAAAACTATTACCTCATTACCACTTTGCACAGTGATATCCCCGTCTCCTCGTCCTGGTCCACCGCGGCGGGTGCCGTTTGTGTGGAGGGCGGGGCTGACCACTAATCTTCAGCTGACACCACTTGCTTCCTGGAGTGGGTGGAGCTACTTTGCCGCGCGCTCTCCTACATCAGCTGATGGGCCAGCAGACGCGCAGCGGGCGCGCCAAAGGCGTGCCTAAGGCAAGCCCATCTGCGTCTGGCCCGCGTCCAGCGCCAGCCATGCTGCCTGGCCCAACACTGGTACAAGAATCGTTTGGTCTAGGGAGCAACTCTATGAGATGGTTCCAGTAGGATGCGCTAGGCCCACGCGCTGGGACCTCTGTGCATTGGAACAGGAGTTACATGGCCAGGAGCTGCGTTGTGAGTCATGCTCCTTCGCGTCTGACAGAACTAGGATCTTGGGAAGCGCTTGTAAGGGCACTCACATGGTAGCACCTTCTAGAACTCAGACCTCAATTACGGAGTCCAATATCAAAGCCTGTCTAATTAACTGCAGATCCCTCCCCAAACATGCTGATGATGTCTGGCTTATACTGGAATCAAACTCTTGGGATCTCATATTTCTTACAGAAATATGGTTAAGAGATAGCTCTAACCCCGACATAATGCTGGTCATTCCAGAGGGCTATAAAATAACCACGGTTAATCGGGCTGATAATAGACAGGGGGGTGGGCTTGCTGTGATCATGAGAAACAGCTGGGAGATATCACATAAAAGGATTGAACACACTGGACGGATTGAAGCTATGTCCTTCAATATTAAAATCTCCCCCACCTTCTCTATTGCTGGTATACTGGTATATAGACCCCCTGACTCTATATCCACTGAGCTGCTGGAGTTGTGCGATTTGATCGCAGATATCTCATTGAGGCATGCAAACTTTATAGTCCTGGGCGACTTCAATGTCCATATGGACAACGAACGCTGCCCTCTGGCCTCCCAGCTGGCCGACACTCTTAAGGGGTTAAACCTCAATCAAATAGTTTCTATGCCTACACATGTGGCCGGTCATATGTTAGATCTAATTTTTACCAATATTCATACCTTAAAAACTGATGAGCCTGTCCCCCTTACATGGTCGGATCACAGCCTTATTCCTTTCAACTTGACCACTACCATTTGTAAGAGTTCTGTGAGACCAGAATACGAAGACAGAAGAAATTGGAGGAAAGTCTCCCTTGAAGCAATGGGCCCAGCACTATTAAACTCCCCTTTGCTGCTCACTGGAGAACCTAGTTGTGACACCCTCACTTTTAACCAATGGGTTACTTCGGCTCTAGACAGAGTAGCCCCTATTAAATCCATGAAACTGGCTGGAAACAAACCCTCTGCCTCCTGGTTTACAACGGAACTCTGTTTGAGAGAAAAGCCTCTGCAAGAAGCTTGAGCGGGTTTGGCGGAAAACATATGACGCAGAGGCCAAGAGTGCATATAGAGTAGCACTGAAAAAATTTCACAGGCTAAAGCGTAACACCATCAGGGATTATGTTGCTAATCAAATTAAATCATCTGGCAACTCGACTAAAGAAGTTTTTAGGATTGTTCAGGGCTTCATTAAACCAGGGACTTTGAAAAGCACCATAGCTCCTTCTACCTTATGTGAAGAACTTTCTGTCTTTTTTCAGGAGAAAATCCAGACTATCTATTCTTCATTTCCCTTGACTGGGCTGTCAGCCTCACCACTCTCTACCCCCCGCCATCCAGGTGTATGGTCTGAATTTCGCACGTTCAGCCCTGAAACGTCCCTCATTGAATTGAATAAAACCAAATCCGGGTCTCCAATTGACCCCTGCCCGGCTAGGTTTTTTAAACTGCTGGCCCCACTACTCAATCCCTCTCTAAACTTGCTTTGGAACTCGTCTCTGGCATCAGGCACCTACCCTTCCATCTGGAAAACAGCACTGGTCCAGCCAATCCTCAAGAAGGACGCAGATCCTGCAGAACTGAAGAACTTTAGGCCAATCTCCCTCCTGCCAGCACCGGCCAAGATCCTTGAGAAAGAAGTGCAGAAACAACTATCAGAGTTCTTAGAGTCTAACAAACTGCTACATGACTCCCAGTCTGGCTTTAGGTCAGGCTACAGCACAGAGACAGCTCTGCTTGAAGTATCGGAAACTATAAGGGACACCCTGGATAAGAGCAGCTGTGCAATGCTAGTGCTGCTGGATTTATCCGCAGAGTTTGACGCGGTATCACATCAGATCCTTTTAGAGAGGCTCACGCATCTGGGAGTGACGGGAACCACATTAGCCTGGTTAAGCTCCTTTCTTGAAGGCCGGTCCCAGAAAATACTTCTCCGCCCCATATCTCCTCCCCCCGCCCTCTTGTTTGCGGTGTTCCTCAGGGCTCGGCTCTGAGCCCGACTCTTTTTAATGTTTACCTCGCACCCCTTGCCCCACTAGTCGAGCAGTACGGTGTAAGTGTTTTCTCATATGCTGATGACACTCCGCTTGTGTTCTCTTTTAGGGATCACTCCGAGACAGCATTCACCAACTTTAAACAATGTTTGGTTGACATTTCATCATGGATGACTGACAATTGCCTGAGGCTGAACACTGATAAAACGGAGGTCCTGTTTTTTAATCAGCCGTCCCCTCCACAAGCCGACCTTTGGTGGCCATCAGAACTTAATCCTCCCCCACTTCCAGTTTCTTCTGCTAGGAATCTGGGGTTCAAATTTGACTCCACCCTCTCATGGAAGGCCCAGTTAGATCAAGTCTCCTCGTCTTGTTTTTGGAAAATGTAGTCCCTGCGAAGATTCCTTCATTTCCTACCTATGGTCTGCAGGAAGACGGTGGTTCATGCATTGATCACGTCCCAGCTGGACTATGCTAACAGCCTGTATTTGGGTCTCCCAGCCTACCTGATAAGAAAATTACAAACGATCCAGAATGCGGCAGCCAGGCTCATCAGAAATGTGCCACTCCACCACGACATTTTCCCCCACCTCCGCAGCCTGCACTGGCTGCCTGTCAAAAGGAGGATAGAATTTAAGGCACTGACTCTCGCATATAGAGCAGCTAGGGACACTGGCCCTCAATACCTCAGGAACAGACTCCGAAAATACCATCAGACGAGGGTCTTAAGGTCAAATCATCGAGAAATTTTAGTCACCCCACGCTTTGCAAAAGCTAGGCTTGGCGGCCGCTCGTTCCCTGTCAGAACCACTTCTCTTTGGAACTCCATGCATGAGCACATTCGGAAAGCCAAGTCAGAAACTGAATTTAGGAAGAATCTGAAGACCTGGCTTTTTGGCCTCCCTTAGCACTAGATTACCAGCCCTTCCTCCTGTCATACGCTGCTAGCGCCGGGCCACCTCCGTTGGAGGTAGCCGTGCGCTCTCTAAGCTACAATAATAAATTGGTGAACTTGTTGGTTGTTGCAGCTCTTATGGACCAACTCCGTATGAATCAGTTCTTTACACCATGGACAGTGACTCATTTTTTTCTTGGAGGTGGCACACAACTTTATATTTGGAAGGTTTCTCGTGTCACGTGACAGTAGCATTGTTATTATTGTTTTTACTGTGATGTATATGATACATTTTTGGGGCATGTTTAAAGAGTCTATGCCTAGAAAGTAGTTTTGTTTTAAAAAAAAGACAAAACTAATTTGTTGAGAGTGACAGGTTAAAGATTTATGCAAGTATTTTTAAACCATTTCCATAGTTTGGGTGGTTCTATCGTCCCTTACAGGAGGGTGGTCCTTTTGTTCTCTATGTGTTTTTAGCTTTTTGTTTTTCAAAGCCTGTGTTTCTTAAGGGATGGAAGGGGTCCCCCGTCCCACTTCCACTTTTTTTTCCTCACTTTAGGTGTTGTTTCTTTACATGCGAGAAGTGGGTTTTAGTCCCATTTTCACACTGTAAGCCATCTTACCCTTACATGAGGGTTGGCTTAAGGGTTTTTGTTTCATTTTCATGCAAGGAATGGGTGTTAGTCCCATATCCTCACTGTACGCCTCTGTACCCTTACATGGGGGGGACTATAGGGTTTTGTTTCCCTTTTCACGCATAGAATGGATTTTTTAGTTCCACTTGTTGCAAGGTTTTTGTTTGTTGTGTGCGTAAGCCACCATGTGCTGCATGTTCGTTCTTGTTGAGTGGGTGTTTTCACTACCTGTCTATGGGGTTTTGGTCCCTTTGGTCCCTTATTTAGGGGTAGGAATTTGGGTCCCAGTCCCTTTTTCCACATTTTTACATGGCTTCTCTCCTTTCATTGGGAGCTTAAACATTGTAATAGTATTTTCTTTTCTTTATTAAAGGAGGAGAATGGGTGTTTCTTATGTACCTTTTCACTTTTCTTCCCTCCTTGTGTTGTCCTTTTCCCTCTTGTGATGTGGTTTCTACCGTTCATTCCTGGGTTTTGGACCATTGACTTCTATTATACTTTGTTGTCTTTAGTTTTTATAGTTTGGTTTCATTATTCTTCTATTTTATAGGAAGGAGATAATGTAGTACCTTGATGTTGTGTTATAATGTTCTATGTTATCTTTAGGGCTCCCAGTTTTCCGTTTTTACTGATTTTTACAGATAAATACAGACAGAAACCTATTTATTTTCCTGTCTGTATTTATTTTTACATACAGAAAAATACATAAAATAGGTCTTCTTTGGATGATTTTTTCTACTGTCAATCATGAGTGACAGGTCAGAAGGAGTACAGAGTGAGAGGTAGGAGAGATGAAAATAGACAACAGATTTCCTACTTAAGTGCAGATCTACAGTTATTTATGCTATTCTACAATGCACATGTTTTCAGATAACGCTATTGCACTGTATACTGCTGAAACCTTTTGGACATTTAAATGTGAGTATACATTTATCAGTCAAATAAATGTGAAAAAATACCCATTGCAGCTTCATTTATAGAGAAAATATAAAATAAAAATGGATAAATACAGAAAAAATTAGCAAAAAATAAATATGGATAAATACAGACGGAAATGTCGAAAAAATAAATACCATAAAACTGGGAGCCCTAGTTATCTTGTTCCTAGCTGCTCAGCCAGTCTGTGTGTTCTGTGTGGAATGTTGGTGCGTGGGCCATGATTGGAATGCTTGGGTGACTGGTGTGAGTGGTGACAGTTGGTGGATGGGCTGAGCAGCTAGCAGGCTGCTCCTGGTGGGGCTGCTGTATTGGATCTACTCTACATTATCATCTACTTCAATAAACCTACTTAAACTACATCTACCAGCGTGGACTACGTTACTACACACAGCTATTCTTGTATTTAAATCATATCTTCTTATTTATGGGTTATGCGCTATTCAGTACCTACAGTTTTAAAGACAAAATTCACATGAACATTATATATATATATATATATATATATATATATATATATATATATATATATATATATATATATATATATATATATAATTATGATTGTGCTACCTAATACATCGGTAATAGCGGTCCTTGTAATGAACTATAATCAATTTGAAAATAGAGAGATTTATATCTTTGGAAACAAGTCAAAGTTTATTTTGCAAAATGCATGACTTTAAAGATATTATTTTTTCATGTATTGTGTTTATGTTCAACCCTATTAGAATTTGGGTAGTTGGGTATATACACACAGTCTTTCTTCTATGTTATGCGTCGTGTGTGACGCGAGTTGCAGTTATAAAAAATGTGAACTCAAGGTAAAGGTCATGTGACCAAGAGCTGTTGAGCTCGAAACGCGTCTTTTTTTGTGCCCAAAATAAAATATCGAATTTAAGAACCTCGGATCGGTGTGGCTCGTGCTTACTGGATTGTGTAAGCGTGGTGGTGGATTTAATTGAGCGGGGCGCCCGCTCTAAACGAGCCCCAACCCGGATGGAAGGGCGTTTTTTAGCGCCATTGAACTGTGTTTTGATCTTTGAAATCAACTTCAAAACGCCCGCCGGCAGCGTGAGTGACTCACCGTGCAACAGACTCTGAAGAAACGGCTCCGGGGAACAATCCAAGGTATTTCCGTTTGGAAAGCATTCAGGGGTCGATAAACGGTGAAGCCAGCAGCCAGGGTTCGTTGGACATTTGTTTGATACAACGCGATCCTAAAGGTGGAAGATCAAACGATCGAAGTGCATTGTGGGCAATGGAGTTCCTGAAGGGCAGAGAAGAATCGGCGAGTCTGATATTCAAAAAAACTGTAACGGAAAGCAATCGAGAGGGATTGAACACTCCTCAATTACAAACAACATCGAGTTTAAAACAGAAAGGAAACCTGTTAGAAAAACTACGGAAAAAGGAACTAAGCCGATGGTGGGAGGCGACCTCCCTTCAAAATTACCTAGAGGTCGATCGTATCCCGAGAGGGCTCCGGATATTCATTGTGCCTACATTAAACAATCCCAAACAGGAAGTACTGAAAGCGTGGATGGAAAACACCACTGCCTGCTCGAAGACCATGCTGCAGATCCTAATAAAAAACGCATGGGAAGAACATAAGGATTTGGTTGAGCAGATACAGCAGGTACTTGATGAAATGGCAAAAGAGTCTGACCAAAACAAAGTGAAGAAAACTCTGCAGTCAATGACAGAATTAAGATTTTTGAGAAGGAGATTATAGAACGTAAACAACGTAAGTTTGAAAGAGATGAAAGAGACTATCGATGCGGAAGAATTCTGACATTCGCAAGGAAGTTTGACAAACTCCACTCTAACCTCAACAAAGACCGGGCACTGGGAGCAGCTGACAGAGGAAGATCGGAGTCTGGTACCAGCCTCAGCTCCGACATGGGCTCCGTGGCCAGCAGCAACTCCAACCCCTCCGAAATCGTGTCTTTTTCCGAGGATCTGCGCCTCCTACAGGAAATGAACGAACAGTCAATAAGAGGGAGAACAAGGGGCAGAGGCAGAGGAGGAAAAACAAAAGCGAATGAAGGAACAGCCGCAAACAAAAACAGCAACATTGGCATGGGAACAAGGGGCCAGACCAGGAAGGAGAAGTAATAGACCGACAACAACTAACTGTAATGAATTTATCCAAGAGACATTTAACTGACATTGAAGAAGTACTTAAACTAGGTCTCACATTTTGTCCTGACACACCGCTCAATTACACACAAACACGCATTGATCTTTATCTGTTTGCATGCAAGCGCAAACTTTATAAAATTCACAACCTTAAAAGAAAAAGAGAGCGCACCACACCAGACAATAGACAAACAACATCATTATGCATTGAGGACTTAAACATTCTCATGACACTCCAAGCGCTAGAAGAAACACCAGAAATCCAGGGAACTCAAGCAATGGACCCTTTAGATTCCGGCAACATCTCTGTAATATCTAGTCTAGGTGTCGGACAAATAGCACCTAGCGTGACAGGGTTTAGAGCTAAGTCCAAGTATATGCCACAAATTGCCAGGGACAACATAGATATCTTCCACGAAGCTGTAAATCAAGATATCTTACAGCTACTTAAAAAGCCAGTGAAAAACTCAAACATAACGAAAGCACAGAGGGATGCCATATCAGCACTAAAGAGTGATGAAAGCATTATAATTAAACCCTCAGATAAGGGCGGGAACATTATCCTTTGGGACAAGACAGATTACATACATGAAGCTATGAGGCAACTTAATGACGCTGTATGCTACACTAGAGTGGAAAAATCTTATCTAGTAGGACTACATAATAGATTTAACGATCTATTAAAAAAGTGGTCTGATGACAACCTTCTCAATTGGGATGAGCAGCAATTTTTGAGAAATAATACACCAACAGTCCCCACTCTCTATCTACTCCCAAAGGTACGCAAGGACCCACTACATCCACCAGGGCGTCCAATAGTTTCATCAAAAAACAGTCTTTTTGAGAAAGTATCGGTCTATGTGGACTACTTTCTGTCTGGGTATGTTAGAGATTTAACCTCGTATGTGAGAGATGCAAAGGATTTCTTGCAAAAGATTGAAAACATACATTGGAATAATGATCCATGGCTAGTAAGCTTGGACGTCGAAAGTCTTTATATGAGAAGTGCCTGCTGAATAAAAGATCAATTTTACAACTCCTGGGAGTGCGGTAACCTTGATGAAATATATATATATATATATATATATATATATATATATATATCAAAAACAAGTTTGTAGCCCTTGGAGGGGTGGCGTGATACTTGATACTTATTTGCTCTGAGAGCGCGATTGGAACTTCGTTCGTTTGGTAATAAATATATATATATATATCTCCACCACCACGCTTCCACAATCCAGTAAGCACCAGCCACACCGATCCGAGGTTCTTAAATTCGATATTTTATTTTGGGCACAAAAAAAGACGTGTTTCGAGCTCAACAGCTCTTGGTCACATGACCTTTACCATGAGTTCACATTTTTATAACTGCAACTCGCGTCACACACGACGCATAACATAGAAGAAAGACTGTGTATATACCCAAATTCTAATAGTGTTGAACATAAACACAATATATGAAAAAATAATATCTTTAATGTCATGCGTTTTGCAAAATAAAGTTTGACTTGTTTCCAAAGATATAAATCTCTCTATTTTCAAATTGATTATAGTTCGTTACAAGGACCGCTATTACCGATGTATTAGGTAGCACAATCATAATTCATATATCATCAGTTTGATTCATTATGGGTGTAGTACCCCTTCATTAATTATACTCTTGCATAGGTTAATGTAGATTTGTCCTGAATATAGCATGATAAAATAGATTCTTAATCAGACCCATTGTATACTAGACATACATTATTGGTATAGTACCCATATTGACTTAATCTCCCAATTCAACAAACTAGAAAAGAGTTCCACTGGATTGATTACCCCAATGATACCCATAAAGAGAGAGCGGTTGTTTGTAGAAACATCCGGTTCCCCGTGCTTATAGTTTCTATAATTAGCCGTGAAGAAGGTGATCAGGTGAGTCCATAGTGGATCTGTGAAAAATAATAGAGAATTCAATTAATGACATATTTTAAGACATTCAATGCAACATAATGAACAATTGTTTTGAAGCTCTTCTCAAAAATAATTGTTTGATTAAAATTAGCAGTCTTAAAAGAAACATTCTGGTATTCAATATTTGTTTGTCATTATATTACGAAGGTTATCACATCAAGTGTGATTTTCAATTTGCAAAACACATATTAGAAAGGGGGATACAAAGAAAAAAGTGAGGGATGGGTTTCAACAGTGAATATTTACAGTTTTTTAAAAACTATACAAGAAGTGTAAACTCCAGTTCCTGAATTGATTATTTATAAAAGGGGCAGAATTACAGATGCACATGCATCTCCTCATCGTTATTCATTCCAAATGGAAAGACACTCCCTGCTTGGAGAATAAACCTAGATTCAGATCCCCTGAGTGATTGGACTCGATTGCCTCCCCTTGGATTCTTGGGTATGGTGTCTAGTGCAAAGTATTTGGCAGTGGTCCAATCTCCATTGTGTGCCTGGTTAAAATGCCTAGCAGTGCTGTAACTGAAATCTTTGTTTGTGACGGCTCGCCAGTGCTCTAAGATCCTCTTCTTCACTGGAAAAGTAGTGGATCCAATGTACCACTTGCCACAAGGGCAAGTGATTACATAAATTACAAAATCTGTTCCACAACTGATGTTCTTCCTAATGATCCACTGTCTGTTAGTTCTCACTTCACTAACATTTTGGCTGTTACTGCACGCCTTGCATTTTCCACATTTGTGGAAACCACCTGTCTTCTCAAGCCAGGTGGATTTTCGATGTTCCATGTGACTCCTGATTAACATGTCTTTGAGAGAAGGGCCCTTTCTGTACGTTATGGAGGGATGATGTCCCAATTTTTCTCTCAACATCTGATCCTGTGTGAGAATATCCCACCTTCTCTTGATTATTCTGCTAAATTGTGCAGATTGAGTGTTGTACGTTGTAATCAGCCTGATGGGTGATCCCTCTTCACTATGTTTGGCTTTGGGTGCTTGGTAGAGGGCTTTGTTTCTCTTTATGGAGTCAGCTCTATTTTCACCTAGTTTAAGCATTTTGGGGGAATATCCTCTAGTTAGAAATCTGCCTTTCATCTCCTTTTTGTTTCTCTGATAGTTAGTCTCAGAGCTGCAATTTCTTTTGGCCCTTAAGAACTCACTAAATGGAATGCTCCATCTGAAGTTAGGAGGATGACAGATCGCTGAATGTAGTATAGAGTTACCTGCTGTTGTTTTTCTAAACAGATCTGTGACCAATTTGTTGTTTTCGATAGTGAGCCTGATGTCAAGAAAATCAACTGTTTGTTGGCTATGATAGAGCATAGTGAATCTGAGATTAACGGCGTTTTGATTTAATTCATTAAGAAACTGTAGAAGTTCTGCTTCTCCGCCCTCCCACACAAAAAAGACATCGATGTATCTTAGCCATATATTTACTTTGCTTGTCCAGTGTTCCAAGGACTCACTCCAGAGCACCTGCTTCTCCCACCAGCCCACCAACAAGTTGGCGAAACTGGGAGCGAAGCAGGTGCCCATCGAAGTTCCTTGTACCTGTTTGTATAGTTGTCCGTTAAACATAAACACATTTTCAGTCAAACACATCTCTATCATTTGTAACAACATATTTGCATGTGACAGCAAATGCAAGCTTCTTGTTTTTAGAAAATGTTCACAGGCCTTGAGACCGTCTCTATGTCTGATGTTAGACGCCACTGACGCATTTCGACATTACGTCTTTCTCAAAATGGCAAAGTTCGAATTTGGTAAGTCCTTCTTTTCTGGCTATTTATAGATTTCATTGCAACGGCATTCTGGATGTTTGAGTCCATAATGGGAAATAGCTTTCCCTCCTGGGTCCATAATCTACAGATGTACCGCAGTCACAGACCGCATCGGAATAAAACAAACCAGTTTAAAGATTGTACCTCTTAGTTGCTAGAGAGACACCCTCTTCGTGATTTCTTTGGATGGCATATTTATGAGAGTCTTCGCCTATCCGGGCTGTCCTAGTCTCTCCGTGTTAGTACACAATGCAATGATTTGTATCACATCCATTTCCTCACGAGCAAAGACCTCTTTGAACTGCTTGTGGTTCCGGGCGCTGCTGCCAAATTAACATTAGAAACAAAGCCGGTCCAAAGGCAGCGCGCACTTTCTGCTGGTGCAAGTATTTTGGGCAGACCGTCATGCCCACAATAATAGAATTCATCAAGGTTACCGCACTCCCAGGAGTTGTAAAATTGATCTTTTATTCAGCAGGCACTTCTCAAACACCACTGACGCCTTTCGACATTACGTCTTTCTCAAAATGGCAAAGTTCGAATTTGGTAAGTCCTTCTTTACTGGCTATTTATAGATTTCATTGCAACGGCATTCTGGATGTTTGAGTCCATAATGAGAAATAGCTTTCCCTCCATGAGAAAATGGATGAGATACAAATCATTGCATTGTGTACTAACACTGAGAGACTTGGACAGCCCGGATAGGCGAAGACTCTCATATATGCCATCCGAAGAAATCACGAAGAGGGTGTGTCTCTAGCAACTAAGAGGTACATCCTTTAAACTGCTTTGTTTTATTCTGATGCGGTCTGTGACTGTGGTACATCTGTAGATTGCGGACCCAGGAGGGAAAGCTATTTCCCATTATGGACTCAAACATTCAGAATGCCGTTGCAATGAAATCTATAAATAGCCAGTAAAGAAGGACTTACCAAATTCGAACTTTGCCATTTTGAGAAAGACGTAATGTTGAAAGACGTCTGTGGCGTTTGAGAAGTGCCTGCTTATTTATGTGTCTTATAGAGCGCCCAAATCACCCCCAGAGGGGTATCTCCGCGCTATGAAAGTGCTATCAGGTCAGCATAGGGGGACTAAAGGGAAATTACAGAGTCATCAAGGGGGTCTGAAAAAGTGCGTGTCAGGGGGAGTCCGGGGAGCAGGACTCGGGGACTCATGTTGATTACATTATCCTGCTGGCACAGGTGCGGGACGAGGTCGGTCCCTTTAATTTTCCTCGGAGCCGGCTGGAGGAGGAGTTCGGAGGTGTGACCTCGACCTCAGGGAGCCTATCAGGAGGACCCGGCGTGTTGAAGGAGGAAGTATCCAGTACGGGAGGCGCGCCTGCGGGAGAATGGAGAGACGTACACGGAGCGGAGAAGACGCCGTGGGAGAAGCTCACTGAAGACTGCCGACCCGCCCGAAAGCCCGAGGTCCCACTGAAGGTCCTGGAATCCGGAGAGACGACCGGAGGACATCTGCACCGCGCTACGTCCCGCCACTCTCCAGGAGGAGGGTGGCTAGAACAGGTACGGCAGCGTTCCTGGGACTTGCTAAGCCACGGGGAGGGAACGGGTAGTTGCGTGGGAGGACACCGCTTCTCTCTCTTCTGGTTGTCACCCTCTTTGTAGGATCGGTGTTCCCCTCACGGTCCCCACCCCTCCATATAAGCTACCAGGCGACGTCCACTGACCCGTGCTCTGTTTTGTTTTTGTTTCTACTTTCTTTTTCCCAACCGACCTGGACTTCTTTTGGAGTGCCGATTCGGACCCCAGCCCTCCTGATTTCCTGGAACCGGTGCAGCGAGGAAGAAACTCCTTTTAACCAGACTATTTCTTTTGTTTTTGTGATTTGGTGAAATAAACCACTTCCGCCCTGAACAGAACGTGTGCGAACCTTTCCTTTGGGCACTTACCCCCTCCCCTTCCGTAGGACACGACAGTGCGGTTTTGAGAAGTCGGCGGAATTGTAGATAGTTGGTGCATTCACAAAGATGAAGCGGAAGTTGGTTCCAATATGAGGGGGCCAGGTGGTAAAAGGCCTTCCCCCCCAGTGCGTGATTTCTTTATCCGATGAACCACAAGGAGTGATTTCAATCCAGAACGGAGTATTCGACTGGTCTGAAAAACCTCCACTGGCTCCCAGTCCGGGAGAGAATCGAATTTAAGGCTCTCTGTATTGCCCACAGGGCCTTCTGGAAGACAGGCCCTGCTATCAACCAACCGCTGATTACTCCCTACCATCCTAACAGACATCTTAGATCAGCATCCTCTCTCCTCGCCAGAGTACCCAGGATAAAAAGAACCAGATGTGGTGGCCGCTCTTTTGCTTATAACGCGGCCAAACTCTGGAACTCTCTCCCCCTGCACCTGCGTTCAGAGCCTAATCTGCTCCCATTTCGTAAGCTTCTAAAAACTCTTCTTTTTAATAAACCTGTCTAGCTTCAACTGTCTTTTCCTGCACGTGTTGTCTGCAGCGCTAGGACGCCTAAGGGTAGCTATCGCGCTCAATAAATTGTCTTTTCATTTCATTTCATTTTCAGTATTCTGGAGGGCTGATGGCGCGTGAGTCTCTCACTAAGGTAGCTGGGGGCGTTGCCGTGAAGTGCCTTATGCACTATACAGCAAATTTTGAAGCGGATCCGTTTCCGAACAGGCAACCAGTGAAGTCCCTGGAGTAGAGGCAAGGAAGCGGTTCTGGCTGGAGAGTTGGAAACCAATCGGGCGGCGGTATTTTGAACCACCTGAAGTCTGTTGAGTGATGCTTCAGTGGCTGAGATAAGGAGGGCATTGCAGTAGTCAAGATGACTTACCACAAGGGCCTGTAGTAAAGTTTTCCTGACTGTCAGAGGAAGGAAAGGAAAAGCCTTCTTCAAAAGACTTAATGTAAAGAAACAGGTGCTCACGGTAGCTGAGACTTGAGTTTTCATCGAAAGTTTCTGATCTAAGTGCACGCCTAGATTTTTCAACACTGCCCTAGGAGTAGGAGCGGGACCTAAATTGGTAGCCACCAATCTGGGGACCATAGTAAGGGCGCCTCTCCAAAGAGCATAATTTCCGTTTTACTGGCATTTAACTGGAGAAAGTTGTTTCTCATCCATTTCGAAATTGCGTTCATACCTTCAGAGAAGGCCAGCTGAGTGTTAACAGAATTTCTGTCAAATGCCATTAGTAGCTGGGTGTCATCCGCATAAGAAATAGGGATGAAACCCAGGGTCCTAAGAAGATCTGCCAGAGGGGCCACATAAATGTTAAACAGCTTAGGGCTCAAGCAGGATCCCTGGGGTACGCCTTTTGTCAGCTTTGATGTAGAGGATTGGAAAGTGCCCAAGTTGACAGTTTGAGTGCGATTATTTAGGAAGTTAGACAGCCACAGATAAGCTTGATTTTGAATACCAACATTTCTTAGTCTACATAGAAGAATAGAGTGGGCTATCGTTTCAAAACTGAATAAAAGATCAATTTTACAACTCCTGGGAGTGCGGTAACCTTGATGAATTCTATTATTGTGGGCATGACGGTCTGCCCAAAATACTTGCACCAGCAGAATGTGCGCGCTGCCTTTGGACCAGCTTTGTTTCTAATGTTAATTTGGCAGCAGCGCCCGGAACCACAAGCAGTTCAAAGAGGTCTGTGTTCGTGAGGAAATGGATGTGATACAAATCATTGCATTGTGTACTAACACTGAGAGACTAGGACAGCCCGGATAGGTGAAGCCTCTCATGTATGCCATCCGAAAAAATCACGAAGAGGGTGTGTCTCTAGCAATTAAGAGGAACATCCTTTAAACTGCTTTGTTTTATTCCGATGCGGTCTGTGACTGCGGTACATCTGTAGATTATGGACCCAGGAGGGAAAGCTATTTCCCATTATGGACTCAAACATCCAGAATGCCGTTGCAATGAAATCTATAAATAGCCAGTAAAGAAGGACTTACCAAATTCGAACTTTGCCATTTTGAGAAAGACGTAATTTTTTTTTTTTTTTTTTATTATTGTATTTACCATATTCTGTACATACAACAAAAGAAAACCATAAATCATATACAAAATCAATATCTTACAAAAGACAAAAAGTAAAGTTAAATGACACCACGACACAATCTAATGCAAATGAAATATGACGAGCAATAAGGGCAAAATCTAAGGTTATACATGAGCAATCTATAAGCGTGAACGATAAGACAGTCACATAGGAAGGAGGAACCAATAATTTCATACAGACAATTTAATAGCAGGAGTGCTTCGTCTCAAGTCCATGCCCCAGCCCCCCCTCCAGTTCCCTGGAGCCGTTAAATGGTGCACCGGTTATTCTGTTCCCCCCATGGTGTGAAGTGGGGGGGATGACGCACGGGCCCGAGCCGCCACATGTGCAGTATACAAACTCCAAAAGTTCTTAGGGCGATTCCTAGGGGGTAACAATTCACTATACGCTTCCGTTTGGGTATTGCAGTACAACATGTCTCTGGACCATTGTGACAGGGTAGGAGGAGGACCTCGCATCCAGTGTATAGCCAGGACGCGCTTAGCAATTAATAAGGCCATATCTACTATACGTCTAATGGGCTTCTGTAGGTGCTTAGAGTAGCCAAGTCTAAGCGTTTCCTGTGTGACTGCGCTTAACTCAGCGAAGATTTGCAGCCAGAAAGCCGCAATGATGGGGCACAACCAGGCAAGGTGTATAAAGTCAGCCTCACTCGCCCCACATCTCTCACAATTAGCTGTCTCGCGCAACCCATACCTTCGCAACCTCGCCGGTGTGTAATAAATCTTGTTGAGGAACTTGAACTGCACCAGGCGGTGCCGGCCATTCAGCGAGATTCGCTTGGTGGCTTCGCAACAGTATGTCCACATGCTGTCATCTATCAAAATCTCCAAATCGGACTGCCATGCCAGCCTTGCCTTAGGATATGTGTATCGCCGCAGCTCCAGAGTTCTATGGTAAATCAGGGAGACCATGCGTTTCGGGGAGCTAGCCTGTAGCAGGGCGGTGAAGGAGCGTACCTCTGGGGGCTCCTGTAGGTCCTCCCCAAGCAGCCCTCTCAGCGCGGTGCGGGCCCGAAAGTATTGGAATGAGGTCAATACTGATGGCAAGGGTTCCACCCGTAGTATGCCGTCACCATCCCTACCCACCCCGTCCTCAAAAAAGTCGCCAATAGTTTCCAGCCCCAGTGAGTGAAGTGCTGCTGTTACCTCTGGTGCAGTCAGGGTTGGGAGCCAGTCACACCAAGCAACAGGGGTGGCCGGGGAATATAGTATGGAGAGCGTTTGTCGGTTGAGCAAGTTATTCCAGGCGTGCGTAGTGGCATTTATCGAATCTAAGACCCCTGTAGTGCGCAGCGGAGGACGGAACAGAGTTGTCACCAAGTGGGCCGGGGCAGACAACAAGCGCTCTATGAGCAAATGCGGGGGGGGCGACTGTTGATGTAACCAGTAATATGCATGTGAAGCCTGGGCTGCCCGATAGTATAAATCAAAATCAGGGGCATTAAGCCCTCCCATAGAGTATGGTAAGGTGAGGGTCAACCAACTCGCCCGCGGCGGTCTATGAGCCCAAGCCAGGCCAATCAGCAGAGTCCGTAATGTCTTAAAGAACTGTGCAGGCAGTACCATCGGGACATTGAGAAATAGAAATAAAAACCTAGGGAGGACAACCATTTTCATGAGAGAGATTCTGCCAAGGAGGGAGAGGGAGACGGACCCACCTCGCAATATCGTCCTCTAGCGTATCAATGGCGCGGCCATAATTTTCCCGAAACACTCGATCAGGATTCGTGTGAACCTGTACTCCCAGATACCGCACCGGGTCCGTGGTCCACTGCAGGGGGAAGTCCAGCTCGTCAGGGGTGGTCGCCGGGGTGAGTGGGAATATGAGCGACTTTCCCCAATTAATTTTCAAGCCAGAAAATTCACCGAATCGCACCACCTCGCGGAGAACAGGAGAGACATTTTGAGCTGGGTCGCGAATGTAAAGCAAGGTGTCATCCGCATACGCAGATATTATGAGATTATACCCTGGAAACCTAATCCCTCTGTGGCTGTGGTACTCACGCATTGCACAGGCGAGGGGCTCCGCCACCAGTGCATAGAGCAGTGGGGAGAGCGGGCATCCTTGTCTGGTGCCTCGGGATATCTGCAGGGGATTAGTGACTACATCTCCCACCCGCACACGACCTCTCGGGTCAGTGTATAGTGTGCTGATTAGGCGTATAAAGACCCCCCCCTAACCCCATTCTTTCCAGGGTCAGTAGCATGAAGTTCCACTCTACAGAATCAAATGCTTTTTCAGCATCTAAAAAAATCGCCGAGGCCTGAGTGTCTGGCTTAGTATGTTGAATTGTAGCGAAGACTGTACGTAGATTATATGTAAGCGTACGTCCCGGTATAAAACCGGCCTGCTCAGCACCCACAAGGGTTGTCATTAGGGGGCTCAGTCTGTTTGCCAGTATTTTAGCAAAGATTTTTGTGTCCACATTTAAAAGGGAGAGTGGCCGATAAGAGGAACAGTGGTGCGGGGGCTTCCCAGGCTTCAGTAGTACAACCAGGAGCGCCTCTCTCATCGAGGGGGGCATGCTGCCCTCCTCAGCCATTTCCTCAAATAGAGTAAGTAGGTGGGGGATCAGGAGATCCTTGAATTCTTTGTAGAAACCCACTGTGAGCCCGTCCTGCCCCGGCGCACTACCCGAACGCATGGTGGACAAGGCAGTATGTATTTCCCACGCCTCAAGAGGGCGCATCAGGTACTCTCTGTGAGAGTCCAGCAGTCTGGGTAACTGAATATATTCTAGGTACTCACGCATGTCGGAGGGATTCGCGTGCGATCGGGCTCTGTAAAGATCAGCGTAATACTGCCGGAATTGGTCTGCTACCCCCTCGGGGTCTACAATGGTCTCCCCACCTTCTGAACTTAGCTGTATAGGTTGCATAGTGTCACGGCGTCCCCTCATGAGATTCGCCAAAGTCGTGCCCGGTCGTTCACCTTCTCCATACACTCTAGCCACCGCATATTTGCCCATCAGCTTGAGCTCCCGGTCGGCTTCCACGTGATACTCCTCAAGTGTCTCCTTCAGGGTCGCCCGCACCAAAGGATCACGGGAGTCACACAGGTCTCTCTCTAGCCCCAAGAGTTTTTGCTCCAAGAGAGTCAGCCTTCCTCTTATTGATTTTAACACCCCTGAATGTTTGGATATGGCCACTCCGTGGACATACACCTTGAAGGTCTCCCAAATTGTGGCAAAGTGTGGAACCGAGCCCAAGTTGGACGTAAAAGGTCTCCATTGCCTCAAGCATTTCTGCCTTGAAGGCCTCGTCTAGCAGCGCGTAAGGGGGAAACGCCATGTAAATGGAGGGGCCGCTTGGCGGAGGTAGCCAGAGTGAAGAGCAGGGGGAATGGTCCGAATAAGTACGTGGGAGGACCTCACAGTCACGTATTTGTTGTCTAAGAGAACCAGCCAGAAACCAGTAATCTATCCGGGTATGAAGGTCATGGGGGCAGAGTAGTGAGTGTAGCCACCTGCTGTCCCCGACCGGACTCGCCAAACATCAGCTAAATGCAACTCCGTTAAGGCATCTAGGAGAGTCTCCGCTGCCTGTGAGCGGCGCCTCGCTGGGCCTCCCGACCTGTCCAAGTCCGGATTAAGAGTGCAATTAAAGTCCCCTCCCCATAGCTGCGGGATATCTGGCAGTTGTCGTGCCAGGGCTAGTAAGTCGCGAAAGAACTGGGGGAGTCGTAGTTGGGACCATACACATTAACCAGGATGCAATCCAGACCCTTCCCCCTACATCTAGTCATCACATACCTGCCGTTAGTGTCTGTATGTAGTTCTTCGAGCGTAAGGCGTGATTTGGGGTTGACCCATGTGAGGACCCCCGTGCATGCGAGGTGAAGCCCGCAGCGTGAATTACACCACGGATCCTGCCTCGAGCCTGCGAGAGGTGTGTCAATGGGAGGTGTGTTTCCTGTAAGAGGGCGATGTCTATAGAGTGTCTGGTGAGATACGACATCACCTTCCGCGTTTTACGTTGGTCATTAAGACCTCTAACATTCCAGGTCAAAAATCTTAATTTAGCCTCCATCATCCAAAGTAAAGTAGTGCATAAGAAGCTGTCTAAGAGCGCCCAGAGGCTTTGATTCGGTAATACAACCTTGTGAAGGACGCTTTATGTATTCCATTACATATGTGTCGCAATAAACAATACCAAACACAATAAAGATACAATGACACAAAAAACACAAATAACCATGTGAAACCCCTCCCCTCTCCCACGCCATGTCACCCCAATCGTGGCACTGCCTATTCAAACCCACCCTCCCCCCCCCCCTCTAAAGAGATATGGCGGCTAGCCATAGTGTGTGTAACACGCAGGGGCGGATGTTACCAAAGCGCTACGAGTAACCATCGGCTTCTAGCCACAAAAAATTATGCATAGAACGGCAATCAACTGTCAATAAGAAGCAACCGCTTCAGACCAGGTTATCAGGTGCAGAGCATTAAACAGTACTTTCAGAAAAGTAAGACATCCAACGGAAGCGAATTATCCACAACAGAAAACATGAACAAGAATGCGGGTACCAAACGCCCACAGGGAAATCAACATTAGCCATCTAGGGCGTCAGGCATGTCACAGTGACTTACACCATGGGCAATATACGATTCTAGCGGGCAGTGCGCCCGGGAGGCCAGCCACACATTTGAAAAAACAGGCAAACCATCCCAACAGGGCTACCGAGCCAGAAATACTGATGTGAGAAAATTGAAAAGCAATACTATACAGGATGAAGGCGACTGCCTCCCGTCTAGTCATTGTTCTCAAGGGAACCTCCTGTAGCGCCCTCCGATGTCTCAGCCATGCGCTCCGGGGCAGTCTCTTGTCTAGATTTCTTGAGAATGTCTTTCATGGCTTTCTGCAAGGATTTCGGATCAAGAAAGATGCGGGATGAGCCATCCAGGGTAACCTTCAGCCTCGCCGGGTACAGCATGGCGTAGGGGACGTTATGGTCCCGGAGTTGTCTCTTGAGTGGGTTGAAAAGCCTGCGTGCTTCCTGGACCTTGGCCGTAAAGTCCGGGTAGAGTGAGATCGCCGAGCCTTCGTACCTGAGCTCTCCCAATTCCCTGGCTCGTCGCAGGGCAGAGTCGCGGTCGCGGTAATTCAGGAGCTTGGCTATCACTGGACGTGGTGGTGCACCCGGAGGGGACCGGTGCGCTCTTTCGATCACAAACAGATCTGAGAATATTCCGCGGCCGAGTAGAGAGATTAGCAATTTTTCGGTGAATTGTTCGGTATTGCCCATTGGGGTGGACTCTGGCAGGCCCGTTATACGGATGTTGCTGCGACGGGAGCGAGCCTCCAAATCCTCCGCCTTGTCCTGAAGCACCGCAAGGGTTTTAGCCATTTGTTTCTGTACCTGGTCCGCTTCAGTCTGGGCCTCCTCCACGTCGGAGATCCTGCGTTCGGCCATATCCGCACGCTCCGCCTGCTTGTCAAGACGCTCAGACATTCTATCTAATCGATACACCACAGAGTCGATCTTCCCATCCATTGCTAAGAGACTTTTTTGAATAGAGACGAGCATTTGTTTTACCTCTGTGGGGTCGTCTTCTGAGTGATCTGCGCCTGAGTCAGCTGAGCGCGCCCGCTCCGCCTGTTTAGATCGAGTGTCTTTGGCGTTGAACTGGAGGCGAGATTGTGTTTTATCCACCTTGCCCATATTGAAGACCGTGGGGCAATCAGGTGGGCGCGGAGTAAGTGTTGGGAGGTCCGACGGGCCGAGCGCTACGACTCAGTTAGCAGCACCCGGGGCAGCAGCTGCTAAAGTGCCCAAGTACCAGGTAGTCCAGTCCCCCGGGGGGGTCCACAGCGCCAAGACGCTGCACCGGCCAGCAGCAGAGAGGACACAGGGCACCCGCCCCAGCTGGGGCGCTCTCTACGCGCAAGCCTCAACCTCCTCCGCAGCACCTCCCCCCACGGGGCGCCCAGCAGTGAAGTCAACGTGGGCTCATGCGGCACCAGAAAGTGGCAGATCACCTAGCGCCAACCTCCGTGGTTTAGTGGTGATCCTCAGAGGCTTTCAGGAAGGAGCGAGCCGATACAGCGATCCGCGGGCCCCGCAGCCCAGCGCCGGCCGGCGTCCCAACCAGGCCGCAGGCCACGCAGCACAGCCAGGCCCCAGTAGTGTCAGGTCCCGCACCGGGGCGGCCGCAACAGCCCAGACGCCCGGACCAGCCGCAATCGGCGTACGGGAGCCCCGCGGGTGGGTCTCGGGTTTCCTTCTGTCAGGCAGGAGCGCTGGCGAGAGCACCGGGCGGGCGCGGCCCTACCGCTTGGACACCTAGCTCGGCCGCGCGGCCTCCTGGCCAGCCCCCTCACCGCAGTCCGCGAGGGCTTCTGTGCTTCGGTTCCCGACAAGGAGGTGTCAATCGGTGCTCCGGGTCTAGCGGATCTCCTTCAGTTATGTGGGTGAAGCTTTCGAGTCCAGATTGCCAGGATCTTAGGTTTGTGGCACCGATGGCTCGCGGAGCTCTTCTTCTACGCGGCCATCTTGTGCTGCAGCAAGCTCCGCCCCCCAGAAAGACGTAATGTTGAAAGGCGTCAGTGGCGTTTGAGAAGTGCCTGCTGAATAAAAGATCAATTTTACAACTCCTGGGAGTGCGGTAACCTTGATGAATTCTATTATTGTGGGCATGACGGTCTGCCCAAAATACTTGCACCAGCAGAAAGTGCGCGCTGCCTTTGGACCGGCTTTGTTTCTAATGTTAATTTGGCAGCAGCGCCCGGAACCACAAGCAGTTCAAAGAGGTCTTTGCTCATGAGGAAATGGATGTGATACAAATCATTGCATTGTGTACTAACACTGAGAGACTAGGACAGCCCGGATAGGCGAAGACTCTCATATATGCCATCCGAAGAAATCACGGAGAGGGTGTGTCTCTAGCAACTAAGAGGTACATCCTTTAAACTGCTTTGTTTTATTCCGATGCGGTCTGTGACTGCAGTACATCTGTAGATTATGGACCCCGGAGGGAAACCTATTTCCCATTATGGACTCAAACGTCCAGAATGCCGTTGCAATGAAATCTATAAATAGCCAGTAAAGAAGGACTTACCAAATTCGAACTTTGCCATTTTGAGAAAGATGTAATGTCGAAACGTGTCAGTGACGTTTGAGAAGTGCCTGCTGAATAAAAGATCAATTTTACAACTCCTGGGAGTGGTTGAGGTTGAAACTTGCAACAGATTTTATGCACACGAAAGTCTTTAAAATGTTTAACATTTTCAGTTAATGTTCTAATAAGTTCCAGCATATAATAAAGGTTTCGAGTATAATTGAAAATTATTGTAGGAGATCTAATTTTTTTATATATATATATATATATATATACACACAGCAATATTGCTTCTAGTAATTTTTGGCTGAAAACTCTGTTGTCTTTAAAGATTGAATGGAATGGAGAGAATGTCTTAACAGATATTCAGCTGAGATACTAATCTTCTGCTGTAAAAACGAATATGTAGCTGACCTGAAGGAGAGGAAGACTTAGACACTAATCCTTTCACAATTTCCTGTCAGGATTTGCAGCAACGTAAATTCACAAGATTTCCGCTCAAATGCAGAGCGGAGTCACTACTCTGCATGTGCTACACAAGCGCAGAAAATGAAATACTACTTCTTCCTTGAGTCTCTGTCAAATTCTCCTCATGAGAGATGCATGAAGAGAGACTACCTATGCCTCAAAAGGTTCAGTTGAAGTGCCACTTTTCATATCTGAGTGTGCGCGTTGAGGAGAGCTGAACACTGCGCACGCTCAGAACTACACTGCAGACCTAGTTTTCCCATTAGATGTTGAACATTTTCTAAAACCAAGTTCGGTGGAGACTGGCAGTAAGGGCAAAATAGACTTTAATAATATCTTTGTGAATGGCTGTGCAAGTTTCCAATGGAGGTATTTTTGAGCTTTAGTCCTTCTGAAGCCTTTCTTTTTTTATGCTGAAACACTAACTCCCACTCCAATGTAACAGCCACTGATTTTCGGAGCAGGAGTCTTTAACAGTTTGAGTGAGTTCTTCTTAATTGGGTCATGAATAGACCTTTCACAGTCAATGAGGACTGACTTTCAGTAGTAATTGCACTGTTGCTCACTAAGTGCATTGTATTCACTACAAACTGTTTGAGGACATCATGAGAATCCAAAGCCAGCAGTTCTTCAGTTACATTTAGAAAGGGATTGCCCAGTTCCCTGATCGTCTCTCTAAGGCTTAGCACCTGTTGCTTGAAGCTCTCCTGTGTTGTGAGGCCTTCTTCATGGTGACAATGCTTTGCATTTTCCAGGCTGCAACAGTTTTCAAACTCTGTGAGCAATCGTGCTTGTTCAGGACCTGCTAGCATCCACTTTCTGAATGCAGACGGATTTTCAGTGAGTCCAACTGCCCTACCAGAACCCTTGACCAGCTCATTGTTCTGTTTATGAGCTTGATCAATAAGCATGGCTAAGAACTTGTTTGTTGTCTTACAAACAGCCCAGTGGCCACATTTCGCAAATTCTTCCAAGATGGATGGTGGCAGGTTCTCCATGTCGCCTATATGGATAGGGATCCATCTGGCATAACTCTGATGGTCCAAGGCAAAGAACCATGGGATCAGGACTCTCAGTGACTCTCCATACAAAACAAAGTCAGCTGTTCGATGAGCTTTGACAAGGAGGAGGCCAAGAAGTTCAAGCGTGAAGATGGTATCCCAGTTCTAGAATGTTGGGCGATTTCTGGCCATTTCCTGTCTCCATGCTTCTTCTGATTCCTCAGTATCTGGGGACTGTGTGTCAGGTTCCATCAGAGAAGACACTGACAATGTTTATGCCTGTGACAGGAACCACAAATCCCATGATTCCATGCGGTGGTCACGTTACTGACGTCATCACGCTGCCGGATGGGCGTTATTTAGACTCTTCAGAGGGAGCTGCGGGTGCCGGTTAATCTACCCGCTGAGTCGTCGAGTCCTCGAGGTCTGGTAAGGGTGCAGCATTGCACCGCTTTCCTTGTCTTCTTTATTCTTAGCCGCTCAGCGGTTGCGGCATACTTCTGTTTCTTGCTTGAGTTTACCGCTATCCCGTTGGCTGAACCTCATTCCGGGTTCGTGCGGGAAAGCGGAAAGAGCCCGTTTGTCAATGTGAGCCAGCTGATGGTTCTGGATTGCCTTTCTTATTCTTTGAAGGCGTTCTCTCATTGAGGAGTGGTTATTCGTCCAAGGGAGTTCGCTTGGTGTACTTTGTCCTAGCTGTGATTATCCACGGATACGTTCCTAAAGTATCCTTGTGAATTGCTCTTTATCTTACCTTCAAGGGGAGTCTACGGCTCATAAGGAGGATATATCACTGGTACTTAATATTATTGGCATTTATTCTATACTCATGTGGTTAGTGAGGCAGATGCATGACAATCTGTTCAAACATTATTGTTCTGAGAATCATCAGAAATTGGAGTACATTATTTTCACTTAAAAAGATTGTTTACCTTTGGAATTGGATATCGCATATGTCCTGAAATTAAGGATTGTCACTTTCATGCACTGTATGTGTACATGTCTATGTCTGGGGGCCCTCTTTGTATTTCTTTGCTACAGGGGAATCTGAAATCACTAAAGTCAGCCCGGCACCCCTGTAAGGCAACACACAGCATATCACTGGGTAGGTGTCAAGGGAGCCAGAAGAGAGGTACGGGTGAATTAGTGCTCCCATATTATTAAAGTGTTGTTTCATTTTCTTAGATATGCGCTGCAACATGGTAGACAATATATGCTGACTAGAAAACAAAGGATTTTTCTTTACAGGTATATATAGGTCATATGCTATGCAGTTGGTGGATATGTAGTATAAACCAGGTTGTGTGTAATTACGGGGTATAACCTGAATGTAATTGTCTTGCAGGTCTCCCTCCCCGCTGTCCCCATCCTTCCCTTCCCCCGCTTGATCCATGGAGTCTGTGTATTAAATCAGACCGTGGTGGTATCGAGAGGTGGACCATAAAGAGCAACATACGACCCTGAGGATTCAAGGCTGCGACACTGTGATGTAAGAAATGCATATCTCTGAAATTGCAGCACATACCTGGTGTGCCTGTCTCATCCTGTTGATATGTGAGCAACTAAGAAAAGAATTGGCTGTTCCTGACTAGGCAAGTCCTGCTTGTGTCAGAGTATTTGTCCACCCAGAGCCTTCCAGGTAGTCACCAATGGTTTTCCATACAGCTAACTCTATGTGGAGGCCACCGAACATCACCACAGATTTGTCTTCTCCATGAGTCTTGGGCCATTTCCACTGTAGGTACTTTGCCAACCCAAACAGAGAAGCATCCATTGCAACTACTGGGATCTGCATGGGATTAAGGAACTCTATTAACTGACTAACAACATCCGTGCCATGTGCGATCGTAGCCATGAAGCTGCCTTCTCATAGAAGAGAGGCAGGAGCTGTGAAAGAGCTGGCTCTTCATTCAAAGATGACTGTCTGATGGGAAGCATGGTAGGCTGAGACTGTCTCCCTTTTCTAGCTTCTCCTTTTCAATGAGTTGGAAAGATCATTCAGTCCACAGTTTCTCATGCTTCATTGCTTCCACCATATCTCCCACAACTACCTTTGTCATGTTGATATTTGGCTCCTCAGCTGTAGATTCTTTTAGAGTTACTGCTGTTACAGTGGTGAAGCTGTCAGGCAAAAAGTTATTTCTCTCAGCCTCTGTAGGAAGAGTGATAGCTACTCTGGTCTGTCCTGGGTTTGAAGTTGATGGTGTCTGAAAGATGCTGATCCCTGTGCCATGGAAAGAACCCCTGGCAGTGGTGCTTGAAGGGTTGTGATCAAGATTGTCTATTGCACCAAGTGTGAAAAGCCCAGTTTCAAGCTTAGATGGGCATATGACTCCTTTTCTCTGGGAAACGTCCTTTAGGACGAAGCCCCAATCAAGCTGTGCCTTCACAGTGCCAGCAATAGAACAAACGCGTCTTAAGCACGCATTCGTTCTGCACGCAAGTTGCTTTAGGAGCACGGTTTGGTGGAATGGTGTTGGAATTAAAGTCCAACACCTTCCCTGCTGTTGCGCAGACTGCAGTTGGAATAGTAAATTAAACTATTCCAAAATCCAGCACCCCCCTAAGGCTTTTTAATACACTTTCAACACGGGTCCATTCGTGTCCCAGGGTTAGGCCTGCTCTCCATCAAACTGGGTTTTTGGAGAGCGTGGGTTGTCCTTTGAGGAAGCATGACACCTGTTGGCGTGAGGACAACCCGTTACATTTTTGTGTATGTCCAGCACTCCTACTGAGTAGTGCTGAGCGGGATATATTAACGTATTTGGAAATATTTCTCGGGTTGCTCATTTTGTGTGCATATAATTTAAAAAAATACCCTGAGACATATGGGACCCTCTGAGCCAGAACCTAGCAGGCAAGCAATGATAAAGGTACAGACTCCGCCACACAGGCACAAACAATAACTAACTGCTAAATTTATGTTGGGACATTGGAAGGTGTAATGGGGGATTAGGTAGGCCCTTTCTGCCCACCTAACCTGTGACTGGCCCTTCGATCAGGCCCTGTGATTTTGAACCCCGCGCTGCTGCTGCTGGATTGAGGCCTCACCACCTCACACTCCTGCCGCTTTTTTCTGCTCTCACTCTTACATGCTTGCCTTGCTTCTCTGCTCTTTCACCTTTTTGCCTCTTATCTTTCGCTCTATCATTCCTACCTTCTTTTTCACCTTTTGTCAGTTTGTCTCCCTTTCCTGATCATGCTCTCACACTCCTACATCTTTTTTCACCTTTTGCCTTTTGGCCTACATTGAAACCTGGACTACAGAACTCCAAACCTGTTGCACCTAGATTACCTGTCCTGTTGTAGCACCATCTTCAACTCCTGGATCACCACCTTGGCTTCGCTCAAACCATTGCCACCTCATGGACTAGACCACAAGCTCGTACACAGATGACCTACAAATCTTCAAAAGCCACTACAAACAGCTTGAACGCTGATGACGATACACCCAGGACAAAAACGACAGAAGCACGTACAGATGAGCCTTCCAGGTCCACCACCAGTGACTCTGCTCCACCAAACACTCAGTTCTGACTGAACGGACCTGAAGCACTTACTACCCTGGTGGAGCAGTCAGTAAGCGCTATAGATCCGTTCGGTCAGAATTCAGTGTTTGGTGGATCGGAGTCACTGGTGGTGGAGTAGGAGGGCTCATCTGTACATGCCTCTGTCGTTTTTTTCATGGGTGTATTGTCATAAGCGTTCAAGCTGTTTGCAAATGTTGGGATGTCATTTGAATACATTTTTTTGCCTAAATTCAAAGTTACAAAACAATTTAACTTCTATGAAGTTAATGAGGGGTGTACCTAACAATGGTGCAGTGGCACCAACGCCCAATAGTCTGTGTGGCTCTCTGCATGCTAATTATGGCAGCTTTTACTGTCTTTAACCAGTAGCAGCTAGCAGGGAGTGGGGGTGGCGGGGGAGTATAGAAGGGGTGGGTCAAAAAACAAACAATAAAAAAAAACACTTACCTTTTGGCGGCTGCCTTCGAAGCTCCTTGTTAGACTTGGCACCATTGGCGTGGGTCTCCCTTCCATTTTTTTGCTGTTGCCTCTTATGTTTTGCTGGTTTTAGATGCTTTTGGGCACTGTGCCACTGCTGTTCAGTGCCACAGTGCAAGTGCTCCCTACTGTAAATTATGTTATGGACTAGTGACTCCATGATTGGATGATTGGTTTACTTGTCAGTCCCTAGTACAGTGCACTGAGTGTGCCCAGGGCTTGTAAATCCAATGCTGCTGGTGGGCTTGCAGCACTGGTTGTGCCACCCACAGAAGCAGCTTGTAAAATGTGTCTCAGGCCTGCCATTGCAGAGCCTGTGTGCAGTCTGTGACTGCCATGTCGACTTGGCAAGTGCAGCCACTTGCCAGTCCCTAAACCTTCCCTTATCTTCATATCAGACACCCCTAAGGTAGGCCCAAGGGCAGGGTGCATTGTAAGTATAAGGTAGGACATGCCCTGGTGTGTGTGGCATGTCCTAATAGTGAATTACAGCCATTTTCGTTTTTCACTATTGCAAGGCTACCTGTTCTCCATAGGCCAGAATGGGCAGTTTTGATTATTACACCTTATAATCCTAACTGACCCAGAGAACATGGTAGAAAAACGAATTTAGTATGCCTGAACTCAGAATGATAAAATACATCTTTTAGTGAAGTTGGTTTTAACATTCTGTGTTTGAAAATACCACTTTTAGAAAGTGGGTATTTTCTTGCCTAAACTTCCAAGCCTGCCTCTGCTAGGTTGTGTATTCCTTGTCTAGAGATTGAGTGACAGGGGCTGGGGGTGGCTACAGGAGACAGGGTGAGTCAGCACAGGGCTGAATAGGAAGGCCTGCATCCAGAGTGGAGGGAGGAGTTGCACCTGGGTCTGAATAGGGCTGTGCCTGCCTTCCACAATGCTGGCTCCACCTCCTGCCGGGCGTCTGATGGCTCTGCCCCTCACTCACAAAGGAAAGAAGGAGTCAGAAAAACAAAGTGCTCCAGGACTGACCAGAACTGGTTTTGGACTAGGCAGAGGCCTCTCTGCCTTCAGAGAACAAAGGGAAAAGGTGTATAAAAAGGGGACCCAGACCCCTAGGAAATTAGATCACTTCTGGGAAATCAAGAAACCTGTTGCCAAGGAGAAGAACCGGAGAAGCTGAAGGAGGAGTACTGCCCCTGTGCTGTTTTGCTGATTGGGGTTGGCCTGCAGTGGTTGCTTTCTGCCAAGGACAGGAGAAAAGACTTTGCTGTGCTTTGTCATCTTGAAGAAGAGAATCTCCAAGGGCTTGAACTAGAGCTTGCCTCCTGCCTGAAGTCACAGGGACACAAAGACTTCACCCCTTCTGTTTGCCTGCATCTGGAACTGCTGTTTTAGCTGCTAACAGAGGGAAATTGCAACACCGACGCCGACGAGCGACGCCGTAACCTGCACCGAAGCCGTGGGCACCGCTCGTGAAGAGCACGACGCACCGCCCCGACTTGCACCGTAGGCCCGACGCCTGCCGACGCCGTGCGACATCGACTCCGAAGCCGTCATCGAGGCCGCTGCCTGCACCGGAGCCGAGGACACCGCTCGTGACGCTCACGACGCACCGTCCCGACTCGCACCGCAGCCCCGACTTCACCGACGCCAGGGCTTCATCATCGCGGAGCCGATCCTCGACGTGGGTGACCCCCGAATCCATCGACGCCGCACCATCGTAAGGAACCGACGCCTCGCCGCCATCCGTGACGTCACCTCCCCGACACAGTAAGGAACCGACGCCTCACCTCCCCTGCGCTGCAGTAAGGAACCGAGACATCACCTCCCCTGGGGTCGTAAGGAACCGACGCCGCCGGCGCCAACGAAGCATCACCTCCCCGACGCCGTGCACCGTCTTTGTTTTCATCGAATTCCAGGTACTGTTCTTTGTGGGTCTGCTCGACTCCGGGCCCGACGCCGCGCACCTCGCGGTCGGCGCCGTACTTTGGGATTTCCACCGGTCACGACGTCGTGATAACTCCAAGTGGAGTTATTTGTTGCTACAAGCTTTATTTTGATTGACTATCCTATTTTTGAAGATAACGTGAACTGTCTCTATCATTTTAAGTCTATTTTTGAGTACTGTATTGTGGATTTTTGCTATTGGGTCTTGTGATAAGTCTATATAAAGATTACTTATTTTTACATAAACAACCTGTGTGGTGTCCATCTGTAGTGTTTTCACTGTATTACTGTATGTGGTCACAAATGCTTTACACACTGCCTCTGAGATAAGCCTGTCTGCTCGTGCCAAGCTACCAGGGGGTGAGCAGGGGTTATTTTAGGAGTGTTTCCCCTTATCCTGACTAGAAGCAAGGGTCCCTATTTGGACAAAGGTGCAAACCATTGCCAACTAGAGACCCCCAGTTCTAACATTGGTGGTCAGCGGTGAGGATTTGGACTTGCATTTGTGATTCATATACAGTGATTGGTGTACACTACTAGTGAGTGCAGACCAATACGCGACCACATACCTTTTTGATAGGACTTTTTTTCCTTGGAACCTTTATTTTTGTTGAGAACTGCCAATTTTCACCATGAGCAAAAAAGGATCCATTGCACCTGCAGATATTGAATTTGAAGAAGATAGGGTTGATACCTACACTGTGACAGAACTCAAAGCTGTTTGCAAAAAATTTAAAATCTCTATGAGAGGCCTCACCAGGAAGGAGGAGTTTCACAAGGCGCTAAGGGCCTGGTTGGAAGCACGGAATGCCAGTGGGCAGTCCGAGGAGCCTGTGGAGGAGGCAGAGAATTTAGATGGGCAGCTTGAGGGGCCATTGGGCTTAACTGGGAGGAGAGCGCCTTCCAGGGAGGGCAGCAGTGTTTCTCAAAGGGCCTGTCTCCAGAGGAGCTGGAGGACAGGGACAAAAGCAGGATGCATGAAATGGAGATGGCCAAACTGAAACAGGGAAGCCATGATAGCCTTGAGCATAAGAAATTGGAGTTAGAAAGTAAGAGGTTGGCCATGGAAGAAAAGAAGATGCTTTTAGAGCATGAGAGAGTGGTGAGGGAGCTAGAGCTAAAGGCTAGGAGCCTAGAAATCACTCCCTCTGGTGGCAGCACACCTCCAGTGCCTGTAGAAAGTAGAGTGTACATCCCCAAGGAGGTTATTAAGGATTTCATGAAGGGGGAGGACATTGGGCAATGGTTTAAAGCATATGAGATCGCCATGACATCACACCGGGTCCCTGAGAAGGATTGGGGAGCGGGGTTGTGGGGCCGCTTTGCAGGTGAGGGAAGGGAAACCTTACTAGCCTTGCCCACAATTGATCAGATGTCCTATGCCCACCTGAAGGAAGCTTTAGTGGCAAGGTATGGGTTAACTCCAGAGCTTTATAGACAGAAGTTTAGGAACTGCAAAAAGCTGGAGCCTAGTACCTGGGTGGAGTATGTGTCTTATTTTTGCAGAGCATTGGATGGATGGGTGAAGGGTAGCAAAGTAAATGACTTGCAGGAGTTCTATGATTTAATTGCATGGGAGCACTTGTCCAGTAGTTGTTTTCCAGAGCTACGCCAGCACCTTGTTGACAGTAAGCTGACTAATCCTAGAAAGCTTGCTGAGGAGGCGGACCGCTGGGTCAGTACCCGGGTCCACAAGGGTCTTGTGGGAGACTCCGCCAAAGGTGGGCAGGGTCCCCAGCAGAAGAGTGGGGGGACAAGGGTAAACAGAAGGAGTTCCAAAAAGGGCCCCAAAGTAAACCCCAAGGGAACCAAGGTAAGGGTTCCCAGCCTCCCACTGAGAAAAGACCATGGGTCCCAACAGATAAGTCTGTTCAGAAGGGGCCCAAAGCATGTTTTAGTTGTGGTCAGGTGGGTCACTTTGTAGGAAGTCCCAAGTGCCCCAATACCGTGACCACTGCACCCACTGGTGCACCACCCCGGCAGATGGCTAGTGTAGCCCTGGGGGAGGAGTTGGGTGCCCAAGGTGGGTGGGGTCCCGCAGAGATGTCCCTGGTCTCTTTAGGAGACAGTGAGATGGTCCCTAGGACCCAGCTGCCTGATAACACTAAAAAATACAGGCAGTGGGTGACCATCAATGGCCATAGGGTGGAGGCTCTGAGAGACACCGGGGCCAGTGTGACAGCTGTCAGTTGTCGGCTGGTGTCTGAGGAGCAGGTGGTCCCCAATGTATTCTACCCTGTAGTTGCCGCTGACAACTCAGAGAGCCACTGCAAGGTGGCCCAGGTTCCCTTTGAGTGGGGGGGTCTCAGGTATCCTTCAAGTAGCTGTGAGGCCAGCCATGCCTGTTGACTGTCTGCTAGGCAATGATTTGGAGAGCTCCCCTTGGGCGAAGGTGGAGCGGAGGTCTCATTTGGAGATGTTGGGTCTGCCAGAGTGGGCGTGTGTGACCACTCGGTCAATGGCAGCCGGTAAGGGTATTCAAGAGGACCTGGAGCCTGGAAGAAGGGCCCAGGTGCCTGCCTTAAAGAGAGGAGGCAGGGGGCGCGGGAAACCGGCCCCCGAAGTTCCCACGGTCCAGGAGGAGGCAGACCTTGAGGGGGATGCCCTGGAACCTACAGGGGAACAAGTGGCTGAACTGGGGGACCTGCCTGAGCTGACCCATTGGCAGCAGGAAGGAGGCCCCTCCAGGGAAGAATTCTGCGAGGAGCAGAAGAAGTGCCCTTCTCTTGAGGGCTTGCGGCAACAGGCTGTAAGCCAGGCAGCAGGTGATCAGTCTGGATCACACTGGATCTACTGGGAGAATGGTCTCCTGTATAGTGAGCCTAAGGTTGCTGAGCCTGGGTCAGCCCGTGTGCTGGTGGTACCCCAGCGCTTCAGAGCCTTCCTACTGGGTCTGGCTCATGATGTGCCTTTAGCAGGACATTTGGGGCAAGACAAGACCTTTCAAAGGCTTGTCACCCACTTTCATTGGCCCCAAATGCGCAAGAGTTCAGATACTCATTGCAGGACCTGTCAGACTTGCCAGGCAAGTGGTAAGAGTGGGAGGAAGCACAAGGCTCCTCTCCAACCTTTCCCTGTTGTCAGCACCCCCTTTGAGAGGGTGGGTATTGACATTGTGGGGCCTCTGGATCCCAAGACAGCCATGGGCAACAGGTTCATCCTGGTCTTGGTGGACCATGCCACCCGGTACCCGGAAGCCATCCCTCTTCGGACAGTGACGGCCCCCGTGGTGGGACGTGCACTGATGGGGATTTTCTCCCGTGTGGGGTTCCCCAAGGAGGTGGTGTCTGACCGTGGTACTAACTTCATTTCCAAGTATATGAAGTCCCTGTGGCAGGAGTGTGGTGTAACCTATAAGTTCACCACTCCTTACCACCCCCAAGGTAATGGGCTGGTTGAGAGATTCAACCGGACCCTTAAGGGCATGATTATGGGTCTGGAAGAACCCATGAGGCGTAAGTGGGACGTCCTCTTGCCATGCCTGCTCTTTGCTTACAGAGAGGTGCCCCAGAAGTCCTTAGGGTTCAGTCCCTTTGAACTGCTGTACGGCCATCCTGTAAGAGGACCTCTGAGTCTGGTCAAGGAAGGCTGGGAGGAAGCTCCCAGGAAAACTCCCCAGGATGTATTTAGTTACATGCTGGCCTTCAGAAACCAGACTCGGCGTTTCAGACAACTCGCTGAGGCGAATCTGGAAGCCAGCCAGGAAGAGATGAAACGTTGGCATGATCAGAATGCCACTCTGATCGAGTTTCAGCCTGGACAAAAGGTTTGGGTCATGGCCCCAGTGGAGCCCTGTGCGCTCCAGGATAAGTGGACCGGACCATTTGAGGTGGTGGAGCGCAAGAGTGATGTCACCTACTTGGTGGACTTGCAGTCTCCCAGGAACCCCTTGCGGGTCCTGCATGTGAACCGCCTGAAGCCCCACTTTGAGAGGTCTGAAGTGGGCATGCTCTTAGCAACCGATGCTGGGATGGAAGAGGAGACTGAACCTCTTCCTGACCTCCTGTATGCAAAAGAGCAAGATGGGTCAGTGGATGGTGTGAACCTCTCTCCCACCCTGACCCCGGAACAGCAGAATGACTGTCGCCAACTGTTGGGACAGTTTTCTGATCTGTTCTCCCTGACTCCCAGTATCACTGAATGGTGCATCCATGATGTGGATACTGGGGACAGTCCTCCTGTGAAGCATAAAACTTACAGAGTGACTGACAGGGTGAGAGCTTGCATCAAGGAGGAGGTCTCCAAGATGTTTGCCTTAGGGGTGATTGAGTCCTCTAACAGTCCTTGGGCCAGCCCAGTGGTCTTGGTCCCAAAGGCTGCCGCGCCTGGTGCCACACCTGAACTCCGGTTCTGTGTGGACTACCGAGGACTCAATTCAGTCACCAGGACTGACGCGCACCCCATCCCCAGAGCTGATGAGCTCATTGATCGGTTAGGGGCTGCCCAGTACCTCAGCACGTTTGATCTAACGTCTGGATACTGGCAGATCGCCTTAACTGATGGGGCCAAAGAGAGGTCAGCATTCTCCACACCAGATGGGCACTACCAATTCCGGGTGATGCCCTTTGGGATGAAGAATGCCCCTGCCACCTTTCAGAGGTTGGTCAACCAGGTGTTGGCTGGGCTGGAGGATTTCAGTGCCGCCTACCTGGATGACATTGCAGTGTTCAGCGCCACTTGGGAGGAACATCTGCACCACCTCTGGGAAGTGTTGAAGGCGCTGCGGAGGGCAGGCCTCACGATCAAGGCGAGTAAGTGCCAGATCGGGCAGGGTTCTGTGGTGTACTTGGGACACCAGGTAGGGAGCGGCCAGGTGGCGCCCCTACAGCCCAAGATAGATACCATCCTGGCTTGGGAACCCCCAAAACCCAGACAGAGGTGAGGGCCTTCTTAGGACTCACCGGGTATTACAGGAGGTTTGTCAAGGGGTATGGCAACATTGTTGCACCCTTGACTGAGCTGACTTCCAGGAAGCAGCCCAGGAAAGTGAACTGGACTGATGCCTGCCAAAAGGCTTTTGATGCCCTGAAATCTGCCATGTGCACGGCGCCCGTGCTTCAGGCGCCCAACTTCTCAAGGGAATTCATTGTGCAGACAGATGCTTCAGAGCATGGTGTTGGGGCTGTGCTTTCACAGACGAATGAAGAGGGCCTAGACCAACCTGTAGCCTTTATTAGTAGGAGGTTACTCCCACGGGAACAGAGGTGGAGTGCGATTGAACGTGAGGCATTTGCTGTGGTCTGGGCGCTGAAGAAGTTGAGACCATATTTGTTTGGGACTCACTTCCGGGTTCAGACAGACCACAGGCCCCTCAGATGGTTAATGCAGATGAGGGGTGAGAATCCAAAACTGTTGAGGTGGTCCATTTCCCTACAGGGGATGGACTTTACGGTGGAACACCGCCCTGGTACAGAACACGCCAATGCTGATGGTCTGTCCAGATTTTTCCGCCTTAGTGATGAGAACTCCCAGGAGGAAGGGTAGTTCTCCCCACATTTCAGCTGGAGGGGACACGTGTTAGACTTGGCACCATTGGCGTGGGTCTCCCTTCCATTTTTTTGCTGTTGCCTCTTATGTTTTGCTGGTTTTAGATGCTTTTGGGCACTGTGCCACTGCTGTTCAGTGCCACAGTGCAAGTGCTCCCTACTGTAAATTATGTTATGGACTAGTGACTCCATGATTGGATGATTGGTTTACTTGTCAGTCCCTAGTACAGTGCACTGAGTGTGCCCAGGGCTTGTAAATCCAATGCTGCTGGTGGGCTTGCAGCACTGGTTGTGCCACCCACAGAAGCAGCTTGTAAAATGTGTCTCAGGCCTGCCATTGCAGAGCCTGTGTGCAGTCTGTGACTGCCATGTCGACTTGGCAAGTGCAGCCACTTGCCAGTCCCTAAACCTTCCCTTATCTTCATATCAGACACCCCTAAGGTAGGCCCAAGGGCAGGGTGCATTGTAAGTATAAGGTAGGACATGCCCTGGTGTGTGTGGCATGTCCTAATAGTGAATTACAGCCATTTTCGTTTTTCACTATTGCAAGGCTACCTGTTCTCCATAGGCCAGAATGGGCAGTTTTGATTATTACACCTTATAATCCTAACTGACCCAGAGAACATGGTAGAAAAACGAATTTAGTATGCCTGAACTCAGAATGATAAAATACATCTTTTAGTGAAGTTGGTTTTAACATTCTGTGTTTGAAAATACCACTTTTAGAAAGTGGGTATTTTCTTGCCTAAACTTCCAAGCCTGCCTCTGCTAGGTTGTGTATTCCTTGTCTAGAGATTGAGTGACAGGGGCTGGGGGTGGCTACAGGAGACAGGGTGAGTCAGCACAGGGCTGAATAGGAAGGCCTGCATCCAGAGTGGAGGGAGGAGTTGCACCTGGGTCTGAATAGGGCTGTGCCTGCCTTCCACAATGCTGGCTCCACCTCCTGCCGGGCGTCTGATGGCTCTGCCCCTCACTCACAAAGGAAAGAAGGAGTCAGAAAAACAAAGTGCTCCAGGACTGACCAGAACTGGTTTTGGACTAGGCAGAGGCCTCTCTGCCTTCAGAGAACAAAGGGAAAAGGTGTATAAAAGGGGACCCAGACCCCTAGGAAATTAGATCACTTCTGGGAAATCAAGAAACCTGTTGCCAAGGAGAAGAACCGGAGAAGCTGAAGGAGGAGTACTGCCCCTGTGCTGTTTTGCTGATTGGGGTTGGCCTGCAGTGGTTGCTTTCTGCCAAGGACAGGAGAAAAGACTTTGCTGTGCTTTGTCATCTTGAAGAAGAGAATCTCCAAGGGCTTGAACTAGAGCTTGCCTCCTGCCTGAAGTCACAGGGACACAAAGACTTCACCCCTTCTGTTTGCCTGCATCTGGAACTGCTGTTTTAGCTGCTAACAGAGGGAAATTGCAACACCGACGCCGACGAGCGACGCCGTAACCTGCACCGAAGCCGTGGGCACCGCTCGTGAAGAGCACGACGCACCGCCCCGACTTGCACCGTAGGCCCGACGCCTGCCGACGCCGTGCGACATCGACTCCGAAGCCGTCATCGAGGCCGCTGCCTGCACCGGAGCCGAGGACACCGCTCGTGACGCTCACGACGCACCGTCCCGACTCGCACCGCAGCCCCGACTTCACCGACGCCAGGGCTTCATCATCGCGGAGCCGATCCTCGACGTGGGTGACCCCCGAATCCATCGACGCCGCACCATCGTAAGGAACCGACGCCTCGCCGCCATCCGTGACGTCACCTCCCCGACACAGTAAGGAACCGACGCCTCACCTCCCCTGCGCTGCAGTAAGGAACCGAGACATCACCTCCCCTGGGGTCGTAAGGAACCGACGCCGCCGGCGCCAACGAAGCATCACCTCCCCGACGCCGTGCACCGTCTTTGTTTTCATCGAATTCCAGGTACTGTTCTTTGTGGGTCTGCTCGACTCCGGGCCCGACGCCGCGCACCTCGCGGTCGGCGCCGTACTTTGGGATTTCCACCGGTCACGACGTCGTGATAACTCCAAGTGGAGTTATTTGTTGCTACAAGCTTTATTTTGATTGACTATCCTATTTTTGAAGATAACGTGAACTGTCTCTATCATTTTAAGTCTATTTTTGAGTACTGTATTGTGGATTTTTGCTATTGGGTCTTGTGATAAGTCTATATAAAGATTACTTATTTTTACATAAACAACCTGTGTGGTGTCCATCTGTAGTGTTTTCACTGTATTACTGTATGTGGTCACAAATGCTTTACACACTGCCTCTGAGATAAGCCTGTCTGCTCGTGCCAAGCTACCAGGGGGTGAGCAGGGGTTATTTTAGGAGTGTTTCCCCCTTATCCTGACTAGAAGCAAGGGTCCCTATTTGGACAAAGGTGCAAACCATTGCCAACTAGAGACCCCCAGTTCTAACACTCCTCTTCCTGGCGAGTCCCGGAAGGAGGAAGCACACAGGCCTCCCTAAGCCAATCCCAATGCTGCATAGTGATTGGTCTGAGCGCTGTGGTTCAGCGCTCAGACAGGCAGCAGGAGCCTGTGCATGTTCCCCACCAGGCTGTTGGGGAACATGAAAAGTGCGCATGACTGTTTGGCTGGCCCAAGAGGACCAGCCCAACAGTCTTCACACTTATAGTGTGCCACCACTCCTCCCCATGTGACACCAGCCCCGCCCTAGCCCAGCCCTGCAGCTACAAAAAAAAAATAATAATAAAGTTATCATTTTATTTTTTCCTTTTTTCACTGCTCTGAGAGCAGTGGGGCAACGCTCCTCCGCCTTAGCAGAGGAACCGTCCCTGTCTTTAACTAATAGTGATGGGGTAGCATTTTACTTTCTTTAGAGACCAATGTATGACGTACCTATGCCTCGAACTGGAAAACTTTAGATTTCTGTTAATATTAGCAGACACGCCAGGTGCCACGCATCACAGGTTACACTGACACATTTCAGTGCAGATTCCTGCATCACCGCATTGAAATGCAGTGCCACGCCAATTTAATAGTGCTTCTCTGCCTCTGTTTCCTCCAGGTGCTTTCAGCTCGGCAGTGCATCAGTCAGTGCGAGGTCTGTTGCCTGTGGTCGAGGAGTGATGAGATGCTAGAAACATCTCGCTGTTTGGTATCCCCTGCCATGCACTGCTACATTTAAGTCATGCAGCAGTTGTGAGTTCTATACTGTTTGTAGGTCTCGCCTAGGCAGCACTTGCGCTGTCTCTTCGAGACATGCTGTACTGAGGTATGGTCTTAAAGCTCCGCCCACTCTCCGCCCAGCTTTTTAATTGGCTGCTGTCAATGTCCTTTGTAAATTTTGGCTTTTCATTTGTTAACAGGCTTATTAGTCCCTCCTTAGTTCTTCCTGTCTTCTGTTGTAACCTCCCAGAAGGACTGGCCCTTTTACATGTGTTGTTACATGGTATGTTTTCTTTACAGTCTGTCTGCACTATTTTCTTACATGCCTTTTCACTGCCTGCAGCTGCAGGCCGGATACCTACATCTCCCGCAATGTAAAAATATTTTTGGGCAGCAAAAGCGTGCCTCTTGCCTTCGTCTTGGTAAACATCGCCCCACTCCAAAAAAGGCGGGGCTCGCCACACTCTATTTCTTTATAATATTTTATGCTTTTAATAAGCAGCGCGGCACAGGCGGGATGCTGAGCTGCTTACTAAAAGCATAAAATATTGAAAAAATAGACTTTGCTGCGCCGCGCCTTTCTTTTACTCGGCGCCGCTTGACAAACTCTGTTGGGCATTTTGCAAGCCCCGCCTCGCCCCACTCCAATGAAAGGCGCAGCTCGCCAAACTCTATTTTTAAATATTTTATGCTCTTAATAAGCAGCGTGGCACAGGTGGCATGCTCCGCTGCTTACTAAAAGCATTGTAAAAAAGAGTTTGGTGAGCCGCGCCTTTATTTTATTTCTTTTGCTGGCGATCAGGAAGGGGCCGGCAGACCGAGCAGAAGCAAACTGGCTTTGCTGACCGATGTCAGATGGGTAGCAAGCTTCTGGAGAAAGGGATCGCATTTCTTCGTTCTCGGAACAAAACAGAGCTGCAATCGTTGCACACAGTACTTATAAATAGGTCTCCCGGTTTTATGGTATTTTTTTTTTTTAACCTTTCTGTCTGTATTTATCCATACTTATTTTTGTGCCATTTTATCTGTATTTATCCATATTTATTTTGTGTTTGGCACATAAATGAAGGTGTAAAACTGTACATTTCCATATTTATTTAACTGATAGATGCACACTCATACTTTGATGTCTGTCGTGTTTTAGCTATTTAAGCTGCCAAATATTACATAACAATACATCCACTGGTAAATACTAGCATTATACCACAAGTGTATATTGACACATGCCGTTATTTATGGAAATTTCATCCTGTTTTTTAATTTCCCATGCTGTCTATCTGCTCAGCTGTTGGGCTATAATTGATGAAAGACAGCACAGAGAGTCACTTAAAAGCAGCACAATTTTCTGTATTTATCCACTTTTAAAAATAAATGCAGACAGAAAATACAATGTTTTCTGTCTGTATTTATCTGTAAAAATCCATGGAGCCTTACTTATAAAGTAGGCCTGCCAGTGTATTATCTCTGGCTTCTCTGCGAGCAATGTTAGCTACTGGAGCGTGGACATTTGCAGTTATATCCAGGATACCCTGCAGGTATGGGGACGTGACAGTCTGATACTTCTGATTGTTTTTCAGGATTTGGACTATGTGCCAGCAGGGACACAGGGTAACCTTTCTTTAGAGAATGGGCAGCCGTCAAGGTGAAGTTGCATCAATTGTGTTTTTTGCATCAGCACCTGGCAGGAACCCAATGAACTCTCTCTTCAAACAAGGATCTGCATCACGCACAACAGCTGTTTGAGGAGCAGGAACAGGCCAGCCCAGCGGTGGAAGAGGATCGGCTGCCAGTTTAGAAGCGGTGTCAAGTCTTGTGCAGAGAGATAGTTCAGTGGCTAGTCCGTCTCCTGCACTGGCCTGAATTCTGAAGGTGCTGACCTAGCGGAGCCAAGTCTGATGGCTCAGTAGACTAATGTTTCACTGTGTAGGCCTGTGTTCAATCTAATGGTCACGGGTACAAATCCCGGTGGGTCCACTCAGCCTTTCATCCTTCTGAGGTCGATAAAATGAGTACCCTTGAGTTGGGTAACAATAAACATCTGTTATTCCACGCCGAGATACCCTTGGGTGAATGTGCGTTTACAAGTACACGTTGTTACCATCTCCTTTTAAGCATGAGAAAATACACATTTTTTTACATTTCTTAATCTGCACAGTGGTATTTAAAGCACCAAGTCACAATGCAGATGTGCCATTCACAGTAAAAGTAAAGTTTTTTTTTTTTTTTAAAACCTTTATTGAAGGCGAAACATGGAAGCATTGCAAAATACAGCACTATGCCTACATCCCCAGAGGGGCCGGCCGTGGAATGCGCAAACGTGTATTGCAGAAGAATAAAGAAAGGATACACAGCAAGCCGCCTACAACCACTCGGGGCCGGCCGCGTCATGGAGGAAGGAACAGTCGGAGAGATATCGGTATTATATTACCTTCCGCAGCGTCCAAATGAAGAGACGACAATAGTATTAGTCAATCGTAGAATAGGAACAGAACAAAACCCCCCCCCTCCACCCTCCCCCTCTGGCACAGTGAAAATATGACAAAGAGATCAAAAGCAATGTGGCTTTCACTAGACACATCCACAAGGATAAGACTGGATTCCGGGGATGAATGAGGCGAAAAACCTCCATTCACTAGCCTCGGAGGGCAGATCAGCTTAAAGGTCAGGATGGCTCGCCAGATATAGAGTGAGTGGGACCCAGAAATCCTTGGGGCGGGACGACTCGGGCAGCTCTTCCGCATATATTTCTAATTGCTCCCTACAGTAGGATAGATCCCTCAGCCACTTACCAACCGTGGGCAACCCCTTGCACCCCAGCACTGCGCCACAGCTCGCTTAGCCATAAGTGTGGCCACTGCAACCAGTCTCCGATTGCACGGCTTCAGGGACGCTACACCGCCCAACAGACACAGCTCGGGCGTGCATTGCACTCTCTCCATTACGACATCCGTGAGCACAGCCGTCACCTTAGCCCAATAGGCAGCTATCCCTGAACAGAACCATGAGAGATGTAAGAAGTCAGCGTCTGCTTGTCCACATCGCACACAGCAAGCATCATCTCGCAATCCAAATCTCCGCAATTGTACAGGGGTATAGTAAAGTTGGTGCATGAATTTAAAATGTATAATACGTAAGTTGCAGTTGGCCGTCAGTCGCCCAGTCAATTTGCAGCAATAGTACCAGTGGTCCTCCGACAGTATCCCTCCCAGGGCCGCGTTCCATTTAGCAAAGGATGGATGCGCCTCCGCCTCCCGCTCACGAAGAGATGAATTATAAAGTTTAGTGATCAGCCCACGACGGGCCCCGCCCACGAGCACCGCCTGCAGTGCCCGTAGGGTCTGGGGCTCCGCGGGGAAGTCAGGATAAACATCCCGGATGGCCTGTCGGACCCGCACATATGTAAACCCTAGCATGATATCGTGAGGCCTGTTCGCCTGCACATCCTGTAGCGAACGGAATCGGCCCTGGTTGTAAAAGTCTCCCATCTGGGTAATCCCGGCGGCTTGCAACGTGGTCCGCGCCAGGCGCTCCTGCAGTGCGGTTATGCCGGGGTGCGCCGCTATCGGCAACTTGGGGGCATAAAGGTAGTTTAATGTCGCACGACTCGCCAGCGTCCGCCAGGCCCAAGCCGTGCACTGGACCGGGTTGATTTCCGTCCGGGGACCTCCAGCCCCCCCCGAGAGGGCCGCAGCCACCAATGGGAGTGGGAGGATCGTATCCGCCTCAATCGCAGTATGAGGTAAGAGACGCTGCGGACAGAACCAATAATGCGCAAACTGCGCCTGAGCGCAGAGATAGTAAAGGCGCATATCAGGAGCCTCAAATCCGCCGCGGTCAAAGGGTTGAACCAGAGTGTCCCAGCTACAGCGAGGCTTTTTGCCCCCCCAGACAAACGACAATAGGGCCGTCTGTAGAGACTTAAAAATAGAAACATTCAGGCGGATAGGGATATTCACAAATAAATATAGTAGTTTGGGCAATATAACCATTTTGATGGCTGCTATACGGTCCGCCAGTGAAAGCGGCAGACGAGCCCATCGCGCCGCTCGCTCAGTAAGTTGAGAGATAGTACGCCCATAGTTCATGGAGATTACCTGCGCCGGATCCCTGTGTAGCCAAATCCCAAGATATTTTACAGGTTCCTGGGTCCAGGCCAACGGGAAGTCCATTTCGAACTCGCAGGTTCCTGCCGTAAGGGGAAAGACCGACGATTTGGCCCAGTTTATCCCCAAGCCAGAGAAGCCCTCGAACCGGACATATTCTCGCAGCAAGGCCGGGAGATATGTCGCAGGCTCACGAACGTAAAGCAACATATCATCCGCATATAGCGAGACGACCAATGGTCGCAGCCTGAATCGCAGCGCCGCAGAGGCATGGAGCTGGCGCAACTTGCAGGCCAGGGGCTCCAGCGCCAAGGCAAAAAGCATCGGCGAAAGGGGGCATCCTTGCCTCGTGCCCCTACCGATAGGAAACTCCGAGGACACCCAGCCGTTCACGCGGACCCTAGCCGCCGGGGCGGAGTACAGAACCCTGATCCACTGCAAAAAGAACGGAGGGACACCCATTCTGGTAAGGACCGAGAACATGTATTCCCAGGAGAGGGAGTCGAACGCTTTAGTAGCGTCAAGCAATACTGCCACGGCTTGGAAGTCAGCTTCAAAATAGTGTAAGGTAGCGAAGACAGTGCGCAGATTGAGCACGGTAGATCTTGCGGGAACAAAGCCGGACTGATCCGGAAGCACTAGTAGGGGAATCAACGGCTGCAGACGGAGAGCGACCATTTTCGCTAGTATCTTGGTGTCAATGTTAAGCATTGAGAGGGGTCTATAAGAATCACAGCGGTTGGGCTCCTTGTCGGGTTTCAAAAGCATGACTAGGAGAGCCTCCCGCAATGAGGGTGGGAGACGGCCGGTGTCGTAGGCCTCCGCATAGACTTCAAGAAGTCTAGGGGCCAGATCGTCAGCGAATGCCTTATAAAATTCGCTCGGGAGACCGTCCAGTCCGGCAGCTTTGCCTGTGGGGAGGGACATAATAGCCGCCTTCACATCCTCCTCATCGAAGGGCTGGGTGAGATAGTCCCGATGACCAGGGGCCAGCCAGCCCAAAGCTACATCCTCTAGATACGTATTAATATCAGCCGTCTGAGCCGTATCCCTGTTGCTATAAAGAGCTGTATAATAGTCAAGTATGGTCTCACTGATGGCTGCCGTGCCAAAGTGAGCCTTTCCCGCCTCGTCGAGTATTTCCGTGATGTATTGTTGACTCCGAGGCGCAGACAACTTACGAGCAAGTGAGCGACTGGGCCGACCCCCCTCCCCGTAGTATCTAGCAGTGCTACGTCTAGATTTGTGCCTTATTTCCTGGTCCGCGGTGTCATTATGTTCCGTAACTAAGGCGCGAATCCTGGACAAAGTTTCGGGTAGCGGGTTCGCATCGTATGCCCTCTCCAACACTGAGATCTCTCCCGCAAGTTTTTGGATCCTGCGCCGCAGATCGCGCAGTACCCCAGCCTGTGCCCCCATGCAGACCCCCTGACAGTGACCTTGAAGGCCTCCCACATAGTCCCGGCGCTATCCACAGAGCCCGCATTCTCCCGAAAGAAATTGCGGATCGCCTCCCCTACCGTGGCCCTGAATACCGGATCCGTCAGGGAGGATGGCTGTAGTCGCCACTGAAAGGGTGGCCTCCCACAGGTCGGCACACATATATCCAGAAGCACCGGAGAGTGATCTGATAGCGTCCGGGCTAGGTGGCGCACTCCTGTCGCCCAAGGGCATGCAGCTTCTGTGACCAGCCAGAGGTCAAACGGGACCACGTCCCATGTACCGCCGACACGAACAAACTCTCACGCTTGCCAGGGTGTTGCAGTCGCCAGACATCTCTCAGGCCTCCAGCCTCCATTATGCCACGCAGTGCCTCCGCCGCCAGCTTAGGTCTTGCCCCCTCGCTACCCATACGATCAGCATCCATATCCAGACATACATTGAAATCCCCCCCATATAATTTCTGCATCGGGGAACCCAGAGACACGACGCCAGACATCTGCAAAAAAGCCGGGTCATCAACATTCGGTCCGTACACATTCACAAGGAGAACACTCGTCCCGCCTAGCAGACCATGCACTATTGCCACTCGCCCCTGGTCATCTGTCTCAGAACGGAGAGCCTGAAAGTGTATCCCCTTTTTATCAAAATCAGCACACCCCGGGCATAGCTAGAGTAGGAAGAGGCCACCCGGTGTCCAGCCCATCTTGCCCCCACATTTTTATCAGATAGACTCGTTAGGTGAGTCTCCTGTAGGAAGGCAATGTGGATATTCATTCTTTCTAAGTAAGCAAACACTGCCCTGATCTTTTTTGGAGAATTCAGCCCCCGGACGTTCCAGGTCAGAAGCCGCAGATTTCCACTTATCCGATCAGTGGTTGGTAAGCCGACAGAACCATGGAGTATTTCAAAGCCATATAAATGCTAATACAAATAATAGGTAAGATAAAATTCACTACAACACAAAGCATACCGTGCCAGAGGGTGCCCCCCCTCCATTCCCCCTCTCCCCCCACCCACTTCAGCATCCCCAACGTGCTAAAGCCATCCCATCCACCCCCCCACCCCTCAAACGAAAGTGAAAACCTCAGTTGGGGTGTACCCATGTGGGGCACTAGAGTGCAGCTGCCCTCCCATCTAGTAGGAGGTGGCTGCGCAAAGGTTGGATCCATGCCTACAAACAGCAGTACACAAGAGTTTCGTCCACCAGATTAGCGTAGGTAATACAATAGGCCTAGGCAGCGGCCACCAGGGCAAGGGAGTACTCCATGGTAAAGGTAAACATGATCAACAGACACCCCCCACCCGCCAACGAAGCGTGTCCAGCATCCACATATGAACAGAAATGCACCCCAATAACCTAGTGTTCCTCTGTGTCCGACTGCTGGTTAGCATCACGTCGTCGTCGCTTTAGACGTTTGGCATGTTCAAGGGCTGCCTTGGGGTTGCTGAAGATGTGAGAATCCCCGTCGGGTCCTATCTTCAAGCGGGCCGGATAAAGCATAGCGTATGGGACCTCCTCGGACCTGAGGAACTTCTTGACATCGGCAAACTCCCGTCTCGCCGCCTGGACCGCCACCGTGAAGTCTGGGAAGAAGGAGAGCCGATTCCCTTGATAGTCAATGGTGCCCTTCTCTCGCGCCAGGCGCAGTATCACATCGCGGTCCCTGTAGTTTAAGACTCTTGCAATGATGGGCTGCCGGGGGGCCCCCGGCGCCGGGCGAGCGGCCAGTGAGCGGTGCGCCCGCTCCACAATGAACATGGTGGATAATTGCTCTCTGCCGAAGATGTCAGTAATCAGTGTCTCTATGAATATCTCCATCTTGCCCACATTGGTGGACTCCGGCAGGCCAATAAGGCGAACGTTGTTACGTCGTGAGCGGGCCTCCAAGTCCTCGTTCTTGGCCTGGATGACAGACAAGACCTTCTCCATATTCAGAGCTTTCCCCGCGACATCGCTCAATCCATCCTCCGCTGCGGAGACTCTTTGCTCCACCTCCCCCATTCGGGCGCTCTGCTTCTCCAATTGGGATGACATGTGGTCCAGACGGTTGTTGACCGCTGCCATTGTGCCCTCTATGGATTGGAGGCTTCGTTGCATTGCCAAAAGTGTGGTTTCAAGGCCCGAGGGAGCCCCCTCTGCTACATCCGCCTCAGAGTCCGAGGCAGCCTTTTGTGACACCTTGGTGGATTTGCGCGCCTCAAACGTGAGACGGGGTTGCGTTCTGTCCGTCTTGCCCATGGTGCCCCGTGGTTTGGCTCGTTACAAGTGTGATCGGGAGGCCCAGTGCAGAAAGGGTCCCAAGCAGGAGCCGGGCAGATGACCACACCAAGATCAACGAGTGGGTGGGAGGTTGTCACACAGTAAGCCCACAGCCGCCAGCGGCAGCCCGGGCCGCTATTAACGTATAATCAGCCCTGGAGTATCACGGACAGCGGGGGTCCCACCAGCTCCGCCGCGCAGATTCGAAGGCCGCAACTCGCCCCCCCACTAATCAATGGCGCCGTGTTTGTAGTCCAGCACCTTCATGCCACCATTGACAGTGCCGCCGTATTCCGGTCCATTGGTGTCAGCCCGTGCGGCGCAAAGCCCCCCAACGCCAGATGGATGTCTGGTGCAGTCAATTCTGGTGCGGCCCCCCCCGGGGTAGACAACTGCGGTCCACGCCGTTCACAGCTATATAGGCTCTTAGGGGTTGTGTTGCAACTGTGTCGTTTCACCCCAGCGGCGTGCGGGAGGGCCCGTCAGCTCCCCCGCTCGCCGCAACAGCAGATGCGTCCCCCGCGGATCTCTCCAACGTAGGGGCCTGGGTCCGGCCTCTCCTTCTCTCGCGCCGCACAGGGAGTAGCTCCGCAAGTAGGGGCAGGGCCACCAGTACCGCCCCAGCGCCTTACAGCAGCCCGCAGAGCGCGATCCGCTTGCAGGCCCGCACCCTCCTCCACAGTCACCGGCCCACAGCGGCCGCGCCCCACTCACCGCCTCCGACACCGGGGGACCAGCGCCCGCCGCAGTCCTCGCCTCCGCTGGTACTCGTGGTCTCAGCCTCCCGGGGCCCGTGGCAGCAATGATGCGTGGCGCCGCCACCAGCCGGGCGCCGCACCGCTTATTCCTCGCAGCTGCGGCGGCACAGAGTCACCAATCGGCGCGGTGGGCCTCAGAGCCCTCCGGGCGCCGCCATCTTGAATTTTTTCCACGGCCGTCACCTCCGCCAGTGAATTATCGCCGTTCCCCCTGTCTCGGACCACCCCAGGCGCAGCAGCGGGTTCGGGTGCACTTCGCCAAACGAGTACGCTCCACTACTCCACAGGATAGGTGGTTTGTAGGGCGGATTTTGGGCGGATTGTGGCGCAGCCGGGCAGAGCCTCACTAGGGTGCGGCCATCTTGCCGTGCGCCCTCTAGCGCCCTCCCACAGTAAAAGTAAAGTTAAGGAACGTAATATCCCTGCCATGGAGTTTTCTTTTTAACAAATTATTGTGTTTATGTGCGTAAGTTCATTTGAAGAGAACTAAGACTAAAAGTCCCACAGTGCATGTAGTTGTTAAGCGAATGCCAGGGGTTAGAGCAGTATGTCATTGATGGCATTGAATCATCTTGTAACCTTGTATATCAAGCCCCAGGGAGTTACGTTAATTTTACTGGCAGCAAAACGGTAACGAAACCACTATTAATTTGTCAAGTTACTCTACTTTTAACTGTCCTTTTTATCTGAACTCACCCCCAAAGTACCCTGAAGTAAAACGGCCTGGACACCGCAGGAAACTTGAAGGTAGGTGCTTTATTGTGCGCTGTCGGTTAACAACCTGATCCTATCCTGGCTAGTGGTCAACTGATCAGAATCAAATCCACAATTCAATTACAAAGGCATGTGGAATTTGACGTCCGTCAGATTCCACATGTGGCACACGACAAGCACAAGCAAATTACAACACATCTCCTGCAAAGAGAGTGAAAAGTTATGACTGAAATTTGGAATAAGAACAAAATTTGACAGGAGAAGCAGGAAAGAAGAGAGGCAGGGAGAAAAGCCCATAGCAAAAATAAAAGAATTACCAAACATAGTCATTTAAAAACCTAGGAGCCTTGCGCTCTCTAGAACTTATCCCTTCACCACAACCACAGGTGCCAGAGCTCTAACTCTCAGGAACCACAGAATCAATAATGGCTCTTTGAGGATTCACTCCTTCTCCCTGGTCATGACTGCAAGAAGGGCCGCCACTAAAGTCACAATCCCTCATAAACATAGAACCATGGACAACCTCATCTCCATCACTCCTAGAACAAACTCCACCCTTCTGATATAAAGCAACCCTCCATTTGTTCCAATGCTCACCATTATCCAAGACAACATAAAAGTCAAAAGACTGCTTAACCTTGAAAGGACCTCTAAACTTGGTTAACCCTCTTGAGACCCTACCTGCCTTAACTTTCACCCAATCTCCTGGCTCAATACTCTTCTTCTTCACAATTTCCACTACATTTACACCTTGGTCCAAGATTCCATCTTGGAACTAACCTGTCCCCAGGAACCCGTCCTCTCATCACTTCAAAAGGGGATTTACCTAAAGAGTCCTGCATAGTGGCGCAATACGCCCAAACCATCTCATTAACCGCTTCCTTGATCTCCAGATTAGAAACACAAGCCATTTGAATTACCCCCTTGACCAATCTATTCGTTCTCTCCACTATGCCATTTCGTTGGGGATTATACAAAGAAGTACGCTGGTGTCTGATACCATTGCTGCACAAGAATTCCTCCATGTCCCTAGAAGTGAGCTGTGTACCATTATCCGTCACCAGGACGGAGGGAACACCATCTTCAAAAAATACTTCCCTCAAATCTCCCCCATGGACTTTACACGCAACCACTTACAGTAAGAATCCACACAAGCCATGGCGAACCTGGGACCACTGTGAACCTCAGACATAGGACCAATGAAATCTAAGCACACAGTGTGCCAAGGCAACCCCGGTTTGGCAATGTGACCAAAGGCAACCTGGCTACCAAGCTGAAGACGCTTTTCACTTAATTTGCAAGCACTACACCTGACCATCCATACCTGGCCACCAAAATTGAGCTTTAAGGCGCTTCTGGGTGAGACTCTGACCTAAATGTCCAGTATGTGCCACTGCTACAAGCTTTTGCCTAAGATAAACAGTTGGCATGAACCTTTCATCCCTCATCAAAATATGAACACCACCAGTTGACATCTCCTCCAACACCTTGACAAACGGACGCATCGAACTAGCAACACAACCCTCCCACCGTTTGATTGAAACAACCAAGCGCATGACCTCTTGAAGGGTGAGATCCGCATCCATGGCTTGGCACCAATCTTCTTTAGAGAAAGCACCTGCACGCCCCAACACAACATCTTGCACAGAAGCAACTGAACCTTCAACCTCATGATCCTCCACACCAGGACCTTCTACCGTTTGCCACTTCAAAGGTAAGCGAGACAGGCAATCCCCTTGTACATTCCTCCAACCATTAATATGCTCTAACACATAGCGAAACTCTTAGATTCTGGCAGCAAATCGCACCAATCTGGCTGAACACTTAGCAGCACCACCACCAGGGAGAAGGATTTTAATCAGAGGCTCGTGGTCAGATCTCAAGGTAAATTGAGTACCCCACAAATACGTACGAAAGTACTCGACCCCCCCAAGCAGCGGCCAAAGCTTCCTTTTCGATCACTGCATAGTTCCTTTCAGTATTGGTTAGGGTGCGAGATGCAAAGGCCACAGTTCTTTCGCCATCCTTATGTCTTTGGGAAAGTATAGCACCCAGTCCTGTTGCGCTTGCATCCATCGTCAAAACGGAGTTAAGTTTAATATCAAAAGGTACCAAAATACCAGCCTCACAAACTTCTTTCTTAATGTTAATAAAACACTCCTCTTGCACACGTGACCATTCAAAACTCTTCCCTTTCTTTAAGAGGGCCCTCAAGGACTCTGTCTTGTCTGAAAATGTGTGTACAAATTTCGAATAATATTCACTGAGTCCCATGAAAGACCTAAGCTGGTCTTTGTCTTGAGGGGAAGGAACCAAGCGTATAGCTTCCAACAAGTCTTTTTTCGGACTGACACCACCAGCTGACAAAGTGTAACCTAGATATTCAATTTGTTTCTTTAAAAAATAACACTTTTCCTTCCTCAAGGTGAGCCCCACATCAGCAATTCTCTGTAAGGCAAGTTTTAAAACCGCATTGTATTCCTGAATCGACTTTCCAAAAATTAGTATGTCGTCCTGGAAGTAAATGACAGTTTCCGCCCCTTTAAAAACATCAGAGATCATCCTTTGAAATACACTTGCTGCGGATGAAAGACCGAAGGGCATTCTAGTAAATTGGTAAGTTCCCTCCATGGTGATAAACGCGGTAAGTGCTTTAGAGTCTCCGTGGAGCTTTATCTGGTGATAGGCGCTCTTCAAGTCTAGCTTGGAAAAGTACCTTCCTCCCTTGAGCAACAAAATCATTTCTTTAATGTTTGGTAAAGGATATGTATCTGCCACAATGTTTTGGTTGAGTGACCTCAAGTCCACACAGAATCTGAGACGCCCATCAGACTTGCGTGTGATGACCACCGGAAAGACCCAACTGGACGCCTCCACCGGTTCTATAATACCTTGTTGCAACATCTCCTGAATTAACCCCTTCACTTCCTCATGTACCATCACAGGAACCCTCCTTAGTTTATGTTGAACAGGGACAGCACCTTCCTTCAAAATGATATTGTGTGCATAGCCCTTCAACAAACCTAAGTCTTCTTTGAAAACCCTCCCATTTGCAGGCAGAATGTCCTCAATAGACTCCTGATCGACAACCATCACCTGTGAAGGTGCTCTGGGATTAACAATGATGTGCAAATCATATTGAATAAGCCACCTGAGAATCGGTGGTCCACTCTCAGCAACATACACTTTACCTACAGTACATGATCCATCAAACTCAATTTTAGCATCAATAAATCCCAAAATATCAATAGACTCCCCATGGAATCCTATGGGAGAGATGTCTTTGGGTTTCAAGATACCCAGTGCCCACCAGTGTTGAAAGACCGATTTTGGTATAATAGTGTACAATGACCCAGTATCAACCATAAGTTCCACCAGACAATAAATTGTGGTAAACATTGCCTTGGGCCTAATTCTCCTTTGAACGTCTTCTTATTTTTCCTCACTTCATGTACAGCCCCCACCATTAGGACTCTGTCACAAGAATCAACAGGACATGAACTTCCATCAGAAACTAAGGGCACTTTGTTGTGGTTGCTCACCTTGCACATTTTTGCAAAATGACCCAAACAACCAATTTTTCTGCATTCCTTGTTGTTGGCAAAACAAATTTTTGACTCTAATGAATGATTAGTTGTTCCACACCGATTGCATACCCTGGTACCTTGTTTGCCAAACCCACCATACCTGTTAAATCTGTTGTACTTGGGTGTAGCAGTGGAATCTACAGATTTTCTAACGGCACTTACTATGGATAGGTCTCCCTCCTGCTTCTTTTTCTAATTCTTGCATACAAGAGGCAGATTTCTCCAGAACCTTAGCCATATCTATGGCCTCCCTCAAAGTAGGGTTTTTCGCGGCCCATAACCATTCTTTAAGTTTTTTTACTCTACATTGGACAATCAACTGATACCTTATCAACTCGTCAGTCATGAAACCAAATTTATATTTCATGGACAGCTCACGCAACCTCGCCACAAACTCATCAATCGACTCCTCCACTCTCTGAGGTTGTGTATAAAACTTGTACCGTGTCAAAACTAGGTTCTCCTCTTTAGCGAATCTGACGCCTAACCTGCACTTAGCTTCTTCAAAAACATCTACTACAGGCTGACCATTATGCTCTGTGACTTCAGGTAAAAACCGAAACACCCTTTGTCCCTCACTACCCAATACACTTAACAATAATGTCTTTTTCCTGGACAAACAAAACTCTTGGCCATCTAAAGCTTCTAAGTAATTGTCAAACATTATGATCCAATCTTCCCATGGAACTGGTGGTGAACCTGGCTGAGATTAAAAAAAAAAAAATAGGGAGGGTGTGCTACAGATACATGGGCCATGGTAACACCAGATGAAGTTGCACTAAGTGGGCTTTCAGAAGCTTCACCCATAACCATAAAGAAATTGGCAAACAAAGAATTGGAAGTTTAATGAGGGGACTACACCACCCACCAATATGGCTTAAAACAAATGCGGTACCAAAAAGTGAAGAAAGAGGTTTTAAAGGGCAAAAGGTTTTAAAGTTACTGGTAGCAAAGGTGTGCATATCACCAGACAATGGGATGATACGCAACAGGCGTGCGAGTCACCGAAAACAACTCATAGATGACGGGGTGTGCGCATCACTGTTAAGAAAATGACACGCATTGAGTGTGCGTGCCACTGAAGCAGTAAACAATGACAGTTAGGAACATCAAGGCGCGCGCATCACCGAAATGAGGATGACACGCATTGGGTGTGCATGTCACCGAAGTAACTGTGAACTGTATTTAGGGCTTCTTCCAGTGCCGACTCACGATCCACCAAATGCGGCACCTGTATATAGAGCGTGGTTCGCTTCTTCCAGGGCCAGCTCCGGGTCCTCAGAAGCAAGGTCTGGACATACTGTACGTCATGTGCCTGTTCCTCCTACCACGTTTCCGGGTTCGACGTCAGCAGTTAACTACAACACTAACCACCACCGGCTGATCACAGCAGGAGCCAATTCCTGTGCTGGCAGCAGGATAGACCTCCACACTCCCCCGGAAGCAGGAAACCGTGGGGGAGATGCCTGTCGCTTGTCAAACTTGAAGCCAGGGCCTGGGCCGAAGGACGAGGAGATCAATCTTGGACTCGGCCTCTCACAAACATCGGACAGGTCTGCTTCGGGTTGGTACAACGGTGACAACTGGCCAGATCGTCGCCAAAATGAAGTAAAACGGCCAGGACATTGCAGGAAACTTAAAGGTAGGTGCTTTATTGTGCGCCGTCCGTTAACAAACCGATCCCATCCTGGCCAGCAGTCAACTGACCAGAATAGAATCCACAATTCAATTACAAAGGCATGTGGAATTTGACGTCCATCAGATTCCACATGTGGCACACGACAAGCACAAACAAATTACAACACACCCCTTTTATGATGTTGTAGTGTCACGACTTCATAGTTGCAGTGGGAAGACAACAGTTTGTTTCCAAACAGAGACCCTGGTCACATCCCGCACGTTCTGCACCCTTAGGGTCAAACACCTCAGATCCCCCCCACCCCATCAGTATTCACGGCTTGTAGCCACTATCCCCCCAGTCCCCACTCTAGTTTTCCGCCCAATCTGCATCATGTTCCCAAACAAAGGCCTGACTCAAACCAACACACGGACGTGAATGATAACTGGTTACGCTGGCTGTAGTAGGTCTTAAGAAATGTAGCACCAGAGACAAATAGGTGAGTAGGAGAAAATGGCCAGAACGGGAAATGAGGTGCATTCCCGATAAGAGGTGCACAAAGTACATACACTGCACGGTAAGTACAGAAAACACAAAATGAATAGAAAACAGAATAAAACACTGTAAACGTTTGCACAGGAATCTGAACAAGTATAGGTAAAACAGCATGGTATTGCACAGAAATAGAGAAGTGCACAAAAGCAGTGGTAACTGGACTAAAAGCAAGGATACAAACAGATAACAGCAACTACATAGAGCGCACAACTCGAGATGGACATGGGGTAGGGGTGTCAAGACCTCCCACTATTTTTTTACAGATGTGATACCTCTCTTAGCCCCAGAATGCAAAGTGTTGGTGGTATCACCTTGGCTGTTTGCATTTGCATTTGCAAACATTGCAAAGCACTGCATTCCTTTGTAATGTTACATCGGAATGTTTTAACACTAAATCCACCCTCTTTAACTGTGAGAATGACACAGCAGGGTTTATTTTCAAATTTATTAACTGTGAAGGACCAAGAGTTCCGCGCACCATTAACATCCCTTAACGAGGCCAGAGTGCGAGACACTATGGCGTACAAAAAATATATTGAGGAGCACGCGAACACAGAAAACATAATCGAGTATGCAGGAATCCAATTGAGGAGTATGTAGGTGTAGAAAACGGTTAAAGAAGTGGACACATAAGGAAAAAAATATGAACAGAATATTGATTAGGTGCACAGGACAGCAGACGACTTTTCGAAATGTCTTTGTTCTCGAATGTTGGCATTTATTAACAATAAGTGTAGAAAACAGGAGGATTCAAAGAATACATTGTACTTGAAAAACAATACAATACACAGAAAATAGACGAGGAGCAGCAAACGTAGCTCGAGGTGCAAAAGGAGCTGCTCGGAGCACTACACCACAGAATACAATGCAGAGCAGCTGCAAAGAAAACAATGATATTCCAAACTGATTGCACACAAATAAGATCATTTCTGCTCTATTGTTATGGAAGAAGTGGCCTGCAATCAGCGCAGTGTATCAAATGGCCTGATAAACCTCATTATGATCAGTGTCATCCACATCTTCTCCTCAGTAGACAATCTTCTGACTACCATAAACAATACTGTCGTAAATGGCAGATCCACTGCTGCAAACTGCGCAGACATCTCTGCCACCATCTTGACCATAATGTTAATATTCTTGTTCTAACTGATAATGTGCTGAATCACTCCTCTTGGGTCATCAGTGACTTTCCCATCCACCCTGAATTATCACCAGGCAGGATCATTTTGGGGAAAAAGGGGGAATTGCTGTGCTTCACATAGTAATCTAATGTGTTCATTTGTTCTTAAACTATCATGCACTGCATCCTCCCTCCCCAGAGATGAAGGTTCTATATGTATGGATTCTCATCATTTTGTTAATGACAACATTAACAGTATCAGATAGGAACTTGATATCTCCAATAGAGTCTCTACCGCCAGGTCAGAACTCTCCTCAATCCCTTCCCCTGAATGTGCCATAATTTCCCTTTCTGATTCCGCCTCACATTCCAACAATAACCCAATCTGTACTTGGACTTCTTTCTCCCTAATTTTTTGAAAAAACCTTTCAGCTGTGTCCGACACCAAACCCTCCTCTTACTCGGCTGATCCAGCCTCTCTCAGCATGGCTAAAGATCTCTGTCAGACCTTCTTCATTGGTTTGCTATCACTCGTTTGTCTTTGCAAAACGGCATTTTGCCAAACTGCCTCAAAACTGCACATGTGAAATGTCTCCTTAAAAAGCCCAAACTTGATCCCTGTAATGTGAAAATGACTGCCCTACCTCAGGTGTAACATTTTTGGCCATGGTGATTGAGAAATGTATTTCCTCTCAGTTAACCTATGATGTAGATGGGAATTATCTATTGGCTCTACAACACTCACTGTGATTAATTACATCCCCTGCACTTTCAATAAAGGTCACCATGCCTCCAAATCCTTTTAGATCTTCATGCAGCCCTTCATACATTTGATCATCAATTTCTGCTGGACACTTTGAAAAATATGATGGGGATCCATTCTTTCAACAGTTCTCTTTCATATATTTGTAGAACCCCTGGGTGACCTTCAAGAGTTTGGCGTCTCCTTCCCCCAATACGCTGCTGGCGCTCAGATCTGCCTTAATATGTGTTCCCCTGAATTTATTGTCAAATTGAAATCCACACTCAGCACATCCATTATAACTGGATGGGGCAAAAGCATTTTAAATGTAATGCACAGAGGACTGTATTTCTCCTCTTCACACCCAAACGTAACCTTGCCACTGACCTCCTCTAGCTTTAATCCCTAAAATTGGCAGGTATCCCTCTACAATCAGACACCTTTATACGTTTCTGGAATTCCTTGCTGACTCCAACTTCAGCCTTAAAAGTCACATCCAAGCCATGACTAAATCTGCCAAATTCCACCTTCACAGACGTTAGAATCTCAAAAACGATCTCTCCTTGCAGTATCTGAAGCAGGCAACGGGGGCTCTTATAATCTCTTATGTAGACTATGACTCCTCCCTCCTTACTGGCTTTCCCTCCTCAGATCAGTGCTACATATTTAGTCTGGTTCCCCAATGATACAAACAATGAGATCACACACACATTACCCCTGCACTTGCCTACCTTAAATGGCTCCCAGTAGAGGCATGTTGCACCATCAGGAATGCCTGCCTTACTTTTAAAACTCTGAACCACAATATTCCAAAATATCTCAATCGGAAACTTTCCTTTTCAGTAGGCTCATGCTCACTCTGCTGCAAAGACTAAAAACCCCTCTCCTCTCATCCCCTACCCTTTTTAGGTCGAGCCTGTGCAGCACATGCGCTGCAAGTCATGCTGTATTCGAGTATGGACAAGAAGCTCCGCCCACTCTCCACCCATATTTGTCATTGGCTTGTGTCATTGTCCTTCGTAAATGCTGGCTTCTGATTCGTTAATAGTGTTGGGGGCGTGGCCTGAGGCGTCAAGATGGCGGTCGCACTCTAAGAGTGCTCCGGACCCCTCCGTCATCCGCCTCGAATCCTGCCAGCAGCGGCAACCATCCGTGAGCCCTACCTGCATGCAGAGGACCCCCGACACGGTGGCGCCGTCCTCCTGTGCCCGGAGCTTTGGTGCGGGGCCTGTGAGGCCGACTGGAGCCCGCGGCCTGCAGCGGCCTGTCCATCCTGCTGCGACGGAGTCCTGCCGACGGTGCTGAGGCGCCTCCTGTGTGCCGGTGCGGGCGGGAGCCATGTGAACGGCGGCGACCGGGCTGCCTCTGATGCCCTGTCCTTGGGCGGATTATCCGCGAGTGGTGGGCAGGATCGGCCCTGAGGAGCTCCGGGAGCCCGGCCGCCCGTGGAGCTGACGGGGGCGGCCTCGAGGCCTGCATCCTGCGTCCTCTGGTGCTCGGACAGCGTCTCGGCTGGCGCAAAGTGCGGCATACCGGCGGCGGTGAGGGGCGCCTGCAAATCCTTCTACCAGGTTGGCCCCAGGCTGCGGGATCCGGCTACAGATTCCTCTGGTGAGTGGGGCGGGGACCGGCTGTCGGCTCGGGCAGCGGCGCGTGAGGAAACGCGTGCCCCCACCCCCCCACCTGGCGCTGTGGGTACTCTACACCCCCTCCCCGCTGTGAGGCTGATCTCTGGGCCGATGCGTTCTGGTGCGCTGTCTCCCGCTGGCCCTGCTGTGTAGAGGACGGCGAGGCCCGCAACGCGGCCTACTGTGTCCACGGTACTGGGCCTGCTCCTTTCCTGCACTAGCGGCCTACCATAATAGGCCGACCTCCTGCCGGGCCTGAAGGTGGCGCCGCCCCCGGGAGGTGAGGCGGGGACCGGCTGTCAGCTCGGGCAGCGGCGAGTGTGGAAACGCGTGCCCCCCCGGGCCTGGTGCTGTGGGACACTCTTCACCACCTCACCGCTAAGTGGCTGCTTCTGAGGCCGGTGTGCTCCGGCGTGTTGAGGGGGCTGTCTCCCGCCGCCCCCGCTGTGTGGAGGGCGGCGAGGCCTGCAGCGCGACCTGCCGCGGGGGCGGTACTGGGCCTACCTGCTTGCTGCGCCTGTGGCCTACCCCACCGAACCGACCTCCTGCTGGGCCTGAAGGCTGCCCCACCGTCCGGTAAGTGGGGTGGGGACCGGCTGTCTGTTCGGGCAGCGGCGCGCGCGTGTGGGATCGCGTGCCCCCCCGGGCTTGGCGTGGTGGGGCATTCTGCAACCCCAAAGGCTCCATGCTTGTTGGGTTCCCCCCCACACCTGGTCCTTGTTACCCAACCAACGACTGGAACTGTCGCCAACTATGGGAAGAGATAGGGCCCCTAAATCCACGCCGGCTCCCACGCAGACGAAAATGGACCGGTTCACTACCTCTGAGCAGGATCGCCCTGGGAGGGCAGCTGGGGGCCCTCCCCCTCCCCAGGACAGGGATCTTGACACCATCCTTCAGGCCATTAGTGCCTCGCAAGCGTCCGTTGAGGGGAAAATTGGAGAGATCAAGGTGGACGTGTCAATCCTCGGGCAGGACCTCCGTAACGCCACTGCGAGGCTGAGTCTCGTATATCCACTGCGGAGGATGATATCTCACAGTTGAAAGAACAGATGGCCCACCTCCGCACTCATACCAAGGAGCTTCATCGGCGGGCCGAAGATGCTGAGAACCGCGCTCGTCGTAACAACCTCCGCCTGGTGGGGTTTCCCGAGGGGGTTGAGACGGGCCAGGTGGCCACCTTCGTTGAGGCCTGGTTCACATCACGGATGCCTGAAGACACCCTTTCGCCATGGTTTGTGGTGGAAAGAGCTCACAGGTCCCTTGCACCCAGGCCGCCCCCGGGTGCCCCGCCTCGCCCCAACATCCTGAAAGTTCTTAACTTCAAGGACCGGGACGCCATCTTGCGAGCGGCGCGTGTTACAGGCCCCCTCAAATTTCAGAACCATACCATTATGGTATTCCCGGACTACACTAGGGAGGTGCAAGAACTCCGGCGCTCCTATACGGATGTTAAACAGAAGCTGCGGGCTCTTGGCCTACAATACCAGCTCAAGTTCCCTGCACGCCTGCGAGTTATTTCCCAGAACAAAACACAATTCTTTGATTCCCCCAGGCAGCGTGGACATGGCTGACGGAGGAACATCCCATCCGCCAGAGGCGTGACCCCTCTCCGGGACCCGCAGGCTCCCAGCCCAAGGGGCCACGGCCACCGGGACGCCGGCACCGCAAGCAATCTTGTAGGGGACGCCAAACACAGGCAACAGTACCTAGATCCTCGAGTGTGGCAGCCCGTGGATCTCGAGACTCTTCCAGCCAGTCGGGCTCTCCGCCTCGCACCAGGCACCGTTTCACTGAGGACTTACCCGGACCCTCCTCATCGCCAACCCGGGTGGGCTCACCCAGACCGGACTCTGATCTTTCTCGCACTCCTACTATCTGAGGGCCAGTCGGACTCGGTATGCTGTCCATTGACCACCGGAACGGGTCACTCCCTCGGTGGGGTTCTTTGACATTGGTAGACTTCTAAGCTCATTTACTTAGTTCTAATGCCGATCCATTGCCTATCCGTCCTTCTGGAGGGGTCCTCCACGCAACCAATATGAGCGTTATAGTTTGGTAATGTTAACATGGGGGGTCGACAGATGCTTCTGTTCTCGAAGTGTAGGGTGGGGGGTAGGGGTGAGGGGGAGGTTTGGGAAGGGTTTTTTCCCTATGTTATTGTTCTTTTTGCCTTTTTGTTTCAGCTACCACGGAATGGCACATGCTTCCTTTACAAGGGACGGAGATGTCCTTACTGCAAGCGACTACCCATACATTTGCGGGCTCCCACGCGCGTTCACGCACCCCTGTCAGATTGCACATCCCAGACCAGGTACTACCAGTCATGACCGCTAGTACTACACCTAGGGCGTCTCTCCACGTGTTGTCGTGGAACGTCAATGGTCTCCTGGACCGGCATAAGCGCACGGCGGTCCTGCGCTATGCGCAACGCCTCCACATAGATATCCTCATGCTTCAAGAAACACACCTCCTAGGTAACTGTTGCCCCTTCATGGCTCGCTCGCTATGGATACGATAGAGTATGGCACTCCGGTTTCGCCAGGGGCTCCCGTGGGGTGACTATCCTCCTGAGACGCACTCTGCCCTTTGTCCTCTCCCAGGTGACCCACGATCCTCAAGGGTAATTTGTGACAGATTGTGGCTCATTGGCTGGTTCCCCCCTCAATCTCATGTCTGTATATGCCCCCCCCTCGATGCTCACACCCACACTTGCACATACCGCTGCCTTGATGAACACTATGCCTCTGGGCAACACGGTTGTTGGAGGTGATTTTAATGCAGTTTCCTCCCCGGTCCTTGACACAACAGGTCCCCCCTCCGCCTCCCGAACGGCGCAAGCGAAACAGCTAAAGAAATGGTCCGAGTCTCTGGGCCTCTGCGATGCGTGGCGCATATGGCACCCCCGCACCACTCAATTCACACACACCTCCGCGGCCCACCATACACAGGCGCGCATAGATGCGATCTTTGTCCCCGCACCTGAATGCTCTAAGATTATAGACGTCCGCATCCTGCCTAGAGGTATTTCCGACCCCTCTCCCGTGCTCCTTAGCACGGGGGCTCCCCCCCCTTCGGCCCGCCCAACATGGAGAATGAACGCATGGTTCCTCCAAGACAAAGAGTTCACCGAGGTGGTGGGGACGAAACTCAAGCACTACTTCCTTAATAACGAAGGCTCAGTAGCCTCCCGGGTACCCTACGGGAGGCGGGAAAGGCGACCATTCGGGGTGTCGCGAAGGGGCGGCTCAAGAACCAGAGGCAGGCACAATTACGAGAACTCACATCGAGGGAAGCGCAGGCGCTTCGCTTGGAACAACTACTGTCTCTGTCTGATGACGCCGCCCAGGCCCGACAGCTTGCTCACCTTCGGGAGGAAATTCGACAGTTATCCCCGGACGCTGCTAAGCTCCTATGGAGGTCGTCGGTAGCAAGAATTTATGGGTGGGGAGACAAAAACGGTACGATCCTGCACAGGCTAGCCACATACCCCAGGGCGAACCGCATTATCCCAGAGGTGGTAGACGATGCTGGAATGGTGCACCGCGCCCCTGTGGCGATGGCCAGCATCTTCGCCGCCTACTATCGGCGTTTATATACAGCGCATACCGCTGACCTCTCGCTCCCTGAGCTCCTTGAACAAGGTAAGGTACGTCTCCTTCGGCTGGAGATGACCGCCCAGAAGGATCTGGAACGCCCCATTTCTCGGAAAGAAATCGAAGAGGCGATCTCCCTCACCTCATCGGGAAAGACCCCGGGCCCAGATGGCCTTCCTCAAGAATATTACGCGACGTACCGCGAAATTCTAGTGCCCCATCTGGCTGATCTATTTCAGGAAGCTGTAGAGAGAGGTTCCTTTCCGCCAGAGACGGATATCGCCACCATTGTGGTCCTCCCGAAATCCCAGCCTCCCTCCCGTCAATGCGCGGACTATCGTCCCATCTCCCTCCTCAATACGGAGGTCAAGCTGTATGCCGCCATTCTGGCTCAGCGATTGAAGCCCTACTTAACCCTGCTGGTCCACCCAGACCAATGTGGCTTCATGCCTCAACGGGGGACCCGTCATTGCCTCCGGAGGCTGCAGTTGGCTCTAGCTCACCGGCATTTGCTCGCCCCATATTTAGCTCTCCTGTCCATAGATTTTGAAAAGGCATTCGACTCGGTGGACTGGACATACCTGCAGGACGTGCTGGTCGAGATGGGGTTTGGGCCTCAATTTAGGGCCCTGGTTCAGGTCCTTTACGCCCACCCGAGAGCGCGTGTATTGGTCAACGGGGTATTGTCAGAGGCCTTTCCCATTAGTAGGGGCACTAGACAGGGCTGTCCCCTCTCACCCTTACTATTCGCCCTGGCAATGGAGCCTTTGGCTTCCCTAGTGCGGGCTGAGGATCGAATTCATGGCTGGGAGTGGCCCAATACGGAAACGGACAAGATTGCATTATATGCGGATAACGTCTTGATTTTTCTGGCTGAACCAGCCTCCTCGGGGCCATACTGCCTCCAGATCTTTCAGTCCTTCGGGCAGGCCTCTGGTCTTCGGTTGAACCTTGGGAAATCAGTTTTGGTCCCACTGCACCTCTCTAGGGATTGCTACGACTGGCAATCCACCATACCGCTTCAGCGACAATCCTTTAAATACTTAGGGATATGGATCACCCTCCTTCCCGAATTGGGCTGGTCCCTCAATGTCGCCCCACTGGTTAAAAAGGCCAAAGAGGATCTCCATAAATGGAAGACGCTGCCCCTAAACCCCCTGGGGAGGGTTGCTCTGTTTAAAATGATGATCCTCCCCAGATTTCTTTACGTCCTTCAAAATACCCCCTTCTGCTTTCCCAGGACCTGGTTCCGGGAACTGGACAGTCTAACTACCAAGTTTCTCTGGAACGGGGGGGGAGGGCGCGCTTGGCTCTGTCTGCATGTCGGATCCCCTCCTTCGACGGGGGAATGGGGATGACGCACTTATATCTTTACTTCTTGGCTGTGCGTCTCCTGGTGGTACACGACTGGCTCAATGGGGGCTGGTCTGACCCGGCCTACCGGCTCGAGCTGAGTGAGCTGGGACTACCTAACATCCAAGCTATGATGTACGGGGGGCCCATTCCATCCCAACTACCTGACGTGACACGCTCCGTGTTACTGGCCTGGCGGGCCTCGTTATGCCATACCGGCTGGACGCGTAGGTTGACCCAATGTGCACCCCTCTGGCATGGGGCTTGGCTACGGGAGGTTAGTGGGCTGCAGGGGTTTAACTCATGGGACCTCATTGCCATTTCGCAACTAGGGGATGTGTGGGCTAAAGACCATATGCTTTCCTTCCAGGAGCTTCAAACCCGTTATTCCTTACATTCGTCCCAATTCTATAAGTATTTGCAGCTGCGACTTGCCCTCCAAACGCACATCACAGATGACACAAGGCTCCCCGAGTATAGCCCTACCGAGGCGCTGACAATGCTGGGAGATCTAGGCAAGGGGGGCATCTCCCATATATACCGCACCTTAGTCAACAACACCCCCACCTCCCTGGATAAATTGAGGGACCAATGGTTAGAATGGGTAGGCCCCCTTGACGAGGTGGACTGGCGCGACGCCCTCATGGCACCCAGGACAGTCACCGCCTCCGCCAAACTTAAGTTGATTCAACTTTACTACTTACATGCTGCTTACCTCACTCCCCTGCGCCTTCACCGAGCGGGCTTGCGCCCGGACGCGTCATGTGCGAGATGTAATCATGCCCCGGCTGATTTTTTCCATGTGGTTTGGTCCTGTCCCCGCCTGGAGCGATTTTGGGGGGCCATTGAGGAGGAGCTCACGGAGGTCCTGGGATGGGGGGTTCCCCATGACCCACGTCATTCACTATTGGGGATCACGGATGGGCTGGACGGGTCCAGAAATGACAAGATATTTTTTAATACAGCTATGATTGTGGCCAAGCGTGACATAGTGCGGCATGAAAATGTCCTGACCCGCCTGACCTTGGGAGGTGGCGTAGGGGGGTGGACTGGTGCTCGACCCAGGAGAAAGTCCTTTACGTGGCGAGAGGATGTCCCAAAAAATACCGAAAGGTGTGGGGGAAGTGGTTGGGTACTGTGGAGGGTCCAGATTGACTTGCTTCCTTACTTTTGCCTGTGTATGTCTTATGGGGTATGAAACCGTGGGATGCTATACCTTCAAGATTGTAATTGATCTATTGTCTTCCGTGCTTTTGCTGATTTGTTCTACGTGTTGTAAAACAATAAATTTGATTATCAAAAAAATAGGCTTGTTAGTCCCTCCTTAGTACCTCCTTGTCTTCATTTGTAACCTCCCAAGAGAACTGGCCCTTTTACTTCTGTTCTTACACTTTGTCTTATTTAGTTGGTAAGCACTATTTTCTTTAATGAGTTTCTCCTACTTCAGGCGTGACATGCTTTCCTGCAACATTCAGCGCCTCATACGCGCTTTCACTTTCCAAGCAGCCCGGGACAATTGCGGCCGCTTCTTTGAAATGAAATAGGTCTCGCATTTACAAGAGTTTGAGCTACTGGCATTGTAAATGACAATGCCTTTTATTTATGTGCTAATTATCAAAACAGATAAATAAAAGGCATTGTCATTTACAATGCCAATAGCTTAAACTCTCCCAAATGCGCAACCTATTGCATACAATTGGCAATAGTGCTATGCACATATAATAACTCCTCTGCACATAAAAAACAAAGTTATTTTCAACGGCAACAGCTCTAACTTTAACACATGCGAGAACTATTGCATTGCAAATGCTTGTTTGTATTCTTGTCCCTTGCTAAAAAACACACACACACTGCTTTAATGGATAGTTTTTTCCAATCTGCTCAACTTTCGTATTTAGTATATTTTTATTATTGCTTACGTTACAACATCCAGTTTGGTGGTTGTTTTAGCTAGAGATAATGTCGCACTGATGGAAGTATTTTTTCCATATATTGCACTGTGCAAAGAGCCATCTGAGTGGAAATATTGTTGTTCAGTTCATTTTCCAGCGAATAACACTAATTCATTTATAAATGCCAATACTGTAAGCAGCAGTAGCGACCTAGAAGAGTGCAGGGTTAAAAACATGGGAGCGTTGTTCTTTTGGTCTTTGTAAATTTGTTCATGAAGCCAACAGGGTTTTTTTATTGACTTCACAAGAACTCAGCAGGTCCCACCTAATTCACATTTTAGGGCAGCAGACAAGATGCTGCAGTTCCCCATAACCTGCCTAGACTTACAGTACAGAAATAACTGTAGCTGGGTTGCTGTCGTATGTGCCCTTTTTTAACCTCCTGCAAGCTTTAAGAAAACAACTGCAAGTCACACAATGCAACTTGCGGCTGCCCGCGGCGTACGCAGTGGACCCCTTAAGAGGGCGGCCCCCTTAGTGCCGCTTCAGGCACTTCCCCGCACCTTGTCACTGGGACCCCCTCCTCTGGGAGTCCTCCCCCTCGGGACTGGTGCCTCTTCTGCATAATTTCCGGTGCGCTGTGGGGGGCTGGGAACAGTATTTATACTTGCCCCCACCCACTGGTCACCCTCTTTGTCCCCCGCTGGACAGGCTGTGTCCATGGATGTCGCCTTCACTGTGCCGCGTCGTGCCGTTTGCTAGGGAGCAGTGTCGGTGATTTCTCGCGGTGAGTCTGGGGCATACTGGGGTGCTCTCAGTGTCCGGTGGTGGCTCATTGGTTATACCGAGAGCATTGGTGGTGCACAGCGAGGTGTAGGTTCGGAGCGCCTGTGTTTCGGGGCGGCGCTATTTGTGCCAATTTATTCTGCCCAGGGTCTAGCGATGTGTTGGTTGGGGGGAAAATATGAGCAGCACAGGCTAGGAGCTTCAGCTCCAGGGCAAGGTTTGCAAATTCTTGAATGGCGCTGTATGGCCTGCAGCACTTTCTCAGTGGAACTGTACTTGGCTTTGGGAGGGGCTCACTTGGAGCAAGGCTCTGTGGTTTGGCTCGTTGGTTGCTCCGCGAGCATTTGACTGTGGTGATTGGGCGGTGCCATCTGGGCTTGCTGGTCCTGCACAGGGCATTTTGGGGCGCGCCTGATCCGGCGTTGCATTGGGGAACAGCGTAAGCGGCGCGGCCCAGGAGCTGTGATGGGGTCGCTGCATGCTTGTGGTGTGCGGTCCCAACGCTCACGAATGACTGGGTCTCGTGGGTATTTTTTCGGGCTGATGTGGAGCTGTGGCTCGGAGGATGTACTGTTGGTCACGGGGGTGTGGGTCCGAGTGCCCCCACCTGCGGAGATTTGTGGGAGGGTCGTCCAAGCTCACGGGCAGTGCTTTCAGGCTGGGATAAGGGTCCTGGCCCCAGCGATGGTGGCGTGGTCTTCGTTTGTTGCGCCAAAGTCTTGCTTCGCATCGGCAGGATGCCGATCCTACTGGTTGGTGTATCCCTGTTGGTGGGGTCCGGGGTCAACGTGGGCCACGGTGTCGGTCTCAGGGCCCAATGCTTTTGAAGTTTTTGCGCGGGAGCAGCGTCTTTAGCGGGATACTCCCTCACCTCTCAAACTCCACCACGCAACAGTGGGGGTCGGTGCTGAGGGGCTTCATTTTGAGTAAAATTGAGGGTCGAGGTCCATTATCAGTCTGGTTTCTCTGGGTGAAGGAGGCCCAGCATATTGGGATCACCAGTCTCTCGTGGGCCGGGGGTGTGACGCCCCAGTTGCTGTGGAAAGGTCACCTTCGTGCTTTGTTGGCTAAGGCTTGTCCAGCAAATTTTTTAAATTTTTTTTTTAAACGCAGTTGGTGGCAATAGTGCATTGTGTGGCCCGTTCCCCGCACGTGACACCTTAATGGGAGGAGGTGTGCCGTAGCTGGCTGTCCCTTTGCACCCATGATGCAGTCCCCTGTCTCCGGAATACTTTTCCCATCTCTGTGTCGGAGGGCTAAGACCTGTATTTATTTTCAGGGCAGCATTTCAGCTGTCATAATGCAATAAAACAAATACATTTGCGAGTTCAGATGACTGCGGGTGGGCACTGTTCTCTTTTCACCACTCCACATTTCTTGTCAATGTCACTCGAGGTGTATGGCTCGAACTCATACAGGGCAGCAGATGCACTGAGAGGGGCTAGGGGGATAAGAGCCATGGGTGACAAACAAGAGCATACATACTTGTAAAACCAAAATACAAGGATTGGAATGGGATAAAAACAAAAAAGGATGAACTATTGTATTATGACTTCACTCATGGGGGGTCAGTGGAAAGGCACAGTCTGGGACTTTGTGATTTCACTTGGCTTGCGCGTGACCAGGTGTTGAGGCGAAGGGGAATCTAGAGGTGCCGTGTGTATGAATGCTTGCTGGACGTGTTACTTTGGTGTAGCTCCTTCAAGGAGAAGTGTTAGGACAGTAGCAACGGAAGGCGTTGTTACTGTTAGCTATGAGTGTCGGCGGTGGCCCACGTTCCGGGTGCACACACTGGAGTAATAATGCAAGAAAGCAGTAGTTTTGTAGACTGTTGTGACGGCGAGGTAACTTTAAAGTGACTCATTATAGATCTTGCACAGTATCATCATTTCAGAGCTGACGCATGTTCAACATTCTTAAAAAGAAGCCATAGTTGTTGCTTATTTACTTTATGCAACTATCACCCATTGACAAAGTCAATAGTTCAGGCTTGTTCTAGGTGTAGTGTTACTTTTGTGGTATATAGCTGGGGGCAATGACAGAAGACGCAAAATACCAGTCGTCGGCACACTAAGATGGGAACAAATTTTCAGCTCACGTGTTTTAAGCCATGCCCATAATGCATCGACCACGCCCCTTGAGAGTCTGCCTCGTGTGCACTGTGCTGCATGAGGACTAAAACCGAGGTGATCTATGCCTTTGTGTGAGGCAACCGTTGCCCATGTAGAGTGCTCCAACACCTGCTGGGTGTGCCCACGCAATATAGAACTGTGATATAGATATATAATTAATTAAAAAGAACGCAACACAGGGGGCGGCGTTTTGCGTGGAAAATTACCCGGCAGTGGCCCACATGCAGCATGCGGGCCCGTTAAAGATCTGGCACAGTCTCATCATTTCAGAACTGAAGGATTTTCAATATTCTTACAAAGAAGCCAGAGATTTTGTTTATTTACCATATGCAACTATCACCATTGACAAAGTCAATAGTCTTGGCTGGCGGTAAGTCCAATGTCACGGGTTGGTTAAATAGATGAATACAATGACAGTAGAGGCAGAACTATGCCGGCACTCTATGCCAAGCAAAGATTTCAGCTTAAATGTTTTAATCCAATGCCAAAGAGAGAGCCTCAAGGTTCGGGCCAGAATCATTAGGCCACTGGGTGGCTCGACTAAGTACTTTTGAGCGTACAGCACATACGATAATGGTGCAGGATAAATGAATCCTTTATGGTCCACCTTGTGACAGTCAAACAGGGACGACTTGTACAATAGAGGAACATGTGTTTTAAGCACTACTTTGTTCAGTAATAAGGGATGATTGGCCTAATTCTGACATGCCCTGGACTATTATTCTCGAAGCTGGGTCATGTCCAGCTTGTTTGAATCAATAGTTTGTTGCAGTCGAAGGCATGATGGGCCTTCCCCTGGCATGCCCTGGACTATTATTCTTTGACTTGAAACTGGGTCATGTCCAGCTTGTTTAACCTGGGTGGGGCGAGTTGCCTAACAGCTGATAAGTAGCATTGACAGTTCGGATGGCTCGGGAAGTGGGGGATGTTTGGCCTGCTCGCATGGGCAGGTGATTTCTTCGCGGGCTTAGCCTTCCATGCTACCCTGCGTTTGGTTTAACTGACTAGGGTTATGCAATGGAATTGTTGCAGGCAGGCACCGAGAGATGGGTTTTTCGATACTATGCAACACCATAAAGTTAACCGGGTTGAGTAATCAGGCCAAAGAGTGGCTGTGTAATTTCGGATGATGGAAATGGTCAGTTTGTTGGCATGTATTTCTTGATGTTTGTTGCGAGCTCGCACGTTTTGTGGTTCCGCTCGCCTATGGCAACATCTTTAATAAACAGCTGGACGGACTTGTTCCTTAATGTAGATAACAGAGCAACATCATTGTGGCCAGGTGGGCCCAGCGCAAAAGGCTTAAAGAGTTCTCACAGTCTGGGTCAGGTTTTGTGATCAGGACAGGTGGGAGGACTGGTTCCAGACCTTTACTTGAATTTCAAGTAACACCATGGTTGAGTGAGTGATATTAAGGAGCGCCGAAGTTAACAACTCATTTTCTCGCATAGGCAAAAGGACTGCAGAGGATGGGAAAAGGGTAGCTGAACCTATCGGTGGTGGGTCAATTCTGTTAAATTCACGGGGGTATTACGAGGTGTGTGAAACTGGTGCTTAGGAAACCCAGAGGGAGCATGGGTGATTAGTTGGCAGGTCCACAGCAATCCACCAGTCCGCCTCTAGCACAGGTAGTAACTGGGCTGCATCCATGACCTACAGCTCTCAGGCTAGGTCTTTCGCACCTGGTGTCAGGGGCCCTGTCCAAGTCAAGGGTTCAAGCCCCAGAAGTAAGGGTAAGGGCACCTTTCATTGATCACCTGACTGCACCACATTCACCCAAATTCCATGCAGCAGGCTTGGGATACAATTTCACCTGTCTGTTGAGCTACAGCTGCCCGTTCATTTGGGGGGCTCCATAACCGGGTGTATCACGTTGGCCTAGAATGCAAAAGTCCCAATGGCCATAGGAGAGGCACATGGGTCCTCCATTTTCCTGCTCTTCCAGGTTCCCGTAAAGGCGCCATATGGCTTCATGCTTTAGATCTGGAGGTTCAGGAGTAGGGGGAAGCAGATTTTGGGGCAGGTTAGCATACCTCAAAGGTGTATCTGTGGGTTTAAGGTATGTGTATCTCTGGTCTTATGGCTGTGTAGAGCCATTCTTATTTGGCACACTGCCTGTGTCTTGTGTTCTTCGGCCGCCCCACATCTGAGACATTTAGAGGTATGTCCATGGTAAATTTTGCGCTTATCAAGGTCCTCTTGATCAAAGCGGTTTGTTGTATCTTTTCAAGGGGAAGAGATGTATGTTAGGTACCTAATTGCTTACAACGTAGCACATTAAGGTGGGCGATGTAAAAATTTCAAGTTGCAACCGGGAGATTTCCTCACTAATGTCAGCAACTGTTCACACTGGGCGGTGTAAAATTTCAAGTTGCAAACGGGAGATTCCCCCATTAATGTCAGCAACTGCTCACATTGCTAGCAGTTAAGCAGCCTGGGAAATCTGGGGGACAACACCACAGATTAAACTGAACAGGCAAAATTCCTGTAAAAAAGGAGGAGTACATGGCATGTATATGAGGACACCCTTGCTTAATGTCACATATTTCTAAGCTCATCGGATAGTTGAGCCTTTACACATCATAGTAGGATAGTCACCAACGTGGAACAGGCTATTGGGTACGCCTTGCCAGGACATTGACACACACTTCATACGGACTGGAGCCTCTATAAAGGATAAATGCTGAAAACACGGACTGGGGTACGTTTAGCTTAAAAACCCTCTTCACCAAGCAGCACTGCGTCATGTTGTTGCCAGGTGTTTTTGAGTGACAGGCAAGTGCATTAAGGGAGCTGTATTAAGTAGCGAGGTTACTTGCAGTGTGGTCCCAGCGGACCCACAAAAGATGGGCTGCGGCAAAACATGAAAATGGGAATCTTAGATTCCAACATTATCATTGGTTTAATAATACACAAGACTCTCTGGCTAGGCGGGGTATAAATGTTCCAGCATGAATTACAAGGTGACTAGAAGGTAAGCCGAACTCGGCTTTGATTCTGTGGAGGACAATAAATTCCGGGGATAACGAAGTGAACTAGGTCTATAGCTGGATTAAGCACCAAGGGTCACAGCTGGTTAGTAGGTAGTGTGTATCTGTGATCGGACTGCAGTTAAGCACGCCTGGTGGGCTGCATAAGTTGTCACCCCAAAAAGGGTGCGGTGACTGCACTAGTGTGCACAATACAAACATTCACTCAAACCAGATTTGACACCATTAAGGTGTTCGCGATCAAAAATATCTGGTCAAATTCAGCAAAGTATGTGCACTCTGGAACCGAGGGCATGTTACAGGTTGCTTCAGTTAAGCAAAAAATTCCCCACCCTGATAGCCATAGTAGCTAGGCTGGTTGTGGAAGCTGTCATTTAACAAGTGTGCTGCTGTCCCAAAAGTTGGGGAAACAAGGTGTTAAAGCACAGAAAGGCTACAATGTATTAAGAATATGTGGCATGTCCATTATTCAAGAAAATTCAAATTTGGAATGAGCAGGTAAATTTCCACTGCTGGTGCAGTACAAGGTCATCAGTGTGACCCCCCATTTTTGGGAATAATCAAGTACGGGGGTAAACAAGGGCTTAGTCAACCCTGAATGTTAGGCACGTTATTGCACGCAGTGCACAATGGATTAAATCAGACATAACCAGGGTTACGAAGAGCAGTAGTTTTGCATTCCCGTTTGGGTAGGAATTCTGGCCGGCGTGGTACTCTTATACAGGAGGAGGCCAGCTGGCAGAGATAATGGGATAGTGTTGGCCACAAACAATAACTTGTTAACAAATACACTGTGGGCCTGGGAGGCGAACTCCAATATGTTTTCCAGCGTATTCTGAAATCAGTGACTGGGCGGTGATGGGTAATGCACAACCCGGCAATACCTAACAAGTAGGCCCGTATTGGCACAGTGCACCATAGGGATTTCACCCTGAACTGCGGTCAAAGTAGAGAGCAGTTGTTTCAATTCCGGGCAGGCCATCGAACATGCCTACGGATGGGTATATAAAGCTGTGGTTAAAACAGAACAGTAGTTCCAAATTTAAGTGGAGGCCAGCAAACATGCCTACGATGGGGTAAATAAGCCATGCACAAGCCCACCAAGCAGGAGGGCTTGATTCAACTTTATTTCAAAATCAAATAAAATAAGGAGGGCTTGGTAAATAAGGCATGGTCTCTTGAGTGGATATGCCACGAGGTTTCCCCGATAGGGACGGGGAACACCTGCAGAGGTAGATGGGAATTGTCCAGCTAGAAGGACTGGTAACATGTCAGAGGTAGATGGGAAGTGTCCAGCTAGAAGGACTGGTAACCACACCCTGCAGGAGGTTATGGAGCCTGCCATGGTGGGGTGTGGGCCCTGGATATGACGGCGGCCACATCCAGGGCTGTGGCGGACTTACAGGGCGATCCGGAGGCTGATTGGTACGAGGGGTACCCTGTCAGGAGCACAATAAGGGTGCATTATACCAAAATCCCAGGAGTCTTTACGGCAAGACCCTGGTTGAGAGCGACGGCGCCCCGCTAGTCCCTCGGGCAGTTGTAAGCCTGAGCAACCGGGGGCTTGCCTGGTTACGCTCCGCCCCTAAAAGGGCGTGAGTAAAAGTTATGGACTGGTGGTCCATGATATCTAAGGGAGATAACCCCCACAAAAATGGTAGCACCAATTGGATTGGCCGCGGTGCAGTTGGCTCATCAGGTGGGCAGGGAGGATTAGGCAAGTCACTGCTGTCTGCCCTTGGATCCCCCGGAAGTTAACCCACCAAGTTGGCATACTCCTTGTATGTAATAAACCTGCAGCAAACTTTTCCCCAACAAAAACTTGTGTGGACTGGATTATTTTGCGCAGCGCGACTAATTACTGCTAAGTGGGGGGGTTGCCGATATCGGCACTATGCAGCTGCCCGCGGCGCACGCAGTGGGCCCCTTAAGAGGGCGGCCCCCTTAGGACCGCTTCATGCACCTCCCCGTGCCTTGTCACTGAGACTCCCTCCTCTGGGAGTCCTCCCCCTCTGGTCTGGCGCCTTTTCTGCATCATTTCCGGTACGCGGTGGGCTGGGTACAGGTATTTATACCTGCCCCCACCCACTGGCCACCCTCTTTGTCCCCCGCTGGACACGCTGTCACCCTCCCAACCGCTCTCCCTGCGTGCCGGCGTGAAGGCTTGGCTAATGAATTGAATGTATTAATGTATTCATTTGTGTTGCAGGCGGAGTTACATGGCGCTCCGGAGGCTGATTGGTACGAGGGGTACCCTTTCAGGAGCACAATAAGGGTGCATTATGCCAAAATCCCAGGAGTCTTTACGGCAGGACCCTGGTTGAGAGTGACGGCGCCCCACTAGTCCCTCGGGCGGTTGTAAGCCGGGGGCTTGCCTGGTTACGCTCCGCTCCTAAAAGGGCTTGAGTAAAAGTTATGGACTGGTGGTCCATGATATGTAAAGGGGATAACCCCCACAAAAATGGTAGCTTCGATTGGATTGGCCACGGTGCAGTTGGCTCATCAGGTGGACAGGGAAGCTTAGGTGACTCACCGCTGCCTGCCCTTGGATCGCCTGTAAGTTAACCCACCAAGTTGGCATACTCCTTGTATGTAATAGACCTGCAGCAAACTTTTCCCAACAAAAACTTGTGTGGACTGTATTATTTTGCGCAGCACGACTAATTACTGCTAAGGGGGTAGGGGGGGTGCCGATATCGGCACTATTGCTGTTACCTTAAAAAGGAAAGTAATGGCTGAAGGTGTCATCCAATCTTTTTTTCTGAAAGTGTCTCATATTACTCGCAAAAGTATCAAAGTGTCACTCAGAAAACATTTCAGTGTCACACATACACATGGAAACATTAGAATGTTACACATAAGCAGTCTGAAAAATTGGCAGCTAAGCATTAGCACTCTACTTGTATAGAAGTCTGCGGTCCAAGAGAAGGCTCTGACTGCGCGAGACATCTTCGCGCTGTCTGTCGTAAACATGCCAACATTTTAGAAGAGGAAAGTAGGAGACTTTAAAATAACAATCGGTACTTTCAGGCGGGAGACGCCTGAATCGAGTCTATTGCGATTAATGCTGTCGGAGATAGTAGGGTGGATAACCTTAGGTAATACTTAAAGTGCACTGAATTCGACGCATCCCATCGCAAAATTACTGCTGATGCTCGCCTTGTGATGAATAAATCCCCCGTTCCAAAATGGCCACAATTCTAGTCTCTTGTCGTTGTCAATGCTCCCGGAGTCTCGCGCCTCCTCTCTAGCCTGCGCTTTGGACTCGCTTGCGACTGTTTGCTGTTTCTATGGAGACGCTGAGAGCAGCCCTTGAGAGAGAGCAGGCATGGCGAGTAGACCGGTCAAAAGGGATTCAAGAACCAAGACTCCACCGGGTATTATATGGTTTAGGTTATACTGTGTACTGCTGATGAAGAGCGTGATGGAACAACATACTGAGATTTGAGGCAGCCCCGTTGCCTTCTTCTGGCTTAACGGACAATGAGTTCCTTAATATCTCATGAATAATTTACTCTGTATGTTTTTTCTATGTACGTAACGTAGAAGCTTGTGGGTTTACATTTGTAAAAGGACAAGCAAGACTAAAATAACTCGTTTCCAAAGGAAAGCAAACAATGACAAAGTCAGTAGGGCGGTTTTATTTTTCGAAGTATATTTCTTAATTGATTGGCGCGTATTGACGAGTACGTAGTACGTTGGTGAACGCGAGAATGAGCCAACGGTTGGAAGACTTGATAGCCGAGTGAGTGCAGAAATGATTATATAGATAGATCATGCAGAAATGGAAAAGGGCATGGGAGTATATGAATAGGTGTTTCAGTGTGTGGACTGATAAATGAGTGAGTACATTGATGGATAAGTAAGAATGGGTATATGTATGGATGGATAATGTGCCTAGGAACTTGTCTTCCCATGAATAGAGACAGATGTAGAGGACATTTGTTTGTTACCCATCACATAATGTTCCAAAGTGCCGCCCATAGCTTTACACGCCTGTAATTGGTAGCCCATACAAACAGATGCGCACAATATGCCAAGAATTGCCACCCTGATGCAAAGATCTACATGCGTAAAATCGGTACTATCATGAATGACCGGGTCAACTTTATTTCAGGGATAGGCACCATTATGCATAGCCAGAATATGCTCAGAATTACGACTGGTATACAGTGCGAACGTTATGCTTTGGCTGGGATGAACAAAATCGCGATGTCCAGATTTTGGCAAGAATTAACCCAGGACCCTATAATGCCTGGCCTGAGCTGCATCATACTATAGTTGCCCAAAATATGCGAAGAATTATTACTGTCATGCCAGGTTCAGTATTTTGTGAGAAGAGGGTGTCACAGTATGCCAAGATTTACCAACATTATATCATGGTCAGCAATGTGCTAGGGGCGGACCACCATCTACTAATATGTGTGATGGTGTAATGATGAGGCGGATGCGGATTTAAGGGTGATGCTTTAATGTGAAGGAACAGGTGAGAGCCAGGCAGCACGGCTTCCAGTCCGCGGAGCAACAGTAACTGCTCCCGGACTCGAACCTCCGTGAAGGAATGCAACAAGCATTCTACGCCACGCTCACAGAACATTAAGAAGTACATTCTATACATATAACAACATAACACATCCCCCCATTTTACACTAAAGAAAATTGCAAAACATTAAATATACACTGGATCATTAAATTGCTCTATAACCACATAACGAACTCCTTGAGCCATCCTGGAAGCACTCTCTTCCTAGTACCACTAACACTAAAACCATCAGCTACCCCAACCGACTCTGTGGTGTTCGTGGAGTCAGGAATCTTGTCAACCGTTTCAGTTGTCATCCCTTCTAAGGCCTCCGTGGTTTCCACCTGCGCTTCCACAACTTGATCATTCTTCCTGCTTGCACTCTCCACCACCTCCTTTTCCAAATATAAGTCCGGAATAGCACTAGAGCACATAGTTCCTGGGTCATGAAAATCTTCCATCCATTCCGTGTCCTTTAAATCATCAGAACGCTTCAAACCCTCAAGTAAAACACTGAAATTCCTCCCTGAACAGAAGGCGATGCTCTTCAAATGCCACACTCTATCATCGTCTAAACGTACTGCATTACACAAAAGTTCCACAACCTTTTGTGGTGGACCAAACTGATTTTCACCTTTCGGAATCTTACCGGGTCTCTTCACTCTAACCAAGTCCCCAATTTTGATTTGTACTTCCTTCACACCATGGGTTTTATCATAAAAGGACTTACTCTTATCATGTACCTGAATAAGTCTATCTCTGACATCCTTAACAGACCATTGTAGCAATGTGCCGTCACAAAGCCAAGCCGGAGAAAATTTACATCTGGGTTTCCTCCCTCTCATGATAACAAAGGGGACAATCCAGTGGCATCATGGGTGGTGATCCTATAAGTCCAAACAGCCTTATGCACTTCGAGTTTCCAATCATGCTTTTTGTTCATGGCCGCTTGAATGACCCCCTTTATAACCCGATTAAAGCGCTCGACAGTGCCATTACCACTAGGATTATAAAGAGCAGTGGTTCTATGCTTGATGCCTACTCTCTCAAAATACTCATTTGCTTTCTTGGATGTAAACTGCACCCCATTGTCACTTAAAATACTTGCCGGTAACCCTTCCACAGTGAACATTTTGTCCAGAAACTTAAGAACCACATCAGTGTCAACTCTTTCAACAATTTTTACCGTTGGCCACTTAGAGAACAAATCCATTGCGACCAGACCATACTCCTTAGATTCCCCCACAGGACCAAAGATATCCACAGCAATCCCATGGTAAGTTAGGGATGAAACCTTGACTCATTGGAGGTTTCAGGGTTTTTAAGCATTTGTCTGCAGATGAACATGTCTCACAATCTCTTACAAATCTCTCCACGGTCTTGTCAATACCAGGCCACCAAAATGCTCCTTTAACAACGCTTTTAGTTCTAACAATACCAAAATGCCCCTCATGACATAAAAGTAAAACTTTGTTCCTCAAATTCTCCGGAGGAATGACTCTGTCACCTCTCACAATTACATCCTTATTCACTGACAATTCCGTTCTTACTTCCCAGAAGGGTCTCAATATATCAGTAATGCCTTCCTTCTTGGGCCAACCTTTGCATAGACATTCCAAAACTTGTTGCAAACTAACATCCTTATTCTGTTCCTCCATCCATTCATTCTTATCAATGGCTGGTACACCAGCATCTTGTACCAAGGCAATGTTGAAATCACCCCAAGGATCATCCAAACATTCTTCCAAGGAACAGGCAATCTGGAAAGACAATCGGCCACAGCATTTTCCCTTCCCGGCACATAAACTAAATCGTAAATGAATTCCTTCATCCGCATAGAAATCCTTGCTAGTCTAGCAGAAGCTGTAACACTACCTTCAGTAGTGAGAATTTTAATCAAAGGCCTATGATCAGTGCGAATCAGAACAGGTTTCCCCCACACAAAAACACGAAAATGCTCTAAACCCCAAGCGCAAGCTAAGGCTTCTCTTTCAATGATGGGATATTTACTCTCCGTGGGGGATAAGGACCTAGAAGCAAATAAAATTATCTTCTCCTTTCCATCAGTGCCCTTTTGTGACAATACAGCCCCTAAACCTTTGTCACTAGCGTCTGTAGTTAAAATGCACTCCAAATTAGGATCAAAACTACTCCGAGCATTTACATTCTGTAAGTCATTTTTCACACACTTAAATTCCGCATCACACTCATTTGTCCATTCAAATTTCATATTCTTCTTCAATAATGCACGAATGTTGAATACTTTACTAGCAAAATTTTGGATGAACTTAGCGCAATACTCAGCCATTCCTAAGAACGATTTAACCTCCTCCTTACTAGTGGGAGCAGGTGAGTCAACAATAGTATTAACCAGAGATAGTTTGGGTCTTACACCATCTTGACTAATAACGTGTCCTAGATAGGAAACGCTCCTCTGAGCAAATTTGCATTTGCTCATTTCAACTGTTAACCCAACATTTTGTAATACACTCAAAACCTCTTTGAGTTTACAATCGTGTTCCTCCTTGCACTTGGCAGCCACTAAAATGTCATCTTGAAAAATTTAACATCACTCATTCTCCCCAGTAATTTGTGCATCAAACGCTGAAAAACAGCAGCCGCAGATGCAAGTCCGAAGGGCATGCGTTTAAATTGATAACAACCATAAGGTGTTATAAACGCAGTGAGTTTCCTTGACTCGGGTGACAACGCCACCTGATGGTACGCTGCCGACAAGTCAATGGTGGAAAACCAACTAGTACCTTTGAGGGAGGACACCATTTCATTGATCTTAGGCAGAGGGAATCTATCGATAACGATGTTATTATTGAGGTGGCGCAAATCAATGCATAAGCGGATTTTGCCATTCCCCTTGCGCGCCACCACCACCGGAGAAATCCATTCAGAGCTCACCACCTCTTCAATTACATCCCTTTCCAACAATCCCTCCAACTCCTTTGCAACTTCATCCCTTATGAGTATAGGAATGGGCCTCACCTTATGTATCTTAGGTACAGCATTTTTTTTTAACACAATGGAGTGTTCGAAACCTTTAAGTGATCCTAGACCCTTACTAAATACTTTCGGGAATAACTTACAAATATCATCTTGTAATCTACTAGAATCATCTACGATGAGTACCTTCTCTTCACTGTTTGGATCCAATATGATGTGCAAATTCTTTTGGTCCATCCATCCTAAAACAGAAGGACCAAAATCTGCTACATATAATTTCCCTCTAGCAGATCTCCCTTTAAATAGAAATGTCATCCATCTGAACCCCAACATATTTATTCTCTCCCCCGTGAAACTTATAGGATTAACATCTGTGGAAATTAATTCTCCGCCAACTCTTTTGACGAATTTTTCCTTCCAGATTCCTTTATCTATTATAGTGTAAGGTGATCCAGAATCTGCGAACATCTTAACTATTACTCCCCCAATGGACATATCACAAATGGGCTTGTCCTTCACTGTATTATCCGTGATGTTAATCACGAAATTCCCCTGGACACTTTTAACACACTCCCAATTATCACCTTCCTTGTCAACGTCAGGCTCATTAACATTTTCATCCTCATATACGTATTTAACATTGCTTCTCCTTCTCCTACACATTTTACTAAAGTGGCCTATCAATCCACAAATACTACATCTTTTCTTTGCAGCTGGGCAGTTCCTACTAAACGCTAAATGTTCTTTACTTCCACAACGATAACATCGCTTGTCTTCCGGTTCTTTGTCTCTCCATAGATTTCTTTGTGTTTGGTTGGAGGTTTTGGTCACGCTGTGTTGCTGTTGTCCTTGGTTAGTACTCTGAACTTTATAGACCGCTCCTGTGTCTTTGTAGACCGCTCCTGTGTCTTTGTGAGAATCCTTAAGTTGTGTGGCACACCTTCCAGACATTTCAGCCTTCCTTACAATAGAGAGTATGTCCTCCAAAGGCGAATCGCCGTTTACCCACAAACGTTCCTGTATCGCAGAATTCTCGCAATGCATGACTAATTGATCTCTCACTAATTCATCGTGTAGGTTGCCAAATCTGCAATCAATGGCAAGTCTCTTCAACTCATCAATATAGTCATCTACCGGTTCTCCTTTGTTCTGTTTTCTCTGAAAAACTTATAACGAACTACTCCCATGCAGACTTTCGGTGCAAAATATTTGTCCAAATCTTTCAAAGCTGCCTCAAAATCATCTATTTCTGCATTTGCTAACATCTTGGGCATCCGGTTATAAGTTTTTATCCCTACCGGACCCAAGGAATGTAAAAGAATCCTTTTCTTTTGGTCTGCTTTCATTTTCCCTGCTTCATCAACAGCATTAATGTAATTCACAAAATAATTTTTCCATTCTAACCATTCCATAGTTGGACGCGATCCTGATGCCCAAAACGAATGAGGAGGGCTTATGGTAAAACTTTGTTGCGCCAATTCTTCTTGAAGTTGGAAGTCACCTTTTTCCATAAACTGGTTAAATCTCCAGGTTATTGCAATTTATTCTAAAAGGTATGATGTTATGTTTATGAGTGTATACCAAATGTGCTAATAAAACTGGTCCAACGTACACAAGGTAGAAATGTATAAATTAAAAGAACAAGATATTTATTCAGTGTTCGCAAATGCATAAAAAAAAAAAAAAAATACAGCCAAAAATGTGAAAATGTCTTTAAATATCCGCCTCCCCGACTTCCTCACCTGTTCCGCCCACTTCTCTGCTGAAATCTGGCTTAATTTTCTGCCTTCTTCCCATCGAATTCAGCTACCGGCAAGAATTGCGATGAAAACAAACTTGTTGCCATGGAGTTCGTATCTAAGATGGCCGCCACGTAAAGGTCGCGTTGCGTGACCTTGCGCAATGACCTCACAGAATGAGTGTGAGCATGCGCGTCACGGCTTAAACGCTGGAACCTAGCCGCTGTTTGAAAAATTACACAGCGCTCGAGCGCCAACGGCAAAGTGGCCTGCCAGAAATTCCCAACTCACTTTTCCGCTTCCGCATCGATGAATGTCCATGGTGAAGGTTCCGGTATGAATCCGGTGAGTTCTGCGGGTCGATTTTCCTTTTTATTCCTTTTTTTTCGCACTCGGAAAATTGAACTTCTTCCGGCTCCCTTGTTTTGCCACGCGTAGGTGCCAACCACGATCGTCGCCAATTGTAATGATGAGGCGGATGCGGATTTAAGGGTGATGCTTTAATGTGAAGGAACAGGTGAGAGCCAGGCAGCACGGCTTCCAGTCCGCGGAGCAACAGTAACTGCTCCCGGACTCGAACCTCCGTGAAGGAATGCAACAAGCATTCTACGCCACGCTCACAGAACATTAAGAAGTACATTCTATACATATAACAACATAACAGATGGTCTGGCAGGGGGCACCGGATGTCATGCGTAGCCTCATATAGGAGTGAGCAGAGCGTTGTGTGTGATACTGCCAGATTGAGGGCTCCCAAGGCTGGGAGCCTTAGAGTTCGAGTGTCAGTGATAGGACAGCCTCATACATTCAGGCCTTGGTACAGGTATGGTGAAATTCAGTCAGTACGAACAGGAAGGAACCAGGTGTGACTCCATTTCAAACTGCACAGCCGTCACCAGCCAATGAATCCAATAAATCAAATTCATATTTAACCAATTCAATTCATCCACTTTTACTCTGTTAATTTCATCTTTTTTATCCTTTGTTTCCTTCGATTTATTTTACTCATTCTCTTATGCTTTCACATTTTTCCACACAAGCACAGGAGAGTCCAAGTGTTTCCACAAGTCACGATTTATTTAAAACACCCAATGCATTTCGGGACAACCCTTCATCAGGGGTATCTATAAAACAATTAATAATGACCATCAGTAAAATGCAACTTTAATGATACAATACACAGACTAAAAACGAAAAATATCTTTCTCAATTTCAAGCCTTGAAAAGGAGTGGCATTCAGAAATGTTTGTAAGAAACAATACGCACCAATCACGGTAAGCGGAAAGCTTCAGTGCCTCACAGAAGTAGTGATAAAATCAAGGTTTCAGTGGCAAGCATGAAGTCAGGACGTACTTTAGAGTTTTGATGTTTCTTAAAACCGAGATAATATAAAAGTTTCTAGTGACAAGCATGTGTATTTAAGCAGCATCGGAGGCTTATTTTTCATATAGGCGTAAATATGGGCCCAATGAAGGGTGAATTATGGTGGGTGCTTGTATCAATGATGGGAGTCATAGATAAATGAGTTACGTAGAACATTGCAGTGTTTTATTGTTTCATCTATTGAAATTGAGAAAGATATTGAGCGGAGCGCGGAGCAAGCTTGCACGCTGATAAAAGGTTGAATTGGTGAATACTTTTGAAGTAAGTTGAAATGGAGTAAAAAGCTGTGTGCATCTCACCACTACTGTCCCTCACATGAAATTCAGTCAGTGCCAGAAGATACATTTGAGGCTGCTGACTGGAGGAGACTTTGTCCCTTCGGACTAAAGACTTTGCGGCAGATTTACAAGCCCCTTGCAACATCTTCACAACACCGTTGCGTCACTTATGTGACGCAGCGGCGTCGTAAACAATGCGCCACTATGCGACAAATTCACAACGTGACGCATCTAGTGAGATGCGTCACGTTGTAAAGCCCTGCGCTACATTATACCTGCGTCAGGTATAATGTATGCAGGGTGGGCGTTCCGTTGCAAGGAAGCCCCGTAAAAGTGACGCAGTGAAATCTGCAAGATTTCACTGAGTCACTTTTACGTCCCCGCTGCGTCAAAACCTTATGCCTGCTTGTAGCAGGCGTAAGGAGTGACGCAGCATTGCAAGTATAGGATGTCCCTGAGCAGTGCTGGAGTTGCGTCGCGCTTGCCACACGACTCCAGCACTGCGTCACCTATACGCTGACAGATGCGTCATGCATCTGTCTCTCCTTGTGCCACGGTGCGCCGCATTGTAAATGCGGCGCATCCATGGTGGCGCAAGGGGTTCCTAACGTCACGCAAAATAACTGGCGCATCCCTGCTGATCTGCAGGGATGCACCAGTTATTGTAAATCTGCCCCTTTGTGCGCAAATAGTCCACTCACTATAATTACAATTAAGAGACACTCCATTAATCAAATATTAATAGACAATGGTTTTCAGTGTGAAATAATGGACTCTCCAGGGAAATTGCATATCATAGAAAGAAAACAAATAGGACTCCCCTTCATATGGAAACTCTTCCGCATACTGTACCCATGAACTGGCTGTATGATTGTTTATTTTGATTATAAAGCACCCAGAAAACTCAGTCGCTTCTAGGCGCATAGGCAAATAGATACAATACATGACAGTGGTAACAGTGAGTTAATTTAACTTGAGGAAGGTGATATAAGTTACATAAATCAGGGTGGTGGCACTTCTTCGGGCTCTCGTGGGATGCAAAATCACTAGACAGGGATACAGTGCAGTATTTCAGGTTTATTTTACCTCTCTCTAAGTTTAGTCCAGAGTATTTCTTCAGGCCAGACTAGCCAGGGGTATTGACACAAGTAAATACAACGGGCATCAATAGAGCATTTCACAGATATAGTCTTTTCAGCTTCTCATTTACTGAATGTATCTTTTCCCTTTTTCGCCTGGTTTGGGTAATAAGGAAACTCATCACCAAATGACCATTTCCCCTGCCGAGAAAAGAACATATCCGCTTCCTTGTTAGTGCTGTATCCTTTCGAGGACTATCTTTTTTTTCTCCTTTTCCTGGGTGTTCCCTCTCGCTAACAGAGAAGAGAGAACATGTACTCCACCAGATCAGTTCCACATCTTCTCAGGATAATTCTGCTTATATAGCGACAGGCCTAAAGAGACTGCTCCTTATGATTTATCCACCTCTCTCTCCTCCGATTGGCCTCTGATGGACTGGTCTCCTCTCTCACTCTGGTATGTCTGCTATGGTGAAAGAGTTGTTTTGTTCCTTGGGACTTCTCCCACTTCATAATCTGATTGCTCTTTTCGTGGTTTGCCGTGTTGGCCTGCTTGGAAGCTTGCGATGGTGGATCCTCTCATTGACCGCTTCAGATATGCGGACCTAGCTCCCGGTAAGGCAGACTGACTCGCTCTCCAACCAACATAAATCCACCTGACCTGTCGCAGGAGTCGGTTTGCCTGGAGCTGATAGTGCTCCAGTTGTACATCTCCGTGCCGGCAAGGAATCTGAAGGTCTTTGTGGGCTTTCCAAGAGCTCTGCTCCTGGCAATGAGGAAAGGGCTCCCCCCTGTCCCTTCTCTGCACATCCTCCTTCCCCGCGCCAGCAATCACTCAGTCCTGAAGGACACTGATGTCTGCCCACATATGCACCCTGACAGCTCCATTTGAAGAAGCAGCGACGAATTGCCATAAACAACTGGGTCCTGATACTGCATCCTGCGATAACCCATGGCATGGTTGTGTTACAGATTTCAAGCCACATAGTTAAATAGACTAAATATGTCAGGGTGAACATATGCATAGATTAATTAGTAGTAATTGGGGCTCGAGGCGCCACGACTGTGGTCAGTCATTAGTGGGAATGAATACATCGTACCTAAGAGGCATAATTGGGAAACATCATTTACCACGCAGTCTTTACAACGACCAGCCTTTACAACGAGGTTGGTACCCCATATGCAAAGTTACCCCGCGTTACTTTAGCACACAAGTCGTTACAGCGACTTGCTGTAGGGGGCGCGTTGTTGGACTGGTGGTGAATTTTTTAAGTCCAACACCTTCCCTACTGTTGCATAGACTGATGTTGGAATAGTAATTTATACTATTCCAAAGTCCAGCGCCCCCTAAAGCAAATGGTTGTAACGACTTGAGTGCTAAAGTAGCGTGTGGTAACATTGCCCACGGGGCACTGACAGCATGGTAAAGGTGTGTGGGGTAAATGCCTGCGGGGTTCCGTCGTACATCCAGCATAAATAGATTGCGTATTATATACTGTTGTAGGGATCCTGCACATACGCAGAGCTATGCACAGGATAATAGGACCTCGGAGTATAGTGGTGAACCAACCATGCACCTTAGTACCCACAATCCCAATCCGACTAGCTTTAGCGTCTCATTAGCAGCGATGCTACCAATGATTAGACAACCCAGAACACGGTCTCGCTCTCTCAGGACTCGCGGGAGCAAGAACACCCTTTCATAACTCACTCATACCTGTCCACAACGTGCGTAATAAGGGACACAGTATAGTTTAAAATGTTTATTTCAACTATCGTGGTCTAAGATACAGTACACGTGCCAGTACTATCAGCATAATGCATAAGGATAAAATAATAAGCATAGTTACAATTCCATAGAATACAAACGGGGAAAGCATTTCATAAAGCAGTGGATATAGGGCTAAATGACCTTAACACCCTCCCCGTGCTATTAACTAGTTTATTATAAAAATAGAAGACCTCTGGGCATTGTCAGGCGAACCCTCATACCTCAATATCTAGATGCAAGGTTTACATCATCAGACAAGCACAGTTCTTCTCCCTGGAAAGGTTTTTCTCCAAGTCCCACAAACAGCGAGAGCACAATATTAAAAGCACCCGAATTTCTCCAGTGCAGCTGTACTTAGTGTTATGTCTAAGTGCGAGGGACTGGCCAGATCAGCAAGAACAAGGGACGTTGTTTTTCGACCTTGTACATGTTGTGCAGACGAAACCCACAGGGAACAGGAGAAAAGGTGAAAGGCAGAAAGGCAGACAGTTCTAATATAGCCAGGCACAAGCAGAGGCTGGAAAAACAAAGTCACAAAGTAACGTGCGCAAAAAGGCATCATGGCAGCCAGGCCTAAGCCAACTTAGCAATGCAGCCAGTGAGGCCACAAACCACATGACAATACCAGAGAGTGATATATAACATATCTGACAGCAAACTTGAGGGAATGAGAAGGAGGGTGAGGGGGTTACCTAACATGGTGTTAAAAAAGATGGGTCTTAAATTCATGTGACTGATACTGTTGGGACATAAGAGTCCTCTACATGGTAATAGATGTCTGGATCCCTAATGCAGATTTTTGTTGGCGGATACCTCTGACAAATGAGTTGGAGCTGTGTTAGCTCAAGTGGATGACAAAGGAGGTAGAGAGTGTCCGGCAGCCTTTATTAGTGAGATATAACTACCTAGATAACAGAAGTGGGCGGCTATTGAGAAGGACTGCTTAGTGTGGGCCTTGCACAAGTTTCACCCATATTTGTTTGGCACTAAGTTTGTGGTGCAAACAGATCATAAGCCACTGAAATGGTTGATTGTTATGAAGGAGAGAATCCCAAGTTGATGAGATGATCTATTTCGTTGCAAGGTTTAGAATTTGTGGTGGTGCACAGAGCTGGTTTGAGCCATGGGAAAGCTGGTGGACTTTCCTGATGGTTTTACCAATCCAACCACCCAGCCTCTCCATCTTAGGAGTTGGTTTGGGGTTTTCGGATTGTGATCTAGAAAGAGCGTCTGTTGGAATGGAAAATTCCTCTGCATGATAATGGACATGCACCCCTGCCCTGAGTGCCCAACTGTACTGAAGTCTGGACCTCTAATGCAGATTTTTGTTGTCATAGGCAAACACAGATCATGCGTGTGCGCCATGACATAGGCCTGTCTCACAGATTGCGATCTTGTTAGACTGGAAGGGGCACCCAAAGCGCTTACCTCATAGTGATGGAAGGCTACCCCCTTCACCAGCAGTTAAGCAGCACGAGCGCGGTGGTTGCAGCATAATGTTGTGTAGTGATCAGCAGGAGTGAACAGGTCGTTATTAACCTACACAGCGTCGGGTGGAAAATATCCAGGAAGTGCACCCACTTTGACGTAAATTTGACTACAGGGGGTCACTCCCAGCACCTCGCTATTTCTAGCGATCCGTTTGATGAAACTCGATTACGGAGTGTTTGCTTGAATATGGAGTCCCTGATTTGGAAGGATTATATTCCACAGATACCAGAGGTAGGATTAGAGGGTACCTCTTTGTGGGATCCGTAGGGTCCTGATGAATGCCGCAGTGACTCGTCACTGTGGGCACGACTTATACGGCAGAAACATGTCGACACCTTGGCAGTAAGAAGGGGTGAAGGAATCTTAATTCTCTCCTTTCACTCCCATCCTTCACGTTTTTAAACCTAGCCAGATGGCCCAGGAATAAAATGTTTGAGCGGGTATACATCCAAGCTAGTTTTAATTTTCACTGGCTGCACTTTTCTTCGATGATCCCAAATTTCATTGTGTGGATTGTTTTCCCCACCCTTTTGCTCCACCCCAGGTGTTGGTCTGTGCGGGGGTGTTAGTAGCACGCCCTATGATGAAGCATGTCACAATTTTGTGAGTGAGGGCAGTTTTTTCACACTGAGCACGTGCCACCACTTTTTCATATTTTTTTATACACTTCCCTACTCCTTTGTGTGTGTTGCCTTTATTAATCTCTGTCACTGGAGGCTAACTCATTTTTAAAGTTTCTCTGCCGTGTGCTTAACCTACCCTTGGCCTATATCAGTTTGGCGTGTAGTGCTGCACAGCAAAGAAGTGGAGTATCTTCTCTGGGTGTATGTGTGCCTGGGAAAGGTACAATGCAAGGATAATGCAGGCCTGTGCAGTGCATGCTTAGTGAATGCATGTGGCAGGTGTATATATGCCTATGCGTGGTACAGTATCTGAAGGATGTAGTGCTGTGTAGTTCGTGCAGGTATGTGTACCTATGAGTAGTACAATAAATGAAGGGACAGTTAGTGCATGTTAAATACGTATGCTGGATGTATGTGTGCCTATGAGTGTTACAGTACATAAAAGATTCAGTGCTGGGCAGTGTGCACATGTTAAATGCATATGCTGGATGTATGTGTGCCTATTAGTGGTAGAGTACGTGGAGGATACAGCACTGTGCAGTGCATGTATGCTTTATACATGCACTGGGTGTATGTGTGCCTGCAGATGGTGCAATACATGGAGGGCCCCGGATTCCATTTTGGGAGACCCAGGCCTGAGTTTTGAAACCTGAAGAGGAAGTAGAGAGATTCCCATAACAGATTTGTGTATTGCTGCTTTCCTGTAAGCTGAGTGGGGCACAAACTAGGGAGGGGAGAGTCAGGCTTCCCCTGATCACTTCAAAGGGTGCTCATTGATTCAATGAAAGGTCACAAGGAAGGGCCTTCGGCACATCTCAGGAAGGAGATGGGGCTGATAAGAGAATCATAAAGAGTAGGGCTGCGGGTCCTGGACCAACCTTTTGATACACATAATCACTGTGGCTGACATCCAGGTGTGAACTCTAGTCACTCCCATGACCTGTGTTGAGAGACTATCAGTTATGAAGACAGTTCTGCTGTGACAGACTGCTTTTCAAGAGGAAGAGGGAGCAGAGAGTAGACACTTCAAAGGAAGCAGAACCCCAACATAAAAGTTCAAAAAGACAGACCCTAAATCACATTCGGTGTCTGGAAATGGACTTTGAGAAGGGACGTTTGAGACCCCAAAAATTGTCATATGCTTAGCAACCAGCCAGGCTGTGTGAGGAGGGGAAGCAGACACGCTGTGTGAGGAGGGGAAGTGCTGCAAGACTTCTGCTGTGACCAGGATTGGGGGCCAAGGCCTGCTAGTCTCCCTGCTGGGTGAGGGACATCAACAAGGGAATTCAAGGCCACCTACCCTGGAGCCTGGAGCACCAGTGCCTGCTGGCTTGCCAAAACCAATGTGCCCTTTAAGGAAGAGGAGAGAATTGGCTGGAGCCAGGTCCATTAGGGAGCCCTGTCGAGTTGACTAATTGTACGAGGTGTGAGGAAACAGCTGCTGCACCCATCGGGTTGTTGCCCATGTGGAGGACAAAGTCTGCCACCCCCGTAAGCCAGGGGAGCGCTGCCGTGGAAAAGACTGCAGTGCGGTAAGGGCCGTAGCCTTGTGTGGTAGCGGACAGCGATCCTGTGTGCCAGGAGGGGCCATCATGAAAAAGACTGTCTTGCGGTAAGGGCCGTGGCCTTGTACAGTAGCTGACGTTGACGCCATATGCCGGAAGGGGCCATCATGAAGGAGTTCACCATGCCGATCAGGCAGGAGCCCATGTGCTGCGAGATGCAGTGACCCCGTGTGCCAGAGGGAGTCATCAGGAGCATCAAATACTGCCACCTGATCTGCCATCGCCTGCTAGAGAAGTGAAGACGCAATGGGAGCACCTACACACTATTATGCAGGTGAGGGACCCAAGACAGGATCATCACAATCACTGTTCCAAACACGCACCCCTTACACGGTACAACAAGCAAGCTTTTAAGCATCCGATTTAAGTGTAGGTAGCTAGCAGAATATAAGTAGCGAAATACAATTTGGCAGCTTTGGCACTAGTAATTCAAAGGTCACCCTTCTAAGGAGCTTTTTACAGTGTGTTCTCATGGGAACCAGGTCACCATGAATGTACCCTAACACCCCGACCCCACTATTCCAGTTACAAAGCTCACCTGCTGCCGAACCCCAAAGCCCGAGTTCCTCACCGACCTCCGCTGAGCAACAAGCTGCGGCTAATTGTACCAGCTGCAATGCCTGTCGCTGTATAGCCTGCCGGGAAACCTCGTCCAACCTATCAGATAACTGCATGAACTAATGATTTGATAAAGTGGACCCACTGAGCATAAATGTCACAGTCGCCATTTAGGACGTATATTTCCAGCTGTTTAAGGAGAAATTCAATGATTTATGTAATGTAGTTTAAAAACAGATGAATATATACATTTGAGAAGCCTAATATTTCAGGAAGAAGGTTAATATTTGAAATAAATTTGCTTCTGCAAAACCAGTGCCAAATATTGATTACAAGTCTTTGCACTACATTTAGACACTCACACTTACCTCATCTAAATCTTGCCCGTTCATTTCTCTCTTGCCTCCTGGATTTTTTAAGACGAATTTTCAGAGTGTCGGCTGAAACAGCTGAGAGCTTCACAGAGTACCAACACAGAGAGAAACAAGAGTTGAATCCCGGTCTTCCGATGCGTCCGTTGTTTAGGCGGCGTTGCAGTCACGGGGGCGCAGGAGGAGCAAGCGGGAAGATAATGATTGGGGGACGGGACAGGAAATAACATACCAGCCATTTGTTTACATTTTGCTGTTTGGAAACAGCCATCAGCTAGTAGTTGAACAAGATAAGAATATTATTTACAGGCCTGTTCACAGAAATGTCGCTTCAGCTTCCCTGGTTAAGCAATAGACAGGGGAGAGGAAGTGGTGTAACGGTTAGAGCGCATCACTTTGAAGCTGGGGAACCGGGTTCGAGTTTCGGTGGGAGTCTAAACATCTGGGCAAGACAGCCAAAGTTGCAAAAATAAATAAAATAAATAAAAAGAGTGTGCCGAAACTAAACATATTGCTAATAGGGAAAGGATCCATGTATCGGAGGCAATCTCCATGGCGGCAACAAAACAGCCAAAAGGTGGGACAAATGTAAACATTTACCAACAGTAAAGGAATTTCAAAAGCCAGAGGAAACAACCAATGAGAAGCGCTGGGCGTGTTTAAAGCCCATATATTGAATACCCCATGTCTCAAAGACCGCAAATGCGCACTGCCTAGGCTGGACCTAAAAAATGTCTCCCAGATGCATTTTTCATTAGCTGGAGTCTTTTGATTTGGTAGCAAGGTAACCAGAGGTCCAACATGTTCCCATAGTGTAGTAATGAATTCACCAATGCCCCCACAATCAAATGAGGTGACAGGGGGCCTTTTTTGTTGTTGATTTGATTGAATAAGGTTTTTACTCCTTCGTCTCCTAATCATATCAGGCTGAGGTGCATGTCCCTCAAATTTACAGGTTTCAAATTTTTTATTCTGATGTTAACTAGATCGCCAAAAAACAGGTTTATAGTATAGGGTGGCAATGATTATGAGCAAGTCTTTTGGTTACAGCAACATGACATATATTTTTGGTTGATGTAATTTTAAGGTATTATTATCCATCAATGATTCATATCTTTTGAGACATTTGCTTATGGTTGTAACTTGTAGGGGCACCCTGTGATAGTACAATAATTTGATTAAAATTGGTAGTAGTGGCAAGGAACAGGTCCATTATGGTTTTATGTATATATTGATGGGGAAGATAAAGGGGATTCCTGTGAGAGTATTCTGAATATCCCCAAGGAAAGGTAGTGCTTCAAACACCATGAATGACAGTGAGTTGATCACTGTGTGAATAACTGTGACAAATTCCAACGACAAAGGGGGGTTGACATTTTACCCTCCTCTCTACATAAGGGTTGAATAAGTTCTGCAGGAAAATTGACAACAGAGACAGAGGTAAAGCTAGTATCAACAAACAACCGGGCCCATGACAATCATGCACAACAGGGACTGGTGTAGGTCCATGTCCTGAAAATGGACACACGTTAGCCAACATCCTAAAAATAGGTGCTAGAATGTTTACCATATTTGTATCAGGCGATTCTGTCCGACTTTAGTCTCTGGTACTGAGCATGCAAGCCTGTCCAAGATACAAAAGCATGGGAGTGCCCCCATGAATGCTTACTTTAGAGCAGGGTCTAATGGTGTATTATAATGCACATTTGCCAACTACCTTGTTAATTCATCCACAGAATAGGCCATTTTTTAGGTCTCGCCTAGCGAACGCAGCGCATGCGCTGCTTCGCCTTGGCGAGACTATTGATGTGGGTTTGGTGCGCGAAGGGAGACAAAAAATGTGCGCGCCCGGACAGCCGATGTGCACGCGCATGGCGTCTGCATCAGCTTGGGCCCGGACAACACATGGGCACGCGCACGGCGTGTCTTTCAGCTTGTTATATATACGCATGTCGTTGTCTGTGTTTTTTTCCGTCTGTCTTGGCCTGTTTGTCTATCCATATCGCTCAACCTATTTTTATTTGGCTAGTTCTGTATGTCGCCGACTGCATGTTTCAGCCTACCTGTTCCTGAAACAGTATCTCGTTCTCTGTACGTCACCATTCTACAAGTGTGTGTCTCTCTCTGTGCCTGTCTCGAGATATCCTTGTCTCGCCAAATCCCTTTTCTGAGTGTCTGCCTACCTAGGTTTGACGTTATTTACCTCCACTATGCTTTGTGTGCCTGTCTCTGTTTTCTCTACATCTGCTTGTCTCTTCGTGTCGTCTTTGTCTCCACCCTCCGTTCGGATGTTTCTGCCTGTCTTTGTCTAGCTTGCCTCAGCTCTCTTCATTTGAGGCCCTGCACGTCTGTATCTCCGCTTGCCTGTCTCTCTCCGGAAGTACTTCTTTTTATCTTGTCTCTCTTCTCTGTCTGGTCCGCCTTTATCTCTCCCCGACCCTCTCTATCTCCAGCCGTCTGCCTCTCTCTCCCCGTCCCGCTCCCTCTCTCTGGGGTGCCTCCGAGCCTGCTCGCTTCACCTTTCTTTGTGCTGTTGCTTAGCAACGCGTGCATAAGAGAGAGGAGGGCTGAGGGGAGGAGGGAGCAACTGAAGTGTGGCCTGAGCTATCCCTCAGGCAGACAGGGGAGGAAGGCGAAGAGGAAGAGGAGGAGGGGGGACGGAAGGGAGAGACTCCAGAGCAGGCACGGAGCGCGGGCAGCAGCTGGAGGGGAGCCGGAGGTGTGCAGGAGGGGAAGGAGGGAGGCTCACTTTGAGTGCACACCCTTTCCCTTCACACACAATTTTAGTTTAACAAAAACTGCGGATTTATTGAGGCAAAGCTAAGAAATATTAATTTCGCCCATTACATCCAATGAATGAGTTCATTTTGAACCATCGTTCTCAAGCCACGTCTCTCGCATTACTACTTTGACAAATTTACAGCTGTGGGAGAAGAAGGGAAAAGGAGGGAGATGAAAGAGTGGGCGTGAAGGGGAAAGACTGCGGTTCAGGCCTCGCGGGAAGACATTTATGAAGAGCTGGCAGCGACCTGAGGCAGAAGAGGCAGTGAGGAAGGGGGGAACAACAAAGAAGGAGGAGAGAAGAGAAGAAAGGCACCGGGGCATCACCAACCATGTTTTTGTTTTTTTTACTTACAAACCGTTGCTATTCGGTGTGCAAATCTAATGAGTTTAACATGGACTGAAACACTCAGCATGCGTTAGGTTGCCTGTTGCCATAACATCTACCTCCAAAGCACTGTGCGGAATGCATAAAGCAATCAATGAAAAAAGACCAATATTTTTACAGATGAAACTCGAGGCACTCCCCAACAAGCATTTGCAATGCAATAGGTCTCGCATTTACGCACGTTTGAGATATTGGCATTGTAAATGACAAGGCCTTTTTTTTATGATTTGGTTTTTAAAACATAAATAAAAGGCATTGCCATTTACAATGCCAATAGCTTAAACTCGCGTAAATGCGAGACCTATTGCATTGCAAATGCTTGTTTCTGCTACTAGCTAAATTCATATAGCACCCTGTGCAATATTTTGAGGTGCTGATCATCAAAGTACTTCACCTTAGGGTCCTATGAAGCAGACAGTCCGATGGGTGGCCATGGTCAAACTAAGAAAAACAGTTTTAAAGTTTTTTCAGACTCAGGAATTGATCAAATCTCATGTTCCTAGGAATATTGCACCAAGATTTAGGAGCATGGAATGAAAAGCGAGATCAGATACACACAAAATATTTTCCCCCTACCAAAAAGAATTCCGGCTGCAAGGAAGTATTTTGCTAATGCGCTTTGCATGTAACATTATGGATGCAATTTTGGGACAGTCAACATAGTTTTAGAAACTCGCGTTGGTCAATGTAAGGCGCTTCTTACATTAGAAACACAATCTTTTTTTTTTTTTTTTTTTACTTGAGCCAGGAATAAGTCTTAATGCAGCATTCTATACCAGATACACTCGTTTAGCAGAATCTACTTGTCGCACACCAGACAATGTATCCATCTTTTTGACTTCACCATGGAAATGGATATGTGTATGCGGAGGCAAGTTGCAGCTTTGACATAGTAGCTAAGATCTAAATATAAGCATCAGAATACTTCAATTGAATCCTTAGTAAATGACATTGCCTTCCTGCGCTTGAATCAACTTGTGTTAGGGGTGTTTTTCAGGGTCTTCGTCTGTAGTGTGTAAGTATTGAGTGTAAAAGAGTAAAGTGTATTTTGCCAGTCACCAAGCACAGTATAAATGCATGTGCAAAAAGAAAGTCAATAGGACATATCGGTGAATGATTTGTAATAGTCTTGCTACCTTGTTGGTCCCTTGTTCATTATCCTATTGTGTTTTCTTTAATGAGAATCGAGGAGCAACAATCAACAGAGAATGGTTATAGATTGGGATTGCCTACTTGGAGTTGACATACCTGTGACATTTAAACTTTGCTTCAGCATTGTGTTTTTTAGAATCACATGCAACCATAGAGGACACAGTGAAATATACTAGGGGACAATGTATGTATTTTGTTCCTCACACTGATGTTAACATAATGGTGAAGATATAATGTTACAATATTGGAGATTTATTGTTAATTGAATAATGTTTCCATTTTTTCCGAGCTTGCATAGAAATATTTCTTGAATGTATTGGTGGCTGGGTATTACTGCAAGTTCGTTTGCAAGGTGAGTATTGCTTGTTAATGCTTATAATGGGGTACTGGCAGAAGTGTAACAAGCCCCTGCAGCCCCCTGCTCTGCAGGTAGGCCCCAACCTCTTCAGGGGCCCCAACCTCTTCAGGGGCTTCCAACCTCTTCAGGGGCCCCCAAACCCTTTAGGGGTCCCCTAACTAGGCCAAAGGCAATGAATATCTGTGAGATATGTGAGAGTCAAGGGCCCCTCTTCATATTCTGCTGGGGAGGCCCATAATTGTGCATTATGCCACTGGATACTGGCACTCATTGTTTGACCATGAGATTACTAGGGGTGGGCGATAAATTCCGTTCTGCTGGTGGAGTTGGCCACTTTTTACAGCCAAATTCTGCCAACGTCGTGGGGTGGAGTTTTTTTCTCGCTCATGGCTCACCAAGGGTAACTTGGCGAGTGAGAATTGGCATCCCCTGGTGCAATTTTTAGGCGCTAGAAGTGCACCCGGCGAGATTTTCCAGTGCGGGCTGTCACGACCGTTCACGGTGAGAAAGCTGGTGCTCGAGTAGAAAATCTACTCAAGCGGCAGCAAAACCAACTCAAGAAGCAGCACCCTCTGGCGCGCTGCATGGAGCCGATTTTTCAACATGGAACAAGCTCCCAGGGCTAAAAACGAGTGTGAGCAGCTAGACTTGCTGATTTCCGCCTGTTCGAGGAACTCCGCTGAATCTCGTGGAGTTTTCATGTAACTCCGTGGACTGAAACGCCGCGAGTTCCGCCCACCCCTAGAGATTGCAGCAGTAGCTGCAGCGCTGACACTTTAAACTCATTCCAGTGACCTTTTACCACACCAATGCTAATTTCAGTAGTCATGTCAACAGCTCCCTCTAATGATTTGGTAAGGTCACTGTGTTAGTGTTAGACTTGGCTTTTTCAGCGGGTTTACCCCCAGACTTTTTGCTTTTTGGCCTCCTGGTTTTTTTTAAACAGATTTTATTGATTTTACATAGTACCAGATGGGCCAAGCCCAGCAAGCAACGTACATTTGAAAGGCATAGTGTAGAAACTCTAGGTACTGTAAATTACTCCCCCATGAGGTCTGCGGAACATCAGACCATAGAAAACGCCCCCTCCCCCCCCCTAAACGCGCACCGTACATACTTAAAAAACATGATATAGACACATCGAATGAATTTCTGTCCACGTCTGTGTAGCATTAGCACGTTAAACTGGCAAGTCATTCTCCACTAGTCTCTCTAGAGGGTCTCGGGTGACTGGCTGCACCATTAAGGACAAGTCAATACCCCTGTACTTGGCCCACCTAGCCCAGATCTTCCCATGCTTCTGCGGACAGCCCCTTGCCTGAAACACCGCAATCTCCGCTGACATGCACAGATCCAGGGCCTTTTTCCAAGTAGCTATGCTAGGCGGGGACGTAGCCTTCCAATGCTGCGCTATGTCTCGCTTCGCCAATGTGAGGCCCAAGAACAGAAGGTGTCTTTTATATCTGTTTCCCCCAATGTCTTCTGTGCTGTGTAAGAGGGTCAGTCTAGGGTCCGCTGGGAGGTCCCATGTCAGTACCCTCCCCATGCAAGACAATACGCCTGACCAGAAGGTCTGCAATGCCCCGCAACTCCACACCGTATGCAGGAATGACCCCTCGTCTGTGCCACATCGGAGGCAAGTGGGGGACTGAATAGCCCCCATTTTCCAGAGGCGGAGATGCGTGTAATATATTCTATGGAGATATTTAAATTGGATAAGCCTATATCTGGTAGAGACGGCGGCGTACCTGGGGCTCGCCAGCGCCTCGCCCAATCATCGTCCGTCAAGGCGGGCAGGTCCGCCTCCCACGCCGCCCGGGTCCGATGTATAGTGGTCTTGGAGTGTGTAGTGAGGGTTTGATAAATTTGCCGGATTTTGTGTGCCCCTAGGTCTCCCATCAGCAACAGACCTTCCAGCGGGTGAAACTCGGGCAGTGACATAAGATGCCGTATCATGGGGGTCAATGCGTGTCGGAGCTGCAGATACCGATGAAACTGCGACTTGTGAAGATCAAAATCCGCCTGCAGCCTCTGGAATGATTTAAGTGTGGACCCCTGCATAATGTCCCCGAGAGTGGATATCCCAAAATCGTCCCACCTGCGAAACCCCACCAGTGCAGAGTCCGGCCGAAGGTGTGTTCCCTGCCAGAGGGGAGTGGCGCCGGTCAACATACCCCACCACCCCATGGACCGAGCCACCCGCCTCCATATCTGAATAACTGTCCGGCAGGCCGGGGGAAACGCCTCCAGGGGCGAGCAACTGTATAGGAGATGAAGCAGCGGAGTGTCCGCCATAAAGAGCCTTTGCACAGCGTAGGCCGGATACCACCATTCATTAATCACCAGGAGGTGCGAAGCCCAATTGTACGCCCGGACGTCGGCCGCTGCTATACCACCGCAGTACGTGGATTGGATGCACGTCGCCAACGCCACCCGGATCGCACCCCCCTGCCAGAGGAACCTATTCAGGAGTGCATTTATTTGGAGAAACCACGACGGGGGACTAGGATACGGATAGTTCTGTAGCCTATAGAGCAAGCGTGGCAAAGATACCATTTTGAAAATTGCGGACCTTCCGTACAGCGAAAGGGGTAAGTGGGACCAAATCGCCGTCTCGTCTCGGACGGCGGGGAGCAGGGGAGCTATATTATGCGTCCACGCAGCGAGGGGACACCGCATTATGTATACCCCGAGGTACTTGAAGCCCACGTCTGCAATGATCAATTGCGAGGCCCAAACCTGGTTCCTCTGCGCGCCACAGATGGGAAACAGGATAGATTTGGACAAGTTAGCGCACAGCCCCGAAGTCTCCCTGAAAATCTGCAGGATTTGAGGCACACGGGGCCCGTAGGCCCAAGGGTCTGACATGAAGAACAAAGCATCGTCTGCGTATAGCGCAATCCTGTCCGAGTACTCTGGCGACCAGTCCAGCCCCCGAAGGACCGGGTCCCGGCGCACCTATGCGGATAATGGCTCAGTCGCTAAGGCAAATAAGAGAGGGGACAATGGGCACCCCTGCCTCGTACCCCTGCGGATAGGGAAGGGAGCAAAGCAGCACCCGGCCGCACGAACCGAAGCGGTGAGATCCGTATATAAGAGTTTCACATAGGTCCTGAATCGTGGTCCCAGGTTGACAGCCTCCAAAAGTTTGAAAAGGTAGGTCCAACTCAGCGAGTCAAACGCCTTGTCTATGTCCGCCAACAAGACCGCCGTGGGGCAGCCCAGACGATGGGCCTCCGCAACGGCATTGTGGGCCCGTCTAATATTGTGTCTGGTGGAGCGCTGTGGCATGAAACCGGACTGATCCGGATGTACCAGATCCTGAATGCATGCGCGGAGGCGGTCGGCCAGGACCTTCCCCAGAAGTTTAGGCTCGAAATTCAGCAAGGAAATGGGGCGATATGAACCCGGATCTTCAGGAGGGCGGCCAGGCTTGAGGAAGACTACAATTTCCGCATGTCGCCAATCCGGAGGCAGAATGCCCTGCTCTGAGGCTTCGTGAAGTGCCTTAAGCAGATGTGGACCAAGGGTCCCCATATGTGGGCGCAGGAAGTCGCACGGGAACCCGTTCGGGCCCGGTGCACGGCCCGGGTGGGTATTGGATAGCGCCATCCGCAGTTCCTCTAAAGAGATGGGTTTGTCCAGGGCGTCGCATTGATCATCTGATAGGCGGCAAGGAGGGATATCTGTGAAGAAGTCATCTATAAGGGACTCTGCAATTACCTCACGCTCCTCATACAGTGCCGCATAGAAACTGGCAAAGGCCTGAACCACGGCTTCGGGGGAGGCGCACATATCGCCATCTGGGGACCTCAGAAGGGGGACCTGCGTTGGGGACGTTCGAACCTGGCATAGCCTATGGAGCATCTGGCTGGACTTGTCGCCCCATTGATAGATCCTGTATTGGGTTGCCAACCAGGCCTCTTTAGCGCTATCCGTAAGCAGCTGATGAAGCTGTTGCTGAACATGCAACAGATTCCGACGGGCGCTGGAGTCAGAGCCCTCCACCATTTGGGATTGCAATTGGACCTGACGATCCTCCAGCTCCCTCACCTGCGCCAAGCGCCGTCGTTTCTCCCCAGAGCGATAGCTGATGTCTGCACCTCTGATCATGGGCTTGAAGGCCTCCCAGAAGGTGGTTGGGGACGGGGAAGTTCCGGCATTGAAACTAAGATAGTTCGCGATTGCCCGCTGTAGCATCTCCTGATAGTCGGCGTCTCGGAGCAGCCATGGGGACATGCGCCATCGATAAGGGGCTCTACGAGTCTGAAGGCGCAGCTTGAGTTGGACCGGCGAATGATCGGAGAGTCCCCGGGGCATAATGGATGTGTGTGTCACTCGGTGAAGGTAGCTGTGTGGGAGGAACAGGTAGTCCAAGCGTGAAAGGGTGGGGTGGACTGACGATGCATATGTGAACCCGGCTTCCGAGGGGTGAAAGGCCCGCCATGAGTCAGCCCAGCCCAGCGTATGTGCCAGTATATTCAGTTTGGATCTGGGAGGGGGTACGTCCGGCAGCCTAGCCCGCCACCGATCAAGCGGAGTCATGATGTCATTCCAGTCACCGCCCAGTATCGACAGGCCGCCCGGAAGATCGCCCCAAAGCTGTGTTAGTTTGTCTATAAATGTCTGGCCTAACGGTGGAGGGGCGTAGATACTCCCAATTGTGACCCGTTCACCGGCTATGGTGCCTGATATAAACGTGAAGCGCCCACCCGGATCCAACCAATGCTGTGTAACTTGAAGCGGCACACACCGGTGGATGAGAATTGCCGTGCCACGCGCGCCCCTCGAAAAGTCGGAGTGGTACACCGTGGCAAACCCATATCGAGAGAGGCAGGGGGCTTTAGTGCCCAGAAGATGTGTCTCCTGTAATAGTAGGATGTCCGCCGAATAGCGCTTCGCTAAGTGGAGCACTGCCCCCCGTTTGACCTTGTTCAATAAACCCCTAACATTCCAGGCCAGAATATTGAGTTCCCCCAAAGGAGAGTCACCCGAGGTGTGGGTCATCCCTAATCTTCAATATGTGTAATGACAGACCATGTGATAGTGACGGAATATGGAATTGTGTGCATGGCGCGCTAAACATAGAACTAACAACGTACAGCCCAACATGTCCCACCCCGCTCCCCTCACCCCCATACGTCCAAAAACGTCGCGGTGGAATCCTGTCCCAGGCCCCAAACGTGATGACCTAAGCGGTTCCCCCAATGGATCCCCCCCCCACCCAACATCACCCAACATTACCCAAAACGTTTAGGGCGTGCAATGTCCGACACCTTCCAGGGCCTGTAATAAAGACCCCAGACCGCAGGATCTGGAGCGACCCAACAGGGAGCCACCGCCTTCGACATCGCCCTGCCGCTGAAGAGGAGCAAGAAAGGATATGCCGTATGCCGTGGCAACCTCAGTCTGCCGAGCCCGACTGGCCCTTGGCTCGCCAATTGGAGCGGGATCTATGGCGCCTCACAGCAGTGTCTCTATCCTGCCGACCGCTCCGATGTGAGCCCTGCGAGGAGTCCGAGTCCATATGAATCGGCGAGTGTGGCTTGAGGTTATGCTTCTCTTCCGTCCACGCGAATACTTCCTCCGGGGTGTCAAAGAAGAGAGTCTTGGCATTATAGATCACTTTCATCCGGGCGGGAAACAACAGCGCATAGGATAAGTTCAGCTCTCGGAGCCGTCTCTTGGCCGCCACGAAGGATTGACGTTACTGCTGGACCAGTCTGGTATAGTCAGGGAAGACCATGATGGGATGAGAATCAAAGGTCATCTTGTCTTTATGGAGCGGGGCATACCGAAGGATGACATCTCGATCGGCATAGTTGAGGAGCCGGGCGATCACCGGCCTCGGGCGCTCCCCGGGCGGCGGCTTCTTGGTCAGAGCATGGTGGGCCCTCTCGATCACAAAGCATGGAGACATGGCCTCTGGTGGCAGCAGCGCCTTAAGCCAACCCAAAAGGAAGTCATCCATCGACATCCCCTCGCAGCCCTCCGGAAAACCCACCAGGCGGATATTGTTGCGGCGGGCCCTACCCTCCGCGTCTTCAACCCGCATCGCCAGCTCCCGGGAGACCATGGCGAGTTTGTCTACTTTCTTCTGAAGGGTGGATACAGTGTCCTCTACTGTGGAGACCCTTGTCTCCGCCTCCGAGATTCGGTCCACCGCCTTCCGAAGATCCTGGCGAAGAAACGATACCTCGGAGCCGACTGCCCCGATCTGGGCCTCAAGAGCCGTCCACGACTGGTTGATCGCCGCGAGCAGCGTCGCTGTGTCTGAGGACAGGCCCTCAGCAGCCTTCTTCCCAGCGGGGGCGGTGGTATAGTGATCCATGGTGTTCTGTTTGGGGGCCGCCGCACCGTGCTTGTCCTTGCCCATGGCGACTGGAGAAGCAGACCGAAGGGGCCCGCACTGGGTCGACCACCACAGAGAGTAGGTATGTAGGGGGAAGCCGATAAAGGATGGCGGGTAGTCAGTAGTGGCAAAAGTCACTCAGCCCCGGGTCCGAGCTCAGGGTGTCTCCCCGGCGCCTCCAGCATTAGGACCCACGGGAGCCTCCGGCGGCACGTAGGAGAAGCTCTCCAAGGCCCTAGGTGATACGGGAAGGGCCAGCCGCCAGAGCCCAGGCGCAGCAGAATGGAGTCCCTCCTGGGGAGAGGGGCAACAGCAGATGATGCAGACCGGGCAGACACAGCCCCAAGGCCGCGCGCAATCTGCAGGGCCGTCGCAAGTCCACAGGCCTCACGTCGCACCGCCCCCACCTGGGAAGCGGGGCGCAGGGGGTAGCAGCGGGACACTGCACAACAGAGTTCGGTCGCAGGGCGGGCCACTCGCCGGCAAGGCTCCGAATCCACGTGTAGCACCAGCACCCCAGCAGAGAGGCGGCCGCTCGGCGATGTCCACACAGGCAGGGCGCGGATAGTCACCGCCGCAGACCAAGGCCTCCTGGCGCACCCCTACGTGGTCTCACCCGCAGTAGAGGGATCTGTAGCCCCAGGACAGGACGATCGGTCCAAAATGGCGCACATGGCAGTCCAGGCGATGCAGGCAGCCTCCAAGCGCCGGGCCCCGACCGGAGCCTCACCCGGCTCGGAGCCCCTTAAACGCAGGCACCCGCGCCTGGAGAGGCGGGGGGATGGGCCACCACGATGGCACAGCGGCGGCGTTGCGGGCCGTCCGCCCGATCCGCTCGATCCGCTCACCCACAGCCGCTCCACAGGGTCCGGTCGGCGTCGCACACCTACCCAGGCAGCACGAGGCAGGGCAGCCGCCGCTGTAGTAGTCTCTCCCAGCGGCCGTAGCTAGCATCAGCGTGGCTCGGCCCAACGCGTGGCCGCCGCCGATCAGGCGCAGCTCCGGGTCCTCTCGGCGCTTCCCCACCGCCAAACTCTGCCAGAGGGGTCTCGGTGTGCTCCGCGGTGAATGACCAGCGGTAGCGGCAACAGGTGTCAGGATGCAGCAGGATAAAGGCCCTGAGAAGGGGCGAACTCGCGGAGCTCTAAAGAGACGCGTCCGCCATGTTCGGCTCCAAAGCCACGCCCCACTGGCCTCCTGTTTTTGACCTTGTTTTTGTTGGTTTTAGGACCATGGGCACTTTACCACTGCTATTCACTGGTAAAGTGCATATGCTCTCCATGTAAATTGTGCTTATTGATTGATGTTTCTATTATTGGTTTATTTGATTTACTACTAAGTCCCTAGTACCGTGCACTGTGTGCCCCCAGGGCCTGTAAATCAAATGCTGCTAGTGGGCCTGCAGCACTGATTGTGCCACCCACACAGACAGCCTTTCAAAGGTGTCTCAGACCTGCCACTGTAGTGTCTGCGCACAGTTTTTTACTGCCATGTCGACCTGGCAAGTGCACCCACTTGCCAGGCCCAAACCCTCCCTTTTCTTACATGTAAGGCACCCCCTCACATAGGCCCAAGGTATCCCATGGGCAGGGTGCAGTGTATGTGAAAGGTAGGACATGTACTGGTGTGTTTTACATGTCCTGATAGTGAAAAACTGTGTATTTCGTTTTTCACTATTGAAAGGCTATCTGTCCCATAGGCTGACATGGAAGGTGCTTTGTAACTTTTTACAAGCATAACTTTCCATTGAGACACGATAGAGAAATGGAGTTTAAGCTTCCCGAACTCAGGATTTAAAAATACATCTTTTAGTAAAGATGATTTTGATATTGTGTGTTTGAAAATACCACTTTTAGAAAGTGGGTATTTTCATGTCTAACCATCTATGTGCCTCTGCCTGTTGTGTGTTCGCTGTCTGGGCTTTAGACTTACAGGGGCTGGTTTGTGCATTCACACTAGATAGACACCAGGGGGAGTTTGAGGTGTGTCCTGCCTTTCCTGGGTGATTCATAGCTTGCAGCTGAATGGACTGTGTCCGTCTTCCACAATGCTGTCTCCGCCCCCTGGAATGAGCCTGGCCTGAGCCAGGCAGAACTGAATTATGCATGCCAGTGGAACTTTGTTTGTGCCAACTTCACAGGGAAATGTGATATAAATATTGGGGCCCTGACCCCAGAACTTTAGAACTCTTTTGGATCAAGGAACCTGTCAAGAAGAAGAGCTGGAGAAGCTGTGAGGAGAGACTACCACTTTGCAGCGTGCTTTGCTGTGTTGGCCTTCAGTAGCTGCTTCTGTATTGGGCAGAGAAAGGATTTGACTGAACTTTCTGCAATCTTCTTTCTGAGTGTCTCCAAGGGCTTGAGGTAGAGCAATGCCCCCTGTTCAAGAAGTCTCAGGAACAACAAAGACTTCAAGTTCATCTGCTACCAGCACTGGGAACTGTGTGTTTTGTGCTGCAACAGAAGAAAAAGGAACCCGATGCTGTCAATGACGCCGCTGCCAGCTCTGTGACCTGAAGGCACCGCAGAGGGCACCCCTGCATCTTGCACCGCAACCCTGGTCTCACCGACGACAACGCCACCGAGCCGCTGCTTGCACCATGACCTGTGGGGCACCGCACTTCCTCGCTTTACACCACCGCCCTGGTATCCCAGAGGACGGCGCAACGCCGTCACCGACACCGCTGCCTGCACCGTGACCTGTGGACACTGCTCGTGGAGAAGACGTAGCACTGTCCCACTTCCCACCGCAGTCCTGGTCTCAATGACAACGACGCTCCAAGCTGGCATCGCCGCTGATGAACCGTGGTTTGGGGGCACCGCTCGAAGGTTACTCGACGCACTGCCCCATCCCCCACCCCATCCTTGGCCCACCGATGCCAGCTCCATGGACTCGAGATTGTCAACTGAAGCTGCTGCTTGCACCGTGACCTGTGGGCCCCGCACACTGCATTGCCCCATCTGGCACCGCAGCCTTGAGTCTACTGACGACAGCGCGTCAGCTACACCGACGACGCTGCTTGCACCGTGACCTGTCAGCATCACAACGAGCACCGCCCCACTTCGCACTGCAGCTCTGCTGTCATTGACGTCGCTTGACGACCGTCGCCGAGCCGGTGCCTTCACCGCGACCTGAGGGTACCGCATGTCGCACCGCCCCGCTTCACACCGCAGCCCCGACACCTGCTGGAGATCCTGACTTCAAACTCATGGAGTTCGACCTGCAACGCGTGTGACTTCAAGGGCCTGACGACTCCTGCACCGACTTCTGTAACCGATGCCTTCTCACGCCACTCCTCCAGAGCTCACCACAAGGTTCGACGCCCTGCATCTCAGAAGGTACTGTTTTACGGGTCTCACTGACACTGTAGCTGGCCCTCGACTCCGCGGCCGACCGGAACTGTTGGATTTGTTTGTTCACGATGCTGTGATAGCCCTGGATGGAGCTATCAACCCCAAGGAACTGTATATAAAGCATATTTTTGCATTATTTGTATTTTGATAACTGTATGTTGGATTTTTACCGCTTTTGTCTTGTTTACACAGATAAATATTGGATATTTATTTAAAACCGGTGTGGTGTCCTTTTGTAGTGTTTTCACTGTATTACTATTTGTTATGTGCAAATACTTTACACATTGTCTATGAGATAAGCCTGATTGCTCGTGCCAAGCTACCAAGGGGGTGAGCAGGGGTTATTTTAGATGTGTAATCAGCTTATCCTGACTAGAGTGGTGGATTCCTCCTGGCTTAGGTGCAACCCTAGCCAACCAGAAAACCCATTTCTAACAGTTAGTTAATAGACAATGTCAAAGCCTGACTATATTGACGTTTGAGACTGTTTCAGGGTTAAGTGACTGGAATCTGTGACTGACCTCGAAAGTCGGGGGTGAAAGATAACCTTATCAGTATTTGATTCCATACCAATATTAAGGAGTAGCATATGCCATATACTGAGAACAGCAATTCGTACTGGAGCTAATACTGACACCAAAGTTCTCCTTATTGTCACTCTACTTCTTGTAACTCCTTAATTTGAACTTCCATCGGTGGTGCCAGAATGACACACTACACTAGAGGGCTGAATCCGCATTTGACCATCTTACAAACGTTGTAACATAAGATAACGTACCAGATGCATTATTAGCAATAATATACTGGCAGTAGACCCAAACTGTACAGTGTAAAGATGGATGTGACTAGCTTCGGATCGATCAGTATATTGTCAACCTTTTAGGTCATTAGGACCCAGATCCAGTGTTTAATTTGAGCCATTGATTACCGGTGTTGGCCACTGGCACTTAATTTCGGGGACCTGCACTTACTTTACTTCATCAGACATTTCCCAAAAGCAAGAGAGGGAATAACACACACTGGAAAGGAAGAGGAAGAGAAAGACAATAAAAAACGTTACCAAGGGAGAAAGAAGGGATCTGCAAGAGAGAGAGAGATAGATAAAGGGTCAGGGAGTGTCTGGTTGTGGATTGAAGAGGCATAAGGTGTATTCAGGACTATGCAGCCTTGGTATCTGACAGAGGCTTCTTTGCAGATTCCTTACCTTAGACTATTCTCCAGGCATCAGAATGGATCCGGATTTTTTTTTTTTTGGCAATCTTTTTACGCGCTAGTAGGTGGTGTCGTTTGGCTCCGCATGGCATTGTCCGTGCCGGAAGTGACTTGCAGGGTGCCTATATAAGCTCCACCCTAGGGCGCTGACCTCAGTTCCTTCTTTTCCGTGCCATCAGACCGGATCTGAACGAGCTCCCTTCACTAATTTTTTGACTGGCTTTTTCCGACATTTTGTCAAAGTCGGCTAGTTTGCCTTTTTTTCTTCTTTTTGTTTTCAGATGTCCTCGAAGAAACCTACTGGGTTCAAGCCTCGTGGTGCCTGTCACAAACAGAGGTCAAAACAGCAGTGCATTCCCTAGTCATATCCAGACTGGAGTAAAGGTGTGCAACATTATCAGGGCTGTCCAAAGCAAGAACTGCTCCCCTCAAGGCTTCTCTTAACACTGAGGCTAGGCTGATTACAGGATCAGGATGCTGCAACCACATCACTCCTACGCTCAAATTACTACACTGGCTCCCTTTTGAGGCCAAGATTCAACTGAAGATAGCGTGTAAGACACACAAAGCCCTACACCACAACATTCTCATATACCCGGCCCAGAAGCTCTCGATCTCAGGAGTCAGTCATACTCTATGGAGTGTGGGCTGTATGCTCCTTAAACCCCTGAAGTTTAGAAAAAAGAAGACTCAAGACTGCACATTCTTGGGGGCAGCACCAAGAATCTGGAACTCTCTCCCAGCTAAGACGCGGGCTAACCCTTCTTCCTCAGCCTTCAAAAAAGAAGTTAAGATAATCCTAACGAACAGATTGGTCACCAGAATGACTGGACAAGGCACAAACACAATGTCATGACCTGATCACTAATGTTACATGACACAAACACTGCTAGAAGCGGCCACTCTATCCTGTACTGACAGTCTGCGCCACTGGCGACAGACATACTCGCCTCCTACATGATGGTACTTGCTATTCTCATTATGAACCTATGTAGTTTTGTATGTATGTAAAGCGTTCTGATACACTAGGGTCATGTTCACGCTATATAAAACCTTTAAATAAATACATTATTTGCCCAGAATAATAGGATGTTGAGCCTGCGTCAAGACTCAAACTTGGTTCCCCAGTTCCAAAGTCAGCATTTCTTGCTGTAGCATGGCTGTAGGGCAGGTAGCGGGTGAAAGAAGGAGTAGTTATGTTAAGTAGGGGTGAGGATTAGTCATGAACTTGACAGGGAGCTGGCCAGGAAAGGGTGAGCTCAGAACAAAGTGACTTGGAGGTGTACGAAAACAAACTTTACTAGGAGGCACTACCAGCGCTCTGTTGCTCTTTAGCTAGGCTTCCCCTATATACCTTCCTTTTATGTATACATGAACTAGAGTTTCAACAACATTTTTGATGTCTCTGCTTTGACCGTTTTGGAACTACATACTCAAATTAACCTTAACCTGCTGGCAAACGCTGTGAGAATAACATAGATTGTTGTACGAATAGCAAACACTGACTTATGTACCAAGGATTGGTATCCCAGTAATACTCAATTGCCAGCACCATTGACCAGCACGCCTATAACAAGAACTGGTGTCTCCATAACAAGGACAGGCACTATCGTAATTACAAACTATATCATTATGATAAGGGCCATACATATCGTTGTTTATAAGGTCCTCTATACAGGGCAATTGTTTTGAGAATTGTTACTTTCTCAACCTATAAAGAGTCCAGATGTTGTGTGTCTTAATTTGCAGGAAAGTAGGGAAATATTCTTTTTGTGTTTCAGAAAAAAAACGATCCAAGGGATTAGAGGTGTTTACACCCCCTGTGCAAGAAGAACCCGAGCCTCCCAGCAACACCATCCTGAGTGGAGAGGAAATCCAGGCTTTGGCTATCCGAGTGGAGGATCTGGAGAAAGTAAGTGGTCTTGTGCTATGAACAGCGCTGTTTCCAAATTGTTTTACTTTTTGTTTTTATACCTATGTATTCAGTGATTGGTCATCTTCGTAACAATTCACATATTTAAGCCACCACTACAAAGAAGAAGATCCTAATTCTCTTATTCAACCAGGCACACAAAATCAAATCAGATGTGTAAACAGGAAAAAAAGAAGGTAGATGGAATCAACCAAACTAATTTTATTCAAACAGAAAGGAACGACAAAAGAAGACAAAGACAAAATTAAGACGTGAGAGGAAACACAGGTAAAAATAAGGGCAGTATTTTAGGGTAATAACCATTGTAATGGGCATACATTTACTACTTCATTAGTGTCATTTCTCTGGCAAACAGAGCAAGTCCAGACTTGTTAGTATAACATATTCCTCTATTTTACAGTGTGTATGAACATTTGAGGAGCTGGCGTCAGTTATGTCCCTTGTTTTATATGGAGAATTTGTTCAATAGGGAGAACTCTGATGAATTTTGAAGCAAACTGTTATGCGTTACAAGAATGACGGCTCTACTCTGATGCGTCACACTGCCACAGAACACACATCAGAAAATGTCCAGAGCTAGCTCTGCAACTATTTGCTTTATAAATATGAGTACAATGAATACTGTGGCCTGGATGGATCAGAGTGCACTTGGGAGGACTTGTGCAAACATGTGAGTGTTTGAAGTACATACTGCTCTCCTCTAATGAGTCAAATATACGATCACCAGAGGAGCTTGCTGCTAAGTTGTAACCACGGCTACTACTTTCTGATTAAGGCTAAATGTCATCTTTGTCTCCTTTGTATACATTTTCTGGCTGTCTCCTTAACTGTGTGGACACATTAGGATTTAAGTCCTTCAACGACTTTTATTGGTTTTATGGTTTCATTCCCTCACCTCTTTGCATTTGTCTTAGTTCCTAGTAGTGTCCCTGGGCAGGCAGCCTACCCATGAACAAAGGAGCATCCGGGCTCCAGTTGTCCTTATACCTTATCCAGTCTTTCAGGTAGGGCGGGTTGCCGTTTAAAAGTGCCTTGCCAGCTGACCGCACATGCGCTGTTGCTGCAGGGGGTATTGTTTGCTATTAGGACTTGGAGCCCACCCTTTTTTACCATTAATTGGCATAATTGCTACTCTTCTTTACTTCCTCCTAATAGGCCAGTGCGTGCCGGGTATCACTTCCTTTTCTTTTGTGGAGCATGGACCAAGCACATATTAATTGTATCTGAATTAGTGTTCATCCACTTTTTGCGATGTGATTCAGGTACTATTTCGTCTATCCCTTCCACCCCCTGCTCCGTTCTGCTACTTCCCCATCAAGCTGTTTCTTCACATCTTACCCCCCATCCCTATGTCTGACAGAGTTGTCATAGAGTTCCCAGATTTTCAACTCTGGAATATCTTAGGTTTAAACTTCTCAAAACAAGGTGATTGTTAATCACTATAATTCTCTATCATGACTGAGTACTGAGCACATCTGCTACTCCTGTTTGAAAAAAAATTTAACATTTGTAGCTCTACAGCACTGCCACCACCTGGCCCCATCTCCCCTTATACCCAACAGGTATGATATATGTTGCTGCCTCGCCCACTAGCCCTTTCCGGCCTAAAACGAATTTATTTGTAAACAAACCGGTCCTTGCAGAAGTGTTGTACATACTAACGAGCTCCTGCATCGAATTCAGATATTTACATAGATTGTAGGTCGACATATTGGTAACATATTGTATCATAATTGCATTTATATAGGACAGGGCTTTAAAGCGCTATAGAGTAATTCTGTAGCAACTTTCCATACCACACAATGCCACTCCATTCCATGCCACACAATGGCAGTCCACTCCATGCCACACAATGCACTCCACGGCATACAATGCCACTCCACGCCACACAATGCTACTTCACGCCACACAGTGACACTTCACTCCACGCTACACAATGCCACTCTACTCCACTCCACGCCACACAGTGTCTCTCCACTCAATGCCACTCCATGTGACACAGTGCCACTCCAAACTACACAGTACCACTCTGTGCCTCACACTGCCACTCCAGGCCACACAATGCCACTCACTCCATGCCATATAATACCACTCCACTCAATGCCACTCCACTCCTCACAATGCCACTCCACACAATGCCACTCCACTCAGTGTCACTCCACACCATACAATGGCTCTCCATGCCACACAATGCCACTCCACTCCACGGCATTCCACTCCTCTCAATGTCACTTCACTCCCATCCACACAATACTACTCCACTCAATTTCACTCTACTCCACACAATCCCATTCCACTCCAATCTACGCAATGCCAATCCACAAAATGCCACTCCATTCCACTCAATGCCAATCCACTCTCCCTAATGCAACTCCACTCCATTCCACTGCACTCCATGCCACACAATACTACACCACTCCAGACAATGCCACTCCACACCACACAATACCATGCCACACAGTGCCACTTCACTCCACGCTACACAATGCCACTCTACTCCACGCCACATGGTACCTCTCCACTCAATGCCACTCCATGCGACACAATGCCACTCCACTCGACGCCACAGTGTGCCACTCCACTCTAAACTACACAATGCAACTCCACCCTATACAATGCCACTCCACTCCTCACAATGCCACTCCACTCAATTACACTCCACACCACAACCCGGCTCTCCATGCCACACAATGCCACTTCACGCCACACAGTCACTTCACTCCACGCTACACAATGCCACTCCACTTCACGCTACACAATGCCACTCCACGCCACACAGTGCCTCTCCACTCAATGCAACTCCATGCGACACAGTGCCACTCCACTCCACATAATGCCACTCCACTCCAAATAACACAATGCCACTCCATGCCACACAATGCTACTCCACGCCTCACAATGCCGCTCCACACAATGCCACTCCACTCAGTGCCACGCAACACCACAACCTGGCTATCCATGCCACACAATGCCACTCCACGGCATTCCACTCCTCTCAATGTCACTTCACTCCACTCCATACAATACTACTCCACTCCGCACATTTTCACTCCACTCCACACAATTCCACTCCAATCTACGCAATGCCACTCCACTCCACAAAATGGCACTTCATTCCACTCAATGCCAATCCACTCTCCCTAATGCAACTCCACTCCATTCCACTGCACTTCATGCCATACAATGGCACTCCACTCCATGCCGGGCCACACAATACTACACCACTCCACGCAATGCCACTCCACTCAACTTCATTCCACACCTCTCCATGCCACACAATGCCACTTCACAGCACACGTCACTCCACACAATGCTATTCCACTCATTGCCACACAATACCACTTCACACAATGCCACTCCACACCACACAGTGCCACTCCATTCCATGCCACACAATGCCAGTCCACTCCATGCCCCACACAATGCCACTTCACACCACACAATGCCACTTCACACCACACAATGCCACTTCACACCACACAATGCCACTCCACACCACACAATGCCGCGTCACGCCACACAATGCCACTTCACGCCACACAATGCCACTTCACGCCACACAGTGGCACTTCACGCCACACATTGTTACTCCACTCCACTCAATGCCACTCCATTCAACTTAATGCCACACCACTCCACCCAGTGCCACCCCACACAATGCCACTCCACTCCCATCCACACACACAATGCCACATCAGTCCATGCCACACAGTGCCACTCCACTCATTGCTTCTTCACGCCACACAATACCACTTTATGCCACACAATACCAGTCCATGCCCCACAGTGCCACTCCACACCACACAGTGCCATTCCACACAATTTCTTTCCACTCACTCAGTGCCACTCTACTCCACTGAGTACCACTCAACTTCACACAGTTCCACTCCACTGCACACCATGTCACTCCACTCCATGCTTCCCAGTGCGACTAAACTCCAGGCAATGCCACTCCACACCACACAATGCCACTACACTTCACACCACATAATGCCCCTCCACTGTACCCCACACAGTGTCACTCTACTCTACACAATGCCACTCCACACCATGCAGTGTCACTCCACGCCTCACAATTGCACTTCTTGCCTCACAATGCCACTCCACGCCACACAGTGCCTCTCTACTCCATGCCACACAAAGCCCCTCCACTCCATGCCACATAATGCCACTCCACACAGTGCCACTAAACTCAGTGCCACTCCACTGGACACAGTGCCACTCCATTCTACACAATGCCACTCAACTCCACTCCACTCTTACAAAGCCACTAGAGCTCATAAAGGTGATACCTTTTGGTTTTGTCATTGCTTGTCCTTTCAGCTATACTACCCGGTCATGACACCCTTTATTAGAGGCACTGATGCATGTGCACCGACGTCGTGCCAAAGGCAAGCTAAGGTGTGCCCATCCACACTCAGGCCGTACCCAGCATGAGTACCCCAGTCTTCTTTCCCAGATTGCCCCCCACCGAGGAGCAGAAATCCTCCACTTTTTAAATCAATAGGATAATACCTCTTGTCATAATTTTCTCAAAGCACACATAATGTTAGGGCCCATATCCTGTAGAGAATATCGGTAATCCACAACAAACAAACTGATACGCCCTCACTCTGCTAGCGTGATGCGAAACTCTGACAGCTCGTCTCTGTTCTGAGATGACCATTGCCCAGTTTATGCTCTTGAAAACAAGATCCCTGCAGAAGCATAGCTTCGATGTCTTTGACTTCTTACAATCATAAAACCTGACAGCATTATTTGTAACAGAAACTTGCCTAAACGAGTTTTCTGCTTCCAGTGGCAGCTGCCATGTACCAAGGGTGGTGGGGTGGGGGGAGGGGCTCAAAAAAATAAAATAGAACACTTACCTTGAGGCGCAAACGCGATGACCTCCTCCACCGGTCGTCTCTCTTCCAGGCAGGCTCCAACGTGGGTCCAAGGAAACTGCACTAAGCAATCCTGGCGCTGCTCTCACCAGCAGGAGAGCAGCCCCAGGACTGGGGGGAGTGGCCTCACTCTGCTTTCTCAAGAGCACTGGAGGCCTGCACTTTCTCTAACCTAGCTGTCAAAGACAGCTAGGTTAGAGAAGTTTAAAATGTGCATGTTTGGCTGGCCATCGCAAGCCGGTCAAAGGGACATGCACATTTTAAAACGCACAGCTCCCTGCTGCCATTCGGAGGCACTGGCCCAGCCCCAGCCCCGTGCTGTCACTCAGTTTATAAAATGGTAATAAATAAACTTTATTATCATTTAATTTTTCAGCTCTGGCCTGTGGGGCGACTCTCCTCTTCTCAAATGGAAGAGCCGCCCCTGTTTAACCGCTTCTGATATCGCCCAAGCTATTCCTGATGGCTTTTCTATCTGCTGCTAGGATCTCACTTTGTTTCCCCGGGGTGGGGTAGCTGTTATCCATTCACAATGGTTCACTTGGTTCATCAACATCGTTACTAATGTCTCTGCAGAGGAAGTTTTAGTGTTCACTCTTAAGCTCAGTGGCTTCTTCTTCTCCGAAGCTTTAATTTACGGACCTCCAAGACTAATGAAGTAATGGCTCTATTTGGCCTTACATTTTGTGAATTTATCTATTTGTCTAGTTTAGGGGATTTAAATATTCATCTCAACAACGTCTCTCTGAACACTTCCAAAGCGTAACTTCGAGAACTTATGGTCTAGGTCAGTGTTTCATAAACTTTTGACTCCTGAGGACCCCCAGTAAGTTACTACTGGAAGCCGTGGACCCCCAAGCAATTTGTACTATTTAAATTTCAAACATTAAAACAGTAATTTGTGAAAAATACACAAACAAGTGCACACCAAACAAATACTCTAATAGCTAAAGATTTTATTATTTTATATTGAAAAAAATTGCAAAAGTCAAAAGATTTTAATGGGAAGGTTTGTGATGCACCTCGGCGACTAACTTTCCAATGTTTGCTTTTATTTTGCGTTACGAGGCTCCTGCTCCTGCCAGGGCCGTACTGGAACCCCAAAGCAGCCCTGGCAAATGTTGCCAGACCAGTGCCTGTACGGTGCGCACCAAGTGCAGCGAGTGAGCCTGACCACTACAAAGGGAGCTTTGGGGGATCTTCCCCCCAAGAAAATTGAGGAAAAATGGTGCATTCCACATACATTTGTCATTATATATTTGAATTGTATTATCTTTTAAAGCATAGTAAATGATGACCTTACTGTGTACCTGGATACAATGATCTTTCTTGGGGCTCTTCAATGATTCCCTCACTATCACCCTCCAACAGTGTCTCTTATCTCTCCATATCCCCTGTCACATGTATTGCATTTGTTTTATAGCATCTCTCATACCAGTGTAGGGCAGAGACAATGAATCATACATGTGTAAATCGGTGTATAGAAAATGTTACATAAGGCAAAGGGGACTTCAAGGTGTAGGATTCACATGTCATCTATACTGGTAAGCATTTTTTAAGAGTGCTTGGTCTGAAGAAGCACAAACTCAGGATTCAGAACATTACATGGTGGTTGGCATTGATGTTAATAATAAGAATTTATTTCTACCCAAATAAACCTTTATTAGCATCATCAGGATAATGAAAGACTGAGAGAAAACCTAACTTACTAACTTGCATCATGCAGTTTGAATGCAGCTCTTTGATGGCAGTTCATAGCTCACTGTGCTAGTTTACAATAGTAACTTATGAACTGCACAGTAACAACGGAAGCTCTGACAAAAGCAGTAACCCACTGAGCTATGCACATAAAATATTTTTTAATGCATGGTACACGTTCTTTGCAGCAGGCATATTAAACCTCTGTGCTTCCTTAGAGGAGTCAAAGCTGCCACTAGACCAAACTTCCATCTCTATCCAGCAGGTACATTAATCACCAGGGTTATCTTGACACTTTTAATGTTGCTTTGAAAACTGCTGATTATGCAAGGAACTTTGCAGTGCTTTTAAAACTGCTGCCTGCGGACCCCCTGGGAACCACTGGTCTGGGTCATGTACAAAAAGTACTTTTAGCCATGCATATAGTGGGTCATATTCTAGAGCTAACCTTGATTTATTATCAGTTATCAACGCAGTTCGTATGCCCTGGTCTGATAATTTTGCTCTACCTTTTGCATTACACCCCAAATAACCCCTTATGAAGCCCACCCACCCTGACAATCTCATTAGACCCTGGGCTAAGATAAATTCCACCGACTCCTGTAAAGCTCTTAGAGATACAACATATGTGCAGTCTTTTGATATAGATAACACAGCAGATAGTCTGAAGAGTTGGTTCGCCTTAGCACTGGTCTCACTTACTCCCCGTATGAGACCAAAATTCTCTCGGAAAGTCTATTCAGCTCCCTGCTTTACACAATCTCTTTGCACTACAAAGAAGAACTGTAACATTCTGGAATGTAATTGGAGGCACAATTATGAAAGCAATGCTAAAGTGGACTATAAAAATGCCCTAAAATATGACCATAAATTATTATGCTTCGCTTATTCTTCCTAATTTGCGGAAAGGGTTGAAACCTCAAGAAACATGACGGAGGAAGTTTTTGTGATCATGAAAAAGCTGCTTAATCCCACTGCGCTTAGTCAAAATATTGTGCTTTCCTCAAAACTTTGCAAATACTTTGCGACCTTCATCCAGAATAAATTTGCTAGCATCTCCTCTCAGTTTCCAGAGCAACCATCACTTGACTCCCTGACGATCTACAACTCTGATTCATCTATCCCAGCAGGTGCCAACCTGGTAGAGTTTGCCCCATTGACTCTCTTGGATTCTCATCAGGCTATTCTTGCCAGTTAATCTGGATTCTGGATCTCCGGACCCCTGTCCCGCACACATTTTTGTTCTGGGAGCCCCTATTATTAAGTCCATTCTGACCCCAGTGCTTAACTGGTTCCTTGAAAGCACGCCACAGTAATCCTATTTAAAAAAAAAAAAAACATAATGCGTACCCCTCGTCTGAGTAATTATCATCCCATTTCTCTGCTTCCACTTTCCACAACTGGGAAAAACATGGGAACAATCACAGAATACAATGGAAACATCATAAACATCAACCAAAAGATTGCCTGTACCACTCGATACGTTGCATATATCATTGAATGTAATTGTGGTGAAAAGTACATAGGAAGTACAATCTGTATGTTAAAGAAACGCATCTTGGAACATATTAGAGCTGTAAAAAATAAGGACATGACGTACACCACTGCGAAGCATATGGCACAATGCGAAATTGGAAATCAATGAGTTACTATGGTATCCATACAATAACATCAGACGAGCGCGGAGGAAACCGAATGAAAAAACTACGTCAATTGGAGTCTCGATACATCATAAGATTAAGAACAAAGACACCAAAAGGGATCAACAATGATGAAGAACTTTTTGTACATCTAGAATAGATCAAGGACACAGAATAAAATCAGTTAGAAATTTTCTGTAATATGGAAATTGGATACTATACCATGAAAAGAATTGAAGCAGGATATTGTCTGAAAATCGGGTACTATACCATGAAAAGATTCCATACAGAAATAATTTGGTACTATACCAAGGTGTAACCACAGTATCACACCAATGTCTCGTTAAAATGTGGGAATATACCAATGAGATATATGAACACTGAATGTTGCATGACTAATGAATAATGCACTGAATATGGCTGCGCAGAGGACATCATGCCTTACAAATGACAGTAGTGTAATTTCCTTTTTGTAAATATTGTCAATAAAGTTTATTTTGTAAAAGCACTACAATTCCCACAATGCCACATTAAGGCTAAGTGGGTATATATAGTGCAATAGAAAAGGGACTCACTAACCGTGATCAAAGCCATTGGAAGGCTGAAACGCGTTGGTGGAGTGTTGCTGGAATAAATCCTGAAAAACGAAAACTCCGGAGTGCAGCGTCCTTTGTAATCAAAATTGAAATTAGGGCCAGGATCCGGCCCCTTCGTTCTGCACCCGCTGGTGAGCGCACCAAATGATTGAGGATCACATTGGAGGATAATATATATATATCCAAAGCAGTATTCCACCTGGGGCCAGCCGAACTCGCGGCGGGTGCAACCGGGAAGCGGTGGTGGAAACCGCTTATAAAACAGCAAAAACCTTTGGAGTATTATGAACTCCTTGTTTTTTGCCATATATATATATATATATATATATATATATATATATATATATATATATATATATATTCTGCATACGAACGAAAACGTGCGCCCTCAGGACTGCAAATAAACTGGTTGTTTATTTAGGACACATAAGCACCAGCTCATGGAAATCGTTTCAGCCCCACGGCCTTGCTCAATCCATAGACTATGCACTAGAAATGAACTGGTCAGGGATGTTTGCCTACACTTTTCCTTATCTCCCACTCCTTCTCTATGTTGTTCGGCAGATGTGGCAAACATCCCAAAAACTTATCCTGGTCGTCGGCCAGAAAGTGATAGTACTCGACACTCCTCGAGGTGTTCATCAGCCCCCACAAGAAGCTCCCCAACAGGCCATACCTTCTCACATGCAACCAAGGCTAGAGCATACACCCAGACCCTACGTAACTTTATATGGCAATCTGGCACCTGATGAAGTTTGACTACCTAAGCCTCCCGCAGTAATGCATGGACATCCTGAAGGACTCTTAGATATAACACATGGGCCTCCTACACTGCAAATTGTAAGAGGTTCACCCAATATTGCATCACCAATCACTTGGACCCTCTTAAAACCAGTGTCCATTACATCATCTACAATTTCTGTATGACTGTATCTAAAGACCTTCGTGGCAATCAAACGGCGACTTCGGGATTTAAACTTGAAATATAGCCTTATGTTTCCGGCGAAGCTACGAGTGGAGAGTGAGGGCCGCACCCTATTCTTTTTCTCGGCAGAGGAGGCGAGAGACTGGTTGGATACTAGGGCCCCGGAGGGACGACGTCTGGTCCCTTCTACGAGCTCTGCTGGGACGCCCTCCTTACAACCCTCACTGAGAGGCCGCAGACAGCCCACCTGCCAAAAGCCGCACAGGAGAACAATGAGCTTGGGCCGGGTCACAGTCCGTCAAGACGGAACATTACAAGCTTCGGACTCTGAGGTGGTTCCGGACTCTATGGAGCCAACACTAGATCTTCCACAGGACGACAGAGGTCCGAGCAGTGGTTGTGAATAACTTTCTTTGAAATGAACACTGACTGCTGAACTGTACAGATAAGTTGCCCCGTGTAATTACTGATAAGGGGTCCTGAGATATTAGAGGCCTTTACGTCTTTTCTTCTTCTTTTTTTTTTTTCCTTTTTATTTCCTCTTTTGTGGGATGCCTGGGAGGTCTATACTCCGGAATGTAGGGGTGGCTCCTTAGCCTTCTAACTTCCTTTTCTTTTATTCTGCATATATAGGTTGAGAGCCATCCCGATGTATACAGTTTTGAGTACTGTGCGGCCGCCGGAACGGCGACGCCTCCATTAGAGACCAGGTCCATCAGGGTAGCTTGAGAGCAATCACGCGCCTTGACGTTACCGGTTCTCTTGCACAGCGTTTATTTAGATGTAAATATTGGTATCTTGGATACGGCTAAATGGGTCTCGACCTTAGAGCAGCCTTGCAGATATTGAAGTATTGGTGGGAATGGGGGGGAGGGGGTGGTTTGGGGCGGTGTGTATTGTTTCTTATGGGGATCATCTGTTATGCATATGAATCTTTACTGCTGCCCGGGGGTGGGGGGAGGGGATCGCAATGTTTGGTTTTCAATTGTTGGTTTTGGGTAATTTTTAAGGTCACGCAGTATTATGCCATGGTACACAGCTTCTGGACTACGCGAGAGGGAGATACTCATGGGAGTATATTACACGTCCAACACTTGATATCGCATCACCATGGCAGTGCAGACGTTGAGGTTTCTTAGCTGGAACGTCCGAGGGTTGGCAGCCCTAGATAAGCGTCGCAGAATACACGCTTTCCTGAAGAGATATAAAATAGCAATAGCAGGGCTGCAGGAGACGCACATCTGGGAAACACAATAGCCAGTCTCCGTAAACGGTGGAGGGGCAGATATATGCCACATCATACTCCTGGTTTTGCACGTGGGGCACTGGTATGGGTGGCGCCGGGAGTTCCATTCCACCATATCTAACATGTTCTGGACCCCAAGGGGCGGTATGTTATTGTGTTTGGCAGATGGGAAGGAAGGAAGATCTGCATTATCAACGTTTATGCCCCCAATCTGGATTGCCCTGATTTTTACCATGCTGTTTTGAAAGCGGCAACTCCCTACCTAGGTGCTGAGATCCTCCTCTTTGGCGATTTCAATTGTGTGTTTGATGGACAGTTAGATAGAGAGCCTCCCAAAGAGCATACTAAATCCCGTATGGTGAACTCCCTCACAAGTATAATTCAGGGTATACAATTGAGAGATGAATGGAGGGCGCGCAATCCCAATAGGCGCGAGTTCTCTTGTTTAACTCCAGCGGCTAACACCTTTTCCCGTATTGACCATTGTTGCCTCTCGGCGGGACTTTCTGCTACGACGGAAGCTGTTTCCTATTTACCGCGCTATTTGTCTGACCATGCCCCGCTGCTGCTGACAGTGTCCAGCGGACCGGGAAGACCGTCTATTCCGCTTTGGAGACTTCGTGCGGAGGCCCTTACGGACCCCCGTATGTGAAGACGGTGGAGGAGGCTATACAACATTATTTTGCTGAAAATTGGGGTTCCGCATCCACTAGAGCCACTGAATGGGAGGCGCTGAAAGTCGTGATCCGGGGGTCTGTATGAGGACTACCTATGGGGTCCAACACCAACTCAATGCCGATTTTGATTCCTTGGAAACGCGATTAAAACCATAGAGAACACACTATATAAGACCCCGGCTGATATGGCCGAGTGGACGCTGGTTAAAGAGGAATTACTTGAGGCTTGGTCCCGCCTGGAGAAGCATAGATACACCACTTATAGGCAACGACTCTATATGGAGGGCGACAGATCGGGAGCACTGCTGGCTCGACTGATTCGAACTGAAGCAGAACAGGTACCGGTGCTTCAACTTCGTAATGATAAGGGGGAGATGATACACACACAAGCGGCGATACTTACATCGTTTGCGACTCATTTACAACAGACATGTACGGCGGCCCCCTGGTCCGATCGCAAGCCTTACCAGACTAGACGCGGTGACACTGCCTACCCTTGAAGAGTCAGACGCTGAGGCCTTAGGGGCACCACTTGCTAAGGAGGAGGTGTTGACTGTAATTAAGAGCCTTCAGTCGGCAAAATGTCCTGGCAGTGATGGCCTCCTGACTGAGTTTTATAAAACGTTTGCCCCTCAGTTGGTGGATCGCCTCCTGGAAGTGTACAATGAGGCTTTTGATGGATGCTCTGGTGTCTATGGTTCATAAGCCAGACAGAGACCCCTTGTCCCCGAATTCTTATAGACCCATCTCTCTTTTGAATGTTGATGAGAAGATACTTAGTGGGGTGCTGGCAGCACGAATTCAACCATATATGACCCGGCTGATACATCATGACCAAGCCTGTTTTATCCCTGGTCGAAACACCACATATAATTTACGCCGCCTTGCACATATTTGGCACGCACGCACCTTCAAGATACGGATTGGGCCTTGAGTCTTTTAGACATCAGGCAGGCCTTTGATACGGTTGAATGGGAGTATATGTGGGCAGTGCTTGCTAAATTGGGATTGGGGAACAAATATCTGAGCTGGTTGAGACTTCTTTATATTAGACCGACCGCTCGGGTCCGTCTTCGCAATCAAGTCTCTGAAAGTTTAGTGCTCCAGAGGGGTACGAGACAGGGTTGCCCCCTGCCGCCGCTCCTTTTCGCTCTAGCGATGGAGCCACTGGCGATTGCGTTGCGACTCAGGATGGCACGGTGGGGTGTTCCGGTGGGTCCCACAGTACATGTAGTGTCAATGTACGCTGATGATACGCTGGTGTATCTCCGGCATCCCAAGGAGGCGGTCCCGGAGCTCCTTCGAGAGTTCACTGCTTTTGGTGAGGTATCGGGCGTTTGCCTTAACCCAGGGAAGTCTAAGCTTTTCCCTATGGGAAACCTGAGAGATAAAGAAGAAGGTGAATTACCCATTGTGGGGATGAGTTGGGTCACAGACTCGGTGCGCTATCTTGGGGTTCGGTTGATACACACAGAAGAGGCATATCTGGAGCATAATATGGGACGCTGTGTGGAAGGTATCCGCAAATCAGTGGAGTTCTGGCGTGACTTACCCTTATCCCTCGTGGGACGTATTGCCCTAATAAAAATGGTGGTTCTCCCGAGGTGCTTATATATAATGCAGAACTTGCTCTATCGTATATCGCGGGAGTATTTTCGCCGGTTAGATCACCTGTTGATCGACCTATTGTGGGGAAATAAGAGGAAAAGGGTGAGGTTGCACACCTTGCATAGAACTTGGGAGCGGGGAGGACTAGAGGTTCCTAGATTGGATTTCTATTAATGGCAACGCAGCTCCAACATGCCGTACAGTGGTTTGATGAGACTGACAATTGGGAAAAACAGTTATTAATGGTTACTCACCAGGATATTCCTCTCCCGGATCTCCTCATGTTGGGATTGCGTGTGCCTGAACAGATCCCATATATTGTTCGGCATGTGGCCTCCATCTGGCCTCCATCTGGGAATCTGCAGGGGATAGCGATACGTAGAGCGCCCTACGCCCCTGAAGCCCCGCTATGGGCAGTAGTTCCGTTTGGGCAAATAAGTCAGACTATGTCTGTCTCCAGATGGGTGGAGGGAGGCTGTCGTATGATGGACGATCTATATTTGAATCAGCGGTTTTTAACCAGAGAGGAGGCGGAAACGGCATTTGACTTAGGAATAGGCCAATACCTCCAATATGCAAAGATTTTGGCAGTGGCACGGGGGATATGGCCGATGTTCCCAGAGGAGCCGCCCACAGCTGCCACCCTTCAGGCCCTTGTGACTCTGGCCGGGGACCGTAGACTGGTCTCTCATATATATCGGGCATTAAGAGCGGATCTCAATACACGCCCGCTTCCGATCCAAGCCAAGTGGGATGCAGTATTAGAGGAACCCCTAACAGACTCCGAATGGGAAAGGGTGCATGTAGGGGTTAAACAAATCAGCTCCAATACGAGATTTAAACTCACCCAATTTAATGTGGTTCATCAAACCTATTTGACCCCGCGGGTGCTTCATAAAATATATCCAGATTGTTCTTCCTGTTGCCCCAGATGTGGATATGCTGATGCCCAGTTCTTACATATGTTATGGGAATGCCCGAGGCTGCAAAGTTTTTGGGACTCAATACTAGAGAGCTTACGACAAGTCACGGGATGGACGCTACCTCAGTCCATTAAAGAGATACTGTTGGGTCTTCTCCCCAACCCCAAGGGGAAGAAACTTACTCGTAGATTTCTCCAATTAGGACTCGTGCTGGCTAAGAGGAGGATAGCGATTCACTGGATGAGCTCCCAGCCTCCCACGGTGGAAAGTTAGGCCAAAGATTTAAAGGAATGGGCAACAGCGAAATTAATACGAATGAAGAGAGTCAGGAGGGATGGAAAGTTAGAAGAGGATGCCAGAGCGTGGTATGTTTGATATCGGTGGTCCCTCTGGGGGAGGCCCCCGTCACGCAGGAATCGGGGGAAACACAAATTGACCAAGTTGAGGCTGCGATAGAGGTGCAACAATCAGACACTCTCGCGTTGGGACCAGGGTAATCAACCTGACATTACGGGTGATTAGTTGAAGTGACACATGGTAGAGTCGGAATGCTTATATATATGTGACCTGGGAGGGAGGATGGGAGTTTATGGAGTTATATTCTTATGATTTGTTTATTGGGAAAATTCAATCCTTGTTATGTGCACTGTAAAGAGCATTGGTGCAGATATTTGTTGCTATAATATTCTTCCTAGACAGGAAAGTGTGGTTTCTTTCACAAATATATTTTTTTAACGATTCGATTATCTACTATAAGTGGACAATGTTAAGATTACATTGTACTGTTACTCTCCAAGGTTGTACTGCGCTGGGATTTTGTTGTATCTGTACTGATTTTACGATCCTAGACGATTTAAACTCTTAATAAACAAGTTTAAAAAATAAAATAAAATAAATGACTGTATCTAGCAGCTACATGCAAAACTGGGAACATTCCTTCCTCTTTTGCATCTCAGAAATCAAGGCATTCATGGAGGGCCTCAAGGGGGTCACCCCTCCTAGAGTCAAGACTCAACATGGTCCTTTGTAGACTTATAGGTACCCCCATGAGCCCTTCTTTTCTTGTCCCTTGCAATTCTTCTCCTAGAAAGTAGCTTTATTTTTAACCATAACATCTCTCAGACGCATTGGTGAGTTGCGGGTGCACACACTTCAAGAACCTTTCATTCAGGTCCACAGGACAGGGTTGTTCTCAGAATCAACCTGAAGTTCCTCCCCAAAGTGGTTTCCCCTTCCACCTCAACCAGGCTATAGATCTGCCAATCTTTTTCTCCCAACCAAGCTTGGTAGCAGAGAGAGTCCTTCAGACTCTAGGTATTAAAAGTGCTCTCATGTATTATATCGACAAGACCAAGTGCTTCCACAAGTCCGATCAGTTATTAGGATCCTTTGCTAAGCCTCACAAAGGCCAGCCTATTTCCAAGGCCAGTATTACATTTGGATAGTCAAGTGCATCCAACCCTTCTATTGTGACACTAAAAGAGCCCACCTTGTTCCTCTTATAGTGTACTCTACACACAAGAAAGCAGCAGCCATGGCCTTCTTTGGCAATATCGGGATAGCTGCCACTTGGTCAACCCCACACACTTGCACTAAGTGCTATTGTGTGGACATTTTTGCCTACCAGCAGGCCGTGGTTCGACAGACAGTCTTAAGGACTGTAACTGCATCAGTCACACCCTAGCCAAAACTTGTAGGGAGTAAAAGCTTTTCAGTCTGTGCATAGAATGTGAATCTACATCAACGAATGGTTCAAACAGAAAATGTTACAAACCCTGTAAGCATCTGTTCGTAGAATGTAATGCTATAGATGCACATGCTCCCACCCTCCTCTACAGAAGCGTACGGCTCTACTTCCGGATTTCTGGTTTTATTATTTAACTCACTTCCACTATGCACATGGTGCACCATACTGCATTCACTCGCCATTCCATACTTATTCTCACCCGCTGTGCGGAAAACAATCTAACATGGAGTCGGTGCTCATGCTTATTGCCTACTAAGGCTGGAGTCACAGGTCATCCCATGACTCGAGAGTTTGCAAAGTATGTCAATCTACAGCACTACAAGTTATGAAGAGATGATTACCGGGTAAGTAACATTTTCATTGTATATGTACAGCTCTTAACACTTCAAAATGTAGTTGCATGTACTTATTTTGAGTGCCTACCACGTATCTGTGTTAAAGGTTGAGAGCAGGATTTGCCACAGGAAGCTGTTATTCAGTGTAGTAACATATCTAGACTTACAGATGCTTATAAGGAGAAACTTGAATAGAAAGGGATCTAGCCCTACATTTTTTAAGCGTGGTTCCCTGCTGGCATGCTGTGATAATACGATGTCCTCTATGAAGTGTGATAATCACTGTCTTTATCTTTACTGGCTTTGTGTGCTTGCTGTCATGCTATCTGTGTGCAGCAAGGAAACTCATGCTGAGCTGCTTCCCAATCGCGTACGTTAGAGAGAACACAGATTTCAGGACCATTATCTTCTACCCACACAAGAAAGTTCTCTCCTTGCATATATTCTATTAACTGTTTCCCCTTATTGTACTGTTCAATTTTAAATTGTTTTATTGATGTGGTATTTACCAACACAATACCTGCCATGGCCCTTCACATGCTGCTTATTGGCTCCTGACCAGCACAATGTGGAACTTGCTACTATGAGTCACTAGAGGGATGAACCGCAGTAATTTGTTCATTTCCTCTTACCAGACTGGAGAGTACATGTGCCTCTTAAGTTGTGCCTGATTTCAGGCTTTCTGGCATGGGTTTGTAGGCTGAGGCACAGGGCATAGGGCTAGGAGGAATACTGTCCATCTAGTGTTTTTGGGTCTAGCAGTCCTCTGTCCTTTTGTCTCTACGTAGTTGTAATTTTAGTGTTGATAGCATACATCTGAGAGCACCCAGATGCGGTGTGATGTGTATTTTCATACTTACATCTGTTCTATTAGCCATTCATTTGGAAGGGCATTTTCTATACAAATTTACCATACATATTTTACAGCAGAGTGTTTGTTTCATACTATCCCTTCAATTAAGTATCTCCTTATTGGATTAAAATTTATATAAGGACAGGCCTACTCCTGTCGTAATCACGGGCAGTGTGAGTGAGCTACTCAGAGTTCTACTTGACTCATAAGAGCAGTGGTTCTTTAAGAGCAATTTCAAGAGAAGCCTCTGGTTCAGTCTACTCGGATCCCACCAGCTAGTTCAAACAGATAATGTCAGTCTCCGTGAGACTTTAGACTTATAATGGGGTCTTCCAGAGGCAAATGCTATGCATAACAATAAAAAGAAACACACAGGGACTATGCTGAATCAGAGGCACATCTATTGATAAGTATACAATTCAGACCCAAAAAAAAAAAAAATTACCAGCTGTCATAGTCTCATACTTATTTACTGTTAGCCAATCAGCTGGAAATATTAACACTAGTAACAAGTCTAGCCTGCACTGGTTTAGATCTCCAAGAAATAAACTGGTAATTTTGTTTTATACTGAGTCCTCCTTCCACATCTCAATTCCACTGACCGGACTCCTTCAGACCATGGTGCAATGTATTCCCACAACCTTGTGTGCCACCCCATGAATAGGCAAACTCCGCTCTAAATGTTCCTGCTTTTTTATCTTTGACAAGGTGGTGTCTACTCCACTGACATCTTCAAAAATTGTGCCTTTATTTTTTAAACATGGGCATAGTTAATCAGTCAATCAATTAGTATATTTGTTGAGTGCTACTTGCCCCTCGTGAAGCTATCCAGGCCCTGACAGGGTGCAGCTGATTAGCCGAATAGCCAGGTCTTCAGGGACTTTCGGAACTCTGGAATAGATTGGGAGTCCATAGATGAAAGGGTAGCTCGTTCCATGTCTTTCCTGCTAGGTAGGAGAAGGACTGACCTGCGCATATGCTACGTCGTATGCAGGGGGTGAGAGTTAGAGAAAGGGCCGCGGAGTGGAGGTGTCTGGTGGGCTGATGGAAGTTCAGGTAGTAGTTCAAGTAGGCGGGTCCGCATTTGTGTAGGGCCTTGTATGCATGGGTCAGGAGCTTGAACTGGCATTTTTTCTGTACAGTGAGCCAGTGGAGTTCCCTAAGGTAAGGGGTGATGTAGGTTTATCTAGGGATATCCAGGATGAGTCTGGCTGCGGCGTTCTGTATGATCTGTAGTCATCGGAGGAGGTGAGCTGCGATCCCTGCTTAGAGAGTGTTCAGTTGGCTGGAGATGAGGGCCTTGGTGATGGTGCATCTTGAGCTTTGGGGTAGCCATTTGAATATCTTGCGAAGCATGCAGAGGATGAAGAAGCAGGAGAAGGAGATGGAGTTGGCCTGAGTCATCCTGGTTAGTTTGTTGTCTAGAATGATGCCTAGGTTCCTAGCGTGGTCAGTGGAGGTAGCAGTTGGCCCGAGTTCTGAGGGCCACCAGAATGCCTCCTGTGGGGAGCTTTTATTTCTGAAAATCAGTATCTCTGTCTTGTCTGTGTTGAGCTTCAGGCAGTTGTCCTTCATCCAGTTGTCGACATCTGTCATGCAGTTGTGGAAGTTGGTCTTGGTGGTGTGTTTCGGAGAGGGAGAGCGTGAGTTGTGTGTTGTCAGCGTATTGGGTCAGAAGTAAAGGGGGAAGGCTGACGTTTTGTGTTCTTCCGGTGAAGAAGGAGGCGATCCATCTGAGAGCGGCTCCTTGGATGCCTATGTTGTGCAGCCGTGTGATGAGTGTGTGGTGGGAGACCGTATTGAAAGCTGCCGAGAGGTCTAGGAGGATCAGAGCAGGAGTCTGTTCTTGGTCAAGCAGGTCACGGATGTCAGTAGCTGTGATAAGGGCTGTCTGGGTGCTGTGGTTGCTGCGGAATCCGGATTTGAAGGAGTCAAGTAGGAGGTTCCATACCAAATGTGAGGAGAGTTGTTGATTGATGGCTTTTACTAATACTTTGGTCAGAAATGGGAGTTCACTGGGGTCTTCCGATGGTTTCTTTAGTAGGGTGTTGACTATTACATGTTTACAGTCCTCGGGGAAGGTGGCAGTGGCAATTGAGGTGTTGAACAATGTGGTGAGTATGTGGCTGATTCTGGTTTTGCCTCGGTTGAAGATGTGATGAGGACATGGGTTGGTTGGGGCCCCTGAGTGGACTAAGTTCATGACGGAGGTGGGTATCCTGTGGAGCGAGCTGGCTCCATTCGGTTAGTTGGGTGTCTGTGGTGGTAGTGGGGTTGTTGTGCTGCTTGAAGAAGTCGGTGGCCTTAGGCTGGGGTTTGAAGTTTCTGTTGATGTTGGCAATCTTGTTATGGAAGAAGTTTGCAGGGTTGTCACAGAGTCCCTGTGAGGGGGTAATGTTGTTTGTTGCAGCTGAGGGGTTGGGGAATTCTTTGACTATGTTGATGAGCTCTTTGCTGTTAATGAAGCTTGATTGGATGTGTGAGGCTAAGGCTTTTTCTTCGATTCACTCAACTGTCTGTGGTAGAGGTTGAGGGTTGTCTTAAAGGCAGTCTTGTCAGTTGTCCTTGCTGGTGCTCCATCTCCTTCCCAGTTGTTTACAGTGTCGTTTAGCGGTCCTGAGGTCTTCAGTGTACCAGCTAGCCTGCTTGGTGGACCTTTTGTGGGTGTTGTTTGCGACGGCGCAGTTGGTGATCCAGTCGTTGAAGTTTCTGACGCTCTGGTGTAGGTTGTTGGAGGAGATGGGGTGGGTGGTGTTGAAGGCGTTGATCCATGCGTCCTTTGAGATTTTGCTCCAGCTGGGGTGGGGGCATTGGGCATACTGGGGGCGGAGGTCTGTGAGCTGCCAATGTTGAAGTGGATGATAGAGTGGTTGGTCCAGGTGAGTTCCTTGGTGTGGCTCAACCTGATGCGGTCGCTGGAAGTGAAGATAGGGTCTACAGTGTGGCCTGCGGTATGCTTGCGGTCGTGGACGAGTTGGGTGAGTCTGATGGACTGTCGAGGAGGTTGGTTGTGTTGTTGTCATTATGGTAGTCGAGATGGAAGTTGAGGTCGCCGAGGAAAATGTAGTTGGTGGAGTCTATGGCGAGGAAGGCTATGAAGTTGGCGATGAAGTTGTAAAACGCTAGATGTGGTTCTGGAGGACGGTAGGCAAGGGTGCCCCTGATGGTCTGTTGGAACTTGAGGTGTTCCATGGCTGGGGTGATGTCGTCATTTGTGGTGGTGCATTTGATGGATTCCTTGTGTATGTTGGTGATCCATCCACCAGGCTTGTTGATGTGGTCACAGTGGGTGATCTTGTATCCTTCGGCTATTGTGGTGCCAATGTTGGGCATGGAAGTGGGGTTGAGCCAGATCTCAGTGAGAAAGAGGATGTCTGGTGCGAAGGTGGAGATGAGGTCCCAAATCTCGGTGGTGTGTTTGCATAGTGAGCTTGTGTTTAGAAGGACGCATGCGGGTTGGTGTTTTTTGTTCAGGTGTTGTCTGTGGTGTGTTCAAGGTGGGGCTGGTCAGTGGGCTGGTGTGTGTGCTGTTGCAGGTGAAGTGGCAGTGGGTGCAGGTGAAAGTTCCTAATGTGGAGCGTGGGTTGGCATGGGGGCAGTGTTATTTCGGCATCCAGGATCAAGGGTGTAGAGCTCGTCGATGGAATATCTTCAGGGGGCAGGAGGGCCAGGGGTCAAGGAGGAGCCGAGGTTCGGGCACAGATGAGCTTACCTCTGCATACTGCTTTAAGTAGGTCCTGGGGTGGGGGGGCTTCTGTTGATGGGGAGAGCGATGAGCGGGGAAAACCCGGGCAGCTTTGGTGTCACTGGATCATACTGGAACAAGCAGGAACTGGAGGCCACAGGCACGTGGAAGTCTAGGTATCCTGGTGCCTACTGATGCGGTCACGCTGTGGACTGCATTAAGTAGGCCGTGGGGTGGGCGGGACTTCTGTTGAGGGGAGGAATGGTGAGCGGGAAAACCTGGGCGGGAAAACCCGGGCGGTGGCGGTGTCAATTGATCAGGCTGGAACAAGCAGGAACTGGAGACCACAGGCAAGTGGCAGGCTAAGTGTCCAGGTGCCTACTGATACGGTTGTGCTGTAGTCTGCAATAGGTAGGTCCTGGGGTGGTCGGGGCTTCTGTTGGCAGGAAGAATGGTGAGCGGGAAAACCCGGGCAGCGGCGGTGTCACTGGATCAGGCTGGAACTAGCAGGAACTGGAGGCCACAGGCAAGTGGTAGGCTACGTGTTGGCATAACCCAAAGAAAGGTGCTAACCGAGCCTTGTTCCCCATCCCCACAGGTTATTTTAAAGTGAGGGCCCCCTTCCCTAAATTCTTGATCCAGTGATGCAGGCCAGGATTGAGGGTTGTCTGCTAGAATGTAAGATCTTTTACAGTTGGGGCCAACAACCTTTGTGGGCAATGACAAATCATCTTTTTTAACAAGAACAAACAAATATATTCTCAACCGTAGAGATTAGAATATTAGCGAATTAGCCTCCTCTACAAACTTTCTTGATATCCAAGGTCATCAATTTGCAGACAGTGTTCTAATAAAGTAGTTACCAGCATTCTTGCCTCTCTTCGCAAAGGTCAAGGTTTTCTTGTAACATTCTTTAGCACAAAGAGTTTTGTAGGTTCCTCAAGACTGGAGCTGCATATATGTCTGTGTCAAATGAAACAATTTATTCATTTCCTCTAAATATGGGTCTGCACATGGACAACAGTATTATAAAGGAAGAAGGATTTTGTGTCTCTCACTGATTGGAGATCATAAACAAAAGCCACCATTTCCAAAGATAAGACCTCTGTCTTATTGGCCCTTTTGCTGAAAAAGTAGGTAGCAGTTTCCTCATATCAATAGATCCTTTAAACTGTTTCCCAATCCAAATCCTTTATTATTTGGCATTAGAAAAACTGCTGTTCTTTCAGGTGTCCTCTTGAAATGTATGATTGATTGTCTTGTGCATTATCTACAGGATTCCTCAATGGTCTTAGTAAACTTCAAAAGAAAAACATAAAGTCGTTTATATGAGTGAGTTTCGCACCTTTGTCATCTCTCAGATTGTTACCATGAATCTGGATGGTGAGATTGAATCCCAAAAATGCCTAGCTGTTGGCCCACTGATGATTCCATATCTTTGAGAATTTCTTGAGTTCTAGTGCTATGACGAAAATGATCAGCACACCTCTCTTTCCAACTATAGACACTAGCAATGGAACGAAAAGAACTTAACGCACTCTAGTCCTCTTTTTTTATTTCCTTAAGTAATTCAGCCAGTATATCTGAGCATCATATATTCAGGGCCACTGGAATTTATGTGGCTGGGGAGAACCAAATTATGCAGCTCGGTTTACGAAATTACGTGGCAAGAAAAGGCAAAATGTGCAGCATAATGTGACACCTTTAAAGGTAGTATTTCTTCAAAATGTTTTCATTTTACACTTAATACTGGCTGGGCATAGGTTGCACCTCATTAGTACCAGTTCAACACCCAAATATAGCAATAAGCAATAAAAGAGGACCAGTCAGTCAACCTTTGAGAAGGGCCTTCCACTGCACGGCAACAAGTGTTGCCACATTGTTAGTAACCTTTGATCTGTTTGAGCTAGAAACAAAATATTTTGGTAAAATCTGTTGATTATGCAGCAGAGATGGATTATGTGGGAAATGTGGCAAAGCAATTATTATGCGGAAAATGCTGCAGTCGCAAACTCGCATAATTCCAGTGGCCCTGCATATCTTAACTCGCTTTCCTCTTCCGGTTGCAATATAGGGCTTTTCAATAAATAAAGGTTCCTTATTTATGAGGGGTATGTCTTATACATACATTTTCCTTAAGTCAATAAGCTTGGTCACAACTGCAGTGATGGCTCAATCACTTGAACTGTAAACCTACATTCTGTTTTTCTTTGAACAAGTCCTAGAGCCAGATGCAAAAAGGTCCAGCAGTATACAGTTAAATTGGCGAGAACATGGTCTTAGGTGGAATGCACGTTGTAAATAAATTGTTTAGATGTTTTTGATATCCACAGTTTCACTGAGAACTAAGCTCAGTGTTTGCTTCTGTTTCATAGCGAAAAATTGATGGCTGTCGGCTATCTCAGTCACCTTGTAGGAAATAATTCCAAAACACTCAATGAAGTAACTGCCTATCTATATAGTCCACATATATTCCCAGGATTCAAAAGGTAATGGCAGACTTGCACTTGAAACATTTACACCATCAACATCTTCATTCATACGTTTTCAGGGAGCTAAATTTTACTGGACTCTCCACCACGCGACTCAGTACCCACCTGTCTTGTCGTTGGAATGTATTACTCACAGGTTGGTTACTATGTTTGTCATGGTTGCCCTGCATTTAGCTCAGATTTGCAGACGGGGAGCATCCCCGGTGTTGCTCCCTCTGCTCAGGCATTCTCTGATTCAGTCCATTTCTCTTCTGGAACTGTCAGTGGACATCCAATTCTTTTCCCCTTATTTTCAGCATCTTCTGTTGATAGTGTCACACTGTTTTTTTCTTTGCTCACAATTTTCGAGACTATACACATGGAGGATTTTCACTAAACCTGGAGAATCCCTGATATTTTGGAGGAGGCTACATGGCTCATTCAGTTCCCACGCTCTGGGAACTATGAAGCCTTACAAGTTAGCTTGGGCTATTTGGTGTCACTAGTGCATAGTTTTAGCAAATATTAGCTTCATTCTCTTGGATTCCCTGGCAGCTCATTCTGAGGCTTATTAATTTGTCAGTGGATAGAGATCAGCCATTTCTGCAGAACACGGTCAAATTGGGGGTAGACCAGTCGGTAAACATTCTTTTGTATGGTGCATTTTTAGAGGCATTCCGTTCTCTAACTTCCTGGGTACAAAATATTACACCTCATGAAATGTTACTTTGTTTCCAAGGAATTTATTTAAAGTTGAGCTGGCAGAATTTCTTCTTATCATTCAGGCATATTTCAAAGCAAGAAAAATCCATCTATGCAGCAGAGGTTTCTCCCCAAAGTAGTTGTTTCCAGTTTGAGAGGCCCCAAATTGGGATAGAAACAAAGTATAGCACTGCTGTCAAATTTCGGCCAACAAATGTAGACGCTGGAAATGTACCTCCAGAGTTGTGATTGATATCTAGTCTGCCTAACATGCTGGGGGCACTTCCCAGCATGCTAGGCATTAAGGATGCCATAATAATTTTTCAGTGATAGTCCATCACCCCTTCTGTAGAGGACTTTCATGGTGTTATCTCCACCATACATAGTTTTGGATGTGGCTCTCTAACTCATGTAGCTGGACTGCCACCATTTCTTGCAGATTGCATACCACATATTTGCGGGCGGATGCGGAGGAGTTTCTGCCGGCAAGACGTCTGTCCACTTTATTTACTGAGCACATGTTTGATTGAGTACTTAGTAATTTATCATATGTCCTTTATTTGATCCATGTATACATCAGTTTCTGCTTAATTATGTTTCAGGAATCACACAAATGTTATAATTAAAGATTGAAACAGCCAAGTCTTTAATTTCTATCTAAACACAAGAAAGTCACATTTGTCCCTCAATTCCAGAGGTAGGGAGTTTCAAAGTGGTGCGTCTTGAACTCTTAAACTTGCCATCTAATTTGGCGTGCCTGACCTTGGGTATGACAAACAGCAGACCACAGGAGCGCCGGAGATGAATCTGACTGGATATTTATAGATTTATTAGCCAGGAAATAGGGAGAGGCTGAGTTGGAAATACAGGGCCTACAGCAGGCTGACATAAGGAAAAAACGCCATTACTCTGACAGCCAGTACTCTTTTATTTTAGCTTCGACATGGTAACATTTTTAACCCAAAACCGACTTGAGCTGCAGCTTTGTGAATAATCTCTTGCCAGGAGAAGGAATTCCACAAAAACCCTAAATAGACGGAGTTGCTGAAGTCGAGAGGCGAATAAATAAAGGCACCCACAACAACTTCTCTGTGGGACAAATTTGAAAAAGACAGAGCTCGTAGCATGACTTGAAGTTAGAAGAAACATGTTCTTGAAAACCCAGCAATTTGAGCGGGTCAGTATCAAAAAACCCCAACGTTTTTACCAATACCAGCAGGAGAGGGACTCAGCTCATCGAAGACAACCAGAGGTTAGTGTCTCGCTCATTAAGGGAATTGCACATCAAGAGAATTACTCATTTTGTAGGGTTTCATATTTGAACAGTTTACATTCATTGACCAGCTCTCCATCTCCAGTGCCTCTAGAAGCACGTCAGTCCTTGAATCCTCCTCACCCTGGCTGTTAAAAATGATCTGCATATGATCTTTACATCATCTTCAGACATGGAAAAGGCAAACCCTCAGTTCACATAGCAGACCCTTTCTCCACTTCTTGTCAACAGGTTCAAAACTAATAAATTCAAATTGTATTAACACAATACTACACCACTCCAGACAATGCCACTCCACACCACACAATACCATGCCACACAGTGCCACTTCACTCCACGCTACACAATGCCACTCTACTCCACGCCACATGGTACCTCTCCACTCAATGCCACTCCATGCGACACAATGCCACTCCACTCGACGCCACAGTGTGCCACTCCACTCTAAACTACACAATGCAACTCCACCCTATACAATGCCACTCCACTCCTCACAATGCCACTCCACTCAATTACACTCCACACCACAACCCGGCTCTCCATGCCACACAATGCCACTTCACGCCACACAGTCACTTCACTCCACGCTACACAATGCCACTCCACTTCACGCTACACAATGCCACTCCACGCCACACAGTGCCTCTCCACTCAATGCAACTCCATGCGACACAGTGCCACTCCACTCCACATAATGCCACTCCACTCCAAATAACACAATGCCACTCCATGCCACACAATGCTACTCCACGCCTCACAATGCCGCTCCACACAATGCCACTCCACTCAGTGCCACGCAACACCACAACCTGGCTATCCATGCCACACAATGCCACTCCACGGCATTCCACTCCTCTCAATGTCACTTCACTCCACTCCATACAATACTACTCCACTCCGCACATTTTCACTCCACTCCACACAATTCCACTCCAATCTACGCAATGCCACTCCACTCCACAAAATGGCACTTCATTCCACTCAATGCCAATCCACTCTCCCTAATGCAACTCCACTCCATTCCACTGCACTTCATGCCATACAATGGCACTCCACTCCATGCCGGGCCACACAATACTACACCACTCCACGCAATGCCACTCCACTCAAGTTCATTCCACACCTCTCCATGCCACACAATGCCACTTCACAGCACACGTCACTCCACACAATGCTATTCCACTCATTGCCACACAATACCACTTCACACAATGCCACTCCACACCACACAGTGCCACTCCATTCCATGCCACACAATGCCAGTCCACTCCATGCCCCACACAATGCCACTTCACACCACACAATGCCACTTCACACCACACAATGCCACTTCACACCACACAATGCCACTCCACACCACACAATGCCGCGTCACGCCACACAATGCCACTTCACGCCACACAATGCCACTTCACGCCACACAGTGGCACTTCACGCCACACATTGTTACTCCACTCCACTCAATGCCACTCCATTCAACTTAATGCCACACCACTCCACCCAGTGCCACCCCACACAATGCCACTCCACTCCCATCCACACACACAATGCCACATCAGTCCATGCCACACAGTGCCACTCCACTCATTGCTTCTTCACGCCACACAATACCACTTTATGCCACACAATACCAGTCCATGCCCCACAGTGCCACTCCACACCACACAGTGCCATTCCACACAATTTCTTTCCACTCACTCAGTGCCACTCTACTCCACTGAGTACCACTCAACTTCACACAGTTCCACTCCACTGCACACCATGTCACTCCACTCCATGCTTCCCAGTGCGACTAAACTCCAGGCAATGCCACTCCACACCACACAATGCCACTACACTTCACACCACATAATGCCCCTCCACTGTACCCCACACAGTGTCACTCTACTCTACACAATGCCACTCCACACCATGCAGTGTCACTCCACGCCTCACAATTGCACTTCTTGCCTCACAATGCCACTCCACGCCACACAGTGCCTCTCTACTCCATGCCACACAAAGCCCCTCCACTCCATGCCACATAATGCCACTCCACACAGTGCCACTAAACTCAGTGCCACTCCACTGGACACAGTGCCACTCCATTCTACACAATGCCACTCAACTCCACTCCACTCTTACAAAGCCACTAGAGCTCATAAAGGTGATACCTTTTGGTTTTGTCATTGCTTGTCCTTTCAGCTATACTACCCGGTCATGACACCCTTTATTAGAGGCACTGATGCATGTGCACCGACGTCGTGCCAAAGGCAAGCTAAGGTGTGCCCATCCACACTCAGGCCGTACCCAGCATGAGTACCCCAGTCTTCTTTCCCAGATTGCCCCCCACCGAGGAGCAGAAATCCTCCACTTTTTAAATCAATAGGATAATACCTCTTGTCATAATTTTCTCAAAGCACACATAATGTTAGGGCCCATATCCTGTAGAGAATATCGGTAATCCACAACAAACAAACTGATACGCCCTCACTCTGCTAGCGTGATGCGAAACTCTGACAGCTCGTCTCTGTTCTGAGATGACCATTGCCCAGTTTATGCTCTTGAAAACAAGGTCCCTGCAGAAGCATAGCTTCGATGTCTTTGACTTCTTACAATCATAAAACCTGACAGCATTATTTGTAACAGAAACTTGCCTAAACGAGTTTTCTGCTTCCAGTGGCAGCTGCCATGTACCAAGGGTGGTGGGGTGGGGGAGGGGCTCAAAAAATAAAATAGAACACTTACCTTGAGGCGCAAACGCGATGACCTCCTCCACCGGTCGTCTCTCTTCCAGGCAGGCTCCAACGTGGGTCCAAGGAAACTGCACTAAGCAATCCTGGCGCTGCTCTCACCAGCAGGAGAGCAGCCCCAGGACTGGGGGAGTGGCCTCACTCTGCTTTCTCAAGAGCACTGGAGGCCTGCACTTTCTCTAACCTAGCTGTCAAAGACAGCTAGGTTAGAGAAGTTTAAAATGTGCATGTTTGGCTGGCCATCGCAAGCCGGTCAAAGGGACATGCACATTTTAAAACGCACAGCTCCCTGCTGCCATTCGGAGGCACTGGCCCAGCCCCGTGCTGTCACTCAGTTTATAAAATGGTAATAAATAAACTTTATTATCATTTAATTTTTCAGCTCTGGCCTGTGGGGCGACTCTCCTCTTCTCAAATGGAAGAGCCGCCCCTGTTTAACCGCTTCTGATATCGCCCAAGCTATTCCTGATGGCTTTTCTATCTGCTGCTAGGATCTCACTTTGTTTCCCCGGGGTGGGGTAGCTGTTATCCATTCACAATGGTTCACTTGGTTCATCAACATCGTTACTAATGTCTCTGCAGAGGAAGTTTTAGTGTTCACTCTTAAGCTCAGTGGCTTCTTCTTCTCCGAAGCTTTAATTTACGGACCTCCAAGACTAATGAAGTAATGGCTCTATTTGGCCTTACATTTTGTGAATTTATCTATTTGTCTAGTTTAGGGGATTTAAATATTCATCTCAACAACGTCTCTCTGAACACTTCCAAAGCGTAACTTCGAGAACTTATGGTCTAGGTCAGTGTTTCATAAACTTTTGACTCCTGAGGACCCCCAGTAAGTTACTACTGGAAGCCGTGGACCCCCAAGCAATTTGTACTATTTAAATTTCAAACATTAAAACAGTAATTTGTGAAAAATACACAAACAAGTGCACACCAAACAAATACTCTAATAGCTAAAGATTTTATTATTTTATATTGAAAAAAATTGCAAAAGTCAAAAGATTTTAATGGGAAGGTTTGTGATGCACCTCGGCGACTAACTTTCCAATGTTTGCTTTTATTTTGCGTTACGAGGCTCCTGCTCCTGCCAGGGCCGTACTGGAACCCCAAAGCAGCCCTGGCAAATGTTGCCAGACCAGTGCCTGTACGGTGCGCACCAAGTGCAGCGAGTGAGCCTGACCACTACAAAGGGAGCTTTGGGGGGATCTTCCCCCCCAAGAAAATTGAGGAAAAATGGTGCATTCCACATACATTTGTCATTATATATTTGAATTGTATTATCTTTTAAAGCATAGTAAATGATGACCTTACTGTGTACCTGGATACAATGATCTTTCTTGGGGCTCTTCAATGATTCCCTCACTATCACCCTCCAACAGTGTCTCTTATCTCTCCATATCCCCTGTCACATGTATTGCATTTGTTTTATAGCATCTCTCATACCAGTGTAGGGCAGAGACAATGAATCATACATGTGTAAATCGGTGTATAGAAAATGTTACATAAGGCAAAGGGGACTTCAAGGTGTAGGATTCACCTGTCATCTATACTGGTAAGCATTTTTTAAGAGTGCTTGGTCTGAAGAAGCACAAACTCAGGATTCAGAACATTACATGGTGGTTGGCATTGATGTTAATAATAAGAATTTATTTCTACCCAAATAAACCTTTATTAGCATCATCAGGATAATGAAAGACTGAGAGAAAACCTAACTTACTAACTTGCATCATGCAGTTTGAATGCAGCTCTTTGATGGCAGTTCATAGCTCACTGTGCTAGTTTACAATAGTAACTTATGAACTGCACAGTAACAACGGAAGCTCTGACAAAAGCAGTAACCCACTGAGCTATGCACATAAAATATTTTTTTTAATGCATGGTACACGTTCTTTGCAGCAGGCATATTAAACCTCTGTGCTTCCTTAGAGGAGTCAAAGCTGCCACTAGACCAAACTTCCATCTCTATCCAGCAGGTACATTAATCACCAGGGTTATCTTGACACTTTTAATGTTGCTTTGAAAACTGCTGATTATGCAAGGAACTTTGCAGTGCTTTTAAAACTGCTGCCTGCGGACCCCTGGGAACCACTGGTCTGGGTCATGTACAAAAAGTACTTTTAGCCATGCATATAGTGGGTCATATTCTAGAGCTAACCTTGATTTATTATCAGTTATCAACGCAGTTCGTATGCCCTGGTCTGATAATTTTGCTCTACCTTTTGCATTACACCCCAAATAACCCCTTATGAAGCCCACCCACCCTGACAATCTCATTAGACCCTGGGCTAAGATAAATTCCACCGACTCCTGTAAAGCTCTTAGAGATACAACATATGTGCAGTCTTTTGATATAGATAACACAGCAGATAGTCTGAAGAGTTGGTTCGCCTTAGCACTGGTCTCACTTACTCCCCGTATGAGACCAAAATTCTCTCGGAAAGTCTATTCAGCTCCCTGCTTTACACAATCTCTTTGCACTACAAAGAAGAACTGTAACATTCTGGAATGTAATTGGAGGCACAATTATGAAAGCAATGCTAAAGTGGACTATAAAAATGCCCTAAAATATGACCATAAATTATTATGCTTCGCTTATTCTTCCTAATTTGCGGAAAGGGTTGAAACCTCAAGAAACATGACGGAGGAAGTTTTTGTGATCATGAAAAAGCTGCTTAATCCCACTGCGCTTAGTCAAAATATTGTGCTTTCCTCAAAACTTTGCAAATACTTTGCGACCTTCATCCAGAATAAATTTGCTAGCATCTCCTCTCAGTTTCCAGAGCAACCATCACTTGACTCCCTGACGATCTACAACTCTGATTCATCTATCCCAGCAGGTGCCAACCTGGTAGAGTTTGCCCCATTGACTCTCTTGGATTCTCATCAGGCTATTCTTGCCAGTTAATCTGGATTCTGGATCTCCGGACCCCTGTCCCGCACACATTTTTGTTCTGGGAGCCCCTATTATTAAGTCCATTCTGACCCCAGTGCTTAACTGGTTCCTTGAAAGCACGCCACAGTAATCCTATTTAAAAAAAAAAAAAACATAATGCGTACCCCTCGTCTGAGTAATTATCATCCCATTTCTCTGCTTCCACTTTCCACAACTGGGAAAAACATGGGAACAATCACAGAATACAATGGAAACATCATAAACATCAACCAAAAGATTGCCTGTACCACTCGATACGTTGCATATATCATTGAATGTAATTGTGGTGAAAAGTACATAGGAAGTACAATCTGTATGTTAAAGAAACGCATCTTGGAACATATTAGAGCTGTAAAAAATAAGGACATGACGTACACCACTGCGAAGCATATGGCACAATGCGAAATTGGAAATCAATGAGTTACTATGGTATCCATACAATAACATCAGACGAGCGCGGAGGAAACCGAATGAAAAAACTACGTCAATTGGAGTCTCGATACATCATAAGATTAAGAACAAAGACACCAAAAGGGATCAACAATGATGAAGAACTTTTTGTACATCTAGAATAGATCAAGGACACAGAATAAAATCAGTTAGAAATTTTCTGTAATATGGAAATTGGATACTATACCATGAAAAGAATTGAAGCAGGATATTGTCTGAAAATCGGGTACTATACCATGAAAAGATTCCATACAGAAATAATTTGGTACTATACCAAGGTGTAACCACAGTATCACACCAATGTCTCGTTAAAATGTGGGAATATACCAATGAGATATATGAACACTGAATGTTGCATGACTAATGAATAATGCACTGAATATGGCTGCGCAGAGGACATCATGCCTTACAAATGACAGTAGTGTAATTTCCTTTTTGTAAATATTGTCAATAAAGTTTATTTTGTAAAAGCACTACAATTCCCACAATGCCACATTAAGGCTAAGTGGGTATATATAGTGCAATAGAAAAGGGACTCACTAACCGTGATCAAAGCCATTGGAAGGCTGAAACGCGTTGGTGGAGTGTTGCTGGAATAAATCCTGAAAAACGAAAACTCCGGAGTGCAGCGTCCTTTGTAATCAAAATTGAAATTAGGGCCAGGATCCGGCCCCTTCGTTCTGCACCCGCTGGTGAGCGCACCAAATGATTGAGGATCACATTGGAGGATAATATATATATATCCAAAGCAGTATTCCACCTGGGGCCAGCCGAACTCGCGGCGGGTGCAACCGGGAAGCGGTGGTGGAAACCGCTTATAAAACAGCAAAAACCTTTGGAGTATTATGAACTCCTTGTTTTTTGCCATATATATATATATATATATATATATATATATATATATATATATATATATATATATATTCTGCATACGAACGAAAACGTGCGCCCTCAGGACTGCAAATAAACTGGTTGTTTATTTAGGACACATAAGCACCAGCTCATGGAAATCGTTTCAGCCCCACGGCCTTGCTCAATCCATAGACTATGCACTAGAAATGAACTGGTCAGGGATGTTTGCCTACACTTTTCCTTATCTCCCACTCCTTCTCTATGTTGTTCGGCAGATGTGGCAAACATCCCAAAAACTTATCCTGGTCGTCGGCCAGAAAGTGATAGTACTCGACACTCCTCGAGGTGTTCATCAGCCCCCACAAGAAGCTCCCCAACAGGCCATACCTTCTCACATGCAACCATGGCTAGAGCATACACCCAGACCCTACGTAACTTTATATGGCAATCTGGCACCTGATGAAGTTTGACTACCTAAGCCTCCCGCAGTAATGCATGGACATCCTGAAGGACTCTTAGATATAACACATGGGCCTCCTACACTGCAAATTGTAAGAGGTTCACCCAATATTGCATCACCAATCACTTGGACCCTCTTAAAACCAGTGTCCATTACATCATCTACAATTTCTGTATGACTGTATCTAAAGACCTTCGTGGCAATCAAACGGCGACTTCGGGATTTAAACTTGAAATATAGCCTTATGTTTCCGGCGAAGCTACGAGTGGAGAGTGAGGGCCGCACCCTATTCTTTTTCTCGGCAGAGGAGGCGAGAGACTGGTTGGATACTAGGGCCCCGGAGGGACGACGTCTGGTCCCTTCTACGAGCTCTGCTGGGACGCCCTCCTTACAACCCTCACTGAGAGGCCGCAGACAGCCCACCTGCCAAAAGCCGCACAGGAGAACAATGAGCTTGGGCCGGGTCACAGTCCGTCAAGACGGAACATTACAAGCTTCGGACTCTGAGGTGGTTCCGGACTCTATGGAGCCAACACTAGATCTTCCACAGGACGACAGAGGTCCGAGCAGTGGTTGTGAATAACTTTCTTTGAAATGAACACTGACTGCTGAACTGTACAGATAAGTTGCCCCGTGTAATTACTGATAAGGGGTCCTGAGATATTAGAGGCCTTTACGTCTTTTCTTCTTCTTTTTTTTTTTTTTCCTTTTTTATTTCCTCTTTTGTGGGATGCCTGGGAGGTCTATACTCCGGAATGTAGGGGTGGCTCCTTAGCCTTCTAACTTCCTTTTCTTTTATTCTGCATATATAGGTTGAGAGCCATCCCGATGTATACAGTTTTGAGTACTGTGCGGCCGCCGGAACGGCGACGCCCTCCATTAGAGACCAGGTCCATCAGGGTAGCTTGAGAGCAATCACGCGCCTTGACGTTACCGGTTCTCTTGCACAGCGTTTATTTAGATGTAAATATTGGTATCTTGGATACGGCTAAATGGGTCTCGACCTTAGAGCAGCCTTGCAGATATTGAAGTATTGGTGGGAATGGGGGGTGGGGGTGGTTGGGGGCGGTGTGTATTGTTTCTTATGGGGATCATCTGTTATGCATATGAATCTTTACTGCTGCCCGGGGGTGGGGGGAGGGGATCGCAATGTTTGGTTTTCAATTGTTGGTTTTGGGTAATTTTTAAGGTCACGCAGTATTATGCCATGGTACACAGCTTCTGGACTACGCGAGAGGGAGATACTCATGGGAGTATATTACACGTCCAACACTTGATATCGCATCACCATGGCAGTGCAGACGTTGAGGTTTCTTAGCTGGAACGTCCGAGGGTTGGCAGCCCTAGATAAGCGTCGCAGAATACACGCTTTCCTGAAGAGATATAAAATAGCAATAGCAGGGCTGCAGGAGACGCACATCTGGGAAACACAATAGCCAGTCTCCGTAAACGGTGGAGGGGCAGATATATGCCACATCATACTCCTGGTTTTGCACGTGGGGCACTGGTATGGGTGGCGCCGGGAGTTCCATTCCACCATATCTAACATGTTCTGGACCCCAAGGGGCGGTATGTTATTGTGTTTGGCAGATGGGAAGGAAGGAAGATCTGCATTATCAACGTTTATGCCCCCAATCTGGATTGCCCTGATTTTTACCATGCTGTTTTGAAAGCGGCAACTCCCTACCTAGGTGCTGAGATCCTCCTCTTTGGCGATTTCAATTGTGTGTTTGATGGACAGTTAGATAGAGAGCCTCCCAAAGAGCATACTAAATCCCGTATGGTGAACTCCCTCACAAGTATAATTCAGGGTATACAATTGAGAGATGAATGGAGGGCGCGCAATCCCAATAGGCGCGAGTTCTCTTGTTTAACTCCAGCGGCTAACACCTTTTCCCGTATTGACCATTGTTGCCTCTCGGCGGGACTTTCTGCTACGACGGAAGCTGTTTCCTATTTACCGCGCTATTTGTCTGACCATGCCCCGCTGCTGCTGACAGTGTCCAGCGGACCGGGAAGACCGTCTATTCCGCTTTGGAGACTTCGTGCGGAGGCCCTTACGGACCCCCCGTATGTGAAGACGGTGGAGGAGGCTATACAACATTATTTTGCTGAAAATTGGGGTTCCGCATCCACTAGAGCCACTGAATGGGAGGCGCTGAAAGTCGTGATCCGGGGGGTCTGTATGAGGACTACCTATGGGGTCCAACACCAACTCAATGCCGATTTTGATTCCTTGGAAACGCGATTAAAACCATAGAGAACACACTATATAAGACCCCGGCTGATATGGCCGAGTGGACGCTGGTTAAAGAGGAATTACTTGAGGCTTGGTCCCGCCTGGAGAAGCATAGATACACCACTTATAGGCAACGACTCTATATGGAGGGCGACAGATCGGGAGCACTGCTGGCTCGACTGATTCGAACTGAAGCAGAACAGGTACCGGTGCTTCAACTTCGTAATGATAAGGGGGAGATGATACACACACAAGCGGCGATACTTACATCGTTTGCGACTCATTTACAACAGACATGTACGGCGGCCCCCTGGTCCGATCGCAAGCCTTACCAGACTAGACGCGGTGACACTGCCTACCCTTGAAGAGTCAGACGCTGAGGCCTTAGGGGCACCACTTGCTAAGGAGGAGGTGTTGACTGTAATTAAGAGCCTTCAGTCGGCAAAATGTCCTGGCAGTGATGGCCTCCTGACTGAGTTTTATAAAACGTTTGCCCCTCAGTTGGTGGATCGCCTCCTGGAAGTGTACAATGAGGCTTTTGATGGATGCTCTGGTGTCTATGGTTCATAAGCCAGACAGAGACCCCTTGTCCCCGAATTCTTATAGACCCATCTCTCTTTTGAATGTTGATGAGAAGATACTTAGTGGGGTGCTGGCAGCACGAATTCAACCATATATGACCCGGCTGATACATCATGACCAAGCCTGTTTTATCCCTGGTCGAAACACCACATATAATTTACGCCGCCTTGCACATATTTGGCACGCACGCACCTTCAAGATACGGATTGGGCCTTGAGTCTTTTAGACATCAGGCAGGCCTTTGATACGGTTGAATGGGAGTATATGTGGGCAGTGCTTGCTAAATTGGGATTGGGGAACAAATATCTGAGCTGGTTGAGACTTCTTTATATTAGACCGACCGCTCGGGTCCGTCTTCGCAATCAAGTCTCTGAAAGTTTAGTGCTCCAGAGGGGTACGAGACAGGGTTGCCCCCTGCCGCCGCTCCTTTTCGCTCTAGCGATGGAGCCACTGGCGATTGCGTTGCGACTCAGGATGGCACGGTGGGGTGTTCCGGTGGGTCCCACAGTACATGTAGTGTCAATGTACGCTGATGATACGCTGGTGTATCTCCGGCATCCCAAGGAGGCGGTCCCGGAGCTCCTTCGAGAGTTCACTGCTTTTGGTGAGGTATCGGGCGTTTGCCTTAACCCAGGGAAGTCTAAGCTTTTCCCTATGGGAAACCTGAGAGATAAAGAAGAAGGTGAATTACCCATTGTGGGGATGAGTTGGGTCCCAGACTCGGTGCGCTATCTTGGGGTTCGGTTGATACACACAGAAGAGGCATATCTGGAGCATAATATGGGACGCTGTGTGGAAGGTATCCGCAAATCAGTGGAGTTCTGGCGTGACTTACCCTTATCCCTCGTGGGACGTATTGCCCTAATAAAAATGGTGGTTCTCCCGAGGTGCTTATATATAATGCAGAACTTGCTCTATCTTATATCGCGGGAGTATTTTCGCCGGTTAGATCACCTGTTGATCGACCTATTGTGGGGAAATAAGAGGAAAAGGGTGAGGTTGCACACCTTGCATAGAACTTGGGAGCGGGGAGGACTAGAGGTTCCTAGATTGGATTTCTATTAATGGCAACGCAGCTCCAACATGCCGTACAGTGGTTTGATGAGACTGACAATTGGGAAAAACAGTTATTAATGGTTACTCACCAGGATATTCCTCTCCCGGATCTCCTCATGTTGGGATTGCGTGTGCCTGAACAGATCCCATATATTGTTCGGCATGTGGCCTCCATCTGGCCTCCATCTGGGAATCTGCAGGGGATAGCGATACGTAGAGCGCCCTACGCCCCTGAAGCCCCGCTATGGGCAGTAGTTCCGTTTGGGCAAATAAGTCAGACTATGTCTGTCTCCAGATGGGTGGAGGGAGGCTGTCGTATGATGGACGATCTATATTTGAATCAGCGGTTTTTAAGCAGAGAGGAGGCGGAAACGGCATTTGACTTAGGAATAGGCCAATACCTCCAATATGCAAAGATTTTGGCAGTGGCACGGGGGATATGGCCGATGTTCCCAGAGGAGCCGCCCACAGCTGCCACCCTTCAGGCCCTTGTGACTCTGGCCGGGGACCGTAGACTGGTCTCTCATATATATCGGGCATTAAGAGCGGATCTCAATACACGCCCGCTTCCGATCCAAGCCAAGTGGGATGCAGTATTAGAGGAACCCCTAACAGACTCCGAATGGGAAAGGGTGCATGTAGGGGTTAAACAAATCAGCTCCAATACGAGATTTAAACTCACCCAATTTAATGTGGTTCATCAAACCTATTTGACCCCGCGGGTGCTTCATAAAATATATCCAGATTGTTCTTCCTGTTGCCCCAGATGTGGATATGCTGATGCCCAGTTCTTACATATGTTATGGGAATGCCCGAGGCTGCAAAGTTTTTGGGACTCAATACTAGAGAGCTTACGACAAGTCACGGGATGGACGCTACCTCAGTCCATTAAAGAGATACTGTTGGGTCTTCTCCCCAACCCCAAGGGGAAGAAACTTACTCGTAGATTTCTCCAATTAGGACTCGTGCTGGCTAAGAGGAGGATAGCGATTCACTGGATGAGCTCCCAGCCTCCCACGGTGGAAAGTTAGGCCAAAGATTTAAAGGAATGGGCAACAGCGAAATTAATACGAATGAAGAGAGTCAGGAGGGATGGAAAGTTAGAAGAGGATGCCAGAGCGTGGTATGTTTGATATCGGTGGTCCCTCTGGGGAGGCCCCCGTCACGCAGGAATCGGGGGAAACACAAATTGACCAAGTTGAGGCTGCGATAGAGGTGCAACAATCAGACACTCTTGCGTTGGGACCAGGGTAATCAACCTGACATTACGGGTGATTAGTTGAAGTGACACATGGTAGAGTCGGAATGCTTATATATATGTGACCTGGGAGGGAGGATGGGAGTTTATGGAGTTATATTCTTATGATTTGTTTATTGGGAAAATTCAATCCTTGTTATGTGCACTGTAAAGAGCATTGGTGCAGATATTTGTTGCTATAATATTCTTCCTAGACAGGAAAGTGTGGTTTCTTTCACAAATATATTTTTTTAACGATTCGATTATCTACTATAAGTGGACAATGTTAAGATTACATTGTACTGTTACTCTCCAAGGTTGTACTGCGCTGGGATTTTGTTGTATCTGTACTGATTTTACGATCCTAGACGATTTAAACTCTTAATAAACAAGTTTAAAAAAATAAAATAAAATAAATGACTGTATCTAGCAGCTACATGCAAAACTGGGAACATTCCTTCCTCTTTTGCATCTCAGAAATCAAGGCATTCATGGAGGGCCTCAAGGGGGTCACCCCTCCTAGAGTCAAGACTCAACATGGTCCTTTGTAGACTTATAGGTACCCCCATGAGCCCTTCTTTTCTTGTCCCTTGCAATTCTTCTCCTAGAAAGTAGCTTTATTTTTAACCATAACATCTCTCAGACGCATTGGTGAGTTGCGGGTGCACACACTTCAAGAACCTTTCATTCAGGTCCACAGGACAGGGTTGTTCTCAGAATCAACCTGAAGTTCCTCCCCAAAGTGGTTTCCCCTTCCACCTCAACCAGGCTATAGATCTGCCAATCTTTTTCTCCCAACCAAGCTTGGTAGCAGAGAGAGTCCTTCAGACTCTAGGTATTAAAAGTGCTCTCATGTATTATATCGACAAGACCAAGTGCTTCCACAAGTCCGATCAGTTATTAGGATCCTTTGCTAAGCCTCACAAAGGCCAGCCTATTTCCAAGGCCAGTATTACATTTGGATAGTCAAGTGCATCCAACCCTTCTATTGTGACACTAAAAGAGCCCACCTTGTTCCTCTTATAGTGTACTCTACACACAAGAAAGCAGCAGCCATGGCCTTCTTTGGCAATATCGTGATAGCTGCCACTTGGTCAACCCCACACACTTGCACTAAGTGCTATTGTGTGGACATTTTTGCCTACCAGCAGGCCGTGGTTCGACAGACAGTCTTAAGGACTGTAACTGCATCAGTCACACCCTAGCCAAAACTTGTAGGGAGTAAAAGCTTTTCAGTCTGTGCATAGAATGTGAATCTACATCAACGAATGGTTCAAACAGAAAATGTTACAAACCCTGTAAGCATCTGTTCGTAGAATGTAATGCTATAGATGCACATGCTCCCACCCTCCTCTACAGAAGCGTACGGCTCTACTTCCGGATTTCTGGTTTTATTATTTAACTCACTTCCACTATGCACATGGTGCACCATACTGCATTCACTCGCCATTCCATACTTATTCTCACCCGCTGTGCGGAAAACAATCTAACATGGAGTCGGTGCTCATGCTTATTGCCTACTAAGGCTGGAGTCACAGGTCATCCCATGACTCGAGAGTTTGCAAAGTATGTCAATCTACAGCACTACAAGTTATGAAGAGATGATTACCGGGTAAGTAACATTTTCATTGTATATGTACAGCTCTTAACACTTCAAAATGTAGTTGCATGTACTTATTTTGAGTGCCTACCACGTATCTGTGTTAAAGGTTGAGAGCAGGATTTGCCACAGGAAGCTGTTATTCAGTGTAGTAACATATCTAGACTTACAGATGCTTATAAGGAGAAACTTGAATAGAAAGGGATCTAGCCCTACATTTTTTAAGCGTGGTTCCCTGCTGGCATGCTGTGATAATACGATGTCCTCTATGAAGTGTGATAATCACTGTCTTTATCTTTACTGGCTTTGTGTGCTTGCTGTCATGCTATCTGTGTGCAGCAAGGAAACTCATGCTGAGCTGCTTCCCAATCGCGTACGTTAGAGAGAACACAGATTTCAGGACCATTATCTTCTACCCACACAAGAAAGTTCTCTCCTTGCATATATTCTATTAACTGTTTCCCCTTATTGTACTGTTCAATTTTAAATTGTTTTATTGATGTGGTATTTACCAACACAATACCTGCCATGGCCCTTCACATGCTGCTTATTGGCTCCTGACCAGCACAATGTGGAACTTGCTACCTATGAGTCACTAGAGGGATGAACCGCAGTAATTTGTTCATTTCCTCTTACCAGACTGGAGAGTACATGTGCCTCTTAAGTTGTGCCTGATTTCAGGCTTTCTGGCATGGGTTTGTAGGCTGAGGCACAGGGCATAGGGCTAGGAGGAATACTGTCCATCTAGTGTTTTTGGGTCTAGCAGTCCTCTGTCCTTTTGTCTCTACGTAGTTGTAATTTTAGTGTTGATAGCATACATCTGAGAGCACCCAGATGCGGTGTGATGTGTATTTTCATACTTACATCTGTTCTATTAGCCATTCATTTGGAAGGGCATTTTCTATACAAATTTACCATACATATTTTACAGCAGAGTGTTTGTTTCATACTATCCCTTCAATTAAGTATCTCCTTATTGGATTAAAATTTATATAAGGACAGGCCTACTCCTGTCGTAATCACGGGCAGTGTGAGTGAGCTACTCAGAGTTCTACTTGACTCATAAGAGCAGTGGTTCTTTAAGAGCAATTTCAAGAGAAGCCTCTGGTTCAGTCTACTCGGATCCCACCAGCTAGTTCAAACAGATAATGTCAGTCTCCGTGAGACTTTAGACTTATAATGGGGTCTTCCAGAGGCAAATGCTATGCATAACAATAAAAAGAAACACACAGGGACTATGCTGAATCAGAGGCACATCTATTGATAAGTATACAATTCAGACCCAAAAAAAAAAAAAATTACCAGCTGTCATAGTCTCATACTTATTTACTGTTAGCCAATCAGCTGGAAATATTAACACTAGTAACAAGTCTAGGCTGCACTGGTTTAGATCTCCAAGAAATAAACTGGTAATTTTGTTTTATACTGAGTCCTCCTTCCACATCTCAATTCCACTGACCGGACTCCTTCAGACCATGGTGCAATGTATTCCCACAACCTTGTGTGCCACCCCATGAATAGGCAAACTCCGCTCTAAATGTTCCTGCTTTTTTATCTTTGACAAGGTGGTGTCTACTCCACTGACATCTTCAAAAATTGTGCCTTTATTTTTTAAACATGGGCATAGTTAATCAGTCAATCAATTAGTATATTTGTTGAGTGCTACTTGCCCCTCGTGAAGCTATCCAGGCCCTGACAGGGTGCAGCTGATTAGCCGAATAGCCAGGTCTTCAGGGACTTTCGGAACTCTGGAATAGATTGGGAGTCCATAGATGAAAGGGTAGCTCGTTCCATGTCTTTCCTGCTAGGTAGGAGAAGGACTGACCTGCGCATATGCTACGTCGTATGCAGGGGGTGAGAGTTAGAGAAAGGGCCGCGGAGTGGAGGTGTCTGGTGGGCTGATGGAAGTTCAGGTAGTAGTTCAAGTAGGCGGGTCCGCATTTGTGTAGGGCCTTGTATGCATGGGTCAGGAGCTTGAACTGGCATTTTTTCTGTACAGTGAGCCAGTGGAGTTCCCTAAGGTAAGGGGTGATGTAGGTTTATCTAGGGATATCCAGGATGAGTCTGGCTGCGGCGTTCTGTATGATCTGTAGTCATCGGAGGAGGTGAGCTGCGATCCCTGCTTAGAGAGTGTTCAGTTGGCTGGAGATGAGGGCCTTGGTGATGGTGCATCTTGAGCTTTGGGGTAGCCATTTGAATATCTTGCGAAGCATGCAGAGGATGAAGAAGCAGGAGAAGGAGATGGAGTTGGCCTGAGTCATCCTGGTTAGTTTGTTGTCTAGAATGATGCCTAGGTTCCTAGCGTGGTCAGTGGAGGTAGCAGTTGGCCCGAGTTCTGAGGGCCACCAGAATGCCTCCTGTGGGGAGCTTTTATTTCTGAAAATCAGTATCTCTGTCTTGTCTGTGTTGAGCTTCAGGCAGTTGTCCTTCATCCAGTTGTCGACATCTGTCATGCAGTTGTGGAAGTTGGTCTTGGTGGTGTGTTTCGGAGAGGGAGAGCGTGAGTTGTGTGTTGTCAGCGTATTGGGTCAGAAGTAAAGGGGGAAGGCTGACGTTTTGTGTTCTTCCGGTGAAGAAGGAGGCGATCCATCTGAGAGCGGCTCCTTGGATGCCTATGTTGTGCAGCCGTGTGATGAGTGTGTGGTGGGAGACCGTATTGAAAGCTGCCGAGAGGTCTAGGAGGATCCGAGCAGGAGTCTGTTCTTGGTCAAGCAGGTCACGGATGTCAGTAGCTGTGATAAGGGCTGTCTGGGTGCTGTGGTTGCTGCGGAATCCGGATTTGAAGGAGTCAAGTAGGAGGTTCCATACCAAATGTGAGGAGAGTTGTTGATTGATGGCTTTTACTAATACTTTGGTCAGAAATGGGAGTTCACTGGGGTCTTCCGATGGTTTCTTTAGTAGGGTGTTGACTATTACATGTTTACAGTCCTCGGGGAAGGTGGCAGTGGCAATTGAGGTGTTGAACAATGTGGTGAGTATGTGGCTGATTCTGGTTTTGCCTCGGTTGAAGATGTGATGAGGACATGGGTTGGTTGGGGCCCCTGAGTGGACTAAGTTCATGACGGAGGTGGGTATCCTGTGGAGCGAGCTGGCTCCATTCGGTTAGTTGGGTGTCTGTGGTGGTAGTGGGGTTGTTGTGCTGCTTGAAGAAGTCGGTGGCCTTAGGCTGGGGTTTGAAGTTTCTGTTGATGTTGGCAATCTTGTTATGGAAGAAGTTTGCAGGGTTGTCACAGAGTCCCTGTGAGGGGGTAATGTTGTTTGTTGCAGCTGAGGGGTTGGGGAATTCTTTGACTATGTTGATGAGCTCTTTGCTGTTAATGAAGCTTGATTGGATGTGTGAGGCTAAGGCTTTTTCTTCGATTCACTCAACTGTCTGTGGTAGAGGTTGAGGGTTGTCTTAAAGGCAGTCTTGTCAGTTGTCCTTGCTGGTGCTCCATCTCCTTCCCAGTTGTTTACAGTGTCGTTTAGCGGTCCTGAGGTCTTCAGTGTACCAGCTAGCCTGCTTGGTGGACCTTTTGTGGGTGTTGTTTGCGACGGCGCAGTTGGTGATCCAGTCGTTGAAGTTTCTGACGCTCTGGTGTAGGTTGTTGGAGGAGATGGGGTGGGTGGTGTTGAAGGCGTTGATCCATGCGTCCTTTGAGATTTTGCTCCAGCTGGGGTGGGGGGCATTGGGCATACTGGGGGCGGAGGTCTGTGAGCTGCCAATGTTGAAGTGGATGATAGAGTGGTTGGTCCAGGTGAGTTCCTTGGTGTGGCTCAACCTGATGCGGTCGCTGGAAGTGAAGATAGGGTCTACAGTGTGGCCTGCGGTATGCTTGCGGTCGTGGACGAGTTGGGTGAGTCTGATGGACTGTCGAGGAGGTTGGTTGTGTTGTTGTCATTATGGTAGTCGAGATGGAAGTTGAGGTCGCCGAGGAAAATGTAGTTGGTGGAGTCTATGGCGAGGAAGGCTATGAAGTTGGCGATGAAGTTGTAAAACGCTAGATGTGGTTCTGGAGGACGGTAGGCAAGGGTGCCCCTGATGGTCTGTTGGAACTTGAGGTGTTCCATGGCTGGGGTGATGTCGTCATTTGTGGTGGTGCATTTGATGGATTCCTTGTGTATGTTGGTGATCCATCCACCAGGCTTGTTGATGTGGTCACAGTGGGTGATCTTGTATCCTTCGGCTATTGTGGTGCCAATGTTGGGCATGGAAGTGGGGTTGAGCCAGATCTCAGTGAGAAAGAGGATGTCTGGTGCGAAGGTGGAGATGAGGTCCCAAATCTCGGTGGTGTGTTTGCATAGTGAGCTTGTGTTTAGAAGGACGCATGCGGGTTGGTGTTTTTGTTCAGGTGTTGTCTGTGGTGTGTTCAAGGTGGGGCTGGTCAGTGGGCTGGTGTGTGTGCTGTTGCAGGTGAAGTGGCAGTGGGTGCAGGTGAAAGTTCCTAATGTGGAGCGTGGGTTGGCATGGGGGCAGTGTTATTTCGGCATCCAGGATCAAGGGTGTAGAGCTCGTCGATGGAATATCTTCAGGGGGCAGGAGGGCCAGGGGTCAAGGAGGAGCCGAGGTTCGGGCACAGATGAGCTTACCTCTGCATACTGCTTTAAGTAGGTCCTGGGGTGGGGGGGCTTCTGTTGATGGGGAGAGCGATGAGCGGGGAAAACCCGGGCAGCTTTGGTGTCACTGGATCATACTGGAACAAGCAGGAACTGGAGGCCACAGGCACGTGGAAGTCTAGGTATCCTGGTGCCTACTGATGCGGTCACGCTGTGGACTGCATTAAGTAGGCCGTGGGGTGGGCGGGACTTCTGTTGAGGGGAGGAATGGTGAGCGGGAAAACCTGGGCGGGAAAACCCGGGCGGTGGCGGTGTCAATTGATCAGGCTGGAACAAGCAGGAACTGGAGACCACAGGCAAGTGGCAGGCTAAGTGTCCAGGTGCCTACTGATACGGTTGTGCTGTAGTCTGCAATAGGTAGGTCCTGGGGTGGTCGGGGCTTCTGTTGGCAGGAAGAATGGTGAGCGGGAAAACCCGGGCAGCGGCGGTGTCACTGGATCAGGCTGGAACTAGCAGGAACTGGAGGCCACAGGCAAGTGGTAGGCTACGTGTTGGCATAACCCAAAGAAAGGTCCTAACCGAGCCTTGTTCCCCATCCCCACAGGTTATTTTAAAGTGAGGGCCCCCTTCCCTAAATTCTTGATCCAGTGATGCAGGCCAGGATTGAGGGTTGTCTGCTAGAATGTAAGATCTTTTACAGTTGGGGCCAACAACCTTTGTGGGCAATGACAAATCATCTTTTTAACAAGAACAAACAAATATATTCTCAACCGTAGAGATTAGAATATTAGCGAATTAGCCTCCTCTACAAACTTTCTTGATATCCAAGGTCATCAATTTGCAGACAGTGTTCTAATAAAGTAGTTACCAGCATTCTTGCCTCTCTTCGCAAAGGTCAAGGTTTTCTTGTAACATTCTTTAGCACAAAGAGTTTTGTAGGTTCCTCAAGACTGGAGCTGCATATATGTCTGTGTCAAATGAAACAATTTATTCATTTCCTCTAAATATGGGTCTGCACATGGACAACAGTATTATAAAGGAAGAAGGATTTTGTGTCTCTCACTGATTGGAGATCATAAACAAAAGCCACCATTTCCAAAGATAAGACCTCTGTCTTATTGGCCCTTTTGCTGAAAAAGTAGGTAGCAGTTTCCTCATATCAATAGATCCTTTAAACTGTTTCCCAATCCAAATCCTTTATTATTTGGCATTAGAAAAACTGCTGTTCTTTCAGGTGTCCTCTTGAAATGTATGATTGATTGTCTTGTGCATTATCTACAGGATTCCTCAATGGTCTTAGTAAACTTCAAAAGAAAAACATAAAGTCGTTTATATGAGTGAGTTTCGCACCTTTGTCATCTCTCAGATTGTTACCATGAATCTGGATGGTGAGATTGAATCCCAAAAATGCCTAGCTGTTGGCCCACTGATGATTCCATATCTTTGAGAATTTCTTGAGTTCTAGTGCTATGACGAAAATGATCAGCACACCTCTCTTTCCAACTATAGACACTAGCAATGGAACGAAAAGAACTTAACGCACTCTAGTCCTCTTTTTTTATTTCCTTAAGTAATTCAGCCAGTATATCTGAGCATCATATATTCAGGGCCACTGGAATTTATGTGGCTGGGGAGAACCAAATTATGCAGCTCGGTTTACGAAATTACGTGGCAAGAAAAGGCAAAATGTGCAGCATAATGTGACACCTTTAAAGGTAGTATTTCTTCAAAATGTTTTCATTTTACACTTAATACTGGCTGGGCATAGGTTGCACCTCATTAGTACCAGTTCAACACCCAAATATAGCAATAAGCAATAAAAGAGGACCAGTCAGTCAACCTTTGAGAAGGGCCTTCCACTGCACGGCAACAAGTGTTGCCACATTGTTAGTAACCTTTGATCTGTTTGAGCTAGAAACAAAATATTTTGGTAAAATCTGTTGATTATGCAGCAGAGATGGATTATGTGGGAAATGTGGCAAAGCAATTATTATGCGGAAAATGCTGCAGTCGCAAACTCGCATAATTCCAGTGGCCCTGCATATCTTAACTCGCTTTCCTCTTCCGGTTGCAATATAGGGCTTTTCAATAAATAAAGGTTCCTTATTTATGAGGGGTATGTCTTATACATACATTTTCCTTAAGTCAATAAGCTTGGTCACAACTGCAGTGATGGCTCAATCACTTGAACTGTAAACCTACATTCTGTTTTTCTTTGAACAAGTCCTAGAGCCAGATGCAAAAAGGTCCAGCAGTATACAGTTAAATTGGCGAGAACATGGTCTTAGGTGGAATGCACGTTGTAAATAAATTGTTTAGATGTTTTTGATATCCACAGTTTCACTGAGAACTAAGCTCAGTGTTTGCTTCTGTTTCATAGCGAAAAATTGATGGCTGTCGGCTATCTCAGTCACCTTGTAGGAAATAATTCCAAAACACTCAATGAAGTAACTGCCTATCTATATAGTCCACATATATTCCCAGGATTCAAAAGGTAATGGCAGACTTGCACTTGAAACATTTACACCATCAACATCTTCATTCATACGTTTTCAGGGAGCTAAATTTTACTGGACTCTCCACCACGCGACTCAGTACCCACCTGTCTTGTCGTTGGAATGTATTACTCACAGGTTGGTTACTATGTTTGTCATGGTTGCCCTGCATTTAGCTCAGATTTGCAGACGGGGAGCATCCCCGGTGTTGCTCCCTCTGCTCAGGCATTCTCTGATTCAGTCCATTTCTCTTCTGGAACTGTCAGTGGACATCCAATTCTTTTCCCCTTATTTTCAGCATCTTCTGTTGATAGTGTCACACTGTTTTTTTCTTTGCTCACAATTTTCGAGACTATACACATGGAGGATTTTCACTAAACCTGGAGAATCCCTGATATTTTGGAGGAGGCTACATGGCTCATTCAGTTCCCACGCTCTGGGAACTATGAAGCCTTACAAGTTAGCTTGGGCTATTTGGTGTCACTAGTGCATAGTTTTAGCAAATATTAGCTTCATTCTCTTGGATTCCCTGGCAGCTCATTCTGAGGCTTATTAATTTGTCAGTGGATAGAGATCAGCCATTTCTGCAGAACACGGTCAAATTGGGGGTAGACCAGTCGGTAAACATTCTTTTGTATGGTGCATTTTTAGAGGCATTCCGTTCTCTAACTTCCTGGGTACAAAATATTACACCTCATGAAATGTTACTTTGTTTCCAAGGAATTTATTTAAAGTTGAGCTGGCAGAATTTCTTCTTATCATTCAGGCATATTTCAAAGCAAGAAAAATCCATCTATGCAGCAGAGGTTTCTCCCCAAAGTAGTTGTTTCCAGTTTGAGAGGCCCCAAATTGGGATAGAAACAAAGTATAGCACTGCTGTCAAATTTCGGCCAACAAATGTAGACGCTGGAAATGTACCTCCAGAGTTGTGATTGATATCTAGTCTGCCTAACATGCTGGGGGCACTTCCCAGCATGCTAGGCATTAAGGATGCCATAATAATTTTTCAGTGATAGTCCATCACCCCTTCTGTAGAGGACTTTCATGGTGTTATCTCCACCATACATAGTTTTGGATGTGGCTCTCTAACTCATGTAGCTGGACTGCCACCATTTCTTGCAGATTGCATACCACATATTTGCGGGCGGATGCGGAGGAGTTTCTGCCGGCAAGACGTCTGTCCACTTTATTTACTGAGCACATGTTTGATTGAGTACTTAGTAATTTATCATATGTCCTTTATTTGATCCATGTATACATCAGTTTCTGCTTAATTATGTTTCAGGAATCACACAAATGTTATAATTAAAGATTGAAACAGCCAAGTCTTTAATTTCTATCTAAACACAAGAAAGTCACATTTGTCCCTCAATTCCAGAGGTAGGGAGTTTCAAAGTGGTGCGTCTTGAACTCTTAAACTTGCCATCTAATTTGGCGTGCCTGACCTTGGGTATGACAAACAGCAGACCACAGGAGCGCCGGAGATGAATCTGACTGGATATTTATAGATTTATTAGCCAGGAAATAGGGAGAGGCTGAGTTGGAAATACAGGGCCTACAGCAGGCTGACATAAGGAAAAAACGCCATTACTCTGACAGCCAGTACTCTTTTATTTTAGCTTCGACATGGTAACATTTTTAACCCAAAACCGACTTGAGCTGCAGCTTTGTGAATAATCTCTTGCCAGGAGAAGGAATTCCACAAAAAACCCTAAATAGACGGAGTTGCTGAAGTCGAGAGGCGAATAAATAAAGGCACCCACAACAACTTCTCTGTGGGACAAATTTGAAAAAGACAGAGCTCGTAGCATGACTTGAAGTTAGAAGAAACATGTTCTTGAAAACCCAGCAATTTGAGCGGGTCAGTATCAAAAAAACCCCAACGTTTTTACCAATACCAGCAGGAGAGGGACTCAGCTCATCGAAGACAACCAGAGGTTAGTGTCTCGCTCATTAAGGGAATTGCACATCAAGAGAATTACTCATTTTGTAGGGTTTCATATTTGAACAGTTTACATTCATTGACCAGCTCTCCATCTCCAGTGCCTCTAGAAGCACGTCAGTCCTTGAATCCTCCTCACCCTGGCTGTTAAAAATGATCTGCATATGATCTTTACATCATCTTCAGACATGGAAAAGGCAAACCCTCAGTTCACATAGCAGACCCTTTCTCCACTTCTTGTCAACAGGTTCAAAACTAATAAATTCAAATTGTATTAACAATTGTCAGGTTATGGCCTTTGCCTACAAAAGCAAACAATTCGACAATGTGATATGAAAATGAAATAGGTAAAAAGGCAATTGGTGATACAATAATCTTCTCCTCCTCCTACTGGCTCTCTCAAGGATTTCAGTAATCTGAACCCCAACAGACAGGAGAGGGGAAGGGCCTCCTAGTTTTACCTATGATTATACATGGTATGGTTTCTGCATGGCATCTCTTCATCAATATCTCAAAAACACACCAGTTTTTCTTTCAAGCCTCTTCGGTGTCTCTTAGGAACTATTGCTTTTCTGCTTTGGAAACTATCTACTGAATTGAGCTGAGAGGCACAGTGGAAAGAATCACAGGTTTTTTATTCCTGTGGTCCCCTAACATTGCAGGCACCACAGTACGAATTATTCTGTGTTTTTCTGTTAGTGGGAAGTAGAGCACTGAGGCTAAACTTGCTCTGTACACTGCCACCTGTCCTGCAGATAACTGCCTAAACTAACTAGGGTCAGTTGGTTACACTAGGTTAGACTGGGTTATTCAAAAGCAGGTTGGAAGGGTAGATGCCTGAAGGATCAGTGATCTTCTAGCTCAATAGACGGGCAATGAAAGAGGTGAGTGTGCCAAATGTGGTTGTGTGATTCAGTTAGAACAAGCCCTAAAACTGGCGGCTTTGGCACGCTTACACGAGTACTCCTGTTCATGCACACTAATGCTCATTGATTCTGAGAAGGCATTCGACTTTTTAAAATGGGGCCTTATGTTTCAAATACTCCACAAATTCAACTTTGGTCCATGATTTATTTTATATGTCAGATTATTTTTCGAGCACCCAAACGCGAGGGTGCAGGTCATTTGGGTTTTTGCTTTTGCTTTTGAGATGAGGCTGGACGCTTAGAAGTGTTATCATTGTTTCTCCCTGCTGTTTGCCTTTCTGGTCGAGCCATTGGCAACGTGATTAGAGGTGATGGTCTAGTACTGGGATTCCTACGCGAGGGAGACATTGAAGACCACATATCTTTATACATGGACGACATACTTCTTTTCATACATAACCCGAACTGGACAGGCCAACGAGTAATGTAGATGATGAAGCAGTGCAGGGAAGCTTCTGAGCTCCAAGTCAATAGGGGCAAATCGATCCTGGTCACCCTTCAATGAGATTCCACTTCCCATGGCTGGTGTAAACAAATGTCTGTCCAGGCCATAGATTTGAAATTCGTTGATGTTCATATTGCTGTAGACCTTGTAAGAAGTAACATTGTGCCCCTGTGGGAAGAGATCCGAGAGAACACCGTGAGTTGAAGCAGGCTGCCTATGATCATACTCGGCAGGACTGTATTATGTAAAATGATTTTATTGTCCAAAATTCTGTGTATATTCCAGAATAACTAATACAAAAGTTTCTTTATCAGATACAATTGAAGACCAGTGCCTTTCTTTGAACAAATAAGCCTCCAAGGGTTGCCTTCGATAAATGCACTCACTCTGTTTTGAAAGGGGAATTCGAAATGGCAGACAGGTACCTGTACTACTTGGACACCCAACTGATTATAATAAATGACTGGCTCTTTGGAGATAGTGGGGACCCAGTGTTTCGTACTGAACTAGGCCTACTCGAAGAGATATGTATAATAAACCTTCTCTATGGCATACCAATCCCCAGAACTCTCCCACACACAACCAGATTGCAATAAATTACTGGAGGAAGGCATTGTGTTGGAGATGATGGGAGGACAAACAACGGAAGATGAGAAGAGAGGGCAGGCTAATGTATGCGATGTATGGCATGCTACACAGGAAACACCAATTATGGCATGGTACATATTGGTACATCATATATACTCGCCACCTACAGCAAGGCTAGAGGGATTTAGGAAATGGGATCATATAGGGCTCACATACCCAGGGTACATCTGGCAGGGAAACGCAATTAAATCATTTGCCACAATATAGGAAGAGTACGAACTACACAAAAGGAGTATTTGGCAGCTGGCTTATTTGGCAGCGGAAACTCTAGGCTGTGGTGGCATATTGAGGTTGTACCAGTTCCTCATAACTAATTTTCCACATACTTTATTAACATTGAAGACAACATGGGTACAGGACTTGGGCCCCTTGGATGATGAAGAGTGGAGGGATGTATTGTCGACATCCTGCAAACTACCAATTTCAGCCAGGCTCTAGCTGGTGCAGTTTAAATACCTACAAAGAATTTACCTCACTCGGCGGTTATAGAAAATGCAATGGTCGCATTCACCTAGTAGCACAGATGTGGGGCAAATATTAGAGGCTTCTTTCACATGATATGGTTATTTCCTCAGACTGAAACATACTTGCACAAAGCCGTTCAAATGTTATCCGTGGTTTTAAGACAACCCACACAATTTTCACCCCCAGTGACACTGTTTGGTGTGATGGAGAAATTGGAGTGCAAGGGGGGAACGGGCCCTGGTGGGCATGGGTATACTCTTCGCAAATAAGAGATACAGACAGATGTTGGAGTTCCATGACCACTCTGACACATTCAGCTTTGTTGAGAGGTATGGGCTGGTGTTTGAAGGTAGAGGAACCAATTTATCAATCTAGAGGATGCCCCAGCAACCACAAAAGAAAAAGGGGGGCCATGTGAGAACATGGTTCACCATGTGCTGAAAAGTGGCAGGAGCATTTTTCAACCCAAAGGGCATCACCTTGAACTGATGTAGCTACTCTGGCATAGAAAATGCAGTATTTTTCTGTGCATTTGGTGCCAGTGTAATGTGCCAAGAACCACTGGTCAGATCAAAGGTGCTCAAGTATTTTGCGGCACCTAACTGATCCACAAGTTCATCCGCACGGGGGGTTGGATGGGCATCTGTTTTGGTTACCTCATTGAGCGTTCAGTAGTCCACTTAGAACCACAAGTCAGTAGACCCTTGTTTTGGTACTAGAAACATAGGACTAGACCAAAGACTTCAAGATCTCTCAATGACTCCCAGTGGCAACTTCCGCCTTAATGCATCTGTTGCTGGGATATGAATTTACCTTAAAAAATGAAAAGACAAGAGGTGTTTGGCAAAACAGGAACAATTTGGTTTAAATGCAGCGGCCGGGAGAGTATCAACAGAGTAGCATTTGAAGAAAGTCTCTTGTTGTACAGAAGTTTTGGCAGACCATTTATACTGTTCGTGAGGTACAAAAAACCCATCTGGCATTCTTGACCTAGTCATAAACAGCAAGTACAGCCATCCGATAAGTGGGACACAGGTGGCTCCCGACCTCGAGGGGAGCTAGTGTGAGCCAGTGTGTATGTGTCCAGATGTCTGGTGTGGGGAGCGCGCGGTCACTGCCTGTAGTGTGTATGCTGTGTTCTGATTTGCTGAGTGTTCCTAACTACATGTGGCATCTATCTTTGTGGTATTTTGGAAATACGTGCCTTTGGCAAAAGGTGTTTTATTGGGGCCAATTTCCTTGGACATGTTTGTGGTGTAACTTCCTATCGGTGGGATCGATCAGGGTTTTCCCTGGGTGCCTGTTTGTCTTTGGGCTAAGTGTAACCCCCCTTGTGACCTGCCAATTGGTAGGCTCGGGTTTGGGTCGCAGGACCTGTCTGACCATCTATCTCTGACTCTGGGTTGATGGCGAGGTCACTTTGGGTGAATCCAAAGCAATGATACGAGTTCGCTAAAATGTGAACAATTAACATGGCGGTCATTGAAATAATTTTTACTGACATCCTCAGTATTGTGTGTACAGTTGTCATAGCCTACATCGATACTGTCTTTTCTTATATTGACATTATGTGTGCATAGATTATGGCATACATTTACATTGTTTTTACTGGTATCGACATTGTTATGCATGCTTAGATTCTGGCATACATTGACATACTAGTATCAACATTATTATGCGAACACATTTATGGCGTGCATCAACATCGCATTTATTGGTATTGCCGTGGTAGGGCCTACATATATCATGGTGTGTAATGACATCGTATTCACGGACATTAACATTCCCTCCCTCTAGTTGAATTTTCAACTACTTCATCCCCCCCATATGTCATGACGGTTACATTATTCGAGGCTGTGTATGTTGCTGTAGTGTCTGTTATCCTTTACCTAGCTATTTGGATACTACCTAATTTGAGGACTGTGTTTTTTTTACAGCAGGAAACCCCCATTTATAGGAAACCACACAACAGTAGTACACCAATGAAAACTGGAAGTAGTGATGTGAATAGTTTGCACACCCATAGGGGAATCCAAGAAAAATACTATGAAACCAGTCCTGCTCAGGGGCACATTCTTCTCTTTCTTGTAGACAATGCAGTGCTTGGATGACAAGAGCGAGAGTTCCGTTCTCGAGGTCATTTCCAAGGATAAAAGTACAACAGGAAGCACCAATCTTGGCACACACCCCAACCTCCATCACGTCCTTCAAGTCCAATACATACAGATGTTGCATCACCATAAGACGGATGGCTTTCAGTTCATCCTTGATAGCGTTTAGGCCAAGCTCAGTGTCGGTAATCATTTTTAACATCTCCCACCTGGTTATTTGTAATCAGTGGGCGTTCGCCTTCTTTTGCATGGTGAAGAAGGGTATGGCCCCTCCTGTGTTTACTTGAGTCTCTGAAAACAGTCTAAATTCTTCCAGAATATCCTTGTACTGAGCCCAGCCAAAATAATCAGCAGTTCTTCTTCTTCTAGCCTGATGCAACAGAGTTGTTTTCTTCTGTTGAGACAACTCGGACAGATCTTCACCAGGGATGACCAGTGTTGGGGTGGACCATACGGTCACAGGGGTGCAGAGGCCCCACCATCCGGGGACGAGCTGGGTGTAGGCAAGCTCACCACACTGCCAGTCGTAGGTTGTGGGATGGTCTTCAGGGGAAATGTCTGTCGTCTGGGCGCCCAGAGGTGTCTTCTTGGTGCAGTGCAAGAGAGTCTTTTTTTTATAAAAAAGGTTGTTGTAAAGTCAATTTGTAGTCTGTGTACTTGAGCGGTTGGCCATCTTGAAGTCCTTTTTGTAAGCTTTGATTAAAGGGGCGGCGGAACACGGCAATATTGATGCATGTGCGGCTCGATCGCAGACCTGTATGATAAGAGCTGCGGGTTATAGGTTAGCTTGGAAAAAACACATAGGCAGTTTTTCGGAAAATTCCTGCATCCGCTTTTTACTGATACACTCTATGGCTCCACTGTGAGCAATATATTCTAGTGGGGTATTGGAAGGAGGTGCTAGCATTTTTAGGAAATCGTGAGTTTAAGCTAGTTTAGTGCTAGTTTTACTTTGGTCCCCCCCCCCCCTATCCTTGCTACGGTGGGGACAGTAATTTCCTCCTTTCAAAGGTGTGTATTTTAACCGGTGCGGGGTGTCCTTTTGACCTGTATGGGCTACATGCAACTGCGAGGGGAAGTGGATGTTTAATTTTTAGGTTGATGTTTCCATTGACACGTGCGCATCCCTCGGGTCTCTGCACGTGGCCTGTAATGAGATATTCTCGAATGGGGTTGGGTTATGCCCTCCTTCTGGAAGGTTTGGGGATTTTGGGCTTCTTTTGGGCTGGTTTATGCGGGTCCCGTTGGATGTTTACCTGTGGTTTGGGCGATGCTGCTTCTGGCGCAGCATATTGGAGGTAGTTGAGGAGTCGTTCGTGGCCCCTGTACGGTCCTGCAGGGGGATTGCTGGAATCATGTCTGTTTGCTGTTCTTTCGCTTAGAGAGTCTGATGTGCCATTGGGACTCGTGTGCTCAGCCCAATGTGGGTAACTCTAATGGACTTATTGGATTTTTCCCTATGGATTGGGGTCATGTGGTTGTTTCTTTTCGAAGTTTTGAGGACGTCCCTGCCCTAAGCGTGTGAGAAACCTGGCTCCTGTCACTGGATCATTTGCCTTGTTTTGGAGCTATAGGAGGGCTCCATTTGGTGTAAACCCTGGGGTTGGTGAGACCTACATAGCTCGCCCAAGGCTGGACTTGGACTGCTGGGCCTAGGCGCCGGTTTTATGCACCAGTTGGGGTCCTCCCTGCTCCCTCATCAGACTCTCTTCCCCCTGGGGGCGTGGTCAGCCAACCCCACCCGGAGGATCAACAGCAGTGGGAGCCCAGTCCCCTGCGGGCACCCAGATGGCGAATTCTAGTGTGGCCTCCCGATAACCCTAGTATTTTTCAGCCTACAAAGTTGCTGCGAATGTGGGTATGAAATGCATCTCAACAAGGGTATGAAGGGGATACATCGTGTTGGAGGGTGGTCTTGTACTACTGCGTGTTCGTATACTGTAATTTTGCAAAGACGTTGCCTCCCTAAACAGTTACCCTTCCCTTCTGCTGCTGTGGCCCTAGTCCTTGCTGGGCTAGGCTTCCTGTCTGCTGTAACTGTTGCCATGTGCTCGGCCAACCATCTGGTCCCTGCTGTGGTGGGGCACTGGTTGCCTGATTTCCCTGGGGCTGATTGTACGATGCAATGATGTTGCTCTGGGCTTGATTTTGTAGATGTGTATTTTGTTGGGTCTGTCCTGGGACTATTCTTTTTTGCTTGTGGTATGCTCTTAGGTGACATTAGTCAGTTCTGTATTTTTTTCGGTTTCAATAGTGGCTGCTGGCCTTGTTGCCCGCTTGTGCAGACACTGTTGGATCCCTTTGTGGTTCCGTGGCTGAGTCCTCTTCCAGCCGGGTGCCATTTACACACTTGTGGTCGCCGTGGTCCTTTTGCGGGTGATCTTGCCTGGTACTTGGTCACTCCGAGGGGACCGCTGAGTTGGGTGTGGGGACTGTAGCCTGCCCAATTTAAGCCCCAGGACCTTTCCTGTGTGGCAGGTGGTGATACCTCCTTGGGGTGTCACCCTTCCGGTTGGGACTACCAAATTTCCTGTAGGGTTCGTTCCCCTGGGTATCGCATTAGATAGCAGGTTGGGGGCCTCCGGTTCGGAGAACGCATCACTCAGCACGGGTTCACCTTGTCTGTGACACTTCCTCCCTCAGGAAGTGGCGGGGTGGTGACAGAGGCCGAACCGGGTAACTCCGAGTCTGCGCTCGGACTGGGTGCTACGGCCATTGTCCCTATGTGCCTTGGGCCGGTTCCCCACCTGACCTCGGGGAATTCAGTGGGCATGTGCGTATTGTGGTCCTGAGTGTCCTGCTCCTTGCGCACCTCATATGCTAGCCTTTTGGCTGCTTCCACCAAGAGGTGGTGTGCGTGACCTGCTCACTGCCGAGCTTATCAGTATAGCTTTAAGAGGCTTCCTGTAGGGAAGGGGGCTCAATGGATTAGGACCTCCCTGGCTGGTGCCCGTTTCACGTGGGAGTGGTTTGCTGGCTTGTGTGCTAGGGGAGAGTTTCCAGGGGAGGAGCAGGCTATAGTCCCGTTCTCAGTGAACTGGATGGGTATTTTTAATTTTGACTATAGGGCTCGTCCTAGTATATTGATCGTGGAGGATGGGTAATACAACAATTGTTCGTTTATCCTATTCTGCCCTATTTCCAACTCGGCCAGAGAACCCGAGATTCCCCGTATTTTGGCAGTAGTCTTTGATATGGGAGCTGCTCTTCCCACCCCCCCCCCCCGGATTGGTGGACACCCCCTTACCCCGAGGGGCTGGAGCTTTCTCCCCAGACGTTGCTAGCTCTGTAGTCATGTATGTTGCGTGTTGGGGCCACCTTTCGGTCGGCCCTCTCTTGGCCCCTGTGTCTGGTCTGAATGTAAGTTCTTGTGTGTTCTATGATGTTGGTATCAAATGTTCCCCCCTTAGGCCAGGGAAATGCGTACACTTGGGTATAGGCATGCTGCTCCCAACAGTGGTTCTCTAGTTTCTGAGCCTGTGTGGGGAATCTAGCTTGCATGTGATCTAGTGAGTATCCATGATGGATTATGGAACTTGTTTAAGGATTTTACAAAGTTTTGATTGTCTCAAGATTTTTAAATAATTATAAGTTCTACTCTGATTGTGGGTAAAATATGTGCATGGGATTGTACCGAAAACAATCTACTGGTTATGAGCTCTGTAAACATTGATGCATCAAAAACGTTCAGCAATTTGACAAAAACAAATGCAATGAAATAACAACCTGTAACAAAGTGTAATGGTTAGTTCAGTACAGTATGAGTTGATTTTTAGCAGTGAAATAGCAAAATGGAATTCTGATTTGTGGAATAATAGTTATTATTTCATAAACTCACTAGAACAACATAACATGGAAACATTTTGGATGTATGATATTACCACGCATGATTTTACTACACACGCCTTTACTTAGTACTTTTTACCACACATACCTTTTGCACACTTTTAAATTTGCTTACATTATAAATACACTTGCCACGCAAATGACTAGCATGCACACTTTCACCACGAATACCATTGCTTCGAATTTTTTGTAATATTACTTTTATGTGTTATTTAAACCTGCAATGTTGATTAGACCTCAAAATTGAAAAAAATTTTTAATAAAAGTAAAAATTATGCTTTAAACGCTGTATTTTACTGGAGTTTCACTCACACAGTTACACTGCCACCTACTGGACTTCGAAGTTTCAAAACATCAGAATGCAGAGTTACCACCACCGCCCGTTCTTGCCGCCAGTTGGGGGGACTCCAAGCCCCAGAAGTCTTTGCTCTCCCAGGAGGGAGGAGCGTGCCTGCTTTCACGCGCTCCAAAAGCTCCTACCACCCCCGCAGCGCGGGACGCTGCCACCGCCCGTTCTTGCCGCCAGTTGGGGGACTCCAAGCCCCAGAATTCTTTGCTCTCCCAGGAGGGAGGAGCGTGCCTGCTCTCACGCGCTTCAAAAGCGCCTACGACCCCCGCAGAGCGGGACGCTGCCACCGCCCGTTCTTGCCGCCAGTTGGGGGACTCTAAGCCCCAGAATTCTTTGCTCTCCCAGGAGGGAGGAGCGTGCCTGCTTACACGCGCTCCAAAAGCGAGAACGACCCCCGCAGCGTGGGACGCTGCCACCGCCCGTTCTTGCCGTAGGGGGATTCCAAGCACCAGAATTCTTCGCTCTCCCAGGAGGGAGGAGCGTGCCTGCTCTCACGCGCTTCAAAAGCGCCTACGACCCCCGCAGCGCTGGACGCTGCCACCGCCCGTTCTTGCCGCCAGTTCGGGGACTCCAAGCCCCAGAATTCTTTGCTCTCCCAGGAGGGAGGAGCGTGCCTGCTTTCACGCGCTCCAAAAGTGCCTACGACCCCCGCAGCGCGGGACACGCGCGGGCCCTGCCCGGGCCAAGGGCAGGCCCATCCTTGCCCGTCATTGCCAGGAAGAGGCAGGGCCAGGCCACCCCTCTTTTATCTGGACTCTTGGATTGCGCTGCTGACTGTCACCAGCTCACTGAGGTACTGTGCGAACTATCTGTGATATATGTGGAGGCCCTGTGTAGAGCCAAGACGTTAAAAACTCTATGGACTGGAATTTCCTGTTTGGGTGTATGACCTTTTAAGCTATTATTGTAATTTGGAGCGTGGTTTCAACATTAGACTGTGCCCTGGACCTTAGTTACGTTGTGGGTTACTGCTAGCGATTAGTCACAAACACCCTTCACAGGATAAATCATGGGTAAAAGGAAATCTATGGAAGGAACAGGAGGAGGAAACGGTGTCAATGGTGGGGCTGGCAAGGAAATCAAACTAACACGCAGGTAGTAACTGCGTGTTAGATAGAATAGACACCCTTATCAGCGAATGCGAAGGCATTTTAGAAGCCGAAACAATAATGCCCCATGTCAACGGCCAATCCCCTCCTAAAGTCATCAGCCCACCCCGCACAACCACTATTCCAGCAATGTTCCACAAGCCCCCCCGAAAGGGGGTCTCTACATCTAGTAAAGATACATCATTAGAGCCACTGGTAGCACAGGCGAGGGACTCCCATTCCCTAAACCCCCCCACTTGCACTGATCAGTGCTAGTCCGGTCCTCCTATTCCCTGTGCAAATAGGTTTTCACCATTGGCGGACTTGCCCGATAACTATAGGGATGACACGCCCCAGTCACCTTGTATGCCCACCACAGGGCCTAACGAAGAGCACAACCCAGTACCACAGGACACATTCCAGCATGTCAATATGCTCAGGTCCGAGATAGGAACCATGAGGCACATGATTGAAGAACTTACTGCTCTGGTCAAATCCATACTTCAAAAGGACCCACCTTGTCGGCAGCATGCAAACCCTTTGTTAGAATGCTGTCCACAACTACATATGGCACGCGTGTCGACTACTAAGGACAGGGGCACAATAGGCTGTGGGTCCTTCTCTCCCCCCTCCAACATATCAACCCACAAGCATACCCCATTAAACTTTAAGATCAATTATCCAAATAATTCCAAAACTAGTATTCATAAAGATCTTCACAGTTTAGCTGCCTCCCAGGTCCCCATAAACCATGCCAGACCTTTTATCCCACCACTGGCTCAGCGCCCTCTTGAGAAAGCCCAACAGCAGCAGAACCATCCAGTTACCCCCCTCCCGCCCCATGCTTTAAAAATCTTTATGGTTAACGTCCCTAGGCTCGGCCCAAAGAGTGGCCCTGAAAACGAAGACTCTCTAACCAATAAAGCCATTCACTGGATCCGTCATGTCAGGGGCTGCCGCTCAGTGATACGAGACGACATCACCAGGGCCCGGAGATGTACGTCCCTCGCTCAACTTCTGGACTGTATCGAGCTTACTATGACTAGGGTTGAACTGGCTGAAAACCTCCTCGCCCTGGAGTATCGCACCTGCCCCCCGGACACCTCATCTATACAGTTCAGGCGGTTTCTGCCTGTCACTGGGAGTAGGCCACCAGCCATGCAATTATCCACCACTTCGGGACCCCTCTGAAAGCCATTGATTGACTACAGTGCGAGTGTCAACCGCACCAGGAACCTTATTCCATCCCTCTAAATATCAAATACGGCTCCCATAACATCTTGGCCCCTCGCACTGACCTTGAGCCATTGGCAGACAGCCCGGGGGGGAAGAAGGGTCTGGGTAGTCTCCCTACTGATACTCGGAGGGCACAGGAGGTGGAACGCCCCACACCCTTGGACCCCCCGAGATTTCCTCATGCCCCAGCCTTGCTTAGCCAACACACTCCAAGCAGAAATAATGTATCTGCCTCCGCTTTATACCACCAGCTGAAGATAATATCTTGGAATGTGGCCGGGCTAAGCAGCAAATTGTCCATCCCCCATTGGACCGAACTGATGGAGGGTTTTGATATCTGCATTTTACAGGAAACCTGGAGTTTGGTTCCATTGTATAAATCAGGCTATACTTGCTTTTGCTCGCCAGCTTTCACCATGGGGAGAGGGCGCCCATCGGTGGGGTCTGATCATTTGGGTGAATATCGCCTTGGGCTTCCGAACTATTTTACAACCAGGTTCGAGTCCTGATATTTTGAGGCTTACCATCAGGGGACCAAGGGGGGGGTGAACTCTTGACCTGTTCAATGTCTATATAAGGGGGACCAAAGGGGGCAGACCATCACCCATTGTCACGACCCTAGAAGAAACCCTAGCCAGCTGCTTGCCCCACTCTAGAGTTGTGGTTGCAGGAGACTTCAACTGCACTTTCGAGCCCCTGGACACAGAGGACATGCTGGGGTTTGAGGATGACGACAGGGAATGGGCTGTCCTCCCACTTAACGTACCCCCCGTTAAAAGATGGACTCAGCTAGCAATCCAACTCAATGCACTCACTACGGAGTTTGGTTAGAAGGCAACCAACAGTAGAACTCCACCAGATACTCAGGGGGCAAACACCTACAATAGAGTTAGCTGCCCGTCACGCATTGACTACATCTTATTAGATGCAAGGCTTTGGGGAGATACGATAGACATGTTTGTGGGCACCACCATCGATAGCGACCACAACCCTCTTTGTGCTAACATGAAGTCTCCGTGGGCTGTCCCCTGCCATCTCGAGAGCACCCGAACGCTAACCTCTACTAAAGAGGTTGTTCCTTCAAACTGTAAAAGATTTTTAAAATGGCGAAGGTCTCATTGCAAGAATCGAAAATAGCTGGTATTCGGCAAGTACTGACCCTGAATACAATAGAGCTTCAAGCCGCAGCTACAGATTCAGGGGGGTTGGTAGACGTCCCCATTATCCACTCACGCACAATGGAACAACTGAGTGCATATTTTTTAGCACCAGGTAAGAGTAGTAAGCCAAGTGTGCCTCCTAAAGGGTCACACTCGTGGTTCACGAAAGATTGCAGGCATAAAAGACAGCTCTTAGCTATAGCAATTAGAAATAAGAACTGCCCGCTGATCAAGTCAGCTAGAAAGGATTATAGAGCAGCTTTGCACCAAGCAAAGATGAAGTGGTATGAATCGCACTGGCAGGACCCGAAGGATGCTAGCCTAGCTAAGGACACTAACCTATTCTGGACCCTAGTTAGCGGGGGTAATAAGAAGGATTCATGCCCACTCTCTAATCACATTCCAAGTCAGGCTGGCATGATCATTTTGGGAAGCTTTACTCTGCTCCAGAGGCTACACATCTGGAGGGGCGATGAGACCCCTTAGACTCCTTTGGTGAGGACAATGTTAGTAAGCCCTTTTCTCTGGCTGAAATTGAAGCCGCGTTAAGGAAGATAGTCCCTGCCAAAGCAGCGGGACCGGATGGTCTGCCTGGAGACTTATTTCTCGCAGACATTAGAAATTGGGCACGCTACATTCTCATGCTTATCAATGCCATTGCCAGCGGCTGCCCAGTACCGGAGTCTTGGAAGGGCGCAGAGGTGGTCCCGATTTATAAAAAGGGCGCCAGAGAGGACCCCTCAAACTACAGACCAATTAGTCTGATTGATGCAATGCAGAAGGTCTTTGGTAGAGTCCTGCTACAGAGGATCCAATCTTGGGCAGAGGATGAAGATGTCCTTTACCAATATCAGGCGGGCTTTAGGGCCAGCACTGGAACGGTCGACCAGGTATTTAGGCTGCTTCTCATATATTGGAAAGTTGTGGTGATCGGCAAGGGCAGTCTTTATCTCGCATTTATCGATTTAAAGACTGCCTTTGACCTGGTACCCAGGAATAAGCTGTGGCAGATACTTGGAGATATGGGCATCCCTCCTTTAATCCTTAACTTGCTGGTCCGGCTCCATGAGGGCAATTATGCACAGGTGAGATGGGGGACACAAGGCCAGCTGATGGAGCAAATCCCCGTCAATAGGGGAGTCCGCCAGGGTTGTGTTATGGCACCCACCCTGTTCTCTTTATATGTGAATGGGGTGGTCAGCTTTTTGCAAGAAGATCCAGCTGACGCCCCAATCCTGGCGGGTGACAAGGTACCAACTCTCCTGTTTGCTGACGATACCCTGCTGGTGTCTAAGACCCCAGCAGGGTTACAAAGACTACTGAATAGGTTCCAGTATTTCTGCGATCCTCGGGGGCTGGTCATCAATACCTCAAAAACTAAGTTCATGACATTCAACCCCTTTAAACCATTTAGAAACAACCTTATGCTGGATGGGACTCACCTGGAGAGAGTCAGTAACTTTGACTAACTTGGTATCCGACTCTCCGACAAAATGTCATGGAGTCCCCATTTAGCTAAGATGCTTATGAGCCATAATAGCGTGGTCGGGATACTAGAAAAAGAACATCGTTCCTCGCAAAGCAGGCCAGTTGCCCCGGCCCTCACGGTTTATAACGCTAAAGCAGCTAGCTCAGCCCTCTACGGAGCTGAGTTATGGGGGTTTGATAATGTGGATGACATCTGTAGATCTGAGCACAAGTTTCTGAGGGACTTGATGATGCTTCCCCGTAATGTCCCATTAACACCCTTAATGCTCGACATGGGCAGGCGGTCGTTCAGAGACATTGCTAAGTTGCGCCCACTGCTTTTTTGGGCCCGTATAAGGCGGACCCCCGAACTTTCTAAATATGCCAAAGCACTAACTGAGGTGATGAGCTTAGACGTTGACCACAGAGTTAGCTGGACATCAAGCGTCAGGAAAACAATGATAGCTCTGGGTCTTAAAGAATTCTGGGATAGGCAAAACCCCCCCAGCAAAGTGGAGCTAAAACGATTGTACTGGGATTGGGTACATAGCCAGGAGCTCAGCAAGCCAAATGTGGGAAGATTAACGGAAGAATTCTATCACCATAAGAAGAGCAGAAGCCTTGAGCCATATCTAGATACAATCCAGGTACCACGAGATAGGATGTTGTATATTCATTTTAGGTTTGGTACGCTTCCTGTTCGTGCACTAACCACAAAATGGCACCCTCCCATACAGACAACAGAAGATTGTCCTTGCTGCAGAACCCCGCTGGAGTGCGTTGCCCATGTTATGTTTGTCTGTCCGGCGTATAAAGCAGCAAGGTCTAAATGGCTAAAACCAATCTGCAGACAACTGGGCACGCCGGACCATCGGGTTGCTCTGCGCATTCTGAAGTCTGACGCAAGAGTTCTCTTTGCTTGCGGCGTGGCCAAGTTCCTCAGCCACGCCTGGATAGTTAGGCAAAAAGCCTTGCGTGGGGTGGTTTAACTGCACATTTTAGGACCGGTGGAGAAATCACTCCAGCCCAAGATGAATGTCCAATCCATTATTAAAGCTTCACTATATGCACTGGCACTTTATATTAGCTTACCTGCCCCCCGAAAGCGGGCCCTAATATGTCCATTCATTGGGTACGCACGGCGGGTTTCACATTTTGTTATTTATTGTGATGTCCCTATTGGGCAGGACTGTCATGATTGTACTTTTTAACTGTTATTATTGCAATTATCTACGGTTTTACTAACAAACTTTTAAAATCTTTTATTGTGTAATTTCTGACAACTGTTTTATTTTTTGTGGTGCACAGTGCACTTTTATGTTCTGGCTGTGTACATTCTTCGGCCTATCTTTGTATCGCTTGCCAATTTGGCACCTTTTTAACTTGCTTCAAAATGCTGCTTGATACTTTTATGATACCAGTTATCGAAATAAAGCAAATAATGATGATGAATATTTTTTTTAAACGTTGCATGCATTGTATAATAATTAGTACACTCCATCTCCCTTTCTCCTAAAACCCATGTATCTCATCCTTACAGTTATTTTTTTTGTATTTCAAAAAATCAAATACTAATTAAATTAATACTCCGGCATTTAAAAATAAAAGCAGATTATTAGCACATCCATTGCCCCTAAATCCTCTGCATCCCGTCCCGGGAGTAAATATATAAATGCACTGGTAAACATAATGGAAAACAGCAAAATGTAAGTGGTTTTAATTATTTTTTGATGAGTGACAGGAGAGTTAAATTATTGTAAGTGTTTCTGCTCATGGGAGAGTTAAATTATTGTCTGTGTTTTCGCTCTCCGGTTTCTAAGACCCGTGCAACTGGATGTGTTCCTGCGCTCAGATTGTACTCTTGGCTCAGCGCACAACAAAAGGAAAATGGTATTTATTAATTTTTGAAGAGCCTTCATATTTTTGGCTGCCTATCTAGCGGTTGCCATGTACATGGCTCTTTCTCCCGGCACAGGCTCTTTCAGACATCTTCTGAAAGTGGATAAATTGTTGCGAGTGTGCGTTAAAATGACTTCCGTTGTAATGACTTGCGTGGAAACAGTATGATGTAAAAAATACATGGTAATTGTAGTCTGTTGTAAAAACTTTGTGTAAAGGCTGTTTCCCCATGAAATACAATTGCAAACATTTTAACAGCACCACAACACTAACATAGCATAAATGGAAAATCTAAAAGAAACTTGAACAGAAAAGGTTGACAGAAAAAATATAATTTTGTCCAAAAAACCTTAGACTCCTCCTAGCGCCTACAGCCCGAGGAGAGGGGATGCTCTGTGTAACACACGGAGCTCAGTGAGCCCAATAGTCTGTCAATACCAGCTCGGTGGACAAAAATAGCAATACTTTTTGCAGAGAAAAAGGAATAAGCTGACAATTATCGGCCCTCTGTGACCAGACACAAGCTACACCTTATTCACTAAGGTCCGAATTTTTTCCTAACATTCGAATTACACCCTATATCACACCCATAGATTGTGCGTACCGTCTGCCTGTCGCCCAGCGGTCCAAGCGGAAAAATCCACCTCCTCACTTCTTTGAGACACTGTCAGTGTTAAGAAACCGACAGACCCTAAGAAAACTATTTTAACTAAAAAAATAAGATCAGGGTGGTGGCCCTATATAACGCACCAAGGGCCTACTGTGCACCAGTTGTGTCACGCTCAACGGTTCAAACGAAATAAATAAGTGACCCTATATAACACACCAAGGCCCTACGGTGCACTAGTTGTGGCATGCTCCACGGTTTGAACAAAATAAATAAGTGACCCTATATAACACACCAAGGGTTTGTCACGCTCAATGGTTCATGTCACTATGCAGCAAATAAGGAAGAGGCTCACTGTCTTTCTCTACTTCCTCTGCCATAGCCATGAAATTCACTGTGTAGTCTCTGTGGTGGTAAGGCTTCAGCCTGTCCACATGGAACACCCTCTTGGGTTCCCTTGTGGCACCTGTGTCCACCAAGTAGTTTACCTCAGACACTTTCTGAACTACCTTGTATGGCCCACACCGTTTGTCCTCCAAAGCCCTGGGACACATAGGTTTCATCACCAACTTCTCCTGACCTTCTTGATACCCAGTCAACGTAGCTTTCTGGTCATACCTTTCCTTCATCAGCGCTTGGCTAGCCTGAAGGTTTTTCTTTGCCTGACTCATGTATTGCTCCATCAGTTTCCTGAGGTCAATCACATAGTCTGCCACATCCTTCTGTGGAGTCTCCGATGTTTCTTCCCACCCTTCTCTTACTAAAGCGAGTGGACACTACACTGGGTGTCAATACTGACGTTCAAAGAGACTGAACCCCACTCCCTTCTGCGGAATCTCTCAGTAGTCAAACAAGAGGCATGGCAGGAGAAGAACCCACTTCCTCCTGAGGTTCTCTGGTAGAGTTCCCATCATGCTCTTCAGTGGTTTGTTTAACTGCTCCTCCAAGCCATTGGTTTATAGGTGCTATGCCGTGGAGAAGTGGTATGTCACATCAGCTTGCTCCCACATCTCTCTCATATAAGACGTGATGAAATTGGTTCCCCGGTCGGAATTAACTGTCCTAGGAAATCTGACCCTAGAAAAAATCCCTTGGAGAGCTCTTGCTACCACCTTTGCAGTCATGCTCCTCAGAGGTACAGCTTCAGGATACCTGGTGGCAAGATCCACCACAACCAAGATATATTTGTTGTTTGACTGTGAGAGTGGGTCGATAGGACCAACTATGTCTATTCTTACCCTTTCAAATGGAAAACCTACCACTGGTAGAGGCACTAATGGTGCCTTGGTCTTCGCTCCTGTCTTACCACTCATCTTGCAAGCTGGACAAGTTCTACAGAAAAGCTCTGTGTCTCTGCGCATCCCTGGCCAGTAGAACAGAGGATCTAACCTATCCTGGGTTTTTCTAATCCCTAAGTGTCCTGCTAAGGACACTTCATGGACTAATGGCAACAGGAAGTTCCTGTGCACTAATGGAACCACTAGCCTCTTGCCAGTACCTGGCTCAGGATTTGCCGGTTCAGTTCACTATAAAGTCGACCATTGTCTCAGCCAACATAGTGCTTTGCTGACCTGATCCTCGGCTTCCGTCCGAAGCCCCTCAACTGTAGGGCACTCTTTATGTGCCTTGTGGAAATCTTCCCGGGACGGCCCCCCAGCAGCTAGCGAACCTTGCAACTCTGGAAGCTATTCATAATCTATCACATAGTCCGCTTCTGGCATCCTATCCTTCTCACCCTTTGGAGCAGAAGTGATGACCTCACCAGCCACTGCCTTCCAGAGTCTGTCCTCTCCTGCAAACTACCTTGTCCTGCAAATCAGAGATGATCCCAGCCTCACTCCAAGACTGTAGTGCAGCCTGTGCCCTGGTCAACACAGCTGATATTGTCCAAGCCATAAAGGCTTCTGGTCCTGGCACCAAGCCTGGGGCAATCAAATCACTGCCCACAAAACATCCAGCTCCTTACTTTTCCTTTACCCCGACATTAATCATGGCCTGCCATTGAGCTCCATCTCTACCTTGGCAAGCTGATACTCCATGCCCTTTCCACTGGTTATCAATCTATATCCTTGGTTCCAGGTAGTATCTCCTCAGGCTTAAGTTACTTCCTCTTAACCATAGTGCGGAAGGCTCCAGGATCCTCCCATTGATACTAATTCCTGCACGAATCCCATTGTGTTTGGATGCATGTGCTTCAGAGCATCTTGGCCCCTCTCCCAAATGTCCACAGCTATTAGGTTAGGCGCAACCAGACTGTCTCGGGTACTTTCACCCACGTGTAACATTCTTTTTATTACAGGTGTCGCTGTGTCAAATTCCTTCTCTTTACAGTCTCTCTTGTAGAGTCCCACTGTGTGGCTCTTACACCGCTTTGGACTTAGAAGAGTTACCTTGCCTTCCCTCCTCATGATGCCTTCCCTCCTCAAGTCCCATGAGCATAACCCTGGCCCTTACCCTTCAGTTTGGAATCAGTCCTTGGAGAGTTCTTCTCCCCCTTTGGCTTGGAGCTATGCTTCTCCAGCCCTTTGTGAACGTTCTTAGCTAACCACTTATCAGCTAACACTGCAGGTTTTGTTGGATCCCTCTCTGTCAGCTCATATAGGTATTGTCTAAGTGAGATAGGGCACTCCTCCTTGAGTCGCTCTGTCACTATCAACTGGTTAAGGGACTGAAAATCCTTGGCCTCCATCCCTCTTACCCACTCATTCCAATCATGCAACATCCCATGAATCTAAGTCTCAAACGGAACACCATCCACTCTCTTGCAGTCACAGAATCTCTGCAGGCACTGAGCTGGTTTCAGCCCAAACCGCCTAATGAGAGCTTCTTTCATTCGCTCATAGACCATCTGGTCTGCCACAGGCCTCCTTCCAATGATGATTGTTCCTTCCAATGGCATGCACCCCGCTAAGGGGGCTGCCTTAGACACCTCATTTAAGGCCTTGCTTTACAAGCGGCCACAAAGCTCACAAAGCATTCCAGAATATCCTGACCTACCACATACTCATGCACAAGATCTTTTGGAACCTTGGCCACAACCTGGCCTGAACTGGAAGTAGTCACTTATCCCAGATGGAGTTAGCATTGCTGCCATCCAAAGTTTCCCTCTCTCAAGGACTATCCTTTTCCCTTTCGAGCTCTCTTTCCTTTTCCTTCTGTTTCTCCTTCCACTTTCTCTGTTTTTCCTCCCTTTCTTTCTGTTTCCCTTCCCTCTGTCGCAATTTGTCCTCAAGGGCCCATTCCTCTTGTCTCTTCGATCTCCTCTCCTCTTGTACCTGTTGAGATAGTGTTAGCTTCTCCCTCTCGAACCCTTTAGCTTTCTCATCTTGTTCAGCCTTAGCTTTCTGAAGTGCCAGCTGCATGCTCAGGGTCTCTGCTAGACTCAACCCACCCAAGGGATATATTCCTGGAAGTGTTGAAAGTGGTACCCTAGGAATTAGCTTTGGTGTACATACCTGAGGTATTCTAGAAACTAAAGGTGGTCTTGGTGAAACTCTTGAAAATGTATTGGGGATATACTCGACATGTGTCTGCAATATATTTGTGCTAAAGGGATCCTAGAGCCTCAATCCACAGCACTCTCTTCCTGTGTTCCTGACATGGTTCCCTCCCCAGAGTCAGCTGCAGCCTCCTCCCTTTCACCCAGTATCTCAAACTTGTCCCTAATGAAATTAACAAGGACTTCTTTGACCCTACTCATGGGAATCCTCCACCCTTTATCCCTACATACATCCTTCATCTAATATGGACATGTTGTTGAGATCAATACTCAAACCTGTGTTCTCCATTGCCTATGTGTGTCGCCTTTGTCTGTAGAAGAAAAAAACTGGACTTGATGCAGCACTGATGGGAATTGGAAATGGCCACTGCCATCTCTGTATCTTTTGGCTCTTAAATGCAAAGGTAAACGGCATTCAAAAGCAATAACACAAAGTCGGGGCTCTAGTAGTTGTCAGGCCACTCCCTGTCCTACTAACTTTAGTGCAATGGGTTTGATGTTATTTCCTGTTAGAAATTCGGTGACTGATTGGCTGGGGTGTGAGCCCTGGTCAAGCAGTAACCACATCCTAGTCAGGGTAAGGCACAAGCAAACCCCAAATTAAGCTGTGGTCAACCCCCTGGTAGGTTAGAACAGATGAGTAAGGCTTAACTTGGAGGCAATGTGTAAAGTATTTATGCAACACTTCAAACAGTAAAACATAGAAAACCCCACACAAAAAGATCCCACTGCAGATCAGAAAAATAGAGCTTAATGTAATGAACAAACAAGACCAAACCAACATAAAGCCAATCGGTAGAACTGGAGTTATGAAGTGCTTAAGAATAAACTGCAATATAGTGCCTAAAAGCATTAAGCGCTAACCGGGGATATCTGATCATGCTGGACCGGATCAAAGTCAAAAGTTCAAGTGGAGCGCGGGTCTTATACAGTCCCAGATCAGTCCAGCTGAAGGTTTACCTTCTCAAGTTTTGTGCCAAGAGTCCAGTTCACTTTGAAGAGGATCGCAAGAAGCAAGGAGGAGAATCAAAATATCTTTTCCTGTGGATAAACCCCCTACTGGAACATGACCTGTTTCCACGGCTGATCTATAGCAATTAATAGTTCTGTAACATAAACTCCTCTCAAATAAACCTGATAAAAAATTAGAAAGATCCATGGGAGATGCCTCCACGAGATCCAAGTCTCTCTGCATGCACCATCTAACTCATTGCCTCCATGCTCCAACATAACATTTCCTTGTCCCTGGTGCCCAAGATACCTTGAGCAACTCCTGACCCTGTTCCGAATGTCCTTCAAAATGTCTTCCTCCCAGGAAATCTTCCAAACAAGACGGTTCAGAGACCCCTCCAAAACTAGCGGATGCACCTCTCCTCCTGGACCTGACTTCGTCTTCCGACACTGGAATAAAAAAAAGCTTCTCTATCACTAAATCCAACAACTCTGGAAACCAAGGCTGAGCTGTCCAGAAAGCAGTGATCAGAATAATCTGACATCTCTGTCTCCTCACCATCAACACCCTCTAAATCATCGAGAATGATGTGAACGCATAGTCTTGAAGTCCCTTCCAGACTTGCTGAAAAACATCCACTGTTTCCACTAGAGGATCTGCTCTCCAACTGAAATACTGAGGTAACTGGTATTTTAACCTTGAGGCAAACAAATCCACCCCTAAGGGACCCCAAACATTCTGAATTCTCCTGATCAGATGCACACTCTGCTTCCAATTGCTGTAATCTCAGAGGTATCTTGAGTTCCAATCCGCTACTGTATTGTACAGACCTGGCAAGCATTCCGCCTGCAAACCTAATTTCTGCTCGAGACCGTAACTGCATGTCTCCTTTGTCACCTGAGTTAAATTCTTTGACTTGCTGCCATGCAATTGATTTATATAACAGACAGTAGATACATTGTCCATCTTCAATAAAACATTGCAATTTCTCAATATTTTCTCCAAACTTTGCAAAGCAAAATGGCCTGCTCTGATCTCCAACCCATTTATATGGCCCTGACTCTCCTCCCATAACCATCTGCCACCTGTCTCCTGCTGAGCCAAACAAGCTCCCCATCCGGAAAGGCTCACATCTGTTTCCAAAATAAAATCTGGACATATCCCAAAAATTGCTCGGCCAATCCATGCCTCTAAATTGTCTAGACACCAATTCAACTCCTGCGCTTCCGTAGAAACCTGCACCAGGTCTCTATAACTCAAACACCTCCTTAGGCCTTCCGCCTTCAGTCTCTGTAAACCCCTGAAGTGAAAAGGTCCTGGAAAGACTGTCTGAATAGAAGAAGAAAATAATCCTATTACTCTTGCTAATGACCTCATGGTAATGAATCGCTTCTTCAGAATTTGTCTCATCTCTGTTTTTATTCTTACAACCTTTCTTTCCAGTAAACTCAAAATCGCATGAGTTGTGGTCACCTGAAACCCAAGGAATTCTAATTCCTGACAAGGAATCAGTACTGATTCTTCCACATTGATCAAAAACCCCAGGGACTCCAATAGTTGCAGTACTGCAGATAGCTGTGCCCTCAAATCTTCCTGATTCTGAGACATAATCAGATAGTCGTTAAGATACATAATCATCCGAGTTCCTCTCTTTCTGAGTAAGGAGGCCACCAGTCTCAGTACCTACGTAAAACACCAAGGTGCTGATGCCAGACCAAAAGGCAGGCAAGTGAACTGATAAAGGTCTCCTATCCATCTGAATTGCAAAAACTTGCGACTTTCTTTCGCTGTTGGAATGGTAAAATAAGCGTCTTTCAAATCCAGTTTTAACAACCAATCGTTCTTCTCCAGAATATCTCTTAATAGATGTATACTCTTCATCTTGAACTGTTTGTAAATTAAATACCAATTCAGATTTTTCAAATGTATTACTGGACGCCATCCCTTGTCCTTTTCCTTCACTAAAAAAATTGTGCTCACAAAACCTACATGCCTTCCAGACTGTCTCTCTATTGCTACCTTCTTTAACATATTTCCCACCTCCATACTTATTAACTCTCGCTTGTCCTCTTGAAACATAATTTCCCTTGGCTCTACTTCCGGAACAGGCAATTCTCTGAACTTTATTGTGTACCCTTGTACTGCCTGTAGGACTCATTGATCCTTTGTCAAACTCCTCCAAATATGAATGTCATCCCTCAACCGTCCCCCTACCTTTCTTAGGAAAAAAACAGAAATCGTCTTTGTACTTACCTTGACTGCCTTGTGTAAAGTGAGCCCTTCCTCTGGGCTGGCGTTCTCTGTTACTTCTTCCTCTCTGAGGATAGAAACCAGTGGCTGACTGGAATACTCTGAAAGATGCTCGTCCTTGTGATTGATATAGAGACCTTGAGTAAGCCCGGCCAGAGAAAGTCGCCTTGCTCCATCCGTGTCAAAAACACGTCCACCAAAAACCCTTCTTAGGGAACTCTGAGCCTTATCTAAGCTTGTGAAGGTGGAGATATATTTCCCCACACCTTTCACTGAGCCTTCGCCAAACAAATAACCTTTTGGGTCCTCGCTAGGCTCCTTGGAACGGTGACAACTCTTAATACCTTCCTACGAATGGTTAGGAGACCTAACCAAAAAATGTTGCATTAGGTTGCAAAAATTGTGATAAAAATTAATAACAATACAGGGCAGGTAATTTTCGAAGAAAGATTCTGGCAAATCTCACGCACATCTAGCCAGACATATTGGTGTGATTACATCCAATGGTAAAAGTGGGCCAGATTCTACTATCTCGATGTGATTCTTAAAACCTTGGGTATTAGCAAGATTGGTATAGATGTGTAATTCTTAAAACCCTGGGTATTAGCAAGATTGGTATGAGATTCCTTTTTGCCCTAAGGTATATTCCTATAGTTAATTAGTGTACAGAAGTATACCAGTGTCACTCGCTGCTAAAAAAATGTTGTCATCCTGGTGGCAGGGATCCCGGCCAGCCTGGTGCCCCCTGGTTGGTTAGAGAAAGATATTCCAAGGGATATTATCATTAAGACCCTTTGTGTCTGTTTTCAGTTTAAAAACCCATCTCTGCTCTTTCTCCAGGAGTCGTTGCTCATAATTGTCTGTATTCCTTATAATAATAAGCAAGCTTATAAAGCGCATGGCTACACTAACTAGTGTGTCCCCGCGCTGCGGCCCAAACTCGTCCAGGAGCAGTAATGTGAGGCAGCTTAGAGGAAACCTATAGGCGGAAAAGCCATGTTTTTAGTTTTTCCCGAAAGAGTAACTCCGATGGTTCCTTACGGAGAGCGAGAGGGAGGTCATTCCAGTGTTTAGCGGCCAGGTAGCGGAATGATCGACCACCCATTCTCGCTCTTTTTGTTACTGGAATCTTGACCTGTCCAGTCCCCGAAGATCTCAGGTGCCGGGTTGGAGTGTAGGAGGACAGTAGATTGTGTAGGTAGCTAGGCCCTTTCCCCTGCAGGATGTGGTGACTGACACACAAGGCCTTGAACAGTATTCTCTCCCTCACCGGTAGCCAGTGAAGGGCAGAGAGGGCATTCCTGGAGGAAGCTCTCCTGGGCAGCATCAGAACAAGGCGAGCCGCCGCGTTCTGAATGCATTGAAGTCTCTGCAGCTACTTGCTCCCAGGTATAAAGCATTACCGTAGTCCAGGTGGGAAGTTACTAACGCATGGACTAGGGTTTTCCTGGCTGCCACGGGAAGCACATCTAAGGTCTTCCGGAGCCCTTTCAATACTCCAAAACACTTCCCGGCCACAATTCTAGTGTGATTCTCAAAGGAGAGTTTGGAGTCCAGCCACATCCCCAAGTTCTTAACCTGATTGCTGGGGGAGGAGGTAAGGCCCAGAGACTGCGGCCACCAAGCCGAGGACCAGATCGAGGGTGCTTTTCCCAGCACTAGAACCTCCGTTTTACTGCCATTTAGTTTTAAACAGTTACTTGTCATCCAGGATGCCAGCTCCTGTAGACAAGTAGAAAAATTGGTGGCTGCCTCTTCGGGGGATTGTGACAGTGAAACCACCAGTTGCGTGTCATCCGCATATGACACGACACTGATGCCATATTTTACAATAATCTCCGCCAGTGGGGCGATGTAGAGATTAAAGAGAGTGGGGCTTAGTATAGAGCCCTGGGGGACCCCTTGAGCCAGCGCAATGCTTTTGGAATAATAAGGTCGTTGGGTCACCTGAAAGCTTCGATCCTGTAAAAAGGACCCCAACCATTCTAGGGCCAATTTATCCAGCCCGCCTTTACTGAGGCGCTGAAGGAGTAGTGGGTGGGCTACAGTGTCGAATGAGGCACTGAGGTCCAAGAGGACCAGAGCAACCGTCTGGCCCTCATCTACATGTCTGCGGATAGTTTCTGTTGACAGGAGCAGTGCTGACTCAGTAGAGTAAGTCGCTCGAAAGCCCGATTGCGTAGGGTGCAATAAACTGTGACAGTTAATGTGGGCCGTCAGTTGTGTATTGACCACTTTTTCGGCTATTTTAGCAAAATATGGCAGGAGTGAGACCGCTCGAAGGTTCTCCAGCTGACTCGCGCTCGCACCCGGCTTTTTGTTTATGGGAAGAACAATCGGTTCTTTCCACCTTTTAGGGACCAAGCCCGACTCAAAGGAGAGTTCCAGGAGGTGCCTAATATAGGGTACTAGGATCTCCAGGCTATCTCTCAAAACTGTGGGAGTAGTAGGGTCCCTAGGTGAGCCGGACTTAATGCTTAAGGCTATGCCTTTGAGGTCGTCACAGGAGGGGAGAACAAATCTTGCGAGGCAGTGTGCCTCCTCCACGTTGGTCCAGGACCACCCATCTCAAATCCCGGGGTCTGTGTCGCTGTTAGGAATGGGGGTCTCTAGTTGGCAATGGCTGGCGCCACTGTCCAAATAGGGACTCTTCTTCCTAAGTCAGGGCAAGTGGGCTACCCCCTTTGATAACCCCTGCTCAACCCTGTGGTAACATAGCACGAGCAGTTAGGCCTATCTCCGAGGCAGTGTGTGAAGCATTTATGACCATGCACAATAAGGCAGTAACGACACCACAAAAGGACACAACTCAAGTAGGTACAGAAAAATAGTATCTTTAGCTAAGGTTTAGTACGAGACTCTCAAAAGCGTTTTAACCAGTCACAATGCACGTAAATCAGTAGGGACTTAAAAAGGCAATACGTATTCACCAGAACGTGGCACTGACTGAGGTCAAGGCCTGGGTCTACGCGACCCGTTGCGCACCAAATACCTGCCGATGGACGGGGACCCAGCACGTAGCTTCTCGAAGAAGCAGAGACGGTGACAGGCGGACCCCCAGCGACCACAGTTCTCGACTGCAGTGGTCCGCAACGTGCACTCACAACGATTCGGGCACTCAGGGACAGGCGGGCTCCCAGCAGCACGCGGCTGCGGCGGCCCGGGCTGGTGGTGGCGATGACTCTCGTTGTGTAGCTCCGTGGTGGGCTCACAGCGGCAGCAGTGCTCTCCTAGCTGCGGCGGCCCGCGGACGATTCACGATGATGCAAAGTTGACAAAGATGCGGGCACTCAGCGGAAGCAGCTCTCTCTTAGCTGCGGCGGCTGACAGGACAAATCACGATGATGCAACGTTAGCAAGGGTGCGAGCACTCCGCGGCAGCCGCTCTCTCTTAGCTGCGGCGGCCCACAGGACAAACCACGATGATGCACAGCGGACACAAGTGTGGGCACTCAGCGGCAACAGCTCTCTCTTAGCTGCGGCGGCCCACAGGACAATTCACGATGTTGCACAGCTGACACAAGTGCGGGCACTCAGCGGCGGCAGCTCTCTCTTAGCTGCAGCGGCCCACAGGACAATTCAGCGAGGGTTCTGAAGATTCAAATTAAGGCGGGCGCTCAGCGGCGGCAGCTCTCTTAGCTGCGGCGGCCCACACACAGAGTTCACAAGGGTTACCAGTCCGCGTTCCTCACAGTAGAACTAGAGGTTCCGGATTACTCGACGGAGGCCTCACCTGCAAGTAGAATCCCTAGCACAGGAATTCAGGCGGCTGACTGGGTGAAGTCTAATGTCCCTGAGACTTCAGCAGGAGGCGCTCTCAATTCAGGCCCTTGGGTAGTTTCTTCAGCCAGCTTGGTGAAAGTTTCAAAGTCCTTTCCTCTGTCCGCTCGGACAGAGTTTCGTCTTGACATCCAGAAGGAACACCTCGCACCAGGTTTCAGCGTAGCGTTTTATACCTAAAAAGTCTTTGTTCTCTGCAGTCACAAATCACTGCATCCAGCCAGAACCAGTTCGGTGGGGTCGGGGAGCACTTGGTTTACGAGGCGACATCCTGCCCTTTGAGAATCTGGGGGTCTGCTATCAGACGCCCAGTGGGACATGGAGCCATCATTCACCTTGCCAGGCACGGCCCTGCTCGGATCAAAGAGTCACCCCTCCCCATACTCTAAATGCCGATCTCTCTCTCCAGCCAGGTCTGACCCAGCTGGCCCTGCTGCTCCAAAACCAGACGGCCAATACACACGCTAGCAAAGCCTACAGGAAAGCTTAGGCCAGAAAATACCTCGTTTCTAGTAGAGGCATTTTCGAACACGGGCTACGCTAATAATCCTTACTAAAAGATGTATCTCAATGTTCTGAGCTTAAACATATCAAATTCGACGTTCCTATCAGGTTCCTGGGGGCAGGTAGGATTAAGGCATGTAATACTCAGCCTGCCCATTCTGGCACTCAGCGGCGGCAGCTCTCTCTTAGCTGCGGCGGCCCACAGGACAATTCACGATGTTGCACAGCTGACACAAGTGCGGGCACTCAGCGGCGGCAACTCTCTCTTAGCTGCGGCGGCCCACAGGACAATTCAGCGAGGGTTCTGAAGATTCAAATTAAGGCGGGCGCTCAGCGGTGGCAGCTCTCTCTTAGCTGCAGCGGCCCACACACAGAGTTCACAAGGGTTACCAGTCCGCGTTCCTCACAGTAGACCTAGAGGTTCCGGATTACTCGACGGAGGCCCCACCTGCAAGTAGAATCCCTAGCACAGGAATTCAGGCGGCTGACGGGGTGAAGTCTAATGTCTCTGAGACTTCAGCAGGAGGCGCTCTCAATTCAGGCCCTTGGGTAGTTTCTTCAGCCAGCTTGGTGAAAGTTTCAAAGTCCTTTCCTCTGTCCGCTCGGACAGAGTTTCATCTTGACATCCAGAAGGAACCAGGTACCAGGTTTCAGCGTAGCGTTTTATACCTAAAAAATCTTTGTTCTCTGCGGTCACAAATCACTGCATCCAGCCAGAACCAGTTCGGTGGGGTCGGGGAGCACTTGGTTTACGAGGCGACGTCCTGCTCTTTGAGAATCTGGGTGTCTGCTATCAGACGCCCAGTGGGAGATGGAGCCATCATTCACCTTGCCAGGCACGGCCCTGCTCGGATCAAAGAGTCACCCCTCCCCATACTCTAAATGCCGATCTCTCTCTCCAGCCAGGTCTGACCCAGCTGGCCCTGCTGCTCCAAAACCAGACGGCCAATACACACGCTAGCAAAGCCTACAGGAAAGCTTAGGCCAGAAAATACCTCGTTTCTAGTAGAGGCATTTTCGAACACGGGCTACGCTAATAATCCTTACTAAAAGATGTATCTCAATGTTCTGAGCTTAAACATATCAAATTCGACGTTCCTATCAGGTTCCTGGCGGCAGGTAGGATTAAGGCATGTAATACTCCGCCTGCCCATTCTGGCCTATGAGAACGGGTGGCCTCACAACAGTAAACAGTGAAATGGAGGGTAACTCGCTATTAGAACATGCTACACAGGCATACTTGAAAAGCCGCTTCGGTGGGTAGCGCAAATCAGCGCTGCAGGCCCACCAGCAGTATTTGGTCTACCAGCCCTGGGCACACAGTGCACTGATACTAGGGGCTGGCAGGTAAACCAAACGAGCCAATTATGGTTATCCCAATTCATACAGTTACCTTCACACAGGGAGCATTCGCGCTGTGTCACTGATTGACAGTGGCACAGCGCCCAGAGCATCTAAATCCAGTCAACATAAAAGGTAAGAAGCGAAAAGAGGAAGGGAGACCCGCGCCAATGATGCCAGGTCTAACACGCGTCCCCTCCAGCTGAAATGTGGGGAGAACTAACCATTCCCTTGGGAGTTCTCATCACTAAGGCGGAAAAACCTGGACAGACCGTCAGCATTGGCGTGTTCTGTACCGGGGCGGTGTTCCACCGTGAAATCCATACCCTGTAGGGAAATGGACCACCTCAACAACTTGGGATTCTCACCCCTCATATGCATCAACCATCTAATGGGCCTGTGGTCTCTCTGAACCCGGAAGTGAGTCCCAAACAGATATGGTCTCAGCTTCTTCAGCGCCCAGACGTAGCACGAGCAGACCACAGCAAATGCCTCAATTGCACTCCACCTCTGTTCCCGGGGAAGTAACCTCCTGCTCAGGAAGGCTACCGGTTGGTCTAGTCCCTCCTCATTGATCTGTGACAGAACAGCCCCTATACCATGCTCTGAGGCGTCTGTCTGGACAACAAATTCCTTTGAAAAGTCGGGCGCCTGAAGCACGGGTGCGGTGCACATGGCAGTCTTCAGGACGTCAAACGCGTTCTGACAGGTGTCAGTCCAGTTTACCTTCTTTGGCTGCTTCTTAGAAGTCAGCTCAGTCAAGGGTGCAACAATGTTGCCATATCCCTTGACAAACCTCCTGTAGTACCCCGTGAGTCCTAAGAAGGCTCTCACCTGCGTCTGAGTCTTGGGGGGTTCCCACGCCAGGATAGTTTCAATTTTGGGCTGAAGGGGCGCCACCTGGCCGCTCCCCACCTGGTGCCCCAAATACACTACAGAACCCTGCCCAATCTGGCACTTACTGGCTTTGATTGTGAGGCCTGCCTTCCGCAGGGCCATCAATACCTCCCAGAGGTGGCGCAGGTGGTCCTCCCAAGAGGAGCTAAACACCGCAATGTCATCCAGGTAGGCGGCACTGAAGTCTTCCAGCCCAACCAACACCCTGTTGACCAGCCTCTGAAAGGTGGCAGGGGCATTCTTCATTCCAAAGGGCATCACCCGGAACTGGTAGTGCCCATCGGGTGTGGAGAAGGCTGACCTCTCCTTCGCTCCCTCGGTCAAGGCGATCTGCCAATACCCAGACGTCAAATCAAATGTGCTGAGGTATTTTGCAGCCCCTAACCGATCTATGAGCTCATCAGCTCTGGGGATGGGGTGCGCGTCAGTCTTCGTGACTGAATTGAGGCCCGATAGTCCACGCAGAACCGAAGTTCTGGGGTGGTACCAGGCGCTGCAGCTTTTGGTACCAGGATCACTGGGCTGGACCAAGGGCTGCTAGAGGACTCAATCACCCCAAGGGAAAACATTTTGGTAACCTCATCCTTAATGTAGGCCCTTACCCGGACAGTCACTCGGTAAGCCTTGTGCTTAATGGGAGGACTGTCCCCGGTGTCCACGTCATGGACACACCAATCAGTGACACTAGGTACCAGGGAGAACAGATCACTGAATTGCCCCAACAGGTGGCGACAATCACCCTGCTGCTCAGGAGACAGTGTGGTGGAGAGGACCACACCCTCCACTGACCCATCTCGCTCCCCCGCACACAGGAGGTCAGGAAGGGGCTCGCTCTCCTCCTCCATCCCAGCATCTGTGGCCAGAAGCATGCCCACTTCAGACCTCTCAAAGTGGGGCTTCAGGCGGTTAACATGCAGGACCCGCAAGGGGTTCCTGGGAGACTGCAAGTCCACCATGTAGGTAACAGGACTCTTGCGCTCCACCACCTTAAAGGGGCCGGTCCACCTATCCTGGAGCGCACAGGGCTCCACCGGGGCCATGACCCAAACCTTTTGTCCAGGCTGAAACTCGATCAGAGTGGCATTCTGATCGTGCCAGCGTTTCATCTCTTCCTGGCTGTTTTCCAGGTTTGCCTCAGCAAGTTTCCTGAAACGCCGAGTCTGGTACCTGAAGGCCAGCATGTAACTAAACACATCCTGGGGAGGTTTCCTGGGAGATTGCTCCCAGCCTTCCTTGCCCAGACTCAGAGGCCCTCTTACCGGGTGACCATAGAGCAGCTCAAAGGGACTGAACCCTAAGGAATTCTGTGGCACCTCACGGTAAGCAAACAACAGGCATGGCAAGAGGACATCCCACTTACGCCTCATGGGCTCGCCTAGGCCCATAATCATGCCCTTAAGGGTCCGGTTGAATCTCTCAACCAGCCCATTACCCTGGGGGTGGTAAGGAGTGGTGAACTTATACGTTACCCCACACTCCTCCCACAGAGACTTCATGTACTTGGAGATGAAGTTAGTTCCCCTATCGGGCACCACCTCTCTGGGGAATCCCACACAGGATAAAATCCCCATCAGTGCCCGTCCCACCACGGGGGCCGTCACTGTCCTGAGCGGGATGGCCTCAGGGTACCGGGTGGCATGGTCCACCAAGACCAGGATGAACCTGTTGCCCATGGCTGTCTTGGGATCCAGAGGCCCCACAATATCGATGCCCACTCTCTCGAATGGGGTGCTCACCACGGGAAAGGGCTGTAGTGGGGCCTTAATCTTCCCCCACTCTTCCCACTTGCCTGGCAAGTCTCACACGTCCTGCAGTGAGCATCTGAGCTCCTGCGCATCTGGGGCCAATAGAAGTGGGTGACCAGCCTCTCAAAGGTCTTGGTCTGCCCCAGATGTCCGGCCAGTGGCACATCATGAGCCAACCCCAGTAGGAAGGTCCTGAAGCGCTGGGGTACCACCAGCACACGTGCTGACCCAAGCTCAGCAACCTTAGGCTCGCTGTAAAGGAGGTTGTTCTCCCAATAGATCCAATGTGACCCTGTCTGGTCACCTACTGCCTGGGCGGCGGCCTGTCGCCGCACCCCCTCAAGAGAAGGGCAGGTTCTCTGCTGCTCGCAAAATTCCTCCCTGGAGGGCCCCCCTTCCTGCTGCCAATAGGTCAGCTCCGGTAGGTCCCCCAGTTCGGCCACTTGTTCCCCTGTAGGTTCCAGGGCATCCCCCTCAAGTTCTGCTCCTTCGGGACCGTGGGAACTGCGGGGGCCGGTTTCCCGCGCCCCCTACCCCTTCTCTTTGAGGCAGCGGCCCGGGCCATACTTTCAGGCTCCAGACCCTCCTGAACATCCTTCTGAGCTGTCATGGACCGAGTGGTCACACACGCCCACTCAGGCTAACCCAACATTTCCAAATGAGACTTTCTCTCCACCGTAGCCCACGGGGAGTTGTCCAGATCATTGCCCAACAGACAGTCTACAGGCAGGGCGGGCCTCACAGCCACTTGAAGAGTTCCTGCGATTCCCCCCCCCCCACTCGAAGGGAACCTGAGCCACTTCACACTTGCTCTCTGAGTTGTCTGCTGACACTACGGGGCAGAACGCATGGGGGACAACCTGCTCTTTGGACACCAACCTGGAGCTGACAGCAGTCACACTAGCTCCGGTGTCCCTGAGAGCCTCCACCCTATGTCCATTGATGGTCACCCACTGCCGGTACTTCTGAGTGTTATTCGGCAGTGTGGGGTTAGGGACCTTCTCGAAGTCTCCTAGCGAGACAAGGGTTAACTCTACGGGATCCCACCCACCTTGGACCTCCACTTCCTCCCCCCCAGGCCTACACTGGCAATCTGGCGGGATGGTGCACGGGGTGGTGCACGAGGGGATGCATTGGGGTTCCTCTGGGGACACTGGGGATCATAATACCGGTGGCCCACTTGACCACACTTGAAACAAGTGAGTGGCCCCCTCTGGACAGGCTTACCTGTCGGGGACACTGGCTTCTTCTCAGGGGGAGGCTGGGACACCACTGCTTGGTTCCCTTGGGAATTACTTTGGGGCCCTCTCTGGAACACCCTCTGCTTACCCTTGTCCCCCCCACTTCTCTGCTGGGGACCCTGCCCACCTCTGGCGAAGTCTCCCACAAAACCTTTGCGGACCCGGGTGCTCACCCAGCGGTCCGCCTCCTCAGCAAGCTTCCTAGGGTTAGTCAGCTTGCTATCAATCAGGTGCTGGCGTAGCTCCGGAAAACAGTTACTGGACAAATGCTCCCACGCAAACAAATCATACAATTGCTCGAAAGTTTCCACTGTGCTACCCTTTACCCAGCGATCCATTGCTCTGCAGAAAAAAAACACATATTCAACCCACGTGGTACCCTCTAACTTCTTACAGGTCCTAAACCTCTGCCTGTACATTTCTGGGGTCAAACCATAACGGGTCATCAAAGCTTCTTTCATATGGGCATACACCATCCTGCTTTCCTCAGGCAGGTCCAACAGGGTATCCCTACCATCACTCACAAAGCGCCCCCACAATCCCGCTACCCAATCCTGCTCAGGGACCCGGTGGGACACCATTGCTATCTCATATGCGGCAAACCATTGCCCACTATCCTCACTCTTGTGAAAATCCTTAATGACATCCTTAGGAATATAAACTCTACTCTCAGGAGTTACTAAAGGTATGCTGCCACCAGAGGGGGAGACCGGGACACTCCTCGCCCTGATCTCTATCTCCCTCAACATTCTCTCATGTTCCATTCTCATTTTCTCAAGTTCAATTGACAATCGATTCTTCTCAATGTCTAACTTCTTACTCTCAAGGTCCTTCTGACCATCCAATTTAGCCATCTCCAAACTATGCCTCCTATCTCTCTCCCTGTCCTCCAGCTCTTCTGGGGTCAGGCTCCTTTGGGATACACTAGTACCTGGATTGGAGGGTGTTCTATCTCCCCCCCTCTACTGCATCATCCTGCTGCCCTCCAGCATTCTCTTCCTCATCCCCAGCGGACTCTCTCGCTTTCCACCAGGCCTTCAGTGCCTTGTGGTACTCCTCCTTCCTAGAGAGACCTATCACGGGGACTGCGAATTGCCTACAAAATGACTTCAGCTGTTTGGCAGTATAGGTATCTAATCTTTCCTCCTCAAAGGCGAGATCCTCCGAAGCATTGGATGTTGGCCTTCCCATATTAGCATTACTCATGGCTGCGATCAACAATTCAATACTAAAACAACCAACCCCAAAAAATTCGGAGAGGGAAAAAAAATCTGCGCTTGTCTGCGCTTTGGTCTGTACTCACTAGTGGTGTCTACCAGTTATTGTACGTGGATCATAAATGCAAGTCCTGATCCTCACCGCTGACCGTCAATGTTAGAAATGGGGTCTCTAGTTGGCAATGGCTGGCGCCACTGTCCAAATAGGGACCCTTTTTCCTAAGTCAGGGCAAGTGGGCTACCCCCTTTGATAACCCCTGCTCAACCCTGTGGTAACGTAGCACGAGCAGTTAGGCCTATCTCAGAGGCAGTGTGTGAAGCATTTATGACCATGCATAATAAGGCAGTAACGACACCACAAAAGGACACAACTCAAGTAGGTATAGAAAAATAGTATCTTTATCTAAGGTTTAGTACGAGACTCTCAAAAGCGTTTTAACCAGTCACAATGCACGTAAATCAGTAGGGACTTAAAAAGGCAATACGTATTCACCAGAACGTGGCACTGACTGAGGTCAGGCCTGGGTCTACGCGACCTGTTGCGCACCAGATACCTGCCGTTAGACGGGGACCCAGCATGTAGCTTCTCGAAGAAGCGGAGACGGTGACAGGCGGACCCCCAGCGACCACAGTTCTCGACTGCAGTGGTCCACAACGTGCACTCACAACGATTCGGGCACTCGGGGACAGGCGGGCTCCCAGCGGCAGCAGCACGCGGCTGCGGCGGCCCGGGCTGGTGGTGGCGATGACTCTCGTCGTGCAGCTCCGTGGTGGGCTCACAGCGGCAGCAGCGCTCTCCTAGCTGCGGCGGACCGCGGGACGATTCACGATGATGCAAAGTTGACAAAGATGCGGGCACTCAGCGGCAGCAGCTCTCTCTTAGCTGCGGCGGCCCACAGGACAAATCCCAATGATGCAAAGTTGGCAAAGGTGCGAGCACTCAGCGGCGGCAGCTCTCTCTTAGCTGCGGCGGCTCACAGGACAAATCTCGATGATGCAAAGTTAGCAAGGGTGCGAGCACTCCGCGGCAGCAGCTCTCTCTTAGCTGCAGCGGCCCACAGGACAAACCACGATGATGCACAGCGTACACAAGTGCGGGCACTCAGCGGCGACAGCTCTCTTAGCTGCGGCGGCCCACAGGACAATTCACGATGTTGCGCAGCTGACACAAGTGCAGGCACTCAGCGGTGGCAGCTCTCTCTCAGCTGCGGCGGCCCACAGGACAATTCACGATGTTGCACAGCTGACACAGGTGCGGGCACTCGGCGGCGGCAGCTCTCTCTTAGCCTTTCCATTCAGGGGAATCAAGCCTAACACACGAGGAGTAATTCCTAAATTAATAGTAGGATTGTGGATGACTTCCACTATCGAATTGACGGTGCAACCGTGATTCAAAGATAAGCTAATAACTTTGGGAGACCAACCCTCATTCTTGAGTGTTCATTTCTCTCTCATCCTTCATATTCTCGGAGCCATTCAGCCCTCTCTGTCCTCGACGACATATTGTGCGCCTCTGAGGACCCTCCTTTAAGTCAGATATGGTGCCCCTTTTTTAGCCACCCTCTCACCTACCACTTGTCCTGAGGAAGACCCCGATTGTAAGGTCGACAAGAATACCTACACATTATCAGGGGTCGAAACGTCGACACACTACTGATGCCAGTACCGTCAACAGTGTATGCTTACACTGTGATTTGATCTGTTACATGGCTACATAATTCATTGTTCTAAAATAATTTTTTGTCTTGATGCTAAGAGTTTGTGGCAATGAATAGCATGCCCAACAATTTGATGGTTATATTCATGAGTAATGTTTGTCACTAACCTCACTACCTCACTCATGTCACTGCCTTTTCCCTTTCCCCTTCGTCCTGTGGGCACAACTACGATGTTTTCAATGTGTTTTGTGAAATATGTTCTCTTTGTTCAGTGTGATTAAATAACACTTGAGCATTCCTTTATTCTCTTTATTTTGATTTATGATTGTGAATTTCATTTTGCTACACTGTTTTGATCTATCTATACTGGGACCACTACTCTTTATACACTCTCTTAGCTGCGGCGGCCCACAGGACAATTCACGATGTTGCACAGCTGACACAAGTGCGGGCACTCAGCGGCGGCAGCTCTCTCTTAGCTGCGGCGGCCCACAGGACAATTCACGATGTTGCACAGCTGACACAAGTGCGGGCACTCAGCGGCGGCAACTCTCTCTTAGCTGCGGCGGCCCACAGGACAATTCAGCGAGGGTTCTGAAGATTCAAATTAAGGCGGGCGCTCAGCGGTGGCAGCTCTCTCTTAGCTGCAGCGGCCCACACACAGAGTTCACAAGGGTTACCAGTCCGCGTTCCTCACAGTAGACCTAGAGGTTCCGGATTACTCGACGGAGGCCCCACCTGCAAGTAGAATCCCTAGCACAGGAATTCAGGCGGCTGACGGGGTGAAGTCTAATGTCTCTGAGACTTCAGCAGGAGGCGCTCTCAATTCAGGCCCTTGGGTAGTTTCTTCAGCCAGCTTGGTGAAAGTTTCAAAGTCCTTTCCTCTGTCCGCTCGGACAGAGTTTCATCTTGACATCCAGAAGGTACCAGGTTTCAGCGTAGCGTTTTATACCTAAAAAGTCTTTGTTCTCTGCAGTCACAAATCACTGCATCCAGCCAGAACCAGTTCGGTGGGGTCGGGGAGCACTTGGTTTACGAGGCGACGTCCTGCCCTTTGAGAATCTGGGGGTCTGCTATCAGACGCCCAGTGGGACATGGAGCCATCATTCACCTTGCCAGGCACGGCCCTGCTCGGATCAAAGAGTCACCCCTCCCCATACTCTAAATGCCGATCTCTCTCTCCAGCCAGGTCTGACACAGCTGGCCCTGCTGCTCCAAAACCAGACGGCCAATACACACGCTAGCAAAGCCTACAGGAAAGCTTAGGCCAGAAAATACCTTGTTTCTAGTATAGGCATTTTCGAACACGGGCTACGCTAATAATCCTTACTAAAAGATGTATCTCAATGTTCTGAGCTTAAACATATCAAATTCGACGTTCCTATCAGGTTCCTGGGGGCAGGTAGGATTAAGGCATGTAATACTCAGCCTGACCATTCTGGCCTATGAGAACGGGTGGCCTCACAACAGTAAACAGTGAAATGGAGGGTAGCTCGCTATTAGAACATGCTACACAGGCATACTTGAAAAGCCGCTTCGGTGGGTAGCGCAAATCAGCGCTGCAGGCCCACCAGCAGTATTTGGTCTACCAGCCCTGGGCACACACAGTGCACTGATACTAGGGGCTGGCAGGTAAACCAAACGAGCCAATTATGGTTATCCCAATTCATACAGTTATCTTCACACAGGGAGCATTCGCGCTGTGTCACTGATTGGCAGTGGCACAGCGCCCAGAGCATCTAAATCCAGTCAACATAAAAGGTAAGAAGCGAAAAGAGGAAGGGAAACCCGCGCCAATGATGCCAGGTCTAACAGTCTCAATTCAAGGAAATGGGATGACATCTTGGTTGTGATGCACTGGTTGTTTAAGGCACGTGTTTTTGCTAGGTACCAGTCTTTTTAAAAAGTTTTGATATTTTGAAATATGAATTGTTCGTTTCGCACAATGAGACCTCGCGGAGACACATAAAATTCTCAACAACACCAATCCCTTCCTGAGCCATATAAAAACATGGAAAAGATACATCGACGACATCTTGGTGATTTGGGAGGGTGATGAGTCCAGAGCTGGAGCATTTATAACATGGCTTAACATGCAAAACGCCTTCCTCAAGTTCACTCACACCATGAGAAGAACAGAACTGCTGTTTCTAGAGCTTAACATCATCGCAGACGAAGGGATCCTGAAAACCAATGCCCACGAAAAACCAACAGCAATAAACTGATTGTTACTCTATGACAGTTTACACCCTAGACACCTAAAAGAAAATCTACCCTTTGGGCAATTTTTAAGACTCAGGAGAAACTGCACAGAACTCAATTATTACATGACGCAGGATAACAAGCTATCAAAAAATTGATAGCAAGGAATTACCCAAGGCGAATAGTGTCAAGACCAAAAAAATGCGCCTTAAACAACCATAGGGATACTCTCCTTGAACCTCGCACCCCTCCGGATAAGCAAGAGGAAGTGAGACCTATCTGCATAACTACATACAACATAGCTTCAGACCGTGTCTCAAAAGTCATACAGAAACACTGGCGGATTCTGAACAGCGGCAGTTTAAACATTACAAAACCCATGTTTTCTCACAAAAAAGGAAAAAGCTTAAAGGATATGCTAGTGCACAACCGACCCGAGCGACTAATGCTAGACCAATGAGTCAGTCTTTTTCTGGAACATTACCTATGGGTCATTATCCATGTGGGAATTACAGTGTTTGCCATCTCTAAGATCACAAAAACAATACTTTTCAACAACGGAATGAGATGGGAACTTCGCCAACTGACAAATTGCAACACTACAGGAGTGGTCTACCTGATCACTTGCCCCTGCAATTTGCATTATGTGGGCATGACCACTCGCAAAATAAGTACGAGAATATGTGAACATATGAGTAATGTCCGATGCCAGCGCATCACAACCAAGATGTCATCCTATTTCCTTGAACTGAGACACACCCGGGATTTGAGATGGGTGGTCCTTGAGCATATAAGGAATACAGACAATTACAAGCAACGACTCCTGGAAAAAGAGCAGAGATGGGTTTTTAAACTGAAAACGGGCACCAAGGGTCTTAATGATAATATCCCTTGGAATATCTTTCTCTAACCAACCAAGGGGCACCAGGCTGGCTGGGATCTCTGCCACCAGGATGACCACCTTTTTTGGCAGCGAGTGACACTGGTATACTTCTGTACACTAATTAACTATAGGAATACACCTTATGGCAAAAAGGAATCTCATACCAATCTTCCTAATACCCATGGTTTTAAGAATTACACATCGAGAAAGTAGAATCTGGCCCACTATTACCATTGGATGTAATCACACCAATATGTCTGGCTAGATGTGCGTAAGATTTGCCAGAATCTTTCTTCGAAAATTACCTGCGCTGTATTATTATTAATTTTTATTACAATTTTTGCAACCTATTGCAACATTTTTTGGTTAGGTCTCCTAACCATTCGTAGGAGGTATTAAGAGTTGTCCCCGTTCTATATCATTTCACTCTCAATAATCCTCCGAAAAATATGGACTTTTCGAAGATGGCCCCGCGTTCATTACTTTTAGGCGGCATCTACGATAACAGAGTGAGCAGTCTATACCATCTCACCCTCAATAACCCACTGGTAAATACGGACTTCTCCAAGATGGCCCCCACGTTTACTACTAGTGCGTGGCATCTGTGATTACAGAGTGAGCGGTCTAGTCCCTTAACTAACTAGGTTACATGTGGGGAAATGACCACAAGGCTGTATCGGATAAAAAGAACCGGACACACACATCAGTAAGATGCGGTCCCCAGGGAATCGAAATAGGCGAACAGGCCGAGGATGGCCTTGATGAAGGAAGTGACATGGCTCGTTACTAGAAAGCCACGCGTGGAGGCGCTGATCTGACTACTGTCACGTTCCTCTCCACTCGCTCCAGCCCCTCTGCCAATTGCGCTGGATAAAAAACAGTGGGCAACCATTGTCCGATTTTCGTTCTCCTCGTAGGGTTTGACTATAGGCCCCTCCGCCTTGGAACAGTAGGGCGTCCAAAATGTATGTAATTGTATGTATTGTAGTGTTTGTGTGTTTTGTCTTCTTTATGGATGTGTCTCACCCGTTGGTGGAGGCTTTTTTATACCCACTGAATGAGAGCTACGATAACGGGCAACATTGTTTTTCACGTACGGAGTGATCAAGTCTGTGCAGTTGTATTGAGCACCATCACCACAGGGTTTAAGCACAGATTTCCATTGTATATTACGTATTGGGGTTTGTCAGGCATGGCTGATCAGCCGCTTTTGTTTTTAAATGCTTTTCTTGTCTTTTCAGATACGGACTGACAAAGCGTTACCGTATGTATTAATAGGGGTATGCGCATGGCATGCCATCCTTTGTGTCCTGATTAGAGGACTGCGAGGAGTGGTACCAATGGGATCATTGTTCCTATAGGTCCTGAAGAAGAGCCATTATGTGAATGGCTCGAAACATGTTGACCAACTATTTCTGAAGAGAACGGACTCATTATAGTCCACCCCTTCAGCCACAACCCCTGATTTTAACCATACCGACTAGAGGCGGGAACAAAATAGGAATCCTACTAGTCAGGTATTTTTAACTCACCAACACCCACTTTCCCACTCCCTTTCACCAACGTTGTCTTTATCATTGACTCCGCCTGTAAGTGCTCCCGCGTAAACGCCTGGTCGTAGCACGCCTCAATCCGTATAGGATTAGGATGAACCCCAATGATGAAGCATGCTACCAAGGGGTAACCCTAGTGGGTGAGGGGTCTCTAGGAAAAACGCCTTTTTCCTAAATAAATATCCAAGTGGAGATTCTTTATATTTCATACTTTTTCCTAGGGCTGGTTTTCGATTTGTTTGAAATATGTATGTATGTATGCATGTGGTAAATATATAATGTGAATCTAGCCAGAAGCAGCAGATTGCTTTAAAGTGTAAAAGGCAAGGAGTTGAGTTAGGAAGCAATTGCAAGGGCAGAGAAGCGGCTGAATTTGGATATGGAAATAGGACTTCAATGGCATTAAGATGTAGTGTTGTGTGAAGAGATGTATCTCCAGCTTTTTCCTGAATTGTAGGAGGGTTGGGCAGGCGTGAACGGAATGGTAATTTTGTTATTCGAGGTTCGTAGTGTATTTATATTACTTCCTCTCCTGCCTGGTGGTGTCCTGGCAATTGTTTTGTCATGAGCCATTGGAAATGGTGAGCTTGCCAGCTGGAAAAGCCATGGTACTGAGTGTAATCGCTTTGTATACAATGCAGCTCTTACTGAGGATGGTGAAAGCTGGCAAGGGGAGCAAGTAGAGTCCATCAGGGTAAACTGATGTAGTCAAATTCCATGTACAATTGTGCATTGTCTGCATGAGTAGAGTTTCAAAGGGCTTCATGTAAAGGTTGAGAATGCTGAAGAGAGTATTGCCATCTGACGGACTCCACAGGTGACCGGGAGCGTCTGGGTTATGAAGGGGCCCATGCTGACAAACTGGTACTAGTTTAACACCTTGTAGGAAGACCACTGAAAGATATTGCAAGTGAACCCCAATTGGTAACATCAGGGTTTGAATAAGGGGCCATGGTTGATGGTGACGAAGGCAGTTAAAAGGGCTAGCAATATAAGGAGTCAGGGAATTTCATTATCTGTGGTACAGAGAGTGTTGGCTTTGATTTGTAAGATGGCAATTTCAGTGCTATAGCATGTCTCAAATCAGATTGGTAGTCACACAGGTGATGGTTGGCATTAATGTGACCTTGCAGTTGTACCTAGCTATTTCAATGATCTTGCTCATGAAGGGCAGATGGGTGATGGGCAGATGGCCTGCAAGGGGATAAGGGTCTAGTGTAGGGTTGTTGAGGATTGTGATGATCTAGCCTCTTGAGGGTCTCTGGGAAGATACCTTGGTTATGGGTGACATAGTTTCTCCGGTGAGAGATTTGAATGTTGGATGAGAGTAGGACATTGTCTTCAGTCTGGTGCCTTTAAGTTGTTTGCAGAGGCCTACGAGGTCTGTGAGAAAGGGGCTTGAAGAATGACTATTGCAGGATGAAGTGTGGAGATGGGTGGTGAGGGCCACAGGCTTGGTGATGCTGATGTTTCGGATTCACTGAAGAAGAAGGCAGGAGTGTTGCAGCGGTCTATGTAGATAAGATGGCCTGAAAGGGTCTTGATTGCCTTGATCTCTTACAGTTGCTGTAGGATGTGTATTTGGCTGATGTGGTAATTTCTTTGTGTGTGGTGCAGAGAGACTTTAGGAATCAACTGAAGTTATTCAGACGGCTATTGGTGTCTGACATTGAGGGGTGATGACTGGGTACAGATACGTTTGAGCGATATATTGTTGGTGGAGAAGTCCTTGATGGGTCTGAAGGTTTGTGGTTGTCTTTTAGGTTGACATCAATCGTCAGGTTGGACATGGATCAGGTTGATTGCAAAATGGGAAGTCCATTCCAGGGGTGTGGGTGATTCCCATTGAATGTTAGGTGATATTGATAAAATGTAGTCAAATGATCACCCTTTGGAGTTCGGTAGCTTGGATGACATGCTGTACTATATCAAGTGTGTTGATTAGGAGGGTATCTCTTGGGCTTTTTTGTGCTTGAGTTGCTTGGGAGATTAAATTCACCAAGGATGGTGAGGTAGGTGTGTCAGATGGATGTAGTGATGAGGAAAATCAAGAATTTGACTATGAAGTCTTTGTTCTCTCTGAGGAGGTCTGTAGATGAGGTGGCAAGGGAACGGCTGAGTGATAGCGTGTGAGTAGTGGCATATGCCTAGTGTCCTTGAGTTGAATATGCATGACCAGAGTGGAGGGTCGCGAGAATTTGTTGATGACAGCGATGCCTTCCTCTTTTTTGTGTCATTTGCCTGTATACTAAATAACGTAGCCTGTTGGAATAAGGGTGTCTAGGGTGTGTGAGGAAATGGGGGAGAGCCATGTTTATGTGCTGGAGTTTGTCAAAGTTATAAAATGCGATGAGGCCTGCGATGTCTGGAAAGAGGAGTGCTCCAATACGGGGTTTCTCCAGGTCTTGATTTCTGACCCTTTTTAGAAATCATGAATTGTCTCCAAAAGCTCTGAAATGATAGTCTATAGATGACTACTTTTAGAGAGAGCACCATTTGTCCTTCCCGAATCAGAGTTGTCTATACCATCCGATTTCTCAGAATGCGGAGTACAGGTTGTGAGAAGTTGGCCTGGTATATGCTGTCCACTAATTAAAGTGGGCACCTTGCACCAGTCCAAACGACCCTTATTGATGATTAGGTTAAAGACAACCTTTATAGAAAGCTATCCTAGTGGTAGCTGTGGAGAGCAGCCTTCAGGCTAAGTATTGAAGGAATGTAAAGCAGCTTGTTTTACCAGTATATAACCTCTTGAATGACCAAATGAAAGGAGAACCACACCAGGTATATATAAAATATATGTATTTATTACTAAACACTCTCTACTAACCTCTTTATGAGATTAGAGAACAAGGCACACAATTACACAGTACTAGAACGACAGTAAATAGCACAATACACAGTGGGCTCCAGGGGGAGACCAAACCATATACTAAGAAAGTGGTATAAGAACCACGACTTGACTAGACACAGTGCCTAGAGCACGTAGACTCGCTGGGACCCCAAGGAACCACCCAAGGTAGTGACACGGGACCCACGGAGGATGGGTGCAGTGTGGGAACACAGACGCGAGCTCCGTACAACTCTATGGGAAAGTCGCGGTTGGAATTTTAGAGTTTAAGGACACTTCGGAGAGGACTTCAAGCAAACCCAGCTAAACTTAGAAGGTTCAAAGGCCAGCACCCTTGTGAGTACCGAGGTACCCGTGTTACCTAGCCCAGGGAAGCCGGGTGCATAGGGGTCAAATGGTGTCGGAAACCCTCATCGTTTTCTATGGCATGTTGCGAAGAAGAGCTGCTGCCGTGGAGAAGAAAAGTGTCCGGTGTGATCCAAGCCTGGATCGAAGATGTGAAGAACCTGAAAGCAGAGGGGACAAAGTCTGGGTCACTTCACGTGACCAGGAACGAAGCAATCAAATGCCCACCGTTGTCGGGTGCTTCAGGTGCGAAGAGGTGAAGCTTGACTCTGCAGCCACGGGGACCAGATTCCGCAGGCGAGCTGTCCCACGAAGGATGTCGATTGCTGAGGGGTCAGTTTCCGGATTGGAGACCAACAAGCCTTGGCAACTGCAACCCACGCGGTCAGAGTAATGATGCTTCTGTGAGGACCAGCAAGGTCCTGGGGACTCCCCAAGCGATGGAGAGTTGGGGCACGTCTAGAGCAACCAGGGAAGCCCGTTGAAAGTTAGAGTTGCCTTCTTAGGGATCCACAGGTCAACGGACCAGGGATCGCGAAGGGACCTCGAGAGGAATCACAAAAGGGCGGCCCACGGAACACTCGTTGAGTGTAGGCCAGCAATCTTCGGTGTAATTACTGCTCGGGGTCAGGGCTACAAGTAACCCAAAGCTCAGCCTCATGGGTCGCCGGAAAGCTGATGCTTCTGCAAATAGACGCAGTGTCTAGGGGTTCGGGTTGCACGGTCACCACGAGGGATACGGGCCTCAGACTAGCTGTAGGCACAGATCGACCTCAGAGACCTCAGGAACCCACCTCCTGTGTGGCAATATTCTTCGCAGTCCTCAGGAGCTTCGGAGATGCCAACCGGTCAGTTGCGTTAAAGGTGCCTGCCTTGCAGGGGAGTAACTCCTTTACTCCAAGGGAGATTCTTCAGTTATCCAGCGTAGTGTAGATCGTCAAAGTACTTGGTTACTGTTGCAGAGTTTAGTCCAGGTAAAATCTAAAGTCCTGTAGCCAGGGGTTCCTACTTTATACCCAAGGAAGGGGTGGGACAAACTCTGGGGACCCACCTAGGGGAGGGTCAGGACAGAGGGGTGGCTACACACATGTCCTTTGTCCAGTTTCGCGCCAGAGCAGGGGCTGAGTGCCCCTGCAACCGGTTTGAGCTGGACTATGCACAGGGACACCAAATGTGCCCCCAGTGCAGACATCAAAGCACTCTGAGAGTGCACCCACCCAGCCCCAATACACTAAAGCCTGTCTGGGAGGTGGTCACACCTTCCTGTGACAGGAAACCTATTGTCAAGCCTTCCCCTGCCGGAGTTTCATCCAGCAGCAGGAGGGAAGACTCGTGTCTGTGGCTGGCAGCATCCATTTTGTGATGCCAGGGCTCTGTGAAGCTGGTACCGGGTGTACCGGTGCTGTCATATTTCTCCCTCTAGGAGGGAGGAATCATACCTCCCACACCAGTTACTGGTGTGGAGGTATGATTCCACGGTGTTTGACACCAAACACAACATAATTCCTTGCAGCCATTCTCAAGTTAGCATTTACCGCGAGGTTATAATGCACTTAAGAGTATATGGTTGGCTGCATCACAGACAACCTCGGAATAGTGGTTCCGGAGGCTGCAGAGGGGCTCTGCTCATGCATGGGCACCCTCTCACATAAAACCCAGCACCCTGCCTTCAGGATTGATAAGGCCTGCCATAGGGGTGACTGATAGGTTTGTATGTGCAGTGATCAGGATAGATATAGTGAACCTATATCTAAGTAAGGGGTGCATGCACCACCTTACACAGGCTGCTGTAGCAGACCTGTTGTGTCATTTTAAATGGTCTCTCAGGGGTGGCATAATACATGCTGCAGCCCCTGGGAGGCCTCTGGGGTACCTATGCCCTGGGTACATAGTATACCATATACTAGGGACTTATAAGGGTACCCCAGAATCCAATCTGGAGTGTACCTAAAGTACATGCAATCAATTTAGAGGAGAAAGCAGATAGACTGGGGTCCTGAATAGCAGGATCCCAGTCAGACTAAGTCGAAAACAGTGAAACATCAGCAAAAAGTGGGGGTAACTATAAGAAGCAGATCCTATTCTCCTACACAACCCCACCCCCCCCAAACGTCAGGACATTAAACTAACCTTGACCAGTTGAGTCTTCATGTTCTAAGTGGAAATATCTTGAGAGTCCATCTGCATTGGCATGGTTACTCCCAGGTCTATGTTCCACTGTATAGTCCATCCCCTGTAGGGAAATGGACCACCTCAAAAGTTTGGGGTTTTCACCCTTCATCTGTTTTAGCCATAAGAGGGGCTTATGGTCTGTCTGAACAATGAAGTGAGTGCCAAACAAGTATGGCCTCAGCTTCTTCAGAGCCCAAACCACAGCAAAGGCTTCCCTCTCAATGGCTGACCAACGTTTCTCTATGGGGGTCAGCCTTCTGCTAATAAAAGCTACTGGCTGATCCTGACCTTCATCATTCAATTGTGATAACACAGCCCCTACCCCCAACTCTGCATCTGTTTGGACAATGAATTGTTTGGAGTAGTCAGGACTCTGCAGAATGGGAGCAGTGCACATGGCCTGCTTCAGGTCATCAAATGCCTTTTGACAGCTGACTGTCCACTGAACTTTCTTTGGCATTCTCTTGGAAGTTAAGTCATTCAAAGGGGTCACTATGGATCCATACCCTTTGACAAACCTCCTATAGTACCCAGTCAGGCCCAAGAAAGCTCTGACCTGAGTCTGGGTGGTTGGAGCAACCCAGTCCATGATGGTCTGGATTTTGCTCTGCAATGGTTGAACCTGGCCTCCACCCACAAGGTGGCCCAGGTATACAACTTGGCTCTGCCCTATCTGGCACTTGGTGGCCTTGATAGTGAGGCCTGCTTTCTGCAGGGCCTCCAAAACATTTCTCAGGTGGACCAGGTGATCCTCCCAGGTGGAGCTAAAGACAGCAATATCATCTAGATATGCTGCACTACAGGCTTCCAGGCCTGTAAGGACTTTGTTCACCAACCTTTAGAAAAGTGGCAGGTGCATTCTTCAAACCAAAGGGCATCACCACAAATTGATAGTGCCCACTAGGGGTTGAGAATGCTGTTTTGGCTTTTGCATCCTCAGCTAGTCTGATTTGCCAGTAGCCAGCGGTCAGGTCAAATGTGCTGAGGAACTTGGCTGAGGCCAAAGTGTCTATAAGCTCATCTGCCCTAGGGATTGGATGGGCATCAGTCCTAGTGACTGCATTGAGACCTCTGTAGTCTACACAAAACCTCATCTCTCTCTTACCACCCTGGGTGTGAGGTTTAGGTACCAAGAATACTGGACTAGCCCAAGGGCTATCTGAGGGTTCAATCACACCCAAATCCATCATCTTCTGGACTTCAGTCCTGATGCAGTCCCTGACATGGTCAGGTTGTCTGTAACTTTTATTTTTAACAGGCAGACTGTCCCCAGTGTCCACTTCATGAGTGCACCAGGTAGTCTGACTTGGAGTCAGTGAGAACATATGTCTAAACTGGTTGAGAACTTTTCTGCAATCAGTTTGCTGCTGGTCAGTGAGGCTGCCTGCCAAGGCTACACCATCTACTGAACCATCATCAGGGTTCTGTGAGAGCAGGTCAGGGAGTGGATCACTATCTTCCTCCTGTCCCTCATCAGTAGCCATGAGCAAGCCCATGTCTGCCCTGTCAACATATGGTTTCAGTCTGTTGACATGGAGAACCCTGTGAGGGCTCCTGGGAGTTCCAAGGTCTACCAGGTAGGTAACCTCTCCCTTCTTTTCAACAATTGTATGGGGGCCACTCCACTTGTCTTGGAGGGCTGCTGGGGCCACAGGCTCCAACACCCATACTTTCTGTCCTGGCTGATAAACAGTCAACACAGCCTTTTGGTCATGCCAGGCCTTTTGCAAATCCTGGCTAGCCTCAAGGTTTTTAGTTGCCTTCTTCATGTACTCAGCCATCCGGGAGCGGAGACCAAGTACATAGTCCACAATATCCTGTTTAGGGGGTTTGAGAGGTAACACCCATCCCTCCTTCACTAGACACAATGGACCCCTAACTGGATGTCCAAACAGAAGCTCAAATGGGCTGTAACCAACCCCCTTCTGTGGAACCTCTCTGTAGGCAAAGAGAAGGCAGGGCAAAAGTATGTCCCATCTGCGCCTAAGCTTTTCTGGGAGACCTTTAATCATGCCCTTCAAGGTTTTGTTGAACCTTTCAACTAAACCATTGCATTGTGGGTGATAAGGGGTGGTAAATTTATAATTTACACCACACTCCTTCCACATAGCAGTTAAGTAACTAGACATGAAATTTGCATCTCTGTCTGATACTACCTCCTTAGGAAAACCCACCCTGGAAAAGATTCCCAGGAGGGCCCTTGCCACCACAGGAGCTGTGGTGGTCCTGAGGGGAATTGCCTCTGGGTACCTAGTGGCATGGTCCACCACCACCAGTATAAATCTGTGCCCAGATGCAGTTTGAGAATCTAGGGGACCAACAATGTCCATCCCTACCCTCTCAAAGGGAACCCCCACCACAGGTAGTGGTATCAGCGGGCCTTTGTAGTGCTACCTGCCTTACCACTGGCTTGACAGGTGACACAGGAGCGACAAAACTCCTTGGTGTCTTCAGACATATGAGGCCAATGAAAGTGAGGGACAATTCTGTCCCAAGTCTTGTTTTGGCCTAGGTGACCTGCTAATGGGATATCATGTGCTGGTGTCAATAGGAAGCTCCTAAACGTCAGAGGTATAACCAACCTCCTGGTGGCTCCAGGCTTGGGGTCTCTACTCTCTGAGTAAAGGAGTCCATCATCCCAGTAGATCCTATGGGACCCACTAGCACTCCCAGCAGCCTCAGCAGCAGCTTGCTATCTGAGGGGTTCAAGAGAGGGGCAGCTCAGTTGCTCCTGGCTCAGATCTGCCCTGGAAGGGCCCCCTGTCCCCAAGAACTCAACCTGATCATGTTCCAGCTCATCTGGGACAGTTCCTTCTTCAGGACTAAGATCAGCTCCCTCAAGAGACTGATCTGGATTCTGAGGCAGGGGGGAAGACACTGCCTTAACCCTACTGCTCCTCCTCTTGGAAGGTGCCTGGTCCATTTTTCAAGGATCCAGGACCTGTTCAGTGTTAGACATTTTTGCCTGTGACCTGGTCCTTGGACTTGGTACAATCACTTGTCCAATCGATCTTCTGTTTACAGATTTTACACCATGGTTTCTTCTTGCCTTTTCCCTTGTTGGAATGTGACTCCCCACCAGATGCAGATTTTTGGGGCCCTTGAGAAGACTTCTGGTCTTTACCCTTCTCCCCACCCTTATCATAGTTTTTAGAATCTTGCTTCTTGGAGACCCCACCTTGGTTCTGAACCTTCTGCTTCACCCTGGTTCTGACCCATTTGTCTGCCTTCTGGCCCAATTCTTGGGGAGAGGTCAGATCAGAGTCCACCAGGTACTGATGCAACAGTTGATTTTGACAGTTATTAAGGATCTGCTCTCTCATGATTAAATTATACAATCCTTTGAAATCACACACCTTACTGCCAAGTAACCAGCCTTCCAGAGCCTTAGTAGCACAATCAACAAAGTCAACCCAGTCCTGAGTCTGTGCCTTTTTGGTATCTCTGAACTTTAACCTGTATTGTTCAGTGGTTAGGCCAAACCCATCAATCAAAGCACTATTCAGGACTTTGTAATTATCAGCATCCTCTTCTCTTACAGTGAGGAGCTTGTCTCTACCTTTGTCTGCAAAGGAGAGCCACAAGATTGCTGCCCACTGCTCCTGAGGGACCCTCTGTACCTTACAGGCCCTCTCAAGTGCAGTTATCCATTTGTGGATGTCATCCCCAATCTGGTAGGGAGGGACAATCTTGTTCAGGTTCCTATGGTCATGAGTATGATCGTAGACACTGTGGCTGCCACCATGGGACTCTAGTCCCAGCTTCTGAGAAGCTCTCTGAAGCTTCAGGGATTCCCTGTCTAAGGCCAATTGCTCTCTCTTGATCCTGAGCTTAGCTCTCTCAAACTCAAGCAGTTGGCACTTCTTCTCATCAGAGGACTCCCTTTTATGAGAAGAAGTCCTATGAGAAACAGAGCTCCCTACAGATGTACCAGAACGATTAGATTCCACAGAAGGAGATCTAGATCTTCTTGGTAAACTGTTAACCCTTCCAGGTGGGGTAAAGAGAGACCCACTGGGGTCTCCTTCCTCACCTTCAGGAAGAATTGGATTTTCCAGGTTAGAATCATTTTGATCCTCCTGGCCAGCATCAGAGTCCTGGTCATTGAGGTTTTCACTCCCTGGCCTTTCCTCTTCTGCTATCCCACCCCCTTTGCCTGCCTCATGAGACCCTGGGGTCTATCTGAGGTCATCTAAAAGCAAAGTCACTATGAGCTTTTGGGTGTTTGGGTTTTTCCCTGTCTTCAGTTTCCTTGATGCACACATGTTTCTCAGTTCTTTGAATGTGAGAGTGTCATACTTAGTTGGCAAGGAGTCACTGACTTCAGGCCTTGAAGACATTCTAGTGTGGTGTGGTGTATGCACCTACCTACTCTAGCGGGAACTACTAAACTCTCTTGAGTTGGAGAAAGGGTGTGCTAGGCCCTTGACACCCAACTCTAAGTTCAGTAGAACTTACTTTATTCTAGACTTGATTTATATGTACCTAAGTACCTTTAGTGGTTTTCAGTTAGTCACTCACTGAGATTATCTGGTAAAACAATAGCAAGCTTGAATCCCAACCGCTGCACACCAATGTGTGAAGTTGGCCTGGTATATTCTGTCCACTAATTAAAGTGGGCACCTTGCACCAGTCCAAACGACCCTTATTGATGATTAGGTTAAAGACAACCTTTATAGAAAGCTATCCTAGTGGTAGCTGTGGAGAGAAGCCTTGAGGCTAAGTCTTGAAGGAATGTAAAGCAGCTTGTTTTACCAGTATATAAACTCTTGAATGACCAAATGAAAGGAGAACCACACCAGGTATATATAAAATATATGTATTTATCTGAAAGAGACACGTTAGTGACAGATTCCTTACCTTAGAATATCCCCAGGCGTCAGGCTGGATCCGGAAAGTTTTTGCGTAGCAGTACCCTTGCGCGTCGGTAGGCGGCGTCGTGCGGCTCCGCGTCCGTCGTCGGCGTCGTGATCGCCGGGATGACGTCGCAGGCAGTACTTAGACGCCGCCCCTGCGCGCTGACGTCAGTTCTTCTTTTTCCGCGCCAGCAAGCGCAGATCCGGGAAGAGCAGTGCCCTAGTCATTTTTTGACTAACTTTTTTGGTGAATTTTTTCACTGTTTCTTCGAATCGACTTCAAGGTGTCGTAGGGATGCCCGGCTTTAAACGTTGCGGCGCCTGTGCTCGGATGATGTCCATCACAGACCCGCATCGGGAGTGTCTCTTCTGCCTGGGCCGAGGCCACGACACGGAGTTGTGTTCCGACTGCCGGGCCCTCAACCCGAAAGCTTTGCGAGAGCGGTCTCGAAAGCTCCTCGAGGCCCGGCATTCGGCTCCGCGCCACACCAAGCCCCGGTCGCGTGAGAGGTCGAGGGGTCGGTCGCGGAGTCCTCACCGGTCGTCGGCATCGAAGTCTTCGTCGTCCGGTAAGTCTAAGCACAAAAAGTCCAAAAAGCATCGTCGCTCTAGGACTTCGCCTCGCCGGTCTCGCGACTCGGCTGAGGCCCCTCCCGGCACCGTCTCCGCCCCCGCGGCCCCGGACATGCCTGTGGAGTCGCCCCCGCAATACCCGTCCTTCCCGGGTTCGGGGGCGGATCCGGCCCAAATACAGGAATTCCTGTCGGCCATGGCCCGCCTCTTCGGGCCTCAAGGTCCCTCCGGTGCGCCTTCGGGCCCCGCGGGCCCTGATGGAGTTGCCCCGGCGTCGCCGGCGGCTCCGGCCCCGGCGTCGCCCGTGCCTCCAGCCTCGATCCCGGCTCCGGCCCCGGCTCCGCAACCCCCATCGACGCCGGTCGACCTGACCACGCCTCCGCCGACGCCGATGTCTCCGGTGCCGTTCTCGACGCCGCCTGGGGCTCCGGGCGGCGTCGTCCCCCAGTTCCTTCCGGCTCCGGACATGGACCCGGACCGACGTCGCTCGACGCCGGTTCCGGCGCCGATGAGACCTTGGGTCCCAAATGTCCCTCCTCCTCCTTATTTTGAACCAGAGGAGGACCAGGAGGACTGGGAGGGGTCTGATGACCCTCTGGCACAACAGTGTCAGTATGATGAGGACTGGACAGAGGGCCTAGGGGATGCCAGTGGTCTAGATACTTCCCCTGACACTGGCATGCTGTCTCCTCCCGTGGCTACGGAGGAGGGAGCCAATTTTGCAAGGGTGTTGCGTAGGGCGGCTGGAGCCTTACATCTCCAACTCCCTACTGTGGCGGTCAAGACTAATCTCTTGACAGAGGTGCTTCAGCCGGCAGCCTCCTCTACGGAGACTGTGCTGCCGTTTAACGATGCCCTCACTGACGTTCTTTGGGCGCCTGGTCCAAGCCCAACACAGGGGCTCCTGTGGATAGGAACGTGTCCCGACGCCATCGCCCAGCTCCGGGCGACCCCCTATTTCTCTCTGTCCACCCCACTCCTGAGAGCTTGGTTGTCCAAGCCTCCGCTTCCCAAACCGCCTTCCCTACCGCCCCTCCGGATAGGGAATCCAAACGCCTGGATCAATTTGGGAAGAAGGGTTTTTCTTCCTCCAGTGCTGGCTTGCGGTCCATCAACACCGCTTGTCTTTTGGGCCGATATACCCACTCCTTGTGGGATTCGGTGGCGACTGTTTTGCCCCAGTGTTCTGAGGAGGTCCAGACACTGCTTTCCCGCGCCATTGCGGAAGGAAGGGATGCGGCCAAATACACAATACGATGTGGCCTTGATACCGCCGACTCGCTGGGCAGGTCTATTGCAACGACGGTGGCACTGCGTCGCCACGCCTGGCTGAGAACCACTGGTTTTTCAGGGGATGTCCAGAATACTCTCATGGACATGCCCTTTGATGGAGTCGGTCTTTTTGGGTCCAAAGCAGACCATGCGTTGGAGCGCTTTAAGGACTCACGGGCTACTGCCAAGTCCCTGGGCCTTTCTGCTACACGCCGTCCGCTGACTTCTGCTTTTCGCCCCTATCGTGGCCACGGAAGGGGCGCCCAGTCACGTCAGCAGCCCAGCCACCGGCCCGCGCAGCAGGCGTCTTCGCGTGGCCGAGGACGTGGATACCGCCGTGGCGGTTCGGGCAACCAGCGTGCGGGTCAGGCCACCACCTCCAACCCGTCCGCGGCCTCCAAGCCCTCCTAGTCCCTCCTTTCAGGTGCACAGCACGCCAGTAGGGGGCAGGGTCCGCCATCACCTTCACCACTGGCGTCCCATCACCTCGGACAGGTGGGTCTTGGACATTGTCCGAAGGGGCTACTCCCTCCCCTTCGAGACCACCCCCCAGCCATGCCACCTCAATTCCACCGCATGTCAGGGGATCACTTGGTACTTCTGCAGAAGGAAGTCACGGCCCTCTTGGCCAAGAGGGCCATCGAGCATGTTCCGACCCCAGAAGTAGGACGTGGTTGCTACTCCCACTACTTCCTGGTGCCCAAAAGGACAAGGAGGACATGCGTCCTATCTTGGACCTCCGGAACGTCAATCGCTTCCTCCGGAAGGAGAAGTTCAAGATGCTCACCCTAGCTCAGGTCTTGACTGCCCTCGACCCTGGAGACTGGTTGGTAGCGTTGGACTTGCAGGACGCTTATTTCCACATCCTCGTCCTGCCGGCCCACCGGCGTTACCTACGGTTCACGGTAGGCCTCGAGCATTTTCAGTTCACCGTGCTCCCCTTTGGCCTTACCAGTGCCCCTCGGGTGTTCACGAAAGTGATGGCGGTGGTCGCAGCTCATCTACGCCGGGCAGGGGTTTCAGTCTTCCCCTACCTCGACGACTGGCTGCTGAAGGCGGGCTCGTCCCAGGCAGTCGTCTCCCACCTCCTGACTACGGCCGAACTCCTGCACTCGCTGGGGTTCTCCATCAATGTGCCGAGTCGCATCTGATTCCTTCTCCACAGCTCCTTTTCATCGGAGCAGTTCTGGACACGACGCAGTTTCGGGCCTATCCTCCCGAACGGCGAGTCCGGGATATTCAGGCTATGATTCCGATCTTTCAGCCTTTATCCTGGGTTTCGGTACGGATGACCCTGAGGCTGCTGGGCCTCATGGCCTCCTGCATCCTGCTGGTCAATCATCCCAGATGGCATATGCGGGCTCTGCAGTGGGACCTGAAGTTCCAGTGGGCGCAGCACCAGGGCAACCTGTCCGATCACGTCCAGGTCTCGGAGGGGACTGCAAAACAGTTGCAGTGGTGGCTCTTGAACCGGCAATGGGTCATGGGCAGATCCCTCTCCCTTCCCCAGCCAGAGCACACAGTTGTGACGGACGCGTCCCTTCTGGGATGGGGCGGTCACATGGGAGAGGCGGAGATCAGAGGCCTCTGGTCTCCGGCGGAGTCCCGGCTCCATATCAACCTTCTGGAGCTCCGGGCGATCCGACTTGCACTCAAAGCATTCCTTCCCTCTGTCAAAGGGAAGGTAGTGCAGGTGTTCACAGACAACACCACCGCCATGTGGTACTGCAACAAACAAGGCGGGGTGGGGTCTTGGACCCTTTGTCAGGAGGCTCTGCGCCTCTGGACATGGCTGGAACATCAGGGCATGTTCCTGATGGTTCAACACCTGGCAGGTTCCCTGAACGCCAGGGCGGACGAACTCAGCCGCAGGTGCATGATGGATCACGAATGGCGTCTTCACTCGGAAGTGGCGCAAGGACTCTTTCTACAGTGGGGAGAGCCTTGGTTAGATCTATTCGCCACCGAAGAGAACGCGCAATGTCATCAGTTCTGCGCGTTGGAATTTCCAAGGCGGCACTCGCTCGGCGACGCTTTTCGTCACGAGTGGAGTTGCGGTCTATTGTACGCCTTTCCGCCTATACCACTTCTACCCAGAGTGTTGAAGAAGATTCGGCACGACCGGGCCCAAGTCATTCTTGTGGCTCCGGACTGGGCTCGAAGAGTTTGGTATCCCGAGCTACTCAGTATGAGCGTAGATCCCCCGATCCGTCTGCCTCTTCGGGAGGATCTTCTGTCGCAGCAGCAGGGGACGGTCCTCCACCCGAACCTGTCCAGTCTACACCTGCTTGCGTGGAGATTGAGCGGCGGCAGTTGATTCCTTTCGACTTGCCTCCCGAAGTTTGTGATGTGATTCTGGCAGCCAGGCGTCCCTCCACTAAGGTGGTATACGCCTGCAGGTGGAACAAATTTGTGGCATGGTGCACAGCAAAGGCTGTGAATCCCCTTTCTGCCCCTCTTTCTGAGGTCCTTCTGTTCCTTCTTTCTCTGGCCCAACAGGGTTCTGCCCTGGGTACCATCAAGGGTTATCTTTGTGCTATCTCGGCCTTCCTCAGGCTCCCTGATCAGCCCTCCCTTTTCAAGTCCCCTGTTGTTAACAGGTTCTTAAAAGGCATTACACACCTCTTCCCTCCTGTTCCGTTTGTGATGCCTCAGTGGGACTTGAACTTGGTTCTTACCTTTTTAATGTGCGCTCCCTTTGAGCCTCTACATAACTGTCCTCTTCGTCTTCTGACTCTGAAGACAGCCTTTCTGGTGGCCATCACCTCCACTCGGCGGGTGAGTGAGCTCCAGGCTCTATCTTGCAAACCTCCCTTTCTGTCTGTTCATCCAGACAAGGTTGTTCTTCGGACGCGTCCGTCCTTCTTGCCAAAGGTGGTTACTGCTTTCCACATTGGGCAGACCATCACTTTGCCCACCTTCTTTCCGCCTCTGCATCCTTCCAGAGAGGAAGAGAGGCTCCAACGTCTGGACCCAAAACGTGCGCTCTCCTTCTATATCGACCGCACAAAACACTTCCGGGTGGATGACCAGCTCTTTGTTGGCTACGTGGGCGCCAAAAAAGGTCGGGCGGTGCACAAGAGAACCATCTCCCGCTGGGTTACCTTGTGCATCAAGACCTGCTATTCTTTGGCTAAGAAAGAGCCTCCATTTGGGCTGCGTGCCCATTCCACCAGGGCAACGGCTGCTACCACGGCCTTGGGCCGCGGTGTTCCGCTGCCGGTTATCTGTCAGGCAGCTACGTGGGCCTCGCTGCACACGTTTACAAAGCATTACTGCCTTGACAGTCAGGTCCGGAGGGACGGCTTCTTTGGCCGTTCTGTCCTCCAGGACTTCCTTGTCTGATCTTTGTTCGCAGACCCACCACCGGGGTTGGTATTGCTGGGGTATCTATTCTAAGGTAAGGAATCTGTCACTAACGTGTCTCTTTCAGATGCACAAGTTACTAACTTGTGTAACGATATATCTGTAAGAGACAGTAGTTAGTGACAGATTCCTTACCGCCCACCCATCCTCCACCGTTCTGCGAACTGATTTCTAGGGTTAAGGACATCCCTTTCAGGGCCCTAGTATTTTTCAGACACCTATGTCAGCTTCTTGCATGGCTCTGCGTTCCTGGCGCGGAAAGTCGTGTACAGAACTGACGTCAGCGCGCAGGGGCGGCGTCTAAGTACTGCCCGCGACGTCATCCCGGCGATCACGACGCCGACGACGGACGCGGAGCCGCACGACGCCGCCTACCGACGCGCAAGGGTACTGCTACGCAAAAACTTTCCGGATCCAGCCTGACGCCTGGTGATATTCTAAGGTAAGGAATCTGTCACTAACTACTGTCTCTTACAGATATATCGTTACACAAGTTAGTAACTTGTGCATTACTAAACACTCTCTACTAACCTCTTTATGAGATTAGAGAACAAGGCACACAATTACACAGTACTAGAACGACAGTAAATAGCACAATACACAGTGGGCTCCAGGGGGAGACCAAACCATATACTAAGAAAGTGGTATAAGAACCACGACTTGACTAGACACAGTGCCTAGAGCACGTAGACTCGCTGGGACCCCAAGGAACCACCCAAGGTAGTGACACAGGGGACCCACGGAGCACGGGTGCTGTATGGGAACACAGACGCGAGCTCCGTACAACTCTATGGGAAAGTCGCGGTTGGAATTTTAGAGTTTAAGGACACTTCGGAGAGGACTTCAAGCAAACCCAGCTAAACTTAGAAGGTTCAAAGGCCAGCACCCTTGTGAGTACCGAGGTACCCGTGTTACCTAGCCCAGGGAAGCCGGGTGCATAGGGGTCAAGTGGTGTCGGAAACCCTCGTCGTTTTCTATGGCATGTTGCGAAGCAGAGCTGCTGCCGTGGAGAAGAAAAGTGTCCGGTGTGATCCAAGCCTGGATCGAAGATGTGAAGAACCTGAAAGCAGAGGGGACAAAGTGTGGGTCACTTCACGTGACCATGAGCGGAGCAATCAAATGCCCACCGTTGTCTTGTGCTTCAGGTGCGAAGAGGTGAAGCTTGACTCTGCAGCCATGGGGACCAGATTCCGCAGGCGAGCTGTCCCATGAAGGATGTCGATTGCTGAGGGGTCAGTTTCCGGTTTGGAGACCAACAAGCCTTGGCAACTGCAACCCACGCGGTCAGAGTAATGATGCTTCTGTGAGGACCAGCAAGATCCTGGGGACTCCCCAAGCGATGGAGAGTCAGGGCACGTCTGGAGCAACCAGGGAAGCCCGTTGAAAGTTAGAGTTGCCTTCTTAGGGACCCACAGGTCAACGGACCAGGGATCGCGAAGGGACCTCGAGAGGAATCACAAAAGGGCGGCCCACGGAACACTTGTTGAGTGTAGGCCAGCAATCTTCGGTGTAATTACTGCTCGGGGTCAGGGCTACAAGTAACCCAAAGCTCAGCCTCAGGGGTCGCCGGAAAGCTGATGCTTCTGCAAATAGACGCGGTGTCCAGGGGTTCGGATTGCACAGTCACCACGAGGGATACGGGCCTCAGACTTGCTGTGGGCACAGATCGACCTCAGAGAACTCGGGAACCCACCTCCTGTGTGGCAATATTCTTCGGAGTCCTCAGGAGCTTCGGAGATGACAACCGGTCAGTTGCGTTAAAGGTGCCTGCCTTGCAGGGGAGTAACTCCTTTACTCCAAGGGAGATTCTTCAGTCATCCAGCGTAGTGTAGATCGTCGAAGTACTTGGTTTCTGTTGCAGAGTTTAGTCCAGGTAAAATCTAAAGTCCTGTAGCCAGGGGTTCCTACTTTATACCCAAGGAAGGGGTGGGACAAACTCTGGGGACCCACCTAGGGGAGGGTCAGGACAGAGGGGTGGCTACACCCATGTCCTTTGTCCAGTTTCGCGCCAGAGCAGGGGCTGAGTGCCCCAGCAACCGGTTTGAGCTGGACTATGCACAGGGACACCAAATGTGCCCCCATTGCAGACATCAAAGCACTCTGAGAGTGCACCCACCCAGCCCCAATACACTAAAGCCTGTCTGGGAGGTGGTCACACCTCCCTGTGACAGGAAACCTATTGTCAAGCCTTCCCCTGCCGGAGTTTCGTCCAGCAGCAGTAGGGCAGACTCGTGTCTGTGGCTGGCAGCATCCATTTTGTGATGCCAGGGCTCTGTGAAGCTGGTACCGGGTGTACCGGTGCTGTCATATTTCTCCCTCTAGGAGGGAGGAATCATACCTCCCACACCAGTTACTGGTGTGGAGGTATGATTCCAAGGTGTTTGACACCAAACACGACATAATTCCTTGCAGTCATTCTCAAGTTAGCATTTACCGCGAGGTTATAATGCACTTAAGAGTATATGGTTGGCTGCATCACAGACAACCCCGGAATAGTGGTTCTTAAGGCTGCAGAGGTGCTCTGCTCATGCATGGGCACCCACTCACATAAAACCCAGCACCCTGCGTTCAGAATTGATAAGGCCTGCCATAGGGGTGACTGATAGGTTTGTATGTGCAGTGATCAGGATAGATATAGTGAACCTATATCTAAGTAAGGGGTGCATGCACCACCTTACACAGGCTGCAGTAGCAGATCTGTGGTGTCAGTTTGAATGGCCTCTCAGGGGTGGCATAATACATGCTGCAGCCCCTGGGAGGCCTCTGGGGTACCTATGCCCTGGGTACATAGTATACCATATACTAGGGACTTATAAAGGTACCCCAGAATCCAATCTGGAGTGTACCTAAAGTACATGCAATCAATTTAGAGGAGAAAGCAGATAGACTGAGGTCCTGAATAGCAGGATCCCAGTCATACTAAGTCGAAAACAGTGAAACATCAGCAAAAAGTGGGGGTAACTATAAGAAGCAGATCCTACACAGGTCACCTAGGATCTCTGGAATATCCCTACGCCATCCCGTCTAATAGGTTAATATTTTAGCGTTTAAGGCAGTTTTCTCACTTTTTTCCTTCAGTGGAAAAGAGAGGTGTTCTCATTTCCTGAGACAACACAGCTTTTGTTTTACCAAGCCCATTACATATACATTTCTGTACTCACCTGGCTCTCCTTAGCAGATCTTCAAATTCTGTAAGCATTTTCCGTGCAAACTAATCTTGGTGACTACTTTTGGTGTAACCAGATTCTGTTCTGGGGAAATTGGCGGGGTATCCTAGCAGGCTGATCTCAGAGATGGAGGAATCACCGTCACAGGAGAAGAGTCAGATCATGTATTTCTTCCCACATTCTCTGCATTTGAGCCCCTTATGTAAATTTAACATACCATCATCTACTCTTCTCTGCAAATAATTTGGCTATCATCCAGATAGCATGAAAAGCTTCAGCCAGGAAATAACACAAGAGCAAGTAATTTTGTTTTTGCTGTTTGTCTTTTGAAGCAAATGTGAAATAACTTCAAGCCCCCATTAATGCAATCTTATTTATCCTGCACCCTCCCCCTTTTTATTCTATTTGGGAATTAAGCGAATGCCTCTAAAACAACCCATGTAGTTCTGGATACTGCAGAAAAAATGTTTCCTTACAAATTGATAAAAATAATAAGTGCTATGTCAGTGGTTTGTTTTTCATCAAAAGGTGTCGCTGGGGGTCGCGTAACTAGTTAGCATGGAGGAGTCTCGTTCGTTATCGGAATTAACCAGACAAATCGCTCCACCAACTAAGAACGGCCATGCACCAACACCTTTTGATGAAAAACGAACCACTGACATAGCACTTATTATTGTATAAAGTTGCTATATATGATGTAAAAATTTCAGATATGGTCGTTTGATAAATAGTGAAACCTTGTAAATATTGTCACATTGTGTCACTCAACTGTTAGGTTCATGTTACACTTGGGACACTTCTTCACAAATGCCTTTGTATAATTTTTGTATATGGTGTGAATAATACAAATATATGTGTATAACAAAAATCCTTGGTATTTTGGTTTTCTCTCTATGACATCCTTATAAACCCTTTTTATCGCGATTGTGCACCTATATATTATATACAGATATATATTATCCCACAGGAACCGTTGTTTTCTTGTAATACTCAGTTACCCTGGTTCCGTAGTGAGTAGGGTTCCCTTGTCCTCCCTTTTCGTCCTTACAAATTGAGGCATCTTGACCTCCTAGTTTTCAGGGATTTATGGTTCAAATCTGTTTTATTGTGTTTACAGAAACAAGACGGTACAAACAATAATATGCTGTGGTTAAAGGCTGCGTCCCAGTGGGCCCACCCGGCGGTGACAATCATTTGAAGTGCACCAGTACTTACACTACTTGCAATCAAAACATTATTCCAACAATCCACTTTCCCAAAGACCCCCCACCCCCTATTGGGGCCGACAGATCTTGGTAAGCCTCCGGGTTGTGGGTGGTCCTCTGGGTCATCTCTTCCATGCCCAAGATGCTCTATAGTCTATGTAGCCAGGCTTTGTGATCAGTAGCAAAGTATTGTCTTGAGCGCCACACCAAGTGCCAAACGATATGCCAACCTCGTTTGGATTTCAGGGGGAATGGTTAGAGGTTTGGGGAGCCCCAAAAGAATATAGGCAGGAAAGTGCTAGAGTTTCATATCAAAGTAAGTATCTATAGCTGTCAGGACTTTGTCCCATTAATGTCAACCGCTGGAGGTGTAAGTGTTCCCCAGCGCTGCACAAGCTCTCCAACAGTCCTCGCTGCGGGTTGGGTTGCCCCTGTGTAATCTGACTAGTGTAAGGTACCAGTAGGTGACTATTTTAGTGGCGGTTTCTAAACTTGCTGTGTGGCGGGCTCTGTAGTATATAGCTCACATTCTTTAAATTTTAGGGGCCGCCCCAGCTCCTGTTCCCATTGCCTCTAACCCGGTGTCTTCTCCTTGATACAGGGCTGGATCAAGACAGCGTATAATTCAGTAATAATATGTGTACTCCCTTCTTTGAGAAGAAGCCATTTTTCTAAAGGAGCGAGGGCCTTTGTGCCCCCCATCACACATCGGGGCGAGTGACACAGTGTCTGAGCTGTAGGTAATGGAGGAGTTCAGCTTCAGGAAGTCCATAATAGGCTTTAATTGCTCAAAGGGGATGGGTCCGTCGAAATCGAAGAAGTGCCCAACACATCTGCATCTGAAGCGTTGGCACAGCGAAAAAGCTGTGGGGTGGAGTCTCAGGGGGGAAATCCGGGTTTCCTAGTAAGGGTGTTAGTGGTGAGAGGAAGGTGATTAGCCTCTTTGGAGTGGCCACCCTGTTCCAAATTGTGAGGGTAGCTTAGGTGACTGGCAAGGACTCGGAGTACAGACCCCACACCCTATGCTTCGGGTGTAGCCAAGGAATTTTCCAAAGGTGCTCTCTCGCTGTTGCACGATCCATAAAGCACATGTGCTTTTCGGTTTCCTTACTGCTTCATTCCACTAGGAAGCGGATCTGTTCTGAATTTTAATAGTGCTTGAGACTACGGATTCCCAGGTCACCCTCTACAGTGGAGCGGTGGATCTGGTTGCAAAGCATAGGAGGGCACATGCCCGCCGATTAAGTTCTGTCTGCAGTGATTTATAAGCATGGCTGCCGGAAGGGTCAGTGAAAGGGCTTGAACCAGGAATAGGGCTTTAGAGAGTGTCGTCATTTTTAGTGCCGCTAATCTTCTTAACCAGGAGAGGCGATAGTGTTTCCACTGGGCAAGATCTGCTCTGACCTGATGGAGTAGGGTGCGGTAGTTAAGAATTGCCATGTCTTGTGTTGTAAGGGCGATCTGTACTCCGAGGTACCATATTGAGGAATCAGCCCATGCTAGTGGATAAGTGGAGGCCAGCTATGTGTGCAGGGGATCGGGACCGACTGGGTAAGGGCCTGTGACTGATGAAGATTGATGCTAAAGCCTAGCGCTCTTCTGAACCACTCTAACTCTTCCAAGAAGGCTGGCAAGGAGTGTAGGGGGCCGTCCAGCGCCACCAGGACATCGTCTGCATAAACGTTTATGATGATCGTCTCTCCCGAATCTCACCCCGGCAATCCGTGGGTCATCCCTGATTCTTTGTGTCATTTGCTCCATATATAGGGCTAACAGAAGGGGGGACAAAGGCCATCTCTGGAGCATCTCTCTAAGTATAGAGAAGGGAGCTGATAGTTGTCATTTAACCCGACCTCTAGCCCTGGGATCGGTATAGCTGCAAAGTATCCACTTGCAAAACTTGGGCCCAAAACCTAAGTGGTCCCGAGTGGCCTCCAGGTAAGGCCAATGCATTCTATCAAATCCTTTTTAGTATCATTAACCAACAGCATCACCTCCCACTGTGAACGCTTGGCTTTGCTTATGAGGTGTAACATTTTCTTAGTGTTGTCCCTGCATTGTCGACAGGAGATAACCCCAGACTGGTTCAGGGTCCACCAGTCGCAGTATATGGGGATTAAGTCTCGCTGCCAGGATGCTAGTGAAGAGTTTGGCGTCTACATCTCTGAGCGAGATGGGGGGAGGAGCTGCAACAGCGGTTGTCCTTAAGGTTTACGGAAATCGAGGCATCTAGCATAGAAGAGGGGAGAGTCCCTGTGGCTGCGAAGGAATAAAAGAGTCTGGTGAGGATTGGTGCAAGTGCCTGACAAAAGGTTTTGTAGAAGAGGGTGGAAAACCCATCCAGGCCAGGGGATTTAAGCAGTTTCAAGCATGAGATAGCAGAGATCACGGCTTTGATTCAATTTGGTTTATCTAGGAAGTGGGCCTGCTGTGGGGTCAGTTGGGGGTGCGAGAGCCCTGAAGGTACGTGTATGAGTCTGCTACCTGTATGTCCCATGCACCATACAGGGACGTGTAAAAGTCCCTGAAGGTTGATGCTAAGTTGGCATCAACAGTTGTTTCTGCGCCACCTGAAGTGCAAATGACCTCAATTCTATCTGCCTGGCGCTTGGCTCAAAGTTTACGGGCGACTAGTCTGCCGCATTTGTCCCCTCTTATCTAGAAGGGTGTGCTGGAGGCGGAGCAGTGCTTATTCCACCCTATCCCTGTCTAGGCTGCACAGCTGGGACCATGTGATCTCCAGCTTCTACCAGATCCGTGGGAGCCTGTCTGTTTGTGGATGGCCTCTCCAGTTCCTTCCTCTTGTCCTTGAACTGTTCATTTTCTGCTGCAGAGGTGGCAATAAACTACCCAATCACCACAGCCTTCAGTGTCTCCCATAAGGATGGCTGTAGAGATGTCGGAGGTATCGTTGGACACTAAGAAGTCAGTGATGGTGCGCATGAGGTTATGTATCATATTTGGCCTTCATAGCATGCTATCTCATAGTCTCCTTGGGCATGACCGTCGCTGTGGGACATCCACCCAGAGTGTGAGGGCAAGGGAATTTTGGTTGGATAGCTTCATGGGCAGGGGAATAATAAGTGTGGTCCCTAAGCCCCTAGTGTGTGGGTGGGCCATCCTCCATAGGTCTCGCAGCCCGCCTTCTGTTGCCACTTTGGGCCTCCCTTGGTGAGGGCCCCTGCCTAACCATAATGCTTACCAGATCTATTAAGCTCGTTGTTCAGCACTAAATTGAGGTCACCTCCAATAAGGACAGCCTGGTCTGGGGACTCTCGGGTCTCCAATAAGCTTGTTTCAGGAATCACTCCTGATTGTCGTTTGGGGCGTACATAGAGGCAATCATGAGGGAGAGCCACACTATTTGTATGTGGTATACAAGTAGCCTTTCCCGTATTTCTGCAACTTTGTTATGTTATGGTGAATTTATATGTTGCACTAATCACCTGTGAGGGTATCCAGGTGCTTGAGCAGGTGTGTAGGCATGTAGTCACAAAGGAGCTATTCGAAGAGCAAGGTTTTCAGTTTCTTGCAGAACTCAAGAAGTGAGGAAACTCAGATGTGTTGAGGGAGGTCAGTTCATGTTTTGGATGTGATGTAGGAGAATAAGCGCCCTCCTGCTCTGCTTTTATGATTGTGGGTGATGTGTGAGTGTGAGGCACACCTACTGTCTGGCAGGCTGGTGAAAGTGTGTGCGGCTCTGCAGGTATGCTGGTCCAGTGTTGTGTAAGACTTTATATGTGTGTTCGAAAAATTTGAATTGGCAGAGCTTGTGAATGGGGAACCAGTGAAGCTCCCTGAGGTGAGGTGTGATGTGGGTGCAGCTGGGGAAGTTGAGAGTGAGCCTTGCGGCAGCATTTTGGATGGTTTGGAGTCTGTGTAGGAGTTGCTTGGAGATTCCGGCATAGTTTGTGTTGCCATAGTCAAGCTTGCATGTGATGAGTGCTTGCATAATGGTCCTTCTGGTGTTCAGTTGGTAAAGTTGGTTCTGGTTATCTTGTCCTTCAGTGAGAAGATGAGTTGGGTGTCGTCAGAGTAGGAGACAATGGTGATGTTTTAGGAACAGATGATATTGACAAGCGGTGTCATATAGACGTTGAACAGGTGGGGCTGAGGGATGTCCCTGGAGGATTCTGCAGATCATATTCTTGTTCTGTGACGTGAAGGGTGGCAGTCTTATCTATAGGTTCTTCCCTTGAGGAAGGAGCAGATCCAGTTGAGTGCGGATTCTTAGATGCCAATCTCATGGGGTCTTCTGATGAGAGTGTTGTGGGAGACAGTGTCTAAGGCAGCGGAGATGTCAAGCAGGATGAAGGCTGCTGCTTCTTCTCGGTCTAGGATGGTCTGGATGTCGTTGGTGGCCACACTGAGTGCTGTTTCAGTGCTGTGGTTCTTTCTGAATCATGATTGGGTGTAGTCCAGCCGGTGGTGAGTCTCAAGGTGGGTTGGGAGTTGCTTGTTGATGGCCTTCTCAATCACTTTGGCTGGATCGAGGAGCAGGGAGATGGGTCAGAAGTTGCTCAGTTGATTTGGTCTGCTGATGGTTTGTTGAGAAGGGCATTGACTTCTCTGCATGTTCCAATCGTCCAGGAATATGGCGGACGTGATGGAGGTCTTGATGATGTGGGTCCTTGTGGTGCTGATTAGAGGGGCTCCCAGGTTGTAGATATGGTGGCGGCAGGTATCCGTTGGAGCCACTTAGTGGATGGTTTGCATGATTGTTGCTGTGTCGCTCTGGTGAGGGCTGTCCGTTCTGTCAGGTGGTCCTCTTGGTTAGTGATGGGTAGGTTGGCGATGAGTTTGCTAGGGTCAGGTAGGTGTGCAAAGTTGTTGTAGATGTTTGTCATTTTGCTGTCTAAGAAATCTGGTTGTTGCACAGTTTTTGGGAGGGAGTGATGCTTGCAGAGGCTGAGGGTGTGGTGAAGATCTCCTTGCAGCTGTTGGAGCTAGCGCTCACTTTTTTTGGTGTCTCTTAGTTGCTAGTGGTAGCGTCTGAGTGCAGACTTGTAGGTGGTTTTATCAGATGGTTTTGTGGCTGGCTCTCCATTTCCTCTCTAGCTGCTTACAGTGTTGTTTGGGGCTTCGAGGTTCCTCTGTGTACCAGCTGGCTTGTGTTTGTTGGTCTCCAATTGTCCCTCTGAAGAATCGGAAGAAAAAGATGACCAACTCCCCCCCTCCCTGTCTTTGTTGGGTTGCTGGAGAAGTGTTGGTGCGGGTAATGGCAGGATGCTGTGCCAGTCTCTGGACATTAGATGCGTCTCCTGGAGGAGGCAGATGCCACTCCCATTGTGTTCTAGGTAGGACAGCACAACTTTCTGCTTGACGGAGATATTGAGCTCTCGATCATTGAGGGATAGAATCTTCAGGTCGCAGCATGTGCAGGTGTAAGAGTGGGTGCTCGTGAGTCTCGGCTTTCCGGTGTAGGCTTGTGACTTATGGTCGGTGGTTGGAGTGATTGTGAGCTGTGGTGCATTCAAGTGGAGAAGGACCTGAGCATATGTGTAGGTCTCTATAGCAGACTGAGCAAAATCCCTTTGTGAACCCCCTACAACAACATGAATGGCTCCTGGACGAGGGTCGTGGCAATCCTCATTTGGTGTCTGGGTGTAGATTCTCTGGCTCACATGCCACCCACCGTAGGCAACTCAGGAAGTGGGCATCTGCAGTGCAAGAGGGATCCAATAGCCAGTGTCTAGCGGAAGCCCACATTTAGCTGACATTCGGACGGTCTGAGTCGCCGCCGGACTGTTGAGTACCACTTGTCTCTCTAGGGAAATTGCTTTGGGATGCGGGTGGAAGCCTTTGGTGTGGGTGCCCGTCACGGGGCTTGTTGGCTCGTGGTGGGGTACCCCCAGCATCATCCAGGATGTTCAGGAGCCGGCGTGCCGCCGTTAATGATTTGAGTTGGTGTAGGGCATTGCCCCAGTGGACGATGAGGTGAAACGGTGTCAGCTGTATGAGACTCATTTGTTCCTAAAAAACTCTGTGACAGGGCAGAAGGCTCTGCACCTTTGGAGTTTCAGGACCAAGAGGTCTTGGTACAGCGCAGTTTTGTGGCAGTAGAACGGCACAGGGTGGGCGCCTCATGCTTTGCGCAAAATGTTCTCTTAGAGTTGGAAGTCATGGACGTATGTGTGGATATCTCGCGAGCCCCCCGTCCCTGGGCACCCCACTCTGTAGACCCTGTCCAACTGTATGTTGGTCTCCGTTGCTGGGTCCAAAACCTGACGGAAGAGAACTTGCACATAGCTTGTTACGTCTGCATCCTCGGGCTCCCTGTTGTGCTCCGTGTATGCGTATGTTGTTCCTGCGGGAATGGTTCTCAAGGTCCTCAGCGTGGGCCTATAGGGTGGCTTGCTGGTCCTGTAGGCACAGTACGTTTTGTCTTAAGGTCTCGATCTCCTAACCTCGAGCCATTTTGTTGTCCTCAAGTCTAGATAGCCTGTTAATGTCCTCCGCTAGGTCATACTTGACGTCCTTGAAGTCTTGCGAAAGCACGTGCTACATAGACTCCAGGGCCGCATCAACAAGGGGCAGAACTCCACCACTGTGCAGCCGATCTGCAGTGTTGTGTGGTGTGGGTGCTCTCACTAGATTCGGTTGGGTTGTTCCCGATCCCGGGCTCAGGTGTTGCTAGTGTGGGGGGGGGGGGGGTGGGGGTGTGTTGGTCTTGTACTGTGCTGCCATGGGGGTTTCTGGATTCTAGGGACCGCCAGGTGTTGGGGGAGATGTTTAGGGAGGCCGCTCCTCACCCGCCGTGGGTGGGACAAGATACTTCAGTTCACTGCCACCATTTTAGCCTGTACATTCCAGGGGCTGCAGTCAGAAATCGCTCATCGGAGGGCGAGGCAGCTGTTTGGCGGGCCGCACACCATCTCTCTCAAGGGGTCCTGTGTCCTGTAGTAACGTCTTCTGGCCCAGGACCGGCTGTGGATGCTGATGGTTGCAGCGGGCTGGCAGAGATTTAAATATTGCCAGTGGCCTTTCTGTGTGCTATTGTGCTACAACAATGGCTTGTGAACTACTTATTGCCAGTGGCAGTAAGTTGGTGAACTGCAGACTCTCTTGTCTGATGAACTCTTGACTGCTTTTATAAAGGATGAGGTGTGGGTCTGAATTTCATCTAAGACAGGAGATTTGTCTCAAGGCATTTCGTCTAAATCCTTCTTCAGATGCTGGGAGGACTCTCCTTAGCGTGAGTGTGGGAAGAGCTCTCCCCTTTCCCCATGCTAGAAGAAAACCCTACCAGCAACCTAAGAAGCTGATTGTTACATGTTCTGGAGATAAAAATTATCAAAGCCACACCAATTGGACTGTGTCTTCCAATTTGGTGAATCAGATTATTCAAGGTTTCTCTCCTACAGTTAGTATTTTTGTTGACAATGTGATGACCAAAGTAGTCTTTTTAAAGGCATATTCCCATCAATGTCATCTGAAAAGTAAGCCACCTGGGACTCGTTGTGTGCTTTCTGTAAACACGGGGATATGGACTTTGCTATCATGGCCAACATTCAGTTTGGTGAAACCATTCTGAAGTATTTTTTCTTAGATTGTGTGATGTACTTCCACCTCTACGATGTAAACTGAGCACTAATGCATAGGGCTTATAGACTATGGACGTAAAAGTTACTCATTCTTGGGCACTCAGACTCTTTAGTGGTACGACTCCTCCTCTATCCTCTCAGCACTGTCCAAGCCACAAAATACCATCAGATATGGGCAGATTTATAGGACCTGACCCGAAGGATGCTGGGTGGGGTAAAACACAGGTGTGGGAAGATCCACTTGTTCTCAAGTTCATTGAGCTTAAAGTGATATATGCCTCCTCCAGCACTGTCCGAAGGCAAGTTATTACAGGCTCAAGTGCTAAACAAGACATTAACATAACAGTACAGGAGTTACTGTTGTGAGTACCAGTTACTTCTCTAACAATTAAAACGTTAATGGGTGCTAGAGGGATGCATGTTGGTCAAACAATAGTATTGTTGTAAATGTGCTTTTGAATCTCGTTGATCTCTTGTTTTCTCTTGTTTGTAAAGTTGGGGTGCTTTGTTCCAAGGACATACACACCCTTACTTGCCTTCTATATCCTCAAGGAATTTGTAACTGTTCTGGACTGTATCCCATTCATGAGACTTTTTTTGGGTTGCCTCGGGTGGCATCCCATGCTTTAGGTTGATTTTTCTTTACAAACAATAACTATATCGATGGCACAATTGTGAAAATCTGAAATAATTTCCGTTAGCATGAGCTGAAGCCATCTTGGTTGTGGCATCCATTTTGTTGGCTTTGTAATTCTCCCGTCCTCTGCTGCTCGTCTTTTTCCCTGCCTGTGCTGTCTATTTTAGTTGACTTCCTGACTCAGCTAAAAGCAATGTATGTGCTAAGAGTTTGTAGCTGCCAGAACACCTGGTCTCAGACTCAACTGCCAATCATTTACTGCTGCCATAAGCACTCCTGCTCCCCCTCCCACTTTGCTGACCATGTGGTTTTTCATCTGTCCTTGTTTGCTGAAAACTATTTGTGAAACTTGTCCTTCCTATTTCTGTTCACATGCTTACAAGTGCAGAAAAAGCTGTATATAAGGCCTGTGTTCTGTGACTTCAATGTTCTACCTCAGGCAGCACTTGAGAGTGCTGTGTGGATGTAGTCCCACTCATGAGTGATTAATAAACTTATTTGAATTCCAGCTTCAGTGCCAATCTCTATTTTGTTGGTCTACGGACCCGTGGACAGAGAAGGGTGACCCATGCACCGGTGTGCTCATTAAAAGACACATTTCCACACAATGACAAGGGCTGTTTAAGTGCGATTGATTTGTGCATTTTCTAAACTGTACATTCTTGGACTAGGTAAAGCCACATGGATGTCAATTCACGAAAATGCCAGTGGAAGTGAAAGTGACATTGTGTGCCCTTTGACCTGCATCATCATCACAGCAAGTGAAGTCACATAGTCAGTGACATCACATGACGTGATGGCATGTGACATGTTACCACTCATAACATCACAGGCGATGTCATATTACAATTGACCCTAAAGACTTCACAGAAAGTGACATTACTGAAGTACAAAAACTGTAATAAGTGCAGGATTACTAAAATAACATATTTCCTAAAGCAGATCTATTTTCATGATCACCATTCTATTAACTAGGGTGGTGCCACAAGCCAAATGAGGGCTGCGACATATAGAGATAGCTAGATCCTGGGAGACCCTTGTACACGACCTAGCACATCTGGAACTAGAACCCCCAGAAGATGAAAGGGAAGCCACGTAAAAGGAATACCCTGACACACACGTTAACAAAAGACAACCTACTTAAAGTTACCAAGCCAATGAGACACTAAACACTAACTCACCAAGATTGCACCACACTACCCTATAAGTACAAATTAATGGATCACGACCTACATGGACCCAGCACCCCACACGGGATCTATTGATATGATGACTCGAGGGAGGGAGGGAATTAGTTAATGTTATAGTTCCAACCTTACTTGAATATTCAGATTGATTACACATGTAACAAATTGAAAGTAATATGAAAAAGTTCATGTCAAACGATGCGAATTGAACTGCTCTATTGCAATGTTATGACGCAACAGAAATAATCAATAAAATGTGTTTACAAACAAAAACCTAAAAACTAGGGTGGTGCCACAATGTGTCATTGGGGCATTCATGATAAGACACAGCTGCAGCAATCACCTACCCAGGTGGCAGTCTTAAGGGTCTCCTCATGGTCCATGTAAATAAGATCAACATCTGAGCCCCATTGCTTTCTCGCTCTCTCGGTGACCTTGGGATCATTCGCTCTCTTGGTGACTTTGGGATCAGAACATCACACATGAAGGGCAGACCACTGAAGAGAGAGAACATCCCCTAAAAAACTCTGTGGGCAAAGGCACTGAAACACTTGCCCCATCTGAAAACTGCTTTCAAGTGCAGCCTACTTGCCATCCTCTCATCCCGAAGGAACTGCAGAAAGCAGGCACCGAGAAAAAACTATTCTGGGGTGGTGGCAATAGAACAGTAAATAATTGATGTAGGTCCGACCGAGCCCATTCTAATTGTGCCCCAATTTTATTTAGTCCCACCAGAGGCCTGCGCACAAGTCTCAGCAGTAGCATGGTACGCCACACGCAGGAAAGACTCCACCCATTATTTTTCCATTCACCTGCTGCACTTTTCATATGGGAGTCATTTGTGCTTCAGTAAGCACGCGGATGGCTCATGCTTGGCAAGGACCTGGAGGTATTTCTTCTGTGTGCAAATCTTAGTGCCGGTATGGAGAAGAAGGGCCGCCCTTCATACCTCCCACTTCATACCTCTCCAGCCACCTAGCTGGCAGTAAGAGCTGTTATGCTGTAAGAAACAAGACTAGCAGTAAGAAGATTTTCCCAGCAGCTCTCTCCGCACCTTTGAATGCCTTTCTCTGGAACTTCAAGTACAGCACAGCTCCCTTTTCAGGTTTCATGTCATTTATCACCCGCCAGGTGACTGCTCTAACTTCACGGAGGAATTCACTGATTTTGCTAGTGACCAATACTCACAAAGCGACAAATTGATCTTTCTTGGAGACTTTAATCTTCACTGGGGCATTTGAAAGTTTCAGCTGCAAACAGGCTTGCCACATTTCTCTTAGGAAATAATCTCTTTCAACATAGCACAAAACCAACACATTCCAAGGGCTGCACGCTTGACCGTATTATTTAAGATATGCTAACTGCTGTTGATCCTATACCAGTAGACTGGTTGGACGACTTCCTTATTCCTTTCTCACTGCACCTGTCCATTCTGTAACCCTTGGCCAACCTACCTGGTTCTGCAACACCAGAAACATTGACCTTGACACTCTCTGCAACACAGCTATGAGGGCACTTCCAGTCTTAGACCCCAACACAGACGTCAATGACTTGACCACCCAATGTCTCACCAGCCTTTCAGTCGTGATTGATAATGTTGCCCCACTACAAAGCAAAAAGAAAAGGCCCACTCCTTCTGCACCATGGTTTAATAAATCCCTCCAAGAAGAAAGAAAGATCTTGAAACACCTTGAGAAACAATGGAGACAATCCCCTTACACCATTAATCTCTCTAATCTCCGTTATGCAGGATCGCGCTATCACAAATGCATCTTTTGTGAAAATGCAAATCACTTCAGAGCCAAGAACAGACCTAAAAAGCTATTTGACCTTAACAAAACTACCAAGAACTCTTCCTCAGCCATCAAATTTGACGACCCTCCCAAGAAAGCAGCAGAATTTGCACTATTCTTTGATGAAAAAATAAAATTGCTCGTTGATCGCGTCCCTCATCCTACCCCCCTTGAGGACCGCAAATCCAAAGTCTTGTGGCAGAGCTTTGACGTCATCACTGAAGGGAAGAGGTGTGGCGCAGCGGCCAGGGCGGCTGACTCCGGAACCCGGGGGCTCACGGTTCGATCCCCGGCGGCAGATCAGCCCAGCACCATGTGACTCTGGGCAATATCTCCCTTAATCTTCCCAACGGCCCCCAGCGCCTTATCACCCTCTGGTAATTGTTTGCGCTTTACAAATACTGGACATTTGACAAGATGCCCTCCTCAAAAGCATTCAGAAACCAAAACCTCCAAACCACTCCATCGATCCCATCCCTAGCGACATTGTCTTGGACTTCTACACCTATAAGCCCCCCTGCTGGACCAGTCTGGTTAACATTTTTCTCAACCAAGGCTTCCTTCCTGTTGCTCTAAAAACAGGGCAGGTTACCCCACTTCTTAAGAAACCCTCTGCAGATGTGAATGACCTCAACAATTTCTGCTCAATCTCCAACCTCCCTTTTCTTGCTAAAATTACTGAAAGATGTGTAGTGGAGCAACTCTCCCAACACATCAAGGACAACAACTTTCTTGACAAATTTCAATCTGGCTTCACTAAAGCCTGCTGTAATGAAACAGCCCTACCACAAGTTATCGATGATGCCCTGCGAGTTGTTGTCTCAGGCAAGCCATGTCTCCTGATCCTTCTGGACCTATCCGCAGCCTTTGACACTGTTAATCACAACACTCTTCTGAACACATTAATTCAAAGAATGGGTTTTGAAGGCACAGTGCTCAAATGGTTTGAATCATACCGGGCAGATCACAGATGATCAAAATAGCAAACTGTCTCTCTACATCAAAGGCTGTGGAACAAGGCATCCCTCAAGGCTTGATCCTCTCGCCCACCCTGTTCAATCTTTACATGGAACCGCTGAGAAATCTCTTATAAAATCCAGGATCCGCTATCACCTCTACGCTGATGACACCCAAATCTACCTAAAGGTGTCCAAGATTGGATGTCAACTCATCAACTAATCCTGAATCCCTCCAAAACGTAATTCCTTCTTCTCTTACCTCAATCTCTCTTCCTCCTGTTCAGTCATGGATGGACAATCCTACCATTGTGGACAGTTCCAAATCCCTAAATGTCATCCTAGACAAAAGACTCAACCTACATTCCCATATCAACACCATCGCCAACAACACATGCTACCAACTGTGCCTTCTCTGGGGGGTTCGGCGTTTCATTCCTGAGTAAGACCCAAAAACTTTTGTCCAATCACTGGTTCTCTCCAGATTGGCCTACTGCCACTCTCTCCTTGTTGGCCTCCCCAAAACCCACCTTTCCCCTCTAAAGTCCACCCTCCACTCAGCGGCACGTTTCGTCTATGGGGCCAAAAGAAATGATCATATTACACCCATACTGTTTTCTCTTCACTGGCTTTCCAATGAAGCTAGGTCAATTTACAAGACTCCCTGCATCACCCATAAAGCCAAACTCAAAATATCAGGCGGCTCCAGATCTTCACGCAATGCTGAAAACTTACTGCTCGAACCTCCTACTTTCAAAAGGGAAAGATTTATGGGGCAATCCTTCTCAGGTAATGCAACGAGAATTTTTAACTCATTACCTCCAATCCTAAACCGATCTTAAAACTCTTCTCTTACAAAGACCCTTCCAGGAATAATTCAACCCAGGTCATGACCCTCATGGCCGCATGGCATTCACATGAGCTCAATTTTGTAAATATGTATTCTGTACTTGAGCCAAGGTCCTATGCACACGTATAACAATTGTTAATGAGAGTTCATAAAGTCAAATGAGCAAGAGGATCAATAAAGTCCAAGTGGATCAGTTCTTTGTCTTTATTCCATGTAACATCAGAAAGCAACCAGCCACACATGTTTCGTCACAAAGGGAAGTGTCCCGCGACTTCTTCAGGGCTGTACTTCATGTGTGATGGTTCTTCTAAATCACTCCGCCGGTGATAATTCCGACCCGGCTGGTCAAATAAATAGACGCCTCGTGGCCACGTAGTTAGATTGATCGAAAAGTGTCGAAGAGGGTAACTAAGTAACGGTAATCTTGTGGGCAGGTAGAACAGTGTATGTCCAAGGAAGCACCTAGGTAAATGGGATCCTGTGTGGACCGTGCCGTAGTGTAGAGGAAGGGTGGAAAACCGCTTCGTATGTTCCTTTGATCAACAGCGAGTACGCTGGTGTCTGTGGCGGCAACGGGTGTGTTCTCTGTTCCGCAAGTGGGCCCACTTCCGGAACAGAGAACACATGAAGTACAGCCCTGAAGAAGTCGCGGGACACTTCCCTTTGTGACGAAACACGTGTTGGCTGGGCCTTCCACACACATATGCAGCAGGGCGCCATCACTTCCTAGACTACCAACACCCCTCACTGAAGTAATAATGTATTCTGTACTTGTATCACCCTAATTATGCCACCTTTCATTTTTTATAATCGTGGTTGTATATGTAACTTGTTAATATTTAAATTTCATCACAAATACCTTATGTAACTTACTTCGTTCTATTGTAAAGCGCTCTGACATCTTTGGGTAATGTTCGCACTATATAAAATTGCATTAAATAAAATAAACGTTGCATCCCACGTCTCAATTATAGGCTTGTAATATCTCCTTATCGGCTACTGTGGGTTTAAGGCCGCGATAAGGGAGTCAGAACTACACAAATTAAATACCCATGTTAAAGAGTGGGGAGAGGATGTGGCAAAACAGCCAGAGCTGCCAACTTTGGAGCTGGGGAACCAGGCGCGGGTCTCGGCGTCGGCTCAACATCCTGTGATTCTGGGCAAATCACATAATCACTGCCCCCCACCCCACTCGTGCCTACCAAAAATGAATGTGCCCTTGTGTAATGTAAGTGGTGCTCATGTAAAGCATTCCAGCAATACCCTCAGGTCGAGTTTGCACTATATAAAACTGCATTAAAAAACAGTCGTGGTTGTCTTCTGTCTCTGATGCTGTCCTTGAAATGTTAGACTCGTGGGGTCGCAAAGACAATGCTAGAGGTTGCAAAGGGCAAGCCAGGGGGCATGGGAAGTAACTACTACCTCTGGCAGCTCCTAAATGACATCCATGGGTAAAGCTGGACACTGCTTACACGCATTCCTCTGAAATACCTGTGTTTAAAAGGCCACTTAAGCTGATTCAATACCCACATAAATGGCAATCCTACCATGCGTGTCCACTGCCATGTGGAAGGCTGTAAGTACTTTGTTTTTGTCTCTTCCCAGCTCCGTGTCCCAAGGCCTCCCCCAGATGAGCAGAGGCCCCCAGTAACCAGCAGAGTCCTGGTCAGGAAACATCGACCAGAGGAGAAAGTGAAGAAGACAAATCTGGTGGTGGCACGTGCTGCCCCCTCAGACGCAGCTCCAAAAGGTTTGGATTATGCAGGTAAGACAATTCTTTATCCCGTCCTCTCTCGGGTACAATTGTTTTATTTATTTTTTGTTATCTTATATAGCACAGATTTGTCCCAGTAGGGTTTTAGAGAGATGTTCATGAAGTGGGTGTGAAAACACCAGGGAGAAGCCAACCATGTGTTGTCTGGATACATAGCAACTCGAATGTTATTTACAGTACAGCGCTTGTTAGAGGAAGACAGAAGATGGGTAGGTACAGGGCTTTAAGTGGGGGGGGGGGTCTGTGGGGGTCTGAGCACCCCCAGTTTTTTTTGGGGGGCCTCGAAAGGGGTCTCTATGGGGCTCTATTTTCGGGCCTCAAAGGTCAAAGGTAGATTTGGGGGCACTTCAAGAGCTCAAAGACTTATCACTCTCCTTACAGAGGAGGGACATTACAATTGTTAATGCCCACAGACTTTTGTTTAGTCAAGTACGTATATTTAGAGCAATGAAGGACTCACCAGGGGAGTTTGCTTTTGCGGCTCAGAGAGCAGTTGACGAGGGCAAATTCAAGAATGTTCCTATTTTCCATGGTAGAAGTAACTCTGGTAAAACTGATTTTGATTAAGGGCAACAAAGTCTGTCTGTAAATATCAATAAACGATGTGCCCCGGATTCTGAGAAAGAACTTTTAGCCAGCTTCAGTGTGCTAGATGCAGGCAACTTGCCTTCTGGTGATGAATGCATTCTTTATGGTGAAACAGATATCCAGCAACTGTGTTCAGAGTTTCAGCTGCCAGCAAGAGATACTATCCAAGCTTTTAGACTTTTCAAAGATTTTGGTGGAAAGAAAACCCCTGAAGTATTAAAAGTTAGTAGTTTGCATGGAAACCCTGCCAGCAAGTAATGCGGATTGCGAGAGAGGTTTCAGCGCAATGAACTTAATTGCTTGTCCAACAAGGGCCTCTCTTCTTGTAGAGACCATTTCTTCATGCTTATGGGTAAAACTCAATGGTCCTCCATTTGAAACATTTGACGCAAAGCTGTATGTAAAGAGTTGGCTGGCAAAAGGTTGAAGGTCTGCTGAAGAAAATTGTTGTGAGAAACCCCAGCAAAATAGACACAGTGAATATCTTCAAGGGTTTTGGGAAATCCTGCAATAGATTTCTAAGTAATGTAAATAATTTTTACATGTTTTTTAAAGTGTTTGGTATTTTATGGCTTATACTTAATAAATATACCCTTTTGCCTATTTTATTATCCTTTGCTGGATGCGACTTCATGATTTTCTTAAGCACACAATACTAGTTATCTTGATTTAGACCACGCCCCTACTCGGATAGGCCACACCCCTTTACTAAATTTGCCACGCCCCTTTTAGAGCACCCCCAGTTTTTTTCCCCCACTTAAAGCCCTGGGTAGGTAGGGTGGGTAGTTAGAGTGTTATGTTCAAATATTACAAAGGATTACAGTGCAAATGGATAACAATTAGGTAATTGTGCTTTACCTAGTGAATATTGGCAAAAATGTAGCAATTCGAATTCTATATTGGTGCAGTAGAAACTAGATTGAAGCCTGGATTGTCAAAAAAGAGTAAAGTACAGACATCAGGAAATTAATTTGAAGGTATAAAAATTATGAGGCACCAATGGTCATAAAATTGGGCGTGTGAGCATTAGAGAGGACTGATTTACAAGTAATCAAAGTACAAAAACACCAGACCATGTATGGGATAGACTAGTATAGTATCCCTTAGCATAACAGCACCATTGGTCGCAAGAGCCCCCTGAGGTTGAAAGATGATGGCAAACAACTGGTAGTGGGAAATTTTGTTAGAGCAAATGCCTCTCAGGCAAGGGAGGCTAATTGTCAGAAATACTACAAATACTTGAGAATCATTTGGAGTAGAAGAAATATAATTCGTACATTATTTTAGCAAGGAATTTCAATACTACATTTGAACCCCTGGATAGGGACGACATTAACTTAGATAGAGAAGAAGACGAGAAATGGGCCATTTCCCAATTTGACCTAACCCCTGTCAAAAAGTGGACCCAAGCAGCCCTACACATGAAGGTTCTTGCATTAGAATATGGGCTCAGAGCAGCGAATGGTAGAACAAAGTCAGACAGCAAGGGGGCATTTACGTACAATAAATCTAATTGCGAGAGTCGCATCGATTATTTTCTGATTGGTCTCAGATTATGGTATAAAGTGGAGGACATGATAGTTAAAGAAATAATTGAGAGCGATCATAACCCTGAATGCCTTTCCATGCTGTCACTCTGGGAAAAGCTGCCCTCTGATATCCTACTGTGTCGAGTAACTAAATAGGTTCAGCTAACCAATAACAAGCGTGCAGCATGATACACTGTCTTCCATTAGTCTTGACTTATTAGTTAGGTGCCATATTCAACTAAGATGCAATTCTGACTAAAGATGCTAACACACACGAAGCAACATGCACTCATTCACACTTCTTTGACCGCATAACTCCTACTGCACAAACCAAAAGGAATTTTTGTAATATTAATACATGGTTTAATAAGGAGTGTAGGATCACCAGAAGGCAGCTAACACTGGCTATTATGTCAGAGGATCTAGGACAAATAAGTGTTTTAAGAAAGGCATATTAACAAGCCCAACACAAAGTAAAAAGGGACTGGGATGAAAACAGATGGCGTGATCTTCAAGAATCACATTCTGACTAATATTAGTGCAAATGTTGGTCTTTGGTGGCGGGGGGGAGGGATTAAAGAAGTCTGACCCTGACTCTGTCCCCAGACCCTCTGACTCCTCCCCCACTGATTGCTTTTGCACTCAGGATCACAGTTCTCATACTTCTTCATACAGATCTCCCACTGCCCAACAGCAAAAGTAACACAGTTGTCAATGGATCTTGAGTAGCTGTATAAAATGTTTAAAAAGTATTCTTTTCAGAAGTCGATTGACTGAAAGGTGTAGATGTGGGCAAGCCTAGAAAGACTTAAACCTTGCTCAGGCTGAATGTCTGGCTCTGACCTAGTCCATGGGGATGGGAGATACGAGCTAACTATCCCAGACGCTACCTTTTACTCTGCCTATTGCAATTTTACAAGACAGAAACCACTAGACGTGTGACAGTTGAACGCATGAAAAAGGTACTTTTCTGCAATGTCACAGGCCTTGCAAAATCATAAAAATATTACTTGACATGCAGGTCTCGTGACTTGATCTTCCTACCTGTAATGCGCTTGACATGTAAACTGATCTCAAATTGTGTGGTCCCAGGCAAATGTTTTATTTCACTTAGTCGCCTTTTTCTTCATTATCACATATGAGAGCACCTTCAAATATGTGAGTTCAGTATTTCTGCTCTACAAAAAAACTCTTTTGTTTGAATTTATAGACTAAACTTTTGCTCCATGTTTAATAAGAATCTAGTCCACATATAGGGTACACATGAACTCTGGCTTGCCTTTTAGTCCACTAATAGCATTGTCCTCAGAAGCGGGGGCAGGAATGTTTCCAGTTCATGTTTAAAAACTCTCACTATTAATACATATAGTACTGAAGCATGATGTGATAACACAGTCATTTACAGACAGCACATTTTCCATTGAAATGGCCACAAACTTACCCAATGACAGTAAGTAAGAGTTTTATAAAGGGCTCGATTGCCGAGGCGTCTTGGCGCTGGGGAGACAAAGGTGTGAGGTGGAACCCAGAAAGGTCAGATCGTTACTGAGTGGGAAAGAGCCAGGTTTTCAGTAAGCCCCGGAATTTTGTCCTAACAGGTTGGGATCTAATGTACAGAGGCAGCTTGTTCCAGAGCTTGGAAGCTAGATAGGAGAGGCATCTACCTCCCCATTTTGCCTTCTTGCTTATCGGGACGTTGACCAGTGCCTGATTGGCTGATCTTAGTAAGCGTCCAGGGGTGTACCATTGGAATAGTTTGCGATATTCCGTTGGTCCACCTCCATACAAGGTTTTATGGACCAGACATAGTGCCTTGAATTCAATCCGCTCCTTGACTGGGAGCCAGTGGAGATTCTTAATGGCCCCCGATATATGATTGTATTTAGGGATGTTCAGTAGGGTTCGGGCTGCGGCGTTCTGCAAAGATTGTAGTTTGGTTAACTGCCGTTTATCAACCCCTAGGTAAAGGGCGTTGCAGTAGTCAATCCGAGATAACACGAGTGCTACCACAACAGTTTTCCTCAGTTCCATTGGAAGAAATGGTAGAATCTTCCGCAATTTCTTTAACGTGAAGTAGCAGGTCGAGGTAACCTGGTTGATCTGTCCTGAGAAACTGAGCTGTGTGTCCCAGACAACGCCCAGGTTTCTCATTTTGGCCACTGGTGGCGGACAGACTCCTGCCACTGCTGGCCACCAAGCAGAGTTCCAAATGGGAGAACCAGTGCTGAACTCCATAACCTCTGTCTTCTGAGTATTTAATTTCAGATAGTTAAGGTGCATCCATTGTATGATGTGGTCGAGACAGCTGTGGAACCTAGCCCACGGCGCGTCTTCCATGGAAGATATGGAAATTATGATTTGCGTATCGTTGGCGTACAGCACAAGCGAGAAGCCGTGGTCTTTGACTAGTTTGGCCAATGGCGTCACATATATGTTGATTACACTGCAAAGGTCCAATCCCAGTTTAACACCACAGTGCAACAAAAGTGACATGAGAAAAACACTGTTTGCTGTCTCACAGATTGTATGTAACAATTACTTCTCACAGGGAAACTATTCTCCTAATATTCGTGTGACCTCTTCCTCGTGACTTCAATTCAATGGAGAAATGTACCCCATGAATCCTGTTTTTGGTTAAATACCTTTTATTAAAAAAAATAAACATGCAAAATGCCATCACATAAACCATAAATGCAGATGTGCAAACTAAAATGTGCTATTTATTAACATTTTTGAGGGAGGGGAAGTGTATCATGACTCACTCAAGGCTTCACCTCTTGTGAGCCATGGCCCCTCCCCCAGTCATCAGTGATAATAAATCGCACAGAACAAAGTGACATCTCTTGCCAGTGCAGTGATATCATTTAATGTATTAATGAGAAACACGAACGTTCAAGAAATTACCTATTTTTTATCTGCAAGTCTTCATCATATTTTACATGTTGTTTATTCTATCATTTACATTCCAAATCTTTGAATGGTTCAGCTCGTACTTTGGCTCTTAGACCCAGGTCAGGCCCTTGTCTATCTCTGCCAAGAAATTTCCTAGCTTGCCAACCTCTACTGAAAATAAAACAGTCTATGTTGCTTGGCAGAGGTGTTTCCAAAACCTGTTCTGAGAGTAGGCTCTTTTGGTGATGGATAGGTGTACTTTCACTTAGGGACGAAGAAGATTTGCTATTTTAGTGTATCCTTCTAACCAATCCATCATATATAAAAATTCTCCTCACATGGAGTACACCACTATGTAATATCAAACATGCATATCTGGCATTGATCCTAAATCTTTAGTCTGTGGCCTAACACAAAACGATGCCCCCCCACCCCCCTGCAGAAATGTAATGAGGGGATCCCCATCTCCCATATCTTTATTGGTATTGGTCTGAATGGAGCCCCCTTTGAAGGGGTGGGGCCTCCCTGAGGGCCCACGTGCCTCAGGGGCTGCAGGGGACTGTGTTACACCCCTGACGTTAGTGTATTGAAAGGCAGTAAGCCTCAAAGGTGGTTGCTTGCCCTTTTCGAGTTGTTGTACCTTCCAGTAGTGCTGGTGTTAATCAAAATAGAAGCAGGAATTGAAGCTCTATCAACTCCAGTCCGAAAACAGGGGAAATTAGTTAAAAAACGAAATTCTGCTAAATCTATTCCTTTCAGTGGAATAAAGCAATATGAGAAGACCCCCTGCTGAATGTGGTGAGAGGCCCCTCAGATTGTAATTGCATTTATATAGCACTTACTACCCCTGACGAGGCATTGAAGCTCTTTACGCCAGACGGCACGCTACTCCGGAACCTAAGGTTGGTGATGAATCCAATGGTATCAGTAACTGTCAGTTATTGGGATTTGTCTTGTAGGCTCAAGCAAACCATTCCATGCAGTCTTTCCATTTTCGTTATGGTGGAATAAATTAATAGGGGTTAGTTGTGGTCATTAATGGGGGGGTATGTGAGATCATGCACATGGTTACCGGGATTAATAGATGATTAAGATGAGATAAGGTTTTGTTAGGTTGCATAGGGATGCCTTTCAGAGGAAGGTGGGGAGGTTGTGATCTTGTGAATGAGTTGTGGGCAATTTGTAGGAATACAATAATAAAGAATAAGGCAAACATGCATGTAACAGAGTAGGTTGTTCTCAGAGAAAGAAGGCATGCAGAGGATGGAAGGGAAGGAGACAGACATTTGAAAGAGAGTGAATAAAAAGGAGAGCTGACAATCAGAAATGGTAATTAAAGGTCAGTTTTTCATGCCGGATTTAGGGGTATGTACATAATGTTTTTAAAACAGCATGCAGTTTGAGGATGCAGCAGTGTAGAGAGAAATAACAATATTTACTTGTGAGGATTGTGCGATATTAGGTATTTTTGATAGGCACTAAATCATGTAAACCATCTTTCCATTGCCAGACTACTGCTAGACCACCGATCCCGCTAGGTCAGTTGATCAGCTCATGGGTTGAAAGTGAAAATAATGGCTGGACGCATAGGTTAAGAAATATCAAGAGCTTTAGGCTGCAATCAGAGGAAGCAGTAACTTCAAGATCATAGTAGTGTGAGAAAATACATGTTAATAATGTACACATTGAAAAGGAGATTCTGCAGATGTTGGAGTGGATGTCTTCTGATGTTCATCGTCAGGTTTGGCACACACTAATAGTTTCAAATCAGAGTGGGAGCCATTTGAATGCCTCTGGTTTGCATTGGCACAAGGTGTAAGGTGAGGACTGCTTTCCAGTCAGTGGAAGTGTATTGCCTGCATTCCAGTGGATGGAGGGTGGAGATACAAACACTGGTGTGAGTGGGCGGGGATGGTGAAAGAGCTCCCTTTACAAATTGAACGAAGAGTTAGCAAATGGCTGCTGATTACACTTCCTGAAGCACGGCCCTTATGTAGAAGCTATGGTTCAGAAGGGGTGGAGCTGCAAATTGAAGGGGGCCCTTTCAGTGCTGAGCCCTCACATCTCTTTGTGCCTCGGTTATAGGTGACCAGGCTGGAGACTACTCTGCTGTGAGGGGCATCACTACACAAAGGCAGTGTCTGGAAACGTACTTACTTATGCCTACTATGTCTCCCGGTATATAGTCCATCAACCAGGACTCTCCAGGTATCGCTGTCCTGGGCTTTTCTTTAAATCTGACTCCAGATGTAACCCATATCCTTGCAGTCAGCCTCAAGGCCTTGTTTTTTGGCCTTCTTATTTTCTTTTTCCCTTGAGGGTTCCAGGTCAGATCTTGCCTGATGGTGTTTGATGAGGGCTTGAAGAGGGTGTGACCTATACAGCTCCAGCATATTTTCATGTTTTCTTCATAAGCAGGGAGTTAGAAAGTCTGCTTTCATAGGTCGTTGTTGCTGATGGTGTTTGGCCAGCAGATTTTGAGGCTTTTTTTCAGACAAGTGTTGATGAAGGGCTGGACTTTGTTGTTGATGGTCACTGTTGTCCTCCAAGTTTCTGCTCCATACAGAAGGACAGATTTTACGTTGGTGTTAAAAAGCCGGATCCTGGGTTGCAACGCTAGGTCCTTGGAGCTCCAGGTCTTCTTTAGCTGGGATCACTGACAGAATATCGACGACCACAATATCGAGGTCCCAAAATATCGACACCTAAATATCCAAGTCAATAATATCGACATCCTATCTACATCATGGTAAGTACAAAAATATCGATAAAAAATATCGTTGTTAAAAATCTTTTTTTTTTTTAAATGTGTAAAAAATAATATAAAATAAAGTAAATAATACATATAATTTAAAAAAAAGTTAGTTATAATTATTATAAAATGTTTAAAATTAGGAATAATAAATATAATGTTAAAAAAATTGAACATGTATATAAAATTTAATATATATATTTACATAATAATATTAATAAAAAATTATTATAATAAATTATAAAAAGTTAGAAACATATTAAAAATTATACATACATATATATATATATATACATATACCAGTAAAATAATAATAAAATATATATATATATAATAAATTAAAATATTAAAATATTTTTATTCTTTTACAATTACATTTTACACTACATTAACAGCAATGGTAGGGAAAATATTAGATAGCGGAGGGGATAAAATTACTAGTCCCACTCCAGGGAGGGCAATAGTAGGGAAAGTGTTGGATAGTGGAGAGGTAAAAATTACTATTCCCACTCCAGCGAGTGCAACAGTAGGGAAAGTTTTGGATAGCGGAGGGGAATAATTTACTATTCCCACTCCAGCAAGTACAACAGTAGGGAAAGTGTTGGATAGCGGAGGGGAATAATTTACTATTCCCACTCCAGCAAATCCAACAGTAGGGAAAGTGTTGGATAGCGGAGGGGTAACAATTACTATTCCCACTCCACAAAGTACAAAAGTAGGAAAGTGTTGGATAGCGGAGGGGAATAATTTACTATTCCCACTCCAGTGAGTGCAACAGTAGGGAAAGTGTTGGATAGCGTAGGAGTAAAAATTACTATTCCTACTCCAGCGAGTGCAACAGTAGGGAAAGTGTTGGATAGCGGAGGGGTAACAATTATTATTCCCACTCCACAAAGTGCAACAGTAGGGAAAGTGTTGGATAGCGGAGGGGAATAATTTACTATTCCCACTCCACTGAGTGCAACAGTAGGGAAAGTGTTGGATAGCGTAGGGGTGACATTTACTATTACAACTCCAGCAAGTGCAACAGTAGAGAAAGTGTTGGATAGCGGAGGGGTAACAATTACTATTCCCACTCTAGCGAGTGCAACAGTAGGGAAAGTTTTGGATAGCGGAGGGGAGTAATTTAGTATTCCTACTCCAAGGAGTGCAACAGTAGAGATAGTGTTGGATAGCGGAGGGGTAACAATTACTATTCCCACTCCAGCGAGTGCAACAGTAGGGAAAGTGATGGATAGCGAAGGGAAATAATTTACTATTCCCAGTCCAGCGAGTGCAACAGTAGGGAAAGGGTTGGATAGTGGAGGGGTAACAATCACTATTCCTACTCCAGGGAGTGCAACAGTAGAGAAAGTGTTGGATAGCGGAGGAGTAACAATTACTATTCCCACTCCAGCGAGTGCAACAGTAGAGAAAGTGTTGGATTGCGGAGGGGTAACAATTACTATTCCCACTCCAGCAAGTGCAACCGTAAGGAAAATGTTGGATAGCGGAGGGGTAACAATTACTATTCCCACTCCAGCAAGTGCAACAGTAGGGAAAGTGTTGGATAGCAGAAGGGAGTAATTTACTATTCCCACTCAAGCAAAATAATTAAAATTAATAAGCAAACAATTAATAAAATAAAATGTTTTTGCCTCCCACCATATTCCCCTATAAATGACACCACCAATGTTCTAAAACATAACACTACTAACATAATTAATTAATAAATATCTAATTAATTAATTAAAATTAACAAGTAATTTAAAAACAAATAATTTAATTCACACAATTAACAATATAAAACAACTTAAAATACATTTTATAATAAAAAACATTAACAATTATATTGAAATTAAATTACTCCCCAGCCTACTCCCCTATCAACACACAACACACTCCTAAAAAAATAACACAATGTACACATTTACCAATTAATTAATGATTAACAAACAATTAATAACTAATTAATAATTTATTTACCACATTTAGCAATATAAAAACATAAATACTTTATTATTAATTAATAAAAAATTATTAATTAATTAATTATAATTAAATTACTTCCCACTCTATTCCCCTATAAACCTACAACCCGCTCCTAAAAAAATAACATAATTAATGTATTTAACAAATAATAAATAATAATTGACAACCAATTAATAACTAATTAATAGACATTAATCACCACAATTAACAATATAAAATATTAAATATATAAATATTAATTAATAAATAATATTAATTAATTAAATATAATTAAATTACTTCCCACCCTATTCCCCTATAAACGCACAACCTGCTCCTAAAAATAACATAATTAATTTATTTAACAAATAATTAATAATAATTAACAACCAATTAATAACTAATTGATAAAAAATTAATCACCACAATTAACAATATAAAATATTAAATATATAAATATGAATACATTAATTATAATTAAATTACTTCCCACCCTATTCCCCTATAAACCCACAACTTGCTACGGAATAAAAACACAAAATTTAATTAAAAATAATTAATAACTTCTAAAAATTATTATTAAATTTATTATAATTAAATTACTTCCCACCCTATTCCCCTATAAACCCACAACCCGCTACGGAACTAAAACGCAAAATTTACTTTAAAAAAAATGAATAACTTCTAAAAATTTAATACATATATTTAAAAATACATACAATACTTAAACAAAAATATAGAACATATACATTCAAAATACATACTAAAATACATAACACTAATATAAACATCGATATTATTAACAACGATATTTTTACAAACGATATTACTGTTTTCGATATTTAAAAAAACGATATTTCTTACCTTACTGTCAATATTCTGGTCCACGATATTCTTGCTGTCGATATTTACAACTCGATATTCTTGTACTTCGAAATAAAAAACTCGATATTTTGTCTGTGCACCCTTTAGCTGAATGAAGACAGCCCTTTCTTTGCCGATTCATGCCTTGACATTGGTATCTGTGCCATTGTGCTTGTCTATGACACTGCCCAGATAGGTGAAGGCCTCAGCCTCTTCCTGTGCATCACCTGCAAGAGTGACCACAGTTGTGCTGGCCGTGTTAGCCTTCAGGATCTTGGTTTTTCCCCTGTAGATCTTGAGGCCAATTTGTTCTGATGTGGCTGCCACATTGTCTGCCTTCTCTTGCATCTGCAGATGAATATGGGAGAGTAGGTCCAGGTCATCTGCAAAGTCCAGGTTATCGAGGTGTGTCCAAGGTGTCCACTGGATCCCATTTCTTTCCCTTGCTGTGGATGCCTTCATGTTCCAGTCTGTAGTCCGCAGGAAGAGAAATGGCGAGAACAAATAACAGTGGCGAACTCCTTTCTACACTTGGAAAGCTTCCGTGAGTTGTCTTCCATGGACTATCTTGCAGCAGGGCTCGAAAAATCATAAAAATTGCACTAGACCTGCAGGTCTAGTAACGTGAACCATGTACTCGACCTAACTGAAATGCTCTTGACCTCTGACTCTAAAAGCTGAGCAAATGTGACAAGTTAACAAGATTTAAAGGCATTTTTATTGCTCATTCACTTTGTGAGCAATAAAGATGCCTTTAAATTTTGCTATCTTGTCACATTTGCTCTGCTTTCAGAGGCAGAGGTCCAGTGTCAGTTTGTCTTCCTACTTGCCAGAAAGGGCGAGTAGGACCTAAAAATAGCTTGTCCTTATTGAATCTGACTCGCAATTGCGAGTGAGCGAGTGGATCTTTCGAGCCCTGTGCAGGTCATTTCCTTGTAAGAGTTCCTGGTGATTCTTACGAGTTTATCTGACACACTGTAGTGGCAGAGAAGTTTCCAAAGGGTCTCTCTGTCAACGCCTTCTCATAGTCGATGAAGTTGACATAGAGTGGGGAATTCCATTCCATTGACTGCTCAATGATGATATGGTGTGTTGAAATCTGGTCTGTGCAGGATTTATCTTTGCAGAAGCCAGCTTGCTGGTCTCGCAACTGAGCATCAACGTGTTTCTTTATTCTGTTCAGGAATACTCTGTTGAACACTTTGCCTGGGATTAATAGAAGAGTTATCCCTCTGTAGTTTGCACAGTTGCTCAGGTCACGTTTCTTGAGGATCTTGATGATATATCCCTCCTTCTAGTCTCATGACACCTTTTACTTTTCCCAGATCCTTCCAAACATGGGTTAGAGCATGTCCGCTGGTGTTTCAATGTCTGCCTTCAGTGCCTCTGCTGGAATGCTGTCAGGTTCTGCTGCCTTCCCACATTCCTCAGAAGTCTGATGGCTTGACATATTTCTTCCTTGGTTGGTCTGCTGCAGTCGATTGCCAAGTCCATGTCAGCTGGCTGTTTGTCTGTTGGAGACTGTGACACAGGCTGTGTCTGGAGAGCAGCCTGGGAAATAAATTTGGAAGGAGGACCACCCCAAACCGGTTCTGAAACGTAAGGCTGTGGCTGCTGTTGCAGACAGTTTGAGTCAGACGAACATATATTAAATATATCTATACCCCTTAGTCTGAATGTGGAGCCCCCTGCACAGCGAGGACTCCAAGCATGACAAGAACCTGCGTTACACCATGGATTCCTTCAATAATGATCAGCTGTTATCTCAACAGTTACAGGAGAGTATGAGGATAAAGGATTTTCGACAGTACCATGCGCAGAGTGGGGTTCTCTGAAAAGGTATGCCCTGAATATATGGCACCTTCCAGTGGTGCTGTGGTTTCATCTATGCAGACCAGTGGTTCCATCTGTGCAGATACATATATTATCCATGAATTTACAGCATGTTTAAGTGTCACTAGTATCATCATTTAACCCAGGGAGGGGAGATGGAGACTAGGTACCTGCTTAGGTCGGTTACTTAGCCACTGGTTTTCCAGATGCCTTTCCCAAGGAGGCCTGGGAGCAATCCTTGTTTTTAGACCGAGAAGCACCTACTTATAAAAGGGACTTTAAGCACTTAGAGTACATAGACACTGGAAAATACACTAAGCAAGTTCAAGAAATCCAAACTACGAGAACGCATCTGGAAAGTTAAAACATAATTTACCACACAGAAGAAAACTGCAACGGCTGGATGGGGTGTGAAGTGGAGGTAACAAGAATTTAACAAGTTCTACAGTGGATTTAGTATCCCCCTCAAGGAATTTTAGAAGAATGATAAATAAATGATGCATTTTTGTAATGCACATTGGGTCAGTAGACGGACCCGAAGGATGCAGAGTTTTGGGTTCTAGTGACTAATGGTGCATTTTAGAGTACACTCTAAATTTTCATTAGTCTCTGCTTAAGTGGACTTAAAATACCTTTAAAAGATATTTGGGCGCCCTTCACCGAATCATGGGGCCTAATACGATGGCGGTCGGAAAACCTCCCCGACCGCCATGGTAGCGGGAAAAGACCGCTCGCAAGGCCCGCGACATAACCGCCGGTCGTATTACGATGTTCCTTGCTCGGAATCCGACCACTGCGGTCGGATCGCGGGCTTTAACATTGCGGCGGTTGCTGCTGCCCGCAGCACTGCCGCAATGTCAAAAGGAGCATGTCCTGCATCTCCCTGCACTGCATGGCAGGCACTGCACAGTGCCTGCCACCTGGTACAGGGAAATGTAGGGGGGGACCATGGGTACCCCCCCAGTGCACCCACACCCCCCACAAAACAATGGGGGCCCACAACGGGCCCCCGGTAGACAATCACCGCATGCCTTTCCATGGCGGTCTGACCGCTGAGGAAAGGCTGGCTACCGCCGGCATCATAATCCTGCCGGCGGAGCCTGCTCTGCACCGCCACCATTATCCTGGTCCTTCTCCGTCCGCCAGGCAGGAGTGCGGATGGCAAGCGGCGGTCGGAATTTCCCACCGCCGCGGTCACCACCGCCATCCTAATCTGACCAGCGGGTTTCTGGCTTGCGATCGCGGGCGGATGTCTGCCGCAGGTCCGGCGGTTGCCACGGCCGGCCGGGTGGCGGTCATCTGACCGCCATCGTAATAGGTCCCCAAGTTTTGCAAAAATGTTTGCAAATAGTTCCGGTTAAGCACAATTATTTAGTTACTGTTCTGTTTAGATTGCGTTTATTAGCACACATTCCGTGAACGTTAGTTAGAGGACAGAAGTTAGTACATGAACCTTTATTGTAGTTAGGGGAGAGAATGTCTCTAGCCTAGGTCTTATAACACATAGAATGTTGAATCTCTATTCAATTGTTGTACGTGGCACCCATGCGTTTTTATCTCCGATAAAATATTTGCTTTGCTCTGATATGCCTAGGCACCCCCATATCCTAAAATGCTGCCCACATTTGGAAAGATGTTAGTGGTGCAAATACTCAAGAAACTCAGCGACTGGGCAGGAAGTGTGATTATTCAGCGTGCCGGGAGAACAAATGCAGAAAACCTACAACATACCTATGAATAGTGAGTGGTATCAGTAGAATATTAAATAGTAAAATCCTTGGTGGAAATGTTTGGCAACAGTGCTTAAACAAAGTTCTGGTACAGCTCATGTGTATGAATTTTATTTAACATTTTGCATAAGGAGTGTATGTAATGCCTCTACTACGGGGATCTGTATTTTATAACCCCGTAACAGGTTTAAATCCTGGCCGGTTAAAATAGCCATTCATCCTTCTGGGTCGGGGGTCGATAAAAGGTGTTATTATATGTCATGAGTAAGACTTGTTGAGAGAATGTTCAGTAGTAGGATAACAAAGTTAGAGCAGAAAGAATAGTAAAGATATGAAAATGGTTACTAGAACGATTGAGGGGCTAAATTAGAAAGAGAATTTAAAAAGGTTCTGGAGAACCAGGAGCTATCATATTGTGAGATAAAAAAGAGATGCAAACACACTAGGGTGTAGTAGCCAGGGACGTGGGCACAAGATAGGCTCCGCACTCCTAATCTCACCCTCGTTGATTTTAATTGATAGAGTACTGTCTCTGGTGTACTGCAAGACAGTATATAACTGCACTATTCATTTGATGTTTTTAAGGACTTGTCATCTCCAATCATGGTCATGTCTCACACACCACATAATAGATAATGCACCTATGTGTATACATCCATACGGAAAGGGATTTTTGGACATCCCCTTATCAGCCACTGGCTACTGCAGTTCATCTGTTTTAGGCACTGGATTTAGGGGCTGTCCATCAGCATTGGTATCAACCCTCCTCATCCCACGCATGTGAACGACTTTAAAAAGTTATTCACACACACACATCTAGCCCGGGAGATCCCACTTCACTGCAGTGGCGTAGGAAGGGGGGTGCGGTGGGTGTGGGCCGCCCCGGGTGTCATCACTGAGGGGGTTGACAAAATGGCAAAATATGTGTTTTTAAAATAAAGAATTTGGGCTCACGACACTTTTAAAAAAAAAAACAATATTATTTAAAATGAGTTTAATAACTTCGTCTGAGAAATAATTAACCTCAGCAAGTCAACATAATATGTATTGAAACTTTTTAGTTCAGCCAACAAACGCAACGAAACGCTGCTGAACTCGACGCTGTGTAGTGGAGATCGTATGGATAAGGAAGGGGAGAGGGTGTTTCTTTCCACCGAAGTCTGTCTCTGCAGTTTGTACTCGAGCGAGACGTAAACAACCGGTGACTCATCACTCAACCCGCAACCAATCCTATCCGCTGCCGTGCCGGTCAGTCACCCCACGTCATTCTGTTGAGTTAGTTGTGCATTATTACTGAAGCTTATAAGTGCTGTGCTGAATTTATTTTTGTTACATTTTTTAGTTCATTGATTCATTGTGATCATCCTCTTCTCTATAATATTGAGTTTGGTAAGTAACGTAAACGTTATGATGCATGCTATTTGTTTGTATTTGTACGTTAAGCCGGAGGTGACAATAAATTTTCCACACCGGGTACCACCTGACCTTGCTACGCCACTGCTTCACTGCACCCGCTAAGCAAGCTTCTTACAGTAAAAACTCTTGTAATATAATATTCAAATATATTTTATTAATTGATTTAGACCACTACTGAGGTCAACAATAAAAATTTTAAAACAGACTTTAGTAAGTTACCATTACTAATATAGTATGAATAATGAAACGTCTTTTAAAAAAAATTATAGGCAAAGAAAAAAAAGCGCCCCAAAGCGGCTCCTGTGACGGTTGTTTTATTTACTGTTAACACGGATACCAAGCCAAAGCGTTTCGACTATGCAGTCTTGATCACAGCTGGTGGTCCTACATGTGTTTCTACTTTTATACCAGAGCAGCCAAGTTTGCTTGCTGCATTCTGGTAGATGTAGCTATTCATATAATACACACATTTACAGCATGAAACCATCTAATCGTGTTTACATAATGTTGGTACATTTGATGTCAGTTCTTAATTAATTCATCCTCTAAGTGAGGTGATAGGTTATATGTATTACCCGTTGAATTTCACAACAGTGTAGTGTTAAATGACTTTGTTTCATTGCCCAGTGTTACAATTAACTCACAACGATTAGCAGTAGTCGTTCCAGTTTACCGATTTGACCTCTAAGTGAGGTTGGCTGATCATCATGCAGGGTCATGTATACACCCAATATAGTCTTGAGGTATAAGTTTCATGATCATTGTCCATGAAATGATACAGTCTCTGTTGGAGTTATTGCAGGTGTATGTATAGTTCCTTGTCATTATTCAGGCCTCTGGAGCTTTTTGTTCTAAGCTTGATTATATATTTTGATTTCTTCTGCCTTAGAGTGTGCACTCTGTCCCTTCGCTAGTGGGTTTTGGCACATATTCGATTCCATAGTATACTAGGGATTCCCTGTCTCTCCTTTGTTCTTTCATCATATGTTTTGCAACTGCCTGGATGGTATCCTTATTTTCAACTGCCTAGGATCCGTTTTTGTGGGGGATAAATTGTACTGCCCACATATTTCAAGCCACACTTGCATTCGAATATATATATAGCGTGTGTTTTCTCACAGTTTATTCTATGATTGATTGTTATCTGCTTCTCTTTGTGATCTTGTATGGCTCATATATTTTTGCCTATTTTATAAGCTTTGCATTTCAAGCACTTTCTGAAGCCATTGATTGATCTGGTTAGGCAATTTTCTCGTGGTTTCTCTTCGAAATGGCTTTTTATCAAAATATATATTGATGTTCAGTTGAGTAAACATACGCCAGTGGCTCCTGGATTGCACCTACTTGTGTTTCGGGGTAGACTGGATCCATTTTGCGAATTTTATGGATCTACTGTCGCTGTACCCATGCCCCTGCAAACTAGGTATGTAATCGTTTGAGAGACTGAAGATAAAAATGCAATAATTGCAAGATTTTCCATTGAAACGAAATTGTAGAAACATGTTTGAAGGAAACATAAAGCGTAGTTTACGATGTAGAGCACAATTCATTTAGTATTTTTCACAACCCTCGGCATAATGTAGTTTTATAAAGGATGTAGGTTGAATACATTCGTATTAGGTTAGTATTGCGCAGTTTCTTGAAGTCATAATAATAAAAAGGAACACACACAACTAACTTTTAAGTCAACAAGACCCCGCCTTGAATGAACAGGGAACCCGGTAAAAACAGAACCTACAGAAGACGTGGGTTTGAATAGGAATCTAACCGTGCTGGCACGTGCCCGCTGTAGAAGTGCTACAGTCCTTGCTTCCGACCATACTCTAGCGAGAAGTGCTAGGCCTCTGCGCTTGAGCACGTGCGCTGCAGGCAGTGAGAACCTGGTGAGGGGGCACCGCTGGCACAGTCCTTGCTTCCGACCATACTCTAGTGAGAAGTGCTAGGCCTGTGCACTCCAGCACGTGCACTGCAGGCAGTGGAAACCTGGTGAGAGGGCACCGCTGGCACAGGCCCTGCTTCGGACCATGCTCTATCTAGAAGTGCTAGGCCTATGCGCTTGAGCACATGCACTGCAGGCAGTGGAAGCCTGGTGAGAGGGCACCGCTGGCACAGGCCCTGCTTCCGACCATGCTCTAGGTAGAAGTGCTAGGCCTCTGCGCTCCAGCACGTGCACTGCAGGCAGTGGAAGCCTGGTGAGAGGGCACCGCTGGCACAGGCCCTACTTCGGACCATGCTCTAGCTAGAAGTGCTAGGCCCCTACGCTTGAGCACGTGCGCTGCAGGCAGTGAGAACCTGGTGAGGGGGCACCACTGGCGCAGTCCCTGCTTCCGGCCATACTCTAGCGAGAAGTGCTAGGCCTCTGCGCTCCAGCACGTGCACTGCAGGCAGTGAGAAACTGGTGAGAGGGCACCGCTGGCGCAGTCCCTGTTCCCCACCATACTCTAGTGAGAAGTGCAAGGCCTCTGCGCTCCAGCACGTGCACTGCAGGCAGTGGAAGCCTGGTGAGAGCACCGCTGGCACAGGCCCTTCTCCGGACCATGCTCTAGCTAGAAGTGCTAGGCCTCTGTGCTCCAACACATGCATTGCAGGCAGTGGGAATCTGGTGAGAGGGCACTGTTGCCATAGTCCCTGCTCCGGACCATGCTCTTGTGAGAAGTTATATCCCTCTGCGCTCCAGCATGTGCACAGCAGGCAGTGGGAACATGGTGAGAGGGCACCGCTGGCACAGGCACTGCTTCGGACCATGCTCTAGCTAGAAGTGCTAGGCCTCTGCGCTCCAGCACGTGCACTGCAGGCAGTGAGAACCTGGTGAGAGGGCACCACTGGCGCAGTCTTTGCTTCCGACCATACTCTAGTGAGAAGTGCTAGCCCTCTGCGCTCCAGCACGTGCACTGCAGGCAGTGGAAGCCTGGTGAGAGGGCACCACTGGCGCAGACCCTGCTTCGGACCATGATCTAGCTAGAAGTGCTAGGCCTCTGCGCTCCAGCACGTGCACTGTAGGCAGTGGAAGCCTGGTGAGAGGTCACCGCTGGCCCAGGCCCTGCTTCGGACCATGCTCTAGTGAGAAGTGCTAGGCCTCTGTACTCCAGCACGTGCTCTGTAGGCATTGGGAACCTGGTGAGAGGGCACCACTGGCGCAGTCCTTGCTTCCGACCATACTCTAGTAAGAAGTGCTAGGCCTGTGCGCTCCAGCACGTGCACTGCAGGCAGTGGAAGCCTGGTGAGAGGTCACCTCTGGCCCAGGCCCTGCTTCGGACCATGCTCTAGGCTAGAAGTGCTAGGCCTCTGCACTCCAGTACGTGCTCTGTAGGCATTGGGAACCTGGTTAGGGGGCACCGCTGGCGCATTCCTTGCTTCTGACCATACTCTAGTGAGAAGTGCTAGGCCTGTGCGCTCCAGCATGTGCATTGCAGGCAGTGGAAGCCTGGTGAGAGGGCACTGTTGGCGCAGGCCCTGCTTCGATCCATGCTCTAGTGAGAAGTGCTAGGCCTCTGCACTCCAGCACGTGCTCTGTAGGCATTGGGAACCTGGTGAGAGGGCACCACTGGTGCAGTCCTTGCTTCCGACCATACTCTATTGAGAAGTGCTAGGCCTCTGCGCTCCAACACGTGCACTGCAGGCAGTGGAAGCCTGGTGAGATGGCACCGCTGGCTCAGGCCCTGCTTCGGACCATGCTCTAGGCTAGAAGTGCTAGGCCTCTGCACTCCAGCACGTGCTCTGTAGGCATTGGGAACCTGGTGAGAGGGCGCGCATGGGCACCGTTGGCACAGGTCCTGCTTCAGACTGTGCTTCCTATTGAGAAGTGCTAGGACTCAGCGCTCCAGCACGTGCACTGTAGGTAGTGGAAGCCTGGTGAGAGGGCACCGTTGGCACAGTCCCTGCTTCGGGCCATGCTCTAGCGAGAAGTGCTAGGCCTATGTGCTCCCACACGTGCTCTGCAGGCATTGGGAACCAGGTGAGAGGGCGCGCCTGGGCACCATTGACACTGGCCCTATCTGAGCAGACTGCCCCAGCCCTGCCACTGCACACCATTCAGAATCTCAGCAAACAGCCTTACTGCCTAGTGGATGGCTCTGTCGCTTCCACATGGTTCCACCAACCTGTCTGAGCTCTGTTGGGTACCCCTAGTTTGAATGATTAGTAGAGGTGCTAGAGTGTGTGACTGGACCAATACATGGCAGTGACATAAGTCCATAAGAAAATAGGAAGACCGGTGTGTTCCACTATCGTGCTTGACCCCAGGAAATCCTCACCAATGTAAGCTGGCTCCGGAACACAGAGGGCTTGGCTACACAGTGGGCTTAATGCCATATTAGAACAAGAACTATGCCGAAATTATGAGCAGATATTTTCCAAATGTATGTCCTTTTATTATCTTCGGAATTTGAAATGCTGAGTCGTTTCTGGTGTGAGCGGAGTCTTGTGGGGGCGCCCAAGCCGCTACTTTCCCACTGAATCCTCTTACCAGGTATCTTGACACCTTTATTGAGCAAAGTTAGGAAAAATAGGGCAGAGGACATCCATTACTTTTGTAAAGGAAAACACCCGTACTTTACAGATCGCAACATTTGTTATGTGTTACATATACTAAGGGGCACCCTTACTTTGTCCCATTTCAGCTCATGCGCGTGCAGTGCGGGTTTGTTTTACATGGTGGACGTCAGTAGACCCCTGAAGGCAGCGGACGAAAGGCCTGTTCCTTCACTAATAATCACATTACCACTATCACTAGTCCCACAATGCCCAGACAGAGGACAGTACATACTCCTTGAAAGAGGGCCAAACTCTGAACTTTGGGGCAATCGGGGACATCTTAAGGATTTTGGGGGCCCTGGGCCAAACTTATTTTAGGGGCCCTGTTCGGAACAGCGGTGAATTTATGATTCAGTTGCAGCTCTTTATGCCCCCTTTGGCCAGGTCACTGACAGTGCACAGGCACACTCGTCCAAATTCTAAATGTGTTTACATCTAATATTCAGGGATAGTGAGGTGTTTTTAATATTGTAACACAGCAGCAGCTCACTAATATTACTGCGAATAATCTCTGTGACACCTTCCCATTTCTCATATGTGAGGTCCTATTTTGATCTAAAAAAACTTCTTTTATGGATGAACATAAACACATTTTTTCTGCAAAATATCTGTAAAACATTCTTACACATCTCCCACATTAAGGAGCACAGCAAAGCAATAGGTCTCTCATTTACGCGAGTTTGAGCTATTAGCATTGTAAATGATAATGCCTTTTATTTATATTTTGGTTTTTAAAACATAAATAAAAGGCATTGTCATTTGCAACGCCAATAGCTTAAAGTCTCGCAAATGCGAGACCTATTGCATTCCAAATGCTTCTTTAAAAGTGTGTGTGGGGAGGGGTGTTGCAAACAAAAGGTAGCAGAAGCAACACAGACGGGGAGGGTGTGGGGAAGTAAAACTGAGAGCGAGGGTGTGGGGAAGCAAAAATGATGGTGGGGGGAAGGGGCACGGAGGGCATAGGGAAGCAAACGATAGAGCAATGTAGCGGGCAGGGGGAGAAAAGCAAATGAGCGAGAGCAATGTTAAGCTGGGGTGGAAGAACACCCTTTACAGGTAATCTGAGCCGAGGAGTAAAGCGCTCCAATACCTTCCGGTCCGGTTCGCCGTTGCGGGAGCGTGTGTTCAAAGAGACATTTGCAGCCAAAGAGTTTCTTTCTTTTTTGGATACATTTCACAGAGGAACAAATTGAGAAAAGAGGGTAAGAGCCATTTGTTGAAGTCATGGTTTTTAGCAAGTGAGAGGAGGAGCAAACCTAAAGCATATTCATGTTTAACATAGATGTTTGTTCAGAAAATAAACACACCAGATCTAGCGGAATTTACATCATCCAACTTTGACCTCCCTAAAGGCATTGCTGAGTAGCCCCCTTCTGTCTCCCATGGCCCCCTAGGAGACACCCATTTGCTACGAGTTAAATAAACAAGCCGGTGGTCATAACTGTGCATGAGAGACCCTCCTGCAGTAAGAAAAACTCATTAAAGAAAATAGTGCTTACAGACTAAAGAAGACGTACTGTGTAACAACTGAAGTAAAAGGGCCAGTCCTCATTGGAGGTTACAAATGAAGAGAAGGCGGTACTAAGGAGGGACTAACAAGCCTAATAACGAATCAGAAGGCAGCATTTACAAAGGACAATGACACAAGCCAATGACAAATATGCGCGGAGAGTGGGCGTGGCTTCAAGTACATACTCCAATACAGCATGGCTCGCGGAGCAGCACATGCGCTGCTCAGGCTCGACCTAAAAATGACAGCACCAGAGCACAGAAAAATGGGACATCACAGATCCAAGCCCATGAGAAGACAAACATTGACGAAGCCAGTAGGTCTGTCTTTCACGTGGTAAAGTGCACAAACAAGGGCATTGCCAAATGCTCTGGTGGTGGTAACGGAAACTGTGATGGTGTACTTGTGGTGGTGTTAGTAATGATGGTAGAAATGGTGATTTTGGTACACTATAGTCCTGTCAAAAACATAAAAAAGCCTATTGCAGAAAAAAAATGCAGCCTGGCGTCGGACGAATGAAGCGTCCAGGAGTTTGGGATCGAACCGTGAGCCCCACGCTCCGTAGTCAGCCGCTCTGGCCCCCCAACAGTCTACTTTTAATCTACAACAGAGTGAGCCATCATGGCTGATGGAATAAACTTCCATTTTAAGAGTCTCACACAAATCTTGCAGGTACAGCTTGCACGTTTCCTTTCCAGTCCTATAAATGCATCGATTCCACTTTCTCCCCTTTCTGCCCCTTCAAGTGTTTATTTCCAACTTGAACACTTGGAAATCCTGAAAAAGGAACTGATTTTAATTCTTCTTGCTGGTTTCAGGTCTGAAAGTTCCCCATGTTGATTGTGTTGGACAGATTCTGCCGCACAGCATTCTAGGAAGTCTGCAGGAACTGAAGCGAGAAGCGGTTGCAAGAGGCAACACTCAGGTAGGTCAAGCCTCATCTGAATGTCTCCAGTGGGTGCTGTGCCCACATCGGGTGAACTGAGTACAACTGTGACCAGCAGAGAACACTGCGACTTTCAATAGAAAGTTAACTCTTGTGGTGGGGAGGGTGTGGGGCTTTAGATTTTGAGTAAACACTCTGAGATGTTGCCCACAGAGAACCAACCTGTGGTTGGTCTCCACAGAAAAGACCCTGTTTGGGTAGCTGTGTACACAAAGCTTATTCTCGGCTGATTTACTGAGACCAAGCACAAGAGAGAGAGAGATAGGACCGTAGTATGGGTTCCGACATACATTTAAAAGCACAAACATGCAAGCTGAAATCACCAGAAAAGATAACAAGCATTTGCAATGCAATCGGTCTCGCATTTGTTGAAGTTAGAGCTGTTGGTGTTGAAAATAATGTTTTTACTTTCGTTTTTTATTTGCAGTGGAGTTATTATATTTGCATAGCACTATTGCCAATGGTTTAAAAAAGCAAAAGTAAAAAACATTGTCATTTTAAACGCCAACAGTTCTAACTTTAACAAATGCGAGACCTATTGCATTGGAATGCAATCGGTCTCGCATTTGTTTGGAGTTGGAGTTATTGGCATTATAAATGCCAATGTTTTTTGCCTAAATGATTGATTATACTGATGGGATGCACTCCTAATTTTCACGTGTAGTCCAACTTGTCCCTTATTCATCAAAGAATGCGTGCAAACTGGAAAGGTACCCTGCCCAAAACGGCACCTGGATAATCAACAACTTCGAAGGATGGGGCGACCTCTCGCCCCAACCAGTTGCACTGCTAACTGGCGCCTACTTGGCGGCCATATGTTACTCTTTTTCCACCATAATTTCCGTGTTTTTCAACATTTTCACCATCTTTTTGCACTTCCTATTTAGTTCTGAATTTACGTTAGAATCCACACTCCGAATAGTATGCCTTTTTCCGTGTTTCTTATGTTCACGCTGTGCCCCTCCGGACCTCTTGCAAAAACATGACAAATGCAGAATTCGTCCAAGGCAGTGTGTTTATTAAAAAAAAGCCCAATGCATTTCGGGCGACGAGCGCCCTTCTTCAGGGGTCACTATAAAAAACAACAATAAGAACAATAACCATTTACATCTTGACCAACATTCTACTTCTTATTCAAACTCGTATTTCAGGTTAATATTCATTTTTAAAAACGTAATGTTACTTTGCAACCCTCTCATGTTCCCCCATAATAAGTCCCTTCATAGCCAGTACCGATGAAAAAACCTCCGTTCCCAACTAGAACCAACTAGAACCAATCACTCTACCCTCTTTTCCCTTAGTCACTCTTATCCTGCTATACAATCTCTTTTCCTTCCTACTAGGGAGTAGGAAGGAAAAGAGATTGTATAGCAGGATAAGAGTGACTAAGGGAAACGAGAGTAGAGTGATTGGTTCTGAGTTGGGAACGGAGGTTTTTCATCAGTACTGGCTATGAAGGACTTATTATGGGGGAACATGAGAAGGTTGCAAAGTAACATTACGTTTTTAAAATGAATATTAACCTGAAATACGAGTTTGAATAAGAAGTAGAATGTTGGTCAAGATGTAAATGGTTATTGTTCTTATTGTTGTTTTTATAGTGACCCCTGAAGAAGGGCGCTCAGTCGTCCGAAATGCATTGGGCTTTAATAAACACACTGCCTTGGACGAATTCTGCATTTGTCATGTTCTTGCAAGAGGTCCGGAGGAGCACATGCGAACATAAGAAACACGGAAAAAGCATACTATTCGGAGTGTGGATTCTAATGTAAATTCAGAACTAAATAAGAAGTGCAAAAGATGGTGAAAATGTTGAAAACACGGAATTATGGTGGAAAAGAGTAACATATGGCCGCCAAGTAGGCGCCAGTTAGCAGTGCAACTGGTTGGGGCGAGAGGTCGCCCCATCCTTCGAAGTTAATGTTTTTTGCCTAGCCATATTGCAGAGTGCAGTACCATATGTGGCCAAAAGAGGTCCCAGGGGACCTCTTTTGGCCACATATGGTACTGCACCCTGCAGAAGATATGGTAAATCCACCCTACCCATAATGCATTGCATGCAAGACAGTACCAGCTATGTCCATATATGCAATTTATAGCTTTGAAATGTGACAAAATAATTATTATATTAATTCCAGATTAGGTTGTATTCTCTGTGGAGCCGATGCAGAGAAATTAATAGAAGGTCTCATATAAATGTGAGATGTGCTAGTGAGTAAAGTAACCACTGCCAGCCTTTTTAGGACCAAGTTTGTGCTCTGTTGAACCCTTTAAGAAAGCAGTGCTTTGAGGGAGTAGCAACAACAAGGCAGTTCTAAGGAGAAACTACTAAGTCTATTGACCAATGAAAAGCCACCATTTACAAATGACAGGGACAGGAGCCAATTAAAAAGATAGGTGGAAAGTTTACTTTTTCTTGTATTTGCAGTGGAGATATTAAATTTGCATAGCACTCTTGCCAATGGTATACAAAAGTAAAAAACATTGTAATTTTCAACACCAACAGCTCTAACTTTAACAAATGCGAGACCTATTGCATTGGAAATGTAATCCGTCTTGCATTTGTTGGAGTTGGAGTTATTGGCATTATAAATACCATTTTTTTTTTTACCAAGACATGTTGCAGGGCGCAGTACCATAAGTGACCAACAGAGGTCCCATGGGCCCTCTTTTGGCCACATATAGTACTGCACCCTGCAAAGTTGGAGTTATTGGCATTATGAATGCCAATGTTTTTTACCTAGCCATGTTACAGGGTGCAGTACCATATGTGGCCAAAAGAGGTCCCAGGGGACCTCTTTTGGCCACATATAGTACTGCACCCTTGCAGAAGATATGGTAAATCCACCCTACCCATAATGCATTGCATGCAAGAACAGTACCACGAGTACATTCAACTAGCTATGTCCATATATAAGATTAGTAGCTTTGAAATGTGACAAAAGAATTATTATATTAATTCCGGATTAGGTTGTACTCTGTGTGGAGCTGATGAAGGGAAATTCATAGACGGTCTCATATAAAAGTGAGATGTTCTCCTGAGTGAAGTAACCACTGCCAGCGTAGGTTAGGACCAAGTGCGCGTTCTGCCCGAAGCCTTTTAAGAAAATAGTGCCTTGAGGCTGTAATTAAGACCTAGGGAGTAACAACACATGTAACAGGGTGTGTCCTCATGGGAGGTTACAAGAAGAGACAAGGTGGTGCTAAGGAGGGACTACTGAGCCTATTGACCAATGAAAAGCCACTGTTTACAAAGGACAGGGACAGGGGCCAATTAAAAAGATGGGTGGAATGTGGGCGGAGCTTTATGCACATATCCTGAATACAGCATGTCTCGAAGAGACCAAAAAACATCAGGTGAGAACATGACATTGCAAAATAAGGCGAAATAGCAGCACAACTGCAAAGAAAGGGAACCCACTCTAGAAAGGTTATTCAGGTCAGGGAGAAAGAGGGGAATTAACAATAAATACAATCAGACAATAAAACTCCCCTACGACCTATATCTCTTTATGGAATAGATTGAATCTAGTATGTATCTATACAAAACACATATTCAAAACAACACAGTTGTAAGATTCCAACCTTGTTATTTATTTTTTCTTTTATCTTTTACTTATTATTCATGATTTCCTTTTTCATAACATTTATATCAGCATAGCTTGACTGTGTTTTAAAAAAAGACGTACAATTATATTTTTTTAATCAGATTTTCTTTTTTATAAACATTACTATTTTAAAAAACAAAGATATTCTGAACATGTATACTCTAAGTACAGTACAATACTCTGGACCCCTACCAGAAACTAAATATACAACAATATACCATTGACCATCTCACTCATTCATTCAAATCAAGCAAACACAAACAATCCAAGCACATATACACATCTGGGTGTGAGGGAGAAACAAAGATATTTCAAGTCTCCAAGACCAGGTTAGATGACCGTATACAACAAGGTCTAGACAAGTAAGGTCGACGCGCGTTTCGGTGGGGTGAAACACGATGTAAACCACCTTCTTCAGGACCTTTCCCAAATAGTATGGACTCTCACACAAACAAAAATAGAGGGGTACAGATTGTACTATTCGCAGACTTGCTTTCCGATTGATGTCACACAAAAACGGGTAGGATAAACATTTATAGGCGGAACATCAGGCGGCAGTGCGTATGTCATATGCGGCACTGGTCCACTTGATATACCTGCACCCTTGTGTATATTTCTATATTGAATGTTTCTTTTCTGTATTCCAAGGAGAGATCATACAGCTGTCAGCTCGAGTTTCAGTAATCTGTGTAAGGGAGGATATACATCTATACTGTATGCGTATAGCATAAGTATCAAGGTGCTCTTTTCAAGAATAAAAAAAGTCACTCTCGCGTAGTAGCAAAGTTTGTATATAGTTGCATCAACTGAATTGGTGTCCCTATTTGCAAGACGTTAGCGTTCTTGAGACTCCCCCTCTGGCAGCAGCTTACCGGCCAAATAGAAATAGCAGCACAAGACATAGCTGACACAGCTGTAGGTCCTGCAACAAGAGTCTGGGGTCGCTTGTGTTCTCATCTAGAAGGGGCCTGGCCTAGCAAGTCAGGTTGGGCTTTTGGATCAGGACCAAGGTTGCCTTGTATATGAGTGGTCTTTGTCTAAAGTGGCATAGCGGGCCAAAACGATTGACTGGAATGAGGCCTGAAAGATTGCGAGTGGATGAGATTAAATCAAGCATTCATTTATTATTTTGATTGTCATAGTTGTGGTCCAGCTCTCTTTATGATCAACGGCAAGTTGTGATTTCTTCCTCCATTTTCATAGCACACAGTGTTTACATTTCTTTAAACTGAGTTTGTCAGTCACAAAATTATTGACCTCTCCTGTGTTAAATGTATATTTTTGTGGTTTGATGAGGAACAATCGATTTAAGGAGATGATTATTGTCTTATCAGTGTGATTGAAGCCTTCAGTCGGGGATGTGTGTGGCGCATATTTGGTTGGCAGGATCTGAGCGAGGTGTACAATAGCTGACGGAATAGTATTTGTAGGATATCTATTCAGAAGACGCAATGCATGTATCTTGGGTTTGGGCAGAGATGAGCTGATACACAAATGAATGTGGTGCCTGGGCTGGGGATCCAGTATCTGAGTAGGTTTGTGAATAACTGAAAGGAAAGAGTTGTCTTTTCCCTCCCCTCTCACGTTCTTCTGCTTGCTTACTTGCTCTGGCTGCCATCATGACAGTTTTTATTGTTCATCTCCTCGCCCACTTTCTCTTTCGACCTCTTCCCACCTTCTGTCTCTCTTGGACCCTTTCACCTTTTTGTCTCACTTCGCATTGCACTCGCAGATTTCTATTTGTAGCTCTTTCCTGTCGTTCCATCTAGTGTGTGCCTGTCAACAGATAGCTCTCTGTTTCTCACTAAGTATTTCCCTCCTGTCACTCTTTCTGCCGTCTGATTGGGGGCTCGCAGCAGTCCTCGTTGGGTGCTCTAGGTGTGTGAGATCATTTTTAAACTCTAGTTTCTACCCTTCCCTTCTAGCTTGTTGAGCTGATCCCAGACCCCCCTTCTGCAGCCAGCTTGCTTCAGTCTGCCATTACAGATGAGATGAAAGACAGGGGGACGGACGAGAGCTGCTGGGCTCCTCCAAAGCAGCACAGGGCGCTGGAAAACTGGAACTATCACATGGGCCTGAGGAAAGTGCAGATGAGGAATTTATCAAGTAAGTACATGGGTACAAGGGCCTCTCCAATCGCAGGTCAGTAAATATTGAGGATGGGGGTCCTGCAAGCAACGCGCAGACGTGATGTTTGCCTGGGAGGGGACAAGCACAGAACCACTTGAAAACAACCCCAACTGCTACAAACTACAATCTTGGAACAACTTTTTCTGGGTCTGAAGAATCTAGCCTTCCAATACTAGAAACATTTGTGCACACAAGCTTTGAATCCGAACACACATTCCTATGACACGAACAATGTGAACTCTGTTGCAGGGAATCATTTTTACAACATAAACTTAACCTACCTCACCACAGCCTGTGGGGGATTTCTGGGCACCTCGAGAGGGTATAAACACGTTGTGTACCATGTCCCATCTCCAGTTCGCTCCCAGAAACAGACCCTGTCCAAAAATAACTCCAACTTTCCATCCATGAGTTCCTAAAGGGAAAAGATTTAGGGGAAGGCTCTCTCCTGTTTGGACCACAAGTGCCCAGTGGATTTTCTTCCCCCGAGGCCTCATGGATGTCTCCCCTCATGAAGAATATAGTCTAATCCCCTGTAAAGTGACCCTTCTCTGACATCTATCTTGAAACCTTTAAGTTGGGGAGTATATCACAAAGATGGAGTGAGACCCACTTACCTGAGATAAAGGTTAATGGAGGACCGGCACGGATTCGAGGGTGAGGTCCTGTCTCACTGCTTAATTAAAAGTCATTGCTACTATGCTGAAAATGAATTTTTTAACTGGAATTTGGCACTGTTAGGCCTCCAGTTTCAGTATCTCGCACTTTGCAGTTACATGTCGGAGCACCACTAGGCGACGTCCTAAGGGCTGCAAGTAAAATGGATGTTCTGACTGTAAACAATAATCCAAATTGTTCTGAGTAAGCAACCTGTTTGTGTTTTTGCAAATGGTTTAGACCGCTTTTGTCAATCAGAAGTCGGCTTTATTGTTTTTATATATTTCTGTTAGTTCTTGGGCACACAGTCTGCACAGTCATATGCTGTGGACCGTAGAAAAGTCCTAAAAGATCACATAAACTCTTGACTACAATTGTGATTGACATGTAAACACTCAAGTTTCTGAAAAATATTGTCTGCATTATTAAGAAAGGTATGCAATATATTGATCATTGGCATTAATTTAAATACTCGTACATATACAATTTCAATTGAATATACCAAATTTTGTATAAAATAAATAACCAAAGGAACTCCTCTGTTACTGTAATTTGATACCCAGATTTTAAGGGGATAGAGGATGTTACCTCATTTTCCTTTGTAAGTAAAAGTGAGACACTGCCTTCCTTTGTACGGCTCCTCCCACCTGCACCTGGAGGAGAGACGCATTCGCTTCTTTACTTGGAGCTTGGAACATGTAGCTTGATCACAAACTACCTACCTGTCACCCTCCCTGCACCCCCAGTTACCGGCTGGACATGTGGATGGACAGAATAAACGGATAATGACAGCTCAGCCTGACCAGGTCGCTCTTCTTGTACATCTAGTCTGACTCAGCCAGCCTGCACTACAGGTAAAGTGGGATTGAGGGCTCTGTCACATTTGTGGACAGTGTGACTAGCAAGTGGGCGCCCTGTGGGTCTGTCTTGCCTCGCCTTTCAGATAATACAGAGTTCCACAAATACCACTCCCACACGGTGGCAGGAGACATAAACCACAACAACACCTAGAAAGGGGTTTCACTTTACAAAATGCAAAGACTCTCTTTTTAGAATAAGGCTTGGGGTTTTATTTATGCAATGCTCTCTAACAGAAAGGCTTTCCCAGGTGTCAAATGAATAACATTCCAATGTATATAGATATATATATATATATATATATATATATATATATGAACTTTCATAGATTCACATGCTTGAATCATTCCCCGTCGTCGAGATGGGAATGGTATATAAAAATAGCAATGTAAAGCTATTACAAACTAGAGCCTAGGCCCATTCCAGTTTTGTAACATATCGACCTCTTTTTGTAAAACAGACCAAATAAAACACACAACCAATCAGATCAGCCTCACCCTCTAGCACCCTCCTGAGAGAACCTCAGACCTTCAGATTTTCTACCGCACGTTGTGCTCTGCTCAGTTATCCTCTATTCTATTACTCTTGAGAGATTTTTTCAACTGTTTATCTTCCAGACTACTCTACAACTTGGTTTTTCTCTATTCCTCATGGCAGACAAGGAGAAAAAAGCCCTTTTTAGAGCTTGTGCCACCTGCTCTAAGAAGAGGCTTTATGTGGATGACCCTCATAAGGATTGTATCTGTTGCCTGTATCCTGACCCCAAAGCCAAGGATTGCAAGGTATATCGTACCTTTTCCACTAAGACCTTGAGGGATCGTGAGGGAGGTCTCCTTACCTGGCTCCAGAAGTTGAAATCCAGGAGAGAGCCGGTCTCTAGTGACGACAGTGATGAGGCCTCATCTGCTTCGTCTTCTAGAAGATCTGTGAAAAGGAGAAGATCTGACCCTACTTCTTCAGAGGAGCGCCTTCAAAAAGCCTCTAAAAAGACCTCCCATGGGTCTGACAGGCTCAGTCCAACTAAATCTCCTCACCAAGGTGTAAAGGAGAGGAAAGGACTTATAACAGGAGAAAGTGGGGTAAGGAAGTCGAGCCTCTGTTTCCCCTTCTTCTCCTCCTGAAGGGAGAAAAGTTTTCAAAAAACCCACGTCTGTTCCTCTTGAGAAAAAACAGGCAAAGAAATTTACCACCGTTGACGAAGCAGCCGACGACACCGTCGGCGAAGAAATCGACATCGTCGACGCGGAGTGACAAAGGCCAATCTCCTCAACTTACAACAGTTCCGACGATGGGATCGTCGCCGAAAGCTTCTCTGATAGCGACGACCACGGTTCCATCGACGACGGAGGCGACGACGAAGGCGATGACGGCAGTGAAGACGAAGTTATTGTCGTCGACAGTGTCGACGACGACAAAAACGACAGTGGCGACGAGAACAACAGCGGCGTCGACGGTAACGACGACGGTATCGACTACAGCGCCATCGATGGCAATATCAACATCGTCGACGACCTCGTCAACGGGAGTGAAAATTTCCGAGGAAAAAGTCAGGAAGCGTCCGGTAACTACTACCTTCTCACCTCCTAGAAGAGGAAGATTCAGACGAGGAAGGACCTTTCAGTTATGCTCATAGCCCTTCAGAGCTGCACGTTAAGTGCCAGGAGGACGATTCTGAAGAAGGATATGAAGGGGAGCAGGACTATGATCCTCCCCAGGACTACCATAGAGAATATCAAGAGGAGGTAGTCTGTATACCGTCCTCTTTGATTTCGGACTTGCAATATGTGCTGTTGGACTACAAGAGAAGATTTCCAACACCATCTTTGATTCCAGAACAGGGGTCAGTTCCCACAAGGCCGCCCTCATTGCCTTCCACCCCCCCGGGTGCCGCCACAACCGCTGCAAATAATAGAGGAGCCTCCACCAACTCCACCTTTTATCCAACACCAAGATACCTCGGATGAAGTTCAAGGGGACACGATCTTCCAGACCCGCATAGGGAGTGGGATGATTATTTTATCCCCACTCCTTCTTTCCCTTCACCGGTTCCTGTGGATTCTCCAAAGGGGGACATAGGTGGTTTCCACAATCTGCTGGAAAGGGCGGCCAAGAGGTTTAATCTGCCTATGCCTTCTTTGCAGACAGAATGTTTCTTGTATGACTTTTAGGAGCCCTTTAAGAAGACGGTGCGAGCCATTCCCATTGTCAGTCATGTATGGGAGGAGGGTCTTAAAGTCATGAAGACCCCGGCCACAGTGGTCCCGGTGCTTCCACGATTGGAGAAGAAATATAAGGCCCCAGAAGATAGCCCAGCTTGCCTGATGAGTCATCCGAAACCGGACTCAGTCATATGGCAGGCAGCACAGCGGAAGTCAAAGAATCCGGCAGCTCCTCTCACTAAGCCTCCGGACAAGGAAGGCAGACGTCTGGACAATGCAGGCAAGAGGTTCTCCTCTAGGTCAGGCTTACTGGTCAAAGCAGCTTACGCTTTAGCTATTCTGGGCCGCTACGACCGGCAGATGTGGTGTGGTTGATCTCCTTACCTCGACCAACTGCCTGAGGACAGTAAAACCGAGGCAAAAAAGATCCTCCAGGAAGGGGAGAGGGCCTCCTCGGAGGTCATTGATTGCGCAATGGACATTGCTACCACAGCTTTTTGATCCCTGGCAGGAGCAGCGGTCCTACGTCGCCAGGGTTGGCTTCGAGCAACTTCGTTCAGACCAGAGGTCCAGAACAAAATACTGGATCTTCCATTCGATGGAGAGGCTCTTTTCGGAAAACATGTGGATGACGCTCTCCAAGACATTAAAAAGGACACAGACACGGCGAAGTCGTTGGGGACGCTTCAATACCGCAAAGTTCCTTTTCGAGGAGCAAGGGGTAGGAGGCTTCCTTCATACAGAGGAGGATACCAGCAATATAGATACTCCTCTTATGCACCTGCCACGCAGTCTTATCGTCCGCAGTACAATCAGTGACAAGGTCAATCTGCAGCCTATTCTAAATTGGCGCCCAGAGGCAGAGCAGGACGTCAGGGGAAGGATTCTTCAAGACGTCAATAGCGGCTTGCAGGCTCTGACTACTGTTCCTTCCCTACATCAAACACCTGTAGGGGGAAGGATTTCTTTGTGCTTCCAAAATTGGCAACAAATAACAACAGATCGATGGGTGCTCAACATAGTTCAATTTGGCCATACGTTGAAATTTGTTCATCCTTCCCCAAATACCCCTCCTCGCAGTCACATAACAAAACATTTACGTCTCCTGCGCCTAGAAGTCCAAAAAATGTTACAGAAGGGGGCAATACAACCGGTCCAGTTATCTCAAAGAGGAAAGGGATTCTACTCCCAGTTCTTTCTGGTTCGAAAGACTGTCGAAAAGTGGCACCCTATCCTAGATCGGAGGGAGCTCAATACCTATCTCATCAAGCAGTCGTTTCGAATGATCTCCTTACAGGACATACTTCGACTTCTAAATTCGGGAGATTTCATGGCCACTTTAGACCTAGAGGATGCATATTTTCACGTCTCCATTCATCCATCGCACAGGAAGTTCCTTCGCTTTACAGTAGCCAAGAGCCACTTTCAATTCAAAGTCCTCCCTTTCAACCTCAGATCGGCACCAAGAATCTTTCCGAAAATTCTGTCTCCGGTAGCCGCCTTCCTCAGAAGACAACAGCACCAGGTGTTTCCCTACCTAGACGACTGGTTGATAAAAGCCCCTTCCAAAACAACAGCCAGGAATTCTGTGACAGCCTGTACAAAGCTGTTCAAAGGTCTAGGTCTTACTCTCAACAGGGAAAAGTCAAGCTTGCGTCCTTCCAAGAACGCCATTTTTCTGGGAGCCATATTGGACACGTCCCAGAACAGATCATTTCCATCACTAGAAAGACAAGCCAAACTGATGTCAATGGCTCGTCTACTTCTAAAAAGAAGGTCACTTTCAGTTCGCCTCTACAAGTCCCTTCTGGGATCCATTTCGTCCTGCATTCCTCTGATACCCCAATGCAGGCTACGGATGCGTCCTCTTCAGGAGCCACTGGACTTACAGTGGCGTCAGGTGGAAGCTTCTTTCGAGGACATGATCACGGTAACTTCGCCAATGAGAAAAGTCACGTCATGGTGGATTCACAAGACGAATATTTCTCAGGGTCTCTCTTTTCTGGTCACCCCAGCTCCTCAGATAATTACAACAGATGCATCTCTAGAAGGTTGGGGAGCGGTCTTACAGGACCTCCAAATAAGTGGTCGATGGCAACAGCATCATCGTCTTTTGCACATCAATCTGCTGGAGCTAAGGGCGATTCGCCTAGCCCTACAGGCGTTTCTCCCGAGAATCAAAAATTCATCGGTTCTGATCAGAACAGACAATACCACGGCCATGCATTACGTCAACAAACAGAGCGGCACAAGATCCCGTCTGTTGTCTGTGGAAGCTCAAAGTATTTGGGAATGGGCGATCCTACATGGGGTTTTGCTGAAAGCCGAGCATCTTCCAGGGATTCTCAACGAGACAGCAGATACACTAAGCAGATTAAAGTCAGTCTGCCACGAGTGGGAACTAGACCAGAGGACGCTGGACGACATCTTCAGGCTATGGGGCAGACTGTCCATAGATCTGTTTGCGAAACCAGAGAACAAGAAATGCTGGTACTTCGCAAGCTGGCATCACCATCCGGGATCCTGGGGGAGTGCGTTTTCTATGCCATGGTCAGGCCCCTTTGTGTACGCTTTTCCCCCCATTCCTCTTCTCCCGAGGCTTCTCAGGAAGTTAAAGGCGGAACCCTGCAAAATGATCCTCATAGCACCGTCCTGGCCTCGCCAGTACTGGTACACGGAGCTTCTTCTTCTGTCGGTGGAACAACCGATTCCCTTGGATCCTATCCCATCATTGCTGATGATGTCCCAGGGCCAAGTGCTGCATCCGGATCCCAAATCCCTTCAATTATCAGCTTGGCTCCTGAGCACAGAGAGTTTCTCGACCTGAATCTGTCCACAGAGTGTAGAGACATCCTTTCCCAGGCTCGTGCTCAGAGTATGAACAAGACATACCGAATGAAGTGGAAGAGGTTCTGTCTCTGGTGCCAAAAATCGGGAGTTCACCCTTTCTCTTCCTCGGCTCAGGAGATTCTTCCTTACATCCTTTCCTTGGCCAAAGCTGGTTTAGCTCACGCATCTATCAAAGTTCATCTTGCAGCCATCTCTCGTTTCAGAAGAACTTCTTCAGGCCCTTCTTTATGGTCAGCAAGGATAATAAAACAATTTATGAAGGGGCTTTTTTGGTTTTTTCCTCCGATCAAACCTCCTCCTCCACTCTGGCACCTTAATATGGTCTTGGCTCAGCTCATGAAACATCCTTTCGAGCCTATCCATAAAGCTGAGTTAAAATTCCTTTCTTGGAAGGTGGCTCTTTTGGCACTAACATCTGCAAGAAGGGTTAGCGAATTGCAGGCGCTCACTATTCAGGAGCCTTTTCTTTAGTTCAAAAATGATACAGTGGTTCTTCGTACTAACCCCAAATTCATCCCTAAGGTGCCTTCGGACTTTCATCTGAATGAACCTCTGGTTCTTAAGACTTTTTTCCCTCAGCCTACTACACCGGCTGAGAAATCACTTAATTCTCTGGGCATTCAACGTTGTTTAAAATTCTATCTCCAAAGAACGAAACACTTCAGAAAGTCACCTCAGCTCTTTGTGGCTTTTAGTGCTCCTCGTAAGGGTTTTCCCCTATCTAAGCAAGGTATTGCACTTTGGACTTCCAGCTCTATTCAGTACTGTCTCTAATTGGCTGGGAAACCCCTCCAGGGAAAGGTTCGTGCTCACTCTACGAGGGCAGTCTCTTCTTCTACGGCCCTCTTTGCTGGGGTACCTATCCGGGATATCTGCAGAGCGGCTACCTGGAAGAGCATCCATACTTTTACCAGACATTACTGCTTGGATTCTTCGACGCGCAGTGATAATGCAGTGGGCCAACCAGTCCTGAGGAACCTGTTTCATTAGCGGTGAGCTTTCCCTTGCATCCCTCCTTCCTTTTCTTTCCTAAATCCTCGCACATTCTTTGATAAATGTATTGTTTCTGGCTATATTGTCTGCATATAAACTTTGATGATGCCTTTTGTTTTCTTGCTACTTCTTTACATTTTTTGTAGGATTAGGCTTAATGTAGTCTTGATATTTTACAAAGTCTAAAATTGAGGAAATGCTTTCCTTTTCTATCTTTTTTCTGTACATTATGTACGGTTCTTCAAGACAATAGGAACAAAAAATGTGCTCATAGCTGCTAGCTACTCTGATTCAAGCATGTGAATCTATGAAAGTTTCAATACTGGAGTAAGAAAACAAGTTACTTACCTGTAACTTTAGTTCTCCAGTATTGGAATCTTTCATAGATTCACATGCGACCCACCCTCCTCCCTGGGAAAGCTCAACCTTCTGCATTTTTATGGTTATCCTATAGCACTACGGCTACGAAAATCTGAAGGTCTGAGGTTCTCTCAGGAGGGTTCTAGAGGGTGAGGCTGATCTGATTGGTTGTGTGTTTTATTTGGTCTGTTTTACAAAAAGAGGTGGATATGTTACAAAACTGGAATGGGCTTAGCTCTAGTTTCTAGTTTGTAATAGCTTTACATTGCTATTTTTATATTCCGGGGACTCCCATCTCGACGACGGGGAATGATTCAAGCATGTGAATCTATGAAAGATTCCAATACTGGAGAACTAAAGTTACAGGTAAGTAACTTGTTTTCTTATATGTAAGAAATAATAACACACTTGGTAAATGCAACAGTTAAATGCATAATAATAATAATGAATAAACAAGCAGCAAATAATACTGGACGTCCTGCAAGAAAGATATATACACTAAATACATCAAATGATTACTTTGGATGTGCACTCTAACTCACTTACACATCACAAAGAAAACACCTCGAATGATCATAGCCACTGGCCACACATCACAATGGCAATAATCAAAACTCAAACACTTCACCGGGTGCAAACACTGCATCTTAGCCCACTCCAGACCGGGGATTTAACAGCTGGGGATAAGAGCCTCAGCAACCAGGGTTCCGCTGTACCGAAGTAGACGTGTCCGTCCCCATTCGGATTCCAAAATCCCGGTTTCTAAGTCAACAACCCTCAGCTTTATAATCTCAAAACACACTAGAAGGTTCGAAAGTCTTTCCCTCTGCGACAAGGAAACTTACTGGAACTGGCCAGTTTCCAGGCAAGCATTCCACGGCAAGAGTATTTCCCACGTTCCCTCTACATTCTCACATGTTCCAGCCTTTATTTTAACGAAGCTTACAAAAGCCTCCCAGGGTATATTAAACAATCTCTCACAAAATAAACCTTGAACGTGATTAATCCAAGCAACTTGCAAATACTCTGGGGGCCTGTCTGTGCACGCAGAAAAGCTCAAGCAAGGCAGAGTCAGAATTCAGGATGACATGAGGCCATGTCAAAGCCAATAGTAAGAACTTCATAATACTTCCCAATGTACAGCACAATGCACATTTGTGCACCACTGCTTATAGCATCACATACTTCATCTTTCAATGTACAACACAGTGCACATTTGTGCACCACTGCTTATAGCATCACATACTTCATCTATCAATGTACAACACAGTGCACATTTGTGCACCACTGCTCATAACACTGCACTTTGAGACCAAAAAGTACATTCCACACCTCTCTCTCTTTCATGCTTTCAAATGCACATCCCACACGTTCTGTTCTTGGGAAGGCTGTTTTACAGTGGAGAGGTGTGGTGCAGCGGCCAGGGCAGCTGACTTCGGAGCACAGGGTTCACGGTTCGATCCCCGGCTCCGGCGGCAGCTCAGCACCATGTGACTCTGGGCAATAGCTCACTTAATTTCCACTCCGGCCCCCAGCGCCTTGAGACCCGTAAGGGTGAGTAGCTGCGCTATATAAAAACGGACTTACTTACTTACATTTACTGTGACAACTCCCACTTCAAAACTACGAGAAGAAATCTTCAAGAGAAACAAAGCATATGCAGGACGGCGTACATTCAGGCTAGGGTAAAGTAAAACACCAAAGTCAATTAAAATGATGGTAGTCAAAGGTCATCATGTGGTGTCAGACCATAAGAGTGCCTCTAGCACTACAGGGATTCATGCCAGGAGAAAGGGTATAGTCTGGGTATAGTAGGGATGAAGGTTTATATATACTTGGGGTTTGCAGTGCTGGTGTACCTGGGAACTGAGCTGAGTCTTCACTTCCCCACCTGGTGTTTGCTCCCATTCTGTACCCCCAGTGTAGAGTTGTTGACTTCTTGGTGTTCTGCTCATGTCTCCAGCTCTGCTTACTGCTCCTATTGCAGGGGGACCTTTAGTAGTCATGTCCCAGATTTTGCTACAATCCTATGTAGAGTCTGATTCTTTTGCTTTCATTCCTTTGACACCTCTATGATTTGCTCCGACTAGAGCATCTAGCGACACCTGCCAATGAACTGCTCATGAACATCGATGACTACAGGATGATCCAGGAAGAGAGGAATCTGATTGATCGTTGCCTCCCTGCAATACAAGATGGGAAGGTGAGATATTTATTGGGCAGTGCTGTGCCTGACCTGTTCAGTAATGTGTTTGATGGGCAGTGATAAACCAACAGATTAATTTAGCGAGACTTTGGGTGAACAGTCGTCTCATTTTGGATGAAGAGAAATAGCTAGTATGATTTTGTATTATTTTGGATTGACACTTATTTTGTAAAAGTTCAAAATGACCCAAACGTGTGACTCGTTGGCTGTACGGGCATGCCTGTTGAAATAGTTACTCACTTTAGTAACTGGTGTGTGAATACTGCCCCTATCAATAAACCTGTGCTGAGACCTGCATTCCATCACCAACATGGGAAGGGGTGATTCAGGGCATATTATGAAGCAGAGAACATTATCTGTGAACTGAGCCAGCTTTTGCTGCCCTCTTCAGAATAGTAGGCCTCAAATTTTGAGATTGTTTTGGATGCTTTTAATAGTTGGCTAAGATTAGAATGGAGAGAGGGCAATCCAGTCTAGTTTCCCTAGTTAAAATCGATTTTTTGGACTTTGAAAATTTGTTAGAATAATGGCTCACATGTTTTCACCAAATCCTCTGTTGTCTAGTAATTTTATGAAACTCCATTCCATCTTATCAAGTGCCTTCTCTGCATCTAACGTGAGAAAGATTTATCTAGTTTTGGTTCATTCTGCTATATCAATTAAAGCTAACAATAGATATAAATTATGCGATGACAGTCTATTCCTTATGATTCCAGCCTGATTTCAGGTTAAGCCATATTGGCTGTACGGGCATGCCAGTTGAAATAGTCACTCACTTTAGTAACTGGTGTGTGAATACTGCCCCTCTCAATAAACCTGTGCTGAGACCTGCATTCCATCACCAACATGGGATGGGGTGATTCAGGGCATGTTATGAAGCAGAGAACATTATCTGTGAACTGACCCAGCTTTTGCTGCCCTCTTCAAAATAGTAGGCCTCAAATTTTGAGATTGTTTTGGATGCTTTTAATAGTTAGCTAAGATTAGAATGGAGAGAGGACAATCCAGTTTAGTTTCCCTAGTTAAAATCTATTTTTTGGACTTTAAAAATTTGTTAGAATAAAGGCTCACATTTTTCACCAAATCCTCTGTTGTCTAGTAATTTTATGAAACTCCATTCCATCTTATCAAGTGCCTTCTCAGCATCTAATGTGAGAAAAATGTATATAGTTTTGGTTCATTCTGCTATATCAATTAAAGCTAACAATAGATATAAAATATGCGTTGCCAGTCTATTCCTCTTGATTCCAGCCTGATTTCAGGTTAAGCCATATTGGGTTGAAGCAGGTGACCAAAATATTTGTGAATTTTTTCTCATTTGTATTTAACAATACTATTGGCCTATATGATTCCTGATCAACAGAAAGGCATAAATGATTGTTATGGTTTTAATTAACTAAACAATACATTTTGATATTAATATTGATATAGAACAGAGGCGCATGTCAGCGAGACCCTGCTCCAGCCACGCCCCCTTCACCACCTCTTCAAGGGACGCTTTTTCTCATCTGTTTAGTGTTCATGATTATCACTAGTGGTACGCGTACTCTACGTGTCTGTTGTATGTTTGTAAAAGCATAAAATAAAAATATAAAATGATTATCACTAGAGGTGCCCTGAAAGAGAAAGAAACTTACCTATTATCCTAATTCTCTCAGTGCAATCTCTGTTGAAATCCTAAGCAAATCTCCTTTTTCCTGGTCTAATGAAGGAAATATTGATTTTTGTACTAGGCAGAGCCTTAAATCTTGGAACACAAAAAACGGAGCATCTGAAACTGCTAGAGCTTGATGGGATACTGGTGGAGTGTGCTTTTTTAAAGGACGAATTTTCAGTTTCCAGTCTTTGAAGGTTGCGGCCTGCCTAGTTAAATTCTGCTTGTTTTCAATAATTTTTCCTTCAAAAAAAGGCCCATGAAATAGTTTTACTTCCCAGTTTTTTATTAAACCAGTGGTGGTCTTTAAAATACAATTAGCTTCATTTTCATTTTTTTTTTTAAATAGACAATTTAATGTGTCTGATTGCCTAAATTATATATATATTTTTTCTTTTAAATTGACTTACTTTCTAAAGCAAAGTATTTTCACATATATATTTAATGTAAAGTCTTCGCTATCTCATGTACGAACTGGACTATTCAGTGCATGGATTTCAATGGGAATTACCCTGATGGAGAACTAGGATTACAGCTAAGTAGCTTTTCCATTTTAAAGCTCTTATGCACTTGTTATGATGCCATAAAATGTAAGGCTAAAAGGGGCTGGAATATGAGAGTAACTAGATTGATCGAATGTTCTTGCTGTTAGATGAAGAAATTTGAATAAGATGATTTCACTGGGTAACGCCTGAAATTCTTATTTTAGCAGTGTGTCTTGTGCAATGTCCAATGTAGCAACAAAACATGGACGACTGTGGCTGGGGCTATATTTCCAGGGAGCAGTTGGTGAAGAGTCGTGACTAGTGACATGCTGGATGAAACAACATGTTGGAGCCGTCTGTTGGAGCAACATGATTGATAGCTTATTCAATGGAGTGACTTTTTAGGTTTTCGCCTGCACAGCTTGTGCGCTGTGCTTGTGAAATCGATTGTATTAAATATATCTTAAAAGGGGCTTACATCCTGCCCCCTTGCTTTCCTTGCTTTTCATTGGTTCCTGTGCTTGCCACTTACTTCTCCATTTCTATTGGCTGTAGCATACTGTTTCCTATTGTTCCTGTGTTGTTCCTCATGTGCTTCTCTTATCAGTTTTCCGGCACCAAAGTATGTTTTTTATCCGCTTTATGGGACTTTTTCAGGTCGAGCCTAGGCAGCACTTGTGCTGTCTTTAAGAACTGCAAGTACCGCTTAGATCCCACTCTAAAGACGGTGCTGCGGCAGGAAGAGGAGCCCTTCGGCTCTGCCAAGGTCTTCACTGCTCTCAGAGAGATACCACCGCTCACTGTGCTGCTGCAAGCACAGTGCAGCCGCTCCTCTGACTCCACAGCTTCTGCTCTACAGCAGTTGTCCGCCGGTAAACAATACACACACAGTGCGTATTGTTTAAATTTTTGCCTCTGATGGCTTGTGTTTATGAGCTGGGACTGTGAATTTGGCATTAATATCTGTGTGTCTCCCTTATCAGCAACGGGATCTCCTGGATGGTCTTTGTGGTATGTAAACTCGTGTTTATGGGCACCAGCCAGGCTGAAAGTCGGCGTGTCTTGTGGAGAGGAATTAAGGGGCACGATGCCTCATTATTTCTTCAGCAGTGCAGGGCCTGCTCTTTCATTTACTCTGCCAGTAGGCAGACACTTGCTACAGGCAGCTCCTCTCTTTGTTTTCTCATTCGCCCCAGCCATGTTCCCTCCCGTGGAATGAGACACCCAGCTCACTGTGCTCCTACAAGCACAGTTCAGCCGCTCCACTGACTCCACAGCTACTGCTCTACAGCAGCAGACCACCGGTAAACAATACATACACAGCGTGTATTGTTTACATTCTTGCCTCCGATGCCTTGTTTCATTATTATTTACATTTCAGCCCTGCACTCATAGATGGTGCATGTCCCTGCAGTCTCTTTCATTGACCTCCGCCCACCTCCTTCCTGATCTCTGGTGCTCAGCGCTTGTTTGCAGTAACAACAGCAAAGAGTGAAACCACCTCCCCCTTGAGCTCCAGTCACTTTCCTCCATTCAGTGTCACAGGTTCAACTAGCATTTTCAATGCAATAGGTCTTGCATGTTTTAGAGTTAGAGCTATTGACGTTGTAAATGCCAATTTCTTTTACCCATGGGTTTTGGTTTGGAGTGGAGTGGATGTATTCGGTCGGGAGTGGGATTATGTGGTTTGGATTGGAATTGTTAGTTGTGGAATTGTGTGTGGTGTGGAGTGGAATTATGTGGTAGGGTGTGCAGTGGAAAAGGAACATGGGAATCATAAACACTGAGAGATGCAAACACTACAAGCGCCTAAACTTTACGAGAAAGAGAATACAAGGAATGGGGAATTAGATCAACAAACTTTGGGCACTTAAGAGGGCGAGAGAACACCTGGAAGCGAACACACCCAGAAAACAAAGGAGTCACCAGGCATGCAGAGATAGCGAGACCTTGAACGTTTGCAGTGAGAGAGAGAGCACTGACACAGGGAGAGGGTGGCTAGATCTGGGCAGCGATCGAAGTGCATTAAAAAAAATATGGGAACTGCAGTGCTGCATGGGGAAGGGTCAGTGAGCTTGGGGGCAGAGTCAAAGGTTTGGCTAAAAAACAAATTATTCTGTACGTTTTTTATAGTGTTTCCTCTTCAGGTAGCTACATTTAAAATAACGTGCAGCTTAAATGAGAACCAAATAAAAAAAAATTTGTTAATCAGGGGGAAATGCACTATAGTACTGCAGAAAACGGTGTGCAACCATAGAGCCACAGAATTAAATCTTGGTTGGTGCAGTGGAGAATAGTGCCTTCTGTATTGTTAGTGCTTTGAGGTCCAAGCCTGTGACAGAAAGCACTGTCAATATGTAAGTCAATATTTTAAACTTGCATTACACACAGTATAAGATAGGCTGCATTAAAATGCACACAAGGTTTTAAAATAAAATGGTACTTCTAAAAGATACATTTTAGTAATCCCCAGACTATAGGTATTGCAATATAATGTAATTTTATATAAACTGCCCCTTAAAATCACACACTTCACATCTCAGCTGGTAACACTCTTTCATAGTCCACACAGCTCGCCATGCCAGCACATAGATTTCAGGACTACTAATAAGCACACCAGAGCCACAAATATTTGCAAACAGCTATGCACTGAAAATATAATTACTGCGGGGAAAGAAAGTGTCTCATGAATAATAGCTGAAATTTCCATCTCTTATAAGTGAAGCCCTCAGTCCTCATCTGGGTATTTTTATTGAGATGATGTACAGAGACCAACTAAAAATGCATCAGATCCTGCTGCTACTAGTACTATAAAGAAGATGGCAGAATAGCTGCCCTTAATGAAGTGTGGCCAATTGACAACCAGCCGATAACCTGCACGTATCCATATAAAAAAGCATTAAAGTCTAGTAACTATATGGTTTTAAAAAAAGAAGAGTTATGGTCTATCCTCCAGTTGGGAAAGAATTGTTCAGTCATTTTCTGCTTTCATGTTCTAACTGTTCCTTATGGAAATAGTCTTCTCTCAAGTCAGCATTCCAAAGAAGGCATAAAATACCAAGTGGTACCAATTTGCAGACACCTATGGTGAATTGACAAACTAACAATAAAATAAAACAACCAGCGGGGTAGGAAGGACAGCAGCAATGACAGGAGGGAGGGGGTGCGAGCGAGGATGCATCATATGGTTCGAGATGGCCAACAAAAAGGAACAACAAGCAGTGGCTCGGTAAGAAAAACAGCAATGACAGGAGGGAAGGGGTGCGAGCGAAGAAACAACAGATGGCCAGAGATGGCCAACAGAATGAAACAATCAGTAAATTCTGCTGAGAGTATACCAAACACCCAAAGGCAGGATAGATGTACACTACTCACCAACCAGAGCAAAGGAATTTCGAAAGGCAGGCCAAACAACCAACCAAAAGCGCTGGGCATGTTGAAAGCCCATAGACTGAATACAGCATGTCTTACAGACAGCGCATGTGCTGTTTAGGCTCGACCTGAAAATGGGTAGTGACAGCTTTTATCTTTCACTATTCAGACGTGGTTAGGAGTACCGTTAAGTTAGTTAACACTGACGATTGTTAAAAGCACCAAGAGAAAAAAATGTCCAGAGTTTTAAACTGTGATATGCGGGTTACACACAGAACTTTACAGTGCTTGCTCAACCCACTTAGAAAGTTTAAATGATTCACTTACTTTTGCTGGATTAAAAGCGTTGGTTTCAGGGATTATTCTCAAAAAAGCTTTGCCACAAGGGCCCTCATTATGACTTGTGTCTTGATTGTGATGTGGCCAATAACAGCAATTACTGGCCCTATCAGAATTATAACTTTGTTACCTTTATAATGAGATTTTGGCTGCTGAAAACTGCTGAAAATCCAGGGGAACAATGAGGAACTACCGGGGGAATAGGACAATGAAATACTAATCCCCTCTGCAATTTCTTTCCTTAGTGGACTTCCAAAGTCTGTCTCCTAAGGTGCTGTATTTTCCTCATTCCTGGAGTCACTGGTACCCTCGGTATTTGTAACTCCACGGATAAGGACAATTTGGCCCATCTTTCGGGCCATGTTAAATGAGTTCCTAGGTGTGTGTGTCTACATATACTTCATATGCAATATTTTCTTCTGTGAATAGCTCAAAGTTTAAATTAAAGTGAGCTCTCAATATGTTGTTTATTAAAACTTCAAACTGGTCTAGATCTTTTTTACTCAGTGTTGAGAGTTCATGAATTGCGCATAAGAGGAATCGCCGAATACCTTGCGGTGCATAGTTCCCTAAATTTTGGTTTGGAGGACTGCATTGCAGACATGAAGCCATAGGGGTTGTGGGAAGTTGCTAATCTTTTTCTTGCACGTTTCGCGGCATTCTATGGGAAACTTCAATACTTTCCAAAGTGTTTGAAAATGATTTTGCAAACATCAAAACACTGGACATCTCTACAAAAATATGAGTGTACAAACACACACTTCTGCAAACACAATTGACAATAATTGACTTGTTAAAGTAGTACAGCTTTTTTATTTAAACTAAACCACACAAAAAAAATTGCTCCCGGTAGGGCAGGCTTAAAAGCTGAAGTAACTGCGCACGCGGCTAAGAGGCCTACGTGTCTATCATGTGACTGTTAGTAGTTTACTGTGCTGGATGCTTGATGCAGGCTGTCACCCGGCTTAAACCTACAGTGCTTTGCAAACATGGTAAGAATGAAGTCCTCAAACGGGCAGTGCAGCTTCTGCTAGCCGTGCGTTCTTTTTCAGGCAGACTCTGTTTTGCTTTACACTCCCAAATAAAAGAAATTCAGCACTCCCCAGCAGAGGCACACAGTAAAGCAAGAAAGCACCTGGAAAGGGGTGGGCTCCACACTCACCAAACGAGGCACATCGAGAGACAGTTTTCAGAATAAAGTGTGGGGTTTTATTAGTCCAACACTCTAACAGAAAGGCTTTCCCAGATGTCAAATGAATATAAACACTTACAAGTCAGATAATAATGAAACCTTCACAAATGAAATGCAAGGAAGCAAAACCTAAGCAGATAATAATAATGGAACAGTCACAAGTCAAATGCGAGTAAAATATAAGCAGATAATAATAATGGAACATTAACAAGTCAAATGAGAGTAAAATATAAGCAGATAACATTAATGGAACATTCACAATTCAAATGAGAGTAATATATAAGTAGATAACAATAATGGACGTCCAATGCAAGAAACAAGCGATGTCAAATGCAAGAAATAAACACTATCAAATGAAAGACTCAAATATAAAGAGCATGTATACACAGCATGGAAGCATATAAAATATATATACATAATACATCAGATAATGCCAATGAACAAGACCCAATGAAGAAATGAATGTGCACACAGACAAAAACGCATATAAAGATATACATATATATATTCTCCACTCGATTCCAAAAAGAACGCGCTCTCAGAAGTTGTAGAACTAAGTGCAAGGTTTAATCCTCAGTAGTTACGCGTTTCGACATAGACTGTCTTGATCACACAGTCTATGTCGAAACGCGTAACTACTGAGGATTAAACCTTGCACTTAGTTCTACAATTTCTGAGAGCGCGTTCCTATTTGGAATCGAGTGCAGAATCTAAACGCCGGGTTTGGCTCTAACGGGCACAAGCGCGCCACCAGACTACAAGACTGTGGGATCCCAAATTCCAATCCTGGGGTCAAGAGACTCCTCAAGCTGGGAAATGCAGCACTGAGCAGATGCGTCCACCTCTCAGGGGAGAACCCGTTTTTCGAGACAAGAAACCCCAGTTTTTATAATATTCTCAATGCACGAGAAGGTTGGAAAAGACACCCTCTAGGTTAAGGAACTGATGCTGTCAAGGCTTCTGCAAGCATTCCAAGGCAAAGGTTTTCTCACGCATTCTCCTTGCGCTCCCACACTACATGTTCCAGCTCCTTATCTTAGTGAAGCTCGAGAAAGTAGAAACATATCACAAGTACAAAAAAACATCCTCAAAGAGGAAAACAATCTTGAAAGCGAATAACCTAAATAACCGTGAGTAACCTTGGGGCCTGCTTGTGTGTGCAGAACTTAGGCAAGACATAGTCAGAATTCAAGATGGAGTTAGAGCAAGCTAAAGCTAATAAGTAAAACTTCCTTTCCCAATGTACAACATAATGCACATTTGTGCACCATTGCCTACAGCAGTACACTCTGAGACACATAAGTACATTCCACACATTTCTCTCTCTCATGCTTTCAAATACACATCCCACACGTACTGTTCCAGGCAAGGCTGTTTTACTCTGTGCTGAGGAGAAGATAAACAATCCTTCTCTGAAGCTGTAAGGAGACACAAAATAAAATCACAAGTCAAAATGTAAGTGCACAAAAAATTATGTCGCACATTCAAGATGGAGTGAATTAAAACACATAGAGTCAATTAAAATACTGTTAGTCAATGGTCATCAGATGATCCCAATACATATGAGTGCATATAGCAATAGAGATGCCCTTGCCTAGCCCTTGGATTTTACTCCAGCCATTGAGACAGGGCAGATGAAACCTGCCCAGAACCATGGTGTGTGCTTTCATTAGAAAGCAGTCCAGCAAACCCCGTTTCCGCAGCTCCTCCCTCAACCCCAGTAGCTGGCTCAGAAGCAGCAACTGCACCCCACGATGCACAGAAAAGGCCCTGAAAGCAAAGCATGCCATATCAATACCACCACCCACAGCACCCTCAGCTATCCAAGCACTAGCAGCCACTCTCAACTCCGCCAATGCACATCAACTCCGCCTGCAGGACCTGCTGCCATTCAAACTGAGGGCCCCTGCACAGCTTCTGCCATAGATTTCAACTCCGGTATGCAGCCGTCACCTCTCTTCCAGCACCGGCACCCACAAACAGCCCTGAAAATACATCTCCATCCTGACCTGCAGCAAGATCTGCCCCTCTACTACGGGTAACCCCAAAGTTCTCTTCCAGGGGATACTCATCAATAGTCATAAGCACTGAATAGTCCCGCCCACGTGCGGGGACCCCGGAGCAATAGCCAATAATATGCATATACCTACATATATATATCCATATACACATATAAGTAAATATATATATATATATATGTGATATGCATAAAACAAACATATATGCAGCCTGACCATATATACTAGGCTCAGAAAAACTGCCTCAATTGCAATGCAAAACCTTTTAAATTTGAACAATAAATAAACATACCCCATGATATAATCATGATTAAAAACAAGTAAACCACTTTAGTTTGCTTTGAAACAACAGAACCTTTATTTTCAAAGGTAAAAGGGGTAAGACCATAGAGGCAGGTCAGCCTAGAGAGGCTGCATATAGAACAGTTAGGAAAAACTGGCGCCGTGCCTTTAAGACCTCTTGGAACCCTCAGGCTCTCATCATGCACTACAGGTGACAGTTAGGTCAGTTCTTTTTCCGGCTCCTTCTTTGAGGACCCTGGAGTTTGAGCTCCCCAGTTAGTGGTTTTTTATCACTAATTCTGGTTTTGGGTGGAATATTTTTGTTTCACTCGACGTCTTTACTGACTAGCAGTTAGATTCAGCTGTTTTTTTCCTAATTTTTCACTTTTTTCCCTCTCAAAATGCCGGCCTTATTTATTAAGTGCCCGGCCTATGGAAAGAAGATGTCCAAATCGGACCCACACTCGGTCTGTATTGCTTGTCTCCTTTCATCACACAAGCCAGACCAGTGTTACCATTGCAGCAAGTTTTCCAGAAGAACCCTTAAGGAAAGGGAGAAGATTAGACTGCACTCTATGCTGGAGAGAGGAAGTAAGGCGGCAAGTGCTAAAGGAGAACTGTCTGCAAGAAAGCCCTCCTCTCACTCAAGAGAACGCAAAGAAAAAGGTGACAAAAGAAGACATCGGTCGCCGTCGAGGGACAGATCAACGTCCAAGGTACCGTTGTGTTCTGAGTCAGCGTCGACGTCGAAACGTCCTTCGCCGTCGAGGACTCCAAGTCATCAGGTAACGCGTAGGCGGTCCACATCTGGCTCGCCTACAGCGAGAGGCGGTGAGATATCGACGTTGGCACATCAACGCCGAAGCCCGCCGGCGAGAGCACCTCTAACAACGTCGAAGACACCACCGACGTCGAAGGTGCTGCAAGCTTCGTCGTCAAGCAGAGCGGCTTTGGTGTCGACGCCGGCAAGGCAGCCGTCGAGACATTCGACGTCGAAACAGGCGTCACCCAGGGGTTCGACGTCAAGAACGCCGCGTTCGGCGTCGAGAAGGCCGACCTCGAGAATGTCGACGGCGAGAAGGTCGATGTCGATAGCGAGATCGCCGTCTAGGACTTCGGCGTCGAGGAAGTCGACGTCGAGAGCGAGATCGCCGTCTAGGACTTCGGCGTCGAGGAGGTCGACGTCGAGATCGAGGTCCCGCAGATCGAGGTCCAGATCGCCGTCGAGGAGGTCGACGTCGAGGAGGTCGGAGTCAGCGCTGGAGAACATCCAAATGGCCTCCAGGAGTGCTACTTCCTCCCCGGGGCTTCAGATCGTACAGATCTCGCCAGAACGTTCTCCAGCTCCGCCTGCACACCCTGTTACGAACATCTCTCCTAGATGGCTGGGAGATATAAGGGAGTGGAAGATACGGAAGGTTACCAGGGTGGTCCATTCACGTAGCAGATCCAGGTCTCCCTTGATTGTCGGTGCACTCCTCAGAGCGGCATGATCGACGAGCCCGGTCACGCAGATCTCCATCGGTGAGAAGGCATACACCCCGCTCTCCCAGAAGTAGAGCGTCTAGACCTAGTCATCGCTCTCACAGGAGTGAGAGCCATAGGTCGTCTTCATGGTCTTCATCATCTAGACCATCTAAAGCGGACTACTCACCCACTCTTTCCTCAACACCTCCGAGTAGGGTATCCCCGATTGACGATCTCAACACCTTCAATGAGGTTTTGTGTAGGGGAGCGGCTAAACTTCAAATTGAGATGCCTGTTCATGTTCCAACAACCTCAGTCATCTTTGAAACGCTGCATCAGAGGGCGTCATCCAGACCTCTATTTCCCTTGGTGCCTGGTCTACTGGAGCCTGCGTTGCAAAAGTTCTTGACTCCAGCTTCAGTGGGTGCTGCTCCCTCAAGAATCCTAAAGAAATATAAAGCTCCTGACACAGACCCTCTATTTCTGAGATCCGATCCGCCTCCGGATTCAGTCATTGTTTCGGCCGCGCGGAAGAACCAGACCGGGGCAGCGTCGTCGACGGTACCCCCTGACAAAGACAGTAAGGCCATGGATTCAATAGGCAAGAGGATGTGCAACACCTCCGCATCCTACATGAAGGTAGCCAGCGCTTCGGCCTTGCTGGGTCGTTATGACCGCTCTCTTTGGGACTCCCTGTCACGTTTCACGGACAAAGTCCCTAAGGAGGACAAGCAGGACTTCCTGGAGGTCCTTCAGGAAGGGGGTCTGGTGTCCAACCAGATCATCAGCGCGGCAGCGGATGCCTCAGACCTAGCATCACATGGGTACTCTCATGGAATCTGTGCCCGTCGCTCTTCCTGGCTAAGGTTGACGGGGTTGAAGCCGGAGGCCCAGCATCGGATTCTGAACCTGCCGTTCAATGGATCCTCGCTCTTCGGATCTCATGCCGATGATGAGATGTCGCGCATGAAGACAGAACTGGACACGGTCAAGGCAGTGGGGCTCGAAAGAGGAAAGACTTTAGGCGGCGCTACCGCCCCTATGATCGGCGCAACTACCAGCAGAGGGTTCAAACCCCTCATTGGTCAACACAGCAGCACCAAGGGAGATCCCAGTCCAATCAGCGACGTCCAGGCAGAGGACGAGGAGGCTCCTCCAGGCAGTCTGCACCAGCTGCCAAGCAGCAGCAACAGCAGAAACAGTGAGTGCTTGCTTCCCCTGACCCGCTCCGGTGGGGGGAAGCATTCGTATGTTTCTAGAAGAGTGGACCAAAATTACACTGGACAAGTGGGTTCTAAACATCGTAAGGAACGGATACTCCATCCGGTTCAAGTCTCCTCCACCTTCTATTCCTCCCCGGAAGACCGCCTCCCATCGTGTAAGTCTTCTACAAGAAGAGGTGTCTGCCCTACTTTTAAAAGAGGCCATCGAAAAGGTTCCATGGCAGCAACGTCATCAAGGACTTTACTCTCGTTATTTCCTAGTCCCAAAGAAAGGTCTCAGCAAAGAGTTCAGGCCCATTCTAGACCTCAGGCGACTGAACAAATTTATTCTGAAGGAAAGGTTCAGAATGCTGGCGTTGCATCAGATAATTCCACACTTGCACCCACAAGACTGGATGTGTTCCATAGATCTTCAGGATGCCTATTTCCACATTCCCATCTCTCGGAAGCATCGGAAGTTTCTAAGGTTTCGCATTCAGGCCGACCATTACCAATTCACAGTCCTGCCGTTCGGTCTCAAGTCAGCCCCTCGCACTTTCTCAAAGTGCATGGCAGTAGTAGCGGCGTTCTTGAGGAGGAAACAAATATTCGTCTACCCCTATCTAGACGATTGGCTTCTCAAAAGTGCTTCTCCAGCACTTCTGCAACTACACCTCGGTTACTGCGGTCGACATCTGCATCGATTGAGTCTGCATGTCAATTTCAAAAAATCCATCCTCAACCCAACGCAGAGAATTCATTACTTGGGGGCAACTCTGGACACGGTAAACGCAAGAGCGTATCCTTCGGAGGAGAGACTGTCATCCATCCTCCTCAAGTGTCAGACCATTTTGCGGAACCCTTACCCAACGGCCAGACAAGTCTCCAGATCTGCTGACCAGGGCGGGCGGCAAAGTGTTCCATCCCAATCTGCCGTCACTGAAGCTAGCAGCATGGCTCCTGAATTCATCCAATATGGGCATTTAGGTCTCTCTCAGGACTGCATGCAGATCTTGAAAGAGGCTCGACGGCCTTCCACAAGGAGAACATATGCTTTCAAATGGAGGCGATTCTACATGTGGTGTACTGCAGAGGGTCATGATCCTATTCATGGTCAGGAACAGGTACTGTTACCATATCTACTGTCTTTGGCAAGAGCAGGATTACAGTACTCCTCTAATAAGGTTCACTTGGCCGCGATAACAGCTTATAGGAAGTCTCCCAATCAGGTTTCCTTTTTTAGAATGCCAGTGGTTAAGGACTTCTTAGAGGGCTTAAAGAAAGTCTATCCTCCAGTGAGGGCTCCATCTCCCTCTTGGGAACTCAATATCGTTCTCTCCAAGTTAATGGGTCCGCCTTTTGAACCTATACACAAGGCCTCCCTTCAACATCTTTCTTGGAAGACTGCATTCCTTGTGGCGATCACGTCTGCTCGCAGGGTGAGCGAGATACAGGCTTTGTGCTCGTCCAAGCCTTATCTCGTTTTTCATGCAAACAGAGTGGTACTAAGAACTCACCCGAAGTTCCTTCCGAAAGTGGTCTCGGAGTTCCACATCAACCAGTCGATCACTCTTCCCACTTTCTTTGTGAACCCTGTCACACCTGCTGAGAAGGCATTACATTCACTAGATCTCAAAAGGGTGTTGAAGTTTTACCTGGATAAGTCTAAGAGTGTACGCAACACGGACAGACTATTTGTTAATTACGGGCCATTGAACACTGGTTCTCCGGCCTCTAAAAGGTCCATTGCTAGATGGATTGTGTCATGCATTATGCTATCTTATCAGCTAGCGCACAAACAGCTCCCAGGCAGGCCGAGAGCGCATTCTACAAGAGGAAAAGCAGCTACAATAGCTATGCTGACTAATGTACCTATTCAAGACATATGTAAAGCGGCCACATGGCTTTCGGTGCACACTTTTGCACGCCATTATTGTCTTGATTCTGACACTCAAGCTGATGCTAGGGTTGGCCAGGCATCCTTGAGGAACTTATTTGGGTAATATAAGGTGAATTTGTTGTCATGATATGATGGTATTCGTCCGCAGAGTATGGGGATGGCTTGCTACTCTATTCAGTGCTTATGACTATTGATGAGTATCCCCTGGAAGAGAAGGGTAAGTTACTTACCTGTAATACTAGTTCTCTTCCAGGGGTATACTCATCAAAGTCATAAGCAACCCTCCCTCCTCCCCGGGCGAATACCATGTTCATGTGAGATGTAACTGTTACCCATACTGTGATCACACTGTTTACGCCGTCCAAAAGAACTGACCTAACTGTCACCTGTAGTGCATGATGGGAGCCTGAGGGTTCCAAGAGGTCTTAAAGGCACGGCGCCAGTTTTTCCTAACTGTTCTATATGCAGCCTCTCTAGGCTGACCTGCCTCTATGGTCTTACCCCTTTTACCTTTGAAAATAAAGGTTCTGTTGTTTCAAAGCAAACTAAAGTGGTTTACTTGTTTTTAATCATGATTATATCATGGGGTATGTTTATTTATTGTTCAAATTTAAAAGGTTTTGCATTGCAATTGAGGCAGTTTTTCTGAGCCTAGTATATATGGTCAGGCTGCATATATGTTTGTTTTATGCATATCACCTATATATATATATATATATATATATATTTACTTATATGTGTATATGGATATATATGTAGGTATATGCATATTATTGGCTATTGCTCCGGGGTCCCCGCACGTGGGCGGGACTATTCAGTGCTTATGACTTTGATGAATATACCCCTGGAGGAGAACTAGGATTACAGGTAAGTAACTTATCCTTCTCTACCAATGCACCTCTCTAATGCTCTTTCTCTTAACCTCTTTCTCGCCCTTGCTCTATCACACTCTCTGTCTGTCTCTCTCTCCCTCTCTTTCAAAGAATGTATACATAAATTGTACATTAGTATAAACCCTGGTTATTGTCTCTAGCAGTTACCTGCCTGGATTATTGCCTCATTCACGAAAGTGTACATTTCTATTTTTACCAAAAAATGAAATTATTATTAATTACATAGGCGTAACCTAATGCATTTACCAATGCGTGTTAGGTGAGATGTTGTGTGGCGCAGCATGACTAATGAGCTCTTGAATGGCTCAAAATATCTACTAAGATGCTGGTTTAAGTGACATGCTTTTTGAGTCCTAGAGTGGAAAGGCATGTCTGGTGACTTGTCCAACAAAGCAGTTTCTTGCAAAATGGTGAAGAGGTAACATGTTTTGGAGATATTGGGCAGAGCAATGTGCCTGGCTAAAAAATTAACAAAGTGACGTCCATGTTGAATGGAAAAAAGTCTCTGCTGAAAAGTGTGCTGGATAAATGTCTTTTGACAGGCCAATATGTTGTAGTTATTTTTCCACTCTCTTCATAGGGCTATCGAGCTGGAAGTGAGTTCTGGAACCAGCCTAAACACATAGGAGATGAACTCAGTGGCTTGACTGTAACTTTAACTCAGAAGGAGCGGGGATATCCAGAGCCCCTCATTCATGTGCGAAAACCAAGAACTATTCAACTGGAGGCAGGTGAGGATGTGTGTATCATACACTCTGGTATGTGTAACAACCAACTTAAGTGATAAATACACCCTATGGAAGAAATTCGAGAAAGTTAACGAGCACAGATGCAGAATGGAAGAGGTGTCATGCAGGCCCTGTGATCTGTTGTGCATGTCTTTTCTTAGGTCTCAGAAAGGCCTTTTCCGGGAGACATTAAGACCTTTAACAGTTTGACCACTGGTCACACATAATAAAGTGGGTTTACTTATAAAGATGTGGAACTTAAATTAAAAAGCCATAATAATTAAAATTCAAGAAATCAGTAAAGGTGACTTTGCATGCAGAGATGACTTTTTCCCTTAACAGTTTATCAAGTCACATGAGACTTCTGACATAGCTAAGCACCTGATTGTCACACACAGATACACCACATATAATGGCACAGTCCTCCACTACTGAGGGCCAGATGTATCAAGCAAAATTGCGTTCGCAAACGCCGCAATTCGCAGAATTTCTGCGTTTGCGAACGCAATTTTGCTTATTGGTATGTATTAAGGCAAAACTGCCTCGCAAAATAAGGAATCGCAAAATTTGCGATTCCCTATTTTGCGATTGCATTAAGGAATCGCAAATTGCGATTCCTTAAATCCAATGTAAGAAGCACCAAAAAAGTGCAATTTGGCCTTAAGGAATCGCAAATTACCACCAACTTCAAGTTGGTGGTAATATGCGATTTCTTTGAAAAATGCACTTTTAGCATTTTCAAAGTGCCATGTGGCGCACATACATGCCCTTAGGGCATGTATGTGCGCCACATGTGCACACATACATATTTCAGGGGTGCAACAGGGTGTCAAAAGGACACCCTGGCACCCATGAAATGCATTCTCAATTTGCGAATCTCTAATTGCGATTCGCAAATTGAGAATGTCTTCCCATTCATTCCTATGGGCCTCTACGCCCATAGGAATGAATGGGAAGGTATTCCTCATTTGCGAATCGCAATTCGCAATTCAGGAATATTAAGGAATCGCAATTATTATTGCGATTCCTACATACATAGCATTGTGCGATTCCTTAATAGCAATTCGCTAAAATTCGCTATTAAGGAATCGTAAATGCAATCCTTGATACATCTGCCGCTGAGTCTCTAGTGCCACCTTCTCCTCGGGAAACCTTAGTGAATGCACCTGGAGGTGTCATTCTCACGCATCACTCTTAGTGCTACTACTGTTGCAGTGCTTGATCTTGTGAAAATCTAAGTATTTTCACACCTCAGACACTTATCAAGCAACAAGTAGGTGAGTTTCTAGATCGAATAAAGAGAGATGAGATAGTTGAGCTTAGGTAGAGTGGTACCTGCTATGAGGGCAAACAGTTAAAAACATGTCTTCAGTCGGAGCTAGTCAGTCCTCAGAGCGAAGTGTAGGTTTACAGTAGAAGATGCGCGTTATGTTGTACCTAGGGTAGGGTACACAGTATTAGGGTGCTGCATGGGGCCTGCCAACTACCAAAATGGAGTGGAAAAGATTGCGTTCTGGCTAACGTAGATGTGACATCCAGTTCTAAGGTACAGGGTGTAAAGAATGTAGAGTTATATTAGGAATTGTGCAGGTTGGGCGGGATCATGGGATTTGTCGAGCAGAGGGGTTCAGTGAGAAGGGCTCTCCGTCTGATCTGAGCTACAATAGAGTATAGTAGCATGTGTACAGACGTCATGGATATCATAGCTGGTGTATCGATAATCATAATGGAGTCATGCAGGGTCATGTTGGGGAGGGGTGTACAGCATATGGAGGATATTGAGAGACTGCATATTATGGGGCTACTGTGTGAGCTGGGCATATCTAAATTATACAGTGGGAGGTGTACATTATTTGCTTACGGGCAACCTTTTATGTATAACAGGGTAAAGATGAAGGTCTTCAGTGGTCCAGAGTCATTGACCTATCCACAATCACTCAGGATATAGCCAGTGAGTGTAACACTCTGTGGATATGGTGGAACTGCAATCACAGACTGAGACAAGATGGAAGATTAATTAGTTTTACTAAGCAAACACCCGAACAGGAACAGAAGAAATTCTCCATCATGGTATTTGCTTTGATAATCACAAACCCCAATCTCTCTCCACTTATTGCACATAAGTGGAGAGAGATTGGGGTTTATGATTATCAAAGCAAATACTATGATGGATACATTATGTGGTACAATATCAATCAATAAAATTATATTTTTTCAAAATTACCTCATGAGGAAAAATAAGCTTGCAGTAGGTAATATTTTTGTCTTTTATAATAGAACCGATTAGTATTAAATGCAATCCCTAAAAAGAGTATACGCTGAAAAATACACTTTGGTTCTCGTTACAAGTGGCCCGGTTAACTCCTGTTACTGCAGATATTTCAACTAGGAGTTTGGGGACCGACTCCGCATTTCCGCAGTTTTTCCTCGATCATTGTCTTGGACAAGCTGATTTTGGCGAGCTAAGCACCCGATACTGCTTGTCAATTCCCTTGAGCTTTAACCAGTGGAGTTTAATTTTTTCGGGACCCATAAACATGGGCCCAAACACCAGGCCACTCACAATGAGGGCCTTTGATTGCATAAGCATCAACCTTTTGGCATAATCATTTTGAAATTGCAGAATGCACAGCAGTGCTAGCCCCCCTAATTGCGGTACTGAGGTGGATTTACCACACAGAAAGTTTGCATGCAAATTTACCGTTATCATATTGTCGTGTTCTTCCACAGAGTGACGCAGAGACAGGTTAGTGTTCTTGTTCAAGATGCTTTATTTCTATGTCTCGCTGCTGCGCTTACATGCACGTCCTCGCCCGTTCCCTCGCTGCCCAGGAATCCCTCCCCACTCCTTGACCGGAAGTGGTGTTCGGTTCCTGTCCCTCCCAACATTCGGGTGCAGGGTCCTAGTGCCTTCTGACCCTGGTCACTACATCTCCCCCTTTGTCGAAAGAAAATGACAACGAGAGGAAACGAGAGAGAGAGAGAGAGAGAGAGAGAGATTTCCCTATCCCCATCATTACATTTCTTCAATCAGTCTTGTTGGCCTTTTGCTCACTCTTTTTGGACATGTTCCTTCCGTTCCCTTCTGTGATCCCTCTTCTTGTCTCTCACCGTTGTGTGTCCTTCTTCCGTTCTTGTCCATAACTTCCTCTCTTTCACGTGTGTCACTGTTCTCTGTTGCTGTGTCCTCTCCGCCTTCATCCATGTTCTTTAGTCCCTTGAAGTGAGAACTATTCCTGGTGATCCGGTAGGGGCCCGACGCAGCTGTTATCATTGACGCTAGTTATTGTTAGCTGTTCACTTGAAAATGGACTGTCTGATTTTCTCACTTGCCGCTGACGCACCACCACTGAGTCCCCTTGCTTAAGGTGCGACGGAGTGGCATGTCTCCTGGCGTCTGCGTATGCTTTCATCTTGTCTTTCGCCTCCTGGTCTCTGACAGCAATGCTGTTGTGCTCAGGTGGCGCCTTTGCTTCGGGTTGTGGTAGTCTCGTCCTACTTGTCCTTGCCAGCACTAGTTCGGCTGGACATCTTCCCGTGGAGCTGTGGGGAGTGTTGCGATAGTCTCTTAGTATTTGACAGAGTGCTTGTCCTATGGAAATCTGCGTTAACTTTGCTCTTTGGACTGCCTTCTTTATGTTCCCCATTGTTGTAAAGAAGTACTCTGACGCAGATGTGAGTACAAACGTCTTTATTCTGTCATCCACTCTCCGTAACTGCCAGAAGCATGCCAACATTCTAAGGCGAACTTCAGCGGAACGTTCCCAGGGAGTGGGGGAAAAGGAGGAGGGAATGTACTAAGGAGTGGGAGAGGGGAAACAGGAAGGAAGATTACAACACATCTCCCTACGGCCAAAGAACAGGTAGGTGCTAAAGATACCAGATGGGTTCCCTTCCATGCTTGACAGAGTTAATCTGAACACAAAATAATGTGGCAGGAACACGGACAAGAAGGAACCACAATGCAACCGGAACAGTAAATGTGCAAAGGCCCTAGAGCCAACGAAAGGTGTGGACCGTGGAGTCAGTGCCCATAACAACAAAGATATCCCCCCTGGAGTGTGACGGGTCAATCTGAACAAGTCAATCTGAACAACGCTTATGTGGTTACATAGCTGTGTGTATTATAGTTTACTGGGACTACTTTTTCTTTGGTTGCTATAATGTCTCGAAAGAGTCCCCGACATCCCGTTGAGATCACGGACTCTGTGTTTGCGGTCATATAGCTGATTTCTAGTGTATTGGTAACATAGGGGATTGTTATTAGCACTTGGTCCTCTTCCCCTGATGGAGGCAAAAGGGAGATTCCCGTTACCAAGTTGGGAGAGGTGTGATATGTCCATATTCCTTCTCTTACAGTCTTATCCACATCGTGACTGTTGATAAGGGCTAATAGAATGTGTCCTTTAATCATGCGGATTGTCCTTTCAACGAGGCAGTTGGTCATGTGACAAGGTAGGGCAGTTTTCTCTTGCTTGATGCCCAGCTCACTTAGGAATTCCATCATTTCAGTTGAAGAGAATTTGATACCCTCGTTTATGACTAAAGTTTCTGGTACACCTTCACTGGTGAATGAGTCTCTTAAGAATTCGATGAGAACGCCTGTCGTGGTGCATGACACAAACTTGTACTTGATCCAATGGGAGGTGTAGTCAATGAGTACAAACATGAATCTCTTTTGGACTCCCAAGTGGTTCATGGGACCGATTACGTCCATGGCCAGCTTGGTCCATGGTATACTTGGCACTGCTACTGGGTTTTTGGGCATGTACAGAACTTTATCATCAGACATACATTTATCCCATCCGCTTTCTGTTATGGCAGATAACTGATCTGGTATACCCACTACTACAGGTGCCCTGGAGGAGTAGTTCGTAATGATGTTTTGCCCACCCGGAGGCACATTTCTGGCAGTACAATGGACATTGTTAAAAAGGAGATTGCTAATGCCACCTCTGTAGCATTTTCCAGAGAACAATTCAGTATGCTCCTTACCAATCTCGTTGGTTCCCACCTCCCGCTCCACAGCAATTGGTAACATAGGGGATTCCACGAGGAGTACTTGGTCTTTATTATTTGGATCAAGCATGATCCCCAACTCCTTTTGATGATGCCAGCCCAACAGATTTGAACCTTTTCTTACAATGTACACTTTACCCCATGTAGATCTCCCCTTGAAATTTATAAGCATTTTCACCATCCCCACTATTGGAATGGTTTCTCTGGCGTATCCTTTTGGTGAAATGTCAGGTTCCAACACATCCAGACTAGAGATGTCAAACAGATCTTTAATATCGTCAAGATTAATTAAAGTAAAAGGGAACACGAATCAGCAAACACAACCAGGGGCTTACTGTTCAAATGAATGGTACATTTAGGATACTTAGTATATTCAGGAGGATTTGGAGAGGCGTCATTGTCGGTATCTTTTACTTGAAATACATACTTGGGGGATAGGTCCCCCTCACTGCAAACCACTTTCACCTGACTGTTCTCCCCATCTCTGCAAACTCTAGCAAAGTGCCCCTTCCTGTTACACCTTATACATGTCACATTGCGGGCAGTACAACGAATATTGTTCGCAAGGTGATCGCTGCTGCCACATCTGTAGCATTTTAAACCCTCGGTTACTCTGACTGGTTTGTTAACGTTGACTTCTCCAGGTCTAACTTTAAGTATTTCCGTATCATTGCAACTGTCGTGTGCACTACTGGTGTTGAGAACATTAGCAACTAGTTCATTAGGAGTTTTCATTTCCTTGATGCACTTAGCAGTGTGCTCTATAGATAGTGTAGTGCTATGCTACAAGCCTCTTTTAGAGTAGGTTTTTTTGCCAGGAGTTTTTCTTGTATGCGACTATTATTGGTGCACCTGACTAATTGGTCCCTGATAAGGGAATCATTGAGTTCCCCAAAATCACATAACTTGGTTAGACCTCTGAGTGCCGCTATGTAGTTGGTGACGGATTCTTGTTTCCCTTAGATACGAGTAAAGAATTTATGCCGCTCCAAGACTACATTTATCCTGTCACCAAAATGTGTCTCTAATTTCAAAAGGGTAACTTTAAACTCATCCATATCCTCCTCATCCACTTCTAGCTCCGGTTCAGGTAAGGTGTCGTATATCTTTCTACCTTGAATACCCAAGTTATGTAATAGGATGTGTTGTTTGCGAACGGCAGAATACCTTTCGCCACCTATGGCGATAAGGTATGAAGCAAACAAATTAATCCATTCCTTCCAGTGGATTTCCGGTTCCCCAATCTCATTAAGAAAAGAGGGTGGTTGACTCATAGCTGGTACAGCCATGGTAAAGGTAGAAGATGCTAATACAAATACCCTGCCAAAAAAAACTATTATAAGAATCACAGAGTGAACACGGAAAAATCAGTGCACAGCTAACCAACACTAGTAGAGCAGACGTACTGCAGGTAAGCAAGTCAACATAGATGGTAATCCCCACTACTGACAATCACATTAAAACCAGAACATGTACTGTCGCATAGGATGCACTTGGATCACTAGAGATCTTAGTATAGGTGTGCACAGATAATCAACACTAGATAGAAAAGAAGTACTGCCAGTAAGTAAGTCCACTTATATCGCAACCTAAAACTAAAATGAAAGTCCTCAAAACCTGAAAATATACTGGCACATGGGTACGTGTTTGAATCTTTGAAGTCAGAGTAAGGTGTGCATATCACCGTAGGGTGCACACACTCTGATGGGGAAGGCAGGAGGAAACCCTGGACAGAGTGCATACAGGGTGGAAAATAGGGTGAAGGTGTGCGTGTCACCGTGTAACTGGCGCCCACACAGAAGGAGTCTGAGGGTAGGTGGTGTGTGTCACCGCGAGGAGCGTGTGCACACCTAAACTTGCAGGAAGAAGGTGACCTGACGGTGACTGTAAAAGGCGGAAACCACAAACTAGGACTGATGTGCAGATTAAAAGGAAGGGAATGCACAGTACCTCAGGTCTTTGTCAGACGATGTGCACAACGAACTGTAGGGTCGGCAAGACTCGTAGTTCCTCCAAATGAAGAACGCTAATGACGAGGGGAAAGGAGGTAAGTAAGTCAACACAATTCGCAATAAGCTCTGCACATTGAGGAAAGTAAGGCCATTTGAGGTACGCACTAGAGCACTTGAAATGGGAGTGCAGGTGTGCGCGTCACCGAAGAAGTGCGCACACTACTGAGGGGTGAGGCAGGGATGAATGAAATGTTAACATAAGGGTGTGTATGTCACCGAAAATGGAGTGCACACACAGTGGCGAGATTATAGTGAAAGGTGTGCGTGTCACCGTGTACAGGTGCACACACAGTGCAAAAGTTTGAGGGGAAAGAGGTGTGCGTATCACTGCAAATAGCGTGTGCCCGCACAGGCTTGCAGGGTGAAAGGAGTGACCATAAAAGGTGGAGCTGACTGCATGAAGCGGTGGCACTGAACTGGGAAGAACGTATGCACAGGCAGAAAGAAGGTATGAAATGCACAGTTCCTCAGGTCTTATCAGCTGACAAGTGAAGAAATGTTCCGCCTTGAGAGGAAGGAAAATTTTACCTCAAGGAGCGCAGGCGTAGCGGTGATCTTGGCGAGAGAGACGAAAGTGCACCACCGTGAGAGGAATGATTTTACCTCATGATGCGCAGGCGCAAGGGAACAGGAAATCTTGAGGTCGACAGGCACCGTTTCCTTCCGTGAACTCCGAGTCACCTCAGGCAGACGAGGTCTGGCAGGGAATCGATGGAACGATGAGCTCTGGGGCACAGGTTAGCAGAGCAGGATTCCCGCAGGCTTCCCTCGTGATCTCCGAGACCACCGGGCAGGCGAAGAAAGATTCCAGCCAGACCGAAGAGTCTTCACAGGGACTAGGAAAGGCGTGGAGAAGGCTTCGGTTACATCAGGCAGGTGGCAGATAGGGGTGAACCAGAGGACCCTGGACACAGGGTGGCAGACGGAGCAATGCAGAACTGCAGAACCAGCACGTTGATGTACGGAATGGAGAGAGTACTGAAAGGGGAAATGACAGAGCTGGCCCCCTGCGCCAAATCGTCGCCAGTGTTGTAAAGAAGTACTCTGACGCAGATGTGAGTACAAACGTCTTTATTCTGTCATCCACTCTCCGTAACTGCCAGAAGCATGCCAACATTCTAAGGCGAACTTCAGCGGAACGTTCCAAGGGAGTGGGGGAAAAGGAGGAGGGAATGTACTAAGGAGTGGGAGAGGGGGAAACAGGAAGGAAGATTACAACACCCATGAACCTCCACCATGCCATTTGCTCGTGGCCACAGAGGCGTTATTTTCCGGTGGTGAATGCCTAGGTAGTCCATGAACTTGCGAAATTCCTCCCCTGAGAAGGGAGGACCGTTGTCTGTCTTTAAGGTCTGTGGGGAACCCCAGTCCGCAAATATGTCATCAAGTATTGGCAATGTCGTGGTCGCTGATGTTGACGAGAGGTGTCGCACTATGGGAAATCGGGAGTATTCATCAATGTCCATGAGCAAGTAATTGCCCGTGTCCAATGGCCCATAGAAGTCTGCTGCCAACGTTGTCCACACTGCCTCTGGAAGCTCCGACATCTGTAGCTGTTCAGGCTTTGCTGGTCGTCCTGTTATTTGGCATATGTGACAATTTATGATGGTGTTCTCCACCAGTCTATCTAAGCCAGGGAACCATACTTTCTCCCGTAGCATCTTTTTTGTTGCTACCATGCCTCTGTGGGATTCATGTGCCAAGTTTACAGTCTGCCGACGTAGTGCATTTGGCATGACTATCCTTGTTCCCCACATTATGATTCCTTTTTCAGTCTCTGATAGTTCTTCATGTATCTTTTTGAATGCCAGAATTTCTTCCTTGTTGACTCCTTCTCCCATGGTGCTGTTGTTGATATGTCTCCATCTTTGTTGTTGTGTCGTCATTTTGACTGCTTGCATTGTGGCATCCCTCGCTGTCTCTTGCTCTAGCTCGGCTAGTGTTATTGGTGCCGGAGTGTTCTGTCTTAGCACAAAATTGAGGTATTCCTCGGCCATTGATGCGCTTTCTTGTGCCTGCGGTAAGGGGTGCCGTTACATGTAATCAGCTAAGTTGTGTTCCTTCCCCGGCTTGTGCACGATCTTGAAATCATAATCCATCAGTCTTATACCCCATCGCTCAATGCGGGGCGGTAAATTTGCGTTCGGATTGACATATATTGTCACTAGGGCCTGATGATCTGTTATGATGGTAAATGGTTTCCCGTAGATGAATATGTGGTAGTGTTCACAAGCCCATACCACTGCTAGACTTTCTTTCTCTGGCTGGAAGTATGCCCTTTCGATGTCAGACAAGCTTTTGCTCGCATATGAGACAATTTTTCTGGGCGAATCCCTTCCTGGCATGTGTTGTGCTAGGATTGCTCCTAATCCTACCGGGCTGGCGTCCACGGTCAGCTCGGTGCATAGCAGTGGGTCGAAGTAGGCAAGATGATCCACAGTCATCACAGCATGTCTGATGGCCTCAAATGCCCGATTGCATTCCTGTGTCCAGATACATTTTTGACCCTGCTTTGTTAGGTCCCTCAGCGGTGTGCTCAATGTGGCAAAGTCTTTTATGTAGCGAGCACAGTAGCTGGCAAGACCCAGAAATGACCTCACTTCTGCGACTTCTGTTGGAGGACTTGCCTTTTCCAGTGTCTCCACCTTGCTGGGGTCCGGCCTCATTCCATTCTTTGAGAAGATGAGCCCGAAAAATACCAGTTCATTCCTCCCAGTTCGCACTTGTCTTCATTTACAGTTAGTCCTGCTTGTTCCAGCTGCATGCAGACCTCACGTAAGGCCTTGTTGTGTTCGTCATCCGAACGACCGAATACTAGGATGTCGTCACTGTAGTTCAAACTATTTTTCACCGGCCTTATTACTTGCCTTATGATTTCTTGAAATATCTCCGCTGCCGATGATATGCCAAAACTGAGTCGTTTGTAGCGAAACAGACCCATGTGCATGGAGAAAGTGGTGATGTACCGTGATTGCGGGTCGAGCTCCAGCTGATGATATCCTTTGCACAGGTCTAATTTCGAAAATCGGCATGCGCCAGTAAGACAGCTAATCATGTCATTTAGGTGAGGTCCAGGATGTCTTTCCCTCTCAATTGCTGTGTTGGGTACCCTCATGTCCACACATATGCGAATGAGGTGTTCTTTTTTGGTACAGCTACTATTGGAGACACCCAGGGGGTTGGCCCGTCCGCTGGCTCTATGATGTCCTGGGCCAGTAGGCTTTGTATTTCTTCCTCCACCTGTGGTTGCAAATGGATGGGCACTCGTCGGTGATGTTGAGCCACAGGTTTGATCGCCTCATTGATGTGCAGTGTTATTTGTCTTTCTTTTAGTTTTCCTAGCCCTTGTAGTATGGCCGGATGTTCTCGCAGAATGTTCCGTCTTTCTGACATGCTGTATGTCATTGCTAGGAGACCCATCACCTGTGCTGTGACGTTGCTTAGCAGACAGGGTGCTGGAATGTCTCCCCGTAGTACATGTATTTCCTCTGTACTTGACCTTTTAAGTTAATGTCTCTGTAAACTTCCCCATGTTTACTACTGGTTTCCTCGAGCCCCAGGTGAATACATCAACAGTGGACGGTGATAGTGGCGGCTTCACTTTCATCTTCTTACACTCTGACATGCACATGAGGTTGCATGTAGCCCCACTATCTAGCACGAAACGTGTACTGTGTCTTCCTACTTCAATGTCCACTGTCACTGTTTTCTTGATCTGATGTTTCTCTACGAGATTAATGTGTTCTGGCATTTGGTCTTCCGCTGGGGCATCCGACATCAGATATAGCCCTTCCACCACCTCTGGCGCGGCTGCTCCTTCTGATTCAGCTGAGGAACTGCGATTCGTTGCTTCCATGTGCCTAGCGTACCTGCTTGGCGCCGTCCGTGGTCTTGCCGGTCGTCCTCGCTCATTTTTAAATTGACCACTCATGCAGGCGCTTGCCAAATGGTTGTCTCTGTTGCATTTCCTGCATTTGTGGCCCATTGCCGGGCACGCGCCGACATGTGGAAACTCGAGTCCGCACCGATAGCACGTTTTTTATTCTTCCTTCTTGGCAGTGTAACGTCTCTCCTCATGCCGTTTCCAGTTAAACGGTTCGCTTCTCCGCTCTTCTTTCTTTTCCTAGTTCCATCTGTCTGGCATGTGTTGTTGCTCTGGCTTCCGCTCTCGCCATGGTCAGTATTTTCTCGAGCGAGGACGGCTCTTTCAGAATTCATGCGGGGAACTCCACTGACTGACAGCCTTCAATGATGCGCAGTCGTATCGCTTGTTCGTTGTCAAACTTGTCGAACTCGCAATATGTGACCAGTTTCCGCAGTCTTGTTGCGAAGTCGTCGAGGGACTCCTCTGCTCGTTGACACGCGGTATTGAATGTGTACCTTTCGAAGTCTATATTTCTTTGCGGGTCAAATTTGTCTGTGAGGCACTTTATCAGTCCCTTGCATGTTGCTCTTTGATCTGCGGGAAATGTTATTAGCAGGTCCTCCACTTCATCCCCGACGAAATTTAGAAACAGATCCACCTGTTTTGCTTCTGCGATATCTGTGGCGCGCATGTATCGTTCGAATTGCCTAATCCATCTTTCCCATCTGATGCCTCTGTGGTTCCGATAGGCTAAATGGTAGTGGTCTGCGGAATATTGCCTGTGTGTTATTCTTGTCACTTGCGTCGGTCATTTTGTTGTTGTTCCCTCCTTTCTTTGTATCCGTCTTATTTTGCTGTCTTTTTGTTCTTTATTACTTCTTTGTGTTGTAATTTCTTTTTATTTCCACCCTTTTTCTTCTTTTCTATGTATTTTAGTCGTTGCCTGACTAAAATGGCCGCCTGGCCTTCTCTAGCCTCTCATTGGCTGTCCCGCCTGACTCCAAAATGGCCGCCAGGACTTCTGTAGGGCGAGATTTGCTACTTGTTGTATGGCCTGACTTTAAAATGGCCGCCGGGTCTTCTTCAGCCTTTCATTGGCTGTCCCGCCTGACTCCAAGATGGCCGCAGAGTTCTCGCGAGATTTCAGCTCGAAATCTACACGCGGGAAGCTCGGGGCTCTCTTTGCAGTCGGCGGTCAGCTTTCTTCACGGTCGGGTGCCCTTCTGCTTTCCCCTCACCTCGCCTCTCTTGATGCGGCCGGGGTGGGTTCCCGATGTCGCTGCAGGCGCTTGCTCCTGGCTCCGCTTGTCTCGCGGCTCCCGATTTCGCATCTTCTTTCTTTGGGGCCCGACGGACCAGGGTAGGCTCCTGGTTTCGTCTCCTGTAGTCGGGTGAACTCCCGACGTCGCGGCTTTACTTCTCGGTGGTCAGCAGACCAGGGTGGGCTCCTGGCTCCATTTGGATGTCGTAGGCGGGGCACGCTCTTCTGGCGGTGCCTCCGTTTTCCCACCTTCTCGTCGCCAGTTGTCGTGTTCTTCCACAGAGTGACGCAGAGACAGGTTAGTGTTCTTGTTCAAGAGGCTTTATTTTTATGTCTCGCTGCTGCGCTTACATGCACGTCCTCGCACGTGCCCTTGCTGCCCAGGAATCCCTCCCCACTCCCTGACCGGAAGTGGTGTCCGGTTCGTGTCCCTCCCAACATTCGGGTGCAGGGTCCTAGTGCCCTCTGACCCTGGTCACTACATCTATGATTAATCTGGCCAGAACCGTGCAATTATCAATATAAACCCCATGAAATGGGGAATTAGTATGTGGGCCTTTCTTTCCAGTCAGGAATACCACACGGAAGTTCATATTCAGCAAGGTTTAATACATACATGTATCGCCTGCTCCGAGGAGGTGGTAAATGTTTGCGGGAACGGGTGAGGGAAGGAGCTGGGAGAAGTAGAGGAGGGAAGGGGAATATGTTTTCTGACAGGGGGGAGCAGTGTATGCTCCTACTGTCAGAAAGAAAATGGGGAATGAGGCTTTGCTGCTTCTGCAACCAAAACCTCATGCAATTTTACCATGTATATAGTAAAATTGGGTCTGGCTGTCTCACAACCAGATAAAACAGGTGTTTAAAAAACGACCCTTTTTGAATTAGGATGCAGTAATGCAGCTCTGCGTGATTCGTAATGAGGGCCTTAATGTTTCCCCTAGGTGGGGCAAGGATCCCTGAACAAAGGCATACTTTTCAGGCAAATTAACGTTTTAAAGATAGTTTGGTTTCAATCAGCATCTGAAGGAATTCAGCTGTGTAACTCACTCTTTATTCTGCAGAAGTAGGTTTCTTTTTTTCTTTTTTTTATACACATCTGAGTTTCCACTGAGCTGCGCTTTTAGCAAATAGGCCGGCTCTTTTGAATAACGCCCCCATCGGTGGAGAAAATACTGTTGCACAAGGAAATATGCAGTTTGTATGGTTTGTCTTCTATAGTGCCTCAGTATTGAAAAATGAAACATAGACTACAAGACAGAATGGAGCTCGCTTGAGGGATAAGCTGGACCTTCAAGGAAAGAGACAATAACATGCTTCAGGGACCCTCATGGAAAAGGTGTTATCACTATCATTCTTGCTTCCTGTCGACATTAGGACATTCACAGTGAGACATTAAAACTCATGAACTTCTCCCCCGATGTGAGTGGAATCACCATTAACCTCGGCTTCTCATTGAGGTGCCATTCATTATGATCCACCATTAAAACCTGAGGTCACCCTCCTCATATAGGATAGCAGTGTCAGAGGGTGCACTTTCAAGGCAAAGAGGAAAGACGGTGTCACCTTTATCGCTGCACTGGGAATCCATATCCAGGTGCCCATCCTTTGCCTCTGAAGCCTTCCTCAGAACTCCGAAGAGTTCCAATTACCTTAGGAGGAGAGACCTCAGATGAATAGATCTGGTGCCAGATACAGACTGCAATCAAGGTCAGGCAATATAGACCCCTACAAGGATCCCATTGAGAAAACTTCTTGCTTACTGTGAATAGGATACCATGAATAGATCGACAAGGAAGTTGCCATTGGCCACAAAATTTGTAATCTTATGACTTTACTAGCCAAACCACTGAGAAGAACGCTGGTACCTCTAGTTCATGGCCTCTCCATAACCCATGATGGAGGTGTCCATTGCACGTTTCACCATCAGAACAATGAATAAGAGGCAAAACTAAAAGTTTAAATCATCAGGTAAAAATGATCAAATTCTTCCCACCAATCTTACACATTTCTTCAAACAAATATCACACTGGATCACTGTTTTACCCCTGCATGTTGCAAAATAGGTCTACCAATAAAAAAAGGTTACCTGTTTTGGTTCTTCGTGGAATTTAAATGTGCATTTGATTCTGTCAAACAAGACATGTTGTGGGCAGATATGGAACCTTTGGACATGGATAAGGACTTGTTGAGTCTAGTGGTAAACCTACATATAAACAAATGAGTGGATTCGCCTTGTTCCTGGCTGGCAGAGGAGAGAGTGGCTGAGACATCTAAGATCTGGAAGGTCCCTGTGCCGGCTCCCCTCGCTGTTCATAGCTCTGTGAGCCAGTTGTTTTGGCTACGCCCTATCGGCTGACCTCTGTGTCCCTTTATATTGTTACCTTTGCCTGTTTTGTGCCTGTTATTCTGTCACTTTGCGTCTGGTTCTGTGCCTTTTGTGCTTTCCCCACCATTCTGTGATCTGTGCCTGTTTATTAAACCTGTGCCTCGCATTTTGTCACTTGTGCTGTTGGTTTTGTGCCTTTTGTACTTTTCCTGCTGTTTAATTGATATTGTGCGTGGTATTTTGTCTCTGTGTGCTGTTTGGTTTTATGCCATTTGTGCTTTCTTGCCACTGTGCTTTCTTGCCTCTGCTAGCCAGCATGCCGCTCGCCTCTCTTTCCCGCCACTCCCGCCTCCCAGCGCCCCTTCCCCCATCCCAGGACCTACTTAGTGGAGGCTGAAGCATAGCCGTGCAGCGGACGCGTGCAACGGTTGCACCGCTTTCCCTCTGAAGGCACCTGGACTGCGCCTAGCACCAGGAACCCTGAATCTCCCATCGTTCTAGCTACACCGCCACCAAGCTCCTAGCCTTGGACTCCAGCCCCACAACAACAACTGCTGCTGCATCTCTCTGTGCTCAACAGTGGGACCTTTCGCATGCCACCACTGCCTCTTCTCCTGCAACACCGGAGCAGCCATGCATGCAACCCCCACCACCATGCCAACCACGACTATGCCTGGACAACTCCACTGCCTCCTGCTTAACGCCCAATTGCTCTGCAAATACACCACTAAGATCTGAGACACCATCACCTCCCTCACCCCGACGTCATCTTCCTCACCGAGACCTGGCTCAACCCTGCATCCACACCTGACATCACCATAGCCACGTCCAACGGCTACAAGATAGCAAACTGGACCGCATCAACAAACAATGAGGTGGAATCGCCATAATTCACAAGGAATATATCCAGTGCACCACCGCCACGGAAGACGCCAGCCCGATCATGGAACACCTCAACTTCCAACTCAGAACAGACGCCCAAACCACCATCAGAGGCATCCTCACCTACAGACCTCCAGGACCAAGCACCGGCTTCTGTGACGCCAACCCCAAATTCATCACTCCTCAAACCAGTGACACCGAACACTACATCTTCCTCGGAGACCTCAACTTTTATCTCCACAACACCAACACAGCCAACCTTCTCGAAAATATGAACAACATCAACCTCACCCAGCTAGTCACCGACCCCCACACACATCGCAGGGTACATGCTGGACCCTATCTTCACAGCCAGTACAGCCATGTCACCGAGCTCACCTGGACGGACCACCCAATCATCCACTTCACCTTCATAGTAGCCCCCAGAGCCGCCAACAGACCGCCCAGCACCTCACACTGCAGCTAGAACAAAGTATTTGAATGCCACTGGACTGGCGCTGTCAACACCTCCCACCCCTTCACCACTACCAACCTTGAACAGGCTGTCAAGAACTTCACCACCTAGATCTCCAACTGCGCTGACAGAGTCACCCCCATCAAACCCACCAAACTCAAGATTCCCCGAAGCATGCCAGTTGGAACACCTCGGAATGCGACTGCAAGCAACTGGAAAGGAAATGGCGCACCAGCAAGGAGGTCTCCGACCGGACCAACTTCAAGACATCGCTCAACCAGTACCACCAATTCCTGAAAGAGATGAGAAGGAACGCCCTAGCCGACTGCATCGAAGCCAGCTCTTCTACATTGTCAAGGAGTTCTCTAACCCCTCAGTGACTGAAAACATCATCACCCTCTCCCAAGAACTCTGCGACACCCTGCCGGACTTCTTCCACGACAAGATCTCCACCAGCTACAAAAATTTCGAACCCCAATCCGCCCCCTCCGACATCTCAGCCTCTTCTCTTCCACAGTCACAATCTCCAACCACTGGATCACCTCTTGAGACCAGCTCACCACGCAGAGCACCACTGACATCATGCACTCTGTCTACTCAGGAGCACCCACGGACCCCTGTCTCCACTACATGTTCAACTTCGGCAACAGGACTGTTAGCAATGAGCTCACAGCCATCTTCAACACATCCATCCCCTCAGCCACTTTACCAGACAAGTGGCAACACTCTGAAGTGAAACCACTCCTTAAGACACCGTCTGCCAACCCCAACGATCTCAAGAACTACCGGCCTGTCTTCCTGTTCCCCCTCCCCGCCAAAGTCCTCGAAAAGTCAACTGCCAATTCACGGAATACTTTGAGAACAACAATCTTCTGGACACATACCAATCGGGATTCTGCAAGAACCACAGCACCAAAACCTCCTTGATCGCAGTCACTCACAACATCAGAACCCTCCTAGAGTGGGGAAGAATACTGCCCTGATCCACCTCGACCTCTCAGCTGCCTTCGACACTGTGTCCCAACACACCCTAATGCAAGAGGCTGCATCAGATCGGAATCCAAGAGGGTGCCCACAAATGGATTGCATCCTTCCTCACTGGAAGAACACAAAGAATCCGCCTTCCTCCATTCACCTCGGAGCCCAAGAACTTAATCTATGGCGTCCTTCAAGGTTAATCCCTCAGTCCTACTCTGTTCAACCCCTGCATGTCCCCCCTGGCCAACATCATCAGAAACCACGGACTGAACATTATCTCATACGCAGATGACATACAACTCATCCTCTCTCCATCTGAAGGCCCATCCACCACAAGGGCCAGCTTCCACCTGTGCATGACCAGCGTTGCCGACTGGATGCAAACCACCTGCCTCAAGCTCAACACAGAAAAGACAGAAGTACTTATCTTTGGGAACAACACCTCCCTGTGGAACGACTCCTGGTGCCCTGCAGACGTGGGATGCTCTTCCACCCCCACGGACCATGTCCGGAACCTCGGCATCATCCTGAATAGCATAGCATGAAGAACCAGATCAACGCAGTCTCCTCCGCCTGCTTCCTCACTCAGTGCATGCTCCGAAAGAATTTCAAATGGCTCCCAGTCTCCACCAAACGCCCCTTCATGCAATCCCTTGTCACCAGCCATTTGGACCATGGCACTGCACTCTAAGTAGGGATTACCACACACCTAAAGAGACTGCAGACCATTCAGAACTCAGCAGCCAGAATCATCTTTGACCTCCCCAGACAGACCCACATCACTCCTCACCAGAAGAAACTCCACTGGCTCACCATCCACAAGAGATGACAATTCAAAATTCTGACCCAAGCCTACAAAGCCCTGCACAACCAAGGACCAGCATACATCAACCACCGCCTGAGCTTCCACCAACACTCCAGACTCCTGCGATCCGCATCCCTCTCCCTCCCTCACCCCCCGCATCCACCAAAGCATCAGTGGACGGCGCTCCTTCTCCTACCTAACATCGAAGTCCTGGATCCAGCCTCCTCCTCCATCTCTGGACGTTGCCATCTCTTCAGGAATTCAGAAGCAAACTCAAGACCTGTCTATTCAACTGATGCCACCTGAGCAGCTTGGATCTCAGTGCCTGGATACTCTTGCGGGTGATTAAGGGTGCTTTATAAGCAGTGGTCGCTCGCATAGGGCGTGCTGCAGGGCGGGGGAGGGTCAGGGTGGGGGGGGTAGTAATTACTTTCCTCCGTTCCGTCGTATGTCCGAGTTTACTACCCCCCCACCCTGCCCCGCCCACCGCCCCGCAGCACGCCCTATGCGAGCCGCCACTGTTTATAAGTCCTGTTTGATTAATTGAATATGTCACTATGATACTGGAAGGTCCAGAGAGGATTAGTCATTGAATGCAACTATATAAAAAAGTGTTGGCAAAACCAATAGGTCTTGCGTATGCGAGTTATTGGCTTTGTCAGTGTTTTCAGCCATATTGTACAGTAGCGCATCTGCTGTGCATCATGGCTGAAAGTTTAATTCACTGGGCGCTTTATAATGCTTTTTTTTTTTTTTTATTGCTGGCTGGAGGGTGGTGGCGTGAGACATCAACACTGTGTGTTAGCATATAACAATGCTTGTTATATGGTGCCCAACATAATATATTCCTTTGAATTGGTGTATAGTTGTTAATTTCAAAGTTATTGTGTGTGTTATTTTGTTTGTAGCGCGGATACCTTAGGAGTAAAAATACAATACTTTGCGTATGAGCACACTCACAAGTAGATCCATAGTTGTTGCCATATTCCTGTCCTAATGTCCGCATTGATCCTTTCCACAGTACGACCCTTCTAAGAAGAAACCACACTCAGCTTAGCAAGAAATTACATCACTTTGCACGCTAATTTTTAACTTGTGTACGAGCATGCCATTTTTAATCAGCTTTAACTCTATAGTAGTGACAGGTGTATGTGAAAAGAGTGCTGTCACCAAGCATCTGGGATAGTGGTGGAAACATGAGACCAGGCTTTTGGAAAACATGGAATGCAGTGTCACTTTAAATGCTGCTGTAAAAAGTTCTTAGCAAGTTCAACAAAGATCGGTGTGATATTGTTTGTATTTGCAGTGATTCAGCTATGTATACAAAAAAGTTGTATGTTGACCTGTCACAATCGATACCTGAGCTGAAGTGCTTCCCTGTAAGAGATCCTTGCCACTTGCTAGATGGTATGCTGAAAGCATCTTTACAATCTTCAGAGTTAACGAAGAATGCTATTGACTTTGTAGTCTATTTTGGTGGACTGTTTTGTTGTGCACGGGAACTAAAAACACACATATTTCTCATTTTGTGCTTTGTGTGGCATCAAAGAAAGAGTCATCCTACTCTGTTATTTAGCCAGTGGTTCTGAGTCCTAGAGGCCGTGAATGCTATTTTATCCATGTGCCAACCGTTCACAGAATTTCTGCTTAGTGATAATGCCACAGGCAATAAATGTAAGTATATTCGGTTGCATATTGATAGTGATGTGAAAAAAAGTATCCTCTACTTCATTCTTAGATTTTTACAGGAAAACATGACTGCTGTAGTGGGCATAATAAAAAAACTAACGTCTGAAAACACCCTCGTCCACCAAGTGTTCGGCGTAATTGGTGTAGATATGAAACATCTCCTCGAGAGTAGGCTGGGCGACACTTTTAGTGACTTTGGCACTGCAACATGTTCCACTTTAGAATGCTTGCCACTTGGTAAGCAAAGAAATGTTGAGAAGCAATTCAGGAAATGTTATTTTTATTGTATTGAGAAATGGCTTGCAATGATATAACTGCATATAACTGTTACCTTCACCAACCGTGGCATTTGAAGTCAATGAAGCCTCACTGTGGTACTCGGCACAATTTCTAGATCCCTTCCGTAAAGGGGAATTTTCTCTGCACTTTTAAAAGTACTGCTTCATTTTTGACCGCTTCAATAACTCTGAGGGCATATGCGCCCAGTTGAACGCATATGTTGCAGAACCTGTCCCAGAGAACGCAATCTTCAGGTGCACAAGTGTTGGCATGGAAAGCTATGTCAGAGGCCAGAGTTAGCAAATTGTATACCGACTTTTTTGATGTTGCCCGTCTCAAGTGCTAATGTTGAGAGGGCCTTTTCACAGATAAAGGTTTACATGGGTAGGAAAGAGCCAGCGAGCAGGACCAAAGACTCACTGAAGAAGTATTTTATGGTGTACTTCAATAAGTTTGATTTTTTAAATGTATTTGGGCCTCATATATACTGCACGTTCACTGTCTATATACAGTGCAGAAAGCAAGCAATAATAAAAGCAAAACATTCCATATACACCAAAAAAACACTGTATCTGAAAGAGACACGTTAGTGATAGATTCCTTACCTTAGAATATCCCCAGGCGTCAGGCTGGATCCGGAAAGTTTTGCGTAGCAGTACCTTTGCGCGTCGGTAGGCGGCGTCGTGCGGCTCCGCGTCCGTCGTCGGCGTCGTGATCGCCGGGATGACGTCGCGGGCAGCACTTAGGCGCCGCCCCTGCGCGCTGACGTCAGTTCTTCTTTTTCCGCGCCAGCAAGCGCAGATCCGGGAAGAGCAGTGCCCTGGTCAATTTTTGACCATACTTTTTGGTGATTTTTTCACTGGTTTTTTTTTCCAACTTTAAGGTGTCGTAGGGATGCCCGGCTTCAAGCGATGCGGCGCCTGTGCGCGGATGATGTCCGTCACCGACCCGCATTGGGAGTGTCTCTTCTGCCTCGGCCGAGGCCACGACACCGAGTCTTGTCCCGAATGCCAGGCCCTCAACCCGAAAGCTTTGCGAGAGCGGTCTCGAAAGCTCCTCGAGGCCCGGCATTCGGCTCCGCGGAAGCCCCGGTCGCGTGAGAGGTCCAGGGGTCGCTCGCGGAGTGCACACCGGTCGTCGACTTCTTCGTCCGGTAAGTCTAAGCACAAGAAGTCCAAGAAGCATCGTCGCTCTCGGACTTCGCCTCGCCGGTCTCGCGACTCGGCTGAGGCCCCTCCCGGCACCGTCCCCGCGGCCCCGGACTTGCCTGTGGAGTCGCCCCCGTCATACCCGCCCTTCCCGGGTTCGGGGGCGGATCCGGCCAAGGTACAGGAGTTCCTGTCGGCCATGGCCCGCCTCTTCGGGCCTTCAGGCCCCTCCGGTGCGCCTTCGGGCCCCGCGGGCCCTGATGGGGTTGCTCCGGCGTCGCCGGCGGCTCCGGCCCCGGCGTCGCCCGAGCCTCCAGCCTCGATCCCGGCTCCGGCTTCGGCCCCGGCCTCGATCCCGGCTCCACAACCCCCATCGACGCCGGTCGACCTCACGACACCTCCGCCGGCGCCGATGTCTCCGGTGCCGTTCTCGACGCCGCCCTGGGCTCCGGGCGGCGTCGTCCCCAGTTCCTTCCGGCTCCGGACATGGACCCGGAGCGACGTCGCTCGACGCCGGCTCCGGCGCCGATGGGACCTTGGGTCCCAAATGTCCCTCCTCCTCCTTATTTTGAACCAGAGGAGGACCAGGAGGACTGGGAGGGGTCTGATGACCCTCTGACACGCAACTGTCAGTATGATGAGGACTGGACAGAGAGTCTAGGGGAGGCCAGTGGTCTGGATACTTCTCCTGACACTGGCATGCTGTCTCCTCCCGTGGCTACGGAGGAGGGGGCCAATTTTGGTACGGTGTTGCGTAGGGCTGCTGGGGCCTTACGTCTCCAGCTCCCTACTTTGACGGTCAAGACTAACATCTTGACAGAGGTGCTTCAGCCGGCAGCCTCCTCTGCGGAGACTGTGCTGCCGTTTAACGACGCCCTCACTGACGTTCTTTTGGGCGCCTGGTCCAAGCCCAACACAGGGGCTCCTGTGGATCGGAACGTGTCACGACGCCATCGCCCCGCTCCGGGCGACCCCCTGTTTCTTTCTGTCCACCCCACTCCTGAGAGCTTGGTTGTCCAAGCCTCCGCTTCCCAAACCGCCTTCCCTACCGCTCCTCCGGATAGGGAATCCAAACGCCTGGATCAGTTTGGGAAGAAAGGTTTTTCTTCCTCCAGTGCTGGCTTGCGGTCCGTTAACACCGCTTGTCTTTTGGGCCGATATACCCACTCCCTGTGGGATTCGGTGGCGGATGTTTTGCCCCAGTGCCCTGAGGAGGTCCAGGCACTGCTTTCCCGCGCCATTGCGGAAGGAAGGGATGCGGCCAAATACACTATCCGTTGTGGCCTTGACACCGCCGACTCGCTGGGCAGGTCGATTGCAACGACGGTGGCGCTCCGGCGCCACGCCTGGCTGAGAACCACTGGTTTTTCAGGGGATGTCCAGAATACTCTCATGGACATGCCCTTTGATGGAGTCGGTCTTTTTGGGTCCAAAGCAGACCATGCGTTGGAGCGCTTTAAGGACTCACGGGCTACTGCAAAGTCCCTGGGCCTTTCTGCTACACGCCCTCCGCTGCCTTCTGCTTTTCGCCCCTATCGTGGCCACGGTAGGGGCGCCCCTTCACGTCAGCAGCCCAGCCACCGGCCCGCGCAGCAGGCGTCTTCGCGTGGCCGAGGACGTGGATTCCGCCGTGGCGGATCGGGCAACCAGCGTGCGGGTCAGGCCACCACCTCCAACCCGTCCGCGGCCTCCAAGCCCTCCTAGTCCCTCCTTTCAGGTGCACGGCACGCCAGTAGGGGGCAGGGTCCGCCATCACCTTCCCCACTGGCGCACCATCACCTCGGACAGGTGGGTCTTGGACATTGTCCGAAGGGGCTACTCCCTCCCCTTCGAGACCACCCCCCAGCCATGCCACCTCAATTCCACCGCATGTCAGGGGATCACTTGGTGCTTCTACGGAAGGAAGTCACGGCCCTCTTGACCAAGAGGGCCATCGAGCATGTTCCGACCCCAGAAGTAGGGCGTGGTTGCTACTCCCACTACTTTCTGGTGCCCAAAAAGGACAAGGAGGACATGCGTCCTATCTTGGACCTCCGGAACGTCAATCGCTTCCTCCGGAAGGAGAAGTTCAAGATGCTCACCCTAGCTCAGGTCTTGACTGCCCTCGACCCTGGAGACTGGTTGGTAGCGTTGGACTTGCAGGACGCGTATTTCCACATCCCCGTCCTGCCGGCCCACCGGCGTTACCTTCGGTTCACGGTAGGCCCCGAGCATTTTCAGTTCACCGTGCTCCCCTTTGGCCTTACCAGTGCCCCTCGGGTGTTCACGAAAGTGATGGCGGTGGTCGCAGCTCATCTGCGCCGGGCAGGGGTTTCAGTCTTCCCCTACCTCGACGACTGGCTGCTGAAGGCGGGCTCGTCCCAGGCAGTCGTCTTCCACCTCCAGACTACGGCCGAACTCCTGCACTCGCTGGGGTTCTCCATCAATGTGCCGAAGTCGCATCTAATTCCTTCTCCACAGCTCCTTTTCATCGGAGCAGTTCTGGACACGACGCAGTTTCGGGCCTATCCTCCCGAACGGCGAGTCCGGGATATTCAGGCTATGATTCCGATCTTTCGGCCTTTATCCTGGGTTTCGGTACGGATGACCCTGAGGCTGCTGGGCCTCATGGCCTCCTGCATCCTGCTGGTCAATCATGCCAGATGGCATATGCGGGCTCTGCAGTGGGACCTGAAGTTCCAGTGGGCGCAGCACCAGGGCAACCTGTGCGATCACGTCCAGATCTCGGAGGGGACTGCAAAACAGTTGCAGTGGTGGCTCTCGAACCGGCAATGGGTCATGGGCAGATCCCTCTCCCTTCCCCAGCCAGAGCATACAGTTGTGACGGACGCGTCCCTTCTGGGATGGGGCGGTCACATGGGAGAGGCGGAGATCAGAGGCCTCTGGTCTCCGGCGGAGTCCCGGCTCCATATCAACCTTCTGGAGCTCCGGGCGATCCGGCTTGCACTCAAGGCATTCCTTCCCTCTGTCAAAGGGAAGGTAGTGCAGGTGTTCACAGACAACACCACCGCCATGTGGTACTGCAACAAACAGGGCGGGGTGGGGTCTTGGACCCTTTGTCAGGAGGCTCTGCGCCTCTGGACATGGCTGGAACATCAGGGCATGTTCCTGATGGTTCAACACCTGGCAGGTTCTCTGAACGCCAGGGCGGACGAACTCAGCCGCAGGTGCATGATGGATCACGAATGGCGTCTTCACTCGGAAGTGGCGCAAGGACTCTTTCTACAGTGGGGAGAGCCTTGGTTAGATCTATTCGCCACCGAAGAGAACGCGCAATGTCATCAGTTCTGCGCGTTGGAATTTCCAAGGCGGCACTCGCTCGGCGACGCTTTTCGTCGCGAGTGGAGTTGCGGTCTGTTGTACGCCTTTCCGCCTATACCACTTCTACCCAGAGTGTTGAAGAAGATTCGGCTCGACCGGGCCCAAGTCATTCTTGTGGCTCCGGACTGGGCTCGAAGAGTTTGGTATCCCGAGCTACTCAATATGAGCATAGATCCCCCGATCCGTCTGCCTCTTCGGGAGGATCTTCTGTCGCAGCAGCAGGGGACGGTCCTCCACCCGAACCTGTCCAGTCTACACCTGCTTGCGTGGAGATTGAGCGGCGGCAGTTGATTCCTTTCGACTTGCCTCCCGAAGTTTGTGATGTGATTCTGGCAGCCAGGCGTCCCTCCACTAAGGTGGTATACGCCTGCAGGTGGAACAAATTTGTGGCATGGTGCACAGCAAAGGCTGTGGATCCCCTTTCTGCCCCTCTTTCTGAGGTCCTTCTGTTCCTTCTCTCTCTGGCCCAACAGGGTTCTGCCCTGGGTACCATCAAGGGTTATCTTTGTGCTATCTCGGCCTTCCTCAGGCTCCCTGATCAGCCCTCCCTTTTCAAGTCCCCTGTTGTTAACAGGTTCTTAAAAGGCATTACTCACCTCTTCCCTCCTGTTCCGTTTGTAATGCCTCAGTGGGACTTGAACTTGGTTCTTACCTTTTTAATGTGCGCTCCCTTTGAGCCTCTGCATAACTGTCCTCTTCGTCTTCTGACTCTGAAGACAGCCTTTCTGGTGGCCATCACCTCCGCTCGGCGGGTGAGTGAGCTCCAGGCTCTATCTTGCAAACCTCCCTTTCTGTCTGTTCATCCAGACAAGGTTGTTCTTCGGACGCGTCCGTCCTTCTTGCCAAAGGTGGTTACTGCTTTCCACATTGGGCAGACCATCACTTTGCCCACCTTCTTTCCGCCTCCGCATCCTTCCAGAGAGGAAGAGAGGCTCCACCGTCTGGACCCAAAACGTGCGCTCTCTTTCTATATTGACCGCACAAAACACTTCCGGGTGGATGACCAGCTCTTTGTTGGCTACGTGGGCGCCAAAAAGGTCGGGCGGTGCACAAGAGGACCATCTCCCGCTGGGTTACCTTGTGCATCAAGACCTGCTATTCTTTGGCTAAAAAGGAACCTCCTGTTGGGCTGCGTGCCCATTCCACCAGGGCAACGGCTGCTACCACGGCCTTGGGCCGCGGTGTTCCGCTGCCGGTTATCTGTCAGGCGGCTACGTGGGCCTCGCTGCACACGTTTACTAAACATTACTGCCTTGACAGTCAGGTCCGGAGGGACGGCTTCTTTGGCCGTTCTGTCCTCCAGGACTTCCTTGTCTGATCTTTGTTCGCAGACCCACCACCGGGGTTGGTATTGCTGGGGTATCTATTCTAAGGTAAGGAATCTATCACTAACGTGTCTCTTTCAGATGCACAAGTTACTAACTTGTGTAACGATATATCTGTAAGAGACAGTAGTTAGTGATAGATTCCTTACCGCCCCACCCATCCTCCCCGTTCTGCGAACTGATTTCTAGGGTTAAGGACATCCCTTTCAGGGCCCTAGTATTTTTCAGACACCTGTGTCAGCTTCTTGCATGGCTCTGCGTTCCTGGCGCGGAAAGTCGTGTACAGAACTGACGTCAGCGCGCAGGGGCGGCGCCTAAGTGCTGCCCGCGACGTCATCCCGGCGATCACGACGCCGGCGACGGACGCGGAGCCGCACGACGCCGCCTACCGACGCGCAAAGGTACTGCTACGCAAAACTTTCCGGATCCAGCCTGACGCCTGGGGATATTCTAAGGTAAGGAATCTATCACTAACTACTGTCTCTTACAGATATATCGTTACACAAGTTAGTAACTTGTGCTTCTGTTGTTTTTAACGGCGTCAAAATGTGCGACCACTGATAACCACTGTGTTTTTTAAGGTATTGAAATCACTGCAAAACCCTGAATAAAAACCCACCAGAATTGACCAAAAATAGAAACTTAAAACAGGAAAGCCTAAGTACAACCTTTCACTAATGTATTTGAGGACATTGGGTCATTAGGATACCCAGTGAAACTCCAGTCCACATTTTACCACACTTAGAATCTTTGCTATACATTATGACACCCAGAAGTCCATCATCCAACAACTAGCCAATCTATATTTTCTCACTAGTACCTAATACTGAAAATGTAATGAAAATATTTGCACCTTATTAAGTAAATAAAATCCATCTAATTCCAAATCAAACATTTTTGCTTACTATAAAAATAAAATAATAACAATGTTACTTTTCCATGCCTAGGTGTGGTTCAATCTATAAGATTTTTTAAATATTAATTATATAGTAATTAAATATTAATTCTATATATTACTTAGCCTCTGCGTGTTCATATGGTTATCATGATCCATGGTGATGGCCTACACGCAGCTCTAGTACAGTGATTCTTGGAGCCACAGGCTGAACAAAATGTTGAGTCCTGACACTTTTCCTGCTTCAACTAACAAGGGCCTTTTTGGTGCTTTTAGTAGTATCGGATGACTCTAAGGCAGTTGTCTACAGAGGGAGGGAAGAAACGGGGAAGGAACAACAGGCAAGCAACAAAGAGGGAAGCAACAACATGGGAGGGGCATGGGGCAAACAACGACGCAGGGATAGGGGGGAAGCAACAACAACAGACCAAACAACAAAGCTGGCGTGGGCAAGCAACAACGGGAAAGAAATGACATGGGAGGAGGGATGGGGGAACAAGCAACAATAACGATGACGGGGGAAGAATAAAGAAAAAATTATTACCTGAATTCCAGCATGAGCAGTGGAAGTACACTAATCAAAAAGAAACAATCAGTACTTGTCCATGCTCCAGGAAAGAGTGAAACGAAGATGAAACTAGCACCCACTATCCAATCAGTAGCCAGGAAATAAGAGTGACAATGAAGCAAACAAATGGTAATTAATGGCTGGGTCCAAGCCCCTTTAGTTAACAAAATGCCTTGCGAGCGACAGCACATGTGCTATCTCAGGCAAGGCCTAAAACAAATAAGCTTGACTTAAATTGCCAGAAACCTAAGGCAATTTTTTTTGGTATAGGTAAATCTACCTCCAAGTAGAAATTTGTTTCTACCCCAGTTGGAGGAAGTTGGACCCTATTATTACTGGGGCATTACCTTAACAGACAATTGTTCCTAGCATGATTAGTTCCTTAAATTTGAAGGCTATCTACGCGTTTAGGGGTTTGAAGTGGTTTGATTTCTGTTAAGTGGGGAGCGGAGTGCCTCCATCATTTGCACCATAAGAAGAACATAAAGCATAAGTTCTGTCTTTGCTGCTTAACAGTGCAGAACGTTTGTGGGTCGAGAAAAGAATGCTCCACGGCGCAGATGTACCAAAGGGAAAAGGAAATATACAGGCATTTACTTGGGCTACTTACAGAACCACAGTACTGAGCAGTGATCACTCAATTTGTGTTTCTGTCAGAATGCAGGTACCTTTCTTTTCTTTTACAGAAGGCAAATAGCTAGAATTTGCACTTTGCAAAACGAGAGGCAAATGAACAGTTACTACTAATCCGAAGATGAGTAAAGTGAGGTTAGAAGCCCTGCAGAATATGGTTGCAAGCTTTTAGATTAAGGCAGTTGATGGCAAGCGATGATGCGTTTGTTTGTCAGACATGGTTGAAAAGCAACCTTACCTTTATTCTGCATCCAGCTATCAGAAAACTCTTGATACGTCCAGTAGCTAGTAAATTGCTGACCAAGCTTTTCGGATTTGTGATTGTTGAATGGATCTTCTGCATGGGCCCCTTTTCTGTGCAAAGTTCCATCGTTGAAGAGCTATATTTTGTAAGCTATTGTTGCAGAAATATTAAGCTTTGACGTTTGCATTGAAATTATTTCTTCTCGATGTTTGTCTCACAGTGGTGTGCGGCGTGAAGCACAGGCAGACATTTTGGCTTTATCTTTCCAACATGATAGAAGGCCATTTTAGAACGGAAAATGAACATAAAAAATGAAATGTGCAAAGGAGCAATGGACGAGTGGGGCAAGAGCTGAACTAAAATAAGAAATCATGGATAAGACCAACATGCGAACAAGGGCGAGAGCAAAGAGAGTGCTGATTGCACAACAGTGGAGGCATACAACTCATCCAATCAGAAGCGAAGTAAAGCAACAATGCCCTATGTGTAGGGCAAACACAAAAATAGGAGAAGAACTATTGAATAAGGAACATAGAGCTGTGATGGACAAGAAAAGCATCCAATCATAAGCAAGGTGCTGACCCACAGCCCACCCTATGTATTGTATTGTTGATAATAGGTCTTCAACAACAGGCGAGATCTAAAAACCCACTCTATTGCTGAGTGAAAAACCTGTTGATTCTGTAATTGTCTTTGATGTCCTCAAGACATTTCACACATCCAGACATAGACAGCAGACAGGTGGAGTCACTAAATAAAACAAGCACTGGCAATGTCAATATGTCTGGCTTATGAATGCACTATCAACCCAGAACTAAAAATCCATGAAGGTTAATGACGGCCGTACTCCTATCTGTGCTGCTGCCAGAGAAAAACACTATAAACTTTCTAGTTGTCTAAAACAGTTTAATTGAATTACAATATCATGTGTGGGCCCCTGAAAGTTCACCCTCAGGCAGTTGGAAAAATAAACAAAATGGTCACAGCTGTGTGCAGGGCAAGCACTTTTTTGTGGAAGCACACAACATCTGCTCATTTGAAACAAGTACTCCTGGCTCCCAACATGTGGGCAGAGCCAAAGTCCCTCTAATGATGCTCACATAGTTGTCTGGTGTCAGCTTCGCTGTCATGCCAGACCATAAAGAAATGGCAAACGTTAGCTATATGGCTAAAGGAAGCAAGATATAAATGGACTAATGGAGTAGTTTGTAGTGCTCCTCTCTTTGGATAGGTGAGAGGTTTTCCCAAGATTTTTAAGGAAGCAATGATCACTTCAGACCAGGTGATTAGTTCAACTATAATGTAGTCTTGATGTGTTCTTGCTTGAACCTCACTTCTCACTTTCTGAATGCTCAGCAGAAAATTAATGATCCGTCTTTCTCTGGGAGCACACTCTTCCAATTATATGGGGATACAAAGATCCAAAAATGAACACTGATGCCACAATAATGAAATCCATAGTACTGGAGATAAGGATTTTCCTATAATCCTGCTCAGAAATTATAAGAGAGTCTTCTCCCATCAACAGATTTTTACATCCAACTGGCAAAGTACCTAGAGCAACATCAAAACATCCTTTTTATTATTAAAGGTAGAAACAATCCAACCAAGGGAAAGGTAATTCTTATATCAGTTGTTAAAACAGTAAATTTCCAAGGTGGAAGGATATACAACTAGAACTACCAGTGCAGTCGTTCCAAGCACTTGGCATCAGGGGCGGCCTGTGCAGGTAAGAGCGGTGGGGCCGGGTTGGGGGGGATTCGACAGACGACCACGAGGGAAAATAAAATAAATAATTAATTTTCCGTCATCGTCATCCGTCGAAAGACCCCCCTTCCCCCCCCTCACCGGGCCCCTTTTACATGCACGGGCAGCGGCTGCTTGGCATTTGTAATGGGCTCACTTAGATGTCAGAAGCCATGTTTAACTCCACATCTACCTACCTTGACGATATAGTGTTAGTCAATATTGGACTAATCCCCCACCCCTAGTCTTTTTACAACATCTCTGTAGCTGTTCCATGATGGAGGCACATAGATATCTTGCTGATACTATCGACTTAAAGTGCCAGGGAAATATAACATAAATAACTAACATCAGCAGAATCATACAATATAAATAACATAACTTAATGTGCATTTGTAAAGCACATGTTCACCCAGAAGGGTATCTTGCAGTTGAATACCAGATGTTTATAAGGCTGGTCTATCTGGAGTCCTTCCTGTTCACAATAACAGCAGACTGAAACTTGATTCTCAAAACCTATACCACAATAAAATATCAACTGATCAAACATGCAAGGTTGAGGATTCTTTCTATTAAAGGTTTATAGATTTTGGTGATGGCTTCTCAGTGACCTGATTCCTTCAAATAGTGGCAGTTAATTTCTCCGGTCTCCAGATCACCAAGCGAAAACAGCCTAGCAGATATCTCCCAGAATAACTTGAGTGGGTGCATCTAAGTGATATCCTGGACTACTCTTTGCTGTATGGGTTATACTAAATGCATGTGCTGTAATATGTTTGAACTCTGAGGAGTAAGCCAATTCTCTTCCGGGATATTCCTTATCAATAGTCATAAGCACTGAATTGTTCTGCCAATTCTTTGGGATCCTGGACCACTTTGCCAAATATATACAATAATGTACATCTGGGCAAAGCGTCTTGGTAGAAAAGTGTGTTTAAGTAGTAAAACAGTTCTCTCTCAGGGGATCTCCATTGATAATCATAAGCACTAAATAGTCCCACCCACGTGCGGGGACCCCGAAGCAGTTCTTTCAAAGTCACATCTACTTCGCCTTACTTCAGAAAGGTCAGGAAACATATGAGATAGACATGTTAAATTTTGCAGCATAAAACACAGGCTATATTGCCGATCTTTATTGAATTACTTTGACATTTTGAAGAAAAAGAGGGTCATACCCTTAAAAGACACTTAAGCAAAATGAAAAGTGACCTTTTAAAAACGTCCTTCAAATACACTTTTTACTTCTTTTTAAAGTGAGATAAGGAATAATACTAATACACAGCAAAGTAGCCTGCATAGGCTGCAACACTGAAACAATGCAAATAGGACACCGCACCTTTAAGGGCCTCCTGACTTCCAGTGTCCCATCATGCCCTGTATGTGGCAGTTTACTCAGTTCTTTTTGACAAGTGAATTTGCAGTTTAGTGTTATACATATTTTATCTCTTCCGTCGGGGAGGAGGGAGAGTTAATTATGATTTCAATGGAGATTCCCCTGAAAAAGAACTAGGATTACAGGTAAGAAACCATTCCTGCTCTCTCACAGGATCTCCATTGATAATCATAAGCAATGAAGAGATTAGCTAGCTTCTCCCTCAAAAACCTGTGAAGGAAGAGATAAAAAAGGAGAATGGTATAATTAGGCTAACAAATTCTTTAGAGATGCTTGCCCCACTTGGGCATCAGCCTTAGCATCCGAATCAAGACAAAAGTGTCTGTAAAGGTGTGAACTGATCTCCAAGTTGCAGCTTTGAAAATCTCAGCAAATGCGATGTTCCTACGCAAAACAGCAGTAGCTGATTTACCTCTGGGGGAGGGGGCCCTAGGTCTACAAGATAAAGTTTTGTTTGCTTTTTGAGAACAAAGGCAGGAGACAATCCATCTAGACACGGATTGTTGGGAAGTGGCATATCCTGTCCGAAGCTGACCATAGTTGACAAAGAATTGCCTTGATTTTCTTAAATATTTTGTCCTATCTAGATAAAGCCTCAAAACCCTCCTAACATCAAGAGTGTGGAGAGACCTCTCTGCAGGAGCAAATGGGTTCTGAAAGAATGTAGGTAAAGTAATAGTCTGATTGACACGGAAATTTGAGTCTACCTTAAGGAGGATTTTAGGATGGTTCCTCATCCGTACTGTGTTGTTATGGAATACTGAATAAGGTTCATGTGAACAGAAATCCTGTATTTCACTAACTCTGCAAGCTGAAGTAATGGCTACCAAGAAGGAAGCTTTCCAAGATAGGTTTTGGAGAGAAGCCTTGTGAATGAGTTAGAAGGGAGGACCCATAAGGCGAGAGAAGACAATGTTTAACTCCCATGGAGGAGGTCTCCTGAGGGGAGGATATATCTCCTAATGCCTTCCAGAAAATCTTTGACAGGCATTCTGAAAAAGGACATTTGTGAAGGAATTTTCGATACTGCTGCAAGATGTACCATAATTGAGGAGAATTGCAATTTCACTTTAGCGAGGTGGATAAGGCATGGAAGAAAAGCCCCTTCCTGATAAGTAAGAGGATTGAAATTCTCTTTCCACCTTTGTTGCTCTGTTATCTTTTTAGTTCTACATTTTCTGATGTTGCTCCATTTGTTAAATCCAATCTCCAGTTTTCAGTGTTTGTGGGACATGGAGACTGTTAATTCATGGCTATCTGCCTTTTAGTAAGTAGAAGTTCTCATTCAGCAAATCTTTACCTGAACTTCTCTTGTTTTTTCCCAGGACAGAATCCTAACAGGCAGGCGTCAGGACTGTTAGGGGTACATCTTGCAGTTAGAGTGCTATTGTCAAATATTATCTACTCCCAACATTCCACAAGAACTGGACATTCACACCCCATGTGCAAAAATGCAGCCTCTGTGCCATTATATATTGGCCTGTTTTCTGGCACTTTCTTGTGTACACCATGCAATCATCTATTTGTAAGGTTAGTGTGATGTAGGTAATTATATAGTGGTAGTCTACATCAGGCACTCCTGGACACAATTGCTGGATACCTCAGAGCTGCTGCCCATTCCGTATCAGTCACTTTCCTGCTAAAAGCCATGTCTTTTTATTCTCAAAAGCTACTGTCATATGTTATGGCATAGCAAGATCACACTTGCTCAAATTATCAGCAGTAACTCTAGTATGCCATGTTCTGACGGGCTATTATTCCATGTGAACATAGATGCTTTACGAAAGGATATACGTATAGAAAGGGGTCTATAAATATGCTGTGTAGTACAGTGCAGTGCAATACAGTCATCAAAATCGAATCTGCTGTTTTCATAAAGTTCTCTAAAGCACCCAAGCCCACCCTTCCCATGTTTAGTTATTGGTCGTCTTGGCTTTTAACTGGGTTCTAGGAAGGCACCATTAGGGTAGAGGCGGCACCACACAACTCTGTATCCCTTTATCTTAAGACATCTCCTCCAACAGTACTTTGCTATGTTCAATAGTTTTACATGTGAGTGTGTCACTATTTCTCCTGCAAACTCTATTGTCAAACATTATTTCTGTCAGTGCCACTCATCCCAAACCATATTGGGTTTCAAAGGATGCGGCTAGGTTCAGTCTGGCTGCAGAGTGCTACCAATTGCAACTGAGTGGTCAGTAATTTATTTCAAAATCTAGAAAACTCACCTGTTATCAGTCAACATTAGATGCAGTTTTGCAGGCCAGCTCTTCGTCTCCCAGCTTCCCATATTAGAGCTATTAAAAAGGAGTGCAAGGAATTGATACTGGTGTGGTGATAAAGAAATATAGGAACTTGGGTAAGATCTCTAAATTGTAGAGGGCCACCTTGCCCAATACTGGTGGAAGATCTGTATGCCAAAATAACATAGAACCTTGAGATGCCAACCCCTCCTTACTTTTGTTGCCCTCAATGTCACCTTACAGCTGGTGATATATTTGAACCCCTAGATAAAGGTTGTTACTTCACATGTTGAAGATCTTGTTGGGGGTGAAGCATACAAGGGTCTGTGCTAATTTGGAATATGGTCTGGCTAACGTAGTTCTCTTACAAGCAAAAGGAACAGTGGGTGATCGTAAACCTCAAAGCTTTGATATCAAACTCTTTGCCTCAGCTGTTATGAAGAATGTGGGTTTGGTGATCTTCAACAGGAATATCCTGGGAGCTGTAATGTTGGGAAAATTACAGGATTAAAAGGTCACATATGTTTTCAAGGAATGCAGTTATATTCAGAGATGTTTGCTATAGCAGCAATCTACCCCACTTATAAGGGACAAGAGAGGTTCATGCAGACAACGTTAAGAAAACTACTGGGATTTTTGAGATTATTATTGGTGGTGACTGCAACCAGGGAATTGATAAAGTCCTTGACAGATCCAGGCAGAAAGATGCCTCTCCAGATATGCGCACTAGTCCTCTACAGGTGAAACAGCTATTTATTGTTACACTAGTTGCCAGATCTTTAATATTGCAGAATTAGAGAACGGAATCTACCCCAATATTCCAACAGTGGTTACATAAAATCTGCAGGGTTTGAGGGAATGGAAAAGAAGTATGCTTTATGGTCAGGCTCTTATTCTACGTATAAATTGTTGTGTAGGTTTCTGTCTTAAAAACAAGTAAGAAGTAATGATGTAACATGAATGTTTTTATCTTAGAAATAGGTTGGCCAACGGGGCAGAGTGCAATAGAAAATGTGCAATAGAAATCGTGCAATACTCATTAGTGGTATATATCACCCTGTAATGTAAAGGAGGCTACTTCATCATTATTCTCCCCTAGATCATATTTTATAAATCCACCTTTAATAATTAATAATATATGATATGAAATATGTAATATGTTATATGAAATGAATTTGACACCATGTATGTTATAGTTATATTTAATAGGCATATCTTATGTTTTACATTCAATATTTATGCTCTGGACCATGTGATCATTTAACTCTCTGAAATGAAAATATTTATTAAAAAAAGAAAGATGCCTCACATGGAATTATGACCCCAGATATCACACAAACTTTGCAGGACATAGGGCTGATGCATAGATGGAGCCTACCACAAATTGAAGAGAAAGACTTTCCCTTCTCCAGTATTGTATCTTTTATAGATTCACATGCTTGAATCTTCCCCGCCGTCATGGTGGGAGTCCCACGGAAACAGTAAAATAGCAGTATAAAAGCTTAAAGGATAATCTCCCTTGAAAATCAATAGCATTTAGTAACCAGTTAACCTCATTAAAGAGCATCCAAACTCCAGCCAATCACATCACAGACCCAGAGTATCCATCCCCTGTAGGGCCACCATACCTCAGATTTCTTACTGCACGTCGTGTGTTAGGGACTCTGCTCAGTCACAGTGTTTCTACCTTGAACTTTTCAACTTTGAGCTAGCAGTTCCTTTTCCTCAACCTTCTCTTCAACTGAGGTGCTGGTAGAAAGTGAGTTTAACCTTTTCTTTCTGCATTTGCTGCAGAATGTCAGAGTCTAAAAAAGGGCTGTTTAGGCCCTGCAAGACTTGTGGAGAGTCCAGGCTCTTCTCTGAAGATCCTCATAAAGAGTGCTTATACTGCCTTTATCCAGATCACAAGCCTAGAGACTGTAAGCACTGCCGGACGTTTTCTTCAAAAACCCTCGAAGGATCATGAGAGAAGACTACTTCTCATGGCTTCCAGCAGAGAACATCTGTTAAGGATTCTGACTCCGAGAGTGAGGAGAGGCCTCATACCTCCTCTAAGAAAAGAAAGGAAGAAGATCCTTCTTCTGTCCAGAGAGATCCAAAAAAGTCAAGATCTCAGAGCAAGGAGTCTTCTGTGGAGAAATGAGCGGAAAAAGAGCAACCTGGCTCTTCTCATGCCCAAAAGAGATCTGGTTCTGCACCTCGATCTGCGCCACATACTCCCTCACAGAAAATCCGCCTGTCAACGGGCTAGTCGACGAGGCATTCTCCACCTATGACCGCTGAAACGAGGGCTCCGTCGACAGTTTCTTCAGTGACATCTATGGCGTCGACGGTCAGGATGACAACGGCTGTGGCGTAGACGAAAACCGAGGTAGTGATGTCGTCGGCAGCTTCTGTGAGGAGTTCTACGTCATCGAGAGCTTCACCGTTGATGGTTCAGTTGGGTGATGCGTCGTCGACAAGCATCTCCGCCCCGTCGACGGACATTTCCACACCGTCGGCGCAGTCATTGACGACGTTACTTCCTACAATACCGTTGACGATCCCGTTGATGAAGAAAAAGGGCATGCCAGTTTCAAAAACAATTCCATCATTGTTGCAGGACTTCTCCAAGATTTCTCCGCTGCATCCTTCTCGCCTCCTGGAGTTCCAGGAATTGGAGGATGAAGGTCCTTATGGTCCCGCATACAGCCCTTCTCAACTTAGAGTCATATGCCAAGAATCAGAGGAAGAAGTGCAATCAGATGACCCTTCTGCGTATTTGGAAGGTGAATGTTTCTTCTCAGACAGAGGACGTACAGGCATGCAGCGCTTAGACACTTTTCAAGAGCATTACCCCTATTATGAGCAGGAAGAGGAGGACCGTCAGCAGGAACCCTCCATTAATGTTCCGATGTCTCTGGTCACGGACTTGCGTATTATGCTCAGTGACTACTATAAGCGTTTCTCTGATGCTAATGTAGCTCAAAAGCCAGCTCCTTACAGGAGGACCCTGTTGTTATCCCAGATCAGGAAGCTACACCTGCACCACCAAAACAGAAATCCATACCTCCTCTGCAGATTCCTGCTCGAACATCAGACAGTGGTGACCAACTATTGGAAGAAGGGGAGCTACAAGTGGATTCTGATGTCCATGATGAATGGATGGACTATGTGGCACACACACAGCCTTCTCCCACACTGCCAGTGGCTGATTCTCCTCCAGCAGATATCGGCGGCTTCCATGACCTTCTAGACAGGGCGTCAAAACGCTTTTATCTCCCCATGCCGGTCAACCAAGCGGAATGCTTCTCGTATGATTTCAAGGCTGCTACACAGCGTTCCGTTAGGGCAATCCCTATTGTTGACTTCTTTTGGCAAGAAGGCTTTAAGTTGAGGAAAAATCCAGCTTCTGTGCCGGCAGTTATTCCAAAACTAGACTAGAAGTAACAGGCGAGTGAGGACTCTCCTGCATGTCTCATTGGCCATCCAAAGCCTGATTCCGTAATAATGCAAGCCGCTCAAAGGCGATCTAAGAGCCCTGCTTCACCATGTACCACTCCGCCAGACAAGGAAAGGCGCACGTTAGACAATATTGGGAAGAACTTTTCCGCGCTCACGGCAACGGCCATCAGAGCCTCCAGTGCCATGGCCATCCTTGGGAGGTACGATAGGCAAATGTGGTAGGACATTGATCCTTTTCTAGAATTTCTGCCTGAGGACAAGAAGAAGGAGGCGAAAGACATAATCTCAGAGGGTGAGAGATCCTCATCGGATGTCATCGATGTGGCGCTCGACATCTCTTCTACCGCCTTTAGGCAGATGGCAGGCACTGCCGTGTTGCGCAGACAGGGTTGGCTGAGGGCAATGACATTCCACCCAGAAGTCCAAGCTAAGGTGCTTGACATGCCGTTCGACGGAGAGAACCTTTTTGCTAAACATGTGGTTGAGGCGCTTCAAGCTATTAAATCAGACAGAGATACGGCGAAATCCTTAGCCAATCTGCAGTAGAAGAAGTTCTCTTCCTTTCGAGGAAGGGGAAGGGGCCAATTTGAATCTCGGCCCCAGCTACAGAAGCGCTTTCAGCTCTACTATCAGCATAGTTCCCGGCCTCAATATTCTGCGCAGTCCTTTCGTCAGAGACCTGCACCAGTTTACACGAGGGCTCCGGCACGAAGGCGTCCTGCATCTGGAGGAAAATCCTATGATACAGGAAGAAGGCAATGAGAATTGTCAGGCACCCGTCACCCCAGTCCCACTCCAATTGGCTCGAAACTGCTCCAAATTCTTCGTTCAATGGAACACCTTTTCTTCCGACAGATGGGTGTTAGACCTCTTCAACCATGGTAACACCCTGGAATTTATTCAAAAACCTCCGAATTTCCCTCCAAGGAAGACTGCTCACCGTCATCTGGCGCATCTCACAAGGGAAATAAATCTCCTTCTCGACAAACAGGCAATCAAAGTAGTGCCACACAGTCAGCGCAATCTAGGCTTCTACTCTCACTTTTTTCTGATAAAGAAAAAGACTGGAAAATGGAGGCAGGTTATGGACCTCAGGTTGTTGAACAAGTTCATCAAAAGTCAGCCTTTCAGGATGTTGTCGCTCCAGGAGATTCTTCTTCTCTTGGATACAGGAGATTACATGACCTCCCTGGATCTTCTGGATGCGCACTTCCATATTCCCATTCTTCCAAAGCACCATAGTTTCCTCAAGTACCAAGTGGCAGGGTGAAACTACCAGTTCAAAGTGCTACCTTTCGGGCTAAAGTCAGCACCCAGGGTTTTCATCAAGTGTCTGGCGCCAGTGGCAGCCTATCTCCGGTGCTCAGGCACCAGGTTTTTCCCTACCTGGGCGACTGGTTGGTCAAGGCCCCATCCTTTCTGGGCGCCAGGGAGTCCACGAGTGCCTGTCTTCGCCTTTTTCACTCTCTGGATCTCAATCTCAACAGAGAAAAGTCCTCTCTCCTCCCCTCCAAGTCACTGGTGTTTCTGGGACGATGTTAGATACCAGCTGCTCAATGGCCTTTCCCACAGAGGAAAGAATTTCTCGTCTTCTAAGGATGGTTCAGTCCCTTTCCTCAAGAAGGTGCGTTTCTGTGAGGAATTACAAGTCGATGTTGGGGATGATGTTATCTTGCATCCCGTTGATACCTCACTGTCGATTGCGGATGAGACCTCTTCAGGAGCAACTCGACTCCCAATGGTTGGAAGCTCGAGGCTCCTTCGACGACACCGTGTCAGTCATGCCAGAGATGATCAGGGCAATGTCCTGGTGGACATTAAGAAGCAATCTCTCACAAGGCCTTTCCTTCCTCCCAGCGAAACCATTGTTGATTTATTAATTTTTTTTAACATATTTTTATTGATTTTATACAGTATGGCGCGTTGGTGAGGCGCCGCAGCAATTGGTACAGTGGTACGTAATTCTCACATTTCATGCATAAGTGATTTCATGCGGTATCATAACATCTGTTTGAGCTGAAACAGTCATACAAATGATAACCCTTCATGTGCTATTAGCATTTTCAGGGTTCGACCATTCTCGTCTTTGGACTGTTACAGCTATCATATTCTATCTAGTAAGTCAAATGAGGAGCATAACATTTCCTAACTACCCACCTCCACCTCTCGTCTGGCTCACCCCATGATAGTAGGATTCAGACCTGAGTTCTACCTTTGCTCACATGAGTGTCATGTAGGGGTCCAGCTAGGTTCTAGGGACAGCGGTCGGGTGGATCGGCACAGTGGCCAGTAGGGGCAGGTGGGTAAGCCCAGCAAGGTCACGTGACGGGGAGAGGGGGGCGTTGTGTATTATGCACAGTGTGGCGTAAAGGGATCAGTGGCCCTGAGAGTCTCCAACATCTGGTCCCATTCCATGGAGATAGGTGAATTCTGCGTAACCCTCAGATATTCCTCAGCCAGGTTCTCTGATGATTGCGCTTTCTGCTCCGCCCCGGACCGGACGCATGCTTATCGTGCCAATTGGTTCCAGTAGTACGGGGAAGGTCTGATTTTCACTGTCGTGGGCATAGAGCGCTTCTGCTATGACGAGGGCCATATCAGCCAAGCAGAGGCTTCTCCAATACGTCTTCTGTGATTTCAGAGCGCCTGCGTAGTCCCATGCAAACACCGCCATGTTGTGTCAGCGCAACCATTGTTGATAATGACAACTGAATGCTTCACATGGAAGGACTGGGGAGCTCACCTCTCAGGAACTTCAGGTCCGACGGAGGTGATCTGACCGAGGAGTCTGTATGCCACATAAACCTGTTGAGAGCTCGAATGCAGTCTTCCTAGGGCTCCGATCCTGTTACTCGACCAAGTGATAAAGGGATACGTCGATTCTGGTATGCACAGACAACACATACCACCATGTCTCTTATCCTGCAGTAAACAAGTTGCTGGAGCTGACCGAGACTGGCTCTGTCTACTCTTCAATTAAGGCTGGCGCAGCTGCAATTTGGAATTGGCTGATTCACCACAACATATCGATACAAGTCCAGCACGTTCCAGGGGTGCTTAATGAATGGGCCGATTCACTCAGCAGAGACACCAAGCAGTGTCATGAATGGGAGTTGGATGCCGTTCAGCTGGGAAAGGTATTTCAGTGTTGGGGATTACCAACCCTGGATCTGCTCGCTACATCACTCAACAAAAAATGCTAATTCTACGCCAGCAGATTTTCTCAGCCAGGTTCTTTGGGGAACGCCTTCCATTTTTCCTGGGAAGGAGCGTTTGCTTACGCGTGTCCTCCATTCTCACTAATACCAAATGTTCTACAGAACATGAAACGGGAGCCTTGCCGCATCATTCTCATTGTTCCCGCGTGGGCAAGACAATACTGGTTCACAGAGCTGTTTCGCCTATCAGAGACTTCTCCGTCTTGATCCTACGGAACGCCTGCTTTCCATGGATCAAGGCCAAGTGGTTCATCCACAGATTCACTCTCACTCTTCACTCTCTTCACTTGTCGGCCTGGCTCCTCACCACACAGAGTTTGGTGACCAAATGGAAAAGATACTGTTCCTGGTGTGCAAAACACTCTTGCCATTCACTCTCTTTCCTCCGGAGGACGTTTTGCCGTATCTCTTATCTCTGGCCAAGGCTGGCCTTTCCCATTCTTCGATTAAAGTTCATTTGGCGGCAATTTCGAGGTATAGGAGACGTTCAAATCAGTTGTCTTTATGGTCCAACAGACAAGTGAAAGAATTTATCAAAGGTCTTTTTAGAGCCTACCCACCAGTTCGACCTCCTCCGGTGCTCTGACAATTGAACATTGTTTTGTCGCATCTCATGAAATCACCATTCGAACCAGTTCACAAGTGTGATTTGAAATACCTCTCTTGGAAAGTGGCTTTTCTCTTAGCCATCACGTCTGCTAGACGTATTTGCGAAATTCAGGCTTTCACTGCAACGGAGCCTTACCTACAGTTTCAGCTGGACAGAGTGGTGTTCCGCACTAATCCTTTGTTTATCCCTAAATGAACCAGTGGTCCTGCCTTTATTTTTACCTGCTCCGTCTACACCGGCGGAGAGAGCTCTCCATTCTTTGGATATCAAATGATGCTTGAAGTTTTACCTTCAAAGTACAAGACCTCTTCGTAAATCTACCCAACTCCTCATCGCCTTCTTTGCCCCGAGGAAGGGTCAGGCTTTGACTAGAGCATCTATTGCATGTGGGGTTTCTTCTACTATAGTTTACTGTCATGAAAGAAAGGGACGCCCGCTAACGTCTAAAGTGACTGGCCATTCCACTAGGAAGATGGCAGCGTCCTCGGCCCTGTTTGCCGCAGAGTCTCTACCCGACATCTGCAGGGCGGCGACATGGACGAACGTCCATACCTTTGCACGGCACTACTGCCTGGATGCCTTGCAGAAGACGGATATTGCTGTTGGTCAAGCGGCCCTACGTCGTCTGTTCGCTTAAGGTAGGCCTCATCTTATTGAGGTTTATTAAGGTTATTATTATTATTTCTTTCCTATACCACTATTCTGAGTTTGTTCTTCTCTTGGTATTTTGGCAAATGTTATCTTTTATATATGCAGAGGCTATGTTACTTGTTTGCGATTCTGGTTATAATACTATGGTCGCATGGTGGGATGGTTCACCTGTTTTTCCCACCTCCTTTAACTATTATGTACTGCTTACTACTCTGATTCAAGCATGTGAATCTATAAAAGATAAAATACTGGAGAAAAAACAAGTTACTTACCTGTACACTGTGGTTCTCCAGTATTGATAGCTTTTATAGATTCACATGCTGCCCTCTGTCCTCCCCTTCCAGGTGCACCTTCCATACCTCTATTATTTTGCTAACTACACTTGTGCTAGAAATCTGAGGTATGGTGGCCCTGCAGGGATGGATACTCTGGGTCTGTGATGTGATTGGCTAGAGTTTGGATGTTCTTTAATGAGGTTAACTGGTTACTAAATGCTATTGATTTTCAAGGGAGATTAACATTTAAGCTTTATACTGCTTTTTTACTGTTACCGTGGGACTCCCACCATGACGACGGGGAAGATTCAAGCATGTGAATCTATAAAAGATATCAATACTGGAGAACCACAGTGTACAGGTAAGTAACTTGTTTTTTCTATGTCAGGACGGGAGGCAAGGATTATGCTTATCTTCCTTCGCTTTATTCGATAGCAGCCAGATTTTCAAATCCTACGCAACAAAACTACAATTACCATGAAGCTCTGGGAATGTGAAAAACAACAACAACCAATGGGAGAACTGCTCCGCCCAGGAGGACACGCTCCCAGGTGGCCCGCCCCCAACATTATCTCTTGCACCAGGGGTGTTGTGTCCTCGGGCTTTGACCCATTTGAAGTGCGGCACCGCCCACCCATGGGAATGGTAGTTTTGTTACACATGTTTGAAAATATGTCTGCTATCGAATAAAGCAAAAGAAGATAAGCATAACCCTCACCTCAGAGTCCTTAATAGAATTGAAACTTTCCATTAGGATAGCTAGGACATTTTTCATTCTTAGGAGACATGCTTTAAGTTATTCCGTTGTCTTCTGAATGAAAATAGCGCTCTTTTCATTAGGAATTCATGCAAGAAAACACCTTGTGCATGCCTGCCGAATTAATTTAGGCAACTGGGGTGACTAACTTGGACCACCTTTATCGCCTTTACATTAATTTCTTGATTTGTGTCACCTTTTGTTTTACTAGAGGCACAGTTGGAGATGGAAAGAGGAAGTACAGCACAAAACTCCACATTGTATTTAGATATTATTGAAATTAATATTAAGTGTGAAATTTCTGGAGGTGGAGAAATGTTCATATATTTTCTTCCCATTTTAATACAAGTGCTTCATATAAATACTACATCTGCGGTAACTCTAAAGAACCATGTAACTCTGTAACTACTCTGTTTTCATTCTGTTGTGGCATGCCAACCTTTAGATTATAAGCATGTGCTCAAGCCTGTGGAGGCGCAGTTCAAATTTCTTCCTTGGGTTTGCTGCCTATCCTATTTTCCATATTTACAACTAGAACCATTTTATTTGATCTGCTCTGACTGTCCCTATGTCTTTTGGCAAGTAACAACATCTACCATCATGCTAAATACAAAGAAGAAGGGTACTTGAAACTGGTTTTCAAGACTGATACCCAGAGACAGGAGAGACATGGAAGTGAGCAGAATGTCAAGTGAGAGAAATAGAAAGAGGTCAGTGTTAGGACTGAGAATGAACAGGGAGGAAGAAAAGAGCCTGATAATAAGCATTCACTATTGAAGGTCACTTGTGTTAATCGAAGTCCGGTCTTTGCCCTTTGAGGCTCTCTGAAATCAATGAAGCGTTTAACCAAGACAGTAATGTTTGTGAAACAGCCTGATTTGCCCTTAACCTAGTGCATTAATCATAATCGAAGCAATGACTCCACCATGTAATCTGTACAGTAATTTTTTAACATGTGCAGAGCAAACGACTTTAAACTGTTTCACAACTATCGAGGTATACCGTGAACCTTATCTATTTATATAAATAAACTTATTTACATACGGGTTGCCCCATGATCTACATTTAAACTTGTTTAAGCCTGCACTTCCTCTGGGGCCAAGTTTCTTATTATCTATGCGCACCCACATCGCTATTAGTATCCTTATCTTAACAAAAGAACACTTTGAATAATACTGCAAATATATTAGTGGAATACTGCTGAAAGCCTGTTACTGACCCGTGAAGGAGCCTACTGATGCACTTACTGAGCCCGTTGGGGGAAACAAGTTCTTCTTTCCAGAGGCGCCCTGAATCTGAAGTTTCAGTGGCTCTCCCCCAACACAAAGCACATCTTTGGCTTCAGAGGCTCTGATGCGACCCTAGCCGGTAGGCAGTGGCATAGCTGGGGCAGGGGTGGTCCTCCCCGGGCGGCAAGAGTTTTGGGGGCGGCGACCGCAGCCTACTCCCCCCCGCCTTAACCTGCAGGCATCGCGGGGCGGCTAATGGAGGAATCGCCAGCACCCAGCGGCGGCTGCCGTAAACACCAGGTGGTGGGGCGGGTGGGGTTGCGTGAAAGGTGTTGCGTGGGGAATACAATATTTTTAAAAATATATAAAACTTACCTTTTGCTGCCGCGGCTGGCCGTTTCCAGCGTCGCGTCGCGTTCGCCGCCTCTCCTGGGTCCGAGCAGAGCAGTGGGGGGATTGGTCTGAGCAGGCAGGGACGACGCCCTGCCCAGACCAGGGAGTCTGTGGGGTTTCTCCAGCCCGGCTGCTCAATGCAGCTGGGCTGGAGAAAACCTAAGTGCACATGTGTGTTTTGGTCGGTCTGAGCCGGCCGGCAAAAACACGTATGCGCACTTAGGGTGTGGAGTGCACGTAGCACTCCTCCTCCCTCTCCCATCATTAAGATCCGCCCCTCCCAACACCGCTGGCAGAGCCGGCAAATGTAAAATAAAGCGATGTAAGAGCATTGTTTTATTTTACATTTGCTGGCTATGAGCCAGGCAGTGGGGCGACACTCCTCCGCCATTGTGGAGGAGCCGCCACTGCCAGCACCCAGCCCCCTCTTACATGCGGTTGCCGCGTGGCACAAAGGCAGGGACCGCTACGGGCGGCCAAACGTCTAGCTATGCCGCTGCTGGTAGGGTGGGCTGGTACTGTTTAAGCCACCCAGTGGCCTGGAGAGATGCGATGGAGCAGCAGCCTGAAAACAGAAGCACCTGCTGGAGGGCGGTGGTTGCCTGGCTGTGTGATACTGGCTGCGCACCCCTCCCCCACCACCACATGCCACCAGGCAAAAATGTGGCAATCAGATGCTGAAATTAGTGATATAGTAACATCCTGAGGCATCGCATCCTACAAGGATAAGATGGCACCTCTCTGAAGACTGTTTCTGCTCGGATCTGCTATCCAGATGGCATTGAGATATGGACAAAGATAAGTAACAAGAGGCGAATGAAATACTGGCCAACACTGAGAGTAGAGGGTGGGTGGTTTGTGCCCCCCTATTCGAGAGGGCCCTACCCTCTGTGCTGGTACACAGGGAAAACTTTGGTTTGGTCCTCATGGGTGGGCAGTGGTGATAATGGGAGTTTCTGAGGGGCAGGTCCTTGGGATAGATCGCATGGCCAGTAAACGGACACTCCAGAGTGCAAGTCAGAAGCCACCCCAGTGAGGCAATCTCGGTAAAAGATAAAGGCAACCATCAAGTGCAGGTGAAGATGGATCATTATACTAGGGCACTACAAGGAGATCTGGCCACACCATAAGAAACCCATGAGCCTTTGCACAGTGACAAGCTGTAGTGCAGTGTTGGTTTTATTGGACCTCTCAGCGGCATTTGACACTTAAACCACCAAATCCTGCTGAATAGGCTGGATCATATTGGGGTAAAAGATAAAGCCCTTGCTTTGGTCAAATCATTTTTGTCAGACAGACTTTAGTTTGTTGCAGCTGACAATTTTAAATCCTCGTCCCTCTCTCTCCCTTGCCGCGGCCCACAGGGTTCGTCTCTTAGCCCGACCCTGTTTAACATTTTTGCTGCCACTTTGGCCAAACTTATTAGATCTTTTGGGTTCTCTGCAGTCACTTATGCAGATGACACCCAATTAGTGATCTCAGTATCATCTAATATTTCAGAGACAGCAAAGCGTTTTTACGACTGTATACAGGAGATCGGAAAATGGATGGCCCAAAACTGCTTAAAGTTGAACTCAGGCAAGGACCCTTCCTTCTGGTCCCAAGAATGGTGGCCACCTGGACTTGGCCAACTTCCATCGCCAGTTACTAAGGTAAAAAGTCTTCGAGTTATCTTTGATAATCAACTTACCTTCAAAGGGCACATAAACGCAATTACGTCTGCCTCCTTCTTTACTATGAAACTTTTAAGAAAGATCGTTCCATTTATTCCGAAAGACCTGCAGAAAACTGTAATTTCCGCTCTGATAGTCTCAAAAATTGACTATGCACATGCTCTTTTCATAAACATAAGAAAAAAAAGTGTACATGAGCTTCAGGTCCTACAGTACTCAGCCGCTCGCCTTCTACTTGGCATACCCGAAAGAGAATCAGTATCGGCTGCCCTTCCGCTTCTCCACTGGTTACCAGTTGAGAAGCGTATACAGTTTAAGACCCTGTGCATTGCTTTCAGGGCTCTTCATGGGGAAGGCCCACACGTTTTTAAGCTTTGGTTTCGTTGGTATCTTCCACCAAGATCCCTTCGCTCAGAATCAGCATGCAATATCATTGTTCCTAGAGTAAAATGAGCAAAATGGGGCGGGAGAAGTTTTATAGGCAGTACCGCCCGTCTCTGGAACAGCCTTCCCTTACTCCTGAAAAAGGAAATGACCTCCTCTGCTTTAGAAAAAAACTAAAAATCTGGCTTTTCAACCTGTAGGAGTCTCTAAACTCTGGCCAGCCTCCTAACCTGGTACTGCCCTCCTAGCAAGCTTGCGCGCCTAGACACCTTAGGGTAGTAGTGCGCGTTTATTATACATTTTTATTTCATTTCAAGCTGTTGTCCTCAACTGACACAATACTGCTGGTCATTAAAGGCACCAGGGAGTCCCACAAATGAAAGATGGAAGAAAACCGGGTAGATGTGTTCTTGCTGAGGCAGGACCTTTACAACAAAGTGGAAGTGGGTTACAGGCATTTCAGCGGCAGAGGACCAGGCTCAATCAATGCATGAAAAGATCTCCCACCTGTTGAAGGTATCTAAGCTATCAGAAGAAAGATTTAAGGATGCAGAAAAGAGAGCCCAGAGGAACAACATCAGTATAGTTGGTGTTCTGCAGGTTGTGGAGGGCACAAGCACGGAGTGCTTCCTCAAAGGCTGGCTGAAGGCCTGGGTTTCCCCGCAGGACCTCTCCCACTATTTTGTAATTGAGAGAGCTCACCAGGCACTGAAGGTCCATCACTCGGCGGGGGTTCTTTCGAAGCCCATTATTGCTCACCTCCTTAATTACAACAACAGGGACGCCAACCTCATAACTGCACCCATCAGTGATAGAGTTTGGCACTAGAACCAAAAAATTATCATGTTCCCTGATTACACTTTTGCAGTGCATCAAAGACAGTGCTCTTTCACGGCTGTTAAGCAAAAGCACAAAGTGATACAACTAGACTATGTATTAATATTCCTTGCCAGGCTCTAAGTTAGGTTCTATGGAGAGAAAGGTGCTGTGGTGGAAGATAAAGAGACCAGAAGCACACCCCAAAGGAAGAGATCTCAGCCGCAGTGGGATGCGTGAGGAAAGCCCCTCTCCAGTTAGCGACAGTGGGGAAGTGAGTGATTCAGCAGACTAGGACACACGATCTACCGAGAGAGACCAAAGGCCCCAGCCTTCCAGTGATGAAGAGGGTGTGCGTCCAGATTCAGACTTAAGCTTCAGCCGAAGTACATGAGAACATGGGCCTTAGCACACGCAGCACACAACTAATGATTCAGGGGACGCTAGCCTGATTGACCCTCAACGTGGTGCTCTCTCTTAAGGGAGTGAGAGGTGCAGGCTTAAGTATGACTGGTGCCAATATCAAGACCAGTGTTATGATACAACATGGCATTGGGGAAAACACTGCAAAGGTTGCTACAAAAATGCCTTGTTTTTCAGGGTGTTGATTTTGAAAGTAAAATGTTCCACTTAAAACGACAGATAATTCTTCGGAGGAAATATGGGTTGGGGAAGTTGGAGAAAGGGGAATGGTGAAGCTACGTTACTGTTTTGTTCGGTGTTTATTATTAGCTCCTACAAACAAATATTCAAGATGTTACAAGTCAGATATATGGTCACGCCCACGATCTTAAAATCCCATAATTTAAGATGGCAGGGCAAAGGTGGGGTACACTGTAGGAGGTCGTGGGACTTTCCTCGATATGCACCACACAGGGCTGGATGATCATGTTATCATTTTTAAGTACGGACCATTCCTGCCATCCTGGGAAGCACTTTTAAAAAAAAGAAGTAGAGGAACAGACTTTATTGAATTTAAAATGTAGGGGCACGCCGTGCCCTTCCGATCCCATCCACTTCCACCACTGGGTTACAGAGTGTCACAATATTAATTCCTTATATATCGGGGTGGAACACCACTGGTGCCATGGATCTACATGTCGCCTTTCCTCTTAATTCGCCGACATCAACACTTAAAATGAATGAACATGAACTAAGGTCAGTACGGTATCACACCCCCAATGCCCTTTTGCTCCAAGTGACTCATTTACTGGGCAACAAGTGTGACTTCCTAGGTCGATATGGTTACACAAGCAAATTTCACTCAGGTTTCACCTGAAGTTCCAGAGAAATTGCTATTTTTCTCCAGAAAAAGCTTCCTTTTCTTCCTGTTGGCAGTAGACACAGACTGCCTGGACTGATTTGTCATTGTTAGTGGAGGGATGCCCGTGGACACTCTCAAGTAGATTCTCGCCTCCCCATTTGAATTACAGTGCACTCAAACACATCACAAACTTTCTATTTGGTGCCCCACCAGGGACGACAGTTATTGGGGGCGTTTTCAACTTAGTAATGAGCCCCTCACTGGATGTGCACAGCACGGTCTAATCAGGCAGATCGTTGTCCATTAGAAAATGGACAACTTCATTGGGTTTTATTGATAAGTGGTGCTGCTGGCATAGAGAAGACATGCATTACGCCTATTAATCTTGCCCACATCACTCTTCTTCACGCATTGATTTCATTTTTGTCTCCACAATGAAGTCAGCCACCATTTCTTGGGTCCGGATCCTCCCACTGGGACTCTCTAATCAGTCTCCAGTTAAAATAGGCTTTGGTGGAGCAGACAGAGGTCCAAGGTGTTAAGGTGATGGAATGCCTGGTGGCTTCACAACAAACAGCTGCATGACTGGCTTACAGAGATAGTCGCTGAGTACTTTGGACATAAGGTGGACTCGATCTCCTCGCAAGCTTTCCTACAGAAAGCATTTAAGACCGTTGTGGTGTCAGGGGCAGGCCATGTCCTATTGCAGGGGTAAAGATATGGAAAGAGAGCTTGAGATGTTGGAATTAAAAGAGAAGATTAGAAAATTGGAGGCACAACCAGTCATTACATATGCAGTGTATATGCACAGATAGCTTCAGGCGTTCAAAACGTTCTGAAATCTTTAAATGCAAGACTACGCCTGAAATGCTTGGCTCCCTGGTGACACAGAATATACAAATGGGGAAACAAAGCTGGCAAGCTGCTCTACTGGCTAGACAATAGGGACACAGAAGTATGGGGTTTTCCTTCCATACTAAATGATACAGGGCACTTAGTTACAGACGCAGTCGGTATAACAGGTGTTTTTGCTACTTTACCACAAAACACCCAGTTCTAGGCAGAGTCACCTTCGAGTGGAGCTGGAGCACCCAATAGTAGAGGATCTTCTGTTCACTGTCAGAGGCAGACCAGGTGGTGCTCGCCCTCCCAATTACAGCTGATGAGATCCAGCAAGCTATTACTGACATGCGCTCTGGTAAGACTGATTAACACAAGAAGCCTCTCCTAGTTATTGACCTAATTGCTATTATGTCGTTTATGTGAGTGTAGGCATCTCACAAAAAGTGAAAGACTGGTCTCACACACCACCTGGTGTCATGCTTCATCATTGACCAGTCCTCGCCCTCTAAAAACTTGGTTTGATAGAGGGCGGGCATACACCTGAAGACAGGGATGCACTTCTAAGGCTAAGTGGGGGCCCTTAACAAAAAAGTGAAATTTAAAAAGCCATTACAGATGTCAAAACTCCTTTTAATGTGACTGACATCTGTGTGGTGTTTAAAAGAAATGATCGGTGTGTTGGGGATATCATAGTCCCCCCACCGTATAACTAACGGTTAACATGTTTCTGCCTGATGGCCCAAATGGGTCCGCGGCATTCATCAGGACCTATCATACACAAACTGGCTCCTACCTTACCGTTCAGTATAGGTGAGGTATCCACTAAGTGGGGTGATCAAGGTCACACACCACAGAGTAGCGGCTAAATTGTTCCAGCCCTATTCCCTGGGACCTACTTGCCCCATAGGTAGAGTGAGGGAGGAAGACCCCTTAGGTCACGCGCCTGTTGGTGAAAGGATCTCCCGCTGCTGCACCTACGACTGCATGCCTCACCTCCTCGCTGGTACAGACTCCCAGACCAAATGTATTTCCATCAGAGTTCCCGAAGAAGTACGCTTTACTGCTGCTGCTGCACCTGCAGGCACTGTCTGAAGAAGCCATTAGCACTGGTCCACTCCCTCATGACCTAAGGGGAGTCCTCATTTTGGTAGTCCCAAAATATGGAAAACCCCTCAACTTGTGTGCTTCCAATGGACAAATATCGCAATTGAAGCAAAGATTCTGGCGAAAGTTTTATCCTCCAGGCTGGCCAAGCTTACACACCCCTTAATTCTCAGCGAACAAAATGGCTTCATGCCAGAAAGAAGTACTCTGCACTGTCTTTGGCACCTGCAGGTTGCACTGCCACATGTGGACAAACTCCAGGGTCCGACATCTTTGCTGTCAACAAAGTGTTTGACATGGTTCAGAGGCCTTTCATGTTCTCAAAAGGATAGCCTTTGGTTAGCTTTTATTAAACTACGTAGCAGTACTATACACAGTCCCTGAGCCCAAGTGAGAAAAAGTGGGGTGCTGTTTATACTCCTATCCAACCAAGGTTGCCACTCTCACCACTTCTATCTGCACTGGCTATCGAGCCCCTGGTGAGTGGCTAAGCCAAGATGCTCAACTAATGGGCCTCCAGTGGAGTGGCGGATTTAAGGACAGGATGTTGCTGTACACGGGCGACCTGCTCCTCTATGTGCAGCCACCTGACATCTCTATCCCAAGTATGTTTCGAATACTGCAGATCTACAGAGATTTCTCAGGGTTAACTGGGAAAAGTCTGTATATATGCTAGTCACAGGATGTCTGCCAGCAGGGTTGGAGGATGCTCGTCTGCGCATAGCAGACGGCCACTTTAGGTACCTTAGTTTGGCAGTGACAAGGGCTAAGAAGAGGTGCTGGGACATGTACATTGCCCACTTCTTAGGCAAACAAAGCAAGAACTTAAGTGGTGGGCCATTCTGCCACCATTCATAATGGGTAGGGGAGCACTGTTTAAAATAGTCACGTTGCCCTGTTTCTTATACATCACTCAAAGCTACCATTGCTCATTTACAGCACTGTTCTTTCAACTCACACAAACACTGCTCAGTACTTTCCTATGGGTGGGCAGCACTTTAAGGGTCTCTCTGGCAAAGCATTTGCAGGCTCTGACTTATGACAGTGGGCTGGGAATACCTGATAGCTGATTGTGTTACTGGGCCTCCCAACTAATTCCAGTTTACAATTGGCTCTTCTGAATAGAAACGATTCAGTTGCGAGGCTAGAACTAGATCTCCTAGAACCATGTGACCTGAAGGCCATGCTATATGGAGCGTCAATCCCCCATGCCTTTCCCCCATTACAAACATACATTTAAAATGCTGGTTTGCAGCTTTAAGACAAATTAAATGGCAGGACAAGTTGATTAATAAAACACTCTTGTGGCCCAAGAAATGGCTCCTCCAGGTAAATAATTTGAATAGATTTCGCTCTTTGGACTTTATTGGTTTCTACAAATTGGTAGACGTCTGGGCCTTGAGCCTTACTAAATAATTTGAGCAATTAGCAGAAAAATATACCCTGTGCAAAACAGATGTTTTTTAGATACTTGCAGCTTTGCCACGCACTGGAACTATATAAAGAAAACGGCGGTGCTCACATTCAACCCACTAGAACCTAAGCTAACAATGGAGCACGTGAGCAAGAAGGGCATCTCCAGGATTCAGAGATCACTACTGCTCAATACGCCGAACACTTATGCACAACTGACAGAAAAAAATGGGAACGGGACCATGGGGAGCTTGAAGAAGAGTGGACGGACGCATTTCTTCGTGCCTTAGGCTAATTCAATTTAGATACCTCCATGGGGTTTATTTCCACCCCATTAAACTATGGTGATGTGCAAAGTACCATCGATATAAGAGCCCACAGGGCACCTTCCTACACATCTTATGGAATTGCACAGTGAACGCCCACTACAGGAATCAAATTAATCATGAACTCTGAGAAGTGGTGGGCCCCCAATAGAATCAGACCCTAAAGCAGCAAAATTGGGTATAGTAGACAACTGGGAGGGTACGGTGAGCTGTTGGGTTCTCGTGGGGGTCGTGACTTAGCGAGACATAGTGCAGAAATGAAGGAGCACTGATTCCCCTACACTGGCAGAATGGTGAGGGGAATGGACAGTGTAGGAAAGTGGATTGTTATGTGGTGTGGTTGTGAGGCATCACAGTGTAATAAAGTCACAATCTTTATTAGGTCTTGTTAGGTTTCTTTAATAAAATTCTCAGCTCAGTCCTGGGTAGCTGTGTCACAGACCAGTCAGGCTTAAGCAAAGGAACATGTGTAAAACTTTTACAGGTACCAAAACAGTTAATAAGTAAGAAACACAAAACAATAAAAATCTGAAACCAATTAATAACAGGCATTGGCATAGCCAATCGGTCTCGCCTGTGGGACCTTATAAGTGTTTAGCCATGCAGCACATTATCCTGGGTACTGTGCCACCTGGAATTGAAGAGCTATACAATTGCTTCACACTGTGTACCCTTTACAAACAGTAGCCATCTGCATCTGGTCTCAATTACCAATGAATTTCAAGACAGGTGTACGACCAACATATGCATTCCGATGTAACAAAAATCTTCGCAATCTGTTGGTTAACGCCAAGAATAAGGGCAGAGAAATGTCCTTCCAAAGATCAATCTATTGGACACAACCCGTAAAAGGCAACCACAAATGTGGCTGTTGCCATGCTTGTGAGAGTGCGATTGTGTCTGATACTATTACTGTTGCCGAAAAAAACATCAAACTGAGAGGCATGACCAACTGTGGAACTCTAAATATAGTTTACCTTATCCTATGCCAATGTGGATTGGGATATGTGGGTGAAACTGGACGAGAATGTAGAACGAGAATAGGTGAGCATAAATCTAATCTCTGCAACCAAAGAACTACAGCTCTCTTGGTCCAGCATTGGCTGTCGAAAAGTCACCTAGATAAAGACCCTCAATGAACTTTTCCTGAAAAAATCAATCCACTCAGAGGAAAGGATAACACCGCACACCGCAAGAAAAGAGAGTTTTTTGGGATCTGTCAGTTGGATCCAGAAAAGAGAGATCTTAATGAAACCACCCCTTGGGAAAATGCAGTCTGAGTTAGCCACCTGCTCTCAGGCTTCTCATGCTTCCCATTTTACCTGTGCCTCCTTCGATTTCCATCTTTATTTTTACACCTCCTCCTCTTATCGTATAGGCTCGATGTGTTCTGGTTGTTCCTCTGTCGGAGCATTTTTTCCATACATTATTTACCATCAATTTTGTGCCCATCTGCATCTGATCTTTGCCGCTATATAACCTATTGGAAGGTCCCTTGTACTCATGTAATTGAGTTTCTCAGACTCCATGGCTTACGTGTCTTGTTCTCTTGGGCACCGAGATCGATGTTCGATCTTTCAATTCCCTGTTTTCATATGAATATACTGGGCTCCTGTTCGCCCTCTTGTAGCACGATTGTTTGGCCCTTATCAGATATATTGACCTAACTGCCTAGTTTCTAAGTGATCTAGCTGGCTCAAAGCATCTCTGGAATACCCTCTTATTTATTACAATCCCTACTATGGTTTTTACCATATACATTAAAGACTTTGGCACCTTAGTATGGGAATTACTTATTTTCGGCCCCATTCCATCATGGCGCCTCCAAGAACCAGCAGCAGTCCTCTCTTCTTGTTCAGTCGTTATCGCGGTCAGCCTGTTCGTACACTTCTGGATTACACGTCATTTATTCCACAGACGGCAGGCGGTCATTTCCTGTGGAGATCCTTCCAGCAGAACGATGTGTTTGAGGATCCGGACTGTCATTCCCGCCTGCCATTATTGGTAAGCTTTAAACTACCATGTCTTTCCACTCCGGTTAGGCATGGTTGGGAAGTTTCTCTCTACTTTGTCTAACCTTACTGGACATTTTACACTGTGAGTCCCGGTTCTTTCATACCTCTTAGCTGTACATAGGGCCTATCTACTGGCCACCCGTTTTATACTTTGGCACACTGTATGCTTGATCCTTATTAATGGTCTTGAGGCGAATTTTTTAACGGCTGCTGATTTAGCTTCATTCGGCACCTGCTCATTCTTATACGTACGTTTGTTATAAATGAGATACACGCCCATCTCTGCCCACGTGTATAGGCTTTCAGAAGATTCCTCCCGATTCTTATTTATTTCTTAGATCCTTCTGTCATCCCTATTGCTGTCTTCCTTTGGTTTATGTCTTAATTTGTTCCCCAGATACATCCCTTAGTAACTCCGATGGGGAGCAGACATCCGTGTACGTGACTTATCGTGTGCACATGGAAAGACAGATTTAAGCCATCTCTTAATCGAAGAACTGCGACTCTCACTGACACCACCTTATATTTCTGCATTAAGCTGCCTTGCTATCTCTTCCAAGGTATTCTATGTTGATCCCCATGTGAGATCTTATGGACGCCTTTTTGTTTTTGTTTCTATATGACTCCTTGAACAATTTTGGGTTAATCTATATTAATTCTTATTAGGTAAATACAGGAAGACTTTTCTTATGCTGGGTTTCTATTAATTCCCTGTGCATCCCATCACATCAGCACCTTGATTTGTTTAGTCCCCCTTACTGGACAGGCAAGTATTCATTTTGATTCTGCGATCCTGCAGTCTGCCCTCTTGCCTGATCGCAGGCCCAGATGGAGGTTTCATTACTATTTCTGAGGACAGGTCTATTGGTTTGATCCTTTTACTATATAGCACATACACTTTTTCAGTATTATCCACAAGGTGTCTCTATGCCTTCTTTTTATCTTGGGGATTGAATGCCGAGTCACATTTTCCCTTCTGAGATTCATACTCCTGACACTACGGTTCATCTATCTTAGTTGCACAATCTTTTCCTTTTTCTTCTCCCCGCTTCTTTTTCCAGGTCTTAAGCACTATATGCCTCTCTCTAAACTTCACTTATTGTTAGTTTATTTAGCTGTTTCTATTTTTGGAGCCAAGAACCATATCTAAGATTACGTATACTTTTTTACTATTTCAGTATCTATTTACTGTTGGCACCAAGACCCTCTGATCACCTTATGCTTTTAGCGCGCTGAAGGTGCAACCTGAATACTGGGGTCATCACCGAAACGTGCGTCGGCACAAGCTCTGGAGACCATCAAGATAGGACCACTGTATACAGTTATTGTTTTGTTAATAATCCAATAAGTGATTGGAGAGAGCACTAACTCAGGACATCGAGATTTATCATATAATAATTCATATGAACAGAACTATTTATTACTATCTCAGGCCTTCCTGAATACTGTATAGGTTCTGGTTCGCCAGACCTTTATATCTTTTGTTGTTTTTAGAATGTGTCTATTAGATGTTGTATGAATGTGGTATGTGTGGAAGTTTTGACTAGAGGTTGTGACATTTTCATTCTTGGTGTCCGGTTTCTATTATTTGTCTTTATCTATCTATATATAAGCATTTACAGATGTGACTACACACTATTTAAATTATTTTGTACCTAATATTGACAATAAAAATTACAAAATAATTTTGTTTTCCCATTGTTTGGTCTCTGTTTAATATATGTGCATGTACTTCAGCTGCTTTGATAGTCATTGTTGTCTCTTGGCTTCCTTTGGACTCCTAGTGAGCGTTGTTAAGATGGCGAGAGATTCTGCTAACTAAAGCATTATACAGGCAGGATATTTTTTGTATTCTTTATGGTACTTGTAGCATCATCAGATAATCAAAGTAGGAAGTGGCAATGATATCATCCCAAGACCACCACTATCAGGAAATGGCAAACAAAACATCCACTATAATGTGGTACTGGACCAATTATGTTGAACTGGAAAACAAGCTTCGGAAAAAGTGAAGGCACGTGCTCAGGCAGTGTATGTCTCCCACTGACAATAAGGACCAATAGTATAGCATCAAGATACTCTATTAAGCGCCAAGTGACTCCATAAAACAGTGATTGTTATAGAGAAAACAAAAGTAAAGCTGGAGACCATAAAAGACAACTCTGTGGGTTTCCATTATCATCTAGCAATATTTGTGTAGCCTCGTACTTTTGTATCTTTTCTGCATAATGACTTGTCTGTTAGTGGCTTTGAGTGTGACATGTAAAGCCAGCACGCCCTTGTGTGCTCTCAGCCCTGAGGAAGCCCCAGGCGTGAGAACATTGTTTGGTAACTACGTCGCCTTCTGGTGACACTATTCAGTGGGGACGGTTTGTTTTCTGAAATCAACAGGATGATTGTAGATTCACGTAAAATGTCCCCTCTTCCTCGAAAAAGAACCTATTGTCAATCTTCAAGTGGAAATGACTAACGCCACAATTTCAGAAACGCCTTTTACGTGGTGTGCTATATTCACAAAATACATTTAGTGCAGTGTAACTGCATGCTCAGGCTCTCATGACCATTGTGTGTAAATCACAAGTTAACATTTTTTACTTTTGCACATTGTTTGTTTCTTCGCATCAGGGACACGAAATGGTGCTCTGCTAGGCCATTGTATATGATTTATAATTTGTCACTGCCTCTAAGAAACTCACATTTAAGCAGGCGTGCAGATTCACCGTGCTGATTCATGCTTTAGAAAAACAGATACATTAAAAAAAAGTCTTCTGTATGTTCCCAGTCTAAGTCTCTTATGTGAAGAACAGGCCTTTTGCAATGTCCTCCTCTTAGCACTTTTACAGATGCCGTGGCGAGATCATGGTAGGATGTTCAGTGTGTGTGGGTTCTTGCATAACACAAACCTAATGATGGACCAATGAACATGTGTACATGGGCTCGAGCCTTGGGATGCAGCTGTGTGTCGCTTACAATGAAACGGAGGGTTCAATGGTGGTGGTCTCTGCCATGTTTGTGTGTAGTGTTCTAGCGGAGATGAGTTTGACGGGGCCACGTGGTGTCTGTCTATCGATTGTCTCCCAGGCAGACACTGAACAGACCGTGAAGATTTAGGGGGCATTTGATAGTATCTGAAGTAAGACAGCATGAGTTTCCTGCAGTGGAAGGTTCCTGGTACTTGATTCGAGAAGGAAAGCTGCGCCTCCCCAGCCTCCTAGAGTCTCCGGGGAATGCCGCTGTAGGGTCTCCGTGTTTGGATTGTGGTTGGTGCAGGAGCGCCTGCTTGGCGGGCAGTCTTACATATGCTGCTCTGTTCTCAGGAGAGCTTCCGGGACCTCTTCGGTAGGCCGGCAAGGCTGCAGCCTAAGTGCTTCCCAGAGCAAGATTCGTGGGGGCAAAGGGCGTTTGCCCTTCAGAAAATGTAAGGTCGGACTGTCCCTCCCTCCCTCACATTTACCCACTTGGAAGCAGACTACCCGAGCTGAAGGCTCTGGATTCCAGTTCCACACTCACCTCTCCTTGCTGAATAATCAATCCTGCAGCTCAGAGTTCGCCGTTTAAAAACAAAACACTGTTGATCTGCCTGCAGCTTGAGGCTAAAGCAGCGGGAGCGTCAATGAGGTTATCCAGTATTGGATCTTTCATAGATCACATGCTTGAATCATCCCCACCGTCGAGGTGGGAGTCTCACTGTAAATATTATAATAGTAGTAATTCATATCATCATAGGCAACAGTACATTGCACTGCCACTGCAGTAGCCCATCCATATCCTTTTGTAAAAAGAACCAAAGCTGAAACACAGCCAATCAGATATCAGCACCCTCTAGAACACTCCACAGAGAGTCAAGACACTCAGATTTTCTACCGCACGTCGTTGTGACAGGGAGTCTCCCTGAGCTCTGCTCGATTTTTTCTCTTCATCTTGGAATTCTGTGATTTCATGATGTCGGAATCTTCTAAGAAAGGACTCTTCAGGCCTTTTGGGTCATGTGGTAAGAAAAGGCTGCATGCTGAAGATCCCCACAAGGATTGTATTTACTGCCTGTACCCCCTTCACAAGGTTAAAGACTGCAGAATCTGCAGAACTTTTTCTTCAAAAACTTTGAAAGACAGGGAAGGCAGACAGCTTATCTGGCTGGAGAGTCTAAAATCTAAATCCTCTGTGGTCTCTAATGAGGAAGGCAGAGTTCCCAGGCGTCAGTCCAGCTCTCTAAGAAAAAGGATAGATCTGTGGAATCCCCTGAGGGACAAAAAAAAGCATCAGAAAAGACCCATCATGAGTCTGAGCATGCTACCTCAAAAAAAAGGGAAGCTTCCATTCCCTTCTGAGGAAAAATCTGTCTCAAAAACTGCCTATAAACAGCCTAAAGCTCAGTCAGAGTCTATCAAGACTTCTTCGTCGTCGAAAAAGCCCTCATTGATGACGTAAGCGCAGTTGGTTTTAGCCTCCCAGCAGTCGTCGTCGACGCTTGCTACGTTGATGGAAGCTTCATCAAAGGTTTTGCCTTCGTCAACAGCATCTATTGCACCGTCGACGCTAATCTCGTCGTCGGCACCTGCATTGTTGATGATGTTGCCAACGACGACACCTCCGCCATCGTCGGCGTCTCCACCGTCGACAAAACCTTCATCTAGGATACCTCCACCGTCGACAACAACTACGTCGACGACGACTTCTTCATCGACGGTAGTTATGCCATCGACGATGACGGCACCGCCGCTGACTACCGTTTCTTCTACGTCGACGATATCTGTTTAACCATCAACGAGGATTTCGTTGACACCTCAAGCAAAAAGACCTTCTACATTACATTTGACCCCTGTTTTGTCATTTTCTCGTTGACGATGCCGTCGTCGAGTGGTTTCTATCAGGATCCATCATACATCTCTCCTTTGCCTCCTAGTCAACTTCTGGAGAAATCTGAAGATGACGGAATGTTTAGTCCGGCCCACAGCCCTTCTCAACTGCATGTAAAATATCAGGAGGAGGAGGATGAAGATGAATATTAACGGGACACAATATAATCAATCTATGTATAGGTCACAAATGTTGATGTCACACCAGGAACCAATGATACAGCTGCCTTTTGCATTGGTGCAGGATCTAACAGCTATGTTGCACGATTACCATACACGTTTCTCTACAGCAGCAGGAACTGCGCAAAAAGAAAAGTCTCCGCCACCTGCTTTGGATTCTAAAACAGTTACAGTGTCCCCTCCTGAGTCACAAGATTCTAAACCTGTGCAACAAGATCAGGTTCCACAGGATGACGATGATGATGCGGAAGGAGGCGAAATTCCGAAAACTCCAACTTTTATCGACCAGTGGGAAGATTATTTAATTCCTACGCCTTCTCCGCCAGCTCCTCAAGCGACTGACTTTCCACCTGAAGATATAGGGGGCTTACATGCTCTAATGAAAAAAGCAGCAAATTTTTTGTATTATTTTAAAGATCAGACCAGGAAATCTGTACGTGCAATTCCCATTATAGATCATATTTGGGAGGAAGGAATAAAAATCATGAAAACGCCATATTCGGTGCCGGCAATCCTTCCCAGGATTGATAAAAAATATAAAGCCCCTGATGATGCACCAGCATGCTTAGTGGGACATCCAAGTCAGATTCTATAATTGCCCAGGCTGCGCAATGAAGATCCCGGAATCCCTCAGTACCCATTACTGCTCTGCCTGATAAGGATGGAAGGCGTTTAGATAATATTGGAAAGAGGTTCACCACCATTGCTGGTGCGTCAGTGCGTGCCGCCAATTTCCTAGCAATTCTAGGAAGATATGACCCCCAAATGTGGTCGGATGTGGCATCCTATCTCAAATTTTTACAGCACGATAAGAAACAGGAGGCAAGAAAGATTCTGCTCGAAGGTGAACGGTCAGACTCTGAAATTATTGATTTATCTATGGATATGTATTCTCTTGCTATTAGGCAACTAGCTGATGCAGCAGTTCTCCCTCGCCAAGGATAGCTAAAGTCTACTCCCTTCCGTCCAAAGGTATAGAGTACAACTTTAGACATGCCGTTTGATGGCTACGGGCTATTTGAAAAACATATTGATGAGGCCTTGCAAGCGATTAAAAAGGATACTGATACCGCTAAGGTGTTAGGTACGCTTCAATATAGGAAAACACCTTTTCGAGGAGCCCATGGCAGAGGATCTTATTCCTTTCGGGGAAGCTATCAAAAGTACCAACCGCAATCATATCAATCTTACAGAAATGGCTATCAACAACAGCAGTTGTATCGAGCCCCACCGTCTGCCGCATATCCCAGACAGCAACCCAGGAGAAAGCAAACTACCCAGGCCAGAGACAATGGTAGAAAGCAGTGACAACTTCCCAGCACCTGCTATGACTTTGCTCAAAACCAACCTCAATTCAGCAAATATTTCCCTACACTACGATCAGTGGAACAAAATTACGACGGACAAATGGGGACTGGACATCGTAAAGTATGGTCATACTCTAGAATTTGTGAAAGTCCCACCGCCTCATCCACCTCTAAGAAGGCTTCCAGCTCATCTCAAATTGCCCAGAAAGGAAGCCTTGGTTATGCTACAGAAAGGGGCTATAGAAAAAGTTCCTCATTCTCAGATGGGAAAAGGTATTTATTCCTGCTTGGGGAATGGAGACCAATTCTGGATCTCAGAAAACTAAACAAATATCTGCAGACAAAGTCTTTCCGCATGGTCACCCTACAGAAGATACTTCAGTTTCTCATTCATGCGGACTTTATGACAACTCTAGATTGGCAAGATGCATATTTTCATTTCCCTATTCATCCCAAACATAGAAAATTTCTCTGTTTTACTGTGGCAGGTTCTCATTTTCAATTCAAAGTCCTCCCTTTTGGTCTTTGTTCAGCCCCAAGAGTGTTCACCAAGTGCCTGGCTCCAGTTGCTGCTCATCTCAGGCTTCAAGGTCTGCAACTGTTTCCTTACCTTGATGACTGGCTAGTGAACGCATCGTCTTTTCAGCAGGCCTCAACGGCAACTTCAATCTGCTTACAAATGTTTCGTTCCCTGGGGCTAACACTCAATTATCAAAAATCAGTTCTGCATCCGTCTCAGTAGACGGTTTTTCTAGGAGCAATCATTGACACCGTCCAAGACAAGGCATTCTTCTCTACAGAAAGGCAAGCACACCTTATTTCTCTAGCGACAAAGCTAACAGGAAAAACGTTTGCTTTTGTGCATCTTATAAAAACTCTGCTCGGCATGATGTTCTCAGCAATTCTAATGGTACCTCATGCACGTCTCAGAATGAGACCATTACAGGAGGAGCTGGACAATCAATGGCTCCAAGTAACTGGATTGTTCGACGGCCTAGTGCAGATAACTCCAGTTATGAAAAAAGCACTTCTCTGATGGCAGTCCTATAGGAATCTCTCGACAGGGCTAACTTTCCGTTCCCTGATACCGGATTACGTCCTCCCTACAGCCGCGTCTCTAGAAGGCTGGGGAGCACACCTTCAGGATCTTCGGATAAGAGGCAAGTGGTCCAAAGCGCCTTCAAAGATGCACATCAATTTCCTGGAGTTGCGAGCCATTTTCCTAGCCTTACAGGCATTCCTTCCAAGAATACCAGGTGCTTCGGTTCTTATAAGAACAGACAATACTACGTGCATGCATTACCTCAACAAACAAGGAGGCACACGCTTCCATATGTTATCGCTGGAAGCACAGGAAATCAGGAAATGGGTTCTCTCACACCACATCTCTATCAAGGTGGAACATCTTCCAGGGGTGAACAACAATCTGGCAGATACTCTAAGCAGAACTTCCAACTCCTGCCACTAATGGGAGCTAGATCAGACGGTTCTCGTTTCACCTTCCAGAGATGGGGCAAGCCCAACTTGGATCTCTTTGCCTCCGGAATGAACCGGAAGTGCCAGTTCTTCCCCAGCTGGGAACCAGAAAGAGGATCATGGGGAAACGGTTTTCTGTTAAGGTGGTCGGGAATCTTCGCTTACGCCTTTCCCCCTTACCCATTAATACCAAGGCTTCTGATGAAAATGAAAAGGGAGCCATGTCGTCTGATCCTCATTGCTCCGCGTTGGTCACGCCAACATTGGTTCACGGGGCTTCTTCTGCTCTCAGAATGCAATCCTTATCGCCTTCCGGTATTAACAACGCTGTTAACAATGAGCAACGGCCAGATTCTCCATCCACGTCCTGCGTCACTACTGCTGCATGCATGGTTACTAAACTCAATTAATTTAAGGACCTAAACCTGCCACAGGACTGTAAAGTCATTCTATCTAAAGCAAGGGCATTTGCTAATATTAAAACTTACAGTCTTTAATGGAAGCAATTCTGTTCATGGTGTCTTCAAAACAATGCACATCCGTTTGAGTCTTCTCCAGATAACATTTTGCCTTATCTTCTCTCCCTGGCTAAATCAGGCCTTATGTATACTTCTACTAAGGTACATCTTGCCGCTATTTCTACTTACAGAATTTCCTCTGGAGGTTTTTCTCTTTGTTCATGTTGACTGGTGAAACAGTTCATGAAAGGACTTTTCAGAGTTTACCCTCCTATTGGAGACTTAATTTGGTTCTTGCACAACTTATGAAGTCCCTCTTTGAGCCTATACACAAAGCTGAGCTCAAATATATTTCCTGGAAAGTTGTTAGCTCTTACATCAGCCAGGAGAGTCAGCGAAATTCAAGCCTTCATGATTAAAGAACATTACCTTCGTTTCACTAATGACTATGTACTGCTTAGAACAAACCCAGTATTCATTCCATAAGTACACTCTGCTTTCCACCTTAATGAGCTGGTCATTCTGAGAACATTATTTCCAAATCCTACTTCCCCGGCTGAAAAAGCTTTTCATACTTTGGATATAAAGAGATGTCTCAAGTTTTATTTATCACATACTAAGAACATCTGAAAATCTGATCAGCTGTTTGTCTCCTATGGTTTACAAAGACCAGGTGCTGCAGTGACTAAAGCAACGATTGCCAGGTGGATTGCAGCCACTATTCATTTCTGCCATTCTAAAGTGGGCAGGCCACTTACTATCAAGGCTAAGGCTCATTCTACGAGGGCAGTATCGTCCTCAGCGGCGCTCTTTGCATGAGTGCTATTGGACAAAATTTGCCACACAGCAACATGGAGAAGAGTGCATACATTTACGCGGCATTACTGCTTGGATTTGGCTACAGATACGGAAGTGGTGGTAGGACAAGCAGTCTTACGCAACCTTTTTCAATAAGGTAAGCCTCTGTTTTGGAGTTGGTTTATTAATTTCAATTCAGTGGTATTCTGTTGACATGTTATTGCTATGTTTTTTACATGTTCCTTTATAAATATTGGTATGTATATCTATTTATATATATTTCTAATAGTTATTTATATGGTACCCGCCATCCTCAAAGTTTAAATTTGAATAATATTCCTTGGTAACTGCGAGCTATTCTGATTCAAGCATGTGAATCTATGAAAGATCCAATACTGGATAAGAAAACGAGGAGTTACCTGTAACTTCAGTTATCCAGTATTGGTATCTTTCATAGATTCACATGCGACCCACATTGCTCCCCGGAGAGGCTTCCCTTATTATTATTATAAATACTCTTGTCACCTGTGCTAGAAAATCTGAGGGTCTTGCCTCTCTGTGGAGTGTTCTAGGGGGCGCTGATGTCTCATTCGCTGTGTTTCAGCTTTGGTTCTTTTTACAAAAGGATATGGATGGTCTACTGCAGTGGCTGTACAATGCATTGTTGCCTATGATGATATGAATTACTACTATTGTAATATTTACCATGAGACTCCCACCTCGACGGCGGGGATGATTCAAGCATGTGAATCTATGAAAGATACCAATACTGGATAACTGAAGTTACAGGTAATTAAGTTGTTTTCTTTTATTTGTTGGGATAGATTGGAGGAAGCTGCGAGGGGTGGGAGGAGTTGTGGGGGGTGGGAGGCACGGGAAGATTCAGTGAACTTAAAGCAGCGCCGTGCGCTTGAGCAACGGGCTAAAGAAAAGAACCTGCGAGGGGTGGGAGGCACGGGGATATTAAGTGAAGTGAAATCAGCGCCGTGCGCCGGTGAGCAGTGGGCTAAGAAAAAAAGCTGCAAGGGGTTGGAGGTGTTGTGAGGGGGGAAGCACTAGGAGATTCAGTGAACTGGAAGCAGAGTTGTGCGCCAGTGAGCAGCGAGAAGAGGGCTAAAGAAAAAGTAGTGCTCTCAAGCAAAACATATAGCTGCTAATGAAAGGATACATGTAGCAGGGCCAGTATCCAGGGCAAGACCAAAACAACCACAAGGCGGGACAAATGTACACTATTTACCAATGAGAGCAATGCAATTTGTAAAGGCAGATGAAGCAACTAATAAAAAGTGGTGGGCGTGTGTGGGCGTTGTTCAATCTCCACAGAAGGAATACAGCAAGTCTTGCAAAGCAGCGCATGCGCGCTGACTCTAGGCTCAATCTAAAAATAGAGGGCCTGATTCACAAAGGTAAACTTACACTTTTGTGTTTTTTATCTTACAATAGGCACCAAAATAACAAAAATCTATTGAGGGAAACAGGAGATATAAATTTTAAAAGGTAAGTACATTTCTTAAAAGAAAATTTCAATACACCATTGTAGGCGGCTAAACAATTTGTAGAAAATTGGCTTCACTTCACTTAGACAGGCCACAACGGTTCAAGGTCAGTCACAGGGACCACTTAGGTCCAGAGAGGCAGTTACCTGACAGTTCCAGCGTTCTTAGTCTCCTCAGGGCCCTTTTCTCCTTTATCTCGGTTCAGCAAAGAGTGGTCCTGATGCTGGGGATTCAGGATGTTGAAGACACTGAGAATGCTGAAGAGATGCTGTGAGTGTTACTGGGGCCACCCTGGTGTCCACAGATGTCAAGGTTTGTCTCCAGCCTCAGGATTTGAACGCCCATGATGCAGCAGGTGAGTCTAGTGCAGGTCGAGTTGCCACTGGTCAACTGGTCTCCCGGTTATAGCAAGTTCAGAGGTTGATTACAGATGAGTGCTTCTTTCTTGCAGGGGGACCATAGTCCACTTCAGTGTCGGTCACCGCTACCAAGGACTTGGGGACACCTCGGGTAGGTCAGCACTCAGTCTCTGACCAGTGACTTCGGCATCCAGTGGCGGGCAGGCCTTCCTGCACAGGCGGGACTCTTGAGAGTGCAGGGTTCCTTCAGTTTTTGTGTCCCTGATGCTGAACAAGGGGCTAGCCACCTAGCTCTTAGAGTCACTCCTTCTGTCGTGGCACAAGAAGACGTTTGCTATGGGTGGCGACAGCATGGACAGTCCTCTTAGTGAGTCCTTCGGTTAAGCAGATACAGTCCTTCTTGGGTGCAGTGTCTCTATGCTGGGTCCAGAGAGCAGAAGTGCAGTCCTTCCCCTTTCTGGGCACAAGTGGAGCTCTTTTTCAATGAGTGTCTACAGCAGGCACAGTCCTCTTTGCAGGTTCCTTGGGTTTAGCAGGTGCAGTCTTTTTTGGTGCAGCCTCTCTTTGCTGGATCCTGGGAGCAGTAGGGCAGTCCTTCTTCTGTCTTCTTTCCAGCCCAGTAGTGATCTGAGGACTGTGAGTCAGGGGAGTCACTTTTATGCCATTTTCTTGCTTGTGGGAGAGGAGGACTCATGAGCAAATGAGGCTATTGTTTCCACGAGGCAACCCTTCCCACTTTGTATCACTTCCTGGGGGTTTGGTCACCAAATAATCCCAGGGTACCCTACCCCTCTCTACCCGAATCCAAGACATGGATGTCATTTGGGAGAAGTCAGGGCTCGCAGCTGTGACCTCTAGCTTGCTCCCTGCTACTCCTGGCACTTCCTTTGCGACCCCTGGCCTCAGAGGGGCAAACATTTGTCTCCTCTGAGGTCAGGGGTTGCAAACGTAGTGCCAGAAGTAGCAGGGAGCAAGCAGCAGGTCACAACTGTGACCCCTGACTACTCACAAATGATGTTACTGATCCAAGATGGCACAAGCCTTCTTCCACTGTGAGAGACTCGGACATACCCCTCGGGTGTACCTAGCATAATGTACAACTCCCCCCTGGAAAACCGGTTCCGCAACTGGTTTTCCTCCTCTGGAGGAGATGCCAGCCTGTCTGCCTACACAAACTAGCAGGCAGGCAAAAGTCTGATAGCCATTCACTTCATTGAGGCGGTAGTCTCTTTGAAGTTGGGCCATCTGTGGCCACTGCTAGGTAGTCATCCTGCTGGAGGAGGTCACACCTCCTCCCACCAGAAATTCTCTTTGTTTCTTGTTCCTGGGAGCGCTTCACACTTCCTAGCAAAGGGGACAGCATGTTGTCTCGGTTGACAACTGCTGTAGATAAACAGGAAAGGCTACCGGAGGTTTGGGCTACAAAGTGGGGACTTTCTAAAGTCACCTTTTCTATTAAACGTTACCTTAAACCTAATCTCTGCAATGAGTTGGGTTTAATGTAATGATTAATTTGATACCTTGAAGTAATACCTTTGGTGGTCTCAAAATGGAAATTACCAGTTAGGGTGGTAGTTAGTGAAACTCCATGTTAGCCAATAGGACCAACGTCCTTGCTACAATGAAAATGGCAATTTCGTGTTTTCGCTATCAGGCAATGTTAAATAGAACAGAAACATACCCTTCCTTTTAATACTAAGCACCCTGCCTGGTAGGCTACCAAGGCCTTCTCTAGGGCTGGCTTGCTAATAATAAAAATTAACATTTTGACATGGCAAAAGGGTTTAGTTTGACGTGTCTAGTTGGCAGTTTTAACGCTGCTCAACTAGGCTTCAGTAACAGGCCTAGAGTCACGTTTTCACCTTGTCACTGCTGTGGAGGCACAATTAAGTGTTGCAGCCCACTAGTGACATTTAACTGGTAAGTTAAATCGACCAATCAGGTCTTAGCAAATGCTACACGTACTTTGGGGGTCAGAGCACATGCAATGGCAATTTTAGCGCCGGGGCGCCCCTTTGCTGGGGCAGCCGTGCGCTATACAAGCTTACTTAACATAACATAACATAATGGGGCCTGAACAGTAAGGCCCAGTGCCCTACAAAGTCAAAAAATCAGCAGCACGAGTCCAAAAACTTGGGGGGCGGTGATCATGCAAAAGAGGTCCTTTCCTACAGACAGTTGTTCAATAGCACAGGAAACTATTTACAAACCCTGTGGAGGCACGAGGACATAACAGAAAATATTGACTCCCTGGTGATAGGCCTTGGTGGGAAGTGAGGGATTCATGATGAGGCTGTATGTCAATGCCTTTGATTGTAACCCACTTTTGTAACCATACAGGAGAGGGTGGGAAAAGTGGGAGTGTGTTGAAGAATGAGTTCAGTACATATTATCTATAAATCGTACAGTGTGTCTGACTGTAAGAATAGTTATTTAAATGAAAAGAAAATAATGCAAATGAGTTCTAAAAGACATCACAACTACTATTGCCATCATTACCACTATTATCACTACCACTATTGCCAACACCACCACCATTATCCTCACCACCACTGCTGTCATCCTCACTATCACAACCACTATCATCAGTAGTATTATCACTATCACCCCTATAATTCCTACAACCTCCATTCCCACTACTACCATAATCTCTGCTTCTATCACCATCACTACTTCTACCATCAACACCACTATCAACATTTCCACCAAAATCTCCACTACTACCAACACCCCCACTATCACCATCACTACTACTACCACCAATACAAACACTACTGCCACTAGCACCATTACTGCTACCACTATTTTCATTTCCACCATCACCGCTACCACTATCACCACTACTACCAATGCAGCATTCTTCTGTGTGCGTGCGATTAAAGGCATTGTATGTGTGACAGTGTTGTGTGTGTAAGTTTAAGGATGTGGCCTAACGGCTAGGACGGTCGATCTCAAATCTGGGGAACCGAGTTCGAGTCTCAGCAATGACGCTCAACATCCTGTGATTCTGGGCAAATCACTTAATCTCCCCGTACCTAACAAAAAAAAATAATGAATGTGTCCTTGTGTAACGCAACTGGTGCTCATGTAAAGTGCTCTGATACCTGATACCTTCCGGTCAAGTTCACACTATATAAAACTCCCCCCCCCCCCCCACCCCCCCAAAAGTTTGATGTGAACCTGTGCATAACAGATTTTGTATGTGCTATCAGTTATTTAAAAAGGCCAACCCTATTGGTTTTGCCAATGAATGCTTTCTCCTTTCCTTCCATACAGATTCACAATCCTTTTCTCACATGGAAACGGGGAAGACCTTGGTTTGGCCAGCAGCTTCTACATCTATTTAGGCAAGCACATCAACTGCAATATCTTCTCTTATGATTACTCTGGTTATGGTGTCAGCACTGGGAAGCCGTCAGAGAAGAATGCCTGTGCTGATATTGATGCAGCTTGGCATGCCCTCACGACTAGGTGAGCGTCTGCCCATGAATCCCTTGAGAATGAGGTGAGTCAGGATCCTACAGTATATGGTGCCATGGATTAAGAAAAAGTGCTGCAGCATCAGGAATCTACAGTATAATAGAACATAACCACCCTTTTAACCATATTTATACCCTGTTAAGTTTTTTCCAGGGTCCTTGGACAGTCAGTGGCTACTGGTCAGTATCTTAAGTGAATACTGTGATTAGCTAATGGTGTCCAGAACACCCATACTATTACACTCCAGTTGGATGAAAAAGTTATTTCATTTCAGCTCACTCTCATAAGGTTTCATAGACTATATTGATGTTCCTTACATGCTAGCTATAGCGGCAATATGTGCTTTGCACAGAACAAAATGACTTGTGTCTTGGATCACTAATGGCATCATCGTCAGGGCATGGGTACGGTTTTCGATTGCTTTTAAGTTCTTTTTTTTATAAACTATTAGTTAATCAATGCAGTGATATCATTTAATGTACTTATCTCTATATTTTGTTTTATATGAAGGCAAAAGTTTGCACTTGTTTCTTAGTCTGAGCACTTTGTTTTCTGTTCCGCGTCTTAGATTAGAAATGGGCATATCAAGCATTTTTGTGGGGGCTATGGAAAATGTAATCCGATGGGGCTATAAACTTCTACAGGCGCCGGTTGCTTCACTAAGGGCTTTGGTGGTCCCCTACTTTGAAACAGATTTGGTTAAAAGAATGATTTTTAATAGGAATTTTAAGACCTCCTCTGAAATTTGTTTAAAAACTTTTTATTGAAAATGTTTGCACAAATCAACATAGCGGTTTAGGCATTTAACTGTTCAGGCATAATAACATCCATCCCGTTGTAGCCAAAGAAGTAGCATAGAATGAGCCACAATAGCAAGTAAGGGATGCATACAATGGTAAAATCTCACTCACAACAATATAACAGCAGGAAGGACAGACAGTTTAGTAACCTTTGCATGAATCTGCGAATATTCTAATATGATCAAACAAAAAAAAAACACAATACAAAACGTCGAGCTAGCAGTATGTATGAAAGCTTACCGTCAAGGAGGCCTCTCGTCTACCTGTAAAGATAAATATTTGTGAAGTATGGTTATGTGTCGGTTGTTTGGGAGAGCCTAGGCGGAGGAAGAATATGTTTGTGGGGCATGTCAGAGGCACCAGGACTTCGTTTCCCCCTCCTAGGTATATTGTAATCGAAAAGCTGAAATACTTTAAGTTTGGGAATATTAAAACAGGTATATTCCAAGCGTGTGAAATAGTCAATCAAGGGCTGCCAGATGCGGGTACATTTAGTGTCAGAGTGTGCAAGTCTATGTGATAAAAGGTCCATGGCCACAACATGCCAAAGGCGTTGAAACCATAAGGCCACCGGGGAAGTCGAAGGTCGTTTCCAATGGAAAACTATAAGTTGCCTGGCAGCACCTAACATATGTCTCGCCAATTGACAGCCAATGTGTGTCATGTCCTCTAGTTCCAGGGGGCCTAAGCCCAAGACCGCTGTGAGATAGGAAGCAGGGAGGGGGAAGCCCAACACACCCTTAAAGTGACCTAAGATTTCTTTCCAATAAATGGAAATGGCATTGCATGACCACCATATGTGTTGAAAATCACCAGGGGATGAATTACAGTGGCAGCAAAAATCAGATGTGGTGCGATAAATGGTGCAGAAGCGTGTCGGTGTGTAATACTATTGTGTTATCAGTTTATTTGCTGATTTGTGTTGTGGTATACTGCAATAAATCCTAGGGATATCCCACCAGAGCATCTCCATTGCTTCTGGGAAATACCCTCAGTGGTATTGGCTTGCCATTGTGATTGGTATGTGCGCAGACCCGCTGGGCCCAAGTGTTGAAGAACCTGGTAGGTACGGGATATTAAACCTCTCGTACCATCATAAGCTCTGACCAATGTTTCAAAAGGAGTAAACTGTCTCGTCGCCCCTTGAATATTCATGGGGTGTAACGCCCAGTGGCGAAGCTGTCAATATTGCAGCCTAGCTGTTTCAGGTGCATGGAACTCCTGTTGGCAGTGCTCAAAAGTTTTAATAGAGGTTCCTGTGAACAGATTGAGCAGGGTGAGGCAATCACCCTTCTCCCAACTAGGAAATGAGTGACGTTTCAGGGCCATGGTAAAGTCCAGGTTTCGGGCTAGGGGAGTGTTTGGGGAGGGGAACCTAGTGAGCCCACGTTTAAGCGCAATCTTATCCCAGATCTCAAGAACAGTCTTGGTGGGGGCGAGATATAGGCACTCCATGGTCGGGCATGTTTAGGAAGCCGCGCAGAGTCTACAGGCAACAGCTCGATCCATACGGAACCAGTGCTTCTCTCTCTCCCTTGCCACCCATTCAGATTTAAAACAGAGGTGGGATGCCCAAAAGTATTCAAAAAGATTGGGACAAGTGAGTCCCGCCCGGTCCCTAGGGAGCGTCAAGACAGAGTTTGAGAATCTGGGTTGTTTCTCTCCCCAAATAAAAGCGCAAATGTCATGCTTCAGATGTTTGATGTCCTCCTGTGGAGTAGAGGTTTTCAGCGTTAGAAATAAATAGAGGATCTTTGGGAGAATAGACATCTTGATAGTGTTAAGATGTCTCAGACAGGATATATATGCAAGGGCTGCCAGTGCCGAAGGTCATTTAAGATAGTTTTGCGGTAGGATGCCGAGTTAATTTTCATCCAAGTCAACAAAGTGGAGGTCAGATTGAGACCAAGATAGCGAATGTTAGGTGTGGCCCAATGAAAGGGTGCAAGAGTCTGCAAGGCAAGGCGGTGAGGTATAATTTGGGGATCGTGAGATTCAAGGTTTGTGATTTGGACATATTGACCTTATGGCCATAAACCTGTTCAAAGTCAATCAGAGCGTGTACTACTTCTAGGAGAGACGTCTCTGGCCAGGCAAGTGTGAGCAATAAGTCATCTGCGAACATACTCAATTTATGAGTATGGCCACCAAAAGGAATGCCGGCAATTGACTCCATCTGCTGGATAGTGATAGCTAGGGGCTCCACTGCTAAAGCAAACAGGGGCGATAGTGAGCACCCTTATCGAGTGCCGCGCCTTAAGTGATTTGGCTGTATGTGTGTTGACCATTGACCCAAATGGTATAGGTAGGAACTGCATAGGAGCCCATGATGCAGGATATGATGTTCGGTCCGAGGCTTATCTTCCCAAACACCACTCTGAGAAACGGCCAGCTAACCCTATCAAAAGCCTTCTCCGCGTCAAGTGAGAGAAGACAATCGGGCATATTAAGGCGGCAGGTCTTTTTAACCAGATGAGCAACCCCCCGAATGTTATCTGCCCCCTGTCGCTTACGAATGAAGCCAACCTGGTCAGTTTCAATTAAGCCAAGGAGATAGCATTTAAAAGTGCAATGGGGCGATAGGAGGCACATAGAGAGGGCTCCTTGTCCGGTTTAGGGATGAGGGCAATCTCCGCAGCTGCCATTGTTGGCTTGAGGTCTGTTTCAGAGGTGAATGAGTTAAAGAGTACTAGCTGGCCAACCTGGATGGAAGGAAAAAGGGCCTGGTAGAAGGTCACCGGCAATCCATTGGGCAGGGTGTTTTACCAGTGGGTGATTCTCGAAGATCCAGCTGCAGCTGCAGCTCACCAAGAGTGATGGGGCATCCAGCAGTTTGGCATGGGCCGAGGCAATAGGGTTCCACGGACAAGAAGAGAGATAGGAATCTATAAGTGCTCATGAGGCGTTATCCTCAGTGTAAAGGGTGTGATAAATGGTGTGGAACACCTGCTGTTTTGCCTGTCCGGTAGTGGCCCAGCAGTCAGCATCAGTTTTAATCTTAGCTATATATTTGTACAAGCATATTGCTGGCATAATCTACGTGCTAGAAGGGCTCCCACCTTTTCTCCTCCTTTGTAATAACGCTGTTTTAATGCAAGCTCCGCTTTATGAGTTCTATGAGTGCGCAATTGGCCTTGCAGCAAAGCCAGCTGCCTCTTATTGCGTCGGGAGGAGGCGGATTGATCAAGCCGCTCAAGGGTCTTAATTTCGATGCTAAATTTGTTTCAACCAATCTGGATTCCCTTGCAAGAGCTATTGCAATAGAGGAAATGACACCCCTCATAGTGGCCTTAAAGCCATACCAGAGGATGTGGCCTCTAGTCTCCAGAAGGTCATTAAGCTCAAAATAATCCACGATCTCTTTTCGGATTTCCGCATCATCTACCGGGTCCCTAAGGTGTGGAGGAAATTGCCAGTGCATCTGACCTCGCCGCAAGTTCCCACCACAGTCCCACACAGCCTCAACGTGTGCATGATTAGATATAGAGATGTCTGATATGGAGACAGAGTCCAATTCTCGGAGCAGGGAGTAGGTGATGAAGAGGTGATCTATTCTGGAATAAGATGTGTGTACATTTGAATAAAATGAATAATCACGGGTGTCAGGATGTCTATACCTCCAAGCATTTATCAGACCCAGGTCAGTAAGTTCTCTTTTGAGCACTGCCGACATTGCACCGTGCCTTGGAAGGAGGTGGCAGTGTGGTCAAGCTGGGGATCCCACACTAAATTGAAGTCCCCACCTATAATGATGTCACCACTCACAGCCGCTAGCTGTTCCCACAATAAGTCCCGAAGAAAAGAGGTCTTGTGCCTGGTTTTGGGAGTAAACATTTAAGAGTGTGAGTGGGCATGAACCATGATGCATAGTTACTTTCATATAATGGACATTGACATCACGTACTATCTTCAGTATCTGAGTGCAGAAGCCCACCTTGCACATGATGATCACTCCCGCTGTCTTAGTAGGAGCGTGTGCACTGAAGCGGTGCGGGTATTTTGGGTGAGACATATGAGGGACGTCCTCCCACAGGAGGTAGGTCTTCTGAAGGAAGACAACATCAGGATCCTGTAGAAGAAGATATCACCATATTTGCTTTTTCCTATTAGGGGAGTTCAGTCCCTTCACATTAAATGAGAGTAATTTGGTATGGCGTGAGGTAGTCATGATCAGAAAGAGTAAGTAGAGCAATGGAGCTATCAGGGATATATGAGTAACCCAACAGAACAAGACTATTTCCCTGCGTGTGGGGCTTGTACCAGGCCATAGGCGCGGGGAAGCCATTTTGACAGCTCGAGAACTTAGAAGGACTCGAGGAGTGGTGTAAGTGTCGATAGGAAATAAACATTTGTGGGATATGCTCAGGGACAACAGGAGAGACCTCCCCAGCAGTGTATCCAACCAGAAATAAAATTAGGTTAGATAAAAAACACAAACATTATGAGGCCAACAGGGCCTAACAAATCCATTCAAGTCCTGTTGTAGACGGCAAGGTAAGTAGCCGGGCACAACGGAAAAGTCACTCTCCATGGGTGTGAATTGAGGGGGGACAGCCATAGATGACATGGAATTATTTAAAAGCAGTGAACACATTACGTTGCCAAACAGGTAGGATAGCGTAGCAGTGATGTTCTCTACAGGCCCCAGATCCTGTCAGCCAGCAGAAATTATAACAGGAATTAGAAAGAAAAGCAATGTGTCAGCTAAATGTCCCTGGACCTTCAAGATCTGGGAGGATCGTGGTGGGGGGTGTGCAGGTCACAGAGAGTCTGCGGCTGATGGAGCTGTGGAGGATTGCTTATCCATATCATGATGATGTTGAATAATGCCCTTTTTGGTTTCCTGGGAAGCTGTGGTCTTATTGTGTTTATCTGATGTGGCACGGTGGTACCAAGGACCAAATGGGGTGTAAGGATTCTCAGGACAGTGTCTGTGGGGGCGACCCAGTGCTTCTTGATTGATTCGTTTGAAGTTTGAGAAGTTGTTTAGCTTCTGTTAGGGAGCGGATAGCTCGTCTTTTACCCTCCCAATTGAACATGATAGCAAATGGGTGGCCCCACTGATAACGAATATTAAGCTCCCGCAGTTTGTCCGTGACAGGTCGGAAGTTTCTGAGACGACGAAGGGTAACAAGGGAGAGATCTTGAAATAGTTGAATCATATAGCCACGGAAGGTAAGGACCATCTTGTTTCTCACAGCCTTCAAGATAGCCTCTTTTTCAAAGAAGTGGACCCATGTCAGGATATCTGGGGCAGATTCCGACCATCCCTGGTGGGAGCCACTCGGTGGGCTCTAATGCTGGTGGTGAAGCGTTGCCTTCCCCTCGAATGGCATGGAGGAGATCAGCAGTGTAGGCCATTATGTCACTGCCCTCCGCTCCCCTCGGTACTCCCCTTATATGGATGTTATTTCGTCGGCTTCAATTTTAGAGTTCCTCCCTCTTCATTTAGAGCTCAATATGCTGTTTCTCCAGAGTTGCCACTCTCCGCCATAGCATTTCTTGGTCCTCAGTGTGGGCATCGATCATGCGTCCCAGGTCGTCCACTCTTTCTCCTATGTCCGTGACCACCTGGCGGAGATCTTTCAAGCAAGATTTAAAATACGTTTTGGGGGAGCCAATTTCAGTACGGATTTCCTGTAGGAAACGGTCCATGTAAACCTGTTAGATGGGTATTGATGGTGTGTCTTCAGCTGCACTAGTGAGCGAAGGAGCGACTGGGTTTATGTTTGGCACAGGAGTTTTATTCCATAGCGAGGTGACTGGAATGTGCCTAGAAGATCCCGCCGGTGTGTCCCTCACTGTTTTGCCACAGGGCATGGTATCCACCAGTGAAAGGTGTAGAGTTGCAGTTGACACAGTGGACCTGGGCAGCACCCACCGACTCCCTGGCAGAGGCTAGCTTCCGAATGATAGCGCCACTGCAACCCTCTGCGTGCTCCCCACTGTCAAGAGCAGTCGAGGAGGGAAGCAGATGGATCCCCGGAGATTCTTTATATGTTCTTTACCTCTGATTCCGGGGGGCGGGGTGGGGCCTGGTATAGAAAGCGTGAGTCAGGCAGGTTTGAGGGACCTCTCAGTGCCAAGAGCTCTAGTACAAGACACGGGGGCCAGAGTGAGTGTGATGGACAGATTAGGTATAGGTGACACAGGTTGCAACAGCACACCCACACAGCAAGCGCTGCCAAAGCAGAACTCTGGTCCTGAAGGGCAAAGGGCCACAGACGTGAGCAGACACCAGTCTTGCAAGCCAAAATCCACGACCCCCCGCCAGCCCAGGGTCGCAATGCCAGTCTCAGTCCCACTCTCTTCAGCCAGGCAAAGTTATAGGGCCACAGGGTCTATGGGTGGGATCCATAATTCTCTGAAGTTATTGAGCATTAAAGATTTGGTAATACAGGCTGGTGTGTCAAGGGATGTAGGCCTGCGCTGATCAAGGGGCCAATCATTAATATTAGCAAGCGTTGTGAAGGGGCAGGAAGCACATGAGGGCGCATGTTACCCCTGTGTCTAGATCTAGGCCCAAAACAGGCAAGGCCTCTACGCAACGTAGCCCCACGCTTAAGGTCTGTGGACGGTGGAGTGTGGGGAGACAACCGATTCGTGTCCCGGTATTCCCCCTCTCCTCAAAGCAGTCACAATTGCACCAGCATCGACTGGGAAGACCCCAGGAAATCACCAGTAGGCAGCAGACAGCAGAAGAGCCCATATCCAGCTCACCCCCGCAGATGAGTGACCCGCCAGAGGGCTAGAGGAGGCAAGGTCATGCCTACCCTGGGCAGGTCCGCAAGCCGCTTGCCAGCCCCCTCGATGTTGTCCACAGTTCGGGGAGTAACTCTCTGCAGGGAGCATGAGGGAGGCGCCAAGAGCGAGGCACGGGCAGAGGGGCCTCACAAATAGGAGCCACGTCCGAAGCCGCCGAGGTCGCCAGGCGGATCTTCCAATGCCACTGATAAGGCTTTCAGGCACAGTCACGGGCCCCTCAGCTGCAAGACAGCAGTCTCCCCCAACAGGCCATCCCAGAGGGAGGCAAGCATCACAAGGGGGGTCCGGACGTGCAGGGGAACAAGGCGCCGCCACAAGCGACCCCCCGCAGCTGCAGCTAAGGCCCAGGTAAATTGACCACAGTAGAGGCACTCGGCGGGGCAGGTCACGTCTCTGTGGGAAAAAGATGGCGCGGCCGATAGCCCAGCGAGGGCCACCGCCGGCTCAGGATCTCACGCCCTGGCTCCGCTCTCCGTTATTCAGCCATCCTTCCTCAAAGGCGGGGCATCCCACCAGTGTAATGCAGTGCAGACAGGGTTTAGGTGCTTTTAGGAGCTTTAGAATGCTGCAGGGAACCGGAGCCACCACGGAGCACGTCCTACCCCGTGAACTCACTAGCCACGGCCCCACCTCTGAAAGTTTTGACTGTGGTAAGGATTTGTTAAAAAATTGGTTCCCAGGACAGTTAAGACATTTTCTTAAGAATCAATGTAAAAAATGTAGTCTTAGTCTAGATAGTAGTCATTGCACTAATTTGAAACTGTTTGGAAAATATGTTGCTGGGAGTAGTTTTGGATTTGTACAGCCTTATCTTTGTTATCAAAAGTCTCGTAATGTGAAGCGTGTAATTTTGCTTCTGCAGAGCGGTACTCTTCCTCTCAATCCTTCGAAAGCCAAATGAAAAGGTGACCAGCAGATTTCAGGGATACGCAATTTATGTAATTTGGGTTTCCAAGATTTATTCCATGTATTGCATCTTTACCCTGTTTTAAGTGATCTTAGAAACCATTTCAAATTTCCATTAACAGTGAATTTTAATTTATCAACTCGGGATGAATTGTTGCACTTTATCTCTCATTCCCTTTCAGCTCGCATACCAAACTTCCTTGGGGCAGAAGGATGTGTGCTGACTGTCTATATATAAAGAGCACTCACATGTGTATGTCCAACTAGCTCTGGAGTAAGACCACTACTGTGCCCATCCCCCCCTTTGGATGTTTGTAAATCTATCGTCACAGGTTCTGTTTCCCATATTTAGGTACCTGAACTGAGGTATTTTCCTCATTTGTTGTTGGTATTATTCATATCAACAGCAAGAGAAATGCACAATGTAAAGGACCGCTTGTATGGAGAATAGTGTCACTATTTGCTGTTCTGTTCAAAGACTGTGGATCACTTGTTCATCTCTTGACAAAAGTCAACTATCAATCTTAAGTCCTTTCCTGCAGAACTCTATCATACCGGGCTATTAAGGTCAAATTTTCCTGCATTAGGACTCTGGAATTTTTCTTCTTGGCATTCCCTTTTGACTCACGGACTTTGTATGTTATAATATGTTGCTCATAAACCATTTCCTTTGTAAAAATGCAAGTTTTGTTAATATCACTACAATGTAAGTCATATCGATTTTGGTGCTGGTGGGCAGACATGTTCGAACATAATAATGTGGTTTATTTAAACCTCATACATATCTCTTCAACAATTCAACATAATAATTTCCTTCACATATATGTTCTAATTTGGTCTATCCCCCTGTAGTGGCCATGGTAGTAGAGATATCATTCATTGATTTTGAATCGTTCACAGTTCCTTCTTTTCCATCAATCTCTGGAATTTTGAGGTGTTCAATGAAAACGATAAACAACACAACCTCAGAGACTGAAACTGAGACTACCGGTGGGAATGTCCAAGGCACCAGAATGGACTTGGGCTGGTCATTAGCCTACTATTCTGTATGTGTTTTTCTTTTTTCCTGTACATGCTAAAACTCTGAAGTTATCTTAAGATGACAATTAACCCTTTTCAAGACACCTAACTAACTAAATAAATAAACCACTGTCTCATTTTGTGAGCAGAAGTGGAAATTGGGTCTAGCATAGCTGCCAAAGTTTCAGATTGCTTATGTGTGACATTTTCATAATTTCAGTTTAATTATGAGTGGCATTCAATGACTATGAGTGACACTTTTTCGTGAACGGTATAATGTCACCCACACTTAGTAGCATGGCATAGCTGCCAAATTTTCTGATTCCATAAGTGTGACATTTTTGTTTTAATTGTTTGTGTGACATTTGATTGCCAAAAGTGTCACACTTTCAGTGATATTTTATGGTGAGTCCAGTCAAACAGTTTTGTCCATCTAATGTGTGCATGTCCCTGGCACCACCCCGTTAACACTCTGAACATAAGCGCAGCTCAGCTAAGTTGTGCAGATATGCCTGTGATGGACCAAAATATATTGACTGTAGTGAGGGATGTACCAGCTCGTGCACATAAATACAATTCACAAGGCTGTTTTAAACCATGTTTATATTCATTGACACTAATAAGGCATGTGGTGTTCTACAGTAAGGACGTTCTAAACCAGCATTTAAAGTAGCCATCTGAAAGAGCTTTAGCCTGATACGGTTAATAGGTAATCAATCGGACTGCAAAGTCAAAACCAGCAGAAAGCTTAAATCACATAAGAGAAGGCAACTTCACAACCACTGCCTCGCCTACAAACACAAACCCTGCAAAATATAGTGTTTCTCATTAAATGGCATTTCCCATCTGCAGGAATTTCAGATATGCACATTTTTTTTATTTAATCAAATTGGGGCTGCAAACATTATATTGGATTTATTTTGCTACCCACATACTACAGCACTACAGTCAGCCTGTATTCTTACCAGCAGCCGCAACATAGTTCTGGAACACTCTCAGACCTGGTTGGTAAGAGCGCCTATTCTCCGGGGCTTTTGTAAGCTTGCCCATGTGTCAGCAGCGCTCTTACGGCTGTTTTGATCAGCGGAGCTGACTGCCACTAGGTGTTACTGTCTGACAGCTAATTAAAAGAGTAGAACCATCCAGAATAAGGCAGCAAAAAAAACAGACATCCCGCTTAGCTTTCTCTTTATCTTCCTTGTGTGACAAATTACCGTTCATGCAGTAATGCAGGAACTAAACTTAAATTGCGTTAATCTAACGTGACATGCGTGACACTTGGCAGGACTGGTCTAGTGCCACATACTGTTGCCCCATCCTAAAGGTGGAAGGAGCTCACAGCCCCATTCCATAAAGAGGGCTAATGGGAATGTTGGGAACGGCACACAGACAGTCATAGCCATAATCACCAGAGCTCAGAGAGATCAAGGGCTACCACATTGCAAACTGTCAAAGAATGAAAGACACTTACAGCCCTCACCCAGTGCAGCAGGACATGTAGAACAAGAAGTTACAACACCACAGACTGCCACTGTCACATTTGCCAAGGAGAGGAGGACATGACTTCCCCTGCAGATTTTCTTAACATTTATAAGGACTGCAGGTAATTAATAAAATAGTCAGGGTCCACATTTTTCCAACAGTGTAGTCATGAACCCACAGAAGCAGGCTCAACCACGTCTTGCATCTGATCCATGACCATGGTTCTAGCTTAGCTCTTAAAAGTTACCATTAAATCAGAGCAAAGTGACACCTGTAAAGGAATGGGGCTTAATATTAAACCTACTGTTGGTAGGCTAGGGATCATGCTAAAGCCCAGGGTCACTTGAAGAAACACATTCTTTGATTATGTACCATCCAACTCAGAGTGCTATAAATCATGTTATGATATGTTATCTTGAAAGGGCAGGTGGATGCTCTCACTGAGTTTGCTGCTCCAATTTTTCTAACACCCAAACGTTTAATTCATTTTGAAATAGTCTGCTGCAAAATGATTGTGTAACCACCTGTTTAGGTCAACAGAATCTGGTTCTGAGATTTATTAGCTATGTTGTAGGAAGATTAATTTCTCCTACCCGATAGGAAAGACTTACTTTCTCAAAAGTTAGGTCATATTTTCTATACCTTCCCTCAATCGATTGACTCGATTTTGTGTATCACAAATGTATATGTACTTGAACCTGTCACATAATAAGCGAGGCAAAAACAAAAAAATACTTCCTTCAACAACAGTATTTGAGCAAAAGGATGACTTACTGTCGCTGGGTGTTAGACCAGCTCATTACAGCTCTAATGTGCTCTTTTAATGACATTTTTAATTTTATTTTTTTCTACAGCTAGTTCTGGCATTCAAGTTTGTCATATTAGGTTCTATGTCCAGATATCCAAACCTAATCTCTTCCCCCTTGTCTCTGTAAAAGACATCTGTACTGTGCAATAATTGGTGTTCAGGACTTTGTTGAGAGTAGGTTGCTATTTTATGCAAAATGTTGAGACTCCACAAATTCAATTTCCAGAACTGCAGAGAAATAATGGTATGTCTAGTATTGACCAATGTCACTGTCCCTACAAACTCCCAAACACTTTTAAACCAAGGAGAGCCTCAACAATTAACCCCCTGATAATAATTGAGCAGTGTTTTGTAGAAGATTGTTATCTGCAAATGTGGACCACTTTTTTGAATGCTTGTACCTTTTTGGTCAAAATCTAAACTGGCCCTTTGCTTTATTGGCTCTTACTCTAGGAGGTAAGCTGCAACTGAAGGGCTTTAAATCCTGCAGCTGAGCCTCAGCAAAACCAGTGCAAAAACCCACCTCTCAAACATGAATAGGTTCTACTCAAGTGAAAATAATTTTTCAGGCTGTAAAAAACAATCTTTAGATTATCAGTGTCCAATTAAGAAGAACTACCGGGCAACCAGTAGTTGGTATCCAGACAGACACTGTTCAGGGTGAAACCGGTTAAGTCCCTGCTATATAACAGTCTATCAAAGTTTGGGGACAGCCCTCACCATGGGATCCCTTGGCGGTATGAAACTTTATCGACCCATATCTGAAAACAAACCAGTCACTGTCAGCCTTTACCGGTTGCAAGTGTTCCAAAAGAGCTGTGTGCACGGGGGCGTGGCTAGACACCGATGGAGTAGGAGGCTCGGAACCTCGCTCCTGGTGGCGAGCCCTGATCCGGCACCATTCTGATCATATACTAGACACCCAAGGGCCAATATAGTAAGGACTGGCCCCCGGGAGTAAGGAGGGATCTGACTGTGGATCCGGCACGGCCCTAGCGGAGGTGGAGGAGGCAAAATTGGCGGACGGGAGCGCTCAGCCCCGAAAACAAAATGGCAACCGGGGCCAATGGCTGAGAACATCCATGAATGGCCGCGGATGCGGAACTCAAAGTGGGCGATAGCGAGCTGGGAAACTGCCCCGGGGCACCCCTGCCGCCACCAAGAAGTGAAAGGAGTTGAAACGGCAAGCAGTTGAGAGAATCCACGAGGTGTGGCGAGAGTGATCGCGGTAGACCGCGGAGGCCGTGGGAGGAGCTGCATCTGTGAGCGCCTACAAACCGGAGCCTACGGTGAGTGCTGGCGGGCCTGGGACTTGGCCCTGAGAGATCCCTACCGCCCCCAAACAGCGACCTGAAGTGAGAGGGAGCCCAGGAAATCGGACCAGGGTCGAAGGCTGGGAGACCCCAGGAGCTGGGGTGAGCGCGGTCGGTGAGGCCAACTGAGGCTGGGGTTCATACCCCGACAGTGCTGAGAACGCCCTCGGAATAGCAGGCAAGAAACGAGGATTTGTGTGGCCCGACTGGCCCCCCGCTGAGGCAGAGGGATCCAGGCTCACAGAGAAAAGAGCGTACATTGGCCTAAATACCGACATGTCCGCCCTTCAAAAAGCACCAGGAGAGGCAAGGACGTGAATGAGGGCCGGGAGCCTACAGGAACCAGACGACTCGAGGGGGGGTGGGGGGCACGCCCTGACACTGAGAACCTTTGGCAAAGCCCCCTCCGGGCACAGAAGAGCCCCCCCACCAGGGAGAAGCAAAGTGGGTGCACTAAAAGTAGAGGAAATTCCTCCAAAAGAAGCGGAAGGCCTGCATGGGGGAAAGGAGGCCAACACAACAGGAGCTTGGGGTGATCAAACTGAGGACACAGGGGCTACAATAGGGGAGAGGAGGTCATAAAAATAAAGCAGCCCCAAAAAAACAGAGCCTCACCATGGGGAAGACCACCCGGAGGAAAGGTCCGGACCCACAAGACCAGGAGCTTGACAATGTTGAAAACTCAGGGTCAAGGGGCAGAGGAGGCGCAGATCAGCAGGAGCCTCCCCTGGCCGAACGCTTCAGGACATACTCCGGGCCATTGAGACCTCCAGGATGGCAGTTGAAAACAAAATAGATACCCTGAAAGAGGACTTGGGACTCCTTAGAGAGGATCTTAGACGCCTGGCAGAAAATGTCACAACTAATGAGAGCGATATCAAAGACATGAGGCCGCTGGTCACCGCAGCGTCAGATAAACTTGCCGATATGGAAAAGAGAGTGCACACCTTGGAACTGAGGTTGGAGGATGCTGAAAATAGGTCACGCCGCAATAATCTGAGGGTTTTGAGACTTCCGGAAAAAGTTGAAGGTAACGACATGGTCGCATACCTGGAAGAATGGATCCGGGACAATGTCGCGGCGGAAGGCCTCTCCCCTTACTTTGCTCTGGAACGCGCCCACAGGGTTCCGGCACACCCACCCCCACCGGGTGGACCTCCGCGACCAGTGGTGGCGCGTCTGTTGTTCTATAAGGATCGAGACTACGTGCTCCGCCAGGCCAGGCTGAACGACCACATAGTGGTGGACAATAGCACAGTTAGAATTTTTCCAGATTTCTCTTGAGAGGTACAAAAACAGTGGGCATCCTTCCTGGCGGCGAAACGAAAGCTACGCCAACTGGGGACTCAGTACTCGATGATATTCCCAGCGAAACTACGTGTGGTGACAGCAGCAGGAGTACGGTTCTTTGCGATGCCACAGGAAGTGTGGGATTGGATTGATCGCCAGGCACCCACCAGGACAGATAGGATGCCAATGGAGAACCGGGGGAAATCAACGGATCGCACACTGAGAAGGGGAATGCGGACCCGGATATCCCCCATGGCGGCGGAAACTCAACAGGAAAGAGACAGAGAGGTTGCGGCGATTGCTTCAATGAGTGCATCAGAGGCTGGAGACGCACCCTCGGTGACAGGGGAGGAGTCCAGAGATTCGGACTCTGATCATAGCTCCGGCACAATAGGGGGACGCAACTTAGATCTCCCAGATGTGACTCCGGGGATGGCACATGACATTATCTGAACTGTATCCGGCAAGCAATTATAAGAGGAGGGTGGGCGGAGGGGAGAGAGGGTTTACTGAAGCGATGTTCATTGAATGGCGACTGGGAAGGTCACATAATATGTTTAAGCACTATGCCGGGTGGGGGGGACAGCGGGTGGCGTTGGTTTTACCTTCCTCCTAAGCAGATTCCACAACCCCCGATCATTATTCTCTTTTGGTTTTAGATGCAAAGTTTGCATAGAGTTTGGATGGGGGAGGAACACTCACTTGTCCTGGGGTTTGGGAGTTTGAGGTTTAAGAAGTTGTTAATTGGGGTCGCTGCAGGATCCATGAGCCAACTGATAAGTTGGTTGAAACTTCTGAGGGTTGCACTGACCCTCATGGAAGGAATAGCTACAAATGGGGGGCGGGCTGAGCTGGCTAAGAGCTCTACTAATGGATAACACTACGACTTACAAAATTATTACCTGGAATGTCAGAGGAATACATACGATGAGAAAGCGACACAAAGTTTTCTCCTATTTAAATAGAAGAGGGGTCCATATAGCTCTTCTGCAGGAAACGCATCTCCTGGCTCCGGAAGGGGCTGCACTGCAGCGCCGATGGCGGGGACAGGCCTACTACATTTCATTCTCGGCATTTGCAAAGGGGGTAATGATCTGGATAAGGGCAGGGGTCCCATTCCAATGTACAGGAGATTGGGCTGACCCGGAAAGGTCGATATGAAGTGATCACTGGACGCTTGGACGGCCAGGATGTGACAATTTGTAACCTGTATGATCCTAACTCTGACCAAAGTGCGTTCCTGACTGCTATGTCTGGCACATTGGCGCCCCACCTGCTACACTCCACAATTTTGGGGGGATACTTTAATTGTGTGGCTGATCTGATATTGGATCGCTCACACCCGCTGCTTAGAGATGCCCTGACCTTTAGGGTAGCGAGAACCATCACGGAGTGGCAAACTAGGTGGGGGTTGGTGGACACATGGAGGCGCATGCACCTGACGACTAGGGACTATTCCCATTTCTCGAACACGTACATGATTTACATATCATTCATTCCAAAAGACTTGTGGGTTTGTCCTATAACCTGCACATCCATTTTCAATAGTTTTTGACTGTATCATTCAATAAAAATATTTCTTTCGGGTGCTCCCATGGTGTCATAATACCCACCCACCAGGGTATATTTCTACTAGTACTGCTAACAGCCTAGAACAATATTTGAACCAAAATGCACCAAAGCACACCAAATGGTTGTAACTAATATCCAAAACTTTAAAAACAATCGATATGAAAATGCAACCACAATGTATGTATCAATTCGCCATGGATTAGTATCCTTTTTGGTAGCAGTCCACACAGAGTCTTGAATCAAGTCCTTTTGTTTATTTTATTTCAGAATCTTTTAAACACGGAGAACAGTAGCAGCCGACGTACGTTTCGCCCCCTGGGCTTTCTCAAGGCTTGAATGTCAAGATTGAGTTCATATCCATACAGTTATATGCAAGGGGTTGAATGACTACCCTCACTGCTGAAATGTCCCCGAGATGTAAATCACCATTGCCGATGTTGTTCACTTCTAAATGAATATATTTGTCTCCTCTCTAGGAAATATTAGTCCTCGTAGTATTTAAGCTCTATATTTCAGACCTTGATAAGTCCTCTCTCAATGTCTCTATATTTCCCGCTAAAACAAATACCGTGTACCAGAATTTTATTTGGCCCATATCTTAGCAAGAAATAAATTTTCCCTTTATGATTTTAAAAAAGCTTATTGTGTGTTCCACCTCTATATATGAATGTATCGATCATTGAATTAATTGTTATTGAATCTTATTCAATCTATTGATGTGATACTATATCACCACCATACAATACTTGAAGTTTACCATTTTCCATGGAAATGAAGAAGGGACTTTCTATATTCTGTTATCCGTGAACCTATTTAGTACCATGTTGTCACCATCTTGCTTTGTAATGACATACAATGCGCTCTACATAAGAGACGCTTGTTATGATAGCAGATTTTTATCATACAAGATGTAAAGCGACAACAGTATTCTCAAACCTACGGATGTATTATAAATCCATTTTGGCTGTACTATATAAAATATAAGAACCTCCGGGAATATGCCCAATTTATAAACTTGTGTAACCTGATGTGACCTTGCGCATTGGCTGGACTAGCATCCTCCATGTTAATAAGGGTGATGCTAATGTTGTAAATTTCAACTGCATATGATGTGGTTTTTCTGTTTTTCTTATTGTGAAACCACATATAGAATAACAAAAATCACTAAACATTGAAGAAAAAAAGAGCATCAGTATGAGAGAAAACGTCTCTCTCTCTGTATTCTATCCAACAGTGTCAGTTTCAAAATATATGTGTAATTGTTTAATATACCACATATGAAGTAGTATAGTTTAACGAATAGTGAAAAACAGACAACAAAATATATAAGGTATGAGAGAGTGCCTCTACTTGATCCAAATTAGTATAGATATCACATACAACCAAAAACACCTCCACGTGTGTTAGTTACATGTACTTAATCATCATTATTTACATGCATTCTGAATATATGCAGATGGTTATTCATGCTATATTCATTGAGGAAATGACTGCAGTAGTGAATATCATTACAGGGTGTGCTAGATTATTATTGTTTTTACAAGAATTCGCACATCTCCTTATCAACATTTAAACCGTGTTCCACCGCCCGTAACTTAATGATCCAAGTACTTTCCATTTTCCGAAGTTGAGACATTCTATTGCCACTCCTCAATCCAGGATTGATTACATCAATGCCATGAAAACTCAATTTTAGCAATTCACTCAATTTATGTATTGTATTGAAGTGGACTGCTAAGGGATATAGTGTGTTGTTATTCCTGATGGCCCGAATGTGTTCTTGAATTCTCTCTTTTAATGGTCTTATCGTGCTCCCAATATAGATTTTTCCACAGATACATTTGATACAATACACCACAAATTTGGTGTTACAGTTTATAAAACTCCTAATTGTATAGTATCTCTCCGTGTTGTATTGGAATCTATTTATTTTGTGTATTCCAAAACAACAAATACTACATGAGCCGCACCTATAGAAACCATTTGGGGCTGAGGGTAACCAAGTGGCACTTTTGGAGGTGGAATAAAACTTGGACACAGGTGTTGTCTTAATGTACGCCCTCTTGTGTGTATCATTGAAGGTTTAGGTCCAATTGCACCCTGTAATGTGATGTCATGTGTCAATAGGTGCCAATGTTTCTTGAGAATCTTATATACCTCAGTGCTTATGGTCGTATATGGAGTAATAAAGGCCAATTTATTCCTTTTTGTATTGTTTGCCCTCTTTTTGTTGGTCAAGAGGTGGGTTCTTTTGACCTTATTTATCTTTAATCTGGCTTGTCTGATTATAGAATTGGAATAGCCTCTAGCTCGAAATCGATTTTCAACAATGCCCAACTCTCTGTCTAATCTGGTGTCATCGCTGCAATTGCGTTTAATTCGCAACATTTCTCCATAGGGGATGGCATTAATTTGTGAAGGCGGATGTGCACTACTAGCATGTAGTGTGGCATTACACGCAGTTATTTTTCTATAGGGAATAGTTTTGAGCCTACTACCATCCACTACTATGGTTAAGTCAAGAAAGTTTATCCGCTCAATACTCTGATCTTTCGTAAAGGACAAGTTGAAATCATTGTTGTTGATGTATATAAAAATTCTTCGAGGGCCTCATTTGTCCCTGCCCAGAATAGCAAGATGTCATCAATAAATCGTCCCCAATATAAGACACTTTCTAACAGGTGATCCGGACATTTCCTCCATACATGTGTGTGTTCGAATAAACCCATATAGAGGTTGGCAAATGAGGGCGAAAATTTTGCCCCCATAGCTACTCCTCGTATTTGACGATACCATTCCCCATTGTGAATGAATATACTGTTGTCCAGGACTAGCTTGATTAGATCTAATAACATGAGCGTGTGTTCATACATGTTAATTGATCGACTGTCCAAAAAATGTTGTGCCGCATTTATGCCCTGTTCTCCTGGTATGCTCGTATATAATGAGCATACGTCCATGGTGACCAGTTGATGTCCCTCCACCCACTCTACGTCTGTAATTTTACTAAGAATATCTTGAGTGTCCTTTATATAAGATGGTAAGTTTATAACTAGAGGTTGTAAATATATATCAATATATTCAGATATTCTCTCTGTGGGAGACCCAATACCCGAAATGATGGGTCTCCCCGGGGAAAACCCCCTTTGTGTATTTTTGGCAGACAGTATATGCAGGGATTAGTTGGTGTGTCATTAAAGAGATATTTAAACTCTAAATCTGAAATGAGACTAAGGTCTCGCCAATGTTTTAGTTTATTTTCCACTGTTGTTATAGTGGTTCTCATGGGATTGCTATCCAACTTAATGTAAGTAGTTAGATCTGAGAGTTGTCTGTCAATTTCATGGAGATAGTCCGTTTTATCCATAAGCACCACATTTCCTCCTTTGTCTGCTTCTCTGATGACTAAGGAGGTGTCATTGCTGAGGTTTTCTAGGGCTTTTCTCTCTTCCAATGAGATATTTTGTTTTATCATTGTTGTTTTGGAATGGAATCTATCCTCAAGTTTGTATAGATCCTGATAAACCATTTCCTGAAATGTGTCAATGACATTTGGGCCTGGTAGATGGGGCGTGAATCTAGATTTGGTTCTTAAGCCACTATCTATGTCAACATATGTGTCTAAATTAAGGTCTAATGTCAACGTTTGAATGGATGTTAAAACCTCCTGTTCATCCAAAGAAAGCAGGAGTTGTATATTTTTTATGTCCCTGATGGTCTGCATGTCCTCTGCGATTTCAGTTGCAGTTCTATTTGATATCGGATGTTGTTTTTCTAAAAAGAACTTGTGCAGTTTTAACTTCCTAGTAAATTTAAAACAATTTACATGTAGTGTTGTAAAATTAGGATATGCACTCGGACAGAATCCCAAACCCTTGCTCAATAAGTTTATTTCAATTTCAGTTAACGTATGACTTGATAAGTTGACAACATTGATTTTATCCATGACATTTATACAAGTTAAATCATTTACAATTGTTGTGTTTGTGCCCCCGATCTGGTAGTTACTCCCACTCTTTCTTTTATATTTGGATCTTGATCTCCATTTGCCCCTCCTGATCTTTTTGTGGCTCTTTCTTTTTGAAAGGCTTGCTTGTTCCCCTTCCTGAACCTTTGCAGTTCTAAAAAAAAGGGGTCAGCTCCATTGCCTGGAGGTTGTCCATGTACACTTGAGGATTCTCCACTGGTTATGCGACTAACACTTGAACTGTCAGAAATACTGGTTGGTTGCATGGTTTGGGGTCTATTCTCTGCATGTCCCCCAGCCCTTACATTGTCAAATTTTTTCGCAAAGGTATAAACCCTCCCATTATGGTAGGCTCTCTCATCCCGTTTTATTTTTTGTAGTTTTTTATCCTTTATATACAATTGATGTTTCTGAATCTCATCTTTGAGTATGGCCAAATTGCGCTCAGTTGCCTCCGGTAAATTGAGATCTTGGATCTCTTTCTCTAACACAGAAATTTCAAGAAGTAGTTTCTCTCGTTTTAGATCGGCGTCCCTAATTAATATGTCCATCATTCCTACCGATGATCCAAACAACAGTTTTTCCCATTCTTTTAAGTGTCCCTTTTCTAAATCCTCAAAAGAGGGAAAAATCAAAATCCGAAGTCCCCTCGGCACTTGTTCTTTGTCTATGTATTTTCGTAGGACTGTAGGGTCCCACCATCTGGAGAGCTCTTGTTTTTTTAGTCTCTCCAGTCTCAAGAATTTTTGTTCAATGTTTAGTGATTTTTGTTATTCTATATGTGGTTTCACAATAAGAAAAACAGAAAAACCACATCATATGCAATTGAAATTTACAACATTAGCATCACCCTTATTAACATGGAGGATGCTAGTCCAGCCAATGCGCAAGGTCACATTAGGTTACACAAGTTTATAAATTGGGCATATTTCCGGAGGTTCTTATATTTTATATAGTACAGCCAAAATGGATTTATAATACATCCGTAGGTTTGAGAATACTGTTGTCGCTTTACATCTTGTATGATAAAAATCTGCTATCATAACAAGCGTCTCTTATGTAGAGCGCATTGTATGTCATTACAAAGCAAGATGGTGACAACATGGTACTAAATAGGTTCACGGATAACAGAATATAGAAAGTCCCTTCTTCATTTCCATGGAAAATGGTAAACTTCAAGTATTGTATGGTGGTGATATAGTATCACATCAATAGATTGAATAAGATTCAATAACAATTAATTCAATGATCGATACATTCATATATAGAGGTGGAACACACAATAAGCTTTTTTTAAATCATAAAGGGAAAATTTATTTCTTGCTAAGATATGGGCCAAATAAAATTCTGGTACATGGTATTTGTTTTAGCGGGAAATATAGAGACATTGAGAGAGGACTTATCAAGGTCTGAAATATAGAGCTTAAATACTACGAGGACTAATATTTCCTAGAGAGGAGACAAATATATTCATTTAGAAGTGAACAACATCGGCAATGGTGATTTACATCTCGGGGACATTTCAGCAGTGAGGGTAGTCATTCAACCCCTTGCATATAACTGTATGGATTTGAACTCAATCTTGACATTCACGCCTTGAGAAAGCCCAGGGGGGCGAAACGTACGTCGGCTGCTACTGTTCTCCGTGTTTAAAAGATTCTGAAATAAAATAAACAAAAGGACTTGATTCAAGACTCTGTGTGGACTGCTACCAAAAAGGATACTAATCCATGGCGAATTGATACATACATTGTGGTTGCATTTTCATATCGATTGTTTTTAAAGTTTTGGATATTAGTTACAACCATTTGGTGCATTTTGGTTCAAATGATTTACATATCAGCCTGGACACCTTCCTGTGCTCCACAGACATCCATACACTTGTGCAGGGGGTGGAATACCTTACGCGCACGATATCTGATCATAACCCAGTCTTGATGAGATTACGATGGGGTCTGAGCCTTCAGCCCATTCCCACTTGGTGGCTCAAACCAGAAGCCCTGGAGGATCAAGTATTCCTCGAGGAAACACGAGGCCATATAGCTCACTATTTCTCTGTGAACACTGACTCCACCTCGTCCAGGTTGACGGAATGGGACGCCTTTAAGGCGGTGATCCGGGGGAGATGTATGGCGACCTCCATAGGAGTGCGTTGCAAACTGGTGACAGACATAGAAAAGGAAGACCAGACACTACGGGACCTAGAGAAGCGTAGACCCGAGCTCCCAGAGATTTGCGTGGACCTCCTAGATGCAAAGGAGAATGTAGCGGAGCTTGAGGAGAGGTTACGCTGCTTTGATTATAAAAAATATATGGAGCGAACCCACGCTGAAAGGGACAAAACAGGATCTCTATTGGCATGACTGGCCAACCCGACTCGTAGGGGTACCCCCATAGTTGACATCGTAGATCAGAACAGGCATCACCTATATAGGCAGGAGATAAACACTAGGTTCATGGAATATTATAAGTCTCTTTACAAGAGCGCAGGAAGACGGGAGGAGGCAACGCTGGCAGACTTCCTGGCACCACTTCCCCTCCCTACCTTGATGGAAGAAAATGCCACAGCTTTGGGGGCAGCAATTACTGAACCGGAAGTACGGGGGCCTATTAAAGACCTAGCTAGGGGTAAAGTCCCGGGAATGGATGGGCTGCCTGCTGAATTTTATGCAGCCTATGTGGAGGAGTTGGCCCCGAGACTGATGGGGATGTACGAAGTGGCAAGAGAGGAGGGAGTGCTTCCGAGTACAACAAGAGAGGCGCTTGTGATTCCTCTGCTTAAACTGGGCAAATCACCCCTAGACTGTATGGCCTATAGACCATTATCAATGCTTAATTTAGACTTTAAAATATTAAGTAAAATTCTGGCAGAGAGACTTCTCCCTTTCATGACCACACTGGTCCACCCGGATCAGGCGGAGTTTATTCCGGGCAGAAACAAAAAATCCTGCCAGAGATGTCCAATGCACAGACATCAGAAACCCATCTAGAAAAAATCAGACAGAGGAGGATAACCAGCTTAGCTGATTGATCCTTGGACAAAAGTCTGTGGGGTTGCCAGCTGAGATGGCAGAACAGAAGGTACTGATATGCCAAAACCTCCTTCACTAGGGCGGCCTAGAAAATGAGGACGTGCTCTACATATGTGACTACGGGATCGAAACCCCATCGCACACACCAGCTTGTCCATCTCGACGAAGCCGATCGACAGTGCTGGATTGTGCTGTTAGCCCAAGCCTTAGAGACGAGTTCCTCAGCCTTTCTCGAAAGACTTGGGACTGACCATCGTCTCCAGGGCCGGACTAGCATCGCAAACCAGCCCTGGCAATTATGTCCGACCGGCCTCCTTGGGGGTGGGGGACGGTGGCTGGCTGAAATGCTGCTGCGCTTTTGTTACAAGGAGCCGATTTTGCAGCACTGCTGCAAAAACGTGCCCCACCGGTGCAAAACCGGCCCCACCGTTCCGGCACTCCGGGGAAACGCCCAGTGCCCACTACGGCCAGTCCGGCCCTGATCGTCACACCATCAGAGATAATGAGCCTTCTAGAACCATTGGATGTGGCTTCTGATCCGAATTGAGGAGAACAGTTTGAAACAGGGAAAGGTGGATTGGAGGATCCCAAGAAAATTCCAACAGAACTGGAAACCACACTTGAGACCCCCAGAAGGGAGTGACCATCACCACCTCAGCCCGTTGACGCCTCATCTGGGCCGAGGCCCAGGTGATCATCACGAATGGGGGAGATGCATACCCTCTCTCCTGACTCCAGTCCAGGAGGAATGCATCCGTGGCCTCTGCTTGACGGTCTGGCCTCCAGCAGTAAAACCTGGGTAATTGGTGGTCCAGCCTGGATACAAACAAGTCAATGGACAAAGGACCCCATACCTCCAGAAGAGAAACAAATACCTCTGTATGTAGTTTCCATAGACTGGAATCTTGACGGGAATGCCAGTCCACCACCTGGTTCTCCTGGCCGGGACGGTATTCTGCTGTGACAGAAATGTGTTGATCCAGGCAGTAATACCAAAAACTGGTCGCCAGATCGGAAAGGGCTTTAAAGCGCGTGCTCCCTAAATGATTGATATATTGGACTGCTGATATATTGTCCATCTTTAAGAGGACACACGACTGGACCTTGTCCTGGGTTCAACAGCGGACCTCAAAGGACCCCACAAGAAGTTCCAAGCAGTTGATATGAAGTCCTTGCTCCTGGGGCGACCACACACATCCTATGGAAAACTCTCCACATCTCACGCCCCAACCTGAGCCGCTGGTGTTGGACTCAATGATCAAGTTGGGAACTGATCCGAAGAATGCTCTCCCGTTCCAGGCATCCATGTGAGCTAGCCACTAGGTTATCTCTTCCCGTGCCTTGTACTGAGAGGGTGACTTTTGGAGAGTACGTTAGGCCTTTGCGTAGGTGAACAGCCTTCAGGCCCTCAAGAGAGCGGTAGTGTGGAGGTCGTGGGAAGAACGCCTGTATCGAGGATGAGAGGAGCCCCACCAGACGGGCAATTTGATGCAGTGAAACAAGTTGTCTGGATAGCATCTTTCACAACTCTTGATGGATCTTCAACACTTTCCGAGATGGGAGACTCAGCGTCGTCTTGGTGGAATCTATAACAAATCCCAGAAACACTGCCTCCCGAGAAGGGGTCAGGAGGGACTTCTTTCCGTTGATGTCATATCCAAGATCTTGCAACAGATTGACCGCCCTCTGCAAGTGGAGTGATAGTTGCTGTGAGACAGGGCTAAAAGGAGCATGCCGTCCAAATACACAATCAGGCGCATCCTCTGCGTTCAAAGGTACTCCACGACCAGTTTGAGAACCTTCGTGAAGCACCAAGGGGCGGAGGAGAGACCGAAGGGCAAAGTGGAAAATTTGTACGTTTGTTGTCGCCACATGAATTGAAATCTTCTGTGAGGGGGCAAAAATTGGTATTGCCAGGTAAGCGTCCTTTAGGTCTAAATACGCCATCCAATCTGATAGGTGTAGGATGTCTCTGAGGAGGTGAATACCCTCCATTTTGAAGTGGTGGTACACCAGCCACTCATTGAATTAGCGCAAGTTGATGACCAGGCGCTGACCCCCTGTTGGCATTGTCGACCAAAAAGATATTACTGATGAAGCCGCGAGGGTGAGGTGATGTAGGGCAGATAGCACCCTTCTACAATAACACTGACAACCTCCGCATCTATCAAGGCCGCGTTTTAGGTGGAAAACTGGAGGGGGCGTTGGCTGGTGTCTTGCCTGGGGGATCTGTAAAACTCTATTCGAAAACCATGGGTTGTTTGCAAAACTCATGCGTCTGACGTGATGGACCTCCAGGTTTGTGGAAAAATATGCCAGATGGCCTCCTACCCTTAGAAGGGAAGACGGGAGAACACTCACCTGCATTGGGAGCAACTTTGAATCCTTTTCCTCAGCCGCTGAAACGCTGTCCCCAGGTAGGGTAAAAACTGGCAAACCAGGACTGGTCCTGGTAGGAGCCCCGCCTGGAGCCTTGTCCCCTGGCAGGGTACCGGGAGCTTGAGTGGCCGGACAAGAGTCCCCTGCCTCGGCTGGCCCCTTGGAAAATCCGAGGGTGAAAACTCTTTTAAGGGAAGAATGTGCCTTATCTAAGGATGTGAATGTAGTCACGAACTTGCCCAATTTTATGATAAAGGGTACCCCAAGATGCCACCCTGAGCCACCTCTCTTGCTTCAGACAGCACCAGATCCCCGAGATTCGGGTCTATCTTGATAAATAAAGAGCGGCGACGCTCAAAGCATAACGCGCAATTCGCGTTTCCTAAAAAAATGATGGTGCGTTTCGCCCAACCTGAGAGTACCTCAGGGGAGATAGAGGCACCAGACACCTTGGCATCCTCAGCCATGTCCAGAATTTTGGTCAGTGTGCCAATGGCGTCCAGGAGCTTGTCCTGGCACGTACGCCAAGGCCTGTCAATCCCTGTTTTTGGGTCCTTCATGAATTTGGCGAGGAAGGTGACGATTCTTGGATCTAACTCTGGTGTCTGAGCCAACCTCCTGGCCAAAGAAGGGCGGGGGCATACCGCTTGGATGCGGCTACGGGCTTCCTTCTCGAGAGGTTTACAAATAAGAGCAGCCACGTATTTTGCCACCTTGTACGAGGGGACTCAGTCCACTGACCTTGTGCAAATAATATTGTCAGGGTCTATCATGTCAGACGCCCGTTCTGGTTTTGAGGGCCCTGGGGAGGAAACATGGGAGCCAGGGTCTGGATGGACCAGTCTGATCATCCGTGTCTGTCTGGGAATCATTTTCGGGGTCGGGAGACACCGGTTGTAGTGGCTTGGGGACCAAATTGAGCTGATCCCCGGGTGGAATAGAGGGAGGGGCCTGATTAAGGAAGGCATTTATAGGGCGTGCGAAAGCATCTGAATCAACATCCTCTTGCCTTTGGCAATTGACCGGGGCTGGGTCAGGTTCCTGAGGCTCAGTGGAGCTTTCTATGGCCGCCTGCCCTTGTCTGGTTACCTTTGCACATTCTCGTGCAATGTGTTGAAGTAAGTGCACTTCTAAGGGCCCCATGGGTTCTTTATCCGCCCTATAAATAGAGGCATCCATGGCTTCATACAATTCGTAATCCCATGCGAGGAACACTATCTGTCCCCTTCTCCCTTGATAACATCAGTGATATCGATTAGTGGTTATGAGGCGCTATGGGAGGTGCTATGCGCAAGACCCACACTAAGGAGCCCAGTCACCGGTGTGAGGGCTGAAGCACTTGGTATAACTTATACCCCACTGTGAAAGATCAATGGATAAGCTGATCACTCTGCAGACACACCCCTGCTCTGATGACTTCCAAAGGAGCTCACGCTGTGTCCTGGTGACAAGAGCTCCTGCGATTCATTCCGTGCAGTGCTTGTTAAAGGTGCTGCCGTGGTATCACTTGAGAGATGAAGGGAGCGCTGCCTGGGTTAAAGTCAGGTCCCCTTGAGTACCGGTACTCTCTTCGTTCTAGAAAAAGTGCCGGTACTCAAGAGGAGAGAATGAAAAAGTGCCGGTACTCAGTACCGGTGAGTACCGGCCCATTTAAATACTGGGTATAAGCCTAGTATTGCAATACTAGCAATGGTAGGCCATGCTGCAGAAAACAGCACTGGGTGACAGTCAACAAAATTGGGTGTGGGAGGGTCCAAGCCCAGGAACACTCTCTGCCTTGGTGCCAATTCCTAGGGGAAAAACTGCCTGGGAGTACGTGTTCCCAATGGTGTAGGTTTATTGTATGTGACTCTGTAAGTGTCACAGCAAAGGGGAGTCATTATTTAGGGCTAAGAGGCCGCAACTCGCAGGCCACTCACGTCTAATGCCAGTGAATAAGCAGTGCCAGCCGGGGAAACAGATTTCCAAAGCATCCCGCACCACATGGCTTCCAAGTTACAGACCCAGGTACAAGGGGCGTCGAAGGCACAGTCAACACCCTCGCTGAGGGAAAACAACAGTAAAATACCGACCCCGATGTCGGGGCGTCTCTCTTCAGGCAGGGAGCTCCTCGCCGGCACCGGCACCGGCACGCGACCTCAGTCCCGACCTAACCGGGAATTGAAGGGTGCACGTCGGAGCTCGATATACGCCTCTCTGGCACCCTCTGGTGGGCAGAGGTCCGCACCACGTCGGAGCTCGCACCAAATTAAAAGCTGCGAAGGGAGCGCAAGCGGTCCCGCGGCCGAGCAAACAATATCTTAAACCATATCTGAAACCTGAAATGATTATGCCGCAAAACATTAAGAGTTATGTAGGAACATGCAGAAAGCACTTAACTCGGCAGCGAGCAATGACGAAAGTGGAGGAAGAGAGATGGGAGAAGGAATGTATCTCCAGTTTGACGCTGTTGTATGAACTCTATTACTGATTGGTTGTTGGACTTTCTTCATGTTGCCAAGGGTTCATGGGAATATTAGTTTTGTTTGGTACTTGAATAAAAAAAAATGGCTGATGTTCAATAAAGCGAAGCAAGTTGTAGCATAATCCTCGCCTCCGGTCCTGACATAGAATTGAATATGGAGAATGTCTCCTTAGTAGTGTCTTGGTTGCATCATTTTCCTAGACAAATAATCCGTCTTTCTAATACATGCCCATCAAAAACATAGAAGAGCAGATGTGGCAAGTGACTATTCCCCCTGCCCCGTGATAAAGAAGGGAAGATTACGCTGCAGAAACATCCATTTTGTCTGATGTGATAAGGAGGGCTCCGAGTGCAGAGTGTCCTAGAGAAGATGTCCATAAGACAGGGATAGTTAGTGCCAAATTCAAGGGGGAAGCACAAGCCCAGGTACGCAAGCCAAGTAAGGCAGTAAGCAGTCAAGCAATAAGGCTGGAACATTTGATATTTAAAGAAGACACCGGGGGCCATTGCCATAAGGTGAGAAGGCAGCGGTGATATGTGAGGCAGGAGCATCAGAAACCATATGATAGGAGGAGAGAGGTCATTCGGGGCATATGAATACCAGTTGCAGCTAAACCCATCAATGTTAAATCCTGTACTCTACAAATGCCTTCCTAAAGAACACACATTGAGTGCATTGCTGGGATCAAGACATATTCACTGAAATGGCCATAGGCAGGAACTCCGGAAATGATGCACCAATAGCCTCCTGTTTCTGGTCAGAAAAAGGGGAAAGAGAATTTCAAATTGTGGAACTGATGCTGACAGGAGAAGTGCAACTTGAACTCAAATATGATGAGTCAGGAATGCTTAGTATCCACACTAGTCAGTGCCCCATGAAGGACCCAAGCGGGAAAATAAATGATCACAACGCTGGAACAGTTTCTGTAATAAATACGGAACGTGGAAAAAGATATAATGGAACAACAGAGATGCAAGAGAAATGTGTGATGGTTATAAAAAGGTGAAATAAGGAAGGGCACACTAAGGATGACTTTAAGCAATGCGTCCAAGGATTGCAAATGAAGTGAACAGCAAATTGTAATTAACAACTGCAGGCCCCTAGACACGTGGTGGTAACCTGCCTAAAGAAAGTTAAAATGGAAACTAGGGGACTCGCATGCATCTAATGAAAATATAATTCAGGGGTTGGTGACAAAAGGTGAAACGTTGGATGCTATAGTTCTGGACCCTGAAAACCAGAGAAGAGAACTGTACCAGAAAAGCAATGACTCAGAAGACAGGTCAATAAACTGTTGGGTGGAAAGGATAATGGTGCATATTTACCAGTCACACAGCCTCAGGTGATGACAGTAAATGCCTCTGTTAAAAGGTTTCGCCTAATGGGCATCCACCATTTTTCCTTCTGGCCAATCCACACCCCCTACATGTTTTCCAGTAGAACACTTTATTTTGATTAAATAAATATACAACTTTACACCAAACAATCCTTTGCAATCGCATTTAAATATACATGATTTTGTACATATACAAATTTACATTGCACATATAAATACACAAAATGTAAAAACCTACAAAGTACAATTTTTAATAAACCAGTCAAGTAAAAGATAGTACATTCACAAAATATGATTGAAATACCATGAGCTATTTATATATTACCCAATCCAGTCATAAATTCTGGTTGAGAACAAAATCAAAATTAATCGCTTCGATTTGAGTACCCAATAAGATTAGTAATTGTTATCCAAACTTCTACCAAGTCAAGCCAAGTGATGGCATCATTTTATGTAAGAGAAAACACCTCCCATCCTATGATATTCACAGATTACTTTGTATCGGTAATTGGCGCGATCTGATCTCAGTTTTATGGCCTGCTTCTAGAAATGTGTTAATTTACAAAAAACATTCATGTCGTTAAAAATTAGATCTCCATAATACATTGTTTAATATAATTCTATGTCAGGACCGGAGGCGAGGATTATGCTTTAGCTTTCTTCAATTTATTCACAGCAGTCTTTTTCCATTTTACTCAAACAAGAAACCCATTTCCCATGGAACACTGGGAATAGCAAAAACAAACAATGGACAATGCAGTCCCTCACAGTCCAACAGGTGTCCAATCACAAGGCAGTGTCTGCATTATAGTCCTTCTCCTCAGTCCCCAGTGCCTCTTTCTTCGCTGCTAGCAGCCCAGATAAGTGGCATTTGTTTTTCTCTCTTGCTTTATGTGCATTTATGAGCGTTTTGATACTCAGTGTGAGTGTGTAGACAGCTTTGCTGAAGCGGTTTGCACTCCTACGCTACTGCAATATATCCCTGGTGGTTGTAGAGTGTGGAGAAATCCTCCCTCCATTAGGTGGCGCTGTGGTAGCGCCATTTTTCTATGGTTTTGTGTTGCACGATTTTGGAACTCCTGTCAGTGAAGGGAGCCAAAATTGTGCGCCGCTTGCCTGAGCCTCTGCTGGCCCTGGAGAGTGACACCTCTAGCTTGGGGTTTGTACAGGTTCACAAGCCGGAGAATTGCTGAGATTGAATGCCCCTCATGCTTAAGGGCCGATAGTGAGTGTTCTTTCAAGATACCCCAGAGGGGTCTGTATTAGAGTATAAGGCTGTGAAAACCGGGACACGCTCCCAGGCGGCTGTTCTCATCCCAATTTTCAGATATAACACCTGGGTGGTGGTGTGTCCGGGGCTTGGACCCCTCCAAATGTGTGGCTCTGCCCACTATTGACCTGCTGGTCCCCCAGCACCAAAAATTGATAGCTCTTAGCTCTGAATCCCCCATTCCACGCACTCCAGTAGCACTGCATATAGACGTTAATTTAAGGCAGTGCAGTTGCACTTGTCTATCATTGTCTGCTCCCGCCTGGCAGGTGGCCATGAAAGATGAGAGAGAGGTCCAGTACGAAGGGGCTCCCCTGGCTTCCCGCCAATGGGATGAGTATTTTTATGATGCTGTAGACGCCTCGATATATCAAGCAGTGGAAGAAGCCATGTCTCCCATGGAACAATGTTTATCGTATCAAATTGCGCATGAATGCACGAAAGTGGCCAATTCCCAGGGTCCTGCAGCCTCTGACACCCCCCTCTCCTGCCCATCCTGCGAATAATGATCCAGTCCCGACTAAACGTCCCAGTGAGGCTAGGATTGACCATGACACCTTTGCACGACTCAGGAAAGCGTTCCTGGAGCAAGCCCAGCCTTCTCCTGTGCCAGGGAACTATGCAAAGGGGTCAACAGACCCGGTCTCACCTCCTCACCCGGATGATGATGCCCACAGGGACACTGATGATGATGTTGGCCTTGGCGCCCCTCTCCTATGCCCCCAGCCTCTGGCCCCCTGCCCCTGACGATGCTTAACCCAGAGGAACTCCTCCAGCCCCGTTCCTCAGAGTGGGCTCCCTCCACGAAGTTGGCGAATTACATGGCGGGGGAAAGAGGCATGTAATTTCCTCAAGGCCGAATGCCCTTGCCCATCGTGAGAAGGGAAGGTAGCCCTTACCCCAGAACTGGACCCCAGAATGGGCACCTTTTTAGCCAAGTTTATAAAAAACCCAAAAAGGGCTGCTATAGGTCCTGGCGGGCTTGCCAGGATAAACTTCTGGACTCTCTTGCCCCTTAAACAAGATCCTTGACATGGCGGAGGACACCAAGGCTTCGGGATCCCTCATATCAACCGGAGGTCCTCTCCGATTGGGTGCAGCGCGCACTTGCCTTCATGGGCAATGCCAATAGCGTGCTGTCCACCGAACAACGTCACTCCTTCTTAATTACAGTGTACCCCAAGCTGGGTGACCTTCCTGACTTCGGTGAGCCTTTTACTTAAGAACTAGGGAAGTTTGTCAGTACCTTTACTTCCCTGGTCAAGGCCCTGTCTTCAATAAAGAGGGTATTCTCCTCCCGGGTTTCCCTTGAGTCCGGCTGAGGGAGGGGCCGTTCAACCGGCCAATATTCCTCCCAGTATTCTACTAGAGGACAAGGCTCCAGACGCGGGCAGTATCAAGATCAAGCCCGTTTTGGCAATGTCTACAAAACCCGTGGATGGCACTACAGAGGTGGAGGACACAAGGGGTTCTACGCTGCCTCCAATTCCGGTGAGTGTTCCCCCTTTTTCCCTCATAAAAGTAGGGGGCCATCTGGCAAATTCTTTCCACGTTTGGCAGTCAGTCACAAGCGATGCCTGGTTCCTGCAAATGGTTCAGGGGTTTCAGATAGAGTTCTGCAGCTCCCCACGCCACGGTACACACCCCAGACCGCTACAGTTCTCACAACAAGAGGCGTGACTGGTGGAGGCAGAGGTTACCTCGCTACTCGAAAAGGGAGCTATTTGTCCCACCACCCCCACTCACATGGCTTCATAAGCAATATTTTCCTGGTCGACAAGTCCAACGGGTAACAGAGACCAGTAATGAATCTACGCAAATTCAACGAGTGGTTGGTTTACCGGCACTTCAAAATTGAGGGTATGCACCTCCTTCGAGACGTTTTATGCCCGCAGATTGGATGGTATGCCTGGACCTGAAGGATGCTTATTTAGCTATCCCGATTTCCGCTCTGTACAGGAGGTTCCTCGAGCTCCTCTGGCGACACCAGATGTTTCATTTTGCAATCCTGCCCTTCGGCCTCTCCTGCGCAACGTGGTGCTTCTCGAAGATGTTCAAACCAGTGGTGGAACACCTCAGGTCACAGGGGATCCTCCTCATTACTTTCCTAGACGACATGTTAATCCTAGCCCATGATCCATGACAGTTGTCAGCCCAGCTGCAAGTGGCAGTCAGGCTGCTCGAAAGTCTCAGTTTTGTGATAAACGAGAAGTCCCTCCTGACTCAAGCGCAGAAATGTTTTTTTCTGGGGTTCGTCATAGACTCCACCTAGGCTACTCTAAGTCTCCCCTCCCGGAAAGTGGCCATGATCTGTCAAGTGCTTCGGAGAACGCTGGCCAAACAAAGGGTGTCATTGCAGCAGATTGCTTGCCTGGTGGGTCGCCTTTCGTCATCCATCCAGACCATATTTCTGGGACCCCTGCACTATCAGGCCCTTCAGCGCTTGAAGACAGCACATCTGTGAAGGGGTCTCTCTTATTCCCAGTCAGTCATCCTTTTAGAGGATGCCCGGGAAGAGAGTCTCTGCTGACTTTCCCACATGGAAGCATGGAACGGGAGAGCGATTTTTGATCGGCTCCAGATCTCATTATAGAGTCTGACACCAGTAGATCAGGCTGGGGGGCACGGTGTGGCAAGTTTTCCACAGGAAGGCAGTGGTTTCCTCAAGAACAGAGGTTACACGTCAACTGTTTGGAGCTTCTGGCCGGGTCCTTTGCAGTCCGTTGTTGGACTCGAGACAAGGTCCAGTCCTGTGTCCTGTTTAAGATGGACAACATTTTGGCCATCAGGTATATAAATCACCTGGGGGGCACTTGATCCATGGTACTCTCGGAACTAGCTACCAATTTTTGGCAGTTTTGCCTGGATCATCAGGTCTCGGTCACGGCGGAATATCTCCCCGGTCAGGAGAACAGGGTAGTAGACTGGTAGTCGAATCACTTCCGGGGCTCCAGCCTTTGGAACCTTCATCCAGAAGTCTATGCCAGCCTCCAGAACCGCTGGGGTCTGTTTTCCGTGGACCCGTTTGCCTCCAGATTGGATCATCAGCTGCCCAGCTTCTTGAGTTGGAGACCGGATCCTCTGGCTGTGGTCATGGATGCATTTCTACAGGAGTGGAAGCCAGAAACAGGCTAAGCGTTTCCCCCGCTCGTGATGATACCTCTTCCCCTATTTCCGACTCTTCTTCTCAACCCCGATTGGATTCCACATCAGATGGTGCTGGAAGGGTCGCTTCGTCAGACGGCGTGACATATTACAAGGGTCGATGGTCGCTCCTGGGACTTTCGGCACAGGCTGAAGGCCTCTTGTGAAAGGCATGATCAGATGGTACCATCAAAAGATACCGGCCGGCTTGGAAGAGATGGTGTCATTGGTGTGTGTGACGGGGTTGTGATCCTGTGAGCGCTGACATTGTGAAAGTCTTGAATTACTTGGCCAGCTTAGCACAGAAGGGTATGGCATACCGCTTGTTCAACACCTTTCGTTCAGCTATCTCAGCAGGACATGTACCTATGGAAGGGTCCTCGGTATGGGAACATACTTTTGTATGTTATCTTCTGCGTGGCATACCCCGAGCAGTGTTACTCGGCTCTTTGGGATGTTACCAAGGTGGTTTACCTATTCCTATTATGGCAACCCAAGAGGTTCCTGTCAAGGAAAGAGCTCTCGGCGAAGCTGGCGATGTTGCCCTGCATGATGTCGTGCAGACAGGTTTCAGACGTCCGAGCCCTAGACATTACTGGAAGGTCTTTTTCACCCTCGGCAGTGTCTTTTACAGTTAGCAGGCGTACAAAATCTAATATCAGAGTTCTAGAATACCTGCCGTTTCCAGAATCCACTAAACTGTGTGTAGTTCACTGCCTTAAGGCCAACAAGGAGATGTCCGCTGACTTAAGGCCCCCGGGTGAGAGGCAGCTCCTAATCACCCTCAGGAAGCCGCAGAAAGCAGTGTTCTCCCCGACCATACCCGAGCACCGAAACACACAGGAGAGGTATTATTGAAAAGGGGAGAAGCTCCCCCTTTCGAATGGTACCCCTTCTCAGTGGATCCCTGTTTGGGGATCGCTGCAGAAGAGCAATCCTCAAGCAGGGATTCACCCACTAGGCACCCGGAAGGGGAGAGTGGCCCCTTGGGGAAAGGCTTTTGCTACCCCCAATGTTTTTGCTTGCAATCAGTCTTTCTGCCCCCCCCCAGAAAGACTGCACACTAGGGATTTATTTTATGTTTGCATATAGGGGTGTAGGCTGCCCAAAATGGGCATGCCAATGCTCCCTATTTTGATTTCCAAAGATAGTTCATATCTCCATACCTCTTCAAACTAAATTATTGCATTGCTGTGAATAATGGCATTAATAAATGTGCATTTATATTTGAAACATACACCTAAATAAATAGCAAAATCGATTGAAGAAGAAGGATTCCTAAAAGAGAAAATAAATGATGAATATAACAAACTTAACTTGAAATTTCTTATTAAGGTATCTTGTGAATAGGTAGGAAGGAAAGGATATAAGACACTGTTCTTAAATGTATTTGGAGGATGTTCCAAATTGTGGGCATGGTTCCTGAGAAAGATTGTCTTGGAGCTTGCAGTGGTCAGAATTTAGGGGTGTTCCAGAGTTAGAGAAACTTTGCGGTGTGCTTTTGTTACGCCACCAGGGTTTCTCAACAGGATCTGATAGTTAACTATGTCTGCCTAAATGGAATGCTTTGTATGTTAAACAGCAGTGTTGGAATGTGATTCTAGCTCTTGCTTGTAGGAGAAGCCAGTGAAGATCCTTTACGATTGAGGAATTATTTTCATGTTTTCTTTTGTCACTGATCAATCTTGCTGCAGAATGCATGACTACTTTGATAGGTAGAAGTGTTTTGGTTGGAAGTACAGTTAGGACAGCATTGCCTGCTCCAGTCTGGAGATGACCAGAGCTTGAGCAAATGTTTTAGTTGATCATTGGAGACTACCCCCCAGATTTACAAAGGTCCTCTGTGGCGCACGGTTGGCATTGTTTCGCATTGCGGTAAAGCGTTTTTAATGTATGCAATGGGGGGGTCCCCAAGCAAAACCATTGTGACAACACAGTGATATATACAAATGTAGCTTAGAGCCATGCACTACAACAAAGACCAAATTACCTTAGGATTCTACACATGGTCCTAGTAGGCGTAAAAAGTGGCACAGTATATATAGAAGTATCACACACTTTATTACACATTCAAATTATTATTTTGAGAGTCAGTCAACATCTGCAATAACCTAATCTTCAACAAAAGAGGAAGGAGAGGATCTTTATACAGAGAATCAGCCTCATTGATCAAGGGGAGGAGGATGTGATAACATTTTACAGACTGAAGAAAGAGAACATCTTTGCTTTATTGGGCAAAATGGACCAACTTTGCAATCCAACACTGTACGGTCACATGCAATACCATCACATTTTAAGCTGTTGTCAGTACTATAATTTATTGCATCTGGGTCATTCCAAAGCACTTTTGCCAGCATGATTGGTATTTCCCAGCATGCACTATCTTCTTTTTTACCAACTCTACTAGATGACATCAACAAAATTACTCCTCATTATCTTCATTTGTCCAATACTCTTGCTGAGCAAATTAGGACCAAGCAAGGATGTTATCAGATTGCACAATATCCACATTTTGGGGTCAGTAGACTGGATTCACTTCCAATTAGTTCCGCCTGTGCTGCAACTGCTTACATATATAGACACAGGAAGCACAGTTACTCAATCAATGTGAAAGCTAGTGTGGATTCTCAATAATATTTTACAAATATTATAGCTAAGTATTTTGAAAATGCCCATGATTTCTACATTTTTAGGCACGTTACAATTAATCATCACTTCCAGACTGGAGTGTTTGGCAATTCCCTATTAGCTGGTAAGAATATGTTTTGGAAATATATTACTTAGTGTTAATAATATGTCAATGCATAACATTTAGTATTAAGTAGTGAAATATTGATAATAAAAACAAATCTTTTAAAGTATAATATCTGCATATATCTACATTGTATAGATTGTGTTTTGTGCCATTCATTTTTATATGTAGATATTGCCAATAATTTCTTTTTATAACTAACATTTTATTGATTTTCCAAAACCTATGGAGAAGAACGCTCAGGACCATCATCATTATACATTTCTCATATTCCCACATGAGGTGTACACATTCAATAGGGTGGTGGGTAGGTTGCTCCGGGTTGGTTTAATGTTTAATGTTTCCAATTGATTTCTCGGTTCTTGTCAATTACATGGATACTCCCACTGTGCTGTCAATAGACTTTATGAACCTTATAGTAATGCGACAGCCGGTATGTTATGATCAACAGTGGTCCACCCATGTTCGCAACAGACATCGAGATATACTATGTGGGTATAATGCACACCGTGTTGAAATGTCATTATTGTTGTAACCCATGACGACTCTGTAACACCCTCAAGACATATGCGATGTAACAAAAAAAAATTCCCAAAATGTGGTAATGACTATGCACAAATGTATTGACAAAACTAAAAAGTTTAATAAAAGATATTAAAAAAAAAAAAAAATGAGGTGTACACATTCAATTATTATAGCAGACCATGATATTCCAACCATTTCCCCCAAATCCTCTGATGTTTCTGGGGACAGCCTCTTACAACATAAATAGATTCTTCCTGTTTTGCACACCATCCAATTGCCAACAGCCACTCTTCTAGGGTTTGAGGCCCTGTATAATTTCAATGTTTTGCAATGTCTCTTTTGGCGAGCAATGTTGAAGTCCCATTCTGGGAATGTTCTCCTCTGTGCCCTCCAGGTATTCCAGGATCCCCAATTTGGCCACCCATGGGGATGAGTCAGTAGGTCGGGCGAGAACTGTTGCTAGAATATGCAAGATGTTCCGCAATATTCAGTGATGATCGGAGAGCACCATATCATGTGATAAACATTCCCCATCTCTTGGAAACAACTAGAAGATTCAGGCATCCAACACATTTGAGCATGCTATAGCCTCTCAGGTTTAAGCTAAGCAACATGGAGGTATTTAAGCCGTGTAAGCCTGAGATGTGAGGAGATAGCGAGTACCAGTGAGGCCATACATGTGTCTCACCAGTCACTATCTTCTAGCCGGCCAATTCAGGCATCCCATTTGGTTTTCAAAACACTAAAAAGGTCCGGAGAGTTAATCACCAGCCATTTATAGATTTTGAAAATCCCACCTTCCCCCAAGTGGCCCTATAAGGACTGTGGCCTCAATTGGGCTATATTGAGGCGCCATGGCCAGGGTGTCCTTATGCTGTGCAGCCAATCAATCAATCAATCAGGGGCTTGTAAAGCACACTACTCACCCGTTAGGGTCTCAAGGCGCTGGGGGGGGTGTATGCAGCTTCGTTGGGGTCATTCCAAGAGCCAGGTCTAGAGGTCTTGAGGTCTTTCCTGAATTGGTGCATTGTCGGGCTTCGCCGGATTTGAAGGGGGAGATCGTTCCAGGTCTTGGCTGCGAGGTTGGAGAAGGACCTTCCACCCGTTCTGTTCCTGTAGAAGCGTGGGACGGTGGCTAGGGCGAGGTCGGCTGAGCGGAGGTTTCTCTTGGGGGTATGGAAGGCGAGGCGTGTGCTTTATTTGCAAGTACTTGTAGAACTGGGACTTATGAAGTGCGAAATCCAATGGGAGCTCTGTGAAGGACTTCATCTGGGCACCCCACCAGACATCCCCCACCTTCGTTATACCAATCAGATCTCATTTGCCAAATCTTTCTAGACATGTACTTTTTCCCAGTCAGCAGTCCTGCCACAGGGGGGTCTCCAATGTGATTTTCCAGTCCCACTCGATCCACCTGAGAGCAGACCTCCTTGCTAACAACAACGCCTGTGTGGCCTCAGGAAATGTCCACGGTACAGGTGACCCATTAACATAGTCATAATTGTGGCACCCAGCACCTGCGCTTCCTGAATCTGAATCAGGGACCGGGCCAGGAGGACTTCATCTCCCAGCATCTCCGGTCCCTGCGACGAAAGCTAGTCGCCCGTAGGCACATAAATCTAACAGCACGGCCCCGCACCCAGCACCTGCACTTCCTGAATCAGGGACCGGGCCAGGAGGACTTCATCTCCCAGCATCCAGGTCCCTGCGACGACAGCTAGGTGCCCGGAGGCGCATAAATCTAACAGCGCGGCCCCGCACCCAGCACCTTCACTTCCTGAATCAAGGACCGGGCCAGGAGGACTTCATCTCCCAGCATCCCCGATCCCCTCTAACGTCCTCCCCTCACGAATACCAGGAGAATGGGGAAGAAGAAAGTGACCCAGCCAGCTTCAGACGAGGTAACTAGAACTGCTCTTGATACCTTGCTTGCAAAAGCAACCAGCGCCTTGGACATAGAAATAGCAAATGCGGAAAGGGGGCTGTCCCTGGGAGCCGGGGGGCTCTCAACTGACCCTTTGCACCCGCTTAGCCGAGCTGCTACACCTGCCACACCTCCCACAACCGGTGAGATCACTGTATGCGAACCACCCCCTATTTCGGCACCCACCCCTGGTCACATTGCTGGGGGCCAGGTAATGCCCGAGGCAGTTGTCATTACCGCCAAAAGGAAAAGAGGTCCATCTAAAGTTGCTCAAACTCTTACAGCCAAAAAACCAAGAAAGAGCAACCCCATTCAGGACAAAACAAGAACCCCGGCTTCCCAACGGAATAAACCTTGCTCAACCTGCAGCTGGCAGGAGGTTGAAGTACACCTCAAAAAACTCATAGACCCGATTGTCATTCGTCTAGACACCATTGAACGAACTCTGGCTGACTTAGTGGCAAAAGACCCGAGTACACAATGCGTATCACAGGTTGGGGCGGGGACATTAGGTGTACCAGGACATGTTCTCCTCAGTCAGGATGCTATAAGCAGTAATCCTCATCAGGGTCAAGCAAGGAAAAACTCTGCCACAGTAAACACAGCAAACATCGCCCACATAGAGAGCGCCAGAGTTACAACGCAGCCAGCCGTAGCTCCTTCCGGGGTCAACAGAGGTCAACACCGGGCAGATCTCGAACCACTAATCTCAATGCATGCACACTCCCTGCAGTCTCAAACTCTAACCCCAACGTCAATTCTAAAGCTAACATATTTAGTACACGCTTCCCCGTTACACTGCAGGGTAGTGGCCCCCCAAATCTCAATCCCAATCTGCGGCTTGTCCTTTTCTGATCACTCTGGTAAATGTTCCACCACTCAGACCATCCCAAATCGAAACTACTACCCAATTGATGGCGAAGGCCAGGCACTGGCTAACTAATGCTGCTAATATAGGCCATTTAATTCAAAATCACCTGATAATGGCCAGGAAAATACCTTGGATGGGTCACGGGCCAAAATTAATTAACAACGACTGCATTGTCCTTAATTTCGACAATCGCGGTCTGGTGAGGTATCTACTATGGCAATTACCGTCAGCTCCCACCATACAATCCCAGATCTTTACAGTCCAGCTTGGTTTCTTTTACAAACCATTACCTCAACTCAAAATCACGACTAACAATGTAGTACCCCTGGCAGCTAATAACCCAATCTGCACTCCACAGTTATTTGAGCGTAACCCATTGTTTGGAAACAGATATGCAGCACTTGAGGATTTGGATAGTTGCGATTGACTCTGCCCCCTCCTTAATTCACTATCTCCACCCAGCATTTCAGAGCCCGAGGCTGATGGAACACAACTTGTGACAGGAGGACCCACTAGGATGGGTGGCTTGCCTACCACCATACAGGCCTTACACCACCCACTATCCCCACCATCAACTGCCCCTGGGGGAGTTTTCATTTCAACCTGATGAAGGAGCTGTCTCACTCATCTCATGGAATATAGCGGGCTTTAAAAACGAAAAAGGCTCCTCTGTGTGGGAATCAGAGCCGAGTGACATCAGCATAATTTGTTTGCAGGAGACATGGGCACAGAAACCTTTTTTCCTAAATGGCTATCGTTCTTTTTTCACGCCAGCCATCCCTTCTATCGCAGGTAGAGCCAAAGGGGGCCTAATAACACTCATTGCCAACACACTCCTCTTTGACAAAATAGTATTTGTAAGAGTTCAAATTATTTTCACATCATAGTAGCCAGGGGACGGAAAAATCCTGACTTAGTATTAATACATTTCTACAACAACAACTTCATAAATCCAGCAGAGCTCCTAGAGGAACTGGATCACAGAATGGAAGGCTTGCTTTCTAATTATACTAGTTGGCCATTTATTATATGGGACAGAGATTTGAACTCTCACACTTGTAATCCCATTAACCCTAACGTATGTGGGGTTATTGATGAAAAGGGTCATCCCTTGACTCATTTCAACCATCATAACTACGGCAATGCCCTAAATAGCTTATTGATGGCATGGGACTTGGAAATTGCTAACCCAAAATGCTCTATCACAGGACAAATGGCGGCAACGTTTCATCTGGCAGGGGGGTCCTCGAGTATTGATTTCATTTTGTTCCATATGTCCTCATGCAGAAACGTTAAGAACTTTGAGGTCACACCGTCTGAATTCAGTGATCACTCCTTTCTGCATTTTACGTTTAGCTGGCACTCGCCAAAAAGACTGGGTACTAATTGCTTACCCAAACCAACACCAGCCAGGAAAAATGGCTATACTTTAAAATGGGAGAACATTGACCCCACAAAATTGTTATCGAAAATAGTGTCCTCCTCCTATAAGGAGATTTGCCTATGCTTGAACTTACCTCCCAAGGTTAACCAAACCATGGAAGCATTTAGCAGTATTCTAACTTCCATAAAGGAGCACCTTACCTGTCAAATATCCCAAAAAACTCCCTCACAACAAAAGTGGTTTGGGAAAAATTGCTCACAAGCATCAGCGGATCTTCATAAAGCACTCAAATCGTGACCTAGAGATCAAAATCTTATCAGAAGCCTCAGGTCTGCTTATAAATCCACAAGGCAGGAAAGAAAAAGGGTGATAGCCAATGAAGCCTGGGAAAACCTGAGATCAGCTTCCATTTCTAAAGACAGCAAATCTTTCTGGAAAATAGTTAATAGTCCTCTCTTCCAGGAGGAGAGTGGGCTATCACTGGACCTCCATATAGATGAGGCCACGTGGATAAGCCATTTCCAAAAAATATTCCAGGAACAACCAGCCAAAACGTTAGAGCTATCTGAGCCATATTCGAGGACTCCACCAGCACTGGAGTTCTCCATCGATGAAGTAGAACTTGCTTTAAATCAATCACCAGCACTGAAGGCACCCGGACCAGATGGGGTTCCACTGGATGTTTTTACAACTAATAAACCTCTCTGGGTACTGGTCCTCACAATAGCATTTAACTTAACGCCATAGCTAAAGCTGGCCCTCTGCTGTTTTGGAGACAGTCCGTCATAGTCCCAATCCATAAGAAGGGGAGCCGCGCAGATCCGGCTAACTACCGCCCGATCTCTTTATTGGACAGCACAGCAAAATTAATGGACAGACTGCTGCTAAATAGGCTGGAGGAGTGGGCATCTGAGAACAGAATCCTCGCTGAAGCCCAATACGGCTTCAGGAAGGGGAGGGGCACAATAGACCAGTGCCTCAACCTTGCCCTAATCGCCGCAAATACTCCGTTGCTAAACAGGGGCAGCTATTTTTGGCGTTTATGGATCTGTCAGCAGCCTTTGACTGCATGAGCCACAATAAATTGTGGTCGATCGTGGAGTCATTGGCCGTGGACCCATCCTTAATCTCATTTATTAGAGAACTATATGGAAATGCAGAGGCAGTAGTCCGATACGGAAAACAAGGGGAGTCACAAAATCTTTCAGGATCGATAAAGGGGTAAGACAGGGTTGTGGACTCGCCCCCTTTCTTTTCTCCCTGCATACAAACAAACTTTCTGAAGTCCTGACCAAAAAATGCAAGGACGTTCCAATGGTAGGCACACACCCTTTACCTGTTATGTTCTACGCAGACGACGCCGTCCTACTGGCCAGAACTCCAATGGCCTTACAGCTCTTGATTTTGACGTACTCTACCTACATGGCAGAGCTAGGCCTCCATGTTAATGAAACAAAATCACATGTGATGGCCATAGGTAGGGACAAGAAGCAGAAACTAATGGGCTTTCATATTAACGGCAGAAGACTGGATAGAGTAGACAACTTCATGTACTTGGGAATCTTCTTTGATGAAAGACTAAAATGGTGTACCATGGTGAGGAACAGGGCACTCTTGATGACTAAAAGTATAGCCGGTATTTGGAAATTTGCAGCAAAAATTGGGAACAAACCAGTAAAAGAAATGTTAGAAATCTGTCACGCACAAACAAGATCCATAGTGTCATACGGTGCAGCCGTTTGGGGAATAGCAAATATTGACTCTCTACAAGCAATAGAAGACACATTTTTAAAGAGACTTTTAGCTATCCTAACCTCTTGTTCAAGCATTTTAATCCATAAGGAACTAGATTTTCCATTCCTATCTGATACGTTAAAAATTGCCCCGCTTTTAGCCTGGCTCTCAGTCTGGAAAAGGGAATCGGGCCTCCTGAACCACTCAGTACTAAAGGATATCTTAACCTTGGATCGTGTTTCCTCCATCAGCTCGCTAGCTTTCCTGAAACAGTCCTTCAGAGAACTAGATCTGGAGTTTCTGTTTAACTCACCGTCTGAGTGCATATCCTTTTCAAAATCACGACTAAAAGAACTCTTTGTCGCTAAATTCAACTCAGACAGGTGGCAAAAAACCCAAAATAAAGTCACAGTGTCCACATACCTAGCTTCACCAACTACGAGCACTGGCCACTTATCCTACATCTCATTTGTCACGAACATCAGACATCGCTTCGTACTGACCAGATTCAGACTGAATTACATACCATTAATGGCAGCTTATCCGGCACAAGTATATTCGGCAAACCAGCTATCTCTGTGCCCCTGTGACGGCCTCTCCCACCAATCTATCTCACACCTTTTATTTTTTTGCTCATTCTATAAGGTAGAGAGGAAAAAATTCATAATCCCATTGCTGAAAAAATTCTGTATCCGCTCGCATAAACAAGCCCTTGAAACTTTCCGATCATTGGAAACTCTGTATCTATGTTTCATGCTTGCGAACGTTTTACTTGCCATTCTTAAAAACAGAAAAATGCACTTTAATCCACATGGGGCACACTTTTAGAATTTGTATTATTACTTATTAGCGGGTGCACTTTGTGTTTACGTATATGGTTTTATCGAGTTTTTTTAAAGTTACTTTTATAGTTGTTTTTATGAACTTGGCACCGTCTTTTTAATATCATTATATTTGTTTTGCTGTACTATATGATGCATATTACATTTTAATGATTCTATGTACTTTTTATGCACTTGTCCAAATGCGAAATATAGATGGATGATGATGATGTGTCGTAACCTTTTTGGGCCCAGTGCTTAATTTGTAAAAAAATAAGGGCCAGGGCCCTCGCCAAGAGGCCACTGCAGCTTTCACCACCCATTGCCCCTGGCATCTCTACCAATAACTCTATCAAAACAACTACTAACCATCAGATTCCTAAACGTTTTTGACAGTTCAGACTATTTCAGCCTCCAAAGCTATAAGAAAGGCTTTGGTGGCAGGTATTAGTCATTTTAAATGTACTTAGAAGTAATAAACAAGCATAGTTGTGCTCATCTCTAAATGTGAAAAACAGCGCCACCACGCGGCAGCTGTCATAAGTGCCGGTGTTGACAATTAAGTGCCGGTGCTGAGCACCGGAAACCACTGGCTCAAATTAAGCACTGTTTGGGCCACTTTCAGGTGAAAGGCAGGATTTGACACTTTTCCACTCAACCAATCATTCACCACCAAAATCTGGGAAGTACAGTAATATAAATAAATATCTGCCATACCTATTCCACCATCATAGGTTATTTGTATACATTTACACAGCCCAATACAGGGCGGCCATGCAGCCCACCGAAAGGATTGAATTCTATGGCAGGACCGGAGGCGAGGATTATGCTCTACTTTCTTTATTTTCCATCACCAGCAGTATTCAACTTTAACAGAAAAAACTCTCTTTCCCATGGAACACCGGGAAAGGTCAGTCACAGAGGTCAACCAATAGGCATCTGTACACGTCCTGAAAGGTCCGGGACTGCTGGGATACCTCCTCTTTCTTTTCCTGCTCCACCAGCAGTTACCACCAGCAGTTAAGTCGATTTCTGTATCCCTCTTTTGTGGCTTGATGCTGTTTATTTCTGCTTGATTGTACTGTACTGCCTTTTCATTGCAGCGCAAGCGCTTTCCTTGTTCGCGGCGATCTCGCCGCACTCTTCGCAGCCGCCGGAGCGTCTCTCATCGCTCCTTTCGCGGCCGTGTTCTTGCGGGCTCTGCGGTAGCGCTGATGGCCGCTAGAGGGCGCCCGTGTAGCGCGACTTGCGTCTCGTTGCTCGGCGGGAGCGCGTCTTCCTGTCAGGTTTTTCCTGTCAGTACGTTCCACGCCGAGCTGCAGCCCGCCCCTGGAAGCCCTTACGCCTGTGTGTTCACGGGTCTGTATTTAAGCAGCCTGACGCCCGTATCGGGTCCGTAGAGGTGACTTTGGCAAACGAGTGCCCTTCTGACGCGAGTACCAGTTTAAGGCTGTCATTCAAGTGGGGCTCGGCCCAGGCACACTGCTACCCCCTGATTAGTGGGTGAGAAGTCCCTAGGGTCCTTGTTACCCATATTCCTGTGGTTGCGCAGCCCAAATAGAGGGTTTTTAGGCCCGCCAAAGCTCTAGAAAAACTGGTTCGCCAAATCTCTGTGCTGGGTGTATGGCCAGTGTTGGTACATAGTTTACTATGGAAGGGGATTATGTTGAGGAGGAAACCTTACAGGTCCTGCCCCTGGATGATGACTTTTGCGACGCTGTGGACGCCTCCATCCACCAGGCAGTCGCAGCGGCCATGGGGCCCTTTGAAAGACGCATTATGCAGATTGCTTACTCCTTTGCAGGAGGCCCTGCCTCGGGGGAACGCCCCCCCTTCCCGCGCCCCCCTAAGCGGAAGCAGGAGTCTGCTGTGGATCTGGGGGCATTCGAGCACCTTAAAAAGGCCTTCCTTGCGCGCCCTTCTCTGGAGCCACTAGCGACACTAGATGAGGTCATTCCCTTGTCCCCGTAGGGGGGGACGATGAAGGTGATGACTCCCCTACCGAGTCTACTGAGGAACCGGGCCCTTCCAAGCCCTGGCGTCCAGGCGCGAGTGGTGGGAAGCCTCCACCGGACATGCTAGACCCGGAGGATCTCCTGCACCCTCGCTCCACGGAGTGGACTCCAGGAGATAAGGTGGCACAGTTTGTGGCGAGCCGCATGAGGAAACCCCTGGAAAAGGAGGTTAGGGCCTGTCTAAGGGCGGAATGCCCGCGTCGGGCCCTTACGGGCAAGGTGGCAGTCACACCTGAAATAGATGCTAGAATGGCCACGTTTATTCAGAAATATGTTCGCGATCCCAAAAAAGGGATTGATAGGTCCTGGAAAGCTTGCCAGGACAAGCTTTTGGACGCTTACAGCCCCCACACGAAAATCTTGGATCTTGCGGAGGAGGCTAAAGCTTCCGGTTCCGCGCTTTCTCCTGAATCCGTGTCAGGCTGGGCCCAGCTGCCATTGTGTGCCTGGGCAATGCTAATTGTGCCCTCTCGGCTGAGAGGAGGCGCTCCTTGTTGCTGAAAGTGGACCCCAAGCTTGGGGATTTGGCTTCCTCAGAGGCGGGTGCAGTGGCTGACGGGGGACTCTTCGGAGAACCTTCTGTTTGTCTCAACCTTCACTACTTTGGATAAAGCGCAGGCTTCCATTAAAAGGGTGTTCCACCCTAAGGTTTTCATCGGGGCCGGTCGTGGCAGGGGGCGCTCGGCCGGCCGTTTCTACACCCAAGCCCCTGCCAGAGGCTTCAAGAAGGCGCAAGAACAGCCCAGACAGGAGTTCTTCCAGTCACGGAGAAACAACAGGGGCAGAGGCTCCAGAAGCGCAACCAGAGGTCATTTCCAGACCCAATCAGGTGAGACTCTCCCTTTACCCCCAGTTGCAGGTAGGGGGCAGGCTGGCACTGTTCGCGAACAATTGGGAGGCCATCACTTCCGACTCATGGGTTTTGCAGACCATCAGGGGTTTTCACATAGAGTTTTACGGGACCCCGATACAAGAGTCCCACCCCCGTCCCCTGGTCTTTACGGCAGCCCAGAACGCCCTGGTAGACAAAGAGGTACAGGACCTATTACACAAAGGGGCGATTGCTTACTCCTCCCTCCATCCAAGGGGTTTTCTAAGTAACAGTGGACAAAACAGATGGGGGTCAAGGCCCAATAATCAACCTCAAGGAGTTCAACAGCTGGTTGGCGTTCCGCAATTTCAAAATGGAGGGGATCCACCTGCTGCGCGACCTCCTGCGCCCAGACGACTGGATGGTGCGGCTAGATCTAAAGGACGCTTACCTGGCCGTCCCGATTTTTTCACCGCACCGCAGGTTTCTTCAGGTTCAGTGGAGAGGGCAAGTCTACGAGTTCACAACACTTCCTTTCGGTCTGTCCTCCGCACCTTGGTGCTTCACCAAGGTACTCAATCAAGCCTGCGATAGAGTACCTCCGGGCTCGGGGCTTCCGCCTCATTATATACTTAGACGACCTCCTCCTTTTGGCTCAGTCCCCAGCATTGCTTACAGACCAACTGCAAACGACTGTAGCTTTGTTGCAGGGCCTCGGGTTTGTTATCAACGAGAAGAAGTCCCTTCTCACCCCGGCCAGGCAAACTACGTTCCTGGGCTTTGTCATAGACTGCATCAACAAGACGTTAAGTCTCCCTTCCAGGAAGGTTTCCAAGATTCGTCGGGAGCGCAGGAGAACCCTGGCCAGATCTACCATTTCCCTCCGGCAAGTCGCCAGGATTGTAGGCCTCCTATCGTCCTCCATTCAGGCCATCTTTCCGGGGCCTCTCCACTACAGAGCCCTTCAGAGACTCAAAGCCACCCATCTCAGGAAGGGCCTGCAGTATGCGGAGCAGGTTCCTCTCACGGACGAGGTAAGGTTAGAGATGCGGTGGTGGCTGGACAATATGGAGGCCTGGAACGGGCGGGCCATCTTTGGCTCGGCCCTGGACATGGTCATAGAGTCGGATGCCAGCAAGTCAGGCTGGGGTGCGTGCTGCGGGGACTCCTTTACAGGAGGAAAGTGGTCCATGGACGAGCAACGGCTTCACATCAATTGCCTAGAACTGTTGGCGGGCTCCTTTGCCATCAAGTGCTGGATGAAAGACAAGGTCAGCTGCAATGTCCTCCTCAAGATGGACAATGTCTCTGCTGTCGGTTACATAAACCACGTGGGTGGCACAAAATCCAAGGTGCTAGCGGATATGGCCAAGGAATTCTGGACCTTCTGCCTCTAGAACAATGTCTCTGTGACAGCGGAGTACCTTCCGGGAGCATGCAATGTGGTAGCGGACTGGTACTCCCGGGTATGGTCGGATGTGAGCCTCTGGCAACTGGAACCCAGAGTTTTCCAGAGGTTGCACGCCCTTTGGGGCCCCTTCTCGGTGGATCTTTTCGCCTCTCGCCTGGATCACCAGCTTCCCAGGTTTTTCAGTTGGAAGCCGGACCCTCTGGCGGCGGCCACGGACGCCTTCCTTCAGGACTGGTCGACGGAGGCGGGTTACGCCTTTCCCCCGTTCGCCATGATAATGCGCCTCTCAGCTCAGGTCCGCAGGCAGCAAGTGAAGGTGGTGTTGATCACGCCTTATTGGAGATCACAAGTATGGTTTCCAGTTCTTCTGGAACTTTCCTGGGATACTCCGATCCTTCTACTCCGCAATCGGATGATTCTCCGTGATCCCCAGGGGAAGCCTCATCCCCTGATCCTGCAGAATCGGATGCCCCTCATGGCCTGGCGGATTTCCGGCAACGCTGGAGACTCCAGGGCTTATCAGGAGAAGCTCAAAACATCCTGGCAGCAGCATGGGCGGACGGCACCAACAAGCGATACAGATCAGCTTGGTCCAGATGGGTGGGTTGGTGCCTTGGGAGGAATCAGAATCCCGTGGGGTGCGAGGTGGTCCACATTTTGAACTTCCTAGCCTCCCTGGCTTCAGAGGGTTTGGCATACCGCACGATTAATTCTTATAGATCGGCAATCTCAGCGGGCCATGACCCGGTACAGGGTAACACGATAGGCGAACATCCGTTTGTCTGCAAACTGATGAGAGGCATTCGCTTATCCCTGCCTCCTCTGCCTAAATATTCTAAGTTGTGGGATGTCAACAAAGTGTTATCCCTTTTTAAGTCCTGGCAACCAAATAAGTACCTATCCCGCAAGGAGCTATCGGCGAAGTTGGCCATGCCTCTTTGCCTGGTCTCTTGTCGGAGGGTCTCTGACGTGAGAGCCCTGGACCTCCAGTCGCGTTTTTACTCCTCAAGGGGTCACCTTCCATATTTCCCGCCGCACAAAGTCGGACTCCAGGGTGATCTCGTACCCGGCTTTTGATAGGCACCCTAAGCTGTGCGTTGTGCGTTGCCTGAAGGCTTATGAGACTATGACGGACGAACATCGCCCCCATGGAGAGAACCAGTTACTGATATCTCTTAGGAAACCCTTCAAGGCTGTCTCTTCTCCCACCATAGCAAGATGGATCAGATGGGTCATGCGGGAAGCAGGCATTGACATTTCGCACTTCGGTGCTCACTCAGTCAGAGGTGCAATGGCCTCCAAGGCCTTATTTCTCGGGGCACGCCTCGAAGATATTATCAATGCTGCAGACTGGTCATCAGACTCCATGTTTAAAAGGTTCTATTTCAAACCAGTCGTAGACATGGCTTCCCTGGTGGTGGACAAGCTTTGAACGAGCATAATCCTCGTCTCCGGTCCTGCCATAGAATGAAAAATTTCCTAGTAGACAAGAAGGAAAGTTTCAATTCTATTAAGGACGCGGAGGCGAGGATTATTCCCGCCAGGAGTTTCCTGAGGATTCAGTCATCACCCACCCTCGGCCATAGATCAGCACTCCGTATGGTATAAGTATGAATCAGTGTTTATCCTCTCGTAAAGTGTTGTATTTAATCAGACAGTAGTTTGCACTTCGACTTGGCATGTGGTTGTTTCCTAATGTTCTTATCTTCCTTATGTACTATGTTCCTTCTGTAAGCCTTGGTGTTAAGTTCCGATTCATCTCTGTATCCTTTGGCTTCTTGTAGGATCCGAGCCTGCTAAAACGGACTAGTTGAATTCGACGAAGGCCGATGGTCGCAGTCAAGAAAGAGGAGGTATCCCAGCAGCCCGGACCTTTCAGGACGTGTACAGCTGCCTATTGGTTGACCTCTGTGACTGACCTTTCCCGGTGTTCCATGGGATAGAGAGTTTTTTCTGTTAAAGTTGAATACTGCTGGTGATGGAAAATAAAGAAAGTAGAGCATAATCCTCGCCTCCGCGTCCTTAATAGAATTGAAACTTTCATTCGTGTCTACTACTAAATTTTTCATTTTGGTAAAAAGGCTACGGAACCAGGTCTAAGGGATGATCAATAAGAACTTTTGAAGCGCATAATGAAAGCGTGGCAGGGCCATCATCTTAAACAGAGTGACTCTGCCTAATATGTTTAGTGGAAGCTTGGCCCATTGTATTTCCTCACTCAGATGGCCATTGACTGTTGTTTCAGGGCCAAAATGCCTGTTTCTAATTCAAGAATTTAGCATTGTTTCACACTTTCTTTACCCCTAAGATAGGATCTTGCAATCTCCTGAATAGTTGCTTTTATAGCAAGCCAGGCACTCCACAGTGCCTTTGTTCAGATCCAAGAAAGTCTATATTTCCTGTCTTAGGAATAGTGCAGAGTGTTGATCAACTAAGCACCAAGCATTAAAGCGCCAAATTGGACGCTCGCCCTCCCCATGGGTCCCAAGGTGGACCACCACCAGGGCGTCATCTGAGATGCCTCATGGTAGGATGTGGCTGCGATTGTAGGAATCATATCAGTGGCCGGCAGAAACAGTATGTCAATATGAGACATTTATGGTGTGCTGCTGATGTATGCATATATGCATGAGGCCAAGGGTTCCACACTATCCAGGTGCCACACAAACTCAAGCTCTCCATCCAGTCTGCGCACTCTACACACCCTGCTTCACCTCTGTAGGGCCTGTGGAGTCCATGTGTGGTATTAGCACATCATTAAAGTCTTTTCCAACTACTGTAAGTCCCTGGGGAACCTATGGATTATCTGCTGGATCAAGATTGGAATTAGCTAGGGTAAGGGGACATATTTGCCGAATTGATTAAGCTTACGACCCTCAAGGGATCCCTCAAGCTCCATGTACCTCCCAAGGGGTGTCTAACGTAATCTGGGAGACCTACAATGTAGTAAAATAAAACGTGTGTCATTTTATGTCATTCTAACACATTTTACAAGGTTATTAACAATGTGATATGTTTTATCTAAATAATTGCTTAGTGTTGAACTTAACACAATTGTCAGTAATATCTCTTCAGACCTGAATATGTTTCTTAGAGATGCAGCCAATGCGTGTTGTTTGCAAGGTCAGAGTTAGCACAACCAACATTTTTTAATTTAAATTGACAATATTTAGGTTAAGCAGGTTACCTTATTAGTAAGTGAAAATCAAGACAAAGATATTATAAATGCTGCTTAGAACACCAGGGGGAAGACGGCGGATTGACGCCGTCGCAGAGCACAGACTCACGGAGAGGCTCCTTGATACCCGCTTATCCAGGTGATTCTGACCCAGGGAAACTGCTGAGAAAGGAGAGGATGTGGATGTGGAAGATTTGAAGACGTTATGGCACTTAACGTATCTTCAGAGAGGTTTAGATAAATCAAGGAGAGCTTACGAATGCAGGTGATAGTGGTGGCCGGCGCCGGACGTTTGTTGTTCACGTCTCGGCTCGCACGCTGGAAATTTGGATGCGGCTCGGCAGTCTACTGGTCGAGACTGCTCCTAGTCCCTGCTTCAGCGTTCGTTGTGAAGGGAGACATGGCGCCACCGAAAACGGCGCCAAGAATTACACGGGCTGGTCGGGCTCCAGCGAACGTTTCGGGAGTTCTGGGGGCTGAAGCGGACACTCTGGAGGAGGGACTCACGGCACAGAAAACGAACACTTCTAAGAATTCTTCTAAAGTAGGTAAGCCGCTTATGCGACTGTTGCAATCTGGAAAGGTAGCGGACCTTTTTATAACCGGCGAGCCTAATGAGCTAATGACTGGCAACAAAATAGCAGACGTTTTATTAGAGGCTATCCCGATGTGCCACAGTGTTGCTAATGAATCATCTAGCAGTAGTTTAAGGGATCCTGAGCTTGAGAAGAAGAGTTCTTTAGATCAATCGGAGAGTGAGAGGGCTTCAAACCCAGAGAATGTTGAGTCTCATTTATCTGAAACAAGCTCATTGATCCGCGACACACAGGAGATGGATAATAGTGCTGGAGGAGGGAGAGAAAGTCGCAGACAAATCGAGATTGCTACAGAATCTGTGCAAGAGCGTCTGGTACTTGAAGATTCGGCAAGTCTTCTATTGGAAGATGTAGTAATAACAGATATGGATGATAAGGCAAAGACTGCGATGGAAATTTACAATCAGCTACTCTGGTATCTAGTGGTGATGGTGATGGAGGGGAATTATTATTATTACAAGCTGTTGGTCAGGGACTTGAAAATCCCAAATTCCCAGAAAAAAAGAGGGACGTGCCAGCAGCCCCTAAGGGCACAGCGGAGAAAGCAGGGACTGTGTCTAAATCACCTAATGCATCTTTTGGCAAAAAATCTAAAGAAAAGGCCAAAGTAACGAGGTCTGGGAAGAAAACACTCTTTGGATTTGATAATTCGCGACAAAATGTGGTACCCTTACGAGCCAAAGCTACCTCTGATGGCAGCCCTCTCCGCAAATGGGTTCAGGTGAAAGGAGGGGTCAAGACTATGATAACACGATTATCAGGTACTAGTCCTATAGATAGCTGCCCTACAGACAACAGTCCTGTAGAGAGCAGTATGGAAAGCAGAGGTGCAGTAGGAGGCAACCCTGAGTTAGAGCCTGCTCTAGCTTTAGGACAAGCCCTGACATTAATATCGGCTCCGACAAATGCGGGGGCACAGACAACTGAGAAACAAGTAGCGAAGGCACAAGATTGAGGAGTCATCCCTCCTTCTGATCTTTCAGGCTTTAAAAGATCAAAGAGTTGAAGCTCAGGAGCATTACACACAGGCTAGAGCAGATAACTATAGTATCCAACAGTCACTACAAGAGATGACGACTAAAATAGGGTCACTTACGAAAGACATTTCTGAACTACAGCAGAGGGTTGCTGATACTGAGGAGTCTTCCACCCTAACAGTCAACTCGTTGCAGAAGCATGACGCTCAGATCCTGGCAATGCAAACCAAGCTAGAAGACTTAGAGAATCACCAGCGACGGCATAACTTAAGACTATTTGGGGTCCCGGAGGGGAAGGAGGGCTCAGACCCAAGGGCGTTTGTGGTTCAGCTGTTTCAGAAAGCCTTCCCTGATTTGGCAGATTGGGACTGGGACTCTCAGTTACAAAGAGTTCATAGACTCCCGTTGGTTCAACACAAGCAAGGATCCCGATATCCTCGGCCTATGCGCCAGCTGCGTTCCTCGGGGCAATACTTGGTTGCTGTCCCTCGAGTGAACCGTCTCCGGGCCGGGGGACGGTCCTTCCGCTGTTTGGCAGCCAAATTGTGGAACTCCCTGCCCTTTCAGATTCGCAGTCTGGATAGCCTGCTGGCCTTCCGAAAAGCCATTAGACATACCTTTTTCCCGTGGCCTAGTTCTTACCCTCTATGTTACTGCTTTCAGCGCCGGGACGCCTAGTTCTTAGCCTCTATGTTACACTGCTTTCAGCGCCAGGACGCCTCTTCGCTGAGGCAGCTGTGCGCTATATAAGTCTAGTTAACATTAACATCTGAAAGAGACACGTTAGTGACAGATTCCTTACCTTAGAAAATCCCCAGGCGTCAGGCTGGATCCGGAAAGTTTTGCGTAGCAGTACCCTTGCGTGTCGGTAGGCGGCGTCGTGCGGCTCCGCGTCCGTCGTCGGCGTCGGGATCACCGGGATGACGTCGCGGCCAGTACTTAGACGCCGCCCCTGCGCGCTGACGTCAGTTCTTTCTTTTTCCGCGCCAGTAAGCGCAGATCCGGAGAGAGCAGTGCCCCAGTCAATTTTTGACTGATTTTTTGGGACTTTTTGTCACTGTTTTCTCGAGTCTTTACGACTCCTACGGTGTCGGTAGGGATGCCCGGCTTCAAGCCATGCGACGCCTGTGGTCGAATGATGTCGATCACGGACCCGCATCAGGATTGTCTCTACTGCCTCGGGCGCGACCACGACTCCAAGTCGTGTCCTGACTGTCGGGCCTTGCATCCGAAGGCTTTGCGAGAGCGGTTTCGAAAGCTCCTCGAGGTCCGGCAGTCGGCTCCGCGCCAAGCCAAGCCCCGGTCGAGGGGCCGGTCGCGGAGTCCCCATCGTTCTTCGGGGTCAAAGTCTTCGCACTCCTCCGGTAAGTCGAAGCATAAGAAGTCAAAGAAGCGTCATCGCTCGACGACTTCCCCTCGCCGGTCGCGCGACTCGGCTGAGGGTCCCGTCGGCACCGTCCCCGCGGCGCCGGGAGTGCCTGTGGAGCCGCCGCCGCATTACCCGCCCTATCCGGGTTCGGGGGCGACTCCGGCCGAAATACAGGAGTTCCTGTCGGCCATGGCCCGTCTCTTCGGGCCTAAAGGTCCCCCCGGTGCGCCTTCGGGCCCCGCGGGCCCTAGTGGGGCTCCTACGGCGCCGCCGGCGACTCCGGTCCCGGCGCCGCCAGCAACACCAGCCCCGGCCCAGGCCTCGGCCCCGGCACCGGTGCTGCCGCAACCCCGATCGACGCCGGTTGACCTGACGACACCTTCACCGGCGTCGATCTCACCGGTGCCGTTCACGACGCCGCCCGGGGCTCCGGGCGACGTCGTCCCCAGGTTCTCTCCGGACCCGGACTCAGCGCCGGACCGACGTCGATCGACGCCGGCTCCGGCGCCGCTGAGACCTTGGGTCCCACTTGTCCCTCCTCCTTATATTGATCCTGATTTGGAGGACGAAGAGAACTGGGAGGGGTCTGAGGACCCTCTCACTGCCCAATGTGAGTACGATCATGACTGGGCTGAGGAACTTGGGGAGGCCAGTGGTCTGGACACCTCTCCAGACATTGGCATGCTGTCTCCTCCTTCCGTGGCAATGGAGGAGGGAGCAAACTTTGCTACGGTGCTGCGTAGGGCAGCTGAGGTCCTGCACCTCCAGTTACCTACAGTGGCTGTCAGGACTAACCTCCTGACGGAAGTGCTTCAGCCGGCGGCTACCTCTGCGGAGCCACTGCTGCCGTTCAACGAGGCACTTTCGGACGTTCTTTTGGGCACCTGGACCAAGCCCACCGCAGGGGCTCCTGTGGATAGGAACGTAGCCTGGCGCCATCGCCCTGCTCCGGGCGACCCCCTGTTCCTTTCCCAACACCCCACCCCTGAGAGCTTGGTTGTCCAAGCCTCCGCCTCCCAAAGCGCCTTCCCTACCGCTCCCCCGGATAGGGAATCCCAAAAACTGGACCAATTTAGGAAGAAGGTTTTTTCTTCCACCAGTGCTGGCTTGCGGTACGTCAACACCGCTTGCCTTTTGGGCCGATATACCCACTCCTTGTGGGATTCGGTGGCGCAAGTCCTACCCCAGTGTCCTGAGGAGGCCCAGGCACTGCTTTCCCGCGCCATTGCGGAAGGAAGAGATGCGGCGAAGTACACTATCCGGTGTGGCCTAGATACCGCCGACTCGCTAGGCAGATCGCTTGCGACGACAGTGGCGCTGCGCCGTCACGCCTGGCTGAGGACCACTGGTTTCTCGGGCGATGTCCAAAACACACTTATGGACATGCCCTTTGATGGTGTCGGCCTTTTCGGCAACAAGGCAGACCATGCGCTGGAGCGCTTTAAGGACTCACGGGCTACAGCCAAGTCCCTGGGCCTTTCTGCTGTGCGCCCTCCGCAACAGTCTGCTTTTCGCCCCTTTCGTGGCCACGGAAGGGGCGCCCAGTCACGTCCGCTGCCCAGCCACCGGCCCGCGCAGCAAGCGTCTTCGCATGGACGTGGCTCCCGCCGAGGCGGGTCGGGTAACCAGCGTGCGGGTCAGGCCACCACCTTCGCCCCGTCCGCGGCCTCCAAGCCCTCCTAGTCCATCCTTTCAGGTCCACAGCACGCCAGTAGGGGGCAGGGTCCGTCATCACCTTCACCACTGGCGTGCCATTACATCGGACAGGTGGGTCTTGGACATTGTCCGAAGGGGCTACTCCCTCCCCTTCGAGACTACCCCCCCAGCCATGCCACCTCAATGCCACCGCATGTCGGGGGATCATTTGGTGCTTCTTCAAAAGGAAGTTGCGGCCCTCTTGGCCAAGGGGGCCATCGAGCGCGTTCCGACCCCAGAAGTAGGACGTGGTTGTTACTCCCACTACTTTCTGGTGCCCAAAAAGGACAAGGAGGACATGCGTCCTATCTTGGACCTCCGGAACATCAATCTCTTCCTCCGGAAGGAGAAGTTCAAGATGCTCACCCTAGCTCAGGTCTTGACTGCCCTCGACCCTGGAGACTGGATGGTAGCGTTGGACTTGCAGGACGCATATTTTCACATCCCCGTCCTGCCGGCCTACCGGCGTTACCTGCGGTTCACGGTAGGCCTCGAGCGTTTTCAGTTCACTGTGCTCCCCTTTGGCCTTACCAGCGCCCCTCGGGTGTTCACGAAAGTGATGGCGGTGGTCGCAGCTCATCTGCGCCGGGCAGGGGTTCCAGTCTTCCCCTACCTCGACGACTGGTTGCTGAAGGCGGGCTCGTCCCAGGCAGTCGTCTCCCACCTCCAGACTACGGCCGAACTCCTGCACTCGCTGGGGTTCTCCATCAACGTGCCGAAGGCGCACCTGATTCCTTCTCCACAGCTCCTTTTCATCGGAGCAGTTCTGGACACAACGCAGTTTCGGGTTTATCCTCCCGAACGGCGAGTCCGGGATATTCAGGCTATGATTCCGATCTTTCAGCCTTTATCCTGGGTTTCGGTACGGATGACCCTGAGGCTGCTGGGCCTCATGGCCTCCTGCATCCTGCTGGTCGATCATGCCAGATGGCATATGCGGGCTCTGCAGTAGGACCTGAAGTTCCAGTGGGCGCAGCATAAGGGGAACCTGTCCGATTACGTCCAGCTCTCGGAGGGGACTGCACGGCAGTTGCAGTGGTGGCTCTCGAACCGGCAATGGGTCATGGGCAGATCCCTCTCCCTTCCCCAGCCAGAGCACGCAGTTGTGACGGACGCGTCCCTTCTGGGATGGGGCGGTCACATGGGAGAGGCGGAGATCAGAGGCCTCTGGTCTCCGGCGGAGTCCCGGCTCCATATCAACCTTCTGGAGCTCCGGGCGATCCGACTTGCACTCAAGGCATTCCTTCCCTCTGTCAAAGGGACGGTAGTGCAGGTGTTCACAGACAACACCACCGCCATGTGGTACTGCAACAAACAAGGCGGGGTGGGGTCGTGGACCCTATGTCAGGAGGCTCTGCGTCTCTGGACATGGCTGGAACATCAGGGCATATTCCTGATGGTTCAACACCTGGCAGGTTCCCTGAACGCCAGGGCGGACGAACTCAGCCGCAGGTGCATGATGGATCACGAATGGCGTCTTCACTCGGAAGTGGCGCAAGGACTCTTTCTACAATGGGGAGAGCCTTGGTTAGATCTATTCGCCACCGAAGAGAACGCGCAATGTCATCAGTTCTGCGCGCTGGAATTTCCAAGGCGGCAGTCGCTCGGCGGCGCTTTTCGTCGCGAGTGGAGTTGCGGTCTGTTGTACGCCTTTCCGCCTATACCACTTCTACCCAGAGTGTTGAAGAAGATTCGGCGCGACCGGGCCCACGTCATTCTTGTGGCTCCGGACTGGGCTCGAAGAGTTTGGTATCCCGAACTACTCAGTATGAGCGTCGATCCCCCGATCCGTCTGCCTCTTCGGGAGGATCTTCTGTCGCAGCAGCAGGGGACGGTCCTCCACCCGAACCTGTCCAGTCTCCACCTCCTTGCGTGGAGATTGAGCAGCGGCAGTTGATTCCTTTCGACTTGCCTCCTGAAGTTTGTGATGTGATTCTGGCAGCCAGGCATCCCTCCACTAAAGTGGTATACGCCTGCAGGTGGAACAAGTTTGTGGCATGGTGCACAGCAAAGGCTGTGAATCCCCTTTCTGCCCCTCTTTCTGAGGTTCTTCTGTTCCTTCTTTCTCTGGCCCAACAGGGTTCTGCCCTGGGTACCATCAAGGGCTATCTTTGTGCAATCTCGGCCTTCCTCAGGCTTCCTGATCAGCCCTCCCTTTTCAAGTCCCCTGTTGTTAACAGGTTTCTTAAAGGCATTACACACCTCTTCCCTCCTGTTCCGTTTGTGATGCCTCAGTGGGACTTGAACTTGGTTCTTACCTTTTTAATGTGCGCTCCCTTTGAGCCTCTACATAACTGTCCTCTTCGTCTTCTAACTCTGAAGACAGCCTTTCTGGTGGCCATCACCTCCGCTCGGCGGGTGAGTGAGCTCCAGGCTCTTTCGTGCAAACCCCCCTTTCTGTCTGTCCATCCAGACAAGGTTGTTCTTAGGACGCGTCCGTCCTTCTTGCCAAAGGTGGTTACTGCCTTCCACATTGGGCAGACCATCACTTTGCCCACCTTCTTTCCGCCTCCGCATCCTTCCAGAGAGGAAGAGTGGCTCCACCGTCTGGACCCAAAACGTGCGCTTTCCTTTTACCTCAACCGAACTCAACAGTTCCGGGTGTATGACCAGCTCTTTGTTGGCTACGTGGGCGCCAAAAAAGGTCGGGCGGTACACAAGAGGACCATCTCCCGCTGGGTAATCTTGTGTATCAAAGCCTGCTATTCTTTGGCTAAGAAGGAGCCCCCTGTTGGGCTACGTGCCCATTCTACCAGGGCAACAGCTGCTACCACGGCTTTAGGCCGCGGTGTTCCGCTACAGGATATATGTCATGCAAAACACATATATGTCAGGCAGCTACGTGGGCCTCGCTGCACACGTTTACCAAGCATTACTGCCTTGACAGCCAAGTCCGGAGGGACGGCTTCTTTGGCCGCTCTGTCCTCCGGGACTTCCTTGTCTGAATCTGTTCGCAGACCCACCACCGGGGTTGGTATTGCTGGGGTATCTATTCTAAGGTAAGGAATCTGTCACTAACGTGTCTCTTTCAGATGCACAAGTTACTAACTTGTGTAACGATATATCTGTAAGAGACAGTAGTTAGTGACAGATTCCTACCGCCCACCCATCCTCCCCGTTCTGCGAACTGATTTCTAGGGTTAAGGACATCCCTTTCAGGGCCCTAGTATTTTTTCAGACACCAATGTCAGCTTCTTGCATGGCTCTGCGTTCCTGGCGTGGAAAGTCGTGTACAGAACTGACGTTAGCGCGCAGGGGCGGCGTCCAAGTACTGGCCGCGACGTCATCCCGGCGATCCCGACGCCGACGACGGACGCGGAGCCACACAACGCCACCTACCGACGCGCAAGGGTACTGCTACGCAAAACTTTCCGGATCCAGCCTGACGCCTGGGGATATTCTAAGGTAAGGAATCTGTCACTAACTACTGTCTCTTACAGATATATCGTTACACAAGTTAGTAACTTGTGCATTAACATTTTTTGGGGAAATTTCCTGCTCAGACAGGCTGTGTCTTTGAAAGCTCGCCCTAGCTCTCCTGTTACAGCTGAATCTATTACCTTCTTTGTTCGGTCTGATCTTTGCAAGATAACAATGGACAGACGCTGGAAGTTACGCCAGTTAATAGATCCATTAAAGGCCGTAGGAGCACAAGTATTTCTACAGGAGCCTGCATGGATAAAAGTCTTGAAGGGTGGACATTCCTATTTCTTTTTTGATGAACAAGAGACTAAGCAAGTGACCTGCAAGTGGCAAACAGAGGCTGCAAACAAGATTTTAAAAAGACTATAAATTGTTTTTAGGTGCTTAAAGATGAAAGGGAGGTGGGAGCTAGATGTGGATCCTTTTGGTTCTCTCTGTTAAGGTACTTTCATGGTTGTTTTTTTCTTCTTATGTCTTATTCTTCTTCTTTATATGGGATAGGGTGCGGGGGGCCACCGTGGTGGTACTGTCTCCAAGGCGCTGCCCAGTCAACGGCAGCAGGTAAAAGGGGAGGATTCCTCCTTTGTGGAACAGGGAGGGGGGAGGGGACCTTAGAGGTTTAAGGGGAGATGGGTGGTTGGTTCGTGGAAAACTTGAGGGGCGAACAAATTACATCAAGGGGGCATTTCAGGGTTTCGGCAGGAAGATGCAAAATAGAATGTTTGACTTAGACAGACGTGTAAGAATAAAGAAGGGTATTTGGAGTAAAAGTAATTTGGTTGATAAGAATAGTTTTTATTATGGATTGGGTTAAATGTCTGACATGGAATGTCGCACGGTTGAATAGTGCAAATAAGCGACAATTAGTGTTTGAGGAGCTAAAAATGTATCGTCCCCAGATAGTTTTATTAACAGAGACGCATCTTGCATATAAAGATCAGAACTTTCTTAAACATTTGGGGTATGAAATAATAGTATGCACTACACAAACTATTTCAATAAGGGGCACCGCTATATTAAAGGATAAAAGGTTTGCATGCACAATAAGTAAGACATTGGCTGATCAGAGGGGGAGATGGGCACTTGCGCAGTTAGAAATTAGAGGTAAGAAGTATGTGTTTTGCTCAGTCTATGGACCTAACATAGATGATCCTACTGTTTTTGACTTACTAAATATGGAAATGTTAAATTGGGAGGGGGAGCGGCTGGTCATGGGGGATTTTAATTGTGTTATGGACTACAGTATAGATTCAACAAGACAGGGGGCTACTCCTAGAATGCAAAGGACGTGTGCTGCGATATTGGAAATGGCGCGACTGCAGTCCATAAGAGATGCATGGAGGCAGTTGTATCCAGTTGTCCCTGGTTATACGTTTTACTCTGCCATTCATAGGCTCTATTCAAGAATTGAGATGGCATGGGTCTCGGATAATCTAATGTTGGCTTCAGTCATGGAAGTATGCCCTCGGGTTACTTCTGACCACAATCCTATTATATTATCTTTTCAGGCCACAGCCGAATGTAAAACAGCTAGATCTTTTTCTTTTCCTAGATATTTACTTACGGATAATGGCTACCTGGCTAATACTACTAAACAGCTTGAGGTACTCTTTAGTGAGAATATGGGGTCAGCGTCCCCGCTTACTGTTTGGGATACAATGAAAGCGTTTGTTAGAGGCATTATTCAACAATTTATATGGCAGCAGAACAAAGAGTGGAAAGAGGACTGTAAGGTACTTATTCAAGCCTTATGCAATATGGAAAAACAACATGCTGAGGCAGTTATGCGGGATACTGGGGATCAGGATCAGTTGCTTCTCTCTTTAATAGATGCAAAGATAGCAATGAAGAAGTCTTTTAGGGAAAAAATTGCAGTTAGGTATAACAAATATCGGCTATCGCAATATGAATATGGTGAGCAAATCGGTAAGGTCCTGGCCTTTAAAGTAGAGGATGAAAGGGCCAAAACAAAGATAAATGCTATAAAGGGAACAAATGGAATCTTGTATACTCGTCCGCAAGCCGTTCTAGAACAGTTTTCCATATATTATCAGAAGCTGTATTCACATACTTTTATACCTGATAAGGGAGATATGTCACAGTATCTCCAGGATAGTAATCTCCCAGTTGTGAGTGAAGAAGATGCGGCCCTATTAGATAGCAATATTTCGATAGAGGAAATAAGTATGGCAATATTCGCGCTCCCTTCTGGGAAAGCTCCTGGGGAGGATTCTATACCTGCAGAATTCTATAAAGTTTTTAAAAATGTTTTGCTTATACCATTTAGTATGGTTATACAACATATTGGCTTAAGTGGGAAGATACCAGAATAATGGAACATGACACAGATAGTTTTTTTTTCTAAAAATGGATAAACCACCTGGCGAGTGTAGCTCAGATCGGCCGATTTCGCTTATAAACGCGGATGCCAAGATTTTTGCAAAAATGTTGGCAAATCGTTTGGCTCCAATAATGCCCGGATTAGTGTCTGATTACCAACATGGATTTATCCTGGGCAGGGATACTACTGCTCATGTTAATATGGCAGTGGGGGCCTTTGATATGGCCGAGAAGCTGTCAATAGACCTCGGCATGATCCTTTTGGACGCCGAAAAGGCCTTTGACAGGGTGGGGTGGGACTGCCTACGGGCTACATTGGCAACTTTTGGTTTTAGAGGACAGTTTAGGCATTGGGTTCAAGCTTTATACAACAAACCTCAAGCTAAATTATCATACCTAGGGTTGTATTCAATACCATTTCGAATTTTATGTGGCACCAGGCAGGGTTGCCCTCTCTCCCCCTTGTTGTTCGCTCTTTATATTGAGCCATTCATTTGTGCATTACAATCCAATACACAAATAATTCCATTAGAATCAGAGATAACCAAGTTTAAGATTACTGCTTATGCGGATGATATCGCGGTCTTTACAACTAATCCAGCCAGGGCGGTAACATCGATCGAAGAGGAAGCAATTAAGGGGCCTATTAGGATGGCGGGCGGACTTTCGTCCGCCCGCCACCCTAGCGGTGCTGGGACCGGCCGCAAGTGGTGCGGCGGTCCCGCACCAGCGATTAGGATGCCACAGTGGCGGTGGCATCCTCCATTCCCACCATTGTGGCAGGCGGTGCACACAGCACCGCCCGCCACAATGCTGGGAATGCACTGTGTGCATTGTCATGCACAAGGTGACAGGCACCGCGCGGTGCCTGCCACCTTGTCCATGACAATGTAGAGGTACCATAGGTACCCCCATGTGCACCCCCACCCCCCAATACCCTGGGGGCCCGCAACGGGCCCCCAACAGCAAACTCTGCATGCCTTGATGCCGCCACGGAAAGGCTGCTTCCTGCACCCATGCTAATATGGATGGCGGTGTCTAGCAGACACCGCCACCATATGTAGTCTCTTTTACGCCCGGTCGACCGCCGGAAAACCGGCGGACGGTCTCTCCGTCCGCTGGGGTCCCCCCACCATACTAATATGGCGGGGGGAAAATGGGTGGCGGGCGGAGGGAAATGTAGGGCGGATCGCCACCGCCATGCGGGCGGTGGCGATTCGCCCTACATCGTAATGACCCCCTAAGTTTGGTGCCCTGTCCCGATATAAATTGAATGTAAAGAAAACGCAAGTGCTTATCAATTTCAAACCTGAAAGTCCAATAATGGGCGTTTGCCCTGTAGCTACGTATTTGGGGGTTAAGATTTCAGCTAAGATTGATCGCATATTTGCTTTAAACTATGAATTATTACTGAAGGAGACTGCTATGCAGCTAAAAAATTGGCATAAACTTCCAATAGGAATTTTAGGGAGATGTAATTGAATTAAAATGAAAGTATTACCTAAATTTTTATATTTATTTCGATCGATTCCCTTGCGGGCTCCTAATTTATTTTTTAAGAAACTTGAAGGAGTATTTAGTAGTTTCATTTGGGGCTACAAAAAAGCCAGACGTGCGATAGACTTGCTTAAACTCCCTCATAATCAAGGAGGACTTGACTTCCCCGACTTTAAAATTTACTTTTGGGCAGCTTTCTCTGGGCGTTTCCCTAGCCTTTTAAGTCTCGACCTGAAAGACTCTTTCTATCGCTTGATTTTGGGAAGCGATAGTCATATGTTTCTATATCGGATCAATGATCCAAAATATTTTAAAAGAGTCCGGTTTAAGACTATTCGAGATAGCATATATATATGGCGTGCAATGGCTACTAGATGCAATTTATCGCTATATTATGATAAACTTCCTTTATGGGGCAACCCTATGTTCCCTGAGGTGCTTCATGATAGTGCAGGCAAGTACTGGGCTAAATGCGGGATTTCGTGTCTTGGGGATTTATACGACAAAAATGGGTTTGCGGCGTTCGAGAGCTTACAACTTTATTTCAAACTACCAGGCCACTTTTATTTTAAGTATTTGCAGATCAGGGATTATTTTGTAAAACATCTGGCTTTGATCACAACAACTGACTCTGAGATTTGGGACTGTTTACATGGGGGAAAAACGAAGTCTTTGATTAGTGAAATGTATAAACATCTTAATAACTATAGACAGGACGATAGTGATAGGTTGGCGGTCCGCTGGAGCCAAACTTTGGGGCTGGTGGTAACACCTATCGCAATCAATCATGCACTTGGAACTATTGACGATTCAGTTCATTCGGTCAGTTTGAGATTACAACAATTCCGCACTATATGCATGCTGTACTACACGCCGGAAAAAATAGCTAAATGGGCTCAAGGGAGCTTGGGGGGGATCGGACAAAATGTCCTAAATGTGGTACATATGCAGCTAATATACTACATATGTTTGTAACTTGTCCAGAACTGAGTATCTTTTGGCAGAAGATTGGTCAAGTGTTTCATCATAAATTGGGGACAGATTCTCCTCCAACAGCTATAGAAATTATGATGGGTTATAAGGATGGCAATCAGGCACTCATACGACTTTTTTCAATTCTGTTAGTCGCTGCCCGACTTGCAATTGCCCGGGCATGGGTCTCTCCGAAACCACCAACCATATGTGATTGGTGGACTATTGTCAGGGAAACGTATGGTATGGAAACAGCTCTGGCTAAAGCAAGGGGAGCTCGCTCTTTGGTAAAATTGGAGATAATATGGGGACAACTGGCATTAGATGAATTATGATAAGATTGGTACTGGAGACATTTATTACAGGTCTGTTTGGGTTGTTTTCTATAATTGAGACGTTATTTAGTCTTAAAGCCATATGTAATGGCTCCCTTTTTTTCTTAACCTGTGCTTACTTCTTCTTGTCTAATTTGATGTATGATGTATGCCCTCTTGATGACAATAAAAAGATTTAAAAAAAAAAAAAGATATTATAAATGCAACTTTTTTATTTACATTTATTTTAAAATAAATCATTGTTCCAAATATCTGACACCTTTTTACTGTTTATTTAATAGGTGATCAAAATTATGATCTTCACCCTTGGATAATGACACCAACTCAGAACCCACCAAATGATGGGTAAAATAAATGTAATTTAGCTTTAAAAACACTGGAATCTCATTGAAGGGACATTTGGAATATTTAAATATATGGGTTTAGATGTGTGGCTCAATACAGAGGTAGATGAATATACACTCCAGAGATGGTGTGCAGAATAAATGTAGTATGTGCCACTTTTCACAATATTTCTGCCAGAGCTTCTGTTGATTAAGAGGAAGATTTCTCCAAAATTATTGAAGATATGTCTGATATAATTGACTCATGAAATCAAATGGATTCTCAGAAGGGAGGTTTGCGAAGAAATTACTCAGATTTGAATTTTTTTCTCATTCTTGACAACATGACATTTATGTTACTTCCTTTATATATCTGCTTACTCTTTAATAAATAATAAAAATAAAATCATGAAAAAATAAATTAAACAATGTTTGCGTAAGCATATGTGTGACTTGCGTTATGTTCCTATATGTAAATCTCTATAGATGTTAATGCTGCAAACAATGTGCAAAGCATACTTTACCCAATTGCTGGTGAAATTGTATTTTATATAATTTTAGCTATTAATATTTGCTAAATGATGTTTCTTGACTGATACTACATATAGGTTTGATGTTAGCAAAAGAGTATTAGTAATCTGATGTCAATAATTCATATGTAGACTATGGGGCCGATTCCGATCTCGGTCGGAGGCGCACCTAACACCATTCGGTCGGGAAAAAAGCCATGCGAATGCCTGTTTCCCGACCGATCCGCACATTAATCCGAACGAACAAGTACGATGCGCACAACAGCACAGATTCCGACCCAGTCGTACTCACCCAATCCAGGTCCTGTTCCCCGACCGAGCCGGATCCGGAAACGCAGAATCGAGTCGCACGGAAGCCAAAATGCAGCCCCGGCTGGCCGGACTAGTACGATGCGCTTCCCGTATGCGCCGAACCCGTCGCTACGCACGGCACGTCAAAGCATCCGGGAGAGGCGCACATAAGCTCCGATTCGCGCCACAACACGATCCACCACTACGAGACGAACACGCCAGCGACGAGGACGAGGCGAAGCAACGAGAAAGACGAACGAGACGAACCAACCATGAATCCCATCGTTCCGATCCTACCAATATTCTACATCTACTACCGGAACAGGCACGGACGCGTACGGCGCAGAAGGTAAGCCAGACACCAACCACAAAAACAAACTACACGTACCCGACATATCACACACACAGAGGGATGCAGAAATTACTTACACCAGCAACAGCAGCACCATAGGGGCGGGATGGCCATCACCAATGCCACATATACACATAGGGGCCCGGATGCCTGTCACTACTACCACCTTTACCCAGGGGTGCCAGATGCCTACCACTACTACCACCTCTACCCATGGGGGCTGGATGCCTGTCACTACTACCACCCTTACCCAGGGGTGCCAGATGCCTACCACTACTACCACCTCTACCCATGGGGGCTGGATGCCTGTCACTACTACCACCCTTACCCAGGGGTGCCAGATGCCTACCACTACTACCACCTCTACCCAGGGGGTGTCAGATGCCTACCACTACTACCACCTCTACCCAGGGGGTGCCAGATGCCTACCACTACTACCACCTCTACCCAGGGGTGTCAGATGCCTCCACTACTACCACCTCTACCCAGGGGTGCCAGATGCCTACCACTACTACCATCTCTACCCAGGGGTGCCAGATGCCTACCACTACTACCACCCTTACCCAGGGGGTGCCAGATGCCTACCACTACTACCACCTCTACCCATGGGGGGCTAGATGCCTGTCACTACTACCACCCTTACCCAGGGGGTGCCAGATGCCTACCACTACTACCACCTCTACCCAGGGGGTGTCAGATGCCTACCACTACCACCACCTCTACCCAGGGGTGCCAGATGCCTACCACTACTACCATCTCTACCCAGGGGTGCCAGATGCCTACCACTACTACCACCCTTACCCAGGGGGTGCCAGATGCCTACCACTACTACCACCTCTACCCATGGGGGCTGGATGCCTGTCACTACTACCACCCTTACCCAGGGGGTGCCAGATGCCTACCACTACTACCACCTCTACCCAGGGGTGTCAGATGCCTACCACTACTACCACCTCTACCCAGGGGTGCCAGATGCCTACCACTACTACCATCTCTACCCAGGGGTGCCAGATGCCTACCACTACTACCACCCTTACCCAGGGGGTGCCAGATGCCTACCACTACTACCACCTCTACCCATGGGGGCTGGATGCCTGTCACTACTACCACCCTTACCCAGGGGGTGCCAGATGCCTACCACTACTACCACCTCTACCCAGGGGGTGTCAGATGACTACCACTACTACCACCTCTACCCAGGGGTGCCAGATGCCTACCACTACTACCATCTCTACCCAGGGGTGCCAGATGCCTACCACTACTACCACCCTTACCCAGGGGTGCCAGATGCCTACCACTACTACCACCTCTACCCATGGGGGGCTGGATGCCTGTCACTACTACCACCCTTACCCAGGGGTGCCAGATGCCTACCACTACTACCACCTCTACCCAGGGGTGTCAGATGCCTACCACTACTACCACCTCTACCCAGGGGTGCCAGATGCCTACCACTACTAACATCTCTACCCAGGGGTGCCAGATGCCTACCACTACTACCACCCCTACCCAGGGGTGCCAGATGCCTACCACTACTACCACCTCTACCCATGGGGGCTGGATGCCTGTCACTACTACCACCCTTACCCAGGGGTGCCAGATGCCTACCACTACTACCACCTCTACCCATGGGGTGTCAGATGCCTACCACTACTACCACCTCTACCCAGGGGTGCCAGATGCCTACCACTACTACCATCTCTACCCAGGGGGTGCCAGATGCCTACCACTACTACCACCCTTACCCAGGGGGTGCCAGATGCCTACCACTACTACCACCCTTACCCAGGGGTGCCAGATGCCTACCACTACTACCACCTCTACCCAGGGGGTGTCAGATGCCTACCACTACTACCACCTCTACCCAGGGGGTGCCAGATGCCTACCACTACTACCATCTCTACCCAGGGGGTGCCAGATGCCTACCACTACTACCACCCTTACCCAGGGGGTGCCAGATGCCTACCACTACTACCACCTCTACCCATGGGGGGCTGGATGCCTTTCACTACTACCACCCTTACCCAGGGGGTGCCAGATGCCTACCACTACTACCACCTCTACCCAGGGGTTGTCAGATTCCTACCACTACTACCACCTCTACCCAGGGGTGCCAGATGCCTACCACTACTACCATCTCTACCCAGGGGTGCCAGATGCCTACCACTACTACCACCCTTACCCAGGGGTGCCAGATGCCTACCACTACTACCACCTCTACCCATGGGGGCTGGATGCCTGTCACTACTACCACCCTTACCCAGGGGGTGCCAGATGCCTACCACTACTACCACCTCTACCCATGGGGGGCTGGATGCCTGTCACTACTACCACCCTTACCCAGGGGGTGCCAGATGCCTACCACTACTACCACCTCTACCCATGGGGGGATGGATGCCTGTCACTACTACCACCATTACCCAGGGGGTGCCAGATGCCAACCACTACTACCACCCCTACCCATGGGGGCTGGATGCCTGTCACTACTACCACCCCTACCCATGGGGGCTGGATGCCTACCACCAACAACACCCCCACTCACAGGATGGCTAATACATGACACCACAAGCACACACCAACATAAAGAATGCAACATTAAGACATCCCCCAACACCATGACAAGCGTGTGTAGACTGTGTCAAATGCCTACAACACTGAACATGACTTTGAACCTACAATGTGACCCCCTATCACATGTGCCACACATAAATGTGTGTGGCCCCCACAATGCAAGCAGGCCATGACCATTGTGGCAATGGGGTCCAAAACCCCATCATCACAGTGACCAAAATGTAAGTGTGGGGCCCATAGCTGAAGCACATCTTGAACATTGTGGCAATGGGGTCCAAACCCCCATCATCACAGTGACCATAATGTAAGTGTGGGGTCCATAGCTGAAGCACATCTTGAACATTGTGGCAATGGGGTCCAAACCCCCATCATCACAGTGACCAAAATGTAAGTGTGGGGCCCATAGCTGAAGCACATCTTGAACATTGTGGCAATGGGGTCCAAACCCCATCATCACAGTGACCATAATGTAAGTGTGGGGCCCATAGCTGAAGCACATCTTGAACATTGTGGCAATGGGGTCCAAACCCCCATCATCACAGTGGCCATAATGTAAGTGTGGGGTCCATAGCTGAAGCACATCTTGAACATTGTGGCAATGGGGTCCAAACCCCCATCAACACAGTGACCAAAATGTAAGTGTGGGGTCCATAGCTGAAGCACATCTTGAACATTGTGGCAATGGGGTCCAAACCCCCATCATCACAGTGACCAAAATGTAAGTGTGGGGTCCATAGCTGAAGCACATTTTGAACATTGTGGCAATGGGGTCCAAACCCCCATCATCACAGTGACCAAAATGTAAGTGTGTGGTCCATAGCTGAAGCACATTTTGAACATTGTGGCAATGGGGTCCAAACCCCCATCATCACAGTGACCAAAATGTAAGTGTTGACAAAGAAAAAGCTGCAACTGCCAAACTGCATGGATGATTCCTGGTCACAGAACAACAAACACATCAGTGGCAAAGTAGTGCTTGTGTCCCATAGCAACATAGATTGGGGGAGGCAAACAGTGCAGTGCAAATAAGACATACCTTTGGCCATGTGCAGACAAACATCACCCATGGGGGCTGACACTGTCAACATTCATCAATGACACAATGACAGAAGTGACCATCAGAATGCAGACCCACATATTTGCACCAATGGGCACACAAATGCAGATACCCTGTGGAGACTGTAGATCTGAGGTGAACAGATACCATACCATGGCAGCAATGGGACACACAAACAATGATCATTGTGCTGACTGATGACCTAGGAGTCCCAGGGACAGCAGGGGAAACACACCAAACAACATACAGCCAATGGCACACTAAAGATATGCCAATGCAGTGGTGCAGATGGACAAACACAAACAGGCAGACCCACACTGCACATCAAACACAACAGGTGAGGGGGGGGGTACCAGTGTCCCCAGGCAACCACACAACACATGAGTAGGCCTGAATACCAATTACACAGATGTGCATACAGTGCCACACAAAGGCAACTCATGGATCCAAATCCCCTATGTGGCAATCAGGCATTGTCAGATGAGAGGGAGCACAAATCACACATGTCACACAAGCATGTAGGAACAGCAACTGACACAGCAAGACACAGAGACACCACAGCACTACCCCCAGGGCCCCCACAATGTGGTGACCCTGGGCTGCATTACAATCCCACTCTGATGACAAAGCTAGATGTCGTTCACACTGTGAACCACAGTCATGTGTCCTGAGCAACAAACTACCATCACACCTACACAAGCACAAATCAGTCAGCACGGCCAGTAAGCCAAGGGCAACATGGAGGCAGGGGACTAGCCGGGCAACAACTCTCATCTGCACACACTCAACACCACACACCTCGACCTCCAACAATGTGCAGCAGTGAAGCTCACATGCACTGGTGACATTGCACATGCACCCATGACAATCCCAGGGGGTGTGGTGGGAACCAAGGTGCAGAAACACATCACACATGGCCACTCAACAAGACTCCTGAATGTCTGACACACTGCACACTATGCTGTACATGGACATGACGGCAATACTACACAAACTAATGGGATCCCTGCCACAGTCATACACCACTGAAGAAGCCAAGGTCACCCACAAAGAACACACATAGACAACTACCAACATTGCAGCCCTGACCCTGAGGAGTGCCAGCAGTCACACACACAACGTGTCACAACCAATGACAGCTAACACAAACCGGAAATTACATGACAGGTGTAAACAACAAGTGCCAAGGGGAATCCTGACTGTGACCCATCAGCGTCTGCCCACAAACTCAGCCCTGACAGCAAACACACCTATGGGTGACACCCTGATGACCAGTAATGTGCCATGCACCCACATCACAGAGAACCCAGGGAGAAGACTTTGGGGGAACATAGGTCAACTCAGCAAGCATCACAAACAGGAACATCACTAGGGATCCCAGCATGCACAGCAACATGGAAGTGAACACACAGACATGCTCATACAACACACACCTTGGGTGCAGGCGATGTCACAGGAGTACACACTGCCATGAGGGGACTCCACTCCTGTGTGAGGAAAGCTAGGCCATATGTCGCATCAGTAGGGCTCCATCATGTCAGCAGAACACTTGGTCACACAGTCAACAATTAGCACCAAATGAAGGCTCCCGTCACATCAGCCTGGTCATGGGAGTGTCAACGAAATCATCAGCACAGATCCAACACACATGTATAGCAAGTTGCACTGACAACACAGATGAGTCCTTCCCCATTGATGCCCAAACCTGCATGTCCAGTGGAGATGGCCACACGGTCAGGGAACTAGACTAATTGAACAATGGCAAGCACAACAGATGTGCAGGGGTGGAAGCCACAGATGTGACATTGCAAATGTAAGTAGGAAATCCCATTGCCAAATATTGAAAACATGACACCCTCAGATGCTGCTAAGGATGACATGGATACACCACAGGATAGGACACAGTCCCCCTGGACCACATGGGTTCCGGCACAGTAACACTTCATTTCCATGAGACCAAATATCACCATCACTGCAGCAAGGGCATGGTTAGCATCATCAACATCATGTACATCAGAAGCAAAAGCACTAGAGAACAGAAAGTTGCTTTATTCAGCATATGTGTGTTCGAAGCTTGAAGTCATTTAAAAAATAAACAAAGGCCAATGGCCAGTCCATCATGAAAGTCAAAACAGGGTGACAGTGGCAGATGTCACCCTACGCATGCCTGCACTGATAAAAACCAGGGACAATCCCCTAGGAGGGGCATACGGGGGGCAGGCCAGGCACCGCAGGGACAGGATCAGGGCTCACCAGGAGGAGGCAGGGAAGGGGTGGTGGTTGCTGGAGAGCCACTGACAATTGCAGTGGAGGTGTCTGACATGGTGTGTGCCGGCACAACTGGGGGGCATGACTCAGATGGTGTGGGTGCCAGCACGACTGCAGTGGACCGTGCAGATGGAGTGGACAGGTTCGCCACTGCAGTGCCCAAGTCAGACAGGGTGGTAGTGGACTCCACTGCAGTGCCTACCTCCAGGGGAGGAGAATGGGGATCAGGTAAGGTGGGCAGGACAGAGGGGGAGGACACCCTCACCACACCAGTGGCACAGACAAGCGCAGCAGGGGTTGTGGGGCCGGAAGAGCAAGTGGCAGGGGGAGAAGGCCTGATCCTTTTGGGGATGGTGTATCTGTGGGTGGGGGAACCTGGGGCAGGGTGTGGTGGGGGCACCTGTGGAGTGGGGGCCTGAGGGATGGAGGAAGGAGACTTGGTGCCTGAGCTGCAGGGCGGCGGCGGGGTCTTGCTCTTCTGGGTCCGGGGGACTTGCGGGTGGGGGCGTCAGTCGGTCTGCGCCTGGGGGAGGGTGTCCGTGGGCGAGGGGCACTCCGCTCCGTGTGGGTGGGCTTCCTCTTCCCCTGAATGCTGTATCAGCTGGATCGGAGGGGAAGAGGCCGAGGTCACTGAGGAAGAGCCGCTGTGTCTTTGGGGTTGCAGGTGAGGCAAGGGAGGGGCTTTGGAGGGAGAGGCAACTGAGGACTGCGCAGTGCTCATGGATGCGTGTGTGTGTGCCTGGGCCCCATCCCCTGTGAGTGTGGTTTCAGTCCCCTGACTGTGCGTGCGTGTGCGTCTTGTTTGTGGCGTGTGTGTCTGTGTGCTGCACGTGTCTGTGCTGGTGTGTGTCTGTGCCGGTGTGTGTGTGCTTGGGACAGGTAAGGTGCTGGGGAGTGTGGATGGGGCAGAGGCAGGAGGGGTGAGGGACTGTCGGAGGAGGGACACTGCTGCCGTCAGGGAGGAGTCCATGGACCTATTGCCCCTCTGTAGGGCAGACATGCCCGATGAGATGCCCTCCATGAACGACACCAGCTGAGTCAACAGAGTGGTGTGTGCATGGAGGACACTCAGCATCGCTGTCTGCCCTACATGGAGCTGGCGAAGGAGGTACACAGACTCCTCACTCAGGGCAGCAGGGGACACAGGGGCAGGGGGTGCGGTGCCTGGCCCGAAGGAGACACGCTCCCGAACATGGGAGCCTCCACGGACCTCGGGAATGGGAGCCGATGGGAGGGCGGTGGTGGTGGTGGCGGGGACAGCAACACTAGCTGGGGTGTGGTGGCTGCTGACACCCGCCTCCATAAGGGAGTCATCCTCCGAGCTGCTGTGGTCCTCAGCTGAGGTGGATGGTGCTGAGGACTCCTCGGTGTGGCTCCCCTCGCCCTCCGTGCCACTGGGTCCCTCCGACCACTCCTCGGCTGCTGACCCAGTCTGGCTCTGCGGCTCCTCCTGGTCCATGGAGCTGTCCCCTCCTGTGGCCGTGGATGTATCTGCAATCAATAGGGAAACAGACAGACATCAGTCACCTGCACCGAACGCACACACCACAGTAAGTACAGCACATTACAGAGCAAGCCCTGGCATCCTTAGTTGAACATTGCTAAAAGTGCCCAAACAGAACAGGAGAAGCCAATTGTCAGTCTGATGGTCAACCATGGCACTGACATCCCACCTGGCCATGCACCCATCTGTCTGGTGTCTGTTGGATGGCAATACCCCAGTGTGGACACATGCACCACCTACACAGTAGTTGGACAGTGCAGAGAACACGGTGAAGCATGTGAACATGCACACATCACAACTCTTGCCACTGAGTCAGTACAGGTGTCCGGATGAAAGGGATGCCCAGAGTCAAATAGGAAATGCATGTGATGCATACCAGCGACAGACACCATGATGCACCCATGTCCTGATAGCCATTGCCACAATGGTGTGCATGTAGCACATGTCACTCCCCTGCAGGATCACTAATAGGAAGTCACATGCCATGGCACAGGCATGCCTGCTAAGTCATACATCACTGTCTCCAGTCACATGGGCAGGGCAGCCAGACAACAACACTCTGCACTGTGTCACAATAGTAGGTCATGGGGAATGCAAGTCCTGGAGCTGAACAAGTGCACATGTACATCCCCCACACACCACATCATCTGAACCCTTATCTGTCCAGGTCATACCGATTGGACATATGGGAGACCTGTAACACTACCCTCTGAACCTGAGCACCTCACAATCTGCTGTGAATGGGAAACAGCTGCCTGAACTTCACATTCGCATACCCCAGTCTGCATGGTCAGGTGATCAAACACCTATGTGTCACACAAGTATCGTCTCCTATGGTCACATCTCCGGTGGCATGCTGAGCCCCAACCGAGAAACACCCCAGCAGACCTGACAACGAAGCCACAGCACACTGACACAGAGGCAGACACCTGAGGGGACAAATCACTGAGCACAACGTGTCAGCTGATACACGGGAGTGGGAGTACAGAGTGTATTGTATGGCCTGGAGTAGGCATGACTGTCCTGCCCCACATGAATGAGGGATGAGCCCTGGACAGTAGGCAGCTGGCTAAGTATGTGTAACACACGTAATATACACACTCCTGGGGCCCAAACATTATTTCCACCCGCAGCATGGGTGTGTGCCAGATACCCCAGGCACATGTGGTGGATCAGCTCTGCAATTGGACCACATATCAAAGTAACACGCAGATTACATGTCAGAACACAGGCATTGTGTAAGCAATGGACCCACCCATGATGCCCACCACAGAGTTAGGGAAACAGATGCTGTCCCCCACCTTGAGTCAAGCAAACTGCAAGGACACAGTACCCAAGTGACACAATTCCCTGACTGTAAGGGCCCCACCAGGGTATCAGATGAGGAGTGGGCAGTGCACAATAGAGGGACATGGGTCCTGGACCACATGACTGATGTACTGTGGAAGTTTAACCAGGCCAGAGGAGGGCACATAGCATGGCAGACATAGTTCACAATGCAGTCATGGACTCACCCCCTCCTTGCTGCTCTCTGGCCTTCAGCTGCCCATCCAGATCAGGGAAGACCACCGCCAGGATCCTGAGCATGTGGGGGTCAGGGTCCGGTGTCCGCCCCTCCTGCGAGGAGGCGACAGCTTCAGCTGGACCCGTGCGATCCTCCGGGTCCAGCCCCGAAGGTCCTGCCACCTCTTCTGGCAGTTGCGGATCCGGCGCTTGTAGACCCCCACGGATCTCACTGCCCGGACGATGGTCAGCCATATCTGCTGCTTCTGGTGGGCATCAACCTGTGAGGATGACAAAGTGAGAATGGCATTACTACACATGCAACATATCCGTGCATTACACAGTTGTATATACATGTCTCAATCACAGGGGCACATGATGTACACAGGCAGTGCAACGATGGCCATGGACAGTATGCCAGCAGTTACTACATGGTATCATTGCCTGGGAAGTAAAACCTTGTTTAAATGCACTGTCACTGCACTATACCTGTCCAGTGCATGTAACTACACACTATGGGGGTGACAACTACTCAGTGAGCCTGCTAGCCAGTGGCGTGCAGACTGTTAGCCTTGCTAGTCAGACAACATGCACATTTAGAAAGGCAGTGGACAGAACACTCACCTGCTCCCCTGCTTTCCCATACAGCTTGCTGTACTGTGGAAGGAGGTTGTCCAGCAGGGCCTGGTTCTCCTCAGTGCTGAAGGCTGGGGCTCTCTCCACAGTACGTGCCATTGCAGGGTCCAGAGGGTGCAGATACAGCAGCAGTGTAGTGGCAGATGTCGTCCTGGACCATGTAGTGCAGGCAAGTGAGCTCTCAGGGGAACAGCCAGCATTATATGTGTGCTGCAGAGGCAGATACTGTCCCATGTGTCCAAAGTGATAGGTCCAAGTCGTTTGCATCTTCTGAATCTGGCCAATCCATGGAATTGCACCACTTACACACGCCCCCAGCATCCTTCAAAAGTTCAACTTCATGACACCCATGAATTTGCAACATTGTTGTGGGTGACCAACTGAATTTACAGCATCAGACTCGTTCAAAATTTGAAAACGCGTCCGTTGCCAGGCCAGGCCATAGCCAATGGGTGCGCACCGATCGGTCCATTGCTGTTCAACGCGTACCCAGGATACAACGCGTACCCGCACACATTGAATGCAATGGGTCGGCCGGGCACACCGATCGGTCCATTGCTGTTCAACGCGTACCCAGGATACAACGCGTACCCGCACACATTGAATGCAATGGGCCGGCCGGGCACACCGATCGGTCCATTGCTGTTCAACGCGTACCCAGGATACAACGCGTACCCGCACACATTGAATGCAATGGGCCGGCCGGGCACACCGATCGGTCCATTGCTTTTCAACGCGTACCCAGGATACAACGCGTACCCGCACACATTGAATGCAATGGGCCGGCCGGGCACACCAATCGGTCCATTGCTGTTCAACGCGTATTGCGAATACAACGCGTACCAGCACACATTGAATGCAATGGCCAATGTGTGCGCACTGATCGGTCCATTGCTGTCCAACGCGTCCCTGTACAAGTCACTGGCATATGTCACCATGCCCGTCACAGGTAAACATTGCCAGCCACATATACTTCCCAGGGAGTGAGGGGCACACCTACAACACCACAGCCTGTCCAAACTGTGTCCTACGGCATGTAAGGCTGCATTACCTATTCCGTGTATGGGGGTGAACATGTTGTTCTGTGGGTGTCACTTGGGGGCAGCCACCCCCAGGCTGTGCACGTGTTCATGGGGACAGAATCCTTGGTGTTTCGTGTACATGACCACTGTGATGTGCAACTGTTCATATCTGAGCATGTGGCATGGTCACATTTCACGGTGGTGTATGTGTATGTCATGTCACATACCCCCTGAGTCCCATGTGGGACGGTATGTTTAACCCAGGGTGACCCATTGGCACAATAGTGATGGTCCTCCACAGTCTGTGTGCATGTTGTGTTTACAATGTCTCTGATTTCATGTGCACAATGGGAGGCAGTCTCCACATCCACGTTGTTTGTGCATGGACTTTGATGTTGTGCGTGTGTGTGTCACAGACGTCCATGTCTGTCCTGCCGAGGCAACAGGGACCACTACCTGTGGGGGTCATGGTTGTTTTGCTGTGGTGTATACATGATACACCATGTCATGCCAGTGTCCATGTGGCAATACAGGGTCCCTGGGAATCTACCTGTCGTTGAGCTGTGATGCCTGGGGCACATCTGTCCTCACATGTCACTGTGGGGTGTGTTTGTAACGTGGCAGCAGGAGATGGGAACTGGGACACAGCCTCATGATATCCAATGGCACAACCTGGGACTTATTGATGCCACTTGTTGAACTGTGATGTTAGATGTTGGCCATGTATGTGCCATACATATCCTTACGGAACTGCACACATCATGTACTTGTGCCTCATAATGATGTATCATGTGATATTGAGTGTGTTCAATGCCACATATGTGGGGTGACTGACAATCTTGCTTTCTTCACCTATGCACTGCAGGGCACCAGCTGTCCTTAGACCATTCCCTGACCTGGCAACGATGGTGGAACATGACAGCATCCGACGGTACCGCTTCACCAGGCAGCTGATTGAGGATTTGGCAGTGCGCTTGGCACCATATTTGCAACCTGGCCGGCCGTACCCTACAGCGCTGACCCCCAAGGTGAAGGTGATGGCAGCCCTACACTTCTTTGCCACCGGTACCTTTCAACACACTGTGGCGACTGCTGGTGGGATGTCACAGACCATGTTCAGCCGTGTGCTCCGCGATGTTTTGGAGGCTATGTTGATATACCTGAACCAGTACATCTATTTCCCTAGACTCCAACAACTCACTGGCGTGAAGAGTGACTTCTATGCCCTGGGGAGGATGCTGCATGTCATTGGCTCCATTGATGGGACACATGTGGCTTTGGTACCACCACAGGCCCAAGAGCAGGCATACAGGAACCGCAAACACTACCACTCGGTCAATGCACTGGTGGTCTGTCTTGCAGATATGAACATCTCACACGTGTGTGCCCGTTTCCCTGGTTCTGCACACGATGCCTACGTGATGAGGAGTAGTCGCATCCCGAGGATGATGTCACAGATGCGGAACCAGCGTGCCTGGCTTGTTGGTGTGTACTGACTTTGTACCATTGTGTGTGTTCTGCAATGTAGTGTTCCACCCTCTTTTCCAACTCAGCTAATGTGCAATTGTCTGTATGTAGGTGACTCCGGATACCCCAACATGCCGTGGTTGCTGACGCCCCTCAGGAACCCTGTGACACCAGCCCAGATGCGCTACAATGAGGCACATGGTCGGACCAGGAGAGTGATTGAGCGGGCATTTGGTCTCCTGAAGAGCCGCTTCCGCTGCCTCGACAAGACAGGAGGGTCCCTCCCATATGCCCCATCAAAGGTGTGCAAGATTGTCATCGTCTGCTGCATGCTACACAACCTGGCAGTGCGGAAGGAGTTGCCTCTCATCCTGGATGACGATGACCAACGTCCGCCACCTGTGGAGGATCCTGGCCTGGACCACGATGCCAGTGATGATGATGATGGTGATGTCCGCACACCGCTCATCACCAACTTCTTCAGCTGAATGTGAGTATCCAGAGATGTCATGTCAATGATGTGAGTTTGCATGATATGTGTTGGTGGTGCTCTGGTGCTGTTTGAGTGTGTCCATGGGCTACATGACTGTATGCGTGTAGCGATGTGTCCTTACAGGTAGTCTGTACTCCCCAACAGTGTTGACATGCTAACTTGGTTCTGGGTGGGTATCTTGTGACATGTATTGGGCATGAGTATTGCAGTTCTGTCCTGTTCTTCAGTGCTTTTGACTGTGTGTCATTTCTGTCCTTCACAGGGTACTTTCAGAGTAGTTTGGTCAACTGTGATCCCCGACACCGTGATTCGACTTCCAGGGTGGTAGCTGTCGTGTCCCTACAGGTGATGTGCGCCACACCCATGGACTTCCTTCCTTCTACACTTGTTGACTGTGTGCCCGCTGCCAGGTGGGATTACCTTGCATCTGTGGTGGTTACAACATGTTGCAAATGTGTAATAAACCTGTGCTTCACTTTGTGATGTGCGTTGTCTGTGGTCACACATCTGACTGACATTTGCTTACTGCACCAGTGGGCTAGTTAACACAGACTGTGAATAGGTGTTGGGTCTGTGCAATGCAACGTATTTCCTGGCAACATCAGTGTAGGCGATGAGTCAGATGGCCCTGGTGTGTATGTGTTGTCTAGCCCTGGTGGTGTGTCTCCCTCATATGTGTGACGTCGCCATGACTCACATGCCGGTGTTGTACTTGCTGTAGCAGTTAGCATGCACAGTGTCATTTCCCAGATCATCATCGCCACTTCAGAGACAACGTTGGAATCACAACAGAGGCAAGTATGGTGTATTAGTGAGTTTATTGACATACATGTGTGAGTATAGTGCACAGGATGGTGGGTGCTGTACATTGTGATTGTAATCCAAAGTTCCTAGATGATTTGGAAGTCCTGGTAGCAGAAATGTCCAGAGTAAAGTCCACAGTCATCTGAGACATTGGTCCAACTTGAGCTCCCCATGTCATGTGGGAGAGTTGTGTTGCATTCGACAGGGTGAACAGTTTGGGCACGAAGGTGATTTTCCAGAACAGGTGTTGGCTTCCTGGGGGTTGTGCATGGCCATCAGCCTCTCAGTTGTCCTTCCTCGGACGACCCCTCTTCTTTGGGGGGGACCCTCAAGTGCAGGCTGCTGCGGTGCAGGGGACTCTCCGCCAGAGTCATCCTGCCTCCCTGTGGCAGTTGCAGTTGTTTCAGCACCAGATGTTGTGGGCACACAGGGAGGTGTTGACTGGTTGCTGCTCATCTGGCGGAGGCATTGTAATATGTCCCTATGCACCGCCGTCATCTCTTGCAGTGTGTCCCACTTGGACTCCACGCGGGACATGTGTGAGTCCAAGCGGGCATGATGGGCAGCCTGCTGCTGTTTAATGTCCCTGAGGAGCCCCACTACCTGGCTGAACTCTCCGGTGCTGGACTGGTACGCATCGGCTATGCGTGCCAGTTGTGGGTCATCATGCAGTCCAGACCCCTCTGCGAGCAGCGACCTATGTCTCCCACCCCTCCCACCACCCCTGGCGACACGTGCAGTACCTGAGGTGGCATGCACAGGTGACCCTGGGCCACCTTGGGGGTTGTTGGTGGTGTTGGTGTCCATGGCCCCACGTTGGTCCAGGGTCCCTGTGCTGGTGGTGGTGGTGCTCCTTGGTCTGTCCATGTCGGCAGGGGTGGTATGTGTGTTGACAGTCGTTGGAGGGGTGGGTGCAGGGGGTGCAGCTGGTGGTCCTGCTGGTGCTGCATGATGACTTGCTCCGGAGGTGCCAGGTGGGTCTTCTTCATCCGAGGAGGGCAGAGGCTGTTCCACACCAGTGAGCTCCGTATCCTCTTGAGCCTGGGACGGGGACTCCTCAGCATCTGCTGCTGTGTCCCCATCATCACCTGTTTTTGGGAGACACACACAATGTATGTTATGTTTCTGCAGGCATCAATGGTTGACACACCTGACAGTTGTGACTGTGCCTCTGGATGCGGGCCTGTACATTGCATTGTCCTAAGTTGTCACAGTCAGGGGTTGATATTGGTGTAGCACATTGTCCTGCATTATTTGGGCATTTCTATGTGAATGTTGGGGTGTGTACATGGTCTGCATTGGTTGTATTTGGTTGACATCCGGCCCTCCTTCCCACCCAGCCAGATATTCCACCATGGAACGTGCTTCCATTGCAGGGAGTGCAAGTTGTCTTTCAGGATGTCAGTCAGTGGTGTCCTGCTGTTGGTTGGTGCACAGTTGCCAGCAGGGCCTTGTGCTCCCCACAGCAGTAGCCAGTGTCAGCCATCTTGTCAGTTGTTTTCCACTCCCTGTGATGTGCGCATGGTTCAGGGTGGTGTTGATGGGACAGTTGTGGGGGTGACCAATATCTGTGACTACCACTCCCATCATCCTATTGCCTCCACCCCACTTCCCAGCATGCCCATACTTACTTGCTTTTGGGTGGACTTCACTGTGTGTGAGTGTGAGTGCAATGGCAAGATGGCTGGCAGTGGTGTCCTGCTGTTAGTTGGTGGACAGTTCCCAGCATGGCCTTGTGCTCCCCACAACAGAGCACCAGTGTCAGACATCTTTGATGGGGCTTTCCACTCTCTGTGGGGTGTGCATGCTTGAGTGTGAGCTTGCTGGGCCATGTGGGTGGGGGATGTTGAGCTGTGACTACCACTCCCATCATGCTATTGCCTCCACCCCACTTCCCAGCATGCCCATACTTACTTGCTTTTGGGTGGACTTCACTGTGTGTGAGTGTGAGAGCAATGGCAAGATGGCTGACAGTGGTGTCCTGCTGTTGGTTGGTGGCCAGTTCCCAGCATGGCCTTGTGCTCCCCACAACAGAGCACCAGTGTCAGACATCTTTGATGGGGCTTTCCACTCTCTGTGGTGTGTGCATGCATGGGTGTGAGCTTGCTGGGCCATGTGGGTGAGGGATGTTGAGCTGTGACTACCACTCCCATCATGCTATTGCCTCCACCCCCCTTCCCAGAATGCCCATGCTTCCTTCCCTTTGACTCTGCTTCCCTGTGGGGTTGTGTGCCTGTGCTGACAAGATGGCTGACAGTGTTATCCTGGGGTTAGTTCTGCTACAGGTCCCATGTGTGTCCCTGTGCTTCACACAGCATGACCCAGGGTTGTGGTTCTTTGTGGGATATTTGATTGGAGTGTGAGGCAATGCATTCTCCCAGGTGAGTTGTGTGGAGTTTGTGTTAGGGGGTGTGTGGGTGGAGCTGCTGGTGACTATGGTCTGTGCTGTGAGTCCTCCTTCCCACCCAGCCAGATATCCCACCATGGAACGTGCTTCCATTGCAGGGAGTGCAAGTTGTCTTTCAGGATGTCAGTCAGTGGTGTCCTGCTGTTGGTTGGTGCACAGTTGCCAGCAGGGCCTTGTGCTCCCCACAGCAGTAGCCAGTGTCAGCCATCTTGTCAGTTTTTTTCCACTCCCTGTGATGTGAGCATGGTTCATGGTGGTGTTGATGTGTGCATTGTGAGGGTGGGCAATATCTGTGACTACGACTCCCATGATGCTATTGGCTACACTGACTTGCCCAGCATACACAGAATTCCTTTCTTTCAGTGGGCTTCACTGTGTGGTGGTGTTGTAGTGGTGGCTACATGTCTGGATGTGTTTGTTAGTTGTATTTGTGCCACTGCCTAGCTGTAGTTGTAGTTGTGTTTGTACATGTGATGAGACAGTTACATGTCACTATGAGATGGCATGTGTTGTGTTTATCTGACTGACATACACATTTTGGGATGATTCTGTTCTGGTTGCTGTGTATTTGCTAAGGATGCATGGTTTGACTCTCCCCTTGACAGTGATGTGTGTGTATTGTCGCACAATATTGTGTACATTTGTTGTGTACTCACCAGGCTCTGGGATGTTTTCTAGTCCATATACGCTCACTGGTGGTAGGATGGCCCGCACCTTCTCCTCCCAGGGCCTGAGGTATACTGGCTTGGCAGGAGGGCCACTGCCTGTGTGTTGGCTCACGAGGTAGTCCTTCTTCAACAGCTCCCTGACCCTCCTGCGCACGTCATACCACCTGTTCTGGATGTCTATCTTTGTGCGCAAACATGGTGATTGTGCGTTCACCCTGTCGACGATCCTCTCCCACATCTTGGTTTTCTGCGCCATGGGAGTCTGTTGGACCAGTGTACCAAACAGCTGTGCCTCTACCCTGAGGATCTCATCTACCAGGACTTCCAATTCACTATCTAGGAACTTAGGATTCTTCTTTGGGGGCATGGTGATGGGTGGTGATGGTGAGTGATGTGTGTGTTGGTGTGCAGGTGAAGGTGTGTGAGTGTGTGTTTTGCTGGGTGTATGTGAGGTTGCTATTTGTTGAGATGCTGATGGTGTGTGGCTTGTGTGATGGATGAGCTGTGGGTGTATGGTTGCTGTCTGTTGAGTGCTGGCAGGTAATTTGAATTTGCAAAGGATCATGGTAGGGATTTGTGTCCTTTATATGGGTGGAGTTGTGGGTGTGTCTTTGTTCCCTGCCCCCCCAGTATTTATTGGCTTTGTAATTGCTTGTTTGGCCTTTTTTTGTGTATTTTCCCTTTGTACTTTTTGTGCATGTAGGAGACGTTCTTGTGACCGAGTCGGACCCTGCAGTTGTCTCGTACGAGCTTCTCCGATTCATTCACGCTGTGTTTGTGCTGTTTTCTATGCTGCGTACGCGTCGGTCGCGGTGTTTTGGGTTGCTTCGGCTCGCAGTTTTGTATGCGTGTCGGTCGTACGGCTTGTCGTCTGTGCGACTCGGTCGTGTTTTCCACGCGTGGCATCGTACTTGGCGGGTAGGAGTTCGCGGGTACGTTTCGTTCGGGATTGTTCCGGGTGCGTGTCGGTCGGTTAGATTCGCGTATTTTTCCGGCCGGATTGCTGTTTTCCACGCGGCTCGGTCGTTCGGCTTGTGTTCCGTACGAGTCGGTCGGGTTTTCCACGCTTCTCATCGTACTTTGCGGGTCGGGCTGCACCGGTACGTGTCGGTCGGAATTAATTCCGGCTCCGAGTCGGTCGGTACGTTTTCCGTCCGGAATCGGAATCGACCCCTATGTAGTGTGAATTGGTAATCAAGAGAACTATTTCTTAAAAGTCTTTTAACCTTTTAAGTGCGGGCATTATCCGGTGGCCAACACCCGCACTCCCTCCCCAGTGCATCGTCAGCTATTGGCCAATGCTCGAGAGGACTTGTTAAAATTTTCTGTTCAGACTACTGGGGAAGAGTTTCCCTAGCTGCCAGAGTCTTTTTTCTGTGTAATGAAATGTCGTTCAGATTGCTTGTCACTGAAAGAGAAAGTGAAATGAGCCAAACAAGCAAATCCACAGCTACCCACATTGCAAAAAAATGGTTTGTTTTGAGTGAAAAAATGTGATTTGTCCATGTTGCAATTTGGGCCCTTTCCTGTCGCAGGCACTAGACCCACCCATACATGTGAGGTACCATTTTTATCGGGTGACTTGGGGGAACGCTGGGTGGTAGGAAATTTCTGGCTCCTCGCAGATTCGAGATGTTTTGCTCATAGAAATGTGAGAAAAGTGTGTGTTTTAGCCAAAGTTTGAGGTATGCAAGGGCTTCTGGGTAAAAAAAGCGGGAAACGTCCATTACAACGCAGGCATTACATCGTAATGCCTTTACAACACAACTTTTACTACGCAGGTGACATTACATCGCATGCCATTACAATGCATGTGCCATTACAACGCATGCCATTACAATGCATAGTCAGGTAAGTAATGGATGTAAGTGAGGTAAGTTGTTATTTTTGATTATTTTTTATATTTTGTTTTTTAGGAAAGTAATAGTCAATAGTACTAGTATTATTTTACAAATATTTTAATTGTTTAAAACAATATATATCATAAAATGTAATTAAAATGGATAGGTTTTGTTTGGGTATTGTATTAATACTCAGGTGTTATTTCAAATTAATTGAGTTCTATTAAAAAATTTGATTAGTTGCTATTTTATTTAAAAAAATATATATATAACTGTAATTTAATATATTAATTTAAAATATATTAAATGTGCTTTGCACTTTTTCCCTGGGACGGGATGTATGGGAAATAGGGGTTTTGGGTCGGTGAGTGTATTAATACTTGGGTATTAATTTTAATACTTGAGTTTTATTTATTACTTAATTTATACGTTTTTTCATTGTAAAACTTTTGAATTATTTGTAATTAATAACATTTATAAAAGTAATGTGCAGATAAATTCAGGGTGTTTTTGAGAAGGGTGGTGATTTGATTTAAAGGAATAAATATAACTTATCATTTAAAAATTTATATTAATTTAAAATTAAATTTATAAAATTAATAATCTTTTAAAAGTTAATTAGTATATTTAAAAGATTTAAGAGAGCATAAATTTACAACATGAGTATGCATAGACATATAAATTGTATAAAAGCAAAAATATAATTAACAAAAAATTAATAGTTAAAAAACAAGCAATAGACACATTAATAGTATTGTAGATATTTTTATTATATTTATTAGAAATATAAAACAGAATAAAAAATAATCAAAAAATATGGTAAAAATATTTTATTAGTAGTATTATTTTTTTTAAATAAACATAGATTTTTGTATGTATTGTAACATATATTTTTTATTTTCCTTGTAGGTTTTCCCACGGTTTCCCATTGAAGTCAATAGGAGAAATTGTCCTTTTTTCCAGAAAGAGATGACGTTGCCGCTTGTACGTAAGTTTCGTCATTGGGAGGTTCGTCGCAGTCCGGATCAGAAGCAAGGGAGAGCTGCATCCAGGTAAGGCAAATTTAAATTATTAAAAATAGATTAAGGGTGGTATTGTTTATTGTAAGGAGAGAGGAGGGAGGTAGTAAGAACTAGGGAAGTTGTATTTTGATATTTTTGTATGTTTTAACTTAAAAATGTTTTCCAAAACAGGTAGCAGTTGTAGGCCCACGTCGGGTTAATTGCTTTCGTAACACTTTTTGTTTAATAGGATTACTTTAAAAGATTGATTATTTTTTCTATTAAACAATAGTGTCATGAAAGTAATCTTTTTGGTAATTTTTTTGATGTGACGGGTTTTTAGAAATTTTGTTATTGCGTCATAGCGGTTTTCCGGATAGGACGAAGGAACATGGACAAAGCCTTCGTGGGTTGAAAAAATACTTTTTGGGACATTTTTAAACCATTTCTATATGGTTTTTGGGAGTTATGCTGGACTTTGGGCGAGTGAGGATTTCAACAATGGATTTTTTGGTTGTGAATTTTTTCGAAAGGTTTTTACTTTTTCATGTTTTTTTTAACTTGAATTCGAGCGAGAGAGGATTGCATCGATGGAATCTTGTTGCGTTTTTTGCCAAACAAGTATTATTTTCCGGGATTTTTTTTTTTGGGTGCGTTTCTTGTAGGTATGAACAGTTCAGTTTACAGCACAATTTTTGCTGTTAAAATATTGCTTTGACGAACTGTGTCCATTTTGGTTAGTTTAACTCGGGTCATGGATTATATCACTGATTATGATGGATTATTGCCAATGGATTAAAGGACTGCTCAAGACTCTTGGTGAAATGTGGGATTGTACCTAAGTCCATGGGGTTGAAAAAAGGAGACAACTGAAGGTAAGAAACCCAACTTTTTATTTATAATTTACATTTATTTAGGAAAATGCCAATTGAATTTGGGGAATTCTTTGTCAAAACAGGCAAGTAAGGTGGTTTAGGAGTTAGTGTATATTAGAGATGTAGGATGTGTGCAATATTGTCTAGGTAGTCTGAAGCCACCATCAACGAAAATTGTTGAATTGCACCCAATAGTCGCTCGGACATTTCTTTTGTTCTTTTAGAGATTTGTGGGTTCAGACTACCAGTTAATGATTGCTCAATTCTCATTTATTGGAAACTTTGCTCCTTCTTCAAAATTTTCAAGAAATGATAGAAGTTAGAATGTGGTTTACCGATAGATTTGTTGAAGGATTTGTGCCATCCCTCTATGGCATTATTTGTTTTTGCTCCTCCTTCTATGCAGGTCGAGTAGCCAACAACAAACTTTATTCGGTCATTACGACCATCAAAGTACATAGGCATACAGTACAAATGTTACAAAAAGTTAGTGTGTTACTTATAAAGCCTACGTTGATGACAGTAAAAAAAATAGCAGCTCACTTACTAAAATCACATTATCATCAGGAAATGGACAGATAAAAGGATTCTCACAAGATAGATCCAAATAAAAAAATGCATACAAACGCCCTTGCCTGTAAGTTAAAAAATATAAAATACATATAACATTGATTTAAAAATGTAGAAAAAGTACAAAAGTCCTTTGTCTTTAGAATGAGTCCTTCAGTTAAACTCTCAGTCAAAACAATCTAGAACAGGAAACCTTAGTAAGTAGGACTTTTAACAGAGCCATATAACCTACAGTTAAAAACTTCATGAGTGAAAGAAACCTTAGGGAACATATAAAGTGCTAGTACTTAGTGCGCAGAGATACAGTAGGCAGGATCACAACAATTTGAACATAAATCCTGTATTTATATATTTTTGGGAATATCAAATTGAACTATTTGATATTGGAGCTGAGTTTTAATACATGATCTGAGAGTCTATTTTTAAACATTATTTAATACCTGCCTCCTAATGAACCACATTTTCCCCAGAAATTTAGCCACTGCGCATACTACTACTAACCTTGTATCTGTTCGAAGGATACGCAATGCTTCTAGGTGACATCGAGTACCCAATAATTTACAGGCAGGGGCTAGCCATTTAAGTCTTGCACTTTTGTATAGCGAACATACAAAAAAGATATATTTGATCGTCTCTACAGTCTCAGAGCAAAATGGACAGTGGCTTGAAGTAACCACAGAGTCTCTGTTCCATGCCGCTGTGAACGATTTCAAGGGAAGACAGTCAAACCTAAATTGAATGTACAATTTTCTCTCTTGCGGGATAGTAATAAACTCCATGTATTGCTCATACACACCAAGCAACTTAAACTCCAGGAATGCTGACGTAAGGCGGCCTCCTCGTGCATGTGTGATGACTCTCTCTGCCACCCAGTTCCAATAATAGGCCTTAAACCACTCTCTGCTAGGAAGAGAGCTGGTGTCTGTCACTTCCCACAGGTTCCCCAAGCCTAATTTGGAGAGAGCAATCTTGATGTTATTAAACCAGCTTACTTTTCTAAAACGATCCAACTTAAGGACTTCATCAAGGGCAGCTGTGTAGTGGATAAGCTCAGGTGTTTTTTTTAGTCGGAGCCAAAAAAGAAGTGGGCGAAACCTCGCCTTATCCACTATTGTAGTTCTGCCCATATCCAGCCTAAGTGGGGTAAGCGGAGTACTTTGAGGAAGGGAACAAAGCGATCTTAAAAATTTGTTTTCAGTGCGAAGCAAACCCTCCAGGTTGTCGAACCCCCAGATTTCAGCCCCATACAGGGCTGAGCCAACCACCTTCTGATCGTATATCTGGAGCGGGGCTGCAATTGGTCTAGTCTGCGACGCCCTATGTTCTAAAATTAAAGCCCCTATTGTTTTCCTCTGCTGAAGGATACGCTTGGAGATATGCTGTTTCCATGTTAATTTCTCTCTAACAGTTACTCCAAGGTAATCAAAAGAATCCACCCTTTCCAATGGGATCCCATCCAATAGCAGTTTCCCTCTGAATGATTTTTGTGGAATCATTAATAACAGTTTTGTCTTCGAGATGTTGGCTTCAAGACCTCTCATTCCACAGAAGGACATAAAACGATCAAGTAGCAGTTGGAGACCACTGGGGGTTTTCGAAACCAATAGCGTATCGTCCGCAAACAGTAAGGTAGTTATTTTTACACTCCCCAACGATGGAGCGTCTGCATGGACTTCCGCTAGGTGCTTCACCACCCCATTTATAAAAAGCGAAAATAGCGTGGGGGCTAAGACACAACCTTGTCTTACTCCTCTTACAACCTTTATTGGATCCGTCAGTTGCCCTTGATCCCCCCATCGTACTCTTGCATAGCTTCCCTCATGCAACCGTACTAAAAGTGCCAAGATGTCCTGAGGGAGCCCCAGATCTTGTAGGACTTTCCAAAGTTTGGCCCTGGGGAAAAGATCGAAGGCTGACTTTAGGTCAATAAAAGCAGTGTAGAGACTGCCCTGTTCTATTGTGACAGTCTTCCAGGCTAGTAGGGAGAAGCGAAAGACTTGGTCAATGGTACTGATTTTTCTCCTGAACCCTGCTTGGAAGGGGGATAATATATTGTTTTCCTCCATTCAATCAGTGATTTTGGTAAGTAGGGCACGGGAGAAAACCTTCTGGACCCCATCTAGTAAACTAATCGGCCTATAGTTGGAGGGCAGTGAGCGGTCCCCCTTCTTAAAGACCGGAATGACCTCTGCACCTTGCCAAGATAGAGGTATAGGGGCCCCAGCGGCAATACCATTAGCTAAAGATCGAATGTAGATAGACCAGTTTGTGATATCAAGTAGAAAGATATCTCCGGGTATACCGTCAGGACCTGAGGCTTTATTTTTAAGTATAGAATTAATGCTTTGGATGATGTCAGCTGAGGAAAATAAATCATTATCAGGCTGCATGGTGATGTATTTCTTGGAGAGGCCTTCAGTCTCCATCCCTTCCGATCCCGAGTAGACTGCGGAGAAATGGTCAAGCCAAGCCGCCTCAGTGATGTTGTTGGCCGGTGGTCTAGGTCTATCAGCATCTCCCCTTGTAACAAGCAACCAAAACTGCTTGGAATCTTTTCTTAGACAGGCATCCCTAATCTGTAGCCATCGGTCCTCGACCCACTCCTTTTTTGCTTCCCTCTGAGCTTTTTTATACATTCTCCTGGCAATCTTATATTTGTCAAATTCTTGGTTTTAATAATATCTGCCAAATATAGCTGTGCTTCCTTGCACCTATGGTTATACCATGAGTGCTGCGAGTTAGTTATTGGCTTCTTACGATGGGATCTCGGGAAGATAAAGTGGTAGGCTAATTGTTTAAAAAAGGACGTATGTGTATTTGTAACCACTACGAGTTCTTCTTGCTGCTCAACTCTGTTATGGAGCTTGTTAATGTTTTCATGGAGAGTTTGTTTTATAACTTCAATCTTATCGGTGTCCATTGCTACACGCGCCCACTTTAGTCGTCTGTTGTCATTCGTGGGATATAATTCCTTGGACGTGAGCATGTTACCCAAACTGGCGTTATTTTCCCTCCAGGTTGAAGTCATGGCAAGCTCAAGCGGGTTATGGTCACTATCTGCAGTTTTTCCGACCACCATATCCTGCACTTCCAGCCACAGCCTCACGTCTATCAATACATAATCAATTCGGCTCGTAGTGGTAGTTCTGTTAAAAGTATTAGCTCCCATCTTATCAGAGTTTGTATGGCCGTTTGCTGCCCTGAGCCCATATTCAAGAGTTAAGGCCTGAAGTTGCAAAGAAGTTTGAGTCCATCTTCTGATTGGTGGTAAATCAAGAGAGGGAACATGCCAGTGTACCTCTATCGGGTCGCTGTAAGATGCATCTGTCTGGTCCAGTGGCTCAAATGTAATATTGAAATCTCCTGCTACAATTAAGGGTGAAGATGACTCTCTCTCCTCCAGGATATTTTCTAACTCTTGTAGAGTTGACGAGCATGTACCTGCCTTGACGCCCAGAGCGTAAACGTTAAAAATATCCATCGTCCTGCCATTTTTGCCCCTAAGGCTTATATTTCTCCTCATGCTAATTATTAAAGCATCTTTATTCGATTCTTAGAATCATCAAAGCATCAATAGAAAAATATATACAATTCATTAGTCCTCATTTCAGTTGCAATACAGTATATAGGATGTAATTTGCAGTTAGCAGCGTATATGGGAAAAGTGCAAAATGCAGAATGTCAGATAGCCTCATATTGGTTACAGTACAATACATTCAGTAGAATTTTCGCGGCTAGCAGCTATTCAATTAGTTCCATAAAGTGCAAAGTGCAAAATACTGGATAGTTAACCACCAATAGCGCATTAGCATATACATTCCGCTATAAAACATAGAAGCTAGTTTTTACAGTCAGCAACAATGGAATTAATTCCATAAAGTGCAACGTGCAAGGTGCAATTTCATCATGATTACTATATAATCACATAAATAGAAGGAGTTACCACACTATAAATTTTAAAATATCATTAGCTATGTACGACATCAACATTTGAATTTCATATAGTTCCCTTAAAAAGAAATTAAAATTTTAAAATTTGAGCCCAGTCTTCATCCTAATAAAATTAGCAGCCAATAAAAATCTACTAGTACCAAATACAATTAGCTTGGAGCTATCAGTTTTCAAGATACGTAGCATTTCAGTGTATTTCCTAATACACAATTTCCTGCCCAGAGGTTTTATCCATTTCTTTCTAGGATTTTCATATACAGGGCAGAAAAAATAAAACATGCGCAATATCCTCTTCGCTTCCTGAATGGCACTGAGTACACTTACAATCATTTTCCACTAGCTGCTTTTGTCCCCACCTGGATGGAAACGACCTTATTTGAAGAGTACCATACCTAAATTTCAGATACAATACCTTGGCAAGTAAAGGTTCGATCTAATCTAAAAATGATTCGAAACAGGGGGTTATTTTAAACATCAGAAACTGGGTTGTGAGTGTACCGGATCTATTATTTGAAATAATATGGTGCCTAATGAAATTCCAGTAAATGGTCTTAATTTCCCGTTTTGAATCAGGAGTCAACAAGTTTGGTTGTTCCCAGAACCTACTCAAACCCAGGTCCGTAAACCATTTACGGATATGGATCAACCAGGGAAAAGTTACATGAGTGTCAAGAGCCAATAATTCACTCAATGCTTGTCTATAGGTTTGCAATTCCTCGGTGGTCCATATTCTTATCCAATATGATAAGGTCATCCAAACTGCCCATTGCTCAATTCGCTTGATGCCCAAGTCGAGCATTAGGGGATCACAGGTGTATTTTGGGGTAGAGCAGTAAACCTCCTCAAGATCTTATTTTCCCACATAATTAAAGATGCAAGTGCCCCCCCCCCCCACAATTCTGAGCCATATAAGGCAGCAGTTTGTGCCCTGGATTTATAAACTTCAAGGGCTGGTGTAACAGCCTTTGTCGTGGTGGCAAAGAGTTTTTTTATAACTGGTGCTGCGTATTGCATTAAAATTGTTCTAGATTTCATTATCTGGGGGTTCCATGAAAGTTTAGAGTCAATGTTTACCCCAAGATAAACAAAATTAGAGACTCGCTCCAAAATTGCTCCGTTCAGCTTTATGTTATTCTTAAAACATTTGTGGGGCCTGATAGTCATGTACTTAGTTTTTAGTGGGTTTATGTCCAGCCCCTTTTGTTTACAATATTGGTCGAGGGTATTTAAAAGGTTTTGCAAGCCCTTTGGCGTTTGCGACAGTAAAATTGTATCATCAGCAAAAGTTAGTGCGCAGATATGGTTCCCTCCTAATTTCGGGGAATCATGATTGGATTTTTGGAGGAACTCAACCATGTCATTAACATATAAGAGGAATAGAGTTGGCGCCAGGACACAGCCCTGGCGCACACCTCTCTTGACAGGTATCTCTTCTGTGAGTTCCCCCCCTTTACCCCAACGTACTTTTGCAAAGGTATTCTCATGAAGCCTAACCAACTGGACTATGATATTTTTTGGCACCCCCTGCTGTAATAGATTTAGCCATAGTAGGTCTCTAGGGATTGAATCAAATGCGGCCTTTAAATCTATAAAGGCCACATATAAATGACCGGATCTTAGCCTTGTATATTTCCAGGCTATAATTAACAGCCTGAACACCTGATCTATGGTGCTTGTCCTCCTTCTAAAACCCGCCTGGCATGGGGAAAGTACATCATTAGCAAGCATCCAGTCACTCAACCTTTCTAGGATCTGTTTGGCATAAACCTTTTGCAATATATCTATCAGACTGATAGGTCTGTAATTAGCGGGATCGTCCCTACCGCCCTTCTTATATATTGGGACGATCTCCGCGCCTTTCCAAGATTCTGGGCTCACCTCTAGCGATTGCATTGCATAGAAGATTAATATAAGGAGCCCACACTTCAGGTGCATGTTTAAAGAGATCGCCCGGGATCTTATCAGGGCCAGGGGCTTTCGATGGCTTAATAGCAGCTATGGCCAGTGTAGTATCCTCTACACTAAATTGTAGTGGTGCAATTTCATTTGATGACATAAGGTCCTCAATACTACATGGAGGATCTCTAATCATTGGGGCCGGAAGGGCATATAGCTGAGCAAAATGTCCATGCCAGGTCCAGGGGTCCAAATTATAGTCCTGGGCCAGGTTATTAACTTTTGTAACATTTGCAATAATTCGCCAGAACAAAAATTGGTCGCCTGTCTTTGAAGCTATTATCAGTTCTTCCCAGCTTGCATCTTCCCAATTTCTGCGGGCTGCTTTCAGAACTTTATTGTACGCATTCCTTAATTGCCTGATCAAGATTATATCCTTGGTTTGCAGGGCCCTGGTTAAACTTTGTTTAGTCAGTGCACATTCGTTATCAAACCATGGGTTAGACAACCCAATCTTCTTAGAACATTTAGTCTTCCCAGTCACCGATTTAGTTAAATAGGGTTTTATACATTCCACCAACTTTTGATGAGTCTGTGTTATAAATGAACTTCCAGGGCACTCTTTTAAAAAGACCAATACTAGATCACAAAAAATATTATAAATGCAAGTAAGGGGTTCTACCTTTCCCAGAATAGATGGCCATTTCACTGCCCTCCTATTATTGCTCACTATAGGCTGTATGACCTCTAAGTCCAATCCCGACTGTATCAGTGGTTGTAACAGAAAGTGTTTCGCTGTAAGATCTAAACACAGAGGAAAGTGATCGCTTTCTCTTCTGTCATCCACTTTAAAATCCTGCACATAATCCCAATGAGCAGCACTTACCATAATATAATCTATCCGAGAGGAAGAAAGACCTTTCGAAAAGGTGTTAGAACATTTGAGATCGGAGGGGTTCTACCATTACAAGACCTTAATCCCTTCTCTACAGTAAAGTTAAATAATTGCAATGCAGAGACAGAGCATCTCATGGTCTTTTCTACCCCTAAGGATGGAATACCCATTGCTAGATCTTCTTCTTCAAGGATTGTATTTAATCCCAACAGGGGTTCGTAGCAACAGTTGAAGTCACCTCCAATTACAATAAGCCCATTAGATCTAATAGAATCAAGGGCTTCTTCTAAGTGCTGAATTATAGGTGATTCTTTTGAACATTCTCTTGGTCTTATATATATATTAAATAAGTATAACCAGGATTTGTTTGAAAATTTAAAACTCAAGCCCAGGATGTCATCAGTGACCGTAGTTACAATATCTATAGAAGCATTTATATTGTTTTTTATCCAAATTAAGAGGCCTCCAGATGGTCTTCCTCTAGTTGGTTTATGGGCCTCAATACTAAGGGGCCGATTCCGATTTCGGCCGGAAGGGCACCGAACGATGGTCGGAGCCCTTCCGACCGAATTGGAACGTGCCGGCTGGATTCCTTTCCGACCGAGCCATTCCGATGGGCTCGGTCGGAAGGAATCCGACTGGGATTTCCGGATGGCTTACGACGGGCTCGGAGAGCCCGTCCGCCGTCCGGAAATCCTTCAGTACTCCCCCGGCCGCCTCTTCACGACTGAGGGAGTACGATGGCAGTATTTCACTGCCTTTTTGTGCCGGTCTTTCCGGCACGAAAAGGCAGTCGGTAACTGTCTTTGGGGGCCCCCAGTAGGGCCCCCATGGGGTGCGAGGCCGCTGAATGGCGGCCTGGGGGCACCTATGGTGCTCCTCTGTTGATCCCTGCACCCGGTGGCAGGCACCTTGGGGTGCCGGCCACAGGGTGCAGGGATGAACTGCACCCCTGCTTTTCACAATGCAAGCATGCATTCCGCTCAGAATGCATGCTCCCATTGTGTAGTATACGAGTGCGACCGAACAGGGTTCGGTCGCATCGTACTTTCAGGGCCGTAACCGACGACAGCAGGTCGGTCGGTTACGGCTCCTGGACGATGTCGGACGGACCTGAGTCCGTCCGACATCGGAATCGGCCCCTTAGTGTTCTATAGCCTACTTTAAATAATGGTTCCGTTGCCCACGTCTCTTGGAAAAGGCAGAGTTCAAAAGTTTCAATATAATCCTGCCAATCTGGCTCTTGCAATTTTTTGCAAGGCCAGCTATATTCCAAGACACCATCCTTATTCGATTTTCAATTAGACCTATTGACAAAGTGTCAGGGCAGTCATATTCAGATGTTATACATGCAGATTTTTTAATAGGGGAACCAGCATTGATGACACGTTTAGGCCCTTCTAACTGGACAATGTTGTTTTCTTGTCCTTCACCGAGGCTATATCTTTCATATTGTGTATCCACATTAAATTGGTCATCAAGATCAGTTACCCATTGAACCTGAGCCAAAGGGAACAGAGTCCCCATCCCTGGGTAATCCGGAGTCCGCTCATGAGTCAGTCAATCTATAGCTTCAAGGTTGCTCTGCCCCCCAGAGGTGTATGTAACAAGGCTACGATTGTCTGTACCGGTTTTATTTTGCCTAATATTAATTTTAGAGTTAAAAAGTGAGCGAGTTCTTAAATTCATAGTTATTAGATTCTCAGCAATTAATTTGGAATAGAATGTTAACCTTATATCATCCAAATTCCCATCATCTTGGGGAATTCTTTCAGCATTCTTTATATCTGATCTTATTATGGAGAGACACTGCCGTTCCTTCCTAATCCAGTATATAGCTTTATTTACAAGGGAATCCCTATCTTCTATACTGCCTGGGTTTAATCTCGGGACATTGGTGAGAAACACATTATGCGAATTATGTTCCTCCCTAATTGGGAGGTAGAATGCCTGGCGTTGCCCATATTTCCCTTCGGGACCCCCAAGCCCCCTTCCCAAACCTTGGGCACTCTGTAATAGTCTGTTTGGGTGCTGAATTTTTAAGTCTGGGTTTACACTTTGCATTTGTTGTTGTGGTTTAAATAGTCTCGGGTAATCGTGGATATTGGTCAGATGTTTCTCCAGATTAAGTTTAGGGTAAGCCTTTGGGATTGGATTATGACTCTGATGTATGGTCTTCTTTGGAGGAGAGTTTAAGGTAACTCTAGATGATGGTTTAGGTACCTGATTCTTCATATTAATATAATGGAATTTCTCCCCTGTTTGTTTTTGGTCCCCTGGTGCATTGATTACAACACCTGGGTCTCTGTATAAGTGACTTGTTAGTGCCTCTATCATTCTTTTAATTGTCAGAACTTCTTCTTGAACTGTGTTGAGTTTTGTGTAAAGGTCCAACACAAGTGTATGGGTATCATGTACCTGTCCCTGCGTGTATTCCCCAACTAAACTCAAATTAGATGGGCTATTCCCGTCTTTTCCTGATATATGCTCTACTTGAACTTCCTTCAGGTTATCATCTAGGGGTGCATATCTATTTGAGCATTCTACATTTATGATCTCATTATATGTTAGATTACCTTGATCCCTCTCTATATTATCAGGAATGTTAGAGCTAGGCGAGGAGTCGTACCAGTACCCACTCCTGACTTTAATGGTGATGTGGCTAGTAGTTGCGATGACGTTGTGTTATGTGCTTGGTGAACAACAATAGTTGGACTGCTTAGCATTACTGGAGCCACTTTTTCTCTTCTGCTATAGTAGGATGAGATTTTACTTTTCCCCTTTGTGCTATTCTCTTTTCCACTAGACAACATATTTTCTACCTCTTCTATTAAGTCGTCGATAGCGGCCAAAGTGCAGTTCTCTGCTGCAGATTTGGCCAATTTTTGCATCCTTGCTATCTTTTTCCTTCCTGTCATTGTTTCTGCTGCTTTCCTCTTCCCCATTGCTGCCTTAATGACTTATCGCAAGACCGCTATCTTAGCTATATAATCAACATAGTGACTTACGATAAGGTTAAATTAGGAATGCAAAGCAGAAATTCCTGTATCCAATAAATGCAATATATTATAAAACAACCCAAAAATATCACAACTATCTGTCTCTGTTATTTAGTATCCCTAATTTATATATTTACATTTTAAAAATAACATGTAGATACTTCAACAAGTAATTGCTAAAAGAACAAAGATGCTTTTAGTTATCTCAGGATAAAATTGTCCAATATGTACTAATCATAGTTTATAGACAGTTAGTTCATGTCCCACTTCGGCATATATATATATATAGCCTGTTTAGTCTTACCGCAGTAGGGGAAATGCCAGAGAAAAAACCAAGGGATATGGCCCAGCCCAGCCTTCTTCGGGCTTTGACGGGCAAGGACGGGCCCGCCCTGCGGGGGGCGCTTGCCGATTTTATAGCGCCTCCGGGCGCTAGCTGGCGCATCAGAGGTGCGCCGCTGGTCTCAAGGGGCCGCTGGGAATTGTAGGTTTTAGTGTCTGCCGGCCGTTCCCCTCACGGCGTATAGAAATGAATACAGCCGTTCCCCTCACGGCGCGGAATCAAGAATGCTGGCTGTTCCCCTCACGGCGTCTGATCAAACAGAGAAGTATTTTCAAACGTTGCAGGCTCAATGGACCAAATTGGTATGTGAATGGCACAATTTTCGCCAGGCGAGCGGTGCTTTTGTTATTGCATTTAAGTTGCCTGCTGGCTTGTAAACTCCCGATTCACGAGAAATGGTATCTTCGTTTTGTGGCTCAAGTTGGCTCAAAGTTGGGCAGATTATCATCACGTTTGATCGAAAGAGTGCAGAGCGTCTGACCGTATCTCAATCTCAGTTGCTATTTGACCTAAGGCTTATAGCAAGTATATCGGGGCTATTGGTCTTAAGCTCTTTAATAGTACATAGCAGGTCCATCTTGACCCAGGTCATCAGTCCCCCTGCAGGTCTACCTGGTTGACCAGTAACCGCCGGTTGGCACAGCGTGACATATCCAGGAATGAAGATTGGTGCAGTCGCCCAAGTTTCTTGTAAAATACAAACATCAAATTGTTCGATGTATTCGATCCAGTGAGGAAATGCCACCTTGGGTCTTATTCCAGCCACATTCCACGTCAAAATACGAAGTGTAGGTGTCAGATCATCTGCTCCTAGGGAGACTGGATGTTGACGTACCTCTATTATATGGGAAGCCTGTGAGGATGGAAAATGTAATTGCTGTTCTGTGCTTGCCATTATTTGAGTATCGATGGTAGGCTGTAGTGGGATAGAAAACTCAGAACAGAGTATCTGCAATGTGGATGAGGAAGTGGTTGGTAGCTCACCTGGAATTGGTACCTCCAAGGTCAAGTTATTGGTCTTTTCAAGGTAGCTAGGGGTCTTATGCAATATGGTGATAGGACTCAACAGTCAATCATTCAGGCATAAAGATGAATCGAACCCCATTAGATCACCAAACCTTCTGCGTTCCTGTAGATGTGATGGAATAAAAGGATTGTATTTCAACTGGATATTAGTAGTTACGGGAGAACAGGTTCTTGCCTCAAGGGCTATAAGATTGTGGACTAAGCCTTCATCTCTCAAATGAAGTTCGATGGAATCGGGGGCGTGGCTAGCCAGCCAACATGGCGGACGCGAGTCCGTGAAGCTCAAGCCGGTGATCCCCCAGCTCCGGTAATTTCTCCTGCCAAACTAGCCATCCACGTACCTGCTGGCCGGAACCTGGTAGCGGAAGAGTTGCCGCACCTATCGTGCTGAGCCCCGAGTCTCCCTGGCCTGCCGGCATCGCGACAGTGTGCGCGAGGTCTGCGTGGCCCTGCCTGCTGTGAGTCCGCGCGCGACCTCTCCGGACTGTAAGATGGCCGCCAACGCCTGACTGGGGGATTCGGCGACAGAGGGGGTCTCTAGACCAGACCGGACCCGAGCGGGCTGTGAGGTGAAGAAGCCGAGTCCGACGGAGCGCTCGTGTTCGTGCGGCGGCCCCCCCGGGGGGTGGGACTGCAGCAGTGTGCGATCCGCGATTCCGCCTGACCCCCAGTGCAACGCGGAGCCGAAGGAGCCGGAGAAGCGAAAGGAGGTCGCTCACGCCGCCGCCGGCATTTGTGGAGGCCCCCGCCGGCTGACGCTGCCTCACAGGAAAAGGTACGACCCAACAGCCGGGGGGCCTTCCAACGTAGGCGGCTGGCTGGGCTGCGGGGCGAAGACACCGAGACCGATAAAGTGTATAGGACCGCGCAGGGTCCCCCCCCAGGGGTTTGACTGCAGCGGTATGTGATCCGCGACCCCACCTGTTTTCCAGTGCTGTATGGAGCCGGAGGTGTGTAGGGAGGACGCTCACGCCGCCGCCGGGTGAATCCAGACAGCGGCGGCGCCACATTCGTGGAGGCCCCCACCAGCTGGCACAGTCCCTCGGACAGCGGTACGGCCCAGCAGCCGGGGGGCCTTTCAGCGTTGGCGGCGGGCTGGGGCGGAGACAGCAAATCCTGGTGCCAGCAGAAAATACACCACAACCAGGACATCTCCTGGAGCTCTTGAAGCCCAGTCCCATCTATGCACCGCCGAGGTTGTGGGAAGCGAGAAGCCCGGGCGAGGCGGAGTCGCGGTGAGCGGCTGACAAAGACCCACGAGAAGACCTGGTACGGCCTGGAACTGAGGTAGGCCACCACGCATTGACCGGTAACGCCAGCGGCACTGGGTGGTGGACAGGGGGAAGACCACGCCCGCAGACAGTGACCCAGAACCCTCTACCAGGAGCACCCTGCTGCGACCCGACACCCGTGTCATTCACAGTGGACACGAACGCACTAGCTAGTGCCTGGACACTCCGGCGCGGGCGGGAACCCCGTGGGTACGCTGCACCCAAGAGGTAGTTAGCCAGCGGTCGCTGTCGAAGTGGAGGTGGCCACTAGAGAGAGATCGAAAGGTGGATGGGGAGGCCTTGCTGGATGAGCGCAGTGGATATTGGGAGGCACCTGCCTGCCCACCTGAGGCCCAGCGGCTAGGGAGGCGTCCATCCCCAGGGATCTTAACACCACTCGCACCGGCTGGTAACTGTGCAGACTGACAGATCCACACTCCGGCGCACAGTGTCTCCGTGATCCATCACCTTGCCCCCACTGGACAATTTGAGGCGGAGTACATACCTAGCCCCCATAAGTCGCCATCTGAGCCCTGACCACAAACAGCGGAGAGTGACCGATATGTTCTGCCCCGCCGGACTTTAGTCCACATGCAAAGACTACGGGAGTGGACTCCCCTGCCGGTGCTGGCATACCACCCCCACTGGTGCCCGCCCGCGAATGCCCACGGCGCAACAGTTTGTAATGGGCCGGATGAGAGCCAAGATACAGCAGGGGCCCTTACGCGGAAACGCCTTGGATCCCACGAGTATGAGTACTGGAGGGGCGACAGAACCTGCGACCATGGCCCTAGCAGCCAAAATGGACTCAGTACTTGCAGCAGTAGAAAGGATAGGTGAAGCGCTGGAACACACCAGGACCTCCTTGGAAACCAGGATCGACAAGGTCACCTCGGACTTCACCCTTCTCCATGCAGACCACCGTAAGCTGACGGACAAAGTTACCGTGCGAGGCCAAATGTTAAACGAGCTGCAACCTGTCACGCAAAGCCATACTGCAGCGCTGCAAGACCTGATAGATCGGGTCCACGACCTGGAAGACAAAGCAGATGATGCGGAGGGCCACTCCCGCCGCAATAACGTCTTCGTGGTGGGCCTGCCGGAAGGCGAAGAAGGAAGGCACCCGGAGCAGTTCACAGAACGCTGGCTGCGTGACCTCCTGCCCCAGGGAGCATTGTCACAGCAATTCGTGGTCGAAAGAGCCCACCGCATCCCGGCACAGAAACCCCAACCAGGAGCCAGACCTCGGCCGTTCATCTTTAAGTTGCTCAACTATAGGGACAGGGATGCGGTCCTTCGTGAAATACGCAAGTTGGACAGCCTTAAAGTGAGCGGCAACCCAGTTAAGCTTTTCCCAGACTACACAGCCCGGGTGCAGAGACGTAGGAGCAACTACACCACGGTGAAACGGCAGCTCCGCGCCTTAGAATTGCCTTACTCGTTGTTGTTTCCAGCCAGACTACGCGTTGTTGCAAAAGAAGGGACCCGCTTCTTTGACTCACCAGAGGAGGCGTGGGACTGGCTCGAAGAGTCGGGGCTGTGGTCGGGACTGCGACCTTCGAACTCAGAAGGTGACAACACGATGGGCAGAAGAACCCGACGACGTCGACGACGGGGGACATGGAAGAACACCCAACCTGGAATAAGCGCCCCAAGCCCGGAGAACATTCGAAGGGAAAGACTGGAAGCCCTAGAAGCAGTCACCACCCTCGGCTCCTCACACACTCAAGAACGTCTGGACTCCCACGTATGTACCACCTTGGTGGCTAGCGGCTCCTCATCGCCATCCACGGAAGTTTCGGAAGATCTCGGACTGCCAGTGGTAACCCCGCAAACTGCGGATGACATTATCTGAATGGACACTGTTGCGATAGCCTTCAACATGGACAGCTCACGCAAGTAGACCACTGTCTGTTAACTTCTCTGTTTTGGTTGCAGTTAAGGGGAAGGGTGAGCCTACTGTGCTGGCTGCACTGGGCGGCTTATGTGGTGGCAGAGCAGCAACAACGTACCCGCCACTGGTCTGGTTCCGTACCTTATCCCAAAGGGGACGAGGGAGGGAGGTGGGGGAATGGCACACTCACCCGGCGCACCGGTTCATATCACAGTCTGCTGGGCCCACGCGGAGACACTGGTGAACACATGGATGGCACATTGCACGAGTAGGAGCAAAGGGGGACGGCCACAACAAGATACCGCTAGTGCGCACACCCCAATAGGCACCCCACTGTCCTAATTCACGCTACTTCACAGTTAGAGGTTTGGACGGACATTGAGAAATGACCGCCCCAGATGTTACACTGTTTTCTGGTTCTCTAGTTATGTTTTCGGCTGCAGCACACCGACCTGACATGACCTGTCCCTGTTCCCCGCGCCACCCCGGCGTGCCCGGCCCGGCCTCCCCACTGAATTTATTCACCCAAAATGGCGCGAACTGACATAATTACGTGGAACATACGCGGCATGTACACACCCGCGCGCCGCTACTCCATATTCGCATATCTCCAAAGACACTCCGCTGCAATCGCCCTCCTGCAGGAAACACGCATGACACAGCCGGAATTAGATAGGCTGCGCAGGCGCTGGAGGGGTCAATTATATGGCACAACATACTCAGCACACGCGCGGGGTACACTAATTTGGGTGAGGGCGGGCACCCCGTTCAATTGTACAGGCACCGTGATAGACCCTGCAGGCAGGTACACTCTGGCACGTGGGACACTTAATGGTCAACAAATCCTGTTGGGCTCCATTTACGCTCCGAACACTGACCAACCTGCATACCTAGCACAATTGTCCACAACGCTGGCCCCCTATGCCGGACTCCCCTGGCTGTTAGGCGGAGACTTTAATTCGGTGTTAGACGTACACCTAGATAGGTCCTTCCCACCACTCCGTACGACCTCAGTGATCTCAAACGCGCAAGCTCTCACAGACTGGCTATCACACTGGGCGCTATTGGATTTGTGGCGTGGTCTACACCCTAATGATCGTATCTATTCTTATTACTCTGCAGTCCTCGACCTTCACGTGCGACTGGATAGGGTGGTGGGCTCTCAGGCGCTAACCTCGTTGATAGAGGACGCGGAATATTTAGGGCGGACACACTCTGACCATAATCCCCTGAGGCTGCGGCTGAACTGGGAGCCCGATCGTCCTCCGGTCCCTACCTGGCGTCTCCAATCAGTTGCACTAGAGGATCAGGAATTCCGTGCATCCCTGGGGATGGCAATCTTGGAGTATTTCGAACTAAACGAAGGGACGGCGAGTAACACGTTAGTGGAATGGGATGCCCATAAAACGGCTATCAGGGGTCACTGCCTCGGTGCCACGTGGAACATACGCAAAAACCTGGCGCTGTCACTTACCCGTCTTGAATCGCAATTACTTCGATTCGAAAGGGAGGGCGAAGGCGGTGGCCGCCATTCAGCTCGTCTGATGGATCTTCGGACGCAACATGCGGATCTTATGGAACGTCTGCGTTGCCACAATTATGCAGCCCATACGGCTCGTACTCACGCCAAAGCCGACAGGGCGGGTCGCTTGTTAGCCTGGCTACTCACACAGGAGAGTAAGCACACCCCAATCGGGGCAATACGCACACCTGAGGGGCCCTAGTATACACGCAGCGTGAGATCCACAGGGTGATGACCGACCATTACGCACACCTGTATCGTTCCGCAGGGCAATGTTCTGGCCCCGAGCTGGATAGATTTTTTGAGACTATCCGCCTGCCCACGGTACCTGAAGTCCATCATGAGACACTCGACGGTCCCCTCACTTTGGAGGAAATCGGGGAGGCGGTTGGCTCCATGGCATCAGGGAAGGCGCCGGGGCCGGATGGCCTGCCCGCTGAATACTATAAGGCCTACCGGGAATCCCTAGTGTCCAAATTGTATGCCCTTTACTCCACAGCCCTTGACGAGCACACTCTGCCCCCTTCAATGCGCGAGGCCTATCTGGTGTCCTTGCTCAAACCGCACAGGGACCCAGAGAATTTGGGCTCCTACCGTCCCCTGGCACTCCTCAATGTGGACTACAAAATATTCGCCAAGGTGTTGGCAGAGCGCCTGGCGCCGGTGGTGCCTGAATTAGTCCACAACGACCAGAATGGCTTTGTGCCCAAACGTAGTACTTCGTTGAATCTGCGGAGGTTCTTCAGGGTGGCGTCGGATAGCGTGCGGGAGTGGCCTAGAGCGGGTTGCCTAGTGCTGGACCTCGAAAAAGCCTTTGACTGTCTGGAGTGGGGCTACCTCGCGGCAGTACTGTTGCGCTACGGGCTGGGCCTGGGGTTTCTCCAGATGGTCGACCTACTATACAAAAACCCTACAGTGAGGGTCAAGATGGGGCCATACATCTCTGACGCCATTCCAATCCGCAGAGGCACCAGGCAGGGGTGCCCGCTTTCGCCCCTCCTGTTTGCGCTAGCAATCGAGCCCCTAGCAGCGACAATCCGTGCGACGCTGGGAGATGGAATCCCCTGGGGGATGCGACACATCAGGTATCACTGTATGCGGACGACCTCTTGGTCTTCGTGCGTGATGTGAGCAATATTCCAGTTCGGTTGGCTCTCACGTTGCGCGACTTCGCCGCACTTTCGGGCCTCAGGGTAAACGCCAGCAAGTCCTGTCTCTATGCGTTCAGTAGTGACACCCAGGACCCGGGTTACATCCTGGACAGTATACAGGTGCAGTGGAAAGTGGACACTTTCCGCTACCTAGGAATTCAGATATATCGTCAACCGGCGGATCTCATTGAGGGAAACCTGGGCCGTGCCGTAACAGCAATTAAGTCCCAAATGCGATTCTGGAGCACGCTCCCACTAACAATCACGGGCAGGGTAGCATTATCTAAGATGGTGATCCTTCCCCGCCTCCTATACTACTTTGCCAACCTGCCGGTTTACATCCCGGCGGCCTTCTTCACCGCACTCACTCAGTCACTTCGGGACTTCCTCTGGGGCAACTCACGTCACAGGGTAGCGTTGTCCAAGCTGTACCTGCCCACCGACCAGGGAGGCCTTGCTGCGCCGTGCTTCGAGCATTACTACTTGGCAGCGCAATTACAATGGATAGCCCGCTGGCTAGCCGACAGAGGCCGTGATGACACCGCGTCCACAACACCTCCCCGCTCTCTGGTTGAAATCACTAAACTCTTTCATCCCGCCGCAAAAACCCGAACACCAACACCGCTCCTCATGGTGGTGGCTTATAAATGTTACCGCCGCAGTCTATACATTACTAGAAATATGATCCCCTACGCTCCGGCCATACCACTAGAGGGCTCCCCCAGCGGGCCGGGTACGCTCACACCTACTGCGCTCGTGGAGTGGCACGAAGCGGACATACAGACCCTAGGAGACTTATATCGGGACGGCACTCTCATGACGTATGAATCCCTAGTTGAAGAGACGGGACTGCCCCCTGGGCAATTCCTTCGTCACCGTTCACTGATTGCATCGTTGACATCTAGATGGGGAGACATGAAGGAAGAGCCCAGCCAACACCATACCATACAGTACCTTCATGTTATGGGGCGAGGTAGGCACTTGATTCGGTGGTTTGCGGCATCCCTACGTACGCACGCGGCGGCAAGTTTGGAACCACTATGCCGCAAATGGGAGGTGGATCTGGCGCGGCCACTGGAGGATAAAGAGTGGGGTAAGATATTACAAAGTCCAACACGTATTCCCAGAAATATGAAGTTTCGCCAAATACAGCTGTTTATACTCCACAGAGCATACCTCACACCCGAAGCGATCAATAGGTATTTTCACCGCACAGACACGGTCTGCCCCCGTTGCGCGGAGTTGGGAGTTGGGTTAATACACATGCTGTGGAGCTGCCACAAGCTCCACCCCTACTGGGAGGCGGTTCACGAGGCGCTACACGCGTGCACGGGCCGCACCATACCCTTTGAATGGCCTGTCTACCTGCTGCACCTCTTTCGCAGAACACCGCCCACAAAAGTCTCCTCCCGCTTTCTCGACTTGGGAATGGTGGTGGCCAAACGACTACTTACTAAACGGTGGAAGGCGCCGGACCCGCCACACACGCGGGCATGGAAGTGTTCGCTCCTGGCGTGGGCTAAGGCAGAGGGAATAGCTGTACTGAGGGAGGAAACGTTGGGACTTCGGAGGACGCCTATGGCGACATGCTGGGAAGGTCTACTACAGTCTTTGACGCAGTCTGGGGGAGACAACACAGAGGGGCGTACTGAACATAGTGGAGGCGCCCTCAGGGGGAGTGATGGTTAAACCGCCAAAGAGCAGTTGCATCGCCATGTAGACACCCATGTACCATCTGGCGCTCAAGATGTGCAGTGCTGAGTTCTATGCCTAGTGGTGTCTGTCTATGGGGCGCCGGGGGACGGGGGGAGGAGGGAGCAACGGGAACACAGAGCGGAATGAGCATTCTAAAGTCGGACTATGCTGCTGTTATCGGTTAATGGGGATTTATTGAATTTTCGCCCCTTTTTAATGTTTTAGTTCTAACATCTGTGTATGCATGTATCCTGTAACCTCTGCGTAGACTCTGTACACCATACCACTATGCCATGCCACCAATACCTGTTGTCATTTATTCTGTCTAGGTTCCACTCGTACCTACACTAATGCTGTCCTTGATATGTACATCAGTTTATCACTGATCCATGATCACGTTCATTTACTTTTGCCAAATGCTCCATGGTATGGTTATTGTTACATGATAAATGTTGCCTGTCTTCAAGATGTAAACTTTTCAAAACAATAAAAACAGATTTATTAATGAAGTTCGATGGAATCCGTGAGGAAGGCAATGTGAGACAATCTTTTTGCCCAGAGGATATCATCCCTGATTATTGACCTACACCCCCTTATTTTCCTAATCCAATGTATTAATTTATTAAGCAGTGAATGGTGGTCCTCTTCTTTGCCTTTCTGTAAAGCTTTTGGTACGTTAATCATGAAAATACTTTTAGTGGACCGTTGATCCTGGGTCTGCCTTGGAATAAAATGGCTATTATTCTCATCCTGCTTTGCGCTGGTTAAACTTATATTTCTATTTTCTAATGGGCATTGAGTTGAAATAGACATTAAAGGGACTATATTAATCATGGGCTTTATGCTGGCATTCTTATCTATTGGTGGAGCATGACTTGGTAGGGAGCTAACGTAGGATCAGCTATGTTGACACTGGGGTGTTCCTTATTCACAAAAAGCTTTACTTGATTTGAAAGCACCAGGATCATTCATTTTAACGAGCTGACTTCTTCCCTAATATCAGCAATAATCCTACAGATATTACTCTCGTCATTTAGATGTTGTGCTTGAAGAACCACCCCCCTACCAGCTGGCACCTCATTTTGGATAATTGTACGTACTACAACTGGACTAGGGGGCGGGGTAGCCCTCAATGCCTCTACCTGCCTTCCCAGCATTTCTTCTGACTGTTCTTGAAGTGGCAAAAAACGGTTTGATAAAGGAATAATAGTGCTGATGTTACTGTCAGTCCTATCATCAGCTACACTGGTATCAACCCCACCGGTGAGAGAGGAGGAGACCCCTAATTCCCTGTCCTGCGCCACGAGGGCACATTGCATGTTAGTGTTTTGCCTAGAGACTTTGGACACAGTGCTTCGTGTAGTGCGCCTAGTAAACATAGACGGAATTCGCTTAACTTTATTAGCTCAGTTGGATTTCTTGCCAGATAAGGGTGCTGGTTGTGTAGTGGGATGCTGGTTAGTTAGTGGTGATGGAGTAGTAGGAGGGCTCGTGGGCGAATCTAAGATGTCATGACATTCTATCAGTAAATCATCGATGCGATCCATAATGCAATTTTTAGCGGCCGACTTACGTGCCATTTTGGCTTTATTAGCTTTCCTACGACCCCCTTCAGATATCCCAACCTCATTATTATCATTTTCTATAGCTTTTCTCTTCCCCATGTCACAACTGTAGGGTCAAAGGCTACAACTCCAGCTACCATAAACAGCCGATACACACAAACCACAGAGATAGCAACAATAATAATAACTACCAAAAGTTTAAAAAGTTTGCCCCAAGGCTAGCTTTGTTATACCTATTATACTAACATTCGGGACCAATTATAAAATAGGACACTTAATCAAAGCATACGCTTCTAAACTCACAGTTTTTGGCAATAGTGGTCCATGTGTCCCAGTGAGTCCCGGTTAGCTCAACTAAATCAGCGAGCCAAGGGGGGTGGCCCTGCCTCTTCCTGGCGATGACGGGCCCACCCTTTGCCCGCGCGCGTCCCGCGTTGGGGGAGCCCCTTATAAGTGCCTCCGGGCGCGAAACAACAGCGGGTCAGGGCGAGAGTCACAGGTCACGGTTGCGGCTACTGCTGCAAAGGCTGCTGGAGGTTGAAGTTCCCTGATGGTGCGTACCGCGTTGCGGGAGGTGGGAGCCCCTTATAAGTGCCTCCGGGCGCGAAACAACAGCGGGTCAGGGCGAGGGTCACAGGTCACGGTTACGGCTCTTGCCGCAAAGGCTGCTGGAGGTTGAAGTTCCCTGATGGTGCGTCCCGCGTTGCGGGAGGTGGGAGCCCCTTATAAGTGCCTCCGGGCGTGAAACAACAGCGGGTCAGGGCGAGGGTCACAGGTCACGGTTGCGGCTCCTGCCGCAAAGGCTGCTGGAGGTTGAAGTTCCCTGATGGTGCGTCCCAGGTCGAGTAGCAGTTTCACCACTTCACATGGAAACGTGGCTTCCTCCTGCGGCCTGACCTGCTTAGATGGCCAATCCATGTGTCGTCAAAGTAATTTAGAAGGGGTGCCAATTTGTCCTTGATTGCAGTAAAATAGTCAGATTCACTAATAGATGTGTGATATTCATCTACACTGTCAGGAGGAACAAAGCAAAGTGCAGTTAGTTTCTTTAATTAAAATTGTAGTTTACTGTCTGATATATAATCGTCAACTAAAGATTTTTTTAAATTTTTACGCCAATACGCCTGTCAAAAGTGAAAAAAACATCCTTGAATTTGGGTATCCGTGTACATTTTGGTAATTGTGTTAATCATAGGTAATTCAAGGTCAATTAACACTTTTCTAGGTCTTTTGTTCATGGTTTTAGCTTTTATCACTGACAAAAATTCAGTGTATGTTGAGTATTGTTTATCAGGGAGTAAACTGTACACTAAGGGCACTACTGTATGATTAATGTAGGCATGAATAATGTATATGTGGGTGAATGGATGGGGTGTGGATTTAAATGTCCCATTCATCATCCAAATATCACTACTCTCCAACTTAACAAGATTATGGGGTGTGCTAAAGATTAGTATTCTTTTAAGAGGGTTTTTGTTGTCATGCTAAAGAAAGGATTCATTTGTAACGGTTACAGAAAGTTCAGGTGGAATATTAAGGCCAGAAAAGGTTTGCGGTGTTACACGTAGGGGGTTACTTGCCTGTTTTTTATGCTGAATAATTCTGCGTAGGTTGGGGATTGTGGGCATACAACTTGCTACATGTGTTGAAATGTTTTGAGACACCTCCCTCAAAACTGAGTCACAGGGTTCATTGGAGGTGGATGCCAGGGCTTTAATTTCATTTATATTCTCCCTTACCTCTATCTCCATTGCAGAGGCAGAGTGGTTACGCTCGGTGGTTCTTTCAACAGTGTCATCAAGAGTAACCGCTCCGCCTGTGCAATGGGATGAGTAATAATGCACACACCTCCAATGACACCTGGGCTCAGTTAATCTCTCCTTACAATAAACGTAGCCACTGTGACTTAACAGTCTATTTCCACGGCTTGATTGTATATATTTGGCTTCTTTTCTTGCTGCCATTCTCTGTAGAAAGAAGAAAAAGAGAAAAGCATTGTTTTTGTGATTTTAAGTGTGGTTGTTTTTAAAACTATTTTGCCTGCAAGTGAAAAGTTAGTGCACATTGTTTATTTTACATCTTTATTTTTTAACATAATTGTACCAGGTTTTAATTGCATTGGCTTGATAATGGTTTTTTTGGATTTGTTTCATGCTTTTGTTCCTTTGATGAAAAAAAGGTTAATTTTGGTTCGAATTTACAGAATGGTAAAGGTTACCTTTTTTAGGTTTTTCTGTATATGCTGTTTTTTGGGGATTTTTCTTTCAGTTCTTCACTATGTTGGTTTTGAATCTTTGGTTCTGTAAAAAGTGAAGAAATGTTAATAGTTTGTTGTTTGGATACTTTTCTTTTTGGAAATAGCCTGCATAGAAATTGATTAGTGCTTTTGTCATTGAAAAAAGTAATTTTGCTTTTGTTTATGAGGCTGACATTTGTACTGCAAAAATACTTTTTAAAATAAAATGATTCTGTACATGAAACCTGCAAAAAGAAACAATGTTGTTTTAGATTATTTTTACCTTGTATAGTTTGGCTTCTCCAGTGGTGATGGCTTTTTTTTTTAACTTTGATTGAGGATGTGTTCCTCTATTCTTGCTGGTTTATATGGTTTAATCTGTTGAGAAGGTAAAAGAAAAAAATGCTTGACAAATAGAAATACAAATATAAAATGTACTGTTTAAAATTATTTTTTTAAAATTTAAGTACAAGCAATTTTCCCCCACCACCATCCAACACTTTCCCTGAGGCAAGCACCTGCCGGAGTAGGAATAGTAAATTTGCCCCCCACCACCATCCAACACTTTCCCTGAGGCAAGCACCTTTCGGAGTAGGAATAGTAAATTTTCCCCCACCACCATGAGCACTTTCCCTGAGGCAAGCACAGGTCGGAGTAGGAATAGTAAAATTGCCCCCACCACCATCCAGCACTTTCCATGAGGCAAGCACAGGCCGGAGTAGGAATAGTACATTTGCCCCACCACCATCCAGCACTTTCCCTGAGGCAAGCACAGGTCGGAGTAGGAATAGTAAATTTGCCCCCACCACCATCCAACACTTTCCCTGAGGCAAGCACCTGTCGGAGTAGGAATAGTAAATTAGCCCCCACCACCATCCAACGCCTTCCCTGAGGTAAGCACCTGTCGGAGTAGGAATAGTAAATTTGCCCCCACCACCATCCAGCACTTTCCCTGAGGCAAGCGTAGTTCGGAGTAGGAATAGTACATTTGCCCCCACCACCATCCAACACTTTCCCTGAGGCAAGCACAGGTCGGAGTAGGAATAGTAAGCTTGCCCCACCACCATCCAACACTTTCCCTGAGGCAAGCACAGGTCGGAGTAGGAATAGTAAATTTGCACCTACCACCATCCAGCACTTTCCCTGAGGCAAGCACAGGTCAGAGTAGGAATAGTAAATTTGCCCCCACCACCATCCAACACTTTCCCTGAGGCAAGTACCTGTTGGAGTAGGAATAGTAAATTTGCCCCCACCAGCATCCAACGCTTTCCCTGAGGTAAGCACCTGTCGGAGTAGGAATAGTAAATTTTCCCCCACCACCATCCAGCACTTTCCCTGAGGCAAGCACCTGTCAGAGTAGGAATAGTAAATTTGCCCCCCACCACCATCCAACACTTTCCCTGAGGCAAGCACCTGTCGGAGTAGGAATAGTAAATTTTCCCCCACCACCATCCAGCACTTTCCCTGAGGCAGTCAGAGTAGGAATAGTAAATTTGCCCCCACCACCATCCAGCACTTTCCATGAGGCAAGCACAGATTGGAGTAGGAATAGTAAATGTGCCCCACCACCATCCAGCACTTTCCCTATGGCAAGCACAGGTCGGAGTAGGAATAGTAAATTTGCCCCCACCACCATCCAACACTTTCCCTGAGGCAAGCACCTGTTGGAGTAGGAATAGTAAATTAGCCCCCACCACCATCCAACGCCTTCCCTGAGGTAAGCACCTGTCGGAGTAGGAATAGTAAATTAGCCCCCACCACCATCCAACGCCTTCCCTGAGGTAAGCACCTGTCGGAGTAGGAATAGTAAATTTGCCCCCACCACCATCCAGCACTTTCCCTGAGGCAAGCGCAGTTCGGAGTAGGAATAGTAAATTTGCCCCCACCACCATCCAACACTTTCCCTGAGGCAAGCACAGGTCGGAGTAGGAATAGTAAGTTTGCCTCCACCACCATCCAGCACTTTCCCTGAGGCAAGCACAGGTCGGAGTAGGAATAGTGAATTTGCCCCTACCACCATCCAGCACTTTCCCTGAGGCAAGCACAGGTCGGAGTAGGAATAGTAAATTTGCCCCCACCACCATCCAACACTTTCCCTGAGGCAAGCACCTGTTGGAGTAGGAATAGTAAATTAGCCCCCACCACCATCCAACGCTTTCCCTGAGGTAAGCACCTGTCGGAGTAGGAATAGTAAATTTGCCCCCACCACCATCCAGCACTTTCCCTGAGGCAAGCACAGTTCGGAGTAGGCATAGTAAATTTGCCCCCACCACCATCCAGCACCTTCCCTGAGGCCAGCACCTGTCGGAGTAGGAAAAGTAAAATTGCCCCACCACCATCCAGCACATTCCCTAAGGCCAGCACCTGTCGGAGTAGGAATAGTAAATTTGCTCCCACCACCATCCAACACTTTCCCTGAGGCAAGCACATGTTGGAGTAGGAATACTTATTTTGCCCCCACCATCATCCAGCACTTTCCCTGAGGCAAGCACCTGTCGGAGTAGGAATAGTAAATTAGCCCCCACCACCATCCAACTCTTTCCCTGAGGTAATCACCTGTCGGAGTAGGAATAGTAAATTTCCCCCACCACTATCCAATACTTTCCCTGAGCCTGTTTTCTGAGGCATAGTCATGAAGGTGTTAAATTAGTAATATTTTAAACATAATTCTGATCTTTGTCCGCTAATGTTTTATTTCTGAGATCAGTACAGTTTTTTTTTCTTTTTTCGAACAGATTATTGTTAATATTTTACTTACATTTGATTCTGTAAAGGTTTGTTTCTTCCTGCTAGGTATTTGGTGTTGATTTATGTCGAATCTCTGTTAATATCAAAAGTAAAATGTAATTTAATATTTTTTCTAGCTTATGTGCTTTTTAAATTTACATACATTTTGTTCCTTTATTCACTTACTTTTTAACAGTAAGATAATTTCTCGAATATCTGCTTTAGATTGGTGGCTGCTTTTCAAAATGAGTAAATGCTGCAAATTAATAAAAAATTATATATATTTAGGTGTCAATATTTTGATGCTGTTTTATTGTAAACTTACACTTACTTCGGACTGTAGATGGCAGTGTTCAATTTGACAAACGGCAAAAATTCTCCTGCTACTCTTGCTGTGTGTGGTCAAGTTGGAAGTCAGTTTACCACTGAGCACAAAATGGTGGTCGGCTTCTTTTATACGTTTTTTGACGGTAAACGACAATTTAAAAGAAAATATGTGTTGGAAACAGTTTTTTTTGCGTGATTTACAACCTGACTGAATGTATATTTATTTTGCCATGTGTAAAAATGTTCGTTTATACGTTCCTTTTTGGGATGTCAGCTATTTTGTGTTGTTTCTGGCACAGGGACTGTAAAAAAAAATAGTTGAAGGACTTCCGTTTTATGTTCTTCGAAAAAGATTGTATGTATAATCTCTTTTTGACTCTGAGAGTAGTGTGTTTTTTTTGTAAAATGTTGAACATTTATTTTTCGTTTTCCCCGTCTTTTTGAATTTTTTTAATAGATTTTATTATTAATACTCAGGTATTTTAATGGATAGGCACTTTAAAAAGTACATGAGTATTAAAAGTAATACCTGGGTATTAATAATCTCCCCACCCAAAACCCCTATTTCCCTTGCATCCCGTCCCAGGGGATGGTTTGACAAAACAAAATATTTATTTAAAGATAAATAATAAAAAAATAGTATGCGTTGTAATGGCATGCGTAGTATTAGTATGTATTGTAATGGAATGCGTTGTAATGGTAGTTTTAATGTATTTCAATGTACATGCGTTGTATTGGTATGCGTTGTAAAAACATGCGAAGTAATGGTATTTGCGTTGAAAAAACTGCGATGTAAAAGCATGCGTTGTAATGGTATGCGTTGTAATGTCATATATTTAAAAAAAACCTGGTGAGAGCTACACAAGTCACCCTACCCTGGGGACCCCTGGGTGTCTAGTTTTTTAAAATGTGGAGGTTTTGTAGGCTTCTGTTGGTAACAGCTGAGCTAGGGGGCAAAATCCACAGCTACCCACATTGCAAAAAAAAGGGTCCATTTTGAGTGGAAAAATGTGATGTCTGTAATGCAATTTAGGCTCTTTCCTGTGGTGGGGCACTAAGCTCAGCCATCCAGTTGATGTACCATTTTTATCGGAAGCCTTAAGGGAACTCTGGGTGGTAGGAAATTTGTGGCTCCTCACAGATTCCAGAACTTTCTGTCCCAGCAATGTGAGGAAAATGTGCTTTTGGCCTAAGTTTGAGGTTTGCAGGAGCTTCATGATAAAAAAACAAAGTAAAAAAACATACAACCCTGAACACCCAAGGGTGTCTAGTTTTCAGAAACAGGTTTTCCTGGGTGGCAGCTGAGCTACGGCCCGAAATCCACAGCTATCCATGTTGTAAAAAAAACCGATGGATTCTTCTGGGTGAAATATGATGTCCCCAGGTCTTGTTTTGGGGTGTATTGTGTTGCAGGTGTTAGGCCCCGCCACATAGGTAGGGATCCATTGGTATCATGAGATGTGTGGAAGCACAGAATATTTGGATATTTGTTATTAACAATTAGATTTCTCTGCAATTGTTCCTTCCAAATATAAGCCAGTATGTAAGAAAGAAGACAATTTGCAAAATACCCTCTGATTCACATGCTAGTACGGGTAAACACAAATTCAAAGATGTACAAATAATCACTTCTCCTAAACTCTGTATTTGATGTATATTTCAGAAATACAAAGGTTTCATTCATACCCATTTTTACTCTTTATATTTTAACTTATGAATTGCTGTATAGTCTGCATACAATGAAAAAACCTTTGTGAGGTGCATCTCAGTTGGAGGCTCTGGGTATCTTGGGTTCTTAGAGAACCTCCATACCCTATATATATCTACGCGACCAGAAATCGTCCATCGTCACAAGTTACAGATAAAAAGGTTGTCACAAATAGCTGTCCCTGCTCATTTTCAATATATTTTCATTCCAACAGTCAGTTTATTTGCGAAAAAAAGTGAGGGATCTACACAAATGACCCCTTGCTGAATTTAGAATTTTGTCTATGTTTCTGCAATCTATAGCTTTCCAGGATCACCTGTGGGTTTCACACCTGTTTCCACCACAAACTGCAAGTAGGTTGAAAGCACAAAAATTTGAAAAAAAACTGACCTCTAAGTGAAAATGCTGTGGTAAAAAAAACACGTTTTTGACTCGGCTCTGCATGTTCATGAAAGCAGGGAAGATGGTGAGTTTAGCACAGCAAACCTTTTGTTGATGCCATCTTTAGGAAAAGAAAACCAGACACAGCAGAGCATTTTTTCCCCCAAAACAAGCACATTTAGCTATATCTTAGCAATTTTCTCACTCCCCTCCAAGAGAATCCACAATCCCTGGGTACCCTTACAATTTCTTTGATGTTGGGAATAGGTTGCAAATTTGGCGTTGATACCTTTGTGGGAAAAAAGTATCCCAAATAGCCCGAAAAAGGGCTCAGCAATTGGGTGGAAAAGCCTCAGCTGTTAAAGTATTAATAGAAATACTAAATATATACACATATTAATTACCTTATTCTAACCATGATCTCTTATTCCTAGTCTAAAAGACTATTATGTGATCTATTTTGATAAAAAGTAATCTTCTCTAACATTTATCATGCATTAACTAGTGGCGGTTGTAACTAGGTATAGTTAGGCCTGATTTTCCGTAGAAAGACTGTTCTTTGGTTTGCTTATAACTTTGACTCCATTTGACGAATCTTCACAAAACTTTACAAAAAAATGTTCATCCACCTCAGCTCCTTCCTGGAAGGTTTAGGGGTGATCCGTCAAGTGGGGGCTGAGAAAGAAGGGGGGTCCCAAAATGTAAAATCCCCATGCATTTCTCATAGACTTCTTTAGACAAGGCTACAGCAAAAACTGCTGAACAGAATTATACCAAATTTGGCAGGAAGTTAGATCTTGGTCCATATATCGTGCTTTTTTATGATTTTGTGTAAATCTGTTCAGTAGTCTTTGAGAAATTTAGGGTAACAAATAATTGTATATTTTGGCGGTTGGGTCCACGTGAGTCTCATGAGACTCTCGCGGGAGCACTAATTTAAAAATAGAGCATTCTGATTGGTCCGGGGAGCTTTATTTCCTTTGGGTCATCTCTCTCCCCCGGGAGTCAGACTCCCGCAAGACCGAGCGTTCTGTTGGCTCACAACAACATAAGAAAAATGTTGCTGGTAGCCATTACAGGACTCTGGGACTTAGTCCCCTGTCCTGAAGATAGAAAAAAATTGAGATATATGGGGGCAGGGTTGCGATACCCTGACCCACTAGGACCCCAGAGGGACCCCTCAATGGCCAAAAAGGGGAAAAAAGGCAAAAAATGCTGCGAGACTGACGGGATCGGGAAAAAAATGGCAGCTGGGGCACATTTATTATATTTATGCCTCAGGGGAGTCTACCCCTGGGGCTGATTTCATAAAAGGGAGGGGGGGTTGCAAGGCCCTCCTCCTCAAACCTCCAAATCCCCCGGGGTGAAAATTATTTATATGGGGAGGGGGGCCATGCAGCCCCCGTGCCTCCAGAGGCCCCGGGGAGCCTAACCCTGGGGCTGACATTAATTTCTATGGTGAGGGGGGCCGCTTCTCTGAGCCTGAAAAGGCCCTGGAGAGCCCACCCCCTGGGCCAATTACTTGAAGGAAGGGGGGCCACAGTGCCCCCTGCCATAGCCTCTAAAGGCCCCTGGGGCTGGCTGACAAGCTATGTCCCGAGACATAGCAGTTTCCTTGCGAGCAGCGTCGTGAGCCGGGAAACCTGTGTTTGCTCTCGCTTGGGGGGAGCATTTTCAAATCTTCCAAGCGGGAGCAAACATCTAATCCGCTCCCAGCTTGCAGGAGCTTTAAAAATGCCCTCAATACTATGGTGGGTACCCTGGGTGGACAGAAGGGCACCAACATATTGTGCTGGGCCCCGGGGGATCAATTTTGGCCCTGGTGACCCCATCCCCCGGGACCCAGCATCATTTATTAGGGAGAGGGGGCATGCGACCCCCCTCCCTGGCCAATTTAAAACCTAGGGACCACAGGCCTGGTGTAATTTTCATTAGAAGGGAGGCACACAGCCCCCCAGGGCCAACCGAGCTCCCGGGGCCACCATTGTAAGCCAACCCTCCACTCTGAGCTGTGCCTGTGGGCTCCAGTGTGGATGGCTAAAAGTCTTAAACACATTGTTACTCAGACTGTCCTGTGCTGAGCTCTCAAGTTTGTTGGGTCCATGCCTGAATAGCTCATATATTCCAGGTTCTACTTTGCATTCTGGGTCTTGGTTTTAATCATGATTTTATACTGAGATAACCAGTACTTTAAGTCCGTGAATGCAAAGCAAATACCAGGCTGGGCCCTGTGTGGTGCAATTCTGGGTGTGTGCCCCACTCAGTCAGGTGATCATCTTTATGGTTTGTCACCAAGCCCAACAATTTGAAAAAATTAGCTCCACACAACTCATTTCCAAAGATGCTTTAGTCAGAGTTTTCAACAACATAAAGTGCTGAATAATTTGCATTTTTGGGATGCTTCGGTGGATGAGGTGATTGCTTAGCCTTCTGTGCGTGCAGGCAGCAGGGAGGGTTTAAGCAGGGTCAGACTGACTTAAAGAGCAATCTGGCAGTGCCCAAAGGGCTGGTCTAACAGTTCAGTGTTTGGGTCTTTGTTTTGGCTATTTGTGGGTCGTCTGAGTGGCCATTTGTAGGTCTCGCCTGTAACATCACATGCACGGCATGCGCTCTCGCTTGTGAGAGATATCGTATACAGCACGCAGCTTGAAGCCCACCTATTGCTTACCATTTGTTGGCTTCATTGTCACTTTCAGCTGCTGCCTTCTAATTGGCCAGTGTGTGCAGGCTTCACTTCATTTTCTTTCGGCCGGAGTATGGTCAAGTATTGATTGCTTCAGCTTGATTGCTGTCCTTCCGCTGATTGAGTTGTGATTGAGGTACTATTTTTATTTTTTTATTTTTCCCCCTATAATATTTGTTTGTGTTGCATTTTTTCTCCCACCCCCGCCCCGTTATCAGTGTTGCTTCTTTCCTCCAGCCCTCCTGTGTCTGTGTTGCCAGTTTCCGATTATCCATGTGTTTCCAAAGCTTGTTCTTGATAATTATGACTTTTGTTGCTCAATGGCTTATCTAAAGTAATGGACTTCGAAGGAGAGGTTTGACGTGAACACAGTTTCCAGTGACGCACTAGAACATAGCTCTGTTTTTTTCATTGTGGAGCACTTATCACGCTTTTTAAAAGCATTTTGCATGTTGCTCATTACTATTCTGTGTATGCTTCTCGTGGCACCCTAGGCCGTTCCACCTACTAAACTGATCCTTGTACTCCCCTCTCGCATATAAAATAGAGATATGTGGTGACACTCTTTCTCACTGAAAGGATGCGTGTTTGAACTCAAACAAACACCAATCAGACCCCTCCTCTCACAGAATCAATTGAGCAAAAATCACTGTCAACTCTGACTGAAGGGAAAAGGGACCAGGGCCATGGCTTCTGCTAGTCGAAACAGGGAAGAAGTGTGCCCTGCTTTTGTTTATGTGTGTGTGTTTGCAATATTTTCTCTTCCATGCCGCTCTGTCAGTCTGCAGCACATGTAAAATTGTGAACAGATGGGCGGAGAGGAATCTTTGGGAGCTGGCATGAAAATAAACTGAAGCACAACCAGGAATGTGATTTTGTTTTTCATTACCTCCTCTTCTTTCGTCTTCGTCCTGTTCCTGACTCCTTAAATGAGTTAGCCCATTCACTACCGCAAAGCCGTTTTCCCTTTCCCTGTGTCAGATGGAAAAAACACCTCTTCCTCCTCTCAGTCTGGAGAAGCCCAGGAAGACAATGATGAAGGCAAGCTAACAGACCAATATTAAGCTATTGAAGAACCAGGAGAGCCTGGAGATGGACTTGAAGAAGTGTAATCTTGATCCCATCTAGAGAGAATGTAGGAGTGCATCATATTCACATGTAGTCAGCACTCAGATAAATTCTGTCGTGACTATGTACTAAAAGGAGTGGAGTACCTTATACCATAGATATTTCATTTGAAATATATGTGTTTAGACTGTGATTAATAAAGTTATGTGACAATTTGCATATTAATATAATAGGAGAAATTAATGTGAAATGTCTTAAGTGAGATACTAGGATGTGTGTAATTATTATTTGCATATTCACACGTATAACCTGAATTAATCATGTGTAGGGGTAAATGATAGTGACTCTTTTACTTCATTGCTTCATATTCATTTTTATGAGAAGTTGCACATATTTTAATTTCTTGAAAGGTACATACTTGTAATCCAGTGCATAGCCAAAAGTCGATAATTAAATTGCGGCCTAATTAGTTTATTAAATTAACCTAACTTCAAGTGTAATTTCATTTTTGCCTAACATTCTCTGTTGCAGTGCAAGCCTACGTTGAAATCTCATGTTTGTCTATGTTCGACCTTCGCTCTGGAATATTTGTGTATTTCCGTTCCTCTCTGCAGGTGTGGAGAAGCGTCATTAGTTAGAATAAAGGAGCCTTGTTTTGATAGATAGCAAAGCATGAGAGAGAGGAGTCGACTGAGAAAATCGCAGTAACGAGCAAGGAGAGAAGTTGACATGGGAGAGGAATGGCGAAGGACGAGAAGATAATGTGCTATCTGCCTGAGAAAGGTACTGAAAGTATCCAGCTATACCAGAGCTATGGAAATTTCCAAGGAGAAGTCGCATGAGAGTGTCACGTCGGCACCAGATGATATTATGTGGTATATTAGTTAGGGAGAGCATTCCATCTTGGTGTTCCTTAGAGAGCGCACTTGTGCTTTTCTTGAGTGGCTTTAAACTACTTGACCCATAATCAAAGTGTTTCTAATGAAGATTCTGATGGCTGACACGTTTCTTCCTCTTATTTCAATTCATATGTTTTTAGTTTAGGGTTGCCCTATTAGGGTAGTGTAGGGAAAGTTAGGTTACTCATGCTTGTTAAAGAGAATCATTCAATGCAATTTAACCTTCATTTCTTCGTTTTGATTGCTTGCGTCATTGCCTTAGAGTTAGTCATTTGTTTTGTAATATATAGGGTACATCTTTTAAGGAAATTTGGCCTTACTCTGATATTTTTGTACTTTTATACAATTTTGCTGAGACTGATTTACATTGATTTGTTTCAAAATTTATAATTAAACTTACTAAACTCAATCAAGGAGTCGAGTGGATTAATGTGTAGCCACATTGGTTACACTGTATTGGGATAACAACAAATGATTTGTTCTTTTCACCGCGCACTCTACTAGAAAGATCTATTCCCTCTGGAGAGAAGTTGTCTAAATTGGCCTAGACTTTAACAAAATGGTAGCGGAGGTGGATGGTTAGTTAATGAAGTGAAGGGTATAAGAACTTAACCTAGAAAATCCAGATCCCAGAATTAGTGTCCCTAGTTCAAAATCCAAGATCGAGACATGGAGGACAGACGGAGTTCCAGTGGCATATATTGAAACAACAGCAAAGGAGGAGTGAATTTTAGTAGGGATGTGTGTGTGAAATGTATGCTTAGTTTGCGGTACAACATTGATTGTGTGATGTCTGACGGAGATGTTGCGAGAGTCGTGTGAATGTGGTACTAAGTTGATGTCTTGAAGTTGAAGTTGTTATCAGGTCCGACGTGACCTAAGATCCCGGGATATAAAAAAAAAAAGGTGCAAAAGACACCGGGACTGATTCACAAAGCTAATCTGAGCCAAATGTCTAACCTTACGTCTTTTGGTATTCATAGAAGTCATTTCCGACTTTTGGTATTCACAGAAGTCATTTATGAGTCGTATCTTTACTTTCGCACTCGGGGCAGAATTTCTGCACCCAGGCCGGAATCTCCGCAGTCGGGGCCATGTCACCGTAGTCGGGCCGGAATCTCCACATTCGGGGCGGAATTGCCGGCTAGGGCCGGATGGTCATTGTCTTCAGTGTTAAATACCTGTATAGGTGCTTACCATTCCCCACTCCAGCTAATACACTGCAGCCCAACACTCAATCCCAGACCTGCAGCATACACAAAAGCAGAGCTAACACATACAAAGCTTCCAACATGTCGCTGAATGTGTTTGTTGCACTGCCCCTTGCCATGCGTCAAGAAGATTTGAGGAGGAGGAGAGTAGAGACGATTTTCAGACAAAGGATGAACCTATTTCGGATGTCCAGCCAAGATGTCAGGGCCAGATACCGTTTCCCCCCAGATGTTATCTTGGAGGTGGTTTGCGAGTGGGAGCAGAAACTTGACTCTGTGACCTGTCACTCCCATGCCATCCCAGCCTAGCTCAAGATCCTTGCTGCCCTCCATTATTTTGCTATGGGGTCGTTCCAAAGGGTCTTCAGTAACCTTGTGGGCATCTCTCAGGCAAGCCAGTCCTGGTGCTTGCATCAGGTACTGAGTTGCATCAATACACGAGCCCACCTCCACATACGAATGCCCCATACACTGGACAGGAGACAAAAGGGTAGCTAGGGATTTCTACCTCATTTCCTGCTTCCCATGTGTGCTGGGTGCAATTAACTGTACCCATGTGGCTCTTCTGTCACCTGACCGCATTGCACACATCTTCTGCAACAGACACCAATGGCATTCCATCAATGTGCAGGGTATCTGTGATGCCAGTGGTAGATTCATTGATGTGCAAGCAGTGTTTCCAGGCAGTACCCATGACAGCTTTGCATTCAGCAAGTCACCTCTTGCCCGGCGGATGGCTGCGGGAGAATTTGGCAACATATGGCTACTGGGTAAGTACCAAGCACAAAACATGTGTGATATGTGTAAATGTAATGTATAAATGCCATCTCACATAAACAACCATAAACAACCAATAATATTCATCATGCCACATACACGGCCTCAACAGACACTGCATGTACCAAAGTATAGATCATGTACTGTACAGATGCAAGAGGGATATGTAATCAAGTTCCCTAATTTCCCTCCTCAGGTGATGCTGGGTATGCACTCTCCCCTCAACTACTCACACCATACAGACGTGCAGCCACTGTACCTCAGCGTAGGTACAATAGGGCACACATACGAACTCGAGCCATCATAGAGCACACTTTTTCTCTCCTGAAGCCGCGATTCAGATGTCTTGACCTTACAGGGGGTATTGATGTACTCCCCTGACGTTGTGTGCAAGATCATATTAGCCTGTTGTGCCCAACACAACATAGCTTTAAGTCATGGCTTACACATACCTCTGGACCCTCAGATAGGTTGGAATCCTGGTAACCGGGTCATTGAACAGAACAGAGGGCAGGGTATGGAAGTCTGTGATCAGCTGGTTGGCACTTTTTTTTACCTGAGCAACCTGTTGTGTTACGGACAAAATATGGTTTGCAGTCTCTTGTCAATGATGAAAGCTGGATATTTACGACTCAGTCCAAAAATTCCATTCTGAGACTACTTTGCAAGCCGCACTCACTGTATGTAAACCACAGCTGTTGACAGGAGTCAAAAGATTGGCCATACAATATGTCATGTGCAGATGTCAGCAATTAGTGTTGTCAATGTCTCTAGGGAATTCATTGCCTCAGAGGATGAAATGCCTGCCTATGCGTGAGACCTCCCAGGACATTTTGACAATGGCGGCCTGTTTCACAAAGGAACCTAACTATTGCATTATGGAGTATTTGCCCCCAACCAAAACGACTCCCCCACAACTGAGGGGCCCCCACCGTGAGTGATGATGAACTTTGTGAATCAGGCCCTATGTGTCTGGGATACACAGCACTTCTTCCCTTGAATTTGTCGTAACACTACAGTCAACTCTGAGCTGAGCGCAAAATATAGACTGCAAAGGAGCAAACTCTTCTGGGATGTGACGTGTTTGTCCACACCTGTTTTCCTGTCTAAACAGATTTTAATGGTCTGTTCTACCTTTTGTCACAAGTTTCTAATGTTCCTTTTGTCACAAGTTTCTAATGTTCCTTTTATGTGTAAAATCTGTTACGGCTCATTTTCGGAATCTCCGCTATGCCTGCGCTCCTCATGCGGCGCCTCTGCTCTGCATGTGGAGAGCATGCACTGGAGCCGGACATTTCAGAAACAGGACAGAACCCAATCTATTTATTCAGGAAATGACATACAGGTAGTGGTAGGCAGGAAATACATCACAGGAAGTTGCTGGCAGCCATTTTCTATTCATTCTGAGTCATCTTCTGTCACATATCAGATCCTCTACCATCCTGCTGCTCTGTACAACCCAATTACACCCAACATTGCTGAGGGACTGAAGGAGAAAGCACGCCCTTTCACTGAAAGGGAATTGGACATATTATCAGAGGGGGTGCTAGAAAAGTACCCTCAGCTGTATGGGGGGCCCGAAGACCAGCTGAGCAATGCAACGCACACCAGACTCGGGTCCACCATTGCGGAGCGCTGCAGTGCAGTGGGTGTCAATGGCAGCGGAGCAGGGCATGCTGTAAGCGCTGGGAGGACCTAAAACGCAGGGCCAGGATTAAGGTCCAGGAAATCTTGGGCCAGTCCTCCCAGCACCATGTGCACCAGCCCTGGCTCTCGCCACTGTACAGGAGGGTCGTGAGGGCAGCCTGGCCGACCCTCCATTCTGAGCTGGAGGAGCATGAGCAACAGAGAGATGGAAAGTGAATTAACTGCAATATGTGTCTGAAAGTATGATGTGAGGGATGACAAAGCTGTACCATCAGGTGTCCCATGCCTCCATTTACCTAACCTGTACAAATGCAGCAGTCATTATAAGGCCAAAGGCTCACTGTAGTACATAGAATGCACTGAGCAGAGTGAATTCTGAGAACGGTAAGTTTTGTATGCCACTGGGGGAATAGAGCCACACATGTGCATTTGTATATAACATTTCACTGGCAGCACCAATACCAGTGAACCAAGGGCCTTATAAACGATGTATGTATTGGGTGAGGAATGGTACAAACACTGTCCAGTGTGTGGATGAGAGGCCTTTGGGTGTTGGATGCTGTGAATTGCATGCCTTTGGTGTGTGTCTCAGGTCTCCATTTACCTAATCTGTGCAAATGCAGCAGCATTATAAGGCCCAAGGCTCACTGTAGCACATACAATGCACTGAGCAGAGTGCATTCTGGGAGCAACAGTTTTTGTATGCCACTGGGGGAATAGAACCACACACGTGCATTTGTATTTAAATTTCACTGGCAGCACCATTACCAGTGAACCAACGGCCTTATAACTGATGTGTGCATTGGGGAGGAATGGTACAAACACTGTCCAGTGTGTGGATGAGATGCCTTTGGGTGTTGGAAGCTGTAACTTGCATTGCCTTTTGTGAGATTGAGTTCTGATTAAGACAGATCATCATCTAACAGACTTTGAGATCCTTGCCTCACTCTTAAGTGATACCAACTTCTCCAAGGGGGTCCATATGCACACGTCTTTCCAACAGTGGCTCGTTTGTCATTTGTCCAGTCAAACTAGCTGTAACAACTAGCCACAACTGTTCACCAGGGTAGGGCACTACCTGTGGCACTAGACTGTCTGCTGTTGTGAGGGAATATCAAAATGTTAGATTCACCACTTAGCAAAGCTAATATCCCTGCCCCTATTTGGACATGTACACCCAAATCTGCATTTGTGTTGTCTCATACAATGCTACACAGCAGATTTGTTAGAAAGTGTAAGAGTGCAGAGACTCCATATCACAGGATCATTCCAATACCATCTGGACTGTCTCCGAACTCCTTTTGTAGATTTGCATTGGAAGATGCCTATGTAGCAATGACAGGAGACACAGATTACAAGAATGCAGAAGGTGAGGGTTGGTCATTACAGAAGTGTATGCCATCAAAATTCAAGTAAGATGTCTATGTGTGAGTCAAATCAGGACAGCACAGTGAAAGTATATGTACCTTAGGCTCCAAGTCACTTATATTTGGATAGTGTGATCAGAGGAGAACAAAGTCTACACTTGCGTCATGTAGTTATGTGTGTCGTTCTGACGTGTACAACCACTACATTATGATTTGTCTTCCATTTCAGTGGGCCCAGCTGTCCAAGAGGACCAGGACCCAGGTCAGAGCAGGACATTGTTGGGGCACCCGCGGCCATGATCTCTCTCCACAACCGAAGAGGAGGAGGAAAAGGGACCTTCAACATCAGAAGCGGTGACGGTCCGTGCAGGTAAGCGCTGTGGGGCAGGCCGGGGGGGGAGTCAACAGACGATGGAATAGGGAAAAAATAAATAAATAAATCCTATTCCGTCTGTCTGTCGACATCCCCCCCACCCCACCACGCTTACCTGCATAGACCGCTGCTGATCCCAAGGCAGGGCAAATGTACCCACCGGACAGAGCAAGAACACACCTCAAGTGCTACAGACCGGGTGGAGGCTGAGGACATTGTAGGGGGGGTGAAGCACTGGAAACCTTTGACGGGGGAGGAGATCGCTTCTCCCCCTGACAACTTACAACTTTATTTTGGCGAGGTGTCCCCGGGGCAGTTCACACCACAACTTGGGCGTGCCATCAGCACCTCCCTCATTCCTTCGGCGTCTCCAGCTGCCTCCCCTGCCACTAGCCCCCCTCCAAGTGGCTGCCAGGAAGACCCTAACATAGGCCCTGACCCCAAAACACCACAATCCTCATGTCCAACCGAAACGCCTCCCTGTATTGTGATTACTGTGGCTGCATCCCAGGAAGTGAGGGTGGCATGAGAGGGTCAGCCAGACATGTCCTCTCTCATCATGCTGCAGCTCCATGATGAGGTCCGTATGTTGCGAGTGCAACTTGCAAGATCCATGGCCACTCTCACTGCGAGTGTCACTTCCTTGGGTGCAGCCATGTTGTCTGACCTTGCCCAACGTCCCTCCCAAACCACCCTGATTCACCCTGTATGTTGCCCCATACTGTTTACCATCCTACTCCTCGTGTGTTCCAACTCCGTGTGGTGGTTGGTCCTGGGTCCAGGAGCCTGCATCGGATTCTGAGGATCTAAAAATTGTTGAAATTGAGGATGACCAGAAGGACAGTTGACTTGCTTGACTAAGACTTTCTTTTGGACATTTACTTGGCCCCTTGTATATAGACTGGTTTCCCAGACGCTTCCTGACCTGTTTATTTATATTGCCCAACCCCCTCCAAGTCCCCTTGTCCATTCTGTGCAAAGAACATTATTTGCTTTCCTTTCTCCCTTCCAAACGGACTGATTTTTGCTTCTTTTTTTTCATCCATTTCATTTACATAAACTTATATTTAGAATCTAACTTTCTCTATCTTGTTAACTTCATTGTAAATGTTGTGTTCAAAGTATGGACATATACCTTGTGAGTAGTTATTTGCTCTGCACATGATAGCTTGTTAGCACTGATGGGGTTACACTTTTGAGTGTGTCACTCACACACATTCATCCTCACATCTCTAGGCCACCACAAGGGTAAACAATTGACCATCTGTACATAATACTCAACTTAGTCTTGTGAGGACATTTATCTTTTATTTACACATATTCAGGATGATATTTTTTATCGTGATCAAGAGGGATCGTGCTTGCGACTTCGCAAATTTGATGGTGATGATCGCTGTGAGTAAGTGCGTTCGTGTTGTTGCCGAGGTGCAGGTTGGTATGGGGCATCTGCCTGTACAGGGGGAAGTTCCTGGACAGGGACTGATGGTGTCTGTACAGTTGGGGGGAGTGCCTGGACAGGGGGTGATGGTGGATGTGCAGGTGGGGGAGTGCCTAGACGGGGTGGTGGTGGATGTGCAGGTGGGGCGTAGTGCCTGGACAGGGGGTGGTGGTGGCTGTGAACTCTTGCAGCGAGCCTGTGCAGCTTGTGGTACAGGTGGGTGGGTGTGATGTGCTGCAGGTAGATGTGATGGCTCCTCTCCCTGCATTGACCTTGAAGGGTGACTTTGGATACGTTTCAGCATGCCCTCCATCATCTTCATGGCCAAGGCATGGTGTCTTGCACTCTCTTCCCTGTGTATGGATATGATGTCATTTATCTTCTTGGACATGTCTTGTCAAGATCTATCCATCCTGTCCAACACCTGGGTCAGTCTGTCTACCACCTGAGGGATTTGGCGCAATGTCCTGCAGTGCCTCGGACATGTCTGACAGAGTACCCCTATAGCACGAATGTCCTGCCTCACATCAGCCTGCTGTTGGAAGAACTCCTCCTCCCACTGGCCACCACGGCATCTGCTAGCCCCCTCCGCATTGGACGGCCATGGATAAGACGTTCAGATTCACCAGCAGGGGGAAGGGTGGCAGGTGGCAGTCTGTGGACAGGAGATTGGTGCCCAGGGGATACATGCACCGCACCAGAGGTGGTAAGTCCTGCAGATGGTGGAGAGAATGCCTGGGATGCACTGTATTGGGAGGAGTGTGTAGGGGAACCACCATGTATGTCCTGAATGTGAGGGCTGTGAAGGAGTGATGTCTGTGCAATGCTATGTGAGAGCTGTGGCTGGTTAGTGCTATGCTGAATTGAGAAGAAAAAACCCCTAGGCAACTAAAGGTTTATGGCAGTAAACAGACCATATAACCCGCAGGCATGATATAGGACCCAGAGTGCACTCAAATCCATTAAAAAAATTCATTTCTTTAATACAAAAATCATTTTAAAACATTCTGAAACATATGTCGTCTGTCTGCTAGTTACATACATAAACCAATATCTCGACATAATTTCACAAAAATACACAATGAACTGGACAAACATGAACAATAGGTAAAACAAAATTGTATACAATATATATTAGAACAGGAATAAATCAAAAAAATATGTAGACAGGTGACTCAAGTGGCTACTCGGTTGATCTTCTACGTGCGTTTCGGCGTACAATACGCCTTCATCAGGAAAGCCACAGAAATGACTAAATATGAAATGAAAAAATAAAGTACACTGAGTCCAACGATAGACAATTAAAAAAAAGCTATGACTACAACCGCCTCTTAAAAACCTCCATCCTCCAAATGTGAAAAAAGTGAGAAGAGATGATGAGTGGAAAGTGAAGGAAAGCCATCACCTGAAGTAATGAAATACTGGTGCAAAGTGTGTACATAGAGTATGTACTAAGAAGGAAATGAAGAAAAGAGCACTTAAAGTGCGAAAATGGCACTCTTAGTAATAAATGGTTGGTTATACAACCCTTTTTCCCCTTTTGGTGGTGATTGAAACAAGATAAAATTCTGGTATCAGAAGCTTACCGGACACTTAGGCAGAACCGGGTCAACGTGAACGGTATCAATTGGACCCAAATAAGGAACAGGTTAACAGATCTAAAAATGAGAAACAAACTGTATAACTATCTAATAATTTAAAGTTAGATTTGAGGGGTCTCTTAGTGTAGGATAAATTAATTTACCATGGGCTAAGAGTGCGGGTATCTACGCCCAGGCGTCGATCATTGTAACGGTGGAGTCCAACAAATGGAAAATTGTACAATCTAAATGGAGATAAACAGAAATTAGAAAAAGGGACCAATTCTCTAGAGTAAATATATGAATACATAAAATGTAGGAATGGATACCTGGATGATGAGGTATGAAGTAACCTCGTAATCTGTATACAAGGTTGAGGAAAGATGGCCCATGGATGACCAGCTGTCAAGACTTGGCTCCAAAGGGAGTCATAATGGTGTATCCTGTTGGTATTATTAGGAAAAAAGACCTCGATAAGTCCTAAGAATAACAAGAAAAGAAAAAATGAAAAAGTAAAAAATAAATTCTGAGGTTTTGATACATCTTTGTGTGAGGAAGTGCCCTCTTTCTGCATGGTTGCCCCCACTTTTTGCTGAACTGCTGATGTCCCTTGACTGAGTGTGCCCTGGGCTCCTGCTAATCAGGTACTCAGGGCCTATGTTCTTTCCCCAAAACTGCATTGAAGCCTAAACCCAATTGGCATCTCTGGCCACAGGTCAGCCCCTGGTAAATGGTACCACAGGTACCCAGGGCACTGTGACCAGAGAAGGCCTCTAAGGGCTGCAACACTTATTGTGCCACCCTTAGAGGTCCTGTACCATTACACTCACACACTGCCTTTGCAGGCTGCGTGTTTTGGTGCAGAACAAAGTGAAGAGTTGACATGGCACAGATCTCTGTGTGCCATGCCTGCAACCCACTGCCCTGGCATAGGTCAGTCACCCCTCTAGCTGGGTGCACTATGCCAGTGGTGAGGGTACAGGTGCATGAGCACTGTACCCCTACAGTGTCTAAGTCCATTCTTAGACATTGTAAGTGCAGTGCTGCCATTAAGAGTATATGGTGCTGGGAGTTTGTCATTACGAACTCCACAGCACCATAATGGCTACACTGAAAGCTGAGAAGTTTGGTATCAAACATCTCAGCACATTAAACCCACACTGATGCCAGTGTGGGATTTAATGAAAAATGCACACAGAGGGCATCTTAGAGATGCCCCCTGAAAACTAACCTACCACTAGTGTCCAGGCTGAGTGGCTGCTTTCAGCTGCCACCACCAGACATGTTTCTGGACCCCTGGGTCGAGAGCCTGCTGCTCTCTGGGGCCTAAAACAATGCACATCCTGGGACGAGGTGCCAAGCCTCCTCCCCCAGGATGTAGTACAAAAGGTAAGGTCACAGTGGAAAACAGTCACAATAAATAACAAACACAACAAATGATCTGTGTATTCAATCAAAGTCACACACCACCATTAACTCATTGCACCAATGATTGTGATTTTATTTCATCATATTATTGAGATAAATCAAATTATATGGTACAATAAAACAAAATACTGTCTATGTAACCTATGGCTGTGGGCTGCCGGAGACAATGGACAAACAGCTAGCCATTGTCTCTCGCAGCCCACAGCCATAGGTTACTGATCAACCTTGGCCTGCATTTTTCGGACTACGACCATTTGTGAAAATTCTGAGAGCACACAAGGCCCAGCTTCAAAAATCCCCAGCCTTAAGTTTTGTCGCTGTTTGCTTTTGGTGCCCACTACCTTCCCTCACCTCAGTCCTGATGAAGACCCCACCCCCAACGCGCAAAGTTTGCTGTTTTACATAGGGGTCGAAACGTCAACAGTATTTTGTTTTATTGTCAAACCCAGATGACAGAGCGTGTATATCTGCATCTACCCAATTGTGTTATGATTGATCATTTATGTGTATGCCAGACATCTGGCTGGATAGGCTGTTATTACTGATTGCTGATGTATATATGCGCACTACCGTCCCTCTTTCACATCACTTTCCACAAATCCCTCCTATGCACTTGTCACTTCACCCTGTGTGCACCTGCCTTTTAATAATTTAAATGTGTAATACATTGTACCGTATAATTTGATTTATCTCAATAATGTGATTAAATAAAATCACAATCATTGGTGCAATGAGTTAATGGTGGTGTGTGACTTTGATTGAACACACAGATCATTTGTTGTGTTTGTTATTTATTGTGACTGTTTTCCACTGTGACCTTACCTTTTGTACTACATTTTACCCGGGTCCAGTGGCCTATCGGGTTGCCCCATTGTTCCATAACTCCTCCCCCAGGATGGGCAGGGTTCACGAAGGGGAAGCTTCAGAGGCTTGCCGCCTTTGTGAGCTTCCCTAGGCCACTTGCTGCTCTCAGCAACTGGTCCCCACTGGTTCTGACCCCCACTTTGGGCAGGAGAACCGGCGGGAAAAACAAGTGAGGAGGAGAGGTGTACCCACCTCTGCCAACTCCACCCCTCAGGTGGGGGAGGCGAGGTGAAGCACAACTCTCAGTCCACGCCATCTTGAAGATGGGGGGACTCAGCCAACCAGGGACAGGCTCATGCCCCCCTCCCACTGGAGGGTGGCATAATAGGGGGTGTACCCACCCCAGGGAAGGGACCCATTGGTCCCTACCTTTTACCTACCTGTAACGCCCCTAAGTCTAGTATTTAGGGGCACCCCTGAACCTTGCTTCCTCAGACAAGAAGAAACTACAAGAAGAAGAAGGACCGAACAGCTGTGCAGCAGCTAACAAGAGGAAGACGCCCACTGACTTGGCCCCAGCCCTACCGGCCTGTCTCCACATCGAACCTGCTCCTGAGAAATCCCGGTGTGTCCTGCAGCCAGCAACCTCGAAAACCCCAGAGGACCTGCCTGCCTTCAACCCCAAAGACTTTGTCTCCCGTGAACACCGGATTTGTTCATCTGCAACCTCTGGCTCCGGCCAGACACCGCAAATTCGCCCCACTCTGCACCCGCCGTCCATGGCCTGAGCTCGAGTGGGCAAACACCACGAGGAGGTCACCCCAGCGATCCTGGCCGAGATCCGGTGACCCCTGACCTGCCTCAAACCTCCAGCCGACGCCTGCAGCCTAATTCCAGAAGGTCCCCCCAACTGAGACCAGGAGCTGGTAAGAAGATCTGACCCCAAAAGGCACCCCTGCACCCGACGCCCCACGGCCTTGTGTGCCCAAACAGACGGTGCCTAACCAACCCCTAAATTCCCAACTTACCTCTCGAAGTGGTGGTCGCACCCAGAAGACCATCGTCCCCAAGCCTGCAGTGCCTTTGCAAACCGGAGGTTCCCCATTGAAAACAACAGGGCGCCCGACGTCGAAACAGCACCCTGCACCCGGCCGCCCTAGTGCCGCTGAGGGTGCACCTTTGCTGCTACTTTGTTTCCCCATTTGCCCTGAGCTAAAGTCCAGGAGCTTTGCTCCCACAACCAAGTAGCCTGCTTGCCAGCAGCCACCAACCAGAGGCCCCCTATCCCCCATTGGATAACATTGGGCCTCAGCACTCTGCACCCGGCTGCCCTAGTGCCGCTGAGGGTGTAACTAGAGTGCATCCTTGACCCTGGGGGACCCCTGAGTCTACCCCCAGAACCTCAACTCCCACTACCAAATACTTACCTTAAAACCGATAACACTATTTTCCTCCATATGATAACATTGACCGTTTTTCTTGGAAAAGTTTCTAAGTGTGGAGTTTGAAAACCTAAAGAAATTCTTTAAAATTGCACTAACTAACAAAAACGATTTTACTTACCTGTTTGCAGGAAATGTCCCAGAGTAGTATCCAGGTATACTACTCTGAGTAAGAAAAGTAATCTCAAAAGTAACTTACCTGTAATTTTACTGAAAAGCCAATTCAAGTCTATGTACTGTATTTACAAAGTATTGCATTTCTCTGAAATCATACTGTAAGTCAAAACAAAGTGCATATACTATTACAAGTACAAACTGTATTACAACTGTATATTTACTGCAAAGTACTTATCACTTACCTGTGCCAGGCTTGTTTGGTTCTAGAAAATAAAATAACTAAAAGAATATTTTTATACAAAAACAATTGGTCTGAAGTTCAGTCTTTGAGTGTGTGAATTCTTTTGCTGACTGAGTGTGTGCAACAAATGCTTAACACTGTCCTCTGATGCTGCAACGAACTATACCCGGTTTGCCCGCGTATACTATTTACAATTATGAAGAGTCCATAGTTGCATTATGGCATGGGCAACTGGTACACCGATGCCGTTCACTATTCTATATCTACAGATTCATAATTATAATGCCCTGAATAACTGTGATATATTCTTTTTCTAATGTTGTAAAGCACCCAGCCAGGCTGGTCGTGCTTCATAGACCAGTGTAGAGGTTGATATCACCTCTCTGCCAAGACATAGAATGTATAACTAAGGCGATCTACATATACTTTGTACTGATTTGTATTTACCCCCACCACAATCAATGGGGGGGGCCTGGGGAGTGATATAGCAGAAGTTATAGTTATAATGATATCCTTTTACAAGTCTTTGTTTGCAGGGGCCAATTTGAACATAATCAAACCCCTTGGAGAGGTATTAATATACAGTTCTATAATATACAGCCAGTCTACTAATGCAGCGCAGAACTTTATAGCTGCTGTTCTCAGTACGAACGGCTCAGGTAACGCAAAGATATGTTTGAATGAGGTGATTGTACTGTCTTTGCAATGATATGTTTATACCCCCCCCCGGGCTCCGTCGAGCTACCGGGACCCCGCAGTTGCATCAATCACGATATGGACGGTGGCAGCGACCCCCCACTAAGCGAATGCACCGTTATGTGGTACCTATATGTTGGGAAACTTTGTTGGGCCCAGCGTCGTTTGTTGGCTGAGCCGAGAATTGTTAGTTTTAAGGGAAAGGGGAACTCCTGGTCTGCGACAGTTAAACGGCTCCTTGCTACAAGGAGCTTCATCTACCATAATAACTTATGCCTAGAGACCGCACCACCATAGGCTCTTACAACCTGCTGACTTGGAATGTGCGGGGGTTGGGGGCTGTACAAAAAAGAACCGGGTTCATGCTCACTTACTTAGGCGCAAAGCCCATATTGTTTTCCTTCAGGAATCACACCTTACTGACTCGGAGGCTTTAAAGACCCGTAAAAAATGGCGAGGCAATATATATTCCACTAATTACTCAGCGTTTGCCAGAGGAGCGACCATCTGGATCCGGCATGGGGTCCCATTTGCGGAGTTCGATCGTCGCATAGATGACCAGGGTAGATATATCTTATTGAAAGGAACTCTTGATGGCGTACCTGTGGTCCTGGGCTGTATATATGCCCCTAACTTTGAACAGGACAAATTCTTCCATCGTTTGGGTGCAGCCCTTGTAGGGTGGGATACGATTCCCTGGATTCTGGGAGGAGACTGCAATACAGTACTAGATATAGACCTAGACAGATCCCACCCCCCATTGCATGGCGCTGGCGCCTGCAAGCAAGCGGACCTCCTAAAAACATGGTTAGATGGATGGGGACTGTCGGATGTCTGGAGATTAATGCACCCTACTCACAAAGAGTATTCCTTCTATTCGCCGGTCCATCACCTCCACACCAGGATAGACAGATTTTTATGTTCACACACCATTGCTACACATATCAGTCAGTCCACTTACCTAGCCAAGACATTTTCGGACCACAATCCCCTAGAACTCACACTTACCTGGGGACGAGTTCCGACCCCAGTGCCCACCTGGATACTGTGGCCCCAGTTATTGGAGGACGCCCCGTTCCGCACCGCTATCTCCACTACCATTAATAATTACTTCTCTGAAAACTGGAATACTGCTTCCTCCCACCTAATAGATTGGGATGCACTTAAAGTGGTGGTGAGGGGGTCTGCCATTGGACAGGTGGTGGGGGCCAGACAAGAGGTACATCAACGCCTGATTAGCATAGAAAACCTGATGAATGCTTTAGAACCGGAGGCAGTGGCAGATCCAGAAAAACAAGAGGCCTTGCAGGACGCCCGCATCAATCACGCCGACACCCTAGAAACTCTGCGGGTTATTGACCATAGGACCTTTACACAACGGAAGCACACTGAGGCAGACAAGGCTGGGACACTACTAGCCCGCATAGTACAGGACAGACCGGAACCACCAATCATTACACACATTAATGTACCAAACCAAGTACCAGTCCACACACAAATCGAGATAAATGAGGCCTTTTGTAGGTATCTTAGTGACCTTTACGCGGCCCCAACACACAATAATGACACGCTGATGGCGGACTTCTTCCAAGGCTTAACTATCCCCTCTCTACCGACGGATACACAGAGGGAACTCACAGGCCCTATAACCCAACAAGAAATTCGAGCTGCGATCAAAGGCCTTAATCATAACAAGGCGCCTGGCCTAGATGGCCTGCCCATAGAATTTTATGAAATTTATTCGGAAGCCCTGGTCCCCAAACTGGAGGAAGTATATAGGACAGCCCTGGAGGTTGGCCACTTGCCACAATCCACCATGCAGGCATTAGTCGTCTCACTTCTTAAGCCGGGACGCGATTGCACCGATATTTCCATTTATAGGCCTCTATCCTTATTAGCAACTGAATATAAAATCCTGAGCAAAACCTTGGCAAACCGCATACAGCCATACTTAACCACTCTCATACATAGGGACCAATGCGGGTTTTTACCGAACCGCAGTACGTCCCTCAACACTAGACGCTTGCATTATATCATGGCGGCTACACCGGCCAAATATCCGGAGGCTGGCTGTCTGGCACTGGACTTACGCCAGGCCTTTGATTCTATAGCATGGGATTATATGTTCGCTGCTTTACAGAGATTTGGCCTCCCTAGCGCTTATCTCAAATGGGTACGGCTGCTTTACACCTCTCCTACGGCTAGAGCACGCACCGGCCACCATATCTCAGGTGAATATACGGTACACAGGGGCACACGGCAGGGATGTCCTTTGTCCCCCCTGCTGTTTGTGCTAGCGCTAGAGCCCTTAGCGATAGCCCTGAGACAGTCAGCAGAACAGCTGGGTCATAATCATTGATGGAACTGCACACTTAATTTCAATATATGCTGACGATATTCTGCTTTATTTACGTGATTTGACTGCTGACACTGCACCTCTCCCCACTATATTTTCCACATTTGAAAGTATTTCGGGCCTTGCCATTAATCCACGGAAATCAAATGCTTTTTATTTTCATGACGGAATCCACCCAGATATGACACAATTTGGTAATTATACCTTACCCGTAGCACCCGCTACATTCAAGTATTTAGGAATACAAGTGTACAGGGCACAGGCGGATCAACTAGAAGGCAACCTGTTAAAGGCCATCACCGCTCTACGCTCTACGCTCTGCTGCTATCGGTGATGGGGCGTATTGCCATATCAAAGATGGTGGTGCTTCCCCGTTTATTATATTTTTTCGTGAATTTACCACTGGCTGTCCCGCACTCAATCTTCTGTGCCTTGGACACTATCCTCATAGAACTCATATGGGGTAAGGGCCGCCGGAGAGTAAGTCTTCGGAAATTACAACTAGAGTGCCATAGGGGAGGTCTGGGAGCCCCTGATTTCAGAGCCTATTACTACGCCTGTCAACTCCAGTGGCTGTCCTACTGGACACCGGGTAGGAACCTACAAGAAATAGGTTATACACCCCGGGACATAGATCGGGGCAAACTACATTCCTTACTCTTACCAAAAGCTAAAATCCCCTTGGAAGGGCCTCCATTACTTAAGACCGCATTGCAATGTTGGAGAAAGGCGCTGCGTTATACTTCAGGAACAACTCCCTATGCGACTAATATCCCATTACTGGGCATCCCCATCCCTGGGGGTGTGCTAACAAAGGCCAGACTACATGCCTGGGCGGAGACCGGCATGGAGGAAGTCGGGCTGTTCTTTGGTGACGGCAACCTTCTTGATCACAACACATTCATACAAACCACTGGGGCACCAGACCGCTTATATCTGACATACGCGGCTGTATCTCACTATATCAAGAAGACATGGGCGCCAGAACGCAGGGAACCTCCACAACATGGACTGGTCCATTTACTGTACTATATGGGGGAAGGAGGCCATCTAGTCAAATGGTTGTACACAGGTATTAGAGCGCAAGTATCCATCGCCTTACTGATCTTAGAACAAAATGGGAGACGGATGCAAACACAGAACTCACCGACAAAGCCTGGGCGAGCATGTTGGAGCATCCCAAACGGGTATCCCGTAACGCTAAACTTAAATTTATCCAAACAATGATATTACATAGATCTTACTTAACCCCAAAGAGAATACACCGTATGTTCCCAGAGGCCCTACACTGCTGCCCCCGATGCAAGGGAGACGAGGCGGACTTTGTCCATATGTTATGGGCCTGTCCACGTCTCCATGATTATTGGGACGGAATACGGCTGTCACTGCGAGAGGTTACGCACCTAACTGTACAGGAAAATATCCTGGAGTGCCTCTTGGGTCTCCGCAAACGCACTACAGCACAGAAGGTACAGTTGAGGTTCCTGGACCTTGCCCTTATATTGGCCGTAAGAACAATCACCATGAGATGGAAATCACCTAGAAGTCCATTATTGACTATATGGCAGGAAGATGTGATACAATGGGGCAGTGCCGAAGGTACGGTACTTAGAAGAGAAGAGGTAAGGGGTATGCGGAAGCACCCTATTTCTATGGATTGGGATATCATGATGGAAGACTTTAAACAGCTGGACTTTATACCCACACATAACAACCCCACGCAATAGCAGACCTAAATATTCTAGGACCGTACGCCAGAGATCTTCACAGGCCCTAGTCACGACACCATCATACTTAAGCAGTAATGAGCAAATAATGATATATAGATAACTTTAATAGGCTACTAAGCATATAAGTCATGGCAGACCAGGAGGGAGGGTAGAGGGAGGGGGATGTTATATAAGTCATAAATGTTATGTTATTAATGTTGAAGCATACTATGTGAAACTACTCTAGGAGAAATATTGCATTTCCAGAATACACAATGCCACCTTATAGATGCAGTGGTGGATATATAACCAGGAACAACTGCAATTGAATTACCTGTTCAGCATACCACTTTATATTGTGCATGATGGGGAGAACATCAAAAAGATAAAATGCCATTAGTATTACATGTATCACACTGCAATGATATCTTGGCAAGCAATAAAGTATGTTTAAAAAAAAAAAAACACTGTCCTCTGATACTGCCTTACTGCTCGACCACACTACCACAAATAGAGAGTGAGGTGCTATCTAACTTTACCTCTGCCTACCTTTGGGGTTCCACTGGACTCTGTGCACACTATACCTCACTTTGGTATAGTATATATAGAGCCAGCTTCCTACATTGGTGGATCAGCGGTGGGATATACAATTTTGCATTTGTTGGACTACTTGGTTACCACCTGATCACATGACAGAACTCTTAAATTGTCTTTAGAATTCTGATTTTTCAAATTAGCAATTTTTTGCAAAATTACTAAAAGTCTTGTTAGGGCCTTGGCTAAGTCCCTTTAGAATTTTAGAAAACTAAAAGTCACTGTAGCTAGGGTTAGAGGGGTTAGAGTTTTTTTTAACTATGTCTCAAAACAAGAACCCAGCTGTTAGTGAAAATAACCACAATGACATAGAGGACTTGGTTGTGGAGCTCAACCTCACCCCTTACCTTCACTTGTCTTTCAAGGAGTTAAGGTCCCTATGTAAAATTAAAAACATAGCTATGGGGTCCCATCCCACCAAACAAAAGCTCCAGGAGCTGTTGGCTGGGTATGCTAAGGACCACCCATCTGAAAATGGTGAAGACCAGTCAGATGAGGAAGGAGAGGAAGGGGATGACCTGGTAGATCAACCCCTCCACTTTCTAGGGAGAAAAGGGTCCAAATACCCTTGACTCCAAGAATCAACCTCTCAGTACCTCGATCCCACACAGGTGGATCAGGTACCACTGAGGACATTGAGGACAGCCTCAATGAGAAGGACAGCCTGTTAGTAAGGCTGACCAAAAGACTTAATCTAGAGACCAGGTTGCTGGCTCTAGAAAGAGATAGAGCAGAGATGGGCCTAGCACCCATCAATGGTGGCAGCAATTTACTTAATAAGGATAAAGAGCAATCTTATGATCCTAAAATCCCCAAAGGTATTGTCCCTAAAAATGAAGAGAGTGATGATATCACAAAATGGTTCACAGCCTTTGAGAGGGCTTGTAAAATGAGAAAAGTGAAGAAGTCACACTGGGGGGCACTCCTTTGGGAACTGTTCTCTGGTAACTGCAGAGACAGACTCCTGACCCTTACAGGAACAGATGCGGGGTCTTATGACCTCATGAAAGAACTCTGATTGAGGGATTTGGACTCACAACTGAGGAATATATAATTAGATTCAGGGGGGCTCACAAAACCAATCCTGGATTGACTTTGTAGACTACTCAGTTAAAACACTAGATGGTTGGTTAACTGGACACATTGTGCATGATTTCAATGGACTTTGCAATCTGTTTATGAAAGAACATATTTTAAGTAATTGCACTAATGAAAAGTTACATCAGCATTTGGTAGACCTAGGTCTAATTTCTCCCCAAGAATTGGAAAAGAAGGCAGACCACTGGGTCAAGACAAGGGTGACAAAAACAACCACTGGGTGTGACCAAAAGAAAGGGGTTACAAAACCTCTCCAGGGGAAAGGTGGTGAGAATCCCCAAGAAAAGCCTGAGTCTTCTAAAGGGCCCCAAAAACCTGCACAGGGGGGTGGGTCCCAAAACTCTTCCCAGTCCAATAATAGGTACAGCGGAAAGAACTTTGATCCTTTAAAGGCCTGGTGTAACAACTGTAAGAAGTTGGGACACTTAACTGGAGATGCTGCTTGCCCAAACAAGAAGGCCCCTAGTCCTACTACAGCTACTCCTGGGGTAGCAAGTCTCCAGATGGGATCAACTGTGTGCCAAGAGCAAATCAAGTTGCACACTGAAGCAGTTCTAGTTTCAGAAGGGGAAGTTGAGTTTGCCACTGTAGCTGTGTGGCCACCCAACTTAAAAAAGTACTTACAATACCCTTGGATTAATGGAACTAGGATAGAAGCTCTGAGGGATACAGGTGCCAGTGACACACTGGTTTCCCCTGAGCAATACTTGATTGGGAGAACTTACGCAGTCACCAATGCTGACAGTGTTACCACTAACCATGCAATGGCTATGGTGACATTAGACTGGGGGGGGGTTACTGGCCTGAAGCAGGTAGTGGTCTCTCCAAAGCTACCAGCTGCATGTCTGCTTGGCAATGTCCTGGACACCTCAGCATGGGCTGAGGCTGAACTGAAAACCCATGCAGCAATGCTGGATATCCCTGAATTGGTGTGTGTAAAAATAAGAGCAAGAGACAGGGTGAAAAAGAAGTGTTGGAGTCTGAAAGTATGGCCCAACCTTCCAAGAGAAAAGGTAAGAAGACTGGGGAACCAGCTTCTGTACAGCAAAAGGATCAGGACCCCTCTCCTCAGGGAGAGGACTTGGACACCCCAGAGGGAACTGAGCCCATGAAGCTTGACCCTTACCAGGTTGAACTCTTAGGCCCGGGGGACCCTCTAGGGAAGAGCTGTGCCTTGAACAGCAGGACTGTCCAACTCTTGAAAGCCTGAGGCAGCAAGCTGCTGCACAGGAAAAGGGAGATGTCAGTGGTACCCACAGAATTTATTGGGAAGAGGGACTACTGTACATTGAGGCCAGAGACCCCAAACCTGGAGCCACTAGGAGAGTGGTGGTGCCTCAGAAGTACAGGGAGCTTCTCCTAACTTTAGCTCATGACATTCCCCTAGCTGGACATCTGGGCCAAACCAAGACTTGGGAAAGGCTAGTTAGCCACTTTTACTGGCCCCAGATGCACCAAAAAGTAAAGGAGTTTGTCAGCTCCTGTGTCACCTGTCAGGCCAGTGGCAAGACAGGTGGTCCCCCAAAGGCCCCCTGATACCACTACCTGTGGTGGGGGTTCCCTTTGAAAGGGTAGGTGTGGACATAGTGGGTCCACTTGAACCTCCCACAACAGCAGGGAACAAATTCATTCTAGTGGTAGTGGATCATGCCACTAGGTACCCTGAGGCAATTCCCCTTAGGACTACTACAGCTCCTGCAGTAGCCAAGGCCCTCATTGGTGTCTTCACCATTGTAGGGTTTCCTAAGGAGGTGGTTTCAGACAGAGGTTCCAACTTCATGTCTGCTTACCTAAAACAAATGTGGAAAGACTGTGAAGTGCAGTACAAGTTTACTACACCCTATCACCCACAAATCAATGGCCTTGTTGAGAGATTCAACAAGACATTGAAAGGCTTGATTATGGGGCTCCCTGAAAAACTCAAAAGGAGATGGGATGTCCTCTTACCCTGCCTGCTTTTCGCTTACAGAGAAGTGCCACAGAAGGGAGTAGGGTTTTCCACCTTTGAACTTCTGTTTGGCCATCCTGTGAGGGGACCACTCTGTCTTGTAAAAGAGGGTTGGGAAAAGCCTCTCCAAGAACCCAAACAAGATATTGTGTACTATGTGCTTGGCCTAAGGTCCAGAATGGCTGAGTACATGGAAAAAGCATCCAAAAATCTTGAGGCCAGCCAGGAGCTTCAGAAGCACTGGTATGACCAAAAGGCTGCACTGGTTGAATTTCAACCTGGGCAAAAGGTGTGGGTTTTGGAGCCAGTGGCACCAAGGGCACTCCAGGACAGATGGAGTGGCCCTTACCCTATCCTAGAAAAAAAGAGTGAGGTCACCTACTTGGTTGACCTGGGCTCAAGCAGGACACCGAAAAGGGTTATCCATGTGAACCACCTGAAGCTCTTTCATGACAGGGCTGACATCACCATGCTGATGGTGACTGATGAGGATCAGGAGACAGAGAGTGAACCTCTCCCTGACCTCCTCTCACACAGCCGAAAAGATGGGTCAGTGGATGGAGTTGTCTTTTCAGACACCCTCTCTGCCCAACAGCAGACTGATTGCAAGCAAGTCTTGCAGCAGTATGCTAAGCTCTTTTCCTTGACCCCTGGTCAGAGAAACTGGTGTACCCATGATGAGGACACTGGTGACAGTTCACCTGTCAAAAACAAAATCTATCGACAGTCTGATCAAGTCAAGGAAAGCATCAGAGCTGAAGTCAACAAGATGCTGGAGTTAGGGGTTATTGAACCCTCTGATAGCCCCTGGGCCAGCCCAGTAGTTCTAGTCCCCAAACCTCATCCACAGGGTGGAAAGAGAAAAATTAGGTTCTGTGTGGACTATAGAGGGCTCAACTCTGTCACCAAGACAGATGCTCACCCTTTCCCAAGAGCCGATGAGTTAATAGACAAATTGGGTGCAGCCAAATTTCTAAGTACCTTTGACTTAACTGCAGGGTACTGGCAAATTGGCATGGCCCCAGGAGCAAAAGAAAGAAAAAAAAATCCTCATACCTATAACTCCTGGTTGTATATAAACTGTGATTGTTTTGTAACTGTATGGATTTGTAATTTTGTCTGAATGTGTTTGATTGTTAGTGATGCCTGTGTTAGTATGTATTTTTGTAATCTTGAATGAGTGTTGGTATTGAATGTGTTTTTGTGGGACTCAGTTATTATGTAACGGTTTTATATATGTGACATATTTGTCTCTTTTTTTGTCTCTTTGCTAATTTTGATAAAATCGAATGAACCTCAACAATGATAATAAATATTTATATAAAATAACCTTGTGCAAAAAAAAATTCTTATGTAAAACTTTATTTGATTAATATGCCTTTGTTAGCCCAGTTTTTGCTGATTATTTGCTGACCCTAATCAGGGCACTATATATCCTATTTTTAGGCAGGTCGATTCCCTTTTTTTGGTCAAGTCAAGGAAAGCATCAGAGCTGAAGTCAGCAAGATGCTGGAGTTAGGGGTTATTGAACCCTCTGATAGCCCCTGGGCCAGCCCAGTAGTTCTAGTCCCCAAACCTCATCCACAGGGTGGAAAGAGAAAAATTAGGTTCTGTGTGGACTATAGAGGGCTCAACTCTGTCACCAAGACAGATGCTCACCCTTTCCCAAGAGCTGATGAGTTGATAGACAAATTGGGTGCAGCCAAATTTCTAAGTAGCTTTGACTTAACTGCAGGGTACCGGCAAATTGGCATGGCCCCAGGAGCAAAAGAAAATACAGCATTTTCCACACCTGATGGGCATTATCAGTTTACTGTTATGCCGTTTGGTTTAAAGAATGCCCCTGCCACCTTCCAGAGGTTGGTGAACCAAGTCCTTGCTGGATTGGAGTCCTTTAGTGCAGCTTATCTAGATGATATTGTTGTCTTTAGCTCCACCTGGCAGGATCCCCTGGTCCACCTTGGGAAGGTTTTAAATGCCCTGCAAACTGCAGGCCTAACTATCAAGGCATCCAAATGCTAGACAGGGCAGGGAACTGTGGTGTACTTGGGCCACCTTGTTGGTGGAGGCCAGGTACAACCCTTACAGCCCAAGATCCAGGCCATCCTGGACTGGGCAGCACCAACAACCCAGACCCAAGTCAGGACATTCCTTGGCTTGACTGGGTACTACAGGAGGTTTGTGAAGGGATATGGGTCCATTGTGGCTCCCCTCACAGAACTCACCTCCAAGAAGATGCCCAAAAAGGTAAACTGGACAACTGGTAGTCAAAAGGCTTTTGACACCCTGAAAGAGGCTATGTGCTCAGCACCAATTCTCAAAGCTCCAGACTATGCCAAGCAGTTCATTGTGCAGACTGATGCCTCTGAGCTAGGGATAGGAGCGGTCCTATCCCAGACCAATGATGAAGGCCAAGACCAACCTGCTGCTTTTATAAGCAGAAGGCTTCTCCCCAGGGAGCAGCGTTGGAGTGCCATTGAGAGGGAGGCCTTTGCTGTGGTTTGGTCCCTGGAGAAGCTGAGACCATACTTGTTTGGTACTCACTTCCTAGTTCAAACTGATCACAGACCTCTCAGATGGCTAATGCAAATGAAAGGTGAAAATCCTAAACTGTTGAGGTGGCCCATCTCCCTACAGGGAATGGACTTTGTAGTGGAACACAGACCTGGGACTGCCCATGCCAATGCAGATGGACTTTCCAGGTTCTTCCACTTAGAAAATGAAGACTCTCTAGGGAAAGGTTAGTCTCATCCTCTTTCGTTTGGGGGTGGGGGGGGGGTTGTGTGAGAAAGTGCCCTCTTTCTGCATGTTTGCCCCCACTTTTTGCTGAACTGCCCAATGTACTTTGGCTGAGTGTGCCCTGGGCTCCTGCTAATCAGGTACCCAGGGCCTATGTTCTTTCCCTAAAACTGCATTGAAGCCTAAACCCAATTGGCATCTCTGGCCACAGGTCAGCCCCTGGTAAATGGTACCACAGGTTCCCAGGGCACTGTGACCAGAGAAGGCCTCCTAAGGGCTGCAACACTTATTGTGCCACCCTTAGAGGTCCTGTACCATTACACTCACACACTGCCTTTGCAGGCAGCGTGTTTTGGTGCAGAACAAAATGAAGAGTTGACATGGCACACATCTCTGTGTGCCATGCCTGCAACCCACTGCCCTGGCATAGGTCAGTCACCCCTCTAGCTAGGTGCACTATACCAGTGGTGAGGGTACAGGTGCATGAGCCCTGTACCCCTACAGTGTCTAAGTCCATTCTTAGACATTGTAAGTGCAGTGCTGCCATTAAGAGTATATGGTGGTGGGAGTTTGTCATTACGAACTCCACAGCACCATAATGGCTACACTGAAAACTGAAAAGTTTGGTATCAAACTTCTCAGCACATTAAACCCACACTGATGCCAGTGTGGGATTTAATGAAAAATGCACACAGATAGCATCTTAGAGATGCCCCCTGAAAGATAACCTACCACTAGTGTCCAGGCTGAGTGGCTGCTTTCAGCTGCCACCACCAGACATGTTTCTGGACACCTGGGTCGAGAGCCTGCTGCTCTCTGGGGCCTGAAACAATGCACATCCTGGGACGAGGTGCCAAGCCTCCTCCCCCAGGATGGGCAGGGTTCACGAAGAGTGAAGCTTCAAAGGCTTGCCGCCTTTGTGAGCTTCCCTAGGCCACTTGCTGCTCTCAGCAACTGGTCCCCACTGGTTCTGACCCCCACTTTGGGCGGGAGAACCGGCTGGAAAAACAAGTGAGGAAGAGAGGTGTGCTCACCTCTGCCAACTCCAACCCTCAGGTGGGGGAGGCGAGGTGAAGCACAACTCTCAGTCCACTCCATCTTGAAGATGGGGGGACTCAGCCAACCAGGGACAGGCTCATTCCCCCTCCCACCGGAGGGTGGCAGAATAGGGGGTGTACCCACCCCAGGGAAGGGACCCGTTGGTCCCTACCTTTTACCTACCTGTAACGCCCCTAAATCTAGTATTTAGGGGCACCCCTGAACTTTGCTTCCTCAGACAAGAAGAAACTACAAGAAGAAGAAGAACTGAACAGCCGTGCAGCAGCTAACAAGACGAAGCCGCCCACTGACTTGGCCCCAGCCCTACTGGCCTGTCTCCACCTCGAACCTGCTCCTGCGAAATACCGGTGTGTCCTGCAGCCAGCAACCTCGAAAACCCCAGAGGACCTGCCTGCCTTCAACCCCAAAGACTTTGTCTCCCGTGAACACCGAATTTGTTCATCTGCAACCTCTGGCTCCGGCCGGACACCGCGAATCCGCCCCACTCTGCACCCGCCGTCCACGGCCCGAGCTCGAGTGGGCAAACACCACGAGGAGGTCACCCCGGCGATCCTGACCCGAGATCCGGCGACTCCTGACCTGCCTCAAGCCTCCAGCTGACGCCTGCAGCCTAAATCCAGAAGGTTCCCCCAACCGCGACCAGGAGCTGGTAAGAAGTTCCTACCCCAAAAGGCACCCCTGCACCCGACGCCCCACAGCCTTGTGTGCGCAAACCGACGGTGCCTAACCAACCCCTAACTTCCCAACTTACCTCTCGAAGTGGTGGTCGCACCCAGAAGACCTTCGTCCCCAAGCCTGCAGTGCCTTTGCAAACCGGAGCTTCCCCATTGAAAACAACAGGGCGCCCGACGTCGAAACAGCACCCTGCACCCGGCCGCCCTAGTGCCGCTGAGGGTGCACCTTTGCTGCTACTTTGTTTCCCCATTTGCCCTGAGCTAAAGTCCAGGAGCTTTGCTCCCACAACCAAGTAGCCTGCTTGCCAGCAGCCACCAACCAGAGGCCCCCTATCCCCCATTGGATAACATTGGGCCTCAGCACTCTGCACCCGGCTGCCCTAGTGCCGCTGAGGGTGTAACTAGAGTGCATCCTTGACCCTGGGGGACCCCTGAGTCTACCCCCAGAACCTCAACTCCCACTACCAAATACTTACCTTAAAACCGATAACACTATTTTCCTCCACATGATAACATTGACCGTTTTTCTTGGAAAAGTTTCTAAGTGTGGAGTTTGAAAACCTAAAGAAATTCTTTAAAATTGCACTAACTAACAAAAACGATTTTACTTACCTGTTTGCAGGAAATGTCCCAGAGTAGTATCCAGGTATACTACTCTGAGTAAGAAAAGTAATCTCAAAAGTAACTTACCTGTAATTTTACTGAAAAGCCAATTCAAGTCTATGTACTGTATTTACAAAGTATTGCATTTCTCTGAAATCATACTGTAAGTCAAAACAAAGTGCATATACTATTACAAGTACAAACTGTATTACAACTGTATATTTACTGCAAAGTACTTATCACTTACCTGTGCCAGGCTTGCTTGGTTCTAGAAAATAAAATAACTAAAAGAATATTTTTATACAAAAACAATTGGTCTGAAGTTCAGTCTTTGAGTGTGTGAATTCTTTTGCTGACTGAGTGTGTGCAACAAATGCTTTACACTGTCCTCTGATACTGCCTTACTGCTCGACCACACTACCACAAATAGAGAGTGAGGTGCTATCTAACTTTTCCTCTGCCTACCTTTGGGGTTCCACTGGACTCTGTGCACACTATACCTCACTTTGGTATAGTATATATAGAGCCAGCTTCCTACATTGGTGGATCAGCGGTGGGATATACAATTTTGCATTTGTTGGACTACTTGGTTACCACCTGATCACATGACAGAACTCTTAAATTGTCTTTAGAATTCTGATTTTTCAAATTAGCAATGTTTTGCAAAATTACTAAAAGTCTTGTTAGGGCCTTGGCTAAGTCCCTTTAGAATTTTAGAAAACTAAAAGTCACTGTAGCTAGGGTTAGAGGGGTTAGAGTTTTTTTAAACTATGTCTCAAAACAAGAACCCAGCTGTTAGTGAAAATAACCACAATGACATAGAGGACTTGGTTGTGGAGCTCAACCTCACCCCTTACCTTCACTTGTCTTTCAAGGAGTTAAGGTCCCTATGTAAAATTAAAAACATAGCTATGGGGTCCCAGCCCACCAAACAAAAGCTCCAGGAGCTGTTGGCTGGGTATGCTAAGGACCACCCATCTGAAAATGGTGAAGACCAGTCAGATGAGGAAGGAGAGGAAGGGGATGACCTGGTAGATCAACCCCTCCACTTTCTAGGGAGAAAAGGGTCCAAATACCCTTGACTCCAAGAATCAACCTCTCAGTACCTCGATCCCACACAGGTGGATCAGGTACCACTGAGGACATTGAGGACAGCCTCAATGAGAAGGACAGCCTGTTAGTAAGGCTGACCAAAAGACTTAATCTAGAGACCAGGTTGCTGGCTCTAGAAAGAGAGAGAGCAGAGATGGGCCTAGCACCCATCAATGGTGGCAGCAATTTACTTAATAAGGATAAAGAGCAATCTTATGATCCTAAAATCCCCAAAGGTATTGTCCCTAAAAATGAAGAGAGTGATGATATCACAAAATGGTTCACAGCCTTTGAGAGGGCTTGTGAAATGAGAAAAGTGAAGAAGTCACACTGGGGGGCACTCCTTTGGGAACTGTTCTCTGGTAACTGCAGAGACAGACTCCTGACCCTTACAGGAACAGATGCGGGGTCTTATGACCTCATGAAGAGAACTCTGATTGAGGGATTTGGACTCACAACTGAGGAATATATAATTAGATTCAGGGGGCTCACACAAAACCAATCCTGGATTGACTTTGTAGACTACTCAGTTAAAACACTAGATGGTTGGTTAACTGGACCCAATGTGCATGATTTCAATGGACTTTGCAATCTGTTTATGAAAGAACATATTTTAAGTAATTGCACTAATGAAAAGTTACATCAGCATTTGGTAGACCTAGGTCTAATTTCTCCCCAAGAATTGGGAAAGAAGGCAGACCACTGGGTCAAGACAAGGGTGACAAAAACAACCACTGGGTGTGACCAAAAGAAAGGGGTTACAAAACCTCTCCAGGGGAAAGGAGGTGAGAATCCCCAAGAAAAGCCTGAGTCTTCTAAAGGGCCCCAAAAACCTGCACAGGGGGGTGGGTCCCAAAACTCTTCCCAGTCCAATAATAGGTACAGCGGAAAGAACTTTGATCCTTTAAAGGCCTGGTGTAACAACTGTAAGAAGTTGGGACACTTAACTGGAGATGCTGCTTGCCCAAACAAGAAGGCCCCTAGTCCTACTACAGCTACTCCTGGGGTAGCAAGTCTCCAGATGGGATCAACTGTGTGCCAAGAGCAAATCAAGTTGCACACTGAAGCAGTTCTAGTTTCAGAAGGGGAAGTTGAGTTTGCCACTGTAGCTGTGTGGCCACCCAACTTAAAAAAGTACTTACAATACCCTTGGATTAATGGAACTAGGATAGAAGCTCTGAGGGATACAGGTGCCAGTGTCACTATGGTGAGAGACACACTGGTTTCCCCTGAGCAATACTTGATTGGGAGAACTTACCCAGTCACCAATGCTGACAGTGTTACCACTAACCATGCAATGGCTATGGTGACATTAGACTGGGGGGGGGGTTACTGGCCTGAAACAGGTAGTGGTCTCTCCAAAGCTACCAGCTGCATGTCTGCTTGGCAATGTCCTGGACACCTCAGCATGGGCTGAGGCTGAACTGAAAACCCTGGATATCCCTGAATTGGTGTGTGTAAAAATAAGAGCAAGAGACAGGGTGAAAAAGAAGTGTTGGAGTCTGAAAGTATGGCCCAACCTTCCAAGAGAAAAGGTAAGAAGACTGGGGAACCAGCTTCTGTACAGCAAAAGGATCAGGACCCCTCTCCTCAGGGAGAGGACTTGGACACCCCAGAGGGAACTGAGCCCATGAAGCTTGACCCTTACCAGGTTGAACTCTTAGGCCTGGGGGACCCTCTAGGGAAGAGCTGTGCCTTGGACAGCAGGACTGTCCAACTCTTGAAAGCCTGAGGCAGCAAGCTGCTGCACAGGAAAAGGGAGATGTCAGTGGTACCCACAGAATTTATTGGGACGAGGGACTACTGTACACTGAGGCCAGAGACCCCAAACCTGGAGCCACTAGGAGAGTGGTGGTGCCTCAGAAGTACAGGGAGCTTCTCCTAACTTTAGCTCATGACATTCCCCTAGCTGGACATCTGGGCCAAACCAAGACTTGGGAAAGGCTAGTTAGCCACTTTTACTGGCCCCAGATGCACCAAAAAGTAAAGGAGTTTGTCAGCTCCTGTGTCGCCTGTCAGGCCAGTGGCAAGACAGGTGGTCCCCCAAAGGCCCCCCTGATACCACTACCTGTGGTGGGGGTTCCCTTTGAAAGGGTAGGTGTGGACATAGTGGGTCCACTTGAACCTCCCACAACAGCAAGGAACAAATTCATTCTAGTGGTAGTGGATCATGCCACTAGGTACCCTGAGGCAATTCCCCTTAGGACTACTACAGCTCCTGCAGTAGCCAAGGCCCTCATTGGTGTCTTCACCATTGTAGGGTTTCCTAAGGAGGTGGTTTCAGACAGAGGTTCCAACTTCATGTCTGCTTACCTAAAACAAATGTGGAAAGACTGTGAAGTGCAGTACAAGTTTACTACACCCTATCACCCACAAACCAATGGCCTTGTTGAGAGATTCAACAAGACATTGAAAGGCTTGATTATGGGGCTCCCTGAAAAACTCAAAAGGAGATGGGATGTCCTCTTACCCTGCCTGCTTTTCGCTTACAGAGAAGTGCCACAGAAGGGAGTAGGGTTTTCCACCTTTGAACTTCTGTTTGGCCATCCTGTGAGGGGACCACTCTGTCTTGTAAAAGAGGGTTGGGAAAAGCCTCTCCAAGAACCCAAACAAGATATTGTGTACTATGTGCTTGGCCTAAGGTCCAGAATGGCTGAGTACATGGAAAAAGCATCCAAAAATCTTGAGGCCAGCCAGGAGCTTCAGAAGCACTGGTATGACCAAAAGGCTGCACTGGTTGAATTTCAACCTGGGCAAAAGGTGTGGGTTTTGGAGCCAGTGGCACCAAGGGCACTCCAGGACAGATGGAGTGGCCCTTACCCTATCCTAGAAAAAGAGTGAGGTCACCTACTTGGTTGACCTGGGCTCAAGCAGGACACCGAAAAGGGTTATCCATGTGAACCACCTGAAGCTCTTTCATGACAGGGCTGACATCACCATGCTGATGGTGACTGATGAGGATCAGGAGACAGAGAGTGAACCTCTCCCTGACCTCCTCTCACACAGCCGAAAAGATGGGTCAGTGGATGGAGTTGTCTTTTCAGACACCCTCTCTGCCCAACAGCAGACTGATTGCAAGCAAGTCTTGCAGCAGTATGCCTAGCTCTTTTCCTTGACCCCTGGTCAGAGAAACTGGTGTACCCATGATGAGGACACTGGTGACAGTTCACCTGTCAAAAACAAAATCTATCGACAGTCTGATCAAGTCAAGGAAAGCATCAGAGCTGAAGTCAGCAAGATGCTGGAGTTAGGGGTTATTGAACCCTCTGATAGCCCCTGGGCCAGCCCAGTAGTTCTAGTCCCCAAACCTCATCCACAGGGTGGAAAGAGAAAAATTAGGTTCTGTGTGGACTATAGAGGGCTCAACTCTGTCACCAAGACAGATGCTCACCCTTTCCCAAGAGCCGATGAGTTGATAGACAAATTGGGTGCAGCCAAATTTCTAAGTACCTTTGACTTAACTGCAGGGTACCGGCAAATTGGCATGGCCCCAGGAGCAAAAGAAAGAAAAAAAAATCCTCATACCTATAACTCCTGGTTGTATATAAACTGTGATTGTTTTGTAACTGTATGGATTTGTAATTTTGTCTGAATGTGTTTGATTGTTAGTGATGCCTGTGTTAGTATGTATTTTTGTAATCTTGAATGAGTGTTGGTATTGAATGTGTTTTTGTGGGACTCAGTTATTATGTAACGGTTTTATATATGTGACATATTTGTCTCTTTTTTTGTCTCTTTGCTAATTTTGATAAAATCGAATGAACCTCAACAATGATAATAAATATTTATATAAAATAACCTTGTGTAAAAAAAATGTCTTATGTAAAACTTTATTTGATTAATATGCCTTTGTTAGCCCAGCTTTTGCTGATTATTTGCTGACCCTATTCAGGGCACTATATATCCTATTTTTAGGCGGGTCAATTCCCTTTTTTTGGTCAAGTCAAGGAAAGCATCAGAGCTGAAGTCAGCAAGATGCTGGAGTTAGGGGTTATTGAACCCTCTGATAGCCCCTGGGCCAGCCCAGTAGTTCTAGTCCCCAAACCTCATCCACAGGGTGGAAAGAGAAAAATTAGGTTCTGTGTGGACTATAGAGGGCTCAACTCTGTCACCAAGACAGATGCTCACCCTTTCCCAAGAGCTGATGAGTTGATAGACAAATTGGGTGCAGCCAAATTTCTAAGTACCTTTGACTTAACTGCAGAGTACCGGCAAATTGGCATGGCCCCAGGAGCAAAAGAAAATACAGCATTTTCCACACCTGATGGGCATTATCAGTTTACTGTTATGCCCTTTGGTTTAAAGAATGCCCCTGCCACCTTCCAGAGGTTGGTGAACCAAGTCCTTGCTGGATTGGAGTCCTTTAGTGCAGCTTATCTAGATGATATTGTTGTCTTTAGCTCCACCTGGCAGGATCCCCTGGTCCACCTTGGGAAGGTTTTAAATGCCCTGGACTTTGTAGTGGAACACAGACCTGGGACTGCCCATGCCAATGCAGATGGACTTTCCAGGTTCTTCCACTTAGAAAATGAAGACTCTCTAGGGAAAGGTTAGTCTCATCCTCTTTCGTTTGGGGGGTGGGGGTTGTGTGAGAAAGTGCCCTCTTTCTGCATGTTTGCCCCCACTTTTTGCTGAACTGCCCAATGTACTTTGGCTGAGTGTGCCCTGGGCTCCTGCTAATCAGGTACCCAGGGCCTATGTTCTTTCCCTAAAACTGCATTGAAGCCTAAACCCAATTGGCATCTCTGGTCACAGGTCAGCCCCTGGTAAATGGTACCACAGGTTCCCAGGGCACTGTGACCAGAGAAGGCCTCCTAAGGGATGCAACATTTATTGTGCCACCCTTAGAGGTCCTGTACCATTACACTCACACACTGCCTTTGCAGGCAGCGTGTTTTGGTGCAGAACAAAATGAAGAGTTGACATGGCACACATCTCTGTGTGCCATGCCTGCAACCCACTGCCCTGGCATAGGTCAGTCACCCCTCTAGCTAGGTGCACTATACGAGTGGTGAGGGTACAGGTGCATGAGCCCTGTACCCCTACAGTGTCTAAGTCCATTCTTAGACATTGTAAGTGCAGTGCTGCCATTAAGAGTATATGGTGGTGGGAGTTTGTCATTACGAACTCCACAGCACCATAATGGCTACACTGAAAACTGAAAATTTGGTATCAAACTTCTCAGCACGTTAAACCCACACTGATGCCAGTGTGGGATTTAATGAAAAATGCACACAGATAGCATCTTAGAGATGCCCCCTGAAAGATAACCTACCACTAGTGTCCAGGCTGAGTGGCTGCTTTCAGCTGCCACCACCAGACATGTTTCTGGACCCCTGGGTCGAGAGCCTGCTGCTCTCTGGGGCCTGAAACAATGCACATCCTGGGACGAGGTGCCAAGCCTCCTCCCCCAGGATGGGCAGGGTTCACGAAGAGTGAAGCTTCAAAGGCTTGCCGCCTTTGTGAGCTTCCCTAGGCCACTTGCTGCTCTCAGCAACTGGTCCCCACTGGTTCTGACCCCCACTTTGGGCGGGAGAACCGGCTGGAAAAACAAGTGAGGAAGAGAGGTGTGCTCACCTCTGCCAACTCCAACCCTCAGGTGGGGGAGGCGAGGTGAAGCACAACTCTCAGTCCACTCCATCTTGAAGATGGGGGGACTCAGCCAACCAGGGACAGGCTCATGCCCCCTCCCACTGGAGGGTGGCAGAATAGGGGGTGTACCGACCCCAGGGAAGGGACCCGTTGGTCCCTACCTTTTACCTACCTGTAACGCCCCTAAATCTAGTATTTAGGGGCACCCCTGAACCTTGCTTCCACAGACAAGAAGAAACTACAAGAAGAAGAAGGACCAAACAGCCGTGCAGCAGCTAACAAGACGAAGCCGCCCACTGACTTGGCCCCAGCCCTACTGGCCTGTCTCCACCTCGAACCTGCTCCTGAGAAATCCCGGTGTGTCCTGCAGCCAGCAACCTCGAAAACCCCAGAGGACCTGCCTGCCTTCAACCCCAAAGACTTTGTCTCCCGTGAACACCGAATTTGTTCACCTGCAACCTCTGGCTCCGGCCGGACACCGCGAATCCGCCCCACTCTGCACCCGCCGTCCACGGCCCGAGCTCGAGTGGGCAAACACCACGAGGAGGTCACCCCGGCGATCCTGACCCGAGATCCTGCGACTCCTGACCTGCCTCAAGCCTCCAGCTGACGCCTGCAGCCTAAATCCAGAAGGTTCCCCCAACCGCGACCAGGAGCTGGTAAGAAGTTCCTACCCCAAAAGGCACCCCTGCACCCGACGCCCCACAGCCTTGTGTGCACAAACCGACGGTGCCTAACCAACCCCTAACTTCCCAACTTACCTCTCGAAGTGGTGGTCGCACCCAGAAGACCTTCGTCCCCAAGCCTGCAGTGCCTTTGCAAACCGGAGGTTCCCCATTGAAAACAACAGGGCGCCCGACGTCGAAACAGCACCCTGCACCCGGCCGCTCTAGTGCCGCTGAGGGTGCACCTTTGCTGCTACTTTGTTTCCCCATTTGCCCTGAGCTAAAGTCCAGGAGCTTTGCTCCCACAACCAAGTGGCCTGCTTGCCAGCAGCCACCAACCAGAGGCCCCCTATCACCCATTGGATAACATTGGGCCTCAGCACTCTGCACCCGGCCGCCCTAGTGCCGCTGAGGGTGTAACTAGAGTGCATCCTTGACCCTGGGGGACCCCTGAGTCTACCCCCAGAACCTCAACTCCCACTACCAAATGCTTACCTTAAAACCGGTAACACTATTTTCCTCCATAGGATAACATTGACTGTTTTTCTTGGAAAAGTTTCTAAGTGTGGAGTTTGAAAACCTAAAGAAATTCTTTAAAATTGCACTAACTAACAAAAACGATTTTACTTACCTGTTTTGCAGGAAATGTCCCAGAGTAGTATCCAGGTATACTACTCTGAGTAAGAAAAGTAATCTCAAAAGTAACACCTGTAATTTTACTGAAAAGCCCATTCAAGCCTATGTACTGTATTTACAAAGTATTGCATTTCTCTAAAATCATACTGTAAGTCAAAAAAAGTGCATATACTATTACAAGTCCAAACTGTATTACAACTGTATATTTACTGCAAAGTACTTATCACTTACCTGTGCCAGGCTTGCTTGGTTCTAGAAAATAAAATAACTAAAAGAATATTTTTATACAAAAACAATTGGTCTGAAGTTTAGTCTTTGAGTGTGTGAATTCTTTTGCAGACTGAGTGTGCACAACAAATGCTTAACACTGTCCTCTGATACTGCCTTACTGCTCGACCACACTACCACAAATAGAGAGTGAGGTGCTATCTAACTTTACCTCTGCCTACCTTTGGGGTTCCACTGGACTCTGTGCACACTATACCTCACTTTGGTATAGTATATACAGAGCCAGCTTCCTACACTATGTAATGTTCGACCCACGGACTCTTGGGTCAAAACATTGTCCACAGGTCATGGTTGTTGGGAATTCAAATGTGCACAAGACCGGAAATCCTTCAGTATGACATAATGTAGCTAGTAGATCCTAACAATAGTTATAGAGGGATGTTCTAGTGATGAAAAGGTTCATATTCCCAATTAGAGAATACTCAATCCTGGGAATAACTGAGGGTAACAGAATCGGGCTAAAAAGAAAATGAAGACAATGATTTGTGAATATTCTGCGGGTCTCGAAGTACGAGCCTGTCGTCTTTTTAGACAAAGATAAGTCTAACTAGTTTAAGCAGGAAAATGAGGGGTATGTAGGGGGGAGAGAAGAAGTCTCACCTGATCCGTAAGCGTGCGCAGCCCAATTCTGTTACCCTTAGTTATTCCCAGCATTGAGTATTCTCTAATTGGGAATATGTATGTCACAGTGGCGATGACGACCTGGGGAACGAGACACCGTACTCCCCTATGACCCACGTGAACAAGGTCCTCTTCCTTCGTGTAGGCTCCGTATCCGGACTGTCGCTTTAAGGAGACAGAGTTCAATCTCCTGGAAGAAGGCGGTCCACAACCCCCGATGACGTCTCAACAAAGGAGCAAATCGGAAGCGAGGGAGTGTGCGACGAGAGCGGAAGAGGAGCCGAGCACAAACGCCGAGTGGGAAGCAGGAGCCCGGAGGAATCGGAGAGGAGGACGGAAACGAGCGAACCCAAAGAAGAGTCGAGAGCGCGTCAGCAACACCAAACGTGGACGGAGTCCCCGAAGAGAAGGAGAAGCCAGGAGGCCAACGATATCACGCTCCGCCCTGCCACGCTCCTGGAGGAACGTGGCTGAACCAGTTACGGTTCCGACTGCGGGGGTTCACGGACCACTGGGTGGGAAAGATAAGCAAATAAACGGGAGGTCACCTATTACCAGGACCGGTGATAGAACCAGAGACAATACAGTGGTGGTCACATTTCCTTTCTTTTTCTTTGCTTGCAAGGTGTTACCTCCCACACGGCCCTTATCCTATAATCAGTTACCGACTTTCAAAACGGTCACCAGTGTCTTTCTTGTTTTCCTCCCGAGGGGCTCCTGACACCAAGACTGACCCAATCCGTGTAGAAGAGGCTGAAAGGAAGAAGTATTCCGACCCGACCTCTAGGACCCAAGGGAACAGTCACAAAACAAACTTAATGCAAAATTCCCGATAAACTATATTCAAATAAAGGAAAGTAACATCAAACAAAGTAAAAAGGCCTGTCGTTTCCTTCTGGGGTTTGGCTCCCTCCCCTATGAGATGGTGACAATGTACCTTTTCATCACTAGAACATCTCACTATAACTATCGTTAGGATCTACTAGCTACATTATGTCATACGGAAGGATTTCCGGTCTTGTGCACATTTGAATTCCCAACAACCATGCCCTGTGGACAATGTTTTGACCCAAGAGTCCGTGGGTCGAACATTACATAGATGTATCAAAACCTCAGAATTTATTTTTTACTTTTTCATTTTTTCTTTTCTTGTTATTCTTAGGACTTATCGAGGTCCTTTTTCCTAAGAATACCAACAGGATACACCATTATGACTCCCTTTGGAGCCAAGTCTTGACAGCTGGTCATCCACGGGCCATCTTTCCTCAACCTTGTATACAGATTACGAGGTTACTTCATACCTCATCATCCAGGTATCCATTCCTACATTTTATTTATTCATATATTTACACTAGAGAATTGGTCCCTTCTTCTCATTTCTGTTTAACTCCATTTAGATTGTACAATTTTCCATTTGTTGGACTCCACTGTTACAATGATCGACGCCTGGGCGTAGATACCCACACTCTTAGCCCATGGTAAATTAATTTATCCTACACTAAGAGACCCCTCAAATCTAACTTTAAATTACTAGATAGTTATACAGTTTGTTTCTCATTTTTAGATCTGTTTACCTGTTCCTTATTTGGGTCGAATTGATACCGTTCACGTTGACCCGGTTCTGCCTAAGTGTCCGGTAAGCTTCTGATACCAGAATTTTATCTTGTTTCAATCACCACCAAAAGGGGAAAAAGGGTTGTATAACCAACCATCCATTACTAAAGAGTGTCATTTCGCAACTTTAATGGTTTTTCTTTATTTCCTCCTTAGTACATACTCTATGTACACACTTTGCACCAGTATTTCATTACTTCAGGTGATGGCTTTCCTTCTCTTTCCACTCATCATCTCTTCTCACTTTTTTCACATTTGGAGGATGGAGGTTTTTAAGAGGCGGTTGCAGTCATAGCCTTTTTTTAATTGTCTATCGTTGGACTCTGTACTTTATTTTTTAATTTCATATTTAGGAATTTCTGTGGCTTTCCTGATGAAGGCGTATTATACGCCGAAACGCGCGTAGAAGATCAACCGAGTAGCCACTTGAGTCACCTGTCTACATATTTTTTTGATTTATTCCTGTTCTAATATATATTGTATGCAATTTTGTTTCACCCATTGTTCATGTTTGTCCAGTTCATTGTGTATTTTTGTGAAATTATGTCGAGATATTGGTTTATGTATGTAACTAGCAGACAGACGACATGTTTAGAATGTTTTTAAATGATTTTTGTATTAAAGAAATGAATTTTTAAATGGATTTGAGTGCACTCTGAGTCCTATATCATGCCTGTGGGTTATATTGTCTGTTTACTGCCATAGACCTTTAATTGCCTAGGGATTTTTTCTTCTCAATTGTGTATTTGCCCTAGGCATCTACATTTGTTGCAGGGGGTCCTCGTTACTTAACTGAGTGCTATGCTGAAAACAGGCTATCATGGGCTTTGGATAACGAGGCACTTTGCTGGGCGGAGGGGGGATGGCCTTACACATTTTGGCCAGTGTACCGAATGTTCTGGTCAGGGCATCTGACTCCTCAGCCTCTGTGAGAAGGGCAGATAGTCTCCATCATCCTCCAATTCAACAGCCTCCTCTTGGTACGTCCTCCTCCTCTCGCGCAGTACTGGCAGCTGAAATGGCTGCTTGCAAGAGAAGTGAGTTCTCCCCTTCAATTGCCCGTCGTCCACCACTGGTGGAAGCTCCATTGTCCTCATCATCCTCATCACCTGGAAGACAGAGGTTGCAACAGGATAAGTAATTGACCTAGTATATGATGTGGTGCAACACAAGGGTCGATTCTACTGCACTTTGCATTGACAAATGATGCATATGTGACCTGGTTTGGGTATACCTACACTTGACAGCTCACACCAAAGCACTGAGGTGTTGAATGGAGATGTACCCTGCACTAGCAAACTCACCAGCTCCAGCCACAGCTCTGGGTTGCTTTGAGATCCCCCCTGATGTCAACTGCTGATCCTTGCTCCTCATAGGTGTAGCTGAAGGTGTGGTCCTCGATCCTGCAGCTTGAGAACAAAGTGACACCATACTTAATGATCTGCCGGACTAATATGCTAACAGGCACACGTGACACACACATAGCTGAAATAGTATGTATGTAAGTTTTTACACATCAACAACAGATGCTATGCAGAAGGGGATTTGGATCTTCGGAATGATTTTGGAATCCATAATAGGGAAACACTTTATGGCATGCTTACCTGATGGACAGATGCAAGAGGATTTCACTGCTGCAGCCAGGATGTCTTGCATACCCCGGGATGGTGGTGTCTGCAGCACTTATGGAATCCTGCCAGCAGCTGTTATGAGACATACATGTCCATATTCAAGTGCACAGGATGATAGCAATGAGTTAACATGTATATGTCATTGTCATAGACCATTGATATGCTATTTCTGGCCAGTGTGCCACATGTTTTCCTCCTGAACTTCACATGTGAGCCCCTGGTCATCAGCAGCAGTTGCCAGCTGTTACCTTCACACAGCACTGACATCAGCGAGATATCACATTAACAGATAAACGTGTATGAGAAGGTAACTGATATTTGAAGAAAGGGGGTAATTATGGTGAACGCCTCTGCCTACCTTTGGATACACCTTCATTGTTAGGCCCATCATGCCTCCTGAGTATAGTGTTGTCTGTTGACAAATCTAAATGTTTACATCATCATGCAGACCAGTTTCACATTTGCACATCAGATCATATCATTGCATTTGAGAGTTAATATGTGAGATATAGTCAGGTACATTTTGTGGCACATTTGTGCTTCCCTCCCCATGAAGTCACAACACCCATTTAGGACTGGGAGATCACACATTTGTTATGTTCAATGTTTGTGTGACCTTTGTTCCCATTATACATGTACGACATCATGGTAGAACTTAGCTGTCAATGGATGATGTCATTTGACTAGGATCACATATTGTGGTAAAGTGTAGAAGCTTGGATGGTTGCCGCCTACACTGGATTTGCGTTGTGTAGTTCAGCCACCAGATATACATATTTCACTTCCTCTACATCCACCTTAGCAGCCCATACACCCCTCTCAAAACAACACAACCTAACTGCCATCAGTGCGATCCTCATCCACATCAATTTCCATACATTTTGTCCCCTGTGATTTTGCTTGAGAGTTTTCATATCATGGACTTACAATCCAGTTGTGGCTACTCTACTTCATATGATACAATATAGCCTATTATATACATACTGCACTCACTTGCCATACATTTAGTGTCACCTGCGTCAAGATGGCCGTCGGGTGAGGATCTCCGGCCGGGAGCTCCCGGCTGGGGATTGCCTTTTGGCTTGTGTCCCCGGGAGTCTGCACCCTCCCTGGACCTCTCTTGCTTGCATGGGCTTTCCTTGCCCTGCGGTCCTTCCATTTCACCTTCTGGCCGTGCCGATGACCGATGGAGCGTGTTTTCTTGACGGCGGAGCTGACTGATGCCTGGTCGCACCTCTCCGCCGGACACGAAGACAACGGTGCAGCCTTCGCTGCACAACAGTTGATCGGACAAGACCTGGAGTTGGTTTCAGTGGCCACATGCTGTGGGGCATTTTCTGGAGCCGTTTGACATCGGTTGTGCGGGGCGGTGATCGAGTGGAACATCCTTGGGTTGCCCGAGTCGGAGGCGCTCTCACTGAGCACAAGATGGCGGAGTGCTCATCGGCAGAGCTTGCTGCAAACCGGAGCTCCGGTTTCCCTCCTAGGGCACGGATCTCGACCAGAGTTCAACACGAGACTCAACGGGGCATGCACCATCCAAGGCTCTCTGCTATTTCGGTTTCTCTGAGCCCTGTATGTTTCAGAGGCTCGCTCCAGTTTTCAACCCAGCCTGACCCTAAAATGGCGGCTGCTCAAAAATGCGATGGACTTAAATGTCTGACGAACAACAACAGTGCAGGCTGCATTGCCGTCAAAACAGATAGGGGCCTAATTTCCATTCCGAGTGCCCGTTGCCGGATGTTCTTGGCGACCTCTCTTCTCTTCCCTAAGGTATAGTTTTCCGCCGCTTTTATACAGTATGGTCTTCGCTCCGGTGAGCATTGCTTTTATGACCTGACCCTAAGATGGCGTCCTTTGAGAAGTACGGGGAGCGCTTCTCCCTCCCTTACTGGTCTACGCGTTGGAATCCTATGGTCCTGGGCAACTATCTCAGCTGTGGTACCTGTTTTTGTAGGATATGAACTATATATATGATATACAGTATCATCTTCATTCCGGCGAGCTTTGCTTGTAAGGCCTGACCCTAAGAGCATGCAGCATGCTGTGTCCCCCACCACCATCCGGCCTTCTACCCCTATGGACATCTCCACCTCCACCTCGGGGATCCCTCCAGACCCAAGACCACCACCCTTGAGTGCAACACCTGGCTGAACGATGGCAAGAATTTCTTGCTTTGTAAATATGTAATATATAATTGTCCAAGCCTAATCGCTGTTAAAATGTAATCCTGAGTGAATGTGCAATTTGTATATATATAACTCTAACCACTAGTATATGTAGTAGACCTTTATACTTACTACCATTCCTATGTGATTTTAGAGTTTATCTGTTTGTACCTCTTCCTTGAGTGACTTTACAACTTGTACATTTGCAATTTTTTTCTGTTTGTATCTCTTATGTAATTCATGTAATCCAAAGTCCTTATGTAACGCAACTGGTTCTTTTGTAAAGCGCTCTGACACCTTCGGGTAATGTTCGCGGTATATAAAATCGCATTAAATAAAATAAAAAAAAAATAAATAAAAATCATTTTACTAGCCACTATGGTGTGAAATGGTATGCTGTAAAATACCATATGTGGGCATATTGAGATGAGGGATAACAGTGATGTTGAACACATACAACATACTGCAGACATTGAATCCACATTTTATGAGCATTCAGGTACATCATTCTTGGGTTTCCTTACCAGGGTCCCTCATCTGCCCAGTGTGTAGTTCCTGACCAGATCTCACAGCCAACCTTGTAGCAGATGTCATTGTGGGGACTGGAATCCTGGACGACATCATTGGGCCTACAAAGATATGTGTGTTTGCCAGTTAACATTCCAGTTGCCAGATGTGATGCACTCGATTTCAGAGTTGAGTTTACAGTTCTGGCACTGTTGATGGAATACATGTAATAAGTCCAAGTGTTGTCTGCTAACAGTGTAGCCTTTTGGACTCTCTCCTGACCACTTTTACTTACCAGTTTGTGATGGTGGTATGGACTGCTGTGGATTATGTCATTTCCTCCCAGCAGATGGAGGGACCTCTACTACAGTGGATGACTGTACTCTGGCTGAATGTGTCAGTAGAGGAGAACAGAGAAAAGTCAGCAAATCAAAAATGTGCAACTTGTCACAAATTTCCTCACTGCATCTACATGCTAACAGTAATGCTAAGTGCAGCCGCGGCCGGTGCAGGTAGGAGCAGTGGGGCGGTGGGGGGCATGGCGGGGTGAGGGGGGAATTCGACAGATGACGGAATAGGGAAAATAAAAAATGTTAAAAAAAGAAAACCACTTACCTTGCACTCAGCGATGCGGCAAGCGCAAGGTAAGTGGTTTAAATTGTTTTTTTTTTTATTTTCCCTATTCTGTTATCTGCTGATTTTCCCTTCCCCTCCTCCCCCCACCCCCACTGCTCTTACCTGCCCGGCCACGGCTGGCTAAGTGGAAGGGGCACTTTGTCTATTGCTATTTACCAGTGTTAGGTATATATGCCAGCAGTGCGTGGCCTCTGTTTTTGAATGGTGGAAATGGGATTTGCCATTTCCATCACAAAGCATTCTGGGACTTATAGTGCAACGTACAGAAGGAGACACATGAGTCTCTGACTCACTATGTTTTTTACACATAGTTGGGAAAACTTCCATAGTCACAATTGTGGTGCATCGCAGACAGACATTTCATATCCATGTTCTTGTCATCACATTTACCGGTACCACATCACTCACAGGCAGCCTATGGAGCATGTGAGGGTGTATGGTGTGGAGGACATCCTCCTCTGGTGGGGTGAGATGGAGGCGGGGTCTGGATTGTACACTAGGGAGAACTCTGGCCACCTCAATCCTGGCGTACTTCTCCTTCACCCGCCTCTTCTCGTCCTGCCCCTTCTTCTTTATGGAAATTGACAGTGCAGACGTCCTCCCCCAATGCTGTGACTGCAGTGGCTAAATGCTGCCATATGGCAGCCTTCTGTGTGCACCTGGTGCTGTAAGGGAGGAAACCATGGAGCCGTTTGTGGTGCCTCACAATGAAGTCCAAGATCATGGTGGACTCCTCCTCAGTATAATATTTCTTCCTCCTCTGTTGTAGCCTTTTTTGAAGTAAGGCGCAGAGCAAGCAAGCAGGAACTCTATGTGGCCAAACCTGGGCCTTGTTTGTGTGCTGCTTTCATATGGTTTGTAGTGCAGGTCTTGCAAGTGGTGTCAATTGACTGCAGTTGTAGGTGATTACACTTCATCCAGCCCAAGCGAGGGGGATGGTAAGTACTTACACAGGTGTTTAACATTGAAGACAATGACCATCCGGCCTGAGCCGAAGATTCCGCCCGACTGCGGAGATTCCGGCCCGGGTGTGGAGATTTCCGACCCGGGCGCGGAGATTTCCAGCCCGAGTGCGGAGATTCCGCCTGAGTGCGGACGTAAAGATACGGCTTGTAAATGACTTCTGTGAATACCAAAAGTCGTAAATGACTTCTGTGAATACCAAAAGTCGTAAAGTTAGACTTTTGGCTCAGATTACCTTTGTGAATCGGCCCCAATGTGTTGTAATTGTCTGCTAAGGTTTGTGGGGCTTGTTGTGAGACAACATTGATGGCCCAATTGAGATAGAGAACTTTCTTATGCAAGATAGAGTTGTAATTAGTATACAAAAGGTAACGGAACAGTAGTGTGGGCTATATGGGCTGCACCAGTAAAAAAAGTCCTCAAAATCTGATATAGCACAAAGGTGCTCAGACTTGACTTGACCCCACTACTGAGCGGTCAAATTTCAGAGAAAACAAATTTCTCTTCTAATAGCAAAGATAGTATCAAGGAGCACACTAATATCTAAAGCAATTCAAATGTCAAGTACAATAATCTTTTAAATCATGGCATTAATGAAACATTTGTAGACGGGAGTCTTGATAGTTCTTGAATTCAGTTATGTTGCTTTTATTTTCACAATTAGAAGAATGAATACATGCATCAGCCCAGCCAACGCGTTTCGTCCGTAAAAGGACTTCATCAGGGTTAAAATATGACGTGGTATCAATACCAATGGAGCAGGCCTTCCGATGGAGAATAGTTATATTTCGTGTTGTGAACCCCCTGTAGCGTGCTATCAATCACCCAAATTAAAGCCTCGGTTAAACGGGGGATTCAGCATTGGTTGATTCTAGTTCTGGGTTTGTAGAGGTCATATAGACTGGAGGAGCACAAATTGTAACCTTGGGAAATGGGAAGACTACTTTGGCTTCACAAATTCCGGATACTCTTACAGTGACGGTAACTATTGGCCTAATTGTTCCTATATACGATCCTAGCTCTCCTGGAAATGGAGGCCAGGGAACGCCTGCTTCCATGGAAGCAAAGGTAGTAGGGAGTCAGGGAATGTAATTTGTACCATTGGCTCCAATGAATGTGATTACACCCTGCGCAGCAAGTATTGTTCCTTCTGCCCTGCAGAATGGATGCGGACCAATATGGTCCTTTCCGGGATTGGTAGGTCTTAACTCACCTGTATGGGAAACACTCCCAGATGCACACAACAGCACGCCGCGAGAGAATGCTACTCCAGAGAAGGGAACAACTGAGGGTCAGCATTTATTCGATGTTCAAGACTTAGAGAAATGGTTGAAAGAGCATAATGAAAAATCAATAGGGAAACAAAGTACTGAAACTAGTAATGGAACTATTAAATCAGCTGTAAAAGTGGACTTAGTTGATGTGCCCAAATTAAAAACCGAATTGGATGCGATGATAAGTGGAAGTTTAGAACTGTACCGAATAGATTCTTATCAACCAGGTGAATTGTTGTTCATGAGTAAGGATGTCACTAGAAGAGCAAGACAAGCACATGAGAAATTATCTGAATTGGCCAATAGATACGATATTGATATGGAACGAACTATGGCTTTGCAGAAAAACCACACACTTGCATTTAGTCATCAGGAGATAGGGAATCTGAGGATACCAGGACTGAAAACGCAAATTCGAGAACTTATTTTATGTATTCAAATTTGGAGTACATTGGATTGATGGGAGGAGAGATGGGCTAAGAGGAAGGCTTCTAAGAGACTAACGAGAGAACCTCCTCCCGGAGAAGAAAAAGGAGTGGGTGCCCAAGCTTTGCCTTTACAAGAAGTGCCGAGTGGAGGGTATGTACACGTACCTTGGAGTAGAGGTGATCTTGCGGCATTTACAATTGATTTCCCGAGATTGAGAGAGAAACCTGTAGAGTGGTACAAGCAGGTTGATCGATTTGTTAAAATTTCAAAGGTGTTGTGGACTGATTTATTATTTGAGATTGAATTTGTGGTCACTAGTGATTTACGCTTGTCATGTAAAATAGCTATAGATTGGCCTAACGGTGAGCTGGAAAGAGACCCTGGGTTAGACCTGGCATTGCTGGGTGTGTTTCCCCTGTCTTTTTGCTTTCTGACCTCCTGTTTTTAATTGTATACTGGAGTTCGGATTTGCAGGTTTAGCGTCTCTGTGCACTCTTTCACTGCATTTCTGAGCTAAAGTGCGAGTATTCCTACTGTAAATTGTGTTATGGTTGGTTTTCCATGATTGTCATATTTGAGTTACTAGTAAATCCCTAGTACAGTTGACTGGGTGTGCCCAGGGCCTATAAATTAAATGCTGCTAGTGGGCCTGCATCACTGGTAGTATCACCCACACAAGTAGCCTTTCAAAGGTCTCTCAGACCTGCTACTGCAGTGTCTGCGCGCAACTTTTACTGCTGTGCAACCACTTGCCAGGCCCTAACCTTCCCTTTTCTTACATGTAAGTTACCCCTAAGGTTGGCCCAATGTAGCCCCATGGTCAGGGTGCAGTGTAGGTGAAAGGTAGGACATGTGGGAGTGTGTTTTACATGTCCTGATAGTGAAATACTGTGCATTTCATTTTTCACTATTGACAGTCCCATAGGTTAACACTGGAGCTGCCTTGTAACATCTTACAAGTGTAATTTTCATTGGGACAAGATAGAGGAATGGAGTTTAAGCTCTCTGAACTCAGAATTTAATAGCACATTTGTTAGTAAAGGTGGTTTTTAAATTGTGTGCTTGAAAATTCCACTTTTAGAAAGTGGGCATTTTCTTACTTAACCATCCTGTGTGCCTCTGCCTGTTTGTGTAGTCACCGTCTGGTTTTGGTTGTGCCTGGAGCTGGGGATGTACATTCATACTAGACAGCCACAAGGGGGGTTGAGGTTTGACCTTCCTTTCCTGGGTGAATCATAGCCATGCTAAATATACCTTTTCTGCATTTAGAGTGGTGGGAGGAGTTTTCACTAGCACCTGAATAGTCTGTGTTTGTTCTGCACAATGCTGTCTCCACCTCCTGTTGTGGAGCTGGACTAGAGAGGACAGAACTGGTTTCTACTGAACTCAGAGACTTTCTGCCTAAACCTTCAAAGGGAAAAGTAGTATGAATATTGGGGCCCTGACCCCAGAACTTTAGAACTCGTTTGTACGAAGGAACTTGCCAAGAAGAAGAGCTGGAGAAGCTGTGAGTAGGAACTACCACTTTGCTGTGTTGGCCTGCAGTAGCTGCTTCTGGGCAGTGAAAGGACTGGACTAGACTTTCTGCTACTTATTTTCCTGAGTTTCTCCAAGGGCTTGAGGTAGAGCTTGCCCCCTGTTCAAGAAGTCTCACGAACAGCAAAGACTTCAAGATCATCTTCTTCCAGTACTGGGAACTGTGTGTTTTGTGCTGCAACAGAAGAAAAAGCAACCAGATGCTGTCAGCAACGCTGCTGCTTGCACCGTGACCTGAGGGCACCGCACTTCACACCATCTTGCTTCACATCGCTACCCTAGAGTTCCCGACACCGTCGCTCCACCCTGACACCGACGCCGCTGTCTGCACCGTGGCCTGGGGGCTCCGCTTGTAAGTTACCCGACGCACCACCCCATCCCACACCGTTGCCTTGGCCCACCGATGCCGGCACCATCAACTCCAGATTGTCTGCCGATGACAGCGCTTCAGCAACGATGACGCCACTGCTTGCACCGTGACCTACCAGCACCACGATGAGCACCGTACAACTTCGCACCGCAGCCTGGTCTCACTGACGCCACTGGATGCCATCACTGAGCCGCTGCCTGCACCGCGACCTGGGTGCACCGCACACTGCACTGCTCATCTTCGCACCACAGCCCCAATGCCTGCCGGTGCTCCTGACTTCATTTTCATGGAGTTTGATCTGCAACCCATTTGACTTCAAGGGCCCGACGATTCCTGCACTGACCTCCAGGACCGATGCCTGCCGACGCCTCCTCTTCAGAGCTCATTGCAAGGTCCACGACACCCTGCATTTCCAAGGTACTGTTTGCAGGTCTTCCCGACACCATAGCTGTCCTGCAACGACGCGACCGGCCTAAACTGTTGGATTTGTTTGTTCACGACGCCATGATAGCTCCGGACGGAGCTATCAACTTTAAAGAACTGTATTTTAAGTCTATTCTTGCAAAATTCATATCTTGATTATTGTATATTGGATTTTTTATCATTTTGGTCTTGTTTTACACAGATTAATATTAGCCATTTGACTAAAACTGTTGTGGTGTCCATTTGTAGTTTTTTCACTGTATTACTGTGAGTTATGTCCAAATTATTTACAGATTGCCTCAGAGATAAGCCTGACTGCTTGTGCCAAGCTACCAAGGGTTTGAGCAGGGGTTATTTGAGAAGTGTAATCCCCCTTACCCTGACTTGAAGGAAGGGTCCTTACTTGGACAAGGTGCATACCTCTGCCAACTAGAGACCCCATTTCTAAGACCCTGTTACCCATGGTCCGGCCCCTATAGTGATGAAAAAGTACAAGCAAGTAATTACTTGCTTGAAGGCAAAGGCGCCGCAACAGAATATTGTTTGGGTACAAATTGACAGGACTACCCAAGAATCTAAAGAGACCGTTCATGCCTTTTATGAAAGATTGTTACAGGCTTTTAAGCAGCATAGTGGAATCGATACGCTGGAGCCTAAGGACATGGGACAATCTGTGTCTAGATTTTAAACTGGATTGAGACCTGAGATTAGTATGATGATACAGCAGTATTTAATTTGTTGACAGAACAAATCTGTCAACGAGAATCTGCGGTACGCAAGGTACTGCTGTGATGAAATTGAGATAAAGCACAAAAGGCCGAAGGAGAAGTTGATGGTAGCACAGATGAAAGCAGCTCAAAGGAGTCAAGGGCAGCCTTATGTAGGGAATACTAACTCTAGTCCGGTACAGCAAAGTGGAGGATTTCAGGGACAAGGAAGAGGTGTTCCTATAGATCCTAAGGCTGCAGTTGATATTGTCACTCTGAAAAAGAATAACCCATGTCACTATTGTAACAGGGTGGGGCATTGGAAGTGCGAATGTCGTTTAAATCACTCTAATCAGGAACAGAATGGGGGTATGGTTCAGTCATAGGGAAATGTAGTGCAGTCTCAAAATGTGCACAGACCAAGATCTCAAAAATTTTCTGGTTCACAAGGTCCTGTAATGCAAGTACTGCAACCTCCGATGGCACAGCAAACTGGAGGTAATCGTAGATTTTATCTGAACATGGACATGAACACAAATCAAAATGTGTCTCACAGTTATCCGATGTTGAAGACTTCCAATGATTATGCTCTGGACCCGTCCTTATGATGGTGCCTGAGGGGGGAGGAAGACTCTACGCTTGATGCTGTCTTAGAGGCAGAGCAGAGTGGACCATATGTCAATGCTGATGTAGATGGCCACAATGTCACCTTCCTGATTAACACTGGTGCTACTCACTCTACTGTAAGAATAGCAGAGGTTCCAAACCTACCCCTCTCAGTAAAAACAATTCAAGTTGTGGGAGTTGCAAACAAATGATTGTCAAATCCCATTACTGAAAAAGTACCTGTAAAAATAGGGACATTTGAAGATAATCATCAATTTGTGGTGTGTGATTCTAGCCCAGGATGTCTTCTAGGATGTGATCTGCTATGCAAGTTGAATTGCACCATTTACTGTACGCCAAAAGGAATAGAACTTCAAACCAATGATGAAGACATTGCCTTTAAGCTAGCAAATCAGAACTTTAATATCTCATTGTTCCCCATGTTGATGGTGGAAGACTTGCCATTGGATCTCTGAGATTCAGTGAAAGGCCTAGTTTGGGATTTTTCTGGAAAGGACATTGGACTTATCCGAGGGATTAAGCCCGTCCGTATCCAAGTTAAGCCAAATGCAGAAAATCCTCGAGCACCACAGTATAATCTGACGCTCAAAACGGTTACCGGAAATACACCTGTAATTGAAACAATGATTGAACAAGGCATTTTGAAGGAGATCCTGGGAGTCCATGTACTCACCCATTATGGGCTTTCAGAAGCCGAGCGACAAGTACCGCATTGTGCAGGATCTCTGAAAGGTTAACAGCATAGGGGTTCCTTGTTGTCCCATGGTACAGAATCCATCTGTGATACTGTTTCATATTCCATGTGAGGCCGAATAGTTCACTGTCATTAATCTTGCTCAGGCCTCTTTTCCCTTTCCCCCCATGAGGAAAGCCAATTTTTGTATGCTTTCTGGCTAGGGAACTGTGTTTTAACATGGTGCTGTGTCCCACAAGGTTATACGGAGACTACTTCTATATTTAACCAGATCCTGAAAAGGAATCTGGAGTCTCTAATCATGCCCAGTAATTCTGGCCTAGTTCAGTATATCAATGACCTGCTGGTTGCATCGAATACTCAAGAGGCTTGCAAAACTGATACAATAGCCCTGCTTAACCATCTGGCTGAGAATGGACATAAAGTGTCCCCAAGTAAGTTGCAATACTGTATGACAGAGGTTCTTTATTTGGTACATCACATTGTGAAGGGTGCTAGAAAGGTGTTACAGGAAAGAATTTTGGAGATCATGCAAATGAATCCGCCCCATACGCAAAAGGAAGGCAGGATGTTTATGGGATATGGTGGCCTACTGTCGTCAGTGGATACCCAAGTTTTCCTTAATGGCCAAGCCTTTGAAGAGGCTAACACACAGTGATGTGTTTGATCCGGTGCCTTGGGACTATGATTTCCTGAATGCCTTCCTAGAGCTGAGAGAAAGCTGCTGTCGTGTTCCTGCACTAGGAATGCCAGATTACAACAAAGGGTTTTTGCTCTTCTGCAATGAATGAGAAGGTTGTGCACTCTCAATATTGACGCAGACTCATGGAAAAGCCCGTAGACCAGTGGCCTACTTTTCTGCTACTCTGGATCCAGTAGCGTCAGTGTTGCCCAGATATCTCAAATCCGTTCATGCAACAGGTGTCAGCATAGAGAGATGTGAAAGCATTGTGATGGGCCACCCTTTGACTGTCTATGTTCCCCACTTGGTGGAGATTTTGTTAACTAGAACCAAACTCAACACTTGACAAGAAGCAGCCTCACTAGATACAAACAGCTGATCTTGGCAGCTGAGAATGTGACTCTGAAGAGATGTTGTATGTTAAACCCAGCTACCCTGATGCCCTTTCCTGATTGTGATGTGGATGAAGTTGATGTAGAGCATGACTGCCTCTATGTCACTGAACTATGCACCAAACCCCGTCCTGACATTTCTAATGAGCTGTAACCCGAATCTAATCACACCCTATTTGTGGATTGCTCTTGTCTCCGGGACAATGATGGGAACTTGAGAGCTGCCTATGCTATCTGTACTGTCACAGGAGTGGTAGAAGCTGCCTGGCTTCAAGGAGTATTCTCCACATAGGTGGCAAACATATTAGTAAACATTACATACAATTTGGTACTCGATTACTGTAAAGGATTGGCTGACGTGGTTCTTTCAGTGTCCCATTAGGTTGAAGCAGCTACCGCACCGCCACATCAGGAGCAGTGCCACGACCTTAGTCTGGGAGACTGGGTCGTGGTGAAGAAACACGTGAGGAAGAGATGCCTTGAGCCTCGTTGGAGTGGACCGTACCAGGTGAACTTGGTCACTATGACAGCTGTGAAGTGTAGTGGTCTTCCAAACTGGGTGCATGCTTCCCAAACTCATAGAGTCCCATGTCATCTTGAACGAGAAACAGCACCACTCGCAGAAGAGACACCAGTTGTGGTTGAAAAGCCACAGAAGGAAGTCAGCTAAGCTGTAGAGGACTGGACAGAGCCTGAGACAGCACTCGAACGATCTGAGGAGGGTCACGACGATTCTGAAGTAGTCTCTGAATTTGATGAAGCTGATGCAGTTTTAGTGGATGAAACAAGTGCTGACCCTAATGAAAGAATTAGTACTGTGACATCACGAGTGGTGGAGAAAAGCTGGCCAAAGGACATGTCCTCGGAGAGAGCTCTTGCACCCATATCGGAAGCCTCTGGTGAATCGGAGCGGAGTGATGACGATGGTGAAGGGTCAATTCTTCAAAAATCTAAAAGGCTGAGGGTGCCTTGTCCGAAGTGCTCTTCTCCTGAGTGGACCTACCTGGTTACTAATGACAACGAGGGAAAGGAATGGGAGTTGCGCACTCATACTAGAATTCTGCTAAGACTTCCGAAGACTAGCTTGAATATTCTTCTTACATTTGCCCTCCCATGCCCAACAAGACCTAGTAGTTTAAGAAACCTGATACTGAATGAAATCTAATTTCCTCATTTGAATTCACAGGAGTTTCCAGAAATTAAACGTGGGCAAGATGGCGTTTGACTAGCCGGCCGCATCTCCCACTGTGCTCCCCATGAAGCGGTCAACTGGCACTCGATTAACTGGCCTGGACTCCGCTGTGTCGCGCTGCTGATTCTGGCGCTCCGAGCTGCTCCGAGCAGCTCCGACGGATTGTTGCAGCTGTTGTTGGACTGCTTGACCTCGCCGCCTGCCCCCGGTTGCGGAGGCGGAGATCTTGTTCCGCACTAGCGATGACGGGTCGTGGAACTGAGGCTGTGAAGGCGCGGACTGCGGGTCTCCCTCCCGCTGGCTCTTTTCTCGGTGGTGGTGCTGTCACAGCAGGAGGCATTGTGGCGAATCCGTCAGTGAAGGCATCCGACCCTGGAAAAGCAACAAACAAGCAGAGGGTCCTAATAGAGGAAGACGGGACCCTAATGGGGGAAAAAAAGCTCCAGCAAGAACAACGAAGAACACTCACAGAACAGCACCTGTGGAAGGTGGGTCCTTACAAACTTCTATTGCTACAATTTTTGCGACACCACCTGTGTCAGGTTATCGAACTGATATCCAGGAGGCAGGGGATGATGAAATTGGCGGGCCCAAGCCCCCACTGAAGTAACAGCAATTAGTTGTGGGGATAACAACCTTGATGCAAACGTGGTGCCTCTAATCTTCCCCTCGACCCATGGGGCACAGGCTGTTGCACCGACTGCTGTGAATGACAAAACAAATCCTATATTTATTGACCCCCCCCCGATGCAGGATCCCCTGCTGGGTGAAACTGGGGGTGCTTGGGGGGGAAGGTTACTGATAGATTGAACTTATACACTCCTAGCAGTTTCAAACTTCTAACTGATGGTCGACAGCATGGTGAACCCCTCTTCCCCTAAATACTTGGCAAAAGATTCTTCTCTCTAACGGATGGTTCGGATTCCTCTAGTCAAGGCAACACTTCCTTAAGTAATGATGATCTCTCCGATTTCATGGAGGACCTAAGGCTAAAGCAACTTAAGAAATCTGTTCGAAGAAAAAGGAAGGAGGGCAAAAGGAAAGGAATAGTCAACACCTGAAGTGGGATTACTCGGCTACCCAACTTAAAGTTCATGATCATGACTGCGATTCTAATAACCCTAATACGCGGATTACTCCAGAAGCCGGGATAGCCGGATGCATAAATGAACCTTCCCTTACGGATATTTTTCTTTCCTTCAAGCAAATGCAGGCGAAGACTCGAATGGGCAATCGCCGGGCAAGAGTCATTGCTAAAAAACTACAGGGAGGGATCCGGAAAGTAAATAAAACTTGCACCGAAATTGCTGATCGATTAACAACAGTGGAATCCCAAACTGAGATATTGGAGACCGAAGTTGCCTCTTTGAAAACGCAAGGGGCAACGCAAGGGGCCCTTATGTTGTATGTTATGTTCAAACTGGAGGATCAAGAGAACCGACAGCGGAAGAACAACTTACGCTTCTTTGAAATTCCAGAAGGGGTGGAGGGGGAAAACCCCAGGAACTTCATGGTGAATTTGCTAAAGGGAGCATTCCCAGACCAGAGTAAATGGGATTGGGACATGGAAATTCAAAGGGTGCATTAATCCCCCCTAATAAAAAAGAAATATCCAAAAGGTGAAAATGATAGACCAAGAGCAATGTTGGTGTTCTTCGGTAATGTTTTGCTGTGGTAATTTGTTTATGACCAGGCTCGGCAAAATTCTAAGAAATCGCATGATGGAGTGTCATTTTTTGTTAGACCCGATTTTCCGCACGCAACAGTGTAACGAAGATGGCACCTCCGACAACTTTTTGCCCCTTTTCAGAAATTAGGAACAGTCGTTTTCCTTCAAAAATCCTGCCCGATTGAAAATTATTGTCAATGGACAAACTCGTAGTTTTACTTCCGAAATCTTAGCCCAAGAATATTTAAAGGAACTGGGTCAAGGAGGCAGGGATGGCAGTTTATCTAAATGAAAAGAAATAATGATGATGTGATTTGTTTGACCTTAAAAAAGGTTGTTTTTTCCCCCCCAGAGTTTATTTAGGCCGTATGTTTGTATCATTGGCATGGGGAGTAAGGGCGGTGGGGTAGCGGGTCAAATGCCCATTTCTCAGGATTTGCCTGGTTGCCTAGTTATGGGGGTGGGGGTGGGTGGTGGGGTCTACCGGGGGGGTTGTATTTACACATAAGGATTTGTTTTTGATTGAAGGATCACACGATATGTTATTGTCAATTTTACTGCTGATTTATAGATCTCTTTCTAATGAATGTTGGAGCGATATGGAATTAAAAGGGTTATGGGGAGTAAGATAGTGGGAACAGGGAAACTACGCATTGCCAAGTTAAATGTATGTGGGCCTAATGATTTCAAGAAGAGACAAAAGGTCTCCGAAGGGCTTCAATTGTTGCGGGCAGACATCTACTGTCTGCAAGAGACTCGTATAGAGGCTGCACGAAAAAGCCTGTTAAAAAATTTAGGATCCAGATTAATTGGGGGCACCACTCAAGGTACTCGTACACGTGGGGTGGCAATTCTAGCCTGTCATAACAACCTCCAATTTGATCAAATTCAAGAGGATTCTTTAGGTCGATGGGTTATTGTTAGGTGTAAATCTTCGGACTCTCTCTCATTTACTTTATGCTCTGTGTATGGTAGCATTGCGGATGACCCAGAAGTGTTCGACTGGTTATCTAATGAATTAGCACATTAGTCTTTACCTATTATCTTTTGTGGAGACCTAAACATTAATCTTCCTAACAATTGGGACTGGACCCAGCGATATGTTAAGAGAAAAACGAAAATCTTTCAGGCGCTGGAGAATTTATGTCAGGTGCATGGCCTTAGAGTTATTTGGTCCAATCTAAAATCTATAGATCATGGGTCTACCTTTTATTCAGCACCTCATAAAAAACATGTCAGATTGGATTATTTTTTTGTGTCCTCATCCTTAGTTCAGGATAGTTCGATTGAATACTTTCCCAGATTTCTGTCGGATCATAATCTGCTTGTTCTTGAAATGCAGGGGTTGGCTGCTTTAAAAGAAAACACACCCTGGACCTTTGAGCGAGCATTATTATATAATGATGAGTATCGGAATTATATGAAAGTATGGATCCCAGAATTTTCTACTAGAAATATGGGTAGCGCCCCGTTAGCAATTGTTTGGGACTCTCTGAAAGCCTGTATATGAGGGGAAACTATTCAGTTTCTTTAAATAAGGGGAAAAAAGATAAATGTATGTTGACTGATAGTCAGCTGAATCTGGCCCGTGCAGAAGAAAAAATAATTACGTTACTTCAAAGGAGCGCCGGGGTAGAGGAGGCCCAGATGGGGGTAACTCTTGCTAGGGCTGCAATTGGGGAAATATTCGCTAAAAAAGCAGCCAGCAAATACACTGCTTATAGGGAAAAGATATATGAGTGCAATGAGAAAATGGGATATCAATTAGCAGTTAGAACCAGACAGGCTGTTACTAGTAATGAAATTGCTACAATCAGAGATCCAGTGCTTGGTCTGGTGTCAGATCCCTGTTTGATTCGGGCCACCTTTCAGCGTTTTTATAAAATCTTATATTCTGAGGAGGCAGAGGACTAGAGAAATGTAATACTGGACCAGATCAATAGATACCTAGTGATTAATATTTCTAGTCAGCTGAACAGTGAAGACCAGGAACTACTCGCTAGGCCATTAGTATGGGATGAGATCCTCATGGCTATATCTAGTCTGCCTGATGGAAAGGCGGCTGGTACCGATCTAATTCCCACTGAATTTTATAAAATATTTGCAGACCAAATTAAGGAAGTTATCACTTCCCTGTTTGAACAAATTTTTAAAGGTAGAACTCCCCACTGAATCATGGGCATCTGCTAAAATTTTAATTTTTCCTAAAAAAAATAAACCTGTTCAAGAGCTCGGCTCGTATCGCCGATCGCATTGATTAACCAAGACCCAAAGATTTATTCAAAAATCCTAGCCACCTGGTTGTCTCCCCTAATTCATAAAATTGTATCCAAATGGCAACATGGATTTATCCCTGAGAGAGGCACGATAGATCATGTCAGGCGGATCATTTCCCTTTTCGATGCAGGGCAAGTGTCAGTGATTATGTCAATGATTATGTTGGTGATTATGCTCGTTGCTGAATAAGCATTTGAAAGGGTCTCCTGGCACTTCCTTTGGTCCGTGATGCACAGGAAGGGGATCATTTCCCAGCTATATCAGGGCAATTAAAGCCCTTTATGTTGAGCCAGCTGCTAACATCTATATTAATGGGGAAATTACAGAACTAATTAAGATCTTTAGGGAGACTCGGCAGCGCTGTCCATGTTCTCCACTTTTATTCGTGCTGTACATAGATCCTTTTTTAACAAGTTTAGAGTCAAATCAGAATATCTCCCCGATTATAGTACAGGGACATCACACCAAGGGTTTAGCCTTCGCGGATGATATTGTGTTGGTTACCACAGACCCTGAATTGGCTATTAAAATTATAGAAGATGAAGTCCGGGTATTTGGCATTTTTTCAGGGTACTCCTTAAACACGGGAAAAATGCAAATTATCATTAACGAACAAGTACCGCTGATCGATAGTAGAGTAGTAGATACTGCCGTCTATTTAGGGGTAATCATAAAGGCTAACATAGATGAGATTATCGATGCAAACTTAGCTCCGTTAGGGGAAAGCACTAAAATATCACTAGGAAGGCTGGACAATTTGCATCTGTCTCCGGTGGGCAGATGTAATCTGATCAAGATTATTTTATTTCCCGAAATGCTGTACTTACTAAGAAGAGCAATTCCACGTATGTTCTCCAATCAGTGGTTAAAAAAGTTCGATGATATTTATTCACAATTTCTCTGGGCCTATGCCCGACCTAAAAGAACGTTAAAATGTCTGTCTCTCTCCAGAGAGCAGGGGGCTTAGCATTCCCCAATCTCAAATTATATTATTGGGCTACGTCCTTAGTACAGTGTACAGTACTCTTTCAAGAGCGCCCTAGCGATATCATGGGGACTCTCCCTTCCCCTTATAAGTTATTAATCAGAGGTGAAGCTTGGGGTGCCTATGGTGGCAGCTGGACTTTCGGTATTACAAAAGGGTCCGGTTCAAGACCCTGTCAGCTGCCTACAAACTTTGGGTATCTGTGCGCCGACTGTTGGGTATTGGCAGACTACATTTTTATACCCCTACCCAAGATAATCAGAACTTACCAGAGATCTTTTGTGACTCATATATGAACAAATGGGTTAAGGCTCAGATTAATAAATTGGAGTGCTTTTACTCAACGCTCAGATTTATCTCTTATGATCAATTTAGAACTGATTTTAATCTCACTCATAAAGACTTTTTTAAAGTTTCTTCAAATCAGGATTTTTTTTGCTGCTGAAGGGGGGGGGTCCAGCTGGGTTTCTTAAAGACGATTTTGTTGAGAAACTACTCCATTTAAACACCCCCCCAAATTGGTTCAATTTATAATTATCTTAATAATCTTATGAAAGATGATTTGGAGAAACATTCTCTAAAATAACAAAGGAATTTAGAGGTGAAGCTTGGGGTGCCTATGGTGGCAGCTGGACTTTCGGTATTACAAAAGGGTCCGGTTCAAGACCCTGTCAGCTGCCTACAAACTTTGGGTATCTGTGCGCCGACTGTTGGGTATTGGCAGACTACATTTTTATACCCCTACCCAAGATAATCAGAACTTACCAGAGATCTTTTGTGACTCATATATGAACAAATGGGTTAAGGCTCAGATTAATAAATTGGAGTGCTTTTACTCAACGCTCAGATTTATCTCTTATGATCAATTTAGAACTGATTTTAATCTCACTCATAAAGACTTTTTTAAAGTTTCTTCAAATCAGGATTTTTTTTGCTGCTGAAGGGGGGGGGTCCAGCTGGGTTTCTTAAAGACGATTTTGTTGAGAAACTACTCCATTTAAACACCCCCCCAAATTGGTTCAATTTATAATTATCTTAATAATCTTATGAAAGATGATTTGGAGAAACATTCTCTAAAATAACAAAGGAATTTAGAGATCACGGACTCAGCTTTTCGTCAAGCTTTTTTTTTAATGTCACACAATATTTTAATGCCCGCTAGCCTCCAGGTCCAGTTTTATAAGACCTGTTTTCCCTATATTATACTCCTTCTTGGATTGCGAAGTGGGGGGAAGGGAAGAGAACTCTTTGTCCACTATGTGATTCATATGGGGCTGATGCGGTGCATATGTTTGCTACATGCCGCTCTCATTCCCCGACTATTGTCGAAATTACCAACGTTTTTTAGAGACAAGTTATCCCTAAATATTGACATATTCCCCCCTGCAATTTTACTGGGAGTTCAAAATAATGGTTGTATAGAGGAGGGAGGGGCTTTGTTAAGTATTTCCAAGGCCATTTTTAGGCTTTGTATTGCCTCATCGTGGTTTGACAAAACTCCCCCATCTTTTCAACACTGGTTAACACGTCTACAGGCCGTGTATAACTTGGAAAGAGCAATCTATGCAAGAAAAAGCTCTCGAACTAGAAAGAAGGGACTGAGAATTTGGGAACATTTAACACTGTTGGTCAAGCAATCAAATGTTTAAAAATTATATATTTTTACTTTATGGGATGAGCTCAATAACCTGTTCGGTGTTGATCGCTGATATATTTAACAAGGTGTAATCTGAGAGATAGGTATACTCGTACGAAAAGAAAGATGTAGGACCCTTATAAAAAAATTGGGCATTGTATCAATGGTGTTGTATCAATCAGCACTCTCAAACTGCACTCAGCACTTTAGGGGGGACTTAAAACATGTGATTGTTAAATTATTTTCTGTATTTCCCCGTACATGTTTATGTTTTGTATGATGAATTATAGTAATTATTAATGATTAGATTTTTTATCATTGACTAATGGTAACTTATTTTTGAATTTTTTTTTATCTATCTGTGATGGATCCTTCTTCACGTGACATATTATGTGGGGTCGGGTGGGGGTGGGTGTTTCGGAGGGGTGTATAATTTTGTAAAATTAATAAAAATATTTTAAAATTAAAAAAAATGAATTAACAGGAGTTTCATTAGCAACTTGCTCAACTGAGCAAAATGTTACTGGAAATGCTCGTTGAGGAACTTGGTTCTCACATTATCAGAGATGTTGAATGAACTTTGTGTTGTTGCTTAGAGAAGAATTCCTAGGTCCGAGTGGAAGAAGAATAAAAGCAGGGATTACATTTAGAAGAACACAGAGTAGGGTTAGGGATCCTCACAAAGATTTGTACATAGTAAGAATATAAAGGTCAAAATGAAAGGACTGTTTCACAAAATGAGAGACTGGTTGCCGTTTACACAGGTGGAGACTGACAGAGAAAATTCTGTTGCTGCTATTTCTCTACCCACTTGGTCTTAATCTAAATAGTATGGAATTGAATATTGATAACCGTAGGAATAGGTACAGAATAGTTGCATTGCTAATATTAGTGATAAGCCTAATAGCACTTATAGTAGGGTTATGCTTGAGTCCAACAAAGATTGAAGAAGAAAAACACACAGTTTTTACAGAAGCCGAAACACAAACAAGGTGGAGGGTTCTATTCATTACAGGGTTGAAATTTACATACTGATTTGTCGAGAGGAGATTACAGATGTAATGCGTATACTAATTTGCTTTATGAATACATATAAACTGTGGAATCCAGAGATTGTTATGTTTGCATGCAATTGTCTTCTTCAGTGGCTAAGTGCATTAACTACCATCACATACCATTGACATACGGCATTACATGTAGTCTGTTGTTGAGTATTTTTTATGGGCAGGGTCATTTCCAGTACTATTATTCAAATTATGATTTGGTTTTTTCAAAAGTCCCACTGTTTAAACATGTGAACAAACATCCTTATGTTCAGAATGCAGAAACAGTTAGTAGATATTTTGCACTGACCAAAACACAAGACGCAGTATATGTACATAGATATAATTTGACTTGTTTCCTCACTGACATAGAGAAGAAATTCCTAGAACAAGTAAAAGATAGATATAGAGCAGTATAATCAATGACAGCTGTATGAATTAAGATTGTTAGGTGGTCACAAGATGAAGTGGAACACAGGACAGCAGGAAACATTGGAGCACTGACATTAGATTGGCAACAGCGAGGGAAATTGTGCAGACATAACAATATGTGTACACAGGACATCATCCCTGTAGGAGAAAGTGAATGCGATCATACCTTTGAGGTTAAAGGATCTTGGAAGTTATTTTTGGATGGCACAGACCCTGTGGTTCCTGGAGTTTATTTTGTCTGTTGAAAGAATGCTTATTTTAAGTTGTCAAGTAAATGGTATGGCACCTGCTATGTAGGAGTAGTCTTCCCAAAGATCTATCATGTTGACAATTTTGATCACCCTGTATGGGAGGAAAGGTCTAGATCAAAACGAGGTGCTTCTGCTGGGGAGATAGTGGGAGATATTTTTGGAGCTATCATTTCAAGCGTAAGGGTGATATTGGATGACATCAAGATTAGAACACTTTCCACTGTAGTTGATAGATAATCTACTAATACTGCTGGGTCTTTGTTGCTTGCAAAAACTGAAATGGTTGCTATTAGAGCTATGGTTTTGCAGAATCGTCTTGCATTAGACATATTGCTCGCAAAAGAGGGCACAGTATGCCGGATGTTAAAGGTCTAGCAGTTTTGCACTTATGTCCCAGATAAGAGTAAACACTTGCCGAAGTTTTTAAAGATTATTACCGATTTGCATAATGAAGTGAGTGGATTGGCAGAAGAGGGTGTTTGGGACAAAGTCGGACATGAAATTAGCCTGTTTGGGAGGTGGTTTGCAGATTTGGGAAGTGGAATAGTGGGTTCTGTTTTGAAACCACTATTGATTATTGCTCTTTGTGCAATACTCTAGAGTGTGGAAGTGAAGGTGTGCCAGAAGTACAGGAAACAGAAAGGGATTTCAAGGAAAGGAGAGGATTTGATACTCAAAAAAAAAACTGGCTGATTATTATAATGAGATAAAAAGAATGGAGGAGTTTAAGGGAACAGCAATTGCCACAACAAAGGTTTCACTTGGTAAATCTGTTAAGATCAGGAGATAAGATAGGAGATTTGTGATGGCTTGATTCGCCACCAGAGGGGTTTGAAGAAATGTAATCTTAATCCCATCTGGAGATAATGTAGGAGTGCATCATATTCATGTGTAGTCAGCACTCAAATATATTCTGTCGTGACTAATGTACTAAAAGGAGTAGAGTATACTAAAGATATTACGTTTGAAATTGTTAGAGGGTGGTTTTCACCACACAGAAACTAACACTGAATGTGTTATCTGAAATAAGAAGACACACTTCTGAAACTGCAGGAATTATGTCAGGAGTGACACTATTTATTCACACAACTAAACAATAAATGTCAAAGACGCATCATTAATCAAAAATAACCCCATGCAATCTAGCAAGTAACAAGTGTCAAAGGCACATCGTTGATCAATCTGTCTTCAAAACTGATGGGGCCCTCACTATGCCCTCTCCTGAAGGTAGCGCAGGCCAAGCTACTCCCCACGTTGACCTACGGTAGCGAAGCATTGCGGGGGGAGATGCTAAGCAACTGGACAGCTCCCTGATCATGGCGTACAGAACCATGTTCAGCCTTCCAAAATACACTTCACCAGCTCAAATAAGGCTTGAGTTCGGCTTAGCGAAACAATCGCTGGCCAGGCATGGCGCCTATATCATCTGCTGGCATAAGATTAGACTCTCGGCCTCAAACACTCTAAATCAGCTGCTCTGGTAAGAACTCCAGCATAGGGAAACCTCACCGGGCAGACGCTACCTACAAGAATCTCTTGAGATCACAAGGCTCACCAATCTCTGGAACACTCAGCTACAACACACATCCTTTAACAAATTGGTCTGGAAGTCTGTAAAACAAATCTCATTGCTGGAGAATAAGGCTCAGTTTTCGGCCAAATCTCATGCCTGGATGACCCTGATCTCTTACAAATCATCCGCACCGCAAAAATACTTCAATTGCGGGTTACCCTAAAACTCTCAAAATAAAGTTCTTAAAGTACCGCCTGGGCATTCTTCCATGTGCCAAGAACCTTCCACCATGGCAGAGGGCATGCTCACCAAACACTTGCAGCTTGTGTGACACAGGCCCAGGAGACATTCTGCACTTAATCTGCAAATGCATGGCGCTGCAGCAACAGAGGTTACAGCTGCTAAAGCCCCCTTTCAAGCAGCTAGGAACCCGCACCAGGAGGCAAGCGGTGCTGGCATGTTTCGATTCAGGGGCCATACAACTGAATTGCAGAGTGGTCAAATTCCTCATACTGGTGGAACAAAAAATGAATAACACCATAGGAGCGCACAAACCACTCTAGCATTAAGCGGACCACGAAGAACCCGAAATGCCAACCGGAAGCTGCTTCCCTAAACTTAATCTTAACAACTCAAAAAAGAGCCCCCCAAAATGGAATAACTCGTAACTGCTGCTCCTCCACCAGGAGCCTCCCCCTGATATGTACGCACTCTTTGCATTTTCGCCTTGTGGCCGTCTGGCCCTATTGTCATACACAAATGATGTACACCGTAGGCCACATTAACCATCATTACCACAGCCATGTAGCACTGCACTGCATATTTTTCAGGGCTTTTGTTTTTACTGTCACTTTTTAATGGCACTCATTGAAATGGTTTTATTAGCTTCTTTGTATATGTGTATGTAAGCACTGCACAGCATTTTTATTATATGTATCAACGATTTTACTGCTGAACCACAACGATTTTTTATCATAACAGTGCAACGGTTTTTAGTAACTATGCATAACAAAAATAAACTTGAAACTTGAAACATCGTTGATCAAGAGCAAAAACATGCAATCTAATAACTGTAAAACCGTGGAAATTCAAAGAAAGAGAGAGAGAGAAATTGAATATTAAAGGACAATGAAGCATTATAACCTTTATCAAAAATGCTAAATAAATCAGTTAACTGGGAGCACCTCAGTCGTGAAAAAATACACTGTGAGAGGTGGTCAACGAGTAAGTTAGTGAGTAGCCCTTTTATGCACTTTTAATGAGGAACCGTTGACCGCAAGATATAATTTTGGCTAGTGCTTGACCGCAGAACAGTTGGGACATTTTAACAAAAACAATTTGCGTCACTTCTCGGAAGCTTTGAGGCGGAAGCTGCTTATAAGGCCATTGTTTATTTTAAGTCATGTCGCTATCTAAGTTTCCAAAGCTAGCAAAACATCAGGTGAGAAGCTGCGGAAAGTCCCAGTTAGCCCCCATCCCTACTCTTACCCCATCTTGTTCTTCTAGATGACAGATGCATCCTGTTATTGCTACATCTTCTTGATGTTCGGAAAGATGTGCACGCAGAGGACAGGGGCGGAGAGCGGGGGCCTGGTGACTTGTTTATCAGAAAAGCAGTGAGCTGAGGTTCATGGCCTTCACAGGAGAGATAAGTGTAATCTTTTTAGATAGGCATGAGGCCTACTGTTCCAGTGAATGCTTAAGGTAGTATGGACAATTAAGCACACCCTTACCTATTGACTGACAGGGACATTCAGGAATCTCATGCTTCAGATGTGAAAGCAATAGCTGAGGCATTGTATGGTAAAACTGGACCGTACTTCATCTCCCTCCTCTTGTTCATTCTTGAACAAAACTCTTATAGTGTACTTTGCAGGTCCTCCTTTTAGTTGGGGCATCAAAGGGGTGTCATTCACATAGGAACATTGGTTCTCCTGTGGCTTCCTTAACTTTACATAGTCTCCTTCAGGTATGTCAACGAGGGATGTATAGGGTGTCGGTGTAGGTGATGGTGTATCTACATTTAAATCCTCTCTCAGTTGGTATCTGCTAGGGGGGAGTTGGGGGCTATTGACCTGGCCATGGGCAATTGTAGCAGGCTGCATTTAGTGTAGTCCTGGCGTTGTGAGCTCTACTACTTCTAAGGGTGCCAAGTTATCCCCAGTCCCTGTTCTACCCTTCTTCTTGTGTATAGGCCTTCTGAACGTTCTTGTTCCCGCATAATTCATGCCTACTAATTTATTACCAGCATTTTTAGCTCAATTGCAGAACATCTGTACAGCACAGCACAGGAGCAACAGCACATCTAAAACCAGTAATAGAATTTCTAGAAGGGCAGACAGCCATGAATGTATCCAGCTTAAGTCCAACCAGTCTGTGGCTATGTTTGCCCTGGCACCTCCTTCAGCATCTTTTTCTTTTCTATACTGCTTAAGTCCTCGATGGCCTTTATGATGGACCCGCTCTCTTCATCGTTGGCAGACACGAACGTGCATCAGGAGCTCCCTATTTTGCGACAGACTCCACCTTCCATGGCTGTTAGCATTTCAAGGATGTACCTGTGCTGCATGACCATAAGCCTCAAGGGATGTAGTTCCTCCATGATAGCCTTTAGCCCATCCCTGGTACTGTTGAGAGGCCGCTTGACTTCATAGTGGGTCACCTGGAGCCAGCGTGCATTCGCCTTGATCTGGAACATCGGAATGAGGCTCCCGAAGAAGAGTTGGGCATCATTGAAGAGCCGGAACTCCTGAGGTATGTCTTTAAAGGCTGTCCAGCCAAAGTACTCAGCATATCATCAATGTCGTTGGAGCAAGGTAACAGTGCCCGTCATTGGATGGGCATGGATGTGGGATATATTGGCTGCTGGGACAACCAGGTGAACTTCATGCATGGTCACAAGGGTACACAGTCCATTCCATCGTGGAATCAGTTGGAGATAGAGACGTTCTCCGCAAGTCCATTAGGCTGGAGATGCCATATTGCATGTCCAAATTGAAAATGGTGCTATTGCATCCTGAGTTGCGCCCTACAGGTACTGTGCCATTCCCTAGAAAACAGAGAAGAGGTGACTTTAGTTTGAAAGCTTTTTTAGGTTTAAATATTTTCTCCCCACTCCAAGTGTACCTTCCACCCTCCTGAGACCATATTTGGTGACACTCATCCTCAACTTCCCAGTCGATCCCATCATCATAATCTAAGTCTACCCAAGAAGGCCCTAAGGATGCTGCTCTACACACCAAGTAGCCTGGAACACTCCATTTGGCATGGACATACATTTGTGACCATAGGCGTAACACAGTCCTATTTTGGCATGGGCATGGTAAGTTATGGGTAAGCGTGGGCGGAGCAGGCGTAGTGCCTCTGCGCGAAGTTCCACGGAGTTGGAAAACAACTCTGTGGAACTTTGCTCTGCTCTGCTACGCACCCTCCAAAAGTAATTATAATGTTTTAAAAAAGGCACTTGCCTCCCGTGGCTGCCTTCTCCTCGCCATGGCCGCTCTCCTTCCTCGTCATCCTTCTTAGATAACCCCTACGTTGTACGTCTTGCGCGTGTGCATGCGCACGCACAAGACGTACAACGTAGGGGTTATCAGAGAAGAAGGACTGCGAGGAGGAGGAAGGAGAGCGGCCATGGCAAGGAGGAGGCAGCCACGGCAGGTAAGTGCCTTTTTTATTACTTTCTAATTACTTTGGAAGGGTGGAGGGGCTGGCTAACTACGCTCCGCCACAGAGTCGTAGTTTTGCCTAAACTCCGCGTTCGCAATGGAACGCAGAGTATGCAAAACTACGTAAACTATGCTGGCGGAGCGTACTTACCCGCCCAGGCTTAGTTAGGGGGTATGGATTAATTGCATACCGCTGGAGGTGATGATATTGTTATGAAGCCATCCTTCCTAGTGGAGCTGCCCTAACGTCCATGTTAAGAAGTCCTCGTTTATACATCTTCCTTTTCTCCTCCTCAACATCGGCTGGGTTTGAGATAACCTGGTGTGTTATGGAGGCGTGGTCCCATACTGTGACATTCACTAACACATTGAAAATGTTAACCTTAATGATCTGGACTTGTCCTTGTATGCGGCAGAGGAACAGGTGTAGAAGACACTTGGCAGTGTGTGCTGGTACTTCCCTCGGGAAAATCAGTCTATCTGTGCCTACTGCATGGGGAATGTATGAGCACACATAACAACATTCATTAGTCTTCTGCCTCCCTACTATGGCCATCTAACTGTACGACATGTTGTCTTGGAGAGAATCATGGGCGCTATGTTGGCTGTCTATTGGGCATCCTACAATGACAGGAGGACCTAGGGGGACATATTGTAACGGTAATTCTGGATGCCTCACAAAACGGTTTCAGGTCCCGCCATAGTACTGAATCTGCTCTGTTGGCGGTGACCGAAGAAATCCGTGGCAGTCTGGATGAGGGAAGTTCGGTGGCCTTGATTCTTCTTGACTTAAGTGCCGCGTTCGACACGGTATCACATGAGATATTATTGTGTAGGCTTGAGGAGATTGGGATCGGGGGCTTGGCTCTGACTTGGTTTCGCTCATTTTTGGAGGCTAGAACCTTCCAGGTCACTGTGCCACCTTTCCATTCTCAGGATTATGCTATTAAATACGGGGTGCCTCAGGGCTCGATCCTGAGCCCCTTGCTTTTTAATATCTATGTACAACCGCTGGCGGTGGTAGCTAGGAGCAGGGGGCTGTCATTGGTGTCATACGCTGATGACACCCAATTGGTTATTGCTTTCTCCAAGAAATGTAAATCTAATCTTATTAAATTCAAGGATGATATGCTGGCAATTGCCAATTGGATGACAGCTAACTGCTTGCAGTTAAATGCAAGCAAGTCAGAAATTCTTTTACTGGGGAGAGACAGTGACTTGTGGTCTGAACAGTGGTGGCCGGTTGAACTTAAACCAGCTCCTATACCAAAGGAGGCGGTCAGGAATCTGGGCTTCTGGATTGATAGAAGTCTGTCCTTTGATACCCAATCCAAGTCAGTCGCAGGGACCTGCTTCGGGCTGCTGAGAGGTCTGAAACCTCTGTTGGGTTTCTTTGATCCCACTGTTCGTCAGACCATCTTACAGGCCATGATTCTGTCCAGACTGGACTATGGAAACTCTTTATATTTGGGTGCCAGCAAGTCTTGTACTCTGCGGCTCCAGAGAATACAAAACGCGGCAGCCCGGACTTTGCTGGCACTTCCTAAATCATGTTCCGTGTCTAGGTCTCTTTCCAGGCTACACTGGTTGCCGGTGGAAAGAAGAATTCAGTTTAAAACTCTTTGTGTTGCTCACAAAATTTTGAATAATCGAGCTCCTAATGTGCTAGCCAACATGTTAGTCCCATATACCCCAAGTCGACTTCTTCGTTCCGCGGATAAAAAGCTGGTCTGTATTCCTCATGTTTACAGAGCCAGAGCGGGTGGCCGCTCTTTTAAGGTGTTGGCGGCTAAACTTTGGAATTCCCTTCCTTCTGCGATTAAAGGACTTCAGAACCATCTTGAGTTCCGCAAAGCCATAAAGACCTGGCTCTTTCCGGGGTAATTCCTTTTGCACTTGTTTGTATCTGCTTTGAACGTTTACCTGGGTAGCGCTGGGACGCCCCGTTGCTGGGGCAGCTATGCGCTGTATAAATTCAGTAAATAAAATAAATAAATAAATAGTGGTGCTATTACAGGAAATAGAGGCATTGGAACACGTTGCATTATTAAGGAGGCCATTACCCTCAGTACATGTGTCAGCAGGAAAAGGGGAAAAGGATATGGGGTGTATAGTGACGCGGGCAGCTTCAATAGTTTGAGGAATACAAGTTTTTCTATCGACACAATGAGAAATAATAGCGAACCAGTTAAACATTGCTAGTGCCACTCCGACAATAATATGGAAAATCAAAATGTAAATACATAACTTCACATAAGACACTCTGTGCTGCGGGTGTTGTGGCAGCGGCTGAATCCACAGACCACCAAACTATCACTGTCTTCCTCTTGGATAGTCAATGAAAACAAGTTGCCCTCCTCTTGTTCATTGTTCAGTGCTGAGGTGGTGCAGGGTCGAACCTGATGTTGCTCCCGTGGAACCATGCCTTCCTTTCAGCGATGCGTCCTTCAAACTTTAGATCTTTCCACCGACGCGGCTGCCTTCCAGACAAAGATCTGTGCTCTGGGACGGATAGGTGGGAGCTCAGGATCGATGGGGCCCTTCTCCTTTTGCTTGGATATCTGAGTAGAAAGGAACTGCGTAGCACAGGTTAATTCACACAGATACTCCTACATTTCAGCTTTCACAATTTCAGAAGAACTTTCAGTATCAGTTTTAGGCCTAGTTGCTTGAACTGATATATTTATTGATCGTCCGGTGATAAGCTGATGGGGTGTTAGGTGGTGGTCGGAACTTGGAGAATTTCTGAGTGAAAACAGGGCAATTGGTAGGCAATAGAGGCATTTTTTTTTTCCAATAGTGGCACTTATCTTGCTTATTTTATTTTTGAGCAGTCCGTTCAGGCATTGTTGAAATTGGCTCCTGCTTTAGCATCACAGTGGACACATTGTCCAGCTTTGATCAAAATGTGTGGGAAAATGTAGCTGGTCTAATGCTACTTGTAGTAGGGCCTGTGGCATGACATGTTTTCCTGTTACACTCTGCCTACTTATAAAATCTAAGGGATCTAATTGTACTCCCTCTTTTTTTATTTTAATATGTTCACACCTGACCCACCCGTCGTACCAAATGTGTTGTCTACTCCTCCCCAAACATTCTCTGTCTATGTCCTGTGGCTAGGTGTGAAACAGTAGTTGTGCAATTGTGCAGGCGCATTATTCAGAAATAAAAAACACAAATGCACTGGTGAAACTCCTAACCAGACATGAGGAGGTGGAAACGTGAACATTGAGCATATGTATGCAAACATCTTGAAAACAGGAAACCTAGTACACTGCGCATGGACGAAGGGAAGAACCCAAAAGTAATAATGTCTGCAGTGTGCAAAACCTTGCAACATCAATTAACTCCGAAAGCAAAAGAAGAACCAAAACATTGTACTATAATTGCTCCCAACAGCAAGGCACATCTTAAGAATCTCCGTCCCAGTAACACAATTGGGAAACAAAAACTCATAGTGGTCGAACTGCAAAATATTTGCAACCACTCCTAAAGTCTGCACCTGTAGTCTAAAAGGCATTTTTAAATCTACACATATTGTATTCTGAAAATATTGCAATACTAAGCATCTCTACTTAATGCATATTGTCCTTCTACATTGGAATACACTTTATATTAGCACGTATTATTCAGTCTCTCCGAATTCATTCTTTAAAACTATTGCTTGAAACAACTATAATATTTCTCACCGCACTGACATAATCTGTTGTATGGGTCATCAGCTGATGACAAATACACCATGAAACAAAACATAAAACAGACACGTATGAAAAACAAAACATCTCCTCTCCTACTGCCTTGCACCTGAAAATAAAATGTTAGGAAAGGAAACTGATACACTAAACCTATTATTTCAGTGCATTTCATACATTTACACATTTACACATCTCTTTGTCTTCTATTAACTATATATATTTTGTTCCTGTTCCATTTGTAACCACAGGAAACTAATGGCATTATGTCTTTTTGGCCTGGGCTAAATGCCCAAACTTTGTGGCCAGTCAGGAGCATTAATATAAAGGCAGCCCAAGAAAAATCTTTTAACCCTTCAACACCTAGTAATATTAAAAAGCGTGTGCTGTACTGAAGCCTAAATTGCACATTTTGCTATCCTTAAAATAGAGCCTATTTTAACATAACATGTGTATTTGTAAAGCGCACGTTCACCCAGAAGGGTATCTTGGAGCTGAATAACAGATCTTTATTGTTCCCCAACTTAATGGTACTCATTTTATCCACCTCAGAAGGATGAAAGGCTGATTAGACCTGCCGGCATTTGAACCTGTGACCATGAAGTCAAACACAGGCCCCCACAGACCCAACTGAGGTGGATTATGTGTCATGCATGTTGTTGAATACGCCTCATCTTTTAGTGTATTGTTCATAAAGACCTAGAATAGACATGAGTCCTCTGCCACGCAACCACATTGCAGATGCAATTGTATCTGTTGCTGTAGGCAAATGTTTTGGACCTGTATTTTGAAGCGTATTCTGGTCCTACCTATTGTCCCTTTTCTCATCCAGAATTTTCATTAAACAGTATTTGTATGTATGCTTTTGTCGCACTTTTAGCAATCATTTCCAAGATGAGACTAAGTGTAGGGGCCATTGTCGTGGATAGGGGATATGTGTCATCTAATCTTTGGAGTCACGAAATAATATGTGTTATCCAAGATGGAATGGGTGTAGTTAGTGTGCATTCCATTCCACCAATTTGTCTCCCCTCTTTTCTCCCGAGTTCTGTGCACTTGAAATCGGGAGAGAAGAACAGGCTTATTTAGCTAATTCCTTCCTTCTGTCTATTGTTCACCATCGGCTCCGATATTTCCGTTGCTCTTAGTCCAGTGTTGCTAACTTCCTTGTTCATGAGCCGCAGTTTCAAAATTTTGCTTGTATTAGCTAACTGTGTGTGCTCTGTGGCTGTACCTACTGGATGGGTGCTTGCATTTGGGCTACTGCTGGTGCCTGGAATGATGGCACGGTTTACTGCATGGGCTGTTGTTGAATTGGAGGCAAGTAGAAGTAAATTATTTGGGGCTGAATTGCTTGGGTCTGTGGCTGCATGTGGGGCGCAACACCCCACATGCAGTGTAACTGGAACAATATGATGGTGAGCATTTTGTTAAATGGAGTACCGTCATATTGTGCTTCTGTTAGCATTATTCCTTTTATTCCTGCTTTTAGTATGTCTTCTGCTTCTACTCCAATCAGGGAGGTGAGCAGGCTTTTAATATCACCTACCGTTAAGGTGATACCAGCTGTATGTTTTTCTAAAGTTGCTATCCATTTACCAGCACCTTCTGTTAGCGGCGGTAGTTGTTTTTTTTCAAATTGTCTTTGTCCATTTGGGACCATGGGACACATTGAGGAACAGCGTCTGGGCTTTTGAACAGTAGGTGCATTTGATGTGTCACTGGGGTATTTGCTGTTGTTGGTCGTGTGAGGTCAAATTGACATGCATAACTCAGCCAGACATTTAAGCTTGCCCTCATGTAAGGATACTCCCAATCTTCCTCTCCCTCCCCATGTAAGATACAGTCTTCTGCCGTTGCCATGTTCTGTGGACAAAAGGATCCATCTTGTGGCCACGGAATCATTTGTGGGGCAAGACTTTCTGCCCAACTCGTCATATCATCAGTGAATCTGTTGACATAGAAGTCAGAACCCTGCCCGCTGGTAGCTATTTCATTGGGTGTTAGGTCTTTGCCCTGTAATGCGGTTTCTTTACTGATCATCATTTTTCTGTAATGTTTTTTTCTCTGCCTAGTGGAACCTATTGGGGCAGTTGATAGAATTTCACTTTGATGTGCAGTAATTGGTGCTATTGTGCCTGTTTGACTGTTAAATAAGGCAACTGGTCAGTTGTGCAGTAGTTGGAGAATTACTTCCGTTCTCTCTCTTCCTTCATTACTCATTACGCAAGTGACTTATTCCTAGTGCTGTTTACCTACTTTTATTTGTGATAATTAGGTACAGGTAGGCAAGCGTTAGCTGTTTTCAGAGGTACTTTTTATTGTTGCCTTTCGATTGGAAAAAAATACTTTTATTTTATTCACAGTCTAACGCATTAATTGGTGAGCTAATTTTAATCTTTTTGTAGAGGCTTCATTAGCAGGAAGTTAAACTGGTGTTTAAGTTAGAGGCTGCAATGCTCTTTTAAATATTTATATTCTTCCAACAGGATATAACGGGCAAGGGGACAAAAAAGGGTATTTTGAGCTCAAACTAACAGAGTACTAACAGGGTACATATATACTTAACAGGATGGAACACTCCAAAATCACACAGCGTATATATATATATATATATATATATATATATATATTCACTGAAAAACCATAGGTTTCAGACACGTTATAGTTAGAAATTAGCATTTATAAAACCTTTGAAATTCACTGAAAAAACCATAGGTTTTAGGGACAGTTATAGTTAGTTGGACATTTCACTCATACAAAACCATAGAAATTCCCCCGTTATAGTTAGTTCAGCTAACTATAACTCGCGCCCCCGGAATGCACTGCTGATGACGTCACATATTACATCACTCATGACATGGTCAGTGACATCACTGATGACATCACTGATGACATCTCAAATGACATCACTTTTCCTTCTGTACCCCTCGCTGCCCCATTTTGAATTGTGCCCATATTTGTGTCCGCTTTCTCTCCACTTTTCCTTCTGTACCCCTCGCTGCCCCATTTTGAATTGTGCCCGTATTTGTGTCCGCTTTCTCTCCACTTTTCCTTCTGTACCCCTCGCTGCCCCATTTTGAATTGTGCCCGTATTTGTGTCCGCTTTCTCTCCCTTTTCCTTCTGTACCCCTCGCTGCCCCATTTTGAATTGTGCCCGTATTTGTGTCCGCTTTCTCTCCACTTTTCCTTCTGTACCCCTCGCTGCCCCATTTTGAATTGTGCCCGTATTTGTGTCCGCTTTCTCTCCACTTTTCCTCCTGTACCCCTCGCTGCCTCTCGCCATTCCCGCCGCTGCGTCCCTGCGGCCCCGCCCCTGACTGCCCATTCGCTGCCCCTGCCTCCCGCCTCCCAGCTGCTCCTCCCTCCCACCTCCCCATAAATGGCGGCCGCTGCGCGGTGAGGTGAGCGACCCTTGACCTTGCCAGGTAGGTCGCTCCCCACCACACAGATCCGCCTGTGCTGGCCGCCCGCTGCTGCTGCTGGTAAGTTCGCCCTTCCGTTTGTGGCCTCGGTGCCCGTATTGCTTGCTTGTCTCCCCTTTTCCCTTTTGCGCCCCCGCTGCCCCCATTTGAACTGTGCCCGTATTTGTGTCCGCTTTCTCTCCACTTTTCCTTCTGTACCCCTCGCTGCCCCATTTTGAATTGTGCCCGTATTTGTGTCCGCTTTCTCTCCCCTTTTCCTTCTGTACCCTCGCTGCCCCATTTTGAATTGTGCCCGTATTTGTGTCCGCTTTCTCTCCCCTTTTCCTTCTGTACCCTCGCTGCCCCATTTTGAATTGTGCCCGTATTTGTGTCCGCTTTCTCTCCCTTTTCCTTCTGTACCCTCGCTGCCCCATTTTGAATTGTGCCCGTATTTGTGTCCGCTTTCTCTCCACTTTTCCTTCTGTACCCCTCGCTGCCCCATTTTGAATTGTGCCCGTATTTGTGTCCGCTTTCTCTCCACTTTTCCTTCTGTACCCTCGCTGCCCCATTTTGAATTGTGCCCGTATTTGTGTCCGCTTTCTCTCCACTTTTCCTTCTGTACCCCTCGCTGCCCCATTTTGAATTGTGCCCGTATTTGTGTCCGCTTTCTCTCCCTTTTCCTTCTGTACCCTCGCTGCCCCATTTTGAATTGTGCCCGTATTTGTGTCCGCTTTCTCTCCACTTTTCCTTCTGTACCCTCGCTGCCCCATTTTGAATTGTGCCCGTATTTGTGTCCGCTTTCTCTCCACTTTTCCTTCTGTACCCCTCGCTGCCCCATTTTGAATTGTGCCCGTATTTGTGTCCGCTTTCTCTCCACTTTTCCTTCTGTACCCCTCGCTGCCCCATTTTGAATTGTGCCCGTATTTGTGTCCGCTTTCTCTCCCCTTTTCCTTCTGTACCCCTCGCTGCCCCATTTTGAATTGTGCCCGTATTTGTGTCCGCTTTCTCTCCACTTTTCCTTCTGTACCCCTCGCTGCCCCATTTTGAATTGTGCCCGTATTTGTGTCCGCTTCTCTCCACTTTTCCTTCTGTACCCTCGCTGCCCCATTTTGAATTGTGCCCGTATTTGTGTCCGCTTTCTCTCCACTTTTCCTTCTGTACCCCTCGCTGCCTCTCGCCATTCCCGCCGCTGCGTCCCCGGCGGCCACGCCCCCCTGACTGCCCATTCGCTGCCCCTGCCTCCCGCCTCCCAGCTACTCCTCCCTCCCACCTCCCCATAAAAGGCGCGCCTAAGGCAAGCCCGTCTGCGCCCGTCCGCGCCTGGACCGCGCCCAGCGCCAAACCCCCTGGCCCCCGCAGCAGCCAACCCACCCACAAGACCTGGCTGGTCGAACAGTAGCGGACCCCCCTCCCCCAAGCGCCTTGAGACCCTCCGGGTGAGTAGCGCGCTATACAAATGCTTGATTGATTGATTGATTGATGACATCACTGATGACATCATCCAGTGACTGTGTGTTTCTGTAAAGTTTAAATATGTTTAATATATATAGGGAAAGGCGTATTGAAGAATGAGTGGGTGTATAAGTGTCTGAATGGATGATTTAGTACGTGCGTGACTGACTCTACAAGTGAGTGATTAAACGTATCTTACTGAATGCATGGGTTAGTGACTAAACTGTGTGAATGTCTGTATCCGTCCGTAAGTGGATGCATGGATTTGCGAATAGCTACATGAGTGTCTATATGGGTTATTGATTGGTTCTCTGAGTATCTGTATGGGTGCCTGAGTGTTTGTGTGGGTGGGGTGTGTGTGACTCTGTACATAGATGTGTGAGTGGGTGATTCACTGGGTGCATGATTTCAAGAGTGCATCTGTGATGGACTGCTTGGGTGGGTGAGTGTGTGTATGGGTGTGTTAGTGAGTGAATGTATATCTCAGTGGTACATGTGCGAGTAACTACATATGTAAAAGGCAGTATATATGTGTGTTAGAGTATTTAAATGGCTATTAGTGAGAGTGTGTGATTGTGAGAGTGGCTGTATGGATGCGTGTGTGCTTGTATCAGTTATTGTATAAGAGCGTAAGAATGTGCTAGTATTTGTAGGAGTAAGTGAGCTGGTGTGTGTATAACTGTATAGGTGAGTAAATGGGTGTGTGATTAATTTTTGCATGACTGACTAGGTGTGTGAGTACCTCTATGGATGAGTGGCGGTGTGAGTGTTTATATAGGTGTATGAGTGCATATGATAGTCCTGTACTGAGTGACTGTAAGTATGAGTGACTGTACGGGTGAGTGAGTAGATGTGTGTGTGTGTGTAGACCTAAGAATCAGTGAGTGGGTATGTAGTTATTGGTATTGGAGTGTGTATGGTTTTGAGAATGGCAGTCTGTAATTTAGAGTGAGTGTATCAAAAGTTATATTAGGGTGTGAGAAGATGCATGAAATTATCACATGGATGGTGTCATCAGTGATGTCATCAGTGATGTCATTTGAGATGTCATCAGTGATGTCATTTGAGATGTCATCAGTGATCTCATCAGTGATGTCACTGACCATGACATTAGTGATGTAATATGTGACGTCATCAGCAGTGCATTGCGGGGGCACGAGTTATAGTTAGCTGAACTAACTATAACGGGGAATTTCTATGGTTTTGTACGAGTGAAATGTCCAACTAACTATAACTGTCCCTAAAACCTATGGTTTTTTCAGTGAATTTCAAAGGTTTTTAAATGCTAATTTCTAACTATAATGTGTCTGAAACCTATGGTTTTTTCAGTGAATTTCAAAGGTTTTTAAATGCTAATTTCTAACTATAACGTGCCTGAAACCTATGGTATTTTCAGTGAATTTCAAAGGCTTTTTAAATGCTAGTTTCTAATTATGCCTACAGAGGTAGGACATGTGAAGAAAGAAGAAAAAACGCACAGAAAGAAGCAAAAGAAATGCAGAAAGAAGCAACAGAAGTCCACAAAGACGAAGAAAAGTGCAGGAAGAAGCTAAAGATGTGCAGAAAGAACCAACAGAGGAGCAGAAAGAGGCATTGTTGCAAAATCATCCTGTGCCCACAACTTTTTCAGACGGGTACTGGTGGTAACTGACTCTGACTAACCAGAGCCAGTGCTATGCTAAAAGACACTTAGAATACAGTGAAAACACCTACATACACTAGGGAACACTATGAGTTAGGGTACCCCTGTGATTAGCATGACCTCCTCTGTAAGTCCCTAGTACATAATAGGGCAGGGGATTAAAACTACCTCTTAAAACGCGCTACGGGGCGCGTTTGCACAGTGGTGAAGGGAGGGGGCCTGAGGTGACATGTGTGCAAACGCGCCCGTGGCGCGTTTTAAGTTGCGGGATTAAGTCCCCTTGAATCCTGAGGGTCCCTGGGGCCCAACTAGCCCACCAGGTAGCTACAGTTAGCACCACAGAGCTGAGTTGCAGAGAGGCGTTCCGAGGCCACGCACCTTTTTCCACCTCTCTGCAACGCAACTCTGTTGTGCTTACTGAAGGTACCTGGTGGGCTAGTTGGCCCCAGGGTCCCTCAGGATTCAAGGGGAATTAATTCCCAACTTAAAACGCACCACAGGGCGTGTTTGCGCACATGTCACCTGAGGCCCCGCCCTCCCTTCACCACTGTGCAAACGCGCCCGTGGCGCGTTTTAAGTTGGGGATTAGGTCACCTTGAATCCTGAGGGTCCCTGGGGCCCAACTAGTCCACCAGGTACTTCCAGTAAGCACCACAGGCCTGCGTTGCAGAGAGGTGGTCCGAGGCCACGCCCTTTTACACCTCTCTGCAACGCAGCTCTGTGGCGCTTACTGGAGGTACCTGGTGGGCTAGTTGGACCCCAGGTACCCTCTAGATTCAAGGGGACTTAATCCCCCAACTTAAAACACGCCACAGGGCGTGTTTGCACACTTGTCACCTCAGGCTCCGCCCCCTCCCTTCACCACTGTGCAAACGCACCCCGTGGCGCGTTTTAAGTTGGGGTATTAGGTCACCTTGAATCCTGAGGGTCCCTGGGGCCCAACTAGCTCACCAGGTACTTCCAGTAAGTGCCACAGGCCTGCGTTGCAGAGAGGTGGTCCGAGGCCAAGCCCCTTTTTACACCTCTCTGCAACTCAGCCCTGTGGCGCTTACTGGAGGTACCTGGTGGGCTAGTTGGCCCCCAGGGACCCCCAGTATTGAAGGGGAATTAATTCCCCAATTTAAAACGCGCCACAGGGCGCGTTTGCAGAGTGGTGAAGGGAGGGGGCGGGGCCTCAGGCACGATCGCGTCTTTTTTTTTTTTTTAGAAGGGGGGCTGTGTGGCCCCCCTTCTTTTCCTTTTGGGCCCTGGGGACCCCATCCCCCAGGGCCTGACCCCTTTAACAGAAAAAAAGAAATGTGAACGGGGAAGGGGGCCGCGTGGGCCCCTCCCGTGGCCAATTCCGGCCCCGGGACCCCATCCCCCGGGGCATGGCCACCTATTTTTATTATTTGTAAAGGAGGGGGCTGCGTGGCCCCCTCCTGAGGCCTCTATTGGCCCCGGGGACCCCATCCCGGGGCCGGCCTTTATTTTAATTTTATTTTTCAATTTATTTTTGGGGGAGGGGGCCACGTGGCCTCCTCCTGGGCCACTTCCAGCCCCGGGGACCCCATCCCCGGGGCCTGGCCTCTCGTTGGGGACCGTGGGGGTCCCCAATCCCCCGGTCCCGCCGGCTCCCCACGTCCTGCGGGAGCCGGCATTGCTTTTCCACATGGGGCGCTGCTAACATGCAGCTCCCCAGGTGGAAAAGCAATCTGCTTTGCTTCATTGAAGCGAGAGCAGGTTTCCCTGCTCTCGCTTCAATGAAGCAAAGCAGTTTGCAATGACAGGGCGGGAGCCGCGAGGCTCCCGCCCTGTCATTGCAAACAGCAGTGTCCCGGGGGTGGGCACCCCGGGACACTGCAGGAGCTGGCCCTGGGGGGTGGCGGTCCCCAGGGCCATCACTGGCTCCAGGAGGGGGGCCGCGTGGCCCCCCTCCCATCGTGTGCACAGCCCCGGGGAGGTGGTGGTCCCCGGGGCTTGGGGTCCGTAACGGACCCCCAAATTTACATTTTTAGTGCCCCGGGAGGTGGCGGTCCCTGGGCGTGTGGGGGCTCGAGCCCCCCACACAGGTTTATTTTTTTAAAAAGAAGCCCCGGGGTGGCGGTCCCCGGGCTGCGGGGGGCCATGTGCCCCCGCAAATAATTAATGAAAGCCCCGGGGGTGGCGGTCCCCGGGGCTTGGGGGGGCCTTGGAGGCCCCCCACACATTTAAAAATTTGCCCCGGGGGGTGGCGGTCCCCGGGGCAGTGTGGGGGGGATTGGGGCCCCCCCACACATTTTTTCAGTGCCTCCGGGACTTGGCCCACCCGGGGGCTTTTTGAATACAAAGCGCGGGAGCCCGCGCTTCGTTTTTTAATTTTTGGCCGAAATTCGCGCTAGGTGCGCGAATCTCGCCGATTTTCTTTTTTAAATGCTTTTTTGGCCCTGGGGTCCTTGTGGGACCCCTAAGCAGGCCTAGGGGTCAGGGTGTTTCTACCCTGCCCCCTTTTGCGTTTTGCGCACTTGTTTCTCTGATTTCTTGTGCCTCGGTTCTACCGAGGCATAAGATGGCTGCCAACACTTCCTGGTTTGGAGTGTTGACAGCCAATTAGCATACAGCTCGTGATCGGGAGGGTGCGCGGATCCTCCGCGGCCATAGATATATATGTGTTTTTACTTTTGATTTTCTCAGCAACTACTGAACGGATTTACACCATTTAACAAAAAGGGTTCTTTCTGAACCAAGAACTACCTCTTTGCCAAATTTGGTGTAATTCCGTTCAGCAGTTCGAGCTGTAGCCGTGTCTAAAGTTTCCTATGGAAAACTGCATGGTGAAAACACGTTTTGGGACCCCCTTTTTTCTCAGCCCCCGCTTGGTGAATCACCCCGAAACTTTCAAGATAGGAGCGGACCGGAGCGCCCGACGAGTTTTGAAAATTTCGCGAAGATTCATCAACCGGCGCCAAAGTTATTGCAAATAGAATATTGCGAATTTCCTATGGAAAATAGGTCCTAACTATAACTATCTACTGGCGACCGCCAGTAGATAATATATATATATATATATTCCAAATGAACTTTGCTCCCAAAGTGAAGGCGCCACACTCGGTCATGTATAAATCCTTTTATTTGCAGGGAATGCAGAGCCGACAACCTCGCTAGTTCCAGCTTGAGACTTGCCAATAATCCCAAACGCGTTTCGGGCGTACCTCCGCCCTTTGTCAATGTTCTTGGCTTGTAGAGCGATGAAGCAGCAATGTTTTGCATCGCACTCGCGATGATTCCTTTATAGTCCCGCCCCTCATGGGCCCAATTCGCATTGCATTCTGGTTGTAGTGGTTTTACCCCAATTAGTCCCTGCAAATAAAAGGATTTATACATGACCGAGTGTGGCGCCTTCACTTTGGGAGCAAAGTTCATTTGGAATATGTTGGCGGCCCGCTCTGGTCACGAAGGTGCCCCGCCGCTGACAGTGCGGGTCCTGCTCCGTTACTGATATGGTGCAAATAGGATCGGTGTGTCCGATTTGCATGGATCGAAAATAAGCAGAACCACGGCCTTGCATGTTACCAGCTAACCCACTGAGGTATTTAAGTTTTAAATGAAGAGAACTTTGCGGCACCAATTGGGGTAAAACCACTACAACCAGAATGCAATGCAAATTGGGCCCATGAGGGCGGGACTATAAAGGAATCATCGCGAGTGCGATGCAAAACATTGCTGCTTCATCTCTCTATAAGCCAAGAACATTGACAAAGGGCGGACGTAGGCCCGAAACGCGTTTGGGACTATTGGCAAGTCTCAAGCTGGAACTAGCGAGGTTGTCGGCTCTGCATTCCCTGCAAATAAAAGGATTTATACATGACCGAGTGTGGCGCCTTCACTTTGGGAGCAAAGTTCATTTGGAATATGTTGGCGGCCCGCTCTGGTCGCGAAGGTGCCCCGCCGCTGACAGTGCGGGTCCTGCTCCGTTACTGATATGGTGCAAATAGGATCGGTGTGTCCGATTTGCATGGATCGAAAATAAGCAGAACCACGGCCTTGCATGTTACCAGCTAACCCACTGAGGTATTTAAGTTTTAAATGAAGAGAACTTTGCGGCACCAATTGGGGGTAAAAACACTACAACCAGAATGCAATGCGAATTGGGCCCATGAGGGGCGGGACTATAAAGGAATCATCGCGAGTACGATGCAAAACATTGCTGCTTCATCTCTCTATAAGCCAAGAACATTGACAAAGGGCGGACGTACGCCCGAAACGCGTTTGGGACTATTGGCAAGTCTCAAGCTGGAACTAGCGAGGTTGTCAGCTCTGCATTCCCTGCAAATAAAAGGATTTATACATGACCGAGTGTGGCGCCTTCACTTTGGGAGCAAAGTTCATTTGGAATATGTTGGCGGCCCGCTCTGGTCGCGAAGGTGCCCCGCCGCTGACAGTGCGGGTCCTGCTCCGTTACTGATATGGTGCAAATAGGATCGGTGTGTCCGATTTGCATGGATCGAAAATAAGCAGAACCACGGCCTTGCATGTTACCAGCTAACCCACTGAGGTATTTAAGTTTTAAATGAAGAGAACTTTGCGGCACCAATTGGGGTAAAACCACTACAACCAGAATGCAATGCGAATTGGGCCCATGAGGGCGGGACTATAAAGGAATCATCGCGAGTGCGATGCAAAACATTGCTGCTTCATCTCTCTATAAGCCAAGAACATTGACAAAGGGCGGACGTACGCCCGAAACGCGTTTGGGACTATTGGCAAGTCTCAAGCTGGAACTAGCGAGGTTGTTGGCTCTGCATTCCCTGCAAATAAAAGGATTTATACATGACCGAGTGTGGCGCCTTCACTTTGGGAGCAAAGTTCATTTGGAATATGTTGGCGGCCCGCTCTGGTCGCGAAGGTGCCCCGCCGCTGACAGTGCGGGTCCTGCTCCGTTACTGATATGGTGCAAATAGGATCGGTGTGTCCGATTTGCATGGATCGAAAATAAGCAGAACCACGGCCTTGCATGTTACCAGCTAACCCACTGAGGTATTTAAGTTTTAAATGAAGAGAACTTTGCGGCACCAATTGGGGTAAAACCACTACAACAAGAATGCAATGCGAATTGGGCCCATGAGGGCGGGACTATAAAGGAATCATCGCGAGTGCGATGCAAAACATTGCTGCTTCATCTCTCTATAAGCCAAGAACATTGACAAAGGGCGGACGTACGCCCGAAACGCGTTTGGGACTATTGGCAAGTCTCAAGCTGGAACTAGCGAGGTTGTCGGCTCTGCATTCCCTGCAAATAAAAGGATTTATACATGACCGAGTGTGGCGCCTTCACTTTGGGAGCAAAGTTCATTTGGAATATGTTGGCGGCCCGCTCTGGTCGCGAAGGTGCCCCGCCGCTGACAGTGCGGGTCCTGCTCCGTTACTGATATGGTGCAAATAGGATCGGTGTGTCCGATTTGCATGGATCGAAAATAAGCAGAACCACGGCCTTGCATGTTACCAGCTAACCCACTGAGGTATTTAAGTTTTAAATGAAGAGAACTTTGCGGCACCAATTGGGGTAAAACCACTACAACCAGAATGCAATGCGAATTGGGCCCATGAGGGGCGGGACTATAAAGGAATCATCGCGAGTGCGATGCAAAACATTACTGCTTCATCTCTCTACAAGCCAAGAACATTGACAAAGGGCGGACGTACGCCCGAAACGCGTTTGGGACTATTGGCAAGTCTCAAGCTGGAACTAGCGAGGTTGTCGGCTCTGCATTCCCTGCAAATAAAAGGATTTATACATGACCGAGTGTGGCGCCTTCACTTTGGGAGCAAAGTTCATTTGGAATATGTTGGCGGCCCGCTCTGGTCGCGAAGGTGGCCCGCCGCTGACAGTGCGGGTCCTGCTCCGTTACTGATATGGTGCAAATAGGATCGGTGTGTCCGATTTGCATGGATCGAAAATAAGCAGAACCACGGCCTTGCATGTTACCAGCTAACCCACTGAGGTATTTAAGTTTTAAATGAAGAGAACTTTGCGGCACCAATTGGGGTAAAACCACTACAACCAGAATGCAATGCGAATTGGGCCCATGAGGGCGGGACTATAAAGGAATCATCGCGAGTGCGATGCAAAACATTGCTGCTTCATCTCTCTATAAGCCAAGAACATTGACAAAGGGCGGACGTACGCCCGAAACGCGTTTGGGACTATTGGCAAGTCTCAAGCTGGAACTAGCGAGGTTGTCGGCTCTGCATTTCCTGCAAATAAAAGGATTTATACATGACCGAGTGTGGCGCCTTCACTTTGGGAGCAAAGTTAATTTGGAATATGTTGGCGGCCCGCTCTGGTCGCGAAGGTGCCCCGCCGCTGACAGTGCGGGTCCTGCTCCGTTACTGATATGGTGCAAATAGGATCGGTGTGTCCGATTTGCATGGATCGAAAATAAGCAGAACCACGGCCTTGCATGTTACCAGCTAACCCACTGAGGTATTTAAGTTTTAAATGAAGAGAACTTTGCGGCACCAATTGGGGTAAAACCACTACAACCAGAATGCAATGCGAATTGGGCCCATGAGGGCGGGACTATAAAGGAATCATCGCGAGTGCGATGCAAAACATTGCTGCTTCATCTCTCTACAAGCCAAGAACATTGACAAAGGGCGGACGTACGCCCGAAACGCGTTTGGGACTATTGGCAAGTCTCAAGCTGGAACTAGCGAGGTTGTCGGCTCTGCATTCCCTGCAAATAAAAGGATTTATACATGACCGAGTGTGGCGCCTTCACTTTGGGAGCAAAGTTCATTTGGAATATGTTGGCGGCCCGCTCTGGTCGCGAAGGTGGCCCGCCGCTGACAGTGCGGGTCCTGCTCCGTTACTGATATGGTGCAAATAGGATCGGTGTGTCCGATTTGCATGGATCGAAAATAAGCAGAACCACGGCCTTGCATGTTACCAGCTAACCCACTGAGGTATTTAAGTTTTAAATGAAGAGAACTTTGCGGCACCAATTGGGGTAAAACCACTACAACCAGAATGCAATGCGAATTGGGCCCATGAGGGGCGGGACTATAAAGGAATCATCGCGAGTGCGATGCAAAACATTGCTGCTTCATCTCTCTACAAGCCAAGAACATTGACAAAGGGCGGACGTACGCCCGAAACGCGTTTGGGACTATTGGCAAGTCTCAAGCTGGAACTAGCGAGGTTGTCGGCTCTGCATTCCCTGCAAATAAAAGGATTTATACATGACCGAGTGTGGCGCCTTCACTTTGGGAGCAAAGTTCATTTGGAATATGTTGGCGGCCCGCTCTGGTCGCGAAGGTGCCCCGCCGCTGACAGTGCGGGTCCTGCTCCGTTACTGATATGGTGCAAATAGGATCGGTGTGTCCGATTTGCATGGATCGAAAATAAGCAGAACCACGGCCTTGCATGTTACCAGCTAACCCACTGAGGTATTTAAGTTTTAAATGAAGAGAACTTTGCGGCACCAATTGGGGTAAAACCACTACAACCAGAATGCAATGCGAATTGGGCCCATGAGGGCGGGACTATAAAGGAATCATCGCGAGTGCGATGCAAAACATTGCTGCTTCATCTCTCTATAAGCCAAGAACATTGACAAAGGGCGGACGTACGCCCGAAACGCGTTTGGGACTATTGGCAAGTCTCAAGCTGGAACTAGCGAGGTTGTCGGCTCTGCATTCCCTGCAAATAAAAGGATTTATACATGACCGAGTGTGGCGCCTTCACTTTGGGAGCAAAGTTCATTTGGAATATGTTGGCGGCCCGCTCTGGTCGCGAAGGTGCCCCGCCGCTGACAGTGCGGGTCCTGCTCCGTTACTGATATGGTGCAAATAGGATCGGTGTGTCCGATTTGCATGGATCGAAAATAAGCAGAACCACGGCCTTGCATGTTACCAGCTAACCCACTGAGGTATTTAAGTTTTAAATGAAGAGAACTTTGCGGCATTGTGGGTAAAAACACTACAACCAGAATGCAATGCGAATTGGGCCCATGAGGGGCGGGACTATAAAGGAATCATCGCGAGTGCGATGCAAAACATTGCTGCTTCATCTCTCTACAAGCCAAGAACATTGACAAAGGGCGGACGTACGCCCGAAACGCGTTTGGGACTATTGGCAAGTCTCAAGCTGGAACTAGCGAGGTTGTCGGCTCTGCATTCCCTGCAAATAAAAGGATTTATACATGACCGAGTGTGGCGCCTTCACTTTGGGAGCAAAGTTCATTTGGAATATGTTGGCGGCCCGCTCTGGTCGCGAAGGTGCCCCGCCGCTGACAGTGCGGGTCCTGCTCCGTTACTGATATGGTGCAAATAGGATCGGTGTGTCCGATTTGCATGGATCGAAAATAAGCAGAACCACGGCCTTGCATGTTACCAGCTAACCCACTGAGGTATTTAAGTTTTAAATGAAGAGAACTTTGCGGCACCAATTGGGGTAAAACCACTACAACCAGAATGCAATGCGAATTGGGCCCATGAGGGCGGGACTATAAAGGAATCATCGCGAGTGCGATGCAAAACATTGCTGCTTCATCTCTCTATAAGCCAAGAACATTGACAAAGGGCGGACGTACGCCCGAAACGCGTTTGGGACTATTGGCAAGTCTCAAGCTGGAACTAGCGAGGTTGTCGGCTCTGCATTCCCTGCAAATAAAAGGATTTATACATGACCGAGTGTGGCGCCTTCACTTTGGGAGCAAAGTTCATTTGGAATATGTTGGCGGCCCGCTCTGGTCGCGAAGGTGCCCCGCCGCTGACAGTGCGGGTCCTGCTCCGTTACTGATATGGTGCAAATAGGATCGGTGTGTCCGATTTGCATGGATCGAAAATAAGCAGAACCACGGCCTTGCATGTTACCAGCTAACCCACTGAGGTATTTAAGTTTTAAATGAAGAGAACTTTGCGGCACCAATTGGGGTAAAACCACTACAACCAGAATGCAATGCGAATTGGGCCCATGAGGGCGGGACTATAAAGGAATCATCGCGAGTGCGATGCAAAACATTGCTGCTTCATCTCTCTATAAGCCAAGAACATTGACAAAGGGCGGACGTACGCCCGAAACGCGTTTGGGACTATTGGCAAGTCTCAAGCTGGAACTAGCGAGGTTGTCGGCTCTGCATTCCCTGCAAATAAAAGGATTTATACATGACCGAGTGTGGCGCCTTCACTTTGGGAGCAAAGTTCATTTGGAATATGTTGGCGGCCCGCTCTGGTCGCGAAGGTGCCCCGCCGCTGACAGTGCGGGTCCTGCTCCGTTACTGATATGGTGCAAATAGGATCGGTGTGTCCGATTTGCATGGATCGAAAAATAAGCAGAACCACGGCCTTGCATGTTACCAGCTAACCCACTGAGGTATTTAAGTTTTAAATGAAGAGAACTTTGCGGCACCAATTGGGGTAAAACCACTACAACCAGAATGCAATGCGAATTGGGCCCATGAGGGCGGGACTATAAAGGAATCATCGCGAGTGCGATGCAAAACATTGCTGCTTCATCTCTCTATAAGCCAAGAACATTGACAAAGGGCGGACGTACGCCCGAAACGCGTTTGGGACTATTGGCAAGTCTCAAGCTGGAACTAGCGAGGTTGTCGGCTCTGCATTCCCTGCAAATAAAAGGATTTATACATGACCGAGTGTGGCGCCTTCACTTTGGGAGCAAAGTTCATTTGGAATATGTTGGCGGCCCGCTCTGGTCGCGAAGGTGCCCCGCCGCTGACAGTGCGGGTCCTGCTCCGTTACTGATATGGTGCAAATAGGATCGGTGTGTCCGATTTGCATGGATCGAAAATAAGCAGAACCACGGCCTTGCATGTTACCAGCTAACCCACTGAGGTATTTAAGTTTTAAATGAAGAGAACTTTGCGGCACCAATTGGGGTAAAACCACTACAACCAGAATGCAATGCGAATTGGGCCCATGAGGGGCGGGACTATAAAGGAATCATCGCGAGTGCGATGCAAAACATTGCTGCTTCATCTCTCTATAAGCCAAGAACATTGACAAAGGGCGGACGTACGCCCGAAACGCGTTTGGGACTATTGGCAAGTCTCAAGCTGGAACTAGCGAGGTTGTCGGCTCTGCATTCCCTGCAAATAAAAGGATTTATACATGACCGAGTGTGGCGCCTTCACTTTGGGAGCAAAGTTCATTTGGAATATGTTGGCGGCCCGCTCTGGTCGCGAAGGTGCCCCGCCGCTGACAGTGCGGGTCCTGCTCCGTTACTGATATGGTGCAAATAGGATCGGTGTGTCCGATTTGCATGGATCGAAAATAAGCAGAACCACGGCCTTGCATGTTACCAGCTAACCCACTGAGGTATTTAAGTTTTAAATGAAGAGAACTTTGCGGCACCAATTGGGGTAAAACCACTACAACCAGAATGCAATGCGAATTGGGCCCATGAGGGGCGGGACTATAAAGGAATCATCGCGAGTGCGATGCAAAACATTACTGCTTCATCTCTCTACAAGCCAAGAACATTGACAAAGGGCGGACGTACGCCCGAAACGCGTTTGGGACTATTGGCAAGTCTCAAGCTGGAACTAGCGAGGTTGTCGGCTCTGCATTCCCTGCAAATAAAAGGATTTATACATGACCGAGTGTGGCGCCTTCACTTTGGGAGCAAAGTTCATTTGGAATATGTTGGCGGCCCGCTCTGGTCGCGAAGGTGGCCCGCCGCTGACAGTGCGGGTCCTGCTCCGTTACTGATATGGTGCAAATAGGATCGGTGTGTCCGATTTGCATGGATCGAAAATAAGCAGAACCACGGCCTTGCATGTTACCAGCTAACCCACTGAGGTATTTAAGTTTTAAATGAAGAGAACTTTGCGGCACCAATTGGGGTAAAACCACTACAACCAGAATGCAATGCGAATTGGGCCCATGAGGGGCGGGACTATAAAGGAATCATCGCGAGTGCGATGCAAAACATTGCTGCTTCATCTCTCTACAAGCCAAGAACATTGACAAAGGGCGGACGTACGCCCGAAACGCGTTTGGGACTATTGGCAAGTCTCAAGCTGGAACTAGCGAGGTTGTCGGCTCTGCATTCCCTGCAAATAAAAGGATTTATACATGACCGAGTGTGGCGCCTTCACTTTGGGAGCAAAGTTCATTTGGAATATGTTGGCGGCCCGCTCTGGTCGCGAAGGTGCCCGCCGCTGACAGTGCGGGTCCTGCTCCGTTACTGATATGGTGCAAATAGGATCGGTGTGTCCGATTTGCATGGATCGAAAATAAGCAGAACCACGGCCTTGCATGTTACCAGCTAACCCACTGAGGTATTTAAGTTTTAAATGAAGAGAACTTTGCGGCACCAATTGGGGTAAAACCACTACAACCAGAATGCAATGCGAATTGGGCCCATGAGGGCGGGACTATAAAGGAATCATCGCGAGTGCGATGCAAAACATTGCTGCTTCATCTCTCTATAAGCCAAGAACATTGACAAAGGGCGGACGTACGCCCGAAACGCGTTTGGGACTATTGGCAAGTCTCAAGCTGGAACTAGCGAGGTTGTCGGCTCTGCATTCCCTGCAAATAAAAGGATTTATACATGACCGAGTGTGGCGCCTTCACTTTGGGAGCAAAGTTCATTTGGAATATGTTGGCGGCCCGCTCTGGTCGCGAAGGTGCCCGCCGCTGACAGTGCGGGTCCTGCTCCGTTACTGATATGGTGCAAATAGGATCGGTGTGTCCGATTTGCATGGATCGAAAATAAGCAGAACCACGGCCTTGCATGTTACCAGCTAACCCACTGAGGTATTTAAGTTTTAAATGAAGAGAACTTTGCGGCACCAATTGGGGTAAAACCACTACAACCAGAATGCAATGCGAATTGGGCCCATGAGGGGCGGGACTATAAAGGAATCATCGCGAGTGCGATGCAAAACATTGCTGCTTCATCTCTCTATAAGCCAAGAACATTGACAAAGGGCGGACGTACGCCCGAAACGCGTTTGGGACTATTGGCAAGTCTCAAGCTGGAACTAGCGACGTTGTCGGCTCTGCATTCCCTGCAATTAAAAGGATTTATACATGACCGAGTGTGGCGCCTTCACTTTGGGAGCAAAGTTCATTTGGAATATGTTGGCGGCCCGCTCTGGTCGCGAAGGTGCCCCGCCGCTGACAGTGCGGGTCCTGCTCCGTTACTGATATGGTGCAAATAGGATCGGTGTGTCCGATTTGCATGGATCGAAAATAAGCAGAACCACGGCCTTGCATGTTACCAGCTAACCCACTGAGGTATTTAAGTTTTAAATGAAGAGAACTTTGCGGCACCAATTGGGGTAAAACCACTACAACCAGAATGCAATGCGAATTGGGCCCATGAGGGGCGGGACTATAAAGGAATCATCGCGAGTGCGATGCAAAACATTGCTGCTTCATCTCTCTACAAGCCAAGAACATTGACAAAGGGCGGACGTACGCCCGAAACGCGTTTGGGACTATTGGCAAGTCTCAAGCTGGAACTAGCGAGGTTGTCGGCTCTGCATTCCCTGCAAATAAAAGGATTTATACATGACCGAGTGTGGCGCCTTCACTTTGGGAGCAAAGTTCATTTGGAATATGTTGGCGGCCCGCTCTGGTCGCGAAGGTGGCCCGCCGCTGACAGTGCGGGTCCTGCTCCGTTACTGATATGGTGCAAATAGGATCGGTGTGTCCGATTTGCATGGATCGAAAATAAGCAGAACCACGGCCTTGCATGTTACCAGCTAACCCACTGAGGTATTTAAGTTTTAAATGAAGAGAACTTTGCGGCACCAATTGGGGTAAAACCACTACAACCAGAATGCAATGCAAATTGGGCCCATGAGGGGCGGGACTATAAAGGAATCATCGCGAGTGCGATGCAAAACATTGCTGCTTCATCTCTCTACAAGCCAAGAACATTGACAAAGGGCGGACGTACGCCCGAAATGCGTTTGGGACTATTGGCAAGTCTCAAGCTGGAACTAGCGAGGTTGTCGGCTCTGCATTCCCTGCAAATAAAAGGATTTATACATGACCGAGTGTGGCGCCTTCACTTTGGGAGCAAAGTTCATTTGGAATATGTTGGCGGCCCGCTCTGGTCGCGAAGGTGCCCGCCGCTGACAGTGCGGGTCCTGCTCCGTTACTGATATGGTGCAAATAGGATCGGTGTGTCCGATTTGCATGGATCGAAAATAAGCAGAACCACGGCCTTGCATGTTACCAGCTAACCCACTGAGGTATTTAAGTTTTAAATGAAGAGAACTTTGCGGCACCAATTGGGGTAAAACCACTACAACCAGAATGCAATGCGAATTGGGCCCATGTGGGGCGGGACTATAAAGGAATCATCGCGAGTGCGATGCAAAATATTGCTGCTTCATCTCTCTACAAGCCAAGAACATTGACAAAGGGCGGACGTACGCCCGAAACGTGTTTGGGACTATTGGCAAGTCTCAAGCTGGAACTAGCGAGGTTGTCGGCTCTGCATTCCCTGCAAATAAAAGGATTTATACATGACCGAGTGTGGCGCCTTCACTTTGGGAGCAAAGTTCATTTGGAATATGTTGGCGGCCCGCTCTGGTCACGAAGGTGCCCCGCCGCTGACAGTGCGGGTCCTGCTCCGTTACTGATATGGTGCAAATAGGATCGGTGTGTCCGATTTGCATGGATCGAAAATAAGCAGAACCACGGCCTTGCATGTTACCAGCTAACCCACTGAGGTATTTAAGTTTTAAATGAAGAGAACTTTGCGGCACCAATTGGGGTAAAACCACTACAACCAGAATGCAATGCGAATTGGGCCCATGAGGGCGGGACTATAAAGGAATCATCGCGAGTGCGATGCAAAACATTGCTGCTTCATCTCTCTACAAGCCAAGAACATTGACAAAGGGCGGACGTACGCCCGAAACGCGTTTGGGACTATTGGCAAGTCTCAAGCTGGAACTAGCGAGGTTGTCGGCTCTGCATTCCCTGCAAATAAAAGGATTTATACATGACCGAGTGTGGCGCCTTCACTTTGGGAGCAAAGTTCATTTGGAATATGTTGGCGGCCCGCTCTGGTCGCGAAGGTGGCCCGCCGCTGACAGTGCGGGTCCTGCTATGTTACTGATATGGTGCAAATAGGATTGGTGTGTCCGATTTGCATGGATCGAAAATAAGCAGAACCACGGCCTTGCATGTTACCAGCTAACCCACTGAGGTATTTAAGTTTTAAATGAAGAGAACTTTGCGGCACCAATTGGGGTAAAACCACTACAACCAGAATGCAATGCGAATTGGGCCCATGAGGGGCGGGACTATAAATGAATCATCGCGAGTGCGATGCAAAACATTGCTGCTTCATCTCTCTACAAGCCAAGAACATTGACAAAGGGCGGACGTACGCCCGAAACGCGTTTGGGACTATTGGCAAGTCTCAAGCTGGAACTAGCGAGGTTGTCGGCTCTGCATTCCCTGCAAATAAAAGGATTTATACATGACCGAGTGTGGCGCCTTCACTTTGGGAGCAAAGTTCATTTGGAATATGTTGGCGGCCCGCTCTGGTCGCGAAGGTGCCCCGCCGCTGACAGTGCGGGTCCTGCTCCGTTACTGATATGGTGCAAATAGGATCGGTGTGTCCGATTTGCATGGATCGAAAATAAGCAGAACCACGGCCTTGCATGTTACCAGCTAACCCACTGAGGTATTTAAGTTTTAAATGAAGAGAACTTTGCGGCACCAATTGGGGTAAAACCACTACAACCAGAATGCAATGCGAATTGGGCCCATGAGGGCGGGACTATAAAGGAATCATCGCGAGTGCGATACAAAACATTGCTGCTTCATCTCTCTATAAGCCAAGAACATTGACAAAGGGCGGACGTACGCCCGAAACGCGTTTGGGACTATTGGCAAGTCTCAAGCTGGAACTAGCGAGGTTGTCGGCTCTGCATTCCCTGCAAATAAAAGGATTTATACATGACCGAGTGTGGCGCCTTCACTTTGGGAGCAAAGTTCATTTGGAATATGTTGGCGGCCCGCTCTGGTCGCGAAGGTTCCCCGCCGCTGACAGTGCGGGTCCTGCTCCGTTACTGATATGGTGCAAATAGGATCGGTGTGTCCGATTTGCATGGATCGAAAATAAGCAGAACCACGGCCTTGCATGTTACCAGCTAACCCACTGAGGTATTTAAGTTTTAAATGAAGAGAACTTTGCGGCACCAATTGGGGTAAAACCACTACAACCAGAATGCAATGCGAATTGGGCCCATGAGGGCGGGACTATAAAGGAATCATCGCGAGTGCGATGCAAAACATTGCTGCTTCATCTCTCTACAAGCCAAGAACATTGACAAAGGGCGGACGTACGCCCGAAACGCGTTTGGGACTATTGGCAAGTCTCAAGCTGGAACTAGCGAGGTTGTCGGCTCTGCATTCCCTGCAAATAAAAGGATTTATACATGACCGAGTGTGGCGCCTTCACTTTGGGAGCAAAGTTCATTTGGAATATGTTGGCGGCCCGCTCTGGTCATGAAGGTGCCCCGCCGCTGACAGTGCGGGTCCTGCTCCGTTACTGATATGGTGCAAATAGGATCGGTGTGTCCGATTTGCATGGATCGAAAATAAGCAGAACCACGGCCTTGCATGTTACCAGCTAACCCACTGAGGTATTTAAGTTTTAAATGAAGAGAACTTTGCGGCACCAATTGGGGTAAAACCACTACAACCAGAATGCAATGCGAATTGGGCCCATGAGGGGCGGACTATAAAGGAATCATCGCGAGTGCGATGCAAAACATTGCTGCTTCATCTCTCTACAAGCCAAGAACATTGACAAAGGGCGGACGTACGCCCGAAACGCGTTTGGGACTATTGGCAAGTCTCAAGCTGGAACTAGCAAGGTTGTCGGCTCTGCATTCCCTGCAAATAAAAGGATTTATACATGACCGAGTGTGGCGCCTTCACTTTGGGAGCAAAGTTCATTTGGAATATGTTGGCGGCCCGCTCTGGTCGCGAGGTGCCCCGCCGCTGACAGTGCGGGTCCTGCTCCGTTACTGATATGGTGCAAATAGGATCGGTGTGTCCGATTTGCATGGATCAAAAATAAGCAGAACCACGGCCTTGCATGTTACCAGCTAACCCACTGAGGTATTTAAGTTTTAAATGAAGAGAACTTTGCGGCACCAATTGGGGTAAAACCACTACAACCAGAATGCAATGCGAATTGGGCCCATGAGGGGCGGGACTATAAAGGAATCATCGCGAGTGCGATGCAAAACATTGCTGCTTCATCTCTCTACAAGCCAAGAACATTGACAAAGGGCGGACGTACACCCGAAACGTGTTTGGGACTATTGGCAAGTCTCAAGCTGGAACTAGCGAGGTTGTCGGCTCTGCATTCCCTGCAAATAAAAGGATTTATACATGACCGAATGTGGCGCCTTCACTTTGGGAGCAAAGTTCATTTGGAATATGTTGGCGGCCCGCTCTGGTCGCGAAGGTGCCGCGCCGCTGACAGTGCGGGTCCTGCTCCGTTACTGATATGGTGCAAATAGGATCGGTGTGTCCGATTTGCATGGATCGAAAATAAGCAGAACCACGGCCTTGCATGTTACCAGCTAACCCACTGAGGTATTTAAGTTTTAAATGAAGAGAACTTTGCGGCACCAATTGGGGTAAAACCACTACAACCAGAATGCAATGCGAATTGGGCCCATGAGGGGCGGGACTATAAAGGAATCATCGCGAGTGCGATGCAAAACATTGCTGCTTCATCTCTCTACAAGCCAAGAACATTGACAAAGGGCGGACGTACGCCCGAAACGCGTTTGGGACTATTGACAAGTCTCAAGCTGGAACTAGCGAGGTTGTCGGCTCTGCATTCCCTGCAAATAAAAGGATTTATACATGACCGAGTGTGGCGCCTTCACTTTGGGAGCAAAGTTCATTTGGAATATGTTGGCGGCCCGCTCTGGTCGCGAAGGTGCCCCGCCGCTGACAGTGCGGGTCCTGCTCCGTTACTGATATGGTGCAAATAGGATCGGTGTGTCCGATTTGCATGGATCGAAAATAAGCAGAACCACGGCCTTGCATGTTACCAGCTAACCCACTGAGGTATTTAAGTTTTAAATGAAGAGAACTTTGCGGCACCAATTGGGGTAAAACCACTACAACCAGAATGCAATGCGAATTGGGCCCATGAGGGGCGAGACTATAAAGGAATCATCGCGAGTGCGATGCAAAACATTGCTGCTTCATCTCTCTACAAGCCAAGAACATTGACAAAGGGCGGACGTACGCCCGAAACGCGTTTGGGACTATTGGCAAGTCTCAAGCTGGAACTAGCGAGGTTGTCGGCTCTGCATTCCCTGCAAATAAAAGGATTTATACATGACCGAGTGTGGCGCCTTCACTTTGGGAGCAAAGTTCATTTGGAATATATATATATATATACACACATTTTTACATACCTAGATTATGTCTCGCTAGTGCATAAAACAAAATTTGAATAAAAAGAATACAACACCAAGTCATTGCACAAGATACCGATCTTCGAAGGAAACACAACAGAGCCACTTGAAAATGTGGAGACAGAAAAATCATAAGCTACCCACGGGAAAAAACAACTGTTTTTTCAAGAAGTCAACAATTCATTCACAATTAATTAGAAAAAGGCAAGAATGTTCACTCCTCATAATGGCCATCCATTGCCAGAAAACAGAATGAAAAGAGAAGAATTTGTTCGTTGTGAGAAGTTCTAATAGATAGGAATAATTTAGTTTTCTCTTCGACGGAGAAAGCAGGAAGCCGAAAAGGGAACTTGTTTCGAAACGGAAGTACTTCCTCTTATTTTGTTACAAAGTCAGAAACTTTTCTTTTATTAATGCAAAAAATGTGGAAAGCTAGCAGGGCGTTGTTTCACAAATGTATTTATTTTATATATCAGCCGTTGGCACTTTTAACCCTTTAAATCTGCAGAAGCTGGAGATTTCTATTACTGTCAGCACTAAGCTTCCCTTACCAGTCACCATATATAGACTGATGAAACCCTTTAGGAGGTCTTAACCCTTTAGAACCCGCAAAAGCTGAGAGACACAAGACGCAATTCCCCTTTTCCTATTTATACTAAAGAAATTGGCGCATGAATAATCTCATCAGTGATTGAAGAAAATCCACTGGCATGGCCTGGCGCATGAGAGATCTGACTTTTCTTGCCCTATCTGCTCACTTGCCCTGTCCCACGGATTGACGTGTGACAGGCAATCCCTATCTTGTTAGACAGGCGATATGAAGAAAATACAAAATAATAAAACTTCAAGTGCCATGTTGCACGGGAAACCCAAAAACCACAGCCTCAAACGTTGAGGTTCTACAATAAATCCTGGCTCAGTGCCTGCTTGTGTGTCCTATTTTAAAAGAGAGTGTTTTGACGTGGCAAGATACCAGTCCGCAGTAGGAAGACGGGAGGGGGGCTTTGAGGCAGAAGCGTGACACCTGCAAGCCTTCAATACGTCGCTACATGCAATAGTTTTCACAGCGGCGGGAATTGTCGACGTTAAGACCTGCGTTACGGCGATAAAAATCTTGCCGCTAACGTGAAAAAAGTGACGGACGGCCAGTCAGCGGTCAGAAAACACACGCTAATCAGTGTGACGCCACTTTTTTCATGTTTCGCGGGAAAAATAACTACAAAAAGCCCGTGAAGTTCCCAAAACACAAATAAAAAAAATAAAAAAGCCCCGAAGAAGCATGTAGGAAGCTGGACCCAGTAATGCAGGACAGAACAACCCCCCTAACCCCTCAAACAGCCAGGAGGACCAGCCAGAGACCCAGGGGAAGAGGAAGAGGAAAACCAGGTTCAGCCAGCAGGAAAATGAGTTCCTGATTGCGGAGGTGACAGAGAAACAACACCGCTTTTTGTCAGCTCCACGGTGTCATTGGGGACCAAAAATGCCATATGGCAGTCCATTGTAGCCACAGTGAATGCTGTAGCAGAGGTCAAGAGGACAGTGATCGACTGCAAGAAGTGCTGCCATGATGCTAAGCGCAAGTCCAAGCAGAAACTGCTCAACAATCGCCAGGCAGCACTGCAGACCGGAGGTGGGAGTTCAGCGCCACAGGAGGAGCTGGATGCCTTGGAGGAACAGGTGTCCGCAGTCGCTGGTTGGAGTCCAGGGAAAGGATAGTGCTGAACATGACCAGCTACATCAGCAACAGGGTAAGTAACAACCAGGGACTGGGGGGAGTAGGGGGTGGGCACTAATGTTACTCATATCCAAATAAATATCCCTCAGTGCACACCAACACTGTCTGCAGATCTATTTCCAGACACATTGGTACCTGGGGGTATAGACACATGTCACCTCAGTTGGTGAATACATATAAAGACACATAATGCTGGTGTCACTGACTTGTAAATCTGCACATAAATGCATTCTAATAGAGCAAAAATAATATACTTTAGTCTACAAACTAAGGGCAGCATGAACAAGCAAAGGGGCATATTGACTTGAGAGGTGGCAGAGTGTTGCATTGGCCTCCTAGGCTCAACATCACGCTAAGCCAAATTGGCAATACAGGGCCGCATCTCATTGACAACAATATGATGCAGACCTGTGAACCTCCCAGCTCTGGGGCAGGCCACCACCGATGCCGGCACACATGCACCATTGTGCAAGGGTGCCTGTGTTGTGTGGAAGAATGTGTATGTGCAGTAAGGTCTCCCTTCATGCACATGCACAATCTCCAACTACCAGACTCCCTAGCGGGCAACGATCGGCATGCTAGGGGCGTGCACGAGGAAGGCGTTGTCTGGGGGAGTGACCCTCCCACCTTTCCTGTTTCTCCACAGCGCGACCAGGAGGTGAAGAGGGGAGGAGCTGACCCCGGAAGGACGGCGGCGGGAACTTTAAAATCGGAGAAGAGCCGAGGAGAGGCGTCGTTGACCGGAGAGCGAGAGGAGGACGGAGAACAGAGAGCGGAGCGAGAGGAGGACGAGGAAGAGAGAGCGGGACGACAGGAGGACGAAGGACGAAGAGCGGGACGAGAGGACGGCGAACGAAGCAGCATCGAGGAGGAAGAAGAGGAAGCAGACGACCAGTGGACCGAAGAGTGGTGGCGTCCACCGGAGGTAGCTGGAAGAGCGGCCGCAGCTCAGGAGAGTTGCGGCGGAGCCGGTGAGTGGCGCTGGAATTGGGTATAGTGGGTTGGAATAGACGTGGGAGGCGGGTGGAGGGTGGAAACGGGACACAAAGGGTGAGAGCAACAAACAGAGAACCAGAAAAGGGGGTTCATCATTTACTGGCATTTCGGGTCCGACCCTATCTTTTGGTGGCTATTCTGACCCCAAGAATCACGGTATCACAGCCCCTTTCTTGTGCACGTTCCCTTTTCACATCACGCTCGAGATATTCACCGGGTGAAGGTGACGGGTTTTGGCTTCTCCACTCACCCCCTTCCCAGACTTCACTGACGGTCTCCATTTTTCTCTTCTCCTCGAAACGAGCCTCCGGGTGGGTGACGACACGACGGAGGAGCCCGAATCCAACCCCCTTCACCCCGTCGAAGAAGAGGAAGAGGAGGAACGATCTGATCCCGAATCCCGACCCCAGAGAAGGAGACCGGCACAAAACGAAGAGCACCCCATCCCTGTAGGGAAACCAAAGACTGTGACACCTGACACAAATAAAAAACGAGTCCTTGGACCATATATCCGGCCTCCGCGTCTGTTTATCCGACCCGCCCTCCCACAGTACCATACCTACAATAGTATGGCTCAGACCTGTGTCTGCCCCCACGCTGCAGGAAACGTTTTGCCTATTTGCAACTACGCAGGCCCACTTGCACTATGGTGCAAGTGTCTCTGCGTTGATGTGGAAGTTGATAATGTGCCAGAGGGTGCCACTTCCTGCCCATAACCATTATTTAAATGATGTCCTGTCACTTCTATGTGTGCTGCATAATGCCGCACATATTTATGTCACATGATGACATTTTCAACACAGATTGGTGATGTGATGTAAGGCGCACCTTCCTGCACAAGAACAATCAATGGTGTCTTGATGTTTCCATGGTTTCCGCACAACGCAGCACACATTGGAACAGCAGGGATGGGAATAATCAAACCAATCTCACCACAGTGCATATTCATATGCAATGTGGCCGGGGTAGAACACATTACGCACTCAAACATATTCAAGCTGGCCTTGGAGATAGGGTCCAGACATCAAAAAGGTTGGGTGTGCATGTATACATTTCCCATCATTAGTACACAAGATATGATGTGAAAAGGTTGTATTGAGCACTATTGGGATTCGTTCTCAGGCAGCCAGCTTAACGCAGCATCGTGACTCAGGCTAAGGCACTCTTACTACCACAATGTTGTACCATGTAACGTTGATGAGTAAATGGTATCCTTGTAATATGCAACAGCATGTCAAAGATACAATAAATCAGAGGAAAGACAATGACTATTGTCAGTAATCCAAGCTTGGGACATAACTATCCATCACAGTGATGCCGACACATCCAAAAGAGGCATGACTATGGATCCTGCAGCACTGACTATTTCATCACGTACAACTGCTTTCATATTGTGTATGTGACTGACTCTTTGTACTGGTACCTCTAACTGACACCTGGTGCACCACAGAATTGATCCTCTTTGACAGTCATCTCATTCAAGGCTGTAGACGCATTCCATGTCTGCTCATAGCCATCAACAACATCAATCACATGTCTCCTCTGTAATGCACACGCCTCGGATGGAGTGACAAAACCCTTTGTATTTTTGGCCTGTGTATCACTGACTGTGGATGTGCAAAGTTACGTCAGTAAGACAAATGCTGTGCTCAATCTCAAGTTCCTAAATTGTGCATACTTCACACTTATTTATTTATTTATTTATTTGCAAAGTTTTATATAGCGCTGGCTAGACCCGGAGGTATCCGAGCGCTTTACATGAGGATCAGCGAGTTACAGGTTACATAATTACATAGCCAAGTATAGACATAGGAGAAAAAAACATGATATTACACAGTAATATGAGTAATTATTAGCGCGTATACACGTCTTGAGGGGAGTGAAAGGTAGAGGGGGAATGGTTAACAGGGGTAAGGAATGCAGGAGGAAGACACAACGGGGAGACGAGGAAAACAGTGTCCGATGTCCGGCTGGGTAGGTGCCGGCCAAGGGGTGACCCAGAGCCAAACTCCTCTATAGCTGTATATGACAGCTCCACCGGGCATCGACCAAGGTTGCTCGGGCACCGCGGTAAGTACAGGCAGTTATGGTTTCCGCCCAGGGGGCATCGTCAAAGTTCCAACGAGACCACCGGTCACGGAGTTACTGGGAAGCGACATCCGCCTCATCCTCCAGCTCGCCCCCAGGTCAAGAGTGGTGAGAGGAGGGGTGGAAGGGACAATTCCAAAGTCTGCAGATCTTCCCCACTGCAAGGCATTAATTACACAGGAGGCCATTAGATACACAGGCGTCAGATGAATCGCTGATTTGGCTGTCTGGAGTCCTGCAAGCATGATGGAGCAAGTGCTGTGAGGGACTACAGCACAGGTAAGAACTGAACACCACATATGCTAGACGCCATCTTGCCTGCAGTCTGCACTTGGTTGTGTTCGGTTGCGTTTGCCAGAACAGATCATAGATGAGTCACTGTGCAGTTGTAGTTGTAGCAGTCGTAGTTACAGTTATAACAAAGCATGGGTCTCCAAAGCAGAGCGCTGGTAAGTTAGGTTAACGCCTTACACATAGTACATATTGCGGTGAGAAGCGTTCAGACGCGACACGATCAGGGAAATTACAGCCGCCATTTTGGAGTCAGGCAGGGACAGGCAGTATCGCGGTGCCGATCGCCGTGTATGTAAGTTGCAAGCAGCGGACCAAAAAACAAGGTGAAACATTGAGCAGAGGGGAGTAAAGGCTTCCCTTATAAGCAGCAGCCACTCAGTGAAGGCAATAGAAGTGCTCCTAGGCTGGAGGTGCCGCAATCGGTGCGCCCGCCATTTAGAAGTCGATGCCGATGTGACTATCGGGCGGAGAGCAGAGGCCACTGGTGATCAACCTGTAGCGGGTGTAGTTCTGCCTTTGACTCAGCCGCCTCAGATTCTCATTCTCTCGGTCTGCTCCCACGGCGGCTATCTCCCTCTCCCGGCCTCCGAGATTCGAGAGCGCCGACCAGCAGCGAGTGTTGGCTATCCTCAGAGCTAGTCGGGTCTCGGTCCCCTGAAAGGCTCGGTAGCGGGAAGGCCACAGATTGGACTCGCGGACTCCTCCCCCTCCGTCCGTGTTCGCTCCTCACCGATAATACAGGCAGGCAGCTTCGTCGTTTAGGCAATCTTCTCCCCCCGGGGGGCCAGCCGATAGTTCTGCGCTCAGGGTGGAGGGTGTTACCGGGCGACCAAGCGGAGACCAGCGACATCGCGGCTCACATCTCCCGGCCTCCGGGAGCGGTTTTCTACTCCTCCGGGCGCCATCTTAGCTCACTTTCTCCCGGGGATATCACAGCTCATATCTCGGCAGATCAGGATCGCAGAAAGGCGGTTTTATCGCCAGTGTGATCCGCCAGTATTCCGAATACGGGACTGGTGAATTCGGTGGGATTTGACCACGGCAAAGTGCCGCTCTGGAAACTGGCGTGAGGGTTTGCTACGGAGCTTCAGCTCCGAGCGGCCATCATGGTCGCTGGCTCCTCCTCCCACACTTATATGATCCATCATCACACTTGAGGCAAGGTACATGTGATACACACCCAGACTGTATACAAGAACATGAGGATTTACCACAAACATTCTTCCCATCTCACAATGCAAATATTTCATGAAGGCACTCACCAGTGGTGTGTGGGTCCATGAAGGCGTCGATGTCACCCTGAGTAATCAGTGGTCTTCCAGCTGTGAGACATTAAAGAAACGTGTGCTGGTGTCAGTCGTGAATTCTCACATGTGTCCTATTCATCATCAGATTCATATACATCAAAAACAATGCCCGGTAACAGTACTGTCTCTGCTCATGTTGCATACATGATTGTATCTGCTTTGCCTGTCGTACCCACAAAACATGACCAATGCATCGTTGTGCAACACAAGACAATCCTGCTAGCCAATGTGATCATTTGGTACACACTACTTGTGTGACACATTCCCAAGGCCACGTTTATAGTCACAACATAGTGAAGTGTCAACATGTGATTAAACCCTTGCACAGTGGTGGCAGACATGTTTGTACATCAGGCAGTGTTTTTTGTCATGTATCCTGCATTGGGCAGCTCACATGGCCACTTAATTCACAATAAGGGTCCACACACAAATCTCTTCACTATCTTAATAGGATGCATGCGCAGCACACATTGAACCTTGACGCAGCACTTCATTTTTTGTGTGCAGGAGTGTACACATTCCTGCACATGGTCAAACATCATCATAAACACTGTCTCACTTGCACAATGGTGCAAGTGTGATTGTGTTGGAGCTGTCAGCTTGACTTAAGATAACAGAGTGACATCCTCCTGTAGCGTTTCTTACATTGTGTTCCTGACTAGATTTTTGAATTTGGTAAGAAAAAGATAATTGATGAACATTGGAGTTGTACTTACCACCTTGCCGACCAACGATGACTCCCAGGTGGTCCAACATGTCACCCTCACGGCCCACGCAATCCTGCCATTGGTGCTTCCAGTGTTGTACAGTCCTGTCCACTCCAAAGACCCTCATCATTTGACTGCGGACATGCTCCCACGTCACCTTACGTTCATGTACGGCATATCCCTGCAGGATCCTTCCCCCACTCTCAACCATCAATGGCAGGTAGAATTTGACAAGCCAGAGGAAGCCCCCCAATGCCCCCTCTGACATCCTGCCCTCCCTACCCACACCCGACATATCCCAAAACACCCCTAAACCCACTAACCAAAAAGAAAAGCCCCCAAAACTCCCCCTGCAACAGTTAATATAAACTAAGTACCTCTTGGACAGACACCCATCAAGATTTAGTACAAGATGTAAAATACACGTAAGGACAAGTACACAGGACTAGGACTGGGCGGTGAACTTCGCTCCGTTCGCGGAGTTTTCTGCACTCCGCACTCCGCGGAGCTCGCGGAGTGCAGAAAACTCCGCTTTGCGATGTGCAGCGGAGTTTTTTCCCCGCTCGCCATCGCGAACGGTAAGTTCGCGAGCGCAAGCTGCCGCTCGGGTAGAATTTCTACCCGAGCGGCAGGAATACCAGCACAAACTGCAGTTCACACTGCACTCCGCCACTCGCGGAACTTCGCGGAGCTTTTTGTAACTTCGTGGCGTTCCGCGTAGCAAAACTCTGCGAACTACGCCCAGGCCTGCACAGGACTGCACAGAGACACTAGGGATAGTACACAGGACACAACACCACTCTCTAATCCAAACAAACCAGCACACAACTCAAACCACCTCCAACACTCTCCACAGACACCGGCAGTGTGCTTAGAGAAAGTGAAAGTGTTCAGTACTCCTCCATTATACAGGATGCATGCTGACATCACTTCCTGTGTGTTTGCGGCCCGTTTTTTGACTCTGCGATAATATTTTGCACGCTATTGGGTTTTGCATTAAGTTTTTGTGTTGTAACATGTATATTGCGATTTTTTTTTCTGTGGTGTTTATAAAAAAAGTATTGCTTTCGTGTTTAAGCGGCAAAATTTCGGACACATAGTGCAAGTTGTTCATCAGATGTAGAAAATTTCATGAATAAGCATGGCTGCTGACACCATTTGTCTATGTGATGTGATCTATGTTGTGTATGTGACTTCAGTCATTCTGATATGTCAAGATTACAGTTATAAATAGCTGTCTACATGCCCTTGGACCCCACATTGCAGCCTATCCACATTGATTCATGTGTGATAAGACATGCATGCATTAGTGGTAGTCATTATGTTTGGCATAGTTTGTATGTGTGACAACATAAGTGACTGTCAAATTACACATTACTGCGATGGCTGCAACTGTTTGACAGGCTTGCAACACACATGTAAATGAACTTTAGGCATCAAGTACTTGTAAAACATATTTCAGATGCTGCAAAGAATGTGAAGGCTTGACCACAGATTTGTACTTGGTTATTCTTCAACCTAGATTTGCAGATGTGCACAATTAATACCGCGCAGCTGCAAAGTCAGTAATGTGCATGAATCAATATGGTAGTGGGACACGATGGTGATTTACATATTCTGATGATGTGTGGATTTGGAATTTGATTTGTCATTTCTGCAACATATGTGCAATACATTCTTACATGTCACACTGAACTGTTTGTGTCTGGCACAGTTTCCCCTCAGTCTAGTGTGAGAGCAATACACAGCTTGAAGCTAGGTGGATGGCAATATGAAGGCTGGAAAGGTGGCACGCCAACCATTTTATGTGAGTATGCAGTATATAATGTTTCAGCCTCTGTAGGCGGCAGGAGCTAGTGGTAGCACTGCTGATGTAGTTGTCATTAGTCTATGCACCAGAGTGAAGAATGTGTCAGCCTGGTACAAATTATGTAGAGGACAACAACGCACACAAAGCCATCTGGTATCATGTTGTTGAGCCAGAGTTCAAGGTGGACAGGACATTGTTGGCTGGCCACAACAAAGCAGCACTTTACATAGTGCACTACTCACAACGGCATGATGTACAATGCCATTAAGCACATACAGTTCACATTGTATTGAATCAACACTGTATTATTTGTATTTGAACCATATTGTCAGACACAGGTACAGCAGTGTTTATGCAAAATTTCTTTGACGGCTAGGCCTGCGTCTTCCACAGGCCTGTGTGCACTAGCAGTGGACATTGATGCAGCATCAACAACACTTAGCTGTTGGCAAACTCTGGCATGCCAGATGTAGACCCATGCCAGACCAGAGATGCAGAAATGGTGCACCGTGTAGGGGTGAGCAATCGAGGTGCACATGATCATGTACAAAGGGTACTCTGTATTGCATGACACACTCCAAGAGAACAATGGGTTAACAGGGGAGACATCCTATTTGTCCTGCCCCTTTTCTTATCATCATGCATGATGTTTTTGAGCAGAGCATCAGCTGGTGAAGGTGAGACGCAGGACCATGTGAAATCTTGTATGTCAGGGTACCTGTGACTGTGTAACTTGGAGTGCCCATTTGCATATCCAGCACCTGTGGATTCCCTGGTTTACTCAGAGTGCCCAGCTGTACCCATGCTTGCATACTCACGGTTGACAAAGGATGGAGCTGGGTCACATAATATGTAAATGTGCTGGGTTTAGAGGCCTTGTGTTGTTGTCCATGGTTGTGAGATGGTTTTATATGGAGCAGATGAGGCACAGCAATCTTATGTTCACCAAAAACATGTTCACACTGCTTGTACAACCATAACTTACATGAGATATGTCGCACATGTAATTTCCTTTCTTAAATTGTCATACAGGAGACAACCATGTGTGTCTGTTTTTCATCATCACATGTTATGATTCTCTTGTCTTTATGGTGGATTGCCCTTGGTTCTGTCCGTAGATAGGTTTTGGGGTAGCATACACGAGTGAAGTTGAGCAACAGGTTGCCCACACAGGGCTCCAACACATTCCAGATATGTTTTCTGGCCACCTTGCACAACATTGTATTCTACAGAGTATGTTGTACATTTTTTGAGAGCTGCAACGAAATGTGACATTGCCACATTTTTTAAGTTGCATGTTTGTCTATGTGTTCAACTGTGACTGCAGGTGTGTGTATGTATATTTGTGTAGTCATAATAATTTACTAAATTACACACATTATGCAATTGACATTAGTAAAGTTGTAGTGACCATCCCCAGACATTTTTGACAATGTCATGGTACTACTATTTCTTGTCATGTCTGTCTCACCCAATACATTGTCCATTCATGATGTAATTGTTAGTATGTTGCTGGGAACATTTGGCTGTACTTATTGGTTTTCCTGTAGCACTTCACTCATGTGTATGTCTGTTCTCTGTTCACTGATGGACAATACACATTACTTTGGTCATATGCCCAGTCCGTTGTTCCATCCCCAATCTTCGTTTGATTGATGTTCTGTCCACTGCTATATGTGAGAGCTGTGTGGATCATTTTTTACTTAACTTTCACTTAACATATATATGGACTTCTGAAGATATGAACCAAGTATACAGGATTTTTGTGTAGTGATATTTTATTTCAGAAAGTAACATTAGTTGGGTTTTTTTCAGGATAAAACCATGTGATGGCATCTTTGTTTAGTGTGATTATGTAAAGAAATTCTGATGATTTGATCCCTCCTTGCTGTACCAGCAGCAGAAGCTGTGGTGTGTCTAACATCTGCCTCTTCGTCCTGGCCGTCCTCTAAATTGTCCTGCTCCACCTGGTCTTCATCCAATGGCGTGTTTGTGCGTACACAAATATTGTGCAGAATGCAACATGCCATTATGATCTTGCATACAAGCTCTGGACTGTACAGGAGTCTGCCCCCGATCTATCTAGGCACCGGAACCTGGATTTGAGGGCTCCAAATGTCCGTTCAACAATGGCCCTTGTGCGTCCCAGTGCAACGTTGTAGTCTCTCTGAGCCCGTGTGTGCGTCACTTTGATGGGCGTCATCAGCCATGGCGAGAGTGCATATCCTTGATCACCTGAAACAGATAATGGAGAGATGTGTCCATTAGTATTGTGCCTTCTGTGTTTGCAGAGTGCCTTTTTTGGGGGGTGTGCATTGTGCAACTTTCTACTTTCTGGTTTGTCATGTGGCTCTTCAGACAATTAACCAGCATCACTGCAATTAACTTGCCTATACTTGATAGCCTACACATCACCATGTTGTCATTGTCTGGGTCCTGTGTATTACCTCCATGTTGTGACTCTCAGGATGTTTGTTTCACTAGAAAAGAGATTTGAGTTTCTTGACAGGCCCATTGTACAAACTGAACCTCTCCTGTGCACATATTTTATAGGTTGCACCATTGGCACATGTGCCTGCTGACACATCCACCTTAACTTTTTGATGAGTACTATGTTGGAACGTCATCAAGATACCTCATTGGGAGTGATTGTGCTGAGGGTAGCTGAGAGTGAAAATCCTTGTCTGCTAAATGTTAAACTCATTGTGTGGTCTTTACATCCAGCTTGCCACCAATGTGGGTCAGTGTTTAAGTGACAGTGGCACTGGCGCAATTAACTTAATGGGACATGTGAAGACAACGTCCATATGCATTGATGTCCTTGTGCATGAGTTGACTTTAACTCTGCATGTATGCATGTTTGAGTAATACCCATCAATATTGCCATGTGTGTGTCAGTTCACAATCGACACACATTGTAATTTCTTATTTTGAGCATCATATTGCTACACCTCACCAAGGTAGTCATATACATGAAGAACATGTAGTGAAATTGTGATTTGAATTGTTTGTATGCTCTTCCTAAGCATGCTCCATTCTGCAACGACACAGAGTGATGCTTAGTAAACTTAGGTGAATATTTGTGTGCAGTTGGTGCTCCCCTCATGCAACACTACTTACAAACACATGAAGCAAGAACACCTGCTCCATGGTGCATGACTGACTATGTTTATGCATGTCAGCTAATTGTGCACCATCACATGTGAGAGCTGGAGATCTGTCATCTTGTTGTACATATGGCCGATGTGTTTAACTCAAGATGTATGTAGCAGAGCAGAAGCATATGTTCTGTGTCATGTGCTACATTGATTGATTTAAATTTTTGTCTGATGAGTTCAGCAAAATCTATATTCGAAGGGTGCCATAGTGGTTTGTGTGAGATTTTCTAGGCTACTCCCTTGTTGGTCTGTACGACATCTGTCTTGCATATTTTTCATTGGGTATTTGTGTATATTGTTTGGACCTGTTCTAATGTATGTCATATTACATTGGCTACATGTGCATTCTCACATATTTGAGCTTTATGTTTTTGTACTTAAGGTGTGTGGCGTGTTAATTTTGTACTTACCAACAAGCAGTCCATTTCCATATGTCCCATTCTCAAAGCGCTGGTTCATGATCGATTGGTGAAAGATGTATGAGTCATGCACACTCCCAGGAAACTTTGCGACAACATTGATGAACAGGCCCAGGTGGTCCACAATTGCCTGTACATTCATTGAGTGTGTGTGCTTCCTGTTTCGGTATATATGTGCCGTTTCCGCAGGAGGCATAAGTAGAACATGGGTGCAGTCAATTGCCCCCAACACATGCGGAAACCCAGCAATGTCATAGAATCCATGCTTGTTGTCAAGTTGGTCTTGCGCAGTGTTGTGGAAGCGTAGGTGCTGCAGTGTCAGGCTGATGACGCCATCCAAGTCAGTTGGGAGGAACCTTGAGAAGGCTGACTTTGAGACTACACCCACTCTGGCAGTGGTTGGTTGGAAGGTACCAGAGGCCAACATGTGCAGCACTGCAAGTAGCTTTGTCTGCAGAGGGATGTTTGTGCAGCGCTGTGATGGAGCCTGCAGCCTTGGTGCTATCTGGGTGAGTATACGTAGGATGGAGGTCCTTTTCAGCCTGTAGTGGGCTATCACGTCCTCTGGCTGGAGGTCTATCAGGGTGATGCGTTGGCGGTAGACCTGCTCTCTTCTTTGGCTCTGCCTCTGTGGTGGTGCTGATGGTGGTGGCGGTGGTGGTTGTGGTCTTCTTGGAGCTCCAAGCTGCAGGAGTAGTACCTCCATTGCGTCATTAGGTAAGCAAATGAGGGTCTGGGTTAGTCTCCCTTATGTACAGGTGTGTTTGCACCATTTTTAGACCAGCTTTTTTCTGGTCTTAAAAACCAGCCGCTAACTGGCCCCAGCGGCAGTTTTTTTTAAATATCGCTGGGCAGTATATTCATTGTAAATATCGCGAAGTTGGGTTAGCAGCAGTTTTTGCACGGGGACTCTCACCTTGCATCTCATTTTCGTTAAGTCCCGCTAACAGAAGTGGCGATCTTAAAAATTCACGTTTCTGATGGAAAAGTGCAGCTAACTGCAGTTAGCTTCTCTTTGTAAATAAGGCAATAAAAAAAAGCCGCCGTAACGTCAAAAAATTGACGCTACAGCAGCGTTAAGTCCGTGTACATATGCCCCTGAATGTGTTATCTGAAATAACAAGACACACGTCTGAAACTGCAGGAATTGAGTCAGGAGTGACACTATTTATTCACACAGCTAAACAATAAATGTCAAAGACACATCATTGATCAAAAATAACACCATGCAATCTAGCAAGTAACAAGTGTCAAAGACACATTGTTGATCAAGAGCAAAAACATGCAATCTAATAAGTTTAAACTTGCGGCAATTCAAAGCAAGAGAGAGGGAGAGAGAAATTGAATATCAAAGGACAATGCAGCATTATAACCTTTATCAAAAATGCTAAATAAATCAGTTAACTGGGAGCACCTCGGTCGTGAAAAAATACACTGTGAGAGGTGGCCAACGAGTAAGTTAGTAAGTAGCCCTTTTATACACTTTTAATGAGGAACCATTGACCGCAGAACATAACAAAAGTTGAACATTTTATCAAAAACAATTTGCGTCACTTCTCGGAAGCTTTAAGGCGGAAGCTCCTTATAAGGCCATTGTTTATTTTAAGCCATGTCGCTATCTTAGTTTCCAAAGCTAGCAAAACATCAGGTGAGAAGCTGCGGAAAGTCCCAGTTAGCCCCCACCCCTACTCTTACCCCATCTTGTTCTTCTAGATGACAGATGCATCCTGTTATTGCTACATCTTCTTGATATTCGGAAAGATGTGCACGCAGAGGACAGGGGCGGAGAGCGGGGGCCTGGTAACTTGTTTATCAGAAAAGCAGTGAGCTGAGGTTCGTGGCCTTCACAGTAGAGATAACTGTAATCTTTTTAGATAGGCATGAGGCCTACTGTTTCAGTGAATGCTTAAGGCACTATGGACAATTTAGCACACCCTTACCTATTGACTGAGAGGGACATTCAGGACTCTCATGCTTCAGATGTGAAAACAATAGCTGAGGCATTATATGGTAAAACTGGACCCTGCTTCAAAATATATGTGTTTAGACTGTGATTAATAAAGTTAAGTGACAATTTACATATTACTATATAGGAGAATTAATTTTTAATGTCTTAAGTGAGATACTAGGATGTGGGTAATTAATATGTGCTTATTCACAGCTATAACCTGAATTAATCATGTGTAGGGGAAAATTATAGTGACGCTTTTAGTTCATTGCATAATATTCATGTTTATGAGAAGTTGCACTTATTTCATTTTGTTGAATGGTACATACTTGTAATCCAGTGCATTAGCCAAAAGTCGATAAATAAATTGCGGCCTAATGCTTATGTTAGCCTAACTTCATGTGTAATTTCATTTTTGCCTAACATTCTCTGTTTCAGTGCAAGCCCACATTGCAATCTCATGTTGTCTATATTCGACCTTCGCTGTGGAATATTTGTGTCATTCCGTTCCTGTGTGGAGAAGCTTCATTAGTTAGAATAAAGGAGCCTTGTTTTGATAGATAGCAAAGCATGAGAGAGAGAAGTCGGCTGAGAAAATTGCGGTAAAGAGCAAGGAGAGAAGGTCAGATGAATGAGGAATGGCCATAACTTGCTATCTGTTAGAAATGGGGGTCTCTTGTTGGCAATGGTTTGCACCTTTGTCCAAATAGGGACCCTTACTTCTATTCAGGATAAGGGGGATACACTACTGAAATAACCATTGCTCACCCCGTGGTAGCTTGGCACAAGCAGTCAGGCTTATCTCAGAGGCAGTGTGTAAAGCATTTGCACATAACCAACAGTAATACAGTGAAAACACTACAAAAGGACACCATACCAGTTTTATAAAAATAACCACTATTTATCTGTGCAAACAAGACCAAAACGATAAGAGCCCAACATACAGTAATCAAAAATAGGTACTTTGCAAGTATGACTTCAAAATGCAGTTCCTTAAAGGCTGGTATCTGGGTCACTACTACCCTCCCCTACCTCACCTGGTTGGGGAAAACCTGACCAACCTCCTTCAGGATCGATCCCAAAAGCTTCTTCAGATCCTCTGGAATCCACCAAAAGGTCTGCCTCCAGTGCAAGTTCCCTGGGATAAGAGAACTCACACTCCACCGGGTGTTGGCATAGCTCTGGAAAACAGGGACTGAACAAATGCTCTCCAGAATCTACATTACACAACCCCTCACATATGTCAACCAAACTACCTTTCACCCAACCATACAGTGGCTCAGAAAACTATCCCACATCACCCTTGCAAGGCTGGTGAGACAGTGTCTGACTGTTGCTGTCGCTCAACCCATACTCTTCTGGGTGGTCTCCACTTACCAGGGCTTCTACCATGGGGGAACCCCTCTCCCTGCACCTCTCATCTAGAGTCAGTAGATTGGCCCTCCCAACACCAGGAATATGATCACCTTTGCCAGTTCCCCAACTCACCTCAGGAACCCTGGTCACCACTGGAGTCACCTCACAATCCTGAACCCCCTGGTGTATGTCAACACCCTCCTTGGAGCAGGGCACCAAGTCTGTGTGTGTGTACCTCACCCTCAGTACTGGACCTAACACTTTTGCTGCCACCATCTGGGCTGGACCTAGCCATCCTGGCTTTCCAGTCCAGCTCTCTCACTTTAAGCTCATAAGCTAAAATCATTTCCCTTTCCATCAGCTCCATTTGTCTTTTTACTTGCTGCAACTTGAGCCTCCTGGCCCTCCTCCTATTCTCCAGTTCCGCTGGAGATAGGCCGGGAGAGGGACTAATGCTGCCTGACCCAGAGGGTACCTCCCCTCCTAACAGCTCCTGAGCCCTCAGCACATCTTTCCTTTGAATTGACTCCCTGGTCTCCACACTAGGATCCTCAGGATGCGTACCGGCATTCCTGGCTGCTACCCAGGCCCTCAGCACCTTTCGTAGCTCCTCCTTTTTGGTGAGACCTCTCAATGGGACTTTGAGGTTTTTGCAAACTGCCTTCAGTTCCTTTACGGTGTAGGTTTCCAACCTATCCTCCTCAAAAACCAATTCTAGGAATGTAACTGACGATGCTCTTGACTGAGAAATGATGCAGTAGGAAGTTCAAGTTCAAAAATAGGGAAAGACAAAAATAAATCAAAAAGGAAAAACCCAGTATGTGGTACATAGTGGTGTGCGATATGGTAGTAGTGTACACCAATCACTGTAGGTCAAGTGCAAACCCAAGTCCTATCCTCATCGCTGACTACCAATATTAGAAATGGGGGTCTCTAGTTGGCAATGGTTTGCACTTTTATCCAAATAGGGAATCTTCCTTCTAGTCAGGATAAGGAGGATACACTACTGAAATAACCCCTACTCACCCCTGTGGTAGCTTGGCACGAGCAGTCAGGCTCATCTCAGAGGCAGTGTGTAAAGCATTTGCACATAACCAACAGTAATACAGTGAAAACACTACAAAAGGACACCACTCCAGCTTTAGAAAAATAACCAATATTTATCTGTGCAAACAAGACCAAAACGATAAAAGGCCAACATACAGTAATCAAAAATAGGCACTTTGCAAGTATGACTTTAAAATGTAGTTCCTTAAAGGCCGGTGCTACCGCGGTCCGGTGCTACAGCGGTGCTGAAAACAACAGAATCCAACAGTTCCGGCCGACCACGTCCGTGCGGACCGGCGTTAGTGTCAGCAGACTCATAAACGGTACCTTTGATTCCGGCCGACTGTGTTGGTGCGGGCCGGTTGCGGCAGCCATCGCAGTTGCGATGTGATGCGTATGCGTGTGGTGCCCTCAAGTCGCAGTGCAGGCAACGGCTCTGTGACGGACGTCCAGCGGCGTCGGTGAGACCAGAGCTGCGGTGCAGAGTGAGGCGGTGCTCGTTGTGGTGCTGACAGGTCACAGTGCAAGTGACAGTGCTGGTTGATGGGAGCTTTTTTTTAGAACAAAGAATGCTTGGGTGTAAGCTCATGAATTCATTACTTACAAAAAAAACACTTTCGCAACTAGAGTGGTTTGGTGTTTTTATTACACCTCTCTTTTTTCTTTTACAATTTCAATATACTTGATTATTTAAGTCATATCAAAAAAAGAGAACAATAATTACTCACAATTAACACATCAAAAATAACATTTAACATATGACATTCAAAAATGACATTTAACATATGACATTATAAATCACATTTAATAAATACATCAGTTATCTACATAACAGAAAATGACCAACAATTACAAACAACGGTTGACCAGTCCTAATTTAGACAAAAAGGGCGACACACATTGTTTAGATTTTTCACTTCTGTGGTCTGCCATACAACGCTAAGCAGTGTAAACAGTGACACTAGGCAATTGTCTTATGTGCACAGTATATGATTTACTACAAAGTTGTACGTCACTGCTTAGCCAACAGGGGTCGACGCGTTTCCGAACCCTATATTGCTTTTGGGGTTCTCCTCAGGACCGGGACAGGTCACACACATTTAAGGATAGTAATCACTGGTGTGGTTTGATAAGTTGTCGACACGCGTGATCACGTCGTGAGTTAAAAAGGTCTTAAAGCCATTTGTCAAACCAAATTTCTCACATGAATGTGTCACTAGATGGCGATATATTCAAGATGAAGCTTTGGAGGAAATCTTATCTTTCGGAATCTATCATTTAATTATTTGTTATACTCGGAGGTGCAGCACTGTGAATTTTCAATCACTTGCGCGGTATGCTCGTGGCAGAGATGCACTCTTGTTAGATGTTAGAATCCTCTTATGCCGGAACACCTCAATGACTATCTCTATCACCACCAAAGCAGCTTCTCCACAATCCGCAAGTGACAGTGCTGGTTGATGGGAGCTGGCATCGGTCGGCCCAGACTGCGGTGTGGGACGGGGCGGTGCGTCGTGTGACTTATAAGCGGTGCCTCCAAACCACGGTACGGTCACGGGTGTCGAGGTCAGCGGGCAGCGACGTCGTCTGTGAGACCAGGGTGGCGGAGTGAAGCAAGGTGGTGCGGAGTGCCGTGCCCACAGGTCGTGGTGCAAGCAGTGGCTCGGTGGCGGCGGTTGTCGTTGAGACCAGGGTTGCAGTGCGAAGTGTGACGGTGCCCTCAGGACATGGAGCCAGCAGCGGTGTCCGTGACGGTGTCGGCTGCTTTCCCCCTCTGTGGCAACTGAAACCACGGTTCCAGAGGCGGTACCCAGAGGTAAGTGAAGTTTTTGCTGTCTCTGAAATTTCGTGAACAGGAGGCAAACTCTATTTCAAGCCCTTGGAGATACTCAGCGATAATTGAAGAAAGTTCAGTCCAGTCCCTTCACTGTCCAAGCAGTAGCAGCAACTGCAGGCCACCCCAACAAAGCAACAACACAGCAAAGGGGCAGTACTCCTCCTGCCAGTTCTTCCAGCTCTTCTTCTTGGCAGGTTCCTTGATCCAAGCGAGTTCTCTGAAGTCTTTTATCTCCCTGAGACTTCCAACAGGGGGCAAGCTCTACTTCAAGCCCTTGGAGAAAACTCCAGCAGCAGGATGATGAAAGTACAATAAAGTCCTTTCCCTGCCCAAGACAGAAGCAGCTAGCAGCAGGCCAACACAGCAGAGCACGCAGCAAAGTGGCAGTTCCTCCTGACAGCTTTTCCAGCTCTTCTTCCTGACAGGTTTCTTAGTTCAGCAGTAATCTAAAGTTCTGGGGTCTGGGTCCCAATATTTATACCACATTTTCATTTGTTCTCTTGTGGCAAAAGTCTCTCAGACCAGTCCAATCCAGCTCTGTCCTCTCTGGCCCAGCTTCCTGGCAGGAGGTGGAGACAGCATTGTGCAAGGGAGACAGGGCCAATTCAGGTGCAAGGGAAATCTCCTCCAAACGCTAGAAATGCAGACCAGGCCTATTTAGGTGCTAGTGAAACTACTCCCACTACTCTGAATGCAGCCCAGGTCTATTCAGCCCAGCCCTGACTCATCCAGGAAAGGCAGGACACACATCGAACCCCCCCCTCCCGGGGCTGTCTGCAGTGAATGCACATCCCCAGCCCCTGTCACTCCAAAGCAAGACAGTCAATACACAAACCAGCAGAGGCACATAGGATGGCTAAGCAAGAAAACACCTACTTTCTAAAAGTTTTATTTTCAAACACAGAACACATAAAAATAATTTTTACTAAAAGATGCATTTCTACATCCTGAGTTCCATTTCTCTATCTTGTCCCAATGGGCATCATAAGATGTTATAGGTAAACTCCTATTCTATCCTATGGGACAGAGAGTCTTTCAATAGCGAAAAAGGACATGTCACACACACCAGGACATGTCCTACCTTTCACATACACTGCACCCTGCCCACAGGGGGTACCTTGGGCCTACCTTAGGGGTACCTTACATGTAAGAAAAGGGAAGGTTAGGGCCTGGCAAGTGGGTGCACTTGCCAGGTCGACATGGCAGTCACAACTGCATGCAGACACTGCAGTGGCAGGTCTGAGAACCCTTTGAGGGGCTGCTTGTGTGGGTGGCACAGCCAGTACTGCAGGCCCACTAGCAACATTTGATTTACAGGCCCTGGGCACACACAGTGCACTGTACTAGGGACTTAAAGGTAAATCAGATAAGCCAATCATGGAAACACCAATCCATAAACACAATTTACCTAGAGAGCATATGCACTTTAGCTCTGAACAGCAGTGGTAAAGTGCGCAGAGTCCTAAAACCAACAAAAACAGGGTCAAAAACAGGAGGCCAAATAGCAAAAAGTCTGGGGGTAAACCCACTAAAAAAGCCAAGTCTAACACTGTCTGTGAAAGGTACTGAAAGTATCCAGCTGTACCAGAGCTATGGAAATTTCCAAGGAAAGGTCGTATGAGAGTGTCACGTTGGTGGCTAATGATATTATGTGCTGTGTTAGTAAGGGACTGGGGTGGTGGAGTGAGCTAAAGAATGATGATGGATTAAACCCAGATCAGTTGACTGGGGGTGAGTGTTTGATTTGCTCTAACGCTCCGTCCATGCCCAGACGTGGATCCCTTGCTCACTTTGCCACTGGATTCAAGATAGCCTGGCTGATGAGGGTTTTGAACCCGAAACCGGTCCCAGGATGCTTGTTTCCGGTCCAGGGAAGACATGGCTTGGCAGTTCGGGCTGGACTGTTCCCATGAGGCACAGGGTCAGACTGATTTGCATACGGCCATGTCTGAACTGGGGTGGTGGAGTGAGCTAAAGAATGATGATGGATTAAACCCAGATCAGTTGACTGGGGGTGAGTGTTTGATTTGCTCTAACGCTCCGTCCATCATCCCCTTTGGTATCGCTTTGTTCGCCCTAAGTTGGCAGGGTATGCCCAGACGTGGGTCCCTTGCTCACTTTGCCACTGGATTCAAGATAGCCTGGCTGATGAGGGTTTTGAACCCGAAACCGGTCCCAGGATGCTTGTTTCCGGTCCAGGGAAGACATGGCTTGGCAGTTCGGGCTGGACTGTTCCCATGAGGCACAGGGTCAGACTGATTTGCATACGGCCATGTCTGAACTGGGGTGGTGAAGTGAGCTAAAGAATGATGATGGATTAAACCCAGATCAGTTGATTGGGGGTGAGTGTTTGATTTGCTCTAACGCTCCGTCCATCATCCCCTTTGGTATCGCTTTGTTCGCCCTAAGTTGGCAGGGTATGCTCCAGACGTGGGTCCCTTGCTCACTTTGCCACTGGATTCAAGATAGCCTGGCTGATGAGGGTTTTGAACCCGAAACCGGTCCCAGGATGCTTGTTTCCGGTCCAGGGAAGACATGGCTTGGTAGTTCGGGCTGGACTGTTCCCATGAGGCACAGGGTCAGACTGATTTACATACGGCCATGTCTGAACTGGGGTGGTGGAGTGAGCTAAAGAATGATGATGGATTAAACCCAGATCAGTTGACTGGGGGTGAGTGTTTGATTTGCTCTAACAGCTCCGTCCATCATCCCCTTTGGTATCGCTGTGTTAGTAAGGGAGAACACTCCATCTTTGGGTTCCTAAGAGAGCAGACCTATGCTTTGCTTGAGTGGCTTTAAGCTACTTGACCCATCGCCAGAGTGTTTGTACTGAAGACTCTGATGGCTGACACCTTTCTTCCTCTTCTTTCAATTCGGATGCTTTTAGTTTAGGGTCGCCCTATTAGGGTAGTGTTAGGAGAGTAAGGTAACTTATACTCGTTAAAGAGAATCATTTGATGCACTATAATCTTCATTTCTTCTTTTTGATTGATTGTGTCATTGCCTTAGAGTTAGTCATTTGTTTTGTACTATATAGGGTACATCTCTTAAGGAGATTTGGACTCTGATCTTCTTGTACTTTTATACGATTTTGCTGGGTCCGATTTACATTGATTTGTTTCTAAATTTATAATTAAACTTACTAAACTCAATCAAGGAGTCGAGTGGATTAATGTGTAGCCACATTGGTTAAACTGTATTGGGATGACAACGAATGATTTCTACTTTTCACTGCTCACTCTACTAGAAAGACCTATTTCCTCTGGGGAGAAGTTGTGTAAATGGGCCTAGGCTTCTCCCACTGTGTTTATTATAGGCCTCTTACAATTTCTTTACAAATCCTGGAGGCAAGATTCGTAGACAGGAGGAGAACGGCGTCTAATGACCCAATTCCCGAACACCATGCAGCTGCCTGTCAGGGGATCCATGATGAGTCTTATGAGAGTGCTTCCCCCTAGGTAGTGAGCAAGTCTCAAAGCATACAGCCAAAAACGAGTGGGAGGGGCACCCAGAGAGAGGGGAGCACTTTTGTCTGTTCCTGGCTTTGATACACAAAGCATTCTGGGAGTTGCAGTACTGGCTACTCTGTTCCTAGTTACTCATCCAATGTAGGTGTTTTATTTTGAATACTGGGTCTTGAAATCCTGATACAGTGGTCGAAGTGGGCGGGATCTGAGGGTACTTCTGCTTGAAACCTATCCATAAATTTCTGAAGAGTCCTGATGACCGACTGTCTGGCTTTTCTAGCTTCCAAGTGGCCACATGTCATACTTGAAATCCTCAGTCAGTCTTCCCTACACAATAGCTCTTAGCATGATAGGATTTTTGATCCCACATTTACAACTATTAAAAGCAAAACAACACTCCCCAGAATGCAATGTGTACTAATGTCTAAAAACCCTAGACTTGGCACACTGCAAGGTGAAGCTCTGTATAAAGAAATGCAACTTTTGTTTTTTAAACCTATGCTTATTGGCATTTATTATTAGCAATGGTTGGATAAGTACTTTTACAGTATTACATAAGTCCCCCTTCCATCAGGCTCATATTTGACAATAAAGGATCTCTTATGGTAATTATTAATCATCAGTTTCGCAAATAGTGGGTTTCCAAACATTATAGACAATCTTGTTGCATTGTCTATCAGTTAGACCTATCTTATTTGTAATGTTATCAGGGGTGTGTGCAAATGTGCTGCATTGTCCTGCCACCTGTATGTCCGTGTCTGTGAGCGGATTTAGCCTCATTAGGTAAGAATATCTGAGGGGAAGCCTATAGTAAAATTCCCAACAATTTAAACATTGAAAACGAATACAGGGAGCGCAAATAAGTGAAGACCCATAGGTAGTTAAGATGGGACAGGCGTGGGAGATTCCTGTGACAAGGTTCATGTATCTCAGTGCTGTCCCTATTTACAGACGACGGTGTATGGGGTCTGGGGGAAAAGCAGTTCCCTGTGTCCAATTCAAGTTCTAAGTTATATTGGATTTCTCTAGTAGGGTCCATCCCATTCTCAAGACTTCCATTGACGGTTCTCTCAACTGTCGGTCACTATGGCTGTGAGTGTATTCCTCCTTCCACCTGTACATCATCTTGGTCATCCAGGCTTTCCGCAAAGTCTCTCTCTAGGTGTTCTCAAGCGCTGAGAACCTCCCTCCACTGCTCCGCAATGGGATGCCGACTTAGCCCCTGAGACTCCTCTCTAATCAGTACCCTTTCCTCTTCTCCAGCCCACTGCTATCCTTCTTCTGGCCAGTGCCAAGGCCAAGTCAATAAATCTGGTTCCCACCTTCCGCTTGGGTGGTCGTGGAAAAAGCCCCAGTAGACAAACCTCGACAGTAGTGTCAAGGCTGCATCCCAATATGTTCTCTAGGGCAGTCATGACCGCATCCCAAAAAGGACGCAGCTCAGTTATTCCCAGGTCATGTGGATGAAGTCCGCGCCTATTTGGTTGCATCTCAGACAACAGCGCGGGTCTCCACTATAGACTACCTGGATTCTATGAGGGGTCATGTATGTCATATGTAAGTAGTTAAACTGCGTGTATTTTAATCTCCTGTTTCTCCATACCTTCTTGGGGTAAGTTAGGATCTTATTCCAGTCTGGGTCGGAGAGTTCCCGATATAGAATTACCCTCCACCTCTGTCGCAGTTTCAGCAGTGGCTTACGAGACATCTCTGACAGCGATCCATAAACCACTTCACTAAGTGTCTCGCCGTACCTAAGGAAAGCAAGAGTTGCAATACCACAACCGTCTTGGGTTCTTCGCAGCCTCATCCTCCGAGTCCTCTGAAAGTATGGACCAAGTCCTCATATATAAGGAGTTGACTGGCAGGCAGGCCAAAACTCGATACCAGTTCTCCAAAGGGGACAAGAGTGTCTTGTTGGTAACAGTCGCTTACAGTCACCAACCCTTCATCCGTCCAAGCTGATAAATGTTCAGTCGTGAGGAGCGTTAGTGGGTCAACATATGGAAGGCCCACCAAGGGTATCTCTGGTGCTTACAGGGGAGTTCCCTTCATCTTGGCCACGCAACGCTTCCAGCACTGCAATGCAGTAGCCTACAACAAAGTCGGGTGTGGGATCTCAACCGCCGGGTTAAGCAGTTTAGCCAGCACCGGTTCTATCTCCTCTTGTCTCAGCCCATCCAGCCATTGTGTAATCCACTTTATCTGAAAGGCTAAGAAGTTTAGCTCAAAGTTTGATGCTCCAAACCTCCCTCAGCCACAGGGTGCTGTAGGTTTCCTAAGGACACCTTCTTTCGACCCTCATCCCATATCAACTCCTGTAGCAGAGTATTGAGTTGGCAGAACCAGTATGAAGGCACTGCAACCGGAAGGTTGATAAAAAAATATAACAGGTGTGGTAACATGACCAATTTGGACAGGGAGACTCGGGCCATAATCGGTAGTTGTAAAGAGTGCCAAAAACAGATGCAGTATCGGAGTGATCTGAGTGTTTTCCCAAGGTTACCATCCCCTGGGTCCTCAAAGGAGTGGAATATCTGTATCCCCAGGTAACAGAATAAGGTCTGGGCCCAGTTAAAATCTGCAGGGAGCTCCTGTGGGTGAGGAATTCCCGGAGACACGGGGAACAAGTGGGTTTTGGTTTTATTGACCCTCAGACCCGAAAGTTGTCCAAATTCCTGTAGGTGATCAAATGCCCTAGAGGAACCCGCGGTGGCATCTGCCAGGTAAAGTAAAATATTGTCAGCGTATAGGGAAATAATGTGCTCCCGGCCCCCTCTAGTCAGTCCAATACCCATTCCCCATTGTCTAAACAGCTCCGCTAGAGGCTCAATAGCCAGCACAAATAAAAGCGGGGACAGGGGGCATCCCTGTTGGGTGCCACAAAAAATCTCATACTGTGGGGACACTATTCTGCTAGTCTTGACCTGCGCCGTAGGGGTCTCTTATAGGAGTCTTACCCACCTGATCCTACTGTCCCCTAGGCCCATCCTCTTCATGACTTCAAACAAAAATTCCCATAGAACCATATTGAAGGCCTTTTCTAGGTCTACCGACAACAAGGCTGCTCGCGGGGAGAAATGCATCTCTGGAAGGTACAACACAGAGTATAGCCTTTGGAGATTGAAAGAGGTGTTCTGTGTCGGGATGAACCCATTTTGGTTGTCTTGTGCAGGGGAAGATGTGTGGGAGTAAAGGAAAAGCCAGAATTTTGCTAGGGAGCTTAAAATCCATATAAGCATGGAGAGGGGACGGAAATCTGTGGTGCGGGTGCCCTGGGTGCTTAGCACGGGAGAGGAATCACAATTGCATCCCGTGTAGACTCTTGCAGCCTCCCCAGTCGTGAGGACTCCGCATATAAGGCTTTCAATCGAGGAGCTAGTTTTGAGGCATATACCGAATAGAATTCTGCAGGGAGGCCATCTGGGCCCAGGGTTTTACCCGTGGCCATACTTTTGATGGCTGTGTGAATTTTTTGAGCCGACATCGGTCTCCCCAGCCTGCTGATTCGATTCCCGCAGCTTCAGTGTACTTAAAAAGGTCAATTGGGTCTCCCGATGGGTTGGGTGGCAGCAAGCTATATAAGTCCTTGTAATAATCTTGAAACAGGGCATTAATGGGCCCTGGCGCATATATAGATTCCCCAGCTCTCGTTCTAATGTGTGTAATTGGGGATCCTCAGGTTTTTGGCCTAATAAGCCATGACAACAGTCTACCCGGGTGTCCCTCTTCTTCCTGTACGCTTGAGAGATAACCTCTATAATCATGATCTGTCGGGGTATCACTTAATTAGAACAAGTAGGTAACAACTTACTTATAACTCAATTGAATAATTTCACACAAAATGAATAAATACAGATATAACACATACCAAAGATTTTGAATCAGAATTATATTAGAGAAAATCAAATAATAAAGTCTGTCGCAATTTATAATTTCTGCAATACGTGACTGTAGTGCAACAGTGACATGGTGAATAGTGATAAATACAACTACTATATACAAAACAATTGTGCAAAAAATGAGGGGGGAGGAAAAGATTTCATGAATGTCCTTGCTATTAGCACATATGCTTAAATGATCCAATGACTAATGGGACTGTGATCATCAGCATTGCCTGGACATATACATACGCCGACGTTTCGACACTGCATATCAAAAGTGGAAGTGCCCAGGCGGTCTCTCAAGGCAGGAGGGGAGAACGCAGCCCAAAGTAGATTCTGGTGGCCTGTTAATGAATGAATTCTTAGTCAGGTATAGGTAGAAACTTAATTCCCAAGGATCTCACCAGCCGGTTTGGAGCCTCAGAAGAAACTGTATGACTTCACGTCGGTTGGAGTCGATTTAATGCCAGTCCGGTATGCTTCGTGATCTGGGAACAAGCTTGCTGCTCCACGATTAATGTCGAAAAAAAAAAAAGGGTCAATAAAACCAATGGTTCTTTTTTTTTTCCGACATTAATCGCGGAGAGAAGCAGGCTTGTTTCCCAGTTCACGAAACATACCGGACTGGCATTAAATCGACTCCAACCGACGGTGGAAGTCATATACAGTTTCTTCTGAGGCTCCAAACCGGCTGGTGGAGATCCTTGGGAATTAAGTTTCTACCTATACCTGACTAAGAATTCATTCATTAACAGGCCACCCAGGAATCTACTTTGGGCTGCCGTTCCTCCCCTCCTGCCTTGAGGAAGACCCGCCTGACGCACTTCCACTTTTTGCGCGATATACAGGGTCGAAACGTCGGCGTATTGTATATGTCCACGCAACGCTGATGATCACAGTCCCATTAGTCATTGGATCATTTAAGCATATGTGCTAATAACAAGGACATTCATGAAATCTTTTTCCTCCCCTCCTCTCATTTTTTGCACAATTGTTTTTGTATATAGTAGATTGTATTTATCACTATTCACCACATGTCACTGTTGCACTACAGTCACGTATTGCAATTGAAATTATAAATTGCGACAGACTTTATTATTTGATTTTCTCCTAATATAATTTTGATTCAAAAATCTTTGGTGTGTGTTATATCTGTATTTATTTCATTTTGTGTAGAAATTATTCAATTGAGTTATAAGTAAGTTGTTACTACTTGTTCTAATTAAGTGATACCCCGACAGAACCTTTTCTCTTTAGTATACGTATACCCAGGTTCTGAGGGACACTGGGTTGCCCCATTACGTTTAACTCTATAATCATGACAGCGGAGCCGTTCCAGTGCGTTATTGTAAAGCTCCTATGTGTCCCTAAGGCCTTCTGGATCCATTTCCACCGTGCCCTGGACATTATCAAGGCTGTGCAGCCTGTCTTCAAGTTTCCCAAGCTCTAAGTGTACTTCACGCTGTATTCCTATTGATTTCCCCAAACATTGCACCCGCACCACCACCTTAAACACCGCCCACTCCACTAGTCCCGTGGATGCTGATCTGGTGTTAACATCAAAGTAACTGTCTATTGTATCCCCCAAGGTTTCCCCAAAACATGTATCTTCTAGGGTCCAGCCTCCACAAGGGGTTCGACGGGTGCTCCCCATTGGTTTAAAAGACCTCAATAAGGGACTATGATCAGAAAAAGTGCGCCCCAGGTACTCGGTGTGTGTTATAGAATGACTGAGTCCAGGGGAGCACGTAAAAGCATCTAGTCGTGTATGTACTTGATATCTGGGGGTGTAGAAGGAATAATCCCTAATATCTGTATGTAGCGTCCACCAAATATCCGTTAAAGCCTAGTGACCCAGCCAGTCACGGAAGCCTGCAGCAACTCAGTGGGTGGGAGCTCCAGGCAATGGGGGAAGGAACGGTCCAGTGTAACATCCACCACACAGTTAAAGTCTCCCCCAAGGAGAATGTCTTCAGTAGCCAATGAAGCCAGTGAGGTGGAGAGCCTGTGTAGGAATGGTATCTGGTCTTGGTTAGGGGCGTAAACACTGCCTAGAATAATGTTGCGACCCAACAGCCTTTCTGCCAGTAACACATAACAACTCTCTTTATCTATGGAGATGTGTAGGGGCTCAAAGGGGATTTCCGCTCGGATCCATACCAGCACTCCTCGTGCGTAGGCCGAGTAGGAGGTAGCAAATAACTGCCCTCTCCATCTACGCTGCAACCTCTCCACTTTGCTTTGTGTAAGATGTGTCTCCTGCAGCATGGCCACTTGTACCCCTGTCTTCGCAAGTATCTGTGTATGTTATGGCGTTTTGTAGCCGACCCCATCCCTCTGATATTCCAGTACATGAGTTTTAGCATATAGGGTGTAGCCGCCAAATAGAACCAAACATTGCATACTTCCCCCACCCCAACCACCCCCTCAATCTGCGATCCCATAGCCAAGAATCTTAGAGCCTTCCCTGCAAACAGAACTAAAAACAACAACCAAAAACTCCCATAAATATGAACTCTCCATCCCAAGAACAGCCTGCAAACAACCAGCTCCCCAAACTGCGAGCACATCAACATCGTTATCGGAGAATCTCTACTAGTCCCACTACGGCCTACAGACAGCAACTCTCCACTTTGACCGTGCCAGCCCAAGCTCGTAATAGTGCCCAGGTGTGCCGTACATCTTAGAGTAAGGATATAATCAGTCCTGGACTGTTTCGACACCACTGTAAAGGCTTTACATCAGAGAAAGTAATCTGCTGCCCTCTGAGTTATTTTTGGCATGGATAAGCTATCTGCCTGTGAGGAGTCCAATTTGGATTCTCCTATCCCCTTTCCAGAAGGAGAACCAGCTTCAGACAAATTCCCCTGTGTCCTCACAATCCCAGCCACCGCTTGAAGGGCAGCGGCCCTTTGCTGTTCAGTTTGAGAGGGGTTTGGCTTCTTTGGTGTTCACCCACGGGGCCTCCTCCGGGCTTTCCTCCTCGCTCTCCACCTTTGTGGCTTGGGGACAGGCTCTGCCCTCTGAAGAGTTCGTCCAGACCTATACACTTCCAACCATTCCCGGGCGTCCTAGGCATCATCACAGAAATGTGTAGTTCCCTCTAGGATTATCCAGAGTCTTGCAGGGAATATCAAGAAATACTGCAGACCGTCCGCACAAAGAGCTCTCTTGACTTCAAGAAAGGAGGCCCGCCCCTGTTGCACCTCTACCATGTCATCCGGGAATATTGAAACCCTACTGTTGTCCACAACAAACGGGCCTTCGGTGTGCGCCCTCTAGAGTAACATATCTCTATTGTTATAGTGGAGAAGTCTTGCCACCACTGGCTTTGAAGGGCGACCCAGCGCCACTGGACGCGCCGGCACCTGGTGCGCTTGCTTTAACGTGTAGAAGGTAGACAGGCTCTCCTTCAGCAACCACTTTCTTGAGTCATGGCCCGAGATACGCAATCATATTATTGCCTTCCACTCCTTCGAGCAGCCCCACCACTCAGATATTATTCCTTATATTGCGTCCTTCAGTGCCTTCGACCCTATATTTGAGTGCGTGGACTCTGTCAGAAAGTTCCATAATTTGTTGTGATAATGACTCCTGCGCACGTTGTAGATCAGTGATCGAAGATTTTGCCACCTTGACTCTCTCGGCTAGTTTGTGGTGTTCCGCTTTCAGCCGCCCCAGCCCCACTAACACAGTGCTGATATCTTGGTGTAGCGTAGCCTTAGTATCAGCAATGGCTTCAAGTATCTTATTTAGTTGCTTATTAAGCAAACGAAGGTGCACTGAACACAATTCAGGAAGTCCAATTATGTTTTCTTTAATTTTCGTCTTTAATTTCAAAATCGACAATAGTTCATAAAAACAGCCAACACGTTTCGTTCCCCAAAACCAAAACATTTCGGAACTTCATCAGGGCTGTAACAAATAACATAAAACAGGTATAAGACACTAAAAATGACGGACATAACTCATATTTATACAACAAAATTGTTTTTTGATTTATACATAGACTTATTTATGAAAATAACCACAATTTGGACACTAATGAAAAGAAAAATTAATTAACGAAAAAGTTACAAGCACTGGACTAACATATTACATACATTCACATACATAATGCACAATTAAAAACATAAATCGCAGGAGACAGAGGGGTTCTGGGTTAATGCTTTATTCAAAGTTGGTACTTCCAATAGAATATGCCAATTTCTCTTTAGAATCCTAAAGATTCTGTCACTGTATGTGGTGTATTTGGTGACAAACCTAAGTTTCTTATCAAATGCATTCATTCGTTTAGCACCTGTTTCTAATGTTTATAGGAAAAACAATGGTTCCTGTGGAATAATATACTATGAGGTTATGATACATAAGCACAATCGCGATATAGAGGGTTAGATAATGGCAGAGCGCGAAGGAACCACTAACACACCGATTCCAGTGTAATATATTTGATGGATTTTTTAAACAATAAAGTTAGGAGTAAACATTATACATCAAAACAACATTTGTGCATAGTGTCCCAAGTGACAAAGGGAACCTAAACCTAAATGACAACGTGAATATTAAATACAAGGTTTCCACAGTTTGTACAAGTCGACCATTATCAAAATGATTCCATGTGAACAGCATCTTTATACAATGATATGTGCTGGGGAAATGGTTCGCTTCTTCTGTTTGTCGACGGCGTTTCGACCCTCAAAACTATGTGAGGTCTCTTCAGGACTATTGATGAAGGGACATCTGAATATATGGTTGTGCAGCCTTGTGAAAATGATGTGCCACAGGTGAAGAAAAGAGGAAAAGGTTTACTCACATGAGGACCCATCCGGGTACTCAATGTGAGGACAGGCTGTCAATCCAATGGGGTATGTAGGTGGGCCAGAGGGGCTCAATTAGTTTTACGCCACAGCCGTAGCGTTGTAGAATCCCTTTGTGGATTAACAGTGACAATGCACTGAGAGTATTTCTTGGTTGAAGAATGGAAAAGCGGGACAGCGCTCCGCGTGTAGATTCAGAAAAAGCAGCGTCAGTCAGCTTGATCGGGTACAATGACCATTGTACCCGATTAAGCTGACTGACGTGGCACATCATTTTCACAAGGCTGCGCAACCATATATTCAGATGTCCCTTCATCAATAGTCCTGAAGAGACCCCACATTGTTTTGAGGGTCGAAACGCCGTCGACAAACAGAAGAAGCGAACCATTTCCCCAGCACATATCATTGTATATAGCTGCTGTTCACATGGAATCATTTTGATAATGGTCGACTTGTACAAACTGTGGAAACCTTGTATTTAATATTCACGTTGTCATTTAGGTTTAGGTTCCCTTTGTCACTTGGGACACTATGCACAAATGTTGTTTTGATGTATAATGTTTACTCCTAACTTTATTGTTTAAAAAATCCATCAAATATATTACACTGGAATCGGTGTGTTAGTGGTTCCTTCGCGCTCTGCCATTATCTAACCCTCTATATCGCGATTGTGCTTATGTATCATAACCTCATAGTATATTATTCCACAGGAACCATTGTTTTTCCTATATAACTATTACCCTGGTTCCTTAGTGAGTAGGGTTCCCCTGTTCTTTCTTGAACCTGTTTCTCATGTGGCATCTCTATTAAGTTGCTGTACTCGTGATTCGGCTGCATTAACATCCTGCTTCTTGTAGCCCCTATTTAGGAACCGGGAACGTGAATCGGTAATATTAGTTCTGGAAGATGTTGCTTCTGAACAGTTTCGCCTTACCCTTACCATCTCTCCGTAAGGAATGTTTTTTTATCACTGATCTTGCGTGAGCACTGGTGGCATGTAGCACACCGTTACATGCTGTATCTTTTTGATACAGTGTGCTCTGGACAAGAACCTGTCTCCTACAGGAAAGGGCAAACACTGAAAGACAGATTATGTCCAAGCTATGTGACAACATCTAGATCTGAAAATACATGGCTACCAAAGAAGCCATGTGGTTTCTTTACGTGTGGTTCTTGTAATATATGCATTTTTGGAAAAAACAAGACTAAGGAATTTGTATTTAACAACCAGAAACAGTATATAATCCATGAATTTATAAATTGCAATACCACCTTTGTGAGTAATGTGCTTGGCTGTGCCTGCGGGAAGATATACGTGGGGAACACAACAAGAAGTCTCAAAATAAGAATTCAGGAGCACCATAGGGCCATAGTGGGGGCGATATGAGGTACCCGATGGCAGAACACTACAAACAAGTTCATGCCACTGACCCGACTTTCTGGTTTCACGGAATTGAACATGTGTTGGCCAACAGAAGGGGTGGAGATAGAGAGTTCACCTTGAGGCAGAAGGAAGCCAAGTAGATTTGTGGACTGCAGGCTTTAAAATGTGGCCATAACACCGATAATAAATTCCATTATTTTTTAAATTGATGGTATACAGTATAGGCTGAAGTATTTGTTCAACACATGTATTGTACAGATGGCTTGAGTACAAATACTACCAATATAGTATCTGGTGTTAAAATTACTGTTAATAACTATTTATTTTTCCTTTCTTTCTGTCTTCATCCCTGGGATACAAGCTACAATTATCTGGTGTTCTATTGATGTTATTATTTATTCTTCTTTTCAAACTGTTTTCATTGACTGTTTTGACCTTCTTTTATTTCATCTTCAAGTCTTATCTGTACACTTGGATACTAACTTTACTCACCTATCATTCAAATTTATGAATGCAGTGGTGATGACGTGGTGGGGATCTCCTTTCTATCTAGAGCTCTTTTGATTAGGTTCAATCCTTCAATATTATGTAATTAATCAACACTGAGTACTGTGTACTCATGAGGCTACTTTGTTATTTATGGGCCTAGGACATGTCATTCGGTCCTTTTATTATATATAACTCGCCACTGCATCTTACCGTCAAAATATGGACAATTACTGTATCGAACCTTTCTTTTTCGAGTACCTGGCAATTATGAGCTGTTTCATGCATTTCTGCCCAAGATATGGGTACCAGTCTTTTGAAAACATCTAAATATGGCCCCCGGAACTCACCGTTCTTATTTGAGTTTGGTGAGTTGTTCTGTTTCACTTACATTTTACACTTTCATTAATGGCCGCCGTTGTATCACCTTTTAAAACTTGGTTATCAGATCTGTTATCCACAGCTTCTAAGAGTTAGCGATCACCTTAAATATGGCTGCCATACATCGATGTATCAAGCTTAGGAAAGGCATCCGGATTGTCGGCCATTTGTACCAGTCTTTATCAACCATTTATAAATGGTCGCCTTTATTTACCGTCAGAATTCGAGCTCGGTAAACCCCTTTTTGTTATTAGTCATCTTCATTATCATTAAATGGCCGCCATTTGTTTGCTCCATCTAAACTTTAATAAACAGTTCAGTCATTGTCATTGACCTCTACAATATGGCCGCCATAACCTGTTGTAATTTGCATAGAAATGGCACTTTGAACGTCGGCCGTCTTATGACGTAAGAAGTGGGGGACGACTCCTCCTGTATGCAGGTGCTAAAACTGCGATTTATGTTTTTAATTGTGCATTATGTATGTGAATGTATGTAATATGTTAGTCCTGTGCTTGTAACTTTTTCGTTAATTAATTTTTCTTTTCATTAGTGTCCAAATTGTGGTTATTTTCATAAATAAGTCTATGTATAAATCAAAAAATGTTTTTGTTGTATAAATATGAGTTATGTCCGTCATTTTTAGTGTCTTATACCTGTTTTATGTTATTTGTTACAGCCCTGATGAAGTTCCGAAAACTTTTGGTTTTGGGGAACGAAACGCGTTGGGTGTTTTTATGAACTATTGTCGATTTTGAAATAAAAGACGAAAATTAAAGAAAACATAATTGGACTTCCTGTATTGTGTTCAGTGCACCTTTGTTTGCTTAATTTGCTGTTGGGATCTGTAACCAGAGGCACCAAAAAGTGACAGGTGCCGGAGTTTTGTGCACGACCAGTCTGATACGGCAGCAGAAAGACAGCGATGTGCTAACCGAGTAGTCCGTCACCTGGTATCGATATTTGGTTGTTTGTTTTTAATCTTATTTAGTTGCAACTGGATGGGGTCCTCCGGGGGCCCGGGGCCTGGTCCCTCCAGAACTTGCTCATGGGTGGTGTCATCTACTGCAAGAGGTACCCCTGTTGTCCTTGTCTGGGCCTTGCCCATTTTTACAGGGATGGAGGTCACTTTGTAGAGAGCAGGTGACCCCTGTGGCCACTGACGTTCACTGGCTTTTCATTCCCCTGGTATATGGGGCAGTAAACTCTGCAGGGGTGACACTCTGTCGTGGAGCACTTGTGTATTGTGAGCTCTATGATGACATTTACAGTGGATAGGATGCTATTTCTCTGGATTTTAAATAGCTATAGGCCCATGGCTCAGTAAAGTCTGAGCCCCACTCTTGTCCTCCGGGCACTGCATCATTTGATCTGTTCGCTAAACAATGTACTGGTGAGTTGTAGTAGTATTTCCATTCTCAGCGGCAGTATTCAGGTTGGGCCCATAGACCCATCCTTGATGCAGAGGTTCACCCGTTCCCAAAGGTCTGCCACAATCTTTTGGTCCCTTCAGGCCTCACAGTAAGTCACAGGGCCATGAGCACCATGGCGTGTGGGCCAGAGTCTCAAATAAGGGGGGATTCCACCAAGTGGGCCTCTCCCAGCCCAGCGACTGACTCAATCCTGCACCCCAGGCCCTGAACTGGGCCCGAGCTCTCCATGAGTCTGGGGGGATCTCAGATTCCAGCCTTTTTACACCTGCCCCGGTCTCAGCTTACCGCATCTGTCATGGCCTCAGCTCGGTGGCATCCGAGCTCTGCTGGGTCTCTGATCGGCTCCTCTCCAGGCACAGAGCTGCTCCTTTCCTCCAGGCTGTTGCGGGCTGCCCCGTAGTGAAGGCCAGTCATTTATCTGCAGTAGAAGCTGCAGCAGGCCAGGCGGGACCGCTCCGCTCCCCACCTCGTACCTTCCAGGTGCTCGGCTACTTGGCAGATCTCCTGACGGCCGCCACTCCATTCACCCACCGCAGGCGAGTTCAATCCGCGTCATATCGGGGTCTAGCCGCCCTCTCCAGGGTCCGTCGTGGCAAATCAGGGTGGACCGCTCCGCTCGTCCATGTGCATCCATGGCTCTCCTCTGCTTCAGGATTCCTACAGTCTCCTCCCGGGTGTCCGAGCCGATCGGTGTCTCAGGGCGTCTCACCTGCCCGCAGCCGCCATTTTGAGCACTGAGGCCGAAACTTTTATAAACTTTATACTTCGGCCCCAGGACACATCTCATCGGTCCGGCCCCAGTCTGTCACTTCTTAATTTGTGCTGTTGTCTAGGATGTACCCTGCAACCTGCACAGGACACTCCCAGCTCAGATATTAGAGGATATAAGGTGGGCCGGCACGGAGCAGCAGCCTCATGTGTCGGCCATCTTCGGCATCCAAGCCACACCCCCCTAAAGAAATGCGACTTTTAATGCCTCTTTAATGCTTCTGGCCATGCTTCCGGTATTATATTTTGCAGTTTTAATTAATCCTTATATGTTATTAAGTATCGTTGAAATACTGAGCAAATGATCTTTTTGGGGTTACACGAAAGGCAATCACCCACAACCTGCAATGAAACGGGCATAACTGATGCACTTCAACAAAGGGAAATACAATTTTGCCAGTTATTTTTTTCACAAAAAGTGACTATCCATTCCTAACAAGAGACATCTGGGTGGTATGGAGAACACCTGCAAAAATGAAAACCAAAATTAGGCTTGCTTATCTATTCTCATCTGGTGGCGGAAGACTTCATGCAGTGCGGTCCTGGCTGCCGGTGAAGAGCTGTTCTCTGCGCCTCCCTCAGTGAACCCCGCTTTGCCACAGGATGCTTCAGTACAGGGACATGGCCCCAGAGGAGTAAGGAAGGCACCGGGGACCTGTTGCTGTCACTGCAAAATTGTGCCACCTGCTGGCCCCTGCTCAAACTACCTTCCTCAGCAGCAATCAAAATCCTCAGCCACGTTAATAAACGTTCCTATTTTCATAAGGAGATTGCGAGGAAAAATTGCAAATTTGAGGCAGCTGCTGGACAGGCTACTTTTCCAAAGACCGAGACTGCATGCTTCCGGTATTCATTTGCTTTGCCCAGCGTTTATGCCCCCACCCAATTTTAGCATTTACTTTACTGCCCCTTGCTATGTACCAGGTAAGTGTGCTACGGTGAATGAATGGGCCAGTTCGTCCCTCACTCCACTGTGATAAGGTAGCCACGCACAGCAGTACCGGCTGAATGCATGAGGCATGCAGGAGTAGGGGTAGAGCTGCATCCACAGGAGGCCCGAGCAGAAGCAGGAAACTAGGACAACTACAGTGTCAAAAAGTAGCTCTCAAGGTCATCCTTCTTGAAGAGGGCTTTTATACTGCTGGTGGCTTCTTAAAGGCAATATTACCTAGGATACAAATATTTCTCAAAGATTTTTTTTTCTAGGAGTAGTTCAGTGAAACTGGTGGTCATTCAGCATAAAATCACATCTCTGTCTGCAGTAAGCAACATTTCCTGTCAGAAAAAAACCCATTGTGAATGAGACTAACTGCTATTAGTCGAGGCAAGATCCTGAAAGGGGTAGCAGTGATTTCGCGCAATATGGGATTTAAACTAGTATATGGGTCGCACACATAGAGGGTTATGTTGTCCGCATATAGGGATACTAGGATATGTCTGCTGGGGTATCGTATGCGTGGTCTCGGTGGAGCTGGCGCAGCTTAGCGGCCAGTGGTTCCACTGCTCATGCGAATAGCAAGGGTGAAAGCGGACACCCCTGTCTCATTCCTCGTGACACCGTAAAGGGGTCTGAGCATATCCCATTGATCAGAACCTTCGCTTGTGGCTGTTGGTACAGTAGACTTACCCACGAGAGAAGGTTGGGCGGCAATCCCATGCGCTCTAATACTCTCAAGAGGTATCCCCATTCCACCGAGTCAAATGCCTTGGTGGCATCCAAAAAAACCGCCACCACCTCCAACTCTGGGTCCACATCGTGCATCAGCGAGAAGAGAGTTCTCAGGTTGTGAGTCGTCAATCTCCTGGGAATGAACCCCGCCTGATCAGGCAGCACCAGAGCATTCATCAACAGGGTCAGTCTGTTAGCAAGCACCTTAGCTAATATTTTAATATCGCAATTAATCATGGAGAGTGGTCTGTGTGACTCACACTTATTCCAGGCTTCCCTGGTTTCAATAATTATACTATTGTCGCCTCTATCATCATAATGGGGAGGATGCCCTCTTCCTTAGCTTCCTCATACACCAGTTTGAGTATCGGGGTCAGAACGTCTACGTAGGTCTTATAAAAGTCGGCGGGGAGGCCGTCCAACCCGGGTGCTTTACCAGAGCGTAGATGCATTACCGCAGCTTTGATATCATCCTCCTCGATATCGGCAGAGAGAAACTCCCTCTGTGTGTCCACAAGCCATCCCAGCGCCACCTCTTCCAGATATGTTTCTAGCAGGACGGACTGTGTTTCTTTAGTTGTATAGAGGTCAGTATAGTATCTGGTAAACGCATGTAAGATATTTTTGGTGTCCTTATGAATGGTGTCCCTTGCCTCTTGTACCTCCAGCACGTAATTGGAGAAGTAGGGCTGTCAGATTTGCTCTGCTAGTGCCTTTCCAGGCCTCTCTCCTTCTCCGTATTTACAGGCCCTTTAGTACTTCCCGCAAAACCGGGATTCCCTCTCTGCCGTCTCTCCATATTCAGTCAACTTATCCCTGATATTCTTTTTGGTTTCTCCAGATGGGGAGTGGGAGAGTTCTTCCTCTAGTAGTTTTATCTCTGTCTCTAGACGGGTGAGGGCGTTACCTATGTCCCTCAACACCCCTACTCCCTTCGCCATGCATATGCCACGTATGGTGACCTTGAAGGCCTCCCATACTGTTGTCATGCGGGGGACCGACCAGGTATTTCTATGGAAAAAGACCTATATTTCTTGCCCCACCTCCTCTCTAAATGGAGTGTCTAGTAACGTTGTTGGGTGGAGTTGCCAAGCAGCCCGTGGCATGCAGTCTACAGGTGGAACAAGCCTTATATGCTTGTTCCCAAAAGGTGCATGCTAAGTGTTGGACCTGTACACCCAGGGGTCCATCCCTCCAAAGACCAAGCAGTAGTCCAGGTTGGCCCACGATGAGTGCACTGCAGAGTAATGAGTGCCTTCCTCTGACCGGGGATGTATGTGCCTCCATGCGTCTATCAGATTGTGGTCGTTGACTATGTTGTGCAGCTGCCGTTGTGTAGATGTGTAGTGGTGAGGTTGAGGGTTGGATCTGTCCTTATGAGGGTCCAGAGTAGTATTGAAGTCTCCCCCCCAGATAACATATGTGGAACCTCTGTCCAGCACCTTACCCCATAGGGTATTAATAAAAGAGGGGTCGTCCATGTTCGGGCCATAACAGCACACTAAAGTGACAGAGTACGTGGCCAGCCTTCCCCACATAATGCTGTATTGTCCCTGTGTGTCTTGCCACGACCCCATAGCCACATATGGAGTACATTTTTTATAAGTATTGCTGTACCTCTGGCATATGTGGAGCATTTGGAAAGGCATCTATGTTCCACCCAGCGAGAGGCGAACCTTATCCCAGCCCGCTCCAAAATGTGTCTCTTGTAGTATAGCGATGTGGGTGTTGTGCCTCTCTAGATGAGCCAGGATTTGTTTTCGTTTTCGCGAGTTCCCCAGCCCTCTGATGTTCCACGTTAAAAGGTTGAAGCCCTTCATTCCCTGCTGACTTGTCATAAGTGGTGTGTTTGACTATCTCTGTAGCCTGGTGGTGGGTGTCTTCCCCAGGGGCTACAACTGAGCCGCTCTATGTGTGTCTCCATCCAGTGTCTCGTACTGTGCACGTTTAAAGATGTACCATCCCCTCCTCCCCCTACCCTCACCGACGTCCCCAACAGGTCGGATAGCAAATTCCCTTCCCCCCACAAACTAGTGCCTCCGAGTGGCAGAAATAAGAGTGTAACCCCCTTCCCTCCCGCACCCACAACCATATCCCCAACGTGTCGGAGAAAAGATACCCACCCTCCCCAGAAACTAGTTGTTCTAATGCCAACATACTTAAGTCAGTTATAATACCTCCCAAAAGACAGAGAAAAAGTGAAAATAAAGAGAAATACTGTGACCAATCCAGTAGTGTCCTCCTTCCGGGGTAGCTGTCTCCAGGAGGCATCACAGCCATCCACCTTCCACATTGCTGGAGGGGGGGTGCCCGAGTGAAGTCACATTTCTGTCCCATTTCAGCCCAATAAGTTAAGGAAAAAACAGAGGAAAAAAGGATAGGGGGCCAGAGTGATAAGCTTATCACATCATTCTATGGTGTGTGTAGGCTGTGCTTATTCCGTTCCACTTCAACAGAACACCGCCCAGAGCGGAACATGTCAGGGGGTACTTTTTTCACATTTGTTCCATACACTCTGTCCGGATTCCTGGAGCTGCTCCAAAGTTCTGCTGCGGGACAGGGTCCTAGTCCTGCTCCATCGGCGATCTGGAACGTTTTGGAGAGCATCCAGTATCAGTATCTTTTGCAGCTTGCCTAGCTCGCTTCAGGAAGTCCTCCACTTGCTGCAGGTTAGTGCAGAGATGTTGCTTTCCCTGGTGAGTGATCCTGAGGCGCGCAGGTTACAGCATTGAATAGTCTATTAGGGCCTGTCTCAACTGTTTTTTGACAGGCAATAACTTTTTTCTAGCCTCCTGCACCACTTTTGTAAAATCAGGGTAGAGAGCGATGCTGTTCCCCTCGCAGTTGAGTTTATGCGTCTCTCTGGATAGTCGAAGGGCCGCATCCCGGTCCCGGTGGTTCAAAATGCGGGCCACGATCGGCCTCGGGGGAGCACCCGGGGGGGCAGGGCCCCAGTATGCGGTGCACCCTTTCGACCACCAAGTGCGAAAAGGCTGTGGCGCCGAACAGGGTTGTTAGCATTCGGTCTACATAGTCCTCCATCTTTCCCTTGTTCATGCTTTCGGGCACTCCCATAATGCTCACGTTATTGCGCCGCGAGCGTGCCTCCAAGTCCTTGCTCTTAGCTGCAATAACCTTTAGGAGGCGCTCCATTTGTGACAATTGCTACTTCCTCCCATAAGATGTGTCCTCCAGTTCCGAGATTCTATGTTCTGCCTCCTGTATCCTGTTATCATGTTTCTCAAGCTTTTGCGCTAGGAGGTCAACCCGCATCCATACTGTTAGAAATGGGGGTCTCTAGTTGGCAGAGGTAGGTACCTTTGTCCAAATAGGGGCCCTTGCTTCTAGTCAGGGTAAGGGGGATACACTCCTAAAATAACCCCTGCTCACCCCCTTGGTAGCTTGGCACGAGCAGACAGGCTTATCTCAGAGGCAGTGTGTGAAGCATTTGTGAATACATACAGTAATACAGTGAAAACACTACAAATTGACACCACATCAGTTTAGAAAAATAAGTAATCCTTATCTAAACCAAAACAAGACCAAACGACAAAAATCCACAATACAGTAATGAAAATAAGGCTTTCAAATGGTAGAAATAGTTCAGTTCAATGCAAGTTGTAAATGCAACACTTTTCTCAAAAGTACCTTAGATGCGTCACGCAAAACAGACAAAATGGGCGCAGGGAAGGTGATGCATCGGTTCCTTACACGCAGGGAAGTTGATGCGTCGGTTCCTTGCTTCGGGGGAGGTGATGCGTCGGTTTCTTACTGCGGCGGCGGGGAGGTGATGCGTCGGTTCCTTACCAGAGAGGAGGTGATGCGTCATTTTCTTACTGCGTGGGGAGTTGATGCGTCTGTTTCTTACTGCGTCCCCCAACGATGCGACAGTCTTGGCGCCTCGATGCGATACCTCGTTCCGGTACGATGCGTGGCTCCATGCAGCCGCACAGCAGGCTTGCGTCGGGATCAGTGCGGTGATCTCGGACTTCGAAGATCGTTGCACCCGATGCGTCGTGCGGCGATTTCTCGAACCGCGTCAGGCGCTGCAACGGTTTCTTCGGCAATGCGTCGGAAACAGGTACGGATGCATCCCGCTTCTTCGATGTTGCGCCGATTTTCCAGCTCCCAGCGACAGACAGTCTCTAGAGGTCCTAAAAAGCAGCAGGCACCTCTTTGCAGGTTGGAATTCCCAGCAAGGAAATTCAGGGGAGCTGGTGGTGAAGTCTTTGTGTCCCTGAGACTTCAGAACAGGAGGCAAGCTCAGTTTCAAGCCCTTGGAGATCTTTTCTTCAAGCAGGTGACAAAGCAAACAGCAAAGTCCTTTTTCTCCTTTCCTTGGCAGCAAGCAGCCACTGCAGTCCAACCCCAGTCAGCAAACAGCACAGGGGCAGTATTCCTTCTCAGCTTATCCGGCTCTTCTCCTTGGCAAAGGTTCCTGTTGATTTCCCAGAAGTGATCTAAAAGTCTGGGGTCAGGGCCCCTCTTTTTATACACCAATATCCTTTGTTCTCTGAAGGCATAGAGTGTCTGTACCCATCCAAAGCCAGTGCTGTTGGGCACTTTGAAAGTGCACAACAACCTCCTTTGTCAGTGTGAGCCCTGGCTCCAGACACACCACAGGGGGGCGGAGCCGTCATTTTGGAAGGCAGGCACAGCCCTATTCAGGTGAAGGTGCTACTCCTCCCACCCCTCCAAATGCAGTCCAGGCCTATTCAGCCCAGCCCTGACTCATCAGACTTCTGGAGCCGCTGCCCTTCTCCAGCCCCTGTCATCCCGAAGCCAGACATGCAATACACAAACCTAGCAGAGGCATACTGGATGGTTAGGCAAGAAAATACCTACTTTCTAAAAGTGGCATTTTCAAACACAGAATGAAAAATCACCCATACTAAAAGATGCATCTTAACATTCTGAGTTCAGGCATACTAAACTTTGTTTTTCAATCTTGTTCCCAGGGTCAGTTATGTTTATAAGATGTTATAAACAAACTCCCCATTCTGTCCTATGGGATAGCCTTGCAATAGTGAAAAACGAAATTGGCAGTATTTCACTATCAGGACATGCCACACACATCAGGGCATGTCCTACCTTTCACATACAATGCACCCTGCCCACAGGGGTACCTTGGGCCTACCTTAGGGGTGACTAATATGTAGAAACGGGAAGGTTTAGGGACTGGCAAGTGTGTGCACTTGCCAAGTCGACATGGCAGTCTCAGACTGCACACAGGCTCTGCAATGGCAGGCCTGAGTCACATTGTACAAGCTGCTTCTGTGGGGGGCACAATCAGTGCTGCAAGCCCACCAGCAGCATTTGATTAACAGGCCCTGGGCACACATAGTGCACTGTACCAGGGTCTGACAAATAAATCATGTGAGAAGTTGGCCTGGTGTATGCTGTCCACTAATTAAAGTGGGCACCTTGCACCAGTCCAAACGACCGTTATGACGTATGAGGTCAAAGATAACCTTTAGAAAGCTATCCTAGTGGTAGCTGTGGTGAGCAGCCTTCAGGCTTAATCTTGAAGGAATGTAAAGCAGCTTGTTTTACCAGAATATCACCTCCTATATATTGACCAAATGAAAGTAGAACCACACAGTAGTTATATAAAAATATGTATTTATTAATATAACACTCTCTACTATCCTCTACACGAGGATAGAACACAAAGCACACAATACGAGATCAATAGAACAGTTGTAAGTAGCACAATACACAGTGGGCTCCAGGGGGAGACCAAACCATATACTAAAATAGTGGTATAACAGTCACGACTGAGATCAAGACAAGGTCTGGAGCACGTAGAATCGTTGGGACCCCAAGGAACCACCCAAGGTGAGTAGATAGGGACCCCACAGAGGACGGGTGCAGTGTGGGAACACGACCGCGGGCTCCGTACAATTCTATGAGGAAGTCGCGGTTACACTTTTAAAGTTTAAGGACCCTTCTAGGAGGATTTCGAGCGAACCCTTTGGAACTTAAGAGTTTGAAGAGCCACCCCACCCGTGCATACCTAAGTACCCGAGTTACCTATCGCAGAGGAGCCTGGCGTCGGAAACTGAAGTCGTTCTCAATGGAGGGCTGTAAAGAAGTACTGCTGCCGTGAAGGTGAAGAGGGTCTGGTGGAATCCAAGCCTGGATTTGGGAAGGAAGGAACCTGAAAGCAGATGGGACAGAGTCTGGGTCACTTCAGAGTGACCAGGGGTTCGGTAGACGAATGCCCACCGATGTCGGGTGCTTCAGGTGCGAAGAAGGGATGCTTGACTCTACAGCCACGAGGACCAGGAGACGTCGAGGATGACCAGGAGCCGGAGGTGAGTTGTCCCATGAAGGATGTCGAGTGCTGAGGGGTCGGTGTCTGGCTGGAGCACCAACAAGCCTTGGCAAAAGCAACCCATGAAGGAAGGTCAAACAGGTTACGGTGTGGACCAGCAAGGTCCAGGGGATTCGCCAAGCAATGGAGAGTCAGGGCCCGTCTGATGCAACCAGGGAAGCCCAACAGAAATCAAGATGACCCTCAGAGAGACCCACAGGCCGAAGGACCAGGAGTCACGAGGGGACCTCGGTCAAGATTGCAAAGTACCAGCCCACGGAGCACTCGGTGCGAGGAGGCCAGAGTTCTTTGATGCAAATACTGCGCAGGGTCAGGACTACACAGAGTCCAATGCACAACCTCAGGAATCACCAACAAGCATATGCAACTGCAAATGGACACGGTGCACAGGGGTTCGGGTTATGCAGTCCCCACTTGGGATACTAGCCTCAAACTTGCTGAGAGGGCAGATCGACCTCGAGGACCTTCTAAAACCCACCTCCTGTGTTGCTGAAATCTTCTGAGTCCGCAGGAGCTCAGGAGCAGCAGACCGGTCAGTTGCGTTAAGGTGCCTGCTAGGGCAGGGGAGTGACTCCTTCACTCCAAGGGAGATTCTTCAATTGTCCTTAGTGCACCACAGGTCCTTCACGGAGCCTGTATGGAGCAAGGGCACAGACAAAGCTTTGGACGGAGAGGGAGACGAAGTCGGGCCCAGTCAAAGTCCAGCGAAGTCCAGAGTGTCCAGACGGTCGAAGGTCAGTGGTTTCTTCTTGTAGAATCTTGTCCACGTAAAATCTAAAGTCTTACTGCCAGGTAAGCCCTTATGTACCCACGGGAGAGGGTTGGACAGATTTGGGGGACACTCCTAGGGGAGGGTCAGGACAGAGGGGTGGTTACACCCATGTCCTTTGTCCAGTTTCGCGCCAGAGCAGGAGCCAATGGCTCCCAGAACTGGTTTGAGCTGGACTATGCACAGGGACACCAAATGTGCCCCAGGTGCAGACTTTCAGGCACTCTCAGAGTGCACCCACCCAGCCCCAATACACTAAATCCTGTCTGGGAGGTGGTCACACTTCCCTGTGACAGGATGCCTATTGTGCTGCCTTCCTCTGCTCGAGCTTGGCTCAGCAGCAAGAGGGCAGAAGTGTGTGTCTGGTCGGCAGCATCCATTTTGTGCTGACCGGGTCGAGAAGGCTGGCACCGGATAGACCAGTGACCCAACGAAGCTCGCTTCTGAAGGGTGGAATCATACCTTCGACACCGGTTACCGGTGTGGAGGTATCATTCCAAGGTGTTTGATACCAAACACGATATGTTTCTATGCAGCCGGTTTCGAGATAGCATTTGCCGCGAGGTTATAATGCACCTCTACCTATATGTCCAGCTGAGTCACAGACAACCCGGGAGAATGGTCTCCAAAGGCTGCAGAGGGGCTCTGCTCATGCAGGGGCACCCTCTCACTAAAAACCCAGTACCCTGCCTTCAGGATTGTTAAGGCCTGCTATAGGGGTGACTTATAAGTTTTAAGTGTAGTGACCTATAGATATAGTGAACCTATATCTAAAGTAAGTGGTGCAAGCACCATCTTACACAGGCTGCTGTAGCAGACCTTGAGTTCCATTTTGCATGGCCTCTCATGGATGGCATAATACATGCTTCAGCCCATGGGAAGCCTCTGGGGTACCTATGCCCTGGGTACATGGGTACCATATACTAGGGACTGATAAGGGTACCCCAGTATCCAATCTGGAGTGTACCAAAGTACATGCATGACAATTTAAGGGAGAAAGCAGATAGACTGGGGTCCTGATTAGCAGGATCTCAGTCAGACTAGTCAAAAACAGTGAAACATCAAGCAAAAAGTGGGGGTAACCATAAGAAGCAGATCCTACTTTCCTACAAATCAAATAGCCAATCATGGAAACACTAATCCATAACACAATTTACAAAAGAGAGCATATGCACTTTAGCACTGATCAGCAGTGGTAAAGTGTCCAGAGTCATAAAACCACCAACAACAGGTGAGAAAAAATACAGGAGGAAGGCAAAAAGTTCTTGGATGACCCTGCAAAAAGGGCCCAGTCCAACACAACCCCCTTCCAGCCTATAGCCAGGGTAGACTAATCAATACCTTGATAGGCTTCCCTGCTTGGGGAGATAGAACAGGGACCCTGGCCCGCAACTGCAGGGGCATACTCCAGTTCTACGCCAATCTGAACCCATTTGGATCCCTCTGTCCACCCTCTCAGGGCCCACTAAGCTAACCCATGGGGAACCCTTCTCCTCACCTGTGGACACCATCTGTGCAGCACCTAACCTTAGCTTGCTCACAGGTGTTTCCCAACAGACAGACAGTACCCACATGGCCAACACAGAGGTGTGGCCCAGTCCACCCCCCGGGTGTGACTCCTGTCCCCATCCCAGGGGCAACTCTGTCTACCAGGACAGCAAGCCACAGTGGCTACTGACAGCTGTCAGTGATGAGAGCCAGGCCCCAGGCCTTTCATGGTTCTCCAACCTCTGTGGTGTCAGAGAGTGGGGGGCAGTAGCCCCAGGTGCCGGGCACCCTTTGTCCACTCTGCCTCCTGTCAGGTCAGGGATGACATCCTGACACTGACCCACCAGCCCCGGGCCTGTACCCTGTGGCTGGACAGGAGACTGGGGTGGGCTTTCCCACACCCGGTCCTCCTCCTCGGGGCTCTGCACCCTCCCACCTGGAGCGGTACCCCCTTCCAGAATTGTCAGGGCACCTGTGGCAGGTGTCCTGCACAATTCGCCCACCAGTTCAGGGGTTCTATCCTGCAACTGGGATCCCAGCTTAGGGTCTCTACCCTTAGACTGGGCAGAGGTCAGGGGTGAGGCTGCCCTCTCCCCGCCCCCCCTTACTGGGGCCCTGCACCCTCCCACCTGGAGCGGTGCCCCCAGAAGACAAATCGGTTGGGGCACTGTTAGCAGTTGCCCCCTCCTCCAGGTCAGGGAGGACACCCTGAACCTGGCCCTCCAACCCAGGGTCTGAACCCTTAGGCTGGACCTGTGCCAGGCAACCCAGGACTTCTGGGGGAGTACACCAACCCCCCCACGGGAAACACACCCCTCTGGAGTTGTGTCAGAGTCTGCCTGGTGCAGGACTCCAGCCTCCTGTCCACCTGACAGAGCATGAAGACCTCCCAGGCCAGAAGTGGCCTCACCAGGGTCAGTCCTGGGGTGCTCTAACCTCAGAGCTGGCAACCCCTGACCCACTGGTCCTTCCACTGGGGACTGCGTCCCCCTCTCACCCCTCTCTCTGGACTCATGCACCCTCCCCACTGGAGCGGTGCGGCCAGACACCAGAGCTGGTGGAATGCTAGTTACAGCAGTCTCCCCCAGCTCAACTGACACCTTGGGATCCCCCCAGGGGATGTCCTCCCGGTAAAGACTAGGCTCCCCTCCTGGTTTTCACTCATGGAACCAACCAGGCCTGGGGATTGGGTTTCGGGCACCTCGGGACACCGTCCATTCCCACTCCTTCTCCTTTGCGACAGGACATGGGACTTTACACCCCTCCCACTACTCTGGGACCTATCTGGTCTACCACCACCCTCCCCTACCTCACTTGGTTGGGGAAAACCTGAGCCACCTCCTTTAGGATCACCCCCAGATGCCTCTTCAGACCCTCTGGAATCCACCAAAAGGTCCGCCTCCAGTCTGAGCTCCCTGGGGTCGGAGAACTCACACTCCACCAGGCGTTGGCATAGCTCTGGAAAACAGGGACTTAAAATATGCTCTCCACGAATTGAATCATACAACCCCACACAGGTGTTAACCACTTTGCCTTACCATCCAGTGCCTCGCACACGTACCCCACACCACTCTCCTGAGATTGGCAAGACAGTGTCTGACTGTCTCTGTCACTCAACCCACACTCTTCTGGGCGGTCTCCACACTCACACAGCAGGACTTCTACCTTGGGGGAACCCCTCTCCCTGCACCTCTCATCTAGAGTCAGTAGAGTGTCCGGCCCACCACTAGGACTATGAACCCCTGTGCCAGTTCCCCAATCCACCTCAGGGACACTGCGTACCACTGGAGCTACCTCATATCCTTGAACCTCCTGGTGTAGGATAACCCCCTCCTTCAAGTCAGGCGCCACATCTCTGGGTGTGTGTACTGCTCCCTCAGGACTAGATAACTCAATTTTGCTGCCACCATCTGAGCTGGACTCCACCTCCAACCCAGCCAAGCTCACTTTCTGAGCTACACACATTTCTTCTTCTTGGGCTAAGGCCCTCTTGGTCTCAGCCCTCTTGAGCTCCTCATCTCCTCTGCTCACAAGCGAGAAGCCAGCCAACTTTTTCTGTTTCTTCCTCACTTTCAGAGAAATCCTCCTCCTCAGACTCAATTGGTAGTGTTGGCCCCCAGCAGGGTAACTCATAATGAAATAGGGATGCCTCTAGATCCTCCCTGGACCTTCTCTTCACAGGCAGCCCCCTTTCCTTGCAGAACACACGTAGCTCCTTCATTGTGTAGATGAACATGTGCCAGAAGTCAAGTTCCATTTTGCAACAACTAACTAGAGTCTCAGTATAAAAAAAATACTCTCAGGAGGACACCAGGAAACAGAAAAAACAGTATGTGGTTGCGTAATGGTCTGCACTATACTAGTAGTGTACACCAATCACTGTATGTAAGTCACAAATGCAAGTCCAGATCCTCACCGCTGACCACCAATGTTAGAAATGGGGGTCTCTAGTTGGCAGAGGTAGGTACCTTTGTCCAAATAGGGACCCTTGCTTCTAGTCAGGGTAAGGGGGATACACTCCTAAAATAACCCCTGCTCACCCCCTTGGTAGCTTGGCAAGAGCAGACAGGCTTATCTCAGAGGCAGTGTGTGAAGCATTTGTGAATACATACAGTAATACAGTGAAAACACTACAAATGGACACCACACCAGTTCAGAAAAATAAGTAATCTTTATTTAAACCAAAACAAGACCAAACGACAAAAATCCACAATACAGTAATGAAAATAAGGTTTTCAAATGGTAGAAATAGTTCAGTTCAATGCAAGTTGTAAATGCAACACTTTTCTCAAAAGTACCTTAGATGCGTCACGCAAAACAAACAAAATGGGCGCAGGGAAGGTGATGCGTCGGTTCCTTACATGCAGGGAAGGTGATGCATCGGTTCCTTGCTTCGGGGGAGGTGATGCGTTGGTTCCTTACTGCAGTGCAGGGGAGGTGATGCGTCGGTTCCTTACAGGAGAGGAAGTGATGCGTTGTTTTCTTACTGCGTGGGGAGTTGATGCGTCTGTTTCTTACTGTGTCCCCCAACGATGCGACAGTCTTGGCCCCTCGATGCGATGCGTCGATCCGGTACGATGCGTGGCTCCATGCAGCCGCACAGCAGGCTTGCGTCGGGATCGGTGCGGTGATCTCGGACTTCGGAGATCGTTGCACCCGATGCATCGTGCAGTGATTTCTCGAGCTGCAGCAGGCGCTGCGACGGTTTCTTCGGCGATGCGTCGGAAACAGGTGCCGATGCGTCACGCTTCTTCGATGTTGCGTCGATTTTCCAGCTCCTAGCGACAAACAGTCTCTAGAGGTCCTAAACAGCAGCAGGCACCTCTTTGCAGGTTGGAATTCCCAGCAAGGAAATTCAGGGGAGCTGGTGGTGAAGTCTTTGTGTCCCTGAGACTTCAGAACAGGAGGCAAGCTCAGTTTCAAGCCCTTGGAGATCTTTTCTTCAAGCAGGTGACAAAGCAAACAGCAAAGTCCTTTTTCTCCTTTCCTTGGCAGGAAGCAGCCACTGCAGGCCAACCCCAGACAACAAACAGCACAGGGGCAGTATTCCTCCTCAGCTTATTCGGCTCTTCTCCTTGGCAAAGGTTCCTCTTGATTTCCCAGAAGTGATCTAAAAGTCTGGGGTCTGGGCCCCTCTTTTTATACACCAAAATCCTTTGTTCTCTGAAGGCAGAGAGTGTCTGTACCCAGCCAAAACCAGTTCTGTGGGGCACTTTGCAAGTGCACAACAACCTCCTTTGTCAGTGTGAGCCCTGGCTCCAGACACACCACAGGGGGGCGGAGCCATCATTGTGGAAGGCAAGCCCTATTTAGGTGAAGGTGCTACTCCTCCCACCCCTCCAAATGCAGACCAGGCCTATTCAGCCCAGCCCTGACTCATCAGACTTCTGGAGCCGCTGCCCTTCTCCAGCCCCTGTCATCCCGAAGCCAGACATGGAATACACAAACCTAGCAGAGGCACACTGGATGAGTTAGGCAAGAAAATACCTACTTTAAAAGTGGTATTTTCAAACAGAATGTAAAAATCACCCGTACTAAAAGATGCATCTTAACATGCTGAGTTCAGGCATACTAAACTTGATTTTTCTATCTTGTTCCCAGGGTCAGTTATGTTTATAAGATGTTATAAAGAAACTCCCCATTCTGTCCTATTGGAACAGATAACCTTGCAATAGTGAAAAACGAAATTGGCAGTATTTCACTATCAGGACATGCCACACACATCACGGCATGTCCTACCTTTCACATACAATGCCCCCTGCCCACAGGGGTACCTTGGGCCTACCTTAGGGGTGACTAATATGTAGAAAAGGGAAGTTTTAGGGACTGGCAAGTGAGTGCACTTGCCAAGTCGACATGGCAGTCCCAGACTGCACACAGGCTCTGCAGTGGCAGGCCTGAGTCACATTTTACAAGCTGCTTCTGTGAGTGGCACAATCAGTGCTCCAAGCCCACCAGCAGCATTTGATTTACAGGCCCTGGGCACACATAGTGCACTGTACTAGGGTCTGACAAGTAAATCAAATAGCCAATCATGGAAACACTAATCCATAACACAATTTACAAAAGAGAGCACATGCACTTTAGCACTGATCAGCAGTGGTAAAGTGCCCAGAGTCATAAAACCACCAATAACAGGTCAGAAAAAATACAGGAGGAAGGCAAAAAGTTCTGGAATGATCCTGCAAAAAGGGCCAAGTCCAACACATACTGAGTCCATCTTGTTTTCAATGGACGTCAGGCTCTGTTTCATCACTAAGAGAAGGGTCTTCATATCCTCCTCCGCGGTGTTTGATGTGACCGGTGGTCTCTCCGACATCTCCCCCTCTGCGTCCCTGCAGTGGGATTGCACCATTTTGCGCGATTCGAAGGAGAGCTTAGACTGCTTGCCGTCTGTTCTACCCATTTCCCTACCAGTTTGGGCAGCAATTACCTCCTTTCGAGTGAGGGCCAGTGATGGGGTCGTTTTCACACCGCTCACCGATGTATCTATGGGGAGCCTCGCTCCTTTAGGCTTCCCTCTATCACTAGCTTCTTTCTCCTTCTCTGCGGAGCAGGTTTCTGCGTTGGTTGCGGGCTGATACTGTCTTTATTTCACTTGTTTGGCTCCTGGGTCGGATCCTTGTTGTCTCCTATTCCCCCACGGTGGTGCCCTGAGGATGCTGTTCAGCCTTATGGAGTCCCCTCTCTGCCGGGTGGGCAATTTACTGCTGTGTCGGCGCTTGTGCTGTTCCCTCTCGTACCCTGCTTCTGCTCGTGTGGGGGGGCGTAGAGGCGACCAGCCCTTCCTCCAAGCTTTTCATCCCCCTTATCAGTGTTCCTCCAGATCGAGGGTTTCTGAAATCTCCGATCGTCGTGTGGTGTCTGACTTCTATGGCCAGTGTCTGCTGCTTACCCCCTCTGCTATCCGATTACAGCTGGGGAGTGTGGTTTCCTTTATGGGAGATTACTCCCAAGAATACAGTGCCCAGCGCCCGTGACCCCACCGCCGCTTTGTGGTCGCGGGGACGCCCTATAAGTCCTCACGATGTCCCACTCCGGTAAGGGTCCTCTCTCCCTGCGCTCATTCTCGTGTGCTGGGCTGTTGCGCTGTTCACTGCCCGGCCTCCCCCTCTGCTTTCACCTCCTGGGATCCGGTGACCTGTAGCTGCAGCTGCTCCTTTACAACAAGGCCGTGGGGAGCTCCGCTTTCCGGACATGGCTCTGTGCCTCGCCGGCAGGCCTCCTTCCACGGGAGCTCTGACTCTTCTTTGCTCGTACCTGGTCGGGTTCACGCTGTGCCGGTGCTTATGTTCCCCTCGTCTAGGGCTCCGATGGCAGCGCGCATCCCGGAATGTTCGCTCTGTGTGGGGTTCATCCTCTGGAGTCCGTCTTATCGGGCTAGGCCGCACTCGCATCGCTAGGTCTCTTCTGAGGCTCTCTCTATTTTTCTTGCTGGGGGGGGACCCAGTTTCACTTCGATGCCTCCCCTGGCAAGAGTCTCGATCATGTCGCTTTCTCTCCTCCACATCTGCGCTCGATCATGGGTCTGTGGGCAGGATACTGTAGGATTTCTCACGCGGGCTGCGAGAGCCTCACCGGAGCGCGGCCATCTTGCGTGCTCGCCCCCTAGCACCCCTGAAATTCTTCCTGTAGTTCTGTTTGCCTCTGCGGGAGCCTTTATTATCCATGCTTGAGCCTGAACTATTGGATCCTGAATCTGAAGCCTCGCTGTCAGTGTTAAACTCTGAATTCCTACCTGGTTGAATGTAATTGTCCCTAATGTAGGGGTATACCTTTTCGGGACTGAACTTGCCAGTATTTTTCTTGAACTTGTGAACTTGCTTTGTTTTAGTGACATCTTGAAATCACTCATGGTTTTGTTTAATTCCTCCAATCTTTTCTTTAGTGAGCTGACAGACTGGTATGTTTTTAGGCGTACCTTGATCTGCTGGATTTCACATTTCATCTCTTGTGATAAGCGTGTAGCTGTTTTGATAATGAGGATTAACCAGTCACGTGTACAGTGCCACGATATGAGAGATCAGTCTTTTTTAAAGGCTTTATCATGTTGGAAAATGAATGGTTCATTCCTCACTATTAAGCCTTGAGGTGCTGCATTAGCTCTAAGATACCCCGTCATCATAATGCTGTGTATCATTGTCTTGATCTGTTCTCTTTTCAGTGCACTCAGTTCGTCCCAATGTTTGTTCTCAATCATAGGTTCCAAAATCTCCAAACCCTCAAAAGGGGAAATGTTGCATAAAATGCGCTCCACCTCCTCAACTGAGAAAGTGAGGCCTGTAATTTCTGCCATATTATCGGTGTGTGGTATATGTGGTATCAACTGGTTCCGTTGGTCTTGTGTGTGTCTCTTAAAGAAGTCTATAATACTCTTAATGTACTCCCACAGCTGTTCGCTGTCATTTATACTTCAAAAACAAGGGGAGATAGAGATAAAATAAGAAACAGGAGGACTCGTCATCCACAAGTACATCTATAACAATCAAGAAGAGTCCCTCTGTTTGGTTAGAATAATACATGATTTTTCTTTCCCAGCTAGATTGTGATTAATTTTTTATTTATATACAAGGAAAAGCACTGTGTTTTCCTTAAATAATCCTCACACACCAGGGTTGCCCCTTGGTGGCATGCTTCATTATCGGGTTCTTCCTGTCCCACTGAGGAACGGGGCGTGCTGCGCCCTTCGTAGACGTGGGAGCACTTTTAGTTTGTACTATGTGTGGATGAAGTATGGAGGTCTGAGTGGAGGGAAAACAAGGTTAAAAATACCTAGACAGTAGGAAAAAATCTTTATTGTTACCCCTCTCCGATATAGTTAAAAGCTGGGTAGATGGGACCATGAAGCTAGCAATGTGCCTAGGTTCCACTGGTCAACATGTTTCTAGCCCTACCCTAAGGCTATTCTTCAGGATCAAAGATGAAAAAATTTCCTGGTACCACTCATATATTAGTAATCAATGTGAAGAGATTAATGAATGTATACAGCACCCATTGGTGTTGGAATCATCATGGATTGAATATCAACTGTAAAGGAAATGAAAGGCATAAAGAAAAAGCATGATTCTTTTCTAAAAACGACATTATGTGCTCATGACCATATGCCCAGTTGATACAAAATATTGCACCTGTGTGGAGAAAACGTGATATATTTTTCATTATAAGTGGTGATCACTTCTAGTGCTGTCATACGTGAAAATATCGTATTTGACATATAAGACACTCACAAGACGTACAAACATGTAATATGAAGGTTAATGTACAAATATTAAAAACTCGCCGAAAAGGCTTTTGATAGGGTCTCCTGGCAGTTTCTGTGGGCCTCTATGCAATGGAAAGGGATAGGGGTACAGTTTATTCACGTAGTGAAAGCCCTGTATAAAGATCCCGAGGCTAGAGTTTGGGTGAATGGGGGCTTGACGGATGCATTTAAAATAACGAGAGGTACGCGCCAAGGGTGCCCTTGCTCCCCGTTATTGTTCGCTATTTATTTAGACCCTTTTTTTTAAATACTTGGAGAAGTCAGTAGATATCCCTCTGCTATTCGAAACAGAGCATACAGAAAAGGTATTGGCTTATGCTGAGGATGTCGCGCTAGTCACTTCACAATCTGAGATGGCGATGATAGCAATTGAAAAGGAAGCTCAAAGATTTGGGGCAGTGTCTGGATATGCCCTGAATAGGGAGAAAACACAAATAGTAGCTAACGAATTTGCACCAAGTATGGATATCAGAGTCGTCAAAAAGACCAAATATTTGGGGGTGGTGATAACTGCAGAAATCGACAAGGTAGTTAAAGAAAATTTGGAACCGTGTGCCGGCGAAATGAAAAAGGCACTTAAAAGAATTGATAATTTGCACCTCACATTGATTGGCAGAGTAAACATAATTAAGATGGTATGCTTCCCTAAGGATTATACTTTTTAAGAGCAATTCCCTTGATTTTTAAGAATTCTTGGTTTAAAAAATTCGAAAGCATCTTTGCACCGTTTATATGGGCGTATTCTAGACCTAGAAGAGCAATCAAATACTTATTTTTACCTAGAGAGCGTGGTGGCTTGGCTTTACCTAATCTTAAATTATACTGGTGGGCAGCCTCTATTAAATATTATATAGTCTTTTTGAATGTGAGCCCCGGGATGGAGGTATCTAGTGACAGCTACCCGTATGCACATGGGAACGGCCATGATGTAAGAGGGTGCTTATGGCGCCAGCTTAATTTTGGATATTACAAAAGAGTACGCTTTAAGACTCTACACACGGCTTTTAGGGTATGGTCTTCTGTGCGACGTTTGGTTGGTCTAGGGAAATTAAACTACTCTACGCCCTTTGTACAGAATAAAGACCTCTTTGATATTTTTAATGATCACTATTTTGAGAAGTGGATAAACGCTGGTATAACCCAGGTTGGGTGCCTGTTCATAGCGGAGGGTCTAATGTCATTTGAGGAGGTGAGAGGAAAATTTGATCTAACTAATAGAGAATTCTTTAAATATTTACAAGTCAGGGACTTTTTGTTAAAAAAGGGAGGTGGCAAAGAGAAATTTGAGAGTTGTGAATTAGTGGGCAGATTAAGACGACCTGAGGCACCAAGGATTGGATTATTATATGCATTATTGATCAGTTATGTGAAGGATGATGTGGGTAAATGCTCATCAAAATGGCAAGAGTTGCTGGGAATATCAGACGTAGAGTTTCAAGAGGCTTTTTTGAGCAACTTAGGGTTTTTAATGCCCGCTAATCTTCAAGCACAATTTTATAAAACATGTTTTGAATTATATTATACCCCATATCGGATCACCAAATGGGGGGAGGAGAAAGGAGTGTTCTGCCCACGGTGCGCGTTATATAAGGAAGACTTAATGCATATGTTTGCCACCTGCAGTGAGCTTGCCCCGCTTATAGGGGAAATAGAGGTGTTCTTACAAGAGAAGTTGCTGCTGCGGGTGAAAGTCACCCCCCAGGTAATTATGCTTGGTATAAATGACCTGGGTAAACTTGAAGGTGGGGCTTTTATCTGTATAGCAATGCCAGTATATAGAATTTGTATAGCATCAGTATGGCTGGATGCTAACCCACCAATATTTCATCAATGGCTAGCTCGCTTACTGAGAACATATAGTCTCGAGAAAGCTATTTATGAGCAAAGGGGACATAAGGCCACAAAGAAAGGAGGTAAAATATGGCAATACCTTGCCAATTGAAGGGATCAAGTGGATGGGTAAGCCATATATGTTTTACAAGGCAGGGGGCGAACATGTTTTATATTTGAGTCTTATATTTGAGGGCACTCTGATGAGTAGAAATGTCCGTGGTAGATTAGGTAGGTGGGTGTACCACTTAAAGAGATCGATGGTAAATTGACCCTGGATATTGTTATGCTATACCCCAGAATATCGGGCGGACACGAGATTAGAAATATGGGTAAGACATTCAAATGCTTTTAGAGACATCACGTATGCACTTTTTGAAATTTTGCACTGTAATATTCAGGCTGCTATTATGGTTTACAATGTATGCACATGCACTTTATGTTGGATATAGGCCTTGTATTTATTAGCTAAGGGGGTGATGATCTCTTGAAGGTGTTGTGGCAAAAAAGTACTCTAAGCTAACTGTACTAGTAAGACTGGGTTGTCTTGTCTAAAAATGTTGATATGGGTAATGTACATTATCCCATAGGTTAGAATACTATGTACCTTTTGATATGATGCACTTTATTTTGCAGGCTGCCAATATTGCTAATAATGTATGCCCACGCACTTTTTTCTGGTTGACCTAGTCAGGCCAGGTATGCACCTTCTTTCTTTGGCACTTTAGTAGAACGATGGGGAAACCGTTGACTTGATATGCATATGCACTTTATGGAGGACCTTTGACTGTGTTGGGATAACTCAAAGATGCTGCTAAGAAAATGTTTAAAGGGAACCTGGAATCAAAAGCCATCTGTATAAGATGTGGTATTGGACAAGGGAATTTTATTTGACTTATGAAATATTTATGTTTTGATCTAGTATGAATAAGATACCTAGAAATGTAACAAAAAAAAAAAAGGAACCCACATGGAAACTGATAGGATTGGGGTTAGGGAGGGGGAGGGATGAGCACCGGGAGATATTTAAAAAGAAAAAAATGTGGGAGAGAGATAGAAGTTGATTGTATTGGTTATTTCCTTGTTCTCTCACTCAATAAAAATAATTAATTTAAAAAAAAATAGTAAAAACTTCCACCCAAGACACTTGAAGGAAAACCTACCATTCAGACAATTCTTAAGAATCAGACGCAACAGCTCTGACCTGCAGGATATAAGCAACAAGCTGAAGTTTTATCATCAAAATTGAAAGCAAGGAACTATCCGAAAAGAATAATTTCAAAGGCAATGAAAAGGGCAAGGAATAATCACAGAGAGGCCCTCCTTGAGACACTCCCCTCTAAAAAACAGGAGGAACGTCCAATCTGTATTACGACCTGTAACACAGCCCCAAATCAGATAAGTAAAATCATCAATAAACACTGGCGCATGCTCAACAGTGGCACCCTCCAGTTCCCGAAACCTATGTTCTCACACAAAAGAGAGCGAAGTCTCAGAGACATCCTTGTACATACACGGCCTAAAACCAACGGTATGAAGGAAACTCAAACACGTCTTTTTCCTGTGCAGGGACACCATCCTTGTGGGAACTGTAGCGTATGCCCCCTAACTAAAGCAACACGCACTATCAAATTTGATGACAATACCACCTGGGATCTGAGACATTTCACGAACTGCAATACGGACTGTGAAGTCTAAATGATAACCTGCCCATGTAATTTACGTTACATTGGCATGACCAGTAGAAAGATAAAAGTGAGAATAGGTGAACATCGCAGCAACTTACGTTGCAGACGAGCTACAATGAAAATGTCATCCCATTACATTGAACATAATCACACGACTAATTACTTCAATTGGGTCATGCTGGAGCAGGTACAGAAAGAATCTCACTTTTAATCTTTCATCCCATACTTGAAGCGGGCCCCTTTGGAGGACAATTTTCGTAACATATGTCTTGCCTTTGGGTTATCCCAAAATGACCAACCTTTTAATATCAGGTGGCATAACGTTTTTTCATATATATACATCATTGTGACCGAAGACTCAATTTTTTTTTTTACCTTTTTGCCCATTCATTTATAATTTTTTTTGTTTGTTTCTGGTATGTTCCGTTTTTAAACAAAAAACGTAATATTTATACCAACAGTAATTTTCTGACAACTGAATGAAATTACGCTTTTTAATAACGTATGTACCTTCCCCAAAACGAAGATCCACCAACACCGACGGCATACCAGGAAGTATTGCCACCGATGGCGGCCATTTTGGTAGGTCAGCGGTGTAGCGTTCCTCGTGCACGAGGACGCCGACGGAGCTCGGACTCAAAAGAACCTGCTACTGTGGGCTTTTTTCAATCGTCGGAGACATGGGCGGGCACTCACCTTGAAGCGAGGGAGTAGCCTTGAGGCACTGATCTGCGCGAAATTGATAGTATTGAGTATAACTGCTGTATTTCGGCTTAAACGCTACATAGCCCTCAGTACTGCTTTTTTGACGGGGTATCATGTCTTATTTATCTTCCTCATTCTGAGTATGACTACAGACGTCCCTTTCCTACGTTTGGTCTCATGTTGCAATTAAGAAGCAATGATAATGTAGGTTTTTTTACTAGTTGTTCACCAACCTTCATATTACATGTTTGTACGTCTTGTGAGTGTCTTATATGTCAAATACGATATTTTCACGTATGACAGTATTAGAAGTGATCACCACTTATAATGAAAATTATATCACACTTTCTCCACAAAGGTGCAATATTTTTTATCAATTGGGCATAGGGTCATTAGCTCATAATGTTGTTTTTAGAAAAGAATCATGCTTTTTCTTTATGCCTTTTCTTTCCTTTACAGTTGATATTCAATCCACAATGATTCCAACACCAATAAGTGCTGTATACATTCACTAATCTCCTCACATTAATTACTAATACTTGAGTGGTACCAGGGAATTTTTTCATCTTTGCTCCTAAAGAATAGCCTTGGGGTAGGGCTAGAAACATGTTGACCAGTAGAACCTAGGCACCTTGCTAGCTTCAAGTTCCCATCTCCCCAGATTTTAACTATATCGGACAGGGGTAACAATAAAGATTTTTTCCTACTGTCTAGGTATTTTTAACCTTTTTTTCCCCCACTCAGACCTCCATACTTCATCCACACATAGTACAAACTAAAAGTGCTCCCACGTCTTCGTAGGTCGCAGCACGCCCCGTTCCGCAGCCGGACCTGAAGAACCTGATGATGGAGCATACCACCAAGGGGCAACCCTGGTGGGTGAGGGTTATTTAAGGAAAACGCAGTGCTTTTCCTTGTATATAAATATAAACATCATCACAATCTAGCTGGGAAAGAAAAATAATTTATTATTCTAACCATACTGTTGTATTCCGCTTTAGGGGTCCGTATATAGGTTTTCCTGAATCATGTCCTTATATAGGCACAATTCGCCTTGCCCTTATATAGGCATAGAATCCCAGTCCTTATTTAGGCATTAGCCGTGCACTCCAAATACAGGCATGGGCACCGACATCCGTCCACCCTAACGTCACAACGAGTTCTTAGAAACCAGACCCTCAAGCTTCGGGAGTTTCCCTAGCACAGGACTATTGATTTCTCCAAGAACTCATCTATTATGTATGAACCGTTATACCTTAAGGGTTCATTCCTGACGTCTTCCTCTGTCCGACTTTACGTTAATGCTAACAATCCAAGACACCTACCAGGTATAAATATACCTTCCCTTGCCCAAGCAAGTGAGAGGAGACCTCGACTTCAGAGGAGCCCGTATCCCGGCCTGACGCACTGAGAAGACGCTGTCATTCCTGCACGCAGACGAATCCAGCTTCCAGGGTTCTGACTCCCTTCACGGGGTGTTAGAGTTCCAGATCCGGCAGGATATTCCCACCTCTCTCATTCTCAAGGTATGGAGCTGACTAGAACCTAGAGGGACTCTTGGCATACCATACTTGGCATACTAGACATAACATACTCTTAGTATACCAGACTAGAGAATACTCCACCTACTTCTACCTTTCCCTACACCTAGACTAGGTTAGGTACATCGGGGTAGAACTAGCTTAGAGACGCATCGTATGAGTACTCGCATTCTTAGCTCATGTTATTTATGTACGTGAATATATGCTAAAAGATAATGCTAGCGCAGTATTATTTATTTCTACTGCTTACGCTGTACATTATTTATCTTGCATACTGTCTTGTGATCATAACAGCACATATCTCTTACACGAGAAACAAGACTGTTCAATAAAACCCTTTTATTGAAACGCCCGTCTTTCCTTTCTGTGTAACTCTGTAGAAACGAAGCATGCACGATTGACTGAGTGAAACTGTTATCTATTGTTTCCACGATTCTGAGACGTGTTCCGCTTCTAAAGGGAAACAAAGTTGTCATGTTTTTCGGTTGCCAGAAACTACTCCCTTCTTGTTCTCAAGGAGTTTCTAGTGGCCTCTGAGCTAGCTGGCACAAGTAATTAAGTTTAATATACTCGATAGGGACATACCGACCTTAGTCCTATGTCAAACCTATAGGTTATATTATTCCAATGCGCAGAGCCTATTAGGGAAATAGGAACTACACTACAATACAGAGGGACTCTTCTTGATTGTTATAGATTTACTTGTGGAGGACAGGTCCTCCTGTTTCTTATTTTTCCTCTACCTCCCCTTGTTTTTTGAAGTATGCTTAGAATCCTGTCATACAAATTGTTTCCAGTGCTAAAGCAATATTACTATTAGCTCTCAAAGTCATTGTCAAAATGAACTCTATTACTTTCAATAGAACTGTTCCTATTTGTTTTATCACTTTTAGCTAAATGGTAAAGACAAATATAGTTTGTAAAAGCAGAAAACATGTCTGAGCACGACATAGCGGTGGCCTGTGTTTCAGAGCCTCTCCTTAACAAGATTCGTTATTACTAGTTCAGTTTTCTTGGCTCTACTTAAAAATTATCAGAATGGATGTGTCAATAGTGTGCCGTGGGTTTACCTTTGCCTGAGTATAAGCATCTCTGTCTGTTAGTCATAACTTTAAGCACCTACATTTCTTTCTCTACAGATATGGAATATGCCCAGACAGCATAATTCTTTACGGCCAAAGTATTGGAAGCGTGCCAACAGTGGACCTCGCATCACGATATGAGTGTGCTGCTGTTGTCCTACACTCGCCACTGAGTTCGGGATTGAGGGTTCCCTTCCCCAACATTAAGAAGACATACTGCTTCGATTCCTTTACCAAGTATGTGTCATAAGCCAGGTAGGGGAAGTAGACGTCTGATGCAGAGAGAAGATAACTTATGGTTCCAATGTGTGATTGGCTAGGCTGCATCACATACCTGGAAAATTATTTGTGCTGTGATTCAACAAGATGCAAATGCAATGATAAAGTTCTGCAAGAGACAGCCGACATCCATCTCTCCATTTTCAAAGTGATAATATTAAAAAGCTTGTGCCTTCAAAAGGACAGGGGTTACAGTGCCAAAAGAAGCAGCATTTTTACGAACATGTCTTCAAGGGAACAGAAAGGGGCCCATGGGGTCCCAGTCTGCTTAAACAGATACCCACACCCTTCATTTGTATGTTAGGAGCTAAACATCATGGACAGCTTCCATTGTCATCTTTCACTATGCAAATGGTTACTGGCTGACAACTGGTAACATTTCAAGGCTTTGTAACCACGTGAGCATACACATAGCATTGATATTTTTTCGCAGATCTTAAGAAAGGGCTGCTTCCTTGTCAACTCATTTTCCTTGCGATTCATAAGGAATTGAAGTGTTGACATTTGGAGCAACAAAGACGTTTGAAACTCAGGTACCCATTTACGACAATGTCACTCAGTGCAGCGCAGCAAGTCCCCCGGCTGCGCTGCGTGACAGGGAAAGGGCAGGAATGCGGCATCTTTTTTTTGGGGGGGTTCAAATATCTTTATTGCTTATTGAAAAAGAAGTACATTTGCAATACAAGAGCAATACAGCAAATCAGAGTCAAATATATAATAACGAAGAATTTAAAAAAGGATTTCATGACAAAAAGCTACTGGACTGGGATAAAAGGATGTCAAAGTTATCATTTAAAAATGATCAGATAAATATCATGACAATAATAAATATTGTAAATTCATCAAGTAGTAAGTATAAGTCCCAGGAATGTGGAGCAGATGGAGCAACTACATATATCGCAACAAAGTCATGTGATAGTTGTATTGCTTAATAGAGAAGGTACATCAGCGAGGGGAAAAGAGAAAGAGAGAAAGAGGAAAGAATAGTAGAGTAGAGAAAAGGAAGAAGGATAAAACGGAGGGAAGGGACATCTGCTACACCTCTAAGAAAATAAGTTAAGAGATGGAATCAAAAGGATATTGAGCTACCAACCCCTGAGAAGACAAATTCATATAGTTATCCAAAGACTGCCAAACATTACTAGCAATTGAAGGCGAGTAATGCTTCTTTTCAGTATGAGCTCCACGAAGATATGAAACCCATGCCCACCAGGTATGATAAGACAGGAGATGAAAAGATTTCCATTCTGTGAGTATAATTTTGACAGCAATGGATAAGAGTAAATCCAAGAGCTCCAAATCTGTATTGTCAAGAGGTATAGGGGTAACTGTAGCCCATGGACCTAGCAAAATCATAGGAAAAGAGAGAACTATAGATGTATTAAAAATTAGTGATAAATGTTTGTGTGTCAGGCCCAAAAGGAATTTAATAATGTACATTAAAAAAACATATGTTGATGGGTGCCTGGTACTAAATTACAATTCCAACAAAGATCACTATCTCGTAACTTCAACTTATGTAAACGAGCAAGGGTCCAATGTAAGAGATTTAATGTGAAGAATTTAGATTGGATTAATGAAGGAGCAATTTTATTACATAGGGACAATTTCCCAATCAGTTGCCATGTATCTTGTGAAATATGTTTAAAAATCTCGCCTTCAAAATGGTGAGACCACTATATATTTTAGAAGCGGTATGACTTGAATGTACCCACATACACAAGAGTGAGACAATAACCGGATCTATAGAGAGGGTTATTTTAGAGAGTTTAACCTTTAGTTTAAAAAAGAATAAAAATCCATGTTACTGAGATTATATTTCCTGGCTAGGAAGGAAAAAGGAAGAGGATCATGATTAGTATCATAGAGGTCTTTCACTAGTCTGATACCTTTGGCAGCCCACGAGAGAGCAGTGCTAGGATCAATGTCAATAAGAAGTTTAGGATTAAACCATAAGGATGACCATCTTGATTTATGAATAGGTTTGGATACTTTCTTAGCAATATATTTTAATGCACTAACTGTGTCTCATATAATACGTTGAGAATGAGCTAAAACAAGTTTGGAGGTTATGAGTAGGGAAGGAGTGGAAAAAGGAGCGCATAACTATCGTTCAATACGAATCCATGGAGGTATATGTTGGGAATCCGGTAAGAACCAAAGTGCACCTTGAGACGCCAAAAGGAAATTTGGTATAGATTCCAATCAGGGAGATTACAACCACCCATGACAGAAGGTTTCCTAAGGTATTTGTAAGCAATTCTAGCTCTCTTATCATTCCATAAGAATCTAGAAGTGATTAAATCAATCTCATGAAAGAAAGCAGAGGAAAGCTTTATAGGTAGCATGGAAGATAGAAGATAGAAAATTAATGATCAGGGTTATCATCATTTTAAGAGTTTGTAACCTGCCCCACCAGGAAAGATCCTTAACCTTAGTTATGATGTAGGATCCATTATAAGTGATAGTACTGAAAGATCCTTACAGAACCAGATCCCTAGATATTTAATACGAGTAGATTGCCATTTAAAACCTGAATCCCCATATGAGAAGCAAAACTCAAAGAGTTTAGAGGGAACAATTCAGTTTTTTTCTTTGTTAAGAGTGTACCCAGAGACAACCGAGAAATCACTAATAATAGTAGAGATAAAAGGGATCGCTGATACAATATCCTCTGAAAAATAAGGACGTCATCCGTGTAAGCGGCTGTTTTAAGTGTATACGATCCAAATTGAATACCTTTAATATCCGGGTTCAGATTAAGTAAGCGATGAAGTGGGTCAATGGATAGGAGGAAAAAAAGGGGTGAGAGAGGGCACCCTTGTCTAGTACCTTGGCAAAGATTAAAAAAATAAGACGTAGTACCATTAATCCTGATATTAGCTTTTGGTTGCGCATAGAGAGCCATAACCATATTAATAAAGGTATCACCAAGGTTGTGGGATTCTAATACTGCTTGTAAAAAAGGCCAAGAAACTTTGTCAAAAGCCTTTTCAGCGTCAAGGTCAATCGCTGCCTATGGTAGTGAGGAAAGTTTTGCTTTTTCTAAAATGTGACAGAAAGTCAGAATATTGTCTCTGGCAAGCCTACCCTTAACAAAACCTGTTTGGGAGTCATGGATAAGATTAGGAATATGACCTTCTAGACGTCTTGCTAAGATTTTGGCGAAAATTTTAGCTTCCATGTTTAATAAGGAAATGGGACGGACGTTTCTAGGATCGGAATGATCCTTACCTTCTTTTGGTATGACTACAATAGTAGCCTCAGCAGCCGAACCTGAAACCTTGCCAGAAAGAACATAATTATTGAAAATCTTCTTAAGATATTTGACAATTGACTATTGAAGAAGTAAATGTTTTGTAGAAGGCAATAGGAAACCCATCCGGTCCGGGAGCTTTCCCCGAACGTGTAGCCTTAATAGCCTGGATAATCTCATCAGTATCAATTGGTTTTCCCAGTTCAATCATATCAGCATGCGAAATAGTATTAGTAGGGAGAGAATTAAGAAACTGTTGGCAGGTACTCATGGTACACTGATCCCGAGGTGTATATAGAGTTTCATAGAATTCCTGCAAGACCTCAAAAATTTCTTGGTTGTGAAACCTTTTTGAGTCGGTTTTATCAGTAATATGAGTAGCATTGGTATTCATATTCTGATATTTTAGAGTAGCAGCCAACAGCTTACCAGCTCTACTCTGTAACAATAATTGACAGGATTTTTGAGCGTGCACTCCAATATAAGCTCTTTTAGTGACTATGGAGTTAAAAGAATATTTAAAATGTTTTATATCCTGCAAGAGTAATTTGTTGTTAGTATGTCTATATAACTTCTCTTTCCGTTTAATGTCATCCCCCAAAGACTGAAGAGACTTCCTAATGTCACTGTTTCTTTTGACCATTTATTTAATAATGTGACCTCGTATAGTACATTTAAATGCATCCCACAATACTATTGGAGAATTCACTGAGGCTTCATTATCCTTGAAAAAATTATCAATCTCATCATTAAGTTCTTTGACTTCATCATTATCTTCTAAGATTTCTGTGTTTAGACGCCAATTAAGGCGGGCCATTAGTATTCGTGAGATTAAGGATGGTTATAGAGACTGCTGCGTTGTCCGAGACAACAATTGGATGTATCATAACATTTATAGTACGTTTTCTTTTTTTAAAACAAATTTTATAAGGTTATTTTGCATTATGAGGGGCACGAGCCCTACAAAGACCTGTATGAATATAAGGATAATATTTGCATCGGTAACCACTTTTTGGATAAGAAACAATACCTGCCAACCGTGCAGGTAAAACAAAAATTCAAACATTATGCAGACTGTCTTCGATCTCCATAGTAAGGCACATGATACACCGGATTCAAAACATATATCATAGCAGGGCAGCAATATTACATAATGATACAACACAGGGTGATACACATTAGGGATCAAAGGGTGCCACTCATGGGTCCACCTCAGGCGGGGGGGGGCAGGTCGATTCCTCGATACGTCGCCCACCGCGTCCAGATCTTACGATGTTTCATGGGGCAGCCCCGGGCCTCAAAGACAGCAATCTCGGCCCCCATACATTTAACTAATTCATTCTTCCATTTGCCTATGGTCGGGAGAGATGTCGCCTTCCACCCCTGCGCAATATCCCTTTTGGCGATAGTAAGGGCCAGGAACAACAGATGCTGTTTATATCGGTTCCCCCCAATATCATCGGTGGAACGTAGTAGGAAAAGCCGTGGGTCAAGTGGAAGCACCCATGCCAGCACTTCATTAAGACATGACCGAACCCTGTTCCAAAAGGGCTGCAAAGCTGTGCAGCTCCAGACTGTATGTAGGAATGACCCTTCTTCTCTGCCGCATCTCAAACATGTAGGGGACTGAATGACACCCATCCGCCATAGCCGCACCCTAGTGTAGTATACTCTATGCAGATATTTGTATTGGATGAGCCGGTAGCATATGGAGACTGCCGCGCCCCTCGGGCTCACGATCGCTTCGGCCCAATCGTCGTCGGTTAATTCTGGAATGTCAGCCTGCCAGGCAAGTCGGGTCTTGTCCAGGGTGGTGGGTGTGTGCGTCGTCAGTGTCTGATATATTTGTCTAATCTTGTGTAGACCAAGGTCACCCATTAGCAGGCGGCCCTCCAAGGGCTGGAACTCGGGAAGAGTCTCTAAATTGCGGATCTGGGGGGCGAGTGCGTGACGGAGCTGTAGAAATTTGTAGAATTGTGATTTATGGAGGCCGAAATCAGTCTGTAGTTGTTGGAATGATTTTAATGTGGTGCCCCGTAATACGTCCCCAAGGGTCGAGATCCCCACCAGGTCCCATCCCCGGAACCTGGCCAATGCGGTCACTGATTGAAGGTGTGTACTTTGCCACAGGGGAGTTTGCTGAGTGAGTTTCCCCTTCCACCCCATTTGCCTGGTCTTGGCCCTCCACAACTGTTTGACCACTCTGCCTGCCGGCGGTAAATGCTCTAGACGTGTGGTGCTATACAATAAGTGAAGAAGAGGGACCTGCTCCATTGCGGCATGCTCTATGGCATATGCCGGATCTGTGGGGGAGTTATACCACCATTCGTTCACTACAAGGATATGGGACACTACATAGTATGAGTAGATATAGCTGCCGCAATCCCCCCACAATACGTGGACTGTGCACAAGTACGGAGTGCCACACGAACCGCCCCGCCCCCAGAGGAATTTGTTTTGTATGGCATTCACTTGCGCAAACCATGCACGAGGGAGAGGATATGGGAAATTTTGGAGGCGGTATAGGATCCGAGGTAAAGAAACCATCTTGAAGATGGCCGAACGCCCGTAGAGGGAGAGGGGAAGAGAGGACCATATCGCTGTTTCATTCTTAAGGCCAGTTAACAATGGGGTGATATTGTGCGCCCAGGAAACCTTGGGGCATGGGGAGATGTAAATCCCGAGATATTTGAAACCATCTGTAGCCCGGGAGAGCTGTGCAGCCCATGATTCGCGGCCTTGGTGCCCACATACTGGGAATAAGATGGATTTAGCGGGATTGGCGTGAAGGCCCGTGGTGCCTCCAAACACCCTAAGAATTTCTAGTATACGGGGCCCAGAGTACCAAGGGTCTGTCATGAATAAGAGAACGTCGTCTGCATATAACGCTATATGATCCGACCGTGATCGGGACCAATCGAACCCCCTAAGCACCGGGTCGTTTCTGACCCAGGCCGCCAGAGGTTCGACCGCGAGGGCGAACAACAATGGGGACAGCGGGCAGCCCTGCCGGTTACCCCTCTGGATTGGGAAAGAGCATGATCGATGTCCCGCGATGCGAACCGATGCCGTCAAGTCGGTATATAACAGGCGTATATATGTCAGGAAGCGGGGTCCAAAATTGATCACCTCGAGCAGCTGAAAGAGATATACCCAGCTCAGAGAGTCAAAGGCTTTATCGATATCGGCTAAGAGCAGGGCAGCAGGTCGACCCAATGAAGGAGCAGCAGCAATGGCGTTATGGACTCGCCTAATATTGTATCTAGTGGAAGGCGTGGCCAAGCCGAGCTGCGAGATGGCCGCTTGCTAGAGAGGCTCCGCCTGCCGCGCGAGCCATCCGTACAAAATCCGGCAGCAAAGTAACGCAAAACACGTCAAGAAGCAGCAGAGCAGTGGTGGGACATGGTGGAGCCCTGACTGGTGTGCCTCTGCCGCCGGATGAAGCGCCGGAGGGGACGAATTCCGCTACTGGTGGTCCGGCCGGGTTCCCAGCCCGCAATAAGCAAAATGGCGCCGCGGGCGCGGTGATTGCCCGACACAGCGACAGCAGGCTGAGGGACGCAGGCGGCAGCACCCGGTCGCGGGAGACAGCGTGCAAACTACTCGACCGCCCAGGCATCGCGGTGGGAGGTGCGTGCCCAGACCCTCGAGTGTGCCGGCAGGAGATCCAGGCCACAGCAAGCCGGTAGGAGCAGCGCTGGTGGGGTGCCGCGCGGGGCCGATCCCAGGCCGTCCGGGAGCGGTGGCGCTGAAAGGGGGAGATCCGCTGTGCAGAGACCACGCCGTGCGCCGCACTGGGAGCGGTGCACGCTCCACGAACTGCCAGCGGGACACACTCGAGGTACCGGGGGCCGCTTGGGCGGCTGGCGGGACCCAAAGGAGGTGATTCGGGCGGTCCTAGAGGGTGGAGGAAGACGACGGGCCTGTGGACCATACCGCACTGCCCCGGAGCTACCGGGAAGACACCCCCGCCTTCAGTGACAGTCATGTGAACGAACACTAGCTGGGGCAACCAAAGCCTGGGAGAGACAGGAGGCCTCGGGAGGCAGACCGCGTGCCATCTACAGCAACAGGCAGGAAGGTGACACATACGGCATACGGAGCAGGCACTTTAGAACTGCTGGCACGTCACGAACTGGGCCAGAGCTGACGCGGATTAGTCAGGCGCGCGACGGGACGTGCCACAGCAGTACAGGGCGAGCCCCCGCCTATCGTGTCTTTTTGAGATCTAGCACACAAGCCCTGTGGGCCCCACGGGACAGCGAGAGGCGCACACTCGGAGGAAGTGACTCCACGAGCAAGGCCTGCAAGCCAACGCACATCCCCACGTGGCAGGGGGACGATCAGAATGGACCGGCGCTACTAGAGCAGACGCCCAATGTGAGGGCCGCAGGAGCCTTCTTTTGCCTACTGCGAACGTGGGCTGAGAGACTACTCAGGGCCGGGAGGCGAGTTTTCGTTGGTGCTTCGGGCGTACCGTGGTGGCCCTGTGACTTACTGGGACTGATCTGGGTGGCGAGCTGAGGCCTTGAGGGGTCGCGCTCGGGAGACTGCGTCCTTACACTTTTTTGCCACGCTGGTGAATGACTGACACTGAGCGGCAGGATAGCGACGGTGGAGCAAGGTGGGCTGAGCGACACCTCAGGATACGAACTATGAAGCCGAAAGGGGGAGCGCCGGTCCAGACGAACAAATTGGACCGATACGCAGTCGCGAAGCCACCGGCAGGGGACGACGCCGGTGCGGGAGGACATGCCTCGGCCACGGAACCCTCCCTAAGCTCCATCATGGCGGCAATCCAGACGCTGGGGACGACGCTGGAGACCAAGATCGATAAGGTCTCCATCGAAATTAACCTACTGCGAGCGGACATGTCCAAGACGTCAGAGAAAGTTAAAGCTGCCGAGTCGAACATTGTTGACCTACAGACTTCCACTAAGAGCTTAGAGGAGAGGGTCCAGCAGCTGGTTAAGCAACACCAACAGTTGGCCCTGAAGATGGAGGATCAGGAAGGAAGGGCCCGCAGGAACAACATCCGGGTAGTGGGGGTCCCGGAGGGGGCGGAGGGGCCCAGCATGGACCTCTTTCTTGAGGAGCTCATTCTACAACATCTGAAGCCTAAACGACTCTCGGCTCTGTTCGCAGTGGAAAGGGCGCACAGGGCACCGGTTCCTCCACCAAAACTGGGGGCGCCCCCGAGGACGATCATCGCACGGATCCTCAACTACCGGGACCGCGATGCCATCCTACAGGCGGCCCGGCAGCAGGGCGACCTCCAATATGAAAATGTGACGGTGCATTTCTTTCCGGACTTCACGCTAAAGGTACAGCTGGAGCGGAGATCGTTCGACGGGGTGAAGCGAACACTGAGAGACAGGGGCATCAAATACATGATGTTCTTCCCTGCGAAACTTAAAATCATCGCAGGGGGTAAATCCTGGTTCTTCACGTCCCCGGCGGAGGCCCAGGCATGGCTGGATGGGCCACGGTCGCAGGTGGACCCGGCAAGAACTGAAAGGGGATGGAGAGACACTCGTGACCGCTCCTCGGCACCCACCAGTGAGCAGGAGGGTGGCAACGGGCGGGATCGTCGCTCCCGAAGATCCAGATCACGAAGTCCGGCGTCGTCCGAAGGCCCGGGGGGCTGAAAACATTGAAAGACATGGACTGAGTGCGGTATTTACTAACTGCGTGAATTGTTGAGTATAAGGGGCCAGGCTCGAGGAAGCTGCTCTGTTGAATTTAGTGATTGTTGTCTGCTGCTTAGTTTTGTCTTAAGGGCTGAAAGCGGCCTTCTGGAGCCATTGATGAGCTAGGCTACACAACCCCATTCTCTAGTTAATTGTTCTGTGGGCGACAGGCGCTCTGCTAGTTGGGGATGTGGGTGGTTCTAGGCCCACGAAGCAGGGTAGCAGGGAGGGGGGTAGGTTCGTTTTGGTGGGTAGGTCGGGGGGGAGGGTTAGTTGGTGGGGTTAGTTGGGGTTCTTTTAAGTTGACAATGCTTTCCACTATTTACATGAATGGGAGGGGCGGTGGGAGGTGGTCCTGGGGGGGTGGAGGGAGGGACGAGAGGAGTGGTACATTTCCCTGATGGCGGTGCAACGGGCTAGGCGCCTCAAGATCCTGTCGTGGAATGTGAATGGTCTTGGGGACAAGATCAAGCGAACCATGGTGCTACAATATTTGCCTAGACATACCCCGGATATAGTTCTCCTCCAAGAGACACATTTGAAAGGGAATAACTACCTAGCCATGAACCGCTTCGGCTACACACTGTTGGCACACGGGGGGTTCACCTCGGGATCTAGGGGTACAGCGATCCTGGTTAGGAACTCCCTGCCATTGGTGCTCAATCGTAAGTGGTGCGACCCACTGGGCCGATACGCGGCGCTCACAGGTACCTGGGAGGGGCATACACTGAATGTGTGTTCTGTATATATACCACCGAGAATGCACGGGGTGACTTTTCCCGATCTGAGTGAACTACTGCTGGATTTGCCCGCGGGGACCCTGATCCTGGGGGGCTATATGAATGACGTTATGTCGCATGACATTGACCGTGACTCGTCGGGGCATAGGCCTAGGGGGGCATGCCCGCTGACGGCCTTTGTAAAGGCGATGGGCCTGGTGGACTTATGGAGGGCACACAACCCGGACACTCAACACTTTACCCATATCTCAGCAGCACACGGCAGCGGTGCCCGCTTGGACTACATCTTCACACAGGCAATGTCGGCGGGACTCTTTAGAACGGGCTGTCACAGGGCCAGGGGTATCTCAGATCACTCTCCGTAGAGGTGTGGCTCTGGGGTCCCGAGAGAGACTGGACAGTGCCTCCGCGCTTAGACCCTTACTTGTTCAGGGATCGTGATTTCCAGGACAAGTACCGAGAGAGGACGGACCAATATTTCACAGAAAACGAGGGGACTGTGGGTTCTCAATGTGTACTATGGGAAGCGTATAAGGCGGTGGCGAGGGACTTCGTACAGGCTGTGGTGGGGATTAGACGTAAAGAACAAAGGGCACAATGTGACGACCTGGAACGGGAAATAGCCCAGCTGGAGAGGGGAACGGATCCTGACTCGGGGAGGGGACATGACCATTGCCATACCCTCCGGCTTAAACAGCGGGAACTGAGGGATGTCAGCAAAAATGCGGCACGGGCTCATGCCATAGCGACACAGCGGCGGGTGTATGACTTGGGGGATAAGGCCAACAAGGTTATTGCGTGGCTTGAGAAACGGGATCGGAGTAGAAACTGGGTCGCAGGCATCCAACCTAAGGTGGGTACGGAACGGTTGGCCGGAGGGGAGATTGTGGATGCCTTTGCGCAATATTATGAAGAGCTGTATCAGTCGCAGACCAGCCGTAGGGAGGAGGAGTGCCGGGAGTTTCTTAGAGATATTAAAGTGCCAGTTCTTGGCCGACGTGAGCGGGACACAGCAGACCTAGATCTGGGAATAGAGGAACTGGAAGGGGCCATGAAGGACTTACAGGCTGGAAAGGCGGCGGGCCCCAATGGGTTCCCAGCTGAAAGTTTCAAGTGCGTGGCGGGAAGAGTCGCGCCGTACATGTTGAGAATGTTCAATGAGGCGCTGGGGGCCGGTCAGCTACCGGAGGATCTCAGAACGGCGACTATTGTAGCGATCCCAAAGGAGGGTAAGCCGCGGGACCTATGTAGTTCTTACAGACCGATCTCCCTGATTAATTGTGAGACCAAAGTACTGGCAAAGGTACTGGCCAACCGGCTGGGCCCGATCATCCTCTCTCTGATACACCCGGACCAATCCGGTTTTATGCCCCACAGGAGCACTCGGCTCAATCTCCGACGCCTCTATGGTGTCATGTATATGGTATCGCAACACCCTGATACGCAGGCTGCTCTCTTGTCCCTTGACGCCCATATGGCCTTCAATAGCATAGAGTGGGATTACCTGTTTGCGGTCCTGGACAAGTTTGGCTTCGGGCCGAAATTTCAAGCTTGGGTGCGGCTTCTTTACACGAGGCCAAGGGCGCGGGTGAACGGGTCCGTCTCAAGGATTATTGATTTGCAGAGAGGCACGCGGCAGGGCTGCCCCCTTTCCCCGATCCTTTTCGCGCTCGCTCTGGAGCCACTGGCGTCGTGGGTGCGGGAGATCCGGTGGTGCGAGGTATTGATTTTGGGGGAGGATGGGAAGAGCGTATCTCCCTCTACACCGATGATGTTCTGCTATATGCACATCGGCCCAGACAGACTTTCCATCGGCTTCTTCACATCCTGCGGTCCTTTGGGGAATACTCTGGCTATAGAATTAACTGGGGGAAGTCCCTGGTGTTCGTGTTAGCTGGTGATCCGCCGCTGCTGACACCGGAATGCGGGGCACTGTTGTGTAAAGAGGAATTCAAATACTTAGGAATTTGGATCACGAAATCGGAAGATGCCTTCCTGCGCCTTAATGTCCTATCACAATTGGACCGGTTGAAGGAAGATGTCATACACTGGCGCGGGCTACCGGTCTCATTGATGGGCCGTGCTGTATTGTTTAAAATGATGGCCCTCCCGCGCCTCCTGTATGCGCTGCAGAACACACTCTTCCCGGTGCCGGAGCGATTCTTTCGAGTGGTGGAGGCGGAACAGCGCGGGCTGTTGTGGGGAGGAGGGAGCCCTAGAATCGCCTTGAAGAAATTACAATTGGGGGTGTATGATGGGGGGCTGGCAGTGCCGGATGTGCGGAAATATTACTGGGCGGCGCAACTTGTCAATATCAACGGGTGGGTTTTCTCCCCCACTGAGGAACCGGCATACCGGGTGGATCGGATGGCGTTGGGGAAAGGCTGCTACTTGGCTGCCCTCTACTCCAAGAGGAGTGCCGGGCCCACTCGCCCGCCTGATACTGAGACGGTGACCCGCATATGGCGAAAGGCGACCAGGATGACGGGGTGGGAGGCTAGATGCACTGAACAGACGCCGCTATGGCACGGGGACTTCCTCTCAGAGGTCGCGACTCTGCAAGGTTTTCAGGGCTGGAACAATATAGGCATAGATCTCCTGGGAGATCTCTGGAAAAATAGCAAGATGATTGCCTTCTCCGCCCTACAAGCGGAGTATCATATGGGGGACGGGGAATACTTCCGATACCTCCGGGTCCGACATGCTTTGCGGTGTCATCTGAAGGACGGGGAAGAACTGACCGAATATGCCCCATTGGAAGATAGGCTACTGCTTGACCCCATGCCGGACAAGGCTATCTCCCTAACTTATAAAAAACTTATAAACAACACCCCAAATCCTCTGGGGCCACTGCGGGAGGCGTGGGAGTCTGATGTGGGCCTGCTCGAGGATGATGACTGGTTGGAAGCCCTACAAAGCCCAAGAGAGATAGCTGTCAGGGCCCGCTTTCGGCTGATCCAACTGCGTATCCTGCACCGCTCTTATGTACCTAGGACTATACAGCACCGTATGGGTTATTGTGATTCAGATAGGTGTCTACGGGGCTGTAATGAGAGCGGGTCGTTTTTTCATATCCTGTGGGCTTGCCCCATGGTACAGGGCTACTGGAAGGGAGTGGCCCAGGTCATGTCGGAGGTGGTGGGAGCTGCGGTCCCGCTGGACGCTCAATGGTTTGTCCTTGGAGTGACGGGGGAGGTGGTGTGGCCCAAGTGGGAGACAATTTGGCTGGCGTTAGCGGGCGTAGTGGCAAAACGAAATATAGCCAGGCTCTGGGAGCGGGTAAGGTTCCCTCAGTGACATGCTGGGAAAAAGATCTCGATTGGTGCCAGCGGGCGGAGCGAGTGGTGTACCAGAGTAGAGGGTGCCCTCGGAAATGGGATAGAATCTGGGCGGCCTGGATGGCATATAGGGGGGCTTCTTTGTCCGATTGAAGGGAAGGACTAGTACTTTGGGAGGGACCCGGGTGGGATAGGGGGTGGTATGGGCAACCAAGGGAATATGCATTGTGATTCATTTTTGTACCAGGAAACTTTGAACCGCTGCTTCATATTGGATAATTGAAATGGAAAGCATCGCTGTTGTTGTTTACAATAAAAAGATGTTTTAAAAAAAAATATTGTGTCTAGTGGCCCTCTGTGGCATATAGCCGGACTGATCGGGGTGGATCAGGTCTGCGACACACCCCCGAAGGCGATCTGCCAGGACTTTCCCTAACAATTTGGGTTCAAAATTGATAAGGGAGATGGGGTGATAAGAAGAGGGGTCGTCAGGGGGTCGGCCAGGTTTGAGAAAGAGCACAATTTCTGCGTGTTGCCAGTCCTCTGGGAGACTTGCTAATTCTGTGCCTTCCTTGATAGTAGCCAATAAATGAGGCCCCAGGAGGTGCATGTGTGGTCGGAGAAAGTCCATAGGAAACCCATTGGGGCCCGGGGCGTGACCAGGGTGTAGCGCATTGAGGGCCCCAGTCAATTCTTCTAACGTGATCGGAGTCTCTAATTGCTCTCGGAGAGAGTCAGAGAGCCGTCTAGGCGGAATGTCCACCAGGAACTCCGCAATGAGTTCGGCTGAGATCTGCTCTTTTCGGGCATACAGGGAGGCGAAGTGTCTCGCAAACTCTCCAGCAACACCCTCTGGTGTCGTATATATGGACCCATCTGGACCCCGAATAATGGGCGTAACAGCTGGGGTGCTATCTGCTTGGCACAGTCTGTGGAGCATTTTACTGGATTTATCACCCCACTGATATATCCGATGTTGTGACGCCTCCCAAATCTCTTTGGCTTCGTTCAGTAAATACTGACGCAGCTCCTGCTGTGCGAGTCTCAGATTACGGCGAAGGATGGGGCTAGGGTTGGAGCTGAGTTGGGAAGATAGAGTCACCTGACGCGCCTCTAGGGTCTCAAGCTGCTCTCGGCGCGCACGTTTCTCTTTAGTGCGGTAGCTGATTTCAGTGCCGCGGATGGTCGGACTGAGGGCCTCCCAGAGAATGCTACGAGAGGGGGCGGAGGGACCGTTATCTGCCAGATAAGTAGTGATCGCCGTATTGAGCATGTCCTGATAGGCGGGACTACGGAGATGCCAAGGAGACATCCGCCAACGGAATGGGGGCTTGCGGGAGCATGTATGAAATTGCATGGTGACTGGGGACTGGTCTGAGAGTCCGCGGGGTTGGTGTAGTACCTGCGAGAATCTATGGAGAAACACCCGAGGGACAAAAAAGTAATCTAGCCGGGACTGTGATCCATGGACAGCCGACAGGTATGTGTAATTACGCTCCGTGGGGTGAAATTCGCGCCATATGTCAACCCATTCCAAGGTCGAAACTAAGGTATGCAGTTTAGTTGGGCCCGGTGATTGTGGAGTGTCTATGGTGCGTTGTCGGTCTAAGGGCCCCATAGTGTCATTCCAGTCGCCTCCCAGCAGGGTCAAGCCTGTAGGGATAGTTCCCCATACACCCAAGAGTTTATCAATAAATGTGGTCCCTAATGGAGGAGGAGCATAAATACTGCCAATGGTGACCTGTTCTCCATACAGCGTACCCGTGACAAAGAGGAAACGGCCCCCTGGATCCGCCCTATGTGCTGTGTATTGAAATTGAACCCTGCGGTGGATAAGAACAGCCACCCCCCTGGAACCCCTAGTAAACCCTGCGTGATAGACATGATAGAAGCCGAAGCGGGCAAGGCAAGGGACTTTTGTACCCAATAAATGGGTCTCTTGTAAAAGTAAGATATCCGCCCCATACCTTTTCACTTGACGCAAGACTGCACCTCGTTTCACCTTATTCAGTAGACCCCGAACATTCCACAACACCACTGTTAGGTCCCCAAGGGGGGTCACATCACCGGGTAGCATTAAGTCCCAAGTAGGTGATGGATAGAACGAGGAGATCTGGATCGTAAAAAACCTGTCTGCATGTAACTTAAACACACTAACCTTCTAAAACTACATTCCCAAAGAGACCCCCCCCCACACCCCCCACCCGACACTGCCAGAAACAAGGAGCATCTGTCGCGGTGCATAGAACAGGAGACCCCCAACGGGGGGACCCCCAGCTCCCACACCAAAGGTTCCCTTCCCACCCTATAACCCTATGAACCCGGGGGGTGCAAGAAGTCCTTGGCTTAGCAGCCCATGACCCAGCTCCCACGCCAGCCCAGAGAGAACAATACAAATATAATCTTTTAACAGTTACAGTGCCCTATAACTTGCTGTTTAAACGCTGGAAGGGCCCCGGAATATTCAGGACGGTCGCTCCGGGCTTGCTGACATCCTGTCCGATCCCAAACCTCGCCGCTTCTGAGACTTATTGCGTCGCGGCCATTGACTTCGTGAGCCACGAGAGGAGTCTGAGTCTATGGCTGGTGGAGAAGTCGCTCTGAGTTGTGGGCGTTCATCAGTCCAGGTAAAGACCGCCTCAGGGGTGTCGAAGAAAAAGGACTTGGAATTATAAATGACACGCATTCTGGCTGGATATAGCAACATATATTGCACATTCAGTTCTCTGAGTCTGCGCTTCGCAGCCGTGAAGGATTGGCCTTGTTGTTGGACCAGGCGCGTGTAGTCCGGAAATACCATGATATATCGGGATTCATGTCTAAAACCGTCCTTATGTGTCCTGGCGTATCACAAAATAGCGTCACGGTCGGCATAATTCAGGATCTTTGCAATGACTGGCCTGGGGGCCACGCCCGGGGGAGGCCTCTGTGTCAGGGCCCTGTGTGCTCGCTCTGCCACGAAGGCCGAAGAGAGGAGATCATTCGGTAGGATATCTGTGAGCCACTTAGTGATGAAGCCTGTCATGGAAACCCCCTCGCAGCCCTCCGGCAGGCCTACGAAGCGTAGGTTGTTCCATCAGGCGCGGCCTTCCGCATCTTCCACTCTAGATGCCAATTCTTGTGTTACCACCGTGAGCTTGTTCACTTTCTTTTGAAGGGTGGTAACAGTATCCTCCACTGTTGAGACCCTCGTTTCAGCCTCGGTGATTCGGTCCACTGCTTTGCGGAGGTCTTGACGCAAAAAGGAGACCTCGGACCCCACTGCGCCGATCTTTGCGTCCAGTGTGTTTCCGGCACTGTTAATCGCCGCCAGGAGGGTCGCATTGTCAGGAGCCGAGCAACCCCCATCTCCGCCTGTAGCACCCATAGAAGATGTAGTAAATTGGTCGATGGTGCCTTGTTTATGGCCGGCCCCACCCGTCTTGTCCTTGCCCATCTGGAGGGATGAACTGGGGCGGCGCAGCTGCACAAGGGAGGGGGCGGGCAGCCGGGACACCGAGACCACGCCTCCGAGGTAGGTAGCCTCTTCGCCGAACGGAGACAGGGATGACCAAGGGTGTACAGGCCCGGCCCCTGGTGCAGCCCAGGCGTGGATAGAGGAGCCACCTAAATAATCAGGATCGGGCAACAGGGAGGGCAGCCACTACAGTCCAGCGCACCAGACCAGACAGACAAGTCCCGGGGAGCCCACCAAGAAGGATGCCAGTTGGGCCAGCCAACACCAGCCAGATGCAAGCACTCAGCAGTGCAGGTATGTGGATCACCCCTCACGCGGGCCGCACACGGCCTTCAGCAGCTGGGTGGGATAGCCAGTGGGGGCCCACACAGATCGCCACCTCCTCACAATTACTGCTTCCCCAGGGCCTTAAGCATGGTAGTCGGGGCCCTGTCCCCACAGCTGGTGCGAAGAGGCAGTCCAGGGCAGCCCCCGAGGCACTCCGGGGCTCACAATTTGGGGCCTCGCGGCAGTACAATGCCCTCGGTGACAAAGGGAGGGAGAGGGGCTGGAGCGCCAGTGGCAAAAGCGCCGAATGGCACGTACGCGGGCCTCGCGCTCAGCTCCTTAGGCCGCGATCCGGCCTCGGCACCTCCAACTGCAGCCACACGCGGCCCGGTCCTCTAGGGCACGATCACGCCGTCCGCGCCGGCAGGGCTGCACCCCGATGACACAGGGGGGCGGCAGTCGGATCGTAGCCCCTCTGGCAGGTCTCCGTCACCTGGGATCCGAATGGTACATCAGGCGGCACCTCCACGCCAGATCCACCCCCCGGGCGATGCTTCTCACGGGGGGTTCAGGACGTTCGGCGGCGGGCCTCAGTGCTGCTTCACCCGGCCTCGATCAGGGCCCGACACCGCAACGCCGCCGTGCAGGCTCCGGTCGGATCGCAATGGTGGAATCGGCTCTCAGCACGCTGAGTCGGAGACACCTGGGAATCGCAGGTACGGCGCAGCTTACAGCCGCAGCGAAGGGAAGTAGGGGCTTCTGTTTCAGCAAAGTGAGTCGTCTCTGGGCAGGATTAGTGGAGGATATTAGGCGGATTTCGGCGTGGATGGACGGAGCTCGATCAGGCTACGTCCGCCATGATGGCTTGCCAAGCCACGTCCCTTATAGTATGTTTTAAAAGAGAGGCATCAACCAATAGGTAATCAATACAAGAGAAACTAGAATGTGGAGAGGAGAAAAATGTGAAGTCACTACCCGTAGGATTGTGTAATCTCCATGCATCCACAAGATGGTGAGACGAGCACATACTAAGCATATGATTGTTCGCCCTAGGAGGTAAAAATTTAAAAGCAGAGTGTCTATGCAAAATAGGATCAAGGGGGAGATTAAAGTCACCTCCAACAATTGTTCTTGAATTTTGTGGAATATCAGTGAGTTTTTTATTTATTGCTCGCCAGAAAAGTGGATCATCTATATTTGGAGCATATAGATTCATAATATATAGATCATCCGAGCCATTAGTCAGACAAGTAAGTAACCATCTACCATTGATATCATGTTCAGCTGTAACTATAGACAAACCAGAACCTTTAGAGATTAGGGTAATAACCCCATTCTTCTTCTCAGAAGCTTCGGAACATGTAACATCGAGCACCCAATCTTTCCTCATAAGAAGAGCCTCTTTAAAACCAATCTTAGTCTCTTGAAGTTGGACCACATCACCAGATAAACTCTTACAATAGTCTAAAATATTGGCCCTCTTAACAGGGTGGTTCAAACCCCTAACATTAAGGGAAACTACATTTAAGCCAGTCATTGATATACGTGGAACATAATGAGTGAATGCTTCTGATAGGAGAGTACAAGGGCAGTCAAGATATAATTAAAAACTAAAGGAAATGAAGCATATATCCCAAAATGAAATGAAGCAGATGTCCCAAAGTTAAGGTGGAGAAAAAGGAAAGGAATGAAGAATAGGAGGAAGAAGAGAGGGAACAGATGTACTCCAAGAAAGAACGGAGCAACATCAAAGTTCAACCCCACCAGGGGATGTCTGTAAGAGACACATTGCATGGGGGAACAACGTGGAGGATCAACAGCAGAGGCTATCAACGACGGTGTAGACAGCTCAAAAATAAACAGGCCACAGAGCAGCGAAACTAGTATTCCTTCTCAGATGTAGAACTATATCAGCTATATCGCTTGCTAGTAACAATAGATAATATAAGACTGAATAAATATAATATAACTGGAACATTTGCAAAAAGATAACATTCCCTAAGCAAATAGAGCAAGACTGTAATAGCACATAAATACCAGCCTAAGCTTATTACAAACCCATCCATTAAGGTTCATACGAATAGGATCTAAAAAGGTACGCACAATATATAGAATAAATATCCAACTGTAAAGTCGTAGAATAAAAATATCATGAGCAATATCATGCAATTAGGGCAAATATTAGATAAGAATTAGATGTTAGAAGAATGTCTATCATAAGATGTTATTTCATAAGCAAACCATCATAACTATAATAGCATATAACTTTCAGTTTAGACATACTTAAAAAGCTAAATCAAAAAATGATCAAATAAATTCCAAATCGGTACATATAATTAACATAAAACAACTATACAATTGCCATTCCATTGGTAATCAATGATGTCATTAAATAATATATCACATGTAAATAGATTGCCACCGAGAAAAGAGCATAGAAAAAAGATAGGAAGTGGAATAAGAAGTAGAATAAAAGGTTGAATAAGAAATAGGGTAAAGGGTAGGATACTTACCTATAGCAAAGGGATTAGAAAGAGAGATAATAAAGATGAGTAAAAGAATAAATACAGATATACAATCATTCAGATAAAACAATAGACCTGAAAAGAACCATATGAACTAGGTAGACCACCATTGTAGAGTACAAATCTGTAGGGATGTAATCTCAAATAGAACTAAATACAGCACAGAGGATTGCATAGTACTGTATCCATAAGCTAATCGAACAAGACTGTAATAGCACATAAATACCAGCCTAAGCTTATTACAAACCCATCAATAAAGTTCATTCAAATAAGATCTAAAGAGGTACGCACAATATATAAAATAAATGTCCAACTGTAAAGTTGTGAAGTAAAAATATCATGAACAATACCATACAGTTAGAGCAAATATTAGATAAGAATTAAATGTAAATAGAATGTCTATCATAAGATGTCATTTCATAAGTAAACCATCATAACTATAATAACATATAGCTTCCAGTTTAGACATACTTAGTATGCCTATTGCGTACTCAGTTTCAATGTGGTGCGCATGCCGAGCTATTTTAAAGACAGGGCTTGCCAAATTAACTCACCCGACTCCACCATTGTGATTGATTGGTTTACAAATCTGATTTTATTATAATTATGTGTCATAAATGTACACTTTTAAAATATTTATTATACTTTTAAACTTTTTAGGAATTTTAATATTACAATGTACATGGTTTTCACTAATGCAAGCAAAACTTGAATTGCTGAATTGTGTCGTACTTGTTTTTTAACTGTGATTTTATGGCCTTGTCAGGCCGAAATAAAGTATCTTTTGACTTGACTTGACATACTTAAATAAAAAAAAATCACTCGAAAAATAATCAGATAAATTCCAAATCAATACATATAATAATATAGAGCAACTATACAACTGTCATTCGATTGATGATCAATGATGTCATGAAATACTATATCATATGGAAATAGATTACCACCGAAAAAAGATAAAAAGTAGAATAAAAGGTCGAATGAGAAGTAGAGTAAAGGGTCGAATACTTACCTAAAGCAAAGGGATAGAAAAAGAGAAAATAAAGATGAGTAAAAGAATAAATACATACACACAATCATTCAGTGAAAACAATATACCTGAAAGGAACCATATCAACTAGGTAAACCAGCATTATGCAGTACAAGTCTGTAGGGATGTAATCCCAAATAGAACTAAATACAGCACAGAGGATTGCATAGTACTGTAAAAAGAATGTCAATTAATAGAGTATGACTAATCTAAAATGAGCGAAACATCAGTATAATTACCACCAATTGTAGAATGAGCTCAAAATCTAGCAAAGATTACAGAGATTGTGAACAAAATATAAAAATAGAACCAGCGTACACATTAGATAAATGGAAAAACATTAGAAGCAGACCAGGTCAGTTCAGTTAAGTTCAGTTCAAAAACTTTATTCGGTATGTGTAAAACAATCATAAAAGTGTACATACATCAAGACTAATTACATTGCGTATAAAAAACAAAGCAGATAACATCTGATGTACAACATGGGGCCAAAATTGATCACATCTAAAAAAGTGCATACATTAAAACTGGTTGCGTTACACATGGAAAATATTAAATAGAAAAATTCAAAGCAAGGGACGCTTGGTCTGCAACATGGGGCCAAAATTAATCACATTTAAAACACATAAAGTATTATGTTTAAAAAGGCAGCTCAATTCCTTAAAAATCATCAGGGGTCATCGCTATGTCGATACAACAATACTTTTGCGAGCATTGACAGCGTTTATAATAAAAAGTGCCACATTAAGGCAAACCCTGGCATCGTTAAGTTCAGACAAGTATTTTACTGCGGCAAGATGCGAACCACTGCCATACGCAAGCAAAAGTGGTTTTAAATAATAATTCCTAAAACCCGAATAAAAACCACAAAACAGCATAAAGTGCACGGTGCTCTGCTTGCTCTGTCCATCACATGGGCAAGGGGTCATGGCTGGAGGGCAAATTTTCATATTGGGGAAAGCCACTAGATGGTGGGCAATTCCCAGTCTGAATCTGACTAATACAAAACGATGCATAAGGTTGGGAATGTATGTTAGATAATCTTGACAGCCCACATTAGAAGTAAGTGTTAGATAAAACTTTACGGTTGATTTCCTGCATTCGCAATCACGCAGAACCTCCCTCCTATGATTCATAAAAATGTCTCTGATAGACCGCTTCCTAAGTAATAATACTTGAGAGGGATTAGTCCGTACTGACATCTTAAATAATTTACTGTACTGCGAACTGATGCAACTTAACCAAGGAATCTTCATGGCATTATCCAAAGAAAGACAGTCTAAAATAATTGATTTTGTAAAGCTGGTTTCCTCCTTGGACCATATGGAGTACCAGAGCACTAATGGGCGAGATGCAACTATATCTATAAGATACTGTAGCCCCACTTCTTTATGTATGATCTCTGAAGAAGCTGAGGTCGGTAGGCTGAGGAGGTGTTTGAGGAAACTATTTTCCTCCATCTGTAGCGCAGAACTATTGTGGTAACCCCAAATACCAGCCCCATAAGTTGCGATCGATAAAACCCTTGCCCTGTAAATTGTTGTCATCTCCTTAACCTGTCTAGAGCCCAGTTTTGTTGAAAATCTAAAAATACCATGGGTGCTTCTGGCCATTTTGCTCCTGACATTGGCAATTTCACGAGTCCACGACCTGTTACCTGAGAAAGTAATGCCTAGGTAGCAGAAAGTATCAACCGGGGTCACAGGCGATTGATCCATAAAAAAAGTTCTGCTTTGTTTGTTCCGTGACCCCCAGACCATAGTGTAGATTTTACTTTTATTAAGAATTAATTTCCTAGAGGCAATAAAATCACTAAAAGGATCCATTAAACGTTGCAGCCCCACTGGAGTCCTGGCCAGCAGTGCAGCGTTGTCTGCATACAAAAGTACAGGTGTAGGGCGCCCAGCCACTTGGGGGCATCGGCATGCACTAATTGTAAAGTCTCGTCTACCCCATTAATAAACAAAGAAAATAACAGAGGCGCTAGTACACAGCCTTGGTCAATAAATACAAACCATTAGGAGCGAGAAGTACCAGGAAGCCAGTCTGAGTCCATCTGAGATTCAAATTGATTTTCCAAGAACCCCGAAAGATCTGAAGGTTCATAGAAAATCTGTAGACGGCCTTTGAAAGTGATCCGGAATCTTGAAGGTTCAGAAAAAGAGAATGGAATGTTCATATCAGTGAGTCTCTTGCGTAGATTCAGGAAGCCTTTGCGACGAATTACAGTGTCTCTGGCAAAATCTTGTGAAATAGATATTCTGTGACCTTCCCATTGTATTGTCTTGATCTTCCTCATTTGTGCCAGAATTTGATCTGTATGTTGATGGCGCAAAGGTTTAACAATCAGACGACTTGGAGAAGACATCGTTCTGGGTTTAAAAGTTGGGACCCTGTGAGCACGCTCTATCTCAAAGTCTTTTTTGAAAGAGAGATTCAGGGCATTTGGGATCCAGGTGAGCAAGAAGTCAATAACTGAAGGAGCAGACTTCTCACAATCCTCCGGTAATCCAAAAATACGAAGATTACTTCTTCGATTCCGATCTTCCTGTTCTGTGAGATCTCTCCTTAATGAAGTAATGAAACGCTCCACATTTTGGATGTGCTTCGCTTGCTTGTTTGTAAAGTCTTCCACACTACTTATTCTCGTTTCCGCATTAGAAACACGTAATTAAAGATTTTTGAGGTTATTACGAATTGCAGCCACCTCTACCTGAAGCAAATCTGTATTTGTTTTGGTACTTTGTGCAATATCGTGGACAGTATTGAGCTTGAGTAATATAGCTTCCAAAGTTGAGGCAGACTCAGGACTATCCTTAGCTGCTGATTCCGGGGTAGGTGAGGTCTGCTTGGAGCGTTTCAGATTCCCTATGGAGTCTCTGTCTTTAGTGCTAACACCCATGCCTTTTGCCATTGGATATGTTTGTAACAAGTGCAACCAGATAGCCTTAGTATGATTAGAAGTAGTAGACAAGGCGATATATGGCCGAAATAAAGGTAAGGGGTGAAGAACATACTTGCTGTGCGTAGAAAGTTTGCACTGTAACACACACGTGAAAAGAAGCGCAGGTCTTGTACAAGAGAAGAAAGATACTAGTATTAGACCTCAAGGAGGCAAACCAACTGAAGAAAATGTGGCAAAAACAAATCAAGCGCTGACTTATAACTCGCTACTGAAATCGGAGTCTGTCAGCAGGCAATGCGCCCACAATGAAGGTCCTGACAACGGCAGCCAATTCGTAGCGATAAAACAGCTATAATAACAGACAGCCTTAAAAAGCAACCCCACAGACAAAATACCCCTTAGTGGTAGGTCGCCAGTGTTGAAGTAAATGCCAACAAAATTATTAGTCCTTGTGATTAGAAATTATACCACACGGAGCAATTCCTGTCAGCGGCCGCCATATTGTATATTCTAATGGCGCCAGAAATAAGTACTCCCTTCACTGAAAGGTGGAAATTCCAAGACCAGTGGTCTAATACCGGAAAAGTTGGTGAACACAGTACCTCATATTCAGCATAAGAAATAAACATATGCGCAGATAGGCAGACTCCAACTTCTGAACGTCGAGCCGTGAAGGGACTGCCGTATCGGGCGCCATTTACGAGTCTCTTCGCAGTCAAAATGCCTCACATGAAACGGCACCCAAAGAGGCAATGCAGAACACTTAGAGCTGCCTTCCGAGCTCACGGGGTCGTTCCGCCGCTGTCCGGTGTCTAAGGGTGTTCGAAAATCACCCAAATTTACTACCACGGAGCTCAAGGAAATGCCGCCATCTTCGTTGCGCACTTAGCCACGCCCCCAGAATGCGGCATATTTAAGGCAATACGGTGCATTCCTGCCTTTTCCCCTGCGTTGGCTCCCTTTTGGCAGCCTAGCGCCAGTGCAGGCACCCAAGGGTGCCTGCGTTGCATGCAGGATTATTTTTGTGCAGGAAATTACACCTTCCTGCACAAAAACAATACTGAGAGGGTATATTCCTCTTTCTATGTGTGCTGCAGAATGTAATACAGAATGCAGCACACACAGAAAGAGGAAGTAACGAGGAGAAATAAAAATATTTCTCCTCATTACGCCTCACCTGAGAAGGCGTAGCTTTTTGGCGTACTCGCAGGCCTACCAGTTCTGGTAAATCTGGGAATGCGTCAAAACTTTGGAAGTTGTGTGGGAACACCCACGCAACGCCCTTGTAACTCTGTCCCAGGGCAGAGTAAGGCAGTGCAGCAATTTGCGCTGCGTTGCCTTACTCCAGATTTATGGAGCCACTAAGGGCCACGCAAAGTGGCCTTGCGTGGCTGCATAAATCACATGTAAGTTTTACTTTGCTCTTGCACCACCTTGCGTGGTGCAAGAGTGATGCACACCGGCTCATAAATAGGCCCCTCCGTGTCATTTTAATACATTCGTATTTGGTTTATCACCCTTGAAAAGCATGCTACTTAGTACAGCATAGGTTTATGAGCGTAAACACCTTAAGTACATTAGGCCCCTTATTATTTGGGATCAATGTTTTTCCATTAAGCACTGGGGTTAAGTTGCTGGGGGTCAACCTTTATATGTTGAGCTAACAAATATTAAATGTTTGGTGGCAACTAGAAGCTATCAACTGCAATTTGCAAAACAAGGACAAGTCAAGATGAGTTTTGTATTGCTATCAAATGCAATTTGCAAAACAAGGACAAGTCAAGATGAGTTTTGTTGTATGAAGTTATGGTACCTAACTAAGAGGCCAATATAAATTTCAACTGTAGGCCCATTTCTCTGCCAGGAACAGAGCAAAATACTCCATCGACCTGATGGCGATGCCGCCCTCTGATTTAGAAATGACTGCCAAACTGACAGTCATTTCTAAGCATTGTCAGAAACTGTGGTCATGGCGGTTCCTGCCAATGCTTTTCACAGTTTGGTGCAAAGCTCCATCAACATGACGGAGATTTGTACCAAACTGGTTTCTCTTTTATTTTTAAAAAGACAATCCCAAAGAAGGATTTTCTTATTGTAAATAAAAAAGACAATGCTCCCCTTGGGGGACATTTTTTGTTTTACTGTCTGTTAGAAATGGGGGTCTCTAGTTTGCAGGGAGAGGTACCTTTGTCCAAAGAGGGACCCTTGCTTCTAGTCAGGGTAAGGGGGATACACTTCTTAAATAACCCCTGCTCACCCCCTTGGTAGCTTGGCACGAGCAGACAGGCTTATCTCAGAGGCAGTGTGTAAAGCATTTGTGAACACATACAGTAATACAATGAAAACACTACAAATGGACACCACACCAATTTAGAACAAGCATTGGAAATGCAATCGGTCTCGCATCTGTTGGATTTGGAGCTATTGGCATTGTAAATGGCAATGTTTTTTACTTATGCATTATGGAGTGTATGCATGTGGTGTGTAGTGTAATTATGTGGGTTAGATTGGATTAGGTGTGTAATTGTGTGGAGTGGATTTGTGTAGTGGAATTATGAGGCATGGTGTGCTATGGAACTATTTGGATAGCAATTATGTGGTATTGAGTGTACTGGAATTATGTGTGTTTTGGAGTGTAATTATGTGGAATGGAATTTTGTGTTGTGGAGTGGTATGTAGTGGAGTGCTGTTGAGGGCTGCCTTTTATGGCACACAAACGCCTATAAATAATACTTTTAAAATTAAACAGTACATGATGTAAACGGCCAAAGTCAACCTGAAAAGAATGCACTTCTATATTGTTGTGGACGTAAAAGAACTAATACATGAACTTTTCAACATGCTCTGTTCCTGATGTAAATCAACACTTTAAGAATTAAATTCATACTGTTGCAAAGTGTGCTCGCTCACATCTCGCACTGGAGCAGGATTTTATGTATTCACACCTAATTTCACTGAAAAATTAGTGAAAGTGGATGACAGCGATGTAGCACAAGCCACAACTGTAGCCGTAGACAAATACACAGGTCATATATATATATTTTTTTTAAAGAAAAAGCAGGGCTCTATAAATGCAATCTTTTGGCTGAAAGCAACCACAATTGGGATGGATCTTAAAGTTGCAGATAACACTCCACTGAGAGCAAGCACTCTGTGTAGGGGACAACCAAAGAGTTTGGTTAAAAATAAATGACGCTGAGTGCCGGCAGAAATGGAGCGGGGGGAGTGGGTGTGAAGGACATGGAAGGACAATGCCCTAATCCAGCATCTTTGGATATTATGCCTATGTGATAGCAGACTAAAGTGTTCATTCATTATTTGGTGCAGAGTTCGTTCTAATACGGATCACCTCATATTTTTCATAAACAATGCATTTCAGAATATACATTATTAATATGTAGCTATACCTTCCACGTGTAATAGCCATTCTCTCTGGGATGTGCAATGAAGAGAGGTGCCTGTATACACTAGGGTGATGTAATGATAGCACCCTTATGGCACTGTATGCTTAATCAAAAATACACCCTCGCGTGTGACCCAGTTTCATCTTTGTGCTATGCATTATAACAGTGAACAGTGGGCCAGCCTCATCATCATCTGAACAGAACCTGGCAAATGAGCCCTCCCTTTGGCTCTCAAGTCATTAGTCATGCCGTTTCAACTGATCTGTGTTGTGACTGACATGTGGCATCAGTGCAAGTATACACAGTTGGGGTCCAAAGGACAAGAAGCCTGTCTGCTACGGGGGGCATTGTTCACACACATCCATTAGTAGCAGTAGCGGCTGTTACCGGACAAGGGAGGTGTGGCGGGTGAAAAAAACAAAAAAATACACTTACCTGCAAACAGCCAACTGCCACCTCTCCTCTGTCCTCTTCCTTCTTCCTGTCTCCCCTGGCAGCAGGAAGCACCCGGGCTCCCCTGAGCCAATCACAACGCTGCAGCATTGTGATTGGTCTGAGCGCTGTGGTTCAGCGCTCAGACGGGGACATGGAGCCTGTGCTTGTTCCTCACCAGGCTGTGCATTACAGCCTGGTCGGGAGGATGCAAGATGCGCATGACTGGCTGGCCCAAGACTGCTGGCCAAGCAGTCAGGAACACTTAGGAGTGCAAACCACTCCTCCCCCTGCTCTGGCCAGTCCCGCCCGCAAGCCACTGACCCCAATAGGAAAAATAAAATGATAATAACTATACATTATTATTTTATTTTTCCTTTTGAGCAGTGGGGTGACGCTCCTCCGCCTTAGCGGAGGAGCCGCCACTGATTAGCAGGCACAGGTAACGTTAGGTACAATGTGCTTTCAGAAAGCACGGCCTCTCATCTCCTAAGAAGTGTTGCTTAAATGGCGCAATTTCCACCAGCAGATGTGAGGTTCAGCTCGTTCACCTTTACCGCTCTCCTCAAGGTGCAGGCCCCCGAGAACCCCGCAGATAGATAGCATTGTTTTCAGCTCGAGCTGCCTGCAGAGGAAGTGCTCTGAGGAGTGGTGCTGGGATGTAAATATTAGCAACCCTGACTGATACAAGCACAGGCTAAAAAAATCTATGATTCTCCAGAGGCTGCACATACATCGAAAAATAAAAATTAATTCAGTTGATAAACTGATTAGCCGTGTGGCATTGATCCGGGGCAGAATATTTATATGTTTCGCTGAAGGGCTTTCCTTACATAGCTGCCAGAATGCTTATGTGTGACATTTCCAAGGTTTCAGTATACATTCAGTGACCAAATGTGTGACAGTAAGAGTGACACTTTCTCGTAAGTAAACCCAAGCAATGGATGCACATGGAAAAAGATAAATATCAGGAATTGCATGCTTTTTGAGCAATGAGAAGCACTATAAAGATCCTGTAACTACTGAAAAGGAAGGTCACTTGCCTACAACCCCATCCGAAATCTCAAAACATGATAAGACGACTGGTGTGCTAGCCTGAGAAATATGTTAAGTCTTACTACCACACCATAAGCTGTGCTTGTCTTTTGAGTCACATGACGCTTCACGGTGGCAAACATTTTTTTATAGATAATTTAAAGGTGTTACAAGCTGAGTTCTGAAGTGTGTCATTGTAATAAACACAGTAACAATTAGCACTACAGTCTGATAGCCTATTACTAAAGATATAGATTTTAATACATTTTATAATAAACATTAAATCTATGCACATTTTTTGTAATGCAATTTTAAAATAATGACTTGCATATTCCCAATGCTTCCATTTGGGTGGGACCTTTTAGCACTATACAAAAGTCACTATTCTCCACTGCGCAAACCAGTGCTCAATGCTGTTTCTCTCTGGTTATGCACACACAACATCTGCATTGATTAACCAGCTGAGTTTTTATCATGGAAAATGTAAAAGAAAAAACAGTCCATTTTCCCAATTTCTTTAACTTCCATGTTTTATCATTCTTTTAAGGAGTATGGTTATGTATATTATATGTGTTTATCTAAAGATCTGAAGATGAATGGGCAAAATGCTTTGTTCTGTAAGCCATAATGTATTTGAACCCGCACCCGTATTGCACTTATTCAGTGCTCTGCTGGGCTCTCGCCTATGCGCCAGCTTTCATCTTCACTGCAGTGCCAGGCTAAGCCATAGAGTATCTTTAGCCAGCCAGGGGGCACGCAGGTAGCAGCAGGCAGTGTCGTAGGTGGCTGCTGTCTCTGAGAGAGGCCTAGCTGGCTTGCCTCGTTGCTGCATGGCCACTCACTGGCACCATGCTAGGCTGCTCTCTCTGGTCTGTTACAGTCACTGACACTTCTAGGCCCACTCTCAGGAGCTTTGTGACAATGTGTGTGTAGCATTGCCGCCTTGCTGGGAAAAAAATGTAGGCCATCCCAAAGACACGAGTTGCAATCCCTGCCTACATCTTGTGACCTACAGAGAGACTACTACTTTCCTGGCTGCAAATGAGTGAATGGTGCACATGTCAGATATTTAGATGCAAAAAAGGAAACAGCAAAACCATCCAAACACTATAGAGTGTATGTAACGCACCTCCCTCAATATAAGGGACAATAATCTTTATTTTTAAACCCTCCTATAGTTAAACTAACATTTGAGCCTTATGATCCCGCGGTGTGCAATCCCACTGCCCCTGCCGTTTCCAAGGAGCGATCAAAACGACCAACACAAACTTTTATCAACTGTAGGTTGCACCACCCAATCCAGGTATCCAAAGTACAAAAATAATTTTTAAATGTCCATCCAATGTTAGAAATGTTCAGATTTCTTTATTCTTCTTTTTATTTGAGACAAAGCACCAAGCAGCCAACGCCGTTCGTTCTTTTAGACAAGAACTTCGTCAGGGCTGTAAACACATTTAAAAACATATATATAATACAAACTAATATCTATTAACATATAACAACACATTCAATACAATGCTATAAGACAGAAGACATTTAAAAATGGAATTACAAAAACTCCATTCTCTTGAACCAAAACATGAAATTTCAAACACATTTATAATCAAACCCCATGAAAGCTTTCTCTTCATGAATATTCCATATTATAAAGTTCAATTACCTAAAAAACATTTTCTGAAATTTATGCAAAAATGTGTAATAAAATCAACATACATGATTGAGACAATGTCCAAAAATAATCCTGTGGCTTCTATTAGTAAACCAACTTCTTCACCCAATTTTTCACATGCAACCATACTAATCGATTTGCAGTGATAACCCCAATAGAAATGCCAAATGTAGTTGGAAAAACAGAAATGAAATAGAAAACAAAACATCAACAAAGTTACGAAAGACAAAGAAAGAAAGAATACTAAAGATAATCAAATACACCAAGGGAAGAAAAACCATAAATAATTATTGAAAGTTAAACTAACTAAAGATTAAAAATAACCCTATATACTGAAATCACTGAATATATTGAAGGGTTGCCAAGTAACCCCTTTTCCTAGCAAATTCATCCAACAAGAATCCTGGTCACCTACCGATTGAACTGTTATCATTTCTTTTTAACAGAAAAAGGAATCGCCAGGCTAGCTCAACTAAGAACTCCACACACGACGTCACCTTTCTTTTCTCGAACTTAAGTAGAATACAATGGCTGTTGTGCCTAGAAAAAATTATAATGAATTATTTATTAAGCCTGGTCTATAAGCCAAACAGATATATGATAGCAAGACACAACTATTTATGTACAAATATATATTGGTAAATAATGTAACCTTAAATTTGAACCATATTTGCCAAAACTAAACAGACCTAACAGCAACAAACTATTAAATGGCTGTTGTGCCTGAAAAGATTTATAGAGGACATTACTCTTCATGTCCAAAACCACTAGTTACAGGTATTTACTTTCAACCCTTAATTAGGGAAATTTAAACAAGTCTAACTCAAGAGTATATATTGTACATCGACATATATTCCAATAAGGACATGCAAACGAAGGCCCACTTATGCAATCACTAACGTACAATCCCAGCTAATTCAAAGGCACCGTCTAACAAAACAAACATATGATTTGGCATAAGAATATACCATCATTCATTCTTTTACATTTATTAAAACAAAACAAAACATAACATCCCCACCCTTCAAGCACTGCCAGCAGTCTCGTTGAATAAAAACCGCTCCAAATTAAGCGCTAAGATGGATTTGTAATATAGCATAGGAATACAATATAACAACCACAATAACATTGCCAGCAGTCCCGTCAAGTTAAATGTGCTCAAATTTAAACGCCAAAAAGTATTCAAGCTGAGTGCACATAAGAGGATTGCAAGTGGCTAGAACGCATGACCTCATTACGATATCAAATCGTGATAAACACCGAACAACGGCAAAGTTTATAAACTTTAGCAACAAGTATATAAAGATAACCCGGCTAACAGTAACTCCCTCCAAGTTTAAAATGAAAAACCCTGGCGATAGTCAGGCTTACCAAAAACGCAGCGTCTCGAGCAGCAGGATATGTATAAATTTGAACGTTCGAAGAGAGTGCCCAATCTTCCTCCTCCTATTTAAACACCTGACCACGTCAATCAATTTTCCCGCACGCCGCTACGCTCTTTAGGGGAGGTCTCAAAACCGCATGTTTGTTTGTTTGAGTCACACCACTCAAATCCCCAGGGAGGGTCGAAAAACAACGCACCCACACACTCCATCGCTACGGTACCTCTCACCAAGAACCATGCAAAATCAACGGGCACCAGTAACGACAATGTAAAACATAAACAAACACCCAATTTTAACAAATGTCAAATTACATATTCCGTGATCGACCTCCAACACATATCACTTATATATTCACAACACATTCAAAATAAAGAGCCTTGTGAATTGCTGTAGTGAAACATTGTCTTATAAATTAATAATAATAAGACGATATTTGAAAAATAATATTTATTATCCATAGATGCCTACTCCAACCTAGAGGAAATCACTTATCTTATGTCGTAATCCCTATTGACACAAAAGATGAAATAAAAGACCAGGGACAGAATAAGTAAAAGTAAAATAGAATGAAGAGATGTATGAGCATAAAAAATCGTGTCCCTGTTCGGACCAGAATGGCCCTCTTGTAAAGTGTACCAACCCCTCTCGCCTGTACATTATTACTTTTTCATTTACACGACAACAGCTTGAATCATTGTTAATACTGATACACCAGAGAGACACAGAATAATCAAGTATTTTGTCCTACGCAGTTTTTACAACTCTTATTATTTTCTCCCCAAAAGGACTGTTGACAATTACATGAAGTAATGTAACTCATCATCTGTATTGTGTCCCTTTGTCGTACTACGCAAGCGACAGATCCACCCTGCTTCATTACGTCGGAGGGCTAATTCTCTGTCCCCCCCCCTAGGTCTTACTGGAATATGATCAATTCCATGGAACCAAATTTCAGGCCTTGCCCCATGACATTCACTCATATGCGTTGTCATCGGATATCTAGTATCTTGATGCCGAATAGCCCGTATATGTTCCTGAATTCTAGTCTTTAAGGCACGGATTGTACTGCCCACATATATAATGTTGCAGCTACATCCTATCACATAAGTCACATATGTTGTTTTACATGTGATAGTGTGTCTAATAGTGTAGGTACGTCGGGTGTTATAATTAAATTCCTTTAGCTTGTTTTTTCCAAATTGACAGATATTACAATCTTTACATGTGAAAAAACCATGTAACTGTATTGGTAACCACATGCCCTCAGTTTTTTTCGGAGTAACAAAGCTAGGACACAGTATATCTCTCAACGTCCTACCCCGCCGGTACGTAGTTTTAGGTTTCATGGAAATTTCCCCCTTCACTCCTGGTATATCCTGGAGTAATGTCCAATGTCTGGAGAGGATTTTGTACACTGCCTGGCTATGTTTATTATATTTTGTAATGAAATGTATAGAAGATGGTGGATTTGAACTGCTACTAGTGGATCCACTTTTTTGTAAAGTGGCCTCTCTAGATTTTGACAAAATTCTCTTTTCTGCACTATCCAAAACTCTATGTTTGTAGCCTCTCTTCTCAAATCTATTTTTGGTAATTTTCAGATTTTCAGTAAATGAGTTAGTGTCACTACAATTTCTGCGCACCCGCACCATTTCTCCATATGGAATATTGTTAATGGTGGCTCTAGGATGCGCACTCATTGCGTGTAATGTACTGTTACTGTCCGTAGGTTTGCGATAGAGTGTACTCTGGATTTTATTATCCTTAACAAGAAATGTAATATCCAAAAAATCTATCTGATCTTCAGCATATGTCATAGTTAGTGTCACATTAAATGGGTTGTGATTAAGGAAAGCAAAATAATCCTTCAACTGACCAACAGACCCATTCCAAAGGACAATCACATCGTCGATATACCTCCCCCAAAAAATGATGTTTTCTAACCAGGGGGAGGCATATTGACCCCAAGCGTGTTCCTTCTCCCACCATCCCATGAACAATCCTGCGTACGATGGAGCAAATTTTGCTCCCATCGCAGTCCCTTGTAGTTGGTGATGCCACTGACTTCCATGTAGAAAAAAATTCTTTGACAGAATTATCTCAGTCATTTCAAGAATCATCTCATTATGTTCGAACCATTCAGCTGTCCTAGTTTTTAGAAAATATCCCATAGCACGCAGGCCCAGATCTTTCTTAATGCAGGTGTATAAGCTAGTTACATCAAATGTAACAAAATAAAGCCCTTCAGTCCATGTAACATCCTCAAACTTGTTGAGGATATCCTTACTATCTTGGATATAGGCGGGTACATTTTTTACTAATGGTTGTAAATATGAATCGACATACTCAGAGAGACGTTCTGTTGGGGAATCTATCCCACGCAATTATAGGTCGACCCGGGAAATGCTCCTCCCTTATGTACTTTTGGAAGGACATAAATGCAGGGGTAACTTGGTTTTGTGGAGTTCTTAGTTGAGCTAGCCTGGCGATTCCTTTTTCTGTTAAAAAAGAAATGATAACAGTTCAATCGGTAGGTGACCAGGATTCTTGTTGGATGAATTTGCTAGGGAAAAGGGGTTACTTGGCAACCCTTCAATATATTCAGTGATTTCAGTATATAGGGTTATTTTTAATCTTTAGTTAGTTTAACTTTCAATAATTATTTATGGTTTTTCTTCCCTTGGTGTATTTGATTCTCTTTAGTATTCTTTCTTTCTTTGTCTTTCGTAACTTTGTTGATGTTTTGTTTTTTATTTCATTTCTGTTTTTCCAACTACATTTGGCATTTCTATTGGGGTCATCACTGCAAATCGATTAGTATGGTTGCATGTGAAAAATTGGGTGAAGAAGTTGGTTTACTAATAGAAGCCACAGGATTATTTTTGGACATTGTCTCAATCATGTATGTTGATTTTATTACACATTTTTGCATACATTTCAGAAAATGTTTTTTAGGTAATTGAACTTTATAATATGGAATATTCATGAAGAGAAAGCTTTCATGGGGTTTGATTATAAATGTGTTTGAAATTTCATGTTTTGGTTCAAGAGAATGGAGTTTTTGTAATTCCATTTTTAAATGTCTTCTGTCTTATAGCATTGTATTGAATGTGTTGTTATATGTTAATAGATATTAGTTTGTATTATATATATGTTTTTTAAATGTGTTTACAGCCCTGACGAAGTTCTTGTCTAAAAGAACGAACCGCGTTGGCTGCTTGGTGCTTTGTCTCAAATAAAAAGAAGAATAAAGAAATCTGAACATTTCTAACATTGGATGGACATTTAAAAATTATTTTTGTACTTTGGATACCTGTATTGGGTGGTGCAACCTACAGTTGATAAAAGATATTTAGATGCCTTCGTATAACTCCCCACCACACAAGCAAAGGCACTAGCCTCAGAAATTATAAACATTGATAGAAAAGCCACAAACTGACATTTCACGAGGAGGTTGAAATGAAAATGTAACTAGTTAGTGGAAATTGTTAAGTCACAGAGAGAGCTTTTGCTGTGCTGTGCGATCCTGGGCAAATTAACACAATTTGCCATATTGTCGCAAACGAAGCACACTGATGCAGACCAACACATATGTGGATCTAGCTGGGACTCGCTTGGTAACATTTGTATCCAGCTCAGATGTTTACTATTGAAATTACGTCACTGAGAAAGCTTCTAACATGACATGGTCGGAACAGAAGCTTCAGTAAATATTTTTATTTATAAACAACGGGTGACCTTTGTCATTCATAAATGCTACTGAATTGCTTGAAATATCATAATCCTTTAAAATAGTATGTTCACTCCTTCCCTAAGATTAGATCTGCTGTTACCCAGTTGCCATGAGAAGAGCACTTTCCAGGTAGGTTGGGTGATGAACACTTCACTTCACTTGTACTCCAGCCGTTTGTGAGGATTAGCAGCCCCAGCTTTTCGCAAACATCAGTGTGTCGGTATGTGACCACCCCGTCCCCGCCAGACATAGAGATCAGCACTTAATGTGATGGCCTGAAGCTGCTCCAGCAGCAGTCCCGCCTCCTCTATAATGGGGATCAGCAGCAGGGTACGTCATCACACATGGGAAAGGACACAATGCATTGCCCTATTTAATAATTACTGGCGCCGGCCTCTAACCTGAATTAATCAGTGGGGCGGCTATAATACTGGCCTGCCAGCAATTTGTATGTAGCAGCCTGGGTCTTATGTGTGCACCTCGGCGGACATGACACAGACCCCACCCGCAAACATACCCAGAGGTGTCTGGGTACCACAAGTTAAAGGCTATTGACACTCAGGGGCCGAATCCGATTCGGGCCGGAAAACGTACTGACCGACTCGGTGCGGGATTTTAGTCCGACCGACTCGGACCGGCGCCGTACGACCCGGGTAGTACGATGAAATGCATGTGAAACCTGACTGACTCGGACGGAATACTAAACGAACGACCGAGCCGGACGGAAACAAGCCATCCGGCTGGAAAATCACTCGAAACGAACCGACCGACACGCTCCTGGATTGAACCCGAACGAAACGTACCCGCGAACTCCGACCCGCGTAGTACGATGCTGTGCGTGCAAAACACGACAGACTCGCACGGAGCTCAAGCCGTACGACCGACACGCATACAAAACCCAGCCGAAGCAACCCAATACTCCGCGACCGACTCGTACGCCGCATATGAAATATAGCTGACACACAGCGGGAACGAGTCGGACAACATCGCACCAGACAACAGCAGCGTCCGACTCGGACACAAGAACGACTCCTACATGCACCAAAAGCACCACGGAAAAAAAGTTTTTAAAAAAGGGCCAAACAAGCAACCACTAAGCCAATAAATACTGGGGGGGGGGATATGGAACAAGGACACACCTCCAACTCCACCTACATAAAGGCCACAAATCCCTACCATGATCCTTTGCAAATTCCACTGACCTGCCAGCAAACAACACCATCACACAGCAACCACAGACACACTCACAGCTCATACATCACACAAGCCACACACCATTACCACACCTACAAATCGCACCCTCACACACACCCAGCTAAACCTACACTCACACACCCCCACTTGCACACACACACACACACACACATCAATCACCACCACCATGCCCCTAAAGAAGAATCCAAAGTTCCTAGATAGTGAATTGGAAGTCATGGTAGATGAGATCCTCAGGGTAGAGCCACAGTTGTTTGGTACATTGGTACAACAGACCCCCATGTCGCAGAAAACCAAGATGTGGGCGAGGATTGTTGACAGGGTGAACGCACAATCACCATGTTTGCGCACCAAGGAAGACATCCAGAACAGGTGGTATGATGTGCGCAGGAGGGTCCGGGACCTACTTAAAAAGGATTACCTCCTGAGCCAGCACACCGGCAGTGGCCCTCCTGCAAAACCAGTATACCTCAGGCCCTGGGAGAAGGTGCGGGCCATCCTACCACCAGTGAGCGTATACGGACTAACAGACATCCCAGAGCCTGGTGAGTACACAACTAATATACACAATATGGTGTGACAATACACACACAGCACTCTCAAAGGGATAGGCAAACCATGCACCCTTAGCAAATACACAGCAACCAAAACATATTCATCCCAAGATGTGAATGCTAGTCAGACAAACACAATACCTGCCATCTCATAGTGATATCTAACTGTGTCATGACATGTACAAACCTAACAACAAATACAGCAAGGCAGTGGCACAAATAGAACCAACAAACACTCTCAGATATTTTGACACCACTAGAACACCACCTCACAGGGAAGATCACTGAAAGGAAGGAATTCTGTGTATGCTGGTGAAGTCAGTTTAGCCAATAGCATGATGGGAGTTGGAGTCATAGATATTGCTCAGCCTCACAATTGGCCCATCAACACCACCCTGAAACATGCTCACATCACAGGGAGTGGAAAAGGACTCACAAGATGGCTGACACTGGGTACTGCTGGGGGAGCACAAGGCCCTGCTGGGAACTGTGCAACAACCAACAGCAGGACACCACTGACTGACATCCTGAAAGACAACTTGCACTCCCTGCAATGGAAGCACGGTCCATGGTGGGATATCTGGCTGGGTGGGAAGGAGGACTCACAGCTCTGACCATAGTTACAAGCACTTCTCCTCACACACCCCCTCAACACTAACTCCACATAACCCACCTGGGAGAATGCAATGCCTCACATTCTAACTGAAGATCCCACAAAGAACCACCACCCTGGGTCATGCTGTATGAAGCACAGGGACACTCTTGGGACTTGTAGCCAAACAACCGCAAGGAGAACACTCACAGCCATCCTGTCAGCACAGGCACCCCACCCCACAGGGAAGCAGAGTCAAAAGGAAGGAAGGATGGGCATGCTGGGAAGGGGGTGGAGGCAATAGCATGATGGGAGTGGTAGTCACAGCTCAACATCCCCCACCCACATGGCCCAGCAAGCTACCACTGAAGCATGCACACCTCACAGGGAGTGAAAAGCCACTTCAAAGATGTCTGACACTGGCCTCAGCTGTGGGGAGCACAAGGCCCTGCTGGGAACTGGGCACCAACAAACAACACGACCACATTGTCAGCCATCTTGCCATTGCTGTCACACTCACACACACTGAAGACCACTCAAAAGGAAGGAAGGATGGGCTTGCTGGGAAGGGGGGTGGAGGCAATAGCATGATGGGAGTGGTAGTCACAGATATTGGTCACCCTCACAATTGGCCCATCAACACCACCCTGAACCATGCACACATCACAGGGAGTGGAAAAGGACTCACAAGATGGCTGACACTGGGAACTGCTGTGGGGAGCACATGGCCCTGCTGGGAACTGTGCAACAACCAACAGCAGGACACCACTGACTGACATCCTGAAAGACAACTTGCACTCCCTGCAATGGAAGCACGTTCCATGGTGGGATATCTGGCTGGGTGGGAAGGAGGACTCACAGCTCTGACCATAGTTACAAGCACTTCTCCTCACACACCCCCTCAACACTAACTCCACATAACCCACCTGGGAGAATGCAATGCCTCACATTCTAACTGAAGATCCCACAAAGAACCACCACCCTGGGTCATGCTGTGTGAAGCACAGGGACACTCTTGGGACTTGTAGCCAAACAACCGCAAGGAGAACACTCACAGCCATCCTGTCAGCACAGGCACCCCACCCCACAGGGAAGCAGAGTCAAAAGGAAGGAAGGATAGACATGCTGGGAAGGGTGGTGGAGGCAATAGCATGATGGGAGTGGTAGTCACAGATATTGCTCACCCTCACAATTGGCCCATCAACACCACCCTGAACCATGCACACATCACAGGGAGTGGAAAAGGACTCACAAGATGGCTGACACTGGGAACTGCTGTGGGGAGCACAAGGCCCTGCTGGGAACTGTGCAACAACCAACAGCAGGACACCACTGACTGACATCCTGAAAGACAACTTGCACTCCCTGCAATGGAAGCACGTTCCATGGTGGGATATCTGGCTGGGTGGGAAGGAGGACTCACAGCTCTGACCATAGTTACAAGCACTTCTCCTCACACACCCCCTCAACACTAACTCCACATAACCCACCTGGGAGAATGCAATGCCTCACATTCTAACTGAAGATCCCACAAAGAACCACCACCCTGGGTCATGCTGTGTGAAGCACAGGGACACTCTTAGGACTTGTAGCCAAACAAACCTCAAGGAGAACACTCTCAGCCATCCTGTCAGCACAGGCACCCCACCCCACAGGGAAGCAGAGTCAAAAGGAAGGAAGGATGGGCATGCTGGGAAGGGGGGTGGAGGCAATAGCATGATGGGAGTGGTAGTCACAGATATTGCTCACCCTCACAATTGGCCCATCAACACCACCCTGAACCATGCACACATCACAGGGAGTGGAAAAGGACTCACAAGATGGCTGACACTGGGAACTGCTGTGGGGAGCACAAGGCCCTGCTGGGAACTGTGCAACAACCAACAGCAGGACACCACTGACTGACATCCTGAAAGACAACTTGCACTCCCTGCAATGGAAGCACGTTCCATGGTGGGATATCCTGCTGGGGGGAGAATGAGGCCCGGATGGCAACCAAATAGCACCAATGCTGGTCAGGCACACACCTCAACATTCACATTGACATGCCACAGGTTGGCAGGACAATGTGCTACACCAATATCACTCTCAGACTGTCACAATTTAGGAGATTGCTATGTCCAGGCCCACATCCAGAGGTACAGTCACAACTGTCAGGTGTTTGAACAATTGATGCCTGTAGAAACATACCATACAATCTGTGTCTCTCCCCAAAACAGGTGATGATGGGGACTCAGCAGCAGACCAGGAGGAGTCCCTGTCCCAGGCTCCGGGGGACACTGAGCTCACTGGTGTGGATCAGCCTCTGCACTCCTCGGATGGTGAAGAACTAGCTGGACCCTCCGGTGTCAGTCATCATGCAGCACCAGCAGGACCAACATCTGCACCCCCTGCACCCACCCCTCCAACAACTGGCAACACACAGGCCACCCCTGCCAACACGGACACACCAAGGACCACAGGTGACAACAGCGCAGGGACCCAGGCCCAAACTGGAGCTGCTGACAACGAGCCCACGAACAACACCCAAGTGGGCACACGGTCACCTGTGCGTGCCACCGCAGGTCCCGCACGTGTCGCCAGGGGTGGTGGGAGGGGTGGTAGACACAGGTCGCTCTTTGCAGAGGGGTCGGGACTGCATGATGACCCACAACTGGCACGCATCGCGAATGCGTACCAGACTAGCACCGGAGAGGTCAGCCAGGTAGTGGGGATCCTCAAGGACATACAACAGCAGCAGGCTGCCCATCATGCCCGCTTGGACTCCCACATGTCCCGTGTCGAGACACACATGTCACGTGTCGAGACACACATGTCACATGTCGATACACACATGTCTGGCATAGAATCCAAGTGGGACACATTGGAACAACTAACAGCGGTGCATAGGGACATACTGACATGCCTCCGCCAGATATGCACCAACATGGCCTCACCTCCCTGTGTGCCCACAACATCTGCTGCTGAAACAACTGCAAATGCCACAGGGAGGGCGGAGGACTCTGGCGGAGAGTCCCCTGCACCGCGGCAGCCTGCACCTGAGGGTCCCCCCCAAGTAGAGGGGCCGTCCGAGGAGGCCAAACTGAGAGGCCGATGGCCAGCTACATCCCCCAGGAAGCCAACACCTGTTCTGGAACTTTTCCTCTGTGTGCAAACTGCACGCCCTGTCGAAGGCAACCCAACTCGCCCACATGACATGGGGAGCTCTAGTTGTCCAAATTCATCAGATGACTGTGGACTTTACTCTGGACATTTCAGCTACCAAGACTTCCAAATCACATGGGAACTTTGGATTCCAATTTCTATGTACAGCACCCACCATCCTGTGCACCATCCCCACACCTTTTGTAAATAAACTCACCAATACACCATATCTGCCTCTGTTGTGATTCCAACGTGGTGTCTGTCATGGAGATGGTGATCAGAAAAATTACACTTTGCATGCTAACTGCTACAGCAACTCCAACACCGTCATGTCAGTCATGGCGACATGACACATATGAGGGAGACACACCACTAGGGCCACACAACACATACACACCAGGGCCATCAGACTCATCCCCTACACTGATTGTAGGAGAGTAGGATCTGCTTCACATGGGTACCCCCACTTTTTGCTGATGCTTCACTGTTTTTCGACATTAGTCTGGCTGGGGCCCTGCTAATCAGAACCCCATCCTAGCTGCTTCCTCTCTAAAATGGTTTCCATGTGCCTTAGGCACATCACTGATTGGGATCTGGAGTGCCCTTATAAGTCCCTAGTATATGGTATACTATGTACCAAGGGCATAGGTACCTCAGAGGCCTGCCAGGGGCTGCAGCATGTATTATGCCACCCCTGGAAGGCCATCCAAACTGACACCACAGGCCTGCTACTGCAGCCTGACAAGGTGGTGCATGCACCCCTTACTGTGATATAGGTTACCTATATCACGAAATACATACACACATATAAACCTATAAGTCACTCCTAAGGCAGGCCTTATCAATCCTAAAGGCAGAGTGCATGGTTCCTATGTGAGAGGGTGCCCCTGCATGAGCAGGGCCCCTCTGCAGCGTTCGGAGACCATCTCTGATGCTGTTTGTAGTGCAGCCTGACCATATACTCTTAAGCGCATTATATCCTCGCGGTAAAATGCTAACTTTGGAATGGCTGCACCTAAACATGTCGTGTTTGGTGTCAAACATCTTGGAATACTACCCCCGCCAATCCTGGCGGCGGGGGTAGCATTCCACCCTTCTAGAGGGAAAGACATGTTAACTCTGACTAGTCCGGTAACTTCTTTCCAGAGCCCTGGCATCACAAAATGGATGCTGCTGCCACAGACACGAGTCTGGCCTCCTGCTGCTGGACGAAACTCCGGCAGGGGAGGCCTGGACAATAGGTTTCCTGTCCCAGGGAGGTGTGACCACCTCCCAGACAGGATAATGTGTATTGGGGCTGGGCGGGAGCACTTCGGGTGCTTTGAAGTCCTGCACTGGGGGCACATTTGGTGTCCCTATGCATACCCCAGTTCAAACCGGATCAGGGGCTTGCAGCCCCTGCTTTGGCGCGAACTGGACAAAGGGAAAGGGGTGTAGCCACCCTCTGCCCTGACCCACCCATAGGTGGGGCCACAGAGTAGTCCAACCCCTATCTTTAGTATAAAGGTAGGAACCCAGTCCTTAGGACTTTTAGATTATACCTGGATGAAACTCTGAAACTGAATCCTGGACCTTCGACGCTCTACGACAAGATTAGAGGACTGAAGAATCTCCCTTGGGGTCAAGGAGTGACTCCCTGCTTGGCAGGCACCAAAGAAGCATCTGTCCGGTTCGCATTTCTGAAGCTCCCGTCGGACGCCAAAGTCATCGCATCACCAGAGGTGGATTCTCAGACTTCCCGAGGCTACCCTGAGTCCCCAGCAAAGCTGAGGCCCGTGGCTATCGTGGGTGACTTGAGACCGTGACCCTGGACACCGAGCACATTTGCAAGTGCATCATCTTCTGGGTCTCCCAAGAAGTCATGCTTTGGGCTCCGAGTAGCCCTAGCCTCCAGCACCACCTGCACCGAAGATCACTGGCCCCCACTCCACGAGTGTCCTGTAAGCCAGCTCCACGTGCGGCGTCACGAGGCTCCTTCGCGGTCGCTAGCCCGTTGGCTAGTAGCCCCTAACGAAGGCCAATCTTTTCCTACTTGGCATCCTGGTTGCTCCAGGCCTGCCCTCACTTACCCTCGCTGGGTGAGTTCCACAGACCTTGCTGGTCTGCACCATCGACGATCTACATCTTAATCGAGACTTGCCGTTGCCAAGGCTTGTTGGGTCCAATCCGGTCGCCGACACCTCAGCACTCGACAGACATCGTGTACCAGCCCGAATCCTGCTCCTGGTCGCCGACAACGCCTCCCGGACCTCGTGGCTGAAGAGTCAAGACGACCGTCCAACGCACCTGAAGCACTCGACATCGGTGGGCATCTGTCCATCGCCTTCCTGGTCACTGGCTAGTGACCCAGACTCTGTCCCCTCTGCTTTCAGGTTCACCAGAACTCCGATCCACTCTTGGATCCATCCGGACACTTTTCTCTTGGCCGCCAGCAGCACTTTGCAGCAGATCGCCATTCGAATCGACGACGAAACCCGACCCCGAAAGGCACCTATGCACCCGGCTTCCTGGGTGAGGTAACACGAGTACTCCGGTGCTCCCGTGGGTAGAGACTCTTCAAAGTCCTAGATCTCAAAGGGTTTTGTCCTAGTCCTCTTTTAAGTGTCCCTTTCCTCTATTTTCCCGATCCCGACTTTCTCCATAGAAGTTAACGGCGTATTGCGGTTGTGTATTTACACTGCACGCGTCTCCCGTGGGTCCCCTGTGTCACTACCTTGGGTGGTTCCTTGTGGTCCAAGCACTTCTAGAGGCTCTAGGCCTAGTGTCTAGTTCAGTCGTGGTTCGCATACCACTTTATTGGTATATGGTTTGGTACGCCCTAGGGCCCAAACGTGTATTTGTGCTATTACTGTGATTTAATATCTTATAACTTATGTACTTTCGAACTCTAGCCTCATAAAGAGACTAGAGGGGTGTGTTTAGCAATAAATACATATATTTTGAATATATACCTGGTGTGGTGCTCTTTCATTTGGTCACTTAAGAGATTATAGACTGGTAAAACAAGCTGCTTTACATTCCTTCAAGACTTAGCCTGAAGGCTGCTCTCCATAGCTACCACTAGGATAGCTTTCAATAAAGGTTGTCTTTAACCTATCTCCAATAAGGGGTTGTTTGGACTGGTGCAAGGTGCCCACTATAATTAGTGGACAGCATATGCCAGGCCAACTTCTCACACTGATGTTGCCAGGAAATACAGTGCAATGCACAGACACCACACCTATTCACAGTCTGTGTCAACTAGACTACAGGTGCAGTAAGCAAATGTCACTCAGATGTGTGACTACAGACAACGCACATCCCAAAGTGAAGCACATGTTTATTACACATTTGCAACATGTTGTTTCCACTACAAATGCAAGCTAATCCCACCTGGCTGTGGCCACAAAGTCAAACAATGCAGAAGATAGAAAGTCCAGGGGTGTGTGGCACATCACCTGTAGGTAAACAACTGCTGCCACCTTGGAAGTTGAATCATGGATTCGGGGGATCCAAGTTGATCAAACAACTCCGGCAGCACCCTGTGAAGGACAGACATGACACACAGTCAGAACCACTGAAGAACAGCACAGAACGGCAATACTCATGTCTAATACCTGTCACAAGATAACTACACAAAAGCAAGTTAGCACGTCAACACTGTTGGGCAGTACAGACCACCTGCAAGGACACATTTCTGCACGCATCCAGTCAAGTTGCACATGGCCACACTCAAACAGCACCAGAGCACCACACACACATATCATGCAAATCAAAATCATTGACATCACAACCCTCTGGATACTCACATTCAGCTGAAGAAGTTGGTGATGAGCTGTGTGCGGACATCACCATCATCATCATCATCATCACTGGCATCGTGGCCCAGGCCAGGATCCTCCACAGGTGGCGGATGTTGGTCATCGTCATCCAGGATGAGAGGCAACTCCTTCCGCACTGCCAGGTTGTGTAGCATGCAGCAGACGATGACAATCTTGCACACCTTTGCTGGGGCATATGGGAGGGCCCCTCCTGTCTTGTCCAGGCAGCGGAAGCAGCTCTTCAGGAGACCAAAGGTCCGCTCAATCACCCTCCTCGTCCGACCATGTGCCTCATTGTAGCGCATCAGGGCTGGTATCACAGGGTTCCTGAGGGGTGTCAGCAACCACGGCATGTTGGGGTATCCCGAGTCACCTACAGACAGACAATTGCACATTAGCCGATTTGGAAAAGTGTGCGGAAAGCAACATAGCAGAACACACACAATGGTACAAAGTCAGTACACACCGACAAGCCAGGCACGCTGGTTCTGCATCTGTGACATCATCCTCGGGATGCGACTACTCCTCATCACGTAGGCATCGTGTGCCGAACCGGGGAAACGGGCACACACATGTGTGATGGTCATATCTGCAAGACATACCACCAGAGCATTTATAGAATGGTAATGTTTACGGTTCCTGTATGCCTGCTCATGTGCCTGTGTTGGTACCAAAGCCACATGTGTCCCATCAATGGAGCCAATGACATGTGGCATCCTCCCCAGGGCATAGAAGTCACTCTTGACGTCAGTGAGTCGTTGATGTGGTGGGAAATAGATGTACTGGTTAAGGCATCTCAACATTGCCACCAAAACATTGCGTAGCACACGGCTGAACATAGTCTGTGACATACCACCAGTAGATGCCACAGTGTGTTGAAAGGTACCGGTGGCAAAGAAGTGTAGGGCTGCCATCACCTTCACCTTGGGGGTCATCGCTGTAGGATACGGCCGGCCAGGCTGCAAATGTGGGTCCAACCGCACTGCCAAATCCTCAATCAGCTGCCTGGTGAAGCGGTACCGTCGGATGCTGTCACGTTCCAACATCGTTGCCAGGTCTGGGAATGGTCTATGGACAGCAGGAGCCCTGCAGTGCAGAGGTGAAGAAAGCAAGATTGCCAGTCACCCCATATATGTTCCGTTCACCATACTCAATTTCACATGATACATCATTACCAAACACAAGTACTTGATGTGTGTCTCGTTCTGTTTGGACATATATGGACCCTACATGGACATCATCTAACATCTCTGTTCAACAAGTGTGGACAACAGGTCCCAGGGTGTGCAATGTGAAACCATTTGGCTGTGTCACAGTACCCATTTACTGCTCTCACATTCCACACACATACCACAGTGACATGTCTGGACAGATGCGCCACAGGCATCACAACTCATTGACAGGTAGATTCCCAGGGACCCTGTCTTGCCACATGGACACTGGCATGACATGGTGTATCATGTACACGTCAGAAAAACAAACATGACACCCACAGGTGGTGGCCCCTGTAGCCTCTGCAGGACAGACATGGACGTCTGTGACACACACACACAACATCTAAGTCCATGCACAAACAACGTGGATGTGGATACTGTCTCCCATTGTGCACATGGAGTCAGACATGTGAAACACAACATGCACACAGACTGCGGAGGGACATGACTATTGTGGCAATGGGCCACCCTGTGACGTACATGCCTTCCCACGTGAGCCTGGGGGTATGTGACATGTCATACACATACACAACCTGGAAATGTGACCATGCCACATGCTCCAAAATGAACAGTTGCACATCACAGTGGTCATGTGCACAACACACAAAGGACCCTGTCCCCATGAACACGTGCACAGCCTGGGTGTGTCTGCCCCCAAGTGCCACCTCAAAAAAAACATGTACACCCCCATACACAGATAAGGTTATGCTGCCACACATGCCTTAGATACAGTGTGGACTGGTTGTGGTGTAGTAGGTGTGCCCCTGAGTCCCTGGAAAGTATATGTGGCTGGCATAGGTTCACCAGTGACCAGCATGGTGACATATGCGTGTGGCCTGTCCAGGGACGCGTTGTACAGCAATGGTCCGATCGGTGTGCCCGCACGGACCATTGCATTGAATGTAAGCGGGTACGTGTTGTATCGCGGGTACGCGTTGTACAGCAATGGTCCGATCAGTGTGCCCGCACGGACCATTGCATTGAATGTGAGCGGGTACGCGTTGTACAGCAATGGTCCGATCGGTGTGCCCGCACGGACCATTGCATTGAATGTAAGCGGGTATGCGTTGTATCGCGGGTACGCGTTGTACAGCAATGGTCCGATCGGTGTGCCCGCACGGACCATTGCATTGAATGTGAGCGGGTACACGTTGTATCGCGGGTACGCGTTGTACAGCAATGGTCCGATCGGTGTGCCAGCCCGGACCATTGTATTGAATGTAAGCGGGTACGCATTGTATCGTGGGTATGCGTTGTACAGCAATGGTCCGATCGGTGTGCCCACACGGACCATTGCATTGAATGTAAGCGGGTACGCGTTGTATCGCGGGTACGCGTTGTACAGCAATGGTCCGATCGGTGCGCACGCATTGGCTGGGGCCTGGCATGGCAACGGACGCGTTTTTGAAGCTTCAACGAGTCTGATGCAGTGAATTCAGTTGGCCAGCCACAACAATGTTGCAAATTCATGGGTGTCATGAAGTTGAATTTTTGAAGGATGCTGTGGGCGTGTCTTGGTGCTGCAATTCCATGGATTGGTCAGATTCAGAAGATGCAAACGACTTGGACCTATCACTTTGGACACATGGCACAGTATCTGCCTCTGCAGCACACATATAATGCTGGCTGTTCCCCTGAGGGCTCACTTGCCTGCACTACATGCTCCAGGACGACATCTGCCACTACACTGCTGCTGTCTCTGTATCCTCTGGCTACTGCAATGGCACGTACTGTGGAGAGAGCCCCAGCCTTCACCCATGAGGAGAACCAGGCCCTGGTGGACAACCTCCTTCCACAGTACAGCAAGCTGTATGGGACACCAGGGGAGCAGGTGAGTGTGCTGTCCACTGCCGTACTAATTGTGCATGTTGTCTGACTAGCAGGATTTACAGTGTGCACACCACTGGCTAGCATGCTCACTGAGTAGTTCGCACCCCCAAAGTGTGTAGTCACATGCACTGAACAGGTACAGTGGAGTAACAGTGCATTCAAACAAGGTTCACTTCCCATGCAATGATACCATGTAGTATCTGCTGGCAAACTGTCCATAGCCCTCGTTGCACTGCCTGTGTACATCATATGCCCCTGTGATTGAGACATGTATTTCCAACTGTGTGATGCACGGATATGTTGCATGTGTAGTAATGGCCTTTTCACTTTGTCATCCTCACAGGTTGATGCCCATCAGAAGCAGGATATCTGGCTGGCCATCGTCCGGGCAGTCAGATCCGTGGGGGTCTACAAGCGCCGGATCCGCAACTGCCAGAAGAGGTGGCAGGACCTTCGGGGCTGGACCCGGAGGATCGCAAGGGTCCAGCTGAAGCTGTCGCCTCCTCGCAGGAGGGGCGGACACCGGACCCTGACCCCCACATTCTCCAGATCCTGCCGGTGGTCTTCCCGGAGCTGGATGGGCAGCTGAAGGGCAGACAGCAGCAAGGAGGGGGTGAGTCAAAGACTGCACTGTGAACTCTGTCTAACATGCTATGTGCCCTCCTCTGGCGTGGTTAAACTTCCCCAGTACATCAGTCTTGTTGTCCAGTACCCATGTCCCTCTATTGTGACATGGCCACTACCCATCTGATAGGCCGGTGTGCTCCTTACGCTCAGGATAATTGTGTCACTCGGGTACAGGGTCCTTGCATTTTGCTTTGCTCAAGGTGGGTGACAGCTTTTGTTCCCGTGATATTGTGTTAGCCTTCATGGGTGGGTCAATTGCTCACACAATGCCTGAGTCGTGCAATGTAGTCTGGGTGTAACTTTGATATGTGATCCACTTGCAGATCAGAATCACCACATGTCCCTGGGGTATTTGCCACACCCCCATGCTGCGGGTGGGTACAATGTTTGGGCCTCAGGAGTATGTATGTCAAGTGTGTCACACATGCTTAGCCACCTGCCTACTGACCAGGGCTCATCCCTCTTGCAGGTGGAGCCGGACAGTCATGCCTACTCCAGGGCATACAATACACTCTGTACTCCCACTCCCGTGTATCAGCTGACATGCTGTGCTCAGTGAAATGTTCCCTCAGGTGTCTGCCTCTGTGTCGTTGTGCTGTGACTACGTTGTCGGGACTCCTGTGATGTTTATCGGTTACGGGTCAGCATGCCATCTGCTATTGGACCATGTGAGACAAGACTTCTGTGACTTATAGGTGTTTGATCACATGACTGTGCAGACAGGTATATGCGACTGTGACTTTCAGGCAGCTGTTTTTCATTCACAGCACACTGTGAGGTGCTCATGTTCAGAGAGTAGTGTTTCATGTCCCCCATATGTACAATTGGTATGACATGGACAAATAGTAGTTCAGATGATGTGGTTTTTGGGGGATGGACATGTGCACTTGTCAGTTACATAACTTGCATTCCCCATGTCCTAGGATTGTGATACAGTGCAGACTGTTGTTGGCTGGCTGCCAGGGCCATGTGACTGGAGACAGTGATGTATGACTTTGCACGCATGCCTGTGTCATGGCATTAAACTTCCTAAGACTGATCCTGCAGGGGAGTGACATGTGCAACATGCACCCCATTGTGGCATTGACTATCCGGACATGGGTGCATCATGGTGTCTGGTGCTGGTATGCATCAAATGCATTTCTATTAAGACTCTGGCCATCCCTTCATCCGGACACCTGCACTGACTCAGTGGCAAGAGATGTGTTGTGTGCATGTTCACATACTGCACCGTGTTCCCTGCAATGTCCAACAACTGTGTAGGTGGTGCATGTGTCCACACTGGGGTCTTACCATCAGACAGGCACCAGACAGATGTGTGCAAGTGCAGGAGGGGTGTGAGTCCCATGGTTGACCATCAGACTGACAATTGGCTTCTCCGAATCTGTGTGAGGACTTTATGCAATGTTCAACTAAAGATGCCAGGGCTTGCTCTGTGATGTGCTGTATTTACTGTGGTGTGTGCGGTCAGTGCAGGTGACTGATGTTTGTCTGTTTCCCTAATTGTTTGCAGATACATCCCCGGCCACAGGAGGGGACAGCTCCACGGACCAGGAGGAGCAGCGGAGCCAGACTGGGTCAGCGTCCGACGAGTGGTCAGAGGGACCCAGTGGCACGGAGGGCGAGGGGAGCCACACCGAGGAGTCCTCAGCACCATCCACCTCAGCTGAGGACCACAGCAGCTCGGAGGATGACTCCCTTGTGGAGGCGGGTGTCAGCAGCCACCGCACCCCAGCTACTCTATCTGGCCCCGCCACCACCACCACCACCGCCCTCCCATTGGCTCCCATTCCTGAGGTCCGTGGAGGCTCCCGTGCTCGGGAGCGTGTCTCCTTCGTGCCAGGCACCGCACCCCCTGCCCCTGTGTCCCCTGCTGCCCTGAGTGAGGAGTCTGTGTGCCTCCTTCGGCAGCTCCATGTAGGGCAGACAGCAATGCTGACTGTCCTCCATGCACACACCACTCTGTTGACACAGCTGGTGTCGTTCATGGAGGGCATCTCAACGGGTATGTCTGCCCTACAGAGGAGCAATAGGTCCATGGACTCCTCCCTGACGGCAGCAGTGTCCCTCCTCCAACAGTCCCTCACCCCTCCCACCTCTGCCCCATCCACACTTCCTACCACCCTACCTGTCCAAAGCACATGCACACCTGCACATTCACCCAAGCACACAGACACGAGCAGCACAGACACACCCAAGAGAAAGGCAAGACGTGCACACAAGCATCCTCAGGGGACTGATACCACAGACACAGGGGATGGGGAAGACACACACACACAGGCATCCACATTCACTCCGCAGTCCTCCAAATCCTCTCCCTCCAAGACCCCTTCCCTTGCCTCGCCTGCTACCACACCTACACAGAAGATCTTCCTGTGTGACCTCGGCCTCTTCCCCTCTGATCCTGCTGATCCAGCATACCGGGGGAAGAGGAAGTCCACCCACACAGAGGGGAGTGCCCCTCGCCCCCGGACACCCTCCCCCAGGCGCAGGCAGACACAGGACCCCATTAGGAAGTCCCCCCGGACCAGGAAGAGCAAGACCCCACCACCACCACCACCACGCAGCTCCACCACCCAGTCTCTCTCCTCCATCCCCCAGGCCACCACTCCACAGGTTCCCCCACCACACCCAGCCCCAGGTTCCCCCACACACCGATACCGCATCCCCAGACTGCTTAGGCCCTCCCCCCCTGCCACTTGCTCTTCCACCCCCAACCCAGATGGTCTGCCTGTTAGTGGCACTGGTGTGGGGACCGGGTCCCCCCCCTCTGTCCTGCCCACCTCATCTGCCCTCTCTTCCACTCCCTTGGAGTTATGCACTGCAGTGGAGTCCACAACCACCCCGTCTGACTCGGGCACTGCAGTGGGGACCCAGTCCACTTCATCAGACCAGCCCATTGCAGTGGTTGCAGCACCCACACCAACTGACTTGTGTAGCACGGTGGTGCTGGCCCCCGCTGAGTCAGACACCTCCACTGCAGTTGCCGGTGACACTCCTGCACCCACCACCCCTTCACTGCCTCACTCTGCCATCCCCTGATCCTGTCCCTGCGGTGCCTGGCCTGCCCCTTGTATGCCCCTCCAAGGGGGATGTCCCCTGTCCCTACCAGTGCAGGCAAGCAATGGATGACCAGTTGAGACTTATCACCCTGTTGGGACTGTGTTTTTGGACTGGCCATTGGCCTTAGTTTCTTTTGGACTTCGGACTTTTCTACTCCATTTGCTGAATAAAGCCTCCTTTTGTTTAATTGTGGTTTTTCTTTTGATGTACATGATGTAGATGAGTAGCATCCTGCATTTGCAGTTGTAATAGTGTTCAGATCAGGAAAATGAAGTGTTGCTGTGATGGACTCCATGGGATATGTGTCCTGTTGTTGTGTGGATCTATGGCATCCTTTGCTGCAGTCTGAGGGTGTGATGTTCAGCATTTGACACAGGGATGTACGTTTAGCATTCGTAAATGAACATATTTGTCTTACACTGATGCACATCTGGTGGGCTTACCTTGGTTCAATGTTCCAATTTCCCTGACTGTGTGCCCATCTCCACTGGACATGCAGTTTTGCACATCAATGTTGAAGGATTCATCTGTGTATACAGTACAACTGGATTGCCACGTGTTTTGGGTGTATGCAGATGACTGACGTGACACTCCCGTACCCAGGCTGATGTGAGCAGAGGCTTCTGTGTGTTGTAGTTGTTGACTCACTGACGGAGTGTCCTGCTGACATGTTTGAGTCGTGCACAGACAAGGTTTGGCACAGCGGACCTTCCACAGGAGTGGAGTGCCCTCATGGCAGTGTGTATTCTGGTGACATTGCGTGTGCCTGTGTTGTGTGTTGTGTGAGCATGTCTGTGCATGTTCCCTTCCCTTTTCATACACAGGCTGTGTCCCTAGGGATGTTCCTGTTTGTGATGCTTGCAGAGTTGGTATGTGTTCATCCAGCATCTTGGACCTGGTTTCTCCGTGATGTGGGTGCATGGCAAACTAATGTTCATGAGGTTCTCATCCCAGATTGTCTTTGTTGTCAGGGCTGGGGATGTGGGCAAACGCTGATGGGACACATTCAGGATTCCCCTTGGCACTTGTTGTTTACATAAGTAATGTTATTTAGAGTTTGTGGTAGCTTTCAGTGATTGTGACACGTTGTGTGTGTGTGACTGCTGCCACTCCTCAGGGTCAGAGCTGCAATGTTGGAAGTTGTGTACGTGTGTTCTTTGTGTGTCACCTTGGCTTCTTCGTTGGTGTGTGACTATGGCCAGGATCCCATTGTTTGTTGTGGATTTCACATCATGCGCATGTACGACGTACTGTGCTGTGTGTCAGACATAGACGAGTCATGTTGAGTGGGCATGTGTGATGGGTTTCTGCACCTTAGTTCCCCCCACCACCCCTGGGATTGTCATGGGTGCATGTGCAATGTCACCAGTCCATGTGAGCTTCACTGCTGCACATTGGTGGAGATCAGGGTGTGTGGTGTTGAGTGTGCAAATGTGAGTTGTTGCACGGCTAGACCCCTACCTCCATATTGGCCTTGGCTGGCAGGCCGTGCTGATTGATTGGAGCTTGTGTAGGTGTGATGGTAGTTTGTTGCTCAGGACACATGGCTGTGGTTCACAGTGTGAACGACATCTACCTTTGTCATCACAGTGGAATTGTCATGCAGGCTAGTGTCAGCACAATGTGGGGTCCCTGGGGGTAGTGCTGTGGTGGGTCTGTCTCTTGCTGTGTTAGTTGCTGTTCCTACAAGCTTGTGTGACATGTGTAATTTGGGCTCCCTCTCATCTAACAATGCCAGATTGCCCACATAGGGGAATCCAATCCATGAGTTACTTGTGTGTGGCACTGTATACACATCTGTGTAAATGGGATTCAGGCCTCCTCATGTGTTGTGTGGTTGCCTGGGGACACTGGCACACACCCCCCATCACCTGTTGTGTTTGATATGCAGTGTGAGTCTGCCTGTTTGTGTTAGTGCATTTGCATCACTGCATTGGCATTTCTGTAGTGTGCCATTGGCTGTATGTAGTTTGGTGGTTTTCCCCTGCTCTCCCTGGGACTCCTAGGTCATCAGTCAGCACAATGATCATGGTTTGTATGTCCCATTGCTGCCATGGTATGGTATTTGTTCACCTGACATCGACAGTCTCCACAGGATATCAACATTTGTGTGTCCATTGGTGCAGATATGTGGGTCAGCATCATGATGGTCACTTCTGTCATTGTGTTATTGGCTGAATGTTGACAATGTGGTCCCCCATGTGTGATGTTTGTATGCACATGGCCAAAACGATGTTTCTGTGACACTGCACTGTTAGCCTCACCCAATCTATGTTGCAATGGGACACAAGCACTACTATGCCACAGATGTTTTAGTTGTTGTGTGACCAGGATTCATCCATACAGTTTGTCTTTGGCAGCTTTTACCATGCCTACACTTACCTTATGATCACCGTGGTGATGGTGCTTTAGGCCCCATTGCCACACTGATCAAAAGGTGCATCAGCCATGGACCCCACACTTACCTTTTGTTGACTGTGGTGATGGGGCTTTAGGCCCCATTGCCACACTGATCAAAAGGTGCATCAGCCATGGACCCCACACTTACCTTTTGGTGACTGTGGTGATGGGGCTTTAGGCCCCATTGCCTCACTGATCAAAAGGTGCATCAGTAATGGACCCCACACTTACCTTTTGGTGACTGTGGTGATGGGGCTTTAGGCCCCATTGCCACACTGATCAAAAGGTGCATCAGCCATGGACCCCACACTTACCTTTTGGTGACTGTGGTGATGGGGCTTTAGGCCCCATTGCCACAGTGGCCATGGTCGGCTTGTATTGTGGAGGCCACACACATTTATGTGTGACACATGTGATAGTGGGTCACATTGTATGTTCATTGTCATGTTCAGTGTTGTAGGCATTTGACATAGACTACACACGCTTGTCATGTTGTTTGGGTGGATGTAATTTTCTGTAATTCCTTATGTGGGAGTATGCTGGTTATGTCATGCATTACCCGTCCTATGAGTAGGGGTGGTGGTAGTGGCAGGCATCCAGCCCCCCATGAGTGGGGATGGTAGTAGTGATGGGCATCCAGGCCCCCCTGAGTAGGGGTGGTGGTAGTGACAGGCATCCAGCCCCCCATGAGTGGGGATGGTAGTAGTGGCAGGCATCCAGCCCCCCATGAGTGGGGATGGTAGTAGTGATGGGCATCCAGGCCCCCCTGAGTAGGGGTGGTGGTAGTGATGGGCATCCAGGCCCCCCTGAGTAGGGGTGGTGGTAGTGATAGGCACCAGCCCCCCATGAGTATGGGTGGTGGTAGTGGCAGGCATCCAGCCCCCCATGAGTGGGGATGGTAGTAGTGGCAGGCATCCAGCCCCCCATGAGTGGGGATGGTAGTAGTGATAGGCATCCAGCCCCCATGAGTGGGGATGGTAGTAGTGATAGGCATCCAGCCCCCATGAGTGGGGATGGTAGTAGTGGCAGGCATCCAGCCCCCATGAGTGGGGATGGTAGTAGTGGCAGGCATCCAGCCCCCCATGAGTGGGGATGGTAGTAGTGATAGGCATCCAGCCCCCCATGAGTGGGGATGGTAGTAGTGGCAGGCATCCAGCCCCCATGAGTGGGGATGGTAGTAGTGGCAGGCATCCAGCCCCCCATGAGTGGGGATGGTAGTAGTGATAGGCATCCAGCCCCCATGAGTGGGGATGGTAGTAGTGATAGGCATCCAGCCCCCATGAGTGGGGATGGTAGTAGTGATGGGCATCCAGGCCCCCTGAGTAGGGGTGGTGGTAGTGATGAGCATCCAGGCCCCCCTGAGTAGGGGTGGTGGTAGTGATAGGCATCCAGCCCCCCATGAGTGGGGATGGTAGTAGTGGCAGGCATCCAGCCCCCCATGAGTGGGGATGGTAGTAGTGATGGGCATCCAGGCCCCCTGAGTAGGGGTGGTGGTAGTGATGGGCATCCAGGCCCCCTGAGTAGGGGTGGTGGTAGTGATAGGCATCCAGCCCCCATGAGTAGGGGTGGTGGTAGTGGCAGGCATCCAGCCCCCCATGAGTGGGGATGGTAGTAGTGGCAGGCATCCAGCCCCCATGAGTGGGGATGGTAGTAGTGATAGGCATCCAGCCCCCATGAGTGGGGATGGTAGTAGTGATGGGCATCCAGGCCCCCCTGAGTAGGGGTGGTGGTAGTGGCAGGCATCCAGGCCCCTATGGGTGTGTATGGCATTGGTGATGCCCATCCCACCCCTATGATTGTGCTGTTGCTAGTGTACGTCATTTGTGCATCCCTATGTGTGTCTGACATATTTTGGGTACGTGTAGTTAGTTTGTATTGTTGGTGTTTGACTTACCGTCTGCGCCGTGCGCGTCCGAACCGGTCCCGGTAATAGATGTAGAGTATAGGTAGGACCTGCGCGATGGGATTCATGGTTGGGTCGTCTCGTTCGGGTTTCGCCTGTCTTCGACTCGTACTCGTCGCTGGCTTGTTCGTCTCGTAGCCGTGGATCTTCTTGTGGCGCGAATCGGAGCTTATGTGCGGCTCTCCCGGATGCTCAAACGTGCCGAACGTAGAGACGAGTTCGGCGCGTACGGAAGACGCATCGTACTAGTCCGGCCGGAAGGTGATGTGTATTTGCTTCCGTGCGACTCGATTCGGCGTTTACGGATCCGGCTCGGGCGGAGAACAGGAGCTGGATTGGGTAAGTACGGCTCGCTCGGAATCTGGGCTGTTATGCGCATCGTACTTGTTCGTTCGGACGGGTGTTCGAGTCGGTCGGAAAACACGCGTTCAGCTGGTATTTTTTCCGGACGAATACTGTTAGGTGTGCTTCCGGCCAACATCGGAATCGACCCCTCAGTTGTCAATCTCACAACATAATGGCAGCCAGCACTGGAACTAATGTGTGACCTTAACACCATTAATCACACTGTTGTCAGAGTGGCAGCATAGGAGACACCAGCGAGGGAGAGCCCTGTGATACGGCTCTGCCCCAATTGTCGCGGTCACAAGAACACCCTGCAGTGCGCCACGCTACCTGGTCAGGCTGAAGAGCACAGTGTCTCAGCAGGTACAGAAAACAAACTACAGCTTGCTTGGGCCAAATTAACGGTGACACACAGGTGCCCTGAAAAACAACAACGGCTGTCAGATCCAAGTGCAGCTGCATAGGGGCACTTGCTCTTTATTTATTTGAGTGATGTCACACGGCCACAGCGAAACCCACGTAACCGAGAGATGCTGGGCTCACGTTTTTTTATTTTTTATTTAAAGGAACAATCTGTGCTGGCTAATCAGCTGGAGGAAACAATAAACCAGCTGAATCAGCCCAGCGTGCTGCAGGGAAGTAAGTGCTTGTTTGAGCCCGAAAGAGTGGGGCGCGTGAAGCTCTGCCGCTTCCGCCCTCCCAGATACATATGAGAGACTCTGAGCCGTGGCCCCCACCGCCCCCGCTCTCCTGGTAGGACGCACAGTCTACGACCGGGTCCCTGGCTTCACCTACCGGGGAGAGCGCTATCTGCGGCTACGAGGAGGCAGTGCCAACTACCACAGTCGCCACAAAGCTCCGAACAACGCGCAAAAACCCCGGGGTCACATGACGCACCGTGCGCCAGCCAGCAAATCACCCGGTTCCAACCATCCAGAGGGGGGTGGTCCAGCTGTTCTTGTGGATAAAAAGGATGCGTCACTCTGTTGTGCAGCCGACTCTTCGGCTCACACAAAGAGGGGCGTGGTATAACGTAACCTGCCTGGCGGTGACACGCTCCCTTGTCCCAATCTGGCCGCCCCCGCTGCAGCCTTATCTTGGTACCTTCCGCTCTCTTACCTATCATAGTTGAAGAGAACCAGAAAGAAACCTGAGGCTGCGATGCGCATATGGGAGGCAGGGCCATTGCATGCTGTGCCAGGAGCTGAACGTGTTTATCTAAAAATAACGTAAGCGCACAAAGGCAACCTGAATACGAGGCTCCACCTAGAAAAGAAGGCTGCAATGCCCAGCCTGGAGGAAGAAGGAGGGGCCATCACACACTGTAGAGTGTGATGGCCAACCAAAATATTCTCTTAGTGAAATCGCCACCGAGGGAGCTAAGCCCACAAAGGAGGGACATTTACAACAAAGCACCAATAGCAAGCCACCATTTCTGAATGCCACAGATAACAACTAATGGCAGTTGGTGGGTGTGCCAAAACCAAACTAAACAGATATAACAGGTCTTGCAGAGCTCGACCTAAAAATAAGTAATCTTTATGTAAACCATCCAAGACCAAAACGACAAAAATCCACAATACAGTAATAAAAATATGACTTTCAAATGGTAGTAATAGTTCAGTTCAAAGCAAATTGAAGATGCAACACTTTTCTCACAAAGTACCTTGGATGCGCTGCGCACACAAACAAAGAGGGTCACAGCGAAGGTGATGTGTCGGTTCCTTACACTCACGGAAGGTGATGCGTCGGTTCCTTGCTCTGAGGGGGGTGATGCGTCGGTTCCTTAATGCTTCACAGGGGAGGTGATGCATCGGTTCCTTACCGGAGAGGAGGTGATTCGTCGGTTTCTTACTGCGTGGGGAGGCGATGCGTTGGTTTCTTACCTCGTCCCCCAATGATGCGACAGACCTGGCGCCTTGATGCGATGCGACGATCTGGGACGATGCGTGGGTTCTTGAAGCTGCAGAATCAGTTCGGCGATCTCGGACTTCGGAGACCGGTGCACTCGATGCGGCGTGTGACGATTTCTTGAGCCGTGGGCAGGCATTGCGTCGGTGGAAACAGGTACGGATGCATCACGCTTCTCGTGGTTGTGTTGCTTTTCCAGCTCCCACAGCCAGAACAACCTCCAGAGGCCCAGAACAGCTACAGGCACCTCTTGGCAGGTCAGAACTCCCAGCAAGGAAGTTCAGGGGAGCTGGGGGTGAAGTCTTTGTGTCCCTGAGACTTCAGAACCGGAGGCAGGCTCAATTTCAAGCCCTTGGAGATCTTCCTCAAGCAGGGGACACAGCAAACAGCAAAGTCCTTTTCCCTTTCCTTGGCCGAAAGTAGCCACTGCAGGCCAACCCCAGACAGCAAACAGCACAGGGGCAGTATTCCTCCTCAGTTTCTCCAGTTCTTCTCCTTAGCAAAGGTTCCTCTTGATTCCCAGAAGTGATCTAAAAGTCTGAGGTCTGGGCCCCTCTTTTTATACAGTAAATCTCTTTGTTCTCTGGTGCAGAGAAGCTCTTTGTCCAGCCAAAACCAGTTCTGTCCTCTCTGGTGCAGCTTACTGGCAGGAGGTGGAGACCGCTTTGTCCTTGGCAGTTCAGGCCCATTCAGGTGTGAAAGAAATCTCCGCCCCCTACTCTGAATGCAGCCCAGGTCTATTCAGCCCAGCCCTGACTCACCCTGGAAAGGCAGGACACACCTAACCCCCCCCCCCCAAGTGGCTGTCTGAACAGAATGCACATCCTCAGCCCCTATCCCTCTAAAGCCAGACAGTCAATACAGAACCTAGAAGAGGCACACTGGATGGTTAGGCAAGAAAATACCTACTTTCTAAAAGTGGTATTTTCAAACCCAGAATGTAAAACTCACCCTCACTAAAAGATGCATCTTAACATTCTGGGTTCAGGCATATCAAACTGCCCACAGACACTGCAGTGGCAGATCTGAGTTACATTTACAGGCTGCTTATGTGGGGGGCACAATCAGTGCTGCAGGCCCAATAGCAGCATTTGATTTATAGGCCCTGGGCACACACAGTGCACTGTACTAGGGACTGACTAGTAAATCAAATAAGCCAATTATGGAAACACCAATCCATAACAACAATTTGCAAAGGGAGCACTTGCACTTTGGCACTGAACAGCAGTGGCAACGTGCCCAAAGCATCTAGATCAGCAAAACGAAGACCAACACACAGCAAAAACACAGGAGGTAAAGGCAAAAATACAGGGGAAACCCACACCAATGATGCCAGGTCTAACACGTGTCCCCTCCAGCTGAAATGTGGGGAGAACTACCCACCCTCTTGGAAGTTCTTTTCACTAAGGTGGAAAAATCTGGACAGGCCATCAACATTGGAGTGTTCTTCTGTACCAGGACGGTGTTCCACTGTGAAGTCCATCCCCTGTAGGGAAATGTACTACCTCAAAAACTTTGGATTCTCACCCCTCATCTGCATCAACCATCTGAGGGGCCTGTGGTCGGTCTGAACCCGGAAGTGAGTCCCAAACAAGTAGGACTTCAGCTTCTTCAGCGCCCAGACCACAGCAAATGCCTCACGATCAATCGCACTCCACCTCTGTTCCCGTGGAAGTAGCCTCCTACTAATGAAGGCTACAGGTTGGTCTAGGCCCTCCTCATTTAGCTGTGAGAGCACAGCCCCCACACCATGCTCTGAAGCTTCTGTCTGCACCACAAATTCCTGTGAGATGTTGGGTGCTTTGAGCATGGGCGTGGTCCATATGGCAGATCTCAGGGCAATAAAAGCTTTTTGGCAGATGTCAGTCCAGTTCACCTTCCTGGGCTGCTTCCTGGAAGTCAGCTCTGTCAAGGGGGCAACTATGGAGCCATAACCCTTGACGAATCTCCTGTAATACCCAGTGGGTCCAAGGAAGGCTATCACCTCTGTCTGGTTCTTGGGAGGTTCCCAAGCCAGAATGGTATCAATCTTGAGCTGTAGGGTCGCCACCTGGCCGCTCCCTACCTGGTGTGCCAAGTACACCACTGAACCCTTCCCAATCTGGCACTTGCTTGCCTTGATCGTGAGGCCTGCCCTCTGCAGCGCCTTCAACACTTCCCAGAGGTTGTGCAGATGTTCCTCCCAAGTGGCACTGAGCACTGTAATGTCATCCAGGTAGGCGGCACTGAAATCCTCCAGTCTAGCCAACGCCTGGTTGAAAGACCTCTGAAAGATGGCTGGGGCATTCTTCAACCCAAAGGGCATCACCCAGAATTGGTAGTGCCCCTCTGGCATTGAAAATGCTGACCTCTCCTTTGTCCCATCAGTTAAGGCAATCTGCCAGTACCCAGACGTTAAGTCAAACATACTGAGGTACTTGGCAGCTCCCAACCGATCAATGAGCTCATCAGCTCTGGGGATGCAGTGTGCATCAGTCCTAATGACTGAATTGAGCCCTCGGTAGTCCACACAGAGCCGGAGTTCTGGAGTGGCACTGGGTGCGGCAGCCTTTGGGACCAAGAACACTGGGCCGGCCCAAGGGCTGTTTGAGGGCTCAATCACCCCTAGCGCTAACATCTTGGAGACCTCTTCCTTGATGCAAGCCTTGACCCTGTCAGTCACTCTGTAAATTTTGTGCTTCACAGGAGGACTGTCCCCAGTGTCAACATCATGGACACACTACTGAGTGACACCAGGGGTCAGGGAGAACAGAGCAGCAAACTGTCCCAACAGTTGGCGGCAGTCATTCTGCTGTTCAGGAGTCAGGGTGGGGGAGACTGTTACACCATCCACTGACCCATCATGTTCCTTAGCAGACAGGAGGTCAGGTAGAGGCTCAGTCTCCTCCTCCATTCCAGCATCTGTTGCTAGGAGCATGCCCACTTCGGACCTCTCCAAGTGGGGCTTAAGGAGGTTCACATGCAGGACCCGCAAAGGGTTCCTTGGAGACTGCGAGTCCACCAGGTAGGTGACTTTACTCTTGCGCTCCACCACCTCAAATGGCCCAGTCCACTTATCTTGGAGTGCACAAGGCTCTACTGGGGCCATGATACACACTTTCTGACCAGGCTGAAATTCAATCAGAGTGGCATTCTGATCAAACCACCATTTCATCTCCTCCGGGCTGGCTTCCAGATTCGCCTGAGCGAGTAGCCTGAAGCGCTTAGTCTGGTTCCTGAAGGCCAACATGTAGCTATATACATCCTGGGGAGGTTTACTGGGAGCTTTCTCCCAGCCTTTTTTGACCAGACTCAAAGGTCCTCTTACAGGATGCCCATATAGGAGCTCAAAGGTACTGAACCCTATGGACTTCTGCGGTACCTCCCTGTAAGCAAACATCACGCATGGTAAGAGGACGTCCCACTTATGCCTCATGGGTTCACCAAGACCCATAATCATGCCCTTCGGGGTCCGGTTGAATCTCTCAACCAGCCCATTACCTTGGGGGTGGTAAGAGGTGGTAAACTTGTAGGTAACACCGCACTCCTGCCACAGGGACTTCTTATACTTGGATATGAAGTTGGTGCCCCAGTCAGACACCACCTCTCTGGAGAACCCCACACAGGAGAAAATCCCCATCAATGCACGACCCACCACAGGCCGTCACAGTCCGGAGAGGGATGGCTTCTGGGTACCGGGTGGCATGGTCCACCAAGACCAGGATGAACCTGTTTCCCATGGCTGTCTTGGGATCCGGAGGCCCCACAATGTCAATCCCCACCCTCTCAAAGGGGGTGCTGACTACAGGGAAATGTTGGAGAGGAGCCTTGCACGTCCTTCCACTCTTACCACTTGCCTGGCAAGTCAGGCAAAACCTACAATGGGTGTCAGAGTTCTTAAGCATTTGGTGCCAGTAAAAGAGGGTGACAAGCCTTTCAAAGGTCTTGTCTTGCCCCAAATGCCCTGCCAATGGCACATCATGAGCCAGACCCAGTAGGAAGGCTCTGAAGCACTGGTGTACCACCAGCACACGGGCTGACCCAGGCTCAGCAACCTTAGGCTCACTATACAGGATACCATTTTCCCAGTAAATCCAATGTGATCCAGACTGATCACCTGCTGCTTGGTTTGCAGTCTGCTGTCGCAAACCAACAGGAGAAGGGCATTTCTGCTGCTCCTGGCAGAATTCATCCCTGGAGGGGCCCTCTTCCTGCTGCCAATGGGTCAGCTCAGGCAGGTCCCCCAGTTCGGTCACTTGCTCCCCTGTAGGCTTTAGGGCATCCCCCTCAAGGTTTGCCTCCTCCTGGACCGTGGGACCTTCGGGGGCTGGTTTCCCGTGCTCCCTGCCTCTCCTCTTTCTGGCAGTCACTTGGGCCACTCTTTCAGGCTCCAGGTCCTCTTGATCGCCCCTACCGGCTGTCATAGACCAAGTGGTTACACAGGCCCACTCAGGCAGACCCAACAACTCCAAATGAGACTTCTGCTCCACCTTCTCTCCAAATCGTTGCCTAGCAGACAGTCAACAGGCATGGCTGGCCTCACAGCTACTTTCAAGGTACCTGAGACCCCCCCTCCCCCACTCAAAGTAACCTGTGCCACTTTGCAGAGGCACTCAGAGTTGTCAGCTGCAACTACTGGGTAGAATGTGTTGGGGACCACCTGCTCTTCAGACACTAGCTGGCAACTGACAGCTGTCACACAGGCTCCAGTGTCTCTCAGAGCTTCCAAACTATGGCCATTGATGGTCACCCACTGCCTGTATTTTTTAGTGTTATCAGGCAGATGAGCTCTTGGGACCATCTCACTGTCTCCTAAAGAGACCAGGGTAATTTCTGCTGACCCGCACCCCTCTTGGGCACCCGCCTCCTCCCCCAAGGCTACACTAGCCATTTTCCAGGGCGGTGCACCAGTGGGTGCAGTGGTAATCTTTTTTGGACACCTAGGGTCCCCCTGGAAGTGACCCACCTGACCACAGCCATAACATGCCCTGGGGCCCTTCTGAACAGGCTTACCTGTAGGGACCCATGGTTTCTTTTCAGTTGGAGGCTAGGAACTGTTCCCTTGGGAATTACTCAGGGGCCCTTTTTGTAACTCCTTCTGTTTACCCTTGTCCCGCCCACTCTTCTGCTGGGGACCGTGTCCACCTTTGGCGGAGTCTCCCACACAACATTTTTGGGCCCTGATAATGACCCAGCGGTCCGCCTACACAGCAAACTTCCTGGGGTCAGTCAGCTTACTATCAATCAAGTGCTGGCGTAGCTCTGGAAAACAATTATCTGACAAGTGCCCCCAATGCTACCAAATCATAGAGCCCCTGAAAATGATTGACCTTGCTACCCTTCACCCATCCATCCAGTGCTCTGCATAAATCGGAGACATACTCCACCCAAGTGCTTGACTCCACCTTCTTACAAGCCCTCAACTTCTGCCTGTACAATTCTGGGGTCAAACCATCCCTTGCTATCAAGGCTTCCTTGATAGGAGCATAAGACATCTGATCTTCAGTGGGCAATGCTAGCAACGTGTTCCTCCCCTCAGCGACAAAGCGGTTCCACAACCCAGCTTCCCAGTCTCTCTCAGGGACTCTGTAGGACCCCATTGCTACCTCATAGGCCTTAAACCACTGACCAATGTCTTCCTGCTTTGTGAAATCCTTAATAACCTCCTTGGGGATGTTTACCCTCCCTTCTCCAGGCACTGATGGTGTGCTGCCACCATGGGGATTGGACTCTCTACTTTTTGCTTTTAGATCCAGTTCCCACAAACCTCTTTCATGCTCTAAGAGCATCTTTTTCTCTTCTAGGGCTAATTTCTCCCTCTGAAATGCCAACTCCTTATCATCCTTCCCCAGCCTGAGCTTCGTGAGCTCCAATTCATGCATCCTGTTTTTCTCCCTGTCCTCCAGCTCTTCTGCTGGAGACAGCGCCTTTGAAGAGACACTGCTGTCGCCCGGGAAGGTAACCTCCCCTCAGTCAGACCCAATAGCCTATTCTGCTGTTCATCTAAATCCTCCACCTCCTCCACAGGTTGGTCGTCATGCTCGCTGGCATCCCTTGACTCCAACCAGGCCCTCAGCGCCTTTTTTTTGGAGAGGCCTCTTACAGAGATTTTAAACCTTTTGCAGATAGCTTTCAGCTGTGGCATAGTGTAGGTTTCAACCCTATCTTCTTCAAATTCAATATACAAAGATGCAAGTGATGCTGGTTTACTCATGGTGAAGATTGGCAGTTTTCAGTTGCAAAGAAAAAATAGTCCCAAAGAAAAAGTTCCATCAATTGTATGTGGTTGCGTGATGGTCTGCACTCTACTGGTAGTGTACACCAATCACTGTATGTAAGACACAAATGCAAGTCCAGATCCTCACCGCTGACCACCAATGTTAGAAATGGTGGTCTCTAGTTGGCAGAGGTAGGTACCTTTGTCCAAATAGGGACCCCTGCTTCTAGTCAGGGTAAGGGGGATACGCTTCTAAAATAACCCCTGCTCACCCCCTTGGTAGCTTGGCACGAGCAGACAGGTTTATCTCAGAGGCAGTGTGTAAAGCATTTGTGAACACATACAGTAATACAGTGAAAACACTACAAATGGACACCACACCAGTTTAGAAAAATAAGTAATCTTTATCTAAACCAAACAGGACCCACACGACAAAAATTCACAATACAGTAATACAAATATGACTTTCAAATGATAGTAATAGTTCAGTTCAAAGCAAATTGCAGATGCAACACTTTTCACACAAAGTACCTTGTATGCATTGCGCACACAAACAAAAAGAGTCACAGGGAAGGTGATGTGTCAGTTTCTTACACTCAGGGAAGGTGATCCGTCAGTTTCTTGCTCCAGGGGAGGTGATGCGTCGGTTCCTTACCGGAGAGGAGGTGATGTGTCGGTTTCTTACTGCGTGGGGAGGTGATGCATCGGTTTCTTACTGCGACCCCCAATGATGCAACAGACCTGGCGCCTCCATGCGATGCGACGATCTGAGACGATGCGTGGGTTCGTGCAGCTGCACAGCAGGGCTTGCGTCGGAATTGGTGATCTCGGACTTCGGAGACTGGTGCAGTCGATGTGGCATGCAGCGATTTCTCGAGCCGCAGTCAGGCGCTGCGTCGGATTCTTCAGCGATGCATCGGAAACAGGTACGGATGCGTCGCGCTTCTCGTCGTTGCGTTGCTTTTCCAGCTCCCACAGCCAGAACAACCTCCAGTGGCCCACAACAGATACAGGCACCTCTTGGCAGGTCAGAACTCCCAGCAAGGAAGTCCAGGGGAGCCGGGGATGAAGTCTTTGTGTCCCTGAGACTTCAGAACAGGAGGCAAGCTCAATTTCAAGCCCTTGGAGATCTTCCGCAAGCAGGGGACACAGCACACAGCAAAGTCCTTTTCCCATTCCTTAGCAGAAAGTAGCCACTGCAGGCCAGCCCCAGACAGCAAACAGCACAGGGGCAGTATTCCTCCTCAGTTTCTCCAGCTCTTCTCCTTGGCAAAGGTTACTCTTGATTCCTAGACGTGGTCTAAAAGTCTGGGGTTTGGGCCCCTCTTTTTATACAGTAAATCTCTTTGTTCTCTGGTGCAGAGAAGCTCTTTGCCCAGCCAAAACCAGTTCTGTCCTCTCTGGTGCAGCTTCCTGGCAGGAAGTGGAGACAGCATTGTCTTTGGCAGACCAGGCCCATTCAGGTGTGAAAGAAATCTGCTCCCCCTACTCTGAATGCAGCCCAGGTCTATTCAGCCCAGCCCTGACTCACCCTGGAAAGGCAGGACACACCTAACCCCCCAAGTGGCTGTCTGAACAGAATGCACATCCCCAGCCCCTGTCACTCCAAAGCCAGACAGTCAATACACAACCTAGCAGAGGCACACTGGATGGATAGGCAAGAAAAGACCTACTTTCTAAAAGTGGTATTTTCAAACCCAGAATGTAAAAATAACCCTCACTAAAAGATGCATTTTAACATTCTGAGTTCAGGCATATCAAACTGCGCACAGACACTGCAGTGGCAGATCTGAGTTACATTTACAGGCTGCTTATGTGGGTGGCACAATCAGTGCTGCAGGCCCACCAGCAGCATTTGATTTATAGGCCCTGGGCACACACAGTGCACTGTACTAGGGACTGACTAGTAAATCCAATAAGCCAATTATGGAAACACCAATCCATAACAACAATTTGCAAAGGGAGCACTTGCACTTTGGCACTGAACAGCAGTGGCAAAGTGCCCAAAGCATCTAGACCAGCAAAACGAAGTCCAACACACAGCAAAAACATAGGAGGTAAAGGCAAAACTACAGGGGAACGCACGCCAATGATGCCAGGTCTAACATGTGTCCCCTTCAGCTGAAATGTGGGGAGAACTACCCACCCTCTTGGAAGTTCTCTTCACTAAGGTGGCAAAACCTGGACAGACCATATGCATTGGCGTGGTCTGTACCAGGGCGGTGTTCCACCGTGAAGTCCATCCCCTGTAGGGAAATGGACCACCTCAACAACTTTGGATTCTCACCCCTCTTCTGCATCAACCATCTGAGGGGCCTGTGGTCAGTCTGAACCCTGAAGTGAGTCCCAAACAAGTAGGGCCTCAGCTTCTTCAGCGCCCAGACCACAGCAAAAGCCTCACACTCAATCGCACTCCACCTCTGTTCCTGTGGAAGTAGCCTCCTACTAATGAAGGCTACAGGTTGGTCCAGGCCTTCCGCATTTAGCTGTGAGATCACAGCCCCCACACTATGCTCTGAAGCATCTGTCTGCACCACGAATTCCTGTGAGAAGTTGGGTGCCTTGAGCATGGGCACCGCGCACATGGCAGATTTCAGGGAATCAAAAGCTTTTTGGCAGATGTCAGTCCAGTTCATCCTTCCTGGGCTGCTTCCTGGAAGTCAGCTCTGTCAAGGGGGCAACTATGGAGCCATAACCCTTGACGAATCTCCTGTAATACCTAGTGGGTCCAAGGAAGGCTCTCACCTCTGTCTGGTTCTTGGGAGGTTCCCAAGCCAGAATGGTATCAATCTTGAGCTGTAGGGTCCCCACCTGCCCGCTCCCTACCTGGTGTGCCAAGTACACCACCGAACCCTGCCCGATCTGGCACTTGTTCGCCTTCATCGTGAGGCCTGTCCTCTGCAGCGCCTTCAACACTTCCCAGAGGTAGTGCAGATGTTCCTCCCAAGTGGCACTGAACACTGCGATGTCATCTAGGTAGGCGGCTCTGAAATCCTCCAGTCTAGCCAACGCCTGGTTGACCGATCTCTGAAAGGTGGCAGGGGCATTCTTCAACCCAAAGGGCATCACCCGGAATTGGTTGTGCCTCTCTGGCTTTAAAAATGCTGACCTCTCCTTTGCCCCATCAGTTAAGGCAATCTGCCAGTACCCAGATGTTAAGTCAAACGTACTGAGGTACTTGGCAGCTCCCAGCCGATCAATGAGCTCATCAGCTCTGGGGATGGGGTGTGCATCAGTCCTGAATTGAGCCCTCGGTAGTCCACACAGAGCTGGAGTTCTGGCGTGGCACCGGATGCGGCAGCCTTTGGGACCAAGACCACTGCGCTGGCCCAAGGGCTGTTTGAGGGCTCAATCACCCCAAGCGCTAACATCTTGGAGACCTCCTCCTTGATGCAAGCCTTGACCCTGTCAGTCACTCTGTAAATTTTGTGCTTCACAGGAGGACTGTCCCCAGTGTCAACATCATGGACACACTACTGAGTGACACCAGGAGTCAGGGAGAATAGAGCAGCAAACTGTCCCAACAGTTGGAGGCAGTCAATCAGCTGTTCAGGAGTCAGGGTGGGGGAGACTGTTACACCGTCCACTGACCCATCATGTTCCTTAGCAGACAGGAGGTCATGAAGAGGTCCTCCTCCATTCCAGCATCTGTTGCTAGGAGCATGCCCACTTCTCCTTGGCAAAGGTTCCTCTTAATTCCCAGAAGGGATCTAAAAGTCTGGGCCCCTCTTTTTATACAGTAAATTGCTTTGTTCTCTGGTGCAGAGAAGCTCTTTGCCCAGCCAAAACCAGTTCTGTCCTCTCTGGTGCAGCTTCCTGGCAAGAGGTGGAGACAGCATAGTCCTTGGCAGACCAGGCCCATTCAGGTGTAAAGAAATCTCCTCCCCCGACTCTACTCTGAATGTAGCCTAGGTTTATTCAGCCCAGCCCTGACTCACACTGGAAAGGCAGGACACCTAACCACCCAAGTGGCTGTCTGAATAGAATGCACAACCCTAGCCCCTGTCACTCCAAAGCCAGACAGTCAATACAGAACCTAGCAGAGGCACACTGGAAGGTTAGGCGAGAAAATACCTTTTTTCTAAAAGTGGTATTTTCAAACCCAGAATGTAAAAATCACCCTCACTAAAAGATGCATCTTAACGTTCTGAGTTCAGGCATATCAAACTGCGCACAGACACTACAGTGGCAGATCTGAGTTACATTTACAGGCTGCTTATGTGGGTGGCACAATCAGTGCTGCAGGCCCACTAGCAGCATTTGATTTATAGGCCCTGGGCACACACAGTGCACTGTACTAGGGACTGACTAGTAAATCAAATGAGCCAATTATGGAAACACCAATCTATAGCAATAATTTTCAAAGGGAGCACTTGCACTTTGGCACTGAACACCAATGGCAAAGTGCCCAAAGCATCTAGACCAGCAAAACGAAGACCAACAGACACCAAAAACACAGGAGGTAAAGGCAAAAATACAGGGGAAACCCACGCCAATGATGCCAGGTCTAACACTGTCCCTTACCACCAAGTTTTGCTTGGTGGTGACGGACAGTAAAAAACGGCTGTATGTCCACCCATCCCAATTCGGCAGATGGACATATAGCCTATTCTTCGGTGGCCCTTACTCCTTCAGGCCGTCATAGAAATTTGGCTTTAGCGATGACGGAGCAGTCACTGCCAAAGACAAACCTATGGTCCGGCCGCATATAAATTGGGTGGGCGGACCATTGTGTTGATGGGGAGGGAACTAACTCCAGTTGCAACAGAGTTCCCTCTCCTCCAAAAATTAAACCGGCCCTTTAGTCCTTCACTGGAATTCCCTCCACCATATTCTCCCTGAGGCTGAGGAAACTCTGCCTAACGATTATCCTTTCTTGAAGAGAATCGTCTAACGGCGAATTTAGCGCTTCTGCCAAGAATCAGAAGGTTTTCTGTTACCTCCAAACTCAAAGGCTTAGGTTATCATCTTTGTTGTTTCCAATGGGCCTGGTTTTTGTAAATGTTTTATAAAAATTCTAGTATGGTAGATTTAGATGGTAACTGTGCTATTTTAAATTGCTCCTCATTTTAAGTGTGTGCCTGGCTTTTTTTTTTTACCGAGGTGGGGTTGTCACCTCTGTTAGAGAAATACCTTCCATTTATTGAAGTTTTCATTCCGGTTTGGCGATAAGCTGGTCCTTGAATAAAAATATTTGTAAAATCCGCTGTATTAATATTTTCACTTGGAACATCTTGAGTTAATAATACTTTAGATATCTTACTTGCTCTACCACACCACTAAAGTGTTTCTTTCATGTTTTTGTCTTGTTTTGGTGTTTTGCATTTATATACCGAAGGAGAAAATATACAAGCTTTTGCTGATTTTATTTACTGGCCTGGATATAAAACTACTATTCATGGCTTACTGGCCTCGTGTCATCCCTATTTTAACACAAAAACGTCCAGCTTCTTCCTTCTGTCCTGATACTTTTACAGACATTTAGGGCCCATTCTGGTTTCATAGATTGATGTTTACGCATTAAACTGTCATATCCTTGCTTTTTCCCGTTTTCAATCTTTGGGTATCCATGCCACTTAGTGATAAGCAGGAAATGACTTACATAGCTGATTTTATACAGAGATTTGGGGAGACTGGCCAGCTGGGTGTCAGGATGTTACTTTGACCTTGGAGCACCTGATGGATATCTTGCGCCCCCCAGAGCAGTATGGTGGTCCTTGAGCACGGGAGGCCCTTATAACTCGTGGCAGAGATAATGGGGCAGTAGTCTAGCTGATTTGACCCATTAAGAGGGCCGCCCACGAGGCTACAGTACAGGATCCCTCACTTTCCTCTCAGAATTCCTGTGAAGATGCCATATGCAGGAGAACAACAATGTCAGTGGAAGTTGCAGCCCCCTCCTGCCAGCCCGGTACCAATAGAGCAGGTACAATTGTGCAGAAGGCTAAGTAAAGCCTGAGAACAATTAAGGGGGCTCGGCAAGCGAAAAGGATTATAGCTAGATGGAAGCATGAGCAAAACTCTGACACCACAGCTTTGAAGGCAGGTTGAGGAGTTTTGAAACACAACAAGTACTCCCTTAGAAAAACATACATATAAAAAACTATTAACAAGATGGTAATCTGGAGAAACCCGAGATGAAAGCTATACTACCAATCTAAGGATGGTAGGAAAGGAAGCAAGTCCTTTTGGTTTTATTTACCCTCACACACCCTAGTGGTGTCATGCTTCATCATCGGGTCACCCTGTCGCCTAAAAGTCAGGGTGGGCTCGACCAATATTTCAGGGAGCTCTTAGAATATATAAAGACCAGGGGAATAAAGATAAAAAACTCAGTGAAGTCCCAGTTTCCCTTTATTCTTGGACCTCTACTGTGTTATTAAAATATGTTTACCAAACAAGGATCTTCAGGAGTGTTATGGTCCTAAGACCCTTGTGCCGACATGTTTCAGTCACTAAACGCCCCGATGGGTGCAGGACTTTCTTCAGGGTATCGGTAAAAGTAACCCCTGGTATAAAGTAACGGGAAAAGACCCTATACTATTTTTATATAAGGGCAGATAGCTGCTCCTTATGGGTTGAACTGAACGAGCTATTTACTCGGTTAATAATTCCATCTGAAAATAGATAAAAACAGAAGAACCACATATAGTGCATGATTCTGCGTGGTACATCATTTGTATATTACAATCAGTGTCCTTCACCCCTTGTGTCACGCTGTGATAAGGAAATGAAGAAACAATGCAGCACTCATACCTATAAGGGAAGTGCTCAATAGACCAGTAAAACTAACACTGTACTATTGTGACTAGACATATATCTCTAGTGTAGTGGCAGAACAAACTGCATTCTGTCATGTTCCCGGAGCTCGTGTACATAGTAACAAGGCATCTCTATTTATTAAAAACTGGCCAGACACTCATTCGCTAAACACCTACAACTCTATTCAGAGCGGTTTGCTTGTAAATTGAACATAAGAAACAACAGATAACCAACTTACCCCAGTATGGGGATTGAAATGCGTCTCCTAAGACCACGCTTACGGGGTAGTCCTGTAGTCACACTCTAATTGGTGTGCGGTCCGGTAGGAGGATGCGTGCATGTAAATCAGGATAAACAATGGGGGAGGGAACGGGAGGAAGGGAGGGAAAAGGGGAGAGATGAAGAGGATGAAGAGGGAAGAAGTCCAGTAAGTAACTTCAAAAATAGATATCCCCGCTGCAGGGGAATATCCGCTCATACCTTATAGTGCTGTATGCAGAGTAAAGTACTCACGCCTCCAAGAATCCTGCCCCACTGATAACCTATTCGGTGGTGGTCCTAACGGCTTTCAGCTCGAGTTGTAATCAGAACGCCGATTCTTAAAGGGAAACCCGCATCATCACGTGAATCGCGTGGCCCCGCCTACTTCCTGGTTAGGACTTCCTTCGTTCATGGAAAGGGGGGAATGCTGGGAAGTGTAGTTTTGATTCTGCCCTCAAACCAAAAGATTGTGCCACATAGATAGTGCGCTGGGGTCAGATGCTGAAGAGACCGATTACTGTCTCGTGAGTGTGAAGGGTCATGTTGATTTAACCGGATTCTGATGATACATTAGTAAGATAAAAAATCTATTAGTAAGTAACCATTTGAAAAAAATGAACGCAAGTATATCATCATATTGAAAAAGGGGGGTGGAGGTGGGGGGGTTTGTTTACTTCCTGCGATTGAGTTGATTCCATGGAATCGACTCGTTCAACCCGATGATATGGGTTTTGAGTCGATACACCCATCTCTGTTCGCGTTCAAGTAAGATCTGTGAAAGGTCTCCACTGCCCTTGACCTGCTCTATGATCGTCCACTTGATGTCGTTATCAGTATGATGTTTTTCCACATAGTGGGCCGTGAGCTTGGTTGCTATGATCGCCCTACGTATAGTGCTCCTGTGCTCACTAATGCGTACTTTAACCTTTCTGCTTGTCATCCCGATGTACATGAGTAAGCATGGGCATCTTATCATGTATATCACTGAGTCGCTGTTACAGTTGGTATGTGCGCGTTGTTCCCAAGCGTGGTGCATACCTAGGTCAATCTCCCGTGTGTGTTCCGTGAAAGGGCATGCCACGCATGATCCGCATGGAAAATGGCCTACGACAGGGGATTGATTCCAAAGCGTAGATTGAAAAGTTTTTATAGGATTCTCAAACTTGGTATGTATGAGGGAATCCCTGAGACTTCTATTTCAACGGTAAGAAAACATGGGTTTCTGGAATGTAAGTTCATTAGATGTAAGGATAGACCATTTTTTATTTATTATCTTTTTGATATCATTCGAGGAGTTGTTATACGTGGTGACGCATATAAGTGTGTCATCTTCGTTCTTTTTGTGGGTTTCTAATAATACCTCTCTAGGAGTATTGCGTGACCTCTTTCTTGCTCTCTCGATGATTCTCCTTGGGTATGCTCTTTCTACTAGTTTTTCTGTTAGCAGTACAGCTTCCTTTTTGTAGTCTTGGAGGTCTTCACAATTTCTGCGAATCCGCAGAAATTGTCCTACTGGAAGGTTTTCTCGTAGGGCATGGGGATGTGCGCTATTAAAATGAAGGAGACTGTTCCTATCCGTAGGTTTGGTGTACAGTGAGCTAATAAGTTCACCGTCTTTTGCTGTAATTTTGACATCAAGGAAGGCAACCTGTTTACAATTCCAAGTCATGGTAAACTTGAGATGTTGGTTGAGTTGGTTAAGCCAATCGAAAAACTTATTTAGGGCGGTGACGTCGCCCTCCCATATTATCAGTATGTCGTCAATATAGCGTAGCCATTTCTTGATATTGTTCGAATAAGGGTTGGGGGACCAGATGTATTGGTCCTCTAAGTAGCCAACATACAAACACGCTATACTGGGCGCGAATGTACTGCCCATCGAAGTGCCGTGGACCTGAAGGTATAACTGATTTTCGAATTTGAAAAAATTCTCAGTTAGAGCTAAGCGCATCAAAGTGATGACCCAGTTGATGGGAGCATCCCAGGTCCAGTTATCTGTTCTGAGAATCTCTTCAATGACCCTGATGCTCTCTTCTTGCGGAATGCTTGTGTAGAGTGCCTCCACATCGAGGCACACTAAGATATTTTTAGTTGGGTCAAAAGGGACTTCAGTGAGGAGATTAAGGAGATGTTTCGTATCTTGGACATATGATCTTATTTGTGTGACCAGGGGGCGAAGGAACCAATCTGTATACTTAGAAAGGGGCTCCAGAAGAGACCCAATGCCAGATACTATGGGCCTGCCAGGTGGAGGTACTATTCCTTTGTGTATCTTAGGAATAGTATAGAATATGGGTATTCTAGGATCATTTGGATTTAGAAATTCATGTTCTTTCTTGGTTATCCATTGTTGCTCAAGGGCCTCTGATGTTAGAGTACTTATTGTCTTTTTCAGACGGGTTGTCGGGTCCCTCATGATTTTCTTGTAGAACCTCGTATCAGCTAGAAGTTCTATGCATGAGGTTCTATATGCTGTGGTACTTTGGATGACAGTAGCACCCCCTTTGTCAGCTGGTTTTATAACTATGCGATACAAAAGGGGATGATGGACGGAACGTTTGAGCCAATCAAACACTCACCCCCAGTCAACTGATCTGGGTTTAATCCATCATCATTCTTTAGCTCACTCCACCACCCCAGTTCAGACATGGCCATATGCAAATCAGTCTGACCCTGTGCCTCATGGGAACAGTCCAGCACGAACTGCCAAGCCATGTCTTCCCTGGACCGGAAACAAGCATCCTAGGACCGGTTTCTGGCATTCCAGCCGTCATCAGCCAGGTTTGCTTGAATCCAGTGGCAAAGTGAGCAAGGGACCCACGTCTGGGCATACCCCCGCCAACTTAGGGCGAACAAAGCGATACAAAATGATGATGGATTAAACCCAGATCAGTTGACTGGGGGTGAGTGTTTGATTGGCTCAAACGTTCCGTCCATCATCCCCTTTTGTATCGGTTTTATAACTATGTCAGTACTTGTGCCTAATGTTTTGAGAGATGCCCTCTCCCGCTTGGAAAGGTTGTCAAAGCCTTCCCTTTTTGGTTGAAGTTCCTCAATTTCTTTTGTCACACTCTCTTCAAAAGCAATCACTTCTGGGGGCATAAGGGAAGCCGGTGGAAAGAATTGAGATTTTAGGCGTAACGGGGTGTGGGTGGAATCCTCCGTTAATTTTTCTTTATTAGCAAAGAATGTTTTGATGCGAATCTTACGAAAAAACTCGCTAAGCTCACAGCGTATCTGGAACTTGTCAAGGATTGCTGTGGGTACAAAACCCAATCCTTTATCAAGGACTGAAGTTTCCTCTGGACTGAGAACTTTATCTGTTAAGTTCACTACTAATCCCGTGTGCTGCTGGTACTTGCCTGCGGAGTTTTTGTCATGCTCCGGGTGTTTACAGGCGTACTCTCGTCTTGCCACTGGACCTGTCTGTTGTTTCTTCGGCCCCGTTTGCCTCTTCTCCCACCCTGTCCTAAAAAACGGTTTTGATTGTAGTTAGGTTGGAAGAAGGGGGCAGCGTGAAAATGGGGTGGTCCAGGAAAATGTGGAGGACCTTGAAAGGGGACCGGGCCATAAGGATTTGGCCATGGGAAGATCTGTGGGGGCGGGTAACCCTGATTGTAGTTGCCCCTTCTAGACCTCCTTTGTCTACCTTTCCAACTTTTGTTGGAACCGTCACTGGACCATGCCTCATGCTCGGATTCCGAATTGCTCGAATCATCCTGATAAGATGATCCTGACTCAGAATTATCCGGATTTTTGTAGTCATCTTTTCTATAGGGGTAAACCCTCTCGTGGGCAAATTTTTTTAGGTCTTTCTGTAGTTTATTCACCTTACTTTGCATCAGGAATTCTTTGTGTTCCCCGATTTCTTTATTGACCTCTTCAAGTTTCTTTTTGTAGAGAGTGATTTTTATTTCGGTTATAAGTGCATCTTCACTTGTTTTAATTTTTATCAAGATGGCGTCAGAGAGGCGTTTCACGGTGTTTATAATTAAAATTAACCAGTCACGGGTACAACGCCATGCGATCAAGGACCATTCTTTTTTGAAGACCTGATCGTCTAGAAATATCCTAGGAGCATTAGTAACAATAAGGCCATGAGGGGCCGCGTTGCCCCGTAAATATTCCGTTAAAATTGCCCCATGAAGTAGAATCTTCATCTGGACCCGCTTGAGCTCTTTTAGCTCATCCCAATTCTGGGACTGGGTAAGGCTTTGATTTATGTTAGTGTCCGAGAACAATGATGGTCCAGATAATATAGCAGAGGCCATGTCATCTGTATAACCAATGCCAAAGGTCTCGGGCATGGTAAGTGATCCTGGAGTGTTCATAATGGCACTAATGAGAGATAAGAGAAGAATAGCGAAAAAGGACCAACAAGAAAATAATAACAGAGAGTGAGCCGTCCGGTCTAGCACTCTTCGTGATAATGAAATCAGTTCACGGAATTATACTTATTAAAATGAGGGTATAATGCCCCACAGCTGTACGCTGCACAATACTTCAAACACTAGGGTGACCGAAGTCACAAGGGGCAGAGAGAACACCTTAAGGGGGTACAACCTCCCGTTATATAACACCTGAAACACAACAAGTACTCCCTTAGAAAAACATACATATAAAAAACTATTAACAAGATGGTAATCTGGAGAAACCCGAGATGAAAGCTATACTACCAATCTAAGGATGGTAGGAAAGGAAGCAAGTCCTTTTGGTTTTATTTACCCTCACACACCCTAGTGGTGTCATGCTTCATCATCGGGTCACCCTGTCGCCTAAAAGTCAGGGTGGGCTCGACCAATATTTCAGGGAGCTCTTAGAATATATAAAGACCAGGGGAATAAAGATAAAAAACTCAGTGAAGTCCCAGTTTCCCTTTATTCTTGGACCTCTACTGTGTTATTAAAATATGTTTACCAAACAAGGATCTTCAGGAGTGTTATGGTCCTAAGACACTTGTGCCGACATGTTTCAGTCACTAAACGCCCCGATGGGTGCAGGACTTTCTTCAGGGTATCGGTAAAAGTAACCCCTGGTATAAAGTAATGGGAAAAGACCCTATACTATTTTTATATAAGGGCAGATAGCTGCTCCTTATGGGTTGAACTGAACGAGCTATTTACTCGGTTAATAATTCCATCTGAAAATAGATAAAAACAGAAGAACCACATATAGTGCATGATTCTGCGTGGTACATCATTTGTATATTACAATCAGTGTCCTTCACCCCTTGTGTCACGCTGTGATAAGGAAATGAAGAAACAATGCAGCACTCATACCTATAAGGGAAGTGCTCAATAGACCAGTAAAACTAACACTGTACTATTGTGACTAGACATATATCTCTAGTGTAGTGGCAGAACAAACTGCATTCTGTCATGTTCCCGGAGCTCGTGTACATAGTAACAAGGCATCTCTATTTATTAAAAACTGGCCAGACACTCATTCGCTAAACACCTACAACTCTATTCAGAGCGGTTTGCTTGTAAATTGAACATAAGAAACAACAGATAACCAACTTACCCCAATATGGGGATTGAAATGCGTCTCCTAAGACCACGCTTACGGGGTAGTCCTGTAGTCACACTCTAATTGGTGTGCGGTCCGGTAGGAGGATGCGTGCATGTAAATCAGGATAAACAATGGGGAGGGAACGGGAGGAAGGGAGGGAAAAGGGAGAGATGAAGAGGATGAAGAGGGAAGAAGTCCAGTAAGTAACTTCAAAAATAGATATCCCCGCTGCAGGGGAATATCCGCTCATACCTTATAGTGGTGTATGCAGAGTAAAGTACTCACGCCTCCAAGAATCCTGCCCCACTGATAACCTATTCGGTGGTGGTCCTAACGGCTTTCAGCTCGAGTTGTAATCAGAACGCCGATTCTTAAAGAGAAACCCGCATCATCACGTGAATCGCGTGGCCCCGCCTACTTCCTGGTTAGGACTTCCTTCGTTCATGGAAAGGGGGGAATGCTGGGAAGTGTAGTTTTGATTCTGCCCTCAAACCAAAAGATTGTGCCACATAGATAGTGCGCTGGGGTCAAATGCTGAAGAGACCGATTACTGTCTCGTGAGTGTGAAGGGTCATGTTGATTTAACCGGATTCTGATGATACATTAGTAAGATAAAAAATCTATTAGTAAGTAACCATTTGAAAAAAATGAACGCAAGTATATCATCATATTGAAAAAGGGGTGGGGGAGGGGGTGGGGGGGGTTTTGTTTACTTCCTGCGATTGAGTTGATTCCATGGAATCGACTCGTTCAACCCGATGATATGGGTTTTGAGTCGATACACCCATCTCTGTTCGTGTTCAAGTAAGATCTGTGAAAGGTCTCCACTGCTCTTGACCTGCTCTATGATCGTCCACTTGATGTCGTTATCAGTATGATGTTTTTCCACATAGTGGGCCGTGAGCTTGGTTGCTATGATCGCCCTACGTATAGTGCTCCTGTGCTCACTAATGCGTACTTTAACCTTTCTGCTTGTCATCCCGATGTACATGAGTAAGCATGGGCATCTTATCATGTATATCACTGAGTCGCTGTTACAGTTGGTATGTGCGCGTTGTTCCCAAGTGTGGTGCATACCTAGGTCAATCTCCCGTGTGTGTTCCGTGAAAGGGCATGCCACGCATGATCCGCATGGAAAATGGCCTACGACAGGGGATTGATTCCAAAGCGTAGATTGAAAAGTTTTTATAGGATTCTCAAACTTGGTATGTATGAGGGAATCCCTGAGACTTCTATTTCGACGGTAAGAAAACATGGGTTTCTGGAATGTAAGTTCATTAGATGTAAGGATAGACCATTTTTTATTTATTATCTCTTTGATATCATTCGAGGAGTTGTTATACGTGGTGACGCATATAAGTGTGTCATCTTCGTTCTTTTTGTGGGTTTCTAATAATACCTCTCTAGGAGTATTGCGTGACCTCTTTCTTGCTCTCTCGATGATTCTCCTTGGGTATGCTCTTTCTACTAGTTTTTCTGTTAGCAGTACAGCTTCCTTTTTGTAGTCTTGGAGGTCTTCACAATTTCTGCGAATCCGCAGAAATTGTCCTACTGGAAGGTTTTCTCGTAGGGCACGGGGATGTGCGCTATTAAAATGAAGGAGACTGTTCCTATCCGTAGGTTTGGTGTACAGTGAGCTAATAAGTTCACCGTCTTTTGCTGTAATTTTGACATCAAGGAAGGCAACCTGTTTACAATTCCAAGTCATGGTAAACTTGAGATGTTGGTTGAGTTGGTTAAGCCAATCGAAAAACTTATTTAGGGCGGTGACGTCGCCCTCCCATATTATCAGTATGTCGTCAATATAGCGTAGCCATTTCTTGATATTGTTCGAATAAGGGTTGGGGGACCAGATGTATTGGTCCTCTAAGTAGCCAACATACAAACACGCTATACTGGGCGCGAATGTACTGCCCATCGAAGTGCCGTGGACCTGAAGGTATAACTGATTTTCGAATTTGAAAAAATTCTCAGTTAGAGCTAAGCGCATCAAAGTGATGACCCAGTTGATGGGAGCATCCCAGGTCCAGTTATCTGTTCTGAGGATCTCTTCAATGACCCTGATGCTCTCTTCTTGCGGAATGCTTGTGTAGAGTGCCTCCACATCGAGGCACACTAAGATATTTTTAGTTGGGTCAAAAGGGACTTCAGTGAGGAGATTAAGGAGATGTTTCGTATCTTGGACATATGATCTTATTTGTGTGACCAGGGGGCGAAGGAACCAATCTGTATACTTAGAAAGGGGCTCCAGAAGAGACCCAATGCCAGATACTATGGGCCTGCCAGGTGGAGGTACTATTCCTTTGTGTATCTTAGGAATAGTATAGAATATGGGTATTCTAGGATCATTTGGATTTAGAAATTCATGTTCTTTCTTGGTTATCCATTGTTGCTCAAGGGCCTCTGATGTTAGAGTACTTATTGTCTTTTTCAGACGGGTTGTCGGGTCCCTCATGATTTTCTTGTAGAACCTCGTATCAGCTAGAAGTTCTATGCATGAGGTTCTATATGCTGTGGTACTTTGGATGACAGTAGCACCCCCTTTGTCAGCTGGTTTTATAACTATGTCAGTACTTGTGCCTAATGTTTTGAGAGATGCCCTCTCCCGCTTGGAAAGGTTGTCAAAGCCTTCCCTTTTTGTTTGAAGTTCCTCAATTTCTTTTGTCACACTCTCTTCAAAAGCAATCACTTCTGGGGGCATAAGGGAAGCCGGTGGAAAGAATTGAGATTTTAGGCATAACGGGGTGTGGGTGGAATCCTCCGTTAATTTTTCTTTATTAGCAAAGAATGTTTTGATGCGAATCTTACGAAAAAACTCGCTAAGCTCACAGCGTATCTGGAACTTGTCAAGGATTGCTGTGGGTACAAAACCCAATCCTTTATCAAGGACTGAAGTTTACTCTGGACTGAGAACTTTATCTGTTAAGTTCACTACTAATCCCGTGTGCTGCTGGTACTTGCCTGCAGAGTTTTTGTCATGCTCCGGGTGTTTACAGGCGTACTCTCGTCTTGCCACTGGACCTGTCTGTTGTTTCTTCGGCCCCGTTTGCCTCTTCTCCCACCCTGTCCTAAAAAACGGTTTTGATTGTAGTTAGGTTGGAAGAAGGGGGCAGCGTGAAAATGGGGTGGTCCAGGAAAATGTGGAGGACCTTGAAAGGGGACCGGGCCATAAGGATTTGGCCATGGGAAGATCTGTGGGGGCGGGTAACCCTGATTGTAGTTGCCCCTTCTAGACCTCCTTTGTCTACCTTTCCAACTTTTGTTGGAACCGTCACTGGACCATGCCTCATGCTCGGATTCCGAATTGCTCGAATCATCCTGATAAGATGATCCTGACTCAGAATTATCCTGATTTTTGTAGTCATCTTTTATATAGGGGTAAACCCTCTCGTGGGCAAATTTTTTTAGGTCTTTCTGTAGTTTATTCACCTTACTTTGCATCAGGAATTCTTTGTGTTCCCCGATTTCTTTATTGACCTCTTCAAGTTTCTTTTTGTAGAGAGTGATTTTTATTTCGGTTATAAGTGCATCTTCACTTGTTTTAATTTTTATCAAGATGGCGTCAGAGAGGCGTTTCGCGGTGTTTATAATTAAAATTAACCAGTCACGGGTACAACGCCATGCGATCAAGGACCATTCTTTTTGAAGACCTGATCGTCTAGAAATATCCTAGGAGCATTAGTAACAATAAGGCCATGAGGGGCCGCGTTGCCCCGTAAATATTCCGTTAAAATTGCCCCATGAAGTAGAATCTTCATCTGGACCCGCTTGAGCTCTTTTAGCTCATCCCAATTCTGGGCCTGGGTAAGGCTTTGATTTATGTTAGTGTCCGAGAACAATGATGGTCCAGATAATATAGCAGAGGCCATGTCATCTGTATAACCAATGCCAAAGGTCTCGGGCATGGTAAGTGATCCTGGAGTGTTCATAATGGCACTAATGAGAGATGAGAGAAGAATAGCGAAAAAGGACCAACAAGAAAATAATAACAGAGAGTGAGCCGTCCGGTCTGGCACTCTTCGTGATAATGAAATCAGTTCACGGAATTATACTTATTAAAATGAGGGTATAATGCCCCACAGCTGTACGCTGCACAATACTTCAAACACTAGGGTGACCGAAGTCACAAGGGGCAGAGAGAACACCTTAAGGGGGTACAACCTCCCGTTTAATAACACCTGAAACACAACAAGTACTCCCTTAGAAAAACATACATATAAAAAACTATTAACAAGATGGTAATCTGGAGAAACCCGAGATGAAAGCTATACTACCAATCTAAGGATGGTAGGAAAGGAAGCAAGTCCTTTTGGTTTTATTTACCCTCACACACCCTAGTGGTGTCATGCTTCATCATCGGGTCACCCTGTCGCCTAAAAGTCAGGGTGGGCTCGACCAATATTTCAGGGAGCTCTTAGAATATATAAAGACCAGGGGAATAAAGATAAAAACTCAGTGAAGTCCCAGTTTCCCTTTATTCTTGGACCTCTACTGTGTTATTAAAATATGTTTACCAAACAAGGATCTTCAGGAGTGTTATGGTCCTAAGACCCTTGTGCCGACATGTTTCAGTCACTAAATGCCCCGATGGGTGCAGGACTTTCTTCAGGGTATCGGTAAATGTAACCCCTGGTATAAAGTAACGGGAAAAGACCCTATACTATTTTTATATAAGGGCAGATAGCTGCTCCTTATGGGTTGAACTGAACGAGCTATTTACTCGGTTAATAATTCCATCTGAAAATAGATAAAAACAGAAGGTTGAGGAGTTTGCCACAGGAAGTGATGATGTCAGAGTCATGGACGGTTGCTGGCCACCACCATCAGGACCCATGCCTGCCTCATTCGCTCAGTGACGAAACCTGAGGGGCCCCCTGCACTCCTTATACCATTCCTGTAATGGCATCTCTCTCACAGACAATATCCTAGCAGAAAAGTGAAGGGACTTGTAGAAACTGTAATTCATAGTGTAATCTTTTTCTAAAGTTTGCAACTTATAATAGAAGGTATGTGCAGGTCCACAAATAAACTCATACCTGCTTTTTCTATTATGTCCATAGTTGCCGTGCATTTAAAGGAGAGTTCATCCTATTTTATGTATTTAAATCATTCTCATTACATTTTGATCTAATAAGAAATTGACTGTACTGTTTTTTAAGAAATAAAAGGATCACATAGTCTAAACCAGTAAGAGAAAATGTTGGCCACTATTATACAGTTGAGAGAATACCGTTGTGGAAATCACCCTCCCAAAATTATCAATACCAACGGTAAGGGTAAATCCAGGATGCTGGAATACTGTGGTATTCCAATTCACAAGGACAGTGATGAGCACCCTCAGACCAGTATTGCTTCAATCTTGCTGATACATGCTGTTGGTCCTGACCCACTTCTGATTAAACATTCTCATATGGAAAGTTTTTCTTAAAATCAATTTTATTTTTACAAGTATTTTTTTCTTTTCAAGTTTTTCTATTATTTCATCACAATTTTCACAAAAATCATTTCATTGCGAGCACCCTAGGACTAGGGAAGTTCATATAAGAAACTAAGAAACTAAGTAAGTGTAGAAATGAACACAGATATAACCTCGCATGGGTGATCTGGTACACATTTGAGAACATATCTATCTCACCTGTTTGTCTTTCCACAAACAATACTCTTTTCTCCAACCTATGGGATCTTATTCACATAGTGCATGTCTGGCACAGGGAATAATGAACTCGCATGGGAGAAGTACTAGGAATGCTTGGATGTAATAGCAAGCTTTTCCGATATCATGGTTATCTGCACAACACCATTCTTTGGTGCTTCATATGTTGGTATCACATATGGCAACCTACCTTTAATATTAAGGTTTTTCCATCCAAAGTATAGGAGGTTATTCTTGTTGGCCCTGAAACCATCTTTTTGCTCATGTTTTTAGCTAAGTTGTCATATCATACCTTCCTATAGATACGATTCAGAACATTGTTGTTTGGTCCTGAAGAAGGTGATAGGCACATTTCATGCCAACACCGAAACATGCATTGACCTTTATTGGACAACAGATCCCAGCTCAGAACACCACAGCGGATAACAATTGCTGCATTACTGCTGAGGCACGTTTTTATGTGTAGACAACGGGGACTGGTGATTGAATGCTGAGTATGTTAGTGTTGTAGTGTGAATGGAAGTCAGAATGATAGTGTTGGGTATGATTACAAGGATTTTCACCTAGGGATATTTTTGTGTGTTTAAAAAAAAACATAAAAACTCATGTTTATAAATATGTCACAATACATAGAAATAAAATTTGAAATGTGTTTGAAGACATTTGTTAATAATGAAATGATTTTTGTGAAAATTGTGATGAAATAATATAAATACTTGAAAAGAAAACAATACTTGTAAAAATAAAATTGATTTTAAGAAAAACTTTCCATATGAGAATGTTTAATCAGAAGTGGGTCAGGACCAACGGCATGTATCAGCAAGATTGAAGCAATACAGGTCTGAGGGTGCGCATCACTGTCCTTGTAGTATTTTTTCCCCCTGCACCCGGACCTAGAACTATTTGTTTCACGGGGTTACCTTACTACATTTGATTGTTCTAGCGTTTTTTTAACCATAGGTTTTTTGCCATAGGTGGGTCCCATATGTCATATCTTTCAACTAAGTTGCACCCTTTTCACTATAGGGGACTAAAAAGACATTCTTATTCTTAGTCCATCCGCCCATACAGATCTGTGACTCAGACTTATATAACATAAAGTACAGTGTAGCTTAATGGAAGCACTGAATACCTTTGGCTTGTCAGATGAGGACTTTAATGCCCTGATAGGACAGACAACGAATACAGAAAAGAGGGTAGTTCTAACTAATGTATATCATAGTGAATGGTTGAAGTTACAAAATCTAAAGAAAAAAGCCAAAAGAACAGAATCACATGCACAATTTATGCTTGAATACCTGAGGGCAGGAGTAATTCCATCAGGACTGAGAGTCAGAAATGCCCCGGCACTCTTCGTGGAGATTCGGAAATTTCTGGAAAGATGGTCTCATATTGGAAATAGATGAGCGAGAGACTGGGTGATTTTAATAGTAGAAACAGCGAGGGAAGTGGTGGTGATACTCAATCAAGAAATTCTTGCATTAGAAGAAAAATAAAAAAGCACGACAGCCTTAGAGGAAGCAAAAAGAAAATTAGATGAGATCAGTGGAGAACTACAAGATTTTGAAGAGTATTTAATCAATAAAAAAACAGACAAACTTAAAAAAGACATTAGATGACATTAGAAAAGGCCTACCCATATCTTACAGCTAGCTATTATCAAGAGTGGACACAAGAACCAGGACAAACAGATCCATCTAATAGAAAACAAAGAAAAGTTATCACTTTCTCTGATACTTACTCCACAGACTCGGAAGGGGACAGTCCTGGCCCAGTGGAGGGAAATAGAAGACACAACACTTATAGGACCCCAGGACTAAACCAACAATACACTAATCAGTTCCCTTTTTTAGCCAGAGGCAGGGACAGAGGGAGGAACAGATATCAGAGACAAGACAGGGGGACATATTTACAGCCAGACCCTCAATATCGGTATCTGACAACCCGCAAACAACAATACTGGAGATCACAACAAAGTTGGTAACAATAAACAGAGATACCATACCAATCTTTATCTTATCATCCACCAGAATTGGCAATGAAGAAGAGGCAATTCTTAAAAGTGGATTATCTTTTGTACCCAGCACAAAGACGAATGTGTTCAAACTTAATCGGGATGTATTTTCTTTTTTTAGGAAGATCAGACTTAAGAAATATTTTATGCATAATGCTTAGAACAAGCAGAGCTTAATAGATCAGGCTGCAAACCCAAGTCTATCTTTACCCCCACCCTTGAAATGGTAGGACCAGAAGTAGCAATTTTTGAAAAAGTGGTACTAAAAGACCTTGGCAATGTTACTAAATACATATCACCAATATTACGAAACCTTACGAAAGGTGAATGTAAGGCATAAAGCAACCTACAAAAAAATAACATCACACTTAAACCATGTAACAAGGGTGGGGGCATTGTGGCTATGGACACTGAACACTATATTAAGAAAATACAAGACGTTAAGTGTACCAGAACATCATAAAAGAGCCTCTACTAGATCACTTGCAACATTAAAAACAAAAATTGAACAACTGACAGAGAGGGCATTATATAACGGTGATATCTGTAAAAAGGAATTTGAATTCCTCAATAAAGACAATCCGGTGACCCCAGTATTATATGGAGTCCCTAAAATACATAAAAACATAACAGATCCACCGCTCCGGCCCATCATTTCTTCAATCAATTCCATCACGGAACCGCTCTCAAAATATGTTGATGCATTTCTTTGCCCTCTAACGAAACTATATATACACCAATAATACCCACCACTGCCCCCATTTCAGCCTGGACTCATTTACCAATAATACATCCACTTGTTGCCCTAACTGTCTGTTTAAGCTGGTTCTACCTACTCTACACTCTCCCTCCAACTCGCATCTCCATCCTTCAAATCCTGTACTCATTCATTCCGCCCTCATAAATGCACGTTCCCTCCCTAAGCATAAATTTGAAATTTCCGAACTACTATCTAACCACAACCTAGACCTCTTATTTATAACAGAATCATGGGGTGATCCTTCATCTGGACCCGACTTTTGCATCGCCACCCCCAACGGTTATTACGCACTTAGACAGGATAGACCTATCAAAAAGGGAGGGGGTTTAGCGATTATTTATCGAGACAAATACTCAGTTAAAATAGAGACAATTGATTCACCGGTCTGCGAAGCACTGACCTTTTCTATTTTGCTCTCAAATACTCAATTGTTCAAAGGTACCCTCCTTTATCGCCCTCCTGGCCCCCGAGCTGGATTCCTAACAGCCTTGGGTAGCCTGATAGAGCCAGTGGCAGGAGCTCCCGATTACACCATATTGGGAGACTTCAATTTTTATATGGAATCCCTCGATGATAAGGACTCTTTCTCCCTTACATCAGACTTACTGGCAGCTGGCCTACGACAGCTAGTGACTGGACCCACTCACCTAGCGGGTCACACACTTGATGGTCTCTTTACTAATAATAGCCACATCTCCCTCCCCACTGTTATCCCCTTGACCTGGACAGACCATTCTGCAGTTATGTTTACTATCCAGATTAGGAAAGCCAACCTCCCGCATGCCAGCCCCCGCTCTCCCAAACAATTTCGAGCGTGGAGGAACATTGACACCCATCTCCTAAAAACAAACCTTTCTTCCACTCAACACGACTTCACACTAGACCCCGATCTAGCCTCCAATAATTACTCACACTGGCTACATAATGCTTTCAGTACTTTAGTACCACTGAAGAATGTCTCTACCAACCGAAGCGCTCCCTCCGCCCCCTGGTTCTCAGAGACGCTCAGACTTGAGAAGCAACACTGCAGGAACTTAGAAAGACGTTGGCGTAAATACTATGATAACAATGACAAAACGCTCTATAAGGACGCAATAGCCAAATATAAACATCTCATTATCTCAGAGAAAAGCACATTTTACCTTTTGCAAATAGAATCCGCCCAAAACTCCACCAAACAGTTGTTTCAGGTGGTAACTAAACTATCCAGTCCACCAATCAGCTCACCCATTGATGCTTCTCAAGCTCTCTGCAATTCCCTCGCTAACTTTTTTGAAGACAAGGTCAATGAAATGTATTCCAACTTTTCAATCCAGGCCAATTCTGACCATTCTAACTGCAAATTCCTCACCAAAGCCTTGGCCACTGTGTTCCCTGAATTCAGTCAGGTCTCGACCGAGCAGATAACAGAGCTAATTCTCTCCATTAAATCAGGATCCCCCCTTGACCCATGTCCCCCTTCCATTTTAAAACTTATTCCTGACTTGATAGCCCCCATCCTTACCAACATCTGTAACTCAATGTTCCATACAGGCTCTTACCCCTCAGTTTGGAAAAAGGCCATTATTAAACCCTTACTGAAAAAGTCCAATCTTGATCCCGCAGAATCTAAAAACTACAGACCTATCGCATGCCTCCCATTCCCATCAAAAATGTTCGAAAAAATCATGAACACTCAATTATCACATTTTATTGACCATAATAATCTTCTGGATGACACCCAATTCGGATTTAGGAAGAGTCATGGTACCGAGACGGCCCTTATTAAGGCTTCTGATGAAATCAGGATGATCCTAGACCAGGGCGGCGCTGCAGTCCTGATACTACTGGATCTGTCAGCTGCCTTTGACACGGTCGATCATGCCATCCTGATCGACCGTGTCTCCTCCATCGGTATTCATCATAGGGCTAAAGCCCTTTTAACCTCCTTCCTCTCCAACTGTACCCACTCAGTTATACTTGGCGACTTCTATTCCCCTGTATTTACTCCTCCCTGTGGTGTGCCCCAAGGATCCTCCCTAAGTCCGACCTTATTTAACATCTATGTGTCGGACTTGGCCAGGGTCATCAAAGCACACGGGATGAGACTAACTTCATACGCCGATGACACCCAATTGGTGCTGGCAGTACACAACGATGGAGGAGCAGTTGCTGCCAGCTTCCGAGAGGGAATGCTAGCCATCAGCTCCTGGATGGCAAGCAACTGCTTAAAGCTTAATTCCGATAAAACGGAAGTAATGATCTTTGGCAATCTAGCCCCGGGCTGGTCCTCCACCTGGTGGCCAACCGATTTGGGACTTCCTCCTGGACCGGTCACTAAGGTCAGGAATTTGGGTGTAATGTTTGACGACAAGCTGTCTTTCATCCATCCCGTGAACGCGGTCGTCTCTTCATCATTTTACACCCTTAAAATGATAAGGAAACTTCTACCATTCCTCCGATTAACAAGACTGGACCTGAGTTCCTAAAAAAAGAACTTTGTCCATACAACCCACTCAGATCTTTTGCGTTCCGCCTCAGCCCACCTACTGATTATCCCTCGCACAAAGAAAACATCTTGGGGAGATAGACGTTTCACAGTTGCCACGGCAAGACTGTGGAACACCCTCCCCCTCCACATCAAAACCAGTCCTACCCTCTTGACATTTAGGAAACAAGTGAAAACCTGGCTCTTCAACCAGTAGTCATCCAACTTAGCTGCTCTCCTTCTACTCCGCAGCGCCGAGACACCCCCGGGTATTTGCGCGCTATATAAATTGCATAAATAAATAAAATATATATGTCCTATATTAGAGACACAGGAGATATGATCTCGAGAATCGAAAACACCACATACAACCCTCAACGAGAAATCTTGATGACTCTTGATATAGAACAACTGTACACAAATATTCCCCAATTGGAGGCGTTAGGAGCTGTACGGGAAGCGATGGCACGCCCACCAGGGGATAGACCCAATCAATTCATTAGTGATTGCCTGAAAATTGTCCTATTTAACAACTTCTTTGAATTCAATGGTAATATTTACCAGCAAATCAAAGGGACTAGCATGGGGGCTTCTTGTGCCCCCAGTATAGCAAACATCTACATGGGTGAGTATGAGAGGAAACATATCTATAACGAAACAGCACCATTCTATGAAAATGTGAGGTGCTGGTCGCGATTCATAGACGACATATTCCTCATATGGTCAGGAGAAGAAGAACCACTTGATGATTTTATCAAGTGGCTCAATTTCAGTAACACTAATTTGAAATTTACAGCCAACATTAACAGACAAGCAGTGGAATTTCTAGACATCAGGATATATGAACAAGAAGGGTTACTTCAAGTGAATCTATTTAGAAAACCAACCGCCAGAAACACAGTCCTACAACATGCAAGTTTTCATCCTAATAGTTTAAAGGACTGGATCCCATTTGGGGAGTTCCTTAGGATAAGACGCAATTGCACTACTATAGACACATTTATACGGAATGGAGAGGAATTCATGACCAGACTACTGCAGAGAGGATACCCAAGACGCTTGGTCAAACAAGCGTTCAAGAGAGCCAGATACTATAATCGTGATGCGCTCTTACAGGGAAAGAATAAAAAAGAAGGGGACAAGCTGATTTGTGTTACTAATCATTCTAACATAAACTTCACAGTGAAAAAAACTTTGAAAAAAATTGGAAAATACTGAACGTCAAAGAGGAAGAACCAACACTGGAGAAACCAGTATTTGCATGTAGGCGTAATGAAAATCTAAGAGATAAACTGATTCACTCTAGACTAAATCCTAGAATAGAAGAGACACAGCAGACTGTGGATGGCATGCCGCTAGTGAAGGGGACCCATCGGTGCGGCACATGCCACAATCACTGACCGATGGGAATATCATGGACAGTCTGGCATACTTAAGGACATGACAAATTGTAGAAGTAAAAACATCACATATCTCCTTAGATGCCCATGTGGTCTGGAATACATCGGTGAGACAGAGAGGGAATTTCGTATCTGATATGGAGAGCATAAATCTGCGATCTGAAATAAGAAAATGCAGGCCCCTATGGTACAACATTTCTTGAACATGAAACACTCAGAAATGAAAATTGCATAGCTTATCCTGGAAAAGGTAAAACAGAAACCAGGATGCACTATGATGGAAGGACATAAAGAGAGAGAAACCTTTTGGATTTTCTCCCTTAATACGGTAAAAGAAGGGCTCAATGAAGAGATCATATGGAAAATCACATAATGGGATATAGCTAGTACTAGCTATTTTGAACATTCTGTCAATGTTTCCTTCTATCTGTGCAACCTTCAGATAGTATGCTCCTGGCAGCTCCATACTTTATATCACATGTACACTAGGGATTCCTTCTAGGTATTAGTAGACCCTCGAGTAGTTTAAGTAGGGTACCCCCTCCTTAGAACATCATATAGTGAGCATTAGGGGATTTTGTATTCCTAGGCAACATACTTAGCACCATTTAGGAATTTAGGTAAGTTACTTCTATTATGTGTGAATTCTTCTTCACGCCGAGAGCAGGTACTTTTCTTGCAGACCCCTTTCTAAGATGGGACCCTTATTCAGAAGGTCTGGTTATTTTTGATCCAGTTCACCACGCGGATGTTTCCTTTAATGTGTGCCAGCTAGTTATAGTTTATTTATCTCCAGTAGTGCGCATTCACGTTTTTACTCCTAAATTATATTTTTTCTGTATCCAATTCATCAGCTCCATGCAACTGTCAGGTTTACCTTAGCACAGTACAGCACCATCTTCTATGTGCATGGAAGCAAGGTTTCTCTTTAGCCCGCATTCTTAATAAGACGATCTTTTCTATCAGGGTGACTTGCATGGTTTATTATCTAAGCCATCCCTTTACCCTGAATACTGCCCTTGACTCATTTGGTAATTACACACTTTTCACTTGAACACACTCCGATATGGCGGTAGTTTTTCTACAGCATTTCTCGACTGATTCCGTGTACGTACGTAATGCATACACACAGCATCGCTTTGCATAAACAGCTTCTGGGTTTTACATCCCAGCCGGACGACGTGGGATTTGAACCGCGCGTACCTCTCCTGTGTGGTAGGATTTGGTTTTGGGAGCCACCGAGCACCAGGTTGGTCCTGAAGAAGGTGATAGGCACATTTCATGCCAACACCGAAACGTGCCTTGACCTTTATTGGACAACAGATCCCAGCTCAGAACACCACAGCGGATAACAACAATTGCTGCATTACTGCTGAGGCATGTTTTTATGTGTAGACAACTGGGACTGGTGTGTGAATGCTGAGTATATGTTTGTGTTGTAGTGTGAATGGTAGTCAGAATGATAGTGTTGGGTATGATTACAAGGGTTTCCACCTAGGGGATATTTTTGTGTGTTTAAAAAAAAAAAATAGAAACTCATGTTCATAACTATGTCACAATACATAGAAATAAAATTTGAAATGTGTTTATAGACATTTGTTAATACAAACAGAGAAACCCTGGCACTCAAAATGTTACAGATTGTATTAATGACAGTAATCTGTCAGTCTGACACAAAGAACAAAGAAGAAGAAAAACGTTTCTTAACACAGGAAATGCATTTCTCTAGACATTCAGTAATTTATTTTGTAAATGACAAAGTGCCAAACTTAATACAAAAGTTGCAAGGACTAGAACTTTTCAGTCTTGTTAATACAGTCACATAAAATTCTCTACAGTGATGGAGATAGTAGTCCAGTCCTTGTTGTACAGAGCATGAAAAACAGCCAACACGCGTTTCGTCACCACCGTGACTTTCTCAAGGCTGTGAAGACTATAGTAAAGATACATATAAGCATTTATTATATCCTAGCAATGTATAATACATCCTATCCACATGGGACAGGGTATAAACAGGATATAACAGAAAAAGAAGAAGGTCTAAAACCATGCAAAGAAAGTGCAAAGAAATATGTCCAGTCCAACCATAAGGATTGACTGTGACACTGAGTGAAGGGAGATCCAATACCAACAATCATGTAGACAAGGAAAGAAAGGACATATTGTGATACCTTCCGATCCATATAGTGTGTAAAACAGGCAGAAAGTGGACGTGAAGAAAGATAGACCATAAGACCACCGATGTGAAACAATATAAACGTGTATCCAGAGAGATAAATAGTACTAATGACCTCAATACTGTACAATTTGTTCGGAGAAGTAGGACGTCACGAAAGACGTAAAAATTATAAATCTGTGAAATCAGCATATAAGGCTGAAAAATAAGAATAAAGGTTTATCAGAGTTCAGTAACACGGATCTAAATATTTAAATATTTTAAAATAGGATAATAAGCATTGGCTCAGCTGGATGCTCACTCTATTGGTAGTTTCTAGGTCATCTTCAGTTTCCGTTGCCGTAAGTAACACTTTCAATCATAACCTGAGAGGATGGTATTTCATGAGCTGTCTGTTAAAGAAGATTGAAATACTCTGACTTGAGTTCAAATTACTCTTTTAACGTCCAAGTTTGAAAAGTGCATAAATAATTGAACCACGTCATGACTTACGTGTGAAACGTATTCTTAGTAGAATGAAAGATAAATAGTACGGCTTCTGGGGCGCTATGATAAGTCCCTATAAACAAACAGTAATTGTTCAATGATTGAATAGTTATCAATATCATAAGCATTTTAGACACAAAGGTGCTAGTACTGTCGTGCTTGTAAACAGTTCAGACAAAGTAACAAACTCCTATATTAATGTTCTGGTGACCTCCCCAACCATGAGCATAGCTATATTCATAATATGGTAATTTGTGTGATATTAAGCTTGCAACCTGTACCAAATTACATGGGCTGCTTTACTTTATGTAAAGTTTGGTTTTCAAAGAGCTTTATATAGAACAGAGGTATTACAGCACACGTTAGCCGTCTATTAAGGGCAAGCAGCACCATAAGTTGCGTTTGTTCTAAAGTAACGAAAGTCATTTAGAGACTTAGCATGCTTAGAGACATGGAGCCAACCGCGCTCTATGTATAGATAATTACCCGAGCTGATAACTAGCGGGACGTAAAGCGAGAGGGACATACCAATTAACAAGGAGCAAGTTTGCTCACACGCGCTCCGGTTATGATTGGTTGCCCATACTGATAATATGTCTGGTGAGAGGGCATGGTGATAGACGGGGAGCAAGTGTGCTTACCCGCACTATAAATGCATTAGGTTGCACTTATTGATAGTTAGTAAGTAAAAGAAAAATTAAAAAACATCTAGTAGGTTATGGGACATGGAGCAACAATGCTCTTAGAAAGATTGGTAATTCGTTTAGAACCAACAACGTAACTGAAATAACATAGCTAGTTGTAAGGCTTGTAAACTCTAACCCATGCTAATATACACGCGATATGCTTAAGGACATAAAGCAATCGCGCTTTCAATACAATTGGTGCACCATTCAGAACGAACAAAATTATGTGGCGAAAAGAGCATGACTAATTGTGAGCATTCTTAGACACTGACCTCCTTTTCTCGCCGAGCTCTCTTGAAAACTGTCTCCTCCCGTACGCTGCCGTCGCGATAGTCAAACTGCTACAGCGCTGTATTTTAAATAAACCTGGAACCGGAATTTGATGCAAAAGGTCACGTAGGATAATTCATCCGCACTAAAGAACGGACCTAGCATTTTGCTCGAAGCGGTGGCCATCTTGTAAGGGCATCAAAGAGTGAAAGGTAACAAACCAACAGTCCCAAACGAATTTCTGTTATGAATGGACACTGAATATCGTTACCAAACGTGAATGATAATGAAATGAAGATTAAAGATGGATGCAGTGTGTTAGTATTTGCAACACCCAAGAAAGAGAAAAAAGAACCGCATTATCATTTAAGTCAGTCATGTTACCCCCTAAGAAAGTACAGCCGAAGTAATGTAGTGACCATATTAGAAAGGCGCCCATAGTAAACAAGAAAATCAGATGGACATTCCTATACAAAATATTAAAGAGAAGGAACAAAGGAATCGTGTTATTGAACACACATATATTTTGAATATCGGTAATTGTTAAACACAGTGATGAGAGTAATTACTTGCAAACCTAATAGTGATGCATTATGATTTCTAAAACATCATATATATGCATTATGATTTCAAAAACATCATATAAAGCTAGACATTCATTTCAGAACGTGACCATCATAGACAGCTGAGTAGAAGGATGGACATATAAAAACAAGTGATGTCACACATCTTTTAGTTTCTTACATATTTCTAATTAGCATTGAAATGTTTACTTTACACAGCCTTATTTATACTCACAGAGTACAATTTATGACCATGACATATGTCAAAATATTGAGATCCCTCAAAACATACTTAACAAAACAGGAATGAGAGACAGGCAAGAGTAATATCGATAAGGAGGCCTCTTCCTTAGCACCGTACTCAAGTTAATGGAACCAATCTGTCAGTCATTAGACTTGTGTTAAATAGCAGATAGAAGGCTCTAACACGTCAGTTCTAACGGTTATTCAGACAGAAACACATGTAATTCCTAATCGGTATTTAAACCCATCTCCACAGCTCTCAGTTTCAGAATCCATTGTGTGTCTGTTCTTCGTAGAGTTAATAATCTGTCTCCCCTCTAGGTTGACACTGTATTTGTACAATACCATGGAATCTGATTCCGGTCATGTTCATCAAAGGTGTGTATTATTAAAATGTACAGCAAAGGGGTAATCAGAGTTGTTGTTTCGAATCGCCTTTATGTGTTCTTGGATTCTTTCTTTAAGAGGGCGTAGGGTACTTCCGATGTAAATTAGTCCACAGTGGCAGATAATACAGTACACCTCAAACCTGGTGTTGCAGTTGATGAAGTGCCGTATACAATGTTTAATCGGAGTGTTGTACTGAAACTCCGTTAGTTTGTTGAGTGCATACGGACAGAAATTGCATTGTGCACATTTATAGAAACCACATGGCCTGGTAGGTAACCAGGTGGTGTTATGTCTGATTGGGGGCAGATAACTTGGACACAGAATCTCCCGTAAAGTAGTTCCCCTTCTATGTGCCACCAGGGGTTTCTTGGGAATGTATTTCTCCAAAGATTTGTCTAATTGGAGTAAATACCAATGTTTGTGTAGAATCCTGTAGATCGAATGGCTCTGAGTATTATACCCAGTGATAAAGGCCAATTTATTTTCTTTGCCTTTCCTGGAAATCTTTTTCTTTTGTTTATTATGCAGTAAAGACTGTCTTGATGTGTTGAGGATTTTTTTTTAGAGATGTCAAGGACTGTTTGTGAGTAACCCCTATGGATAAAACGTTCCTCCAATTTACTCAATTCTGTAAGGAAGACAGTGTCTTCACTACAGTTCCTCCTAATCCGTGTCATCTCTCCCAGTGGGATGGCATTTATTTGTGAACTGGGGTGCGCACTAGAGGCGTGCAATACTGAATTGCAGGCCGTCGATTTTCTAAAAAGTCTGGACATGATTCTGTTTTCTCTAACATATATTATTACGTCTAAGAAATCAATCTCCACTTTGTTCATTTTGTGAGTAAAACATAGATTGTAAGAGTTGTTGTTAAGATGTTCTAACAAATTAGACAGAAAATGCCTCGTTCCCTGACCAGATAAGGAAAATATCATCGATATACATTGCCCAATAAATGATATGCTCGATGACTTCTGGAGGGGCAGCCCTCCACAGATGTTTCTGTTCGAAATTGCCCATATAGAGGTTCGCGTAGGAGGGTGAAAACTTTGAACCCATGGCGACTCCTACCGCCTGTCTGTCTAATTTGTTAGAACATCTTAACAACAACTCTTACAATCTATGTTTTACTTACAAAATGAACAAAGTGAAGATTGATTTCTTAGACGTAATAATATATGTCAGAGAAAACAGAATCATGTCCAGACTTTTCAGAAAATCGACGGCCTGCAATTCAGTATTGCACGCCTCTAGTGCGCACCCCAGTTCACAAATAAATGCCATCCCACTGGGAGAGATGACACGGATTAGGAGGAACTGTAGTGAAGACACTGTCTTCCTTACAGAATTGAGTAAATTGAAGGAACGTTTTATCCATAGGGGTTACTCACAAACAGTCCTTGACATCTCTAAAATGAAAATCCTCAACACATCAAGACAGTCTTTACTGCATAATAAACAAAAGAAAAAGACTTCCAGGAAAGGCAAAGAAAATAAATTGGCCTTTATCACTGGGTATAATACTCAGAGCCATTCGCTCTACAAGATTCTACACAAACATTGGTATTTACTCCAATTAGACAAATCTTTGGAGAAATACATTCCCAAGAAGCCTCTGGTGGCACATAGAAGGGGAACTACTTTACGGGAGATTCTGTGTCCAAGTTATCTGCCCCCATCAGACATAACACCACCTGGTTACCTACCAGGCCATGTGGTTTCTATAAATGTGCACAATGCAATGTCTGTCCGTATGCACTCAACAAACTAACGGACTTTCAGTACAACACTCCGATTAAACATTGTATACGGCACTTCATCAACTGCAACACCAGGTTTGTGGTGTACTGTATTATCTGCCACTGTGGACTAATTTACAGCGGAAGTACCCCACGCCCTCTTAAAGAAAGAATCCAAGAACACATAAGGGCGATTCGAAACAACAACTCTGATTACCCCTTTGCTGTACATTTTAATAATACACATCCTTTGATGAACATGACCGGAATCATATTCCATGGTATTGTGATTATTAACTCTACGAAGAACAGAGACACAATGGATTCTGAAACTGAGAGCTGTGGAGATGGGTTTAAATACCGCTAAGGAATTACATGTGTTTCTGTCTGAATAACCGTTAGAACTGACGTGTTAGAGCCTTCTATCTGCTATTTAACACAAGTCTAATGACTGACAGATTGGTTCCATTAACTTGAGTACGGTGCTAAGGAAGAGGTCTCCTTATCGATATTACTCTTGTCTGTCTCTCATTCCTGTTTTGTTAAGTACGTTTTGAGGGATCTCAATATTTTGACATATGTCATGGTCATAAATTGTACTCTATGAGTATAAATAAGGCTGTGTAAAGTAAACATTTCAATGCTAATTAGAAATATGTAAGAAACTAGAAGATGTGTGACATCACTTGTTTTTATATGTCCATCCTTCTACTCATCTGTCTATGATGGTCACGTTCTGAAATGAATGTCTAGCTTTATATGATGTTTTTGAAATCATAATGCATATATATGATGCTTTTGAAATCATAATGCATCACTATTAGATTTGCAAGTAATTACTCTCATCACAGTGTTTAACAATTACCGATATTCAAAATATATGTGTGTTCAATAACACGATTCCTTTGTTCCGTCTCTTTAATATTTTGTATAGGAATGTGCATCTGATTTTCTTCTTTACTATGGGCGCCTTTCTAAGATGGCCACTACATTACTTCGGCTGTACTTTCTTAGGGGGTAACATGACTGACTTAAATGATAATGCGGTTCATTTTTCTCTTTCTTGGGTGTTACAAATACTAACACTCTGCATTCATCTTTAATCTTCATTTGATTATCATTCACGTTTGGTAACGATATTCAGGGTCCATTCATAACAGAAATTCGTTTGGGACTGTTGGCTTGTTACCTTTCACTCCTTGATGCCCTTACAAGATGGCCACCGCATCGAGCAAAATGCTAGGTCCATTCTTTAGTGCGGATGAATTATCCTACGTGACCTTTTGCATCAATTTCCGGTTCCGGGTTTATTTAAAACACAGCGCTGTAGCAGTTTGACTATCGCGACGGCAGCGTACGGGAGGAGACGGTTTTCAACAGAGCTCGGCGAGAAAAGGAGGTCAGTGTCTAAGAATGCTCACAATTAGTCATGCTCTATTCGCCACGTAATTTTGTTCGTTCTGAATGGCGCACCAATTGTATTGAAAGCGCGATTGCTTTATGACCTTAAGCATATCGCGTGCATATTAGCATGGGTTAGAATTTACAAGCCTTGCAACTAGCTATGTTATTTCAGTTACGTTGTTGGTTCTAAACGAATTACCAATCTTTCTAAGAGCATTGTTGCTCCTTGTCCCATAACCTACCAGATGTTTTTAAATTTTTCGTTTACTTACTAACTATCAATATGAGCAACCTAATGCATTTATAGTGGGGGTAAGAACACTTGCTCCCCGTCTATCACCATGCCCCTCTCGCCAGACATATTATCAGTTTGGGCAACCAATCATAACCGGAGCGCGTGTGAGCAAACTTGCTCCTTGTTAATTGGTATGTCCCTCTCGCTTTACGTCCCGCTAGTTATCAGCTCGGGTAATTATCTATACATAGAGCGCGGTTGGCTCCATGTCTCTAAGCATGCTACGTCTCTAAATGACTTTCGTTACTTTAGAACAAATGCAACTTGTGGTGCTGCTTGCGCTTAATAGACGGCTAACGTGTGCTGTAATACCTCTGTTCTATATAAAGCTCTTTGAAAACCAAACTTTATATAAAGTAAAGCAGCCTGTGTAATTTGGTACAGGTTGCAAGCTTAATATCACACAAATTACCATATTATGAATATAGCTATGCTCACGGTTGGGGAGGTCACCAGAACGTTAATATAGGAGTTTGTTACTTTGTCTGAACTGTTTACAAGCACGACAGTACTAGCACCTTTGTGTCTAAAATGCTTATAATATTGATAACTATTCAATCATTGAACAATTACTGTTTGTTTATAGGGACTTATCATAGCGTCCCAGAAGCCGTACTATTTATCTTTCATTCTACTAAGAATACGGTTCACACGTAAGTCATGACGTGCTTCAATTATTTATGCAATTTTCAAACTTGGACGTTAAAAGAGTAATTTGAACTCAATTCAGAGTATTTCAATCTTCTTTACCAGACAGCTCATGAAATACGATCCTCTCAGGTTATGATTGAAAGTGTTACTTACGGCAACGGAAACTGAAGATGACCTAGATACTACCAATAGAGTGAGCATCCAGCTGAGCCAGTGCTTATTATCCTATTTTAAAATATTTAAATATTTAGATCTGTGTTACTGAACTCTGATAAACCTTTATTCTTATTTTTCAGCCTTGTATGCTGATTTCACAGATTTATAATTTTTATGTCTTTCGTGCCGTCCTACTTCTCCGAACAAATTGTACAGTATTTAGGTCATTAGTACTATTTATCTCTCTGGATACACGTTGATATTGTTTCACATCGGTGGTCTTATGGTCTATCTTTCTTCATGTCCACTTTCTGCCTGTTTTACACACTAAATGGATCGGAAGGTATCACAATATGTCCTTTCTTTCCTTGTCTACATGATTGTTGGTATTGGGTCTCTCTTCACTCTGTGTCACAATCAATCCTTATGGTTGGACTGGACATATTTCTTTGCACTTTCTTTGCATGGTTTTAGACCTTCTTCTTCTTTTTCTGTTATATCCTGTTTATACCCTGTCCCATGTGGATAGGATGTATTATACATTGCTAGGATATAATAAATGCTTATATGTATCTTTACTATTGTCTTCACAGCCTTGAGAAAGTGACGGTGGTGACGAAACGCGTGTTGGCTGTTTTTCATGCTTAGTACAACAAGGACTGGACTACTATCTCCATCATTGTAGAGTATTTTATGTGACTGTATTAACAAGACTGAAAAGTTCTAGTCCTTGCAACTTTTTGTATTAAGTTTGGCACTTTGTCATTTACAAAATAAATTAATGAATGTCTAGAGAAATGCATTTCCTGTGTTAAGAAAAGTTTTTCATCTTCTTTGTTCTTTGGGTCAGACTGACAGATTACTGTCATTAATACAATCTGTAACATTTTGAGTGCCAGGGTTTCTCTGTTTGTAACATTTCATGAGTTACGGCTGTTTCTTGTGTTTTCAACACCTTAGGTAGTGGGGTGTTTTACCCTGAGTGGCACCAACTCTACTCTTTTTTGTGAGGTTACTATTTAAATACATTTTGTAAGCCCGTACATACAGTACTTATGAGGTGCGACCCTTGTATCCACCACTGCCTGTTTCTGTTTCATAGACATTTGTTAATAATGAAATGATTTTTGTGAAAATTGTGATGAAATAATAGAAAAACTTGAAAAGAAAAAAAAATATTGTAAAAATAAAATTGATTTCAAGAAAAACTTTCCATATGAGAATCTTTAATCAGAAGTGGGTCAGGACCAACGGCATGTATCAGCAAGATTGAACCAATACAGGTCTGAGGGTGCCCATCACTGTCCTTGTAGTATTTTTTCCCCCTGCACCCGGACCTAGAACTGTTTGTTTCAGGGGGCTACCTTCCTACATTTGAGTATTCCAATTTACACCCCAAGGGTTCCCTGAGAAATGGGTAACCACCATCTAATTAAAATTTACAGCACCTGATTCTTGTGGTAATTCTCCATCTATCAACCCTCTCCTATGCAGACATTTCATCAGCTTCAAGCTGATGAAATGTCTGGGGTGGAGGCAGTTGAGAGTGCAATATTCCTGCATCTCTTGTAATTCCAGATTCAGGAATCAACACTGTGTCCTGACGAATTGGGAATTACTCTGCACTTGTAATTCAGCAGTAATGGCTGGCGCCAGAGAAATGTGGTGGTGCAGCGCGCAGGGGGAGGCCGCGCGGGTCAGTGCAAAGGGTCTGAGATAATTTTTAAAAACTTACCACTGGTCTTCTCTTTCTCTGTGCACAGGCTGAAGCTCCCAGCTCCCCCTGCAGCCACTCCCGACACTGCTCTCACCATGAGAGCAGTGTAGGGATTAGGCGAGGTGCACTGGATTTGTGCTCCATCGGGAGCTGGGAGCCTATGCCTGCTGATCTCTCCACCTAGTAACACAGCTGGATTGGAGATATGTCTGTGCGCATGACGGTTTGGCCGTCTTAAGACGGCCGGCCAAACTGTCATGTGCACTGACAGCTGGGCCCACCACTCTTTCTCCCCCTGCTGCAGTGACTCAGCCACAGGACAAAAATAAATTATCTGCATTTAGATCATTTTGCTTTTTGTTTGCCTCTGCAGGCAGTGAGGCGACTCTCCTCCGCCATAGCAGAGAAGCCACTGCTGTAATTCAGGCCATTGAGAGCTATTCAGCATATCTTTTTCAAATGGAATTCAGGCTTCTGTTAGGGAGAACAGTGAATGAATGATTACAGTTTTCCATTTTCCCAAAATCGATTCAGAGCACCTAACTAACATGTCACAACTCACAAAGCTTTTCCTCTTAATAATTGTGAGTTGCTCCTGACCCCTGAATTCCCCAGTAGTAAGTCACATGTACTTAGGACAGAAAGCTTTGTGAAACAGGCGGTGACTTCAATCACCGAGCTGACCAAAGGCATATACGGACAGGGAAACTTTACAGGACCTCTCCTCCTAAACCTTTGAAGTTTTCATTTTGGTATTGCTCTGAATATTAGCTTTCTGGATCTAGCACCGTAGTGAAATGCAAAGGGAGCGTTTACATACATACATTAACACATTACAGAGTGCTCAGTTAGGAGCTTCTGTGGAGAAAACGTAGGGCCTGATTATGACTTCGATGGGACCACCACCGACAGGCCATCGGTGGCGGTCCCACCAACATCCAGCATAGCGGTCCGACTGCCCCATTACAATGAAGTTGGTTGGACATCAGCAGGCGGAAGGACAGACCAATCCCTCCGACAGGCTCAAGGAGCTCGCTGGAGCATTGGTCCGACTGTAATCCCTACAATCGTGGCAGTGTCTGCGGAGGCACCGCTGTAGGGATTACGATGTCCCTCTTCCCTCTGCCTTTACATGGCTGACCACCTGTCCATAGGATTGACCTTCCTGCCTCAAATAGCTGATTTTCTGGTGATGGCCGATGCCTCCCTAGAGGGTTGGGGGGGTACACCTACAGGATTTACAAATCAAGGGGAAATGGGCTCCACACCACAAACATTTTCCACATAAATCTGTTGGAGTTAATTGCAGTGACATTGAGTCTGAGGCCGTCCTCACCAGAATCAAGGGAGGGTCAGTGCTAATACACAGGGACAATACCACCACCATGTATTACATCAACAAGCAAGGAGGGACAACATCTCGACCGCTGTCTCAAGAAGCTCAGAAGATTTGGAAGTGGGCACTAAAACATCAGGTGCAATTGAAAGCAGAGGCAAATACCTGGAATAAAGAATGTTATAGCGGACACCTTAAGCAGGACCAGGAGCAGCTGCCATGAGTGGGAGGTCAACCAAGATGCCATGGACAATGTCTTCCAGCTTTTGGACAAATCAAATCTAGATCTGTTTGCAACTCCTCCGAATCGAAAATGCTGTTTTTTTTGCAAGTTAGGATCCACAACCGGGATCATGGGGGAATGCATTTTCTATGAGATGGTAAGGGATCTTTGCTCACACATTTCCCCCAATCCCATGAATCCTGCGGATTCCTTACAAAATGAAGTGAGAACCATGCAGGATAATTCTGACAGCCCCAAAATAGCCCATGCAATATTGGTTAGTCGAACTGCTCCTGTTCTCGGTGAAACATCATATTCGCCTAAAGGCAATTCCAACTTTATTGTCAGTGAACCACAACCAGATACTTCATCCAGATCCAGCGTCCTTGCACTTGTCAGCATGGCTGCTGAACACAAGGAATTTGTGAGCCTAAATATCCCCAAGACTGTAAAGAAATTCTAGCCAGAGCTGATTCTACTAACAAGACTTATAAGCTCAAGTGGAAATGCATTTGTTTGTGGTGCCAGAAATCACAAATTCATCCTCTTTCAGCTTCACCAGAACGTGTTATGCCTTATTTACTACTTCTAGCCAAAGCGGGCCTGGCTCATCCTTCAATTAAAGTGCACTTAGCAGCTATATCCAGATTTAGGAGATCATCTGGTTCATCTTCTCTGTGGTGAAATAGACTTATCAAAGAGTTTCATAAAGGACTTTTGAGTCTTTCCACAAATAAAGAAATCTCCTCCATCTTGGCAGCTTAATTTGGTCCTCTCTCAGTTGATGAAGGCTCCATTTGAGCCCATTCACAAAGCTGATACCAAATTTCTCTCATGGAAAGTGGCATTATTACTAGCCTAAATGTCTGCAAGGAGAATAACTGAAATTCAAGCGTTCATAGTTAGAGAACCATTTTTACAATTCAAAGAGGACAGAGTGATATTGCAAACCAATCCCAAGTTCATTCCAAAGGTGCTGACAGACTTTTATCTTAATGAGTCTATTGTACTCAAAACGTTCTTTCCAAATCTGCAGACTATAGCGGAAAAAATGCTACACTCGGACATTAAAAGATGTCTAAAATCCTGTTTGTATTGGATGCAGCAATTTAGAAAATCTGACCAGTTGCTAGTGGTTTATGATAAGCCTCAGAAAGCATATCTGCTTTTTAAACACATTATTGCTCTATGAATTACTGCTGCTATCCAGTTTTGTCATCAGAAGGCTGGAAAACCTCTTTCACCTAAGGTTTGAGTGCACTCTACAAGAAGTGTGTCTACTTCACTGGTGTGTCTCTTCAGGACATCTGTAGAGTGGCTGCTTGGAAGAGCAGCACATTTACCAATCACTACTGTCTGGAGTCAATAGTACAGATAGATGCGGCAGTGGGACAGGCAGTTCTGTATAATTTCTGGATGACCATGAGGCCCTCATCATGGGGGATATTGGTATATAGTGACTCTATATCGAGTCCCACCATGAGTTTGGTGCTTGTGTCAAAGGGTCTGTCCTCAATGGTATTAATGAGGTCCATGCTCTCCCCTTCCAGTCTTCCGTCCCCACACGCTTCATCGCGGCTTCACCCCGGCTTTTTGATCGCCTTGACTACCAGGGTCCCTCCCCTTTTACTATTCTGAGGCAGACACTCGGGTGTCTCCATGACTACCCCACCCACGCCCCCAGACCACATGACGCACCCTGTCATTTGACGCTCCGGCGCTCACGTCCACGTTGTACCCCGGAAGAGCTGTATCTATTTCAATGGCCTACCATTCTGCTCCCCTAGGACACCGGCATGCCGCACACAAATGTGGCGGTTCCGCGCTGATCCTAGCGCTTTCTTCGCCACCGGATTTATTCCAGTATTTAACTTCAATCTCTAACGGTAAGCCTCCGGTTTGCGTTACCGCATAGAGACCGGTCATGTTGAGGTTTTCCCGCACCTCATTCTTCCTGTAATTTCCCACCCACAGGACGGACCCTCCGGACCGATACCTCCTCCCCCTTCTTTCATCTTGGACAGTGGATCGGGGGCCCGACCCTGTCCCCGCTACTCCCCGCAGGATTCGTGCTACTACGGCAGGGTAAGTTTCTCCTCCCCACCTCTCCTCACTTTAGCCCGCCTCCTACCTTCTCCTCTCTTCACATTCGTGTGCTTCCCTTCAGGATTCCCGCCTTCCTGGATCGCCCCTACTAGCTCCAGGTTTACCAAGCCTCTCCACTGAATTCGCCGCACCGACCGGACTCCTGCCCTTACCGGTGATGCCCTTCCTCCTCGCGCACCGATTTCGATAAGCCCTTTACCCTCCATTCTGTTCCCACCACCCTTGGCACCCTCCCCACCCTGCTTGTCTCTTTGCTGGGCCCTCCAATTGGCCCCCTTTCACCCTACTCCTCTTTCCGCAGGACTCTCCCCGTGGGCACCATTGCCACCTAACACGGGCAAGCCTTGCTGCCCCCTCCTGCCACCCTTTGGCACGCCATGGACTCCATTGCTACCAGACTCGGGCAAGCTACGCTGCCCCTCCCTGCTCGCCTCTTGGCCCCCTCAGGTACGCCTGACCCCACCCCCTTCCCAGCGCCTCCTCCACTTCCCCATGCGCACCCCTCCCCCGTCCCCATCCCTATCTGAATTTTCCCTTTTCCTCCCCTGTAAAGCACCCTCTACCTGGCAACCTGGTCCTGAAGATGATCCTGAACAACTAGGATCGAAACGCCGTCGACTTTTCAGCGCAAATTGCGGCGCCAGTTCAATTATGGTTCACCCAATATGTCTATGGAACTTTGACTAATTAGTATAAATAACTCGATGTGAACCATATATTCTTGTACGTATCAGTCAACCTTTTTCACATTGCGCCTTCCGCTGTTTTCTCTCACTTGTCACTTGCGCCGTCACCTTCGTGTGTCACGAGCACTTTAGTGCACAAAGTTTTTAGGTTGCCATCGCATTTTTTGCCTATAGTGCTGATACAACTGTTTTTTTTTTTATTGCCTCTTTATTTCCAATTTTTCCTACTTTAAATATATGATGCCATGAGCACATCTTACAACGAACTACGAGTCTCCCTTCTTCCTTTCCTTGTAATGTCTTGTACATACATGTAAAATTGCCTTTCTAACTAATACCGGTTGAGACATTGCTGTTAGTTTTCACTCACTCACCCAGATCTCAACCTGGTGTATGGGTTATACTCCTGTTGTTTCTTATCATATTGTGAGCAGCCGCTGGGCTGCGAGAGAAGGTCTTCTTTACGACCATTACTTTCTTGCCGAATTGAATTGGCATTTTTTGTTTAGATTCACTGTGAACGATTATGTCTAGGGAGACTCCATCCTATTCTGATGATTATATCCAGCGTATACTCAGTGGCCCCTTTTTACTCTCTGCCCCATCCACCTCCACCACCCCGGCCACCATCTCCACTAGGGTCCTGCTTGATAGACTTGAAAAGTTAAAGAAAAAACAAATCAGAACCAACCTCCATGCACGCATGCTGACTGAATATCTCAAATCCGATATCATTCCCCTCGGCTTACAAATTCGCAATACCCCTGCCATCTTCACCCAGGACCTCAAATTCCGCACCGGCTTCAGCCATTTGGCGACAACCTGCTCATGCCACTGGATGGTATTGGGCATCGACACAGCTATTGAGCATAGCCTAAAGGAACTTGAGGAAATTGCAGAACTCGAGAAACTCGTACTAGAAGACAGTACCATACCAGATGCCAAGAACCTCTTAGACAAAATCAATACCACAATTGCCACCTTTAATACCTTTGAGCTCAACAAAAAAATCACCAAAATTCAAAAAGATGTAAGGTACTACGACAAAGAAAAGACCTACCCATACCTACTCGACGAGTTCTACAACACCCCTTACAACCCACCGAGAACCCGCAACTGGGGTAGATTCCGCAGCAACCAAACCATCACCTTTTCTGATTCCTCCAACACCTCCATAGAAGACTCAGACGCAGGTGAGGGCCCCAGCACCTCAAGGAACCAAAACAGACCACCACCACTACTGCCTCCCCGTTTTTTAGAAGAGGGCCCCGGACGCGGCCAGACACGGGGACGGACACGGAACAACTACCAGTACCAATACTCCGGAGAACGACAAACCAGAAGAAAGTTTTATCAATGGGGCCCACCACAATGAATAACAACCCTCCCAACAGCCCAGATTCATCCACCAACAGCACAGACTCCATAAATAACCAGGACTTGCAAATAATACCAATATTCAACCTATCCAGTCACTCTCTGTCCTCTGAAGAAACTAAACTTCTGAGTAGAGGCCTAAGTTTTGTGCCAACGGAACTGAGTAATTTCTTTGACCTCCAAGCAAACCTACTGCGGTTCTTCCGACTAATCAGGCTCCGACAGTTCTTTTTTGACAAACCACAGTCTACATTCACGACCAGACCACTTTTTCACCCACCCTCCATCTTCAATCCTCCATCAGCCTCTATTCTCCCTGAAATACTCTCATTCGAACGTCTGGTCCTACGTGAAGTAGCTGATCTTCAAAATCAGTTTGAATATGTCCCATACAACCTCCCATGGCCAGAAAAACAAGCGCTACTCAACCTAAAAGAGAAAACAGAACTGATCATTAAACCTGCAGACAAGGGTGGCGGAATTGTGGTCATGGACACTGACAAATATGACCAGGAAATCAAGAGACAACTAGCCAATATCAGCCATTACCGTCCCCTCACTAAGGATCCTTTACCAGAGCTCAAAATTGAAATCCAAAAAGTGACCAGCCAAGCTAGAACAAAGGACATCATTTCACCCAAAGAATTTGCATTCCTGAACAACCAACACCCTCGAACACCGGTTATCTATGTATTACCCAAGATACATAAGGATAGTACCAACCCACCCGGCCGTCCCATTGTTTCTGGATGCGGCTCCATTCTAGAGCCCTTGGGCAAGTACATTGACGCAATCATAAAAGAATTTGTACCACTAACAGAAACATACATACGTGACAGCATGAACCTCATTAATACCATTGAGGACAGACCCTGTGACAAGCACCGAACTCATGGTGGGACTCGATATAGAGTCACTATATACCAATATCCCCCATGATGAGGGCCTCATGGTCATCCAGGAATTGTTTGAAACCAGACCCAGACCAACATTGATCCAGACGGACTTCGTCATGGATTTACTACGTATTGCCTTGAAAAATAACTACTTCCTGTATCGGGATACATATTACCTACAAATCAAAGGTGTTTCGATGGGGGCATGCTTTGCCCCCAACTTTGCCATCTTGTTCTTGGACAACCTTGAAAAGACCCATATACTTACACCCAACAATCCCAGATTGCCCTCTGGCGTCGTTATATAGATGACATTCTTCTATTGTGGAAGGGATCCACTGACACTCTGGACTCCTTCATCCAATGGCTCAATCAGTCACAACCCCATTTGAAATTTACCTCCGATTGTAAATCCAATGACCTACCATTTCTGGACATCAGCATACATGTTGAGGAGGGTAAAATTGGTACCACCTTATATCAGAAACCCACAGAACGGAATACCTTACTGCACTATTCCAGCTATCATCCTCGCAGTCTCCGTGATGGCCTACCTTACGGCCAATTTCTGCGAATCCGCAGAAACTGCAAGTGACGCAAAGACTACTTCCGGGAATCAGACATCCTTTCCAACAAATTGATCCTCAGAGGATATCCACCACGGTTGGTCTCTCGTGCCCGCAAAAGAGCATGGTACTGTCACCGAAAACTGCTTTTGACGCCCCAAGCTAGACAAGCCAACACCAGGATTCCCTTTGTCACCAAGTTCAGCCCCTGCAGTAACCAAGTCAGTAAAATCATCAAGCGAAATTGGTCCATCCTAAGAACGCATGAAGCATTTCAACAACCTCCGCTGTTCTCCTACCAAAGAGGCGATAACCTTTCCAATCACTTGGTCCACGCCATCACATGGCCCACGAAACCAGGCCCACAGAACTCCATCACTGCCACATGGGGCCTACCTCCCATCATTGGACACTATAAATGTCAAACCTGCTTGATGTGCTGCCTCACATCCAACACCAAAGAATTCAAGGCCAACAACAAATCCTACAAACTCAAAACCTTCACCAACTGCCGGTCCCAAAACGTAATCTACGCAATCCGATGCCCCTGTGACCTTGTCTACATCGGCCAAACTACCCAAATGGTCAAGCAAAGAATCATTCAGCATAAGAGTCGCATTCACTGCAAAGTATTGACTGCCCCCTTGGTAGCCTATTACATCGAGAAAAACCACAGCGAACTGGACATGACATGGCAGGTGATCGATCAACCCTTACTGCCAACCAGAGGGGGTGACCTCCAATTGTTACTCAACAGAAGCGAATGCAAATGGATCACCAGATGTAATTCAGTACACCTTGGCCTCAACACCATTGATGAATGGAACAGTACTGTGCAATTGTAATTATGTTTCACACCCCTCCGGTCCACTGACCCCGTGAAGTGATTTATCCCTTTCCCCCTCCGTCTTTGAACCCCTTCTTCACCCTGTCCCTCTTCAAATTGTGATACTACCTACTATTGTACCCTTGTGCCAGACATATAGGACCAATTTCTGGTCCTGTCCCTGTGTATAATTGTGGCTTAAACTATATCCATCATGTATCTCCCAAATACACGTGTCACTCATGTTTAATTGTGGCTGAAATTGTTTCCATTATACACTGACACTGTTAAGTATTGAACACCATTGTACCTGACATACAGGACCATTTCAATATCTAACTCTGTATATAATTGGGGCCTAAACTGTATCCATCATGTAACTCCCTAATTACATGTGGTGCTTTTATGTAACTATGGTCTAATTAATTGTCTCCAACATGTATCTTCCATTTACATGTGGCACTTTTATTTAGGATCACTCGATCCTCTGTTAACATTAGCCATATTGATTGAATTAGGGCTACACAGTGATTTTATGCTTCCCTTTCCCCCTTCCCCCCCCCTCCCCACTCCTTCTCTCCCCTTCCAGTCTTCCATCCCCACACGCTTCATCGCGGCTTCACCCCGGCTTTTTGATCGCCTTGACTACCAGGGTCCCTCCCCTTTTACTATTCTGAGGCAGACACTTGGGTGTCTCCATGACTACCCCACCCATGCCCCCAGACCACATGACGCACCCCGTCATTTGACGCTCTGGCGCCACGTCCACGTTGGACCCCGGAAGAGCTGCGTCTATTTCAACGGCCTACCATTCTGCTCCTCTAGGACACCGGCATGCCGCCCACGAATGTGGCGGTACAGCGCTGATCCTAGCGCTTTCATCACCACCGGATTTATTCCAGCATTTAACTTCAATCTCTAACGGTAAGCCTCCGGTTTGCGTTACCGCATAGAGACCGATCATATTGAGGTTTTCCCGCACCTCATTCCTCCTGTAATTCCCCACCCACAGGATGGACCCTCCGGACCGATACCTCCTCCCCCTTCTTTCATCTTGGACAGTGGATCGGGCCCCGACCCTGTCCACGCAACTCCCCGCAGGATTCGTGCTACTACGGCAGGGTAAGTTTCTCCTCCCCACCTCTCCTCACTTTAGCCCGCCTCCTCCCTTCTCCTCTCTTCACATTCGTGTGCTTCCCTTCAGGATTCCCGCCTTTCTGGATCGCCCCTACTAGCTCCAAGTTTACCAAGCCTCTCCACTGAATTCGCCGCACCGACCGGACTCCTGCCCTTACCGGTGACGCCCTTCCGCATCGCGCACCGATTTCGATAAGCCCTTTACCCTCCACTCTGTTCCCACCACCCTTGGCACCCTCCCCACCCTGCTTGTCTCTTTGCTGGACCCTCTGATTGGCCTCCTTTCACCCTACTCCTCTTTCCGCAGGGCTCTCCCCGTGGACACCATTGCCACCTAACACGGGCAAGCCTTGCTGCCCCCTCCTGCTCGCCTCCTGCCACCCTTTGGCATGCCGTGACTCTATTGCTACCAGACCCGGGCAAGCTACGCTGCCCCTCCCTGCTCGCCTCTTGGCCCCCTCAGGTACGCCTGACCCCACCCCCTTCCCAGCGCCTCCTCCACTTCCCCATGCGCACCCCTCCCCCGTCCCCATCCCTTTCTGAATTTTCCCTTTTCCTCCCCTGTACAGCACCCTCTACCTGGCAACCTGGTCCTGAAGATGATCCTGGAGAAGAAAATAAGTTACTTAAATGTAACTATAATTCTCCACTATTGCCTTCTTTCATAGATTAACATTCGACCCATCCTCCTCCTCTTTGAGGCTCACCTTCTTCCTAAGTGTTCATTTTATCACTAGGGCTTGAAAATCTGAGGGAGTAAAGCCTCTGTGGTGAGTGTTCTATAGGGTGCTGAAACCTGATTGGCTGGAGTTCAGTTCTTTTGCAATGATGGAGATAAGCTAATGAAGTGAATATTTTTTTAGCCCTTCTGGTCTATATATGACCAATAGTGCTTTTACATGTACCCTGCGACTCCCACTTCAATGATAGGGAATGATTCAAGCATGTGAATCTATGAAAGATGCCAATACTGGAGAACAACATTTACAGGTAAGAAACGTATTTTCTTCCACACACTCACAATGTCAATGTAGCTTTTCTGTGTCAGGAAAGGTACAGCAGGGAAACATTTTAAAATGATATTTTGGTGCCATCAGGGGTGAGGGGAATTCCAAATATCCTATGTTGTTTTGTGGCAGGAGAATTGAAAATATGCTCGATTCTAGCACTTACATAGAAGGGAATCATTGAACGGGCCAACAACCCTGAATATTATAATCACAGTTCTCGTCTAGTCTGACCCACATGGCTGTCACCTCAACTCTGTGGAAGACTTGCTGTTTCTATTGTTGGAGAGTGAGCAAGGAGGGGTAGAGGACAGGAGGAATAAAAAGAACCTACGCCCTCAAGCATTTCAATTTAAAAAAGCTGAAAAGAAGTTAATTTTAGGAAAAATATTTGACATGTTTTATTAAACATAGTGATATATTCTACACCTGCAGTTCATTCTTTTTATTATGTACATCAGTTGATCTCATTTTTCTGCATGAAAAAGAGAGCCCTCCTGTGAGTCTAATCTGTTATCAGCAAGCTGCATATAGATCTCTGCAGCAGGTGATATAATTCACTGAGCTATATCACTGGCATTGGAACTTGTGACCTGCAGGTTACACACAAATCTGAGCAGGAGGAAAGTCACACCTCTGAACTATAATGGCTTTGAAAAATAGACTTGCAAGTTACACCCAAGTGTAAATTAGAGCATGTGACCTGGAGGTAATACAAAACCCTCTACAGCCTGTGCTCATCTCCAAGAGCCATTGTACTGGAATCAAACTTGTACACACTGATCTCTTTAAGAGGTGTTCGACTCGCTGAGCTCTTTTACAATAAAAGCCAGCTATAAAGTAAACAGAAACCCCCATTCTTTAAAATGGCTTTGTAAACCCTATTTTTGCACAGTGTTTCGACATAATCCCTCAGGTATGCAGAGAAATTAAATTAAATGTATATCACGTTTAAATGGAATTACTTCAATATGAATTACAAGTGTTTTAACTACTCAGTGGTATTCATCTGAAATTAGAACCTGTGGATTTGCGAGTCACGTAGATCTCTGCAACAGGTGGATAAAAGTCTGAGTTACGTTTCCAGAATGATGGACTTGCTTTAACATCATGAGCTTTGAATTCATTGTAATGTAGTTGTTTCATACTCCTGTCTAGAGCTGCATTAATTGACGAGTAGAGCACTATCCCGTAGGATGTTTTTCGTTGGAAAGATTTTGGATTGTAGTGAGGCGTATGTGGGAAGTGTTTTTGGTGTTGTCTGTGGTGATCTTATCTAGTCTACTCTCTCTATGCTAGGGCATGCAGTAGAGCAAAGATACTTCAGAGATGGTACACCTGAGCATTATGTTATTGTTGTGTCTGCTTGGAAGGATGTGGGTTTGATTGTGGCCTATTCTGCTAGTACTTTGGTGTTGTGGATGATGAGCAGCAGATTATATAGCTTGCATCTCTGCGAATGTGTTGCAGAATTGTTCTGTTTCTTGGTTGGGTACAGTGTCCAGTCATCTGATGTCCTTTTTCTACTTGTGTGGGGGACTAGATCTCTTTATTGGTGGGTGTGACTCTGCATTTTTGGAAAGAGGGAATGCCATAATGTTGCTGTTGCTATGGGGAATGAGAAATTTCCATCCATGTGATTACTCTTGCAGGATGGCGTGATCAGCTGAGGCGCTAGTTTGTAACAGCTCATTGGAGGTGTAGGTTGTGTGACAGCACTGCATGTTGCAAGTCAGGATAGAAATACATTGCAAGAGCTCTGTTGGAGTCATATTGGTATACCAGTCTGTGGTACCAAGTGATGGTAGATATGTACTGTGTGCGAGCTTTGTGGAAATCTTACTGAAACAGTTCTGCATGGTGCTCATCAATGTACTGTACTGTATGTGGAGATCTGTGGAAGTTCTACTTCTAGTGTCTTCCCAACCGGGGTACCCGCCAATGACTACGCCACACACAGAGCTTAGTGTTACACGTTTTTTTTCGTCTGCGTGTAACTGCAAACTCAACATTCTAAATCAACCTTTACTGAAATATACTCTAGCCATTACGTCGTAGCTCTCCGGAGCTCATCAGGAGCCAAAAGGGTTCTGCCATTGCTAACTCACAAGACACTACGAGGAGCTTATTTACAAGCCCCTTGCACCGCCGGTGCGCCACTTTTAATATGGGAAAAAGTGACGTACCAGCGGCGCAAGGGGCTTGCAAATAACCCCCTACATCTCCCCCTCTGTTAAACAAAAATTTACCAATTTGTATTTGTTCAACCTGATTGTGTCGTGGGAAGTTGAGACCTGCCACCTTCAAGATCCAAGATCTGCTATGATGCTGGAAATGCAACAGCAGTAATTGGTGTATCAGAATCAGTCCCTTCTTCAGCCTGTCGAGCTGGTGAACGATGAGTTAAATGCTGAAAGTGAGAAGAGTCGCTGGTATTAGACTTCCAGGGCGCTGGGCAGTCACCGTGTGCCCTTTGGTCGACACCACTTGAAAAGGTCCTGCGTCAAAGGGAGCATCAGATTTTCTTTTCCTCATCTGACTTGCGAGCATTCGGTCTCCTGTCTGGAAAACAATGTTTTTCACATTTCATCTTCGGTCAGCATGTCTTCATCTTTTGTTTCTGAACAAAGTCCTTCGTTTGAGTTGCATTCTCATCTCATTCTCTCTGATTGGTCCACTGAGGTATCTTGGTTGCCATTGCTCTTCCGAACATCAAAGTCACCGAACTTTCACCAGTGGTCAAGTGAGGTGTTGAACGGTAAGTTCTCAATGTAGAGTTTAACACAGTTTGTAAATTGAGCTTCTCAAGAGTAGCACGCTGCACGGCTTTCTTTAGCGTACTCATAAATCTCTCACCCAGTCTGTTGGCCTGCGGCCACAGAGGACTCCTCTTTTGATACTTTATATACAGATGCTCTAAGAAGTCTTTGACCTCCGGACTATTAAACAGCGGGCCATTGTCAGATTTTAGTATGGCTGGAACACCCCATGTCGCAAAGATGCCATCCAGTCTCTCAATGACTCGGTCTTGAGTGGTGGATAAGAGATCCTCAATTAATGGAAATCGCAAGTATTTGTCCACTATCACCATCAGGTGATGTCCATTGTCAAGTGGACCGAAAAGTCAATCGCTGTTCTCTAACAGGCTTGCTTCTGGAGTTCTGACATGTTTGGGGTGTGTTAAGTAACTTTTGTAGATAGGCAGTTGCTTTGATGACAGGCCTTCAATTCCTTCTCAACCCGTTTGTCGAGATACGGAAAACAGACTCGGTCTCGGAGAGCTCTTTTTGTGGTTAACGATTCCCCCATGTCCTTTGTGGACAACTTCAATCATTTTCTGCCACAGACACTCAGAAATAAAGATTCTTGACCCACACAACATAACTCCCTCTTTAGTTATGGACAGTTCATCTTTGACATTTCTGTATTTTTTTATACTCACCTTCACTGGTGAGAGGTTGAGTGTGCTGGTTCCATGACTGTTGTGTAACTATATCTTTCAACTTTAGCATGTCACTATCGTGGCTCGTTGCAGTGATAATCTGGGCTAACAAAATGGCAGCTGGTGTGTTTGATTTTAGGATGAAGTTGAGATAAGCTTCAGCTGACTTGGATGGAGTGCCATGACCTTGAATGGGCACTTTGGAAAAGTAGTCAGCAGGGTTCTGATCCTTTCCTGGCCGATGCACAATGTTATAATTGTACTCATGTAATTATAGTCCACAACGTTCAATGCGAGGAGGCATCTTGGCCTTTAGATCGCCAAATATTTTTATTAAAGCTTGATGATCAGGTACCAGAGTAAAATGCTTTCCGTGCAGGAATACATGGAAGTGTTCACACGCCCATACCATGGCTGAACTTTATTTTTCAGGTTGTGAGTAAGCACATTTTATTGGGACAAACTTCTACTTGCATATGCTACAATGAGTATTCAGGTGTCCGCTGTGCTATGCAGGGATAGCACCTAAACCAACTGGGCAAGCATCAACAACAACCTCTGTATGAAGTTTCACATTCATATGACCACTGAAATGAAACATTATTTTTCGTTAACACTCTCAATAGAGCACTTACAGTGGCAAAGTCTCGTATATATCTAGAACAGTAGCTGACCATGCCAAGAAATAAACGCACCATTGAAACATCTTGTGGGGAATCAGCATTTGACAGCTCTTGTACTTGAGCAGGTTCAGTTGTTATACCCCCTTCAGAAAAGATATGGCCAAAGAATGTTAGCTTTGTCTTATGGAATCACATTTATCTGCATTCAAAGTCAAACCTGCATCAGCCAGTAAATGACATACCTGTGTGAGAGTCTTATCGTGTTCCTTTTGGGTAGCTCCGAAAACCAATATGTCATCACTATAATTGAATGCATTCATGACAGGCTATATGATACATCAAATGAAGTCTTGGAAAAATTCTGCAGCTGATGACACACTAAAGCTTAATCTTTTGTATTGAAACAGACCAACATGTGTAGAAAAGGTTGTAATGTACCTGCAGTTTTCTTCAAGTTCCAATTGATGATAACCTTTATTCAAATCAAGGTGAGAAAAAACCTTTGCACCATTTAATTGCGTTATCATATCAGCAATGTGTGGACCTGGATGTCATTCTTGTTCAACTGCCTTGTTTGCCAGATGCATGTCAACGCATATGTGTACAGCTCCTTCAGTGTTCTTTTTGGGCACTACCACGATGGGAAAAACCTATGGGGTGGACCAGTAGAACGCTCAATGTTATCATGCTTAAGTAGCGATTTAAGTTCTTTTTCAACAGCATCCTGTAAATGAAAAGCAATTCGCCTAAGTCTTTGAGGAACAGAACAGATGTTCTCATTAATATGCAACTTTACTTTCATAGTCGTAAGCTTTCCCAAACCATGAGACAACGGAGGCAACTGACTTACTATTTCATGGTGAGCATTCGTGTTGTAGTTCACAAAATCAGTCCCATATCAGCAGTTGTGCTGAAGCTGAGTAGACAGGCACTTGACGCTGTCCCTGGAAGAACATAGATGGGTGCTTGCACCTTCGTTTTCTTGTGTTTTATCATCGCTATAGATGAACCTTGACTTTTTAAGGGTGTCGATGTAGCCCAGGTATACACTTTGGGTTTTGGTGGCACAAGTTGTTGTAAGGGATACAATTCATTATATTTCTCCTCAGGCATAGTGTTTATCGACGCACCACTGTCGATGATGAAAGTTATTGAACAACCATTTACTTTCAGTTTAATGTTCGGACAATGTTTGAATGACTTTGGTGCTTTGACATTTTTCTTCACATGCAGCCAGTCCAACATGCTTTTCTGAGGTAAACATCAACATGGCACAACCATCTTTTTCACTTTCACTTGATACTGATATAGAAGTACTGCTTGATGATGATTTAGATAACAATCGACTTCGTTCAGTGTCTATTTGTCTTACCTAACGTCTCCGCTGGGTATGTGGGTGCGTGTCGATCGTTGCTTCTGGAATGTTCCAGCGGCCATTTTGTCTCCATGCCATGACGCTCTTGTTTTTCCCTTTGCTTGGCAAACCGTCACAAAATGGTTCTCCTTCCCACAGCCATTACATATCTGTCCAATGGCAGCACATTTATCGTCGACTGGAAATGAAAATCCACATCTAAAACATAACTTCTTTTTACGTGTTGACATCACCGTGTGTCCTTCAGCCTTTTATTTTGACTTGCTTTTCACAATTATGACTGATTAATTCTAGGCCTCCATGTCAATAGCTTGTCGATTGGCACGCTCTTCAGCCATAGCAGCCATTAACACTCATTCCAGGGTCAGAGTTTCACTCAGCATTTGCCGTCTACATGAATTGGACAGGCATCCATCAATAACCCTAAGACGTATGGCTTCTTCGTCATTAAATTCATTGAACTTCGTATTTGATGGCTGTGTCAAGTCTTTATACAAACTCATCGATGGTTTCGCCAACTTTCTGTCATTCTTCACTGAAAATATATCTTTCATAGTCAACATTGTGCATGGGATTGAACTTGATATTCAAGGTTTCTTTAATCTGACGGTATGTGAGTTCATGATATTTTCTTTATGACTTCCTTTACGCCATCACCAGCAAGATTTTTGAGGTATTTGATCATCTTTTTGTTATTAGTCTCTTCAAGTACATCAATGAAATCTTCAAATGTCTCTATCCACGCAGTCCATCGGTCGCCAATATTTTCCTTTTTGGCAGCATCAAATGATGATGGTGGTTTCAAGAAAATGGCAGCAATGTAACCATTTGTGGGAGTGACTGACAGTGAAGGTGGAGTTCTCTCCGACACTGTCTGCCATCCGTTAGGACCCAGGTCATCCGTACCATCTCTGAAGCCCTGTGATGAGCTGAGGTCAGGGTCATCATGGACAGTATGTGAAACGGTGACCTCTTTCTTGGTCTTCTTTGGAGCCATTCGCTTTCTCTGGGACCTTTGGTGTTGTTTTGAGCCGTCACCTGGCAGCTATGATGGTGTGCCACTTCAGGTATTGGACAGCTGAGTAAGTACAACGCGTGCTACTTCTTGGGTCTCTTCGTCCACCCCTGAGGGCTCTGGTAAGTACATTTTACAGAATGTGATTATCTGCTTCCAACCACAGTGTTCTTGTGCACTTGGCTGTCACTTTGTACTTTTTTGACACCTGGTTGATCCCTACCTGGCAGCACTTGTAATCGCAATGTTAATCACTACGTACTATGTATGGCTTATGTTGGGTAGTAGCGTGGTACCTTTATGTTTGACCTGACCTCCAGGTTCTCGACCAACGACGTGTGGTATCTGGCTTTCTCACAGATGTTACTGTGGACACTGTGACCCTAGTCCAAATGTGTGTACGTCACACATATAGATAGCCTGGGACAGTAAGAAGATGTTAGGCTCCATTGTACCTGCAATTCCCAGATCTTACACCATGGAAGAAAGAGATGTCATGAAGAAGTTCTGTCTGAATATAGTATCCATAACATGGGTTACCATGGAAGGTCTGCCATGTGTCACGCTGTGTGCCCACAATATTGAAATTAGTAATCATGTGGAAATCTCAATGTAAAATAGTACTACGTCTGATTGAGTGTTTGGGGGATGTCCTGCCAGCAAAGAATACCCATTTGGCCATTTGTGGACCTGTCACATGGGTGACATCAACATGCCATTGTACATACTGTCTGGATGCTTCATGTGACACACCTGGTGATGGAGTGATGGACTTCACTACTGTACTCACCAACTATCTACACAGTACATGTGTCAATAGTGCATATGCCTGCACAATTCATGCTCTATTAATGGGACAGTTACAACAGACTTGTGGTAGTGAGGGGCCTGTCTTAAGGCAGTGAAACACATTGACAATGTGAGTAAATGGCAAGTAGACTCAGGTCTGTGGGTCTTAACAAGTACAGTGCTAAAGGTAGCATAAGTAAGATGTAGTAGGCCAACAGATTGGACAGAAATACTCATTTGAGCACTATCTAAGGATCAGCAGATCTACAGGGAGAGGATACTGTGCTGCAGTACTTAACTGACCAGCGGGGAAGAGGCGAGGACGGTTTATAGGAGTACTACGAGGGACGCACCTTGAGGCAAGTGTGACGACAGGGGTCCCTCATTCCCCCCTTCCCATGGGACATCCCAACCCCTAACCTGGGGTTTCAAGTTATCTCAGTAGAGTTTGACGAAGGTCAACCTATCTGGTGGATATATCTCAGTTCTAAGAGACTAGATAGGAGCCCTTACATCTCGTCCTGATGAATGCCACTGACCCTCCTGGCCATTTTGGAAGAAACATGTTGACGGCATTGATGGGGATGGGGTACTAAACCCCCTGGTCCCCACACTTTAGTTTTAATATTAAGCAAACACCTTACAAATAAATTACATTTGGTGTTTGCATTAATTTTTAAATCACTCACTTCTCTGACGGGCCCCCCACTTAACTTTTAGAAGTGCCTCCCTGTCTCCAGGTGAAGGCCCGCTCTCTATCAAACGCGGTTTTTAGAGAGCGAGGACTGCCGATGATGAAGCATGACACCTGGTGGTATGTGAGGACAGTCCTTCATATTTTTTTATATGCCCAGCACCCCACAGAAGGAGGCGTAGTGCGCCTTTTTCCACCTTAGAATCAGAGAATTAGACATTCATTCAGGGTAGCTTCTTTTTGTGTGTACCTGCAGTACTATGCCACAAATACCTTAGCTACAACCTGGGCCAGAGTGGGTAGAAATCATTGCCGGGGTTTGCTTTCTGCAGTCTTACCACAGGGATCTTAAATTACCAGCACATTCCGAAGTTTCACATAGGTAAGTGTACATCTGTTGGCCATCCAATACAGGACATGTCTGTTATGTTGCTCTCTGAATGGGTTTGTATTGTTTCCTTCACTCCCAGCCAAAAGGTTGGGAAGGACTGATGTGTGCTGGGAGAATTGCAGTACTACACACATCTGAGATTAGCTACTACCGCACCTTACATTATACATGCACAAGTCATCCAGTCAAACATATTCTTTCCTTGCAGATTGAACACGATATTTATGTGAAAGCCACAATAGGTAACATTACACTTTAGCATGCAGATATATGTGCACGGCACAGGGGTAGGATATAGGGCTACTCCCACATCACTATGGAGTTTTTTCTCGACAAAGTATAGAGCACCATGATCATCACATGATTGACCTAAGTAGGAACAGCACATCCTAACAAATGTGTCTGTGATTTCACTCTGGGACTCAGAGGCACATAGTAGCCTATGGACATGGTAAGGATGAGCTTTAATAGTTCTTCAAACATCATGTAGCAAGTTAGCTGCTCCTCTGGTGAGCCATAGAGCTAACCATACAGGGGAAGGACCTCTCCAACCAGGGGCCCTCTCACCTGCTTGGCCTGCCATGGCTGCTCCCAGAGGTGGCACAGCAGCTGACGTTGAGGAGGTATTGATTCCAGCAGTGTCAGTAGGCAAGTGAGTTTGTTTTCAAATCGTGGCGTACATGTACGCCGCATATGCGGTCATAAGCATAGAATCACACAGCCATTGGGCCACGGCGGTCACATTTCCCATCATTAACCTATGGCTATGTCTGCCTTGGAGTGAACCGCCCAATGCGTGGTCAACGATCACCGGCAGCGGAACGTTGCATTTGTGCCATGTGCGAGGTCAAGCTTCCGCCATTCAAGCAGTTTTATAGACAGTATTGGTGAAGGTATGTTAGCGTTTGCTGAGGCTGTATTTGTCATGGTTAAGTGCATCACCACCACCACAAATTAGGCCAAACATATTATAATCTGTAATGCGCTATTCCTATGTCATGTCCAGTACTAAACTTCATCTTTATTTTATTTTATTTGCAGAGTTTTATATAGCACTGGCTAGACCCGGAGGTATCAGAGCGCTTTACATGAGGATCAACGGGTTACAGGTTCCGAGAATTACATCAGTTACAGAAACAGTTGCAGTTACAAGTATAGGCTTAGGAGAAAAAAACATGAGATTACATAATAATATAAGATATAAGCGCATAGCATAGACAAGAACACGCATCATTAAGGGAAAGGGGGGGAGGTAAAAGGGGAGGAGAAAATCTGTGTAGTGCATTAGTGTGCACATAGGTAAAATGTGGACGTACACTGTACACCGCGGTTGGGGGTAATACATGTAATTCTACCCTCACTACAGTGGCAATTTGACATCTTTGATTTGATGCTGTGCACAGTTCTGTTACAGACCTGTGAAGGCCAGCTTGGTGATGATAGGTAGAGGTTCAAGATCTGCCAATGATGATGTAAAATGTGTACTGCTTCATGAAGCATTGCTGTTCAGACACATGACTTTAGCCTTACCCTTCACAAATGTTTCTCTGCACACTGTCACCAATATACATTTTTGTGTTACTCCTCACAAGGGGAACCTGGGAGAGGGAGGAGATGCCAGTCTCCAGTCTTCCGCCCATTTCCAGACTGCCACACCATGGAAAAGCGACATATCATCCAGAGGTTCCATTTGAATCGGCAAACAATCCTGGATCTATGCCATCATTTAGAGCCTGACATCCTACCTCACCTCAGTAATCCTAATTCAATACCACCACTAGTTAAACTCATGTCAGTTTTGCATTTTTTGTCCTTAGGCTCTTTTAAGTTCACTGTTGCGATTTCAGGTGGAATGTCACAACCTATGTTCAGCTGGGTCCTCAATGAGGTGCTAGCAGTACTTTTGAGACATGTGGGCAGCTACATCCAGTTCCCCAGACATCAGAATGTAGCCACAGTGAAGGGGGATTTCTATGGATTTGGTCACATCCTGCATGCAATTGGATCAACTCGTATATCTGTGCCCGGTTCCCATGATCTGCACATGATTCCTATGTACAGCGGAACAGCACCATGCCCCAGCTTATGTCACAACTACTAAGGGAGAGGGCCTAGCTTATAGGTAAGTGTGATCTGTCCTAACTTTCTGTGGGAAATGTCAGGTAGTATGATCTGAAAGTATGTAGACCCACCTGGTGGGGACCCTGAAATGCCAAATGAGGATGATGATAGTGATGACAACAAAGCAGCTGACTTGTGTCAGGATCTCATCCAGAACTTCTTCTCCTGAGTGTAAGTGTGGGTGAAATGTGATGGCTTTGAACATTCTTGCAAATGTTGTAGTGATGTTGTGAGGAGGATGTTAATGCTACATACTAGTAATATATGGCTCTGGAAAGATCTGGGGAAAGGTGTTGGTACTATAAGTGTAGCTTTGTTCAGCTGTAAATGTTGTTTTGGACTGTGTTCTATAGACGTTGACAATGTGATGTGTCCCCTATGTATGTTTTCTTAGCTAATCTCTCTGGGTTGGTCTGTTTTAGGTACCTTCATCATGTCATCTTCATATGGACATTTCAGAGTTGAAACATTAGCAGGTATAGGATGCTGTTCAAACGTACAAAGTGGACATGGGTGGGAATGCCTGTCACAGAGTTTGGGTGTACAAAGCCGGTACCAAGATAGCTTGCACAGCGATAAGATGGAAGTTACCTGGCTTCTATTGGACTTGTTCCTTGTGGCGATTTGGTCCAAATGCAATATTTGTACCATCATGAGATCCAACACAATGATGTGTTGTGCCCAATTCATGCTATCCAGCCCTCACATTGGCAAATTCCTCATTTTCTATGAACTGGGTGTTTCTGTTACTGTGTCTCCTCATTGTAGGCAAAAGTGCTTGTAGCACATCGCTGACATTTGTTTGTGGCATTCCACCAGATGCAAGCGACACTGGATTGAAATTACCCTGTGGTCAGAAACTGTTGTACTGACAAATGTCGGTTTATTTGTTTCTTTGATGTGGAATTCCTTTTGTGAGGTAGGCAAAATATCTCTAGCTTTTGATGTAGACCTAATTTGTTGTAGCCCATTGTGTGTGATATTGTCAGATTTATCACCTCCTTACATGTTGTGAAAGTCTGCAAGTGATTGTGATCACTGACCCAGTATAACTGAGTCATGTCTTATTTGCTATCTGTCTGACATCATATCAGCTTATGATTTGAACAATGGAATAAAGGTGTTGTAAGCCCAGACACTTGTATGTATGTGTTGTTGTGACATGGTAGTGATCCTGATTTGAACATTGTTTACATACAACATATCCATGCTTCTAGAAGTCCCTATTTTTCCACATTGCAAAATTCACATGGGAGTACATTCACATCTGTTATATGTGAGAATTACAACAGGAGACAATGCTTTGGTAACATGTGTTTTTTATGAAGTGAATATCCCCAAGAAATCAACCTAAAACTTAAAGGATGGCAACAAAAATGTGAAGTCTTCAGTCAGGGTGGATGAAATCATTGTAGTAGAGTCCAATTTTTCTGGAGTCCAAAGTCCAACATACTCCTCCCATCAGATATGGAAGAGTGGGCAGGAATAGTCAATAAAGTGAATGGGCAGCCCCACAGGATGACATTAGGGTCGAGGTCTCTTACTGGCGGTGGTGGATGTATTTTGCCCTCCTGAGCTCTTTGAATTTTCAGTGGACGTCCCCTCCTGCAGGCAGAGGGGGGGATCTGGAGCTGTTGAGACAGGGGCACGTGCGGGAGTATCATCCTCTGTCAGGGCCTCCCTTCCGGTGGCTGCAGCAAATGTTGATGGCAGGGATGTACTTGGGCCACAGGAAGGGGAAGATGCAGGGGGGAAAAGCCCTGCAGAGGGTGGTGTTTATGTCCCGCAGCACCTCACCCAGGGAAGCCACCTCGGTGTGGAGGCCAGCCACCTCAGTGCGGAGGCTGCCCACCTCAGTGTGGACACCAGCCACCTCCATGTGGATGGCAGCAACCTCCTGGTATGTGTCCCACTGCAGCTCCTTCATTTCCTGGATTTCAACCAATACCTGGTCCATCACACTTTAGGAGTCCTGGTAGACTCCCAGAACTTCAGTGATGGCAGCCTGGGTGACCGTGGCCTCAGTGGATTCACTCTGGGGGCCCACAGTTACCCTCCAATGACTCCTACCCCCCCCTTGCCCTTGCCACAGACTGCACCCTCCAACTGGGTCCTGGTTCCTCTTTGACTGGGGTGGTAATAGCAGGATCAGAAACCAGGACTGGGGGGTACAGGATGGTACTCACTGTGCTAGGTGCACAGGTTGGGGGAGCAGTGGTTGTGGGTGTATGATGTAGCTCTGGTAGGAGGTGTGGTTGTGGGCACAGTAAGACCCACTGTTGGTGTCTGCCCAGGCTGACCAGATGGGCCAGGACTGTCATCCACCTCCACCTCTTCAGGAGCATTCTCATCACTGGGGGCGTCTTCATGGGGAGGAGAGGAACTCTGTTCGGTTTCCAACAGCTGAGAAGGTGCAGTGGTAGATCGACCTGTTGAGAAATTGAGAACATTGTTAATGGTGGAAGTGAGGTATCTACATCCACGTTGTTTGTGTCAAAGTAAATGGAGGCCTAGAATGGAACAAAATAGATAGAGATTAGTATTGTCAGTTATTTGTGTGGAGTTGAAGTTGTTTACTAGACATTTGTAGACATTCAATCGAAGTATTAGATTTCATCAGCTCATTAGATGTGAAGCTATGTGGCATTTTGGCTTTAGGGATAGACATGACAACTTCAAAACTCTGCTACAAACACAGTGTAGTCATACTATATGTATTTGTCCAGTCCAAGGCATAGTTGTGTCTAATTCGGCAAACATCAAGCTTGGTTGTATATGTTGCATTGTTCATCATGTGTAAAGTGCAGACTAAAGGGGTCACTTGGCACTGCTAATGAGCTGAGTTTCCTTCATGGCTGACATATATTAGGGGTACACCGTTGTTATGGTGTCACTTATGCCATCAATGATTTAAGTTGATGGGTCCAAGACGCCATCAAGCAAAGTATTAGTGTAGATCAGTAGTAACATGGCCGACAAGTGTGAAGGGGCACAAGCAGTCAAGCATTTTGGTTAGAATTGTAGTGAGAAGGCCTCATGGTAGTTGTAGTACCTTTTCTATCTCTACTTACCAACACTTGAGAAATGGTACGATGCATGACTGGGGTAGATCAAGTAGTAACATGGCCGACAAGTGAGCAGGGGGGCAAGCAGTCTAGCATCTTGGTTAGAGTTGGAGTAACAAGGCCTCATGGCAGTTGTTGTCAGTTCAATCTCACTTTGGCAACACTTGACGCATGATTAGTGTACCATAGCTGTTGGCAACATGCATTTGGGATGGACCATACATTTACATATTGACACATATCATGAGTCCTGGATTGATATTTTCTTGGTAATGCACTTACAGACAACATTGTAACATGTGGCATGTCATGTATTTGGATACATGTGCCCGTATTTGCATCAATACACATTGCCACAGACCAACCAACATCTCGGATACCTTGAGTATTGCATGTAGGAAAGTAGATAGACAACAAATTGGCAACAGCAGAGTTGAAAGCAAACTGGACATTGTGATATTGTGGCAGTTCTTGAAGTGTAACTTACCAGAGTCTACTCCCCCCTCTATTCCTGTCAAGCCCTCAGTATGCAGGATGGCCAAGACCTTCTCCTCCCGGGGTAAGAGTTGTAATGTTGCACTAGGAGGGCCACTGCCAGTCCTCTGACCCTCCAGGTGGTGGCTGTTGCACTTGGTGCGTATCCTCAGACTGTGGTATCTCCACCTCTTCCTAATGTCGGCCTGTGTGCGTAGGGTAGTTCCAACAGCATTCACTCTGTTCACTATCCTGTCCCACATTTCACTTTTCCTAGTGAGAGGAGTCTGCTGGACTTGGGCTCCAAAAATGTGTGACTCTACTCTAATGATTTCATCCACCATGACTGACAACTCTTGCTCAGTAGCATAGGCAAAAAGGTACAAAAAAGAAAATTGAGGCTGGTGGAGAGTGCTAACTGGTAAGATGGGGTGGTAAGGGGTGCTTTGCCCAAGAATTGCAGTACACGCTGGTGACTGTCTTCTGGGATGCAGTTTGGGAGCAAATGATTGTTGTCAGGGATGGGGTGTGTTTTTTATTTTGATTTGCAGGCGTATTCACTTGCCAAAGGACAACAGGTATGTCGTTTTTTAATCCATTCAATGGTCACTGTTGCGTTGTTTTTTTGGCACATATTGTGGCGGTTGACCGCCGTTGGCTAACCGCTGTTTGTTGTGCACTGCTGGAAGACCGCGAGTACGACAAAGTCACCACCTACTTGTGAGGATGTCAGACTGCTGCTCCTGTTGTCATCCTGCTGCCACCCTCCCCCTTTCAGAAGGAGGAATAAAGCAACATGCATGCTGCGAGTCCCTGCTGGATGATAGAAAATAGACTCAAAGGCCTATACTGTGATGAGATTTTACAATACCAGAGAACAGCTCCAAAATCTAGTGCTAGAACTGAACTGTGGGGTAATCTACACCTAAACCTTGATACTTGCTCAAGGGAAACTCAAAACCCACTTACCAAAGGGGGCGGGGGGACTTCCGGAGAGGGGAAAGGTAGGGCAGAATACACTGCTCAGTTACCCAGTGCAAGAATTGTGACTGTTTTATGTGCTGTGAAGTAACACATTTTAAATGTGTAAATTAAAGTACTTTTCTTTTATCAAAGTAAACGCCTGGGTTGGGCATTCAGTTATTGCGTCACTGGATAATTATTGAACCCCACGTTATCTCAGAGAGAAGACTGTGACTGCTCGCCATTGCTACCACTGGCATTTAAGTGCTGACGGGTTTATCCTAGACCCTATTCTCAGAACCATGGTAGGATGGACCACGAGATACCTGAGACAAATGACCCGAGCCCCCACGACTGAGGCCCAGCAGCCCCTGCTTGCCCCTTTGCTCTCAGAATGGGTGCTGACAATTGGCAGGCAGCAGTATGAAATCCTGTGAAAGACAGTTCCAACTTTCAGAGCAGTAAATTCAATGTAAACAGCTTAAAACCTACACAGTAACATGACATTTACAAGGTTGGTTGGGGTAGATCTTGACACTCTGTCCCTAGATTACTTGAGGGATCTATGCTTGGATAGAGGGTGGAGGGCTCCAAGCAACAAGGTCAAGGAAGTTCTTCTGAGTTACATTAGTGGCCAGTTAGAGAAACTGGAGGGGAGGAAACTGTGCTGGAATCTGGGGAGGTACCATGACAATATTATATGGAGGGAGTATTGTAGTTTCAAGCTCTCTTACCACCTTAAAACAGGGCTTTCCCTAGACACACCCCTTCTATATCCCCAGATTTATTTTCTAATGTTTCTCCAAGGAAACCACAAGGCAACCACTGTCACTGATTTCTACTGTGCCTGACTACTGGTGTTGTGTAGTTCCTATAAATCTATATAGGATCTGCGCGTTTAGACAACATACACTGTGGGACTGGTGTCCAGACTGATTCCAGACACCCCCGCCGGATATGTTCGCCTGTATACCAGCTAGCTCACAGTACCACTATGAACCCCTCTTACCAAGGAGCAAATAGTTTCTGGCAACTATCGAACATGACAATCCTGACCCCTCAGGGATCGTGGAAACAGTACAGTACTTTTCGCTCAGTCACTCGTTCTCACTTTGTCTCAGAGTGATACACAGAATAAACGATGTGGAAGTTTTCAATAAGCATTTATTGAGCCTGTGTCATTCTAGTGTAAAATATGTGTGCTGCAACAACCATAAGACAGAAGCAGATATAAATGGATGTAAGTACCAAGAGAGTAAATGGATGGTACATTTCTACCATAGTGCTAAAACAATAGATATATGCAGGTAGATAGATACCTGACAGTAAAAATGCGTACTCCGCCGATGCTAACCCTAACTAGATGTACCTAAATGTACCTAGCATGTATGTAGGTGTAGAGCCAAGAATCCCCCTAGGATAAAACCAACCCTATTACCTGAAGTGAGAGACTGAAGGACCCCATCTTGGTCTCGAGATGGACACCCCGCGAGGGATGTCAGACCACTGCGTGCTGGAGTGTCTGCGTGCAGGATCCTCAGAGTCTTGTGTCAGCATGGAAGTCTTTCTCCTCTGCCTGCCCCAGCAAAGATATGGTGCTTATATACCGAAAAGGTACCCTCAGGGGTTCTACCTTGCTGTGTCATGTCAGCTGAGGATGACGAAAGGGGTGACCCTTATACATAGTTATTTTGCAGAAGATGGTAGTCCTGCTGTGATTCTGAGAATCCTCATGCACAATAAGTGAGGCTAGTTTTCGGAGAAAACCACTCGACATTTATGCGGCACCTAACTAGGTAAAAGGTCAGCACAAAACCGTTATGTAGTACAATGGCACGGTAAATGTAGGTAAAAGGTTAGGTGACCACCCAGGCCTATATTGGGGTACATTACAAATCATAACACTGGAGTTATTCCCTTGAGCGAGTTAAATTTACCTGAGTCCACAAACTTGCAGTTGGATCTTCACAAAGTCAAGGCTGAGTAAGAGAAGTAGGCTGGGGAGATTGAGAGGGAGAATCTGAGATTAGTTCACCGGGAACAAGAAGAAAGGGGGAGGGAAACAGGAAGAATGGGCCCAGTAGGAAACAAAAGACTGAGCGTGTGTAGTGGGAAAGTGAAAGGCAAGGAAAGGAAAAGGAGAGAGAGTTGGAGCAATAGAGGATAGCTTTAGAGAAACAGAAGCTCAGGATGGTAGCAGAGACAGCTTAATCTGCGAAATACAGTTCTACTTACAGCGCTTCAGGCGTACCTGCCAAGGTTCAAAAAGGGCTTATGTACATGTATGTAGAGGCACAAGATATTTTGGAAAAGGTCTGTGACCTAGGATGCTTTTGAATGATGTGTCGAAGGCAACTACGTTAATGAGTCGCTTACCCATAGAAGGAATAGCAGTCATTGGAAGGATGCCTGTGGCTGAGCCAATTAATTATTAGTGGATGAAGGAAGCTCTAATTAAATGGTTTGGTTTAAAGCTAGCTCAATATCTGCAAAGCTTAAAAGATAGCAAGAGAAAAGATGGTGGTCCATTTGAGACCCAGATTCATGGTGTGCAGCACAATTGCAATAAGTGGGTGAAAGGAATGGAGGCATAGGCTTTTATTTCCCTTGACCAGTCAATGTTGACAGAGAAACTCAAGAAGGGACCTTCCTCACTTAGATAATACATGACAGATCTGACAGAGAGGGATCTAGAGAAGCTTGCATTGTTGGCTAACAAGTGTTTAGCTAATAGAGCAACAAAGGACTAGAGCAGCACGGCTCTAAGCCAGAGAGAGAGAGGAACTGTCAATAGACTGGTTCCAGACTTCAGGCTAAGGGCCAGGACAATTCTCAGAGACCCAGATGGGAATATCAGAAAAAAAGGAATTGAGTTCCAAATCAGGAACAATACAAGGAGAAAAGAGTACAGGGTGGTTCTTCTAAGCCCTGGTTGAATACTTGTTTAGGTGGCACAAGGAGGGGCATGACAAGCGAGGCTTTCAAATGAAAGTCCCCTTACCAGCTGCAACCATGATAGTGAGTGTATTGACTGCAAGGGAAGGGACCAGAGAGAGTCCCGTTGTACTCAGCCTAGTGTCCATAGACATTTGGGAAAGGGACCCTAAGGCCTGAAGCACGTTCAGCCAAACATGATGGGTTTTGTGGTAGAAGCTACAATCAATGAGAGGAAGGTTCCTGCCTTGAAAGATATAGGAGTGCAGAGAACTATGATTGAGACGAAGTATCTCAAACTCGAAGAGATTCTCCCTGCTGCCAATGGCACAGGCTTATTAGCTAGTGGATAGGACATGAAATATCCGGTTGCCCGAGAAGAGATGGAAATCACTTTCAAGTCAGCCATGGTAGATGTAGGGCTGAGAGAGAAGCAAGGTACTGCATATCTCTTGGATAGTAATTTAATTGCCCCTGGTTTTGTACCAGGACCCAAAGCATATACAGTTTGGACAGCATCAGCTGTTTCAAACAAAGCACGGACTACATATCAGTCTTAGGGGGGGACTGGGACTATTCCAGATTTGCCTAGACCAAAGCATGATAGTAAGCGGATCATGGCAGACTCTGAGAAGGTGCTGGACGTGGCATTCATTGCCCCTGCTCCAGACAGAGAGGAGAATGAGACAGAGGAAAGGGGAGCTTTCGCCATTTGCTTGCAACAGGTTTTCTATACAGAGGACTTGCCACTTTATCTTATTTTTGCTCTTTATACACAGGGCCAAGACGCTCCTTTTGAGTACTGATCTTACGCAAGTTAAACTTTAGAAACCAAAAGGAGAGGCTCATATTTTAGCAATCCTTGGGCTCGAGGGATCTGTGCTTTTCATTATTAAATTTTATAAAATGTGCCTTTTACATCTGGAAACGTTACAGAACTTAATGTATTATTTCAATAGATGTATTTTAGTATACTGGAGTTGTTTTTAATCTCTTTATCATCAAGGTATCGGATGTTGAATTTTTATTTTCTAGGACAGATTACCTAAGAACACTGAGTTTGGACAACCTTGCGTTTAACCCCGGCTTTACATTTATCTTTTGTAACTGCATTGACTGACCCGATCAATAGAGTAGGGTTTATCTAGGTGAAGCAGAGAAGTTTGAATATACTAATTCACTGATAGGAGCACATAGCAATCCCAAAATGAGGATTTTGTCCTCCTGCGTTTTGCTTTGTTTTTCTTTTTATCTTTGAGCTTTACTTTTATAGGCTATCTAATCCTGATGTTTTTGGCCTGCCGCTTGTTGTATCGCAATAGAATCTATTCCTGCTCCAGGCCATTTTAACAAGCTTTTAATTGTTTTTAGCTATAAGATGCCTTGACCATTTTAAAATGTATTTCATGATTTATGTTCTTAGGCTGCTTGCACTTTATCGCCTAGGGGGCTATGCTGCATATGCTCATTTGAGCTCCTTCTGCTATTGCTTTAATTTATTACAATTTCAACACAATCTGTAGCATTCCAAATGAGCTACTGAATGATGTATATTTGTAGTTAAGCTGTGTATGCGTTTTTATGTTTTACTTTTATGGCCTTTCGGCCGACTAAAGTTTGCTGATTGAGACACCGGAAACCGTCCAATTGATGGAGCCTGGGTCACTGTAAGAGCTGTTCAGGTTGTCAGCTGCTGGAGGAGCTACCCAGGGGGAATTCTTCAAGGAACAAGTTGAGTGTCTTACACTTGTGGTACTTTGCAAAGACGCCTGGAACACGTCAGCAAAGGAGTAGTGGAAGGCATTATGTTGGCTGGGAGAATTGACTGTTGTACTATGAGATTGTGAATCCTGAGCCAGGTGCAAGCAAGAGGCTAATAGTTCCACTAGTGCTCAGGAACGTCCTGTTGTCACTGGCCTAGGAATTGCCCTTGGCAGGACAATTGGGCATTAGAAATACACAGGATAGATTGGATCCTCTGTTCTACTGGCCAGGGATGTGTAGAGATACAGAAAGGTTCTGCAGAACCTGCTTCATTTGCCTAATAAGTGGTATATCGGGAGGTAAAACCAAGGCACTGTTAATACCTATGCAAGTTGTAAGAGTTCAGTTTGAGAGGGTATGACTAGACATTGCTGGTCCATTTGAACCCCCTTTAGCATCAGGCAGCAAGTATACCTTGTTTGGGGTGGATCATGCTAGGTACCTGGAGGTGGTGCCCCTGAGAAGCACAACTACAAATGTGGTAGCTAAGGCTCTTCCAGGGCTCTTTTCTAGAGTTGGATTTCCCAAATGGTTATTTCCAACCATGGAACCAATTACATCTCCTCTTATATTACAGAGGTGTGGAAGTAGCCTTGTGTGAGATACCAGTTCCCCACTGCATACCCCCACAAACCAATGGGGTAGTGGAGAGTCTTAACAAGACTATTAGGAGCATGTTCGGAACTCTACCAGAGAAATCCTGAAGTAAGTGGGATCTTCTCCTCTCATGTCTCTTATTCGCTTACCAGGAAATTCCACAGAAGGGAGTAAACTTTGATATGGGCATCCATTATATGGCCCTCTCACCTTGATCAGAGAATGGTGGGAAGGAGCTTCTGAGGCACCCCAAAATAATGTGTTGGACTATGTGATTGGCCTCAGAAGGTTGATGGTTCAATACACAGGCCTGGCAAAGAAAAACCTTCAGACTAGCCAGGAGCTAATGAAGTAATCGTATGACCAGAAAGTGATGCTGACTGGGTGTCAGGAGGTGTTAGTGCTAAAGCCAGTTTTTTTCCAGAGCTTTGGAGGGTGTTCAGACAAAATATCGGAAATAAAATGTCGAGTCTGGAATATCATCACACAGAAATATCGTGTGCAAGAATATCGTTGTCAAGAATATCAATTTTAAGGTAAGAAATATCGATTTCAAAAATATCGAAATCATTAATATAGTTTACAAAAATAGCATTGTTAAGAATATCGTTTTTATGTATTTTAGTATGTATTTTAATTGTATATGTTATAAAATGATTGTTTAATTACTGTTAATGTTTTTTTTTTAATACAGTTTTTTAATTGTTAGTAGTTTTGAAATCACATTTTATATATATTTGTGTATTTTTAGTACCGTAGCGGGTTGTGGGGTTTAGGGTGGGAAGTAAATTAATTATAATTAATTAATTTTTAATTAATATCTTTCATTTAATTAATATTTATTTGTTAATTGTATAAATATATATATATTTTTAAATTAACTTTCAGGTGTGGGTTGTGTGTTTTGTAGGGGCATAGGTTGGGAAATAAATTAATTATAATTAATTAATTGTAATTAATTATAATTAATTAATTGATAATTATGTTTATTGTATCATTTCTTTTTTTAATTAGGTTTTAGGTGTGGGTTGTGTGTTTTGTAAGGGTATAGGATGGGGAGTAAATTAATTAAAATTAATTAATAATGAATTGTTAAATAATATTAATTTATGGAATAAATCTTTTATTTGTTTCATATCAATATGACATGCTACATGCCTGCAGCCAATGGCTAACAACGGGTTTCAAATGTATCAGTAACTACACAGCAATGCGCCTACAACCCGGAGGCCGGCCGCGAAATTGTTGAATGGCAAAAGTCACATATCAAATTACGTGCGAATGTATATCAGGTTATTATGCCAGTTTCGATAAAACAAAGAAGGGATAATAAACAACATCAAAATGGGCTCGGAACAGCAACTAAGGCCCATATTTCAAACAAAAAACAGCACCCCCCTCCCTCTTATCCCATCTCCTCCACACCTGGGGATATCCCTGTATTGCTTCTGAAGTGTTGACTCTAGTGTGTTCCGTATCAACTTCTTTGGGTGTCCGTACTTTGAGTGATAGAAGTGAGGCGCAAGATTTGTAAGAGCTTGGGGCAGGATATTTCCCTAAATTCCTTACTTAGAATTAAGATAAATGGAACCCACAATTCCGTGTATGTTTCAGCTTTGTTGTCTGCCAGCATAGATAGGCGCTCCATTCCCAACTTCGATCACAACCGTCTCAACCATGCAGCATGGTCTGGGACTCCCTCAGAACCCCAATGGGCAAGTAGCTCTAATCTTACATCATTAAGGGCTAAGGCTATCTGCCTCCCACTCAGAGAGCGTAAGGGGAATGTCAGAGGGTTAGGAAGACCCAATAGTGTGTAACTAGGGAAGCACGGAATATCAGTATTGAAGGCTTCGTTTATATCTCGGAGTATCATGTCCCAGTATCTTACCAGTTTGAGACAATGCCAGAGCAACTGTACTAAGGAGCCTGTCTGTCCGCAACCACGCCAGCAATAGGCTGGGCGGTCTTTATTCCAGTGGTTTAGACGGGCCGGGGTTAAGTACCAGTATGAGTCTACCTTATAAGCTGCCTCCGTACCCGGAATGTCATGAGCCGTGTGATGAGCTTTGAAGTAGATGTCTTGCCATTCTTTGTCTATGAGGGGCCTGCCTATTTCCTCCTCCCACTGAAGCTGCCCCTTGGATTTCGTAGGCGAAATGTCTACCGAGAGAAAGGCATAGAGTTCTGATATAAGTCGCTTGTCGTCACTTTTCGTGATGAGCCATCTTTCAAATTGAGTTAATTTGCGAGAAGCACTTGTTCTCATCTCCGGAGAGGATACCCAATTACATACTTAGCTATAAAGATAATGGTCAGAAGCGGGGATTGCGTAGTCCTCCTGAAGTTGCTTAAAAGGGATAATTCCGTCCTGATCAAATAGGGAACCAACCCTTTTGTATCCCTCCTCCTGCCACCGCTGAAATGGTACTAATTTACATCCGGGCTGGAAGTCCGGGTTGTCCACCAGCGGGGTCAGTGAGGAGGGAAATGAGGTAAAGCCTTTGCGAATCGCCGTGGCATCCCAGACTTTTAGAGTAGTTGCTGTGATCGGGGAGGAATAGAGCCCCCATGCCCTGTGCCTACGCGGGAGCCAGATCTCCTGCCAAATATTTGTTCCCGCTATAGTTTGGTCCATGAACGACCAGTGTTTCTCTGCGAGGGGGCAATTCCACTCCAGAATGAAGTGTAGCTGGGATGCCTGGAAATATCTACACACCACTGGGACGCCCAACCCCCCTCCCGATTTAGGTTTGGTAGTCTGAGAGAAACTAAGTCGCGGCTGCTCCCCCCCCCCCCATATGAAGCGATTGCTGGCCCGCGCAGGCTCCGCAATGTAGCTGAGGATGGTGAGAGAGGGATAGTTTGAAAAATATAAAGTATGCGTGGCATGATCGTCATCTTGACTGCGGCGATGCGACCTGCCCAAGAAAGGCCCGACCAAGTCCATGTAGATAAAGTTTTGTTAATCTGATCCAAGAGCATGTCGTAATTGGCTTTTAGTGTTTTGGCCGGGGTTCGCGCCAGGAGAATCCCTAGGTATGCTATGTGGTTGCTGGCCCAGGCGAATGGAAATTGCCTAGACAGTCTCTATTGTATCCGGGCGGGTAGAGAGGTTCAATATTTGAGATTTAGGAAGGTTTACCTTAAAGCCCGATACCTCACTGAAGCGAGAGAATTCTTCCACTAAGGCCAGGAGCGAGTCTCCGGGATTCGTCAAGGACAGGACCATGTCGTCGGCATACAAGCTTATGGTGTGAGTGTCCGCCCCCAGGCGAATCCTCGAAATCGTTGGGTTGTCTCTAACTCTCTGGGCCATCGGTTCCATATACCGGGCAAATAGCAATGGGGATAGAGGGCATCCCTGGCGGGTGCCTCTGTATATGGAGAAGAGCCTGGAGGAGCATCCGTTGACTCTAACGGAAGCCCTAGGTGCGTTGTAAATGCACCTTGTCCAGCCAAAGAACTTCTCGCCAAAGCAGCGAAGCGTCTCGAACAGGAATGGCCAGTGGACCTTATCGAAGGCCTTATCCGCATCGACAGAGAGCAGGAGGGCCTCCTTCCTGGAGCGGTCAATGAGATCTGTGAGGTGAATAAGGCCTTTGGTATTGTCCCCGCATTGTCTCGTGGGTATAAATCCAGCTTGGTCTGGGTCAATGAGACCCGCCATATATGGATTAATGCGCGCTGCCAAAATACTCGGAAATAATTTTGCATCGACATTGAGCAATGAGATGGGACGGTAGGAAGCGCATTTCAGGGGGTCCTTGGAGGATTTGAGGATGACCGATATAGAGGCCTCCAAGAGGGACTCAGGCAGCGCTCCGGTATCAGTAAAGGAGTTAAAAAACCTAGCCAATATAGGTGCCAGTTGTTGACAGAATTTCTTGTAAAACAGAGAGGTACAGCCGTTTGGGCCCGGCGATTTAGATGTTTTGAGGCGGTCGATTGCCGCTACCACCTCGTCAACCTGGAAAGGGTGATCGATGTGAGACGCGGTGTCAGCCGGCAGCGTGGTCAGCTGCATGTCATAAAGATAGCTAGCCAAGTCCCCCTGCGGAGAATCATCTTCCGCATAGAGCCCAGCATAGAAGCCGTGCAAAGCTTGTGCAATTTCTAAGTCTGCATAGACGATTGCTCCGGACGGAGCTTTAATTGCCGGCACCGTTCCGGTTACCTCCCTCTGGCGTAGTTTGTGAGCAAGCATACGGCCTGAGCGGTTGCGGCTAAGGAAAAATTTGTGCTGCAGATGCAGTAAAGCATATTCTGCTCTGTCCAGGTCCAAACGGCGGAGGATTAGATGTTTCTTTTCTAATTCCCTCCATATACGTGGAGCACCGGTGCGCTTGTGTATTGACTCTAGCTCCGCTACTGCTGTCTCTATCATCTTCCTCTGCTCCTTTCGGAGTCTATTTTCACCTGCAGATATAGCTATCAGTTCACCCCTTATGACTAGTTTTAAAGCTTTCCACAAAGAGGCCGGACGGACGGACCCCTTCACAGTAGTTTGTGGCAAGATAGTCTGTGATTGCTTTGTGGAGTGCTTTTGTGTTCTGTTCCGAATGTAGCAGGATGTCTCGGAGACGCCACCGTGACTGTCGTGGTAGAGAGGCGCCCAGACTCAGTGTAAGGGTAATCAGGGCATGATCCGAGAGAGAGCGAGGCTCTATTGTCGCCTCCACTACTCCTCCCATTAGTGCGTCTGTAATCAGAAAGTGATCTATGTGGGTGTAAGATTTGTGGGCTGCAGAAAAATGTGTAGTCTGTGGTAGAGGGGTGTATCTGCCTCCATATGTCATTAAGGGAGCTGTTCGTGAGCCAATGATGTCCCGCCTGTGAAAGAGTCCCTGCTTGCGTATTGCGTTGCCCAGAATGGTCTAATTCTAAGTTGATTACAAGATTCAGGTCCCCCCTATCACCACCCTTCTGTCGGGCGTGGATAGAACTTGTGTAAGGTGAGTAATCAGGAAGCGTTCCTGGTGTTCATTAGGTGCGTATATAGATGCCACTGTAAACTGTATTTGGCCCCATTGAAGCATAACCCCTGGCACTCTGCCCTTGTGCTCAGCTATCACATCGGTGACCTTACCCTGGAAGCCTTGGGCGATCAGTATTGCAACCCCATTCTTTTTAGTTATGACCGAGGACCAATATTGCTTGGGAAACCTGGGTGAGCGCATGCAATGGGTATTCCTGGCTAGTAAGTGGGTTTCTTGCAATAAGCAAATGTCCCCCCCCCCCGAGTGCTCTAAATAGGACAGGATTGCTATGCGTTTCACCGGATTATTGAGGCCTCGCACGTTGAGACTCACTAAGCGAATGTTATGTGTCATAGGAAATCAGTAGCCCCCAAAGCCAATCGTTCGATATGCCCTTGTCGCGCCTGTGTAGTGGTAGTGGGACGCCCTGCTGTAAGATTCTTAGTACTCTTGCGGCCCTTGTAGAGCCAAGGTTGGTGCGGAGGAGAAGAAGTGAGAGAAGATAGAAAGAACCCCAAAACCAACAAAAGGGAAAAATATAAGGGAAACAAGAGAGGACCAAAGTCTGTCAAATTCGATGAGTCGGGATGGGGCGTAATCGGCCACAAAAAGTCCGGACCAGAGGAGAGTCCTCTCAGAGGCCCAGTGTGGATCCATTGGACAAGTGAAGGGCAGAACATTATAGCAGTCCCCTAACTGTCAGCTCCTCCGCCGCCTCCTGGACCGCGCCGGACCTGCCCTACCCCCCAGGAGCATAGTCGTCTGTGATTCAAGATGTCATTGAGAGGGTGGATTCTGCTGATAAGGCCAGCAGCACTGCCTGTCTCTCTTTAGTGATGGTGGCCAAGCCAGGTTTGGGCCCTCTGCGACTGCCCGCCACCGTCTGCCAGGCCGATCACAGATGTTTAGGAGAGGTGGGCTGTTCCTCGGCTTCGTCCTGTATGTTGATGTGTAGGAGAGCGCAGGCTTCTTTGAGGGATCGAATCTGGTGGAGGGCTCCCTCATACCGGAAAATGATGCGGAACGGGTGCCCCCAGGCGTAGGGTGTATTACCTTTCCGTAGGTGATCTGTAACAGGGCGGAAGCCTTTGCGTTTCTGCAAGGTGATCCTGGAGAGGTCCTGGAAAAAGGTTGGGGAATGGCCTTTGAATTGAACAGGATGAGAGTCTCTGGCCTTCTTAAGAATGTCCTCTTTAACCTGGAAATCGTGGACACAGACCAGAATGTCTGCCAGGGGTCCCTTTTCTGATCTATCAGGACCCACTCTGTGAACCCGGTCCAGCTGTAAAGTAGCGGTATCTGGGAGGCCCGAGACATGTCTGAGGAGGTCAGTGACATATTCCCGTAGATTGGAGCCTTCTGCTTTGGCTGGCACACCTCTAATTCTAATGTTATTTCTCCTAGATCTGTTTTCCAGATCCTCATTGTGTGCCTGGAGGTCCAGTTGCTGTTCCGTCAGTTTCAGGACTGCCTGTTGCATCCACGCCACCTCCTCCACCCAACCCGATTCTCTGTCCTCAAGCTCGGCCATTCTCTCACCCACCTCGTCCACATCACGCCGAACCTCCCATATTTCAGATGCGATGTCCGTTTTCATCGCCTGTAGATCAGCGCGCAGGGAGGAGAATAGTGATTCCAGGAAAGCCTTGGTGACCAGGCCCTCCCCATCTTCTGTGTCCAGCCGGGCCTCAGGCTCTTGGGTTGCGGTCTTGTCGTCCGCCCCGGAGCTGCTTGATTTCCCAAACATTTCCTTGAGCGAGCGTTCCTTTTTCGCTCTGTTTCCTGCCATGGCATCGGGATATGTCGCGGTAATGATTGCTGAGCAAAATAGTGATTGTAGCCCGTGGTCCGGGAAGGGGGCCGAGCATTAGGGCCTATTCGCACACGGGTAGCCCCTCCCCCTTCAAGTTAGTTGCAGGCTTCCAAGTATATTTAGTGGTGATCGTCAGGGCCCCCCTTCTTACTCAGGCATGCGGAAGTCCTCCAATTTACCCCAGGCCAGCCCGGGCTCTATTCTCTGCTAGTGGGATTAGGTGTCTCCCATTGGGAAGGGCCCAGCCATAGGGACAGTCGTCTCCGTTTGCACCCTCTTTGCCAGATCTTACCCACACCACACGGGGCCCTACGCACTGCTCCGGGCCCACATCTCCGCCTGAGACCACCCAGACGTTCCCCTCAGCACCCCCTGATCATACCTCCAGAACAGAGATAGGCTGGTCGTCCACGGGCTTATTCAGGAGGCGGGGGGGCGGAATCTGTTTCTAGGCCTCAGCTCCACAGACGGCCACGTAGAATCTGCAATCAGGCCCATCGCCCGAGTCAGTAGGCCTAGATTGCTCCAACGCTGCTCAACCTGCCGCTGTTGGGGCCGCCGCTCGGCTCAGCCGATGCTAAGGGTGATGTGGGCCTACCTTCTGCCCAGTGTGTGCCTCGTGCCCTCAGCAAGTCCCGAAGCACCGCCTCCTGCACTCCAGGACTCGGGTGTGCTTGTGGAGTCCTGGCCGAGGCTCCTTTCAATCGTCCGCCTCCCTGAATTGGCAGGCTAGCGTAGACAGGGGGAGGGGGGCCGTCCAACGTCCCCGGACGCCCAGCCTGGTCTGTATGCACCGTCTGGCGGCCGATCTACTCCTCACGGCTCGGGCGATGAGCCGCATGCTGTAGGCCACTGGGATGGGCCCTCCTGCAGACCAGATTGCATACAGGGTCCTCTGCTCTTTCGGGAGCGCTGCAGCTCCGCTCACAAGGGCCCGGGTGTGCTCGGCCAGTCCCGGCCATCGCTCCTCGCACCTCGCTCCCTCCTCCGGACTGGGAGATTAGTACTGCTAAAGGGGAGGCCCTCGATCGCCCCCCACTCCGTAGCCCATTCCGAGGGGAGCTCCCTCTCCCTGGGTATGCTTGCTTCTCGGTCGGGCGCCGGGCCTCAAGCAGCAGGCCGCAGCCGCGCCCCACCGTTCGCCGCTCTTCTTGGCCTCTTAGGTCGGGGCGCTCCAGGGCCCAAAAAGGCCCCCGGCGGGTCCCTCTTGTACCTTCCGCCCTCTGGGGCACGGGCAGGGTGCCGGCGGGCTCAAATAAATGCTGAAATTAGGCAGCGGCTCGGAGCAGTCTAGAAGTGCATCCTAGCCGCCCACCACCTTGGCCACGCCCCAACAATATTAATTTAATTGGCAATTAATTATGTAAATTGTGTAATACAATATTTTTTTGTTGGTGTGTGTGTTTTGGTATGGGTAAAGGTGTGTAGGAAATTAATTATATTAATTAATAATGTTAATTTATAATAATTATTGAAATGATAAATAATTATTTAAAATATGTAATACAGATATTATTTATGTTATAGATTAGGTGTGAGTTGCAGAATTTGTAGGAGTAAAGAGTGGGAAGTTAATTAAATATAATTAATTTTTATAGTTAATTATTAATAATAATTGTTTAATTGACAGTTATGAAAATGATGCAAATAATATCTTTTAATTTATATATTAGGTGTGGGTTGTTTGGTTTGTATGGATAAAGGGTGGGGAGGTAATTAAATATAATTATTTTAGTAATAATTAATTATTATTAGTATTTTAATAAATATTTATGTAACATGTAAATAATATCATTTAAAGAATTAATTTTAGATATGTGTTGTGTACTTTGTAGAAATATAGGGTAGAAAGTTATTTAACTAATAATAGGTTTAAAAATAATTAATTAATGTTTAATACTTATGTTATTTATTATTGTTTTAATTGTGTTGTGAGTTTTTAAATGCAAATAACATTGTATTTGCTAGTTAATATTATTTTGAGAATATAGTTTTGTATTTGAGTTATAAAATTTGTAGTAATTTAAGATATGTATTAAACATTGTAAAGAATATTTATCTAATTTTATTTAAAACAATTATTTAGATTTTTTTATATTTACATATCTATATTTTTGTTATTTAGTATTTTTTTAAACTATTTTATTTTTATTTGAATTACTTAGTCTGTATCTAATGTTGCACTGACTGGAGTTGGAATTGAATATTTCAGCTCTCGGCAATCCAACTCTTTCCCTACTCTTGCACTGACTGGAGTGGGAACAGTAAATTTTACCCCACTGCAATCCAACACTTTCCCTACTCTTGCACTGACTGGAGTGAGAGTAGTAAATGTTCCCCCCTGCAATCCAACTATTTCTCTAATCTTGCACTGTTTGGAGTGGGAATAGTAAAAGTTAGCTCCTCCGCAATTCAACACTTTCCCTACTATTGCATTGACTGGAGTGGGAATAGTACATTTTACCCCCCCCACTCCCACCCTTCTGCAATCCAACACTTTCCCTAATCTTGTACTGGCTGGAGTAGGAATAGTAAATTTTAACATCTCTGCAATCTAACACTTTCCCTACTGTTGCACTGACTGGAATGGGACCAGTAAATTTTAACCCTCTGCAATTCAACACTTTCCCAACTGTTTCACTGATTGGAGTGCGAATAGTAAATTTTACCCCTCCACAATCAAACACTTTCCCTACTGTTGCACTGACTAGAATGAGACTAGTTAATATTACCCCTCCCCAATTCAACACTTTCCCTACTGTTGCACTGACTGGAGTGGGAATAGTAATTTTTACCCCCTGCTATCCAACTATTTCTCTAACCTTGCACTGTTTGGAGTGTGAATAATAAATTTTACCCCTCCGTAAACCAACACTTTCCCTACTGTTGCACTGACTGGAGTGGGAATAGTATAGTTTACCTCTCCACAATATAACAATTACCCTACTATTGCACTGACTGGAGTGGGAATAGTAAATTTTACCCCCAGCAATTCAACACTTTCCCTTATCATGTACTGACTGGAGTGGGAATAGTAAATTTTACCCCTCCGCAATCAAACACTTTCCCTACTGTTGCACTGACTGGAATGAGACTAGTAAATTTTATCCCTCTACAATTTAAAACTTTCCCTACTGTTGCCCTAACTGGAGTGGGAATAGTAGATTTTACCCCTCCGCAATCCAACACTTTCTCTACTGTTGCACTGACTGGAGTGGGAATAGTAAATTTTACCCCTCCGCAATCCAACACTTTCCCTCCTGTTGCACTGACTGGAATGAGACTAGTAAATTTTACCCCTCCGCAATTCAACACTTTCCCTACTGTTGCTCTGACTGAGGTGGGAATAGTAAATTTTATCCCCTGAAATCCAACTATTTCTCTAATCTTGCACTGTTTGGAGTGGGAATAGTACATTTTACCCCTCCGTACTCCAATACTTTCCCTACTGTTGCACTGACTGGAGTGGGAATAGTACATTTTACCCATCAGCAATCCAACACTTTCCCTACTCTTGCACTGACTGGAGTGAGAATAGTAGTTTTAACCCCTCCGCAATCCAACACTTTCCCTACTGTTGCACTGACTGGAATGAGACTAGTAAATTGGAACTCTCCGTAATTCAACACTTTCCCTACTCTTGCACTGACTGGAGTGGGAATAGTACATTTTACCCCTGCACAATCCAATACTTTCCCTATTGTTGAACTGACTGGAGTGGGAATAGTACATTTTACCCCTCAGCAACCCAACACTTTCCCTACTGTTGCAATGACTGGAATGAGACTAGTACATTTTTCCCCTCCGCAATTCAACACTTTCCCTAATCTTGCACTGACTGGAGTGGAAATAGTGAATGTTGCCCCTGCGCAATCCAACACTTTCCCTACTGTTTTACTGATTGGAGTGGAAATAGTAAATTTGTACCCCTCCGCAATCCAACATTTTCCCTACTCTTGCACTGACTGGAGTGGGAATAGTGCATTTTACCCCCTGCAATCCAACTATTTCTCTAATCTTGCACTGTTTGGAGTAGGAATAGTAAATGTTAGCTCCTCCGCAATTCAACACTTTCCCTACTATTGCATTGACTGGAGTGGAACTAGTACATTTTACCCCCCCCCCCTCTCCTCTCCCACCCCTCTGCAATCCAACACTTTCCCTAATCTTGTACTAGCTAGAGTGGGAATAGTAAATTTTACCCCTCCACAATCAAACACTTTCCCTACTGTTGCACTGACTGGAATGAGACTAGTAAATATTACCCCTCCCCAATTCAACACTTTCCCTACTGTTGCACTGACTTGAGTGGGAATAGTAATTTTTACCGCCTGCAATCCAACTATTTCTCTAACCTTGCCCTGTTTGGAGTGGGAATAGGAAATGTTACCCCTCCGTAAACCAACACTTTCCCTACTGTTGAACTGACTGGAGTGGGAATAGTAAATTTTACCCCTCCGCAATCAAACACTTTCCCTACTGTTGCACTGACTGGAATGAGACTAGTAAATTATACCCCTCTACAATTTAAAACTTTCCCTACTGTTGCCCTAACTGGAGTGGGAATAGTAAATTTTACCACTGCGCAATCCAACACTTTCCCTACTGTTGCACAGAATGGAGTGGGAATAGTAAATTTTACCCCTCTGCAATCCAACACTTTCCCTACTGTTGCACTGACTGGAATGAGACTAGTAAATTTTACCCCTCTGCAATTCAACACTTTTTCTACTGTTGCACTGACTGGGATGGAAATAGTAAATTTTACCCCCTGCAATCCAACTATTTCTCTAATCTTGCACTGTTTGGAGTGGGAATAGTAAATTTTACCCCTCAGCAATCCAACACTTTCCCTACTGTTGCAATGACTGGAATGAGACTAGTAAATTGGAACCCTCCGCAATTCAACACTTTCCCTACTCTTGCACTGACTGGAGTGGGAATAGTACATTTTACCCCTGCACAATCCAATACTTTCCCTATTGTTGCACTGACTGGAGTGGGAATAGTAAATTTTACCCCTCAGCAATCCAACACTTTCCCTACTGTTGCAATGACTGGAATGAGACTAGTACATTTTCCCCCTCCGCAATTCAACACTTTCCCTAATCTTGCACTGACTGGAGTGGAAATAGTGAATGTTACCCCTGCGCAATCCAACACTTTCCCTACTGTTACACTGATTGGGGTTGGAATAGTAAATTTGTACCCCTCCGCAATCCAACATTTTCCCTACTCTTGCACTGACTGGAGTGGGAATAGTACATTTTACCCCCTGCAATCCAACTATTTCTCTAATCTTGTACTGTTTGGAGTGGGAATAGTACATTTTAGCCCCTCTGCAATCCAACACTTTCCCTACTCTTGCACTGACTGGAGTGGAAGTAGAAAATGTTCCCCCTGCAATCCAACTATTTCTCTAATCTTGCACTGTTTGGAGTGGGAATAGTAAATGTTAGCTCCTCCGCAATTCAACACTTTCCCTACTATTGCATTGACTGAAGTGGAAATAGTACATTTTACCCCCCCCTCCACTCCCACCCCTCTGCATTTCAACACTTTCCCTACTGTTGCACTGACTGGAATGAGACTAGTAAATATTACCCCTCCCCAATTCAACACTTTCCCTACTGTTGCACTGACTTGAGTGGGAATAGTAATTTTTACCCCCTGCAATCCAACTATTTCTCGAACCTTGCCCTGTTTGGAGTTGGAATAGGAAATGTTACCCCTCCGTAAACCAACACTTTCCCTACTGTTGAACTGACTGGAGTGGGAATAGTAAATTTTACCCCTCCGCAATCAAACACTTTCCCTACTGTTGCACTGACTGGAATGAGACTAGTAAATTTTACCCCTCTACAATTTAAAACTTTCCCTACTGTTGCCCTAACTGGAGTGGGAATAGTAAATTTTACCACTGCGCAATCCAACACTTTCCCTACTGTTGCACAGAATGGAGTGGGAATAGTAAATTTTACCCCTCCGCAATCCAACACTTTCCCTACTGTTGCACTGACTGGAATGAGACTAGTACATTTTACCCCTCTGCAATTCAACACTTTTTCTACTGTTGCACTGACTGGGATGGAAATAGTAAATTTTACCCCTGCAATCCAACTATTTCTCTAATCTTGCACTGTTTGGAGTGGGAATAGTACATTTTACCCCTCCGTACTCCAACACTTTCCCTACTGTTGCACTGACTGGAGAGGGAATAATACATTTTACACGTCCGCAATCAAACACTTTCCCTACTGTTGCACTGACTGGACTGAGACTAGTAAATTTTACCCCTCCACAATTCAAAACTTTCCCTACTGTTGCACTAACCGGAGAGGGAATGGTACATTGTACCCCTGCACAATCCAACACTTTATCTACTGGCGCACTGACTGGAGTGGGAATAGTACATTTTACCCATCTGCAATCCAACACTTTCCCTACTCTTGCACTGACTGGAATGAGAGTAGTAAATTGGAACCCTCCGCAGTTCAACACTTTCCCTACTCTTGCATTGACTGGAGTGGGAATAGTACATTTTACCCTTGCACAATCCAATACTTTCCCTATTGTTGCACTGACTGGAATAGTAAATTTTACCCCTCTGCAATCCAACACTTTCCCTACTGTTGCAATGACTGGAATGAGACTAGTATATTTTTCCCCTCCGCAATTCAACACTTTCCGTAATTTTGCACTGACTGGAGTGGGAATAGTGAATGTTACCCCTGCGCAATCCAACACTTTCCCTACTGTTGCACTGACTGGAATGAGACTAGTACATTTTACCCCTCCCACTCCAACACTTTCCCTACTATTGCACTGACTGGAATGAGACTAGTAAAGTTTACCCCTCCGCAATTCAACACTTTCCCTACTGTTGCAATGACTGGAATGAGACTAGTACATTTTTCCCCTCCGCAATTCAACTCTTTGCGTAATCTTGCACTGACTGGAGTGGGAATAGTGAATGTTACCCCTGCGCAATCCAACACTTTCCCTACTCTTGCACTGATTGGAGTGGGAATAGTACATTTTACCCCCTGCAATCCAACTATTTGTCTAATTTTGCACTGTTTGGAGTGGGAATAGTACATTTTAGCCCCTCTGCAATCCAACACTATCCCTACTGTTGCCCTGACTGAAGTGGGAATAGTAAATGTTGCTCCTCCGCAATTCAACACTTTCCCCACTATTGCATTGACTGGAGTGGAAATTGTAAATTTTACCCCTATGTAATCCAACACTTTCCCTACTGTTGCACTGACTGGAGTAGGAATAGTACATTTACCCCCCGCAATCCAACACTTTCCCTAATCTTGTACTGGCTGGAGTATGAATAGTAAATTTGAACCCCACCGCAATCCAACACTTTTCCTACTCTTGCACTTACTAGAGTGGGATAGTAAATTTTACCCCTCGACAATCCACCCTTTACTTACTATTGCACTGACTGGAATGAGACTAGTAAATCATATCAAATGGCCGCCACCCAGTAGGAGCCGAGTAGGAGCCCTCCGGAGAGTTCCCGGTTTGGGGATTGCCACTTTGGTAGTTAGCCCTGTTGAAACCTTGCCATCTGCCCTCCACCCTCCTGCCCTGGGACCCTGCTGATCACCCTCTTTGGAATTCGCACCTCTTGAGCTCCTACTTATCCGCTAGCTCGTCTGCTGCGACTCCCCTGGACCGGGCCTGCTCTCTTCCGATCCGGCGCTGTCTGCTCTGTCCCCGGCTCCAGTGCCTGCCTGCTGCTTTAAGGGCGGCGTTTCGTGGGACCTGCGTGGAGCTCTTCTGGTCTCCCACTCTGCGATCGGACGGTGAGTCCTTGCCCCCGCTCGCCCCTGCCTGGTCGCCTGCTTTGAGGGCGGCCCGAGACTGGCGGCCCAGAACGAAGCCCACCAGGTCGCCTGCTGCCCGTCGCCAGCTGCCGTGGTGGGTCTTGCGGCCCCAGAGCGAGGCCTTGTCATCCTGACCCGATCGATCGTTCGATTCCCGCGGCCCTGGAACAAGGCCATCTTCACCCCGACCTGTCTCGTCTCTCTTTGGGGGCAGCCTCATCCCCACAGCCCGGAACCTGGCCATCCTGCACTGCAACTTCCACCTGCCGCGAGGGCGGCCCTGGGTCCCGAGGCGCTGGTTGCTCAGCCTGGAGCGGCCTCACCCCCGCAGCTTCACCCCCACAGCCTGGAGCCTGGCCATCCTGCTCCGCAACTTCCCTCCTGCCGTGAGGGCGGCCCTGAATCCCGCGGCGCTGGCTGCTTCGGCCCGGACTGAAGCCCATCAGGCCGCCTGCTGCCCATCGCCAGCTGCCGTGGTGTGTCCTGCTACCCCAGAGCGGGGCCCCGTCGTCCCCGTCGTCCTGGCCTGCTCGCTCGTCTCCTGGTTCCCGTGGCCCTGATTTAAGGCAGTTTTCAGTTTTTTTCTGGGGGCAGCCTCTCTCCCCCGCAGCCTGGAGCGTTGCAGTGCTTCCTGCGACCCTGACCGAGGCCCATCCTCCATTCCACTTGGGGCGGCCCGTGCTCCTACAGCTGGAGCAATGCCGTCCTCCTCAGCCACAGCCTGGTCACACGCTCTGGGGCGGCCCTAATTTCCTTCGGCCCCACAGCTGGGTCTTCTGCTCCGGTGTCGGCTGCATGGAGGACCTGCATCGAAACCAGTCGGGTCTCCCCTGCGGCACTCAGAAGGTAGGCCCCAGCCTTATTGCCCTTACCCTTTTTGTTTGCCTTCCGCCGGCTGCTGGGGTGTGTCTTGCGGCCCTGGAGCAAGGCCTCTTCTCCCCGGCCTGCTCGTCTACCTCTGGGAGCAACCTCACTCCTGCGAGGCCATCCTGCACTCCAGTCTACCGCCTGCCATGAGGGCAGCCCTAGGTCCTGCGGCGGCTCCCCTCCTGGCTTAATGATAACCAATCCTGTAAAGCTAATAGGCATCATATTTCTGTACTGTAGCTGAGTATTATCCAGTGGAAAAAACCTATAAACCCGATTAGAAACAAAACTACCCACAGGTTTGGCCATTTCAAAAAGTCCCAAGATTTCCATACATTTGTGTCTATCTCTTCTGTTTTGGTGAGCCTGCACTCTGAACTTGCCTCTCCAACTCCGATTCTCCCTTGCCTTGGCTCCTCATCGACTCCACCTGTGTTGCTTACCTACTAGTCTGTAAAGGCCGTCACTGACCCCGCCCCTCCTCAGGATCCACCAGCACCATGAACGGGTATCGACCTGCTACCTGGGCTCAGGATCTAATGTAGGTTCTCCCTCTTCCTGACGCACTGCACTCAGTGGCCTCCCCTGACTGTGCCCCGGAGCAACGATCCCTACCTCTTGAACCACTCCTGCAGCCTACCAAAGCTTGTCCTCCCGGCCTTAACGATCCCCTTCTCTCGCCAGTATGGCAGGCCCGTGCCTGAACGCAACAGGGGGCAATTCTTACACCGTCGTATACCCTCCTATTCTTTCCAGGACCGCTGCTAAAACCTTCAAACACTCCCTCCTGAGAAGACAACCCTGAGACCCTGATCTCCAACCTGCGCTTTAGCGCCGACAATGGCACAATTATCAATGACGTTATTTTCTACTCCAGAAAAACAGCTTTATGGCGTGCGGCCATATCAAACCTACTCTAACGTGCATGAATCCAGGAACATTCCATACGGCGCCAAACTCACAATCGTGCGCTCCCAAAATCTAAGAGCTGACCTTACCATCACCTTATATAAAAACAGCGTAGTTCTGATCCAAGCCCCAAACAAAGACCACAACAAATTCGCTGACCTTTTCATCACCCTCAAAAGGCATGTGCATGACTCCTATCCCTCTACGCTCGCCCAGCTCCAGTTGTTGCCACCTGACTCTTCTCATAGCTCCAGTCAACGCAGCTCAAAGGACAAGGGTAAGGGCTTCCCGTTAAGCTCCACCAAAGCTACAGCCACTCCCCCTCGCTCCCCCACCTTCTCCTATGGTTCAGATTAGCCCAACTCCATTCATGGTGTTCCCCACTCAAAACGAATCTCTAGGCAGCATCGCCCCTATTTCTGCTAGTGAACTTCCCTCCACTCCCCCAACATCTGTCTTCTCACAAGAAGACCATGCCGCCGCCCCCTCGTCCAACCCTTACTCCTCTCCCTCACTCATAGTGACTAACTTACTAGACACTTACAGCGCAGCGGACACCCGCCCCAATAACCCTGTGACCACCCTGCTGAGCGTGCTTAGCCCCTCGCAAACCTCCCCTCAGAAACCTAGACGCAGGATGGTCAAGCTCCACTACCAGGCTACCCGACCATGCCATCAGAACCGGTCCTGACCCACTGATCTCCTTCCCGCAAGCACAACCCTCACTTATGGATCTTGAAACTCTGAACCTCAGAGCAGCCAACATAGCTCAGAACATCCATAACTCCATTCTTTTTAAAAAAAAAATCTTTTTATTAACTTTGCTCAAGGTCACATGTAATACACAGCAGTGTTCAATTGGTATGCAGGAGAACAACATTAATCGCACGATCAAAGGCAAACTTGGCAGTACAATGGACCAAATACACTTACTCCCCCTGCCCACCCCCACCCCGTAAGGCTCGATACTTCCGCCAAGGCCCCCACACCTTCTCCCATTTTTTAACACACCCCCTGGACTTGTAGATCATTTCCTCAGCCCTCTGACACCAGTCCAGGTCTCGTAGCCATTGGTACCATTGTGGGGGCGCCTGCGCCCCCCAGCAACTGGCTATATTGCGTTTTGCCACCCCGGCTGCCAGAGCCAACCAGATCTCGCTGCATCTAGACCAGTCCGTGGTACCCTTGATCATAAGTAATAGCCACCTGGGTTCCACTGGGACTGGCAATCCCACTACCGTTGCCATCGTATTTGCAACTTTGGTCCAGAAGGGCACTATATACGGGCAGTCCCATAAAATATGATAGAAAGTACCCTCCCCCTGGCATCCCCTCACGCACAGGGGGGACAGGCTCCTGCCCCATGAGAACAGGTGGGTTCGCGGGTAATACACTCGATGCAGGATCTTTAATTGCACGAGACGGAACCTAGTCCGAATTGCGATATCGCGGGGGCTTTGCAGGGCATCCTGCCAATCGTCATCTTCCAGGCCTCCGACATCCCCTTCCCATTTCTCCCGCAGGGACACTAGGGGATCAGGCATATTATTTATGAGCTTACGGTAGATGGTAGACATGGGTTTTCCAAGGATGGGGTCAAGCAGGAGTCTGTCCTCCATGGGAGAATACTCCGGGACTGAGGTGCCTGTGTGTATGTGGGAGCGCAGAGCATGTGTTAGGCGCAAATAATGGTAATGTTGGGAGTCGTGTAGGTGGTACTCTCTTTTGAGATAGTCAAGGGATCTAGGGGCGCTCCCTTTCCACACGTCTCCCAGGTAATCAATCCCGATTAATTTCCATCCCTTGAAACCTGTTAATCGCGTCACCTCCGTTAACTGATCTCTGAGCCAGAGTGGTGTCCTACCCGTCAGGGTGCCTGCCCACCCCAGAAATGTATTGGCCTCCCTCCAACATTGAAGCACCACCCCCGTGTGCGAAGGTAAATCCCTGCGTTGTTTTCGTGAGTACAGAAGAGGTTCGCAATTGCCTCCCGGCATGGCATACCTATCCACCCTGTAGGCTGGCTCCGACCCCGCCGCATATACCCAGTCATTAACCACCTGCAACTGGGAGGCCCAATAATATAGTTGGACGTCCAGGAGGGCCAGCCCCCGTCGTACACCCCTCTTGTGAGTTTTCGCTGCGCTATCCTCGGGTTCCCACCCTCCCAAAGCAGCGTCCGCAAGGCCTGGGATATGCGCTTGAACACCCCACCAGGAACCGGATATGGTGTATTTTGTAGGATGTATAGGAGTCGCGGCAGCGCCAGCATCTTGAATAGCGCAGCGCGTCCCATCAGGGAGAGAGGCAAGGACCTCCAGTGGGTAACGTCCGATGCCAGCCGCGCCAAGTGGGGTTCAAGATTTGTGGTAAAGAACTCTGCCCTGTCTCTGGTGATGTATACCCCCAGGTATTTGAATCCGTCAGTCACTATCGAGGCAGAACATCTCGTCGGAATCCGCGGGGGAGGGCCCGACAGGGGGTAAATTAGGGACTTGGCCCAGTTTATCGTATAGCCGGAGTAGCTACCAAACAGTTCGAAGAGATGAAGCGCCTGCGCCATGGACTGGTAAGGTCTGGTCATATAAAGAACAATGTCGTCTGCGTATAAAGATAGGGCTCCTCCCATTCTTCATAAAATAACAGGCCCCAGAATGACCTGTCCCGCCGAATCCAGTGGGCCAGCGGTTCAAGGGCCAAGGCAAAGAGGAGGGGGGATAGGGGACACCCCTGCCTGGTGCCCTTGTGCAGGGAAAATGCACGAGACATCGCACCGTTAACTCTCACCCTCGCCATCGGTTGTTCATACAACAGCCGCACCCAACTACAAAAAACCGGCCCAAAGCCCAGTCTCTGAAGGACCATAAATAAGTACGGCCATTCGATGCTGTCGAAGGCCATTGAAGCGTCCAGCGCCATCAATGCCGTTTGGGTGTTGCCCACGTCTTCCGTCATGTATAGAACCCCATAAAGCCTGCGCAAATTATGCCGAGTGCTCCTGTGAGGCATGAACCCTGACTGATCAACGTGTATCAAGTCCGGGAGAACCGAGAGCAGTCTCGTCGCCAAGGCCTTAGCCAAGACCTTAGCCTCCACGTTGAGGAGCGAGATGGGTCGATACGACGAGCACTGGTCAGCCGGCCTTGTGAATGACCACAATGGTAGCTTCTCGCTGATCAAGCGGAAGCCTCCCCACCTTTCGTGCTTCAAGGAACATCTGTCGTAGGGGGTTAATTACTACGTTAGCCTGCTTTTTATATATTTCCACTGGGAGCCCATTGGGCTCCTGCGCTTTCCCTGCGCTTTCCCGGCCTGGAGGGAGTTAAGGGCTGCGCCCAGTTCCGACCCCGAAAGGTCGGCCTCTAGGCAGTCGGTTTGCTCCTGGGACAGTTCTCGCAGGAACTCCTCACAGTCCAACTCCGTTCTGGTGCAGACCGGGGTATAGACCCTCTCATAGTATGCCGCAAAGGCCTCTGCTATGTCCGTACCGGTGGAAACCAAGGATCCCGACTCGTCTCTCACCTTGGTCACCCAGGATCGCTCCCTATCCCTGCGTTCAAGCCACGCCAGTAATTTCATACATTTGTCCCCCGCATCGTAAATTCGATGTTGCGTGGCAAGGGAGTAGGCGCGCGCCTCTCCCTCCACCAGTGAGCGAAGTTCCTTCTGCCTAAGGGCGAGTTCATGACAGTACTCCCTCGAGGGAGTCTCGCTGACACCCTGCTCCAGAGATTCAATTTCCCTCTCTAACTGTATGATCTGCAGCGATTCCTCCTTTTTTTGGGCTCCAATCAGCGCTTGGGCCTGGCCCCTCAAGACCGTTTTATAAGCTTCCCACAGGATTAACTTGGAATCGACCGAGTCCTGGTTCTCCGCGAAATATAGCTGGGAGCCCTCTCTTAACTTGTCAGTTATGGATTCGTCCTTGAGGCGCCATGGGTCTATCCTAGGGAAGGCCGCCCTGACGGTTATCGCCCCTTTGAGAGTGACACCAACCGGAGAGTGGTCGGATATTCCCCGAGCCATAATACAGGGGTCCCCAAAATCGCCCAGCTGGTCCCCCCGCGTGAAGAGGTGGTCTATCCTAGAGAAGGACCCATGTCTAGCGGAGTAAAAAGTGTATTGCCTTTGGGAGGGGTGGTGAGTACGCCATATGTCGCTGAGACCCATTGCTGTAGTAAAGCCCTGCAGGGCCATCTCCCCCTGTTGCCCTGTCTCTCACCTGAGCGATCTATGTCAGCGTCCATGACTGCATTAGTGTCCCCCCCAGAACCAGAGTTCCCCGGGAAGGTCTGCCAGGTGGGTCCCCAATTTCGTATACATCGAGGCATGCAGGCCGGGTGGGATGTAGCATGAGCTAAAAACTATCGTTCGCCCCTCCCATCTGGCTGCCATGGCCGCCATGCATCCGGAGTCTTCCGTCCATGTGCCTGTGGTCACAATCGGCAAGGCATTACGGACTAGACTCCCCACTCCCCTGGAGCCCGACGTAAACCCCGAATGTGCCACCATCTTATAGCCGAAGCGGTCCAGGGCCCTGCACCTGTTACCTCGTAAATGTGTCTCTTGTAGGAGCACAACGTCAGGGGAATGGCGCTTCACATGCTGCAACACTAATGTGCGCTTTATTTTGTTACCCAGTCCATTGACGTTCCACGTCCATATCTTTATGTGAGCCTGTTCACCCATTCCTGCGCAATGGCCTGTATAATCTCGGATCCTTTACATTTCTCTGCATACATTCACAACTAAACAACCAGACATTAGAATTTGAGTCGCCTTGAGCCAACCGTAAACTTCCCCCCCAACCAGTACCCCCCTCCCCAGCCCGTACCACCCTCCCTGCCTCCCTGCTAAGTGGGCCCCCAACCACCCACCTGTTAAACTCGCAGAGTGCCTGTCGTCCCATTATCCCCATGTCAACTAAACGAGGGAACATAAGCCTGCAGCCGCAGAAGAAGACATACCCAGTTAGCGGAGTGCACACCCCTTGGATGGATCATGTTTACAGACCCCACCCTAGACTCACCCCCCCCCGCCTTATTGGCTGGTGCGGAGGTCCTTAAATGTTCACATTGAGTAGTAGCAAGATCCCAAAACTCACAACGTTGAGGAGGTCAACAGTTCCGGAGCATCGCGCCCGACCTCCACCAAGAGTCAAGGACCCATGAGGCATGTCGCCCCCCCTTCCTCCCATATGGAAGCCGCCCCACATAGTCACTACCTCTATAATCACTTGGAAGATGACTGTTCGCTCTCTTGGGTCTCTCGCTGTCGAGTGTTGCTGTTCTGAGCCACCTGGTCGGCGCGATCTTGGGTCGATCGGCGCGGACCACCATCCCTCCATCCAGTCGTGCGCCTCAGCCGGTGAGTCAAAGAAGTATGCCTTTTCACCATCCAGAATTTTAAGTCGCGCAGGGTACAGCATCATATACTTCACTCCTTGATCCCTGAGGGCTCTCTTGACTCCTTCGAACGACCTGCGCTGACGTTGGACGTTTAGCGTAAAGTCTGGGAAGAAGCGAATTGTGGCGTTCTCCAACCGCAGGTCTCCGGACACCCGCGATGCTTGCAGGATGGCATCCCGATCCCTGTAATTCAGGATCCGGGCAATGATGGTGCGCGGAGGGGCCCCAGGCCTGGGCCTCCCCCCCAGCGCACAATGGGCCCTCTCCACGGAGAAAAAGTTGGATAGGCGTTTTGGCTTGAGATGTTTGAGTATGAGGTCCTCCACGAAGCAGTCAGTGGACGGGCCCTCCGTACCCTCCGGGACCCCCACGATGCGGATATTATTGCGCCGCGCCCGGCCCTCCTGATCCTCCAGTCGGGCTGCAATGTCTGCTTGGGTCTTCGTGAGTGTGGCAACCTGCTCCTCGAGTCTCTTTGTTTTGGATTGTAGATCGCCAATGCCGCTCTCCGCCTCCGCCACTTTGTCCGACATTTTCCTAAAGTCTGCGCGGAGTAGGTTAACTTCTTCAGTTACGGAGTCTAATTTAGGTTCCATAGTGCCGCGCATCTCCTTTATAGCCGCCATAATGTCCCTGAGCGATGGGTCCGGGCCGTCGTCGGCCGCCTCGCATTGCTGACTCCCGCCCTGGTGGCCTTCCTCCCTTCCCATAGTGACCGTGTATTTGTCGATGTGGTTTGTTTGGCCCTGCGCTGGTGGTCTGGTGCGGCCCATGACCTTGAATCGTGCCTCGGTAGTCCACGCGGCCCACGGGTCACCCGGGACCCCCACTCCCACGGGGAGGTGGTCGATACTGTGCTGCTACGTTCTTCGGAACTCAGTTCAGTGCACGCTGGGTGGTTCAGTGCGTTACCCCCAAATCGCGATGTCTGTGGGCCTTATGTGTCGTGTCTGGCTTCAAGCTGATACGGCAATCAGAAGACACACGGCGCCCCCAAAGCCGGCCTCAGTCGTGGTCCCTGGCACCAAGATTTGCGCAGTGTCGGGGCCAGCTCGCTCAAGCACACCAGTCTCAACGCCACGGGTTACTCTCCCGGGCCCGCCGCTGATCCCATAAGTGCCGGCCCCAATTCCTGTAGTGCCCCCTCCACTAGGGCGACCCCACTCACTCCACACGCTCCAGACGCTGAATTACCCTTTCAGTTGTCTTCCCGCCGCGGTTATCTCTGCGGTCCCTGGCGCAGAGGGGCTGCAAAGTCGTGCCCAGGCGTGCAGTCACTCGCTGTGTCCAAATTTCTTGGTGCCCCTGGTGTAGTTTAGAACATGCAGGATTGGATATACCACCGTGGGTAGTCTTGTAGGAGCAAGCGGCGCTGTGGCGTCTCACTCCCACGCCCCTGTGCGCTCCTAAGGCTTCACGCCCCTCCCCTAGGCCCGTCGCTGTTGTGGACCGAGGAAGGCTGCACCTATGGCCTCACATGTGCGGAGCGTCGCCCGTCCTCCTCTCACTCCAGGCGGGGGGCGCCAACGCCGGTCAGTCTTCACCCAGGCTCGCGGGCCCTACGGTCCCACCGGGCTCAGATCACTTGGGCTCCCAGGCCTGTGCCTGTATCGTGCCCCCCCAGCCGCTCTCTATTGTTCTTTGCGGCGCCAACGGACGCCGCAGGCCGCAGTCTTCCCGCGTTGCACCCGGGCCCAGCCACAGCGCTCCTACCAGTGCCACGATCGGCACGTCCCGGCCCCGCTCCGTCACCGGCCTCCAGGAGAGCACCAGGCCACTCCGCAGTTGGGGAGTCTCGAGACCCCAGAACGCGGCCCCTCCCGGCGACAACACTCCTCACCGGAATCGGCTCCGCGCCGCAACCCTCCGCCGGCAGCTTCCCGGGACTCTCCGCCTGATGCGTTGCTTCACCAGTGGCGCTCGGCGGTGGCGGACGCCATTTTCTCGCTGCAGAACTCGCGGCCCTAGATGCCGATCCGCGGCTAGAAAACACCTGCGGCCGTGTCTTGTCAGCTTTTGCCGCTGGCCGCCAACTCCCCGCAGCTTCACAAGGCGGTGGGTGTCTTTTTTTAAACCGGATGATGACGGATTATGGGTGTATTGTCGTTGTCTGCTACCGCAGGTCTCTTAGTGTGCGGCCATCATCCTTGGCTGCAGGCCACGCCCCCCATAACTCCATTCTTGAATTGAAAAGCATCCTTCACCTCACTGAACACTCTCGAATATCAAGCTCTCCCAGAACTCAGTTCTTCCCCCACTCACCAAGCCCTTCCTTCACCCCTTGCCGCTAGCCTTTAGACACCTTCGCCCTCGCAAGCATTCCAACTACCTCTCGGAGTATGAAATTCTAGCCCTCCTCTTAACCTAAAAGACCGCTCCTGAAGCCCCCAGTCCTCCAGACAAGAAAGACGAACACTTAATCCTTACGGTCGCAATCAACTCCAATAGATCATCAACTCTCCACAACAGAGGAGTAATCAGCAACAATTTAGCGCAAGTACCCATTTCCTCCCTAACTCACAACACATGCCCTGACCCCCCTCTCTTCGGCCTCCTAATTAACTGCCACTCAGCAGCATAGCATGCTTCCGACGTCGCCGCTCTCATCCAGAGCCAAGAATCCGATGTAGCAATCCTGAACGAATCATGGCTCAACAAATCATCGTCTCCTTGCCTAGACATATTGGTCCCTCCAAATTATAACATCGTAGGGCTTGACAGGCAATTAAAAAAAGGGGAGGCATTGCTTGCATCTACCGCTCAGATCTCCTCGTTACTGAACTTCAAGCTGACCCCACAGACTCCTGCGAATATTTCGCACTCTCCATATGCAACAACGCCACACAAATGTGCAGACTGTACATCTTCTACCACCCCCCAGGTAAGAATGGCACCTTCACCGACCACCTCATGGAAACCATTACAGCTAAGGTTTCCCCCAACTCTAATGAAATTTTTCTCGGAGACTTCAATCTGCACTGGAACGACCTCAAGGACCCTCCGGTCAATGCCATCAAAGACTTCCTGGCTGACCAATCACTTACCCAAGCCTGCACACTCCCAACACACACGAAAGGCGCCATGCTGGATTGGATCATTGGTAAGGAAACAACGGTCAGGCTTAACTCAATAGACCCATGCGACTGGTCTGATCACCACGCTATTACCTTCCTATTACCTGGCACCCACAAGACTAGGCCAGCGCAAACTGTGAAACCAAAATGCTGACTCAGGGACACAAAGAACCAGATCTCTCAATGGTCAACGAGCTTACAGAACACTATAACTCGACTATGTCTGACATACTTGATGATCTTGCCCTGCTAAAGCTGAAAAGATCCCAAATAAAGACAAAACCCCTGGTTCAACGGATCCCTCAACAATGAAAGGAGTACCCTCCGGCTGACAGAAAGAAACTGGAGGCAGCACCCCTCAGCCACCAAACTAAAACTTCTCCGACAGACCAGAAATGCTTACAACAGGGACATCCTCAAATAAAAAAAAGAGTTATTTAGATCAGAATTGGAGAACGCTAAGAACAGACCTCGCAAGCGCTTTCAAATGGTCAAACACCAATCTAACAAACTGGCTAAAACTTCCAAAGAAACCTCAAAATCCCTAATAACCTGTGAGGAGTTCTCCTCCTTCTTAACTGCCAAAATTACCTCCTTAGGAAACAAACTTATTTCCGCTACCTACTTCCGACCCCCTCCTGACGGGTCCCATCTGTCCTCTCTTCCCCCCCAGACATCACCCAAAAACCAAGCGCACTGGTCCAACTTCAAGTTATATGACGACCATTCCATCTCGAAAATTCTATCCTCCTTAAATCCGAACAACCACTTCAATGATTCACTCCCCTCCAACTGTTTGGCCGCTACCTCCCAATTTATCATTCCTATTTGGACTGCAATAATCAACGCCTCCCTATACAAGGATCGATACCTGACTCTCTAAAAGCGGGTCAAGTCATCCCTATCTTAAAAAAAACAATGTTGAATCCTGCCACTCCAGACAACTTTAGACCAATATCCAATATTCCACTTCTAGTGAAAATTCTGGAGAAATGTGTGCAACTTCAATTGAGCCAACATATCACCAACTTCAATCTACTAGACTATTTCCAATCTGGGTTCAGGACAGGGCACAGCACGGAAACTACTATTCTCCATACTGTGGATGATGCTGTCCAAGCCCTTGACCAAGGCAGAACTTGTCTCCAAATTCTATTAGATCTATCCTCGGCATTCAACACAGTCAACCAAGAGAAACTTCTTGTACGCCTCGAACTCAGGATGGGACTAGGGGGATCCGTGCTCGAATGGTTTAGATCCTTCCTCGGGAACCGCTCCCAGAGATTCTTAGTCAACAGTAATCTATCTGCTCCTTCCCCGATTACGACTGGAGTCCCCCAAGGATCAACTCTTTCCCCTACCCTCGTCAATCTCTACCTCGAACTGTTAGCAGAAGTACTACGTACTGCCAATATCTCCTTCCACATGTATGCCGATGATACCTAGATCTACATCAAAATCTCATCTCCAGAGGAGATCTATTTCCTGAATTAGGCCCTGAAGTTGACTGTTCAATGGCTCACCTCCAATCAGCTCAAACTAAATGCACAAAAAACTGAGTTCCTTCTAATCTCCCCTCCCAAAAGCAACTCTGACATTCGGGAATGGACTAAGTCGATCACAGCACTAAACTGCACACCGACCATAGTGGACTCTGCCAAATCTCTCGGAATAATCCTAGACAGCAACCTGAATATGCGAGACCACATCAACTCGATGGCTAAAACCGCCAGGTTTCACCTGAGTTATCTGAGAAAACTAAAACCTTTCCTTGACACCTCCGACCAAAAAATGGCAGTTCAGGCATTAGTTATTTCCAGAATCGAATATGGATGCTCTACCCTTTCTGGCCTACCCAAGATCTCCAATGCCCCCCTAAAAGCTTGCCTCAACGCCGCCAGACTCTTAACAGGCTTAAAACAATTTGACCACATCTCACCCCATCTGAAGGCACTGAACTGGCTTCCTCTTGAAGCCAGAATCCAACTCAGACTGGCATGTATCACCCACAAGGCGCTACACACTAAATCACCTGCATATCTCGCCCAGAAAATCATGGTTTCTGGAGGAGCCAGAAACTCCCAGTCCGCCAGAGACCTTGTGCTCCAGCCATCCGAAAGAAAAAAACTTACAATCGTACCTTCTCTGGGACCTCACAAAGAATCTGGAACTCGCTGCCGTCCTTCATCGGAAGAATTCCCTCTCTGTCAATTTCTAAAAAGGAAGTCAAAACCTTCCTAACGGGCAAGTTTCTCCCATAACTCATGCATTGCACGCACTGTTCAGCAGCCTTGATTTATTTTTGCTGCTGCTACACCTTGGACTGACCGGCTGCTATCCACTTTGTACTTACCCTGTACTCTCACATATGTAATTGTTGGATCTCTCTACATTTCGATCTGAAAATTGTATACACCCTGTTTATTCCCAAGTGTTTCACTTCCTTTCATCCCTACTTATGTTCTTATTGTCTATGTCATATATGTATACAACTTGTTATCCCTGTAAAGCGCTTTGATACCCTAACGGGTCCCGTTCGCGCTCTATAAAACACTAAATAAATAAATAAAATAAATTGTACCGCTCCGCAATTCAACATTTTCCCTACTGTTCCACTGACTGGAGTGGGAATAGTACATTTTACCCTTGCTCAATCCAACACTTTCCCTATTGTTGTACTGACTGGAGTGGGAATAGTAAATTTTACCCCTGCACAATCCAACACTTTCCCTACTGTTGCACTGACTGGAGTGGTAATAGTACATTTTACACCTCTGCAATCCAACACTTTCCCTACTGTTGCACTGACTGGAGTGGGAATAGTAAATATTACCCCTCCGCAATCCAACACTTTCCCTACTGTTCCACTGACTGGAGTGGGAATAGTAAATATTACCCCTCCGCAATCCAACACTTTCCCTACTGTTCCACTGACTGGAGTGGGAATAGTACATTTTACCCTTGCTCAATCCAACACTTTCCCTATTGTTGTACTGACTGGAGTGGGAATAGTAAATTTTACCCCTGCACAATCCAACACTTTCCCTACTGTTGCACTGACTGGACCTCATCAGGTCCGCCAAGAGAATCTCCTTCAAAGACCGCCTCGACAACAACGCACACAACAGCAAGGAGCTCTTCAACATCGTGAAGGAACTCTCCAACCCCAGCTCCAACACCAACGACATCCCGCCGTCGCAAGCCCTGTGCGATTCCCTCGCCACCTTCTTCCACCGCAAGATCGCCGACATCCACGACAGCTTCAACACCCAGACAGCCCCAACTAAGATCGCCGATGTGCACCAGACCCGCCGCACACCATCGACCACGACCCCTTGCCAGCCTGGGCCAGCGTGAACATCGATGACACCATCAAGACCATCAGCACAATACACTCCGGCTCCCCGTCAGACCCGTTCCCGCACCACATCTTCAACAAGGCCAGCAGCTCCATCGCACCCCACCTGTGCAACGTTATCAATCTCTCCTTCGAGACCGCGACCTTCCCAGAGAGCTGGAAACACGCAGAGATCAACGCCCTACTAAAAAACCCCAAGGCGGACCCGAGAGATCTCAAGAACTTCCGGCCCATCTCCCTGCTTCCGTTCCCAGCCAAGGTCATCGAGAAGATCGTCAACAAACAGCTAACCCGATACCTCGAAGAAAACAGCATCCTGGACCCATCCCAATCAGGGTTCCGCAGCAACCACAGCACTGAGACTGCCCTGATCGCCACCACCGACGACATCAGGACCCTGCTGGACAACGGTGAGACCGCAGCCCTCATCCTGCTGGACCTCTCCGCCGCCTTCGACACTGTCTGCCACCGCACTCTACGCGCACGCCTCCACGACGCAGGGATCCGAGACAAGGCCCTGGAATGGGCCACCTCCTTCCTCGCCGGCAGAACACAGAGAGTCCGCCTCCCACCATTCCGATCCGAAGCCTCCGAGATCATCTGCGGCGTACCCCAGGGATCATCCCTCAGCCCAACACTGTTCAACATCTACATGGCCCCGCTCGCACGCATCGCCAGACAGCACGACCTCAACATAATCTCCTACGCCGACGACACTCAACTGATCCTCTCCCTCACCAAGGACCCCCTCGCCGCCAAATCCAACCTCCATGAAGGAATGAAGGCCGTCGCCGATTGGATGAAGATCAGCCGACTAAAGCTGAACACGGACAAGACAGAGGTCCTCATCCTCGGCTCCAACCCCTCAGCCTGGGACGACTCCTGGTGGCCAACGACACTGGGAGCAGCCCCGACACCCACCGACCACGCACGCAACCTGGGAGTCATCCTCGACTCAACGCTCTCCATGGCCAAGCAAGTCAACGCAGTCTCCTCCACCTGCTTCAACACCCTCCGCATACTTCCAAGATCTACAGGTGGATCCCGACAGATACAAGAAGAACAGTCACCCAGGCCCTCGTCAGTAGCAGACTTGACTATGGGAACGCCTCTACGCGGGAGCCCCGGCCAAGCTCATCAAGCGACTGCAACGCATACAAAACGCCTCCGCACACCTGATCCTCGACGTACCACGCCACAGCCACATCACCCCCCACCTGAGGAACCTGCACTGGCTCCCCGTCGACAGGAGAATCTCCTTCAAACTCCTCATCCACGCACACAAGGCACTCCACAAGACTGGCCCAGCCTACCTCAACAGACGACTCTTCTTCTACGTCCCCAACCGCCAGCTCCGCTCCACCGACCTCTCCCTCGCCATCGTCCCTCGCATTCGAAGAACAACCACCGGCGGCAGATCCTTCTCACACCTCGCCGCCAAGACCTGGAACACCCTTCCACTAAGCCTACGACAGACCCAAGACCTGCTGACCTTCAGGAGGCTACTCAAGACCTGGCTGTTCGACCAGTAGCAGCAACCCCCCCCCCCTTTTTTTCTCCCCAGCGCCTTGAGACCCTCGCGGGTAAGTAGTGCGCTCTACAAATTCTGTGATTGATTGATTGATTGATTGATTGATTGGTAATAGTACATTTTACTCCTCTGCAATCCAACACTTTCCCTACTGTTGCACTGACTGGAGTGGGAATAGTATAGTTTACCTCTCCACAATCTAACAATTACCCTACTGTTGCACTGACTGGAGTGGGAATAGTACATTTTACCCCTGTGTAATCCAACAGATTCCCTACTGTTGCACTGCGTGGAGTGAAACTAGTAAATTTTACCCCTCCTGAGTCCAACATATTGCCTACTCTTGTATAAATTGTATTGGGAATAGTATATGTATTAGTTGTAAAATTTTATAGTTTACTTTATATTGTTTCAATTTATATGATTTCGTTTTTGTTTATTTAAAATTATAATATTTATAATTATTAATGTTTTTAATATGTTATTTATTTTTAGTAAATTGTCAGTTATAATTTTGTTTAATTTTTATTTGTAATTAAAATGGTTTGTTTTTTAAATGTTTTCTGTTATTGGATACATGTATATATATATATTTTTTAATATTACATTGACATACTATTTATTTATATTATAAATTAAAATTATTTATTTTATAATATCTTCTAATTAAATATATGTAAATATATATTAATATATATATATGTGTGGTTTACTTTTTGAAAATAATGATAATTGTCATAAAACCATTAAATATATTTTATTTGTGTTATTATTTAATATATTTAATGTTTACTATTTAAATTTATATATATTCAAAAAAGCAATATTTTGGACAACTATATTAATGACGATATTTTTTTCTCAATATTTTTGTAATTTTAATAAGTATACAATGACGATATTTTTGACATTGATATTTATGTCACAACATTTTTGTATGGGGATATTTTGAGGGTCGATATTTTGTCAGTGAACCGTTTCAACAGGTTTAGGACATGGCTATGACAGTTGAGGAAGACAGTAAGGCCCTCATTATGATAGCGGTCGGCTGAGCGTCCGACCGCCATCGTATCGGGATTGAAACTGCCTGACATGTGGTTGGCGTCTCCACCAGCCTTATTAGGATCCAACCGCCGTGAAGGAGGTCAGAAACATGCCTTTTGCAATTGTGGCTTGTGCTGCGGCCCGGAAAAGTGCCGCAGCACAAGCCACAATTAAAAAGGCATGTTTTTAAACATCCATGCACAGTGTGCCAGGCACCATGTGGTGCCTGGCACACGGTGCATGGATGTTTGGGGAAACAGCACATGTGCCCCCCTGACCCCATAACGGAGGCCCACGGGGGGCCTGCTAGGGGCCACCAAAGTCCCATTCTGTCTGCCTTTAATGGCAGCCGGACCGCCATGTAAAGGCAGAGGGAAAAGGGACATTGTGATCCCTACGGCGGTGCCTCCACAGGCATTGCCCCCATTGTAGGGATTACTCTCCGGCCTACGCTCCGACGAGCTCCTTGAGCCTATCAGAGACGTTGGTCGGTCCCTCCGCCCGCTGTGCTCCAACCGACCGCATCATTATCCGGCTGTTGGACCACAGCCTCAGACGTGGGACAGACAGCACCGATGACCTGTCGGTGGTGATCCTCCCGACATCATAATCGGGCCCTAAGTCTCTTCCTGAATTACTGCATATTGACATCAAGGATGGATTTGTGGAAGATGTACAGCTTGTCCCTGAGCTGAAGCCTGAGCACAAGAGAAAATGTAGAGAGGTGTTGCGGTGATTATCCCAACATATTCTCCCTTATGCCAGGGTTGACACCTGTGTATGTGAAAGAGACTGAGGAAGGAGATTGTCTGTCAAAAGCAAAACTTATTACATGCCTGACAGTCCAGGAATGCAATAAGGCAGAGGTGGCCAATATGTTGGGCTTGTGAGTGATTGAGAGATCTCATGGTCCATGGATCAGCCCTGTGGTGTTGGTGCTCAAGAAAGATTCCATAGATTTGTGCTTTTGTAAGAACTGTAGAGCCCTCAAGGAAGTCACAAAGATAGATGCACATCCGATCCCCAGATTCTATGAGCTTGTGGACTGGCTGTGCCCTGCAAAGTACTTGAGCAGGCCAGTGGCTACTGGCAGATGGCTGTAGCGCCTATTGCCGCGTAAAATACCACATTTTCTACGCCAGAGGGGTTATTCCAGTTTAAGGTGATGCCCAATGTGTAGTAAAATACCCCTGACACTATCCATCGCCAGGTGAACTAAGTTCTATAAGAACTGGAAGGGTTCTGTGGGCCCAACCTGGATGACATTGCGATGTTAAGCAATTCATGGGAGGACCCCTTGAAGCACACAGAATTAGGATACAGGGGGTGAAACTGGCCATTAAGGCAATCAAGTGCTAGGTGGGTCAGTCCACTGTAGTCTACTTTGGGCATCTGTAGGGTAAGGGGAATATTCACCTGTTGGAGGCCAAGATTCATCCATTTTGGAGTAGTAGGTGTCCACTACTCAGATATAAGTGAAAGACTTTTTAGCACTTACCAGTGCCTACGGGAAATTTATGGCTCACTATGGGGCCATGGGTAAGCCCTTTGACAGCGCTGGCATCCAAGAAACAGCCCTAGAAGGCAATTTTGACTAAGGAGTGTCAGAAATCTTTTGAGGACCTGAAAAGAGCACTATGCAATGCAGCTGTGCGGAAGGCTACCAGTCAGCGCTTCATTTTTGTTTTGGTTTTTTGTGCAGATTTATATAGCGCGAACTCGACCCGAAGGTATAGGAGCGCTTTACATGAGAACCAGTTACGTTACACAAGGACACATTAATTTTTTTGGTAGGCACGGGGAGATTAAGTGATTTGCCCAGAATCACAGGATGTGTAGTCGACCCCGACGCTCGAACCTTGGTTTCCCAGCTCCAAAGTCGGCAGTCTAGCTGTGAGACCACATCCTCTCCCCTTCATAGTAAAGACAGATGCTTCAGACAGTGGCGGTGGACCATTGGTTAAACTCAGTAATAAAGGAAGGGAGCTTCCAGTGGCCTTTATTAGTCGAAGGTTACTCCCCAGGGAGCTGAACTGGGCAGCCATTGAGAAAGAGTGCTTTACCCACAGTGTGGGCTTTGAGAATGTTTCAGCCATATCTGTTAGGTACCAATTTTGTGGTCCAGACTGATCACAAACTACTCAAGCGGTTGATAGCAGTGAAACATGCATACCCCAAGTTGCTGTGATCATCCATCTCACTGAAGGTCTAGATTTCACAGTGGAGCATAAAGCTGGAATGACCCACAGGAATGCAGATGGACTTTCCTGCTGGTTTTACCGATCTGTTGATCGCACATCTCTAAGGCTCCAGATAGTCTGATCTAGGAGGGGTATCTGTTAAGACGGATTGTCCCCTTCATATTGTACAGTCATCCCCCTTGCCTCGAGTGCCCAGCTGTGAGTAGCTAGAGAGTGGCAGGGACAGAAGGAAACCAGCATTTACAATGCAATCGGTCTCGCCTTTGGGACCTTATAAGTATTTAGCCTGCAAGCACATTATTGTGGGTACAGCAACATTTACTGTTGTACTGTGTATGAAGCAGCGAAAGGGTGCAGTACCACAGGCTGTCACTATGTGTCCCTTGGAACCTCTTTTGGCCACATAAGGTACTGCACCCTGCAACATGATTAGAGACTGCCAGACAGAGCGAAAATTGCTTGTGTTCAATTGAGTGAATTATCCTTGCATGTGAAGAAAGGGAGCGCCTGTCAGGCCGTGATGTGCAAGAGCACCCTTTAAGCAAGGCAGTTTGCATAACAGCTTCTACTATGCAGGGCCATCTAAAATACTAGATGCCCTGTTTTGCATGTTATTAACACACATCCATTCAATAAAGTGCAAAATGAACTGAATCTGTGTTCCCGAGAAGGAGGGAACTCTCTTTGTAGGTCAGATCACCAAATACCAAGGTAGCGGAAGTGATGTCATGCAGTTATTATCTTCCTTGTCCCTGCCTTGCCGTGCAATTGTCTCCTGTTTGCTGCTGGGGTACTGCAGGAAGTACCTAGAGTGGAATCAAGAGAGAAAGTAAACACAGCTCTTCGAGGTTTGTTTTCTTTCTGCTTTTGCCAGTCTTTTCAGGGCCCCCTCGAGAAATGGGGCAGAAAGGGTTTTGTTAAAGTACTAAATGGCTAAAAGCTGCTACGCCTGATGGCCTCCCAATTTCCCTTCATGACAATCATTCCCATGTCAAGGTGGGTGGAGACATGAATGGTCCATTGATACCACACTTCTACAAGGTACCACGATCCAGGAATAAACATGTGCCAATCGACTGAGATAGCTGTGCACTGGAGAAAACTACACCACCTATGACAATCCAAAGAATGAGAAAAACTGCAAACAGTTCAACATAAATGAAAACTAATATTTTAAATTAAGGATAAGAAATCAATGCAGCGATCTTGGTGGTGGGGGCGGGCAAGCAGTGTTGTGCGAGGGAGGCAGCGTGAAGGAGATTAAATGAGAGCACTACACTGCAAATGATGCGAAAATGAAGACCCAAACGGGGAGTAGGAAGGAGATTAGCAAAACGCCTATGAAGGTCCTCGCAGTTTACAATGTTCTGAGAAACATGCAGCTTTCTCGCTTTACAGAAGCAAAATACATTAATAAATACAAATAATCAAAGGGTCTTCGACAGGGGAGGTTGTGAAAACAGTTCACTTTTCTACTCAGCGGGTTCAACAACCAACTGTTTGAAGTTAAAAGCAACAAGAGGATTACTGCCATCAGCTTACAGAAAAGACACCAAAGAATGAGATAAAAGGCTAAATCCCCCCCCCAATGTGGGAACAATAACTAACTAAATAAAACAGGACTTCGAGGCACCAATTCCTCTCTGTCTTTTATGTGAATACTCGGGAAACAGGTTCAGCTGAAAGGTGGACTCCAAATTAAAAAGAACATAATACCACTAGGGTTCAAGGAAATAAAAGTCACACTCAAACATAGTGTTCAGCCAATCATTGCAAATAAGAAAACAATAGTTCTGTCACACCACACGTCACCAATTTTCCATAACGTAATGCATTCTTCTACTGTTCATAGTGAAACAGAATACACCATGATGTACAAACTCAACTTAAGATCAAAAGACAACCATATTTGACACACTTTGCACCGCTCGTGCGGTTAACAGTCCAAACCTTGTGTGTTTTTGGGACGAATAGGGTTTGCAGATATATTTGTTGTGAGTACCATTTTGCCTGGCCTTTTCATAGTCACAAAACATTGCAGCCAGAGATTCAGCAGAGTTCAGCAGCAATTCAAAATTAAGCGTGTGGAGATCCTCTGCTATTAGACCAACCAACTCCAGCCTCTTGGGTCAAAATCACCCCCTTCTTACTTATTTCAGTTATTTATTCAGCAGACAACATTATGAACAAGTACTAAAGAAAAGTAGTGATGCACAGACTAGAAGGCAGATGGGTGGTTGACAAGCACCAACTTTAGTTATAGTTTAAGAGCATTGGTCTGTAGTGTGACCATAGACAGCAAAGGTACACTTCTTAATACATAACATTAGCTAATATGAAACATTGGACGAAGTCTGTACATTTACAATATTTTAAGGTTAGGTGCTAATTATCCTTTGTCTTCCAGTACCAGGAGATAAATCTTGAGCACTGTTTTTAGACCTATTTTGACAGTACAGCAGTCTGCTGACCTACTGTTACCAATTCTTTAACATGTACATAGAATGGACTTTGACTCACCCCAGAGGATTAACTTGTTCACTTTATGCAATTGGATTTTTGGTGTATCATTCCTCTTCCAGGGTGTTTTTCAACTGGACTGCAGGAGTGGCTATTTTAAATCTGAGAAGGACACTCAATCATCACGCTGTTTTTCATAATAAATGATTTACCTTTTACATGTATTCAATTCAGAAAGTAATTATTTGTGTACAATACTTTTCCAGAGCACTGGCAAAGTCAGTAGGGCTGACTTTAATGTGATGAACAGCATTTCTGCAAGCAGTGCAGGTAAATAAGATTTGTGAATGTTTGTGTTTACATGTGTTGCGCATTAAATCAGGATCTGTTGGCTTTGTCAGTGCTTCCTAATTTCGGAATTGATGGCTTGTCCGTCTTACTGCATGAAGTCATTGTTAAATCCAAGTTAGTATAGATTATATCACACACCCTGGCTCTCCACTTGAAGGGTCTTTCACTGCACAGCTGACAGCATGGTAATAACAGAAGAAAGGAGACTGGAACCAACACTGGAGGGTTGGTGTTCGGGTGTGTTGGTGTTCGGGTGTGTGGGTGTGTTGGTTTACATGGACAGGATAAAACTACACACCACAGCAGTGCCTCTCCTCTGGTTAACAGTGTCTTGGCAGTGTGATCTCCACCTGGCTGTGGTTGCACCTGGCTGTCTTCATGCCACACTAATGCAACCATTGTTCCGTGGGAAGTCAGGGGCATGGCTATCAATGGTGCAGCAGGTGTGGTGGCACAGAGACACGTGGTTATTAGGATCCCACTTTATCAGTGACTGTTTTGTATTGCAAAACTAGGCGACTGGGGCAAGTTTCCTAGCTTGTAGTCGGGGGCACAGGGATCTGTACTGCTGCTTAAACCAGATACAGCTAAAAAGTCCCTTTCTGAACTTTTTCAGCTGTAAAGAGGCCCTTTTAAAGGCTCCGAGGCAGACACTGGAGCAGGGACTCGGGGCTTGGTGGCGCAAGTTACACGTGCAGCGGCCAGGCATCCTGGCACCAGGAAGACACTCTTTAATTATCACTCACTACTCCGTTTCAATAGGCAACAGGAACTGGAAACAAACTTAAAAGGAAAAGCAATATTTCCCGCCCCAGCGAGTTCTGAGGTAAAGAGTTACAGAGAGCAGATGTTAGACATAGGGGTAACCGTAAGAAGGAATGCACTGACAGGGCAACACGACCCTACTGCATGGCACTGCGGTCACACCACACTGGACTACATGGTGGCACCACAACAGACAAGACATCACATTAAACAACATAATGCAACATTAAAAAACATGATGCAACACTGTGCAGTGCGGTACCACAGTGCACACCGTGGCAGCTCCACAGAGGACTACACAACAGCACAACCCAAGATAACATGCAACATGGTGCTGTGCTGTACAACATGAAAACAGAAACAGGAGTAAACTCATTAACCCAGCTGAGACCGGGTAAGCTTTATAACAAAAGAACAATGTCTCAACTGGTATATCATTCAGGGGGACTGTTCATAGAAGGTGTATCAATCACACAGCACAGGGGGAAGGGAACGAGGGAGACCAAGTTAAGGTGGAAGGGTTGTTATTTGCATGTAGTTATAGTAGCACTATGATACAACTAGATTGCAGTAACCATAACAACAATTGTGCACTGGAAGTGTTGCTGTGAGTGAACGGCGCAGTGACACAAGTGATTAAAGAACAACGTGAAGCGGCGAAAAAGCAATAAAACAATAAATTGTAGGGGTCAAACAGATGTTTTTTCAATTACAAATACAATTTTATTGTTTGCAAATGACCCTTTGGTGGCCGCAAATGGGGTTGTGGAGTCGACGGCGTTTCGACCTATTGAAATCAAAGTCATCATCAGGACGATGGTTACATAATTCTGGAATAGTGCTAATGGCACTATGAGAGGGCGAATCCACGAGAGGGGGAGAATCCAGGGGAGAATTCCGCTGGTCTGGAACTGCTCTAGGACGTCAATCGATTGGAGACCGGCGTGTAAATAGCTGAGCTGCGGTCTTGTTGTTCAATTTCACCGGCAGCAAGAGAACCAATGTCTGGTGGACGGAGCGATTAGTGCACGGGGTTGTTCACGACCGGCAGTGTCGTGATCCAGGAAAACGGGCTTAGTCCGAATGGACGCTTTATTCGTCCATTCGGACTAACCCCTGTGCTGTGTGATTGATATACCTTCTATGAACAGTCCCCCCTGAATGATATACCAGTTGAGACATTGTTCTTGTGCTGTACAACATGACACCAGAGCAGATACAATGCCATCACCCTAGATAACATGATACCACACTACACAAAACTAGACAACACAGCAGCATAGCACCAAGGTCAACACCAGAGATCCACGGGTGTAGTGAATCTTGTGACGACTCTTGCATGGAATCCTAGAGTGAAAATATTTTCTGCAACTACGATGTAAATAAATAAATAAATAGTATTGCATGTGTAGTGGGCAGTAGTAAATTGCTGTTCTCAATTGAACTGCGCCTGTGTAATGTTACATCATTTTCATTTTTCTCTGGCTGAAGCAGTTTGAAACTATGTCTGCACTGCGTGGACCAGGAGGGCACGGAGATGGAGGGGTGGGGTGTGCGTAATAAAGGAGGGGGAGGTGGGGGAAGAGAAGGGCAGGGACTAAAGAGGCAAGAAGGGGTGGTGTAGGAGGAGAGAATGACTACAGTGGGTAATGAAAGCGCAAGAGTTGTATTTTTTTACCACTCAAGTGGTATTACGTATGCAAAATGAAGACTCTGCTACTGTAGTTAAATGAAGCAAAGACATCTCTTTCTTCGGGGCAGGATAACAAAGCTGCAGAAGAGAAGTGCATATAAACTGCTGTTAACTTGCTGCTCGCAGGGTGTCTCGGCTGCAGATGCCAAGCACTGCAGGGGCAGGCACCACGGCTGCTGCAGCAGCTCAAGGTGTGTGCTGAATGACTTGAGCAGCGAACAGACTCGCAAGAGGCTCTGGAGGCACAGGACAGATTAACACCCCGTGTGTCCTCCCTGTAAACATAAACAATCCCAGTGCCAAGCAGACAAGCGGAAAAGAACGTCAAATATTTTATTGTCTGTGTCAGCGTAGGCTTGGCTCAGAAAGAGCTGCTGTGATCCGGGGCGATGTCTGTTTGCGACATATTCAACTGGGAAATTCCCTTCACTCCCCCTCACCAGGGGCAAAGGCTGGCGCCGGTTAGGACATATAATTTGCTGTTTCTTGCTGTCTAAATTACTAATCCCTGCCGCATAAATCCGGTGCACGGTGATCACTAAACACAGATAGAGTTAACAGGTAGTGCCACGTAGTTTCTGTTTCGGTTTACCGGTCTATGTAATTGCATTTATATAGCGCTTACAACCCCTGACGAGGCATTGAAGCGATTTTTCGGTGAGTAGCACGCTACTCTGGAACCCAAACGGATTAGTCATGAATTAGTGTAGTGAAATATAAAATGAATTTGTGCGGTGGATACGTTAGTCTGTTTTTGGATTGAGAAGGATAGTGGAGGGATAGAAGAGGGACAGGTTTGCATTTTTTGTAGCCTTTGCTACCCCTGGTATTGAGGCGCTTTTTGGCGCTTTTTGGCGGGTAGCACGCTACTCCGGAAACAAATCAGGATTAGTGGTGAATTAGTCTAGGGAAATATGAAATTAATTTCAGCGGTAGACATGCAAGTCTGATATTTGGATTGAAAGGATAGTGGAGGGATGGAAGAGGGAAGGGTTTGGATTTGTATAGCGCTTGCTACCCCGATGAGGTGTTGAAGCACTTTTTGGCGAGTAGCACGCTACTCTGGAACCCAAACAGGATTAGTGGGGAATTAGTATAGGGAAATATGAAATTAATTTGAGTGGTGGAAATTTTAGTCTGTTATTTGGATTGTAAAAGGATAGGGGAGTGATGGAAGAAGGAAGGGTTTGCATTTATATAGCGCTTAGGAGTTCGATGGTAAGTACTTGTGCTGGTTCTGTCATTGGTGGCGCTGGCAGCGACAATTGGTATTACAAGCTGCAGTGGCCGCCTGACAAGGGCCCCAGCACTTATTTTTTCACAAATTAAGCACTGGATCCACTAAGAGACATCTTCAGTACCCTCATCTTTCAGACCTAGACTCTCCAGTGGGCTCACTCACTAAGAGTGTGTCCTAAGTGCCCAAACTCATGGACACTGCCTCTTCAGTGTCCTCTGATGGAGCAAGGTAAATAAAAATTTTTGGAACCCCTAATATTCATGCTAATAAATTGTTACTAATTGTTTGATCGACTAATCAATATTTTACATTTTATTTGGGAAACATTTACATAAGTGGTAACCGCAATTTATGTGCAAGTTAACCTATTTACAATTGTAAATGTGAGATAATACTAATATAGTGGTTTGCGTACTAATTAGAGTAAAGTTGCATGATTTGTGCTATGTAGCAAATTGTATTGTGGCAAAAGAATGCGGATGGTAAGTAAACATGGCTTTAAATGTCGCTTTTGCTAGGTAACGCCTAATTGGGGTACTTAGAATGACGGGTGGGAAACAGAAAGGCTTATTTTCTCTATTTTAATTATGATTGTGTTTGTTTTCATGATAGTTCGTTCGGGCCTGTTAGGCCGTGCTGTAAAAATGGCTGCCGAAGCAGATGGGCTCAATGCGCAGGCGCAAAGATGGCTTCTAAACGGAAGAAAGCCGCAGAAACATATCACGTGGGTACAAGTCGAGCCCAGAGTGAGAAGTGTCAAGGTCGGGTTGACCTGATACGAGGTGAATGCCAAGAAAGACTCAGCATGAATCCGTGAGAACAGTGGATGAGCACCAGTGAATTAACAATGGACGGTTTAAAAGAAGTAACGAAAGAAGAAGAAACATTAGATGAACTGTCAATCGGACTGCTATTATCCAGAGGTCGTGAGAAAGGATAAAATCATAAACAAATTCAGAACCGGTTTGAACAAGGAGGGCAATGAGGTGATTCTTGCCACCCCTCCAATGGACCAATTAGCATTATTCTCGCCCCCAAAGATTGCAACTTTACGTTTAGTAAGCTAGTAATAGGGTATAAGAGGACCTACTCTTAAGTAGGAGGAGCGCTTTTCATGCATAATTTTTGAGCACTGAACGTTGATGCTAGAGAACTGCTGCTATTTTCCTATAGGCCATTTTCTTGAAAGAATTATTCATTTTTAGCTTAAACTTGACTGGGAAAGGAACGAGACCGATGCGGGAAACCTGTATAGGAGGTCCGTCGAGGAGGCCTGTTTAGCGGGACAGACAGTCAGTTTTGGGAATTCCATGCTGTGATCTACAATCTATCTGCTTGGGCGAACTTTTATTCTTCATCTAAAAGGGTATGCATAAAATTCTTTCTAAAGCCTATTTCTTATAATGGTGTTGAAATGTATTAAAACGATTAATACATTTGAATCTTATTCGTGCATTTAAAGAAAGTAGATACATTTTATTATAATTAAAACTCCGAGTCTGTGGTTCTTTTAGCTCAATAATAAGTGTAATGTTTTAATAGGTTTTGAATGTGATTGAGCTGGTCTTAATCACCATCAACTTATTCTACTAGTTGGTCCATCGACCAAAGAGCGGAATACCTTGATGTCTTAGAACTGACAGGATTAAAACTGATTATGTATGAGGTTTAAGAAAATATCTTGTCAATTTTAAAAAGGTATCCTGTTCCTCCAGCAGTTTAATTCCTTCTCCTTGGTGATGTGGATGTAATCCAGGGAATATTTGGGTGAGTGAATGTTTATGCGGTGTTATGGGCCCCACTGTCATATGGTATAGTTGTTAAAAGAGTGATTCTACCTGGATGTCCTGTCCAAAGGAGAAGAATTTATATTAGCCGCGCTGGATCAGATTTCTTGGTAGCAGAGTTATGGTTACTATAGATTAGTTTGGTGATTATTGATTATTGATTATTACATGTCTAACACTTCATGTCGAAATTGTATTACTTTATATGTAAGTCGGAAATTTTGAAGCTTCCGGGAAGTAGGAAGTGGACACGTGTGGCAAGAGAAGTCACATGTGATAGTGCATTGTCTGATTTTCAAATTGGTGATAACACAGGTTGTGTTATGATAGGGACATTTTCTGTATAAAAACGTGTATGAGTGAAATAGCAACCGGTTTTCTTGTGAAACTCTGGCCTTAATTCTCAGGAGCAGTATAGTCTCCACATGTGTTTTATCCGCAGAGAAACGGGTTTACCCCTTGCTTGAAAGAAGGGTAAGGTAGAGGAAAGTGCTACACTTATCGAACGAAACTGCATTCTTGTAAGATAGAGTGAACTATCTCTTTTGTTTAGCGGAAACAGACAATGGAAATGTGTTTTATGTTGTAACTAATAAAATATAGTCAAGAACAAACTGCCAATAAATTTTGTAAAGGATGGGTCAGGAGTAGGACTGACGTTGACAAAATACCGCGCTGGGATTAGCCAGTGCATTGGAAACACGGAAAACGCCCTGATTGGTGCGTTAGTGTGAGACGCGCTGGGATAGGTCTGAAGAGCAGTGACGTAGAAGCTTCGGATTGGTGCGCTGGTGTGAGACGCGCTGGGATAGGTCCGAATAGCACATAGAGAACAGAGCAGAGTTGTGAGTTTGCAGAAGGGAGATAAATCGTGAAATATGGCTTATTATGAGTATTGTAGAGAGAAACCGTCATGGATGGCGAAAATTAAGAACTTTTTTAAGAAGGACAAAAAAGTAGTGACTAGAGAGGGACAGGTAATTCCTCCGCCGAAAACGCCAGCTTCTCATATGATGCTGAAATATGGTTATCATACTTGCATTTGGTTAGAAAATTGGATAAAATATACTCAGAATGATGGAGTATTGGCTTTTCCAGAGAACGGTTCATTTAGCATAGCTGTACTTCGAAATTTGAGAGAGAAAATTATGAAACTTGAGCCAAGACCTAGGCCGACACAGTTTGAAGCGTTAGGTGAATGGGAAGACGAGATGTATGAACGAGAAAGATACAGAGGTGCAAAGAATCAAGTTTAGTTCCTGGAAGATTATGGGGAGTGAATCATGAGGACAGGATGAAGCGTTGGAGATATGCTAACATAACAGAGGGTTTGTTCCCAGCCTTTACAGTTGAAGGGGGTACAGGAAGAAAGTGTACAGAGAAAAAGAAACATATAGCTACAGAAAGGTACGGGTATGGAGGTAGCAAAACGGAGGATGAATTGCTGGAAGATATTTTAAACAGAAACCCACCTCCATATCAACAGAATTCTGCGGTGGTGACACCCAATGCACCGCCAATGGAAACTGGGAGGAATAAAAGTCCAGAACGAAGATATGAGATAAATAGGTCAAATGAACAGCTAGAAACTCCACGAAGTGAAAAGTTTGACAGTGGCACTGCAGCTGAGTTAGCAAAAACCACAAAAGAATTAACTGAGAAAATAAGAGAGTTAACAATGAACATGGAAGCTGTGACTGTGCCAGTGACAATAGGACCAGTAATACCAGTTTTTGAGAACCAGAGAATAGATGAGCATTCCTTAGTCATCCCAATGAACCCTAATATGCAAAGAATGAGAGAAGGGATAAATACAGAAATTGAAGAGGCAAGAAATTTGGTCAGCTCATATAGACCGAGCCCACCTACTAACCTGACAGTAAATGAGAGTGAGATAAAAAGGATTCCTATGGGAACCGAGTCTGCATCTGAAACGCCAGAGAGGAATAGAAACTGGATAGAAATAAATAGTACACCTGTAGGTCCAACTCCAGAAGAATTAAGTGAATGGATGAGAAATTTGCAAAAGAAAGAGACAGAACCGAAACCATTGGATGTAATCAGGCTAAAGATAGATATGGAAGAGTTGATTTTAGGGACTATCGGTACAGAAAAATTGAAAACATATCAGGACGACGAGATAATGTTCTTGTGTAAGAGCATTACTTGGAGAGCTAGAAATTTACATGACAAATTGGAAGAGACAGCGAATGAACTAGTAGTGGAATTTGGAAAAGTCAGGAGTTTGCAGAAACCATATAGGGTAGATTTTTGTGAGAAAGATATAAAATTTAAATACATCAGGACGTTTAACCCAGATAAAAGAACTGATCGTTTTGTTGAGAAAATGGGGTGATGTGGACAGATGGAGAAGCAGGTGGACTAAAAGAAATGAGAGAACAACCGACAAAGCGTCTTTGGCTTTTGCGGTAACAGATAAGGAAGCAGTCGTACGGGAGTATCCGATGAGAGAAACTCCAGGAGGTAGTTATGTACATGTCCCATGGTCCAGACAAGATATACTGTCATTTACAAATGACTTTCCAAAATTGAGAGAAAAGCCTGTAGAATGGTACAGACAAGTGGAAAGGTTTGTCAAAGTTTCGAAAGTGTTGTGGGTAGATTTGGATGGATTGTTTGACATCGTAGTACCAGCCGATTTATGGACAGAATGTAAGATTACCATTGATTGGCCGACAGTAGAATACCCAAGAGATGCAAAAACAGGAGCGCCAGGACCAGAAGTAATAAGAAAATAGATCAGGTTATTACTTTTTTGAAAAACAAAATTCCACCCAAAGAAACTGATTGGGTAAAGGTTGACAGAACTACGCAAGAGAGTAAGGAGTCTGTACATGCCTACTATGAAAGGCTACTTTTGGTTTTCAAACAGTATAGCGGTTATGAGACTCTGAATGAGAAGGACATGAGTCATTTTGTATACAGATTTGTTTATGGGTTGAAACCAGAAATAAGCGAAATGATTAAGCAGCACATGATATGTTGGCAGAAAAGCACAGTGGACGAGGTGTTGAGGTATGCTAAGTATTGTAGTGATGACCTTGAATGTAGACAGCGTAAATTAAAAGAAAAAGCGATGTGGGCACAAGTGAAGGTTGCAGAAAAACAAGAAGCTCAACTGAATAATCAAGTTAATGAGACAGGACAAACTAAATCCAAACCGAATATAGGTAAAGGCAAAGGTCAAATGAGTATAGAAGAGGCAAAGAAGAAGTGGCCATGCCACAACTGCGGAAAATTAGGGCATTGGAGAAACGAGTGTAAATTTCCTCCGAAAGCTAATACGGAAATTCAATCATTAAATCCACAGGTGCAGAGTGAGGTGAGTTACCAACAGCTGCAGCAACCGCAGGTAGTTACTCAACAGAGTCAGGTGCCACAACCACCACTTCCCAAGAGTGTAAACCCTCAGAGATACAGTGCAGAGACAGGATTCTACGGAGGAGAGCAGGTAACACAATTGCCGCGCGCAGCTGCGATATCGCAGTATTGGTTACAACAGGATGGGAATGAATCAGATGAAAGTTTATGACGGTGCCTAGGAGAGGAGGAAGAGTGCGTACTTGGCGCAACTCTAGAGGTAGACCAGACAGGTCCATTTGTGGATGGAGAAGTGAATGGTGCAAATGTGACATTCCTTGTGGACACTGGAGCTACCCGTTCTACTGTTATGTCAGTAGAAATTCCAAACCTTCCTCTCTCAGGTGAATATATCCAAGTCGTAGGTGTTTCAAACCAGCAGATTAAGACGCCTCTTACCAAATCAGTAGAGGTGAAAGTTGGACCATTCAGAGAAATGCACCGATTTGTGGTGTGTGATTACAGTCCCGTAAACTTACCAGGACGCGATCTACTTTGCAAAATGAATTGCACCATTTATTGTACCCCGGATGGGATTGCATTTCAGACACCAGATGAAGATGTACTATATAAAATGACAATGGCAGAATTAGAGCCAGGAGTGAATGATATGTTTCCTGTGTTTGATGCAGAGAAAATCCCAGTTGAGTTAAAAGAAACAGTCAGACCTGAGGTATGGGATTTTACAGGCGAAGACATTGGGTTAATGAGGGAGTAGACCCTGTAAAAATTACTGTTAGAGAAGGAACAAATTACCCAAATACTCCACAATATAAATTGAAGCCAGAAATTATCGAAGGAATAACACCTGTAATCAATAAAATGATTGAGCAGGGAATTTTGAAAGAAATAATGAGCAGTCCATGTAATTCACCTATAATGGGACTGAAAAAGCCAAATGGGACATATAGGATAGTGCAAGATTTACGAAAGGTTAATAAAAATCGTTGTTCCTTGTTGTCCAATTGTACCAAACCCTGCTGTAATACTGTATCAGATTCCACGTGATGCCGAATGGTACACAGTCATTGATTTATTTTTCTCTATTCCTTTACATCCAGATAGCCAGCCATTATTTACGTTCCGGTTCGGAGAGCGTATATTGGCATGGTGCCGAATTCCTCAAGGGTATACAGAAAGTCCCTCAATATTTAATCAGATCCTAAAGAAATCGTTGGAAGATTTAAAGATGCCTGAAAAATCTGTGATGGTTCAGTACATTGATGACCTACTAGTGGCATCAAAAACCAAAGAAGCATGTGTTACTGACACAATTGCCTTACTGAACCATTTAGCCGAAGGAGGACATAAGGTGTCCCCATCTAAATTACAGTTTTGTCAACAAGAGGTTCAATACCTAGGTCACAAGATTGAAAAGGGAGTGCGAAAGGTAACGACAGAGAGAATAAAGATTATCCGAGGAATGAGAGCTCCAATGACACAAAGAGAGGTGAGAATGTTTCTTGGAATGGTTGGGTATTGTCGACAGTGGATACGTGGATTTTCATTAATTGCAAAGCCTTTACAGCGATTGACGAAAAAGGATGTTAAAGACCCGTTTGAATTGAATGACGAATAAATGAAAGCATTCAAAGAACTAAAAACGAGACTGTGTGAAGCACCGGCACTGGGAATGCCTGACTATGAAAAAGAATTTGAACTGTATTGTAGTGAGAGAGATGGGTGTGCACTTTCAGTTTTAGTGCAAAGACATGGAAAAATGAAAAGACCTATTGCATATTTTTCCGCTGTTTTAGACCCGGTAGCAAAAGCGTTGCCTGGATGTCTGAAAGCAGTAGCTGCTACTTGTGTGAGTCTGGAACAAAGTGAAGGCATTGTGATGGGATATCCACTGAGAGTATATGTTCCACACTCTGTCGAAATTCTCTTGACAAGAACCAAAACTCAATTCATGACACATAGTCAGCTGACTAGGTATGAAAAAGTGATTTTGAGTGCAGACAATGTAACCATTGACAGATGCACAAGTGTGAATCCTTCGACATCATTGCCGGATGAAGGGAGTGTGGCAGACAAAGATGAGGTTGATCATAATTGCTTGGATGTACTTGAATATTGTACGAAACCAAGGCCAGACATTAGAGACGAGCCCTTAAAAGAATCAGATTATGTGATGTTTGTGGATGGTTCGTGCCTGAGGACAAGTGAAGGAGTTTTGAGTGCGGCGTATGCTGTGTGTACAGTAGCAGCAATAATGGAAGCATCTTGTTTGAGAGGGATACGATTTTGGACAGATCTGGTCCCAGAGAGGTTTCTTGACGTCTGCTGGAACTCCAATTAGAAATGGTGAGTTTGTGAAGAAGTTGCTTGAGGCGATACAGCTGCCTAAACAGATTGCAGTGGTGAAGTGTGCTGCGCACAAAAATGAGGCGGATTACATTACCGTGGGCAACAGATATGCCGACGAGATAGCCCAATATTGTACTAAAAATGTAGTCTCGTTGAATCGAAGAAGAGAAAGAGAGCATGTTCCATGTCCCTTGCTGTTTACTAACATTGTTGAAACATGGAATGAGGTAAGACAATTACAGGAAGCAGCAGATGATGAGGAGAAAGATAGTTGGATAAAAGCAGGATGCAGAAAAGGGGAGGAAGAGGACGTTTGGGTTTATAGAGATGAAAGACCAGTTATGCCTGATAGCATGATTTCTAACATGGCACGGATGTACCATGGACAAGCTCATATTGGAAGGGACGCCATGATCCGACTTTTCAGACAAACCTGGTATAACCCAAAATTCAGCGCTATAGCTGAAAGTCTTTGTCAAAGATGTCTTATTTGCCAACAGATAAATCCAGGAAGGAAAACAGTAGTGAGTCTAGGAACAATAGGGCGAGAGGGAGGTCCTTTTACCAGAATGCAACTTGATTTTATCGAAATGCCCCCAAGCAATAGATTGAGGTACATTCTTGTGGTCGTTTGTTTGTTTTCTCGTTGGGTGGAAGCCTATCCGACCAGAAGGAATGATGGAATTACAGTAGCTAAACTCTTGCTGAGAGAATTCATTCCAAGGTATGGTTTTCCAGTAACGATTGAAACAGATAGAGGAACACATTTTCAGAATGAGCTAATCCAACTGATATGTGAAGCTCTTGACATTCAACAGAAATTGCACTGTGCATACAGACCAGAGGCTTCTGGAGTAGTAGAACAAGTAAATGGAACAATAAAGAATAGGTTAGGGAAAATGTGTCCAGCCACAGGACTCAAATGGCCCGATGCCCTACCATTGGTACTAATGACTATCAGAAGCATACCTGATAGAAAAACAGGTCTGAGTCCCCACAAAATAATCATGGGACGAGCAAGGAGACAAGCACATGTACCTGTCAACAAATTGCTGACTATAACTGATGATCTCGTGTTGGATTATTGCAAAGGATTGGCTGATGTGGTACATTCTGTGTTTCATCAGGTTGGACCGGATGCGACCACTCTCGAAAGAAAACCAGCTCATGATTTGAGTCCAGGAGACTGGGTCCGCATAAAAGTCCACAGAAGAAGAAACTGCTTGGTTCCTCGCTGGGACCAACCACGACAAGTAATCCTGGTAACAACAACTGCTGTCAAATGTGCAGGAGTGAAAAACTGGGTGCATGCCAGCCATACTATCAGAGTTCCAGATCCTGAAGCTCGACCTGTAAGTCGACATCTGGAGATATCTGATACCAGTTCAGCATCCGATGCAGAAGTCGAAACAAACAGGGTTCCAGAACTTGAAGATCGACCTGTAAGTCGACATCTGGAAGACCCAGGTACAAATTTGACAACAGGAGAAGAATTTGAAATATCGAAGGTTCCAGAACTTGAAGATCGACCTGTAAGTCGACATCTGGAAATATCAGATACTAGTTCAGCATCTGAAACAGACCAATCAGATTGTGATGAAAAGCTAAAGAATAAATGGAAAACTGACATCATAAATGAAGAAACTGAACCAAGAGACAGTGACATTGATCAGCCAAGCACAAGCTATGGTAAAATTCCTTCAAAAATCGTCGAATTAGACGAGCGAGGATAGATTCAGATAGAGAGATAGAAGAATCGGAAGAACCCCGAGGAGCAATAGGGACAGACCAACAAACAAAAGAACAGGGAAATTTAGAAACAGAGAGATCAACGAGAATTCGGAAGAACCTCGAGGAGGGATAGAAACAAGTGACCAAACAGAAAAGACACAGGAAGGTTCAGATCTAGATAAAGAAGGTGAAATCATAAAGTTCAAAATAAGAGGAAGTGAAGTAAGGTCTGAAACAGAATCAGAAGAAAGTGAAGAAGAGAGAAAACAGAGACTAGGACCAAGAAAGAGGACTTGGAGAGCGGAATGAGAGGAAAAGGAAAGTGAACCAAAAAGGCCGAGAAAAGGAGATAATTGGCCCCACGAAGTCAAAAGACTGAGATACAAAATTATAAATTTAAATAGAGATAATGCAGAACAAGTAAATGAGATAACAAGTCAAAGGGAACAAGGAAAACAAGGTGGAAAACAATTGCAGAAAACGAAAAGAGTGAAGAAACATAATTTGAAATATAAGTCACCTGAGTGGCTATACATCGCATTGACTGACATCAAAGAAGAAGATAACACTCACGAAAACCCAGAAGAAAGCTGCAGACCAATGTGTGTAAGTGAAGTGCAACAAGTTTGAAGGGATTGAAAAGAAAAACCGGACTGGACACTCAAAACCTAAACAAGACAAGAAAGAGTTCTGAGAAGAACTAAAGAGAGTACCAAACGAGACAAAGTGAGAAGGTAGAGTGGCTGAAACGCCATCCTGAGGTGTGGTGACACATTTTCTGTATATATATATATATAGAAAATAGAACAGAATGGTAGACACAGAGAATAGAAAACCTAGATGTGAGTTTTTACGTAGATGGTTTAAAATGTGTTTCTTTTGTACAGGTTTATTAATGTTTGCTTGGTTTATCTTAGCAATCACCATTCCAATTAGACTAGCTGTAGAAGAAACGTCTATATTAGGGAACAACACGAAAAAGGATAAAGAAGTTAACATACAGAACACAGCAACATTAATAGATAGTGCTGAGTTACATAAGGATGGATCCATAACTGATTTTTCAAAGAACGTTTTCACAAAATTGTTATATGAATATGTAGAAACAATGGATGTGAGAGATTGTTACGTTTGTATGCAATTACCTGCGTCTGTCACAGAAGGTGTGACCTATCATCACCTTCCTTTGACGTATGGAATAACATGTAGTGTTTAGCTAGTTTATTTTATAAAACAGGTAGATTAGAATATTATTATACTGATATAAATAAGGTATTCGCAAAAATTCCTATAATTCCTGAATTGAACAAAGTGAGAGAAGCAAGGATGTTTGGTGAATTTTTCCTAGAAAATAAAGATTTGACATTTGAATATATAGTTAAGCACAATCTCACCTGTGAATTAAAGAAAGAGGAAAAGGTATTTTTAGAAATGGTAGAAGACAGGAGAGTTAAGTTTCAAAGGAAAGTAATGGAGGAGGAGACAAAAACACCCCTTTGGGCGTTTGAAGGAGAAAGTAATGATAAGAGAAAGACGAATGCAGCTATGACTTTAGATTGGCCCCAACAGGGAAAGTTGTGCATTAGTAGAAATAGAACCAGATATGATAACTATTTCGTGGGTTCCAGTGAATGTCGAGACAATTACAAAATTTTAGGAGGATGGGGATTCAAAGGAGGAAAAGATCCGATATTTCCAGGGATCTATTATATTTGTGGGAACAGAGCTTATTACAGGTTGCCGAACCATTGGTATGGGTCATGCTATTTAGGCCTGGTCTTTCCAAAGATTTTTCATGTGGAGAGAGAAGAAAAAGGAACACACGAAATGGGTGAAACATTCACGCGTAGGAAAAGGGAAAGTTTTTCAGAAATAGTTGGTGACATTTTTGGAGCAATGATACCGGCAGTGGGTATATCTTTGAATGCATTTAAAATTCGGAAATTGTCCACAGTAGTAGATCGTTTATCAACGAATACTGCTGGAGGGTTCTTGATGGTAAATACCGAGATGGTTGCCATGAGAGCTATGGTGATGCGAAATCGACTTGCCCTTGACATTCTTTTGGCAAAAGAGGGTGGAGTCTGTGGAATGCTGAAAGTCCAACATTGTTGCACTTACATTCCAGATAAAAGTGAAAATATACAGAAGTATATAAAGAATATTACTAATTTGCACAAAGAACTTGTTCCACTGGAGGTTGAAAATGCCTGGGAGAAACTTGGTAAGAGTTTTTCCTCAATACCAAAATGGTTCACTGAAATAGGTAGTTCTATTGTAGGGAAAGTTTTGATATCAGCAACAGTAGTAATATTAGTGGTGTTATTAGTGAAATTGGTTATTATATGTATTAAAAGAAGAAAAAGAGAAAATAAAAAGAGAAAATAAGATAAAGAAAGAAAGAGAACGAGAATTGGGTGAAATAGAACTTGAAGAACTAAAAGAAAACATGTATGAGAGAACAAAAAGACAAGATGAAAGGGACACTGAGGTGTAAAACTAACAAAAGCAAGTGGACAAGAAACATTCTATCTGAAAAATTGTGTAACATGGGTTTTGTGGTGATATTAAAAATCACCAAAGGGGGGAGTTGATGGAGCAAGGTAAATAAAAAATTTTGGAACCCCCTAATATTCATGCTAATAAATTAATGTTACTAATTGTTTGATCGACTAATTAATATTTTACATTTTATTTGGTAAACATTTACATAAGTGGTAACCGCAATTTATGTGCAAGTTAACCTATTTACAATTGTAAATGTGAGATAATACTAATATAGTGGTTTGCGTACTAATTAGAGTAAAGTTGCATGATTTGTGCTATGTAGCAAATTGTATTGTGGCAAAAGAATGCGGATGGTAAGTAAACATGGCTTTAAATGTCGCTTTTGCTAGGTAACACCTAATTGGGGTACTTAGAATGACGGGTGGGAAATAGAAAGGCTTATTTTCTCTATTTTAATTATGATTGTGTTTGTTTTCATGATAGTTCGTTCGGGCCTGTTAGGCCGTGCTGTAAAAATGGCTGCCGAGGCAGATGGGCTCAATGCGCAGGCGCAAAGATGGCTTCTAAACGGAAGAAAGCCGCAGAAACATATCACGTGGGTACAAGTCGAGCCCAGAGTGAGAAGTGTCAAGGTCGGGTTGACCTGACACGAGGTGAATGCCAAGAAAGACTCAGCATGAATCCGTGAGAACAGTGGATGAGCACCAGTGAATTAACAATGGACTGTTTAAAAGAAATAACGAAAGAAGAAGAAACATTAGATGAACTGTCAATCGGACTGCTATTATCCAGAGGTCGTGAGAAAGGATAAAATCATAAACAAATTCAGAACCGGTTTGAACAAGGAGGGCAATGAGGTGATTCTTGCCACCCCTCCAATGGACCAATTAGCGTGATTCTCGCCCCCAAAGATTGCAACTTTTTGTTTAGTAAGCTAGTAATAGGGTATAAGAGGACCTGCTCTTAAGTAGGAGGAGCGCTTTTCATGCATAATTTTTGAGCACTGAACGTTGATGCTAGAGAACTGCTGCTATTTTCCTATAGGCCATTTTCTTGAAAGAATTATTCATTTTTAGCTTAAACTTGACTGGGAAAGGAACAAGACCGATGCGGGAAACCTGTATAGGAGGTCCGTTGAGGAAGCCTGTTTAGCGGGACAGACAGTCAGTTTTGGGAATTCCATGCTGTGATCTACAATCTATCTGCTTGGGCGAACTTTTATTCTTCATCTAAAAGGGTATGCATAAAATTCTTTCTAAAGCCTATTTCTTATAATGGTGTTGAAATGTATTAAAACGATTAATAAATTTCAATCTTATTCATGCATTTAAAGAAAGTAGATACATTTTATTATAATTAAAACTCTGAGTCTGTGGTTCTTTTAGCTCAATAAGAAGTGTAATGTTTTAATAGGTTTTGAATGTGATTGAGCTAGTCTTAATCACCATCAACTTATTCTACTAGTTGATCCATCGACCAAAGAGCGGAATACCTTGATGTCTTAGAACTGACAGGATTAAATCTGATTATGTATGAGGTTTAAGAAAATATCTTGTCAATTTTAAAAAGGTATCCTGTTCCTCCAGCAGTTTAATTCCTTCTCCTTGGTGATGTGGATGTAATCCAGGGGTGAGTGAATGTTTATGCGGTGTTATGGGCCCCACCGTCATATGGTATAGTTGTTAAAAGAGTGATTCTACCTAGATGTCCTGTCCAAAGGAGAAGAATTTATATTAGCCGCGCTGGATCACCTCATTTGCAGGTACACTTCTTCAGTGCCTCACTCACACACTCTGCCATGTCAATGCTCTCACTGAAAAAAAAAGGCCCCTTTGGTGCTCTTACTCACAGACACGGCCTCCTCATTGCCCTCCATCGTGGACACGGTCACCTTGGTGCACTGAATCATAAACATGGCCTGCTCAGTACTCTCACTCATCGACAAGGCCTTCTCAGTGCCATCACTCAGGGAGATTGTGTCCTCAGTGCATTAAATCACGGACATGGCGTCTTCAGTGCCATTACTCACAGACATAGCCTCATTGGTGCCTTCACTCACTGACAATGCGTCCTCAGCACCCTCACAGCCTCACCTATGAACACTGCCTCCACGATGCCCTCCCTCACACACACGGCCTTCTCGGAGTCCTCCTCTCTTTGACAGGCATTCAGTGCCCTTATCTTCGTAACATGGCCTCCTCTGTGTCCTAAATCACCGATAATGCGTCCTCACTGCACTCACTTGCAGGCACTGCCTTCTCGCTGCCCCCGGGCCTCTGTAGTGCCATCACTCACGGGGTCGGTCTTCTCTGCGCACTCACCGCCTCTTTAGAGCCTCCACTGTTACAGCTCCGGCGGGCTCTGTTGACACTCCTGTCTGCCACGTGCCTGTCTTCACAGAAAGAGCCTCACACGGTAATAAAGAGTTCTGCCAGTAGCATGGACTGTGGCTTCTCTTTAACAAAGTGACGTATGCGAAATCTGTGGCCCCCCCCCGGGCACAGTAGCACGGGGCCCCCGGGCAGCTGACGGCCGCTGCTGGAGCTTTAAACTCAAATTAAATTTCTTTCTGGGTTTCATTTCGGTGTAACCAGCAGTCAAACTCCACAAAGAAAAGTATGTGAACTATGACCCCGAGTATAATGAGGGCTGGGTCACAAAGGTTACACTCAGTATAAATAGTCTGACGATAAAATTGCAAAAAGTGTGTGTTTAAATGTTTACAGTGGTTTCAGTATGCTGAAATTACGCTAACTATGCCTACTGAAATGCGTTTCATAGGTTTCCATTAAAAGGACAAATCCCAAGTAGCCTTAACTTTTGTCCAAAATGCAAACATTTACATTTCTTTCAGGAGCAGAGACCCCGGAGAGAAGGCTCGCTCTTTCTTTACCTGCCTATCAAGTCACTTACTTCACAACAGAAGAGAGCCGCCCTCTCCCCTTTAAACCAGCTGCAACTACACCGTTCAGGGATAGTGAAATATCGAGTGTTTAGCGTTTTCTATGTTTCCAAAGGCACACAGGAAGGCGGCTGCAGCGTTAGGCGCGCTGATCAGGGTGCTTCAAAGTGCAGTATGGCTGGGGGTATGAAAGGCGCGCTGATCAGGGTACTTTAAACGTGCAGTATGGCTAGGGATATATGAAAGGCGATGCAGGAACACCAACAACAAACGCGTGCTGGAGGAGCGGATGCCTGCTTGTGCCCCAGGGGGACCCTAGACTGCATCCTGATACAGGGGCACTCTAGTCGGTCCCTGCTTGTGCCCCAGGGGCACTGTAAAGTGCACGCTACAAAGGAATGCCGAAAACACAGTCACACGCTGGAAATGGAGAGACGGACTGCGTGCGCGTTGCTGCTTGTTCATGAGGCAATACTCCAGGGGAGTAAACTTCTAAAACGAGAAGGCAGTGCCTGGAGGGGGCGGGGGCCGCCAAGAAGTCACGGACTGCGGGAGGGAGGGATGGGAAGAAAGAAGTCTGTGGAGTAAAGGGGCCGATAGCCATGGAAAGACACAAATGACGACATGGCCGTCATGGGGCGGGACTAAGAAGCCGAAAATCAATCAGAATGCAGCATTTAGGATGTAAGCCAATCCAAAAGATGGGCGGAGAGTGGGCGGAGCTTAAACGAAGCTTCCCCACTATAGTATATACTGCATGTCTCAACGAGACAGCGCAAGCGCTGCCTAGTCGAGACCTAAAAAGGCTTTGATAAGCCCTGTTTACTTTTTGTTTTGCTCGTCCAAAACTGGGACATTTTAATTCATTAGAGTTTGTATCCCACATCATAATGTTTTTGATTTGCAAATAGTTGAAGTGTGTACAATGCATTCTCCAATGATTTAAAATGTTGGTTTCCTGAAGGCTTACTGCAAAAGTCCCATTTTATTTCATATGTGCCAAAAACAGTAAAGTGCATTTCATTTTCACTGCTGCTGCAGAAAATTTCATGTGCCTTTTCAGCACCTCTCCCTCTAGGAGAGGAGAGACGAAAACCAAATCCTAGGGGGTCACCTGGCAAGTGATACCTGAATCACAACCTGCATCACATGGACTAATAGTCAGCCATTTTGCTGACTGCCTCTCTTTTGCTACTGTAAATGAAATACCTATTTTGTATGTCGTGTAAGCTGGAAATTACATTGGTGGCTTTCGTTTGAGACTGTGTGGAAGAACTGAAGTCTCTGCCTGGGCGATGTGTTTGGCCTGTGGCTGGGTGTGACCATTTTGAGCTGTGTCATGGCATATGGGCAGGTGCATTGTCATGTGCGGATGTGTGGATGCTGGCTGTATCTGGGTAGATGACTGCTGCAAACCTAAGGTATCAAGGCAGCACTCCAGACATATAATGGTTGCACTCATAGCATATCATTGCACTACCTCAATGTGTGGTACAAGCATAGATTTGTATCTGTGGAATCTATGTTACAAACCTATTGTGTTATTTTATTAAACTTCAACTTAATGTTTAATCATTAATTTTTGTTGTTTTATTAATTCACTGGTGTCACAACCTTAAAGCCAGTATGTCAAAGGTCACGTGACAACACTTTCTTTAAAATCATCAGGGTCAAAAAGTAATGTGATGTAATTTCCAGCGATGTTCAAAACGGCTGAAAGTTTAGATAATAGCACCCTGGATACCCCTGACATTTTGGTCCATTGACATGCAGGGGTGTTCACCTAGAGGCCCAATCCTTTGGGGGAGGCTAGAGTTTAGACACATCCTCTGTATCTATGTTTCTAATTGTTTTGAGGATTGTCTCAGCCATCAATATGACAGCACAATAGAACCTAAAAGCTAAAGAAACTCTCTCATGAAGCTGCCTTACATGCTGTGTTTGATGACTCCTTGAGTTATGTATAAAAAATACCTACATTCTAGTAACATTGTAGAGTAATGTAAGATTTCTCATGCTGTTTTGGACTTCCATTTCTGTCCCATTTCATCATCATGATTTTTTGCTTTCTTGCTATAACTTTATTAATGTATTGACATCCATACTTGTTTTAAATCTAAATTAAAACTTTGTTTTCCAGACTTATAATTTATTTAATTAAGCACACCCAGTTTGTTATTTTGCATCTTCAATTTGCCATGTGGTTCCTAGTAGTTTGCCCTTGCTATATATATTTTGCTCATTAAAAAAAATATGTTGTCCACATTCATAATCCTTTAAACTGCACCGTCATAACTGTCAATGCTAGGTGACTTGGTTTTCTGAGGGCCAACATCAATAAAATCAGGAAGCTCACCTCCTCAGATTTCCACATCAACCCATCGTCAATACCAAAAATAATTAAAGACACCTTCCTGCACATAAACAAACCTTAATAGCAGCACACATAGAAAAAGCACAGACGAGGAGAAATAAAGTATTTCTCCTCGTTTCGCCATTCTAACGCCTGCTCTTGAATGGCATTAGTTTTTGATGCTACCTCAGTTTTACACCTCCTTGTAAATCTGGAGCAGCATCAAAAGCAATGAGTTTTGCAGTAGAATGCCCACAGCAACACCCAGTGCATGCCCCTTTCACGCTAAGTGATGCGTGTAAAGGGCCCTTATTAAAAGGCGGTGTTAAACCACAAAAAGTGGCTTAATGCCGCTTTGGAAATATGGAAAAGGGCATATCGCCACAAGATCATCGCTAAAAGTGACGTTCTGATGGCAATATCCCCTTGTAAATATGCCCCAGAGTTTATAGCTTTTTGTGCATTTACACCCTGGGGCAGTATTTTGACACAAACCTACAACATTTTCTTGTGAGTACTAATTGGTGTTAAAAAGGAATATGCTGTTTTCTTGTTAGTCAATTTAAAAACCCTTTTCTGGAGGCTCAGCCAGCTGAGGTGCTGTAAGGACTCGTCCCTTGGAAGCTCCAGCATGGCTCCCTTTCCATGGTTCAGCTTGGAGGAAGACAACCTGGAAGAGCCTAAAGGACCCTGATACCTACCAGAAGCTCATATGTTGAGCACTTTCTATTAGGCAGATAACTCCTTGTTTCCCCTGGTCTGTTGGTCTCATCAGCATGTCTCCAAGATGGCTGCCAGATCATTGTCACCAGCAACTGTGGTTCTACAACCGCACCTAAAGAAGTGAGAAGGGGGATTTCCTGCTCACCCAATCCTTTCTCCTGCTCAGAGTGGGTGTTAGACCTGACCACCTTTGGCGTGGTATTACCCCAGACTTTATTGCCTTCACTACCCTATTTTTGCTGAGTTTGGTTTTGCTGGCATTAGGACTTAGGACTCTGTGCACGTTATCCTTGTCAACCAGTGGTAAAGGGCTTGTGCTCTCCCTTCCAAACATGGTAAAATTGGTATTCACCCAATTGGAATTTACTTATAAGTCCCTAGTAAATGGGAAGACCTGTATCCAGGGCTTGTAAATTAAATGCTCCAAGTGGGCTGCATGGCTCACTGTGGCACCCACTAAAGAAGCACAGTAAAACATGTCTCAGAACTGCTACTGCAGCCTGTAGTGCAGTTTTAAACTGCCATTCAACGTGGGAAAATAAACCTTTTGCAGCCTTACACCTTCACTTTTAACACTTATAAGTCACCTTTAACGCAGGCCATAACAGGCTCATAGTGCTGGGTGGAAGGTATTTCATTCAAATGTAGAACGTGGACTAAAGGTTTGCATGTCCCAGCAGTGAAAAACTCCCAAAGTCGTTTTTCACTACAGGAAGGCTACCTCTCCCGTAGACTAACACGGGGTTACTTTATTACACTTAATGAGTATTAGCTTTGGTTTTGGAGCAGATAGAGAAATACTTATTCCACTATTTAACTTGTAATTTAAAATCTTCTTTAATGTAAAGTTGGGTTTTAAATTAGGCCTGGGCGGTAAATTCCGTTCCGCTCGCGGAATTTGCGGAAGTTGGGTAATTTCGCGTTCCGCGGAGAACGCGGAATTGCCAAAAATTCCGCGATCCGCGACTTTGCGGAATTTTTTGCTTGTTCGCGCTGTCAAAATGCGTGTTGGCGAGATATTTCTCCCCGAGCATGCAAACAGCGTTCGCGAACAGGAAAAAAGCATCGCGAACGGGCGGAACAAGCAATTCCGCGTGTTCGCGGAACTTTTGCGTGCTCGCGGAGTTTTTTACCGTTTCGTGGAGCTTTGCGTAGCGCGACTACGCAAATTCCGCCCACCCCTATTTTAAATTACTATTCTGAAAATGCTATTTTTAAAACGTTGATATGTTTCTGCCTAAACGAAATGTACCTTTCTGCCAGTGTCTAGGGTCACATTACTGTTAATGGCTCTCCTGTGGTTTGATGTGTATTCCTTCCAGACATGGGGACAAAAGGGCCTTGGGTGTGGGGAAGGGTATTCCTCTCCTTAGCAGGATGGCCTTGGGGCTTGCACTCAGCCTTTCCTGAGCTCCAAAGGTTACCCTGAGGGCTGTGCCCACCCACTTTCTGACTTCTGGACCTACCTGCCCTGTCACTAACAAATGCAGCTCATTCTTGGGCCTGCCTGTCCTTTGTTCTCATATAGACAGATTGAAATCAAAACCATGAAAGGGGAAGGTTAGATAAATGTGTCATCCCCACACACAGGCTGCGGCTGGGTATAAAAGTGTCACCCTCAGAACCTCAGATCAGGACACTCATGGGCCTGTGGATAAGATTCAGAAGAAGAACTACCCTGCTGTCTGAAAAAGGAAGACTAAACCTGCTTGCCTTGAACCCAGGATCCCAGAAGTAACTCCAAGGGTCAGTTGTCTGACTTGCTGTTTGAGCTACACAACAAGCTTCCAGAGGCCTTCCTTGTAGCTGCCCAGCTGAACAGCACCACATGGCACTCCCTAGACCTGACTAACTTTGCTGCTAGCCTCTGCTGGAGTGAGACATGAGCCTCAATAGGTGTTTCTCCTGGTCCTGGGCCCTTGGTTGTTGTCAGAGTGTACTCCTACTACTTCAAAACTGCAAGAACTAGACTCCAGGTGAAAATCTGGAAGTTCTGGACTCTTCATATCAACAATGTCCATCTGTGTCACCTGCCAACGTGAAGCTCCAATGGCGATCTGCCCTTCGCATCAGCTACAACCGTCCACGTCTCCCACCAATGCAAAGCTCCAGGGTCAACCTGCTCTTCGTGTCAGCAACAACTGCCCGCATCTCCCACCAATGGGAATCTCCAATGCTGAAAGGCTCTGCACGCTGAGGACAATCTCCTCGCTGTCCCAACCAATGGGAAGCTTTGACTAAGACTTCTTGCGCGAGATTGGACTGAGTAGAAGGTAAATTCTCGATCAGGATGAGCCTGGTCCCTGTATCCAACACGCACTCCATCACGGTCGGCCTGAACTTTTGACTTTGACCCGGTCCAGCGCGACCAGAAAACCACAATTGACACTTTTTGCTTCTTAGTGCTTTTTATCTGAAACTTTAAAAATTAATATCTCCAGTTCAACTTATTAGATCTTTGACGTTTTGGTGTCATTTTATTTATTAAAATTTGCAAAAAAAATTAAATGTTTGTGGGATTGTTCTTGTGTTGTTTTCACTTTATTACTATTTGAGTGCTGCATAAATAATTTACACACTGCCCCTAAGTTAGGCTTGACTGCTTTTGTGCCACGCTTCCAGAGGGTTAAGCACAGGTTTATTAAGTGACTTTTGTGGTTCACCCTGTCAAGGATTGTGTTTAATACTTGAGTGGGGCTCTCACTCCTCTCAAATAATAACACAATTTCTTACATTAGTGGCAGCGGTGGGATTCAGTTCTTGTGTTTTCTCCAGAGGTCTTTATGCCACCTTGAAGGGCACCGACGGATACAAAGACATCGATTCCTTCAAGCAGGAAGGAGGTGGTTCATTCATTACTGGTAATTCATTGCTCTATGGTTATGCTTTGACGCTGCTGGAGCATGTTCAGTACGTTCACGAGGAGGAAGGGAGCGCCTGGTCCTGGAAACCCACCCAGTCATCAAACACACCCCATCGAAGAGGGATCCGGTGCGCTCATTTCGGCGATCTTAGCGCTCCTAGTGGGGGACGGATAATCTGCATACTTCAGCGCCCAGCGCCCATCCAGTCATTCAGGCAGGTGGGTGGCTGCAGCCCACAGCCAGGGCAGGTAAGCAGCAAGTGAGCAGCAGTAAAGCAGTAATATTCAGTTAACACCAGCGTTTGGAACTTCCTGACGAAGCCCCGTGCCTCAGTTATAAGCATAGCTTCCCCTGCTCCAACTCCAGTGCCACTTTCAGTCTTTTCTGGCTTTTTTCAGCTCTGTCTCTAGATTGAGGAAAGCCAGGCTAATGATGTCAGTTACTGGTACTCTTTGAGCCGCAGTCTAAGCCACAGTCTAAGCAAGATCCCTGCGGCAGCAGAAGCGGGCTGACTAGATTTGTGTGCCGCTAGCAGCCGCTGGGGAGGGACCTCAGCTCCCACCACCTAAATGTTGTACAGTTAGAGGGTGGTTTTTTCACCACAAAAACTGACACTGAAATGTGTTATCTGAAATAACAAGACACACGTCTGTAAATGCAGGAATCAAGGAGTGGCACTATTTATTTAAACAAGTAAACAATAAGTGTCAAAGACACATCAAAAATAACACCATACAATCTAGCAAGTAACAAGTGTCAAAGACACATCACTGATCAAGAGTAAAAACATGCAGTCTTGGCAAGTTTAAAATCACGACAATTCAAAGAGAAAGTGAGAGAGAGAGAGAAATTGTATATCAAAGCACAATAAGGCAGTATAACCTTGTCAAATGTACAATCAATCAATAAATCAAACAGCTAGCTGGGAGCACCTCGACGTGATTACACTATATGAGGTGATCAATGAGCTGGTAAGTGAACAGTCCTTTTATACATTTTTAATGAGGAACAGTTGACCGCAAAGTCTAACTTTAGCAGGTGTTTGCCACAGAGCATAACAAAAGCTGAACATTTTATTGAAAACAATTTGCTTCATTTCTCGGAAGCTTTAAAGCGAAAACTCCTTATAAGGTATATAGTGCATTGAAAGGTTATTGTTTTATGTTGCTGTCTTAGTTTCCAAAGCTAGCAAAGCATCAGGTGAGAAGCTGTGGAAAGTTACAGTTAGCCCCAATCCCTACTCTTCGCCCATCTTGTTCTTCTAGATGACAGATGCATCCTGTTATTGCTACATCTTCTCGATGTTCAGAAAGATCTACATGCAGAGGACAGGGGCTGAGAGCAGGGGCTCAGTGACTTGTTTATCAGAAAAGCAGTGAACTGAGGTTTGTGGCCTTCACAGGAGATATACATCTGATTTTGTAGATGGGCATGAGGCCTACTGTCTCAGTGAATGCTCAAGGCAGTGTGGACAATTTAGCACACTCCAAGACTCACATGCTTCATATGTGGGAACAATGGCTGAGGCACTATAAGGGTAAAACTGGACCCTGCTTAATTTCCCTCCTCTTGTTCATTCTTGAACAAAAATCTTATAGCGTACTTTGCAGTCCCTCCTCCCAGTTGGGGTATCCAAGGGGTGTCATTCACAAAGGAACATTGGCTCTCCTGCGGCTTCCTTAACTCTACATATTCTCCTTCAGGTATGTCAACGAGGGATGTATAGGGTGTCGGTGTAGGTGATGGTGTATCTACATTTAAATCCTCTCTCAGTTGGTATCTACTAGTGGTGAGTAAGGGGCTATTGACCTGTCATTGGGTAACGGTAGCGGGCTGCATTGAGTGTGGTCCTGGTGATGTGAGCTCTACAACTTCTAAGAGGTCTAAATTATCCCCATTCCCTGTTCTACCCTTCTTCTTGTGTATAGGCATTCTGAAGTTTCCTGTTCCTACATAATTCATACCTACTAATTTATTACTAGTATTTTTAGCACAATGAAAGAACACCTGTAAGGCACAACAGAGTAGCAACAGCACACCGAAAACGGGTAATAGAATTTTTAGAAGGGCAGACAGCCATGAAGGCATCCGGCTAAAGTCCAACCGATCTGTGGCTATGTCTGCCGTGGCACCTCCTTCAGCAATCATTTTCTTTTCTGTATTGCTTAAGTCCTCGATGGCCTTTGTGATGGACCCATTCTCCTCATCGGAGAATATGCAGCAGGAGCTCCCAATCTTGCGGCAAACTCCACCCTCCATGGGTGTTAGCATGTCCAGGATGTACCGGTTCTGCATGACCATAAGTCTCAAGGGACACAGTTCCTCCCTTATAGCGTTCAGCCCATCTTTGGTACTGTTGATGGCCCACATGAACTCGTAGTGGGTCACCTGGAGCCAGCATGCATTCGCCTTGATCTGGAACATCGGAATGATGCTCCCGAAAAACAGCTGGGCATCGTTGAATAGGCGGAACTCCTGGGGTATGTCTTTAAATGCTGTCCACCCAAAGTACTCAGCATACCGTCGATGTCGGTGGAGTAAGGTAACAGAGCTAGTCATCGGATGGCCATAGATGTGGGAGAGATTGGCTGTTGGAACGACCAGGGAGACTTTGTGCATGGTCACTAGTGTGCACAAGCCATTCCATCGAGGAGGCAGTTGGAGGTAGAGACGTTCTCCGCAAGCCCAGTAGAAACCCATTAGGCTGGAGGTGCCATATTGCATTGTCCAAATTGAAGATGGTGCTGTTGAATCCAGAGTTGCGCCCAACAGGTAACTTGCCATTTCCTAGAAAACAGAGAAGAGGTGACTTTAGTTTGAAAGCTTTTTTAAGTTTGGACATTTTCTCCCCAATTCAAGTGTACCTTCTACCCTCCTGAGAACATATTTGGTGATACTAATCCTCAACTTCCCAGTCAATCTCATCTTCATAATCTGAGTCTACCCAAGGTGGCCCTAAGGACGCTGCTCTACACCTCACGTAGCCTGGGGCACTCCATTTGTCATGGACGTGAATTTGTGCGAATAGAAGTAGAGTAGTTCTATTTTGTCATGGGCATGGTAGGCTGTGGGGTACATGGTCATCACAATCTGCTGCTGGTGATCTTACTACCATATACCCACTCTCCCTTGCCCTATGGTCTATGTCAAGAGCTCCTATCTTACGCAGCTTTGTAATCTCCTCTATTCTTTTTTTGTCAGTGATAACCTCGTGAGTTACTGGGGTGTAGTCCCACACTGTGGTATTTACGAACACTTCATCGATGTCGGCCTCAATAATCTGGACTTGCCCCTGTATTCAGCAGAGGAACAGGTGTAGGAGACACTTTCCAGTGTGTGGTGGTACTTCCTTGGGAAAAATCAGGCTACCTGCGCCTACTGCATGGGGAATGTATAAGCACACATAACAGGATTCATTAGTCTTCTGCTTCCCTACTGTGGCCATCTCACTGTGCCACATATTGTCTTGGAGAGAGTCATGGGAACTATGTTGCCTGTCTACTGGTGCATCCCTACGATGATGGGATGACTTAGAGGGACATATTGTAGCGTTAGTGGTGCTATTACAGGAAATAGGGACATTGGAACAAGTTGCGTTACTAAGGATGTCATTACCTTCAGTACAGGTGTCAGCAGGGAAAAGGTTAAGGGGTGCATAGTGGCGCGGGCAGCTTCAACAGTTTGAGGAATACAAGTCTTTTTATCCAGGCAATGAAAAATAACATGGAACCAATTAAATATTGCTAGTACCACTCCGACAATAATATAGATAAACACAATGTAAATACATATCTTAGCATAAGGTACTTCTGTGTTGCGGCTGAATCCGTGGACCACCAAACGATCACCGTCTTCTTCTTGGATAGTCAATGGGAACAAGATGCCCTCCTCTTAATCATTGTTCAGTGCTGAGGTGGTGCAGGGTCGACCCTGATGTCGCTCTGATGCATCCATGCCTTCCGTTCGGCTATGCAGACAGCTGTGGGTGAAGAGTCTGTGACTTTAAATGGTCCTTTAAACTTTGGGTCCTTCCACCGACGGACTGCCTTCCAGACAAAGATCTGTGTTCCGGGACAGATATTTGGGAGCTCAGGATCGATGAGGCCCTTCTCCTTCCGCTTGGATATCTGAGTAGAAACTAACTGCGCAGCGCGGGTTAATTCACACAGACACTCATACATTTCCGCTTTCACAATTTCAGAAGAACTTTCAGTATCAGTTTTAGGTCTAGTTGCTGGAGCTGATATATTTATTGATCGTACGGTGTCAAGCTGATGGGGCATTAGGTGGTGGTCAGAACTTGGAGAATTTCGGAGTGAAAACCGGGCAATTGGTAGGCAATAAAGCCATTTGTTTTCCAATTGTGGCAATTATCTTGCTTATTTTGTGTTTGAGCAGGCCATTAAGGTGTTCACAGACACCATTGCTTTGTGGGTGGTACGCTGATGTTAATTTATGTTTAATCCCTAACATGGTGGTTAGAAAGGAAAAAATGGCGTTAGAAAAATGGCTGCCATTGTCTTACTAGATCATGCCCAGCAAGCCCCAGCGTGAAATGACCTCTTGGAGCAGGAAATTGGCTGCTGCTTTGGCATCACAGTGGACACATGGTCCAGCTTAGATCTAATGTGAGAATGGACAGACCACAATGAGGTATCGTAAATTTTGACATCTGTCAATCATGTCGACAAAGTCGATGTGGAGTTCTTTAAAAGGGTTTATCGGTTTGGAATTGTGGAGGCAACTCTTTTCATAGTTGGGTTTGGCGAGTATTGTTGGCAAATGAGGCATTTGGTAACAAAATGTTGTTTTAATTCATGGGCATTTGGGACAAACCAGTCAGTATGAATGGTGGTAGACATATTATCTCGTGAAACATGTGTGGGAAGGTGTAACTGGTCTAATGCCACTTGCAGTAGGGCCTGTGGCATGACAGGTTTTCATGTCACAGTTTGTCTATAGATAAAATCTAAGGGATCTAGTTGTACTGCCCTCTTCTTCCATAACTCTTTCTTTTGATCTGGGGCACTTTCCTGAATTTCTCTAAGGTGTAAGCATGTAGTGTGATTGTATGGCTCTGTATGATCAATGGTATGTGCAAGTGAGAAATCAGGCACGTCTTTTTCTTCACATTCTATACTCAGTTGTTCTGTTGTGGGTACATTCTGGGCAACCAAGATGGGGGCGTGGTGACATACTGATGGTACAGCAGGCGGAGGCCCCCTGGCAGCGGCTTTCGCTGCCCAGTCTGCCAGAGCGTTACCTCTGGAGACAAAGTCTTGGCCATTCGTATGGGCTGCACATTTGACTACGGTTACCTCAGCTGGTACGGTCAGTGCATCTATTAGTTCCTCAAGTAAGTGTCTGTGCATGACAGGTGTGCCATCTGATTTGAGGAAGCCACGCCTTTTCCAGTGCAGGATGCTTTAATGCGTTGTGGTTGTGACATATGCAGAGTCTGAGTAAACAGGGATGCGTTCATCTGCCCCGCTTTTCAAGGCAGTAATCAGCGCCACTAATTCTGCTTCTTGCGCTGAGTAGTGTGAAGGTAACGTAATCTGCTGTACAATGTCTAGGGAATCAGAGGAGTCATTTTGTCGTGCTCTAACTACTGCAGCTCCTGTGTACCTGATCCCTGTTTCTTGATCTATGGTAGAAGACCCGTCAATAAAGTATATTGTACTGTCTGGCAATTTTGCTGTTCCTGACTCATCTGGTGAATATGCGGCACAATCATGAGGATCATTATCTGTGGTGGCAATGGGGTGGGCGAAGAATGTTGCTGGGTTTACTGTGTGGCATTTAACAACCTTCAGTGATTGCAATGATAGTATGACTTCGTAGCCTGATACTCTCTGTGTGGTAAGAGTGGTCTTAGCCTTTTGTATTATTGCAAACACAGCATTCTCAGTGTATAGTGTCAAAGGTGAACCCATGACTATGGGGGTTCTGTTCTCAACAGCGAATGCTGCAGTGACCAGGGCCTGCTCACAAGGGTAGTGTCCTTTCATTACAGACTCTAGCATGCCACTGAAGTAAGCAATGGGCTTGTTGCCCATGGGGTATTTTTGGGTGAGGACTGCTGTCATTACTTGGCCATCGAAGTGAGTGAACAGGTAAAATTCTTTAGTGTAGTCAGGGGACCCTAATACTGGCGCATTTGTAATTTCATTTTTTAGCTGTGTAAAAGCTGTCCTCATTTCAGGTGTCCAATCTGGCTTATCATGTCTGCCCTTGGCCATTTTCACAGCTTTCAGCAGTGGGGCAGTGATGGTGGAGAAATCAAAGACCCACTGATGGACGTAGTTAACTAAACGGAGAATTTTCTGCATTTCTTTCACTGTCTGTGGTTCAGGAGTGCACTTAATTGTCTCGACTCTATCTGGGGTGACTCGTCTATCTGATGCTTAGAGCAGTTGGCCAAGGTAGTGTACTTTTTTCGGACAGTACTGAAGGTTCCACTTGTCTACTTTGTGACCTCTCTGTGCTAAAGTGGTCAATAGGGCGATGGTGGCTTTTGTACATTGTTGTTCTGTGGGGCTGCAAATCAGAATGTCGTCGACATATTGCAGCAAGGTGCTGTCACATTGAAAATTGGACAAATCAGCTTTCACAATTCTGGTAAAGACTCTAGGGGGCTCACAATACCCCTAAGGTAACCGCGAGTAACACATTTGGGTGCAGCGAAAACTGAAACTTCTGAGATAATGGCTGTTTGGATGCAGTGGGACACTGAAGAACACATTCTTTAAGATAATGACGGAGAAATACGCTGTATCCGGGGTAATATTCGTGAGAATCACTGATGGGTCTGGGACAATTGGGAATTCTGCTATGACGATTTTATTAAGGGGGTGCAGGTCGTGAACCAAATGCCATTGATTAGTCTTTGCCTTGCGCACAGGAAACAGACAGGTATTGCAGGGGGATGTGCAGGGTTATATAACTCCCTGATCCAGTAAAGCTTGTATAGTGGGGGGCGATGCCCTCCTCTGCTTCCTTGGACAAGGGGTACTGGCACACTCTGGGTAGTATGGCGCCCTGTTTGATCGTTATTCTGAATGGGGCAGCAGAGTGAATGAGGCCTACATCATTTGGCCCAATGATCCAAATGTTGGCAGGTACTTGAGCCAAATCAGTGTCACGTATGGGGTCAAATGGTTTACCGGGAGTTGGTGTTCTTATTTCTACTATCACTGAGAGGGGAATTGCATTTTCATAGACAATCTCACTTTTTGAATCATTTTCAGGGGGCCTAAACAGTTGGTCATCTAGAATGTCCCTCACTAACATTCCTGGTTCAATGAAAATGACGCAGGCCCAGGTGCGGGCACTGTCATCAAATGTTTGGAGGGCTCCATATGTGGGTGTTATTTCGAGATTTTGTATGTGTAAGATCATTTGTTTGTCGGGCATTTGGGAATCCTGTGACTGTAGCCGAAAGAGGAACTCTTTTGGTAGTTGCACAGTACGGCCTTTTAGCTCTGGTGTTGTGGCAACAATGATATGCACCGCAGTGGAGAACGCTTGTTTATTCACCGGGTGGGCCCTGGTCTGATCTCACAAGAAGGAGTCCACAGTCACTGCCATCATCCTGGCCCAAGGTGTGCCTGGAGTGGAGCAGGTTATGGTACCGTCTTCATCAAAGTGCATGGTCATGTTGAGTTTTGCCATGAGGTCATGTCCCAGGAGATTCACTGGAGAGCGTGGTGAGTAGAGCAGACTTTGCTCCACATAGCCACCTCCTATCTCTATTGGTACTGGCTCGGTGAAAGGGACCCTAGCTATTGCCCCAGAGAATCCCTGTGTGTCCTCTATCTGATCTGAAATGGGCAGTGTTCCTCCTGTAATACAGGAGTAAGTAGCACCTGTGTCAATGAGAAAGCTGTACGTTTTGTTGTTTATCGTGACAAAGACAATGGGGTCCTCCTCAACATTGGTTGTACACGACAACACTGGGCACACAAGAGTTGTCTGTGGGCTGTCCTAACAACTATACCCTCCTGTCTGGTATTGCTGGATGGTGCCCTGTGCAAATGGGTTGTTGGAAGGAATCACAGTGCCCCCTGGAGGTGCAAGTTGCTATGATGTCACCTGGAATGTTGGTGCTTGGGGCATCATCTGGTACACGGGTGTCTGTTGTTGTTGCACCGGTGCCTGCACCTGTTGAATGGGTGCCTGCAGTTGGACTACTGCTGGTGCCTGGAGGTGTGGTACTTGTTGCTGCATGGGCTGTTGTTGTATTGGTGGTAAGTAGGAGTAAATTATTTAGGGCTGAATTGGCTGCGGATGTGGTGGCTGGGTATTAGTCTGTTGTGGAGTTCCTGTAACTGAAGCCCTTCCCTCATTCCTCCTCTTAGTGTGACAGTCTGTTTGAAAGTGGCCAACTTTCTGACAATAATAGCACACTGGAAGCCCTGATTACTTTCTGACCCTTGGTTGTCCAGCCCCCTTCCCCTGCATTCCCGTGTTTCTAGACCTGCTTTGCTGGTCTTCATAATATGGCTGTTGTGGCTAATTGTTGTGGGGGGCTGTGTCTGCATGTTTGGTGCAACTCCCTGAGTATTGCCTGCTAATGCATTCAGGACATTTTGGGGAAATCCTGCAAAGTCAGTCATCTGGTCAACTGGTGCCGTGAGCATGACTGTGTCCAGTGCGTCTTTTTTCTTATTAAGCTTCTGCTGGACTAGTTTGGCAGCTGCATTTTCAATTGCTAACTGCCTGTTCCTGTCCTGCTCTTGCTTCTTTTTACAGAAGTGAATGATGTGGTCTTGTATTTCAGGCCACGGTTTGCATTCCATGGGTAAAATTCCATCTAAATTTGTCTGCACGTCTATGGGCCACCCCTTTTTTACAGTGTGATAGAAGAACCTACAGTTCCCTCCTGTTGCATTCCATTTCTCCCCCAATTCCTGATGGCATTTTTCCTTCAGTCGTGAAATGTACTGTGCTGGGTCTTCATTTTGTTGCATTGTCTGTGACATGAGGGACCCTATGTCTGGGATGTCAGGGAATTTGTGAAGCAACTGGGACCATACGCAGGCGTGCATTACATTAAATTCGATGCCATCATATTTTGTTTCAGTGAGCGTTATTTGTTTTATCCCTACTTTTAGTATGTTCTGCTTCTTCTCCAATCAGGGAGGTGAGCAGACTCTTGATGTCACCTACCACTAGGTGGACACCAGCTGTATGCTTTTCTAAGGCTGCTATCCATTTACCAGCACCATCTGTTAGTGGCGGGAGTTGTTTTGTCAAATTCTCTTTGTTCATCGGACATATGGGGGGGGGGGTCATTTGCATTCTTGAACAGTAGGGGCATCTGGTATGTCACTATGGTGTTTGTTGCTGTAGGTCGTGTGGGTTCAAATTTACACACATATTTCTACCAGACCTTTAAGCTTGCCCTCATGTATGATAGTCCCAATCTTCTTCTTCCTCCCCATGTAAGATACAGTCTTCTGCTGTTGCCATATTCCATGGATCAAAGGATCCATCTGGTGGCCACAGAATCATCTGTGGTGCAAGACTTTCCGTCCACCCTGCCAAATCATCAGTGAATGGGTTGACATAAAGGTCTGTACCCTCCCCGTGGACAACTATTTCATTGGGTCGTTGCTCCGTAATGCTGTTTGTTTACTAAGCATCAAGTTTCTGAAATTTTTGTGCTTAGTGCAACACAGTAGGCTGTTCCTGAGACATCATAGGACATGTCGTCAGGTCGCCCATGTGTTCTTAGCACCGTTAGTCGTACTATCTCATTCCTCCTCTGTCTCTTAATTCTTTGTTCTTCCTGTTCTGGGTGAAACTTCTCTGGGGTGGCATGTATGAAACCATGCGTGGACCCAGGTGGAGGGCCCATAGCGTGTGTCATGGTTGAGGGTGATGGTTGTGAATGTGCTGGCGGGGCTTGAGCAGAGATGTTGTCATGAATGGTTGTGGTGGCTGCAAGGAGCATACCTGAAATAGTGGCCTCATAGGTTTGCGACATTCCCTCACCTTCTCTTGTGCTGGGAGAGTGTGACAGTGGTAGTGCATGTGGAGAGGTGCCTGTGCTTGCATCATTTCTACTTGATGGAATGTCTACTTTATTGAGCATTTCACTAAGTGTATCTTGCATCTTTTCTATTTTCATTGACAGACATCGGACAGAGGCAATGTTGTCCTTGGGGCTGGGTGACTGCACCTTTTGTAGCAAGTCATTCTCAAAGTCTTCAAGTGTTATGCTGTCTGTGCTTTTACTTAAATCAGCTGTGTGTCTCCACTTGCCTAAGTCTGAGAGGGCAAAGGGGCCTGAAAATTATTTTTCATCTCTCCTTGGTCGCCGGGGTATAACCGGGCGGTCCAGGATGGCTGTCCTGTCCTCATGCTGGGACATGGCACTGCTTAGTGGCAACGGCTCATGGGAGTAGCGGTGCTGGCTCGTGAGGTGTTGTTGTTCACCAGTGAAGGAAAGTCGGAGTCAGAGTGTGAGCTGTGTGTTGTTGCTTGTGAGATGTGGGAGGTGGGGTCACAGTCTTCAACTTCATCTTGTTGTTGTGTAACATGTTACAGTGTTTGTGTTTGATCTGTTATGCCATTGTCCATTAGGGGAGGTGGTGGAGAGAGAGGGTCGTCTAGTATTTCATAGAAGCCAGCGGCTGTCAGGTCATTTGAAGTTGGAGCTATGTCTGAGGAAGTGATAATGTTAGGGTACATGCCGCTTACATGATACGCAGGTGGAGCCGTAGGTATAGTTATTGGCTTGATGTTTTCTTTGAAGATGCGCCACAATGCTAAGGTGTCTTTGCGCTTTTGAAGCTTGCTGCCTGAGTATTTAGCCTCTAGGAAAGTAGTAGCAATGTCTAGTTTAGCACGGTCAAAGGTGCCTTCAGGTGGCCAGGGGTGTGTAAGATTCTTTGTGTGTTTGTGTAGCTCCCTGCAGTGTTTAATTATTCACTGATACAAAGATTCACCCCTGAGCACTCCGATGAGTAATATTCTGTCCAACAGGAATACAAAAAAGTCTTTTATGTTGTCTTTAGTTCCAATTCTTTATTCAGGTACTCAGCATTTGTTTAGAAACTGAAGTACTTCCTCTTCTTTCATTATGAAGCCAGAAACGTTTCAATTATTAATGCGAAAATGCGACAAACTAGCAGGGCGTGCCCATTTGATTTTTTCCATCAGCGCTCGGTACCTTAACCTTTTACGTCTGCAAAAAGCTGAAAACTATAATACTTATCAGTACTTTGGGGCTGATTACGATGGCGGCCGGAAAACCACCCCGACCGCCATGGTAGCGGAAACCAACCGTCCGCTGGTACCGCGGCAAAACTGGCGGTCCGATTAGGATCAACCGCCAAAAATTCACGACCGCGGCGGAACGACGCCACGAAAGAACACCGGTAGCGGGCGGAGCAGCTGAAAATCCGTCCGCGACGGTCTGATTCGCTGCAGAAACGCACGAAACCGCCGCGAGCCCAGCGGAGTGACAGCACGTAAAATTAGGATTCCCTCGATGTGACAGCGGTACGTTCCGCTGTTTCCGACCGCCGCAAATGCAAACAGTGATGAATGGCAGAGCCGGCGGAAGGACTGTTGCATAGCCACCGCTGCGGACGCTCCGTGACAAATATGGCGGTCAGCAAAAAAAACACACAACAAGGCCACCAAGTGCACACATAAAAGTAGCTCTGCCCCCAAAAACACCTAACACACCACAATAACACACCCCCATGGCAACTTCAAAAATACAAATCCCAGGATAACCCACACAACACACCTGACAGTAATACCCCATTTTGACACACCCACATAGCTGAGTATAAAACCAGCCCCTTCCCTGACCACAATCCTTTGCACCACTCCAGCCCTGAAGGAAGCAAACCCTGCAGCAAATCGGATAGGCAAAACACCACACATCTCACAAGCACAACAACACACATACATACCCCCACACCACCCCCACCACCCTCACAACTGCACCTCAAAACATTTGCACAACACACACCATGGCACAAAAGAAAATGCCCAAATTCACAGACAGTGAGTTGTCATCATCATCATTTAGTCTTTATTCGATAATTTACAATCATAAAAGACACAATACAAACATAAAAGTGTCATAAAAATATCATATGAGCAATAACACCCTAAAAAAAATACATCATTAGGAACTAAAAAACAACTATATCGAATTTCCTATCACCATTGACTAAAATATAAATATATTAATACATCCATAAAACCATTTCCTACACAATTTGTCCATAAGGCTACCTACTACCATTAACATAATCAAGCAATATGTGCAATTCCCAGACCAGCCTCCAAATTTTTCCTTCTCAAAGCCCAGAACCAACTAAGAAATTTCGCCATCGCGATCACAATACCTGGACTTGTGTTCGATACCAAAATACGCAAAGCTGTCATACACGATCTGGTGCCTAGATTGGAACACAGTGGCTTAAGCCACCTTCAACGGGGGCCATTATAGGCCGGGCACACAAACAATACATGGGTTATCGACTCAACCAGGGATGGACACGAAGGGCAGTTGGTATCAGTAGCCTTATTCCATTTTGCAGTAAAAGATCTTAAAGGGAGAGTGCCCACCCTGAATTGGTGATATAGTTTCCTATCACCAGGTTTTGTAATCAAATTCCAGTAGGCTTCTGCTTCCATTGCAAGCTTGTGCTCCAGAAAGATACCTGTGAGCGAGCTACTGCTCACCCCTGACAGTGTCTTTTTAGTGATCATAACCCAATAAAGTTCTTTGTACTCATTTTTATTGGGAAATGAGTTCCCTACAGGATCTTCCCACAAATGACGAAGCCCCATGTCGGACAAATTACCCTTAATCTTCTGGAGCCATTTAATTTTAGATGACAGATCGGCATTCCTAATGTACATTAGTGCATTGGCGTAAGACGTCAGTTCAGGGGTAGTCCAAAGCCTCCTCCAGTAAGCTAGGGGTCTAAATCCAGCAACCTCATCAAAGGAGGTGCATCCCAAGTCAAACATCAGGGGCTTGATGGGGGTTGATTGGGGGAGGGCGGTCAATGTTCTGAAAAACTTATTTTGAGCAAGAACAAAAGGTGATAAATTTTCAAACCCCCAGAGTTCAGCACCATATATTAGGGAGGCTCTAATCTTCCCATTATAAATCGATAGTGCGGGCCCCACCGGTTTGGTATGTGAAAGTCGATGTTCTTTAAGTAGGGCTCCTACTAACTGGTTGTGCCTAAGAACTAAAACATCTAACTGAGGTGTCCAGTTCATCTTCCTACCCATAATCACTCCTAAATAAGTAAAGGTATCAGTTTGTTCCAAAGGTGCTTTATTCATTTCAACTCTCCCTTTAATGAGTTTATGTTTATGCAGCACCATGAACTTGGTTTTGTCAACGTTTACTACAAGTTCATGGTCGTTGCAGAACGCTGTAAATCTATCAAGGGCACGTTGCAGACCACATTGTGTTTTAGATAAAATTAGCGTATCGTCTGCAAACATTAAAAGCGGAACCCTTGAGCCGGCAAGAGTTGGAGCATCTGTAGGGAAATTGGTGTAATACGAGATAACCCTGTTTATAAACAAGGAAAATAGGGTAGGAGCAAGGACACACCCTTGCCGCACTCCCTTGTTAACTGGGAAACGATCTGTTAATTCGCCCTGCTGCCCCCACCTAACCTGAGCATAATTTGCCTCATGCAGTTTGATGATAAAGTTTAAGATGTCTAGGGGCATCCCGGCCTCCTTTAATGTATCCCACAGCTTATGGCGGGGGACTAAGTCAAATGCTGATTTTAAGTCAACAAATGCTGCATATAAAGTTCCCCCCGCTAAGATCACTGTGCTCCAATACCTCATCATAAATCTAAAAACGTGGTCGATGGTACTGACATGGGGTCGAAAACCCGCTTGATAGGTAGATAATACATTCTGATCTAATATCCATTCATTTACTCTACCTAGCACAAGTCTGGCAACTATTTTCTGTAGAGTGTCAATTAGGCTTATCGGCCTATAGTTGCCAGGTCTTGCACAGTCACCCTTTTTATATATGGGAATGATTTCGGCCCCGCGCCAAGTATCTGGAATCGGCGCACCTCTAGCAATAGCATTTATGATGGTAAAAATATATTCAGTCCAGTTCTTCCTATCTTTTTTGTAGATATTGGCCGGGATACAATCCGGGTCAGGTGCCCTCCCTGCTGGAACCCCGTCCAAGACCCTTTCTATCTCCCCTTTGTCAAACTTTAAAACAGCATCAGTGTTAGCCACAGGATAGTCAATAACAATACTCGGCGAGGAAGCAAATTGGGCTTGATAGTATTCCACCCAGAGTTCGGGAGGTACATTGTTCACTGGTGTGGGCCCTATCGCACCACTACCCCATTTAACTAATTGCCAAAATTTTAACCAATTCTTCCTATTACTGGCATTAGTTAAGCTCACCCATCTATCCTCATCAAAATCCTTCTTCGCCCTTATTTGTACTTTTTTATAATTTGCCCTTGCTAATTTAACCTCTTGGGGAATCCCTTTCTTAATTGCTTTAGAAAGATGCTTAAATGCAACTCCGCAAGCCTCATTATACCAGTTGGCCGTTTTTTTTTGTAAAGTGCCTAATTGGTTTCTTATTTTTTGTAAACAGAGTCTTCAGTTTTGCAAATAAATCCTCATGAACCTTCATATAATCTAATGAGGAATTATCGGGGAAGTCTAATGAGCCAAGCGTTAGTAAGGTTTCTTCCACCGTTGCCTTAATCTGCATCAAGGTACCCTCATCTTCTGAGACTACGGACCATTTCAGCCGTCGGCAATCTTGTGACATAGTTACTTCTCCTATTGCAGTTTTCATGTCAGCCAGTGTGGAATCCAACCCCGTCCTAGCTAAGGTTAGTACTAGTGGATCGTGGTCACTCTCCGGTCTATGATGTACCGTCATATCCACCAGTCTAGGCCAGAGCTCTAGACTAATAAGAATATAATCTATTCTGCTTCTTCTAGTCCCAGTAGAAAATGTATTTGAACCATCTATATCTGAGGAGGATCTCCCGTTAGCAGCCCTTAGCCCCCGCCCGAGGGATAAGCTTTTTAATTGTAACGCCGCCTCTGTCCACTTAATGATCGGTGGCAATGATAAAGACGGGATCCCCCAACTCTGGTCTTCCTCCATACTGAGACTATAGTCATCTATGCCTAGGGGCTCAAATGTACAGTTAAAATCACCTGCAATCACCAGGACATTTGAGCCAACTAAGTCATTAATAATTGTATCCAGGAGGGCGATAGTTGGTGACGCTTTCCCACCCGCAATCCCTCTCGCATACACATTAATTAAGGTAAAGTCTAACTCACCCTTAACACGAATCTTAATAGCAAGAATGTCCGGGCTATCTACTGGTACTTCCACTATTTGGAACGAAGTCTGTTGCTTAACCCATATAACCAATCCCCCACTAGATCTCCCCTTTCTATTTGCAACAGCCGCTTTACCAAAAGCTAGATATCCTGGGCGGTAGATCATGTCTACTGCCCAAGTCTCTTGTAAGGCAATAATATCATACCCCTCAATAAAACATGACCAATCAGCAGACAGGGTTTTTGAAAGCAAACCGGCAATATTCCAAGATAGCAGGGAAATTGGGGAGGGAATTATATCAACAGACTTTATCATACGTGATACGGACTGCACACACACCTGTCTCATATCCTCTACTTTATAAATTCCCTTTATGGGGGTTAGTATGGAGGTAGGAGGACTATCCACCAACTTAGCCCGGGTCGGGGTTAGAGGATGTAGTCAATTACATATGGCTAAATCAGATAATGGCGCAAACCTATTGGTCAGAGGAACCTCTAATGGTCTATGTACTATACCCAGAGGTGCCCACAGTTGCCTATCATTCCCATTGGAATTCAGCGCCCTTGAATAATATGGCCCAGATTTATAAAAAAAAAAACAATGGTAAAATGGTCACTTTATCCGTGTAGCTTCCTGACATTCCTCCCAAATTATCCAAGAGAAATCTGGTTATATAGACATTATTAAAATTAACAACAACACAATCACCAATTCCTTCCTTCCTCGTGGGGCCAATCCACGGAGTACGTCTAGCCATAATCATGTGCTTATCGACACTCTCCTCCCAAATCCCAACATCCTTAAGACGATTATTAAACCAATGCAAAGATTTTAACAACAATTGGTTAGTAGTTTCAGACTGCGCTTCCCGCAGTGATGGAACGTTCATCAGGACGACCACTAGAGGGGCAGCTGCCGGAGGAAGGTGAAGGACCGAAGGATTAGCATACACAGCATTCTGTCCCAAGCCTCTGGATCCTTGTTGGCGAATCGATTTGCCGGCTTGTCCGGCTAAAAAGCAGTTTATACAGTTATTATCCTGCGTTAGGACATTCACTGCTTCCACTTCCACTCTATCAACAACCGGAGGGCTCGGATCTGATTGTGCAAATTCACTAGACATGTTCCCTAAATCATCTTCGTCCTTATGCAAGGGAACTGTTTTATTTTGTGTAGCTACAGCTACATTCATCGGTGCCCAGAAGCAGTTGGCTCGGTTACCTGCATACTTAGAGGCTTACGTTTAACTAAGATCTTATCAGGAACCAAAAGCCCCGAATTGCTATTTATAATCACTGGAGTAGGCTTAGATTGAACAGGTAAGTCCTCATGCACAGAAATGCCTGACTTAGCCTGGAATTCAAAGATGGTTAATCGGTCCTCTATCCGGCTCAATCTATATGTAATAGGAGATAGTAAGGTTGATAATAAATTTTCCAGCCTTCTCTACATTTCCTCATTGGGATTCTGACTAGGGCCACCCAAGGATGAAAAGTTGAAGTCCGGAAAGGCCGGGGCTTGAATTCCTGATGTACCTCATTCGGCTACTAAATCACATCCACCGTTATTGTTAATCCTTGGCACTTTCGCAAGTGACGCCCTTTGTGGTCCACCTCCCCTCTTCCTTTTAGCTGCAGGATCTAGAATGGGTTTATTGGTTTTTACAAAGGTTTTTTTTGTAGATCTGGCCGAAGTTCGCAAAGGCATACTAACATCGATGTTAATTGCGGCTACTGACGATTGTGCAATACTCTCTGAAGGGAAACCTGGTCGAATGAGCACAGAGCCGCTAGCTTCATTAGTAGTCATAGACGTAGAAGAATTAACCGCCAAATGCACCGGAGAGAGAGCAGAGGCGATTGCACCCAGGGACGACCTTTTGGTTAATTGCGGGTCCAGGGATAATCTTCGCTCAGTGATCGCTATCTCTTTCTCAAGCACAGAAGCAGCCCTTAAGATAAATTGATCCAACGTCCCCACTACCCTGCCCCCGTTGGGTGCACCCATCAACTTCCTGTCTCGCTTACTCATTGTAATATTTGAGCCCAGTCAGTCAACAGATATTAATGGGAACAACTGCAATATTTATCTTGACTGTCCTAGTGTTATAAACGCTTTTAGAGGGGGGGCCCGGCCCGGCCTCGTCCGGTCTCAGACGGGCTCAGACGGGCCCGCCCTTGGCCCGGGCTTAGCCCGGCGTGCACCCGCGCGCGTCCCGCGAAGCGGGTGCGGCGAGGTGCTGATGTAGGCTGCTGCGGCAAGGAGGCACAGGTGTGGGGCAAAACCTCCGGGCTTCCTGGGACTTGCAGTCCCTTCTCAAACAGTGCGGCGTCCTCCTCACAGGGCGAGGTGCTGATGTAGGCTGCTGCGGCAAGGAGGCACAGGTGCGGGGCAAAACCTCCGGGCTTCCTGGGACTTGCAGTCCCTTCTCAAACAGTGCGGCGTCCTCCTCACAGGGCGAAGCCAGAAACGTTTCAATTATTAATGCGAAAATGCGACAAACTAGCAGGGCGTGCCCATTTGATTTTTTCCATCAGCGCTCGGTACCTTAACCTTTTACGTCTGCAAAAAGCTGAAAACTATAACACTTATCAGTACTTTGGGGCTGATTACGATGGCGGCCGGAAAACCACCGCGACCGCCATGGTAGCGGAAACCAACCGTCCGCTGGTACCGCGGCAAAACCGGCGGTCCGATTAGGAACAACCGCCAAAAATTCACGACCGCGGCGGAACGACGCCACAAAAGAACACCGGTAGCGGGCGGAGCAGCTGAAAATCCGTCCGCGACGGTCTGATTCGCTGCAGAAACGCACGAAACCGCCGCGAGCCCAGCGGAGTGACCGCACGTAAAATTAGGAATCCCTCGATGTGACAGCGGGACGTTCCGCTGTTTCCGACCGCCGCGAACGCAAACAGTGATGAATGGCAGAGCCAGCGGAAGGACTGTTGCATAGCCACCGCTGCGGATGCTCCATGACAAATATGGCGGTCAGCAAAAAAAACACACAACAAGGCCACCAAGTGCACACATCAAAGTAGCTCTGCCCCCAAAAACACCTAACACACCACAATAACACACCCCCATGGCAACTTCAAAAATACAAAACCCAGGACAACCCACACAACACACCTGACAGTAATACCCCATTTTGACACACCCACATAGCTGAGTATAAAACCAGCCCCTTCCCTGACCACAATCCTTTGCACCACTCCAGCCCTGAAGGAAGCAAACCCTGCAGCAAATCGGATAGGCAAAACACCACACATCTCACAAGCACAACAACACACATACATACCCCCACACCACCCCCACCACCCTCACAACTGCACCTCAAAACATTTGCACAACACACACCATGGCACAAAAGAAAATGCCCAAATTCACAGACAGTGAGTTGTCAGTCATGGTAGGTGAGATAATCAGAGTAGAACCACAATTGTTTGGTACCCTGGTCCAACAGACACCATTAGCCACCAGAGCACAAATGTGGACAAGGATAGTCAGCAAGGTCAATGCAGTAGGGACCATTCCACGCTCTAAGAAGGAGATCATGAAGCGGTGGCATGACCTCAAGAGCAAGGTGAAACAGAAGAACAACAAGAACCGTCAGCTGGCTCAGATGACTGGCGGTGGCCCTCCCATTCCACCAAGAACATTCACTGCATGGGAGGAGAAGGTGTGTGCCATACTGCATCCAGAGAGTCTCACAGGAATACCCGGGGGAGTGCAGGCTGGTAAGTACAAACAAATGTATACCATTACCCTGCTATGGACTGTCTTGCACAACTACAAAGCTACACCTCCTAGGCACAATCTCATTCATCTGCACCACAATAACCAACACAGGTCTCACAGATGTAACATGAACCCCATCTGATTCACCCCAAAGGTAGCCAGCAACATTCCCAGGGCTGCATGTGTCCAGGTAGCCAGCACTACAACTCCCACCAGGCACCCCTGTCCCACCCCTGAGCAGGATGGAACACTCCCCCCACACCCAGAAGCATGTGGCAGCCATTGCATTGTTCACCTTCATCTAACAGGTAGGTAGCCATCTTCCCAGGGAGGGCTGTTTGGGGGTGGGAGGCCTGCACTACAAGTCCCACCAGGCACCCCTGTCCCACTCCTGAGCAGGATGGAGCACTCCCCCACACCCAGAAGCATGTGGCAGCCATTGCATTGTTCACCTTCATCTAACAGGTAGGTAACCATCTTCCCAGGGAGGGCTGTTTAGGGGTGGGAGGCCTGCACTACAACTCCCACCAGGCACCCCTGTCCCACCCCTGAGCAGGTTGGAGCACTCCCCCCACACCCAGAAGCATGTGGCAGCCATTGCATTGTCCACCTTCATCTAACAGGTAGGTAGCCATCTTCCCAGGGAGGGCTGTTTGGGGGTGGGAGACCTGCACTACAACTCCCACCAGGCACCCCTGTCCCACCCCTGAGCAGGATGGAGCACTCCCCCCACACCCAGAAGCATGTGGCAGCCATTGCATTGTTCACCTTCATCTAACAGGTAGGTAGCCATCTACTCAGGGAGGGCTGTTTGGGGGTGGGAGGCCTGCACTACAACTCCCACCAGGTACCCCTGTCCCACCCCTGAGCAGGATGGAGAACTCCCCCCACACCCAGAAGCATGTGGCAGCCATTGCATTGTTCACCTTCATCTAACAGGTAGGTAGCCATCTTCCCAAGGAGGGCTGTTCGGGGGTGGGAGGCCTGCACTACAACTCCCACCAGGCACCCCTGTCCCACCCCTGAGCAGGATGGAGCACTTAAACACACACCCAGAGATATGTGACAGAAAGTCCACCCCAATGTGACAACAGAACAGGTAAGTAGACAGTTCATGCACCCCACCATTCCCCTCAAAAAGCATGGAGCCATATGACAACACCAGCCCTCACATCCCACCAAAATTGACACAGATACAATATCAGATTACAGTGTGCCGACAGCTAAGCGTATGTAACGGTCACAGAAAGAAAAGTGTGACTCACCAAATCCCATGTTGAAGCAAATCAGGGCACAAACATGCACAGCACTGAATGCCATCTGTAAGTTCCATGGGGGCTGAGCTTGAAGGACCATATGAAAACAAAGCAAGAATGGTCTGTAGAACCAATAAATCAAACCACACGACATGACAAAGGTATGCATGAGATGACAATGGCTAGTTCATGCGCAGATGTAACGCCTGCCAGGCAGAGTAATCAGCAAAGATGCTTCACATCAAGTCGTATTGCCGCCAGTTGTCAGATGACAACATGTCCTCGTAATCACGAAATCTGCACGTGGGGCATGGTATCCATTGACATGTCACACCATGGAAAATTAATGTATGTACCTCCACATCATGTCATGATGCACATTACTGTGCAGAGATACAATGTGAGAACTAGTAAACTGTGTGTTGCATAACCTGTAAATAAGATACATCGAACACCAAGCTTGAGGGGTGAACGTCAATGACCATTTTCCCTCTGTCCCACAGGTGACCAAGAACTGACTGCAGAGGATGACAACACCAACCTGCAGAGCCAGTCTCCACCCCTGGAACATGGACTCTCTGATGATGACTCCCTGGATTTCGAGGTTGCGGAGCAAGAAGCCGGCCCATCTGGCATGCCAGGGCGCAACAGGTCCCAGGACCCCATTGTCCACCCCGCCACCTCATCAGCAACAACAACTGCGCTGACCCCTGCTGGAACGACCTGTGCGGCCTCCACCACCACCAGTGCTGCCTGCAACACTCTCCCTGCCCCAGAGGATTACCACCCCACCCCACCCCACCAACTAATGAGGGCAGGGAGAGTAGGCGGGTGCGTACAGTGGCGAGGCAACAGGTCCGTGACAGCAGGCCAGGTGGGAGGGCAAGGGGGAGTCTAAGCCAACCGGACACTGGGACTGAAGCCCTGTACAACATCACCAGAGTCCTTGGGGCCTATGAACAGGCCCAGGGACAAACGGGCCAGGCTCTGGAAGATTCCCGTGAGCTCCGCCTGCTGCTGAGGTCCATAGACACCCGCATGGGCCAAATCGTGGACCTCTTGGGCCAGCTAGTGGCGGTTCTGAGGGACTGGCCTACGGCACAAACAACACCTCCACCTCCCACCGGTGGCCTGCAGATGACAGTTCCACATCCTCCCCTGCGGCCACGGAGAGGGGGGACTCCTCAGACCCCACTGGCCCTGCAGCAGAGGCCACCCCTGCCAAACGACCAAGGGGCCATCCAAAGAAATCGAAGGGAGGATCCCGTGGCAAAGCACCTGCCAAACGCCAGTCAAGGAGCCAGCCATGATGGCACCCCTCTTCACCTTGCCATTTACATTGTTGACTGTCCTTCCCCACACTGCCATGTTAATGGCATCTGTCTGTTGGACTGGGTCACCACATCAATGTGGTGACTACTCGATTGTCTCATCTTACATCTCTGACAACTCATTGCTTCACTATTTACCTGTTTGTAAATATTCACTCCCCTGTCACATGTCCCCATTGTGAATAAACACTCCTTACACACCTATGTTGTTGTGTCTGCTCCGTGTTTAATCACAGGATGTGCAATGTTCACCATGATTACAATGTACCAGGAGCACGGATTGTTTGTAGGCAAGGAGAGGCAGATGGGACCTAGGAAAACACAACATAACAATATTCACTAGTCAGGCGGTGGCATCACAGCAATCACACAACACGTGTCATCAAGGTACTCCAATCTGCACACATCACAATGAGCAACAGTACCGACATAGACATCCTGTATCTGTGCCAAACTACCCTGTCCCAGAAACATTGGCAGCCAGCACTGAGTCAACAACAGGCTGCAGTCACAAAGCTCACATAGACCTTTTCACCAACAACGACATCAGCAGACAATGGCCCCGTTGTACATTGTCACTCACCTTCAAGTGAAGTAGCGGTTGATGAGCTGCTGACGCAGGTCGACACCTTCCTCCTCTCCACTATCCTCATCACTGGACATGGGTTGGTTTGCAGGCGGGGGCCTCAGCTGCTCATCAGCGTCCAGGAGCAGGGGGATCTCCTTGCGCAAGGCCAGGTTGTGGAGCATGCAGCATGCTACTACAATCTGACATACCTTTTTGGGCGAGTACATCAGTGCACCTCCGGTCTTGTCCAGGCAGCGAAACCGTGACTTCAGGAGACCAAAAGTCCGCTCCACCACACGACGTGTCCTCCCATGGGCATCATTGTAGCGGACTTCACTTGGGGTCCTGGGATTCCGCAGTGGGCTCAGCAACCAAGGACGGTTGGGATATGCAGAATCACCTAGGTGTGAGATACACAGAGCAACTTTGTAATATAACTGTGGCAGCGTACAGCATGTCACACACACAGCATGCTACTTGACTCTGCGTACTCACCCACAATCCATGCACGCTCCGGAAGCAGATTATCCATCAGCTGTGGAACAATGGTGTTACGCATGATGTACGAGTCATGGGCCGAGACAGGAAATTTGGCACAGACGTGTGAGATGATCATATCCGCCTGGCACCCCACCTGCACATTGATGGAATGGAAATGTTTCCTGTTCCTGTAGATGTGCTCTCGTGCCTGTGGTGGAACCAGGCCAACATGTGTGCAGTCAATGGCACCAACAACATTGGGGATGTGCCCAAGGGCATAAAAATCACCCTTCACAGCCGCCAACTCATGCCTCCTGGGAAAATGGATATATCTGTCCTTGTAGGTCATCATAGCGGACAGGACATCACGTAGCACCATGCTGAACATGGGTTGCGACATCCCACCTGCGCTGGACACCGTGTACTGGAATGACCCAGTAGCCAAAAAATGCAGGGCCGCCATCACCTTAGACGTTGGTGTGACAGCAGTCGGATATGTTCTGTGAGGCCGCAGGTGTGGCTCCAACATAGCACATAGGTCTTGTAGGGTGGGTCAATCCAGACAGAATTTCCGTATGACCTCCTCATCCTCCATGTCTGCCAGCACTGTGAAGGGACGATGCACATTTGGTCTCCTCCTAGGTGAGATGAAAGGGGACACATGTCAATGCAATCCACCATGAGATGTGTCCGACATCTTACGTTTTGACTGACACAACGCCAACAATGACTGTCATCACAGTTCAGATTACAGCCCAACTTACACATAGGGACACCTTCAGCTACACTAGTCGTACACTTGTCCACTTTTCACACAGCGAGTACCTCCAAAACCAATCTGACTATGTGAATGCCCAAAGGGATATGGCCACATCTTGCATGAGCAGCCCTGAGTAGTTCATACAGCATATGTGTGAAACAGCAACACTACTGTCTCCTACCTAGCTGCTGTACCTGCCACACCTACTTGCGTAAGTCGAACAGGGCACACATCAACAACACAATGAGCACAGCCTGTGCGTGAGCCAAGCAAAGTAGACAGTGTAATATGCACATTGTGTAGTCAAGACATTCATCACTGTGAGTTGCTCAGCCCTATCACACATTGACATGTGTACCCATTGGTGAGTCCATCACAACACTGTTCTGTGCACATGCCCAGCAATATCACAAGTGACATCTGATGGAGTACATGCCAATGTTTCAATCATATACACCAACATGGCATGTGTATTCAGCGGTGGGGTAAATGTTACATTGGCATTGTGTGCACAATCTTGTGCCATGATTCATGTGTCTACTGTGCACTGTTGAGAACTGGCCATTGGCCATTCACACAGCATGATGTGTGCTGTCAAGGTGCTCCGCCACACCAATCACGGTCACTGGCTCCAGTGTATGGCAGCCATATCGCGGTAGCGCCCGCCTGGCCCCTGCGTTGTGCCACCGCAATGCCAAAGCCACACTCGCGGTAGTGATACATATATGTTTATGGTCAAATGGCGGTTGGCATGCTCCGCCACCCCAATCACGGTCACTGGCTCCAATGTATGGCAGCCATATCGCGGTAGCACCCGCCTGGCCCCCGCGGTGTGTCACCGCCAATGCCAAAGCCCTTACAGCCAATGGGAACCGCAATCGCGGTAGCCTAATGCAATTTTGAAAATCGCGGTAGGCGTGCTCCGCCACCGCGGGGCCGGTCATTGGATGCAATTGAAAGATGCACGACCGCGGTAGCGACCGCCTGGCCCCTGCGGTGTGTCACCGCCAATGCCAAAGCCCTTACAGCCAATGGGAACCGCAATCGCGGTAGACTAATGCAATTTTGAAAATCGCGGTAGCCGTGCTCGCCACCGCGGTGCCGGTCATTGGATGCATTTGAAAAAAGCGGACCTGGAACACCAATTGCAGCAGTTTTGAACCACTGAAACTACCCCAGGGGGCTATATATGTGTGGGAGAGAGCCTGACATTTCCACTGCTTCCAGACACTGCTGCCTGACACTCCTCACCACCAACTGCTGCTGCTCCTGTCTCCAGACACTGCTGCCTGACACCCCTTACCACCAACTGCTGCTGCTCCTGTCTCCAGACACTGCTACCTGACACCCCTCACCACCAACTGCTGCTGCTCCTGTCTCCTGGACCCAGTGATGGCGAGGACTGACAAGATCAGGGCCCGTCCCTTCACCACCGAGGAGCTGGAGGTCATGGTGGACGAGGTGCTCACACTGAATGAGAGGCTATATGGTGCTCCAGATGTCATGGTAAGTGTTTCAGAGTGTAGGTGAGAGTGCAGGGAGTGCACACATGGAGTTGATCTGCTGCAGTATGTGCCTGAGAGTGTGGGGTTGTGTCATACACTGCCTAGCATGCTGACTCCAGGGGAAAGGGGTGTGTAGCCTATTTTTCACGTTTCCCTGGCTGCACATAAGAATGGGAGGGACATGCATTGTTTCTTCTGCCATACAGTGACACAGCAAGTTGGTTAAGCGGGAGTCATGACTGAAATTGCCTGTGTGAATGGATGTGTGGGTCCATGATGTTCTTCACACGCTCATCTGTGACATTACCAAGGGTATACGTCCAGAGGGTACTGATGGAAGTGTGTCTGACTCAAATTTGCCACCATGTATCAGTCAGCACTATGCACAGGACTTAAATGCCAGAGGGTGACACTCTTGGTGGTAATTCACATATGACACAGCAGAATGTTGTACTTTTGTACAGTGCCCTCCCATTTTCATCGGCATGTGTACTGACTCGCATGTGTAGGCACTGTTTACGCTCTCACATTGTCCCTGCATGTGACATTTTCGAAGCCCCACGTTGGACCTCAGTGTGAGCCCACCTGTCCTGCACAGCCACTGCCCAATCTGACAAGGACACATCACTGAATGTACAGAGTGAAACATATGGGTTGTCTGCTAGACTATCCATCAAAGAGCTATCTCAGCCCTGTAGATCGCACACGACAGACCTTGTGAGAAGGGTGTGAGATTGTAAGATCATGTCCCTAAATGTGACCTCCATGACACAGTGAGCCATTCACAGGGCAAGTACATTGAGGGCTGAGCAGTGTTGGACACAGTGAGTCTGCCTCAAAACATATTTTCCAATGTAATGTATGTCTTGCTCACCCACAAACTGGATAGCACATGTGGGCCACCTACACATAGCTTTCTGTGCTGGCATCCTGCATGTGTATGAGATGGGCAGGTACTGTGTCCACCCTCATACCTGCATGCAGTTTTTGTATGATTCTCCCATGCTTATGTACTATGTGAGATGCTGTATTGTCTCTGCTCGACATATCTGTGAAGTAGTGCTGAGTTAGTATCATGCTCCTATACTGAGAGGTAGTGGTACATAACCCAGTGTCACTGATATTTCCCCTCTTGTCTCCCATGCCTGCAGCTCAAAGTCCACCAGCGTAAGGCCGTGTGGAGGGCCATTGCACGCAAGGTGCGGGCTCTGGGTGTCTCCAACCGACGACACACACACTGTCACAAGAGGTGGGATGACATCTGCCGGCTGAGCAAACACGTGGCAGAGATGACGCTGGGGCTGCTCCCTCAGACTGGAAGGTTGGCGCGCAGGAGCATGACACCACTAATGGCCCGCATCTTAGCTGTGACACAGCCTGAGCTGGATGCACATTTGAAGGAGCATCAGCAGCAAGCTGGGGGTGAGTATTCTGGGGAGGGTGACTTTGGTTGTGAGTGACTGCATGTGTTCCAAGCCTGAGCCAGTGCTGAGCTCTGTGATGTTGCTAGTGTGATGCAATGGCCTGTAAGTGGCCTCTGTGTTGGGTGCAGCTGTCATGCATTTTCCCTACCTGTACTTTCTCATGTCCTTGAAGTAATGGCCCTTGACATTGCATTCTGAGTTGTGGCCTTCTGGCATCGTCTGCATTGGGGAAGTCAGGGACATCCCATGGAAGGGAACGGCAGTGTGCCTCATCTGTGTGTGCTTACATCAATGTGTGCATTGCCTGACGTCGGTATTGTGAGGACTACACATCTGACACCAATGTGCAACTGTAGTTGTGCCCCAAAGTACGACATGGTGGATGGCATAAGCTCATGGCCATTGTGGACGGATATTTAGGAGTCTGCATCTGTGTTGTCCCCTTATGCTGCCTCCAGATGTGAGTATGGCAACATGTTGGGAGGTACATCTTTTCCCCCCTCAGGGCCCTGGGTATGCTCAGAGGGATCTGTATGTCTGGTTACACGGAGCCACGGGCAGTCTATTTGGCTGTGTGGTCATCACATGGGTCACTTGTGCCAAGTTTGCATGACAACACGCAAAATTCCGAGTTTGGAATTGAGGTTGCACAATGTCACTGCACAGGGTGGTGTGCAACATGGGGATATCATCATCTTGTTTAGTGCTTTGCTTGCATATGATGTTTGTGTTAATGCCACTGAACTGACACTACATCTCTGTCTCTTGCAGCATCTACCGTGGGCACAGATGGACAGGGGACGGACACCAGAGGTGAGGCATCAAGCATGACTGCTACCCACGAGCACACTGACACTGATGAGACCAGCACCTCGGAGGGGGACAGGAGTCTGCTTGAGGAATCACAGCCAGAGACACCAACCTCAACGTCATCTGACACCAGCGGTGACACATCTATGTTGGCGGGCCCAGGGAGCGGGGACTCTGCCTCTTCTTCCACTACACATCGTCCAGTGCCCACCCTCCCAACTACTTCCACTAGTGCTGCACGTGCTCGCACCGGTAAGAAGGGAAGAGTGTCCTTCACCCCAGGCACCGCTGCCGCTGCCCCCCCTGCTGCCCTCAGTGTTGAAGCTGTGGACCTTTTGCGCCAGCTGTATGTGGGTCAGACAACTCTCCTCAATGCCTTCCTAGACCATGACAAAAAGTTGGCACAGGTAGTTGCCTTCATGGAGGGCATTCATTCAGACGTGGGTGGGCTACACCGGACTGTCCAGTCCTTGTCCTCCACAGTGACGGCTGCCATTCAGCTGTCACAGGCGCACAGTCCGGCTCCAGTCCCTTTGGCCACCCCCCTGCCAGTGGCTACTTCTGACGAGAGTGACCACACACCACAGACCTCAGGCTCAAGATACAGCACACGCAGCACACAACAGCAGCACCCCAAGTGGCCCAGAGCGCAGACACCATCCCCCAAACAAACCAAAGTCACCACAGAGCGCAAAGGCCCTTCAGGTGACACTCAGGGGCATCAATCCAAAAAGCAGACCTCAGGCTCACATGCCTCAAAGGCATCCCCATCCAAGGACACTCCCGTCCCCAAAACGGCACCCAAAGTAAAGCAGACAGTTGCCGTGCCTGCTGAGAAGCTGGTGCCTGCTAAGAGTCCACAAAAAAAGAGCTCTAAGGCAGATTCACCCACAACCTCAACTCCCATCCACAGCCCTGTGAAGCAGGGAAAGGAGGGCACTGTAGGGGGATCACATGGTCAACCGGGATGGAGGGGAAAAGGCAAGGGCAGGCCAAGCGTACCGCTGGATCCAGCAGGTCCCCAGAAGGAGGGCCACCGGCTGCACCTGATGCAGCTGTGGTGGAGGGTGTGCCTGTTGTGTCCGCCCCACCTCTCACTTCTACCAAGACCAAACTTCCATATCGCATCCCTAAGAAGTGGAAAGGCACCCCTCCACATTCTTCCACCTACACTGTGTCTCAGGGCACCATGTCTCCGCCTCCACGTGCCATGCTGCCACCCGGTCCAAGCAGCCCTCCGGCTCACGAAGCCACTGATGCCTCTACCTCAGCTGGTCCTCTCTCTCCCAGGTCCAGTCCTCCAACTGGCCCCGACACTCAGCCACCTCCCAGTCAGACTGACAGCCAAGTCTGAGCCAAAGTCCCAGACTGCCCATTGTTATCCCCCTAACTGTGTTGCTGACCATGGCAGTGTACAGTCTCACCCATTCCCTGTGCAGGTTCTCATGCACACATGTGCCTACTTTTCACTTTGGACTGGCCACTGGCCTTGCTGTTCATCACTGTGTTTGCCCATTCCCTGTGCAGGTTCTCATGTACCTACTCTGCACTTTGGACTAGCCACTGGCCTTGCTGTTCATCACTGTGTTTGCCCATTCCCTGTGCAGGTTCTCATGTACCTACTCTGCACTTTGGACTGGCCACTGGCCTTGCTGTTCATCACTGTGTTTGCCCATTCCCTGTGCAGGTTCTCATGCACACATGTGCCTACTTTTCACTTTGGACTGGCCACTGGCCTTGCTGTTCATCACTGTGTTTGCCCATTCCCTGTGCAGGCTCTCATGTACCTACTCTGCACTTTGGACTGGCCACTGGCCTTGCTGTTCATCACTTTGTTTGCCAATTCCCTGTGCAGGTTCTCATGCACACATGTGCCTACTTTTCACTTTGGACTGGCCACTGGCCTTGCTGTTCATCACTGTGTTTGCCCATTCCCTGTGCAGGTTCTCATGTACCTACTCTGCATTTTGGACTGGCCACTGGCCGTGCTGTTCATCACTGTGTTTGCCCATTCCCTGTGCAGGTTCTCATGTACCCACTCTGCACTTTGGACTGGCCGCTGGCCTTGCTGTTCATCACTGTGTTTGCCCATTCCCTGTGCAGGTTCTCATGTACCTACTCTGCATTTTGGACTGGCCACTGGCCTTGCTGTTCATCACTGTGTTTGCCCATTCCCTGTGCAGGTTCTCATTTACCCACTCTGCACTTTGGACTGGCCGCTGGCCTTGCTGTTCATCACTGTGCTTGCCCATTCCCTGTGCAGGTTCTCATGTACCTACTCTGCATTTTGGACTGGCCACTGGCCTTGCTGTTCATCACTGTGTTTGCCCATTCCCTGTGCAGGTTCTCATGCACACATGTGCCTACTTTTCACTTTGGACTGGCCACTGGCCTTGCTGTTCATCACTGTTTGCCCATTCCCTGTGCAGGTTCTCATGTACCTACTCTGCACTTTGGACTGGCCACTGGCCTTGCTGTTCATCACTGTGTTTGCCCATTCCCTGTGCAGGTTCTCATGTACCTACTCTGCACTTTGGACTGGCCACTGGCCTTTCTGTTCATCACTGTGTTTGCCCATTCCCTGTGCAGGTTCTCATGCACACGTGCCTACTTTTCACTTTGGACTGGCCACGGGCCTTGCTGTGCATCACTGTGTTTGCCCATTCCCTGTGCAGGTTCTCATGTACCTACTCTGCACTTTGGACTGGCCACTGGCCTTGCTGTTCATCACTGTGTTTGCCCATTCCCTGTGCAGGTTCTCATGCACACATGTGCCTACTTTTCACTTTGGACTGGCCACTGGCCTTGCTGTTCATCACTGTGTTTGCCCATTCCCTGTGCAGGTTCTCATGTACCTACTCTGTACTTTGGACTGGCCACTGGCCTTGCTGTTCATCACTGTGTTTGCCCAATCCCTGTGCAGGTTCTCATGTACCTACTCTGCACTCTGGACTGGCCACTGGCCTTGCTGTTCATCACTGTGTTTGCCCATTCCCTGTGCTGGTTCTCATGCACACATGTGCCTACTTTTCACTTTGGACTGGCCACTGGCCTTTCTGTTCATCACTGTGTTTGCCCATTCCCTGTGCAGGTTCTCATGTACCTACTCTGCACTTTGGACTGGCCACTGGCCTTGCTGTTCATCACTGTGTTTGCCCATTCCCTGTGCAGGTTCTCATGTACCTACTCTGCACTTTGGACTGGCCACTGGCCTTGCTGTTCATCACTGTGCTTGCCCATTCCATGTGCAGGATCTCATGTACCTACTCTGCACTTTGGACTGGCCACTGGTCTTGCTCTTGTCTACTTTTGATGCCTATCTGTGTCATATGTGAATAAAGACAGTTACTCCAGTTGTCTGCTTTGTCAGTGTCCTTGCTAAATAAAGGGTTGTATGTGTGGCTATGCTTTGATGTAAAGCATGCTCTGTATGCCACTTTCACATTACCAATGGCTGATTTCACTTTTTCTGTGTTTTTCAGTGGTGACTGGCACTTCAGTTCTTATTGACTTTGAGGCTTGGGGGTGCAATGATGGTTGTTTCGATGAACTACTGTTATCATGATCAATCTGTGGTGATGTTAGCTAAATTGTACACATGTCATGTTTGGATGCACTGACAGCACAGAGTGGGATTCTATCCACAGGATTGCAGGCAGGCTGGCCAGGGTCCATCATGTCTGTGTGGTCTTTCTTGATGTGTGAACAGCAGTGTTGGTGTATGGTCATCTTGTGATGGCCAGTCATCCTAGTCACATGTGTGAATTACAATGTGTGCACTTGGGTGGTCATGAAGTATGCAGTGTGAAGGGGGTGACTTTGTCAGTAGTGTCGATGTGTGTGTGCCCCTGCGATGGCAACTGCACACATGTGTCAACCTGGATTTGAGTGCCTGTTGGTAGGATTGGTCAGCCCTGTGCTTGTGATTGTGTGCACATGTGGGAGTTGTAGGTTGTGCACTGTGCAGTGTGTTGGTGTGTCCTTGCACTTCTGGGGGACACCTACTTGTTGTTGTTGCCAATTGTGAGTATGCAGAGTGTGTGACTGGCAAGTCAGTGTTGTGTTTTGTTGATCGCCATGTGTCTTGATACTGTTTGTGCTCACTGTGCAGACCTGCTCAGCCACACTGACATTGTGGGTATGTTTTCTCATGCATTGCTGTCACTTGAGCAATTTTTTGCTGCAGTATGGCATGTGGGATGTGGAGTTGTTCCATCCCCTATCTGTGCTTATGTTAACTACCCATTGTGAGTGGGCACTCCATCTATTTGTGTATGGTGCACTCCTGCCATGTCCACTACTGACGTGCACACCACTTCACTCTCATGTCAGCTATCCCCTTGGGTTGCCAGTGTGTGTCCCTCCCCACCACTTCATTTGTTACACTATGCTTTGTGGTGCTGATCTGTGCACAGGACCAATGTGCCACTCAGGACAGTTTCCCAATTGGTTATCTGTGATTTTCTTGTACTGCTTTGCAGTCATGGTTGGTCATGTGCATTGCAACTGTTTGTGCTGCACAGTCCTCTGGTCATGTTGTTTGCACCTGGGTGTCCCAGACTTGTGCATCTGTGGGTGATGGGTAAGCTGTATGTGTGTTTGCCGTGGTACTGCTACCCTTCCTGAGTGTGATGTTGTCTGTGTGCTGTGGTGATTTGTGTTGTGGGGGTTCATGTTGTGGCACTCAGATATGTGTGCTACTGGTTTGGTTGGTGTGCACACACTGCTTGTTGTGCATGCAGTGCTGTGAGTCTATGTTGCCTTGTAATTGCCTGGTGTGCAGCCCCTGATGTACAGCTGTGTTTGCAATGTGAAGGATTGGCATGTGCATCTGTTGTGTGTTTGCTGTGGATGTGTGCAGTGTTTGGCCTGTGTTGTCTATTTCAGCTGACAGATGCTCTGTGTGTGATGTTCTCTTTGCATGTCATTGTGTGTGAGTTGTTTGTGCATTGTGATACATTCAGATGTGTGTTGCAAGTGTAGTGTGCATTACTTGTGTTTGTCACATGCACTTCGGAGTATTCTCGTCCCTGAGCTTGTTTTAAGTGCACCTTGGTGTTTTCTCCTCTCATATTTGACCTGTCACTTGTCAGTATTCTGCATGTGCATGCATGTGGTACACTATTGCACCATGTTGACTTGATGGGTGGTGTTGTATGTCTGTCTATCTTTTCTTATTGGACCATTGCTCCCAGTTTGTGTCCATGATTGTTTTGAGATGATGCACTTCTTGTCTGTGTTGGGGTATGGTGTCTGTGCATTGGTCCTGAGTGATGGTGTTGTGTACTCCTGTTCTGTCTGTGATCCCATTGCCTTTCCACTGTTTGTATGCACATGTCTGGGCTTGTTGTACTTCTGTGTCTGTTGTTTGTGAAGTTTGTGTTTGGCTATTGTATTTGTGCCAGCATTGCTTCAGGCATCCCTGAGTGTGTGTGATGTTTGTGGATGCATCCCAGGGAGTGTGATTCTTTGTCAGTGTATTCACAGGACATTATTTGCACCAGTCTGTGTCTTTGACACTAGTGTTGGGTGGTGCAGGTGTGAGGTGGGTGGAGGAAGGGTATGTGTGTAGGGTCCAAGTTGTGGTTGGCAGTCATGGAGTGTGTCACTGGCCCTGTGTGTTGTGCTGATGACATACACGTCAAGTAAGTAGGTACAGATGTGTGGCTGATCACTATTTGACTTCAGACACTTCCTATCATCCCTGTGCCTATGCATGGCTTGCATTGCTGTCTCCCTGAGTTGTTGCACAGAGTTCACTGTGGTTTGATTTCACTCACTGTGCCAGCCATATGTTATTGGTTGGCCTAAGGGTGTTGTGATCTGTTCCTTCTCTTGCATGTGATGTACAGATGCTTTGTGGCTGGCTCCTTGTGTTCCCATCACTGTCCACCTCACTTTTGTCTTGACCATTTCTTGTCCTCCATTGCTGCTGCCATCTGGTTTGTATATGTGGCTGTGTGTCAGTGTGGGGTGTGTCTGGGTGGCTTGACAAGCATTGTGTACAGTTAGGGTATTGTTCATATTCAGTGTGAGTGTTCATTTTGTGATTTGACTCAGTTTGCTTGACATGAGTGGAGTGTGTGTGTGAGGAGGAGGTTTGCCCTGCCCCTGTGCTTCTGTGCTGTGTGTTCCTCTTCAGCCACACCTGCTGAGACTGTCTCCCTTGTTGTTTGGTGTGTGTGGTGCAGGGTCTGGGTTCACCTGGCCAGTTATTGTGCAGGGGGGTGCACAGTACGAGCACACAGCATGTCCCCTAATGTGTGGGGGGGGCCTAGTGTGTGGAGGGTGGAGGTGTGGCCCTATGATCTTTGTGGACTACCCATGCCTGGCGCTGGCCCTGCCTACTACATTGTGCGCATGTTTTCCCACGCCTTCACCGCTGCGGTGCCGTGACCGGGACATTGCATTGATTTCGCAATTGGTGGTGACCTGGATGCGGAGGGGTGATTTAGTGACAGTTAGGATATGTGTGGGTACACTTGGGGATGTGTTCCTGTCCCCACCAGTGTGTCTGATGTGGACAGGAACCGTATGTCAGCCCGGAAGTTCTGTGTTGTAGTTGTGTGCGGAGTTGTGTGATTGCATACCTGCGGCGTTGTCTGCGACGGGCCATTATTTGCTGGTGGTGGAGCAGGTACAGCACCGGAAAGGCATGTAGAGCTGGATCCATTGCGGTCGGAACCGGGAGTCTGGGTTCGCGCTCCGCTGTCGTGCTTCCGCCGTCTCTGGTTGGGTGGTTTCTCCACAGCGGTGTGACTGGCTGTTTGGGGCATCCTGATTTGTACGGCATTCGGGACGTCATTCGGCACGGCAGCGGGTCTCGATTGGCTCCCACCGCCGCGGTGGCGTGCGCATTTTTATGGCGGTTCACGTCGCACCGCGGCGGATGGGAAATGGGCTATGTTTGCACATTGTAATATGGCGGCCCTGAGGACCGCTGCTGGCGTGCGGAAAATGGCATTTTCCGCCACCACCAGCTCCGCGGTGGTGCCTCCGACCGCCATCGTAATGAGCCCCTTTGTGCCTACCTTACCGGCCACCATATATGGACAGTTGAAAGCCTCAGGGACTCTATACCCTTAGGAACAGGCAAAAGCTGAGAGACACAACACAGTGTGTCCTTCCTTACCCGTCACCATACATAGACAATTGAAACCCTCAGGGGCTCCAACCCTGAAAACCTGAAAAAGCTGAGAGACACCAGACACAACTCTCTTTAACCTGCCACCATATAAGGACAGGCGATCTCTGTCTGTTTAGACAGGCGATATGAAGAAAATTACAAAAATACTGAAATGCTAAGTGCAATCTTGCACGGGAAACCCAAAAACCACAAGCCTCAAACGTCGTGGTCCTACAATAAGTCCTGCTCGGTGCCTGCTTGTATGCTTTATTAAAAAAGTGATTTTTGACGTGGCAAGGTTACAGCCTGCAAGAGGACGGGGGGACCGGGACAGAGTACGACACCCGCAGGCCCCAACCAAAGAACTCCGGGACGTACTGTTGTGTAGCTCCTATAGTACCCCTGCAGGACCTGCACGTTTGGATAACATATATAAATACTGCGGCCTTGGTGGCAGACTGACTCCGTGCACCCCCACCGTATATGTTAGCCTAGTTTTGCATTAGCTAGCTCGCAGTGCCACTAGTGTCTCCTCTTATCGGGGAGAGATTAGTTTCTGGCCTCCTTAGAACATGACAACCCTGATTCCCTCAGAATCGTGGAAACAATGTACTCCCTTTCGCTCAGTCATTCGTGCTCACTTATTCGGTTCGTCTCAGACAGTTACACAGAATAAACAGTCGGGCGTTTCAATAAGTATTTATTGAACAGTTGTTATTCTAGTGTAAAATATATGTGCTGCGGTAACCAGCAGACAATAGCAGAGATATATTATCAGCAGTACGATAAAAGCAAAGGGATAGAACAGTTCTACCATATTGCAAAGCATTATGCAAGTGCGCGTACTCCTACGATGCCTAACTAGATGTACCTGAGTGTACCTAGCATATGTGTGTAAGACTAAAAGCCCAAGAGCCAAGAATCCTTCTAGGATTTAGTCGAACCCCCATACCCAAAATAACGTAAGCTTGAAATATCAATCGTAATGCTTTGAAGCCGCAGGCCGACCTTAAGAGAACATGCTATTGGTCAATGGACAAGCACGGCGGGTGAATAAAATCTGTGACTGTTGCACTCAGCGAACTAAGGTCATTTACTAATATCATTATCATTAACTCAGATTTTAGATGGAAAGGCATCTTTCCTACTTCTGGGAGAACCCAGCGAATTAAGGACATTTATTAATACCACCATTATCAATTCTGATTTTAGACTGTAAGGAACTTTCCCTACCTATGGGTTTTAACTGGTTTTATTAGAAGATTGTTGTTTTATAATTTCAGTGCCTAAATAGGCAGTAATGGTTGATGAAATCACACTGAATGTTTGGTTAAATTTTTTTTTAATCTTTTAAGTGTTAACATTGCAATGGTTTTAGTTAACTATGCAAAAATAAAGAAACTTGAAACATACCTGAATAGAGAGATTGTGGGACCCCGTCCTGGTCTCGAGTAGGACACCCCGCAAGGGCTGTGTCAGACCGCTGTCAGCTGGAGCGACTGCATGCAGGAGCCTCAGCGTCTCTGGTCAGTGTGTCAACATGGAAGTCTCGGTTCCCTCTGTCTTACCGGGGCAAGATGTGGTGTATTTATACCCTAAAGAGTCTCGGTCCTCAGTATGGTTTGTATTGGACATGAGGAAGACGTCAGGGGTGAACTTTGTATATACATATTATGCCAGTGGTGTATTCTTAGAGAGCCATGCATAATTAATGAGTACAGTGTGGGCCTGTGTTTAGAAACACCCTGCTGTATTCAAAACCACAGGATAGAGAACGTTCAGCCCTCAGAGCTCGTTGTGTACTAGCTGGGACCAATGTAGGCGAAAGATCATGCCTATACAAGGAATCATGACTATAATAGGACATGTACAGTTGTGACCATAATTGGGCATATGCGGCCATGACCATAATAGGGCAAGTACGAATATGACCATATTAGGGTAAATATGAATACGTCCATTTTAGGGCATGTACGAACGGGTCTACATTAGGCCCTCTATGCGGGATATAACACCCACTCCTCTTCCGAACTGGATAAAAAATGACCATACTTAAAATCTGGACAATTTAAAAACATTTTTAAAAGCAAGTAAAAACATGGTTCTAAAAACTCGTTAAAAGTGAGGTGCTAAAAGTGTTATAATTCAGCTATTTCTAAGTGCCACTTTCTTAAAAGGTCTAAAGTCTCTCTATAGAAGTTGCATTACCATAAGCAGGAGAAGGCCATGCTTTTCTCAAGCGAAAGTGTCAATGTAAGAAAATGTTCCAAATTTAGATCGTTTGTTTTGAAACGAGTGAAGAAGCCGAATTCTTTCCCAGGACACGATGAGCCAATTCAAGATTAAGCGTCCTGGCTGGGAAGCACAGTATTATCGGTGTCAGCTGCTGTAGACGACAAATCCAACGCCTCACAGAGAACGTCAATCGCACATAGATGGAATGTAGCACTGCCATCAGTCGGTGCTGCGGCAGCTTGTGCGGCAGTTGTAACCTGGGTGCCTGTGGGAGAGTCACCTAACCCAGCAGGAGCAAACGGCACCTGTGGATTCTCCAGGAATGCATTCATCAGAATCAGAAGCCGCTGAGGACAACGTAGAGCGTGGGCCTTTATGGGGTCCAGCATTGCATCCGTGTCCGGAGGTGCATCTGATGGAAATGTTAGACAAAGATCCAACGTGCATTCTTCTCCGCAGAACAGGCATCGAAGAACAGGTAAGGTGCAGTCTACCCAGACTGGTCTAAACGATAAAAACCAGGAGGCATTGAGTTCTCGCAGGCAGGAAATGCCCAGATGCTGTACCATGCGTTCACGGTATTTCCACTCCAGGAGCGTGTTCACCATTCCCTCGGGAAGTGGGCCGTTCATTGCGTAGTAGCAATATTACAATCAGGATTCCTGCGATTAGGAACAGGATGAGCGGGAATCCTCCAAAGACGCTTCCCAATACGGAGTGTATCAAATTTGGGATTACTCCGAGGACTGTCTGAAAGGTGCTTAACAGTCCGGACCCTATGGTCTTAAATAGGTGTACAATTCTGCTCGTATCAGACATATTGAAGATATACGTCCCACCATTTCTGCAAAATGAATGGGGCAGTTTGTACGTATGAGTGCCTGTATCTCGGTCGAGGTCCTTGCAACTTGAAGTTCATAGGTTTCTCGAGCGGAGGTTAAGGGTACGGGGTGCTGTAAAAGCATGGCTTTCAATATGCTCAGAGTATCAAACTGTATAAAAGAAACATTCAGCGAAGGCCATAGCGGCGCCTCCCTGACTGTGTTCAGTGGTGGAAACAATACTTGCATACAGCAAGTAACCCTGGAGTTAACAGTTACCAGATATGCGACGCCCGGAAGCATCCCACAGCAACCTTGATCATTTAGCATTAAGTAACTCCCATTCGAGAGCAGCTGGAAAACCGGCATGATCATGGCCGCTGGGGTCCCTGACATGTGACAAGATAAGTTAGCTACTGAACCGCTACAGGCTCCGTGTAGAGAAATATCCTGACACATGAGAGAACCGCTTAAAGCGTTCATGCAGTTTGTACCACTCAGATACACTTCTCGATCCCCATTCCGGCATCGGTATCTATATGGTAACTCCCAAGTTTCCTTGATGTATCCCTTACCCATTTTCACATATTTGCCTGCCTTCCTTTGCTCAAGGCAATATTGAAACTGAAACGTAGTGACCGGCAGAGTGATTTGGCCATGAATTAGCCATTCTGTTGATGGTGATTCGGCTACAGTGAATGGTAACCTTTCCAGTTTCTCAATACGCAGCATTGTATATTTGGCTCCCCTCTGTGCCATTTCTGTCTGTTTATCAGTTAGATTGTATTCTGAGAACAGAGACGTGGTGTTTATAAAACGCCATGGCACATAGCCTGCACGCAAAGATTGCAGCTTCCAGCTTAACATCATAATAGAACGTGGCTGAGATTGCCCGTGTTGTAACAAGGCCAGATCTTGTTCTAATATGTCGATTGCCGAAGACACAATGTTGCCTAAGGAGTAAATCCTGGAGGTCAAAGTTGTTAACCCATTATCCACCACAGCTAATGCCTTTTCTAAGTTAATACGGTCTATTTCCCGTATCCTTTCTGCGGCCTCTTGTTGGGATATTTTCCAGTTTTCATTATAGTAGGCATAAAGGCCTGCATATATGAAACGTTTCTGACGTGGTTTCCTGGGTCCTAATAGAAAATCTCTAAGATCCATGTCAGGTGTTAGTAAGGTCAAGTGGTGCTTCACTTCTGTGAGTGTTGAGGTCTCTAGCCAATCAAGGCACAACTTCCCAACACTATAGGATGTCACTACCCCTGGGTGTTGTCTCTGTACATAGCGTGGGTCTGACCTATGGATACTAAACCCTTCGGTTGTATTCATAAATCTCTGTTGACAGATGTTTGTGTCAATGGGCCAAACCAGCCATTCTGTCCAATCAGGATCTGATCTGTTGTACTTGAAAATGTCATCTAATTTCACCCCATGTGTAGTTGAATTCTGCCCCCCACCCATCTGCGATGGTGTTGGAAACCCCAGTGTGTTCATTTCCTTGCCTTTGGCTAATCCAAGACAGGTTATTTGTTGCACAGTTTCATTCAGAAATAACATCTGCTGCGGAATGATGCATGCTCTAAAAAGTGCTTCTTTTCCCTGGACTTGCCAGTCCCTAGAACCCCAGATTGATTTTGAATCTATTGTGTCTTTCCATAGATCGAAACCCTGTTTAGACAACTGGTTCAAAAAGGATGCAGAGTAAATATGTTTGGTGTTTGTTAACATAATTTTCTGAGCTGAAATTTTTGCCACTTTATAATAAAATGACTTCGGGTCGGATGTGTTAAACCCTGAGAAGTATGTGAATTTCTGTGCAAATGCTTGCGAACTACCTTTTGGAGGTGTTGGGCAGTGTTCCCACTGGTGGTACTCAAATACATTTCTAGGTGTTATAGATTTGTGTAAGAAATGATGACCATATTGCTGGTAACAGTACAATGTATTATAGTCTGAAATACCTTCTAACATTTCATTGTTCAGAAATGCAGCAGTTTTTTCTAAATCAGACATCATACCATTTACAGTTTCAGTGTCCCAATCATCAGAAAATGTACTGGAGGTAATGAAATCACTTAAAGAAATTTTAAATACATGTTTTAGCTTTAAAAGTTCAGTTGGACCGAATACATCATAATCAATCTTGTCCCATACTATACCGTCCGGTATAGGAACTGCTGTAATGTTCACTGAAGACAAGTATCTTGGTTCAAGATGTATAGATTGGTGTGGTTTTAAAATCACATTGACTCTTTGGGCTGTAGAGCTTTGCTGGAGGTATCGTCCATTAATAAGCATACTAAAAGTTATTATTAAACCTAGCCAGAAAATGAAAAATAAAATCCCAGTGATATACCATAGTTCTATCCAAGGTGACACCAGGTAAGTCTTTCTAAAAAAGTTCAAAAAGTCATTGAGTTTCTGTTGGAGTGATTTTTTGGCTGGCGTCGTTTCCGGTTCGCTTGGATCCAGTGAAAACGTATCAAAATTCATGAAATAGCCAGAAGCAGTTCGATCAATTGTTGGAATTGCATCGGGATTTGTTGAAATAGGATTTTGCTCTTGACGAGGCATGTTGACGTAGATGTCTGTATTAGGTCTTATTGCAACTTGGTTGTTAAGTTGATTTTCTTCTTGTTGAAGTGGAACGAGTTCCATAGCATTGTTGCTTAGTCCATCATTCCGTACAGGTGGCTCTTCAAACGTGATGAGTCTTTCTGTTTGAACTTCTTGGATTGTAGCGAGAGGAGGGCGTCTGCTACTGTGGAGTCCACGAAGCCTACTGTTTAGTATCGGCCACATAGTGTGGTTTGATTAAGTCGATTGAGACAAATCTTTTCTCCTTTTTTCCGGCAAGAGGTGGCAGAAGTATAGTTCTTGTGCCTTGGATTGCTAGGACCGGTACAGGCTTTTTGTAGGTTGGCCCAAATTCTTTCTTGTCAGCAATCTTCTCTCTGACCAGATCCCCGATCTTTGGGATCCAGAGAGGTCTTGCCGTTACTGCCTAGAATTCCTCAGTGGCGGCCTGTTTCTGGAGCACATTACTTTGTTGTGTCCTGGATTCATTTAGATCCTGTAAAACAGCCAAACGATCATGGATATCAAATGGTTTTTCATCCGCCACTGTGCCTTCACAATCAAGATCAGGTACCCACATTCTTGTCCGAAATAGGACCTCGTAAGGAGTGACACCTCCTAGAGAGCTTCTTGGCTGGTTATTGAGCGCGCGCTGTACCCCATAAAGGTGATCGACCCATCTACCGCCCTTGCCTAATACCCTAGCTGTTAAAGATTGCTTTAAGTCTCGGTTTTTCCTCTCCACAACCGAATTTCCCTCGGGATGGTACGGAGAGGAGTACCGCAATGCTACGCCCATTCCTTCCATGGCCTCTTTGTAAGCCCGAGAGCTAAACGCCGGACCACGGTCAGAATGTAACGTGCCAACTGCGTATGTGCCGATAAAGACTCGCAAATCTTTTATAACAGTTCGAGCGTCAGCCGATCGCTGAGGCCAGACCTTGAGGAAACTTGAGCTAGACGCGAACGAACGGACAACCTAATGCTGTCTAACAATGGTATCTGTACTGGACGTGTTGTGGTGGACCCCTTCATCTGCTTGCAGATGTCGCAGTTCCAGACATAGTCTCTAATCAGCCTTCTCATCACGGGCTCACCAGTAGCGTTCTTTCAACAAAGCAACAGTCTCCCTAAGTCCATTATGTACAGAACCTGTCCCTTTGTGTGCTGCCACAATTAAACTTTGCCTACGATCCATATTTGGTATTACTCTATCCCCCACTCCAGGAATCTGGGTATATGGAATGTTTTGTGCATCTAACTTGTAGGAGTACTTCAGTGGAAATTTTTTAGGTACTGCTGTGCTGCCTTTGCAGCCTTCGTCCTGAGGAAGACTCGCAGCTGAGGTACAAGCCACCCTCTTAGCACAAGCCGAGTCGAAACGTCGACTCACCCCACCCACACAGGGCCTGTATCATATCCCATCCCCTTCAATGGATGTTGCATTTATGCATTTTACAAAAATATATAACATTTTTTATAAATAATTTGTTTAGGACAGGCCTTTTTGTACTGGTCTCTTTACCAGTCTATTGATAAAGCATAAAAGATGGACAATCTCTAATTATCTGGGACTATTCACTTTTTCTACCCTTTCACCAGCACACCCATTTTTCCCCCCTTGTTTCCTTGAGCAACCTTTGTATCAAATTAACTTTGATATGTTTTAAGTATATGAAATTAAATACACTGAACTTAAAACAACTTTTTTGCGTTCTTTGGCTGACATTGACTACATGTTTTGAACTATGCTATCTTGGATAGCAAGGTATGTTGTTGCGTTTAATTTGGTATTCGTTACTAGTGTTTGACTTATTAAGCTACACACATATGATAAATTACAATTTGTTTCTGCTTTAAAGCAGTCACGGACCACCTGTTTCATTACCGCCTTTGCGTGAAGCATTGACAGCTACCATTATCTCACCGTCTATTCTCGTCTTTGAACGAGTAACTGCAGCTACGGCGGCTGTGCGAACAGCCCCCTTTGCGGCTTCATCAGCCAATTAATTCCCTTGAACGTGAACGCCATCACGCTGATGACTCAGTGTATGTATCACGTGAGCCCTTGGTAGTTCGTTTCTCAACTCCACTACCTGTTCCCATAGCATTTTATGCTTAATTGTGCCACCTTTTGCATCTTTGAACCCGTTTTGTTCCCACATTAACAAGATTCCAATTTAGAGATCTGTACACTGGCACAATCTGATTACTAAAGGCTCAGAGTCCAATGGTGCAGACATATATCGTAAAGAAAGAAATGTTGATGCGTGGAGGAGGCGGTTATATGGTGGCTCTGATATAACTTCTGGGGTGGGACAGACACAAAAAGGAGATGCAAGACACCACCTACTGGCATGTGAGGGAATTGCTGAGAAACATCTCCAAATCCAGGCTGGTGCCTGGGAGTATTCACAAGGTGAGGAACCTATGGTTAGATAGAGTATCTGTCAGAAAGAGAGCTATTGAAGACAAGTAACTTGTTCTGTATACCAATTAGGGTCAGGAGAGCTTCTTTGAATTTGCATAGCAGAATGTTCTATCCAATTTCCACGTCAATTACGGTAGGGACCACCCTGTAACAAAATGTCATTGCTTTTTATGTGTCATTTTCCAAGTTTTGTTTTAGCATTTTTGCTAAGAAATTTAGCAAAGAGATTTAGAAAAAAAAATTGTGCCAATTTAACAAAGACATAAGTGTGTAACACACAATTTTCAGTTTCTCATCAGTGTAAAATAGTTCAGAGCATTTCCTCAAGTGGTTGATGCTTCCACCTTTTCACATTGGTTAGGAGTAGGGAGCTCTTGGCAACTGATAACTTTAATAGTATTCAGGACCCAAACCATTGAGTCCTCTGCCCTTTCTGAACTTTAATTCACCTATCTCTCCTTTTTTTTTCCATTGAGATTTCTCAGCTTGGCTTTCATTTTTCTCTGGTTTATCAAAACATTCTTCTCTAGGAACTCCATCACGCTTATCCTATCAAGTTACACAGCTTATTTCATAAAGGAATGCCTGAAAAATGTAAAGTATCAAATTCTGATCTTTGAGCCTGGTTCTCCTTCCTTCTCTTGCTTCGGTTTCCTTTATGTGTGATTGAAATGTATTTTCTTTGGTCTGTCTTGTTAGATACTCTGCACATTTCTCCCCTGCTTCAAGAAGGCAGAATTAGCTTAATTTCTTTCCCGCAATCTCTTTCTAAAGATTTTGGCACATGCCTCTCAGCTTACTGACAAATCTGCTTCTATACATGCGAAATGCAGCACGCATAGAAAGAGGAAATAAATGGGGAGAAATAAAGTTATTTCTCCTCGTTACGCCTCTCCTGGGGAAGCATATCTTTTGCGCATTGCCAGGTTTACCTTTTCTTGTAAATCTAGGAATGCATTAGAATCCATGAATGTTGCATGAGGACACCCACGCAACACCCATGGAAACGCCTCCCTTGTGCAGAGTAATGCAACACAACAATTTGCGCTGCGGTACATAACTCAAGATTTGTGAAGCCACGCAGGGCCACGCAAGGTGGACTTGCGTGGCTTCATAAATCTCATTTTACATTTGCGTTGCTCTTGTACCACGTTGCATAGTGCAAGAGCGACACAAAGGGGCTCATAAATATGCCCCTCAGTTCTTGAATGGTGGGAGTAAATCAATCAATCAAAAAGCTTTATTCTTTGACACATATGTGACCATAAAAGCACACATTAAAAACAACTAAAATAAGCAACAAAAAAAGGTCTCCAAAGTTACAATAACAGACATAAAGTTAAAAAGCACAGTCAAAAAGTATCGTACACGCTATTCCATTACATAACAGGTTAGACTATGTAAAGTGCAAAACATTTTAGCAGAAGTGCAATTTAAAATTCAATAAAAAGCAAGTGACTACCAGTCAAGGGGTTAATCTATCTATCAAAACATTAGAGAATTTCTTCTGGTAATTGCACATTTGAGGAAGGAACATATACTTGCACAGTTGGATGGCGAATTAAGTTGTTGCAGATACACTAGGGCTAATCTCAAAGATCTAAGCCCTTGCTCACGTAAAATTGGAATTATGAACCTCTCAGTAAAATCATTATAGCATTTTCAAAAAAGAATAAAATTCAACAAACTTTGCGGAGAAGACTCATCATAGGGGCATATCAGGACTTTGGAGGGCTCAAATTGACCATGGGGAAAACCAAGATGCCACCTTTCAAATCCTAACCTGAACCTGGTGAGTAGTAACCTGTTCCAGGAGCCACTTAAGTTATGGTTCCAAAGATGGGGAAGTTTGAATCTACACATACTCTTTGTTGGACCTTTTTTTAAGTTCTATATCCTCCCTAAGGCCTTTCAACCTTTCCATAAATGCAGATTCTACCCAAAGTATATCCACTTTGCAAATTGACGAAGGATTGGTAAAAAAGGCTGGCCTACCTAATTTCGTGAATTCACTATTAATGTAATCAAGCCACGGGATGTTCATGAGTTTCTCACACTTAAGGCAATCAATGATAATCTCTCTATTAAGCGAGGCATGATCGCCCAAATGGAGCACCACAAGGTCAAGGGAACAAGTTTAACAATATCTTCCGCGAAATCCATCCCTACCTCCTGGTGTAAAATATAAGTGGAGCATGAAGGTGGGCAACCCAGTAGTCGCCTAAAACCCCTATTTTGTTGCACCTGAAGGTAGCTTGTATTGGATTAGCCCCAGGTCCCTGCACCATGAATAAGAAGACTCTTCCTCTTATAAACTTCCAAAAGGGGGGGGGGGGCCAACCGTTTTTTCCCCGACATGCTTAGCTAAATTAAAAATAAAACCCACCACACTTAAAATATTCTGCCTCGCTTTGACTAAACAGGGGCCCCAGTTACCCCTGGCATCCATAACAATGCCCATGTATGAAAAGTCCTCAGTCTGGGCAACCACATTCTCCCCATCTTACAATTTCTGGGCTTACATACCATAATAAAGGTCTTAGATTTATTGGTGTTCAGCCTCAGGGTCCCCATGAAAGATACAAATCCTTGGAACAGCACATTAAGGCCGTTCGGGGTTCTAGATAATACAACTGCATCATCTGCGTATAACAATATGGGAACCTTTTTCCTGCCAACGAGCGGAGCATCAAAACTGTTTCAAGCTGGGCTGCACTAAGGCCATTCATGTCCTAAAGGATCAAAATAAGGGCCAGAACACAGTCCTGCCGCACCCCCCTCCCAAGCTTGAAGCTTCCCGTCCGTTCTCCAGACTGACCAAACCTCTCAAACGCTGACAAATCATAATAAACGTCCCTCAAAAACTACACCAGGTCGTGGCCAAGCGCGGACTGAAGATGGCCGTGCTGTAAGAAGGCTCCGCCGCTCGTTCTAGCCCACGACTATCCTGAGTACTGATCCGAGGTACCCCTCGACAGATTCGGCGACCGGATCACCTCCGGGGCTCATCCAGCCGACTCCGGTGTCTGAGGTGCGCCCAGAAGCGGAGATATCGGCTCCGGCGGTCTCGGCCTACGGTGAGGCCCGCGGCCGGGACACACAGTGGCGAGTCAGGCCGGGTGAGGGGCTGCGACCGGACCCATACTGCCTTGCGGCGGCGCGGCGACGGGAGAAACGGACGGAGGGACTCTGGAGCCTTGGGTCGCCTTGACAGTCATCACACGGACAGCAACCATACGGGCAGCGGAGGTGGCGAAGGTGAGCGGGGAGCCATATCGCAGGGCTGGAGTGACGGTGGACCTTGTGATAAGGGCGAGGCGAGGGAGCGGGCCGCGAGATACCGAACACCTACTGGCTCCCCCGCCCGGTCGAAAACCCCGAATCTCCCAGCGCAGGCCTTGAGTGTATACCTCCCGTCGACGGTGGCCCCAGGGAAAGGCTGTTTTGCCGGTAACTGCAGCTCCAACCGCCGGATCTCTACACCCCGGCAAAGACGGAGGGGCAGCCAGCACTGATAGGAGAACGCCTCGGCTGGAGGTGGGACAGGTGGGGGACTTGGGACGGCGGCGGTGAGCGGGGCGCCGTACCAAAGTGCTGGAGTGGCGGGCCGCGAGAAGTAAAATGGCGGTGCCCCACCCTTGGCACTGAATACCTACTGGCTCCCGCGCCCGGTCGGAAGTCCCGAGTCTCCCAGGGATGCCTGGACCGGTACCGGGGCCTTGAGTACATACCCCATATTGGCAGGGACCCCCAGGGAGCGGCGTTTGTGCAGGCGTCCGCAGCCCCCACCGCCGGATCTCTACGCCCCGGCAAAGACAGAGGAGCACCCAACTCGGACAGGAGAACTAATTAGTTGGAAGGGAGACGGGTGGGGGACTTGAAGCCCGTTGGCGGAAAGCACCCCCTGCTTGCCATACCAACCAGGAGAGACCGCGTCACATCACAGACTATATCAGCAAGAGCAGCTGGAGGCGGAGCATGGCGGAACGAGCCAAGACTACGGGGGCCAGGGGTCCCAAGGCAACACAGTCAAACAAGCTAGACCGGTATACAGTCCCGAAAGACTCACAACAGACCAGGGCACCCAGAGACTCCGGCGGAACAGCTGAGGAGGAGCAGGAAATTTCGCTCAACGACGTTATGGCCGCCATAGCGGGAGTCAAGACCTCTCTGGACACGGTGGCTATAGAGGTCAACCATATCAGAGCGGATATGGGCAAGCTGAACGAAAAGGTTAAGCAAGTGGAACTTACAACGGCCAGCCTCGTGGAGGATGTCTCACAAATGCAGGGAGCGATTAAGGAGCTACAGGACTTCCGCCACCTTACCGACCTTAAGCTGGATGACTACGAAGGCCGCATGCGTCGCAATAACCTGCGCATCCTTGGAGTCCCGGAGAAGGCGGAGGGGCTCACTCCAGACCTCTTTGTGGAAGACCTCATCCTTAAACACCTGCAACCCAAGGGCCTCAGTAAGTTCTTTGTCATTGAACGTGCCCACAGGGTCCCGGGCGGCCGTCCCAAACCGGGCGCTCCCCCGCGGCCCATGTTGGCGCGAGTCCTGAACTTCCGGGACAGAGACGTTATTCTTCAGAACGCTAGAGCTGGCACCCCCTGCGCTACGAGAACTCAGACATTTCCTTTTTCCGGATTTCACCCAAAGGGTACAGCGGCAAAGGCGATCATTCATGTCAGTTAAACGGGTCCTCAGGGATCAGGGTATGAAGTACGCCATGCTGTTCCCTGCCCGTCTCCGGGTCGAGGCGGATGGGCGAGTGTGGTTTTTCGAACACCCTGAGGCAGCGGTAGACTGGATTGAGAGCAGGGGAGGGAGAAACCCGGCACAGCAGGGGGGGCACGGATAACAGTCAACCGGCCTGAGAGGACACGTAACCAATGGCCGGCCACGGATGTTTCTTGCAGTCTGGGGTGAATGCAGACAGGAGGTCGAAGACTTCTAGATTTAAAGTGGCATAGTAGGTGGACGTAAATGGAAATGTGGCGTTTATGATGTGTGGGTACAAAGTAGATAATGTGGGCTGGGATGGGGCGGACTCTGCCTCCCCCCTTTTTTCTAGGGTTTTCTTATCTTTCTTGATTATTCTGTTGGGCGACAGGCACTCTGCAACTTCATGGGCAGTTCTAAGCCCAGTGGGCAGGGCAGCAGGGTGGGGGGTGTTGGGCGGGACTGTTAAATTTTTTGTTTGAAGTTTTGATTGCATCAGAAAGTGGCACAGACATACGGATCGGGGGAGTAACAATGCACTTAGAGAATTTCAGTAAACCGCGATATGGCACCAGTCGGAGTCAAGGGGTTAGGCTGCTGAGTTGGAATGTCAATGGGTTGAGGGACAAGATTAAACGAAATATTGTTCTCCAGGAGGTCAGGCGCCGGGCACCTGACATTGTCTTACTGCAAGAAACACACCTAGTTGGAGACACATGTAGAGCACTGCATAGAGGGGTTACATATTGCTAGCACATGCGGGTTTCACCACGGGCTCCCGGGCGTTGGTATCTTGATGAGAAAAACTTTTCCCCTGGTGGTACAAGACACTTGGTCAGATAATAGAGGGCGATATGTTGGAGTCTCGGGCACGTGGGAGGGCCACCCTGTCACCTTCCTATCGGTATATGTCCCCCGGGCCTTCAGGCAACCACGTTTGGGGACCTGGGTAGGCTGCTGCTAGAGGTCCCGGAGGGTCTCCTGGTGCTGGGAGGGGACTTCAACTCGGTGGTTTCTGGAGGTCTGGATCGCTACCCTCCGCGGGATCTCCCCCGAACGCAGGGCTGGCTCCCCGACTTCTTAGACGCCTTGGGGCTGGCAGATGGGTGGAGGGTTTTCCACCCTGACACCTCCCAATATACCTTCCACTCCGGGGCCCACGGGAGTCTATCCAGAATCGATTACTTTCTACTACCTGCATCCCAAATTCCCCAAATTAGTGAGATAAAACATTTAGCTAGGGGCATTTCAGACCACTCGCCGTTGTGGCTCCAATTGTCAATCGGATATCAACAAGTGGGACGTGTGGCCCCCATCAATCCGTGGTACCTACGCGATCCTCATATCCGACAGGAGCTCCTTACGGCCATTGATAACTATTTTCAGGAGAATGAAGGATCGGTGGAGTCCCCTCGGGTACTTTGGGAGGCATTTAAGGCAGTGATACGGGGCCAGGCTCTATCGTTAATATCGGGAAAAAGAGGGAGCAGCGTAGAGAGTTGGTGGCGCTGGAGACGGAGGTTGGGAGACTTGAGGCAGATCTGGAACTGGACATTACACCCGATAAACTCCACCTCCTCAAACTCAAACAACAGGAATACAGGGCACTAGCGACAGATCAGGCGCAGGCTATGGGGAGAGCGGTCCAGGGCCGGATGTATGAGATGGGTGATAAGGCCGGGAAACTCTTGGCCTGGTTGGATAAGAGAGAGTGGGCAAGTAGATTAGTACCGGAACTCCGGGGGCAGGAGGGGAACCCCCAGTCGGACCCGCAGGCAATTGTAGACTCTTTCGCGACCCACTTTCAGGCTGTCTATACATCGGTAGCCCCTTACCCTATGGAGGACTCCCGCCAGATGCTTACCGATATTGTTCTTCCTAAACTGTCGGGGGTTGAACACGACTTTATGGACAGGGTCATATCCAACGATGAAATAGCGGCAGCAATACGGTCACTCAAGCCGGGTAAAGCCACTGGCCCTAACGGACTGCCAATAGAACTTTACAAGCTTAAGCCGGACGTACTAGCCCCGTATCTGCGAGCCATGTTTGAGGACTCGAATCAGGCGGGCGTATTGCCGCTAGACCAGCGTACGGCTACAATAGTTACCATCCATAAGGAAGGTAAGCCCAAGACAGAATGTGGTTCTTATCGACCGATATCCTTGTTAAATGCGGAGCCCAAAATCCTAGCTAAGCTACTCGCTACTCGCCTGGTGACAGTGATTGAAACCCTGGTCCACCCGGATCAATCAGGTTTTATACCGCACCGTAACACGGCATTGAACATACGCAGGGTGCACGGGGTCCTGGGTAGGGCGGCCTCTATATTGGAACCAGCAGTTATAGTCTCCCTGGACGCAGCTATGGCATTCGATACTATCGAATGGGCGTACCTGTGGGCAGTATTGGAAAAAATGGGGTTTGGTCCTAAATACATTCAATGGGTGAAGCTACTATATTCCCAACCTATGGCCCAAGTGGTGGTCAACAATAAGAAGTCGGCCGCATTCGAGCTGGGCAGAGGAACCCGTCAGGGCTGCCCCCTGTCCCCATTGCTGTTTGCTTTAGCGCTTGAGCCACTGGCAGCATGGATACGGGGGGATCCGAGGATCAGGGGTATGCGCTGGTCTTCGGAGTGGGATGACCGGATTTCCCTTTACGCGGACGATATCCTCCTGTATCTGGCCTCTCCTAGGAGATCCTTAATAGTGGTCTTGGATATCTTCACGGTTTTTGGACGATACTCCGGTTACTCCATAAACTGGAACAAGTCCCTACTGTTCGTGGTGACAGGTGAGCCTCCGCTCCTGCCACGTGGGTGCCCTTTACAAACCTGTACTGAAGGGTTTACATATCTGGGTGTCTTTCTGTCTCTGGATCCATCTCTTCGCTATTCCCGTAACCTTCGACCCCCGTTGATCCAGCTGCGCAAAGATATAGCCAGGTGGAAGTCGCTTCCTCTTTCCCTGTTAGGTAAGGCCGCCCTTTTAAGATGATGTCCCTGCCCCGGTTCCTGTACGTCCTGCAAAACTCCATGGATCCGATACCCGCGTCATATTTCCGAGAGGTCGAGAGCCTCCAACGAGAACTACTTTGGAGTGGTAGACCTCGTATTGCTCTCAGCAAACTTTCCTTGAACTGGTATGATGGCGGCATTAGCCTCCCAGATATACAGCTCTATTACTGGGCGTCCCATCTGTCCGCCATTAACCACTGCACCTATGCCCAGCAGCACGACCCGGGATATAACATGGATAGGTGGCTCCTCTCTGGTGGGACTTTCAGTAGAGCCCTTTACTCCAAACCCCGGCGCTATCCACTAACGGGCCCCACTAAACATGCAGTACACGTTTGGCACACAGCAACCACTCGCCTGGGCTGGAGACGAAAACTAACACTCGCAACGCCACTATGGGACTCCGAACAACTGGGGGACCTGTGGAAGAGTAAAGGATTTGACAAGTGGGAACTCATAGGTATCGCAAGAATAGGAGATCTGTGGGACACGTCTGACATTAAATCTTTTGCAGCGCTGCAGCAACAATATAACATGGCGGAATCAGAACGCTTCCGATACACACAGGTCCGACACGCGCTCCGCACACACTTACAACCCGGGACCACACTGCCAGAAACATCCCCACTAGAGGATAGAGTACTAGATGGCCATCTCCCTGACAGTACCATCTCCCTGATATACAGAAAACTGGTCAACAACATCGCGGACCCTCTCCAGGCCCTCCGTGAAAAGTGGACAGGGGATGGTATAGAAATGGATGATGAGGAATGGCAGGAGGCAGTTTCCTCTCCCAGAGTAGTAGCAATATCTGCTCGTCTCCGCCTCGTCCAGCTAAAACTTCTCCACCGTATTTATATAACGGGTCCTCAACTGGTGCGAATGGGGAGGGTGGGGGAGGGCACCTGTAGGCGGGGATGTGACCAGCTGGGAACCTTTTTCCACATAATTTGGGAATGCACCCAGATCCAAACTTACTGGCGGGACATCCATGACATTATTAATGATGTATTGTCGGTGCAGCTCCACGTGGAGGCCCGTAGATGTCTCCTTAACATCTGGGAACCAACTAATTTAAATGTCGGTTTGACGCAGTGGGTAACGCTGGGGCTAATGTTGGCTAAGAGGAATATTGCACAACGTTGGGGGCGAGTAACCCGCCCACGACACAAGAATGGGAAAAAGATATGGACTGGGCAATGTTTAGAGAGAAAACTGTGTATATATCGCGCGGATGTCCCAAAAAGTGGTCTCGTGTGTGGGGCAAGTGGAACTCTTATCGTGGAGAAATATGTCAACCTCCTTTGCCCCTGTCCGTGACCACCCCCAGTCTCCCCAGACTCTTCATCATGTCTGAGTAAATTCTGAATTATCGCTTAGTGAACCAATGATGCATTGTGTATTGCTCCCTTTGTATTGTCCTGAAATTGTAGATGCGTGTTTTTTTTTGTTTAATAAAAAATGTTTTACAAAAAAAAAAAACTACACCAGGTCGACCTCCACTCCAAGGTCAGTTAAAATATCTCATAGTTTCAACTTGATCACGCTGTCGAAGGCGCAAGAGAGGTTCATGAAGGCCAGGCAGACAGTGCCCTGCCTACAAACAGTATATTTAGTGACCAACAGATGAAGATTTAGGCATTGCTCCATCATGCCAAGGCCCTCACAGACCCATACTGCACCTCTGACAGTGTATCAGACTATTTAATCCAGGTGAGGAGGCGCTCAAGTACAGCTCCACCCGCCAACTTAACATCTGAGTCCAGCAGGGAGTAGGGTCGATAGCTCCCAGGGGACTGGGGATTGCCTTTCTTAAAAATTGGTTCAATTACAGCAGAGGGCCAGGTCTGCGGAAGACCCACTTTACACATTGCATTACAAGCATTACAGAGGAGAGTAGCCTAAAGGCCTGCTGCTGATTTATAAAGATCCATGGGGACACCATACGGGCCTGAGGCTTTATTGGGGGGACTTTTATTAATTGCCTCCAGAATTTCAATACAAGTGAATTCCAGGTCTAATGGAAATGTCACCGCCTCCTCTTCATATTGATAGTTGGCACTCAAACTATAAACCACTGTGAAATGACCGACCCAGGCTTCCAGGCTGATGGACAAGACAACAGAATTGGGCTTGGGACTCACAGATCTAATCTTATTTTCCTCCGTCCAAAGAGCCCTAGTATCCTTTAGCCTAAAGGCCTTAATCAAATTGCCTTAGGCTTCATTTTGCAGTTCCTTGTTTCTATTTTGCATAGCTGCCTTATACTTCATCCTACATCTGCGTATCTTGTGGAGAACTGCAGGTACGTCCTTCAGGGACTCGTGTAGTAGTGAGGATGCCTTCCTGCAGGACTGGTCAAACCACTTGGCCTCTGGGAGACCGGACCTACATGGCTTCAATAACAAATTGTTAACCTCCTTATTCAGTGGAATGAATGAGTAAGCCCTCTCCCTATGTTCTGCCAAAGTGGTGAGGCATTGAAACACCAGGGGCAGATGTTTTGAGCCCAGCCTAACAAGGACATGCATATCTGCATTTTTCCACGCCAGCCGCAGTCCCTGGGTCTAAACTACAAAGGACTCTGGGGCTACACTCTTGCCTCCCCACCCTGCTGGGTAAATGCAGGTCTATACTTAGGGGATTATGATCACTGTAGACACTGGGGATCATTTATTTATTTTATTTTAAAAGTTTTATATAGCGCGAACATGACCCAAGAGGGTATCAGAGCGCTTTACATACGGGTTGCGGACCACATAAGGTAGACAATTGTGGGGAAAAAGCAGCGATAAATACAAATAACAACAGGTACGTAGCGACATAATGTACTAGGACCCTACAAATGCCCAGTAGCAAAAGTAAGCAGCGGTGCATGAAAGGAAGAAAGAAGACAAGTGAGTAGAGTAAGACAAGAAGAGTCATTGCGAGACTAGATGAGGAGGAGCATGCCTTGGGCTCAGAGGAACCACCAGATCAGAATGGAAAGGCAAAAGCTTCTAACTTAACGATGTGCTCGGAGGAGCAACCAGAGCAGTCAGGAAAGATAGAAGCTTCTATCTCAACAACGTGCTCATCAGTAAAGCCTTCACTTCCTTTTTGAAGGAGAAAGTTGATGGAATCAGTCTAGTTTCCGGCGGTAGGGAGTTCCAGATTCTTGGGGCAATACCTGAGAATGATCGATTGTACGTTCTCATTTTTTTTAAATTTCTTAGGTTTGAGCAGCAGGGTACTGGAGCTCCTTGAGGAGCGGGCACCGCATGACAGTTCTAGCTTATTTGCGAGGTACAACTCAGCTACCCTGTCCAACAATTCTTGGAAAACAAAGATGTACTCAATGACAGAGGAATACTCGCCTCTCTCAAAGGTGGGGTTACCTCCATAGTTGGGGTCACAAACTTCATTTGCGTTGACCAGGTCGAAAGACTTGGTCAGCTGGAATAAAGCATTCCCCGTCGATCCCTTTGGAGAAGAACGTGCCCTGGCCCATTAGTGGAGCCCAAGGGGTGCTCAAGCTCCCTCTGCTCTGCATCAACCTCACTTTTGCATTGAAGTCCCCCCCAGGATAATTTCAAAACCTGTGCAAATACTCAAGTTTAACCTCTAAATCCACCATAAAATCATAAACCTTCTTAAAATTGTTTGTGTTATCGTCCTCTGAGAATCCGTGTAGGAAAGTAGGATCTGCTTTTAATGTTACCCTCACTTTTTGCCTGGTTCTATGCTGTTTCTGACTAGTCTGACTGGGATCCTGCTAATCAGGACCCCAGTCTCTGTGCTTTCTCCCCTAAATTGGTTATGGTAAGTACTTAGGTACATCCCAGATTGGATACTGGTGTACCTTTATAAGTCCGTAGTATATGGCACTGAGGTACCCAGGGCATAGGTATACCAGGGGTCCCCCATGGGCTGAAGCTTGCATTATGCAACCCATAGGAGATCACTCAAACTGTAACTACAGGCCTGCCATTGCAGCCTGTGTAAGCTGGTGCTAGCACCACTTACGACAGATATAGGTTTCCCTATATCTGAGGTCACTGCACCTTAATATCTATAAGTCATCCCTAAAGCAGGCCTTTCAATCCTGAAGGCTGGGTACTCGGTTCTAAGTGTGATGGTGCCCCTGCATGAGCAGGACACCCCTACAACCTTCGGAGTCTATTCTCCCGGGTTGTAAGTGCTTCTGCCATTACGATACATAGAGTGGCCATGCGTCATCACGAGATGACCATCTCTAAACTGGCTGTAACGAACCCTGTCATGTTTGGTATCAAACATGTTGGAATCATAGAGTACAGGCGACCTTCTCCTCTGGTATGAGAGCTATCTCTAACTGGATGAAGAGTAACTTCCTCCAATGTAATGTTGGGAAGACGGAAATTTTGCTCTTCGGGGAGGCTTCCCTACTATGGACTCCGGATTGGTGGCCGGCTGATCTTGGTGTTCCCCCTGATCCAAAATCCCTGGTTAAGGACTTAGGCATTCGTCTGGATCAGGCCCTTACTCTGAAGGAGCATGCTGCTCAGACAGCTGGCGCCTGTTTTCACATACTGGGCTTACTACGCCGAGTCTTTCCTTTGCTTCCCGATTCAACGCGGAAGACCTTGACTCAGGCACTTATATTAAGCCGTCTGGACTACTGCAATGGCTTGTTGATTTCTGCTAATGAGTCCTTGCTTAGCAGACTGCAGGTAGTCCAGAACATTGCGGCACGATTGGTCCTCAATGCCCCTCCCAGGACTGCCTCCCGCCCTCTTATTTGCCAGCTTCACTGGCTTCCAATACGCGAACGGGTTAAGTTCAAAGTCTGCTGTACCATCCATAAGGCTTTATTTAACCTTGGCCCGCCTATCTTTCCGAGAAATTTACACCTTATCTGCCTTCTAGGTCCCTCCACTCGGGATCCAAGTCTCTTCTCGTGGTTCCTCGAGTCAGGAAAGCCAGATTGGGTGGGAAGGCTCTTTCCCACCTCGGTCCTTTATACTGGAACAAACTTCCTCTGCATCTAAGACAATGTCCCGACCACCTGCAATTTAGAAAGCAGCTTAAAACCACTCTTTTCTGTCTCTGATGTTGTAGTATAGCCTCACTTCTTGCCGCCCGTCCAAAGCGCAGAGATACCCCTTCGGGGGTCGATTCAGGCGCTATACAAACAAATAAATAAATAAATCATACCCCCACACCATAAACAATGTGGGAGGTATGATTTCATGCACTGTAAAGCTCCTCCGGGAGACCCTCAGTGCTCCCTGTACCAGTCTTCTAGACTTGGAAAGCACAACATGGCTGCTGCCTACCAGAGACACGATTCTGCCCTCCTGCTGCTGAGCCAAGCTCGAGCAGGGGAAGGCAGAACAATAGGTATTCTGTCACAGGGAGGTGTGACCACCTCCCAGACAGGGTTTAGTGTATTGGGGCCGGGTGGGAGCGCTTGCCAGCGCCACTCAGTCTGCTTGAGGGGCACATTTTGTGCCCTCCTTGCATAGTCCAGTTCAAACCAGCTCAGGGAGCCGTTGGTTCCCGCTCTGGCGCGAAACTGGACAAAGGACATGGGAGTATCCTCCCCACTGTTCGACCCCTCCCCTGGGAGGCAACTCTGAATTGTCCCAACCCTTTCCTTAGGGTACTTAAGGGCTTACCTGTAGGTGAGTCCCTAGACTCGTCATGGGACAAGATTAATTTCAAGACACCACTTCTTCTTCGACTGTCTGCGCACTCTGGACTTCGCTGGAATTTGCTCTGGGTATCAAGACTGCAACTTGGAAGGCTCCTGCTGCTCCTGGTCTCGTCCCCCTGCTCGTCTGCTGCAACGTCCGTGCCTGTGCTCCATCTAAGAACCTTCCAAGGCCTGTGGGCATCCAAGACACCTGAAGGAATCTCCCTTGAAGAAGTGAAAGAGTCACTTCCCTGCATCTGCAGGCCCCGCAACGAAGCTGACTGGTCTGCTGATCCTGGGCTCTCACGGACTCTGAAAGGATCAGCAACACAGGTCATAGTTCTTCACACCCCTCTAGGCCTGCCCTGTCCTCTCACCAAGTTTGAGGCCAGTATCCCTCGTCGCAACCGCAGGAACTGAACCCTTGTGCACCGCGTCGACTTGCAGTTGCAAAGGGTTGTTGGCTTCCTTCCTCCAAGATCATTGGGCTCCAAGTAGCCCCAACCTCAAGCATCTCCGGTGACCAAGACATTTGTCCTCACCACATCACTTGCACCGTGGGCCTGCATCTTTGGTGAGCTGCTCAAGGTTCTCTTGCGACTCCAGTACCTCCTGCCTGTGGGTCCTCTTGAGGGTTTTCTTTGATTTCTGTGGGCTCCCCTGATTGCTCGGGGCCTTCCCTGACTCCTCTGCTTGTGGTGAGTCACCTGGACCATACTGGTCCCGACACTGCACCTTCTTCTCTTTCCACGTTGTCTGCAGTTGCCAAGGCTTGTTGGTGCTCCCGACGGACACCGACCCCTTAACTCTCGACATCCGACATGGGACAGCCTCTGCATGGCTCCTGGTCTTCCACAGCATCGCCTGGTCCGCACAGCTGCAGTTCCAAGGTCACCGCCAGCTCTCCTGCAACTCCCGACATCGGTGGGCATTCGTCTTCCGTGCCTCCTGGTCACCCCTGAGTGACATAGACTCTGTCCCCTCTGCTTGCAGGTACTTCTCTTCTTGAATACACCTTTGGGTTCCACCGGACACTTTCACCTTCTCCAGCAGCGGCATCTTCCTGAAGTCCTCCATTGAGTTCGATGGCGGTTTCCGATGCCACTTCACACCTATGCACCCAGCTTCCCTGGTGTAGATATCCTGGTTCCTAGGGTATCCACGGGTGGGGTGGCTCTCCAACCTTCTGTCTTCCACAGGGTTTCTTCAGGGTCCACTGAGAAGGGTCCTTCTTTAAAATTGCAACTGCGACTTACCCGTTGACTTGTATTGAGTACGCAGTAGTGTTCCCACACTGCACACGACCTCCGTGGGGATCCTAGATACTCACCTTGGGTGGTTCCTTGGGTCCCCGGCACTTCTACGTCTTCTGGGTCACAGTCTTGACTTAAGTCGGGGTTCGCATACCACTATTTTAGTATATGGTTTGGTCTCCCCCTGCCGACCACTGTGTATTTGTGCTACTTACCTGTTTTATTTGTAAAGTATTGTGTGCATTGTGTATACCTCCGGATAGGAGATATCTGTATGTGTTAGTGAGTGTCTTATAATACATACATATTTTTATAAATACACTGTGTGGTTCTTATTCACTTAATCTGTACCAATAAGATTATGTTCTGGTAAAACAAACTGCTTTACACGCCTTCTGGACTAAGCCTGCTCTCCACAGCTACAACTTAGAGAGCTTTCTAAAGTTGTCTAAGACAAATAAAATCACCATAAGGGTTGCCTGGATTAGTGCAGGGTGCCCACTTACATAAGTGTGCACCATATACTAATCCAGCTTCTCACATTGGTGTACAGCAGTTGGGATTCAAGCCTGCATTGTTTTACCAGATAATCTTGCTGTGGATTAATTGGAAAACCATCACTAATATTAGGCACATATAATACAGCTTAGAATAAGTAAGTTCTACTGAACGTAGGGTTGGGTAGTTAAGGGTTTAGCATAACCCTTTCTCCAACCTCAGAGTGTTTAGTTTCCACTAGGGTAGGTATGTACAACACCTCACTACACCTAGAACCATGTCTTTAGTTGGGGATACCAGTTTACCCCAGTCTGCTAAGTACAGTGGTCTAAAGTTCCAGTAGCTAAGGACCCTGTGTAGTCTTAGAAAGATAAAGACAGGTGGCGACCCCACCATTAAGCTGCTCTTAGAGCAGCTGCATCAGGATGATAGCCAACCTGTAGGGGCAGAAGAACAGGAAATGTCGGTGGGAATACTCATGGAGAAGGAGCACCAGGGGTTCACCCTGATGATCTCAATTCTGAGTATGGGCAAGAGGACTCATATGATTCCAACCTGCCAAACTATGACCCCTCAGGGAATAGTGCAGATGGCACATGGGATATACCCTTTGTTCCAGGGAGGGTCCAGAATAGGCCAAGGAGTTCTAAATCCTCCTCTAGAGAATCCAATGCTTCAGGCACTTCCAAAGGGACCTCCATATCTAGTAAAAGGGACAACTCTTTTGACAGGGAATACCAAATGCTCAAACTTGAGAAAGTTAGACTTAAGCTCAGGAGAGATCAGTTGGCCCTTGACAAAGAGTCCCTGGAAGTACAGAAGACTAGGAGGAGACTGGGACTAGAGTCCCATGGTGGCAGCAGCAGTGTCCCTAGAATCAGAGAAACTTCTTTTGACAATAGGAACCTAAGCAGGATAGTCTCTCCTTACCAGGACGGGGATGACATCAATAAATGGATCACTGTTTTGGGGAGGGTCTGCAAAGTTCAGAGTGTCCCTCAAGAGCAGTCGGCAGCTATCCTGTGGCTCTCCTTTGCTAACAAAGGTAGAGATAAGCTCCTCACTGTTAGAGAAGAGGATGCACACGGGATTATCCCATCCTCTTGGAAAGGAAGCATTGTGTTATCATTATATAAAAAGGGTCCTAAAAATTCCCCTGCTAGCTTTAGGCAGATCACATTATTGGATGCAACTGGAAAATTGTTTGCCAAGAGCATACTTCTCCACCTCCAGGATTGGGCTTTTGGAAGAGGTTTTGTCCCAGCAGAACAAGCTGGGTTCCGGAAACATAGTGGCACTCTAGACAACATTACTCCCCTGCAAACTCTAATTGAAAAATATCCAATGAGCAAGGGGATGGCCTTATATGCCGCTTTTATAGATTTCTCCACTGCTTTCGACCGGGTTGACCGGGGTACACTGTGGAGGAAACTGGCCGCAATGGGGATCCCCATGTACCTGCTCAGATTGATCATCGCATTGCACTCCTCCACCTGGGCGCAGGTCCTGATGGGAGATACCCAGGGCTTGTCAAGTAAAGTAGAGACCCATAACGGGCTGAAGCAAGAGTGCCTATTGGCTCCTCTCCTTTTCTCGCTTTACATTAACGATTTGCCGAGTAGGGTGAGGCTCGTAAAGGGGACTCCCCTAAGCTTGGAACAATGAAACTGAGCTGTCTGGTTTATGCGGACGATGCCATTCTGTTAGATTTAACTCCAATCGGACTACAAAGGCGACTTAATGAATTAGCACTCAACTCAGACAACTACTTTTTAAAAATAAATATCTTAAAAAGTAAAATTATGTTTTTTAGATATCGGGGATGTAGAGTCATGAAAAATATGCACTGGTTCTTGGGGAAAGACAAACTTGCTGTAGTGAAGTTGTATCCATATCTATGAAGAATTTTTACAAGCAAGTGCTCCAGCAGTGACCACCTTGACCAGTGCAGTAGTAAGGCAATATCTCAGGCCTCCGCAATTAGTAGACTCTATAAACACTGTGGGAAAAGACATTTTGTACATGTTTATAAAATTAAGATTCCTCCTTGTTGGACTTGGCCCTTTTTGCAGGGTCATCCCTGAACTTTTTGCCTTCCTCCTAGTCTTTTTTCTGACCTGGTGTTGGTGGTTTTAGGACTCTGGGCACTTTAGCACTGCTGTCCAGTGTAAAGTGCGTGAGCTCTCAGGGGTGTTTTTCGCTCCAAAGCTCTGGGCCACACATTATTCCGAGGGAACCCCGGCGTGGGGATTCCCCCGTGCTGCAGGAAGGTGGAGCGGGAGCCTACCCCGCATCTCTGAGGCACTGAGAAGCCGCCAATTCGAACCGGAAGCCTGACCCGGGGCGTGGCCATGAGTGAAGGGCCGCGCCGAAGCAGGAAGCCAGGCAAGGACGCCTGGTTGAAGGCGGGGTTCCCAGGCTCAAGGAGAGCCCCGCGTGCTGGCGAGATTGAGGAAAAGCGAGACCGGCAGTGAGGGAAGGACTGGAGCCTCGCGGGCTCCCATTGGCTGTTTTCTACATTCCTTCCCCCCCCCCATGAGCGGAGCCTGAGTCCAGGCGGGAGCCTACCCCGCCTTCGTGAGTGCAAGCAGAGGAGACCGGAGGAGTCAAAGAAGAGCCCCGGTGAGTGGGGCATAGGCTAGCCACCGTGGGTGCCGCTGTTCCCAAGAGAAGAGCCCCGGTGAAGGGGGCTCTCATGGCACGGTTGATGCCAGGGCTGAATTTCACAGCTGCACAGCAAGTGCGGGCAGCTGCAACGATGGGGCACTTTGTTTTAAAGTCCCGGAGTGGGGCTTGAGAGGCTCTGTGGTGCCGAGGCTGATTTTCACAGCTGCACCGCGAGATCGCGGCATCTGCAACATGGGGGCATTCTCTTTATTAGGAGACCGGGGTGGGTTGCACCCTAGCCCTTTCCCATTGCGCGCATTTCTCGTGGCTGTATCGGCAGCTAGGAGGGCCAGTGTAAAGGCCTTGTGAGGGCAAGTTTGCTCTAAGGGGGCATTGCGGGGCGAGCCCAGGACAGGGCCCCTGCGTGGGAACACTGACTGGTAGGGCGCAAGGCCCTAGGGTGATGAATGCACCTGGGTAGTGTTACTATGGTGCACTGTTGAGCTAATGTAATGCATAATATGGTCTATGCCTAATGTGATGCCTAATGCTAATGCATAACGTGATATGTGCTAAGTGCTATTGCCAGTAGTTGCTGGTTGTTTCATGGTTACTACTTGTGCTTTCTAATGGTTCTGACAGTGGCCCGATTGGCCCTGTCATGTATATAATCCCCTGTAAATTACTACCTAGTGCCAGTTGGCACAGTGTATATTGTGTGATTAGGATCTAATGTATTTATGATAATACAAAGGCTATTTTTTATATAACCTTGTGTGGAGTTTCTCTTGTAGTGTGCCTAGTGTGTCGCTGCTGTGTGTGTGTGTTGCGCAAACGCTTTACACATTGCCTCCGGGATAAGCCTGACTGCTCGTGCCAAGCTACTAAGGGGGTGAGCAGGGGTTATCTTCAGCGTGTAACTCCCTTGCCCTGACTAGAGTGGTGGTTTCTGCCTGGCTTAGGTGCTTGCCCTAGCCAACCAGAAATCCCATTTCTAACATTGGTTGTCAGCGGTGAGGATAGGACTTGCTTTTGCGCAGTACCACAGCGATAACTGGTTGCACTACAAACTCTGCATTTAGATAATCACATGTTTGGGGATTTCTCCTGATTTAATTTTTCTCCTAAAAGTGTCATTTTTGGATTGTGTACTCCTGCTTCAGCTCAGACACCTAGGTCCCCCGTGTTGCACTTGTGTCTTAGTGCAGTGCAAGAATGGAATCTGCATTTATTATAACAGACCTGTTAAAATATGGTACGTTGGAGTTGAGGGGCTTCTGTGAGGAGAGATGCATAGAAGAGGGTCAGAGACCCAGCTAGACCTTCAGGAAACTCTACTCCGGTGGCAAGATAACGAATGGGCCTGGGAGGACGAGGAGAGGAGGTGTTCCCAGTCCGCACACCAAGAGGGTGGTGGGTCTGAGGGTAACTCTGAAGAGTCTGAAGAGGAGGAAGAAAATGACAAGGCAAAGACGCCAGTAGATAGTGAGGACCCCGTAGAGAGGGAGTCCCTTGCTGGGTCTAGTGCCAGGGGTAGTGCCCAATCCCTTTCATGGTCCCCAGAGGAGTTGGTGGACAGGCAGAAGGAGAGGGAGCATCAGCTGGCTATAGAGAAGCTCAAATTGGAGCATGCCATGGGGCTAGCGCAGCTGGATGCGGGGCACAGGGAGGCCCAGAGAGCCTTAGATGAGAAAAGGGCATTGTTGGCTCAGGAGTTGAGTCTCAGGGAGCTGTCCCTTGAGGAGAAAAAGCTAGAGACTGAGAGAGTCTTAGCGCAGGAGAGGATGGCGGAGGCAGAGAGGGCCTTCGCCAGGGAAATGCTAGCTCTTGAGTATATGTCCCCTGGGTATAATTTTAGTGGTCTGGATTCACCAGTGAGGGTGGGGGTCCAGTGGTGGAAGCAATATGGAGTCCAGTGCAGGAAGTCCCACTCCAAGAGCCCAGAGTATGGTACCTAGTTCCCAGGAAGAGGGTGTCACACCTGAAGGGTATAGGTTGAGGTTCAGGGGCAGTAGGAAACTGTCTCACCAGTCTTGGGGGAGTTTGCGGATGAATGTTGTGTTGCACTGGAAGGTTGAGTGATGGGTAGGAAGGCAAACAATTTTGAAGGGCTGTTCAATCTGATTGCAAATGGCCTAAAACAAGGATGTTTATTGGCTCCCCTGCTTTTCTCCCTATATATTTTTGATCTCCCTCACAATTTGGCTCAAAGTGAGGGCATTGCCCCGTTACTGGGGGGAAAACCGATTGTGTGTCTACTCTACGCAGACGACATAATAATATTGGATTTAATGCCTAGGGGATTAAATAGTCGTCTGCAGGCACTTCATAAATTTGTAGAGGCTCACTATTTAAAGATTAATATATCAAAAAGTAAAATCATGTGTATGCACGGAAGAAAGAAGCTGCAGTACGGGAATTTCGTAAGGTCTGTGGGTGGCCAAAAATTGGAACTTGTAAAATCTTACACTTTTTGGGAAAAATAGTGTGTGGCAACCTAAGCGACAAAGCCCATATAGAAAATAACATCTCTAAAGCTACTATGCAGGGGAAAAGCTTGGGCTCCCTTTACAAATCTACTGGAAAAAGACATTTTGCACTTTTTCTGGAGGTGTTTCGTGCAAAAATCCCTGCTTCGCTGTTGTATGGTATTGAATTGCTTGATGTAGAGAAATGGGGTTTCTTAAATACAACGGAAGGCCGAATTTTAAGGAGCTTAGCCTCAGTTAACTCTGCTTGCCCTGTGGCTGCCCTCAGGTTAGAATTTGGGTTAAGAAGTAGTACAGGGTCTTGCGGGGATAGTGCGTTGGGTTGTAAGCCTGGTAAAGGGTGATCCTGGTACATTAAGATTTTTAATTCAGAAAGAAATATTAGAATGTTTAAAAGAACAGTCATTAATTTTTAGAAATTTTAGGACTGCGGTTGATTTGCTGCAATTGAATGAGTCCCTGCTCTTCACCCTATCGTCGTATCAATTAAGTGCCACCTTGAAACAGGCCACCTGGGAATTAAGTTTCACAAGGGATAGGGAAGCTTGCATTTCAAAGAGGGGTATCCATCCGGCCATTGACTCCTGTGTGATAAATAAAGTACAGGCATACATTTCCTGGAACCTGCCCCATGGAGTGCGCCGCTTTTGGCTATTATTGAGGCAGGGTATGCTCCCTTTAAATCCTGTACTGTCTAAATGGTATGGTTCTTCCCCGATTTGTAATTTGTGTAATAATGCCATTAAGGATGTTAATCATGTGTTATTTATTTGCCCCGCTTTATTATTGTGTCAGCGTAAATGGATGAGACCAATTTGTTTACAATTATCCATTCTCTCGGCCTCTGCACTAATTGATTTTATTTATGAGCCACCAAATGAAATGTTCTGTCATAGGATTTTTAACTTTTTTAAGTGTTTTTTAAATTTGTATTAAGGCTCATTAGATGAAGGGAGCAATTGTTAATTCCGGTTTTTAACCCGACGTTATATAGCACTAAGGGCATAAAGGATATTTTAATTATTTTTTATTGTATAAAGTATTACAATGTTTTATATTTGGAGATTTTTACTGTTGGATTTCGCTTAGGATTTGTAGATGCTATGTTGGATAAAAATTCTTATATGTTGTTGGTTTTTCAGTTTATGTGGATCTCTATGGAGTTCTGAGATCATAAATAAATAAACTTGAACTTTATTGTCAGAGAGCACATGTTCCGTTGTTGTTTTCCAGGGTTACGCCAACACCTGTTGGAGTGTGGGTTCTCTGATCCCAGGGAACTTGCACGGGAGGCAGACCTCTGGGTGAGTGCAAGAGGGTCTGAGGAGGCATTGGGGAGTGACCCTAAGAGGAGTGGCTCAGGTATTTCCCAGACCGGGGTGGTGGGAAAGGTTCTTAGTAGCCCAGATAGGTCCCTGTGTAGTGGGAGGGGTGTAGGGACTCACGTCTTGTCTCCGCGGAGAAGGAGTGAGAATGGAATGCGTCCCAAGGTGCCCGAAACCCAGTCTCAGGGCCTGGAGGGTTCCTTAAGGGAACACCAGGTGGGGAGCCTAGGCTGTACTGGTAGGCCATCCGTTGAGGGGGATCTCCTAGTGTCAGGAGAACTTGGAGTGTCTGTAAGCAGACCTCCATCAGTTCTGGTGTCTGGCGGTGCCACTCCTAAGTGGAGGGTGCAGAAGTCCAGAGGAAGGGGTGAGAGGGGGAGAGAGTCCCCAGTGGAAGAACCAGTGGGTCAGGGGCCAGCCATAAGGGCTGAGCCTCATAGAAGTGACCATGGTGACACCACTTCTGTTTTGGGGGATCTCCGTGCACTGTCAGATGGACAGGGGTAGGGAGATCAGCGCCAGGCAGACTGTCATGCAACACATGAGGTATGTGTTACCCTTGGGGGGCGCATGCGTGCTCCCCAGAAAGTCCTGGTGTGCCAGGCAGGTGCTCAGCCGCAGGGTTTAGTCCCAGGGTTGGGAGGCCAGGTTCAGGTTCTGCTTGACCTGGAGGGAAGGACATCTGTAACCAGTGTCCCTACCGTTTTGTCTTCTGGGGGTACCACTCCAGGTGGGAGGGTGCAGAACTCTGGAAGGGGGTCCTCGCCTCTGACCCCGGTGCAACCTGAGGGTTTAGATCCTAGGTTGGGAGACCAGTTGCAGGAGAGAGGTCCTGATCTGGTGGGAGAGTTGTGTTCTGAGGGTGCTTCTCCTGGGAGGAGAGTGCGGAACCCCAGAAGGAGAGGTAAGGGGAGGAGAGCCTTGCCTCTGGTCAGCCTGAGGATGCGGACCCTAAGTTGGAGGATCAGTGGCAGTTTAGAACTGCACTGATGAGAGGTAGAGTGGAGAATGGGTACTATGTACCAGGGGCTACCGCCCCCCACTCTGTGAGATGGCAAGGACCAGAGACATCGGGATGGCCTAGGGCCTGGCCGTCGGCAGCTAGGGAGTACCAGTGGGGTAGCTTAGTTGGTCTTGGTAACTTTGACAGAGGCAACCACATGGGTTCAGATTGGCGTAGCACTGGAGTGTGCCCCTGCAGTTACGAGCCCGCGTCTGTGTTCTATCGCCCCAAGCAGGGAAGCCCATCAAGGTAATGATTGGTCTAACCTGGCTTTTGGCTGGAAGGGGGTTGTGTTGGACTTGGCCCTTTTTGCAGGGTCATCCCTGAACTTTTTGCCTTCCTCCTAGTCTTTTTTCTGACCTGGTGTTGGTGGTTTTAGGACTCTGGGCACTTTAGCACTGCTGTCCAGTGTAAAGTGTGTGTGCTCTCTGGCAAACATGGTAAGATTGGTCTACACCTGTTTGGCGTATTTAATTTACCTGTCAGTCCCCAGTAATGTGGTATCTCATATACCCGGGGCCAGTAAATTAAATGCTACTGGTGGGCTTGCAGCGCTGCTTGCGCCACCCACCAAAGTAGCCTTTCAAACCTGTCCCAGGCTTCTGCCATTGCAGAGCCTGTGCGCGCAGTTTACTGCTGCTGTGACGTGGCACGCAAAGTGGTTGCCACGTCTCTGACCCCCCTTTTACTGCATGTCAGTCACCCCCTAAGGTAGGCCCTAGCTAGCCCTATGGGCAGAGTGCATTGTAGGTAAAAGGTAGGACATGTACCTTAAGTGTGTGACATGTCCTGGTAGTGACAAACAGCCATTTTGGTTTCTCACTGCTGTGAGGCTGCCCTCTCATAGGAATGCATTGGGGATTCCCTGATAAGTGTTTCAGTGGTAATTCCTGATATGAGAGGAGCGGCGTGGTCAAGTTTGGTATGGTTGGAATAGTGATAATAAATGCTGCGTAATGGTGTGCGCAGATTTATGATCACTATTTTAGAAATGCCACTTTTAGAAATTGGCATTTCTGTGTGCTATGTGTCTTTGCCTGCCTGATGTGTATTGCATGTCTGGCTCTGGAGTGACAGGGGCTGGTGAGGTGTGTGGCTCCAGAGGGGCAGGGTGAGTCAGCGCTAGGCTGAATAGCCAGATCTATATTTAGAGACTCTGGCTGAGAACCATGGAGCAAAAATAATATCGTATGCCGACGATACGCAGCTGCTCTTCACCTGCAACAAAGACACAGACTTCAAGGGAGACATGATTAACAGCTGTCTAACAGAAGTTTTCTCCTGGCTCCAGCGCAACCAGCTTAAATGTAATCCTGGTAAATCGGAGATTATCTTCTTTGGCCACCGCCCCAGCAACCTTTAAGGCACAGTTGGTGGCCTGCTGACATGTCCCCCCCCACGTCACCCGTAAAGATAGTGAAAAATCTGGGGGTGAAGCTGGATGATAATATTTCCATGCTGGCACAGATCCAATCAGTGGCCGGTTCCTGCTTTGGCCTGCTCAAAATGCTGAAACAGTTCCTGCCCCTCCTGTCTATCACCCACAGAAAAACGGTGGTCCAGGCATTAATAATCTCCAGGTTGGACTACGTGAATGTACTCTACCTGGGGCTGCCTGAATATCTACTGGCAAGACTGCAGGTGACTCAGAACGCTGCAGCACGAGCAATACTCATGCTTGGCCCCAGAGCTCGTATGTCCACACAGCTGAAATCCTTACACTGGCTCCCTGTCCGCAAAAGGATCCATTTCAAGGCCATGGTTTTGGCTTTTAAGGCTCTCCACGGCATAGGGGCTGGGTACATTGTGAAGAGAGTTCAATTTTACCACCCTCACCGTGCACTTAGGTCTGCAGCACTTCAGCTGGCTCTGACCCCCCAGATACCTCCGGGAACGCATTGGGGGTCGCTCCTTCCAGGTGCAAAGAGCAAAATTGTGGAACAATCTACCGGTGGACTTAAGGTTGACTCAGGATCTCCTTGCATTTAGGAAATCACTGAAAACTTGGTTGTTTCAGCTTTAATATCCAGTGCGGGGATCACACTGCTTAGCTAGGCCTTCATCCTGCTTCAGCGCCGGGACACTCAATTGAGTAGCTGCGCGCTCTATAAATAGCCATTTAACATAACATAACATAACATAACAGAGTAGTGGGAGGAGTAGCCCCTGACTCTGAATGGGTCTGTGCCTGCCTGGTTCAATGCTGGCTCCGCCCCCCTGTGGTGTGTCTGAGGACAGAGCCCAACCTGTCAAAGGAGGATGTGAGCACTGTAAAGAAAATGCTCCCAAACCCCCCAGATCCAGTTGGGACTGGATCCCAAAGCCCTATGCCAGGGCAGAACAAAGACCAACCTTGTATAAATATTGGGGCTGTGACCCCTTGAAAGGTGTGCTGTTTTGGGTGCTTGCTTGTACCTGCTGGGCCCCAGGAGGAACCGCCACAAGGTACTGCTCCTCTGCTGGAGGGCCCTCTGAGCTGGCCTGCCTGGGCCCAGCTTTGCCTATGGAGCTCTGGACTTAGCGCCTTGTGAGCGCTTCAGGATTATCTGTCTGGTGCAGGAAAACAGGAGGAGCACTCATGCCCTGCAGCGTGGGCCGCGCTCCCCTCCCCGAGGTGACCGAAGTCCCAGAGGGGGGCCTACCCCGCCCAGAGGCGTGAGGAGTGCCTCAGGGGTGTTTATTGCTCCAAAGTGCTGGGCCACACATTATTCCGAGGGACCCACAGTGCCTCGCCTATGCCCCACTCACCGGGGCTCTTCTTTGACTCCTCCGGTCTCCTCCGCTTGCACTCACGAAGGCAGGGTAGGCTCCCGCCTGGACTCAGGCTCCGCTCACGGGGAGGGGGGAAAACAAGTTACTGTACACTGTGGTTCTCCAGTATTGATATCTTTCATAGATTCACATGCTTGTATCTTCCCCGTCGTCATGGTGGGAGTCTCGTGATAGTTAGAATAGAAGTACATAGAAAACCACCAAAAGGAAAGAAAAACTTTGACATTCGTCAGCATCTTTATGTAGGTCCAAACTTTGACCAATCAGAGACCAGCCCTAGACCTCAACTCCCCAGTCAGAGCCACCAGACCTCAGATTTCTAACTGCACGTCGTGTGTAAGGGAGTCTCCCTGAGCTCTTCTCAGTTTGTCAGTGAGTGAACTTTTGACCCTTCTTGAATTCACCTCAAGGTATTGTCTTTCTACCTTCTTTACTTCAAAGATGTCTGAGGTTTCTAAGAAGAGGCTTTTCAGGCCCTGTAGATCCTGTGGGAAGGCAAGGCTTTTTTCTGAAGATCCTCACAAAGACTGCCTTTATTGCCTTTACCCTAAACATACAGCCAAGGACTGTAAATACTGTAGAACCTTTTCAGCAAAAACTCTAAAGGATAGAGAGGCCAGATTGTTGTTATGGCTCCAGAAGAAGAAATCAAAATCAGACTCTGGATCTGATGTTAAAGAGAGCCCTGGACCACCCTCAGTTGAGAGGGAGCATAAAAACTGATTTAAAGAAATTAAAGGCAGAGAAATCCTCCACTGCCGATAAAACAGCCCTTAAGCCTAAGGAATCAGGCCTGAAGAAATCCTCTACTGCTTCTCTGCCTGTCACACCTCTCAAACAGGCTTCGTCGACGAAGAAAGCACCGTCGACGGACCCGTCGTCGAGGACTTCCACTAAATCCCCGACTTCCATGGTGACGACTGCATCGTCGACGGCCGTGGTGACGGCATCGTCGACGAACACAGTGACGACGATGGCGACAACGGACACTGTCGACGATTGCGTCTACAACTTCGTCGACGGGAACACCGACGGCCCCGTCGACGGGCCCTCCATCTACGACAGTGTTCAAATCACCCTCTCAGCCAGTATCGACGACGATCACTATCAGGCGTCTACCGTCGGTGACGGCGTCGTCGACGGACCAAAAACAGGATACTAAAAGTCTCCATTTGGTTCGAAAATCTCCAGCATTGTCGCCTTTACCCAAGATTTCACCATTGCTTCCCTCTCACCTTCTTGATACTGAGGAATCAGGTGATGAAAGTCTTTTTGGCCCCGCTTACAGCCCTTCACAGCTCAGAGTTAAATGCCAGGACACTGATGAGGAGGAAGCGCAAGGACAATCAGAATATATGGAAGGGGATTATTCATTCTCGGGTCGCTCTCAGGCCCAACGTTACGACTCTTTCCAAGAGCACTAACCTTATGAGGCTTATGAAGAGCGTCAGGAGGTTCGGAGAGATTCCATGCTGGTACCAGTCTCCCTGGTCACACACCTTAGGCATGTGTTGAATGACTATTATAAAAGATTTCCGGACTCTCACGCTCCGGTTCCTTTGACGCCCGGCGGTCCGAATATTCAAGTTGCTCCGCCTCCACCAGTAGTTACTCCGCCGCCTGTTGCGCAGGTTGAGAGACAGGCTCCTCAATGCATTACAATCCAGGATGATTACATCGAGAGTGAGGCAGACGAACAACCCGAGGAGGGTGAGCTCACCTAGGATCCGGACCTACTTAGTCAGGAATGGGATGATTATGTGGCTCCATCTTCGCCGTGGCCTTCCCCTCCTCCGGCGTCTTCCCCCCCTTGAGATATTGGAGGCTTCCATGAAGTACTCGAGAGAGCCTCTAGAAGATTTGATTTGCCTTTGCCTGTGGTGCAAACCGAATGTTTTCTTTACGATTTTAAAGATGCAACAAAGAAATCGGTTCGATCCATTCCGATTGTGGATTACATTTGGAGTGAAGGTTTGAAGATAATGAAGAACCCAGCCTCCGTTCCTGCTGTGTTACCGAGGATGGAAAAGAAATACAAGGCACCTGATTCTGCTCCGGCATGTTTAATTGGCCATCCTCGTCTGGAATCAGTAAAAATGCAAGCTGCCCAGAGGCGTTCTAGGAATCCGCAATCTCCTTGTTCGGTGCCTGCAGACAGGGAAGGCAAATGCCTTGACAGCATCGGCAAACGCTTCTCTACTATGGCCGCTACTGCTTTCAAGGCCTCTAACGCCTTAGCAATTTTGGGGAGGTACGACCGTCAGTTATGGTCAGATCTGGCTCCTCTTCTCGAATACCTTCCCGAGGATATAAAGAAAGAAGCGAAGGACCTCCTGCAGGAGGGTGCTAGAGCGTCTTCAGAGGTGATTGATTCTGCAATGGATTTGTCTTCAATTGCTTTCAGGCAAATGGCAGGTGCCGCAGTTCTTCGTAGACAGGGCTGGCTTAGGGCGACGTTCTTCCGCCCTGGAGTTCAATCGAAGAGCTACAGGGCCTCAAAAAGGATACTGAGACCGCACGTTCCTTAGGCACGTTGTAACAAAGGCGTTTTCAGTCCTTTCGTGGAGGTAGAGGTAGAGGTCAGTTCCAGCAAAGACCGTCATACCAGTCATACAGATATCAACCAAATGGTCAGCAGAGTTACAGACCACAATATGGAGGACAGCAACAGCAGCAATTTCGTGCCTCCAATCTGTCATACAATCAGCTAGACCCAAGCCTGCAGGACGAGGAAAATTTCAGGATTCCTCAAGACGTCAGTGACGTTTGTCTTCCGCTAGCCACCTCATCTCGTTTTCAACCTCTATGGTCCCATCAGCTCTCTCCATTTCTAAATCAATGGCAAGCCATCACGAAGGACAAATGGGTGCTGGACATCATCCAACACGGCCACACCCTAGAATTTGTCCACAAGCCTCCTCGAACTCCACCTCCAAGAAAAATGCATCATCATCATTTGTCCTTGTTAAGGCAAGAAATTTCGACTCTACTAAAGAAAGGGGCGATAGAGAAGGTGCCTTTCGGACAACGAGGGAAGGGCTTATTATTCCAATTTCTTCCTAATAAAGAAAAAATGCGGGAAATGGAGACAGGTCATGGACGTCAGACAGCTAAACAAATACATCAAGAAGCGATCGTTCAGAATGTTGTCCCTTCAAGAGATTCTCTTATTAATAAACAAGGGAGATTTTCTAGCGTCCCTCGATCTCTTGGACGCATACTTTCACATCCCCGTTCATACAAAGCATCGCCAATTCCTAAGGTTCGAGGTGGCTGGGGATCACTTCCAGTTCAAGGTTTTGCCATTCGGCCTTCGCTCAGCTCCCAGAGTTTTCATGAAATGTATGGCCCCGGTAGGGGCTTTTCTGAGAAGGCAGGGACACCAGGTTTGCCCTTACCTGGACGACTGGCTAGTGAAAGGAGCTACATTTCACTCTACCAGAAAATCTACGCGGGCTTGTCAGCGGCTCTTCAAGTCTCTGGGGTTACAACTCAACGTGGACAAGTCACAGTTGATTCCAAGCCAGAAGCGTATTTTTCTAGGGGCATTTCTGAACACAAAGTCGATGAAGGCGTTTCCCACTTCAGAACGGAAGCTCAAGATAATGCGCTTAGCATCCCTTCTACGCGCAAGAGAGTCCACTTCTGTGAGAGTATTCAAGTTCTTACTGGGGATGCTGTCATCATGCATCCCGTTGTTTCCAAATTGTCGGCTGCACATGAGGTCTCTCCAGGAGCAGTTAGACATGCAGTGGGTGCAGGCGCATGGCTCATTCGAGGACATCATCTCTCTCTCTCAGACAATGAAACAGGCTCTGTCATGGTGGGCAAAAGAAAGCAATATCTCTCCAGGCCTCTCGTTTCAACCAGCATAGCCTTGTTATATTATGACAACGGACGCTTCAATGGACGGTTGGGGGGCGCATCTCCAGGAATTGCAAATCCACAGAAAATGGTCCGTTCAAAAATCGTTTTTACACATCAATCTTTTGGAGCTGAGGGCAGTTTTTCTGGGGCTGCAAGCTTTTCTTCCCAGAATCCAGGGATCCTCTTATCTGGTCAAAACAGACAACACCATAACAATGTTCTATCTTGCCAAACAAGGGGGCACCAGGTCTCTCACTTTATCAGAACAGGCCCAGGAGATTTGGATGTGGCTAATTCAACACAACATAACATATAGAGCATGTTCCGGGCGTGGACAAAGATTGAGCGGATTTTCTAAGCAGAACCATTTCCCAATGTCACGAATGGGAGTTAGACGTGGACCAGCTGAGACGAGTCTTCAAACTATGGATCAATCCAAAACTGGATCTTTTCGCGACAGAAAGCAACAGGAAATGCGAAAAAATCGCCAGCAGGTTCCCTCAGAAAAACTCTTGGGGGAACGCCCTGCAGATGCAATGGACGGGGACGTTCGCCTATGCTTTCCCGCCGTTTCCCCTCATCCCAAGAGTATTGAGCAAGATGAAGAAAGAAGCATGTCATCTCATTCTCATAGCTCCGGCATGGCCGAGGCAGTTTTGGTACACAGAGCTTCTCCTGTGCTCGATATCTCCGCACATTCTCTTTCCTCCACTACTAAACCTACTCTCAATGAACAACTGTCAAATTGTTCATCCTCAAATAAAATCTCTAAGTTTGTCAGCTTGGAACCTCACGACTATGAATTCACAGATTTAAACATCACTCCGGATTGCAGGTCCATCCTCCAACGGGCCAGAGCTGCTTCCACTAATAGGTCATATGCTGCAAAATGGAAGAGATTCTGCCATTGGTGCGAGGAAAAAGACTTGCATCCTTTGCTCTCAACCCCGGAACAGGTTTTGCCTTACCTACTTCACTTAGCTAAATCAAAATTGGCTCACTCATCAATCAAAGTACACTTGGCGGCAATTTCCAGGTTTCGCAGGAAACCAGGAGAACTCTCTTTGTGGTCAACAAGAATTGTTAAAGAATTTATGAAAGGCCTCTTCCGGGTTTTCCCACCCTTAAAGCGCCCTGCAGTCCCATGGGAATTAAACACAGTGCTAGCCCAATTAATGAAATCGCCTTTCGAGCCCATACACAAGGCTGATTTACAATATGTTTCATGGAAAACGGCTCTCCTCTAAGCCCTCACATCGGCTAGAAGAATCAGTGAAATTCAGGCTTTCACAGTAGCTGCACCTTTCCTTCAATTCAGACAAGAAACGCTTTTATTAAGAACAAATCCTCAATTCATTCCTAAAGTTCCAACTTCTTTTCACTTGAATGAACCAGTTGTGCTCACCATGTACTTTGGGAATCCTTCACCTGCCGCTGAAAGAGCATTGCACTCTTTGGATGTAAAACGCTGCATCAAGTTCTACATTCATAGAACAAAGACTTTCAGAAAATCGGATCAGCTATTTGTGTCCTTTACTTTGCCAAGGAAGGGCATACATTCACTAAGCATTACTGCCTAGACTCGGCATGGAAAGCGGACGCTGCAGTGGGTCAAGCTGTCCTGAGACATCTGTTTGCTTAAAGTATGGTCTTTCATATCTATCACTTCTATTTGTCTCGTGTATTTAGTTTTTACAGATTTATTTGCTACCTAATGATTTACTTGGATTTCATGATTCATATGTATTGGTATGTTTAAATATGTTCACTTTTATTGCATATGAAGGTCTTCGCCTAGTCGCAATTTAAGGAATTGAACTGCTAACTACTCTGATACAAGCTTGTGAATCTATGAAAGATTCAATGCTGGAGAAAAAACAAGTTACTTACCTGTACACTGTGGTTCTCCAGTATTGATATCTTTCATAGATTCACATGCAGCCCTCCCTCCTCCCCGTCTAGGCTTGCCACTTCTGATCTCATGTTACTGCTTAACCTTAGCACACTTGTGCGCGAAATCTGAGGTCTGGGGGCTCTGACTGAGGAGTTGAGGTCTAGAGCTGGTCTCTGATTGGTCAAAGTTTGGACCTACATAAAGATGCTGACGAATGTCAAAGTTTTTCTTTCCTTTTGGTGGTTTTCTATGTACTTCTATGGTACTTCTTTTCTAACTATCGCGAGACTCCCACCATGACGACGGGGAAGATACAAGCATGTGAATCTATTCATGTGAAAGATATCAATACTGGAGAACCACAGTGTACAGTAACTTGTTTCCCCCCCCCGTGAGCGGAGCCTGAGTCCAGGCGGGAGCCTACCCCGCCTTCGTGAGTGCAAGCGGAGGAGACCGGAGGAGTCAAAGAAGAGCCCCGGTGAATGGGGCATAGGCGAGGCACTGTGGGTGCCTCTGTTCCCAAGAGAAGATCCCCGGTGAAGGGGGCTCTCACGGCACGGTTGGTGCCAGGGCTGAATTTCACAGCTGCACCGCGAGTGCGGGCAGCTGCAACGAGGGGGCACTTTGTTTTAAAGTCCCAGAGTGGGGCTTGAGAGGCTCTGTGGTGCTGAGGCTGATTTTCACAGCTGCACTGCGAGATCGTGGCAGCTGCAACGTAGGGGCATTCTCTTTATTAGGAGACCGGGCTGGGTTGCACCCCGCCCTTTCCCATTGCGCGCATTTGTCGTGGCTGCATCGGCAGCCAGGAGGGCCAGTGTAAAGGCCTCGTGAGGGCAAGTTTGCTCTAAGGGGGCATTGCGGGGCGAGCCCAGGACAGGGCCCCGCGTGGGAACACTGACTGGTAGGGCGCAAGACCCTAGGGTGATGTATGCACCTGGGCAGTGTTACTATGGTGCACTGTTGAGCTAATGTAATGCATAATATGGTCTATGCCTAATGTGATGCCTAATGCTAATGCATAACGTGATATGTGCTAAGTGCTAATGCCAGTAGTTGCTGGTTGTTTCATGGTTACTACTTGTGCTTTCTAATGGTTCTGACAGTGGCCCGATTGGCCCTGTCATGAAAATAATCCCCTGTAAATTACTACCTAGTGCCAGTTGGCACAGTGTATATTGTGTGATTAGGATCTAATGTGTTTATGATAATACAAAGGCTATTTTTTATATAACCTTGTGTGGAGTTTCTCTTGTAGTGTGCCTAGTGTGTCGCTGCTGTGTATGTGTGTTGCGCAAACGCTTTACACATTGCCTCCGGGATAAGCCTGACTGCTCGTGCCAAGCTACTAAGGGGGTGAGCAGGGGTTATCTTCAGCGTGTAACTCCCTTGCCCTGACTAGAGTGGTGGTTTCTGCCTGGCTTAGGCGCTTGCCCTAGCCAACCAGAAATCCCATTTCTAACATTGGTTGTCAGCGGTGAGGATAGGACTTGCGTTTGCGCAGTACCACAGCGACAACTGGTTGCACCACAAACACTGCATTTAGATAATCACATGTTTGGGGATTTCTCCTGATTTTATTTTTCTCCTAAAAGTGTCATTTTTGGATTGTGTACTCCTGCTTCAGCTCAGACACCTAGGTCCCCCTTGTTGCACTTGTGTCTTAGTGCAGTGCAAGAATGGAATCTGCCTTTATTATAACAGACCTGTTAAAATATGGTATGTTGGAGTTGAGGGGGTTCTGTGAGGAGAGATGCATAGAAGTAAGTGGGTCGGAGACCCAGCTAGACCTTCAGGAAACTCTACTCCGGTGGCAAGATAACGAATGGGCCTGGGAGGACGAGGAGAGGAGGTGTTCCCAGTCCGCACACCAGGAGGGTGGTGGGTCTGAGGGTAACTCTAAAGAGTCTGAAGAGGAGGAAGAAAATGACAGGGCAAAGACGCCAGTAGATAGTGAGGACCCCGTAGAGAGGGAGTCCCTTGCTGGGTCTAGTGCCAGGGGTAGTGCCCAATCCCTTTCATGGTCCCCAGAGGAGTTGGTGGACAGGCAGAAGGAGAGGGAGCATCAGCTGGCTATAGAGAAGCTCAAATTGGAGCATGCCATAGGGCTAGCGCAGCTGGATGCGGGGCACAGGGAGGCCCAGAGATTTAGAGGAGAAAAAGGCATTGTTGGCTCAGGAGTTGAGTCTCAGGGAGCTGTCCCTTGAGGAGAAAAAGCTAGAGACTGAGAGAGTCTTAGCGCAGGAGAGGATGGCGGAGGCAGAGAGGGCCTTCGCCAGGGAAAAGCTAGCTCTTGAGGATATGTCCCCTGGGTGTAATTTTAGTGGTCTGGATTCACCAGTGAGGGTGGGGTCCAGTGGTGGCAGCAATATGGAGTCCAGTGCAGGAAGTCCCACTCCAAGAGCCCAGAGTATGGTACCTAGTTCCCAGAAAGAGGTTGTCACACCTGAAGGGTATAGGTTGAGGTTCAGGGGCAGTAGGAAACTGTCTCACCAGTCTTGGGGGGAGTTTGTGGATGAATGTTGTGATGCACTGGAAGGTTGAGTGATGGGTAGCACGGCAAACAATTTTGAAGGGCTGTTCAATCTGATTGCAAATGGCCTAAAACAAGGATGTTTATTGGCTCCCCTGCTTTTCTCCCTATATATTTTTGATCTCCCTCACAATTTGGCTCAAAGTGAGGGCATTGCCCCGTTACTGGGGGGAAAACCGATTGTGTGTCTACTCTACGCAGACGACATAATAATATTGGATTTAACGCCTAGGGGATTAAATAGTCGTCTGCAGGCACTTCATAAATTTGCAGAGGCTCACTATTTAAAGATTAATATATCAAAAAGTAAAATCATGTGTATGCACGGAAGAAAGAAGCTGCAGTACGGGAATTTCGTATGGTCTGTGGGTGGCCAAAAATTGGAACATGTAAAATCTTACACTTTTTTGGGAAAAATAGTGTGTGGCAACCTAAGCGACAAAGCCCATATAGAAAATAACATCTCTAAAGCTACTACGCAGGGGAAAAGCTTGGGCTCCCTTTACAAATCTACTGGAAAAAGACATTTTGCACTTTTACTGGAGGTGTTTCTTGCAAAAATCCCTGCTTCGCTGTTGTATGGTATTGAATTGCTTGATGTAGAGAAATGGGGTTTCTTAAATACAACGGAAGGCCGAATTTTAAGGAGCTTAGCCTCAGTTAACTCTGCTTGCCCTGTGGCTGCCCTCAGGTTAGAATTTGGGTTAAGAAGTAGTTCGGTACAGGGTCTTGCGGGGATAGTGCGTTGGGTTGTAAGCCTGGTAAAGGGTGATCCTGGTACATTAAGATTTTTAATTCAGAAAGAAATATTAGAATGTTTAAAAGAACAGTCATTAATTTTTAGAAATTTTAGGACTGCGGTTTATTTGCTGCAATTGAATGAGTCCCTGCTCTTCACCCTATCGTCGTATCAATTAAGGGCCACCTTGAAACAGGCCACCTGGGAATTAAGTTTCACAAGGGATATGGAAGCTTGCATTTCAAAGAGGGGTATCCATCCGGCCATTGACTCCTGTGTGATAAATAAAGTACAGGCCTACATTTCCTGGAACCTGCCCCATGGAGTGCGCCGCTTTTGGCTGTTATTGAGGTAGGGTATGCTCCCTTTAAATCCTGTACTGTCTAAATGGTATGGTTCTTCCCCGATTTGTAATTTGTGTAATAATGCCATTCAGGATGTTAATCATGTGTTATTTATTTGCCCCGCTTTATTATTGTGTCAGCGTAAATGGATGAGACCAATTTGTTTACAATTATCCATTCTCTCGGCCTCTGCACTAATTGATTTTATTTATGAGCCACCAAATGAAATGTTCTGTCATAGGATTTTTAACTTTTTAAAGTGTTTTTTAAATTTTTATTAAGGCTCATTAGATGAAGGGAGCAATTGTTAATTCTGGTTTTTAACCCGACGTTATATAGCACTAAGGGCATAAAGGATATTTTAATTATTTTTTATTGTATAAAATATTACAATGTTTTATATATGGAGATTTTTACTGTTGGATTTCGCTTAGGATTTGTAGATGCTATGTTGGATAAAAATTCTTATATGTTGTTGGTTTTTCAGTTTATGTGGATCTCTATGGCGTTCCGAGATCATAAATAAATAAACTTGAACTTTATTGTCAGAGAGCACATGTTCCGTTGTTGTTTTCCAGGGTTACGCCAACACCTGTTGGAGTGTGGGTTCTCTGATCCCAGGGAACTTGCACGGTAGGCAAGCCTCTGGGTGAGTGCAAGAGGGTCTGAGGAGGCATTGGGGAGTGACCCTAAGAGGAGTAGCTCAGGTATTTCCCAGCCGAGGGTGGTGGGAAATGTTCTTAGTAGCCCAGATAGGTCCCGGTGTAGTGGGAGGGGTGTAGGGACTCACGTCTTGTCTCCGCGGAGAAGGAGTGAGAATGGGATGCGTCCCAAGGTGCCCGAAACCCAGTCTCAGTGCCTGGAGGGTTCCTTAAGGGAACACCAGGTGGGGAGCCTAGGCTGTACTGGTAGGCCATCCGTTGATGGGGATCTCCTAGTGTCAGGAGAACTTGGAGTGTCTGTAAGCAGACCTCCATCAGTTCTGGTGTCTGGCGGTGCCACTCCTAGGTGGAGGGTGCAGAAGTCCAGAGGAAGGGGTCAGAGGGGGAGAGAGTCCCCAGTGGGTCAGGGGCCAGCCATAACGGCTGAGCCTCCTAGAAGTGACCATGGTGACACCACTTCTGTTTTGGGGGATCTCCGCGCCCTGTCAGATGGACAGGGGTCAGGAGATCAGTGCCAGGCAGACTGTCATGCAACACATGAGGTATGTGTTACCCTTGGGGGGGCATGCGTGCTCCCCAGAAAGTCCTGGTGTGCCAGGCGGGTGCTCAGCCGCAGGGTTTAGTCCCTGGGTTGGGAGGCCAGGTTCAGGTTCTGATTGACCTGGAGGGAAGGACATCTGTAACCAGTGTCCCTACCGTTTTGTCTTCTGGGGGGACCACTCCAGGTGGGAGGGTGCAGAACTCTGGAAGGGGGGGCAGAGGGAGGGGGTCCTCGCCTCTGACCCCGGTGCAACCTGAGGGTTTAGATCCTAGGTTGGGAGACCAGTTGCAGGAGAGAGGTCCTGATCTGGTGGGAGAGTTGTGTTCTGATGGTGCTTCTCCTTGGAGGAGAGTGCGGAACCCCAGAAGGAGAGGTAAGGGGAGGAGAGCCTCGCCCGAGACCTCTGGTCAGCCTGAGGGTGCGGACCCTAGGTTGGAGGATCAGTGGCAGTTTAGAACTGCACTGATGAGAGGTAGAGTGGAGAATGGGTATTATGTACCAGGGGCTACCGCCCCCCACTCTGTGAAATGGCAAGGACCAGAGACATCTGGATGGCCTAGGGCCTGGTCCTGGCCGTGGGCAGCTTGGGATTACCAGTGGGGTAGCTTAGTTGGTCCTGGGAGCTTTGACAGAGGCAACCACATGGGTTCAGATTGGCGTAGAACTGGAGAGTGCCCCTGCAGTTACGGGCCCGCGTCTGTGTTCTATTGCCCCAAGCAGGGAAGCCCATCAAGGTAATGATTGGTCTAACCTGGCTTTTGGCTGGAAGGGGGTTGTGTTGGACTTGGCCCTTTTTGCAGGGTCATCCCTGAACTTTTTGCCTTCCTCCTAGTCTTTTTTATGACCTGGTGTTGGTGGTTTTAGGACTCTGGGCACTTTAGCACTGCTGTCCAGTGTAAAGTGTGTGTGCTCTCTGTGGCAAACATGGTAAGATTGGTCTACACCTATTTGGCGTATTTAATTTACCTGTCAGTCCCCAGTAATGTGGTATCTCATATACCCGGGGCCAGTAAATTAAATGCTACTGGTGGGCCTGCAGCGCTGCTTGCGCCACCCACCAAAGTTGCTGTCAAACCTGTCCCAGGCCTCTGCCATTGCAGGGCCTATGCGCGCAGTTTACTGCTGCTGTGACGTGGCACGCAAAGTGGTTGCCACGTCTCTGACCCCCTTTTACTGCATGTCAGTCACCCCCCTAAGGTAGGCCCTAGCTAGCCCTATGGGCAGGGTGCATTGTAGGTAAAAGGTAGGACATGTACCTTAAGTGTGTGACATGTCCTGGTAGTGACAAACAGCCATTTTGGTTTCTCACTGCTGTGAGGCTGCCCTCTCATAGGAATGCATTGGAGATTCCCTGATAAGTGTTTCAGTGGTAATTCCTGATATGAGAGGAGCAGCGTGGTCAAGTTTGGTATGTTTGGAATAGTGCTGCGTAATGGTGTGCGCAGATTTATGATCACTATTTTAGAAATGCCACTTTTAGAAATGTGTCTTTACCTGCCTGATGTGTATTGCATTTCTGGCTCTGGAGTGACAGGGGCTGGTGAGGTGTGTGGCTCCAGAGGGGCAGGGTGAGTCAGCGCTAGGCTGAATAGGCAGATCTACATTTAGAGTAGCGGGAGGAGTAGCCCCTGAATCTGAATGGGTCTGTGCCTGCCTGGTGCAATGCTGGCTCCGCCCCCCTGTGGTGTGTCTGAGGACAGAGCCCAACCTGTCAAAGGAGGGTGTGAGCACTGTAAAGAAAATGCTCCCAAACCCCCCAGATCCAGTTGGGACTGGATCCCAAAGCCCTGTGCCAGGGCAGAACAAAGACCAACCTTGTATAAATATTGGGGCTGTGACCCCTGGAAAGGTGTGCTGTTTTGAGTGCTTGCTTGCACCTGCTGGGCCCCAGGAGGTTCCGCCACGAGGGACTGCCCCTCTGCTGGAGGGCCCTGTGAGCTGGCCTGCCTGGGCCCAGCTTTGCCTATGGAGCTCTGGACTTAGCGCCTTGTGAGCGCTTCAGAATTATCTGTCTGGTGCAGGAAAATGGGAGGAGCACTCATGCCCTGCAGCGTGGGCCGCGCTCCCCTCCCCGAGGTGACCGAAGCCCCAGAGGGGGGCCTACACCGCCCTGAGGCGTGAGGAGTGCCTCAGGGGTGTTTTTCGCTCCAAAGTGCTGGGCCACACATTATTCCGAGGGAACCCGGGCGTGGGGATTCCCCCGTGCTGCAGTAAGGTGGAGTGGGAGCCTACACCGCATCTCTGAGGCACTGAGAAGCCGACAACTCGAACTGGAAGCCAGGCGAGGAGCGCCTGACCCTGGGCGTGGCCGTGAGTGAAGGGCCGCGGCGAAGCAGGAAGCCAGGCAAGGACGCCTGGATAAAGGCGGGGCTCCCGGGCTCGAGGAGAGCCCTGCGTGCTGCCGAGATTGAGGAAAAGCGAGACCGGCGGTGAGGGAAGGACCGGAGCCTCGAGGGCTTCCCTTGGCTGTTTTCTACATTCTCCAGCATTGAATCTTTCATAGATTCACATGCTTGTATCTTCCCCGTCGTCATCGTGGGAATCTCGCGGTAGTTAGAAAAGAAGTACCATAGAAGTACATAGAAAACCACCAAAAGGAAAGAAAAACTTTGACATTTGTCAGCATCTTTATGTAGGTCCAAACTTTGACCAATCAGAGACCAGCCCTAGACCTGAACTCCCCAGTCAGAGCCACCAGACCTCAGATTTCTAACCGCACGTCGTGTGTAAGGGAGTCTCCCTGAGCTCTGCTCAGTTTGTCAGTGAGTGAACTTTTGACCCTGCTTGAATTCACCTCAAGGTATTGTCTTTCTACCTTTTTTACTTCAAAGATGTCTGAGGTTTCTAAGAAGAGGCTTTTCAGGCCCTATAGATCCTGTGGGAAGGCAAGGCTTTTTTCTGAAGATCCTCACAAAGACTGCCTTTATTGCCTTTACCCTAAACATACAGCCAAGGACTGTAAATACTGTAGAACCTTTTCAGCAAAAACTCTAAAGGATAGAGAGGCCAGATTGTTGTTATGGCTTCAGAAGAAGAAATCAAAATCAGACTTTGGATCTGATGTTGAAGAGAGCCCTGGACCATCCTCAGTTGGGAGGAAGCGTAAAAATAAGGGTTCTACCTCATTAAAGACTGATTTAAAGAAATTAAAGGCAGAGAAATCCTCCACTGCCGATAAAACAGCCCTTAAGCCTAAGGAATCAGGCCTGAAGAAATCCTCTACTGCTTCTCTGCCTGTCACACCTCTCAAACAGGCTTCGTCAACGAAGAAAGCACCGTCGTCGGACCCGTCGTCGAGGACTTCCACTAAATCCCCGACTTCTATGGCGACGACTGCATCGTCGACGGCCGTGGTGACGGTATCGTCGACGAACACGGTGACGACGATTTCATCATCGACGGCTTCGACGGCGAAGATGGACACTGTCGACGATTGCGTCTACAACTTCGTTGACGGGAACACCGACGGCTCCGTCGACGGGCGCTCCATCGACAACAGTGTTCAAATCACCCTCTCGGCCAGTATCGACGACGATCACTATCAGGCATCTACCGTCGTCGACGGACCAAAATCAGGATACTAAAAGTCTCCATTTCGTTCCAAAATCTCCAGGATTGTCGCCTTTACCCAAGATTTCACCATTGCTTCCCTCTCACCTTCTTGATACTGAGGAATCAGGGGATGAAAGTTTTTTTGGCCCCGCTTACAGCCCCTCACAGCTCAGAGTTAAATGCCAGGACACTGATGAGGAGGAGGAAGCGCAAGGACAATCAGAATATATGGAAGGGGATTATTCATTCTCGGGTCGCTCTCAGGCCCAACGTTACGACTCTTTCCAAGAGCACTATCCTTATGAGGCTTATGAAGAGCGTCAGGAGGTTCGGAGAGATTCCATGCTGGTACCAGTCTCCCTGGTCACAGACCTTAGGCATATGTTGAATGACTATTATAAAAGATTTCCGGACTCTCACGCTCCGGTTCCTTTGACGCCCGGCGGTCCGAATATTCAAGTTGCTCCGCCTCCACCAGTAGTTACTCCGCCGCCTGTTGCGCAGGTTGAGAGACAGGCTCCTCGATGCATTACAATCCAGGATGATTACATCGAGAGTGAGGCAGACGATCAACCCGAGGAGGGTGAGCTCACCCAGGATCCGGACCTACTTGGTCAGGAATGGGATGATTATGTGGCTCCATCTTTGCCGTCGCCTTCCCCTCCTCCGGCGGCTTCCCCCCCGGGACATATTGGAGGCTTCCATGAAGTACTCGAGAGAGCCTCTAGAAAATTGGATTTGCCTTTGCCTGTGGTGCAAACCGAATGTTTTCTTTACGATTTTAAGGATGCAACAAAGAAATCGGTTCAATCCATTCCGATTGTGGATTACATTTGGAGTGAAGGTTTGAAGATAATGAAGAACCCAGCCTCCGTTCCTGCTGTGTTACCGAGGATGGAAAAGAAATACAAGGCACCTGATTCTGCTCCGGCATGTTTAATTGGCCATCCTCGTCCGGAATCAGTAAAAATGCAAGCTGCCCAGAGGCGTTCTAGGAATCTGCAATCTCCTTGTTCGGTGCCTCCAGACAGGGAAGGCAAACGCCTTGACAGCATCGGCAAACGCTTCGCTACTATGGCCGCTACTGCTTTCAAGGCCTCTAACGCCTTAGCAATTTTGGGGAGGTACGACCGTCAGTTATGGTCAGATCTGGCTCCTCTTCTCGAATACCTTCCCGAGGATAAAAAGAAAGAAGCAAAGGACCTCCTGCAGGAGGGTGCTACAGCGTCTTCAGAGGTGATTGATTCTGCAATGGATTTGTCTTCAATTGCTTTCAGGCAAATGGCAGGTGCCGCAGTTCTTCGTAGACAGGGCTGGCTTAGGGCGACGTTCTTCCGCTCTGGAGTTCAATCGAAAGTTCTGGATATGCCCCATGATGAAGAAAAACTTTTTTGGAAAGCACGTAGACGAAGAGCAACAGTGCATCAAAAAGGATTCTGAGACCACACGTTCCTTAGGCACGTTGCAACAAAGGCGTTTTCAGTCCTTTCGTGGAGGTAGAGGTCAGTTCCAGCAAAGACCGTCATACCAGTCATACAGATATCAACCAAATGGTCAGCAGAGTTACAGACCACAATATGGAGGACAGCAACAGCAGCAATTTCGTGCCTCCAATCTGTCATACAATCAGCAATCAGCTAGACCCAAGCCTGCAGGACGAGGAAAATTGCAGGATTCCTCAAGACGTCAGTGACGTTTGTCTTCTGCCAGCCACCTCATCTCGTTTTCAACCTCTATGGTCCCATCAGCTCTCTCCATTTTTAAATCAATGGCAAGCTATCACGAAGTACAAATGGGTGCTGGACATCATCCAACACGGCCACACCCTAGAATTTGTCCACAAGCCTCCTCGAACTCCACCTCCAAGAAAAATGCATCATCATCATTTGTCCTTGTTAAGGCAAGAAATTTCGACTCTACTAAAGAAGGTGCCTTTCGGACAACGAGGGAAGGGCTTTTATTCCAATTTCTTCCTAATAAAGAAAAAATGAGGGAAATGGAGACAGGTCATGGACCTCAGACAGCTAAACAAATACATCAAGAAGCGGTCGTTCAGAATGTTGTCCCTTCAAGAGATTCTCTTATTAATAAACGAGGGAGATTTTCTAGCGTCCCTCGATCTCTTGGACGCATACTTTCACATCCCCGTTCATACAAAGCATCGCCAATTCCTAAGGTTCGAGGTGGCTGGGGATCACTTCCAGTTCAAGGTTTTGCCATTCGGCCTTCGCTCAGCTCCCAGAGTTTTCACGAAATGTATGGCCCCAGTAGCGGCTTTTCTGAGAAGGCAGGGACACCAGGTTTACCCCTACCTGGACGACTGGCTAGTGAAAGGAGCTACATTTCACTCTACCAGAAAATCTACGCGGGCTTGTCAGCGGCTCTTCAAGTCTCTGGGGTTACAACTCAACGTGGAGAAGTCACAGTTGATTCCAAGCCAGAAGCGTATTTTTCTAGGGGCGTTTCTGAACACAAAGTCGATGAAGGCGTTTCAAACTTCAGAACGGAAGCTCAAGATAATGCGCTTAGCATCCCTTCTACGCGTAGGAGAGTCCACTTCTGTGAGAGTATTCAAGTTCTTACTGGGGATGTTGTCATCATGCATCCCGTTGATTCCAAATTGTCGGCTGCACATGAGGCCTCTCCTGGAGCAGTTAGACATGCAGTGGGTGCAGGCGCATGGCTCATTCGAGGACATCATCTCTCTCTCTCAGACAATGAAACAGGCTCTGTCATGGTGGGAAAAAGAAAGCAATATCTCTCCAGGCCTCTCGTTTCAACCAACATAGCCTCGTTATATTATGACAACGGACGCTTCAATGGACGGTTGGGGGGCGCATCTCCAGGAATTGCAAATCCACAGAAAATGGTCCGTTCAAGAAATGTTTTTACACATCAATCTTTTGGAGCTGAGGGCAGTTTTTCTGGGGCTGCAAGCTTTTCTTCCCAGAATCCAGGGATCCTCTGTTCTGGTAAGAACAGACAACACCACAACAATGTTCTATCTTGCCAAACAAGGGGGCACCAGGTCTCTCACTTTATCAGAACAGGCCCAGGAGATTTGGATGTGGCTAATTCAACATAACATTGCAAATAGAGCATGTTCCGGGCGTGGACAACGATTGGGCGGATTTTCTAAGCAGAACCAATTCCCAATGTCACAAATGGGAGTTAGACGTGGACCAGCTGAGACGAGTCTTCAAACTATGGGGCACTCCAAAACTGGATCTTTTCGTGACAGAAAGCAACCGGAAGTGCGAAAAAATCGCCAGCAGGTTCCCTCAGAAAAACTCTTGGGGGAACGCCCTGCAGATGCAATGGACGGGGACGTTTGCCTATGCTTTCCCGCCATTTCCCCTCATCCCAAGAGTATTGAGCAAGATGAAGAAGGAACCATGTCATCTCATTCTCATTGCTCCGGCATGGCCGAGGCAGTTTGGTACACAGAGCTTCTCCTGTGCTCGATATCTCCGCACATTCTCTTTCCTCCACTACCAAACCTACTCTCAATGAACAACGGTCAAATTGTTCATCCTCAAATAAAATCTCTAAGTTTGTCATCTTGGAACCTCACGACTATGAATTCACAGATTTAAACATCACTCCGGATTGCAGGTCCATCCTCCAACGGGCCAGAGCTGCTTCCACTAATAGGTTATATGCTGCAAAATGGAAGAGATTCTGCCATTGGTGCGAGGAAAAAGACTTGCATCCTTTGCTCTCAACACCGGAACAGGTTTTGCCTTACCTACTTCACTTAGCTAAATCAAAATTGGCTCACTCATCAATCAAAGTACACTTGGCGGCAATTTCCAGGTTTCGCAGGAAACCAGAACTCTTTGTGGTCAACAAGAATTGTTAAAGAATTTATGAAAGGCCTCTTCAGGGTTTCCCACCCTTAAAGCTCCCTGCAGTCCCATGGGAATTAAACACAGTGCTAGCCCAATTAATGAAATCGCCTTTCGAGCCCATACACAAGGCTGATTTACAATATCTTTCATGGAAAACGGCTCTCCTCTTAGCCCTCACATCGGCTAGAAGAATCAGTGAAATTCAGGCTTTCACGGTAGCTGCACCTTTCCTTCAATTCAGACAAGACAAGCTTTTATTAAGAACAAATCCTCAATTCATTCCTAAAGTTCCAACTTCTTTTCACTTGAATGAACCAGTTGTGCTCACCATGTACTTTGGGAATCCTTCACCTGCCGCTGAAAGAGCATTGCACTCTTTGGATGTAAAACGCTGCATCAAGTTCTACATTCATAGAACAAAGACTTTCAGAAAATCGGATCAGCTATTTGTGTCCTTTACTTCGCCAAGGAAGGGCATACATTCACTAAGCATTACTGCCTAGACTCGGCATGGAAAGCGGACGCTGCAGTGGGTCAAGCTGTCCTGAGACATCTGTTTGCTTAAGGTATAGTCTTTCATATCTATCACTTCTATTTGTCTCGAGTATTTAGTTTCCACAGATTTATTTGCTACCTAACGATTTACTTGGATTTCATGATTTATATGTATTGGTATGTTTAAATATGTTCACTTTTATTGCATATGAAGGTCTTCGCCTAGTCGCAAATTTAAGGAATTAAACTGCTAACTACTCTGATACAAGCATGTGAATCTATGAAAGATTCAATGCTGGAGAAAAAACAAGTTACTTACCTGTACACTGTGGTTCTCCAGTATTGATATCTTTCATAGATTCACATGCGGCCCTCCCTCCTCCCCGTCTAGGCTTGCCACTTCTGATCTCATGTTACTTCTTAACCTTAGCACACTTGTGCGCGAAATCTGAGGTCTGGGGGCTCTGACTGCCCTCACCAAAATGGAAGATCTTAACTTAGTGTGATTCCAGTGTTTACAGCGGTATTCATTTACTATTAAAATATAGTATTTATTTAGTATGCATGAAGACTATGTAGTATGCCCACAAGCCGAAATATGCAAATGAGGGAATACTAGTTCTACTCAACTACCCTTCAAATACATGATGAACACTTCAATTGATTACTAAAAGAAGACTAGTAGTATTCTAGAAGAATAGTATTTGAAGCTTAGTAGTATTCTGTTAGGGTTTATTTGCAGCTCTTGTGCTATTTCAAGAGCAAAATGAAGGCTAGTCTCATTGATTGTGACCACTGTTTGAAGACTAGTGGTATTCTTTGTGAGCAATATCTGAATACTAACGGCAATGATTGTGAAGACTCAAGTAAGACTAGCAGAATTTAAAGTGAATGTTAATTGAACACTATTGTGCTATTTCAAGAGCAAAATTAAGGCTAGTCTCATTTATTGTGACCGCTAATTGAAGATTAGTGGTATCTTTGTGAGCAATATCTGAAGACTAATGGCAATGACTGTCAAGAGTTAAGTAAGACTAGCAGAATTCAAATTGAATGTTATTTGAACACAAGTCGCATTAATTCTGATTAATTTATAGCAATTTTATTCATTTGGTTGCTTGCACAAGGCTTCTTTTCATGATAGCTTTTGGACTAAATTTTATGTGTTACATATCTTGGGAGTCAATGATTCTAATACGCCTGTTACAAACTCATTAGTCATGCATTTAGTAAGCATTTTATAATAGTGGTATGTGAGAAGACCGGAGCAAGAGATCGTAGGAGAAGCACAAAGCAAAGGAGCCAACCCAGACATACACAGGATTGTACCAGGAGACCCCTCCTCCTGCAAGTAGAGAGCCAGTTGAATTGTCGAGAACCTGACTGAATTCCCACTTGGTCCATGACAAGACAGGATCACCACCGTTTGTTTTCAGATTACCAAAAATGAGCAATTGTGCAAAATTCAATTAGTTGTCAGATAAAAAAGTAATTGTTCTAATTCCTCCTGTGTTGATTGTCCACCAGACTCCATTAATGTTAGAACTTATAAAAACAATTCACTAAACACGTTTGTACAAGGCGTTTATGGCATTCACTTGTAAATTTTTTTAAAGGAAATGCAGTTGATCACAAAAGTGTGTGATATGACATTTCAATGACATTTGCCACTCAGCCTTTTATCCTGAGGTTGATAAAATGAGTACCATTGAGTTGGGTAACAATAAACATCTATTAATCAGCAACAAGATACCTTTTCGCTGAACGTGTGCATTACAAATGTACATGTTATGTTAGGGTAAACACCAGTTAAAACTTAAAAATAACTGAACCATTGGTGCCAGATAATCTGCGATTGGCCCATTCAAAGTGGAAGGGTGGACCCTGATTGGCTGGCCACAAAAATGAGAATGTTGGATCAGCCATCTCAATCCTCTAGTCCTGAAGGGGGAAAAAAAAAACATGAAAGGCCACATAGGGGTCAGGATAGGCATGCCTTTGCCTTTGGGACACCCCACTTTAATTCAAAACAGGTAAAAACAGAAAATAAGAAGATTGGGTTGCAGGTACCCCGGTATCAGTGCCTGGTACTAGGGTACCCAGCGCAGTAGCCACTGTGGTACCAATAAAACATTAAAAAATAAAATACAAAACCCTACGGCCAATCACCACTTTGCACATGCGAAAGACAGGCACTATCATATCATGGAAGCCAACAACAGGACAGGAATTCCTACCATTATACCCAACCCAGCATTTTACCAGAGGTAGCCAACATATCATGCGTGCTCACATATGGCCAAGAATGACCCTTTTTGTGACTGGGCCAAAGTTTTCCAAAGGTTGGGTATCATACAATGGTTGCCTAGTTGCCAAGAAAAACCATTATGTGAGGGTCAGCATATCACCAGTGTTGGCAATGGGAGCAACACTACTCCCTCAGGCACTCACAGAGCCTTAAATGTTTTTCTAGATTACCTTTTACTGCTGTCACGCCGCCAAATGGTGCTCCAGGCTGCCTTGCTTTTCCCCTCACGTAGACAGCAGCAGTTCCCCGATTAGTACTCCTGGGAGAAGTGGACGTGAGTCCTTTGGGTAGACTGCAGGAGACAACTGGGAGAGAATGACATGGCCTGGGGGAGGGTTTGAAACAGGAGAGCATGAGAGCAGCAAGCAGGAGCGGGAGTGCATGGATAACTGGACACTGCAGTGGTGAGAGACCTTGTTATGTGAAAACTGTAGGTGTGAATGAAAGCATGAGTGACTCCACACCCGTGTAAACATTTATAATCTTTCTGATAGGACCATCAGGAAGAATGAAGTAAATGAGAATGCTAGCAGCTGAGGGACAGTATGAGTTAGCATACACAAATCTTTTATTGGTTCATCTATTTAAACTCAATAATATTTGGTGTTAGAACTTTCTATGTAGAAGCCTCTACTCCAGTGGTGGCTGCTTTCAATAGAAAGTGGTAGAGCAGCGGATATTTAAAAAAAGAAAAAAGGACTTACCTGCCGCTGTCCAGCTTCTTCCGCGAGCGCAGTCCAGCTCCCAGACTGCACACCCAATCCCGAAGCTGCTCGCATGCTACTACCCAGCATGACAGCATCACCAGGATTTGCCTGAGGGGACTGCTTTAACGCTCACTAAGGCATATGAGTCTGTGGCTTTTCTCTACCTGGAAATACAACACAGCTGGGTTAGAGAAATGTAAGTGTGCATGTTGGTTTGGCCGTCCTAGGTTGGCCGGCCAAACAAACAAGCGAACTAACAGTGACAAACCACTCCTCCTCCCTGCTATTGCCCCTAGAGGATGGCCCTGCCGTAGACTCGGGCCACTTGGCCTAGCCAAGGAAAAATAAAATGATAAATTGTTTTATTATCATTTTATTGTTCATCTGCTGGCTTTTAGCAGTGGGGGGGCGACGCTCCTTTGCCATTATGGAGGAGCCGCCACTGCTCTACTCTCTGCCCTCACAACCCCACCACCTTCAAACCTTACCAGGAGAAAAGACAGAGGTGAAGACTAGGTAGTGTTTGAGAGATAGAGGAAGCTGGGGAGACTTGGAGTCTAGGTGTTTCTGTCAGGTTTCTTTGGCCTTGAATATTTATGTAGTTGTGCCTCTATATATGATCTAACCTTAAGGTAAGAGCAAAGAAAGAGCTGGTGGCATAGGATGTAAGTGGAGGAGGGATAGAAAATGGGAGAGAGAAGAACTATGAAAACAGTGGTCTAGATGGAGGTTTCTTTGGGGATGCAGAGCAGGTGGTTACGAGCAATTTCTGAATTGAGCTATTTAGTACTGTGGGTGGGATTCTGGAGGATTATTAGAACAGGGCATCCAGGTTGGGGGGTGGGAGGGTTGTGTGGTGCAGTGACTATCCAGTCCAGAAATGTATAAGCATGAGTGCAATGAGCACCCATCCTGCTCATTGCACTCATGCTTATACATTTCTATTTATCTAACATACATTTTCATCCATCATATCTGTTATGCATTTCAGTAATACTGGAAAGATAAAAGGCAGACTTCTTCTCAACAGGATTAAAACTGTTCCCAAAGCTGTGGGCCTTAAGTCACTGAGCTGTCGGTACAGGTTTAATGTCAAATAGGATTAGAAACTATCTATAAGAACACGGTAGGTTAATGTGCCTGGTGCAAATAGCCTTATCCAACATGCAAATCAGGGTTTGCATTCTGGCATGTTTTATTCAGACTTTCACCCGCCCATTATAGATGAAAATTGGAACCTTTATATTTAAGAATCCTTGTGTACTGAAGGGCTTAGAGGACACTGTGGGAAAAAAGTTGGCAAGAATTATGGTAGTAGAAGGAAACATGGTAACTGTCCATATCTCTACGAATATATATATTAGGCAGTTTTTCATAGCCTGATCTCAACCCGAGTGCATGGGAGCGGGATAACTATCAGTTACATTGCACAAGGTCACATTCATCTTTTTTCAGACACAGGAAGATAATGGGCCCGATTAGGATGTCGGCCGAAGAGTCTCCACCTGACATCCTGAGGTTCCCCACTGACCGTTGTAATCATAATACCGCAAGGGGATTGTGCTCCTCTCCCGACAGGCTCTTCGAGCCCGTCGGAAGAGAAGCAGAATAGTAATCCCTTCAATGACAGCAGAGCTAGGCTCGGCTTCGCCGTCAGGATTACGATGTTGGTTTCCGACAGCCAATCCATGTCGGCCTTTCTGTGCTTTATGGCAGGCATGGAGGGAGGGAGGGATGGTCTCGGCTGCAGCTCCGGCCTTGTACAGTGCCCCTGCTATTACTAGTGAGCGAGAGGCACTGAGGTGGTGGTATTAGTATTGGTGGTGGTATTGGTGGGGGTGGCATTGGTGGTGGTAGTGGTATTGTTATTGGTGGTGGTATTGGTGGTGGTGGTGGTACTGGTATTGGTGGTACTAGTATTGGTGGTGGTAGGTGGGGGATTGGTGGTGGTGGGGTATTGGTGGTGGTATTGGTATTAATGGTGGTGGTGGTATTGGTGGTAGTATTGGTACTGGTGGTATTGGTGGTGGTGGTATTGGTGGTGGTGGTACTAGTGGTGGTGGTATTGGTGGTGGTGGTATTGGTGGTGATGATGGTATTGGTGATGGTGGTATTTGTGGTGGTATTGGATTGGTGGTGGTATTGGTGGTGGTATTGTATTGGTGGTGGTAGGATTGGTGGTCATGGAGGTGGTGGTATTGATGATGGTGGTGGTATTGATGGTGGTATTGGTTGTGCTATTGGTGGTGCTACTGGTGGTGGTGGTGGTCATGGAGGTGGTGGTATTGGTGGTGGTGGTATTGGTGATGGTATTGCTGGTGGTGGTGGTATTGGTGGTGGTGGTATTGGTGTGGTGGTATTGGTGGTGGTGGTAGTGGTATTGGTAGTAGTGCTGGTATTAGTGGTGGTATTGGTAATTGGTGGTGGTATTGCTGGTGGTATTATTGGTGGTGGTATTGGTGGTGGTGGTATTGGTGGTAATTGGTGGTGGTGGTATAGGTGGTAATTGGTGGTGGTATAGGTGGTAGTGGTGGTGGTGATATTGGTATTGGTGGTGGTATTGGTTATGGTATTGCTGGGGGTGGTATTGGTGGTGGTGGTATAGGTGGTTGTGGTATTGGTGATAGTGGTATTGGTGATAGTGGTATTGGTGGTAGTGGTATTGGTATTAGTGGTGGTATTGCTGGTTGTATTATTGCTGGTGGTGGTAGTGGTGATGCTATTGGTGGTGACTGGTGGTATTGGTTGTGGTATTGGTGGTAGTGGTATTGGTGGTGGTAGTGGTATTGGTAGTATTAGTGGTGGTATTGGTGGTGGTATTGCTGGGGGTGGTATTGGTGGTGGCGATGATATTGGTGGAGGTGAACCACCACCGGAGGCAGATCCTTCTCTCACCGCGCCGCCAAGATCTGGAACACCCTTCCCCTCAACCTACGACAGACCCAAGACCTGCTGACCTTCAGGAGACGACTCAAGACCTGGCTATTCGACCAGTAGCGGCAACACCCCCCCTCCTCTCCCTCAGTGCTTTGAGACCCTCGCGGGTAAGTAGTGCGCTTTACAAATCTTGTGATTGATTGATTGATTGGTGGTATTGGTGGTGGCGATGGTATTGGTGGAGGTGGTGGTATTGGTGGTGGTATTGATGGTGGTGGTATTGGGGGTGGTATTGGTGGTGGTATTGGCAGTGGTATTGATGGTGTTGTTGTTAATAAAACAGGCTCGCAGAGCGGGAAGCGCATGCGCGCTGCCGCTAGGCTCGACCTAAAAAGTAATGCAAAATGGATCACAGGCAGGGCCACTGGAAGAATGTATGACGTTACAACGCATACATTTTCAATGGATGCCTTTACAACGCAGTTTTTACATCGCAACATCCTTTACAACGCATTCTTTTACATCGCATTCCATTACATCATATTTTCAGAAACTGCCTTTACAACGCATTCCATTACATCGCATTATACCTTTACAGCGCATACCATTACAATGCATACCATTACATCGCATTTAAGGTAAGTGTTGGATAGTATAGGGGTAATAATTACTATTCTAACTCCAGTGAGTGCAACAGTAGGGTAAGTGTTGGATAGTGCACGGGTACTATGCGTTGTAATGGTATGCATTGTAATGACTTGCTATGTAATGCCTGCGTTGTAGTGACATGCGTTGTAATGACATGCGATGTAGTGACATGCGATGTAGTGACATGCGATGTAGTGACATGCGATGTAGTGACATGCGATGTAAAGAATGTTGCAATGTAATGACTGCTATGTAAAGGTAATGCGATGTAAGGACTGCGTTGTAAAGGTTGTTTCCCCCACTGGAATTATGCGATTGTGCGGCTGCCGCGATTTTCACATAATTATAGATTTGCTCCTTTTATCACATAATCCATAATCTGCCACACAATCTGCAGATTGTAACAAAAAATATAATTTGTTTGTAGCTCACACGGGTGAAAAGTTACTAAAAACGCAGCGATACATGTTGCAGTGCAATCGAAGGCCCTTTGAAAAGCTGGACTGGACACCTTTCTGTTGCTTATTTGTATTTTGGGTGTTAAACTGGTACTAAGGAGGTGCACCCAATGCACAGACAGTGTTACCAAGTTTAAAAATGGCGAGCTAATGAAGTAATACTATTACAAAATATGCTGCAGAACTTGCCTTTTCTTGATGCATAATTTACTCAACCTTGCCACATAATTTGTCCCTCTCCTGCCGCATAATTCCAGTGGACATGATCATAGGGTAGATTAATCTCGTCATCTTATCCACTGTACCAAAGCGAAGCAACAAAGAGTATCTGCTTCGGGTTTGTTGGAATAAAAGTCAGAGCCTTCTAGAAAATAAGTGAACATTAGCCGCAAACACACAACAGAAAAAAACGAGACTGTAGAACAAGACGCCAAATACCAAGTGATATGCAACACAAGTCAACAAAGTCCAGGGAAATGCAGAAATACTGAAAAAAACAATATTTCACAACATCTGGACACTTAACCATGCCATAAAGCATTACTATCTTTTAATATAATGGTTGGGTGGGCCACTGATAAGGGGAACAGGTGGGTTGTACCCTCGAACGGAGTCCGGTTTTCACCCTCCCCAGGGAGAGATTTACCTGTTACACCATTTCCTGCAACACATGATTCTTTACAATGCAAGGAGCACTCTATTTGTTCAGGTGTACCCTCTCTCAACAATGTTGTGTGTATATCGAAACAAGAAGGGGATGCTCCTAACGCAATGCTTCCGTACATACAATGTGCATGAGCGAATGACGTGCACCTCTGATAACTGTGCCAGTCATAAACAGAGGACAGCGGGCTCCTCCTGCCACTGGGCTCGGTGACAGGCCAGTATGTGTCCGAGGCCAGTACAGGATTCCCGAGGTCCATAACCCAGCAACGGGCTGCCACGCAATGCTCACTAGGCAACCAGATGCAGAACCAGAGGCCTGGCTCTCCCGGGAGGAAGGAGGGGCCTTTCCATGTGCCTAGGAGCTGCCATCCCATAATGGCTTTACGTTCATGCACCAGCATGGCAGGCTCGTGGGATGTACAGAAGACGGCAGGCAAAGGTTCACGAACGCAGGCTCGGATTCTAATGAGCCATGTTTGGGGAGACTACCGATCCCTTTAATCTGTTTGCCTTCTGATGACTAATCCATATTTACTATCATAGTTAGGGTAGAACAAGCCATCACTAATAAACAGCGTTTGTGTGAATGTGCACTGATCTAGGTGTAGGAGGGGGCACAAAACAGGGGACGCTCCTCATAATCCAAATCCACTAGGCAGATCTGATATCCACCAAACGTCTCCTCAAAATGCGTGCTGCGAACAGGAAGGGGTAGGCAGTACCCGTCGGCTTATCTTTCTCAACAGAAGGGTGGGTGTGTTTGTAACTCCAACAAGCCAAGGGCGATGGGGCCTGCGGCCAACGGTACAGCATGAATGTAGCGCTCACACCACCGGTGCTTAGGAGTTTGGCGGCTGCTTCGGGAATCAGTTTGTGCTGCTTCTGGAAGTTGTGCCAGCGCTCCCGTTGCGCGCCCAGGTCCAGCAATGAAGCGATTTTGGCAGGCTGAGGGGTGGCGGGGGCCTTCTTAGGCAGAGGGGGTGACGGGGAGCGGGCGGCTTCCGGGCCTGAGGGGGAGACTGGGAACGGGCGGCGGGAGCCTTCCACGCCGGAGGAGACTGTGAGCGAGTGGCAGGCGCCTTCCGGGCCTGCGGTGGTGACAGAGAGCAGGCGCTCTGTGCTTTACGAGGCTGGGAGGGAGAAGTGGCAGCGGGGTAGTGAGTGTGGGCTGCGGGGGCCTTGCGGGTATCGCGAGCACCCTGTAAATAAAACAAACAATATTTAAACAAAAAACATACAACAAAACATGCAACTTTTATAATAAATAAAAAATATACGCTTACCTTTAATCCTCCCGCTCTGTGCTCCCGATATAAAATCCACTTTAAACAAGGAATACGCGCCGTTGCTGCCCATGAGACAGCGAGTCTACAGCCTGTCTTGATCACGCTGCCTGCACCCGCCAGTAGGCTCTCTAATTGGATGACAAGGTCTACCTATCACAAAGCTTATTTGGTGGTTGCCAACCAATAAGAGAGCCAACTAGCCTGTGCAGACAGCGTGAACAACACACTCGTAGACTCGCTGTCTCATGGGCGTGTCAAACAAAGCCACAGGGTGGTAACATAAAACCCTGTAAACCAATAACAACCGAAAGTTTTAAATAATTATGAACGTTGCCCAATTGAAAGCAGGGGTGGGAACAGAAGTCCCTTTACACAAAATCCTTTACCCCAATAAATCTCTCGCTGCGCACTGCAACGCTAGGCGCGAGACCTAAAAATGACAGCTTAAGTACCACTTATCTTATTTGCCATGCTGCACAGCATCTGCAGTGTCCATCCCCTCCCCTCCCACCAGAACCCGCTGTCCTCGCACGCTGTGCTGCTCCCTCCTCCCCAGTTCCCCAGTTCTTCCATTGGGACTCATGCTCCCATCATTCCTCCTCCACTTGCTCTGTCCATCTCTTCTGATGCATCACCCCACACAAGAGTCTGGCACCTGTCACTTGCTGCTAGCCATTCAGTTTTCCAATTAAAAAGCTTTCACGCAAAATGTACACCTTCAATGAGCGTCCACCATCTCGAAACGGTAAATAAAAGAAAACTGCCTGTGTCATTTTGTATGCACACGCTTGTGGTAACACGCATGCATACGTTTTCACACGTGTGAACTTGAATGATAGGACTGCCAGCAGTACCATGACACATTCATACCATTACCTCGTCATTTTCTTTGTTTAAGCATTCGCATGTAATGCTTAAAGAAAAAAAGTATCTCCCTAAAAGTGAACAGTGGAAGGACACAAGAAATTAGGCTATACTCCAGGGAGGGACAAACAAGATAAGCCATTGAAAAAAAGAGCAGGCAAATGAGTGTCAAAGCCAACCAATGGGTGTGATTTAAGTCCAATGTCAATTCTTGGTTAGCTTACAACTGGTAATTTGCAACCAGACAGCTTTTGTCGTCTTTGCTTGCCCTGAAAATAGTGATAAATATGTCTTTCCACAGAGAGGCCAGTAAAGACAATATAACAAAACAAACCCAAACAGTCAATTATCAAGCTAAATAAGACACCAAATCAAATTCAAGGAACATAACCTGCATGCCCTTCCGACACTAGGTCGGCTACGCAAAACTAAGCAACCACCAGTGGAGCCACGGATCGGTGAAGTAATTATATGGACTTTTCAGGGGCAACCAGAGAAACAATTCTGCCTCGGTTCATACACAAAGTTCATTCTGCTTAACTAGACTGGATATCAATTGACATCAGTGTGCTTACTGCCACGCAGCGCTGCGAAGCGTCTCCAAGACAATCATCGATATTATTATAATGCACTGAGAAGCGAGTACGTTTTCAATCCGCATCAAAGATTAGATATTTTGTTCAATCTGAAGGGTGAAGAGACTACTGAGCCTGACAGCCCGACAGAGAAGGCAGTGCCACCTGGCCTGATCTTTCTTTGTGTCATAATTCAGCAAAGTAGACGGGAGGTGCAGAAACCAGTGGACTGGGGTAGTCGGAAAGGGTGTACTAAAGGGAGGGGAGCATATTCATGTTAGGTGCGTGGACCAGACAGCGAGATTAGTTGAGAGGAGATTGGTACTACTTGCTTGAAACAACTACCGGTCCGTGATATGGTTCAATACACGTCAGTTTTCTTCATAGCCACCAAATTGCACAATGAAGCTATATTTAATCGCATGGCCAGGTTTTACCACGGAGTCGGCCGCATAGACCTCTAAGCCCTTTCAGATCTCTCATACATGGAACTGCACATGCTCGGCGGGTTTGCCGCCCGGCATTTTTCGCGCCATTTCTCATTAGTCTCCACACACTCAAAACAGCACCCTGCTCTTTAGAGGCACTCAAGGGGCTAAAGAGTGAGCATGCATTTTGAGCAGATGAACATGCTGCAGTGCGACGACGTCATAACGGGTTAGGAGCACTCCAGACCCGGTGTGCTATGACGTCACAGTGCAGGCCGCTGTGTTTCTTCCCTACCCAGAGGTTGCGTGGCGCTTACTTTCTTTACTCGCCATCTTCTCGGGGTCCTCTTCTTCGCAAGCGTACCCCGGGCACCGAAGGCGTTCACTGGTTTTCCGCCCCTGATTATAGGAGACAGCCACCACCACAAATGTCAGGCAGGGCTGGCGTTCCTACTAATTCTAGGAGTGAGAGTAGACTGAGCGACGCGGTCAGCGGCCGCGCTGCTCTCTGGCGGGTTTCAGAAGTGCCTCGACCTCCACCACCTCGCTCGCGCCCAGGCCGCACAAAAGTGAGATTCTCACTTTCAACCCGCACCGCTGATCATTACACCGCTATCAGCGCGCAGGCGTGACCTCCTGGGAGAAGGCGCGTGACTGCTAAAGTCCAGCCCTTCTTTCAAGTGTTGACCAATCACAGGAGAGGAGGCAGTGAGTTAAACACTTTAGCGAGTAGTCCTTAAAGCAATGGCACAGGCATGGCCCTCGGAGGCTGCCGCCATATTTGGGATTTGGAATCACGCTCCTTCTAAAAAGATAGAGCGGGACTGTGCCGAGAGATTTTCTTTCGTCCCGTGATACTGAGATAAGTTTGGCTCGTCCACTTTTCAAGAAGGATGTAATGTTTGTCTATGTATAATGGCTGGTCCCGTTTTCCTTAACAAATCGTCAGCTAAAGATGAAGGGCTATAATGACAGCACAGAAACAGGATTCCACGAATGGGGCGAGGACTAAGCAATCCATCACTTTTTATTAACAGTAACCAATTCAGTTTACAGCAAAATAATAATGAAAACAAGCGCGCGCGCCGAAGGAAAAAAAAAGATGAGGAGAGGAGGAGGCTGTGACTGATTGGCTGAAACAGCCTAGGAGGCGGAGACAGGGCAACAAGGTTGGTTGCAGGAGAGCCCTTATCCAATTTATTTTAACAAACTTTATTGAACACATGAGAGTAACAAAAAGACGGTAAAACTAATTCATTCAAACGTAGCGAAAATCTGAATTTATCATTTAAAAGAATAATAGAAGAATGTCGGCTCGGAGTCTGGAAATGAGAGAGGATCTGAGGTTAGAAGGGCCAGGGTTTGTTATAATGTTCATTGGTGCTGCGGCTGCTTACAATACTTATACAATAAGGAGGGAGAGGATGTGTTGTTTAAAGAGCCTGCAAAGACCTCGCCTTGACACTAAATAGGGTTATTATAAATAAAAAAGTATGTATTCATTTGTAATGTGACTCTTTCTTCCCTTTAATTATCAGTCATGGATAATTCAGGCAGCGCCCTAGCACACAATAAAAGTGCTTTCTATTTATATTTTCTGTTCCAAGTATGCACAGATAAGTGCTGAAAATACAGCTATAGGTGACTGCTTATTTTTGTGCCATCTGGGACATCAAAATAATGAACTGGCAACCCTCATAAAACTGGAAGTTTGTTGCAGGATCAGCACATTATTTATTTCCTCTGCCCTTGATCCCTGATTAATGCCATAAAAGCAGGGCTTTTGGGCCGGGTCTTGCTGGTGCTCAGCACCAGCAGTTCTTAAAAGGAGGCGCTGAGACGGGCCCCTATCGGGCTCTCCATTTTCTCCCTCACACTCAGAATAGAAAAAAAAAAATCTTAACTCTGCAGCAGTTCAGTGTTTTGATGTAACTTTTATTTTTTTGCAGTTCTGTATTGCTAAACTCGAAGTGCTTTACCACCAACAAGGACATCTTCATTTATTTTTCGGTAGGCACGGACGATTAAGTGATTTTGCCCAGAAACACAGGATGCTGAGCCGACGCAGAGACTCAAACCTGCTTCCTCAGCGCCAAAGTTGGCAGCTCTAGCCATTACGTCACAGCCTCTCCCACAAGAACTAAAGTATTTTCAATATTATATACAACGAAGCCATAGTTGTATGTATACATGTAGTATATTTATCTTATGCAACTAACAACCTTTGACAAAGCCAATAGTCCTGGCTTGTTGTAGGTGTAATGTTACTTATGTGGAGGCAATAACAGAAGCAGCAAAATATCATTCAGACGGCACATTATGCTGAGCACAAATTTTTAGCATAAATGTTTTAAGCCACGCCCTTAATTATATTGGCCACGCCCCTTTGAGAGACCCCCCACAGTTTTTCCATCCCACTTAAAGCCCTGCATAATAGCAATAGTTTAACTTATATCTGAAACCCTATGCCGCCGTAAATAACATTCTGAGTTACTTAAAGTGTCTGGGAATGCACCCTGCATTCAGACAACTCACTCCTCATTCTCGCCCTTCACTTTCAATCAATCAATCAATCAGGGGCTTTTAAAGCGCGCTACTTACCTGTGAGGGTCTAAAGGCGCTCGGGGGTGGGAGGGTGTGCAGCTCCGGGTCAGCCGAAAAGCCAGGTCTTGAGGCTCTTCCTGAAGGTGTGCAGGGTAGGGGAGCGTCTGATGTTGACTGGGAGCTTGTTCCAGGCTTTGGCTGCGACGTAGGAGAAAGCTCTTCCCCCAGCTCTGGTTCTGCAGATGCGAGGGGTTGCTGCCAGGGTGACTTGAGGTTAACTGAATTCTGGCTTCCCCGCTTTACTACATTGTGTGGTCTTCGGCACATTGCTTTATATTTCACAATTGAAACGCACATTGACCAGTTATTAATACAAAAACATTGACGATTGAGCACCTATTCCCTATAACAGCCGTAAGAATTAGGATGTCCCTTTCCGCAAGCCCTTTCATGTCAGTTAACCCTCCATAAAAAGGCAGACAGACAGTGACTTTGGGGGCCCCTAGCAGGGCCCCCTGGCCCTCCGCTATGAGCCCTGAGGGGCATCTATGGTGCCCCCCTAAACATCCCTGCACCATGTGGCAGGCACCACATGGATGTTTAAAATGTGTATATTTTGTACTGCGGCGTGTGCTGCAGCCTGCAGCACATGCCGCAATGCAAAGTATGCACATTGCGATCGCCGTAAAGGTGGTCGTATCGTAATGCAGGACCACCGTCTTCTAGTCAGGCGGTCCTGCTTCCGCCATGGTGCTGGTCGGACAGAAGTCCGACCGGCATCGTGATCAGGCCCTAAGATGCATAAGTCACACAATTATAGCGCCTCAGGAACCACCCCAAGCCACACTCTATGAGGGGAGGCTGAAACGCATGTAAAGCAGCGAGCTTGCTCTGCTGCCCAGCTCCATGCTCTGTTCTCATAACTGTAGCAGCCTCAATATTTTGACTAGATTGTATTAATTTATCTACCGCGCAGTGGGCCAGGAAATTAATTATCTCCCATTTACAAGGCAGCTGCCCCATAATTTCATACTCCATTGCTGCTAAATTCTATTGGCCCTACCTACAACTTATCAATTGGAATCCAAATTAACATGTTTTGAACATTGTATCGCAATATACTTGTTAATAATGATTATTATAAATAAAAATGATATAAAATAAAACACTACTTTTATTTTTACCTGTGACTGTTATTACATATCTTATGAATCACACTGTATGCTAATTTGCATTTAAAGAAAACTCATTTAATACCTAAATAGTGTTCACTGAGTAGTAATCAGCAAATAATTCTAAAATCACACACTCAAACACTATCCTGCATGACCCCCCAGCACTACCCTAAACCACTACCCTACACTACACAAACACCACAACACTACCCTAAACCCTAAAACACTACCCCCAGCACGGACCTCCCCCGACCCCCAGTCCGGTCCCTACACTCAAACACTACCCTGCACGACCCCCCAGCACTACCCTAAACCCTAAAACACTACCCTACACTACGCAAACACCACAACACTACCCTAAACCCTAAAACACTACCCCCAGCACGACCCTCCCCCGACCCCCAGTCCGGTCCCCACACTCACACACTACCCTGCACGACCCCCAGCACTACCCTAAACCCTAAAACACTACCCTACACTACACAAACACCACAACACTACCCTAAACCCTAAAACACTACCCCCAGCACGACCCTCCCCGACCCCCAGTCCGGTCCCCACACTTAAACACTACCCTGCACGACCCCCAGCACTACCCTAAACCCTAAAACACTACCCTACACAAACACCACAACACTACCCTAAACCCTAAAACACTACCCCCAGCACGACCCTCCCCAGACATCCAGTCCGGTCCCCACACTCAAACACTACACTGCACGACCCCCGAGCACTACCCTAAAACCTAAAACACTACCCTACACTACACAAACACCACAACACTACCCTAAACCCTAAAACACTACCCCCAGCACGACCCACCCCCAACCCCCAGTCCGGTCCCTACACTCAATCGTTACCCTGCACAATCCCCCAGCACTACCCTAAACCCTAAAACACTACCCTACACTACACAAACACCACAATAGTATAATAAATAAGGCATACAAATAGTATAATAAATAAGGCACCGATCTACCATGCAGCATGTAGCTTGAATAGAATGTTAATAGTAGTCTGGGTAAAGTCCAGTAGTATTCAAATAGTTTGTATTCACTAAATGTTCTGCATTGTAAATGAAGACTATGCGATTACAAATAAGTATGTGCTTAGTATTCTGTTAGTATTCAAGAAGTACCACTCACATATCAGTAGTCTTCATGCACTAGCCTTCTCAAAAAGAACACTATTGAATACTAAAATTGGCATAAAATAGTCTTCGAATGCTATAAAAAGACAGGTTCACCACTAAATGTAGTATTCAACTTCGGTAAGGGTGGGGAGTTGTCTAGAGCTGGTCTCTGATTGGTCAAAGTTTGGACCTACATAAAGATGCTGATGAATGTCAAAGTTTTTCTTTCCTTTTGGTGGTTTTCTATGTACTTCTATGGTACTTCTTTTCTAACTATCGCGAGACTCCCACCATGACGACGGGGAAGATACAAGCATGTGAATCTATGAAAGATATCAATACTGGAGAACCACAGTGTACAGTAACTTGTTCCCCCCCCCCGTGAGCGGAGCCTGAGTCCAGGCGGGAACCTACCCCGCCTTCGTGAGTGCAAGCGGAGGAGACCGGAGGAGTCAAAGAAGAGCCCCGGTGAGTGGGGCATAGGCGAGGCACTGTGGTTGCCGCTGTTCCCAAGACAAGAGCCCCGGTGAAGGGGGCTCTCATGGCACGGTTGGTGCCAGGGCTGAATTTCACAGCTGCATCGTGAGTGCGGACAGCTGCAACGAGGGGGCACTTTGTTTTAAAGTCCCGGAGTGGGGCTTGAGAGGCTCTGTGGTGCCGAGGCTGATTTTCACAGCTGCACTGCGAGATCGCGGCAGCTGCAACGTAGGGGCATTCTCTTTATTAGGAGACCGGGGTGGGTTACACCCCAGCCCTTTCCCATTGCGCGCATTTGTCGTGGGTGCATTGGCAGCCAGGAGGGCCAGTGTAAAGGCCTCGTGAGGGCAAGTTTGCTCTAAGGGGGCATTGCGGGGCGAGCCCAGGCAGGGCCCCCGCGTGGGAACACTGACTGGTAGGGCGCAAGGCCCTAGGGTGATGTATGCACTTGGGCAGTGTTACTATGGTGCACTGCTGAGCTAATGTAATGCATAATATGGTCTATGCCTAATGTGATGCCTAATGCTAATGCATAACGTGATATGTGCTAAGTGCTAATGCCAGTAGTTGCTGGTTGTTTCATGGTTACTACTTGTGCTTTCTAATGGCTCTGACAGTGGCCCGATTGGCCCTGTCATGTATATAATCCCCTGTAAATTACTACCTAGTGCCAGTTGGCACAGTGTATATTGTGTGATTAGTATCTAATGTGTTTATGATAATACAAAGGCTATTTTTTATATAACCTTGTGTGGAGTTTCTCTGGTAGTGTGCCTAGTGTGTCGCTGCTGTGTGTGTGTGTTGCGCAAACGCTTTACACATTGCCTCTGGGATAAGCCTGACTGCTCGTGCCAAGCTATCAAGGGGGTGAGCAGGGGTTATCTTCAGCGTGTAACTCCTTTGCCCTAGCTAGAGTGGTGGTTTCTGCCTGGCTTAGGCGCTTGCCCTGGCCAACTAGAAATCCCATTTCTAACACTCCCATGCTGAGTTATGCCTGTAAATCAGTAGACGAACAGCAGTGGGATTTTTTGGGAACAGTGTAGGGGCATATTTGGCGTCAAATGTGTAATCTGAACCGCGCAGCCTCGATATTGGCGATTCGACTCGAATTCGGGCTACTCTCCACTTACGTGTTCGCCATGGCTGCGTGCTTGAGATGGGGTAATGCACTACTGAATAATGTGGAGAACCCCTTATGGGTAGCATTGCGTGAGGAAATATTTTCTTCGCTGAAGGGGAAAAGTGTTCTTTTCAGGAACTATTAGAAAGCTGTGAACTTGTTTGAAACAGAGCACATCGGCATGGCCTCTCTTCCTAAACAAGTTTTGAAAACTTTAATAAAAAAAAGAATTCACGAAGCCTCCCGTAATAGAGATACCGCATTCTGTTCAGCGCACTCTAATAACGATATCATAGCGGGGAGTAGTATTTATAAACAGCCCCAACCATATGTTGTATGGAATCTTCCCCATGGAGTGCGCAGAACCATCTTGTTGCTAATGTTGTATTTGCTTCCCTTGCGAATAATAACAGGGGCGTGGGAGGGTCTCCCTAGGCAGGATAGACTTTGTCAACTATGTGGAAAATGGGTGCAGGATCTATATCATGTCGTATTTGTCTGTCCCCTACTACAACCCTCACGACGTCGTTTTTTGAGACAGACCGTTTATAAAATACAACATCACTACAGCTGAGGAAGCCAAGAAATTGTCTCTTGCCCCCCCCCCCCCACTAAACCTGCTTGCTTCAATTTTTTTTTTTTTTTTAACAAATTTGAAATATATTTTAGAAAAGGACTATGCTGTTCCGCTTAGCTGTAGTTGGTAGCATAGGGTGCCTTTCGGGCAGGATCCAACGTATCCTATAAGTATAATTATAGGGTTCTTTTTCCTGCTGAAATTGTTAGAGTACTTAATGGTATGATATGTTTTCTACCAACTAAATTATGGTGGCACCCTAAAGGTTTTATGTAATTGGTACTATAGTGGCGCTTTTGCATCTTCAAACTCCTTGTTAGCTGCTAATGTCATGCACAATGGAACATGGATTTTTGAAGTTGTTAATATGTTTGAGCATTTGCACTTTTGTTATCTCTTATGCTGCTATTCACTTTGTACTATATTACGGAATTTTGAATAGTTAAATCTCTTTGAAATATAACCATCGCTGAGAATAACTAAATTTGGAACTGTTAAATCTCTTTGAAACATAACCATCCTTGAGCCAAACGCATTTTTATTAATATATTTTAGGATCTTCATATCACATAGATGAAGTCGTCAAAAGAATCTAATGGCACAACTAATTTTGCACTGTCCTCTTTAGTCCTGTGTTTTAAAAGGATCCATGTAATTGATTCTGCGTTCGCAATCCGCTTTTCTGTCACCCGTATGCATTTATGAATTTTGTATCATTTTATGAAAACTAATTTGTGATGTTTTATGTCTTTTTTAGTCTGTTTTTAAGCACCGGTTGATCTGGTAAATTGGAATTGTCGGTGTATATTTTTATGTGGAATTCCAAATCATAATAATAAAATTGAATAAATTGAGAAGAGGATGCTAACAATTACTCAGTGTTGGAGAGTGCTCTCATAGATGGGCTTGGCTTAACCACTGAACAGTATAGGATTAAGTTCAGAGACACCCAGAAGGCACACACCCAGGACTGGGTAGATTTTGTAGACAGTGCTATTAAGGCTCTGGAAGGTTGGCTTCATGGAAGCAAGGTACAGGACTATGAGGGATTGTACGATTTGATCATGAGGGAGCACATTCTTAATAACTGTCAGAACCAACTTTTGCACCAGTACCTAGTGGACTCTGACCTGACCTCTCCCCAAGAATTGGGAAATAAGGCAGTCAAATGGGTCCGCACCAGGGTTAGGCAGAAGAACCATGGTATTGGAGGTGACCAGAAGAAGCAAGATTCTTCTAAATCTCAGGATAAGGGTGGGGACAAGGGTAAAGATAAAAAAGAGTCTTCACAAGGGCCCCAAAAACCCCATCTGGGGGTGAGTCCCAAAATTCCAAGAAAGGCAAAAAGAAACCTTGGTGCTACATTTGTAAGGTAAAGACCCATTGGACAAGGGATGCTGATTGTCCAAAGGCCAAGGGAACTCCTACTACCACTGTCCCTAAGGCACCTGCTCCCCCTAGCACCATTACAAGTGGTAGTACAGCAACCAAGGGATTAGTGGGGTTAACCTTGGATTCTGAGATGGGTTCTGACTTAGTCAGGACTCCAGCTCAGGCTGTTCTAGTCTGTGATGGTGGCATCGACCATGCCACCTTACTGGTAAGCCCCACTAACTTGGGCAAGTACAGACAACAGCCTTTGATAAATGGAAAAGAAGCAATGGCTTACAGGGATACAGGGGCCAGTGTCACTATGGTGACAGAGAAACCTGTGTCCCCTGATCAGATCATACCTGGTCAAATGTACCAAGTCACCAACACTAGCAATGTCAGGACTGACCATTCCTTGGCAGTTGTGAACCTCAGCTGGGGAGGGGTAACTGGACCTAAAAAGGTTGTGGTATCTCCAGACCTACCTGTAGATTGTCTGATGGGCAATGATCTAGAAACTTCAGCCTGGGCTGAAGTAGAGTTCAGGACTCATGCAGAGATGATGGACATCTCTGCCACTGTGTTTGCTGTCACCAGGGCTCAGGCCAAACAGCTCAGCACTGACAAGGCACTGGATCCTGGAAAAATTGACCAGGTGCCTCCCAAGAGAAGGAGCAGGAAGGGTAAGGCTTTATTCTCCTCACAAACTCCCAGTGAAGATCAGCCTCCTGACGGAGATGATCTCAGTCCCTGTGAAGGTACTGTCCCAGAGGAACTTGGGCCTGACCAGGTAGAGTTCTTGGGGGCAGGGGGCCCTTCCAGGGCAGACTTGAGTTTGGAGCAGCAGACATGGCCCTCTATTGAACCCCCAGACAGCAAGCTGCTGCTGAGGAAGCAGGAAATATCAGTGGGTCCCATAGGATCGATTGGGAAAATGGGCTTCTGTATTCTGAAGGCAGAGACCCCAAGCCTGGTGCCACCAGGAGGTTGGTAATACCCCAGAAGTTCAGAGGTTTCCTCCTCTCCCTGGCACATGATATTCCTCTTGCAGGACACTTAGGGAAAAGCAAGACTTGGGACAGGCTTGTCCCTCACTTTCACTGGCCCCATATGTCTGAAAACACCAAGGAGTTTTGTCGCTCCTTTGCCACTTGCCAAGCCAGTGGTAAGTCAGGTGGCACCACAAAGGCCCCCTTAATTCCACTTCCAGTGGTTGGGGTCCCCTTTGAAAGGGTAGGGCTTGACATTGGTGGTCCCTTGAACTCTCCAACTGCATCTGGGCACAGTTTATCCTAGCAGTGGTGGACCTTGCCACTAGGTACCCAGAAGCTATTCCCCTTAGAACCACTACTGCTCCTGTAGTGGCCAGGGCCCTCCTGGTAATCTTTTGCAGGGTGGGCTTCCCTAAGGAGGTCTTAACAGACAGAGGTACAAACTTCATGTCTAGTTACATCACTGCCATGTGGAAAGAGTATGGAGTGAACTACAAGTTTACCACACCCTACCAACCACAGTGCAATGGGCTTGTTGAAAGGTTCAACAAGACCCTAAAGGGTATGATTATGGGACTCCCAGAAAAGCTTAGGCGAAAATGGGATGTCTTACTACCCTGCCTTCTCTTTGCCTCCAGAGAGGTTCCTCAGAAGGGGGTTGGCTACAGCCCCTTTGAACTTCTGTTTGGACATCCAGTTAGGGGTCCATTGTGTCTAGTGAAGGAGGGCTAAGAGCAACCTCTCGAACCTCCTAAACAGGACATTGTGGACTATGTCCTTGACCTGCGTTCTCGCATGGCTGAGTACATGAAGAAGGCCAGCAAAAACATGGAGGCCAGCCAATAACTTCAAAAAGCTTGACATGACCAAAAGGCTGTCTTGACTGTTTACCAGCCAGGCCAGAAAGTGTGGGTGTTGGAGCCTGTGGCCCCAGCAGCTCTCCAAGACAAGTGCGGTGGCCCCCACACTATCTCCATGGGGTAGTTCATGTGAACCGCCTGAAATCTTTTGTGGACAGGGCTGACATGGGCTTGCTCATGGCAACTGATGAGGGACAGGAGGAAGAGAGTGACCCTCTCCCTGATCTCCTCTCTCAGAAAGAACCCTGATGATGGGTCAGTGAATGGAGAAGCCTTGCCAGGCAGCCTCACTGACCAACAGCAAGCTGATTGTAGGCATGTCCTCAATCAGTTCAGACACATGTTCTCCCTGACACCCAGTCAAACCACCTGGTGTACCCATGAAGTGTACACAGGTGACAGCCTGCCCGTGAATAGTAAAATCTACAAACAGCCTGACCATGTCAGGAATTGCACCAGGACAGAGGTCCAAAAGATGCTGGAATTGGGGGTCATTGAGCCTTCAGATAGCCCTTGGGCTAGTCCAGTAGTCCTTGTGCCAAAACCTCACACTGAGGGTGGAGAAAGAGAGATGAGGTTTTGTGTGGACTACAGAGGCCTCAATGCAGTCACTAGGACTGATGCTCATCCTATTCTAAGGGCAGATGAACTTATAGATACTTTGGCCTCAGCCAAGTTTCTGAGTACATTTGACCTGCCTGCTGGCAAATCAGACTACCTGAAGACGCCAAGCCAAAAACAGCATTTTTAACCCCTAGTGGGCATTATCAATTTATTGTGATGCCCGTTGGTCTACAAAATGCACCTGCCACATTTCAGAGGTTGGTGAACAAAGTCCTAACAGGTCTGGAAGCCTATAGTGCAGCATATCTAGATGATATAGCTGTCTTTAGCTCCACCTGGGAGGATCACCTGGTCCACCTCGGAAATGTTCTCGAGGCCCTGCAAAAGGCAGGCCTCACTATCAAGGCCACCAAGTGCCAGATAGGGCAGAGCAAGGTTGTGTACTTGGCCCACCTGGTAGGTGGAGGACAGGTTCAACCATTGGAGAGCAAAATCCAGACCATTGTGGACTGGATTGCTCCCACTACCCAGACACAGGTCAGAGCTTTCTTGGGCCTGACTGGGTACTACAGAAGATTTGTTAAGGGATATGGGTCCATAGTGACTCCCCTGAATGATCTTACATCTAAGACAATGCCCAAGAACGTTCAGTGGACAGTAAGCTGTCAAAAGGCATTTGATGACCTGAAGCAGGCCATGTGCACTGCTCCCATCCTGCAAAGTCCTGACTACTCTAAAACTTTCATTGTCCAGACAGATGCACCTGAGATAGGGATAGGGGCTGTGTTATCACAACTAAATGCAGAGGGCCAGGATCAACCAGTAGCTTTTATCAGCAGAAGATTGACCCCCAGGGAGACACGTTGGTCAGCCATTGAGATGGAAGCCTTTGCTGTGGTCTGGGCCTTGAAGAAGCTGAGGCCATATCTGTTTGGCACTCACTTCTTTGTTTAGACAGACCACAAGCCCCTCTTATGGCTTAAACAGATGAAGGGTGAAAACCCCAAACCTTTGAGGTGGTCCATTTCCCTGCAGGGGATGGACTATATAGTGGAACATAGACCTGGGAGTAACCATGCCAATGCAGATGGACTCTCCAGATATTTCCACTTAGAAAATAAAGACTCAACTGGGCAATGTTAGTCTCATCTCCTTTCATTTGGGGGGGGGGGTTGTGTAGGAAAGTAGGATCTGCTTTTATGGTTACCCCCACTTTTTACCTGGTGCTATGTTAGTCTCATCTCCTTATGTTTGGGGGGGGGGGGTTGTGTAGGAAAGTAGGATCTGCTTTTATGGCTACCCCGACTTTTTACCTGGTGCTATGCTGTTTCTGACTAGTCTGACTGGGATCCTGCTAATCAGGACCCCAGTCTCTGTGCTTTCTCCCCTAAATTGGTTATGGTAAGTACTTAGGTACATCCCAGATTGGATATTGGTGTACCCTTATAAGTCCCTAGTATATGGTACTGAGGTACCCAGGGCATAGGTACACCAGGGGTCCCCCATGGGCTGAAGCGGAGATCACTCAAACTGTAACTACAGGCCTGCCATTGCAGCCTGTGTAAGCTGGTGCTAGCACCACTTACAACAGATATAGGTTTCCCTATATCTGAGGTCACTGCACTTAAAACCTATAAGTCATCCGGGTGCTCGGTTCTAAGTGTGAGGGCGCCCCTGCATGAGCAGGACACCCCTACAACGTTCGGAGTCCATTCTCCCGGGTTGTAAGTGCTTCAGTCATTACGATACATAGAGTGGCCATGCGTCATCATGCGATGACCATCTCTAAACTGGCTGAAACGAACCATGTCATGTTTGGTATCAAACATGTTGGAATCATACCCCCATACCGTAAACGGTTTGGGAGCTATGATTCCATGCACTGTAAAGCTCCTCCCGGAGGCCCTCAGTGCTCTCTGTACCAGTCTTCTAGACTTGGAAAGCACAACATGGCTGCTGCCTACCAGAGACACGATTCTGCCCTTCTGCTGCTGAGCCAAGCTCGAGCAGGGGAAGGCAGAACAATAGGTATCTTGTCACAGGGAGGTGTGACGACCTTCCAGGCAGGGTTTAGTGTATTGGGGCCAGGTGGGAGTGCTTACCAGCGCCACTCAGTCTGCTTGAGGGGCACATTTGGTGCTCTCCTTGCATAGTCCAATTCAAACCAGCTTAGGAAGCCGTTGGCTCCCACTCTGGTGTGAAACTGGACAAAGGACATCCAACGTGGGACAGCTCGTGAACGGCTCCTGGTCTTCCACAGCGTTGCCTAGTCCGCAAAGCTGCAGTTCCAAGGTCACCATCAGCTCTCCTGCAACTCCCAACATTGGTGGGCATTCGTATTCCGTGCCTCCTGGTCACCCCTGAGTGACATAGACTCTGTCCCCTCTGCTTGCAGGTACTTCTCATCTTGAATCCACCTTTGGGTTCCACCGGACACTTTCACCTTCTCCAGCAGCAGCATCTTCCTGAAGTCCTGTATTGAGTTTGACAGCGGTTTCTGATGCTACTTCACATCTATGCACCCGGCTTCCCTGGTGTAGGTATCCTGTTTCCTAGGGTATCCATGGGTGAGGTGGCTCTCCAACATTCTGCCTTCCACAGGGTTTCTTCATGGTCCACTGAGAAGGGTCCTTCTGCTTTGAAATTGCAACTGCAACTTATCCGTTGACTTGTATTGAGTAGGTACGCGGTCGTGTTCCCACACTGTACACGACCTCCGTGGTGTTCCTAGATACTCACCTTGGGTGGTTCCTTGGGTCCCTGGCACTTCTACGTCTTCTGGGTACAGTCTTGACTTGAGTCGTGGTTTGCATACCACTATTTTAGTATATGGTTTGGTCTCCCCCTGGCGACCACTGTGTATTCGTGCTACTTACCTGTTTTATTTGCAAAGTATTGTGTGCCTTGTGTATATCTCCCTATAGGAGATATCTGTATGTGCTAGTGAGTGTCTTATAATAAATACATATTTTTATAAATACACTGTGTGGTTATTTTTCACTTAATCTATACCAATAAGATTATGTTCTGGTAAAACAAGCTGCTTTACACTCCTTCTGGACTAAGCCTGAAGGCTGCTCTCCACAGCTACCACTTAGAGAGCTTTCTAAGGTTGTCTAAGACCACTAAAATCACCAAAGGGTTGCCTGGATTAGTGCAGGGTGCCCACTTACATAAATGTGCACCATATACTAAGCCAGCTTCTCATAATCCGGTATAGAAATTTAGAAACAAAAATGTTGATATCCTTCAGCCAGCCTAAAAGAAGTGCATGGAACAGGGTGCTGCCAAAGGTGACCAGACCGATACTACAATCAAGGGTTACTCAAGCCCAGGACATGGGCCCAGCCCTAGCTCTGCCTGCCGAGGATGGAATAGCAGGTACAGAGTAGGGTCGGTACCCATCACGGCAATGGTTTTCACAAGTCCATGTCTCCTGAAAGAATACAACATCATACTTCTGGATAAAGATGACCCTCTCCTCACAGTCCATTTTACTAACAAGTCCAGCAATGTTCCAGAAAAGGACCTTAATCACATTGGTTTGTACATCAGACGGCACTAAATACCCCTTGTGTAGCAATGATGACAAAAGGGTGGAGCCTCTCCCAAAGGGCCTTCCTCTCTCCAACAGTTCCGGATGAGGGCAGGGTCGAGGGGCTGGTGGAAACTCTTTCAGACTCAGTTCTACAGCTGACCGCTCTTCAGTTGTTTTGGGGACCTTGGTGTGCCGCTTCTTTAGCTCACAATGGGTACCCAGTCAATCATTGTCAGATAAGTCCCCTAGTGAAGAAAAGTGGTTTTGGACAGGCACATTAAATAAGAAGGTCTGGGCTGGCTTGAAAGGAGGGAGCCCCTCCCTCCTATTAACAGGCAGCAACAGGTCCCTATGGAAATAACCCAAAGGAAATACCTTAACTCTTCCAAAACTGGCATCACCTTGCCTTAAGACCCCAAAAAGACCAAAAACAACCCTGGGATTTTGAAACATTGTGATAGCACAGTCCCCCTCCCATTCCTTACTCATCTTCCCCATGGTGGGAATGGTTGTGAGAATACAATGAAAATACCTCAAGTACCTATGGTACTTTCTCCAAAAATCCTTTAACTTGAGTGTAATTATGAAGCTCCTTCTTGCTTTCACAGTTTATTTTGGGCTAACATTGTGGTTTTATCATTCTTGTAAAATAAATTGGAGTTTAAAGTCCACACCCAAGGTAAAAGTGCCTGGTTAGTGTTGCTTTTATTAATGAATATTCTCCAAAAATTTGATTATTGGCTGAGCTTGAAGAGTTTGTCACTTTAACAACCACTTCCATCTCCCATATTACTGCCTGACACAAAAGCCATTCAAACTTGTAAAAGCAAAACCTTACCCCAAAAATTGAACACCCCAAAATGTACCTCATTTAGTTCTACCACAGTTTACTGGATCGGAGATTATGTTAAACCTCAAATTAAATGAGGCAATGTGTCCCCGCATTAAGGCACCTCCCAGAACATCAAATTAGCAGAGCCAAACAGCTCATTAAGTAATGGGGTTTACTCAACAACTTAGTTCTAGATCAATGAAAAGTTAAAGGGTAGTATTATAAAATTTAAAAGTGAATCAATTCAGAATAATTCCATGAAGGGTCTCAGAAGGAGAGTTATAAAGAGTATGTAAAAATCAGAAATTATTATAAGTCCCAAAGGAGCAGCAAAATCAGTAAATTGTCGGGCAGCCTCCTTAGTACCATAGGAAAGTCTTCTGGTTCATCCCCAAAATCAAGGGGTTCTTCTAGACAATTCTTGCATAGGAAATTAATAATTCTGCAAACCTATCAAAGTGTGAGCAAAAGTATTGTTTCTTTAGTAAGTCAGAACAGAAAATACACGTCATTACCTTCACTCATAAGCACCACCCAAATTCTTAAAAAGATTATTCAAAACTCTATATGCAAATGTAAACATAAGATGTACCAACAAATCTGAAACATTTCACGTAAATAGAGCCAGTGAAGGAACAAATGTGATAGGCACTTGTTGCAATCTTACATCTTCACCATAGGAAGCTAATGGTGAGCAAAACAATACAGCAATGAAAATAATCTAATATGACCTCTGTTTGACTGCGTGCTGTGGAACTTGTTGGGGAGGATGTGCACGAGGGGGGATAACAGGAGTGAGTAACAGAGATGGCATCCATCATGTCCAAGATGACATTTTACACAAAAATGTGGCATAACTAAAATACATTAATAAACGCACTTCTACTCCTCATAGGACATCTATTTAAATTTCAATTATGTTTATACATCCTATACATGTAAAAACCATGTGTAAAGAGGCATATTAATCATCATTATTGATTCACAAATGTATAGTTTTGAAAAACATTTCCACAAATCCCCCCTCTGATTATTTTATAATCACTAGAACAATTAACACAACTTAATTATTGAGGAATTCATTCAACCTGCATCATTTTTTGGTTCTTTCTGGAATTCTCCTCCACCATCTTTAACTGGTTGTAGACTCGACACTTGACATTCTCCATTTCGTAATCTTCAGGCCATTTCCTCTCTAATGGGTTCTTCTCATTTTTATATTGACAGGGGCATATTTATGAGAGATTTGCGTTGCGTGTGCATCTCAAAATCAGATTTCTGAAGCCACGCAAAGTCACTTTGCGTGTCTTTGAGTGGCTTCAAAACTTTGGAGTAACGCAACTCAGTGCAAATCTCTGCATTGCATTACTCTGCCCTAGGAAGGCATTGCATGGGTGCTCCCACGCGACTCCCATGGATATTGATTCAAACCCAGATCTACAAGAACTTGTAAACCTGGGAATGTGCCAAAATCTTAACCTTCCCAGGGGAGGCTTAACAAGGAGAAATATCTCTTTTTCTCCTTATTTCTTCCTCTTTCTGTGTGTGCTGCATTCTGCATTCTGCAGCACACATAGAAAGATGATTGTGCCTCCCAGGATTGTTTTTGTGCAGGAAGGTGCCCCTTCCTGCACAAAAACAATCCTGCATGCAACATAGGCACCCTTGCACCATGGTGCAAGGGTGCCTGAGTTGGCTGCCAGGCTGCCAAAAGGGCACCAGTGCAAGGGAAAGGACAGGAATGCGCTGTATTGCCTTAAGTACAGCGCATTCCTGCCCTTTCCCTGTCACGCAGTGCAGCGCAGCAAGGTGACTCGGTGCGCTGCACTGCATCGTTATCTCATAAATGAGCTCCACAGTTTTGAATCAGACACCCAGAACATGTTAGCAAGAAACACAGACTAATTGCATAAATCATTATAATTATTACAGGAGTTAGAATAATACATAAAGCCCCTATATCACTAACCCAGGAGCCTATAGTTTCCCATAAGCCATGCTCTTCTAAAGATTGAAGTTCACCAGGGATATTAGTCAAATTGGTGATGTAGGCGTTAATAATAGAACTATTATCAGGAATAAAAGTGCAGGATCTCTTAGCTTTTGTAACTTGCAGACACTGCCTTCCTTCACAAGAAGGATATCTAGCAGTTCTGCATCATAATAGCTCTTACAGCAATAATTCTGAATTGATTTCACAGCGCTCCAACTGTGCTTAAGGCAAGTCTATCCAGTAATGAAGATAAACGTCTAATTTTCAAATCATTCATTGTCACGCCTATATGAGGAATAATACCACCTAATATGTTTTTTTTTTTGGTATTTAATGCTTTATTCCGTTAAAATACACCATAAAACATATATAAAAAGTACAATTTCGTATCACAATCAGTATAAAATCCTGAGGTGTGGTTGTTCAATTAATCAAATAGATCAGATCTTCTTCGAGTCAAATTATTAATTCCCTGACAGTCATAAATAGAAGATGCAATTAAAAATAGTCTAAACTTCAGTAAATAAACTATAAAAACCCAGTGAAAACACAATTATTTACCCACCCTCTTTCTAGCTTTCACCACAGCAGCAAGATAATTGTGCATCACAAAACAAATAGGATTAGTTAGCAGCAATTGGAGATAAAACATTGCTGGTTTACACTGCCTAATATTAAGTGACTTTAAAGAGGGAATTAAAAACGGAGTTCTCTGTTCACAGTACAAGCCACAAAAGAACAACATATGAAGCTGCGATTGAGGAGTAGTAGAATCACAGGGGAAGAAAACCAGGTTTTTCACATTGTACTCGTTCGAAGGATAAGCACCAGGAAATGGGCCAGGAAGAGCCTGAACCTTATCAAGAGATACCTATGATGTCAATATTGGGGGAGGTGTACAGGGGCAAAAAAGATGCCACTATTCCCTTTTTTAATTCAATCTCCACTCTCTTCTGATTAAAGAGTTCCCTTCTGATTGTTGTTTTCTCACAGGGGTTAATACACTCAGGACCTAATTACGATGTCGGTTGTAGACACATCGCTGCGGATTGGGAACCAACCGACCTCAGATCGGCGGTTCCGACCCCTCAATTAGGATGCAACTGCACATAGTGCGGTCGCAAACTTCCATTTTTCAATGGGAGCTTGTGAGGTGGCCGAATTTGCCCGCTGCACACGCTCCCATTGAAAAATTTAAGTTTTAAAACATCCCTGCACCGTGTGGCAGGCACCTCACGGTGCCTGCCACCCAGTGCAGGGATGTTAAGGGGGGCACCATAGGTACCCCCCAGGGCCACATGCGGAGGGCCAGGGAGGAAGGGGGCCCTGCTAGGGGCTCCGGTGTCGCTTTCCAACAGCCTTTCCATGTCAGAAAGGCCAACATGCAAAGGCCGTCGGAAACCGACATTATAATTTCGACGGCGGAAATGCCATCCCTAAAGGATTATGAGGCCTTTCCGACCGACCGACTGGCTCATTGTTGGATTGTTTCGTTGGACCCTCCAACTGCTGCCTCCGACCGCACGTATCATAATGCATCGGTTGGACCGCAGCAGTAGATCAGGTTTGGATAGCAACTGACAAGCCGTCGGTTGCGGTCCGAACCGCATCATAATCAGGCCCTCAATGTTCATAAAGAGCTCATATCTGTTTATTTCCAATAAGGTATTCTTGACATACATAAGCCACTTGCTTTTGTACAACCCTGAGAGCCCCATGCAATCAAGCAACAATGGTGGCGTCAAAGCAGCTTCTGGCCTGGCCCAAACTGAAAGCCAGAGCGCTCTTATGGCTAATTCCCACTAAATCATCCAAATATTGTAGGCCTACTTCTTCATGAGCTATAAACGAGGGAATGCTACCGGGCAGAGACAGCAGTCTTCTCAAGAATTTATTCTCACTGATCTGAAGTTGCGTACAACCAGTGTGCCCCCAAATGCCAGCACCATATGTTGCAATAGTTACTGGTCGAGTTTTATAGACAATAGTAGCAGCCTTGAAAGGCATAGAGCCCAACTTGGATGCAAATTTGAATAATGATGCCATAGCCTGTGCAAATTGTATACCCCTGACAGACTTCAAGTGACCCTACATAGATTTATTATCAAAGGGCAACCCCAAATTGGTGAATGTGGGAACACATTTAAATAATGTATCACCTATGCTATAAGGAGATAACCTACTTCTTGGACAATCACATACCATGGCATAAGACTTGGATTTGTTAGTAGAAAATCCTAAATCAGTCATAAAATGTACAAAATTATTTATAAGTTGTTGGAGGCCCCTCCTTGTTTGTGCCATGAGTACACAATTGTCTGCATACATAAGAATGGGACGATGTCGAGTCCCAACCCTCGGGGGATCCGCTGCAGCTTGGATCAGGAAGTCCTCCAGGCCATTTATATAAAAACTAAAAAGAAAGGGTGCCAGCACACACCCTTACCTGACACCTTTCTTAATCTTTATGTAAGGAGTACATTTCTCATTGGGCCTGTACCTGACCCTACCCTCCACATCTGAGTGGAATGGCGACAAAAATGAATGATATTTTGATCTGCACCCTTTTTTGACAGTATTGCCCACAGCCTGGTCCTAACAACATTGTAAAATGATGCATACAAGTCCATGAACGCCAGGATGAGACAACCCTCCCTAACGCTCACATACTTGTCAACCAGTAAGTAGAGGTTCAGGCATTGATCCGCCATTCCAAGGCCCTAGTCTGAAGCCATACTGGACCATTGCCAGGATGGAATTTCATTTTTCCAGCTTTCTAGGTGATCTAAGAGGACAAAGCCCAGGATCTTTGCAGTACATTGATCAGGAATATAGGGTGATAGCAGTGAGGGTCACTTCTATCACCCTTGTATAGATCGGAACAATAGTGGCCCTTGACCATGAGATAGACGGAGTAACACTAATTGCACTCCTGAATACACTCACCAGAATTGGGTCCCAAAGAGAAGGGTTATCCACTGGGACTCCGTCTGGTCTGGGAGCCTTATTTGACGGACATCTGTTGACTGCTGAGTTGACTTCCTCCACTGTGATAGTTAAGCCAGACATCGTGGTAGTTTCAACCAGATTGATATTAGGGCTACATTCAGAAAGGGCTGGCTCAAGATAATCATATAGCTTGGTATAATAGTCAACCCAAACATGTTCAGGGATATTGACCACGATGCCCGCACTAGAGTTGCGTGCAAAAAAAAGGTGCGTTGACAACTTTCCAAAACTGTACCGCATTTTTATTAGCCGAGGCACTAACCAATTACCACCTAATATATCTAAAACTACCTGTCCAAATCCTCATTTCACTCTTCTCAAACCAACTGCATCATCTGCTTCACTTATATGATAAACTCTGGAAAAACTCTAAAGAAAGATAAAAAGATCTAACTCAGTTACTCAACAAATTAAAATACGTTTTACCACACATAATACATTTTCCCAGAACTGGTTCTCCACCAACCAAATAATCACCAGTTACAACATAACTTCTTTCCCACTCACTCGCTCCCACATATTCAACTTTGCCATCTTTCAAAGGCCCACGACGCACCATACACATTTCACCACGCCGCGCTTGTTCAATTCTAAACTTAAGATGCAGGTTTACCAATCTTCTTCTTTAATTTATTTTCTTACTGCCTTTTCATCTTTACAATTCCTCACAATCTTTATCTCTCATTGTATGCTTTAATAAATTCATGCTATTCTTCACTCAAAGCACACAAATAGCCCTGTTTATTCATTTTAGTTTCATGCTTAATTTGTACAATCATTTTGAGAACTTTACCATGTTTGATAATTTTATTATATTCTTCATTCTCTAAGACAGGTACATTTTCCAGAGACGCATTGAAATCCAACAAGCAAGGAGACAAAAATGTATTTTTATGAAATTTACTAAAAAACACTGTACAAGATAGGCTATAGGAGATAGAGAGCTGCATATACGTGACACCCCTCACATGCAGAAGATGGAAGGAAAGTAGAGATAAAATAATTTCCAACTTAAAAATATCCGAATATTCTTGTATCGTTTTAGTCTTAATGCTATCTTGAAATCCACTAACTAAACTTTCTCTATGTGACCGTGTGTTATGTTTCACTTCCTATATAACTATTATGTAGTTAATTCAACTCTTGTAGAGACATATTTATTTATTTGTAGAGTTTTATATAGCGCTAGCTAGACCGGAGGTATCAGAGCGCTTTACATAGACGTTTAGTAAAATATACAGTTATACAAGTTGCATAGGATACCAGGAAAAAAAAAAACCACAAGAACAAGTCAGAAGAGAACATGTAAGGAGGTGGGGAGGGGAATTGGGCCCTTAGCTGGACAACGGACAAGTCAGGCAAACCGGCAATAAAGACAGTTAAACATCATGTGTCCCTCCAAAGTCAATGTCAACAAACCCACCAGACCGGTCGGGGGCAAGGAATCCACGGCACCGGGGGCCGGCCTCGAACACCACGCTGGAGCGCCCTAGGTTGTGGAGAGGGCCAGAAGAGGGGGGGCGAAGTGAATGTCTCGGATCCCATTGGAGACAGTATGCTCAACAACAAGCCAACTAAGACTATTAGTGTTATTAATAAATCAATTAAACTAACAATTTTACAGCATTTGCTGTGCTCCATTGCTATTGAGACTAAAACAAAATAATCCTGAGGCTCAAAAGATTTTAAAAATCAACAAAAAAGTATTTAAAACAATAATAGATTTCTTGTTTTCTTCTTATTTCTTTTGAAACAATAATCAAAACAAAGCTTCAAAAGGATCTTTTTCTTTTTTTTCCAAAAGTTTTTTTCAATTCATGCTCTCGGTAGATTTTCTTTCTTCATTTATTTAAATCGGTAGGGTTCACTCTAACTTGATCAGTACAGTCTTTTGAAGCCTTTCAGGGTGGTTGTTCTTCCTCTTCTGATTCACTTCCAAGTTCTAGGCTTCACTCTGACTGAGCACATGGGGTGGCAAGCTCACATAATGCAGCGACGATTAAAAACGGAGCAAGTAGTGGGTGGTATCCAAAAGATGGCACATAGCTCTCAGTATCGACCCATACTGCCAGTGATACAGATTTATAAACTAAAGGCCCTGGGGTTAGCAGCCTACGGTGCCGCGCTCTGGGGGCATCTGGGCGCAACCTCACTGGTAATGGTGGATAATCGCTTCATGCGTCAGTTGGTGGGTGTACCTGTCAGCACTCCTCTCCTTCCACTTAGGCTGGACTTTGGGGTTAGAGACCTCTCAGACAGACATGCATTGTGTTGCATAATTTACTGGAGGAAGATATGGGCTACCCCTGAGTTATCAGCCTACCGACAAGTGTTAGAGGAAATTCCATCGCTGGGGGGCTCTAGTAGAATTCCATGTCTAAAGCATGTGAAGGGCATATTGTCAGAGATTGGTCTTGATGCTCTATGGAGTGCCCCGGACCAGGTGGGGGCTACCTCCAAATCACTCAACAAGACTACATATTGGCAACATGAAGACAATTGCTAATACACACAGCCGAGCCATGGACCACTAACAGATGCCGTTCCTACAGTTAAGGACTCTTTTAAGGAGGAGGACTTTCTGGATGAAATAGAACCCCCTCTAGCTAGGCGACTGTACTTGCAATTCCAGTATGGAACCTTGCCTCTCCAGACATTTACTGCTAAGTGGGAGCACACGTCACGGGTTAATGAGTTGCAGTGCCCATCGTGTGGGGACCAAAAAGAAACTATTGAGCACATTATCTTTTTCTGTCCAACCTATGTGAGTAATAGGAGGTGTTGGATATTCCCGCTCTGTCGGGAACATAAAGAAGCACAATACAAGCAGATTAATAGTTTTTGCTCTCTCTCATTATCTGATGTGTGTGTGGAAAGCAAGGCACAAGATTAGTACTTTCCTGGGGAAACCTGAAAAGCGGTAATCTGTAAAATGGTGTTTATAAAAACAGATGGAGAATAGGATGAGCAATACTTATTTTTAGAATATAGGAACCCTTTTGGAGTATTTATATGTCTTAACCTTTATTGGCTGATCAATCGATTTTATTGTGTATAACCTATGTACTTTCCTTGTCCATTTCTAGGTCTAGCTAGCCACGCAACCAAGGAAATACTTCAGACTGGGAGATATTGGTTATTGTTTGATGTTTTACACGAAGCCTCCCTGTTGCCTGCCTAAAAGTAAAGAGTTATGGCTATCCTAATGTTCACAACATTGCACTTTTAAATTATATATCTCAAAATGGTTTTATTGTTGTCTTTTATCTTCTGTGCTTTTATGGTTCAAATCCAAACAAAGTTTTATTGATTGATTGACTTCCAAGTTCACTTTCAAATGTGTATTAGCAACAATTTATTGAGCTGTAGATCTCTGACTCTGATTCTTGTTCTTCCTTTGACACTTGAGCTCAATATACTCATTTAGGCGAAGCGTACTTCCTATTTGGTGTTCTCTTTCTTGCTGGTCTTTTAGCAGCAAGTGATTCATTTTCACTATTTACTGAATCTAGTTCAATTCCTTCTGAACTTTCATTAATTGGCCTTAATCTCTCTTGTTTCTCTAGTTGAGAATGTTTTTTTACAGGTTCTTTTTAATGACTTATTTTCCTCTGTTTTCTCTTTTATACCTGCTTCTTCACTAACTGATGGTTTTGAACCCTGATTAGTCTTCACTGCGTGATTCACTGTGAACTACTTGCTTGCTCTTTGGGTTCTCATGCCTCTGCACCGCGTCTTCTTCGGAAAAGCACATCTGAGACCATCTATCCTTAATAATTTAAAGACGAGCCGGTTCCTGTAAGAAAGCTTGTGCACCAGCGGCCTTCAATGGATCAATAAACTGCCGAAGCTTCCATCTCCTGACCATTGTGGATCTACATAGGCCTGACCGGGCGACAATTGACATACTATCAACTGAAACAGGGGATGTTGGTCGGGCAGTAAGAGAGATGGCCTGCCTCAAAAGGAAGTTCCTGATATATATCAGCATAGGCCGAGGCTGTGTCCCCTTAGAACCAGAGGCCTTACGGTTGAGGGGGAGCATGTTGTATTTGTGAATCCCAGTCCCAGTCACTCAGATCTGGAAAGGCCCTTCTAAATATTTGTACCATTTACTGCCGAGGATCAGAGCCTTCCTTGCCATCCGGTATCCCAAAATGCTCAGATTATTTCTTCTGTCGGTTTTCAATGTTCTCAATCTTAGTTTGAAGGAATTTGAGCTGGCCTACATGACCCTCGATAGACTTAACTGTTGTTGCCGCCGTCTCCTCATTAAGGGCCACTCTTTGCTGCAGGTCACTCACATCAGCTGTAAGATTACTGATCTGACTGGAGGACTTCTCCAGCAATTTTTACATCTGCATATTGTCTGCTCTTGACTGAGTATAATAGGCTTGCGCCGCAACCCGATGGACCTGTAAGGCTAACATAATTGATCTTAAAGATGGTTCCTGCATAGCCTCTTCCGTCTCTCCCACAAACTCCTTGGTCATAAGTGAGGAAGAATGATCTGATACTGTCCCAGAGGATATATCTGAGGGAGAGGCAATATTCGGGGTGGAGCAAATATGCTGAGAACGTTGAGTATGTAGCTCGGGTCGCTGTTTCTCACCTGCAGACCCAGGAAGCGTGGCAGATAATCAGGAAATAATGGATTTCACTTCTCCCTTAGAGGTCACCCATTTCCTACGTGGACTACTCTTAGCACCCTGGTCACTTACCTTGCCAAACTGCCGCTGCTTTGCAGGCTTAGATAGGAGGTGAACCATGCCTTAGTCTGTGGGTTTTCTCTGCTTGGACTGTCCTGCTATATTCAGTTTTTTGGGGAGCACCCCCCCTTGCGTAGAAATAATATCCGCTTGTGATACATGCGGCATGAAATTCTCAGACTGCAATGTTGGGGCCTCCAAACTCCCTGGGGCAGATAAGTGGTCACTTTCACTTTCGGCAGTCACCTTTAAATCCACCTCTGCCTTGGAGTGACACCTTAACGTTCCCAAACTTCCTCCGGGTAGTAAACCCTCATCATCCTCCATGTCCTCCCTTGGAGCATTGCATGGCTGACCCACATCGTCAGTATCCCTCCCAGGTAGCTGGAGAATACCAAAAGCAGTACTTATATTTGTTGACTATGTAGTACCCCACAAAGCCTCTGATGAGACTTTGGCTAAAGGGGACGAATAAGCACACTTAACATGTGAATTGTAGATACAATTGAGTGTAGCTTGAATTTCCTTCTTTTTAACCCCCAGTTTCTCCTTGCTTGCACTTTTTATGTTGATGGATTATAAGAGGGATGGATGACCAGCTGAAATGTTCTCTTTGCTCCCCACTTCTGTTTGGTCTTTGCTTTACTTCTTTCTCTATCTTTTTTACTTTGTGGTTGGGTGGTGGGCAGGGATTCGAGGTGGACGGGTTGGGGGCTCTTCCTTGGGCTGCTTTCATCAACGGCCCCAGATTGGGGCTATTCCTTCCTTAAGGCACGAGGGGGGTGGGGTATTCTCTTTGGGTTGTCGGTGGTGTGGGGAGTAGGACCAAGCTGGATATTACTGAGTGCCTCTTGCTGGCAGTTTGGTTCACATGTAGAGGGTTGGGAGAGGGGCAAATTGGTCGTAGCCAAGGGAATTTATACAGGATGTATGCTAAGCTTTTCAATGGATATGCAAAGTTTCACTGGAATCTCAGGACATGGGAATTCAGATTCTATATAGATGGCTAGGATGGCCCAGATTCAACGTATGTCTTGGAATGTGTCAGGGATTAATGCGCGGTCTAAGCGACAGTTGGTCCGAGAGGAGATTGGATATTATAAACCTCATTTGGTGGCTCTGACTGAGACTCACTTGGCATATAAGGACAGGGTCCTACATAGGCAGCTGGACTATAACATAGTTGCCTCTACATCCCAGACTACATCAATTCGGGGGGGTGGCTGACCTTTCTTCTAAATAATTTCAGGGCCAGGTATTAAAACTGCAGCTGACCCTAGGGGAAGATGGATACTGGTACAATTGATTCTACATTCATTTAAATTTGTGCTTTGTGTTGTCTATGGACCAAATATAGATGACCCTGAATTATTTGATACACTCTCATTTGAATTATTGGATTGGGATGGAGAATTGATTTTAATGGGCAATTTTAATTATGTAATCAACTATAGCATTGATTCCACCAACTGCAAGGCTACTTCTCATAAACCCTGAACTAGGGCCTCCCTCAATGATTTGATTAAACTATATGGCATTTGTGACGCTTGGCGGACTCTTTACCCATCAGACCCTGGCTACACATAGTATTCCCATCCACACAAGCATTACTCAAGGATAGACATGGTCTTTACCAAACGTATGCTGTTAGATAATATGGAAATGACTGTATGCCCAAGGGTAGTCTCAGATCATAATCCAATTTATTTTCATTTTTCACCTGATCTGAAGTGGGACAAGCCTAATAGTCCTAGGTTTACCTTGCCTAGCGAATTACTAACTAATAGCGAGTATATACAGTCTATTTCGGGCTTACTTGGTGAATTCTTCACTATTAATAGAGGATCAGCTTTCCCTACAATAGTATGGGATACTATGAAAGCATATGTCTGCGGTATAACGCTACAATATGTGATTAAGCAAACCAGAGCTAATAATGAAGAAGCTTATTTTCTCCGCCAAACTGTTCGTCAGCTCGAGCTACTACACACCCTCAAAATTACTCAAGGCGCTACAGATGAACGCCAAGTATTTAGCCAACTGTTAGAAATGCGATCTCCTGCTGGATGTAGATTGAAGGAACAGCTAGCTGCTAGATTTGTAAAATATAGGAAGCTCCAATATGAATATGGGGAAAGGGTAGGCCGAGTTTTAGCATATCAAATTGCAGAACACCAAACTAAGGGTAAAACAGGCCATTAAGGGATTAGATGGCAGGCTCTATACAAAATCTAAATTTATTTTGGAACAATTCTCTCGGTTTTATAGTAAGTTGTACAGCCAGTCACAGAAGTTCGATCAGGAAAAGTGCTGGCCATATATCCTACAGTGCCATTTACCCTGTCTTACAGAGGAGCAGGCATATGACCTTCAGAAAGAAATCTCAAGACTGGAAATTGAGGTTGCATTAATGGCCGTACCATCGGGTAAGGCAGCAGGGGAGGACGCACTCCCTGTGGAGTTTTATAAGACATTTAGAGAGATACTGAGCATAGAATCTTTCTACATTATTCAATATATTCAGGCAGGAGGGACTATCCCTGATAGCTGGAACACAACTAATATTGTGGTCTTTTAAAAAAAGGACAAACCAGCTGATGACTCGGGTTCTTATAGGCCCATCTCATTGATTAACACAGACGCTAAATGGTTTGCTAAAATTTTAGCCTGCCGTCTTGCTCCATTAATCCCAGTTTTAGTATCCCCACAGCAATATGGATTTGTCCCAGGCAGAGATACCACAGAGCATACTAACACAGCAACTGCTGCATTTAATATTGCAGAAAATGCAATATGAATATGGGCATGATATTACTGGATGCGGAGAAGGCATTCGACCGTGTTGCTTGGGTCTGCTTTCGGTATAGGGGAAGATTTTGTTAAATTGATCCAGGCATAAGACTCCACGTATTGCGTATGCTGGGAGCTACTCTGAGCTCTTTAGTATTTATTGTGGGACCCGACAGGGGTGCCCACTCTGGCCCGTCTTTCTTGCTCTTTATTTAGAACCTTATTTACAGTCCCTTCTTAGGAATACAGATATCCAATCATGTACTTTTGGTGATCAACAACTCAAACTGAACGCATATGCTGACTATGTGGCAATCCTTTCTTCTAACCCGGCAACAACTGTAGCTCAGATCTCTCTTGAAGCGTGTACTTTTGGAGAATTTTCTGGCTATAATCTGAATTTAGCTAAAATACAGGTTCTTTTGAATTTTACCCCTGATTCCCCTATTCAAGGGGCTACTACCTCAACGGTTTATTTAGGCTTTAGGCTGTGCCCTGCAGTATCTAATATTGTAAAATTAAACTACGAAACTTTGCTATCTGCAACGGTCATTAAATTAAAATCATGGAGTAAGCTACCACTTACCATTATTGGATGAGTAAATTTTACCAAAATGAATATTCTCCCCAAATTTCTTTATTTGTTTAGGGCAATTCCGCTGAGGCTCCCAGATTCTTTTTTTAGACGACTAGAAGGTGCTATTAGTAGTTTTATTTGGGGCTACAGGTGGGCTAGACGCGCTAGTCGACTTCTGAAATCTTCCTATAAAAAAAGAGGGCTCTCACTCCCAGACTTTAAGCGGTACTTCTGGGCCGCTTTTACTGGACGTTTGCGTAGTTTATTGATTTATGGGGAACCAAATCTAACAGTATTTTATTTTCAGCTCGCTCTAGGAGCAGAAGCTAGGCTTTTTTTTATCAGCTACATGATCCCAATTACTACAAGAGGATACATTTCAAAGTACTCAAAGATATCATCTGTATTTGGAAGGGGATCTGCAAGAAATATTCTGTCTGTTTTATAAACAAGGATACCCCCATAAGGGATAATCCTGCTTTTTCCTATATTTTCCGGGATCTAACCTGTAAGTATGGGCAGACTGCGGAATTACAACAATGGGCCAATTATTTGATTTGAATGGCTTTAGAGCCTTTTCTGATTTACAAGATGCCTATGAATTGCCTCATCAATCTTTATTCAAATACCTTCAGTTGAGGGATTATATGCGGACTGGTCGTGGGCATGCGGAAGGAATCGACAGCTCAGAGTTTTCTTTATATTATTTTAAGTCTGGTATTAAACCCACTATAAGTTTGATGTATCAGGCATTTTCGATGTATGTTATAGATGACACTCCGCTTCTAGCTGCAAAATGGAGTAGACGTCTTTCATCGGAGGTCTCAGCTGGAGAGATTCAGATGACATTAAATTTGCTGGACCGCTCTGTACACTCCGTAAATCTCAAACTTCAAAAGTGGCGCATGATGTGTCTTTTATACTACAACCCAGACATAATCTTAGTTTTTAAAACTCCTTCCACAGACAGGACAGATAGAACAAGATGTCCTAAGTGTAACCTCTTTGCTGCCGATGGCCTGCACATGTTCACACTCTGCCCCTTTTTACAAAAACTTTGGGAAGAGGTGACAAACTATATGTTGCTAAGTCTCGGCTTTTCCGTACAATTATCTGTTAAAGGGAAAATGATGGGTGTTAAATACGAATTTGAAGGGGGCTTACAGAAATTAATTATAATCATGCTGGTATCGGCCCAACTCTGTATTGCTCGAGCATGGGTCTCAGAGAATGCCCCTAAAGATTCAGAATGGCGTTCCCTTGTTTATCAAATATATGAATTAGAGCTCGCTTTGGCTAAAGCAAGAGGCTTTTCCTTGTTACTAAAGTTTGATAAGAACTGGAAATTTTTTAGATGGGATTTTATCAATGCTGATAATGATTAACTGGATATTGAAATGGTTTAACTTCTTATGTATGCAAATCCCTGTAATATATTATAATTTTAGCCAGTTTATTAATGAATCTAGGTGCCATGAATAAATGAATTACATTAATCAATTACATTTGTCCCTACTTGATTGCTCTTCTTTGATGTTTTATCCTGTATGAAGTGCTTCCATATATTTGTCTTACTATGAGCTGAGAAAATTGAATACAAATATTTAAAGGGAAAAAAAGGGTTCTCGTGATTCGAATTTTCAACTGCAGTCTTCCATTATTTGGATCAGAGACTGCTTCTTTTTGCTAACACTCATGCCTTTGACATTACAACAGCTCTTCACTGCAATCCCCACCTTGAAACTGGACAACAGCACCACTGGTAGACATACCAGGATCTTCACCAGAGCTTTCACTTTCATTGATATTAGACTTTTATGACTTTATTTTCTTCACCAGTTTCAAAACTTTCACCTCCTTTAGGATTCAAGCCGCAAATTTGAGCTTGATCTTTAGAATCAGTGGTTGTTTTCACCACTTCTTCATCTGCCACTTTCAGTCGTTTGATGTGAGCTGCATGGATCCACTCAAGATCACCTGATAGGGTCTGCGCCAGCGCTCCTTCAGGCAGGTCTTTCTCACATGTTTTTGGACCAATGTCCGGTCTCCAGGGGTCAATCGGTGGCACTGTATTTCTTTTGTTGCTTCTGTTGCCGCATTCAACCAGTGAGAGACAGATTTCACCATATCGGCCAGACTTTTGCAGTGATCTGGTACGATGTAATCATTTATCTAAACTAGTGCAGCTGAAGGAGTGTAAGCCAGTCTCATTGCTCTACCCATGATAACTTCATGGAGTGACAACTCAGTCTTTCTATCTGCGGTACATCTGATGCTCATTAAAACAAGGGAAAGAGTGACCACTTTAAACAAGTAGCACAGACTTTGGCTAGTTTGTTCTTGAGAGTTCCATTCATCCTCTCAGCCACTTCGGAAGGTTGAGGATAATAACTACAATAGAGCATCTGACCAATTGTGAAGGCAGTACAGATAATTAGCAATTTTTTTAGAAAAATGTGAACCACGTTTTGTCTCAATAGAAGCTCTTGGGCCAAAACATGGAATTGACTCAATCAACAAAAGTTCAGCAAATGTAAGGCTATCTGATCTCTGGGTGGGATAAGCCTCAACCCATTTAGAAAACAAGCAGACAATGACCAGAATATATTTCAAGCCATTGTAAACTGTCTCCTTAGAATCTTGTAAATGAGCCTTCTGATTTGCCAATGTGATTCATCACAGTCAATGTTCTTTTTCCCTGAGTATTTTTTCTGGCACACCAAACACCTGGAACATAAACTTTCAGCAACATTTCTAAAATGTATGTTTTCCCTGTTATTTTCTTAATGTTCGGCACATTGAGTCTCCCTGAATGAGATTGTCCGTGAAAATACCTTGCAATGGGTTATAACATAGCATCTAGGAGAATGTAATTGTTTTCAGAAGTGACACACGAATCCTGATGATTTTCCTTCTAACCTAATTTTTTCCATCTCCTTTTTTCTTCTTCTGTACCTTCCTCTTGAAGGTCTCTTAACTCACTCAGAGATGCGTGAATTGAACTTAATAAGAAACAATTCATGTTTTCTGCATTTTGCATTGTGTTTATTCTTAATTCAACATTCTCATTTTCCTGAACCACTGTTTTATCCTCAAGTGCAGAGTATCTAGAGTAGAGTAAGAGTAACTTAGGGGCATATTATCAAGGGCTGGCGATATAATTATCGCCGCTTTAGCGTCCGTTTTCGGGCGAAAAGCGGCGATAATTATATCGCAATATCATCAAGGACACGCTAGCGCGTGTTTCCTTGATGTAGAGCCCGCTTTTTCACAGCCTCGCCTTGCATCGCTAATGAGATGCAAAGAAGGCGTGGCTGTGAAAACAACACAAGTTAATATCGCGAAGGCAGCTTCGCGATATTAACAAGGAGGTGCAGCGATAAAAGAAATCGCGCTACCTCAGCTTTAACTCAGGAATTTAACGTCTGTTAAATTCCTGACTTAAGCATACTTTTCATGGGAGATGGATTCTGCTGATACGACCACAGGGTCGTATCAGCAAAGTTATCGCCGTTTTCCATGGAACATCGCTGGAAAACCAGCGATGTTCCATGGAAAACAAGCTTATCGCAGGAATAATTATCGCCATTGCGCTATGCGTTGTTAATACAGCGCTAGCATGGCAATAATTATCTGCGGTAGCCGGCGATAACTATTCTCACGCTGTGAACGGCCAGCGATAATTATCGCTGGCCGTTGATAATATGCCCCTAAATCTTTTCCAGCCTTATGAACAGCACACTTGACTACAGCAATCTCTTTTGGCTGCTTTATTGCTTCCGACAAATCAAGTATATAAAGACTGTTCTTTATAGGAGCGCCAGCAGATTTCATAAAGCCTCTCTGCGACCATAGTTGACCAAAATCATGCACCACACCAAAACCATACTGCTGGCTGTATAGATTGTCACATTCAAATTTTCCGACAGGCAAAAAGCTTTAGCCAATGTAACCAACCCTGCCACTTGTACTGAAGTTACATTTGGCAGATAGGATACTTCAAGAATTTCAGAAATGGAACACACCACATAGGCACCCTTTAATGCTCCATATTGGCCTCTCAAACAAGAATCATAAATACATCATGACAGAGCAGTCATTTCCATAGGAGTTTCTTTAATATCTGTTCTTGGTTTGGTACATAATTCAGTAACTGCAACAAATCATGTTCATGTTCGTCATCAACATCATCAATTTCACCAGTGTTCCTGTCTTCACAAACATTTTCCGGAATAGGAAGCAGTGTCGCTGGATTAACTGAACTACGCCTCTTAATTGAGATGATCTCTGCTGCCAGTATGACTTGCCCATATCTTGTCTGTTAGAAGGTGGATAATTAGTAGCTGTAAGTTTGCACCTACCATTAGCAATAAGGCCACCAACACAATATAAGGCCCAGAGAAGGTCTCAATAAATTATTCCCTTGCTCAACCCTTGGTAGCTGGCAATGAGCAGGCAAGCTTAACTTAGGAGACAGGTGTGTGAAGCATTTAAAAACATCAATACATTAATATAAGTAAGACACAACACACAATAAAAATCCACAACCAATTTATAAACATAGGAAATATTTTCATAATTAAAATGACAAGACCTGGTTACATACTACACATGCAAAATTCAATTTTCAAGAGAACATTGCACCATTTCTTTCTTGGTGGGAAAGAGTTCACTATCCAGTCATACCTCCCCATATGTGTCATTTTAATCTGTAAAATCAAAAAAATAGAACAGGCCTGTGAATCCACAGCATTCAAATAACTATGTGGGTCTAAAAAAAGTGTAAGGTGGGTCAGTAAGTGCCTCACGTAAGCAACAACAAGGGAGCTACTGGTAGGTCCTCACCAGTTGACTCACTATGTCATCATTGGCACTATCCTGACATGAAAGAAACGTGACCAACCTCCCAATTTAAGCGTAATTAGAGAAGATGTGTATCAAAATAAAGTGATATCAATCTAAAAAACTTGAGAGCCCCGTTGTACAGAGGAGGTTACATATACTCTCCTACAAGGTTAAAACTGAGTTACGGACGCATATCACAGCTATCTTTAATTTTTATATAGTGTCCCTACTCATTTAAAACAACAGTCACATGTTTTAGACCATCTTAACCTGAAAGGCTGTTCATGACACATATGGGCGGGCATGACTAGATAGTGAACCATGTCCCACCAAGAAAGAAATGGTGCGATGTTCCCTTGAAAATTGGATTTTGTATGTGTAGTATGTAACCAGGTCTTGATATTCTGACATTATTCAGTGGAGGGCGTGCTGGTTTATTTTCCCTCTTTGGCTCCCCCTTTGTAACATGATTAAAATGACACTAAAATTACAAAGATCCAGTGTAGGGAACCGTAGATATGAATGCTTAAAGAATAACCGCTTTCAAGGACTTAAAAACCAATAGCACCAAATTGGGACTTCTGGTCGCGCATGACTGGGAAAAAGTCAAAGTTTGAGGCCGACCGCAATGAAGCTCTGGTTTGGATACACTAAGCATGAGGCCTCGGTCATAATTTTACCTTCGCATTTAGAAACTTTTCTGAAGTATTTTATCTCAACGTCGATCGGTCACCTTATGGATCTTCTTCCAAAAGTTGCTCCAAACTTCTGGAACGTCTTCCTGAAGTTCCTCTTGTGGGTTCAAAGTGTACAAAACAGAAATCCAAGGTTCCAGAGCCTCTGATTTGCTCCTTGTAAGTTGAGACTACAATTCCCACAATGCACCTGGCCAAATCCTTTAAAGTCCAGCTGAAGGTGGTCAGCGGGGTTCTTCTTGCTATAGATGATGCAGGTGAAGCTCTTTTAACCTGTCCCTTTCAGGGAGTCCACTCCTTCTATTTTGTAAGCAAGTTAAAGTCTTTAGGGTTGTAGTTCCTTAGTGTGCATCAGGCACAGTCATTCAGAGTGCAGTCCTCTTGGTGCAGGTCAGGGTTCCAGCAGTGCAACCCTTCATTTTCTTGCTGTTTCAGGCAGCAGATCCGAGTTGCTATCCAGCTCTCACATATTCATCCAATGTGCTGGGGCAACAAGTTGGGGGGCACCTCTGTCAAATGGGGTGCAGGGTGCCACCCAAAAGCATGACAGCTTCCTCCAAAGTGTGGCATATTCTTGTCCCACAAAGCACTGCCCTTTAAAACTCAATATAGAGAATCTTTCTCTGTGGAGCGAAGCCCTGGCTAAGCCAACCTACTGGTGTGGCTCATTTCCCTTAACACTCCCTTTCAAGACCTCCTGCAAATTCCAGTCTTGGGGCTACCATCTGGCTGGGGGGTACAGGAAGAGGGGGTAGGCCAGGCTTATATTCCTTACTGTCCTGCTGTCTTCAAAGCTCAGTTTGATTTACCCAGCCCCCGTCCTGGCCTGTTCTCTGCAGCTGCAGAGCTCCCCCCATCAGTTAACCTCTGCCTCTATGCAGGCCACTTATCACTTCATCAAAGCAGTTTGGCTAAGCCTGTTAAGGCTGGCCAATTCGGAGAGGCTGTTAGAAGGCTGGATTTTGGCTCACAGAAAAGAAAGTTCTATTACTTCTTGCCTGTATTTGTTATGATACTTTCATTAGTGGCAAGTTATTGGATTTATCATTACCAGTATGGCAAGTCCTTGAAATATTATTTTAGCTCACTCCAGTCAATAGATACAATGTACTACAGTATTTCCATGTTAGCCTATGGAGATTAACGGCTACAATGGGGAAAATCAAAATGAGTAGTTTTTCCCTTACCAGGGCATATAAAAGATCTTTCAAAAAGCCCCTGTTTACTTTTACATTACACCCTACCCTGGGGAGACCTAGGGTAGACCTTAGGGGTGACTTATATGTACAAATAAGGTAGTTTACTACTTTGGAAGTACCTTTAAATCCAAAGTCGAGTTTTCATATAATTTCAGTCTAAAAGCAGATTGCAAAGCAGGGCTGACTTTTAAAATGACACCAAAGGGGATGATGGACGGAGCGTTAGAGCAAATCAAACACTCACCCCCAGTCAACTGATCTGGGTTTAATCCATCATCATTCTTTAGCTCACTCCACCACCCCAGTTCAGACATGGCCATATGCAAATCAGTCTGACCCTGTGCCTCATGGGAACAGTCCAGCCTGAACTGCCAAGCCATGTCTTCCCTGGACCGGAAACAAGCATCCTGGGACCGGTTTCGGGTTCAAAACCCTCATCAGCCAGGCTATCTTGAATCCAGTGGCAAAGTGAGCAAGGGACCCAGTTCTGGGCATACCCTGCCAACTTAGGGCGAACAAAGCGATACCAAAGGGGATGATGGACGGAGCGTTAGAGCAAATCAAACACTCACCCCCAGTCAACTGATCTGGGTTTAATCCATCATCATTCTTTAGCTCACTCCACCACCCCAGTTCAGACATGGCCATATGCAAATCAGTCTGACCCTGTGCCTCATGGGAACAGTCCAGCCCGAACTGCCAAGCCATGTCTTCCCTGGACCGGAAACAAGCATCCTGGGACCGGTTTCGGTTCAAAACCCTCATCAGCCAGGCTATCTTGAATCCAGTGGCAAAGTGAGCAAGGGACCCACGTCTGGGCATACCCTGCCAACTTAGGGCAAACAAAGCAATACCAAAGTGGATGATGGACGGAGCGTTAGAGCAAATCAAACACTCTCCCCCAGTCAACTGATCTGGGTTTAATCCATCATCATTCTTTAGCTCACTCCACCACCCCAGTTCAGACATGGCCATATGCAAATCAGTCTGACCCTGTGCCTCATGGGAACAGTCCAGCCCGAACTGCCAAGCCATGTCTTCCCTGGACCGGAAACAAGCATCCTGGGACCGGTTTCAGGTTCAAAACCCTCATCAGCCAGGCTATCTTGAATCCAGTGGCAAAGTGAGCAAGGGACCCACGTCTGGGCATACCCTGCCAACTTAGGGCGAACAAAGCGATACCAAAGGGGATGATGGAAGGAGCGTTAGAGCAAATCAAACACTCACCCCCAGTCAACTGATCTGGGTTTAATCCATCATCATTCTTTAGCTCACTCCACCACCGCTGTTCAGACATGGCCATATGCAAATCAGTCTGACCCTGTGCCTCATGGGAACAGTCCAGCCTGAACTGCCAAGCCATGTCTTCCCTGGACCGGAAACAAGCATCCTGGGACCGGTTTCTGGCTATTCAGCCGTCATCAGCCAGGCTAGCTTGAATCCAGTGGCAAAGTGAGCAAGGGACCCACGTCTGGGCATACCCTGCCAACCTAGGTCGCCCAGACGTGGGTCCCTTGCTCACTTTGCCACTGGATTCAAGCTAGCCTGGCTGATGGCGGCTGAATAGCCAGAAACCGGTCCCAGGATGCTTGTTTCCGGTCCAGGGAAGACATGGCTTGGCAGTTCGGGCTTGACTGTTCCCATGAGGCACAATGTCAGACTGATTTGCATATGGCCATGTCTGAACTGGGGTGGTCATTTAGGGGTCACCAGGGCTCGCAGTTGCAACCCCTAGCTTGCTCCTTGCTACCCCTGGCACTGCCTTTGCCACCCCTGGCCTCAGAGGTGGCAAAATCAGCGTCAAGAACACAGGGGAGTCCCGCATTATCAGAGTCAGGCTCAAACCTCGTTTTCTTGTCATTTTTATTACATTAATAGTGAATAATAGTTTATTATTCACATTAGTGTAATAAAACGTGGAACAGCAAGATCTGGACCTTCACTGGCATCTTAGAGAAGAATAATAAAATGGTTTTAATGTATGTTGTGTGTGTGCATGTGGGTGAGAGTGAGATTGGGTGAGAGAGTGTGTATATGTGTGAGCATGTATGTTTGTATATGGGATCGTGTGTGTGTTTGTCAAAATGAGCAAGTAAGTTATAAGTGAGTCAGAGTAAAAGTGAGTGAGAGAGTGCAAATGAGTGATTCAGGGGGAGAGTGAGTGCACAAGAGAAGGTAAAAATTAATGAGTGCAAGTCAGTGTTAATGATAGTACGAGTCTGAATAAGTGAATGTAAGTGAGTCTGTGTTGTTATGCTTGCAGATCCGCTGTTGTAACTGGCATGCTTTTTGGCTTGTCGAAGCACCCTTGACAAAATGTTGGCACTGGAATACTGGAGGCAATAGTTGCATATGGGATATCCTCTGCAAAATGCTAATGTGGCACTCTGTAGGTACATTTTGGCATGGGGCACCCATGAAAAACATTCTTGGCATAGTTGGCACCTTATGGAAAATTGCTTGTGATGGGACATTGGAAAAAATCTTGGCGTATGGGAAAACAACTGTGGCAAGGTCATGGGGCCATCCAGGACAAAATGTGGTCCATGACATATAAGCCATAATCTTTGACATAAGGGACTTCCATAGTGCAAGAGAATTAGTATTAGGAAAATTCTGGCACGGGCGTATTGTATGTAATGTTTGGGCAACAGGGGATACCATGGCAAAATGCTGGTCCTAGCAATGGAAGTCATTTTTCACATAAGGGGGCACCAATAGGACATTTTAAAAACATAATTGGGTGAACTCATGGGGACTGTCAGATTTCAGTAGCTTGGTACACCAAAATAGGCATTAAATATTTAGCAAATTTATGTGAAAATTGTGCATTGAAATGCACTAGTATCAGGGAAGAGAAACCTCCACCCGTTTTTCTCCCCTAGAAGATTATATAATATTAATTATACAATTATGTAACTTCAGCAGTGTTAATTTTTGTGATGTCAGTCAGTCAGTCGATAGCTCTTTATTCGGCCAACAAAGACCATAAAAGCACAATATAAAACCCAGCAAGATGGTGGGTTACGTCTCTGCAAACAAATATTCCTTAACATAAATATACAAGGAGTTGTTTAAAACACAACAGTGCAGATGAACAATTACATATTCATTATTGCCATATATACATGACATTTCATGTTAGTGTGTGCAAATCGCAGTGAAAAAAAGTCTACCTCCGAGGAACCCTCATCTACCGACCCCCTGGACCCCGCGGACCCTTCGCCAACTCCATCACGGACATTATCTCCCCGCAGGCCATCGCATCCACCAACTACACCCTGCTGGGAGACCTCAACTTCCCCCTCGACAACCAACTGGACCCCAACACCACATCCCTCCTGGACAACCTCCACAACATTGGACTCCGCCAGATCGTGACCGAGCCCACGCACTCAGCAGGACACACCCTCGACCCCCTCTTCACTACAGGAAACTCCATCACCTTCAGCCACACCACCGAACTCCCATGGACCGACCATCGTTGCGTCCACTTCACCTTCAGAACACCCACCATCCACAGACACCAGCACCTGCTTCCACGAAGAAACTGGACCAAAATCACCGACGACCAGCTCACCTCCTCACTCAACAACTCCACCCCAACCATCGCGGAAAACAACGACCCCAACACCGCAGCCCGAACCCTGCATAGATGGATCTCGGACAGCACCAACACCATAGCCCCCCTCAAGAAAAACAACAATACCCGCGCCAAGAAAGCCAGATGGTTTACCACCGAACTTCGAGAGTCCAGACGCACATGCCGCTGCCTCGAAAAGGCCTGGAGGAACACCAAATCCACAGAAGCCCACAACAACTTCAGAGCCGCCACCAACGCCCACCATCAACTCATCAGAGAAACGAGGAAAAAAGCGGTTGAAGACAGAATCTCCACCCACGCGCACAACAGCAAGGAACTCTTCAGCATCATCAAGGAGTTCGCCCAACCCACCAGCGAGTCTACCGACATCCCTCCCTCACAAGACCTCTGCGACAAACTCAGCACCTTTTTCCACCACAAAATCAAGAGCATCTACGACAACTTCGACGAAGACAACCAACACACTGAACCCTCACCAACTACCCCCGACACCCGGAAACCAGCGATTGATGACTGGACAGCCCTCACCACCGAAGACACACTGAAGACAATGAAGTCAATCCACTTAGGGGCCCCCACGGACCCCTGCCCCACCACATCTTCAACAGAGCCGCCGACACCATCGCACCCATGCTCTGCCACACCATCAACCGCTCCCTGGCGACCGCCTCGTTCCCCGACGACTGGAAACACGCCGAGGTCAACCCCCTCCTAAAGAAACCCTCAGCGGACCCCACCGACCTCAAAAACTACAGACCCATCTCCCTGCTCCCGTTCCCAGCGAAAGTCATCAAGAAAGCCATCAACAGCCAACTTGCCACATTCATTGAAGAACACAACATCCTCGACTCCTCCCAATCCGGCTTCAGAAAAAACCACAGTACGGAAACCGCCCTCCTCGCCGCAACAGACGACATCCGCACCCTACTGGACAAAGGAGAAACAGTAGCCCTCATCCTCCTTGACCTATCAGCGGCGTTCAACACAGTCTCCCACCGCACCCTAATACGCAGACTCTACGACGCAGGAATCCAGGACAAGGCCCTCGACTGGATCTGCTCCTTCCTCTCCGGCAGGACGCAGCGGGTCAGACTCCCCCCTTTCCTCTCGGACCCCACACCTACCACCTGCGGAGTCCCCCAGGCCTCCTCCCTCAGCCCGACGCTCTTCAACGTCTACATGGCTCCACTTGCCCCCATCGTCAGAACCTACGGACTCAACATTGTGTCATACGAAGACGACACCCAGCTCATCCTCTCCCTATCCAACGAGCCCAACACCGCCAGACGCAACTTTCGAGAAGGCATGGAAGCCGTCGCCAAATGGATGAAAAACAGCTGCCTACAACTAAACACCAACAAAACAGAAGTACTCATCATGGGCCCAAACCCGACGCCTGGAGCGACACCTGGTGGCCCCCCGCCCTCGGAAACCCGCCAACCCCCACAGACCACGCACGCAACCTGGGAATCATCCTGGACTCCGAGCTCAAAATGGACCGCCAGATCAACTCTGTCTCGTCTTCCTGCTTCCACACCCTCCGCCTCCTTCGTAAGACCTTCAAATGGATCCCCCTCGAACACCGAAAGACAGTCACTCACGCCCTGGTCACCAGCAGACTCGACTACGGCAACGCACTCTACGCCGGAATAAACAAAAACCTCATCCGCAAGCTACAGAACATCCGGGCCGCCGCCGCAAGACTGGTCCTCAACCTGCCAAAACACTGCCACATCTCCCAGCACCTGCGCACACTCCACTGGCTCCCCGTCGAGGCGAGAATCACCTTTAAGATGCTCACCCACGCACACAAGGCCCTCCACGGCACCGGACCAGCATACCTGAACAGCTGACTCAAATTCCACGCACCCCAAAGGACCCTACGATCAGCCCAGCTCTCCTACGCCATGGTCCCCCGCACCAGAAAGACCAGATCGGGAGGCCGCTCCTTCTCCTTCCTCACAGCCAAAGCATGGAACGCCCTTCCGCTCCACCTCAGACAGACAACATCGCTCCCCATCTTCGCAAGAAACCTCAAAACCTGGCTCTTCGACAGACCCCCTCCTTGATGGAATGGAACCTGCACCCCCCCCCCCCACCCCTAGCGCCTTGAGGCCCTTACGGGTGAGTAGTTGCGCTTTAACAAACTCCTGATTGATTGATTGATAAAAGAGGAATCAAAAAAAGACTTGGTGGTTTCAGTAAATAGTAGGGAGGCTCACCCCAACGAAGACCTGGCAACAAAAACCTCTTTTTAGGGTCTGCTATGTTAACAAGAGATGTTGGGGACCACCTAAAAACCATTAGTCTAGTTATATCAATTAAAAATCTCAACCATGAAACCTCTAGGAAGATTGCAATATACCACCAGAATGTAAACTACATAAGTCCTTCAAATAAAGTACAGGTGCATCATTTCAGTATTAAAGACATAAGGTGCAAACACAAGATCATCCACTGCCCTTTCCCTACATGGCGCTATCCCTAAAAATATAAAAGTGGCAGAAAACGACATTTAGGCAAAAACTGCTAGCGACGAGTCATTAAATAGCTTTTTCCTAAGTCTAAGTGCACCAGCAAGAAACCTTACAACCCCAAGGCAGAATAAGGGAGAAGAAAGCATTTGTAAGTTCAGCAAATCTGGTCTTACCTGTGCAAATTGATTATTTCTTACCAGTGGGAGAATGTTTCTTGACCATAATACCTGATACAAATCGCAAAACAACATGAAGTGTAAAATGTCTTGCTCAGAGAAGTTGTCACAAGAACACGGTTTTAAGTCACCCAACTTATAAAATCCTTTGGGGAAAGCTAAAGACCAGTGTATCATATTAAACCTAAACCTTAATAATAAGCAACAATGGTGGGTGTTATTAACAAACAACAAATAGGATTCCTCTGGGCATGTTTTCAACAAAACGTACTGTTTCACAGTGGGTTTAAGAAGCTCCCTATCCTCTCTTTCACATTGCCACCTAGATAAAAACATTTTTTATATCCTGTAACTCCCTTGGTCGTAATTGTCTGCGATTGGTAAACAATTCTATACATCCCACGCTCTTCAGAATCGTTTTACCAAACCTTAGCCATGGGATTTGCAGTGCGCCTTCCAGAGATCTACAATCCTCAATCACAAGCTGGTTTATAATGAGGGCAGGGCTAGACTAAATTCTAAACCATCGGATGATGGGTGCCAGAGCAATGAGGTCAGTGATATAACCTAAACCCATTTCCAAGGACAAGTGATATCGGCTGTGCCTCACAAAAGTATATTTCTTTCGTTACCATCCATGACCCTAAATAAACTCTGAGAATTAAAGAGTTTCCAACCTTTTTTTCGACTGCCTTAAACCAGCACTGGACACAAAGCATGGATTTCCTTGACCTTTGTGAATACCCTTATGTATCCGGGTACTCTCTTCTATATAACCTAAATCCACCTCCTCATAAATCATGAATGATGGAGTGCTGGCTGGAACGTCAAGGAGACTATGATGAATTTATTTTCAATCACCTGAGGTTCTCCAGAATCTTTATACCCTCATCATGTCATCAGGATTAAGGTTAAGTGACAGCACTTCTTGGGACGATGCAGGGTCAAAGGTCATATGATGGCACTTCCTGTGACATCATTAAGGTCAAAGGCTATATGATGTAACTTCCGCTAGCCCTGGCATTTTGGTGAATCGACGTCCATGTGAAAGGGAGCAAGAATTTTTTTAACATTCTGGAGAATGGGCACCATGTATCTGAAAGGTACTAAAGAAAAAACCCAAAGTAACGAAGAACGTAGGGACTTTCGTCCGACCGCCATCATATCGCGGATGGGACCGCCCAACTAGCTGTTGCGGTCCCGCCATAGGGATTACAATGCGGCCACCGTGAAGGCGGTCGCAATGTGTATGTTTTGCATTGCAGCGTGTGCTGCGGGCTGCAAGCACACACCGCAGTACAAAAATTACACATTTTACATATCCCTGCACTATGTGGCAGGCACCATGCGGTGCTGTACTGTTGTAGGGATACAAGTCACTCCGACGGACCGACTGGCTCCTTGAGCCCGTCTGGTCCGTGGCGGTCGGTCTCTCTGACCGCCTACCATCCGCCCGCCATTGTAATGTGGCGGGCGGTCAAGCGGTGTCCGATGGTGGTGGGACCGCCACCGACAGCCTGACGGTGGCGGACCCACCGCCATCGTAAAGAGGCCCATAATGACAATATCAGGATGGCGGAGATTTATCTTACTACCAAGATTTTCTAAAAAAACACATGAAAACAATCGATCATGCAAGAATGGTCACCAAGGAAAACCTCGTACTCTTACTTTAGCAGGTCGGGATAGTCCTGGAAGATTATATATATCTGTGCTGAAAGGAAACTTACAACTTATTATTTGACCTATAAAACGAGGTGTTGTGCAAACCTCCAGTGGGCCCGTTTATGTTTTAATGTGCTGATGAGGTGATAGTCACATTTTTAACATTTAATGATCCTCTTGACCCTAGCTGTATATTAAAGTGTGAATATTAGGTTTGACTGGGCAGAACAGCATTGCATCGCTTCAACATGCAAGCAACACACCTCTAATGCAAGTGGCAGGCTAATCCACTGCACAACCTTACTGGCTCATAATAAATAAGAACTGCTGTAATAAAAGTTGGAGCCCCTTGAGGTAGAATTAGAGGACTTTAAAATGTGTTCATCTCATGTAATTTGCAGTATAGTCTCGATGTGTTGTTTCGTACCACTCTCCCACCACACTTTCACTCAAGGCTTGTAATATATGAGTTGTGATCATCCTGTAGCAATCGTAATGCTGTTTCATTTGATTATTTGTTTCTGATCTTTTAGCATTGACAAGGTGTCGAAGATCACATCTCCGGTACTCATCATCCATGGCACGGAGGACGAAGTTATTGACTTCTCGCAGGCCCTGGCACTGTTTGAGCGCTGCCCCAATGCATTGGAGCCTCTGTGGGTCAAGGGGGGTGGTCACAATGATATAACTTTTTTCAAACAGTATCTGAATCGCCTTCACCAATTAATCTCAGAAGACCTAAAAAGACACTGACAGCACTGAAGACAGACCTGCCACAGGAGAAGTACATTTACGCAGTAGCGGTTTTCATTACAGGGGATTACAGTACGATTACAGAGTCGATGAGCGAATATATATATATATATATTTTTTAATATTTTTTTTTTTTCCTGATGTCTTGAAGACATTTACATGCTAGTTCCGAAGTTCACTTCAACTTTTGAAAAAAGCAGATCCAATATGTTCAGGTTTGGCCCCGAACCTGCCTTCCAGAGGACTGAGGTTCTTGGCTTGGGGGGATTATAAAACAAAAGGGCTTCTTCTTCAGGCACTAGGAGAGCGTGCATGTTTCTTCTTCACCTTTGCTCTCCTTGTCAATTCATATTGCATTTATGTTGTCAGACACATAGGCTGGTTCATAGGAGTTAATTATTAGACAAGTGCGAAACACCAACATATGCACGCAAACATTTGCATGTTTGTACTTCTTGGCAGAATAGGGTGGTCGAAGACAATATTGAAAGATATGGAATAGAAAATGTTGCTTTACTGCCAAACTCTTGTGAATAGGGAGAATAGGAGACTTGAAGATAAGTCTCCCTATACTTCCGTCCTGTCTCTTCTATCTTCTGTAAATGCCATCTGCAATTTCCATCTGTTGTTCATTAGAGATGCTTTGCCAATCAGCAGTGTGGGTTTCTGAGATGCTACTAAATTATTTTTCATAAAGAAAGTATTTTCATCAAATACAAAATAATCTATAAGCTATTTGGCTTTAGTGCAGAAGGGTGAGAAATTTCCGATTTAAGATTTTAAACGTTTATTTATGTCATTTTGCTGAACTGTGATTTCATTTAAATCTTCAACTGCATTGGTAATAAATAGAACATAAATTGATATTTTTTTCTGTTGTAGTTCTGGTTTAACCCTCGGGTGAAACCTGTGGGTCTTGTTCGCACTGTCCTGTACAGGAGCGCGTGTGCATGTTAGTCTAAGGTATAACATTTACTAGCATGAATATATGACGCCTATGTAAAGGAGGACCAGTGCCACTCAGCAAAGCAAGGTTAACGTTTATTATGTCTTCTCCTACTTAGTATGCGTTAGGCCCTATTTGGGAGGGCCACAATCAGAGGAGTATCTTAGACTCTACAGTTAAGGGTGTGCGAGTCTGAAACTTCCCAACATATGCAGTGTACCCAACTGAAAGGGCCAGAAAGCAGGCTGGTGCAGCTTGCAGCGTCCACCCCAGCCTGGGTACCCGCCAATGACTACGCCACACATGGAGCGTAGTATTACAAGTCTTTACTCTTGTGCATGTAACTGTGAACTCAACATTCTGAACCAGCCTTCCTTGGATTCCGCTCTAACACTTCCCTCACAGCTCTACGGAGTCCATCAGGAGCCAAAACGTTCTGTCATTGCTAACTCACAATATACTACATTTCCCCCTCTGCTAAATAGAAAATTGCAATGTTTTACTATATATATATATATATATATATATATATATATATATATATATATATTCACAATGAAATCTCTTCAATCAATCTTATTGGCGTTTTAATTGTTCGACCTGATCTTGTCATGGGAAACATGGAACTTTCACCATCAATGTCCAGGATCTGCTTCGATGGTGTAGACGCAACAACAGTCTCTAATGCTTCAGAACCAGTCTTTCCTTCAACATATAGGTCTGATGAACGATGAGTTAAATGCCAAAAATGAGAAAAGTCTCTGGTAATAGTCTTCCCAGGGCGCTGGCAGTCACCATGTGTCCCCTGGTAGACATCACTTAAAAAGGTTTTGCATCAAAGGGGGCATCAGATTTTCTTTTCATCATTTGGCATGCGAGCACTCAATCTCTTTTTTTAGAGACAATGTTCTTCGCATGTCGTCTTTTGTCAGCATATGCTTTCATCTTTTGTTTATGAACCAAGTCCTTCTTATTAGCTACATTCTCGTTTCTCTCTCTCTGATTGGTCCATTGAGGTAAATTGGTTGTCATTGCTCTCCCGAACATCAATATTGCAAGACTTTCACCTGCGGTCCAGTGAGGTGTTGAATGATAAGTTCCTAGGGTAGAGTTTAACACAGTTTCAATCAAGCTTCTGAAGAGTAGCACGCTGCACTGCTTTATTTGGCATACTCCTAAAGCGCTCAACAAGTCAGTTGGCCTAAGGCCACAGAGGTATGCTCTTCTGATGCTTTATATTCAGATGCTCTATGAAATCTCTAAACTCTCCACTGTTGAAAGGCGGGCCATTGTCAGATTTCATTATGGCTGGAACACCCCATGTCGCAAAGATGCCATCTAGTCTCTCAATGACTCGGTCTTGATTGGTAGATGAGAAATCTTCAATTAATGGAAATCGTGAGTATGTTATGTTATGTTACAAAAATTTGTAACGCGCACAGATACTCATGAGTGTCCCGGCGTGGTGCCTAGTGAGGTATGGAAAATGAAAATCAGGCAAAAAAGTGTGTTTTTAATTTCCTTTTAAAAACTACTGGGTCCTGAATGATACGCAGGGCAAGAGGAAGGGCATTCCAAGCAGCAGCAGCCTTCACAGCAAACGAGCTGCCCCCTAGCCTCTGATACTTGAAGCGGGGAATCTGGGCAAAGCGTAGAGACATGGATCGCAGAGTTCGCGAAGGAACGTAAAAAGAGAAACGTCTCTGCAGATAGAGAGGACCGCACCCGTGAAGAGCACGATGGGCCAAAACCAGAGATTCAAATGTCCACCACAGGAAGCCAATGGAGAGATCGCAGTTGATGGTGGACACTGTTCCTAGCCGAAATGCCCAATAGCAGTCTAGCTGCCGTATTCTGAACCACCTGTAGCTTTTTCAACAGGTAGCCCGGAGTACCAACATAAAAGGCGTTGGCATAGTCCAGTCGCGACAGTATCAGTGCACACGTAACCGTTTCCCACGCCGCCTGTGGTAGAAGAGGAAAGAATTTTCTGAGAGTTTTAAGAAGGCCGAAGCAACAACCAGCCAACTTCTTAATGTGTGTTGAGAAAGAGAGACTCTCATCAAACCAAACCCCCAGATTTTTAATGGGTTTCCCTGTGGTGGTGGGCAATGGAAGCTTGGGAGGCCAGAGCTGCTCTCGGAAATTGGGGGAGAATTTACCAAAAAGCAGGATCTCTGGCTTCTCTTCATTGCACTTGAGCTGTGCATCCGCCAGCCATTTAAAAATAGAAGCTAAACAATGTTGAACCAATGAAACAGAGTCCGCGTCTTTGTCCCAGGTAAAAAGCAACTGGGTATCATCCGCGTAGGCCATTACCTTAGCCCCTAGCTCCTCTGCCAGATATATCAGAGGAGTGACATAGATATTAAAAAGAAGGGGGCTAAGGGAGGAACCCTGGGGGACTCCAGTTGTCACTGACTGAGGGGAGGAGGAGGAGGACGGTGGAAGCCAGATCTGTATTCGTCCGCAATCACCATCAGGTTATGGCCATTGCCAAGTGGACCGAAAAAGTTAATGGCTACTCTCTTCCATCCATGCTTCTGGAGTTATGACATGTTTAAGGTGTGTTGAGTAACTTTTGTAGAAAGGCAGTTGCATAAATAACAGACCATTAATTCCTTTTCAACCCTCTCATCGAGATAAGGAAACCAGAGTTGGTCTTGGAGAGCTCGTTTTGTGACAACGAATCCACAATGTCCTTCGTGGGCCACTTAAATTATTTTTTGTTGCAGACTCTCTGGAATCAGGATTCTCGATCCTCGCAGTATAACTCCTTCCTGAGTTATGTATAGTTCATCTTTGACATTCTTGTATTTTTGATATTCACCATCACTGGAGAGAGGTCGAGTGTGTTGGTTCCATGTCTGATGTGTAATTATATCTTTCAAAAATGCATGTCACTATCATGGCTCGTGCGAGGGAAAATCTGGGCTAACAAAATGGCAGCTGCTTTGTTTGATTTTACAATGAAATTGATGTAGGCTTCAGCCGTCTTGAATGTATTACCGTGACCTTGTATAGGCACCCTGGAAAAGTAGTCAGCAGGGTTCTGAACCTTCCCTGAACAATGCACAATGGTATAATTGTATGCTTGTAATTGTAGTCCCCATTGTTCAGTGTGAGGAGGCATCTTGGCCTATGTATTGACAAATATAGTCAGTAAAGCTTAATGATCAGTTTCCAGCATAAAAGACTTTTCATACAGGAATACAAGGAAATGTTCATAAGCCCATACCACGGCTAAACTTTCTTTTTCAGGTTGTGAATAAGCACGTTCTGTTTGGGACTAACTCCTTCTTGCATATGCCACAATATGCCTTTGAGCATTTGGGTGTCCTTTGTGCTGTACAAGGATAGCATGTAACCCACCGGGGCTAGCATCAACAACAACCTCTGTATGAAGCTTTGGATTGAAGTATGCCGTTTCAGTAGCATTCTGAATGGCTTGTTTGATTTTCTTAAAAATGTTCTCACATTCATGTGACTAATGAAATTAAACATTATTTTTTGTCAAATCTCTCAATGGAGCACTTACATTGGCAAAGTCTTGTATATATCTGGAACAGTAACTAGCCATGCCAAGAAATGAACTCACCATAGAAACATCTTGTGGGGTATCAACATTTGACAACGCTTGTACTTTAGCAGGATCGGTTTCATACCCCCATCAGAAAAGATATGGCCAAAGAATTTTAGCTTTGTCTTATGGAACTCACACTTCTCTACATTCAAAGTCAAACCTGCATCAGCAAGTAAATGACATACTTGTGTGAGAGCTTTATCGTGCTCTTTTTGTGTTGCTCCGAAAAGCAATAGGTCATCATTATAATTGAACGCAATCATGACAGGCTGTATGATACGTCGAATAACATCTTGAAAAATTTCTGCAACCAATGACACACCAAAATGTACAGGCATATTTACTAGGAAGTGGCTGGAGCCTGGCGTTAGCCACCTTGGCTTACGCCACTCTCCACCACTTCCAAAACACAGGGCTGCACCGTATTTTCAAGGATACGGTGCAGCCCTGCGTTTCCCCCTGCGCTGGCGCTAATATTACCTGCCTAGTGCCAATGCAGGCACCCTTGCTCCATAGTGAATGAGTGCCTGCGTTGTAGGGGAAGATTGTTTATGTGCAGGAAGGTGCCCCTTCCTGCAATTAAACAATTTGAAATGGCATTTTGAAACTTCAATGTGTGCAGCTTAATGCAGCACATATAGAAGTTGCAAAACGTAATTTTTTTAATTGATTGTTTATGTGCAGGAAGGGTCACCTTCCTGCACGTAACCAATTAATTGCCTTTTGCTGTTTCTATGTGTGCTGCACAATGCAGCACACATAGAAACAGCAAAACGAAGAGAAATGAAACATTTCTTCTCATTGCGGCTGCTTAAGACCAGGTTTTCCCTGGTCTTCATTTTGGTGCTGCCCCATATTTACGTTGCCCTTGTAAATATGGGGCAGCGTCAAATCAATGGGTGCAGCGTTGGAACGCACACCGCAAAACCCATTGCCCACCCCTTTCACGCTATTATTTACAAGGCAGCATTAAGCCATGCTAAATGCTGCCTTGTAAATAAGGCAAAGCCCCTATCGCCACCACAACATCCCAAAAAGTGACGTTGTTGTGGCGATAGGGGCTTATAAATATTCCCCTTAGTCTTTTGTATCAAAACAGACTAACATGTGTACAAAAGGTTGTAATGTACCTGCAGTTGTCTTCGAGTTCCAACTGATGATAACCTTTATTCAAATCAAGGCGAGAGAAGAACTTTACACCATTCAATTGCATTATCATGTCAGCAATGTGTGGACCTGGATGTCGTTTTCATTCAATTGCCTTGTTTGCCTGATGCATGTCAACACATATGCATAGAGCTCCTTTACAGTCCTTTTTGGGCACTAGCACTATGGGAGAAACCCATGCGCTGGACCAGTAGAAAGCTCAATGATATCATGCTTAAGTACAAAATGGCCGTCGAATTGTTCCAGAAGCAACATTCGACGTACACCCACAAGGCCAAGCAGCGACATCAATTAAGACAAATCAACATGGAACAAAGTTGATCATCATCTAAGTCATCGTCAAACAGTTCTTCTGTATCATTATCAAGTGAAAGTGAAGAAGATGGTTGTGCCATGTCGATGTTTACCTCAGAAAAACATGCGCATGTTGGACTGACCGCATGTGAAGAAAAATGTCAAAGAAAAGTCTACATGCCAAAGCACCAAAGTCATTCAAACATTGTCCGAAGATTACACTGAAAGTAAATGGTTGTTCAATACCTTTCATTATCGACAGTGGTGCTTGGAAAAACATTATGCCTTAGGAGAAGTATAATGAATTATCTCCATTACAGCAACTCACGCAACGAAAACCGAAGTGTATACATGGCTGCTTCGATGCCTTTATAAAGTCAAGTTTCATTTGTAGCGACGATGAAACACCAGAAAACGAAGGTGCAAGCAACCATCTATGTGCTTCAAGGTACAGCGTCAAGTGCCTGTTTACTCAGTTTCAGCACAGCTGCTGATATGGGAGTAATTTCCGTGAATTACAATATGAATGCTCATCACGAAATAGTAAGTCAATTTCCCTTGTTATTTCATGGGTTAGGAAAGCTTAAGACTATGAAAGTGAAATTGCATAGTAATGAAGATGTATGTCCTGTTACTCAGAGACATAGACTAATTGCTTTTCATTTACAAGAAGCTTTGAGAAAGAACTTGAATCATTACTTAAGCATGATATTATTGAGCATTCTACCGGTCAAACGCTTTGGGTTTCTCCCATAGTGGTAGAGACCAAAGAAGACAATGAAGGATCTAGACACATATGCGTTGACATGCGTCGGACAAACAAGGCAATTGAAAGAGAACAACATCCAGGTTCACATATTGCTGACATGATAACCTACTTAAACGGTGCAAAAGTGTTCTCTTGTCTTGATTTAAATAAAGGTTTTCATCAGTTGGTACTCGAAAAAGATTACAGGTACATTACAACATTTTCTACACATGTTGGTTTGTTTCGTTACAAGAGACTTAGTTTTGGTGTGTCATCGGCGGCAGACATTTTCCAAGACGTAATTCGACGTATCATACAGCCTGTAGTAAATGCATTCAATTCGATGACAAATTGGTTTTTGGAGCTGCACAGAAGGAGCATGATAAAGCTCTCACACAAGTATGTCGTTTACTTACAGATGCAGGTTTGACATTAAAAGCAGAGAAATATGAGTTACACAAGGCAACGCTGAAATACTTTGCCCATATCTTTTCAGATGGGGGCATGTGACTTGGTCCTACAAAAGTACAAACACTGTCAAATGCTGAGCACCCACAAGATGTTTCTATGGTGCGTTCATTTCTTGGCATAGCTAGTTACGTTTCCAGATATGTAAAAGATTTTACCGCTGTAAGTGCTCCATTGAGAAATTTGCCAAAAAAGAATGTTTTATTTCATTAGTCACATGAATGTGAGAAAAGTTTTAAGAAAATCAAACAAGCCATCCAGAAGGCTACTGAAATGGCATACTTCAATCCAAAGCTTCATACAGAGGTTGTTGTTGATGCTAGCCCAGTTGGGTTACACGCTATCCTTGCACAGCACAAAGGACACCCAAATGCTCCAAGGCGTATTGTGGCATATGCAAGAAAGAGTTTGTCCCAAACAGAACGTGCTTATTCATAACCTGAAAAGGAAAGGATCAGAATCCTGCTGACTTCTTTTCCACAGTGCCTATACAAGGTCAAGGTACTTTATCCAAGATGGCTGAGGCCTATATCAATTTCATTGTCAAAACAAATACACCAGCTACCATATCGTTAGCCCAGATCATCACTGCCACAAGTCATGATAGTGACATGCTGAAATTGAAAGAGATAATTACACATCAGTCACGGAACCTGTGTGTAGTTCCCAAAAATACACAGGATCTGCGTGTTTGTTGGACAACATAAACTAAGGGATTGGTGTCAAGACTTATTCCGGACACCTCCGCAGGATATGCTGGCCTATAGACCAGCTAGCTCACAGTGCCACCATAAAACCCCTTACCTTACCAAGGAGCGAATAGTTTCTGGCAACCATCGTGCTCACTTAGTCTCAGAGAGATACACAGAAGAAACGTTGGGGACGTTTTTCAATAAGGATTTAGTGAATCAGCGCCATTCTAGTATAAAACATGTTTGCTGCGACAATCAATAGACGGAAGCTAACGTAAGAAATTACAAGCACCAACAGAGTAAATAGAAGGTAAAATTCTACCATGGTGCTAAAACAGCGAATATATGCAGGCATATAAACATGACAGTAATCAAGCATACTCCTACGATGCTGACCCTACCTAAGTGTACCTAATATGTATGTGGGTGTAAAGCCAAGAATCCCCTAGGAAAGAGCCAACCCCATTACCTGATGGGAGAGAATGAAGGACCACGTCTTGGTCACGAGTTGGACACCCCACAAGGGATGTCATACCGCTGCGTGTTGATGCTTCAGCAGGCCAGGACCTCAGAGTCTGTGTCAGCGCGGAAGCGCCTCCTCTCACTAACTAGTGCAAGTGCGGTTCTTTTATACCAAAAAGGTAGCCTCAGGGGCTCTACTACAATCGATATGTTGTGAGTACGATTATGTAGATGAGCCTAAATCAATAATTGTAATTATGCAAAGTAGCCTGGTTGCCCTAGGATGAAAGATAGCGATGACTTTTGTACATGTTATGTACGTCATGTGCAGCGGATTTTACTAAGAATCCTCATGCATAATAAATGAGGCTAGCTTCAAGGAAACCAATCGACATTTATTCAGTACATAACTGGGTAAAAGGTCAGTGCTAGAACCGTTATGCAGAGCAAGGTAGGACAAATGTAGGTAAAACTTCACTTTGCTACATAGGCCTAGGTTAGGGAACATAACACTCACTCCTCATCTGAAGGTCGACAAGGTCAACTAATACTAAAATAAGTCTGCTAAAAAAGCATAAAAACATTGTCATAAAGCCAGTGTCTAAAAACATCTAAAAACATGCTATCAGTAAAAAACGATGCTATTAAAACTCAAAAGCTCTATAAGTCCACTAAAAAGTCCATATATGATTAGACTGAGCGAGCACATCGAAAGCCATGATGCTCAGTGAGAGCAGAAAAAAATATATATATAATGTTTCACATTCCAATTTGGCTTGTTTTGGAAAAAGGCCGAATCGTTCCCATCACACGGAGAGCCAAATGTTTGTGTCCTGTGTGGGAGACACAACATCACTGTCGCTCGCATTCGCAGACGACGGTCCCTGTAACACCTCTTGTATCAGGTCAATGGAACAAAGGTGATCTTCACCAGTTCCCACAGCAGCCTCTGAGGAAACACTCGAAACCTGTGAGCCTGTTGTAGAGCCTGTTGTAGAGCCGTTGTCCGTTCTGCCAGGAGCTGAAGCATCCCGTGGAGGCTCTAAGAATGCTGTCATTATCATGGGAATATGCTGATGACACTGATACACATGGACCTTTAAGGGGTCCGGTGGCGCAACCGATGGAAGGGTCAGACACAAGTCCAACACGCATTCGCATCCGCAAAACAGGCAGCGGAACACAGGCAAGATGCAGTCAAACCAGAATGGTCTGAATGATAAGAGCCAATGCTCGCTTAGATCTAAAGCTGAGGTGTGCCCAAATGAAGCACCATGCGTTCATGACATCACACCAGCAGTGCTTTTTCCATCTCTCAATGAAATGGGACGTCCATTGCGAAGCAGGAAAACTAAAACCAGGATGCTCACTACAAGTAGTAGGACCAGCGGAAGCCCTCCAAAAATGCTTCCCAATACGGAGTGTATGAATGCTGGAATAACTCCGAAGATTGTCTGAAAGGTGCTAAATAGCCCAGAACCTATACGTTTAAATAGGTGCACGATCCCCCTCGTATCAGACATGTTAAAGATACGATGAACCATTTCCCTGAAATACACAGTCCAGAGTACCGTTCAAACTGAATGCATTCCCTTAGTAAGGGCATCAGATTTTCCTCCGGATTGCGAATGCATAAAACCATATCGTCCGCATATAGCAATATTCCTATAGGCCGCGTCCGAAACTGAAGTGCCGCAGCCGCATGACATTGCCGTATCTTGCATGCCAAGGGCTCCAGAGCTAGTGTAAATAGTAACGGCGATAGTGGACAACCCTGCCGGGTACCTCTACTAATGGCCATGGTATCCGTTGTAATGCAATTCACCCGTATTCACGCAACCGACCTACTGTATAATAATTGAATCCATCGGAGATAGCTCTGCGGGAACCCCATTCGTCTAAGGACAGTAAACATGTACGCCCATTCAACAGAATCAAATGCTTTGGCAGCATCAAGTAGTGCCGCCGCTGCAGGCAACTCAGGGTCTAGCTGATGAAGGAAAGCGAAGATCGTGCGCAAATTATGGGTAGTAGAATGCGAAGGGATGAATCCTGATTGGTCTGGCAGGATTAGGTGTTGCATTAGTGGCTGCATTCTAGTAGCCAAGACCTTAGCTAAGATTTTGGCATCAGTGTTGATAAGTGAGAGAGGTCTATATGAGTCGCATTGGTCGGGGGTTTGTCTGGTTTAAGGAGGGTTATTAATAGGGCCTCTCTGAGGGTCGGCGGGAGCACTCCCTGCTCATAGGCCTCTGTATACATCATGAGAAGATAGGGTACCAGGACATTGCTGAATTCTTAATAGAATTTGCCTGTTAGGCCATCCGTACCAGGGGCTTTCCCATTAGGTAGGGACCGTATCGCTTCCTTAACCTCATCCTCAGTGAGGGATTGCATGAAGTATTCCCTTTGCACATCCGACAGCCACGCTAGAGCCACCTCCTCCAAATATTCTATAGTGTCATCATCCGGAGCAGGGTGTTGCGAGGCGTAAAGCAGTGTATAGTAGTCTGTGAGTACCCCCGCAATTGCTGGTGTGTCATAGTGCTCACCGCAGTGGGCGTCCACTAGTTTGACTATGTGTGTTGGGCTGCGAATATTTTGTAGCCGTGCTGCAAGCGTGTGTCCTGGGCGGCCCCCCTCCCCATACCTGCGCGATATATACCTACGGGATCAGAATTTGACCTAACTATCTGCGACTGTTTGGCATTCGGTCATTTTCTCCTTGATTGTGGCCAATTGTGCAGCATTCGATGTTTGCACATATTCCTTCTCCAGTGACCGGACCGTTTGTTCTAATTTAGTACATTGCTGGCGGATGTCTCATAGTACACCATTTTGTTTACTTATGCGTACATCTCGCACCATCACCTTAAAGGCTTCCCATAACATGGACGCACTAGCAACTGATCCTACATTATGTTCAAAATATTCTGTGATGGCTAGTCATACCTCGACATTAAAAACCTGGTCTAACAATGCCATTTGAATTGTTTAGGTGTATGTGTGGGGAGGTTCAGCACCAAGCGGACCGGGGTGTGATCTGAGAGGGTTCTAGGCAGGTGTTCGACGTTGCGCGTCCATTTACTACTCTCCTGCGCCGTCAACCAGAAGTCTATTCTGGACCATGTATTGTGGCAGAAGTGCATGTGCCTTCCCATCTCCCAGGATGTCTTAACCTCCAGATGTCAATTACATTTTGCTCCTCCATACCTTCTTTAAGCACCCTAGCTGATTGCCTACCATATCTATCTATATTGGTTGACCTGTCTAGTGCTGGATCTATACAGGTGTTAATATCCCCCCATACCACTGCCGGCGGCTGCAGCTCATGCAATCGTGCCCATATTTGCGCATAAAAGGTGGGGTCGTCGGTATTGGGACCATAGACGTTTAACAAGTGTCAGTGTCGTTCCACTGAAAACGCCCTGCATGATAACATAGCAACCACAAGAGTCAGTGATGGAGTGGAGCAGCGTGAATGGGGTGTTTTTTTACCAACAACAATACCCCCCTGGTATATGACAAGTATGATGATGCTATACATGTGGATGCCCAACGAGCCCCCACCTTCAACTCTGTATGCGCCGCCAGGTGTGTCTCCTGCAAGCAGGCTACCTTCACACCATGCCTGTCCAAGTAAGCCATTATCTGCCTAACCTTCCGCAGGTTATTCAGGCCTCTTAGTTCCAAGTGAGCAGGGTCAGGGGCCTACTAGCTTGAGCTATCATAGATTCTTATTCTACTGCTCTTCTGACATGTAAAAGGTTTGCATGTTATAGATGAATAATGCCTCCGTCACAACATAGTGATTGGTGCAAGTATAAACCATACCCGTTCCCAACATGAACCCTCCCTCCTCCCACTCCGATACCCCAACTGTATCAGAGACATACCCCCCTTCCTTAACTCAGTACCCAGAACTCCTCCCACACCCCACCCTTTTAATTACAGGTTGTGACGTACACATAGGGGCAGTAGAGGCCCCCTGTTTACCCCGCGTTGTTACTCAGCGGGGGGCCGCTTAAGGAACATCTTTAATGCGCCCTCTGCACATGTTCACATGCATTGCATACTCATCTTTTCTTCCTCCGGGCTGGGGCAGTAGCATGACCCAAGACTCGCACCCCCCCCCCCTTAATAAAGTGCATATATACTTGGTGGTACAGTTCCTCGGTTTGCTGCTATAGGATGGAGAAGCGGGCAATTTGATAGGCCGTTCCATGGCTTACTGTCTTTGGATGGTCCAGACCCGAGGTGTGGTCGGAGTCATCCTCGCCGCCTCTGGGTGTTTTCCGCTGGCCGTTCGCTTTGGTCCTCCATAGCAGAAACTGTTGTGCATCCTTGGGGTCCCCGAAGATCTTGGAGTTGCCGTCAATAGTGATTTTAAGCCTGGCGTGGTATAGCATTGCGTAGGTCACTTTCATATCCTGTAGCTTTTTTTTAATTGGGAGGAACTTCTTTCGCGCTTCCTGGACTTGTGATGTGAAGTCTGGATAAATAGAGACTGTCATGCCTTCGTATTGGAGATTTCCCAGCTCCCTGGCCTGGCGCAGCGTCTCTATCTCTAGAGTTCAGGAGCCTTGCAATGAGCCTTGCAATGATGGGTCGAGGTCTTACTCCTGGTGGTGGCTGAGGCGCTAGCGATCTGTGTGCTCTCTCTACCACAAAGATATTGGAGAAGCTCTCAGCGCCCATCAGTTCAACCAGCAGTTTTTCGACGAAGCACTCCATATTTCCAGTATTCGTGGTCCCTGAAACACCCAGCACCCGAATATTGTTGTACCTCGATCATGCCTCGAGGTCCCCCACCTTAGTTTGTAACCCCGCCAGGGCCTTTTCCAGCTTACGTTGAGCCTCCACCATATTGTTCTGAGCGTCCTCAGTGTCCGACACTCTGCGTTCCACCATATCCAGGCGATCTGCATGCTTGTCCATCCTTTTCGACTGCCTGTCCAACCAGTACGTTAGGGCGTCAATCTTTCCGTCAATGGTGGTTACTGTAGCCTGCATTGCTGTCAAGATTTGTTGTAGATTTCCATCGGTCTCTGGTGCAAGGGCCAGTCCCTCTGGGCCCTCCTGTTCATTTGTAGGGCCACCCCTGGCCCCTTGGCGATCAAACTGGAGCTTTGATTGCATCTTATCCGCCTTTCCCATGGTGGTAGCAGACCGACACGGCGCACAGCGGGGCGAAGACAACAGCTCTCCCACACCTAGAGCCGGCCCCTCGTCCAGCCGCGTCGCTGCCACTCGGGTGCGGTAGCAGGCTGCAATATATAATGATTTGGCACCTTAGGGCCTCTCTCCGCAGGATCATGCGCTTCCCCCGTGGTCCTCCAGTTACCCTGGCTTATTTGTGATGGCCAATGCTTTATTCAGGGATTTGGGGCAGAAGTACAGTGCCTCAATACGCTCCGGTGTTTATTTCTACAATTTGGACGAGTCTCTGTTAAACTCTGTGTCACGTGGCTCACAGGCAGGTTCCCTGTATGGGCTCCACTCCGCCCAACACCTCGCGCAGGTCTCCGTGGCTCTGGTAGGCCGCCCTTGTGTTTTATGTCTAGGGACCAGCACAGTTTAAAGCTGATCCGCAGCGGGGCTCCCATGTGGCACAATCCGGGACCGGAGCAATTTCATTTCTGGTCCGCAGTGCCGCGGCCGTGCCCTCAGCTCTGTAAGCGCGGCCCCCAGCCAGACCATGCCACAGTCCGCCGCGAGCCCCGCCCACTCACTGGGCTGTCGCCGCAGGCACGCAGATCCCACCAGTCGCTCCCGCAGGCCGGCCACAGCTCCCCGGTGTCGTCCGTCCTCCGGCAGCAGTGCACAGGTGCCGAGACGCACCACAGGGAGCCCGCCGGCACGGGACCAGCTAGCCAACAGCGGCCCCCTGCAGCGTCTGCAGGGCAGTCCTCGCTTCCCCGGGTTCACGGGCCGTGCCACCTCCGTCTAGGCCACACGACCACGCCCGCTTCACATGTACGGCGACAATCCAGGAGATTTTCGGTGTTGGAATCAATTTAGGATGCTCGATCTCTTGCAAAGCACAGGCCAGCACCTCTAAATTTCAATTATGACATTTGGCGCAGGATAATGCTGTTTATTGGGTAGAGGCCGAAGGAGCTCGCCTAGAGCGCGGCCATCTTCGAGCAAGGCTAGCTCCGCCCCCCAAATCATTAACAAAATTAAGCAAGGTTTCAACAGAAGCAAACAGCTTTTCTTTTGGGGAGAATTCTACTTCTGTAACCTCAAGTTCTAAAAATACTACATAAGAAATGCACAATCAAGGTAGAGGCAATGGGATTTCTTGGTACCTGTTACCGAGGCTTCAATTCAGAGTTTTTCCACACAGACCTCAATGAAGCTGTTGGTCTTAAAGCCCTTTGTTCAAATTTGTGAAGTATAGCATTTTTTTAATAAACCCCACCCCTCCCCGAAACTGCATACAATCTTCCAAGAATAAGCTACGATAAAAACTTTATGGAAGAATTCAAGCCAGCAGCTTATTAAATAAACCTATGAAAAAAATTCTTTCAGGACACACAATGCTAGGTTAAGTACTTGGAAACTGCACAAACTGCATTCTTTTCCAAAATGGACAGAAAGAACCGTGGTCAATTCAACCCGAGTAAGTTGGGAAGAGGGGGGGAAATAACTGTTCGACAGTTCATCTTCACTCCCCCAGTAAGACTTAATATGCCTATTAAGCTCACGTGCTTTGTGGAGTAAAAAGGAAAAACTATCATCATAAACTGTCTCAAGATCCAAACAGAGTTCTTGATCGGAGCAGACTTGACAAGTTGCAGAGTGGGCCTCAGAGATAGCAGCAAACGAGTTTCAGAGCTTCTATTTCCAAGAAAGTAAATGCTTGCCAGGACTCATTTCCATTCAGCGGTCACTTTTCCCTTGATACCAGTCAAACTTTATGTAATCTGTAAGGCACATGGAAGCTTACTGTGACGCAGCAATTTGTTGATATATTTGGCTAGCTGATGTAATGTTTTAATTTTGCGAGCAATTGCATGGAGAGATCTTGTATGTATATAGCGGGATATGCAATGGAGAGTGTCAATATATGCCGTCTGGCAAAATGAAAGTTTTTTTGCAATTTACTGAAATTCTGGAATGCTGCAGGTGGGGCGTGGTATTTCCTTCCTCCTAATTTTCCGACAAGCCCGTAGCACAACCTAGCAATATGTCAGCTGCAGGTACCCTCCCCGGCACCACATGGCATGTACATTCTGTGCCGTCTAGAAAGGTCAAGTGGCTTTCAGCACTCTCCAGGGGCGGAGGAGAGGAACAGAGAATTACCAACAACTCCCTGAAAAACACGCAGTTTGAAATCTATTGTATATAGCAGCTTGTGCACTAGAAATCAATCGCCACTGGAGCGCCCCGCCTCTCCTCCTAGGATTGAAATTTTGCAAGTATAAAAAAAACATAAAAGAGGGCACCGTGCTCAAACATGAAGCGCGGTGCCAGTGTATATAAAAGTTATGCGCGCAGTGCAATGCGTGGGCCCTCTAATGACACGAGGTAGCAATTTTTGAGGGAAGTGCGATGAGACAAGGAGCAGCTGCTGTGCCAGGGCTGTGAGTTTCTGCAGCTTTATAGAAATGCGCTTCCTAAAGTCAGCCTTCCCGCCCCTCTTCGCCTCTCTCTGACAAGGCATTCTGTCTAGACTCTGATTTCACGTTTCTCACCATGACAAGGTATATCTCGGGCCCGCCTCATGCAGCCTGCACTCCAACACAGACAGAGTGTTATTGAAGTGGAACAGCCCCACCGGGGGGTCTTTCTTTTCACGGTAAAGCAAACAGTGGTCTTGAGTGAGCGCTGCAGGTGGGGAGGAAGCATATTTAAAAAAACAAAGCACAACTTTCATTTCGAGAGAGTGGTCGCATAAACCAAGTAATTAAAAAGTATTGAGCGGGCCGGTCTCCAGTGAACCAGCATAGCGCATGCAGGAGCTACGGTGTGCAAAAGTAAAGAAAGGCTTATGGTTGCCTAAAGACAAAGCAATTATACCACGGCACCAGAGGCAGGGCGAGATGAGGAGTTATTAATAATGAAAATATATAAGCTGCGCCGTGCTGAAACCTACAGCATGGCACCCGAGGCAGGACAGCAACAGAGAGTGGAAAAGAGGAAACCATTGCAGGTAAGCATGTCGTGCCTGCATTAGGAGAAACTTGTTAAAGAAAATAGTGCTCACAAACTAAATAAAACATATGTGTAACAACAGAAGTAAAAGGGGCAGTCCTCATGGGAGGTTACAAATGAAGACAAGGCGGTACAAAGGAGGGACTAACAAGCCTATTAACGAATCAGAAGTCAGCATTTACAAAGGACAATGACACAATCCAATGAAAAATATGGGCGGAGCTTCAAGTCCATACCTGAACACAACATGCCTTGCAGAGCAGCAACACATGCGCTGCCCAGGCTCGACCTAAAAACTAGGTCCAAACCTTTCAAGACAGCACCTCATCCCAGAACCAATAGAACAAATAGTGAGCCAATACACCAAAAAGCCATTGCAATTGATACATCTACATTCCAGGAACCAAACAAATGCAAAATCAGATCAGTATAAAGGTAGCACTCTCCAAAGTTAAGGAGATTCTAAGGCCATCTAATGGCGTGATTCTGCAGTGAAAACACCAAATGAAGGCTTACCTTGAAACAGCAAGTGATATAAGCAAAATGCGTGAGTTCCCAAAGGCTACTAGTCTCTTCAAATAAAATGTCCATTCCAGGATAAGTTTAGTGTTATTGGTATCAATATCATAGCATCCAAATCATGGAAGAGCAACTGTATATCCACAAAAGAGAAAGAAATATCCGAAATAGGCAACAGTTTTGATCACAGTAAAATAAAGGAAGAAAAGAAAGAAAACATACACTGGTTTAATTGCCATGGGTCGGCAGCATAAACAGCCATAATGCCACTCAAGAGTCCAATCACAAAAGGTAAGCAAGCATTTGCAATGTAATAAGTCTCGAATTTGCGAGAGTTTGAGCTATTGGCTTTGTAAATGACAATCACTTTTATTTATGTTATTTGAAAACCTGCACTTTGTACTTCTAGTCGTTGCTTAGGAGAAGCAAGGCTAGCAGTGACTGCGTCTCTTTTATTGCCAACCTTGCAGTGCAGGTTTTCAAAACAGATAAATAAAAGGCATTGTCATTTACAACGCCAATAGCTCCAATTCTCGCAAATGCGAGACCTAATGCATTGCAAATGCTTGTTATGTTATTACGATTAAAATATACTAACTGTCCGCAGCTTGAGAGAGTATTTTACAACAAGGTGCCTATACTTTAAAAGCGAACCCGAACAGACACTACATAGCACGACTGCACCGGACTTCAAGTGCCCCATGACATTAAAACCCTGAACTCCTTCCTTCCGAAGGTACGCCATTGTGTAGGTCGCATCACATGCGTGATTCTATGGCAGGACCGGAGGCTCAGATTATGCTTCTCAATCTTTACTGCATATTAAACAGCAGCCAATGAAAAAACAGTAAACACACATAAACACTACAAATCCCATGAGGCTTTGAACCACGCCTCCTTGACACTACCAATCAGAGTAGTCCAATGTCTACAAAATAGCGAGGCACCATCTTACTGCCTCTTTCTTTGCTGCTCCACAGTCAAGATAAGTGCCTCGCTATCTTATGTTCATTGGATTATGCATGTAATGCTTATTACTCTTTCATGATTATATGATTATTTAGGTTATTGTGTCTACTTGTATTGTATGGTCTCTTGTGACCCGTTTTTTCCTTTGTGGTGCCGTTATCACTACCTTTAAGTCTCCCCATCATGGAGGCCAGCGGTCCTTCCTCCCCGCCGCGGTGCCTTCTCCGCTTTGTATCGGCGCGTGTTGCGCCTTCTGTTAGGTTATTGCCTCATTTATTCCCAGTTGAAATCCCCTTTTTTCTTTGGTTTCGCCCACCGTTGTCCGCAGGGAGTGGCCTCTCCCAGGAGCGAGACCGCGTATGCAGCCCTATTGGGCTGCATACGCATACCTCAGGAGCCTGCACGTGCTAGTGCATGCGGCAGCCTCCCATCGCTGAGCATGTAAAGCCTGGACCGGGCTAGAAGATCAGGGCTTCCCCAGCAAATCGCACTGCCGGTACCGGGCTAATTTATCATCGGACACTTTTACTCAGCCTTAACTTTGTTTTGGGAATTATAAAACATTGATTAATAATTTTTTGAAACTCTGCTGCTTTTCAGGCTGTTAGGGCCTCGCCCTATTAAGTCCTGCTGAAGCAGTTTAGGCTACCTTAGCTTTCTGCTGCAGCTCTTTCTTTTGCTCCTACCCTACGCCCTATATCTAAAGCTTTACCGGGCTGTAATTAATTGGCTTCCCTCTGGGAACTTAGGATTGGAAGTTCTTCTTCCTCACACCATGTCTGACCACGAGGTGTATGAACAGGACCTAGCTGCCTATGGTCCACAAGATGATGAGGATTTTTATTATGAGGAGAATGTAGAAAGTTTGATTGACAAAACCCTGGACAAAAAATTGGATAAGGCCTTATCCTCTGCCCTCTTACCTATTTCACAGCGACTTGACCGACTGGTAGGTAGCGACCGCTCTCCTTCCACCCCCCCCTTCTAAACCCCTTCCTCCCGCTGACCCTCCCGCCACTCTTGGCCGCATGTAAAAATTTATACTAAGGTTATGGAGAATGCAAGGGATCATGACTATAATACAGACCTGGCGTCCCTTCCGCCACCATCCCTCCCTCTGCCTTCTCCCACTACGGATGCAGACACAGATTCCTTGTCCTCCCAGGAGTCATGTCCCCGTAAGCAATCTAAAAAACTGAAGCGTACCTCTTCACCTATGGCCCCTACCCCTTTCACCTTTGACCCTTCTAGTATTGTCCACCCTAGATCCTCAGACTGGTCCCCGGCGGTGGCGGAATATATGCAGATTAATCTGCGTAAAAGCTTTGATAAAGAGGTCAGATCCCGCCTCAGGTCGGAATGCCCCCGTCCAGACCTCCCAAACAAAACCGTTCTTACCCCCGGCATAGACTCCTCAATGCATACTTTCCTCAAGAAATTCCCCAAAGACCCTAAGACGGGAATTGACAGAGCTTTGAGAGTGTGTCAAGACAAACTCTTGGATGTGTTAGGCCCCCTGGCAAACATTTTGGAGCTGGCGCTTCAAGGTCAGGAGACGGGTGCTGCAATTCACCCTGAAGTCCTCGCTGTATGGACTCAACGAGCAATTTGCCTCTTAGGCAAAGCCAATTGCACGCTTTTTTCCAAAAGGTGCAAATCTGTACTGTTACGAATCGATCCGCAACTGGCAGAGCTGGCATCTGCCGAACCTGGGCCCTTAGCGGAAGGTCAACTTTTTGGGGACCGTTTTGTCAAGGACATTGCAAAATTTGTCAATACCTTCACATCTCTAGATAAATCACAAACCTCTCTGAAGAGAGTTTTCAATCCCCTCTCTGGTAGGGCTGGTCGTGGCAGAGGATGCTTGACCGGCCGCTTCAACCAGCAAGGTCCTTAACGCGGCTACAACCCCAGGCGCAGAGGGTATGCGCAGGATCCAGCTCAAGCAGGCTTCTATCCCACTAGATCACGGGGTTTCAGAGGTCGATTTAACAGAGGCTTCCGCAACAACGACGCTCAATCCTCAGGTATTGACTCCACCTCTTTTTCCTTCGATACCTTTGGGGGGCAGATTGATGTTTTTCATTCACAATTGGCTAAAGATCACTTCAGATACATGGGCCCTGAACACTGTTCAAGGGTAACAGGGTTCAAGGGTTTCAGCAGAACCCCCACCACCTCTCCATTTTTCCCAACAAGAAGAGTCTTTTTAGACTCCGAGCTGTTAGATCTTTTGGCAAAAAAGGCCATTGCTGCGGGGACTCTTCAGCCCAAAGGTTTTTGCAGCAACGTCTTCTTGGTCCAAAAGAAAGGAGGTGGTCAGAGATTGGTTCTAAATCTCAGAACGTTCAACCCCTTCGTTACTTACCGTCACTTCAAGATGGAAGGGATCCACCTTCTAAGAGATCTGTTGCTAGAAAAGGACTGGATGGTCCGGTTAGAACTAAAAGACACCTATCTGACAGTCCCAATTTATCCCCCTCATCAGCGTTTTCTCCAGTTTCAATGGAAAGGCCAATGGTTTCGGTATCTTTCCCTACCATTTAGCCTATCCTCAGCCCCTTGGGTATTCACCAAGCTAATGAAACCCGTGGTGACTTGACTACGGGAAATGGGAGTTCGCATGATCATGTATCTAGACAACATGCTCCTGCTAGCACTGGATTGCTCTCTGTTACTAACACATCTGCAATGGACAGTGTCTCTCCTTCAGAACCTCGGCTTTGTAATAAATCTCAAGCAGTCCATGATGATTCCATCACAGCAGATGGACTTTCTAGGGTTCCAGATCAACTCTGTATCGGCCCAATTACTTCTCCCTCCATCCAAAATAAAATCCATCAGGAGGGAAATCAAAGTGACATTGTCGAAACAGATGGTTTCTTTGAGGTCCCTGGCGAGGATTGTCGGCCTTCTGGCATGCTCTATTCAAGCAATTTTTCCTGGTCCTCTTCACTACAGAGCGTTACAACGTCTAAAAATTCATTATCTTCAACAGAACTTCAGTTACGATCACACGATTGCCCTGACTCTGGAGGCGCAAGAGGAACTCCAGTGGTGATTAAACCACATGGAAGCTTGGAATGGTAAGGCCATTTTCGGAATCTCTCCTGATGTAGTTATCGAATCAGACGCCAGTCGATGGGGTGGGGTGAAAGATGCAGAGAATTCACCACTGGTGGACGCTGGTCAGCAGAGGAACTGAAGATTCACATCAACTGTCTGGAGCTGTTGGCGGGTTCCTTCGCCATCAAGTCTATCTCACCTGTGAAGAGCAATTGTTGCATCCTTCTTCGGATGGACAACGTGTCAGCAGTATGGTATATAAATCGCCTAGGAGGCACGAGGTCTCGTCTGTGGGCCAACATAGCCCAAGAGTTCTGGCATTTCTGCCTATTGCAGAAGATCACGGTTTTGGCAGAATACATTCCCGGCAAAGTGGCGGACTGGAATTCCAGATTCCTGAGGGATTTCAGCGATTGGAAACTCCATCCTTCGATATTTCAAGAGATCATGTTTACTCGAAGCCCGTGCTTCATGAATCTGTTTGCCTCGCATCTGAATGCTCAAATTCCCCGGTTCTTCAGTTGGAGACCGGATCCGATGGCAGTGGGAACAGATGCTTTTCTCCACCATTGGGGATCTCAAACGAATTACGTCTTCCCACCCTTCGCGATGATCCAGAGAGTGGCGGCCCAAGTCCGTCGACAGTCAGCATCATTGATTTTAGTCACTCCTCTATGGAAGACACAATCATAGTTTCCGACTCTCATGGAGTTGTCAGTAGATCTACCCTTTCGACTTTTTGTATTTCCACAGTTGCTCCTGGACCCAGTCGGGTCCCCCACCCACTGGTTCTGCAGGACCAACTGACGCTCACAATTTGGAAAATATCAGGCGACATGAACAAATTAAAGGCCTTTCATCGGCGGCTGCCGCATTTATACAACAGGCTTGGGCTCCTTCCACCCGTAAACAATATTCTGCTGCATGGAAATGTTGGGTGGGTTGGTGCCTTCAACGAGAGGTGGATCCCGTGGGATCCGATCTGAAAGACATCTGGAACTTCCTCTCGGAGTGTGCAGAGTCCGGGCTATGTTACAGGTCGGTAAACAATTTTAGATCTGCTTTGTTAGCCGGACATAATCATATTGATGGGAAACCGGTAGGTGTTCACCAGGTTGTTTGCAAATTGTTGAAAGGCATAAGAGTCGCTCGGCCTCCAAAGCCCAGGTATAGCACTCTATGGGATGTTTCGAAAGTGTTAGCATTACTTGAATCTTGGCCAGAGAATAAAGAGTTATCATTAAAACAGCTTTCAGCAAAACTTACCATGCTTTTGTGTCTCATTCTTGTCAAGAGTGTCAGACGTACGTGCACTTGATCTAGCAGGTAGGTTATTTTCTCCACATGGTGTATCATTTATTATTTCCAGACGAACTAAGACTATGTTACGCTCAATCGATTACCCGGCCTATCCCCACAATGATACATTATGTGTGGTCAAATGTTTAAAAAGTTACGAAGAGCGTACTTTGCCTCACAGGTCCGAACTATTAGGACCTCTACTGCTGTCAATCCAGAAACCCTTCCGTCCGGTTTTGGCGGCTACTTTAGCTCGATGGGTTCGATGGATTATGGCTGAAGCCGGTATAGATGTATCTGTGTATGGGGCGCATTCTGCTAGGGGCGCGATGGCGTCCAAAGCCTTTGTTATGGGATCCAGACTTGAGGATATTCTTAAGGCAGCAGACTGGTCATCTGATTCAATGTTCAAAATATTTTATTACAAACCGATTGTTCATGTTTCTTCTGTTGTGGTTGGTCAGCTTTGAACCAGCATAATCTGAGCCTTTGGTCCTGCCATAGAATAGAAAATTTTCCAGCGTATGCGACAAGAATTTTAGATTCTATTAAGGACACGGAGGCGAGGATTATCCCACCCGGTGGGACAGATAAGAATGATTCTTAACTGCCATGATGTCTTATGATATAACCTGAAATGTTTGCTTTCCCTCCCTTGTTATGATAAGGTGCTTGGGTTCTATAGTATTCAAACTTCTTTTTGACTGCAGGAACGGATTTCAAACAGAGCTGAATCTGGAGTCTCGTGGCCTGCTGGCGATTTCTGTACCCTTATGGATAAGTTGTCTCTTTTGGGACCTGTTATTTGGAGGTTGCTCTCCGCTGAGAGCTGGAACTGTTTCCTGTTTGGCTTACACTAAGAAAAGACAGTGATCCAGCGCGACTCCAATATTTTATCAGGGTTCAATACTCAATAACGGATCACTGACATAATATCGACAACAAAAATATCGAATATACAAAATATCGGCGTCATAATATCGACTACAATAATATCTACTAAAAATACTTATTTATAAAAATACAAAAATATCGAGTACACAATATCGTATATAAAAAATATCGTACACCACAATATCGAAATGCAAACTATTGTTACATTAAATATCGTTTAAATTTAAATAACATACAATATAACAAAAATATCGAATACCAAAATATAGACATCAATATTATCGACTTTTTAAAAATATCGACTATAGAAAAACTGCTCAATTAAATATATCTTTAGCACCAAATATAAATTCACATTATAAAACAATATAAAACACTTAAACAACATAATAAAATAATTTGCAAACACATCAATATATAAAACTAAATTTTTTCTCTAAACAAACAATTACAGTAATAAAATAAAAACTGTAAAATATATAATGCTTGCATCATTTCACATTAAAAACAATGTTTAAAATATTTTAAAAAAGCAAAACGAAAAAATAATTACTTTCTACTAACAGTTTCTTAATTAGCGTTTCCCTTATATGGAAACAAACAGCCAAAACAATAAAAACAATTAACTTCAACCAATAAAATACTCACATTTTAAAATACACCAATAACATAAAGCAACCAATTAAATAAACACTATATAAACATCAAATATATACATCTCTTTTACACTTCTAACCTACAATAAAGAAGAAGGTGAAACTCTGCCCAACTGTTTCCTGAAAAAAAACTTTCATTACTGAAGAAATCTTTAAAACTGCACTAAGTAAGTAAAACTGTATTTAAAATATAACAATACTACTACCCTTCAACAATAATTATTTCTGAGACCTAATTTACTATTCTTTCATTCCTTACATTTATATCACCTCTACAGATATCTTACAAAGCCAGAAAAATATTTTCAAAATCCTCACCAATAAAAGAACAATAAATGTAAGTATATTCTATTTTTGCCAAACCTACCTAAAAATATTTTTCAAACGTTATTCACTAATATATATTTTCTTTTTTATCCATCTCCTCTGCAGCCAACAGCAAAAGCTTCCAAAATAATTCTACAACCACTAACCAACTAAATACAATTAAAAGTAAGTATATAATTTTCAATTATTAAACAACGTTAAATACCCACCCAAATAACCCTTTTCCCCTAAAATCCCTATCATCTACAAACAATATAATCAAATTATTAATATGTTTGTTTTCTCTTCTCAACAGAAATTACATCAAGAAAATAGAAAATAAAGCTTGAAATCATTTCCTGGACAATTTTATTTACATCAAACTAAACATTGTAAGTATATTCACTGAAATGTAACTGTATTTAATAAACATGTGGTATTTATTATATTAAATTTTATTTTTAAATTTTCCCTAGCATAAAACAAAACAACATGACTGAAGGTGCAGAATTTGTAATGTCACAAAAAAATAAAATGCTATTATGTTATATGGGGTATGTGTATACACAGGAGAAACAAACTGGCCTTAAAGTGTTTTGGAAGTGTAGCAAATACTACTCTAACAAATGCTATGGAAGAGCTACTACTCATGAAACTACTGTTCTTTCTGTAAAAGAACATAATCACCCCCAAACATAACAGAGATTGAGGTTAGAGATGCTCTTGAAAGTATAAAAGAAGCAAGCACTAGTACTGATAAACCAACTACCCAAATACTAAAAGAGCAACTATTAAAAGTACCTCAACATGCATCAGGACAATTACGGTCCATAGCTTCTTTAAAAAGAACTATTGCCAGACAAAAAAAGCAACTACAAGTACTATACCTGCCCCTAAAACATTTGCACAAGTAGTTATTCCACCAGAATTAAGCATTACTCACAGTAAAGAACCATTTATATTTTTTGATAACAAATGCCCAGATAAAAGAATAATTATGTTTGCTACTGCAAACAATTTACTTAAATTACAGCAATGTAACACCTGGATGATGGATGGAACTTTCAAAGTCTGTCCAAAACCATTTTATCAGCTGTACACAGTGCATGGATTGTACCAACATTCAAATATACCATTCATCCCTGCCCTATTACCAAATAAACAGCAAACTACCTACTTAGATATACTCACTAAAATAAAAGAAGAAAGCAATAATTATTTTCCTTCAAAAATAATTATTGATTTTGAAATAGCCATGATAAATGCTATACTGAAAAATTATCCACACACAGCAATCCAGGGTTGCTATTATCATTTTAACCAGAGTCTCTGGAGACATCTACAAAAATCAACCCTAAGTGTACAATATGCTACAGACAGTACTTTCGCCTACCAAATTAAAAAGCTAATAGCACTAGCATATGTACCTGTAACTGATGTAGCAGAGCACTACAATATTCTAATAGAGAGCCCCTATTACAAAAGGAACGAAGACAAAATAAGCCCACTACTAGACTACTTTGAGGACACCTGGGTGGGAAGACTGCATAGATCAGGGCATAGAAGGCAACCTAAGTTCCACATTCCTTGGTGGAACATGTACCTAAGTACCTTAAACAAAGAAGCTAAAACAAATAATAGTGTTGAAGGATGGCATAATGCCTTCCAAGCAACAACAAGCAGAGGTAAACCTACCCTACAAAAACTACTACAATCTATACAAAAAGAACAAAGCTATCAAGAATTACGGATGGAACAATCTGTAACTCAAATATGTCCCAAATTAACTAAACAAACTAAAAAAATGTTTGAGCTACTGCAAAGTCAGGTTACCCTATACCCATAAACAAGAGGCCTAGATTACCTATCCCTAATAGCCAAAAGCATATTATAAACTAAAGTTCCACAGCTATTATACATTTTTTCGTTCACAAAACAAACACTTTACACACATATATTAATATTATATTTTCACAAATATTACTTATTTGTGATGTATATTTTTTTAAATAAAAAAATATATA